>JAWNOU010000092.1:8552500-11052500 GCA_035045725.1 Drosophila ezoana
TTAAATTTGAGACGTGGGTCACGGACAACATCGCCGCTTTCCACAAAATATTTGCCTGTTTTAATGTGTTTTTCCCCCTTGTTGTTGTTGCCAGCGATTTTTGTTTTTTATATGTTACTATCCTGTGCCAAAAGTTAGCTGCCAGCGCGTAACATTGGCATGCAAAATATGACAGCTGAGCGAGAGGAAGAGTGACCAGCGTTAGTTGGGGATGCGCGAAGGATGTGGCGGTAAGGTGCAGGACGTTGTCACGGAAATTAAACGCATTGTAACAGCCGCTTACGTTTTTTTCTGTTACGGCCGCCTTGATGAGATTTTTAGCTGACGCAGATTTGGCACTGTTATTGGCTGAGTCCCTTTATTTTTGTGGTAGGCAGAAAATACTTTTATGACTTAGGTCCAAACACAATTTAAGTAAACACAATTAATAAAATGACAAAAGTGAATAAATATAATTTAGAAATGAAAATTGTGTAATATATTTAGGTAATTATATCAAATACATCGACCTGTTTTAAATGTGTATGAAACATTTACATTTTTCAATAAAAACAGATAATTATTGGAGCTTTTAAGTATGTATTTAGAGTAACTAATTAATGTTAAAAAGGGCATCATGTTTTTGGGCAAGTATATGTAACAGGCGGAAGCATCTCCGACCCCACAAAGTATATAAATTCTGGAGCAAGACAAGAACTTACTCGTAAATCCGAAGCTTTGTACTTAGGAGTCATTATTAGTAATATCTATTCTAAGTTCTTATTCGACTTTATTATGCCCAAGCCCTGTGCGATGTTTGGGTTTGTAAGCCGGTTTCCCCGACGAGAGCCTCTTGTTTGCACCGATACCGATTTATGCGTGCAACAAATTTAATTTTATAACTGTCAACTTAAATTGTACTCATTAATCCTTCATTACAATCAAAATAAAGTTTTACAAACTTTACCTTCCTTGTTTACCTTTTGCCCTGTGCAGCACTTGACAAACGAGTCAATCGAATTCGATTGTCACATTTGACATTTCATAAATTGCGCTCAACGGGCAACAGAAACTCGCACCTTCTTGTTTATTATTGCCCAATTGACAAAGTGTGGCAGGAGCACAGCACTTGCAACTGGATCAGTTACCAAGATGGTCCACAGCATTCGCGACATGATGCACCCCGGCGTGGATGATGGGACGACCGGCGGCTTACAGAGCGCCATACGCAATATCCATAGTCATGGCAATTTTGTTTAGAAACTTTTAATTAGTGTTGCAAAAGTTTTTCAATTAACACCACCTGCACAACTATTTATTTAGCCTGGCAGCGCTGCCGCGTCGCGTCATGAGCATCGGCGTTGCCAGCTTTTCTTTCAAAACATTTTCGAGCCAGTGCTGTGTGCCCCTCCGCATTGTTGTAGCTGTCAACTGTAAATTATAAAAATATTTTTGCACTTGTTTTCTTGTTGCTGCTGCTGCTGTCGTTGTTGTCGTTGTTGTTGCTGCTGTTTGCTGAAAGGTTTTGAAAAATGTTTTCCAGCCAAAGTATAAAATAATTCACTACAAGCGCCCTCTGTCGCCCAGTGGCATTTATTAATGCGGCCTCCTCCCCACAGTTATACGGAAATTGTGGCCAGCCGCTTTATGGAATGTTTTCTAATTGATTTTTACTTGAGACTTGGATCGTAATTTAATATAAATTGCACAAACTTTGACAGCTGAAACAGTTGGCAGTTGTTTTTAATATAAATTAGCGACACTTGAAATAAACATAATGAGGCTAATGGAAATCAAAATGGAAATGTACAAATTGTTAAGAGTATGAGAGCCGGCAACATTAACGCGCCAATCACCGAATTGACAATCAACTGTGACAATTTTTCGATTAAAATACAGCTTGTGGCCAGTCCATAATTAACCTGCTCGAGCAGGGAATGGTGGGAGAGAGGGGGGGGGGGGGCAGGTAGGGGAAACTGTACTTATATATAATTAATGAAAGAATGCGACAGCAGCGCGCGATTGAGTGACGTATAATTATCATCATTAACTTAACTGATTTAAAACGAACACGAACAATACGGCGCTATATGATTGTAAAAATTGAGGAAAGTTCGCTTGCAAGTCAATTACGCTGAATTATGCATAGCATTGGAAAGTTTATTAATTATACAAATTGATTGTCTTTAACATATTAAAACTTATACATTTAAGTTCTCATTTCCCTAATTGCCCTAATTTCACTTTCAATTCAATTATGCTAAGCATCGTACAGGACCATCTGCATGACATGTCCGCGATGTTGTCTGCGAGCACTTTTACTTTTAACTTAAGATGGACATTAATTGTGTTATAAGAGTTCATATTCATTTAGAATAAAGTATCTTGTATCCAAAAAGAACCCAATATATAAAGAATACAAGCGGATATTCCCCGGTCTTGTCCGTGCCTATATTGATATCTCGTCGGAATTTGAACCCATAACATCACTCACCAAAGCTTTGACACTCGTTCTCATCAAGGAGGAATGGATTTTTCGTAAAGTGTGTAATGTGAAAAATGTTTTTGAAGCCGATCAGATGGATAATAAAAGCTGTCGGGATTTTTGCTCACATACGGCTGGAATTTAGCGTAACCCTATCCGTATATAATTTCAGTAAAAACTTCAGCTTTCGAGAACTTACGGCTTGGGCTGTGCGTTGATCACCAATCAGTCAGTCAGTCAGCCAGTCAGTCAGTCAGACTAAACAGTTTTATTTATAGATATTGAAGACAATAAGATTTTAGCTTTTAGCTTTTACGGCAGCATTACCTTCATTGCATTTACAAATACAGCTGCAGCATTTAGTTTCACATTTATGTTTAATTCTAAGAATTTGTTGGCTCCTCAAGAATCTCATAAATTGCGATAAAAACTTTCATCCTTTGAATGGGAAAAATTCTTTTAGCTTAACGCAGAAGTCAAGTAAAAGAACTAGTTGGGAAATGTACAAACAACTCGACTGAGTATTGTTTGGCCAAAATAGCCGCACACACACACACAGACGAAACATGCCAAGAAAACTTTCGCTGTTTTGGCTTTCGGCCTACATTCCGATTTGTATTAAAGCCACAACTAAAGTTCCAGCAATTTTTGTTAATAATAGTGCCCATCGTGCGGGCCTGGACGTTGGCGCTGGCGTTGGCCATTATGCCGCTTGGCAATTTTTATTATGTACTTAATGAAATTTCTGCTTATGCGAGTTCGCTTGTTGTTGACACATAAACAACATAAAGACATCAATAATAAAATGTTATTTTTGCCACAGTCTGGCAGAGGCCGAAGATGAAGATGAAGTCATTGAACTGGCCAAAAGAAATAACAGAGAGATTGAGAGAGAGAGAGAGAGAACCAAACAGGGCCAAAACGGAAGCAGGAAGTAGGAATTCGAAAGACGTAGCTGCGGCGCATGCGGATTAATAATAATAATAAATATTAAATGCCATTACAGGCGCTGTGAATTTAGCTGAGGCGAAATTATCTAAACGACGTAATCGTGAATTCAATTGCGTGTCCCGAAAAATTACGCCTGGCGCTTTTATATATAATCCGGCGCCCGGCGAACCAGATGAAGATGCGCCGCGTGGACGAACTAATCCCGCGCCGGCGCTCGCTAAGGTCCTTATATGTAATACAGTACACGTAAAACGCAAACTATTTAGAAAAGCTTTATTTATGTTAAGACATAAATTTAATGCTAACAAGCAACCAGAAACAGCTGTGCCCTCGTTGCCCCGCCCCAGCCAGAGTTGAGACAGCGTCAAGGTGCGCGTGAAATTTATTTGGCTGCAGCATCTTTA
Organism: Drosophila ezoana; assembly: GCA_035045725.1. Taxonomy (NCBI): domain Eukaryota; kingdom Metazoa; phylum Arthropoda; class Insecta; order Diptera; family Drosophilidae; genus Drosophila; species Drosophila ezoana. Next base: position 8,556,320 of record JAWNOU010000092.1, read on the forward strand.
TCTTCTTCTTCTGCTGCTGCTGCTGCTGCTGCTCTTCTCTCACGCTTTTTCGACGCTGCACTTGACGAAAAGGCGGCCACAGTTGCAGCCAAGATGCAGCAGTAGCAGCAAAAGCAGCAGCAACAGCAACTTGCCCCAGGGTATAAAATTAAATTTCAACTTTTAACGAATATTTACGCGTTGCCAGATAAAAGTGGCATAAAACTTTGGCGCCCAGTGCAAAGTGCAAAGTGCAGAATAGTTGCCCCGTCCACCCCAACCCAAAATGGCCAACAAAGCGACGTGCAACGTGCAACCTGCATAGGGTCGGCCAGGGGCATGCCCCGCCCGACCAAACCGTGAGTAGCTTTGAGTAGCACAACAACCCCAAAAAAAAAAAGAAGTATCTGTTAAGTATAATTTATGTGTGTGGCATGTGAATGGGGTCTTAAAAGACAATGCATTTCATTTCGCCAAAATACATAATGTTGCAACATGTACAATATGGCCACGCAACTCTGCCACATTTCGCTCTGCTCCCGCCCAGATCCCTCAGTGACATGTTAACCACGCTGGCCTCTGACTTCGAACAAGCGCATAGCTAATGCCTTTTCCCATGCAAGAGCATAAATTACAGGGTATTATTATCGAAAATTCGAGTAATCGTTTAGTACAATCGAAAAGTACGAATTTACAAATATATTTTAAATTCAAATACATTGAGTTCTGAGTCTTTATTAAGATGAGGACATGTTTTAAAAATGAAATACGAATTTTAGGTAATGTTGAAACAAGGCTCAATTTGGCATCTATTGCTTTATGCTTGGTCAAAATTCATGTACAAATAGTACCCTCAAAATAATAAAAAATAATTAAATAACAAATAGAATGCTTTTAGAAAATACCGAGAGAGGTAACTTGAAAATTAATATAAATTCATTTGAAGTCATATAATATCTGCCATACGTAAATTCCTTGTCATATTTGACTCCTCTTCACATTTCTGCGAATTCAATGTGAAAGTGGAACCTGGAATACCAGCTAAAGCTTTTGCATCGTTACATTTAATGAACATTTGAAAAACCTAAACAGAAGTTATTTAATAAACAATTTTGCGTGCTTCGGCTGCGTTTTTCCTATGCCAAAGAATGTGAATGCGGTTTTATGAGGTCGCATTAAACTATTTCGAATAACATTCCAATTGAAATTGATATAAAATGTTATTAAATTGTTCACATTTTTAGTTACCATTTCAGATATGCATATTTGTTGTGGGGTAAAAATACTCAATCGATTTCACATTTAGCACATACGAGCATGTGCATGGCAAATAAAAAATATTATTATATATTTTAACTGAAACGGGATTCTATTCAAACATAATACGCTTTTTAATGCGCAATTTGTTATTCATATATTGCTTACTCTTAACAAATAAGTTGATGGATTTATTTATTTAAATTAATATAAGAAAATGCATTTCATATGCAGATATTGATAATTGTTTCCAATTTGTCTAAAGCTAAACTCTCAAACGACACAAACAGCTAAAATGGCATTAATTAAGATATAAAAATAAATGTGGAATTTGTCAATAGAAATTGCTCGAGTATTCTGGGCAGCTGTATTAAAGGTTGCGTATGTGTGTGAGTGTGTGTGTGTGTGTGTGTGTGTGTGGGCGAGTGTGTGTAAGTGCTTGATGAGAAGAGACTTCCCACAGTTTCGGGTTTCAAGTTGCATTCATGCAAAATGCATATGCATTTAGTTACCTAACTGTCTTTGTATTATGCATGTGAGTGTGCGTGTGTGTGTGTGTATGTGTTTGTATGTACGCCATTTTTTGTACTGAATGCGACTGTGACTGCGACTGCGACTGCAACTGTGACTGCAGCTGCAAGCGAAACGTTTGCCAGCCATGCAGAATTTTTCAATTTTCTTGGCAGCCAGCACAAATGTAATTTATTTTGCAAGGCACACACACAGATTCACCCACACATTCGTATACTCACAAACGTATTCTCAAATGCAGATGCAGATAGAAACTCTGCTTTTGGCTATAGAGCAACGCAATTAACCTTCATGTCTTTTTGGCAGTTGTGGGCCACTTGTGAAAATCTTCAAATTATATCTACGCTCAAGCACAAGTATGTGTATAAGTATATGTACTTTGATATGTATGTTTGTGTGTGTGTGTGTGTGTTTGCTTTAAATGGTTGCCCATTGAAATGTTTTGCAGCATTTATTGTTGCCACTCCAGCAACATAAAGTTTTAAGTCCCCACTCGCCCTCCCACGCTCTCTTTGCCCATCGCCCCCGAGTTGCACTTTTGCTGTGGCAGTTTCTCAATTGCTCGCAATTAGCTGCAATTTTATTTCTGGCTCAGCCACTGTTAACTTCTCAGTTGTGTTTTTGCCAGCAAAGGTCTGCTAATTGCACACTTCAAGCCGCATTCCAAGTGGCCCGCCAGAAGATCAGCAACTGAACCCAGATTCAGGCTGCGTGCATCTATAGTTGCATATGTGGCTTGCCCCTTGTTGACTGTACTTGTTGCGGCTTATGCTCTAAATATTTGGTTAAAATTGCAGCGCCAGTATTTCGGCCGAGAGCCGCCTATTTTGCGAGCTTAGTAAATTGAAATATGAAGCAGTCGACCAATTAGTATTTTCCATTTAGTTGCATCAAATTCGAGTCGAGGCGTGGCTTGGACACGGTTCAAAACTCAAAATTCACCGACCTCTGAGCAAAATCTATCCAATTTTAAACAACGCATTTTTTGTGCATTTTGTTTTTGTTGTCAGATCTCTAGCTCTCCCAACTAGAGAACTCTTACTGGCCTTTCGTTGCCTAGCTCTTGTAATTCCCAACAAGTTAAGGAGCTTGTACAAAAATATGCTTTATAAGAACAAAAAATGAGCGCGAGCTGTTAACTTTAAGTAAATATTTGAAAAAACGTCTTAATTGAAATACAAATTGTTTTAAACATAATTATATTTAAAAATAATCAATATTAATAGTATTTGACTTAGAGTCCATGTCGAATTGGACTCCGAACACGCTGAAATAACGTCAAAAACAATATGCAAGATGCAAGATGCATTCACATGTAAACCATTCAAAATGTATTGGAATGGAATTGAAATCGAAACGAAGAAGAGTTAAATTAGTCAGACAAAGCAAGAGTTTAACGAGAAAATATATTGTATGTTGAATGGCATTTATAATATAAATAATTTATGGAAGACTGTGTGTTTGGGCAAGAGATATTAGATTAATGACATATAAAAACACATTTCTGAGCTTTCGAATTTGAATTACAAAATAAGCAAAATGAACATATAATTAAGTAAGAAACAGCTGTGAATTATTGCTAATTAAAGTGAATCAAATTCTTAGCTCTAGTTAAAGTTTGATTGCATAGCTGACGAAACTTAATAGAACTTGTTCTTTCTGCTGCTTGAGAATTTTGTGTCAGCATCAAAATGTTCAATCTAAAATGCACATTCGATATGAAAGCGGCTCGGCTGACAAATTCAGCGAATAGCTGCTTTATTTTGCGAGCTGCGCCCATTTGGTATGCAAGCCGTGCCAAAAATCGGCTGAGCGCACAGTTTTCCCATTTGGCTGCAGTCAGAGACAAATCTCGGGCTGACAACGCAGCGCATTTTAAGTATTAATAAGAATTAAATTTTCAGTATGCCAACAATGTGACTAGCAAATACTCTAGCTGGGAAATAGAGTGAAAATATAAACAGAAACTGAAGCATAAACATAAAAAGACAAAGGCTTTTGTGATTATATAAATGTGTAAACTATAATTTTGTTTGTTTTTGGCATGCATAAAAGTACTTTTATAGAGTATTTCCGAGCCTTTGCCAGTTGTTGGTCATGGGAAGTTTGGTAATAGAAATCTAGACTGCAAATCGAAACAAAAGCCCAAAATAAATGTTAGGGAAAAAAGAGGCTTTATGCGATGGCTGCCAGCCAACAGTTGTTTGCAGGCGAACAAATTTCGAGAAGGGGCGTAAAATATTTTACATAAAAAGTTGTTGAACAATAACGTTAACAACTGGAACAGAACGCGAGAGCTGGCAAATATTTGTACAAATATTTGAAGTGCATTGAACAATGCCTCCGCTCGTTCATTTGTTCGTGCGCAGCCAGTGCAGACTGTACCAGTAAAAAGTTGTTGAATGTACACAAAGCTGTACTTGAACTGCGGCTAGAAAGTAGCTGAATGCCAATGAATCATTGCGGCAAGGTCGAAATTTGTCCCATTTGACTGGCTTTCAATTAGAGCGCGGCACAGGTAATTACAGGTGCAGGTACACAAATGTCACTGCGCGACACTAGCGTTTAATTCAAAATAACTGCCAGGCCCCCTCCCCCCTCACAGCTTCGCAGTCCACAAATTCTATGTCGTCTGTCAGGCAACTTCCTTGGCATGTCGGCCACGTGCGGATATTAAAATTCTAGCTGCGTCAAAGAGCAAACAGCAGCCAGAAACCAGACGCCAAATAAAAGAAAAAGCAGCTCGTGTCACCTTCTTGCAAGTCCCTGCAGAAGTAAAAAGCACAGCTAGTTGGGATTTTTTTCTTGTGCGTCCTTTGCAATTGTCTAGACTTGAGTCAAAGGCCTGCGCCGAACTGTATGCTACGCTTTGCTACACGCGCACAAAGTGCGGCCCAGCCCTGAACGCAATCAATGTTGCGGTAGCCCCGAGGCAGATCATAGTTACAGCCATGGACACATAACTAGTTGCTCGTGGGCGTATCCATGACTCCGTGTGACTTCAATTAACTTGTTTTGATTGCGCTCGTGAGTGCCGGCTACTCGGCTAATTGAAGACCACGAAACGTCCGTGTATTTGCCCAAACCCCGAGTCGAGACTGCAAAGGGTCAAGAAACTTGGCCAACAGGAAACTTTGCCAAAAAGGGTATTGACTTAGCAAATCAGCGAACCAGCGGAAAAAACGTTCAAAGGGCTTCGGTAATGTGCTGGCTTTAACTATTGTATATGGTTGGGAAGTTGAGTTTGGGCAAAAGAAAAATTTAAGAAAAAAGCAAGCGATAAATTTTTTGTTTTTATGACAGATTCTGACTTCAAAAGTTCATTAAATAATGAAATTCATTAAATAATTGGCAGTGTTGTAAATTGTTATTGGTATTATCAGCATTTTCTCCAGAACCAAAATTCTTGAAATTGTTAGCTTTCAATTTCATTTTCAATAATCTTCATTCATTTCGAGCTCAACTATCAGATTTATTTAGAATAGTGTTGCTTAGCGATCGTCAGTGTTGTAAATTGTTGTTTGTTACGATTATTAATTATGTTATCGACTGTTCTCCGCTCGAAGCGATTTCTTTCACAAGAATTTTTGCAGTTCACCAAGTTTTTTCTGGAATTGCTAGCTTTAGATTAAACTAAATTTATTTCCTGCTTAAAAATACAGTGTTGAAAAAATCATTAAGCAATTGGCAGTACTGTCAATAGTTTTTGCTGTACAACTTTTTCGATATTATCATCTATGTTCTCGAATGCTTGAAGCATGCATTTCCTCAGCATTTTATTGTGCAACTAGACTAGCTATGCATCTGGAGTTGTTGTATTAAGAGGAAGGGGCTATATGCAACTCGGACTGGCATCTGGTTATTGGCCCACTTAGGCAGGACTCACATGATCGCAAGGATCCCGCTGGCAATTTATTTATGTCTGGTAAATGTTTATCAACATTTCACACTTGCGTCGAGATATGCAGGGGCCAAAATCATTTCTCAGCCCGAGAGGCGCTCTCTCACTCTTCCCCTCTTCCCCTCTCCTCACGACCCGATGGCTTTCTCGCTTGCCTGCTTGTGGGTGAAACAAAAGAGCTTTTAACATGGCTGCGTGTGTGCGCGCAACCTTTGGCCGATTAAACATAAATCCCTATAAAGCAACAAAGTAAAAAATTGCCAACGAGCCAAGTAAAAACTTTGGCAAAGTGCTCAGCGTCTTCCCACCAGCCTCCGTCCCCGCCCCGCTGCTGCACGTTCTTATCCTCATCCCTGTCGTCGTTGACAACGACGTGCGAGGCCTTTGAAGTTGCCCCAATTCAGCGCAGGGAGGCGCGAAGCTGCTCGGTAATTTATATGCCGTGCACAAGATCATTTCTGTTGGGGCATTAAAAACTTAAATAGTTTTAATTCGCCTGCAAAAATATGCAGGCGCAGAGACGTGCACTATTCGCTAGTTAGCACCACGGTGCGTATACTTAATGCGGCCGCTAAAGTCCTGTGATTAGCAGGGAGAGCGTACCCCGCCCCTCCCACCGCCACTCCAACGATTACTGCCAGCCGCATATTTGACATTTATAATATGCAATGCTTGGCTTGTTTTGCGCTGCCTTTGTCCAGAAATTTAAATAAGGATAACAGCAGGAGCTGCTGCGGTTGCTGCTGGTGCTGCTCGACCGGCGAATTGATTTGAATGGCCGCAGGGGCAGCTGCCAAGAATAACAATAAACATTGCTAGCTGCTTCATTGGTTATTTGTTTTGGTTGTTGTTGTGGCCAACAAGCAAAACAGCAGCAGCGAAATCGAAGAACTGCGAGCAAAACCAAATTTTAAAAAGGCAACCGCCAAGGGAAGGCGCAGACAGAGGCTGCTTATAAAGCAATATATATTTGCGAGCAGTTGGTTAAGTGGGTGGGCCACCACCAGGCACGCCGCCCACTCGGCAAACAGTGAAGCAATCCAATCGAATCGCAGCGAATCAATATTTTTGGCCTGCAGTGTTTGTTGATTTCTTCTAGTCGACGGCCGTGTCCCCGGCTGGTCCTGGCGCCACGCGCTGCAGCCCCAGCTTTGAGCTGTGCACTTTGTGGTGAAGTCGGCGGCGGCGGCAGTCAGCTGTGTGTTGAGTTTCCATATTCGAACAGAGCGCCGACTCGTTGCCTGAGAGCCCCTGCCCGTTAGCACAGTTTCAGGCTGTTATACAAGCACACAAATGCTGCACTTATACTGGGTGCCTGTTATCCACCAGTTATACTGGGAACAGTGGCTCTTATAATATCAGCTAACTGTTAAAATCGCACGCACATGTGTGTGTGTGTGTGTGTGTGTGTGTGGGGAAGCGGAAACAAAATATGTAAACAAAATGGCATTGATAGTGCTTATCAAGACAGCAGCTGTATAAAAATACACACCCGCTGAGTGGAAAGTGAGAAGCTAGTGATAACTGGGTGTTAGCTGCTCGTATAAGACGAAGGCGAGCGACACTTGAGTAATGGAGCCACATTTCAGAGAGTTAAACATAATGAACGGTAATTTATATCATTTATAGACTGCGCAGCCAAAGATTTAACAGTTTTGAATTTAATGTGCCGTTAATTAAAATTAATATGATTTTAAATTCCAAACAGACACATGTTAAATGAAGGAAAGCAAATCAAAGTCTCATATTTGTATTATTTTACTGAATGTGAAATATGTTACTAATATTGGTATTTTGAAAAAAATAATACTTTTATGAGTTAAAAACTAGATACAAATGTAAAGAGATTATGCTAACAAGGAAACTGAAGAAAAGTAATAAAATAAAATGAAGATAATAATTGCAAAAATAATTATTATTTTATCTATTTAAATATAGAATATCCTCTTAGCAATATTTTGAGGATTTTATATACATTTTATTTTGTTTAATATAGAACAAAACTTCACAGAGTTGCATATTATTTCTTATTTAAACTATTTTTATTTGTGGCTATAAATTGTATATTATTAAATTAAATTCAAATTAGTAAAAGAAATTATTGTCTAATTTATAGTATTATACATACTGTAAATTATATCTTATCAATTTTGCTCTCTATTTTAGTTCTAGTTTCTATTTATTAATTTCTGGTCAAAATATTTCATGGTAAATATTAGTAAATAATTTAGCGACTTCTCCTTTTCTGTCCTACTTTATTAATCTATTTCATTATTCTTCAGTTTATTGTTTTTGCCAAGTAAGTCTTTAGGGCTTTATTCATAAAATAATTTCTGCGAATTCCAATAATTTCTGCCATTACGAAAAATTATGCTTTATGGCCTTAAGGCCTGGCGTATTAAATAAATGAATGTTATTTGTGGCACATTTAGCCAGCGATTACTTTTAGCTGCGGGGCTTTCTTTATTTAGTTGCTTAATTTTAATTTGATAACCCGCATTTATTATGCATTTTTACGGGCGACATATAAATCACATACCGCAAAAGCACTAAAAATAAAAATCAAAATATAAATAAAAACCAGAACCAAACCGAGAATGAAACGCAACGAAAACGAAAATGAAAATGAAAATTCGTTGGGCCATGGACCAGACGCACCGAAGCTCGCTCTTGCTGAGCGGCTCTCTTGGGCGCTCTCTGGCGCCGCAGCTGCCGAGTGTGTGTGCGCCTGCACGTATAACAGTTTCCGAGACACGAACGCGAAGAATACAACGACGGCGACGGCGACGCCGATGTCGACGACAACGACGATGCCGACGACTATGACGATGACGACGTTGACGCTGGCGCTGGGCTCTGCCCGGCAGGCGAGTGCCTGCTGAAAGTCGTCGGAGCGTTGCGGCCAAGCAGTCTCAAAGCGTACGCCGTTAACAGCAGACACAGCGGACATATTCATTCACGCAGACGGACGGGGTGTGTTGGCGTCGTGCGTGGCGCAGTTCTTGAAAGTTATCAAATTCCCGTTGCATTTACCGTTACAGTGCAAATGTAAAACAAAGCAACCAATAAAAAAAAAAGCGGCCACTAGGTCAAACCACAGCCAAAAATAAATAAAGGAAGAAAGTCAAATAAATTAAACTCAACAAAGTGCAGTGGAGTGGCAACGCCAACAGGCCAGCATTTGCCTTTGAAAGTGTTGAAACGGTAACGGTCGCGTTCTAACGGTAAACGGTGGACGGTACGCGCTTTGCCGGCCAACAGCGAGCACGTCGTAAATGTGTGACAAACTTGCTTCGTTAATGCATTTAGCACGTGAATTCCAAGCCCGCAAATTGAGCTAACCACGCGGCGACAACAACCCCAACAACAACAACAACAACGACAAGATGGAACATGTGTAAATGCTAACGAGTGTGTAAGTGCAGCCAGTGTTGGTGAGGGGCAGCAGCAAACGTTGACAAGTGTAACGCAATTTGATTGATTTTGATTGACATGGCACTCAGCAGCTGTGGCCACCCAGAAGCAGTCAAGTGAAATACGAGTGGAAAAGAGCAAAACGAAAAAAAAACTAAAAAAATATATATATCTTAGCAGAGTTTTTTTTTGGGCTTACGAAAAGATCTGCAGCAGTAAAAACTGAAATACTTTCAATTAAAATCAAACACAGTCCACACATCGACGACGAAAGAAATTCCTGAGTGCGAAAAACAAAAACCAATAAAATCCAAGCTCATATAAAAAGGAAGATTGCAATAATAAAAGATATATACTATATATGTACATATATATAAAAAGTTGGGCGCCGGCTAATCAACTGCTGCGCACAACAAAAGCGTCCAGCTAAGCAACTTTTTCTTCTGAGTTTTTCCGTTTTCCCTTTTTTGCGGCGGCTGTCGCTCACTTTATTTTTTTTTTTGCCCATTGCCTGCCATCATTTTCCGCATGTGCTGTGCAGTGTGTGGGTGTGCGTGTGTGTGCGGGTGACTGTGTGTGTGTGTGTGCTGCCACATAAAAAGGATATAATATTGGCGCATTGATTTTCTCCCATCGCAAATGTGACATCAACAAAGCGGTTCAACAGCAGCAGCAACAACAACTTTAACAACAACTTTAACAACAACTTTAACGACAACTCTAACAACCACATCGACTAAAAGTTCAGAGCACATCGAAAGTTTTGGACACTCATTTTGCTGGTCTCCGGGTATGTTATTTCTAATTTCTACCCAACATTAATACTAATCGTCCTTCCGTCCGTCCGTCCGTCCATCTGTCCGTCCGTCTGTCCGTCCGTCTGTTTGTCCGTCTGTGTGCATAAAACTGAACAATATTGCTTTCGCAATTTCGAGAGTTTTGAACTTTTTATGCGCAACCTTTGGGATAATGTTTCTAGTTTGCCCGCCCAACCACAATATATCCATCTGCCCATCCATATCGATATCTATATCTATATTTGGTATCTGGTATCTGAATATGGATTTGTATTTGCATTTCCGTTTGTATTCGTATTTGTGCGGCATTTGGTTTGTCTAATTGTGTCGAATGCTCGCAAATGGAAATTAGTATTTGTTTTTGGCTTTATTGAATGCATATTTGTAGTTTATTCAACTTTGAACCTGCTGCTGGAAGTTGACAACAAGAAAACTAATTCAATAATCATAATAAATTGTGCTCCGATATAGCTTATGATCATTTTTTTGCCATATGCTTATTTTTATTTATTTTCAAATTGAATAATTTTCCATTTCTTTTTTGTCGGTCATTAGTTTTTCGACCCTCTTTTCGTAGAAAGATAAACTTAAATACTTTGATTTTCAAAATCCATAAGAATTCCCAACCAATTCTAACTTCTGCATACAAACTTCTAACTTCCATACACTGAAATTATTCTATTTGCACGCCCAAAAATGTTATTAAATATCTTGATAATCCAGATGTTTGCAATTCCAAATCTTCTTTTTGTTAAAGCCGTATAAAAGTAATAAACAACAAATTTAAGCACAACGCGCTGCAATTAACAGCTTTTATTTTATTTACAATTAAATTTTATTTTTAGCACAAGAAAAAGCCACGAAGCTATTTATATTTAATTGGGCGATTAATTAAGTTAAATAGAAATTTAGTTTAGCGCTTAGCTCTGATTGATAGTTTAACAAACACGTTTGGGGTCAGGGCACAAACACCTATTGCGACCCCACGTGACCTTCTGACAAATTAAAACTCGCCCTTTGGCCCCACAGCCCCAATAAAAGGCAAACAAACCCTTTTCATGGCAATTTTAATTAACAACAAGCCAAACTCACACATAAAAAACGAAAAACAAAAAAAAAATGGAAAAGTAAAACAAAAATAAAGAACTTGCACAGTTTTAAATGTTTTTGTTGCGGCTGTGTAAATTTTAAACTGGAGCGCGCCCAAAAAGTAACCACAACAAAGGCAAGGGGGCAAGGGGCAGAGAGAGAGAGGGGGGGGGCAGTCAAAGCTGGAGTGGTAAGCGGCACCTGTGAATATTTGGAAGCCCAGAAGAAAACTTATACGCACAAGAAGTAGAAAGGCGGCTGGCAGGTTTCCCGGGGCATTGGCTTTTCCGCATCGACTGGGCGTGTAAATGAGAAAATTCATTATTTAACATTAATTAAGGCTTATTATGCACATTATCAACACAGAGCGCGGCCGACACACACACACACACACACAGGTACTCCATATTAAATGTCAGCGAGAGAGACACAGCGCAAGACCTAGTGAAAATGTGTCTGCGCGTGGGTGGACAAATATTCGCCATGAAAACTCACAGCTATGCGAAGGGGGAAAAGCACATGTTCATAATTCAGGGCCCATTGAGGAGGGGGGGCAACGGTGCGAACAGGAAGTGTAGGAGTAATAGCAAGAAGAACAACAACAACATTAACAAGACTGCGGCACAGAGCTCGTTTAAATTATTCAGTAAATTGTTAAGTAAATAGCATGAGAGGCGCACGTTAAAAAGGCAACCAAAACCAACAACAATAACAAAGCCAAAATGGCGTCTCATCCTTGTCTCCTCTCTATGAGGGGACGGGGGATTTCACTTCCCACACGTTAGAATTTTAGTGCACATATGAAAAACACACAACGCTGATGATGGGCGGACAGTGTTCACGACGATGATGATGATGATAATGATGATGTTGACGGGGACAATGATGACGGGGAGTGTGATGATGGCGATGATAATGACGACACGCCGTTAACGGCTCACCGGAGCTGCTGCTGCTGGCAAATGTACTCGTACAATAAAATCAACACCGAATGCGGCTGCCAGACAGGCGAGCCCGCCTCCCCAAGGTGCGTTGGGGCCCAGGTGAAGAGTGGCAACTGAGCGGATTCGTGTGCAGCCCACAGTTGCCACAGCGACTGGATGTGTGCGTGGGAAAGCAGCAAGAACTGTGCATATTTATGCGAAGCTGGCGAAAACTATGCCGGAAACGGAAGCAGCCAGAAAAGCGCAGAGTCAAACTTGGCTGGGAAGCCGTCGTTCGGTTAACCAAGTAAACAATAGCAAACATTTTGCAATGCTAAGCTTACATCAATAGAAACCAGCTTTATTGAGGCAAACTGAACTGATCTGGTAGAGAGTGCTCGGCCTGGGAGATACCCTATAAACACCAGCCTGCGAGAATGTAGCCCTATCTTATGATATATTGAAAGATACAAGGAATAAACATAATCCAAAAGCTGAAACGATTAGCTTTTCGATAATAAAAAAAATTAATTTTATGATAAATCTTATCGATAGTATGTAAAAAATTAATCGTTTTTCAATACATATCTTTAACAGTATAAAAAAATATGCATTTTGGGATGCATCTTTTCGATGGTATGAAAAAAGTTAAACGTTTTTCAATAATTCTTTTCCATAGAATGCACAGAGTTGATATTTTTTTCGATACATCTTTTCGATAGGAGTTCAGAAATCGATATCGAGAGCAAGAATTATATTCGTAACTTCCGCGATATTAGATATTTATATGATATATCTCATGAATATTGGAGGAAATTAAAGACTTATGTGTTTCATAATTATAAGCCAACATTTTTGATAGTTTCTTCTAGTACTAACTACAGCTCAGTCGAATAGATATTAAATCAGACTATTTTAATTATGAATAGAAATATCTCATAAATCTCCTTCTATTACTTAAAAATGGACAACTTTGTTGATTAGATTTGCTGCTTTTAATTGGTTTTAAATGATTTGAGTTCAACAGCATAAATAAAATGTTGTAAAGACCTTTGAAAGAGTTTTCACGTGTAAAACATATTTTACAACCAAACACAAAATAAAACGAATCACACATTTTCAGTTTATTTCAGAAATAAAAATGTTTTTACAACCATTTGCTAAACTATATTTTCTCTGTTTTTCAATAGTTTTGCAATGTAAAGGCCAGCTTAAGCCCCAGAGGCAACCAAATCACATAAATACAAATAACACGAACGACAAATATGATTTCAGATAATAAATTGGGAAACAAATAATTGAACGAAAACATGTTTGGCTGGTCGAAACGAAAAAAACTGCCAGAAAAGAATAAAAATCTATATTTATTTGTAGAAATAAATAATTGAAATATTAAATTTCTGTTTTCAATAAATTAGGTATAGAAATATATTAATATTATACAAAGAAAACAAGAAAACATGATTGAAACATTTAACTTGTCGTCAATAGTTTTTTTTTTCGGCGATAAATATTCTTTTGTTGTATAAGTATTTTTTTTTTGAGTATTACAAAATGTTAAAAAACTATTATTTAATTATAAAATAAAATATAAGAAACTTAAAGAATTCAAGTGCTTATGAAATCCATCCACCCCAAACCTACATATGTTCCTCTATACGAAGCATGTGAACTAGGCTAAAAAAGTGTGCGCCAAAATAAGCATGAGGACCACTGTACCTATTTAAATAGCTCCAAATAAGCACGTCCATTTATTGGAGTGTCTTAACCAGCTTTTTGCCCACAAATGACATGCAGAGTAAACAGCGTTTGCCGGGCCACTTTCTGGGCCACACCCTTTATATGCGCATCTAATTTTATGGCCGAGACAGTTTCGCAGTGTTGCAAAGTGTCGAGAAGGCCATAATTTATGCGGGCGGGCTGTGCGAGTAAAAATGTTTGCATAAACTACATATACTATGCAAAAATATGCTATGGACACCGGCGGCAGCAGCAGCAGGAGCCTGAAGCCTGAAGCCTGAAGCAGGAGCAGCTAGCAACGCATTCAGATTTGCCAAGCTAGATCTTGAAAGGGGGCGTAACTGGCACATGTGTGCGTGCCTGAGGCTGGCAATGGAGCCCCGGGCAGCCAGCAGCCTGCAGCCAACTTGCCCGGGCACATTAACCAAAATTGATTTTCGATTTTTCTGCCAGGAGAAGGAAGGCTGCGCATTGGGGTCTTCAGCTGCTGCTGGCGAGTTGGCGCCGCACGTTTTCTGGGTTAATTTTCTAAAATATAAAGAAACAGCCAGCTGTGCAAGAAGTCCAAACAGCAGCATTTGAAAATAAAGCAATTTGTTTTGCGCATTTTCGAGTTGATTTGGTTTCTTGGCTTTTTGTTTTTGGTTGCATGTTTTCTTGCTGGCCTAAGTTTGATTAGTTTGTTTTGCATGTGTGCGTGCTGTCTTTCTCGCTGTGTGTGTGTGCGGGGGTGGACTACGTCTAATGTTATTAATGTTTTTATGCTAGCTTTTCGAAGAGTTTATCGCTGCCAATGGCCGCCCTGTCAACGTTTATTCTATTGCCAGTTTTAGCAACAATATTTGGCAAAGTTTTTGGTTTGCTTTCGGAAAACTTTGTGGTGCAAATTTTGTGAGTGCTATACGCGTTACACTTGCCCAAAATCCAGCCAAATGGCTAATGGAGCAGCCCCTGAATTTTCCACTTCTTGGCATTTTTGGTCTTTTGCATGCACAAAGCGCTGCAGCTGCACTCTGACAGCCGCCAAGGGTAAAGGTTGGGCGGGGCGGAGGTCGAGTTTGACGGCTTAATAAGCCAAAAGTGGCTGCAAAGTGCTTTGGCTTAACCTTGGCAGTGGGCTTGCTAATTGGCCAATAAATGCACTGCAAATCGGTCAATAATGTGGCCAAATATTTGGCATTTTCGCTGACTAACTGACATTTAACCCAACTCGAACGTAATGGCTTGCAACATTTTAATAATGGGCTTAAATGGCGGCTCGCCAGTTAATTGTTGCTCGCAATTTTTATTTCGCTTTAAAATGCATAAAAATGTATATAAACATATATGTGTGTTTTTTACAATTAATTAAAGTGTAAATAATTTACAGCTGGCTCATTAAATTGAAACGAAATTGTTGAGGCTTATATAAATACAAATGACATGAAATTAAAAACCTTCATGCTTAAAGTGAAATTACAAAAATATATATAAAAGAGTTAAGCTTGGCAACAATTTAATTTGAAAATTGATAGTTTTGTAGACTTTTTGGGAAATCTTTTAATTTAGTATATAAGACTTTTGAAAACGTGAAAGTTTAGTTTAAGCCGATTATGTTGGCTCTGACTCTAGAAATCTTATGTAAAAAGAAATAAGGCAACAATACTTAATGTATTTAAGCTAATATATTGAGTTATATATACAGGGGAATAGACTACTTTTTTAAATATTTGCTGCCCGATGAAGTCTTATGTCTAACGCATTTCTCTGCAGACAACAATTGCAAATATATTCTTGGTATTGCTTTCGGGTCCTTAGCTTGTCAAACTTTTGCACCATTTGCTTGCCATGGCTAACTCCCAACGGGCTCAATCAACGCAGGGCTTGCCACATTCCTGCCCACATCCTGGTGGGCCTCAAGCTGACCATGACGAAAACAAATGGCCGTGCAAAATGCCTAACAAATCAGTCGCAATTACGCGTCGCACTGCCCATTGAAAAATAGAAGGAGAGAGAGAGAGAGAGAGAGACAGAGAGAGAGAGTGAAAAATAAAAAATGAAATGAGGCCAGCGGGCCAAGGGTGAAAAAATAAATATTGTGTGGGCCATCGAACAAATGTAAAACATTAAATAATTTCATTTTCCTTGACGTTATGCGCCGCAATGAGCCACCAGCTCAATCAGAAAGTTAAGCAAACAAATTGCAGAATGAAAACAAGCAGCAAAAAGCTGAATTTATGTTGCTTTTTTTTTTTACTTTCTGGTTTCTTCCTTTGCATTTCCCTGTTGCGCTACGCCTTGCGCCAAGAGGAACAACAATAGCATTGAGAAAATGTTGTGAAATGTAGAGAACAATGTACACCAAGGGCTTACGCCATTCTGAGGCAGCGAAAGCAATTTCCGTTCGTTAAACCTACATTTCGAAATTAAATTTCTTACACTTGAAAAGTTCGCAGCTTCAATATTGCGAGGCGTTTTTCATTTGCCACCGCGCGGCGGCAGCAGCGCAATTATGCTATGGGGCCAGCAAGGCGGCAGTTAAGCCACACACCCACACACCCGCCCACACACCCGCCCACACACCCGCCCGCATACCCTTGACACCGCCAGCCACCCCACAACAGCTGAAACAAGCTCTGGCAAAGTGAGTTGTAATACGGCGGCGTCGCCTTTAAAAGTTTGCAAAGCAGGCCCCAAAAAGGAAAATCATTAAAAAATATGTACAAGCGGCAAAATATACATGAAAATATTATGTAAACAAAATGTGAAGCCTGGGCAGAATCTGGTCTGCTCGTCATACTACTTATATAGCCAGCCAGCCAGCCAGCCAGCCACTCATTACGACCTTCGATCCGAGGCAGAAGGAAAAGTTCGACGCGCTGTTTGCGTACGCGGCCGCTGCTGCGGTTGCCGAGGTCTCGATTTTTCCTCTTTCCATTACAGTTCTTTTTTTTTTTTGTTTTTGGTGGAAAAATTGCTGAGTATTAAATATCTATTGAGTCGAATATTGTGGCATAAATTGAGGCGCGCTGAATGCTCGGCAAAATGTTGCTTGTTTTTCATTATGTTTTTTCCAAATTGCTGTCGCCTGCGAAATTCTTTTCTTAGGGGCTTAATTGAGGCATTATTTGTGTCATCGATTCGAGGCGAGCTTTCAAGCGACCTGAACAGCTGAATAGATCGAGAGCTTTTTAAAGTAACTTTCTTGCCTATTTTCCAATCTGGTTTTCCATTTTCTACACGCACACGCACACATACGCACCCTATCCTATCTAACTCATATAATCTGCTTAATTTATATGAAACCTCCCCTCGGTTCTTTTTACTGCATGTAGAGAAAAGATAAGCCCAACAACAAACTGGGGCAACAAAACGACAAAAAAAAAAAGGAGAAAAAGAGACACGAAAATTAGAATAAAAGGGCAACATTGCCGGACCAAAGTCGAGACCGTCAATAAAATCTTTTTTTATAGATTTTATTTGCATGCTCCTGGCGAGGACACGAAGGGCGTTCAGGAATAATAGCCCCCAGATATGGGGTCGGCCATAAAATTGATATAATGTGAATGCAATTTGCTCGCGTTCTATATGCGTAGATATTTTGTTTTAAATTCAAGAACCTGACACCCGATGAGCTAATTCGACGACTTCCTGGAAGCGAGAAGATTAACTTGCGACGTTTTGGTGTGCAGCAAAAGTTTCTTCAAGGGGCACGAGTCCTGAGTCCTGTGGCCTGTGTCCTTCGCACTGACAGTAGTTGCCATGCGTCTGGCATACAACAATGCCATTAAATAGAATATTTAATTTTATTGTTTTCGCTGCCGTGTCCTTGCCCAAAATACGTCATACAAAGGGTCGGCCTCTGAGAGCGACGCGCATATTTTAAGGCCTAGCTACAAAAATTTAAATTCCGTAAGCATCCCGAGGACATATTTGCATATTGTTCATTTTACTTTTTCCAAAAATTTAAGCTCAACGACAATTTTCTCTGTCTCTTTCTCGTTTTTTTTTTTTGTCTTTTATGAAAAGGCGTCCAAAATCATGCGAAAACCGAAAAGTTATAAACATTTCTAATATGCAACCCTTTTCCTCTGTTTTGCATTCTTTTCATTGCAGGTTACAGAGGACGACTAAGCCGAGTCTGATTAAGCCGATAAAGGTATGTCCGAAGCAATGTGAAATGCATAATTTCTTAATGATCAAGCAATAGATACCCTGTGAGTAGGGAACGTATGCGGCTTATCCAATTATTGTTATATGACAAAGCCATTAAGAATATATTAATTCTTTTCTTAAAGCTTTATCTTTTTTTTTATATATATATTTCTATGTCAAACACATCAAAGCTTATTTTTCCTTTCATTTATCTGCTACTTATTTAAATTAAACCAATTTTTCTTTGTTTTAATTTCATTCCATATTTATTTATTTTTTTATTTAAACCAATTAGTGATATTCTATTATCATTAACTAAGTCTATCAAGTTTATATATAATACAATAAGATAAATGTTTCAATATGTTTTGACTTCTTACAATTATTTTACATATACATACATATATATATATATGCATTCCAAAATGTGTTGTCCAACAAAAAGTTGGAATTCTTTAAGTATGCCCGATCATTCAAAATCCAAAAAAGGCAGGGAATGTTCTTTATGAAAATAGCATTAAATATGCAAATCAGAAGCTGTGTCGTAGCTTTGAAGTAACTTTTAATTTTTTCGCATTCATTTCGTGTTGGCTGGTTTTCAGGCTTTCAGGCTTTCATTTGGGCCTGTCATAAATGGCTGTCTGTTTGCCTGTTTTACCTGGCCCGTCACGCTTTTGGGTATTTGGCCATTCAATTCATTTATTTATTTATGAGAATTGTGTATGCATATGTGCAGGAGGCGAATAACCATTCGTCAAAGTTGTCTGCCATATTTCATTGAGATTTAAAAATAATATTTATGCACTTGCAAACAGAATTTCGATTTTGGTTTATTAACTCAACGGCATGGAAATTATGGCAAAAAGCGTTGACCATGTAAAAGGTGCACTGACAAATGGCCAGCGCAATAAAAACCAAATTGATTTATGAACAGCTTAAACATGGCTGCCATGTTAACGCCGCAATTGTGGCCATATAAAAATGAAGTACACTTTTTGTCAACGCACCTGACAACTGCCTGGCAGCAACTGGCCAAAGCTGGGCCCTAAAAAAATATATCCCAACTTCAGGTGCGTGCGTGCCCAGCAGGTGCTCAAATGTGGCCACATTTTGCGGGGGGGACACGCTGCCGCCACGACAGTGGCAATAAAAAGCAACTTAAAATGATTTGCGGCCAAGTTCTTTCACTTTGATTCACTTTAACCAGCCTAGCAACATGTCCTGGCATCTAAAATTGGGTCGCAATTGAGGTTGAACTACTTGAACTTGTTGGGCTTGTGCGGCTTATTCAGTGACATTTTGAAGTAGACATTCTTTGAAGCGACAGCTTGATACCGTAATAAAAGGCAAGCTTTCACTTCTCCAATCCACCTTTTGAAGTGAAATTGCTTTATGTGTTGTAAATTGAAACATGCGAGTTGATATAGCCTCTCAATTTTAAGGCTTTCGTCTTGAAACTTTGCATAGGGCCGTCTTTCTGTTGCTTGAAGTTCATATCCCATAAAAACGATCGGTCGAAAAGTAGTTTCTTGTATGGAAATCTTTCTTGTTTATCAAAATATCTTTACTTAGCCCCCTTCATGTATGCAAAAGGTCTATAAAGGGTGTAAATGGCTATAAGGGTGTTAAATCTTCCGCGTGCTGAAGATATCCTTACTTTCGAGATTTCGAGATTTTGTGCTGAAAGCAATCTTGGTGAATAGATAAACCCTATTTCTGTGTTTTTCTGCCCTGCACAGTTTTTATATTCAATGCAACAATATTTAACGAAAACATTAAACATTTTTTGAACAGTTTTCAAATGTCAAGTAACTTCTTTGAA
The DNA here is from genome assembly GCA_035045725.1 of Drosophila ezoana. Taxonomy (NCBI): domain Eukaryota; kingdom Metazoa; phylum Arthropoda; class Insecta; order Diptera; family Drosophilidae; genus Drosophila; species Drosophila ezoana. Next base: position 8,575,907 of record JAWNOU010000092.1, read on the forward strand.
ATATCAATCGCAAATATAAGTGATTGGGGGCGTATCAAAATTTGTAACTTTGTAACAAGCACAGAAGCTTGGAAAGAAGCTTAACTGACAGTTATTTGGTGCGGGGGCAATTCGTGGAAAGAGATTGTCGTCTGAGTATTTCCCGTGAAAATGTAATTCATTAAAAGATAAGTTCAAATGCATTAAAAATGCCAGCAACAATATTTCCAGGAATGACAATTTGCAAATTAAATAAAGGCATATCAAATGAAATTCAAGTGCATTATTAGGCTAATTATTTTAAGCGGTTGAATTAAATAACAGCACAACAAATTTCACTGCCAAACGTGGCGTTTAGAAAATTTCATAAAAAACTCTTTCACTCTTCCACTCAGACTGGATAAAAATAGAATTAAGTACTTGTGAGTAATTTGGCAAAGTCTTTTTGTTGCGAGCCAAGAACCCATATTAAGCTCGTTTCTAAGGTTAACAAGTATGCCGCATATAAGTAAATAGAAACATTGTAATTTATTTTTAATGAATAAAAACTCAAGGTCTTAACTTGGGTGCAAGCGGGCCAAAAAATTAATTATCGTTGGCAAACAGTGCGAGAGAAAAATCATTGCAAGCTTTCACACAGCATACATATATATATATATATATATATATATAGCTGTGTGTGTGTGTGTGTGTGTATACTTCTATGTAAGCCGCCTGCTTAGGCCGCCCGCGTATTTCATTACAGGCGGCGGCACTTGAGCGTTGTTAAGCTAAAAGTAAATTGCTTATTAAAAAGCAGCCTCAGCGTTTACACACGCAGATACACACAGTCACATAGATACACGGGCTAAGGGCGGGGTTGGGGGTAGCCTCATGAGGAGTGAGCCACTCATTTACACTTGAAGTGGCAGCAAAAGCGAGAATTAAGTGAGTGGGAGCTGCAGACAACACATGAGGCGATGCGAGAGGGGGCTGTCTGCCGGAGGTAATGACAAAGCGCCAAGCTGAAGCTGGAGCTGTTGCTGGCAGGATCTCTGTTAGAGCGCGCGCTAAGGTCCTTGAAGCAATCGACTTAATGCTCAGCCTGTTGTGTATTTAGTTTGCATTTACATTACACACACACACACACACACGCACACACTAACAGCTCGAAGGACAACCGCACACATGACTGCCTGCCCCTCTGGAGGGGCGCACATTTAATTTTCTACACATTGTGCCATGTCCTGATAGATTAACTGGGTATCGGTTTTGCCTGTGTGTGCGTGTGTGTGTGCCAAAATAAGTTGTGTCCTTGCCACACACATACATACACGCACACATGCGCATACAGCCCCGTGACTCTATGTTACTTGATTGGATGACTGAGACACAGTTCGAAAGTCAAGGTAGCCAGAATTGGGATTGGGTGTGTGTCTTCTGGGTATGCTGCACGCTTCAATGAATTTTTGTCAACGTGATTCGCATTAGAATGTGTATGCAAATGAGTACATAATTTGTTTGTTTGTCTGTGTGCAGTTAGATATGCATAAATATCGGCAAGCGCCGAGGCGCTGAGCTGTTCCCATTTTATGAGTGCAATTATGTGGCATGTGGCATGATGTCTACCTATGTTTGCGTGTGTGTGCGTTTGGGCGTGTCCCTGTGAGTGTCTTTCATATAAATTTCAAACAAATTGCAAATAAATTGGAGTTGTCTTGGCGTCGCCATTGCCAACCCTCACAGTCTCTTTAGTGAGCCCCACAAGTTATTTAAAATATGTAAATTTCTTGCAGCTCATAGTCACCACCCAACCAGCCACTGCCGCCCTCCGCACCACTTACATCCTTATCCGCAGCCACACACACTCCAAGCACGCACAACAACCCCACAGCTTTTATTGCTTTTCGCTTTGTGTCGCCAGTTTAAAGACCATTTTTCGTCGCTGGGGCTTCTGTGGGGCAAGTCGTTGAGGCGCTTAAGAGCACCAGTTCGGCATATCCCATGACATTTAATTTACTTAAGTTCACTAATCCTCCCCCCCACCCACCCCATTGGCAAGCCAAAACCAATCACATGCTGCGCCTGATGAGCATTGTCTGCCTTTTTAATTAAATATTGTACACGTCCTTCTGCACGCCATCCATATGAGAGTCCTGCGGCGCAGGATGCTGAGCTGTGTTTTCTCTTTTTTTGTGCTTTTGGCCAGTTTTTGTGGCTGCCCCTCTGGCCAGGCCAGGGCAAAGTCAAAGCGAATTGATTTAATGTTAAAAACGCAAATGCGTAACTTATTTTATTTACATTCACATTCTGATGGACAGCTGGCGGACATGCGCTTATTGCATTCAGCTGATGCCAAGCGGAAACAATAAATATAAATCGCTTCGAGTGCTTATGAATGCCCGACAGGGCATGCAAATAACCAACCATGAATAGTACACTACGGCATTTTATTATTTGAGTTAAATAAATGTATATATATTTTTATGTGAGTTCTTTTAGTTATTCATCAATCAGTTCATTGAATCAATCTTAATGCAACAACTGGTTAGCAGCATTCACCAGAAAAGCTTCTTTTCAAATGTTTATGTATGGGAAGGATCAAAAAGAAAGAGAAAAATAATAATATTAAATGAACTTCAATTTGTTAAACTCTTCTTCTCACTTTATTTATTTATAGCCAGCTAAAGAGGCTTAAAGCATTTTAATGCAAACTTAAATCAATATTATTTTAAATATTATTTAAAAAGCTTTAAATTGTTTTAATCAAAAAGCAGATGGCTTGCAAATCAAAGTTAAAGGCAAGCATACAAAATATTTGGGCAAATTTATTACGAATTTTTACTTACTTAATTTGATATGAAAAGAATTTTAAGCCAATTTCATAAACATATCATATTTTTAATATTATTTGTCGACCTCATAAATGTGTTTGTTGTCTGTGCTCGGTATTTATCTTAAACAGTTGCATTAGAATTTACTTTGAAAAGGTTTTACCTGCAGTTAAGCAGAGTTAAACAACAAAACGATGCAAATTCAGCGGGAATGTAATCAAAATCAATCAATAATGAAAAACTACAACAAATAGCGGAAATGCCAATCGAATAGCTGTGGCTGGCAAATATTTGTGCCATTTGTGTAAAGTGTTAATATTGTAAACATTTTTTTGGGCTGCTTAAATTCTTTAAACTGGGGCTTGCCATGTGATTTTTGTATAATGATGGCTGGTTTCAGCGGGTCGGAACACAAACTCAACAAAGCCTTAGCATTTGCTCAGCTTGTGGAATGGGCTGCTGCCACGCCTGCTACGCGCCAGTTGCCTTCTGCTTTATTTTCGCGCATTTGCTGTTTATATAAAACAATAATAATAAATTTTGTGGCAATTTAGAAGATGGCAACATTGTGACGTCGAGCCTTTTGTTGCCATCGAGTCTTTGACTTTGACTATGCCCAGCGCCAAATCCGCGCTCGGGACGACGGAGACGCCCTCAATTTTGTTTAGCCGGCGGCTTCACTTGTGCATTGTAAACTTTCGACATTTGTGTTTCTGTTTCTGTTCCTGTATCTGTTTGTGTTTGTGTTTGTGGAAAAGTTTTGCTCTTTTCCGTTGAATTTATTTGTTTGTTTTGCGAGAGCCGATGGCGAATTATTTTGGGCCCATTGAACTGGTTGCTAGGCAGCGGTAATTATGTAACCATATAATTGACGCATTTTTGATTCGTACAATACCTATTACATTTTACAATACAGCGTGTCCTCCACACACAAACACACACACACACACACATACACATAAGTTTATTCAATATTTGCTTGAGCAGCATGATATGCCGCTTTCTTCCTTCGTTGCGCCTCTTTAATCCCATGCCTCAACTTTCCATTGATGGCCATTCGAGACGATTGAGATTGAGGCAAAAGATGCTGAGGCAAACGCAACGTCCAAATACAAAGGCAAAAGGACTCTGGCGCCATTTTGTATGCCAAGCATACATACACATGTATGTATATGTGGGAATGCGTATATGTATGCATGAGTGTGCTTGTGTGTGTGTGTGTGGCAAAGTGACGATAAAACATTTGCTCCGATTGCCTAAGTATGCCATACCAGTTAGTATGAGGCACGCAGGCAGCATTCGAATTTTTATACCCTGGCGATAAAGGGTACTAGCTTTCAATGGCTATGTTTCCATTACATAACAGCTCAACTCAACTGGGATGCTATCAGCATGTTGATATACTTTGCTTACTTTATAAATAACAAATCAGGGCAAAACATTCCAAATTGCTATATTTTCGATAAGTTCACTTTATAGTCATAGAAGATCTGTTTGAAGGCTAAAATAAAAGGCACAAGTAAATCTAGTAACTGTTAAATACCTGCATTTCGTCCAATTCGTTTCCCAACTCGAAATGAAATATATTTTAAAGAAGTCCATTAAAGAAAGGTTTAAAAAGGCCTGATAATTTACTTGTTATTATTAAAGGAATCATTACACAATTCTGACAACTATCTCGAGCAACTCGCTTGGGGAACCGAAGTCTGATCTAGTTCCCTATCTCGACACGGCTTAGCTCTAATTTATCGATTTAAGATATTTTATCAAGTCGATGAGACTGCCAGAAGTTAACTTACAAACAGAGCGACAGTGTTGCCCACACCACAATTGTTTTTTATTCGCTTCTTTTTGTTGATTTCGTGCGATTTATCTTTAAGCTTGCAAGAGCATATCAATTTCGACTTTTTTTTGCGGATCTCGTTTATTTACTTACTTGTATTTTATTGATTTTCCGCTTGGCGTTTTGTCAGTCAATACGTGTTTTTCAGTGCGCTTTGCAATCAGCCAAATCTCCACACACACACACACACACACGCACACACACACACACGCACATACACACACACACAGCATGCTTAACATACTTAAGTTAATGACCTGGTGTTGGTTGGTGGGCCGCTTAGCCTAAAATCGAAGCAAGCTGCTCAGTGTTGTTAATTTAAGTAAAAAGCATTTTAGCTGATGTGTTTATTTGCCACGCCCAGCACACACGCACTCACACACACGCTGACAGCGGAAGTGTTATCCTGGGCCTCCGTAGCGGCTCATATTAGTGATAATTTAGTTGGTCTCTAGTGCTAGCAGCATACATTTATTGTATGCTATATAGCAATGGCTTTATACGGAGTTTTCCAGCACATATGTATGTATAAGTAGCTTGTGTATGGGTGTGTGTGTGTGCTTTGGAGCTCATTTTTGGCATTTTGCCAGCGCGCCACATTGGCGTCCTTTAATGTGAAAATGAGTTGATGCTGAAGCAAATGTGTTGGCTGCTCCTCTTGCCAGATACACACATCTATTTTTCCATTATGAAACGCTTGAATGAGCATTTATGTGCATGTTTTCATATAGTATATGACTGAAATAGATATATGTATATGCGAGCGTACTCGAATACGAAAAATAGTTGATTTAACGATATAACCTGCTGCCAAATGTTAAACTTTTTGATATTGTGTCATTGGCAGCATCAAAGGGCTTAGATCTTTTTTAAAGTGGCTTAAATGGTTTGAAAGGCTTTTAATATCAAATATGATTGCGTCCATTCGAAAATGTCAAAAATGTATTTGAATAAAATCTAACGAATTCACTGGATTTGCTTTTTACTTATTTAATTCGGCTCAAAAATGTATGCAGCATAAATAAATGAACACATGGTCTGAAATTGAGCAGCTGCATGTTTCAGCTATAAATTATCCAACACTGGAATCGTGTTCGTTTACAGGCATCAAGCATTAATAAATTATGGTCACACATAATTCGCGTCAGTTGCTAATACGAAAAATTGAAAGCCAATTGCGCGACTAACACAACGTCTGTCGGTGTGTGTGCGTGTGTGTGTGTGTGTGTGTGTGTAACAATTATGCAAATGTGTGTTTGAGCGGTAGACATGTAAATACGACAAATGAAACATTCACATGGCTGCCTTTAATGCATGCGCAACAGAAATTTGAAAACAAAAGAATTACAACTTGGAGGCACATAAAAAATTGGACAGAATTTGGCGAACATAAATTATGCCAAAGCATGCGCCGACACACAATCAACAAACATTTTTTGGCACAGCCAAGCGACGACAATTTCCAAAACAGACAAACAAACGAGCAACAACAACAACAACAACAACAACAACAACAAGAACAGCAGCAGCAGCTGCTGAATATTCCCGGTGACCTACAAATGCCTGGCACACAATTTCCATAGCATACTTTTCTGGGCGCGTCCACACAAATTGCAGGCCATTAATTAGCGGCACGCGCCTGCAGCGTTGTTACTGTAATGTAAATTAAAGCCGCCATTACTTTAAGAATTCTCCCCTACAACAATTGCATAAGTGATAAAAATGCTGTTAAAATTAAATAAATACAAATAAACAACATACACAAATGCATATGCATGTAAAGCTGACCAAGTGTTGTATATATATTTCATATGCTGTTGCTGCCGTTGCGGTTTTCTGCTTTATGTGCAAATTGAGTTTCTGGCATTGTTCAGGTCTGCTTAAGTTCTCCGGCATTGCACGGACAAATTTAAAATAAAATATTCTCATAAATAATTACATGAAGAAGAACCTATTAAACAACTGCCAGCTGCTTGTGCAATACCAGTTTAAGTTATATTTACAAATTAATATGTTAAATACTGTAAAAGTGAAATGCAATGTTATTTTTTATTGATTTCTGTATATAACATATTCCATGTACATATACATTTATTATGGCCAGATGGCATGACATTTAAGTGACAATAAAGTCAATTTGTTGCCACCAACAAGTACTCAAATTGGCCCGATTAATTGCTCTGTGAAAGACATTTTTATTTTGCAGATGTTCTGTGCAAATATTGTATTGTATTATTCAACAATTCTGAATTCACATTTCTGTACTGGCTACTTGTTAAAGGCTAATTAAGAGCATATCACAATTAAAATTACCTCTTAATGCATTTGCTTTTAACAATGCCGTGTAATTATTGCTGCACATCAAGCCAAATGGGGCTATCTTTAATGGCAAATAGATGCTTCTTCTTCTGTATTAGATTAGCTCTGTCGCTAACTTGGCCTAACTTGCCTAGTAGCTGACACTTGGGCATACAGCCTGGCGAGGCCAGCAACAAACAAAAAACAGCCGGCAAAGTGCCAATGATTAGCTTAATGTGTGCTCATTTTGCAGCTTTGCCGAAATAGAAATAAAAGCGTAAATAATTTATTTTTTCTCTTTTATTTTATTTTTTTATTCGTGCTTTTATGCGCGCATTTTCAACATTAAATTGCCGTCTTGCTGAGGCAAAATCGAGCGGTGCGGAGCGTTGCCGCGGCCAAATTACCACAAATCCAATGCCCCCTGCCACAGGCTGACATTTAATCAAGGTACAGCGTAAAGGTAAACAAACGGAAATAAGCGCAACTTCCTGTTGCTGTTGCTGACGTTTTTGTTGCTGTTGTGTTCGCATACGAAACGGAAATACAATCAAAATTGTGTAATGTTTGCTTACCAGCAGCCGGTGGGGCACCAGGGGCATGTTACGTGGCACGTTGGTTTTATTTCGGCGTGTGTGTATGCGTGTGTGTGTGTGTGCGTGTGTGTGTGTTGCTGTGTGCACGCTTTAGTTTTGCGCTGGGCTGTCACCTTTTTCGGCAGGTCTGTCGGTTTGCGGGCTTTTCGTGGGGCTTTCAGTTTGAGGTTTTGGGAAGCGACAGCTTGTGACAGTTGGCTTGGCAACTCGCTGCTAATGAATTTTGCGCCCAATAAATGATTAGCATTATGCCATTGAATATTTAACGCGTCCATTTACAAGCGCATTTATTGGCATTGTTTGTAAAATTCAATATGCACAATGCTGCTTCCATCTACGCTTTGGAACCGCCGTGGGGCTGTGGTTAAGCGTAACAGGAAACTTACATTTCGGCTTATTAGTTCGCTTTGTAAATGCAAATGGCTTTTCGTGGGGGGGAAGGCTGCCTCTGCTGCTGCTGTGGCTGCTACTGAGAATGAGGAGGTGCTGTCAATTATAATTGATGCCGTGACAAGTCAATTGTCAGTCAATTGAGCGGGGGCAGCGGCAGTGCGGGAAAACAAAGTCACTTTGCCGTATGTGGGCTGGGAAAATTAATGCGAAACATGCGTGAAAGTGCCAAATTGGAATGAGCCAGGTTTCTTGGAATGGGTAATGCCTTTTCAAAGCAATATTGTTTGTTTAATTATTTAAACAGCTTGAAATATACATACGAGGTGTAAAGAACCAGAGGTTAGGGAAGCGCTGAGACGGTGCTCACATCATATAGAATAATAAGGCGACCCTAAAACAGAACCTTACCCTAGTTCTAACGGTTAAACTGATTCAGCCTTAACTAGCATATACCGTTTGTTATTGTAAATAATATTTAAATAAAGTATTCTTTATGTTACAATTAATTCTGTTTAAGTTTCAGTAACTTGAGCCAAAAATAAAACGCTCTTCCTGGCAACTCTCCATTCATATAACCTGTTAGTTCTGGCTCGTTCTGCAGGGACTATATCTTTTTCGTAGTTGCAATCAAATGCAATCAAATTCCCGTAATTTAGACTAAAAATAACTCTCTTTCTAGGCAACAAACGCATTTGCTAGTTGAGGCAAATAAATTGTATGCTATTTGTATGGGACTGCAATCACAAAAATTCTCATCCATCAACACATTTACGAAAGTGGCCTCCATCGCTCATGCCACATAAGTTGTGGCAAGTGTGGCAAGGGTTGCGGGAGCTGCGGGGCACAAGTGTCCACATGTCCATGTGGATGTCAACAGCGCCAACGCCTTTTTATATGCTGCAAAACAATTTTCAAAGTCATATTTTATGCCATCAAAGGCATTTGTCATTTATGCGCAAAATGTTTGGCAATTTCCATCGCCCAACCATTCCCACAATCTCCGCCCCGCCCCCCTCAGCAAATGCTCAAAACTCAAGCCAACAAACTATGTGAGGAACGTTTGGAAAACATGATGTGAGTGCCTGTCATAAAAGCATAGGCAAAGGGTAAAACATACTCGTAAAGTGTTCCGAGACCATGGAATACGGAATATGGAGAATGGTAAACGGGTCTACGGTCCATGGTATATATGGTATGTACGGAATATGAATATGAAAGGCGGAACGAGGCCAGCAGCAGATGACAATTTAGCAAACTTCTGTTATTTGTCTCGCTATGCAAAATAAAATAAAAAGAAATTGTTACGCAAAAACTTGACAGGACAGGAGCAATTTGATTTTGGCATTAGTTGCCCGACTGCCCGTCTGCTCGGCTGCTCGGCTGCCTGACGCTGACAAATTTTTGTTTTTGCCATTGGTAATAGTAAAAAATATGCGCGCGTCAACTTCGACGCAGTCTGTGACAGCTCTCGAGATTGCCATGAATATATAAAATCATGCATGTATATGTATTTATTTCAGTATGTGTGACTGTGACGTTTGTTGCTGGGACAGCAGCAAAAATACCAAAATATCAATTCATGTTTATTAAATGCCCTGTAAATGCTGCTAGAATGTTGGTAGATATAAATATATATAAATACTCTTACTTTTGCTTATAATTCATCAAGTCTTATTATAAGACAAGGCGTATACGTAATATTTGTACTAAATTTTTCGACAGGGCGTATACGAAATATCTGTACTGAATTGATCGATAAGGCGTATACGTAATATTTGTAACAAATTTGCACGCATCCGTTTGACTAGTCTTGGAAATGAGTTAGGCATTTAATATATATTTCTAAGAATTCTGAAAATTTTCAATGTTTAAGAATATAGACAACATTTTTAACGTAAATACAAATATTTTAAATGGCATGCATCCTTATTTTCTTTAATGTTATTTAATTTTGTCAATTTCAAATAGCAAAATTTATTCTCAGCTTCTTAGTTCATGAACAACATAAATTTCTTATTGATAACAGGGTATAAAATGACTGCCATTTTATAACAAATGCTTTCTCGTGTTTTTTTATTTTCTCTTACTCTCTCTCCCTCTCTGTATCTTATTCTGTTTTGTTTGTTGGGTTTTTGTTCGTTGTCATTGAGGCCCGTCAAAAAGGCTGTCATTCTAAATGTTGTTGTTGAACGTCGATGTCGTTATTGTTGTTTTTGCTGTTTGTTGTTATTGTTGTCGTTGTTATTGTTGTTATTGTTGTTGTTGTTGTTGCTACTGGTTGTTGGTACAGAGCCAAGCATTGTCGCACAGCCAGCAGCCAGAGATACTCGCACTCACATGCAGTTCGCGTTTATTGTTTGGCAATAAATTTGCTGGATAATAATTTCAGACTGGCGTCATAGCAATGATAAACTGTAGATGATATATTATTGCGTTCTTAGTCGAGTAAATACACGACTGCTCCTATCCAGCCAAAACTCGGTCCAGACCCGGCCCGGCCCGGTCCGTGCTCTGAGCTCTGTTTCTCTTTCTGTTTGTGTAAGCAGCCGGAAGAACGGCGCTTAAGTGCGTGGTCGGATTTGGGAGCAGCCCGCTGTTAACCACCAAGCCGGCTTAGGCAACCGACTCAACTTGAGTAGCTACAGACTCCGACCTTTATATGTACAATATGGCAACGCCCACCGCACGTGCGGCTCTCAGTGCCGAAAGCCTTTTCGCATGCAAAATGTTGTCTCCTGTTTGCTTGTTCCAAAATGTTTCTTTATAGATGCGATTTTTATGAGTTAGTGCGACGAGTGCTCATAAATTTGATGGCACCCGGGCGCCCCGTGCCCCCTTTAAACATATTTAAGTAAAATTTCGTCAAAAATTTACAAGTATTTTATCGGTTGCTTATAAATTGGGCGGCAGAAAGGTTTGTGACAGTAAAGAATGATAGATGGAACCCAAACTGAATAATACAGACTCGCCATATAATAGACTGGGCCAGTCTCCATTTGATGAATGGGCTGTGAAGTACGTATGTGAACATTTGTTCATGTTGAGATGCATAAATCATGCGCATTCTTTTATATATAATTAAAGAATTGTTTAAGAAAAATACAAAAATATATATGTACAATCAGCAAAAGCAAACTTATCAAAGAAGTAAACGTGTTTTTACCTCTACAGAAATTTGCAATTCAGATTACTGTAAAAGCAGGCGGTGTAAAGCTCTTTTTTATACTTTTCACTTAAAAATCATGAAATCAAAAATGTGAATGGCATGAGCATGTCAGGGGTACTCGACGTACGCATACCCTGTTTGCAAATCTTAATTATTTTGAAGTTCTGTAGGTAATATCTATTTGTTATTGTTACTATTATTTGCATTAATTATGCATTCCAGTGTGAAAAAGTTAGTTAAATATTAAACGGCTTCAATGGATTGTTTAGAATAGAAAAAGTTATTCCCGTTTAATACAATTCGTATTACCAGTCAGTTCTATATATAATCGCGAATACGCGAGGTTCCAGAATTGACTCACCATAAGCATTTAAAAAGATTACAGGGTATACCAAATTGAAATACCGCCAAGAGCTGTGCTTACGGCCGCTGTTTCATCAATTTCTTAAGTCCTTTTTTATATTTTTATTTATGTACATTTAAAACAGCGACTCAAAGACCTGTCTGCACAATCATTCCATGGCAACAACAAAGTGTACAATTTCTTGGTCCCCTGAACGCATCTCAAAGAAAAGCACCTGTTCGTATTTTTACCTATGCCACATCACAAAAAAAAAAAAAAAAGGAAGGGAAAACCAAATTAAAAGAAAAAGAAACCGCAATACAATGCAAGCAATCGAAGGACGCATGAGGCATGAGGTTGACAGCGAAATTTGCTGGCTGTCAATTTCAGGCGTGCCAAAAAAATATATTTATTCCGTTGAATATGCATTACGCAATATGGTGGGGTGGTGGGGACGTTTTCGTTGCGGGTTCAGGAGTTCAATATGTGCGTGGGTTATCGATTTTCGCGATGGGGCGGCGGGTCGCACCCTTTTATCGTGGCACATGTGTGGGAAGGGGCGCATCTGCAAGAATGCCACACGAAGCGAGACGAATATCTTAAGGATATACGAGTCCTGTGATTTCTGTTGCCCTGCTCTGAACCAGATTGACTTTAAGAAGTGCCACACAGTAAGTTGTATGCCCGTAACGTAAAAAATTAAAAAGCCCAGCGCTGTAAATAAGCATCATTTTCCAGGTCCTACTGTTCCCTGGTCAATGGACCGTTCAGGCCGTGCTGACTTATCCGACTTGCCGTTGCCGTTTGCCAATGCCGTAACGTGAAATGAAAGCACGTAGCATTTTCATTTCGGCCAGCGTACGGAATGCCAATTACAAGATCTGGCGGCCACAGAGAAACAGAGGGAGAGAAAGAGAGCGAAAAAAAAACAAACAGCGAGACAGAGGCTGAGCAAGCTTTAGGGCTGGTCAGATGCATAGAGAGAGAGAGAGAGAGAGAGAGAGACGGCCAAGAAAAACATGAAACTCATTGAAATGAGTCGCGCACTGCCTGCGCGGGTCCGCCTCATAACTGATAGATGCCTTTTGGCGAAATTTTTAATAAACTTGTGTGGCTCCTTGAGATACACACACACACGGATACACACGGATACAGCTGGCAGGACACGCTGGAAAAAAGGCAAGGCCTGGCGCCTACGACGCGTTGGCGACGTTCGCCTCGTCGCTACCTTTTTTTCTGTGCTCGGGCTATGTCTGCGGCGGCGGCGGCAGCACTTAAAAGTGTTTTATTATTGAGGTTTGCAATTGGAATTTTAATTTTTATTTTATAAGTTATGCGTGCTGAATCTTAAACATGCCACATAGAGATCTCACGGATGCCTCTCTGTCTCGCTCGCTTTAGCTGTCCTCTTAGCTCTGCGGCTGTCAGGCTCTTGATTTCTTGAGCTGCTACCGAGTTGTTTTTGTTGTTGTAACTTTTGCTGGTTATTTATTATGTTTGTACGTGTGCCTGCTGAGTATGTGTATGTGCTTATATTTCGGTCGCCGCTAATAGTATGCCTCGAAAGGCAGGACACACTTGCACACACACAGTCACATGTGGCGGCTACTTAATATGCGCACCTGAGCAAACACAACGCCAGGTCCAAACTTTAAGGCCAAACCACGCACTTGAGGTGTACTGGGTATCCAAATAAAAACAAGCGTGCAGAATAAAAACTTATGCACACTGTTCACTGCGATGCCCTATAAATGTAACTTACCAAGAAATTTGTTTTCTGATTTGATCTTTGCGAATCTATATTAATTTATTCTCGTCAAATAAAAATCTAGATACTAAGTAAGATAGGTACTACTAAGATTATACAGACAATTTAAGTTAAATATTTTGGCTAAAATGAGAAAAATTTGATGTAAGGCAAAAAATTAGTAGTGATATTTAATATTAATTTTTTATAAATACGCTTTTAGATAAACACCAAATAGAATAAACTGCGTAGTGTATCTTTTCATCCATTAATGTGTATATTTATATATTGTTCTTGAGAAGTCGCACTCTTATACAAACTTGTTTAACAAGTATTTGTACTCAAACAGTAAGGGTAGAAAAAACTATATATCACAATGTCAGCGCACTTAACATAGTTTATATGTGCGTGTCGCTGGTTTAGAGCTCACAGCTCCCGCTCTACCCACTTAGCCATTATGCACACGTCGCGCATAACCATAACGATTATGCTAATGCTCTGCGCGGGGGTTGGGTGGGGGGTGCAGGTGTTAAGGTTGGGGATAAGAATGGGGTTAGCTACCAGAGGTACTGGCTGCCAGCTTGCTTATGATTTGCCTTGGCTTATTTTGAGCGCCCGCGCGCACAGCGCGTTATTTACATACCTTAAGTAGTTGTAATGGGCTGCTGGTGTGGCTGCTGTTTTTAGCCCCAGCGCGACAAAGTGTTGGCGATGAAGGCAACTGGCAGTGTCCTTGGCTGAAAGACGAATATGCGAGTTGTCTAACAGGCAAGAGTGGCCATTGAATATGTGAATGTGACTGTGAATGAGATGAGATGAGCTAGTTTTCATTATAACCACATTTGGTCTTGGCTTACTTTCGGGTTTCGCATGAGCTTGCATTTAATGCGCAGCTTACTTGGATCACAGAAAGTACTACTTATTTCTAGATGCGTGCTTTGCTTTTCTTTATTCAAAGCAGAATGCGAGTGGAATTTGCAGATGCTTCAACAGAAAATAAAGCACATGTGACTTTTGTTTATTATGACCGCGTGTAGTTGACATATGCAGACCATTTCTGAGTCTGGTCAATTATTATTGCACTCGAATGCAGAAACTACTATTTTATTTGGACATAATTTCTGTAAGAAAAACATATGGCTTAAGGAAATAATAAATATCTATAAATGTCTAAAGAATAACTATTCACATTTATCTAATTTAATTTTGAAAAATGTTATCACAAACGAAAATGAATGTATACAAAACTAAATAAATAATAATAATAAATAAAGCTTCTTAGAAGTTAAAGGAATGTGACAATAGAAAATTATAGTTCAAGTGCAGCTATTTCTAAATATATTATTTATATATTATAGATATATAAAAGAAAGCAAGTTTGATCTTCCTATTTATTATTATTAGTTTATTTTTTTCTGACCAAACCCTATTCTCATTTCATATATAAAAGGGTACACTTAAGCACATGAGGTTTTAAGGACTGGCAAGTCAATGGCCCTGCCAACACTATAGTTAATTCGGTTCTGATGCCGTCAAAATGGAGCCCGCGTCTTTCTTATGCGGCTTGTACGAATTTTGTAAGTGAATTGGTTCAATGTTATGCAAAATATGATTATAAAATATTCAACAAAGCAGCTGTTGCCCTGACTTGCGCTAACTTTGCGCTGATATTAAACTGAAATTAATCTCCATCAAAAGTTAGACTGCGCTTTAATTAGTTTGCTTCTAACTTTATCTTCATCGTGCTTATTATTGACGTTCACCCGTTTAAAATCCAGTTATAGACGTTTTGTGTAGAAAACTGATGGTTCTTAAAATTATATTTAGCAATATGTCAAGCAATCTGAGCTATTGCTGAGGACTTGAGAGGCATTCGATTGAGGATGGTTTTGTATAAATATCTTATATATATTTCAAGTATTAAAAAGTAAACTTATTTGCACAAAAGTCTTGTACATTTAGTCAGAAGTAAAACAAAAAACTACACATTTATATGCCACAGTCGAGTCAAATATGAAGAGAAAACAAATCAAATCAAATGCAGACTTCGTCGAGTGGCAGTCGGAGCGGCAGTAGGAAAATTTTTTGGCAAACTACAACAACACAAATAACAAAAGTAAATTAATAGAAAACAATAACAATTCCCTTTATTATTATTACTGCAGTGAGACTGGGAAACAGGCAAGAAACAAAAAAAGAAACCAGAACACAAAACAGGACTCACAGATTCTAACAATTTCCAAGTGCCTAAGTTTTTGTGCTTTATTTTATTTTACTCTGTCTGGCAGCAAGTGTGTGTGTGTGTGCGAGTGAGTGAGTATGCGTGCATGTGTGTGTGTAATTTACACAACAAAATGCAAGTAAAACACAAAATTCTTCTTCTCCAATGCGATGGCCTTGCCTAAAAGTCTGCCACACTTCGACGCCTTCTCAGGGGACTTTTTTAGGCAGATGCTTGTCCTGCCAAATGCTTAAACATACGAGCATCTTTTCATACACTTGCTGAGAGGGTATTATTATTCTATCACATAATATGTGACGCCTTGAAGGAGGCTTGATCAACAGACGAGACCTTGTAAGCAGTTTGGATGTCTTGCAAATTAGCCAGTGGAGTTTTTGCACAGATATGTGACACCAGGGTATATCAGTTTCGGCATCTGGCAAAAAACTGTTCACACTTGTTGTTTTTTTTTTATAAACTTGCCACAAACAACGAATCGCTCAAAGTGCGAACAAAGTGTGTGCAGAAGCTCAAGAAATCAGGCCAAAAAATAAAAATAAGATAAGAGCAAGAAACAAGCGCATTGAATGCGTCTATCACAGCCAAACTTTATCCAGGTGTAAGTCCGGTTGGGGGTGGAGTGTGGGATGTGCGTGGTGTGTGTTGTACCGGGTACGTGCATTGCATGTCGAATGTTTGGTAAAAACAGCCAGCAGCAGCAGCAGCAACAGCAGCAGCAACAGCAGCAGCAACTTTATCTAAAGTACAACTTTTGGCTCACCCGCCTCAGCCGAGCACCGAAGCGGTTTCCTGTTTTTTGCCTGATTTGTTGCCACGCCCCATGGGGCGCACAGGGCTTTGCTGTCGGTAAATTTGTGTTGTTTTGGCACGTTTTTTTTTTCCCCCGCTTTAAACTGAAAATGAAACTGTTGTTGTTTATTTTACGTTCGTTGTAGTTTCTTTGGCTACTCGACGCTTCCCTCCCCCACCCTCTGACATTTGCAACATGTGCCAATGATTTTTAATGCGATTTAAGAATATCACAAAAAACAGCCCTTGCAGGTTGATTTCAGTGTTTTTTTTTCTCCTTATTTTTTTTTTGTATCCCTGCCGAGAGGCTTAAGTCTGGCAGCACAACCTTTTTTTAAGTGGCCGGCCAATGAAAATGTTTTCAAAGGTGAAACCGAGTAACATAATGTTTTGTAATGCCTTCTGATAGTGTCTCTGTGTGTGGGTGGCCGGGTTGTGTGTTTCTGTGCGTGTGACTTTATTTAATACCATTAACGCAAATTGAATGTTATACGCAGTTAAGCCCTTTGAGCCATTGCATGCGCAATTGAGTTTTCGGATGTGCCGAGTAATGCCGCCTCCTGAGCACATTTGCCCCGACTTATAGCACTGAACATTTTCGCATTACTGCTTCAGCGAGCCAAACAAGTAAGTGGCCCAAAAGATTGAATCGATATTGTAAATTACATAAATTAAGCAAAACGTATATTTTCTAAAATGTACGTTGTTAAAATGCTAAGCTGTAATAGGTGGTCAAAATAAAAGGGTATATAGAACCTTTGCATATATATAGGGGGTGTAGAGTATAACTAATAAATGCCGAGTTTGGTTAGGATATCTTTATAAACAAGAAAGATATTCGTACAAGATTCTACTTTTTGATTCATTCTTATGGCAGCTATATGATAAAGTTGCGACAAAAAGTTGGTCCCATGCAAAGTACGAGGGCTTTAAGACTGAGAAACAAGTTCGCATAGAAACAAACAGATGGAACGACGTGCAGACGGGCAAGACTATATCAACTCAGCTGTTGTTGTTGATCTAGAATATATATACTTTTTGTGGTCGGAGATGTCTCCTTCTATGCGTTACACATATCATGTCTAAGTTATAAGTAATATCATTCAAATAATTCACAATTATTTAATTCATAATTTTGATGAAACTTTTAAAATAATAGTTTTTAAATGCCTGTTCACATAACACGCTAAATTTAATATCTACTCAAATAGGTTTAGATGAGTGCACTGAGGGCCCAGAGCTGTTTACGCCATGGGCCTGAATTGTGAGCAAAAATATGATTCAGTTCGAGTTTGGCTAGATTTTAGTTTCGGTTCATAATAAAAATTGAAATTCTGCAGCAGCCTGGCAAAGCATACTTTTGAGTGCAAACCTAATTTGGCAGAGTATTTTTATTATAATTTTCCAAATGTTCATTCTTATGAAAAGTGCATTTAACTCTTTATATCATCAGCCGTTCATTCATTTGGCTTCTTGCTGCAGCTGGCTGTGCCACTAACAGTTTCATCAACGATCCAATAACTGCTAAGCAAACTCGTAAATTCCATAGAACCTCCATCGCACCAGCCAGCATTTCGAGCAACTTCTTGGCCCATTGGCATTGCTTTTTCATTGCCAGAGTGCAGCAGAAGCAGAAGGTGGAGCAGGAGCAGAAGCAGGATGAGCGGCATTGGGTAAATGTTTAGCATAAGCTCGTTTGCTGGCCTATTTCAATAATAATAAAAGCAAAATACTCGTGCTTGTGCAGCAATTGCGAAATATTTCTCATGAATGCCGCGCTTACATAAATATTTAAGTTGAAGCATGGGCACGAAAAGCATTTGGCCAAGACTTTCTCTCCCTCTAATAGAGGACGAACGATGGAAAATAAAAGCCCTGCCAGCTGGCAGCGGCCATGATGAAAGTCTCCATTTAAGCCATCTTCTCTGCATATTGCATAGACGAGTAGCTCGCGCAACTAACAGCTGTCGAATGAGTGCGTGAGTGAGTGGGTGAGTGGGCGAGTGAATGATGTGAGTGTGTGCCTCAGTCCTTGGGCCAGAAAAGCGTTTTTCAATATATATGCCAGTTATAACTTCAGACTGCTACGACTTTAAATGAGCACAAGTTTTCGCACACACACACAAACACACGCAGTATCTACACCTCTGCAACGCAGTCTTTAGCATACTTTCACGACAGCTTGTCATTTGTTGTTTACTTGTTTTCATGTTTTATTTCCCATTTTTTCTCCTCCCTTTTTTTTTTCTTGCGCTGCGCTGCTCGTCTTGCCGCTGATACAGTTGGAAAATAGAGCCATAAGCCGAGTATCTATCTTGCATCTTGTTGCTGTCATTTCAGGCTAATGTCTTCGCTCCAGTTTCCTTTTTCGTGTTCAATGTCTGGCTCTTGTCATGCCTCTGCCCATCACACAGCCCACTCGCTTTCCCCCGCTTTCGCATTTCTCGAGTATCTAGCCGTTCTTCATGCACGTCAGCATCGTTCAAGCCTGCTTAATGTGGCATTCTTTTAACCAAGTTTCCTTTGCTGACGGCATGCAGCAAAACTATTTCCCAGATACGAGTCTTTCCTCTAGCTTTTATACAAATCAAAGTCTTAACACTAATTGAATTTGTATATGAATTTGATATAGAAAATAATTTGTTTTCTCCTTTATTTTCAGCTCTTGTTGATTCAGAGTACAACAGAATTTAAGAGGTATGCATCAAATATTTTAAATATTTCAAAAAATTTAGTTCACAAGCATTTCAACAGAAATAAGGTAAATATAGAAGTCAATTAAAGCACTCTATGGCCCTAACGTATAAGATTTGAATTCAATTCAATTTGTAGCTAAAGTATTAACATAGATAAATTGTTATGTAACAATATGATTGCAGTCTTATGGAACATTTAATTTATTATGCCCTTTGATAGCAGGGCCTAGTACATGACTAAGATTATTATAGGTGCAGTTATCTAGGGCTAAGCGTAGACAAAGCTTAATTTATATCCGCTTTCTGGAAGCAATGTAACATTTTCATACACATCTCTCCATACAAAGAGTAGCTAATTTTCACGCCTATTCGTAGCATACTTAATACCAGGAATCGCCAAGCGGCTTTGGAGGGTGGCTCCCTCCCAGTCCACACAGAGATAAGCGGCTTAGGCTGTTCGCTTGAAGTGCCAACGAGCTCTGACTCATAAATACGATACAGCAACTGGGACCAGCAGTTAGGCTGAAGGATGTAGTCTGAGGTTGTGGCACATTCCCAGTTTGCTCTCCTATGTGCCTAAGCCGAAAAATGCCTTACGGAATTCTATCAATAATGAAATTCCTTGGCCAGCGCTCCTTCCTCTGGCTTGGTAGGAACTTTGGGTAGCAGCTGGCAAATCCGACTCTACCCATTGAAATACACTTAAAATAAACCTGCTGGCTGCAGGCTAACTGCAATTAAAAACTCTTAATTGTTTATTAATGCGCACTTCCAGAGAACGGCGTGAAAAAATAAATTAATTTGCTGCTGTTTTAAATATGGCGCAGACGATTTAACATGTCACGCTCGCCTGCAATGGGAGTCGCAGTCGCAGTCGGAGTCGGAGTCTGTGTCTGATAAAAATAAACCCCTCGATTGGGGCGGCGCGTGAGACTTTGCCTAATCGCTGCGTCTCGTTCGGGTGGGTCCGAGTCATGGGGCTTGGGTCTCTACACTTTGATTTATGCGGTCTGCACTTGTTCTTGAAGGGGAGCTGCTGCTGTTGTCGTTGCATATTCCATATTGATGCGCGCATCCAATTTAATTGCTTGCTGGATTTTGGATTTCCACACTAAGTTCGTGCTTCCTACGCCAGCAACAGAATACAAAAATAACATGAACGACATGTAGTTTGATGATTAATGTGACACTTTATATGACATATGCACAGTGGTAAGAAACTAAATGAGGGGTTCTCTTTTAATGCAGAAATGCGTTTAGTTTTATTACTGCCAACAGCTCTAAAATAATTAAGAAACCATTTTGAGTAATAGCGTAGATCTAATTTTAAATTAAAAACTAATTTGAAAAATTATTATTATTTTTACTTATTTTAATTTATAAACCTTACTAGAAACTATTGTACATAGTGGGACAAATACTTAAAGTGAAAGTTTCAAGAAGAACTAGTTACAATAAAGAAGAGTTGAAAGCTTCTTCATTCAAAGCTCTCTGAGTATTTGGGGAGCTTTGTTTGTTACCTATGATTTATTGAAGCTCACTTGAAGTATTCAATGTGCTTTAAAAGCTCCTCTCAAAAATGTTCGTATAATCTTTATATAGCTTAAAACTGTTTTCAAAATGAACCGACACTTTTATCGATACATTGTAAAAGACATTAAATACGAAATTTTCAGAGAATGTTTTTGAGCTTCTGCCCACTGTGCTAAGCAGTCAATGTTTGTTGCTTGGGGGTGAAAAACCGATTTCGACTTGTCGCGAGCGCGTGAATAACATGAATTGCGTTATGAAAAATGCATAACAGACATGGACTGTGAGACTGGGGTGCGTGGATAAGAGATTGGGGCTTTTGCGGCTATTGGGGCTGTTGCAATCATTACAGAGCTGAGCGATAAGCGACGTTGCATGCGGTGACACAGCTGACGATTGCAATATGATGTGTGTTCGCTTGGTGGCATGTTCAGCATCTTTGCGTGTACTGGTTGTGCATGTGGCTTGTGTGTTGTGGTTGACAAGCACGCGAATTGATGTGCCACTTGGGCGAAATGCTGTTGACTTTGAGGGATTTATGTGGCGCACTGCTGACAGCTGCCAAAAATTAGCTGCCAGTCGAGCCAAAAAGCTGCTCGCTGCCAAGTATCTGTGTCTGTATCTTAACTAACCGAGTTTCGCGTTCAGACTTCAGGTCCGGGCGGCATAATTAGCAGTGGGTCGCAAACTTTTGTTCAGCTGCAGCCCAAAACACGAGCTAAGCTGACTTAGCAGCTGTGCTTGCTCTTATTATTGTGGTTGTTGTAAGCCAGCTGCATGCATAAACTAAAACTCAAATTTGCGCACAAAATCCCAAAATGTCAGTGACCAAAAACAGGGCAACCAGCTGAGGTGGGGGCGCCAGTAGACAGCAGCAGGCTGGTTGCCGAGGGACAAACTCAGGCAACAGCAGTAGCAGCAACAACAACCACAACAACAACAACAACAACACCAGCAGCTGCAACAAAAGCAGCTATAAAACTGCTTCGCTCGACGCTCATTATTCAAATGTGTTTTGGGGCCTGACTATGCAAAATGGGCGTGGTCCGCCACACACACACCCACACAATGCTACTCACTTTTGTTGCTTGCTTTCATTCTTATTATTATTTTACACATTACATTTCCCAAAGTTATTATCTGATCCGCAACGCTGTCAGCCAAGTACATTTTCCATATTACACAACCATTTATTTGTTTCAGATAAATGTACTTTTCTGCTTTTTGGAATATTAACTATGAAAGTTCTGTTTGTTGCTCCATTTTTGTCTCCGAATTTGGCTTCAAGATTTTAGGCAAGATTTTAAGTCCATTATATGAAATGCTATTAATTGATGGTTATATTTTAAGATGTAAGAAACATATTAATTTAAGCTTACTATAGTAATTTCTCTTACTTTTATTGGTAAATATATTTTTTTTTATTGTGAATTTGGAATTACATTTCGCTGTGTTATGTCTTTATCTTTAACTGATTTCCCCTCGAGACCTGTGCGCTGACAGCACAGACCGAGAGTGTTACAATTTGGCCATGGCGGGCAATGGATATCTATTGCTGTTGTAGAATGCACCAACAATGCGATCAAAGCGATCAAGCAACCGGAGTTGAATCTCATTGCAGCTCTTTAAGGCAAATAAACTACAGTTGTAAGTGGATGGTGTTTTTGTTAGCGTTGAAAATCATTGAAGAAATAGTGCAGAGTTCGTATGAGGGCGGGCATATACATTGGAAGACATATTATTTTGACCTGGTTGTTTGTTTTGCTTTAGTAAATTCAATTTAGAAATTAAATATTAAAGTTCAAAAGCTGATATAGAGATTGCATATGGTATTGAAGCACATTCCAATTGTAAATCCAAGCTGCACATTTATATATTTAACAGGGCAGATTCCCGTCGAGGTAACTTCTACCTGGTCACACATTATAAGGCATTACTAATTTAATATGTGCGCTATTTACCTGACAAAAGTTACGATTATTATGCAAAGTCCAAGAATTGTGTACAGCACAAAAACGAATGCATTTGCTCTTCGGACAATTAGCTTACATGACAGTTGCTCCCCAAAGACAAGACAGACAATGCTTTGATCTCGAAATGCTCTGTTCGCATGTAATATCGTCGCAAATAAATCAAAAGGCGAAGCGTTTGTGAAGAGGCCCTTTTCAAAGCAATTGCAGGCCCAGCGCATATGCTAGCTACACAGAGGACCGCTGCGTCTCTTTGGATTAACTAGGGACACAAGGGGCAAGCGTAAAAAAGTGCTTTAACAGCGAATTGGAAAGTCAAACGTTTGATCTGCCCCCAGGCGATTGTCACGCATGTTGGCGGACCTGGACGCGCACTCTGAGACTAATTAGCGCCGGAATGAATAAAATGCCAGCCGACTCTCTGGGTCTGGGAATGCAGAGCACATGCGTTTAATTAGTCGGTGAGCTGTGCGGGGGGGTTGAGGCTAGCTCGGCAACATGACAGAATTGCAAATGACAACGGAACACGAATTACACGGTTTGCAGTTTTGTCGCTGCGTTGTCACAAGTCCAAGAAGCATATAGCAAAGAAATCGCTACATTCAATTTGATTGGACTTAATACGCTTGCGATTCGTTACACCAGACTCGCAATTCCGTAATTCCTCTCCGCTCTTACGGAGGTATTCCAATTCGTGTGCTTGATTTTGTTTGCATGAAAATGAATTTCCTCTTTTGGATTTTTGTTTAGTAACAATTTCTCGCTGTCGTCGTCCGCATCCTGGCTTGTTTGCATGGCAGCCAGAGTTTCATTCTGCGGTCTGCGCTCTAATTGCGACTTGGCAATATATCAACGCGCACAGCTAGCTACCTAAATGTATATGCATATGTATATGTATGTGTGCACAAATACTTAGATATACACGCTTGCATGTGTATATGTATCAGTAGGTATGCAGGTATCTTTAGGTGGAGCTCTGCTCCAGTCAGCAGCCGTTTTGACATTTGCTTACGCGTTAAAGCTGACAGGTAAAATGGATTTGTTACGGCAATAGAACAAGCAAAAACGCCTTGCTCTCGCTGCGGTTGGGGAAGCTAAAACCCAAGAGGGTTGGGGGCAACATCTTCTGTGGTACGTAAATGGGTGACACGTGAAAAGATAACACCCTGCTGCCGGAAAGTTAGAGTGCGTTTTTAATAAGGGCAAAATAGCATGAATAAAAGTACTGTTGTGTTAGATAAAATCGGTTATTACCCGTAGAAATGACTTATTTAAGACGTATTATTATAAATTTATTATTTAGTTTTGTTTTATTATTATTAATACTATGCATTGGCTTTGAACTACGCCCTGTTTTCATGGCGCTTTGGAATAGAATTCAATTATTTATTACTGAGTTTGATGAAATTGACAAATAGATTTTTTTACTTTTTTCTATACAACTGTTCAACTTGTATAAACATTTTTCTTTGAAATTTTTGGGTCCTGTAATAATATTATATTAGTTTTTATAATGTTATTATTATTAAATAATAATTATGTTTCTTCGCAAAACATTGTTCTCTTTTAAGTGAATTTCTAATATCTTAAGCCCCTATTTTTTAGTCGTATCCTTTAATTTAAGATATCTCTGGGCTAAGTTCTTTTACCTGTTAAGTGAGAGAAATAAAACTCGTACGTTAAATGGAAAAAAAAGAGGAAAAGCTTGAGCCAGAGGTTGATGCGGCACTTGAAAATCGATTCAAAGAGAAATCTCCAGAAGATTGGCCATTGTAGTTGGCAACAAGGCTAAATGGCATTTTATGGTAGAACAGAGCTGAGTGAATCCATTAAAAGGCATTGCAGAACTGAGCCAACAGTAATTATCAATGGCAAAATAATTGAGCGCACACTTATCATGAGCAAGGAGCAATAAAAAATGGAGAGTGGATAATGAAGATAGAGATGGGCGTGGCAGTTGAGGCTGGATGTTGTCTGTGGCCTCAAAGGAAACGCAGAGAAAGACCTAATTGCGTCCAAGGCAAATCCGCACCAAAAACACTTTAAATGCTAAGCAGATGCCTATAACACTTGCCTTGGCCTGAATGACTTACTTCAGACTTTAAAATTTTACCAGGCAAATACAATTTTCGAAAATTCTGGCTAAATTAATTAGGCAAACAGTAAATCAAGGTTATGGCGCGGTCGACTGGACCAAATTAAATTAGGAAAAGCGACCAAAAGTCAAAAGGGCCAAGCGGCTTCAGTTCAGCCAAAAAGGTAAGCGAAAATCTTCGCTTTAGCAGGCGGTCACACAAAGGAACAGAGTATTCGAGGCTAAGGCAAAAATGCCCAAAAACACAATTTATACAACAGATTTTTTTTCAACTTTGCCGGCAGCTGCTCCCCCCCGCTCGCTTCGTATGGGGCTTAAGCTGGAAAATGCTGCCTCCTGCCGGGCAGAACGCAGGCACTTCAAAGGCACTCAATTTGAGGCAAGAAATGTTCCTTTAATCAAAATTTTTCCATGCGCACAAATTTCAATACAATGTAAATGTAAAAATAAATTAATGCAGATCGAATTTCAGCAAACTCTTTTGCAACGAGCTGCTTCGGCTGGATTTCAAATTAATCCTTAAAGATTACATTAAACTTTTCATATTCTCTGTGGGTAGCTGAAAGTAAGCATTTACTTTTAAAAGAACCCAACACCTTTGTCAAGTAATATAAATATTTTTACTGTCGCCCATTTTGAATAGACAAGGGAAACCACTTGGGATCTTAAAATAGCTGAGTCAAATTTGAGTTGTACGAAAATAAAATTGAAAGTCATAACTTTTGTTGAAATAAAAAATGAATATTATTTGCATAGCCTTTAAAGCAGGCAATATATATTTATACAGCGCTTTTTTTTTTGTCTGTCTGTGCGCACAGACACGGAGCAATTAATTTTTAATGCTGCCCCCTACGACAGCTCAGCGTCGAACTGAGGTTCTGTTCTGGCCCCTGGATGGGCAACAAGCAAACGAGTGCAACTGGCACTGCTAATTGCACTCATTCACACGATGAGCGGCAACAAAGGCGGCCAGAAGTGGCCTCTAACAAAAACAGCAACAGCAACAGCAACAACAAGAAAATAAGAGTCGTTGAGTTGCCGCCTTGACGGCACGGAAACGGAAGCGTTAGTTGCAAGGATATGTTGCACTAGTGCACAATAGCCGTTCGTTCCCCTTCCACTCATCCATTCAGCATACACAATTCACAATTCCCCGCTGCCTTCCGCTCGTCGTCCGTCGTCCGTCGACCGTTTCGCGGCCTTTGTTGTCTCTGTGTTCACAGCAATTATGTGCCATTGAAGTTTCATTGTCAGCGCTGCAGATTGCAACTGGAGTCCATCCGGATTCGACTGTTTCGCCTTCTTCTCCGCCTCCATTGACACGCTGTCCGTTTCCGGCGTAATTGTTATGCCAATTTTTAAGAGCGCGCCGCCGCCTGCTTGCCAAATTAAATGAAAATCAAATAAAGCCCAGGACCCAAATACGTAAATGCGGTTAAATTTGCAGCGTTAAATGTTAACAGTCGATTTTGCAACTCAAACACACGCCCATAAAAATATCAACGCGTATTTGCCTGCCCCAGTCTCGGGTGTCAGCTCCAGCCCCTGCTCCCTGCCTATCTACGGGCGATGTCGTTTGGCTTAGACTTACGAGCTTGGGGCGCAAATTGACAATTTCTCTGAAATTGCACAAATACTTATGAGCCCGTGCTCCACTTTTTTATGGCAAATTACACAGCCGCATATGAGTGTCTATGTGGGCGGGTGTGCATGTGTGTGTGTGTGTGTGTGTGTGTGTGTATGTCGTCATAAAAACGTTTGGCAGCCTGCGTTACCAGAGGGTTTTATGATTGGTTTTCAGAAAAGGGGCAAAAAAAGAAGAAAGCAGCATAAAATAAATAATATATAAACTGCGTTATGTCAAAGAAATTCCATCAGACATCATCAGCCAGTGCATAATTAAGCATTAGACGGCGATAATAAAATGGAAATCATTGAAGATTATTGCCATCAGCGTTTTTATCTTGACGAAGAAGCTGCCTTTAGTAAGGGACTAACTTTAAAAACAAATTTTTATTCTTATTTTTAAGTTTCAATAAATTTAAAAGCAGTTTGATGACTTTGTAATATCTTTTAATAGATAAAAATATAATCAATGATCACTTATCATCAGAAAATATTTATTGACCATAAAAAGTTTTAAGAAGAGCGAATTTCTTCTGGGAAGCACAGACTCTCTGCATCAATAAAAATAAACATATTTGAACAATTTGCTTTATCATCAAGTAAGATAATCTAATTGAAATTAGCTGTGCGTCAATTTGCAATCTATTCAAACAAAACATTTGAGCTTAGCTTATCTTTCTGGCCTTAATTATGATGTCGATCATAAATTTTCTTATAAACTACGTTCAACTGACCTTGGCTGGCCAAACCGAATGTGAATGAACCTTATATAAGGTGAAGGCGAACTTATAAAGCAATTAAAAAGTTTTCTTTTTTCTTTTTGCCGTGTCATGATTTTGATAATTTTTGTTTGCTCTATGAAAAATGTTTTAGACCGGGCACACACCTTGGGCAACAAAAATGAAGTTTGAGCAGCAGGTGCAGGACAAATGGATTAGAACATTAGACCAACATATACTTAAGCTCATGGTGCTTGCCGTAATGATAATCATAATAAGGCGGCGAGTGCCTAAAAGTATGCTTAATATTGTGCAACTTTAGTGCCTTCAAGTTGCACGAGGCAGCACAAAGAACAGCAGCAGCAGCAGCAGCAGCAGCATATAAAGGACAACTCACCCCAACTACAAGGCCGGACGCTGTGAAACTTGGCGGCGAACTTTTCCTTTAAGTGGAACATGCTCTAACAACTTAAGCTGCTAGGCAAATAAAAAATACGTATATACACACGCACACACACACGCACATACACATTTAAGCACACATCAAATGCTGGCTAAAAGCAAGTCCAAAGTGCCTTTGAGAGAGTCTCAAACAAAATGGCAGCTGCCTCGACAACGGCGTTTGCCGTTTATTTGCGTTTATAATGTGTGAGCTATTAAAATTTTAGAGGCTGTGCCCGTTTCTGTATGTGCGCGCGTCTGCCGCACTCGAATATGTATTTCTGTTCGGCATTTGTTAGGTTTTTTTCGGTTTTTTTTTCATTTTTGGCACAGCATAAAATGAAAATTAGCTGATTTCTTTTTAGCAGATGCGGGCGGGTCGCTTAAAGCTCGCAACAGCTGCTGCCGCGCGTTGTAAACATCTTTTTAAGTGAAAGCCGTGCGCCGTGTTTGCACTTTTCTGAAAATGCTTGTTGCTCAACGCATTCAAATTCATATTTGTGTGCAGTGGGCAGAAATTAACATAAAACGAACGCAAGACGTGCCATTTTATTTGCGTTCTACCATCAACGTTTTGTGTGAATACCCTACAGTTTGCCACCAAGGAGTATTTGCTTTGCTATGATTAAATTAAGGCTTTAGTCAATAATGTGCTTAGTTCATATAATAATAAACATAAGCTGTTGAGAATTAGGCTTTAAAAGCATATGCGAGCCTTGCATGCGATTGAATAAAGAATGTGCTTATGTAGAAGAGGCAAAAACAGATTTTTTCAGCATGCATTTATCAATTTGAAAACAAGTAGTTGGGAAATAAACTTTCAAAGCACATTAATACCTAATTGACACCTAAATAAAGCTTTTCTGAACATAAAGCTCTTGAAAGCTTGCAAATTTATGCCTCTCGCTCTAGTCAGTTCATATTTTCACGAAGCCATAACTCACTTACCAGAGACTTTTTTTAACCATTTTCTCCTGAAACAAGCTACACTCTATACATTTTTTGCTATGACAAAATTGTTAACATTTACCGCATATTTAAAATATCTCACCTTGAATATCATATTTAACACATTACAAAATATTCGTACCATTTAATACAGGGCATCACGCTGTCTGCTGTAATTCTCTTTTATTTAACATTGCTTTTTTGGCATATTATTTTTTTTATTTTTTGCTTTTGGGCCAGATTTTGCTGCAGCTTATTTTTTATGCATATTTTATTATTTTGCCATTGCATGCGTAATTTTATTTGCCGTCGCGCCCTTTTGCAATGTTTTTTTTTTTGCTGCCGCTGTTAGTTGGCTGCACAGCCAGTTCGTGGCAGGCCTGGCGAGTAGAAGTTTTATGGCCATCGCTGTGCCTTTTTTTTAAGGTAGTAAAAAATTTATGCACGCTACAGAACGGCACTCGTCGCTGTGGTTGTCCTGCCAGTTGTCCTGCCGCCACTGTGGCTGCACCTGTGCCTGTTTGTGTTGCTCTAACAGTTGTCGTTGTTGTTGTTGTTGTTGCTGCTGCTTTGCTGTCACGCTAGCTTGGCCAGGGCCAGCACAGTAGGCAACATGCCAAATTAAGTGCTCTTGGCTGTGCCGTGCGAGTGGGGTGGGCCCACCCCTTACCTTGCGAATGCCTGCGCCAGAACGCCGCTTAAGTTGTCATGTACATTTTAATTTTCACATGTTATGACATGTTTGCAACGCCACTTTGAAGTTGCCACTGCTGCAGTACTTGCAACACGGCGATCTAGAACTGCTTTCGTCGCACAGTGTAATAAATAATAATAAAAGCAAACATTTATACAGCTTTAATAACTTGGCCAACACCAATTCAGACAGCTAATAATCAAAAAGATTGTTTTACCAAGCAGTAACATATCCTTTTCTATTGTCGTCCAAAGGCGAACTTTACATAGGTTGAGTTCTCTTCAGGCGGTCATAAAAATAGCTGTACGTAGTTTTCGCTGCGTCTTTGGAGCCGAAAAGCCGCCACACCTCTTGGCTTGGATCCTTGCAAGTTGTCGCTGTAAAGTGCGGCTTCCTGTTGGTTAGATTGCCAAGGCCAAAGGCTGGATACGGCAGCCAAATTGTTTGCCGCAGCTGTTGATAAGTTTTTAATTAAGTTTAAGCGTATTAGCTGGCACTTTAGACGGAAATCTATAAAAGCCACAAGAACTCGGCATTACTTAACCGCTGCTCCGTCGAAATTAGAAGGGCACTAAATAAAGTGCTTAGCTTGAAGTCGACGACGGCTTCGCTTGCAGTTCTCAAATAAAAAAGTACCGACAAAAGCGCGCCAAGTGACGCTGCTCCTTCTGCAGCCAAAGCCAAATCGTCTCCATTCGCCTTTTTAACACACACACACACACACTCTTTTTGCATTATGCATACGCCGTGTATAACAAACGGCGACGACTATTAACGCCCAATAAAAAATGGGAAAGGGAATGGAGCACAAAAGAAAATATAAAACAAACAATTGCTTATGTCTTGTGAAATGCCTATTGGCTGCGAAAGTCTATTGATTTCCAGAGCTCAAATGAAATTGAAATTATTTTCAATGACAGCAGTTTAAAAGACGTGCCAATGCACAGCACAGACACGGGTCATGGCATCAATGAAACAGAATAAAATAAAATGAAATAAAATGAAATAAATGTTATTAGAGAGGCAGCTGGAAAATTTCCACTTGCTGGCGATCTACAAGGTACAAATCTCAACGATTTGCCGCTGGTTTTACTCAGCATCCGTCTCATTCGGTTCTATTAAATAACATAAAATACATGACATTTTTAAGATTCACAGACACACGCACACAGTTCAACTGGCGGTTGCTCTCGACTGTCAAATCATTTTGTGATAAGGATATAACACACGAGCACACAAGGACGCACGCACACTTCCGTGTCCAATGCCCTGCCCTGAGTCCTGTGTTGTCTGCTGGCTGCTTCATAACTGACAAATGAAAATGTCAAAAATGTGTACAAAACTGCTGCCAAGGCAGCCAAGTGAGAAATGTCTTGTATTTGTACGAGCATAAATTAAATTAGAATTTCTTATAGCAATTCACAAATGTCCTCAGTGTGTTGCGCAACAACATCTACAAAAGCACAAGGCACAACAAAATATTTTTTGTCTATTTGGGAATTGATTTTTCTTTTGCTTTTCCAACAAATTTCCAAATACGAATTCATGCATATTTAAAGGGTGCCCGTTTATATTCGTTTGTGAAAACATATTTAAAATCAACTATGGATGGCCAATATTGTGTTTTTGTTTATTTAAATATTTTGATATATCTTTTAATTCATGGCAAATATTTTTAATCGTATTCCAAAGCGAACTAAATCTCTTTTGCGAGAGATGCAAATTCAGAATAAATAATAAACGCATTACAAAAACTATAAAAATAATAATAAAATCAATATCTATTTAAATCTTTTCAATTATTTATGAGCATTTAAAATATTATTTGGCCTTGTTTGCATAACAAGTTATTTGTTTTTAAACTGTTTTGCGTGATTTTATAAACGATTTGCCGATTACAATTGTTTCGAAGTGGTTTCTGGTAATTAACATTAGATACGAGAAACTTTTATATACAATAATCTCTCATTAATTATACAGTTCATGAATTTTTCAATAGCTTCGCTGCGATAAATAAACCTGACCACGTTTATCTGTTTAGCGAAGGAGAGAATCACAGCTACAATTACAAGCTAAGCGCTAAACATTTGGCTAAAAGGCCAAGCCAGCTGCGGCATTCGCAACGACATGGCCAAGATTAATGCCTAGTTATTAATAATGCCGAAAAAACCGAGTTCAGGTGAAAGTCGGTGCCGCTGCCATGGCAAAAGCAAATCAAGTCAATTTGTTAGCCAACAAAATGATGGCATAGCCAAGTATCCATTACGCATTTGCATTGGCGCCAGCCGGCACGAGTTTACCATCCCACCCACCCATCCAGTCAATCAGTCAGTCAGTCAGTCAGTCAGTCAGTCAGTCAGTCTAGCTTGACTGTTAGTCAGTTTCGCCCGTTGTGGGTGGCTAATGAAGCGCGTGGCTGGCTTGCTGAAATTCCTTGCCTGTGCCCGTGTATCCGCTGGATCGAATTACACAATTGCTACGTCTCTTTGGGAAAGCTTGTTTTTCGACCGACTTGGCTGCCTGGCTATTGGCCACTTGCACTTGGCTCAATTTCCAGTGTAATTTATATGTTATTTACCTAAAGTGGCTTTAGTGCAATATGTTGCATGATTTATAGCTGTCATCTTCATTCGATTGTCTGTGCTTTTGCTTATTTACATTCTGGTTTACTTTGCTTGCCTGTCATTTCCTTTGTCTCTTGGCATTTTAATGTCCTCTGATTAATTTGGACAAATATAAATGTCAGCTTGTTGGGCCAAGGTAATTTAATGGCCAGCCTACAGCTGTGCCCTCGCTATACATATATCAAATGGTATAAGGGTCATAATGAGCAGGTAATCAGCACAACGAGAAATAATAAACCCCACACAAACACACTTGCCCATGGGTATGTGTATTTTTTGCCCTTCAGCATTAAAAAAAACACGAAATGCAATTAAAGGCAACAAATTGCATGGAATTGGTTTTTACAGCTGTGCGATTTCATTTTCATTTGCTCGTATTTGCATATTGGCGATAGGATATGAAATAATTTATCCTGTCCATGTTTTTCATTTCACTTTCAAGTTGAAATCAATCCCCCGGATTCATTATGCATAAACATACGCTCTCCGAGTGGGCCAAAAGAAAGAACATTAATAATCAAGTGCGGGCGATGAAATATTTGCCAACTGCCTGGAAAAGTTATTAAAAATAAATCACCTGAAATAAAGTACATACGCAAAAAAGGGAGAAGTATATTGATGAAAGGAGATATTTAAAATTAAAATTGTAATTTTTATTTGTTGACGAGCATTCCCAACAACTGAACAGTTATTATTATATTTTGTTATTAAATATTCAACTTCTTTACATTTATTTTTCCAAAGAACATTTTAAAAGAACAAACTTTGGGTTTATCCGGCCTATTTGTTTTAACTATACTTACCTTATGGGTGGCTTAAATCTTAAATTTTACATTGTTTTTTACAAATTACATTTACGATTTTATATTTAAATAAATGTATTTAAGTAACTGAAACATTAAAACACATATGAATCCTTGAGATACAGAACAATAATATATGAACCATAAAGAGGGATTTATTCTATATAACGTATTTCCCGCAAGGGTTTACTACCCTGGTACTCTTTCTCTATATATGTGACAAAATTGATATAGTTGAACAAGTCGAAATACGACGACAAGAGCTTTCTTCAATATGTTTACTTGCTTAGAGTGCAACTTTCAGTTGCCAATAAATAATTTAATATTGACTTGAGCTACTTTAAAGCAAATATTTAAACTTGACTAAGATGGCTGTAACTAACCGTTTATTTTGTTTACTTCAATTTACTTGCAGCGCCTAACGAGCAAAGCAGCAACAGCAAAAGCAACAGCAACAAAAATCTGTACACGTGTCGCATACACAATGCGAAGCATGCGGCAAGGGATCGACGACAGCAGCCGCAGAGACAACGGCAGCAACAACAACAAATGAATTGCGTTATAATTTCATTAAGGACAAAAACCTTTTCAGTCAACGGCAAACGCGTTGAAGGGCTAAGAAGAAAAGGACGAGCGCCTAAGTAGACTAAAGTAGAGTAAAAGTAAAGCAAAGCCGCAGGACCCAAGAGGCGACAATAACAAAAGCCTTGCCAACTCACAGGCCCTGCCAAGCAAAAATCAAGCGACTGGCATTTTTATGAAATTAATACAAAAGACGCAGACACAGCAGCGACAGTGGGTGTGGCACTGAGAACAGTTGCGGCAAAAAGGGGCGCCGCATCAGCAATGACAGCAGCGACGTGGACACAATGATGAGCACTCGCACTCTGATAATAATGGCGGCCCAGCAGCCGGCTAGCGGGAAGCGCTTTTATTGCCTGACACTCGAGTAGGCAACGTGATTCGTTGCCAAGTCGAGACGACAGAGAAGCCGAGTAGCCGAGAAGCCGAGAAGCTGAGATCAACTTTATATTACAACGACTGCGCTTAGATGTCGCTAATGATATTTGCGTGACGCGGAAGAGGAACTCTAAAAACGTCACCTTCATTTACTAATTTGACATGCAAACGTGACCAAGTGTCGCACAACCTTCTAAAAATAGGAAAGACAGAGAAAAGAAAATAACAAAAAACTCATAAAGCTTAGACAAAGCCAATAGACAAACTGTGTAACACAATGCCACGCCTATTGCAATTACAACTCCCACTGCTGCTGCAGCTGCTGCTGCTGCAGTGCATCCTTGCCTGCCCGCCGGACGTTTGTGTATGCAAATGGAAGGGCGGCAAGCAGACGGTTGAGTGCGGTGGACAGCAGCTGTCAAGCCTGCCGGAGGGCATGGATCCGGGCACACAGGTGCTCAATTTTAGCGGCAATGGGCTTCAGGTATTGCAGAGCGAGCGTTTCCTGCGCATGGACCTGCTCAATCTGCAGAAGATCTATTTGTCACGCAATCAGCTGATACGCATACACGAGAAGGCATTCCGCGGACTCACCAATCTGGTGGAACTGGATCTGAGCGAGAATGCGCTGCAGCATGTGCCTAGCGAAACGTTCCAGGATTACAGCTCACTTATGCGCCTCTCGCTCAGCGGCAATCCCATACGCGAGCTAAAGACCTCGGCCTTTAGGCATTTGTCCTTTCTGACCACTCTGGAGCTGTCTAACTGTCAGGTGGAACGCATCGAGAACGAGGCCTTTGTGGGCATGGACAATCTGGAGTGGCTGCGCCTGGATGGCAATCGCATTGCCTTCATCCAGGGTGGTCATATTCTACCCAAATCGTTGCATGGCATCAGTCTGCATAGCAATCGCTGGAACTGCGACTGCCGCCTGCTGGACGTATACAGCTGGTTGGTTAGTCACAATACGCCGCTGGCCGAGGAGCCCAAGTGCATGGAGCCGGCTCGTTTGAAGGGCCAGGTAATTAAGGGATTGCAGCGGACGCAGCTCGCGTGCCTGCCCGAGGTCAGTCCGCAGTCGAGCTACACGGAGGTGAGCGAGGGCCGCAACATGTCCATAACATGCCTGGTGCGCGCCATACCCGAGCCGAAGGTGCTCTGGCTATTCAATGGCCAGGTGATGAGCAACGACAGCCTGGTGGACAATCTGCACATGTTCTACTATATAGACGAGAGCGGCGGCAGCGGCGCCGAGGAGAAACGCAGCGAGATCTTCATCTACAATGTGGGCGCCGAGGATAATGGCACCTTCTCTTGCGTGGGCCAAAACATAGCCGGCACCACGTTCAGCAATTATACGCTACGCGTGATCATCAAGGAGCCGCCGGTGGTGAATGAGGTCTCCTTTCCGCGAGACTACATGAACTACATTGTGGCCAGCAGTGCTGGTGGTGGCATCATCTTTGCCGTGCTGCTCTGCACCATTGTGGTCAAGTGCAAGCGCGGCACGGAGCCGGCCAAGCGCAAGAAATGCGACCAGGTGACCAGCATTGCTGGCGCCACCGACTCGACCAATGGCAGCAGCCAGGATACCGGCATGATGAAGTGCGCCTCGATACTCAATGATGGCGATAGCCTAAACGGCGGCGCCGGGCTGCTGCTCAGCGACAATCTGACACCCACCAAGGCCAGCAATGGCACTGCCGGCGGCTCTGGCAATGTTGGCGTTGGCAGCGGTGGCGGCCTCATTCTTGGCGGTCAAATGAAACAGAATCTACTGCTCTATGCCACGCCCAATACGCATTCACATACCCATGCCCAGCAGCATCAACAGCACCAGCAGCACCAGCAGCAGCAGCAACAGCAGCTTCAGCTCAACGTGAACATGATGAACGCTGCGGCGGCTGCAGCTGCCGGCTCGCCCCCGCTGCTGCTGAGCAACGGCCTGGCTGCCGCCTACTGCTCGCCACCTGCGTCGCTGCGCAACTACCCGGAGAAGAACCCAGATCTGGTCAACGATGCGGAGAGTGTCAAGCACAAGCTGAAGACGGCCGTCTCGCTGGATGGCGCTGCCGACTATGAGACAGCCAGCGATTGTGGGCAGTACGAGGGCTGCTATCAGCTGACCACGGCCACGCCTCATGCGCATACCATGCTGGGCATGGGTTCACGCTTTGCTGCCGCCATGACGACCCTGCCGCGTGGCATGCAGCTAAAATCGGTGCTGAACTCTGCGTCCGCAGCAGCAGCTGCAGCAGCAGCCACATCACCACACCAGGTGGATGTACATTTGAATCCGGTTTGCTTTTTGGGCCAGGATGGCTACGCCTATGACTACAGCAGCGCGCACCTGGTGCAACAGGTGGCAGCCGCGCCGCACAACCAACAACAGCAACAACCGCAGCAGAACTTTTACCGCACGCTTCCACATAATCGCGCCCACAAGCAACAGCAGCAGCAGCAACAATTTGCGGCCGCGGCAGCTGCACAAAATGCCAGCCTGCGCTACAGCCTGGAGGCGGAGTTTGTACAGCGCGCGCCTCCCGTTGCCTACGAGAAATATCAGTTACCGAATGTACGCTTTACTGCCGAGGGCTATCCCCAGCAGCAGCAGCAGCAGCAGCAACAACAGCAACAGATGCAGCTGCAGCAGCAATTTCCCTCGCCACCCGAGGGCTACAAGAGCAGCGATCTGCAGTTGCCAGCCTTCCAGCAGTGGCCGAGCTGCCTGCCCGGCTATCATGCACAGCCATTGCGCTACGGCCACAGCCCATCCCCCACGCCAGCGCTGACAGCAGCAGGAGCAGCAGCGACGCCCGCACCCACGCTGGAGAGCAATGCGGTCAACGGCAGCGCCACCATACCGGAGCTGGATGAGAGCGAAACATCGCCCAGTGGCTCGAATGCGGCCATGGCGGAGGCGGAGTGTGCTGGCCGCAGCAACGGCAACAGCAATAGCACGGAGTCAGCGGATGCATCTAAGCTGAAGCAGTTGAATGGACCGCTGGCGGACAGTCCGGATGAGGGCTACGTGGGTGATGCGCAGGAAACGAGCGACATTTGACAACGTGGCGCTGCTGCCAGCCAGGATGCTGCCTTAGATGATTCAGTGGCTCTGTAAATAGCATCGCGCTGATGACACACTCACACATGCGCGTACTTAAATAGATTTAGTTTGTGTCCGTATCCGTATCCGTATCCTTTGTTGCATTTAGCCCACGACAAACAAGCTGATGAAACAACAGTCGCCGAGTCAAACTAAAGACGAGAACTTAACCCAACCTGAAACTAAGTCCAACAGCAGAAGAACATAAAAAGAAGTTTAGCGAACCGAATTAAATATGCCCTTGCAGAATGAACATTAATAATAGAGTATTCCGAATTGACAAAAAGTTTGGTCAGCCGACTTAAATATGCACTTGCAGAATATTCCTTTATAATGGAGTATTCTGAATTGACAAGAAGCTTAGTGAACCGAATTAAATATGCTCTTACAAAATGAACCTCTAATAATAGAGTATTCCGAATTGACAAAATAGATAGAGTACACCGAGTAGGCAGAAGGTTTTTGCTGATATTTTCCTTAAAAGTATCCCCGATAAATTATTGATTTTTTCGTCTTTGACTTTAACATATATTTTGAAAAATATTTCGATAGTCAAAATAATTTATTTTGTATAGGAACTGATCAAGGTTCAATTAGTAACTCATTTGTTTAGAAAGTTCAATGCCCTATAGAAAGAGCTTGAAAGGGAAAGTTAACGGTTTTGTATATTTTGTGACCCCATGGTTAATATTTTTGTTGGCAAACTTTTTGCGAAAGTTGCTTGTCCCCGCTGCAAGGGTATAACAAAAGGGCAGAGGCGACCTAACCTAATAAAGCCGAAAAACAAAGACACGACGCTAAACAAAAGGCTCCGGCTCTAGCCCCGACTCTAGCCCCGGCTCTGACTTCAGCTTTGGCAGTTGTTATTGTTGTGTTTGTTGTTGTTGTTAGGACAGACTCCTGGTTGTGCACCGTGCCGCTCGGCCGTCCAGCCATGGCTATGCGTGCCTCGAGTGGCAAGCTGGCAGCATTTTATTTCCGTTGATGTAATTGAAAAAGTTTTTCATTTAATATAAACTTTTCAGCGTCTTGCCCGGGCTCTCAAGCCATAAAAAAGGGCCGCGCAAAATTTTCTTTTTCAAAAGAAAGCAGCAAAGCAAAAGAAATGCCAGGCCTATGCCTACTATTGTTGTGTTGTGTTGTGTTGTGTGTGTTTGTGTGAGTTTGTTGTGGGTTTGTTTGCTTGCCGATTGAGTTGCTTTTGGCGGCGTTGTTGGCTGACAATTGACTTGCCTGTGCCCACATGTCACATGCTACAACCACCCAAACCCACTCCACGCGCAGACCCAATGCAGTGGCAACTCGTCTGCGCACTCCAGGCTCAAGTGTCCCGTGTGCTGTTGCCATGACGACACCTGCTCGGTGACACAAAGGATTTCAAACCTGGACCGAACTGGGAATGGGCTCAAGTGGCCTACACGGTGCTGTTGAATCCTAGCCAGAAGGCGGATGCCGTGTAGCTGAAGTGCCAAGTGTTCCGGCCAAATCGCGAGTGGCATTAAGGGTTTCCTTTTGTATTGTGCTCTAGTTTATGAAATTTTAATTCGGGCCACAGCAGCACCAAGCTGTATTTAAATTATTTATTGTATTTGTTTTTGTCCTAAGCAAAGACTTTGACACACATTTTCCCCAGGTTTTTTTTTTTTGGCCAACTTTAAGGCAGCTCTCACAAAACAAACAAATTCTTGGACATGTCTTATATCAACTCGAAAAGGCGTTTACCACACAGAGCACAGGTATTTCCGGGTAACAGAGCAGTAGATATCGTAAATAAGTAGCCGTAAAATAAAATACACATTTAAGAACAAACTGGTTAATTTTAACAAATAACATAATGTTTAAACAATGTAAGTTCATGTAGTTACAGCAAGTGTTAAAAATGGCAAGGGGAATGATTCAAGCGGAAAGTGGCGAACAACTTTTAAGAAATTTTCAAATATTCTAAAAATTAACTGTGCATAGAATTATTTTAATTAGTTTAAATATATTATAGTTTTGAAAACCGTTCTTCGTTCCAAATTAAATAAAAAATAATTTATAACATTTTAATTGACAACATTTTGAGATCCTAAACAGGTTAAAATATTTTCAATTATCCAAATAGGTTTCAAAATATTTTTGGGGTTAATCACAAATTGGGTTTTGGATTACAATACAAGTTTTCAAGCAATTTTCAAAATATTCTGTGTAAATATAATAATTCAAGATTGAAACTAATAACGATGAAGGTGAAAAGTTGAGCAAAGGGAAAGCAAATTTCATATGTTGTAAGAACTAAAACGAGTAGCAATAGAAAAAACAAAAAAAAAACTGCATTAAACTGTTTAAAATGCAGAAGCAATCATTTAAGCACACTACTGAATATTGTAAATGTAAATGAAATAAATATAGTAAATCATTAGATGTAAAACTTGTACACAAACATATACACACACTTACACACACACTCACACACACACACACACGCACACTTACAGTTGCTATATACGCAAATTATTTAGTTTTAATTTCACCAAGTGAGTTAGTTGGCAAACTGCACCGAAAATTAAACTGAAAATCCGGATAACAAGAACAAAATGAAAAAAAACAAATTAAATGAAAAATGTTAGCATAGAAAAATGCAACTAATATACACAGAAAAACAAATATTTAAGAAAGAATTTGCTGGCAAGTGCGAAAGTAAAAACTTTTAAAAATAGGCGTACAATTATATAACTATTTTAGGTGTATAAATAAAAATAACACATTAAGCTAGAGTTAGGTAATGGGAAACGTTTATAAATAAATAAATATGAAACGCCATAAATGGCAACAAAATATTTCAACAACAATGAGCATTAATACTTGAGAGAGAACACATTAAACAACATTGAACAAAAAAAAAACACACTCACACAAAAACGCATACACAAATTAAGCTAAAAACTAATTTTCTAAGTTAAATTAATAATAAATTTAAAAGAAGCAAATTGTAAAAAGCATTAAGAAGAAATGAAACCAAATAAAAACGCATTAAACTGAAGAATTTAATAAAAATGAAATTATGCATTGTTAATTGCACAGCGCTAAATATGCTAATATCTGCTGCTATTCATTGTCAAATCGAAGCTGTAGCCTTATATATTCGATTTCCTTCGATTTAAATGCAGCAAGAATATGTTGAAAAAATTCTAATGGCGCATGACGGTGAAAATGCAAACGAAAAGTCAAGTAGGCGAGCAAAAAGTGAAATGAACCATGGAAAAGTGCGGACAAGAAAAGCTGCAATAGTGATTTGTGGAACTCATCAAGAATGCGAGAGAAAGAGACAGACAGAGAAAGAGGGGGAGAGACAATAATTTAATAAAAAATTCTTGGCTATTATGAATCAATTTAAGGCTGGTCACAAGTATGTTAAGAACTTAAAGAAAGAAACAGTTAACCACGGCGAGGGCGTAGATTAAATGTAACTCTTAACTAAGCGAAACATCGTGGAACTACAGTTAGCAATATAATAACTACTTTATTTATAGGTAACAGCTAAAATGTATAAATCTGGTTTCACATAAAGACTGTATTGCCATAGATTTATTTTCAGGTATCTTGACAACCGGAGATGCATTACACATGAGCCAAACAAGATATTAAAAGCATTAGCAGAGGTGTAATAAATATAGATTTGTACAACAATTTAATACTCTAAATGCACATACAAATTGATAGTGGTTGCTAAAGGGAATCTCTAAGCAGCACTAAAGCTGTATGTATATATGGGACAGATGCACAGTTAAGATGCGCACATTACGCATACGCAGTGTCTGCCAAAAAGTGCACATGATAGCAAGGCCACAGCAACAAAAACTGCAACTACTTGCCACCAGCTCAAAGGAGCAGCAAAATGCAGAGAGTGTCGAGGCTGACGCATTATACGTTTCACTGCGCAATAATCCCATTAAAGGGCACTCGTGGGTAAAAGGGGAAAAGCTTTGGGGGCAAAGCCATGGATAGAGCTCAACTGGGTCAGTTAATGCAGCTCGACCTGGCTGACATTTATGGCCACAGAGGGCTGCACAAAAGCAGAAGCGGCAGCGGCAGCAGCAGCGACAAACTTGAACGGCATCCAATTAAGTTTCAGAGTTGCCACCAACACATACCACAGACATGAGTGCCAAAATTTATTGAAGAATCCACAAGCCCGGGCTTTAAAATAACAAAAATATGACCAGATCCAGTGTGAGTGAAGTGGGGTGGAGCGAAACTGCGATGACAGCCAAGAAAAAAAGTGGCTAAAACAAAAAGAAGACCAAGGAAATAAGAGCCACAGAGCAGAGCTGAGCGGAGCGGAGCGTAACCAAAGCCAAGGCCTGCCAGGAATTGTGGCAACGGCATCAAAATCAAAGACAAGCCGAAAGTTACCGAAAACCAAAGGCAAAAGGCAAAAGCGCGCATAATTAATGTAGGCATAAAAACAAGTGACTTGTAAATATTACCAAGGCAATGCTGTGGCTGAGAGTTGCTCTTGTCTTCTCTGGTATCTGCTATGTGTGTGTGTGTGTGTGTCTATGGGTGTGTGTGTGCGCGTATGTGGCTAGGGCTACTTACAAAGTGGCAAGTGCGAGCAACGAGGACGAAACTTAGCTGAGGATTGAGGCGGCTGCCAGGCATTGTCTAAGTTTCACTTTGCTAATAAAGCGCCCAAGTGGGCGAGCTGTGCCACTTAAAAGCGTACACAAAAGCCAGAAGCAGGACCAGCGCCAGGACCATGGCCAAATGCATGTGTGTGTCTGTGTGTGTGCGTGTGCGTGTGCGTGCGCGCTGTGAGTTGTTTACGCCTATATCTATCTGTGTGTATGTGTGCGGGTGTGAGCTTGCGTGTCTGTGTGTGTGCGTGCTGTCGACATCTTCGCCTCTTGCTCTAGTGTTGTTTGCTTGCGTTTATATGGTCTAGTGATTGTGACATTGTAACTACAATTACAAGCGGAAGTGACGCACACATCAACGCACACACACAAGCAGACGCACCGACAGTCAGCTTATATGGCGGCTATCTTTGCTTTATGTATGGCTAATGCGCCACTAAAGCTGCGCACAAATTGAGCTTATCGTATGGTTATTTCAATTCTATTTTATGCCTAACGGCTCGGGGCCCACTGTCTTATGCTAGGCCCTGGTCTTAGGCGTTGCCTCAAACATTGTGTGTGAAAAATGCTAAATCCATGACTGTGTGCGTCTGCGTGTGTGTGTGTGTGTGTTTATGTTTTTGTTTGTGTGGGTATGCTGAAGCGGATGCGTGCATAAGTGTTTGATATGCTTATGTGTGCTGGCTGGACCGGCCCATGCATTAGTTTCCCTTATAAAGTTATTAACCAAAATTAATGCTTGTTATAAAATTTTTGTATGTGTTTAGGAAATGAGCGTGCATTAAATGAAGATTTCAAGGCAAAGCTTCGAGCGGCCAAGTTATTGCTCGGCTTTTGGGTAAGCCAACGGCTTCATTCATTATACGTAAAATTAGTGAAGCTTGAGTATTAATTAATTTATGAATGAGGCTCAAGCTGAGACAAATAATTCAAGTAATTTATAAAAACTCTTTGGTCTATCAGTCGAGATTTTCAAAATAACTATCTGGGCTATTTGTTTGCGGAAGTGCCTTGTAACCCCGAAAGCTTTCGTCCATGTCAGCTATAGTTAATAAGGTTTAATTTATAAATTATTAAATATACACAAAGCGCTAAATCAGTTATAGTTTAGCGCTGTTAACAAACATTCTAATAGAATTCTGGACTGCACGTTATAAAAGCTTAATAATAGCCTGCCACCTGCGAGCTACTTATGATAAGCCCCAAAACTTATCCAATTATCCGAACCAGTCCTAATGCACTCGGTACATGCACGGAAACTTGTTTAGTTAAACAGGCTAAGCTCTAAGGTCTGTACACTGAAGTGCCATAGAAAACAAAGCTAATTTGAGAAGAGCCGCCTGATGGACAGAAAACAAATGTGCTCATGTATAAAACCAAAGTGTACTGAATAATAAAAAATAAAAAATAAAAAAACATTAAATATGCACACACGTCCATTCACGCATGGACGCACATTAATTTGCATAACTAATAAAATGGCCCAAAGACGAGGCTGTTGTCAAAAAGTTTACAGCAGCATCAGAAGAAGAATGCGAAAATATGTCAAACTAGAAAAGTTAAATGGCAAAGAAAAGTGAGAGATTGGGGGCGTGCCAGCTGTCGAAATGTTTTAAAATTAATTCAGACTCATAAAATATTGACAATAAAGAGACTCTGCTGTGCTTTTATTTTTGCTAACAACAGCTAGGGATAATGCCATACCGGTCCTTCATCTGGCTACATCCCTGATGAATATACACGTGTTGTGTCAGCTACAATTTGTTTGGCTGTCAATTTTTAATGTGGCTGCCTGCCTGATAAATCAATTTGCTGGCCAGCGACAACTTTCAAGCCGAAACGACACAAAAGACAAACTTCGTCAGCATATATATTATATAT
Source organism: Drosophila ezoana (assembly GCA_035045725.1). Taxonomy (NCBI): domain Eukaryota; kingdom Metazoa; phylum Arthropoda; class Insecta; order Diptera; family Drosophilidae; genus Drosophila; species Drosophila ezoana. The sequence continues at coordinate 8,618,828 of JAWNOU010000092.1, forward strand.
TTTGATTGGATTTAGATGGTCGTCTTTTGCACTATTTTGTCATCAGCAAATTGATGGAATATTCAATTTGTTTTGCCAGCTCTCATTGGCTATTAAAATAATTTAAAGCTGCTGCTGCCACTGTGGACACACATTTTCACGGGCGACTGACCCATGATTACACTTAAATATTTGGCCAGGTATTTAACAGCAGCACACAGACACACACATACGACACCTGATCCACAAATAAACAAGCTGTCAGTTTCTTGGGGCAGCTGCACACAAATGTCCAAACAGTTTTCTGGTCAAAGGCACAATACATGCACACACACACCTTTACCTGGCGTATTAAGTGTAATTAACTTGGTCAGTAGATATAACTCTTGGGGCCTAAAGGCGTGCTTTGCTGGCTGCTTTAGTTATATAATTCCAACGGATTTTGTGGTTATTTTAAAGATAACTATTGCAAACTTATCGTATCTTCACAATAATAAGTCTAAGCTGCTGGCTTTCTTGTTTTTCCGGTAAACGTATTACACTAGATACAATTTCCACTTGACCTAGTTACGGCCAGGCAGGCTCTCAGCCTGGCAGCCTGGCAGGCAGGCAGCCTAAAAGGATTTACAGGCAAAACAATTTGCCAAATTTCTTGCAGCAAGACTGGGCATAAGCTTCAAAGGACTTGAACTGCATTTTAAAAGTAGCAAATAAAATCCAATCAAAAGACTCGAAACATTGCCTAATATAATTAAATATCTCAATAAATGCATTTCTTAAATTTTATTTTTTAATTTTCCAGCTGCTAAATATCATCATTGAGCACCATGCATATTTTACTGGTCTATAATTGACCGAAATAGTTTTTAAGATGCACAGAACATGGAAATGCAATTTGAGGCCCACTAACTGAGAGACACCTCGCCCCTCCTACCCGCTGCCAGCTAACCGCATTGACAATCCACAACAGCTCAACACTTTGCTGTGCAAAATCAATTTATATGTTAATTTGTGAGTAAAGTACACACGCCGGGGGCAGAGGGCGTGTCAAAACTGGCCGATGGAACCCTCCAACCACTTTCAATCCCAACACCCCTTGCTCGTTCTGGTTTTGGGTTAGCAAACAAAAATATGCGCAGGCCAAAAAACAAAAGCGTTGTAGGTGCCAAATCTGACGTTGGTTAAGGTTTGTGTGTGTTGTTCTGTTTGCACTTGTCAGTATATATTTGTGTGTGTGTGTGTAGGTGTGTGTGTGTGTGTAGGTGTGTGTGTCTGCCCGCGTATCATTGTGTACATCGCTGCGTGGGTGGTACAACTTTTTAGCTGGCATCTGGCAGCCTTCAGCTGGCAAAACAACATGACAGCTATGAAAGGCATCTGAATCAAGCAAACGCCTATGTGTAGCTGTATATGTGTGTACGATATGTATGAGTGTGTGTGTGTGTGCTTGTATATATTTACGGAGTGTGTGCATTCTTGCAGCAAGTTTAACTCCCAAGCTACCATAACAACTAAAACAATCGGAAACTGCTGAAAAAAAGCAACAGAAAGAAATCTACAAAATAATACCAAAAAGTCTATAGCTTTGCAGAGTTGCCTCACATTAATATACCCTGTAAAGAGTTGACCAAGTGAAGGTCAGCTCATTTATTTGGTTCCTATTGTGAATACCGCCAAGTCATAAATCAGCAGTTTAAGTTTAAAAAGAAGGGCATCAAAAAGGACAATTTCATTTTATCAATTTACGCTCTGCATGTGAAAGAACCTGATTGACTTTTTAAAGAGCACCAACCTTTTCACTAGGCATTCCATTTAGCAGCTAGCATTTTGATTGTAGATTGAAAAACAATAAAAACAAAAAAAAAAACAAACTCAACTTGAGCGAATTTAACAAAACGTTATCGCTCAAAGAAGCGCAAAAAAGGCCGCTCATAAATCTCGCCCAGCAACAAAAAAAAAAAAAGTACAAAAACCAAGAAGTGTAACCAGTACAATTTTTGTATTGTTTTGCAACTTTTAACTTTTGGAATTGAAGGAAGGCGCCCACGCGGCATTCATGTCCACAATTTAAGCCTTGTCGAGTTAGCCTTAGCCGGGTAAACAACTCAAACCGTCTGCAAAGGCACAGCCAGTCAGCCAGCACATTCACACAAAAGTTAAAGATTTAGATGCGTTAAGCGTTATTTATGGCTGGCAAATAAATAAGGCTTATACCACATGCAATGGCTCATTGTGGCGTTGAAAGTTTTCGACATTTATTGTATTTTCGGTGTGCGGAAGACCGCCGCCTCAAAGGCCAGGCAAGCGTTTACTAACTGCCAGGCCTTTATCCTGTTGACTAATTAAAGAATATTTCAGAACAAATGATTACAATATTTTAATTAAAATTAAGATCGGACACACCAGCTGCCAAGCTGGTTCAGTGTTTACATTTTACTTAAATAAATCGGCTTGTTTTAAATTAGATTTTCAGTTAAAGATCTTGGAAAACTGATTTGGCTGGTAGAAACCAATTATGTTTATCAGCCGTAATGTATACTATGGTATATTTAACATTAACCAATAGGAAATTTGTATGCTTTATTAATTTCAAAAGTCTTCTGTTGATTTTAGTATTTTAACTTGAAAACTCATATACACTTTAATATCTGGAGATTACAATTTCAAAGTCACCTGTGTAAAAATCAGTCGAAAAATTGTACAGATAAAAAGTAATATTCTATACTAAGAAACAAGTGTTATGCCAAACACAATTAAATAAATTGTTTATATATAAAGCCTTTTTTTTCTATAAGTTAACATATGTGCTTATGCAAGAGTTTTGCTGAATTCATAAATATTTAATGGGCATAGTCAATGCTGACAAATGGACACGCTTTGACATAACGAAGTACCGAATAAATTATTCAACTGTTTTTGTTTTTTTATAAAATCAATAAAAGCCATTAAAAAAACAACAGTCTAAAAACAAGTTGCGTGACAAGCGCATTATGTCGGTCATAATTAGCAGCAGATAACAGAATGTAAATAAATATTTACTTATGTACTAACTACGTCTGCACACACACACTCCCTCCTGTTAACTATATGTACTTTGACTGTGGCACGATATGAATGCGTAAACAAGCCGCGGACTTGTTTGGCCCAATTAAATTTCAAAATTAAATGCGTGCCAAGCTAATTATAAAAAAAAAATGTTATTGAAAAGTGAAAGAAAAAATACAAAAAGGAATGCTCACGCGTTAATTCGAATTTGATAATTAGCTGCGTACGATGTAGTCAATAAAAGCGAAATAAAATTCTTAATTAAATTTTTGGATTATTGTAGTCGCCGGAAACGGGCTCTGAATCAGATTTTGGCTTATGCGGCAAATCCCTGCACGCAAATGCCAAAATCGTGGACGATATGTTAAATTTACCATGTGCAAATTTTGATAAAATGCCATCAAAATCTGACGAATGCGATTGGCCGTGTGCATTGGATGTGCTCTAGTCTGTTCTGCATTCTGTTGACAAAATTACCATAAATAAATTTTTAGCCCGCCGGTCACAATCCAGGCTCTGTTGTTGTTTGGTTTCTGGCCAAATTTGTCAATGCGCGGGCGTGTGTGTGGGCAGGGCAAATTTTATTGAGTTAGGGATAAAAACTACACGAGCTGCACGCGCGAGTCCTGCAATAAATTTTGCAACATTTTGCGACTGTGCGGAAATTGCAATTAGATTCGCGCGACGCATAAATAACTTGAAAATTGTATGCTGGCCAATTCTAGCCAGTGCTGGCCAATTGGTGACTAGGTGTATATGTACGCAAATTTAGATACATAAATTATACAAGCAGAAACGAACGCAAAAGGCAAACAAAATTGTTGGGGGGACAGTGTTTGGCAGTGTTGGGCAACATAAAATGAAAATCCAAACAGCCCTTGTCAGCATGATTAATGATGACGTTTATAAAGGGAACGAAACTTTCGTCCTTTTCCTCAAGTGTCCGTGCTAATCCACATCATGACTGCAAATAATAGAACTTAATCTATTTTCAATATGGCAGCAGCGGCAGCGCAACACAAATTAAGAACTCATCAATTTTTAATGCTTACTCAGTGAAGGCTGGGCTCGGAGTTTGTCTTGGGTTCTATTCCGGCTATTGGTCCGCTTCTATGCTAGCTGCTCTTCAAAATACACCCCAGGGAATCGCTAAGTCCCTGCTGCTGCTGCTGTTGGTCTTGTGGGCGTGGGCAACGCCCCCTGCAAAATGGGCTTTAGGTAATGTTTTCGCAAAACATAAAAGTTTCACACTATGAGCCATTGCCGTTGTTGCTGTTGTTGTTCTGGTTCTTGTTGTTGTTGTGTTTGTTTCCTGTTGTGTTTGATGTGGGCGGCTTTTAGGTTTAAGAGTTGAGAAGCCTTTGATAAAAGCTTTAAAAATTCAATTTCAAATTGTTTTTAACATGCTGAGCACTTTAACTATATTTTTAAATCAAACAATATAAAAAGCAATATTATTTTAATCACCTATGGATTAAAGGATATAGTGTGGTATAAAGTTAAACGACTTTTTTTTCAACAGATGTATCCTAAAAATCCTTGTGCATGTATTTGCCTATATGTGCTTATTTGCAAAACTGACTCGCTGTTTTAAAGATAATTTATTTATCAGTTTATCAGATTTTATAAGCTTATACTTAGTACATTCGTCGGTGTCATTCGTCAGATCGGATCATTTTATCTATGTATATCTCTTTGTGTGTATGTATGTGCGTGTGCATGTATATTCAAGTTTGATTCTCTCTCTGTTTCTATATGTCATTTGGAAAGCCCTGGCCTTATCCTAAGCCGCTTTTAACAAGTTTTCTTCTTTTTGTGAATAATAGCAAGAAATCGTGCGTATTTATGCGAATTTTCGGGTTCGTAAATATTAACATATACATATTATTTAGTCTGTGTGCTTATCTCCCTGCCTCTAGCCTTGTCTGTCTCTTTTTTTGAGCTCCCCCTTGGGCTGCTGGGTACAAATTGGTCTATCCTAATTAGCCTTGCCGCGCGACTCTCGAAGCAAATCTATTCGCGAGGCTTGCGAAACACGCGCCTACTAAGCGGCTTTAAAGTTGCCGTCCGATGCGTAAGGTCGTTAGCAAATAATGGGGCAGTAGGCGCAGTTGTTGCTGCTGCTGAGGGCATTTGCTCAGCTGTAATTGAAGCTCCCATTTGGCAAGCTGGGTCCAAAAATGCGAGGCGGCTGCTGATGCGTTGCTGACAGCAAACACACGCAACGCGACAGGACCAAAGCCTGCCGCCAAAAGTGGGATGCCAAATGACAGGCACGACCAGTGGCAAAGGCGGGACATCGCCACACTCACATACATGTGTACATATACGCACACTCGCACTCACACACTCAACGCGCTGCTAAACTAATTAACTAAGCGCAGCTCAGGCGATGTTGGCGACGCGTTCTGTCCACTGCCATAGCTGAGGGTCAGGATTTTTTCCGCGCTGCTGCAGAAATGCGAATTGCAGTATTATACGTTTGTATGTGTCTGTGTGTGCGTGTGTGTTTGTGTGAGGGTATTAGGCCTCTGCCGGGTGTGATGGCTGGGACAGCAATTTCCAGTTGCTAACTCTGCACTCACTTGTTTGGCAATTAATTTGCCGGCGTCTGTTATTTCTTTCCCTGGCATGAGTGTTTGCAATCTAAACACGGTTATTCGCTAATTAGCAAAAAACAAGCAAACACACACAAAAACAGACAAACACAACCAGTCGGAGTGAGAGAGCGCATTACATTTCCCTGTGGTTCCCCGTGTTTGTTTGCTTTGGAGGTGCTTGGCCTCGTTGCCATTTATTGGCGCCCCGCTCAAACTTGCCACATTTTTGTTTCCCTGTATTTTTTTTTCGCACTTTGCCATAAAATTAGGTCGCTGTGTAATTAGCTGTTGTTGCTACAGTTTAAGCTCTTCAGTTTGGGCCTCTTTTTTTGTTTATTTTAAATTGCCTTGCAAATGTCCTGTCAATTGCAAACCCAAGCTAAGCTGGGATTTAAGTTTAACTACCTGCAATTTTTGTTAGTAGATTTTCAAATAAAAGAAGTTAAAGGATTTGTATTTTATTTTTTGTTCAATTTTATGAATGTCAACATATTTAATTATGACAACAAGGATTGTGCAACATATATTGCTCATTTTAAATTACAAACTCATATAAGTGAATTATTATTCTTTTATAAATTTTAATGAAATTGTACATATCCTTTCTATGGTAGACCATACATAAGTTGTCCTTCTCTAGAGCTTTGTTACCTGACATTTTTTTGTTGAAGACGTCAACTCAAAAAATATGTGAAGCACTTGCAAATTTATTTAAAACAAAACCTATTCGAATATATTGCAGCATATTTTTCCAGCTCATGTTGTTTATTAAAATGCCAGACATAATTTCTATTAGAATTTCTTTGTCCTATTAGTTGTTGTAGTTTGCTGCTGCGGTGCTTTGTTTTACTTTTGTCTTGAGGTTAGTCCGGACTTAAGTTCCGTTTTAGCTGAGTTTCGTTTTGCACACATGGATTATATGTAAATATTTGCTTTGGTATTTTGGTATGAAGTTTTATGCTGTCAGCGGACTTTGCAGCTACCAAAGTCAGCACACATTCACATACACCCACAAACATTCTCGAACACACACACACACACACACAAAGCATACATACTCACTGAGTGCGCATAGTTCTTAAGTTTGTGCTCAGCTATGCGGGGTTTAGTTCCTTTTATATGTGTGAGTCAGTGTGAATGTGAATAAGTAAAATGCCTTAACTTTTGGAGCAATAACTTCTGTGCACAGGCCTTCAGCATTTACGTACTGCTTTCAATTTTTCCATATAATTTATGGATGGACAATTTATGCTGCCATTTGCTTTGCAACATCTCAAATTGCTTGATAGCCTCGCCCGCGCGCCCTTTTCAATTTGCAAAAATCGCTTCTGCTTATATGCCCATAAATCTCAAGTATAAACCCGTAGAAATCAATTTAATTATGTGCCAGCTAACATTATAGACAAGGGAAGCGGATGCGGTACGGATAGCCGACTTATGAGTGCTTAAGCAACTTAATGTTTATTTTATGGTACTGGAAATCTATTGAACTGCATTTTGAATATGCCCAAGTAGCGTGTGCGATGAAAAACTTGCCACTTACTGAAATTCATACAACTAGAGCCCAATGTCATGAATAACGATGTAATAAAATACGTGATATGAAAACCAAATGTTCGGCATGATGAACTATGCGCGCCGTCTGGTCCCACAGATACATAAGTTGGTCCCTCATGCTGATACCCACATAATTTCAAGGCATTTCTAGTGAATTAGCAGCCAGACAGACTCCTCCTACCCAATTTGAGCTCTAACCCACTACAATTTGGGGGCTCAGGCCTTTGCAGTCGGCGTTTATTTGCATATTTGTACGCTCTGGGAGCTCACAGTCAGGAAAACTAACGCCGCATACGCATTCGCAATTGCAGTTTCAAATATAATGAGATAATGCAGCAAAATAATGGCACTGACTGCGCTGTTGACCACTGACAACCAGCCAGAGCGAGCGACACAAATACAAGCTTCGACTGTGACCAGAGCTGAACTTCATTGCAGCGGAGTCAGTTTCCTGGCTCCAATTTTGTGACGCACAGCGATTTAGTGGCAACCGACCAGAGCAGACATAGTTCAAGCTAGGAAATTTCTCTGGTTCCGTATGAGACTCAACATATGCAAACTATTCAAACACTATGTTTGTTTCTGAATGGATACACTGCCAAAATGTGAGTACTAAGAACATGAGTTATATCTTGATATATGTTAGATTTTCGTTTTTCTCGTTTTAATAATAAAAGTAAATACAAATAGGTATTATAAATATTTGATTAAACCTGGAAAATTATTGTGATTCATTATATATTTATATAACTTGCCAACTTTTTGTAAATATTAAAAAAATAGCCAATCATTTTTGTATATATATGAATTTTATCTTATGAGACTTTTCAAGTCTATCCAAACAGTGTGACGGTAAAGTCCGAGAGTTTTTATTATCTCATGTAATATATTTTCAATGTAATGCTTTATTTAACTAATTATGTATAATTTAAATCATAGAAACTCTCTCGAATATTATAGTTGCGTTCAAATTTTAATAAAGCTAGGTTATTAGCAGGTTCGACGTTCCCATTGAAAGCAATACAAGCAATTGGGGCTTGTTTGAAAATAAGATTAGCAGCAAACAAAGCTATTCAATAACTTTTGTTAAATTTTAATTAAAATGTCAAAGTTACAAGAACTAAAGCAAAGCCAAATGGCATTAAAATAACTAAACCTAGACAATGTATATATGTTTATTCCGATAAACGGATAACATATTTTGGGCTCAATTTATAAGAGCATTTCTAGTCGTATATTATTTGTCTCTTTGCCTTTTGTTTTTCTGCGAAATACGCTCTAGCTTTTTTTTTGTTGTTCCTAGAAGTTGCAAAAAAGCAGCACTTACCATAAATTGAACCCTTGGGCATTTTGAAAATGTGGACGCCAACAGTTTTGTGCTGTCAACTCAGTTGGCTTTCTGGTTTTCTTGTAATTCATCTCACTATAAGTGGCTAGGCAGCTTAAAGCCTGCATCTGACAACTTGACATAATGCCCTGTTTACAATGACAGCCAGATAAGCGCACAGGCTCGCACACATACACACACACGACACACACACAAACACGCACACACTTGCAAATCAATAAAGTGTAAATTGTAACATTAAATAGTCATTAGTGTCTCTGGCCATTTGACCGGAAATTAATCAAGCAATAACCGCTGCTACCTTTTATATTTGACCAGTGAGTCGACCGTTGTCTTCCTCAAACTGGCCCACAAGCAAATACGTGGACTGTCGCGCGCGGAGGGGCGAAGGGTTGGTTGGTAAATATCGGCGAAAGGGTTCGTGTTTGCAGTAGGTTTATACATATCATTAAGCACACACACACAAATTGATTTCGGCTTGTAGATATGTCAAACAACTGACGGAAACTGTTTATTATTGCTTCAAACGGAAAAGGATACGGATGTGTGAACCTGGGAGACGCAGCCACATGACCGGAAGCATTGAAGGTGTCCACCTTAAATTTAAATTTGACATCTGAATTGAAATGTTGGTAAATTTAGTTCTAATTACATTTTTTATTGTTACATTGATTGAACTCTACTCACACAAATATCGAGAAATTAAAGATTTTTATTCGAATTTATACACATTTTCATTCGAATTTAAAAATTGAAACTCTGAGAGATTCTTATTAGCTTTAATAAAAGAGGTTGCCGTTTTGTTTGACATAAGAATTGCCCAATAAAGAAATGATTTCGTTGACCGTGTAGCCTGAACTTTTCATAAAGTCCATCAGCAATAAAACACACCTGCAAATAAAGCTAAGCTGACAGTTGAAAATTCTTTCGAAATACGAACAAAGAACCATGTGTATAGACACACATCTTTATATCCGGTGACTAACATCCGTGTGTCAGGAAGCGCTGAAGCATTTATTTATGAATTTTTATTATATTATTTATATTTCTGCTATCTTTTTCTCCCACCTTATTCGACTCTGGCCCTGTCTGGGATACGTTACCTTAGTAAAATGCTGTCAACTATTGCTTGAAGTTGAATTGTGGTTGAAGATCAAAGACATATTGGTGTGGCAAAATAGGTTGTCTGCTTCTCGTCAACGTCAAAGTGTAAACAAATATCATTCCACATGCAATTAAATTCACGGAAATCGTCGATGCCAAATCCGATTTTAATTAAAATCGTTTTCGTCGTGTCTATGTGGCATGTCATTGACAGGAAGGAAGCAAGCTGGGCAGCCAGGTAAACAAACACAGACCGGCAATCAGAACGGAAAACAGGCGGAGAGCTACCTGCCTTGAAACATGCGGTAAGGGCCTGGCCCAAAACTTATTGAACCTTTTAGACATGCGAAATGATTGCTCTTTAAGTTTTAAAACATTTTTCAAATTGTAAAGTTTTTTATCTGAATTTAAATGCAGCAATAATGCCCAACTTATATTAAATATTATGTTTGTTGCCAATTAAATTTCGAAATTACTTAAATCATTTTGCAGCATTTAATACCCTGTACTCGCACAATAAATTGGAAAATGTAGTCCGTACGAGACCAATCAACATAGTCCCCAATTGACTATTATCATCATGATAGGCGATCTTAGCATATTTCAGAACACTTATTTCAATGTTCAATATCAGGTACCGTTTTTCTTGATTACTGGGTATATTTTAGTCCAGCAGTTTGGTCTATTTAACAGCGAAATTTGCATCAGTGCCTGCATCAAAAGCTACGTGTAAGCCATTGATATTCATATATGAGCATGAACAGTTGGCAGCTGAATAGCGTTAAGTAAACATATACAACTGTCACACACACACATAAACACGCACACAAACTTGCACGTTGATTGCTCAAAACCAAAGTCAGCCAAGCGTGAGACCAACAACTAGCAACAAGCCAGGACATAAAGGCGCAAGGATGAGCCAGCTGGAGGGGGGCACGAGAGTGGCAACATTTTGTGGCAGGCGTCGCATGCCCATCGTGTCAGTGTGAGTGCGAGTAGAAGCCGACAGCAGACTCATCTACACCCATAAATATGAATGGTGTAGGGGGCTGAGGGGATGCTATAGTCGCCTGTTTGCCGCTCCTGCCGCTCTGGTCCGCTCTGGTCCAGTCCCGTCCGGCACGGCTTGTTATTTACAGCCAGTTTTGAGATCTTGTGGCATAATTTAAGCACCTTGTTTAGCCACTGTTTATGGTTTTGTCATGTCACTGGGCCAGCTTGTCTACTATAAATGTTGAATGTGTGCGAAAGCACTTTTGAGGTCACGAGGTCAATGATACACATTCATACATCAGACACACACACACACACACACACACACAAGACACACACGAACTCACTCGAAAACAACTGTGAGTAGCTACCCATGCACATCGTGTGCAGAAACGGCGACACTTTAAATAATTTATAAATGCGCCAAATGAAAAACTTGGCCATAAAGTTTGCGACCTGGCATTCAAAAGGATTTGCTGCTTATTTTTGTTGAACAAGACACCCCGACCCCGTTCTTGGGCCGGCAAGCTGTTGCCGTATTGCAGCAGCCTTTACGCAAATCAACGAACAAATCAACGCAAAAAGCGTCACAACAACAGTGAAAATCCTTTTTGCTTACCAAACGATTTCGCTGCTGTCAGCATAAAATTCTTCGGCTGAGCAAAAGTACAACGTATGGAATTGTAAAATAAAAACCGCAGCATTTTTATATCACAATTGTGTGTGCGCGCGGAGGAGGGTATATTTTGTGTGGTGGCTGTTGACTGCTTCGCATTATGCAAACAAGTCTGACTCAAACCTCAATTGTTCCCAGCTTCACCCTTTGCTTGCGCTCAGTCGCACTTTGACGTTGAGCATTTGCATACTCTGGCAGCAGACGGGCCAGAACAGGTGGGCCCTTAACCGTCGCGTAGAATATTTGGCGCTGCTGAATACAAAATGGCTTAAATATGAGTGAAGAGTGCAAAGAAACACAGATGCCAACTTGTGCATCATATCATTCTATTTAGAGGGAAGAGAACCTTTGTTAAAATAATTGTGTGTAAATTCAGATCATATAAATAAATTGGCTTATATCTTTATGGCTGTGCATCTAAGTATTTATAACCATTTCTATTTTTATGTATTCATAACCATATTCATCTTTGTGCATTTATTGTTTATTTATATTTTTATCTTATTGTCATGGCAATTTTTGTTGCTATTTAAAAACAAAATCAGAGAAGCTTTCACAACGTGCTATACGAAAATCAACTTATTAGAGTGTCTCAATTTAATTGCATCGAGTTATGGCGCTTTGAAAGGCATTAAATTCGCATACATACAACAAGCATATCGCAACGCATATCGCAGCTCGCATTGCTCATACGCCGCGTAAGCCATTAAATATGCATTTGCTGATATCACCAAAGCCGTAACGAAAACAGCTTACGTGGCATTTGTGGCCCCCAGCATCTGACTGTCAGCGAGACGCCAACAACAACAAGAAAAAAAAAAAGGAGCGAACAAACAAAAAAAAAGTCCAATGCATATGTGAAAGAAAGGAAAAAACAATAGAATTTAAATGATTTTAATGCGTACATTGGATTTTATTGAAGCCAACGAGGCAGTTTGGAGTTTGGTTATGAGCTACATGGCCATCATATGAATACCAAGCCAATGCCAGGACACACTCTCTCTCTCTCTCTCTCGCTCTCTCTCTCTCTCGCTCTCAGTGAGCCAGTTGGCAGCTGGCTGGGTGCGGCTTTTCATTCGCACTGAGCAATAATAATAATTGTCAATTGCAGCAGCTGTCGCCGAGCGTCGCGAGCGGCTTTTTTCATATTCAATTTCAAATGAAAATTTCATGCCGCCAGCACCCGAAAACCTGAACCCCACTCAGTCCAAGCACCAAAGCCGGCCCGGATCCGTGCGTAGCAGCGGCGTAAATTTCACGTTAGCTTTGTTAAATTCATTCCCGGTATGCCAGCGAAATCTTTTGCATACTTTCTGGCAAGGCCGATGTAGCACAGCGACGGGGACAGCTGCTAGTTTTTCTGGTATTATTTAACAAATTTTTTGCACTTTTCTTTTCTTTTTTTTTTTGTTGTAGTTTTATTTTGAAACGCCAGCTGGTGTGCGTTTAGGTGTTCGTGTGCGTGTGTGTGTGTGTGTTTGTGATTAGCTTGCAGCGTAGAGTTATGTGCGGTTTTTGTGGGTTTCTGTTTTCGCTGCGCTCAGCTATTTTGGAATTAACTTGATCTGCTTTGAGCAGATTCCCAGGCATTTTCGTATAAGCTTCTCCGCTCACGTTTACTAACAGATTTTGATTAGAAATTGCTTGAGGTTGGCAGCTGTTTGCTGTTGTTTTTGTTTTCAGCCACAAAGTTGATTGCATGCATCGGTGAGGCTGCAGTTTGTTGGTGTTTCTGGACAGTTTATGGTATAGTTCTGGAATTGGGTCAACGCATGGCCGGAAAATTATGTAATTCCCATTTGTTTCTACTAATTAGCCACATTGGCCTATAAACTGACATGCATTTCAAAAGTAAGTAGATTTCTGAGCATGTTCTCGAATCTGAATATGTGGTCTTCATTTTATCGATACTTGTATTACAAAATCTGTCTCTAATGCATGTCTTTGCTAAGGCCTCCATTCCAGTCTAATAATTAAATAATTAAACAGGGGCAGGCTAGTCGAAGGCTAAGTCATAAAGGCAAATATAAACAAATCGATTCATATATGAGATATAAATTAAAGTATTTCTTAAAGTATGCTTTTGGTAAAGACCCGCTTAAAGTGCAAAACTGTTTTCCACAGATTCAACACCAATAAGAAAGGTTCCCTATGGAGTTAATTTGGAAGCTCGATTGTCATATGAGTACTCAAACAGAAGCCTTTCATTGAAATGCAAATGTGCACAGTATTTGCCGTACAAGCCAGAACAACTGCAATCGCAACTCAGGCTCCAGCTGCAATGGAAACAGAAACAACAGAACCAACAACGATAATAGGCACATAACAACATTATCATTAGCAGGCAACGGCAGCACATTAAATTGCAATTGTTGTTGGCTTGTTCATATTGCAATTGTTGCAGTTGTTGTCGTTTTAGTTATTGTGCTGCTAAAATCCTGTTGTGTGCAAGTGTCTAATTGATTTTGTTGCGTCAGGTGCAAAAGCCTCGTCGCCTGGGCGCACATGGCGTATGCGTGCTTTGCATGGTGGGCTGGCAATGGAAGCTGGGCACAGCATTGATTTGCATATGAGCCTCACTGCAACTAAAAGCGCATTTTAAAGCTTTTGAGCATAACGAACAAGCGTTTCAGTTACCTGCCAAGTAGTTTTACGTCATGTGTTTGCCAGCAAATTTCATTTTGATGAAGCCAATGTGTTTCTGTGTGTGTGCCCAGCCGCCCAGTTGGCCTTAAACTGACTGAAAGCCTCCAGCTGAGTGGCCTGCTCCGGTACCGCACCACCGCCTGTTCCTGTTACGACCCCGCCTGCCGAGTCATTAGCATATGTTGCTGGAGTTCCAACAAAATAGTAAACAACCAGCAGAACAGCCCACACACACATACACACCGCACCACAGGCGGCCGTTTTGGTTGGGCTCAGCTGACAGGCGAGCTGTCAAAGCGGATTTTAGAGCACTCGCCGCCTGGCAAACAAAACATACAAAAACAAACAGCCACAGGAAGCAGATATGCTCAACGGCAAGCCGAAGCTTGTGTACCCTTACAATTGACTTTCAACGTATTCAGTTTCGTATAACTTGCATTCTCTATATAACAATATAAATATGTTTAATTAATTAATAATTCATATTAATTTGCTTAACATATGCAATCAATCAATGAATATTCTTGGTGCAGCTAATTGAAATTAAGTAAAACAAATTAATTCACTAAACATAATAAAAAGTAGAATTTTGAAAATCTTAAGTCTGTAGAACAGCAGCTACATATGTATATATAATTTTGACAAACTAATAGCAAAGATAATATAACTAACTATTTGTATTGAGTAATTGGGCCTGTTTTAAATTTATACATAGACCAAATTGAGAAGTTCATTGCAGACTATGAATTAAAATTTGATTAAATGTCACAGATCATGCATTGCCTCTTAATTTGCCTGCTGTCACCAAATTTAGCTTATAGTAATGATACCTGGTGGATTGCTATGATTATAACTACAGCTACAAACACCTGTCGTGAGTTGAGTGTTGGGCAAAAAGGTTCAAGTACGTGTCTTGCTTGCTGTTGTTGGTGTTGTGGCTGCTGTTCTTGCTGTTGCTGTTGGTGCTGCTGCTGTTGTTGATGCTGCTGTTGGTTTGGCCTTGGCCAAAATGCACTGACGCAGTTCTGCTATCGTTGTTGTTGTTGTTGTTTTTGCTGTACGTGCTGTTGATGTTGCTGTTTTTGTGGTTACAATTTTTGACAAGTGCGTGCTTGGCAAGAATACGAACGGACCTTATGTAATACCATACCATCATACCATATAAACATAAATATATATATATATATACATATATACATACATACATACATATTTAATTTTCAGTATGCAGAACGTGAAATAACAGCCACTTGGCGAAACTTGTCCAAGTTTCCAGGTGCTGTACAAGTAAGCCATGTAACCTTATACGAATATAACTTTTAA
This sequence comes from Drosophila ezoana, assembly GCA_035045725.1. Taxonomy (NCBI): domain Eukaryota; kingdom Metazoa; phylum Arthropoda; class Insecta; order Diptera; family Drosophilidae; genus Drosophila; species Drosophila ezoana. Next base: position 8,634,099 of record JAWNOU010000092.1, read on the forward strand.
GCTTATCAGCTGACAGTACACATTAGTTTTGTAAAGTTTAACTACACAGGACACAGGGAGAATGACGTCACTCTTATATCAGCAGTCCATTAGTATGTAATATTCTAAAAGCATTATTAATATACTAATTTTATTGAATCCCTTTTAATGGATACGGAAGGCAATGGACAAATGCTTTCAGTACCGCGCATCCCACCTAAATCAAAACGCAAGACGAGACGATCGACAATCTCTGGGGGCAAACAAACACCTGTACCTTTTCTTATGGACAACAAGCCCATATCACAAAGGGTTTTCCTCTATATGCAGCTGAAGAATGTCTCAAACCTCCCAGTGGTTACATATCCGCTGGAGCTGCATATATACCATGCGAAAAACACGCTGCAGAATATGTCGGAGCACTACACAACAGAGACGATTATCCATCAGGATGAGTTCAACATGGATAGGCCAGCGTTTGCGCTGGGTATTTTTCAGGACGATATAGATGACATGAACTCATTCAGTGATAATCCGTTGGTCGTCACCATGTATCAGCGTATTCCACGCCATCTCAAGCGCGAGCTTATTACCGTAGACAAGGTGCGAACACAGGCCTCAAGTTGGAAGATTACGGTAGAAAATGAGCCTGAGCAGCACTTGGCTAAAGTGCCAAAGGAAACAGATAAAGCTGCTGGGGATGCAACCAAAGAAACTGATGCTGCTACCGAAGGGCTTGGCTCTGTAGAGCCAGATGAATTCACGGGCGAGGACGCTGAGGAAGACGATGAATACATTGAAGAAAGTCTGGAATTAGTATCGAGAGGCCATTGCGATCTGTTGCAACTTTTTCAGAGTAAGCGCTTTATCAGAAACATTCCGATCATGCTGTACCCGGAGTACGATCGCAAATTGCAGACGCGCACTGCCCAAAAGATAACCACCACCAGCGAGTGGCACATGTACTCCATTCTGCCCATACTCAAAAAGACACATTTTACAAATCTGGTCTTTATCACGCTGGAATCCATTTATAATGCACCCGAGGCCCTGCATACTAGAGCCACACATCTGGGCATGAGTATCTCCATTCGCTCCACAAGGCCAGACCTGAATGATCAGTATGAGGTGCTGCCCCTGTGCACCTTCTATGGCTTTGGTTCGCAGATCATCAACAAACAGAACATTATCATCGTGTGGGAGAGCATTAAGCGCGACCACTTAGATAAGGCGCCCCTCGGCGTTGCCAACGTTCAAATGGAAACAAATATGCGCATCAAATTGCATCGCCTGTTCCGTCATTTGCTCATGACGCAGGGAGTTGATTTCAAGGTAGAAAAGATCGATCTTGCAGCGGACAGCGCACTGGTCAATAACTCGCTGCATCGGTATGTCCTGACCACACAGATGCGAGAAATACTCGAAGCTGCCGTTGTGCACAATCATTATGAGTTGCTCCTGCAGCTCTACGATGAAATCCCTGTCAATGTGATGTACGAGGGCGTCATCAATCCAAGCGTCTTTGGCTATCCAGACGGTAAGTATTAAATGCTTTCTATTAGAGCTTTAAAACCTCTGCGACAAAAATTATTTAACTATTATTGAGTAAAAGCTGAAGTCAAAGGGTATATTGGTTTTGTGTGAATGAATGTAACAGGCAGAAGGAAGCATCTCAGAACCTATTAACCATATTCATGCATTCTTAACCACCATCAATAGTCGGTCTGTCCGCCCGCCTGCTGAACGATCTTCCTTTTTATCTCTGTAATTAAAGGATATATCTAATTTGTAACGTAACGTCTTATTGGTTAAAAGTGCGATGGGTCGAAATTCAAGCACCTGGGGAAATGTAAAATGCCATTTATATTTAAATTAAATTTGATTTCCATTTCCATTTTATTTCCATTTCTTAGTAAACTCGTGCCGCTTTGCCGCTCCGCTGTCAGCTGTGGGCAAAAAAACCTCAAGAAACACATTCAGAATGACAAAAGTATCTTCGCCAGATGGGCCCATGTTTGCCATTCTAAACTTATGCTTCTTTCAATCGCTAACAAAGCGCAATGAGCCTCTGGAAGCCTACAACGAGAGTGACTTGAAGTCCGCCAAGCTGCGTCATTGCACAGCGGCTAATTTTCCGAACGAGGACGATAACGCTCGTAACATTTTGAATGAGTTGTATCGCAACTTCGACAAGCTCATCAAGGAGCTTATGAGTTTCATCATCAAGAACGATGTGACCAGCATTGAGGAGAGGCAAAACTATTTCTGCTGTAATTTGAGCAACCTCAGGGATCTGCTAGTCGATATTTGTGGCTGCGACTTCAATGTGCGCATGCCCACCAAGACCAACATTGAGTTTCGCGTAAATACTTTCCTGAGTTTTAGTATGTGAAAACCTTCTCATTTCTCCACCCATCCAGGAGATGCTGACGCACATGCACAAGGAGCTGTTGGAGCGCATCGTTTGCCTGCTGAATGACTGCAGTTGGGAGGCTCTCAGCAACTGCGTGCTCCATCAAGACAACGATCAGCCGCGGATGAGGCGCCTCATGGAGGAGTATCGCAACTTGTGCATCATTGGCGACTGCGTGTTGGCTAAGCAGCTGTTCACCGAGCTCAAAGCTGGCTCCACCAATAAAATGCTACTCAATTTCTACGTGTTCCTCAATTCTGTCGAAAGCCTGAACTTTACGCTGGCCACCAACTACTTGCAAACTCAAAAGAAGCACAATTGGCAGGGCGAATACTTTATGTGTGTATTAGTTATTGTTATGGCAAAGCAAGAGAATTACAAAACATATCCTCATCTACACAGAAATCTTCTCAAGCTTTACATTGACTACAAGGTGCAGTTGAATTCGGAGGAGCTGCCGGGCGAGGCCTACAGCAATATGATTGAAAAGCTGCGCGTCTTCGCCAGCAATCAACAACTTGGATCGCGAGGCTTGGGTGCTGTTGCATTGCTTCTACAAGCAGAAAAACTATCTGCCCGGCATGGAGTTCACACGCTGCAAGTATGAGAATCTTTACGATGTACCGGGCAGAACAATGCCGCTGATACCACGCTCACTCTTCGAGACCTTTATGCCCGACGATTTCAATATAACCGGCAAGAGCGTACATATGGTTAAGTTCTATGACGTATTCCAGACGTTTGCACGTCTAGGCGCCTACGGTTTTGCAGAGGCGGTATTTAATGAAATCGCACATGATTTCTCGACTGTTGAAGTGTATTTGGTAAATACCACATTGAAGATGCTCCAGGGTGAAATTGACAATACGTTCAAAGTTCGCAAATTACCCACAGACAACAGCGCGCGCGGCAAGCTAATGGTGAGTAGTCATTGTAGTCCCTGGCATGAGAATTCCTCCTTTGCTCTCAGCTATTCTATCAAGCTCATATTAATGGCAACGTTGAGTATTCACGTCGAAACTACGATGAGGCCATCAAATACTTCAAGGACTTGTTAAATATCGATCAGACCGATTCGGATATACTGTCCGCGTTTTATCTGAGCCTGTTGCGTTTGGCGCGTTTAAGTTTTGAGCGTGGGGACTATGAATTGTCCATGAAGGCCTATGAACTGTGTGTACCATCTAGCAAAAAGGAAAAGAACTTTTTGGCCAACTATGGCATGGGCTTGTCCCTGTACTACGTAAGTCTAAAGGCATATAAAGAACGTATGCATTTCTTAATATTCTGCTCATAGTTGAATCGACTTGAGGATGCTATCGAATATCTGGCACGCAGCACTGATGTTGATATTTTTCTGCCTGATCCCTGGGGCTACTTGGCCACCATAAACTTGCGCTTGGATCGCAACAAGACGGCACTGGACTGCTGGAAAGTAGCCAAAAAGGTGCGTACTTTAACAAAGTATCTTACAATTAAATATTTTCATTTGTATGAAATATTTACAGTATCCAGAAATGCCCTTGAACGGTCGCATCTATGCCGAACTCGAAAAAATCAACTATTCCGATGTCTGTTTGATAGTGGAAGATGACTGCAAGCCCACGTAAATACGTTATTCTTCTGTTTAGCGGATAGTTTCAATTATACTTATCAATCCAAATACAATACACAAATTTATTTTTTTGTACCTGACAAATGCATATTTTTTGTGATCAAATTTCACATACAGAGCAGAGGCTCACTTTTAGAAAAGCTATTGCCAAAAAGCTTGCATCTATAAAAAACGAATTAGTTTTGTTCAAGAGGAAAGTTCGACTAAGCTTTTGTCTCCATTGCTGAGATGCCCATACCTGCTTCTGCTTCAGACGTGCCTACGCACGGCTTTATAAGCTATTATGTTACCCTTTTTACAAGTTATAAAATAATATTTAAAACAAGACGGCGGCAGGCTCTGTACCTGGTTTACGGTAGGTGGCTAGATAAGGCTTGATGAGTTTACTCAGTTCAGAGCGTCTATTTGCACTTTGCTTATTTGGATAATGTTTTGTGTACTTAGATGGCAGCACGGTGGCATTCCAAACAGTAAACACTTCAACAAGTTGACTCTTCAGGTTAAGCAAAGTCGATAGCAAGACCGCATTTATGTTCGCAGTGTGTTCTCCGAGTGTAGCTCGGTTGTGTGTCTGGAGCTTATTGTATGTGATTGTGTGCGTGTATTTCATGTTGTGTATGTTGGTTTTATAGCTCCTATATATACTCACTCGCCTATAAGCTTTATTAGACACGGCAGAGCCATAAAGTTTGCTTTGGCAAAGTGTTAAAACCGCGTCACATTTTAAATAGGGGTACATCTTGAATATTATATGAAATCTTCAAAATGTAGTCGACTAAATGTTTACGACAGCAGCAGCTGTAGAGTCAACTTCAAGAGCTGCGGCTAATTTCAGCGGCCAAATGGCGGCAGGGAAAGTGCTCAAAATGCAAATTGGCAACGGAATGAAATGTGAGTTGCGAAAAACAAAACAATTAAAAGCAATGTTCAACGGCTCGCGGGTAATTAAATGCAGTCGAACAATTCTGGACCAAGTGCCTATAAATTGAGTGGATGCGCAAAACTAACAGCAAAAGAAACCCAATTTATTTGATTTCATTTTTTGCCCAGCTCGTTTCATGTTGGAGAAACTGGACAAAGTCGGAGCGATGCATTTTTTAAAATTAAACTTTCAGCAAAGTTTGCCCATAAATATGCGCACACGTAAAAATACAACGTCAGTGTGCGAAAATGAAGCGAGACAAAGTAAAACATAAAAAAAAGAATACTTGACCTGTAACTTTACGCAGCATGCACAATGTGGCAACCGGGGTCATCGGCTGTTGCATAAGCGAATATATAAAACAGGTGAGAGCTTAGTCGGTGGCTCCCGAATACCAGATACTCTTCAAGTCAAGATTTGGCAATCAAATATAAATTGACAAATCTTATCTTCAGATGTATGCTGAGCCTTCAGAGCGAGGGTCTGGCACATGAATCGCTTCTCTCATATTCTCATAAAATTATTTTACCAATCATACTGGGAAACCATTTGTTGTTTTTAAAATATTAATTTCACCTCGCTTGATAATTTTGAAAAAGAAATGGCTTCTATCCAGCTTCCAAACTTAATAGTAGGTGGCAACTGACTGCTCCATTATACCCTTTTACGCTTTAAGAACTTGGTATAAATATTGTAAATTTATATCCCGCAAAGTTAAAGCTGTGCAAATGAAAGTGCGGCACCGTCTGCGCGTCCGGCTCGAAGGCTCCTTCTGAAATTCCCTGGCAGTGTAAAATTTTTGCATTTTTTTGCATTTATGCATAACGTTTTTGACTGTTTGGCAAATATTATTATTATAACAACTATTATGATGTGGGTCAGCTGCATTCAAATTTGCATAGCATACTCTCTCAGTGCTACCAAGTTAGATGCAACGCATTTATTGACGCTATTTTACATTTACCATAAGCCGAAAGTGTCAAAGGCACAAAACCAGCCACTGCCATAGCCACTGCCATAGCCACTGCCCCCGCAGCGCACAAAACTTAGTTAAAATGCAACGTTCACAACTTTAATATAACTTAATCCTTTTGCGGCGCGTGTGTGTGAGACTTTTGTGTGTGTGTGTGTGTCTCTGTGTGTGTGTTTGTATGTAGGTTGTAACTTACGAATTATGGCGTTAATACCATTGTGTGCTTATGAGCGCAGTGCCCGTGTGTAGGAGCTCGGCTGTGTGTGTCTGTATGTGTGCTTGTGAGCTCTTGCCAAGTTGACTTTAGGGATCATCATTAGGGAAAGTTGCCTGTGTACGAAGCGTCCTTTGAGCCGCCATTTCAACTTGCGCTTTGAGTCCTTTTAAGTAGAGCACTTGACAACACCAGGAATTATAGTGACATCAGAAGAATTTGCACAAGATATGAGACATACTCTTAGTAATTAATTAATCTGGGCTTATAAAAGACTCGCAGCTTAAGGATTGTACATTTAAATATTCAAAAGATTTAAAACCCAATTTTAATTTTTTTCTTATTTATGAAAGAAACTCGAATTTTGACTAAGAATAATGTTTCAGATATACAGGCCAAATAGAGCTAGAGGCCAAAAGGTGAAGAACATTTAATCAATAAATTTAACAGTATCCTTCAAGAAGAGAAGTATAAGTCCATTGGTGATTCATCACACAGCTCAAATACCTTTGATTTCATAAAAGCAAAAAAGCTGCAGAACAATTAAACTTCTGCGAAACCGCAACTGGAATATAAAAAAAAAGACCCCGTTTTAATAGTCTTGTCAAAACGCTAGACAAGTCCTTACATATAAATAGTAACGTCGGCGCAGACAGGAAATAATTAGAAAAAAAAAGCTATGGAAAGGGAACCGTCAGACCCACACAAAAGCAGCCGTGGCCAGAAGGAAAAACCACTGGAAGACAGGTACACGACAGCAAGCAGCATTAAGATAACATCCCGTTCTATCCCACTCAGTTGCCAGGAACACACACGTATATGGCCCGATTACGGCATGCTAAAAACGGAATTCGAAAAATGTCACGTATGACATTCGTTGCCAACTAAGACGGAAATTTACCACTAAATGACACTCTGGTTGCCGCCGCACGCCCCCAACCGAAGCACAGCCCACCTCGATGATGTGTAAAGCGCAAGACGTACAGGCTACATCAAATTATGAAGAAGTTCGCCTGAGGCAGAGCCAAGAGGTATATGCAAAAGACTTCTTTGGTGCATAAAAAATGTATCAGCCAACTGGCTGTGAAAGGTCCAAATGAACCCCAACCAAATCCTGTTTGTGCCTTAAGTTTTTATAAAGAAAGTTGTGTCGTTCCTTCTTTAATTATTATTTAAATAAAACAATTGACAGCTATATAAGATAGTTTAAGATGTTTTGGGGCTTGGAAGGCAACGGGTTCTTAGACGTAGCCAACCCTCTGCTGCAGCCGCCCAGCTCTTTGTGAATCCCAGCGAACTCGCACACTAGGTTTCTGGGTAGGATTGAGTGCATTCTGCCTCTGTCTGCCGACTGTGGAAACAGATTAAGTGGAAAGCCCATAGCCGGAACTGTTTTTTTGAGAGTAAATTATATTTTAGCAATAAATAATCATTAAATCAACTTTTGATTTTACTACAATAAATTTCAACTAGTCTGTGGGGCTCAGGCCGAATGAGTATGGTCTGCTGGGATCTCCGGGTGGGACCATAGTGTATCCGGGCCAGAAATCTGAGTAGTTTAAAGGCAACGTTGGACCCATATTAAAGGATGGCGTCAATGGACTGAATATGTTCATGTTATTCCCCAGAGGATTTACATTGGCTTGACCCATGCCACCCAGCGGCCAGCCGCCGAAGAGCTGCCGCATCTGCTCATGCTGTAGCTGGAGCTGTTGTTGCTGCAGCTGTAGCTGTAGCTGTTTCACTTGCTGTTGCAGCGTTGACAGATGTGGCTGTGGCTGTGGCTGTGGCGCTGGCTGTGACTGTAACTGGGAGTGGGACTGAGACTGGGACTGTCTCTGGGACTGTCTTTGGGACTGTCTCTGGGACTGTCTCTGGGACTGTAACTGAAGTAAGTTGAGCTGTATGTTGCTGCAGCATTTGCCTCTCTGCTTCTCGCTGCACCTGCTGCTGTTGCCTTATAGCTGCTCTGGTGCTGCACCTTTGTGGTATGCCCGGAACGGGCTTCTGACGCGTCTTGCTAGCTGCAGGCGGCTGCATTGGCACTCCACCGACCATAACCGGATAAGTGTTTCCGTCAAAAACGGGGCCGGTGCCGTAAATGCCAATGCCAATGCTTCCGCCCGATGCTTGCCGAACGAACTCCGTCGGACAGCGCCTTTGGTATCTAGCCATGTTTGGTTAATTAAAGCCGAATCTTATGTACACCAAGTGATTTAGCATTCGAATAAAATCAAACCCTGCATATGGCAGCTGCTTTCTGAATATTTAACAACTAGCTTATAATTTCAAACTTAGAGGGGAAATGTCATAAAACAATCTACCTATGTCTTTTACATCTAGAAAGTTGACAAGCACTTGGCAAAGATGAAACAACAAAAAACACATCCCCACACCGAGTGCAAGTACACATTAATTTGTCCTATGCAGCATGTAAATTGTCAAGAGCTTCTGTCATCCAGACAGAGGCAGCCTTTTGTTTGGCAACTGCCTTATCAGCACGTACACTTGAGGGCTCTGCAACATTGATTACAATATGTGTGGCACATAGCTTGGCGTTTAGGCCTTTTAATTAAAATATTCCTCCGTTTGAGCTGGAAGTATGAGTCAGACACTCGGAATGTAGGTAGCTAGGCTCAGATACAAAATGTTCACAAACAAAAGGAGCTTATATGAGAAAGGGCATTTGAGACAAAAAATAAAAAAATTACGCATTAAGAAATCTAATTACTTCGAAAGAAATGTGTTTATTTATCCTATCCTATCTTGTCGAAGATATATTAATTATAATTTTAATATGAACCAACAAGCAACAAGCAACAAAGTTGACCCTCTTTATTCAATATGTTGGGTACGAATATATGAATTATATAGTATTCCATGTAAAAAATGTTATTTTCTTCATTTTATATTGAGCATTTTAGAGACTTATTCAGTTTGCTTTCAGTTTTGACGCAGTGAAGAGCCTTTTGTCAAAATTCCAGGGAAATGAAATTTCGTCAAAATTAAAGATACGCAATACATTTACGCGGAAATAAGATAAGCTTCAGAGTCAGTCTTGTGTAGCTCAGTCCCCGCAAAAGATTGTAAGTAAACAATGTGAATTACCAAAAGAGTCCAAATTTGAACCAGACAATCTGAATTCGAAAAAAGCTAATATGACTGATAATGGAGATTCATTAAGACCGTTACACGTTGGTCGTCACCCAAATGTCCAACAAAAGAAAATTATCCCGTCCATACAAAATGTCAAAGAGGGCCAAGTGTCAATTTCGAGAGCCATCAACCAGGAGATGATAGTTTCCAAGCGATGTACTACGGGTGGCAGGTGCAAGAAACTGCCGAAGGCCCGAAACATGTCTTTGAAGCACCTGAAAACTGTAATGGCTCCCACCGGCACATTCAAGGCAACGTTAAGCGAACTCCCCGAAATAAGTAAAGCTCCAGCTGCAAATACTATGGGCGACGTGAGATCCCAGACAAGTTCAGCCAGAAAGCAGGTTAATCAGGCAGCAAAATTCAGTTATACCCTCAAGCGCACGAAATCAAATACAACGATAAGAGCAAATGGAGGCGGTAACTTCGCAAGTAGATCCTCACGCAAACAGTTAAAGACCCAGGCAGAAGGGCACCCGGTTATCAGGGTCTCCCGTACTGCACAAATTTCCCGAGCACGTAATTTCAAGACCAAATTGATTAACCGGCCTCATTATAATTCCATTGCGTCAATAGAACAATTTCCGAATTCTGTATCCCAAACAAGTACCAGAAGAAGTCTCGCCAGTGCCTCAAGCCACATTAGCAAGATCACACCGTCCCTGAAGGAAGTCGCCGATTCCATTCGAAAGCAGTTAACCCAGTCAGTAAAGACCTCAAAGTCTCTGGCCGCCAAGGCGACCGAGTTAAGCAAGCGCATTGGTGCTTTGGATGGGTTTAAATAGTCGAAGCGTTTACATTATCTGGAAAAAGTGTCACGGCGATCGTATTTCTCTTAACTTAACGATGCAGTCCTTCGACATTTTCTCTTTATCTCGTTTTAACTGGTGCCTAACTGAAATCAACTGAATTTAAAACGCTACAAAAATCCTTGTGCAAAGCTTCAATTTGCAACCAAAAAAATCAATAAAATAATTTCCGAAAACAAAAACATGCTCACTCTTTTTCATTCCACGTCAGATTTGAACGCACCAGAATTCAATTGGCAATAAAAAATAGATCCACACTTTTGCCAGCAAAGCGCCAAATGTGTACACATCTAGGATGATCTGGGCCTAGTCCACTTCTGTTTTGTATTTTTCATTTGCAGTTATTAAAATATTTATGAATATATAACATATAAATATCATGCAGTCGTTATAATTAATTACAATACAAAAATAATCCTTGATATTCATTCCATAGTATGCCATGGAAAGTAAGTTGCTTCAAAATTGAAAGTCGAACTTGGCAGAGCCCGTTTTCATTCAGTTTATTTGAAATTTTCAGTTGCGAACTTTATTGAATTTTTATCGAAATCCAGGGCGATAAAAATTCACATAAATAATAGACATATATTTCTGGCACTAAACATACGCAGAATAAAAGGCTTGAATTCCTGTATCTTTACCATCTTGAGTTGCTTGTGGAGAAAAATTTTAGGACTAGCCAAAATGTTTTTTGATGACGAGGGTGTGCCCTTCGATCCGTTTAACATTGGTCCAACCAGCGGCCAACGCCCTGATTACCAGGTACCCAACACTCCATCATATCCGCCACCAGTATTTGCCTCATGGCCGCCACCAAAAGAACGTAAGAACAAATCTGTGTCGCAAAGCACGGTTGCCAATCGGGAATTGACTGGCGGGTCTTATTGTCTCAAAAATGACCAATCGCTGATGGGAGAAGTGGAGATATCGAAGGCCATAAACGAGGAGATGACCGCTTCCAAAGGGCAGGTACCTGCTGGAAAGCGCTATCATTTAGGTGTCAGGCACAAAAGATCTCGCGCTTCGATTTGGTCAGCCGCGCAGAAGTCCATGATGACAGTAATGCCCGTGAGGCAGCACCGATTAGCGGAGAAACCAAGTGAGTCGGCCAGGTCTAAAACAAGCAAAGATAGAATGTCCTGCTCCAATGCGAAGAAACGAGCTGACGCAGGTGGCCATGCAGATAAAAGATCTGATATTTCTAGGATATCCAGCGCAAACGATGCCTCCCAATCAAACATTACAGGAACTAAGAACAATGCCTCGAACACGTCAAGCAACACATTCAAGATAACACCTTCACTGCGGGATGTGGCCGAGACAATAAGAAAAGAGCTAGCCCAGACAGTGAAGATATCCAAGTCCTTGGCCGCTAAGGCGTCTGAGCTGAGCAAAAGGCTGAGAGCCGGCAGATAGCCCCCACAAAAGGTACCGCAAAGATCAGAAGTTACACATTTTTAAGGATAATGTGCTTGCCTAATTATTTTCTGCATTTACTGATGCCACGAAATCTTGTGCCTAGTTAGGTTTTTATAATAAAAATTAATGAAAAAAAAACTGACAGCCGGACATGGCTAACTCGACTTGGGTCAACTAGTTTAAGAATATATTTGCTTAATGGGGTCGAAGTTGCCTCCCTCTGTATATTGCCTTCATTCCTAATGTGTAGAGGGCATAAATGCTTTCTTTCTAGTTGACCGACTTGCGTCGTATGTGCCCAAGAAAAAAGCCCATTAAATATAGCAAGAGCAGGCAGTTGCGACCTCAGAAAGTAGATATATTCTTAAACATGATCATCAAGCCATATCCGCCTGTCTGTTCGTCTTTGATCTATCAAAACCTTAAACTTTTATTCTTGGTCTTGCATTGGTATGGAAATTATTCGAACAATATTTAAAATATCAATTTATATATGTGTATTTAAATACCATTTTCAAGGCTGAAATATCATTAAGATTGGACTATGAAGTAATGAAAAAAAAATAATTTTTCCAAGTTCTATTTAGATATGTTATATTTATATTTAAATATATTATATTTAAAGCTTAGTAACAACACGTTTTGCTGTCAAGCAACCCATCTGTTGTATGTCATTCAAAGAGTATTTTTCAAATAAATGTTGCCTCTGCGCTCGCTTTGATAATATACTGAGCTGCGTTTGTTTTCACTTAGTTCCTTTAAAAATTTAAATTTGGTCAGTGTAGAATATTTTTTTTGATTGTAGAGAAAATAAAATGCACTGAATATTAAGTGAATTACTTAATAATATACTTTTGGCATTGAAAACACCTAGAAACAGAACTCACACTCACGCATCGCTCAGTTGCTGGACTCGCCTGTGAGTAGACTGTAATTAATCAGAGGAATCGCCTGAATAGAACACATCAATCGCAGTACATTATTAAAATAAGCCGCCAATATGTTTGTTGATGATGAGAGTGAACTTTTCAATCCGTTCAGCGTTGGACCAGCCGGAAGTGGTAAGCGCTATGAGTACAAGATGCCAAGCTGCTCAACATATCCGCCACCTGTGTTTGCTACATGGCCGCCACCAAAGGTGCCCACCAATAGATCGGTCTCGCAGTGTACGTTTGTCAAGCAGGAGGCAGCTGCTATGCGTAACGGCCAATCGCAAAGGGGTGAAGTGGCTTTTTCGAAAGCCATTAATCAAGAGATGGCCACTGCAAAACAGCTTGCCGCTGATGGGGAGCGCATCGATGCGGGCGGCCAGTCTAAAACATCTCTGCCGAATGACAGTCCTAAGGGAAAGTCTGTGACAACGTTGATGCCCGTCAGGGAACGCCGCGCCTCATCGCAATCAAGCGGCATGTCTCGTTTAAGCATCGCTTCAAGGGCGGCCTGCAAAAAGAGTGTTAACTCTCAGCAGAGCACAGCCAAGTCGCATATTAACCAGACTCCCGCTAAATCTTCCAGCAAGATGAGTGCGAACTCGTATGGCAGCAATCATACGCTTGTGCCAAACACTGAATTAAAACAGCTAAAAGGATCCTTAAATATAACAGAGAGCGAGAACTCGAACGCAGGCTTAGACAATGTGTCGCGCAGTAGCCGACGAGCAGATGCAGGAGGTCATACAGATGATGCAATTTCTCGTGTCTCGAGAAGGTCTCAGGCAGAAAAAATGCAAGCTGACAAGATCTCATTAAGGTCTAAGGCGAGTACAGTTCATGCAGATAATGCTTCCCGTGCTACTGCCCAATTCAAGGCGAGTGACTACCGCGCCGATACAGTTTCCCGTGCTTCCGTCCAGTCTAAGGCTATTGACCAACGGGCAGATAATATTTCCCGAGTTTCGGTTAAATCCAAGACAAGTCAACACCCCTCCCATGCTACTGCCCAGTTTAAGGCGAGTGACTACCGCGCTGATACAGTTTCCAGTGCCTCCGTCCAGTCCAAGGCTAGGGAACATCGATCAGATAATATTTCCCGAATTTCGGTCAAGTCCAAAGCGAGTGGCCATCAGGCAGATACAGTTTCTCACCTTTCGACGAAAGTACACACGGGGAATGTCTCTCAAAGCGATGGGAATAAGGTAGAAGATAAATCAAAGCCGAATACCAGAACCAAGCCCTCGCTGAAGGATGTTGCTGAGGCAATGAAAAAAGAGCTGGAACAGTCGATGGCGACTTCAGAGACCCTGGCCAAAAAGGCAGCCGAGCTAAGTGAACGCCTTAGAGCTGGAAACGAGTTCAAGCACAATCGTTTCCACTCTATGATTCGCATGTATACAAACACAGAGCCCTTGAAGCGCTGCCGCGAAGATCGCATGTCCCTTTGGTTCAAGGACTCAGTTCTTTCCTAATCGAATTCTGCCCTATCCTATCATATTCAAACATTTCTAGAGCCTTGAGCGAAATTATGAATTTAAGCAAAATAATAAAAAGAAACCTAAGCAATTTAAGTTGCCCAAATATAACTTACCCACACTTTCAAATGCAATAATATTAAAAAATAAAAAATGCAACGTTTAGCATGATTTGCGGTTCAGCGTTTTGCTGACATTTCGTATCATTAATTTAAATGCGCTAAATTCTGCGGTCGGCTGCGAATTGTGCAGTGTGCCCAATGCGCTGGGTCATAAAATATGCAAAAACATTTGTTTAATTTGCGCAGAAACTCGCTGAAAATCAGAAAAAATGTATTTATCATGGTACTCACAAATTTAAAATGTGCTTATTGCAGCTTTATTGATATCAACTTGTTCTAGGATATATACTTTTGTCTAGCTATTTATTTTTGTGCAAGGCATTTAGCAGAACATTTAATATTTCTTTAATAAAAAATGTTATCGATAAGAATTTAAGCGCTTGGAAATTAATTTAGTCAAATATCGGTTAGTAAATAGGATTTATCGATTTTTTTTTTGAGTAGTTGGTTTTTACATTTCCATCTCCATCCTTGGAAATTAACGCATATTTCCATTTGTTTTTTGAATGAAATTTTCCCCTCAAATTTACCAAGGCTTTCGCACAACTCGTTGCCGGTAAGTGTATAGAATAATTGTGGCACTCTTGACGGTGGAAGCTGCAGCTATCCGGGGCAACATTGTTGACCATGTTATTTGGAGCATTGTGGTTAATTTTATTTATGGCAGCGCAACATGCTAATTGCAGCAACAACGAAATGTCTGCTGGTTGCCTAATCAGGGTCAGGTTTTTGGCCGAGTCGCTTCAGTGGATAATGCGCGAGTTGTTAGGACGCTGTTTCGCACTCGGGACTGGCAATTATAACAAATTGCATGTCAATTTGAAAGCCACACTGCAGAACGAAGCCCCACGCCCAGTCACTCTTAAGTAGGCCACATTAAAAGGGGCGAACGCTCAAAGTGTGTACATATGTATATAATATATTTATATTTATATGCAAATGCAAACATTTTTATGCTTGCTAGTGCAATAAAGGAAACAACTGCAATAATGGCAACGGGCGCATAAAGTACCAGAAATAATAGCAACAAACAACTTTGCAAAAGTGCAAAAACCACCAACAACCAACGCCAACAACAATCGAAATGAAACAATCGCAGCACGCGGCATGCGGCATGCGAAACAGAACAGAGAGAAAAATATATTTAATACGAAAAGTTTTGCAATAACGGAAATGAAATGGAAATGGACGCGCGCCAATAGACATAAATGTGTGAGAGGTGCCGCAGCCGACAGGATACAAATAGGACACGGTAGCTACCGCCGAGCCCCATCAACAATAACAACAGCAGCACGAATAACAACAACGAAAGCAATCTGAATGCAGGCCGTGTAAAACAAAAGACCCACAAAATGCATACAAAAAGCAAACTCAAAAGTAAAAACTAACAACAATATCCGGGAAAAGCAATTGCACAAAGCACAACGGCAGCAACGGCAGCAACCCAACCGGCCTATAAAAGCGCTTGTAAAATATTAAAAACCCAAAAATAGATGCGCGCATTTTCAGAGGTGTGCAATGAGCTCAATAGAGAAAAGGATCCAATAAACTAAAGCAAGTCTAGAAAAACAAATTTTAAATAGAAAGTGCAATTTTAATCAAACATCTTTTGAATAATGAAGCAATATAATAGCTCGCAAAAGTGCATTAAGGTGATAAAGGACTTTAAGGTTAAGAAGTTTATATAAAAATATAATTCAAAAGAGCTGAAGCTGAAACTAAAGCTTTTTCTTGTTGTGGGGATCATCCAGGCCAAGACTTTTAAAAAAAATGTGATCAAATATATATAAATATTAAGAAAAACCTGTATATTAAGACTTTCCATTCAACTTAAGAATCATCTCTTACTGTTGACCAAAACTGATTCAAACATGAATTTACAGTTGGTTAAAATAATTTATATAGCTTAGATAAAGTGCGCGTTATTATGTAAGATGCACCTGAAGTGTACAATCAATAGATAAGCAATCAAGAGTACACTAATTAATTGCTGCAGCAGGACGTGTGTGTGTGTGCGTGTGTTTGTTTGGGGGCGTGTTCACAATGTACGTATTTGTGTGTACATGCTTGCCAGACATGCACAATTAAAGCTGCCGCAATGCAGATTTACACACGGGCAAAAAGCTGGACTTGAGAGTACACTTGAATTCAACTTACTTCATGTCATTCTGGGCAGCACACGCTGCGTATGCGTAATAAAATTGAATTAACGCTAGGCCGAGGAGCCATTTTGTGGCACATTTTCGCCTTCGGCTTGTGTGCCAGTAAATAATACTCCAACTTGTAACGGTGAGCGTGTGCGTGTATGTGTTGGTGAGTGGCTTTATTGCCTATAAATGAAATCATAAATTTGAGAGAAAGCTCTCCACGGACACACGCACACACGCACACACGCTCAGGAGTGCCCTGCAGCTTTGTCAACTTGTCTGCTGATGTGCTTTAGCAATTATTATTAGTTCAATTTTGAGTTTGAGGCCAATTTATTATTGGCTTAATATGATTTGCATGCCGAAGGAGCAGCAGGACATGCAATGCACAAATATTGACAGGCGTTTGTTTAGCGGCAAGTGGCGTAATATTATCTTAATTTATGACTACACTGTCCGTTGCTGTGTATTCCACTAAGCCAAGTTTATTTGCACTGTTCTTAAGACTTTAACCACTTATTTGCCATTTAGCCTTGAGACCAAGTGGTGACTAATGTGCAGCCATAAACTAGACGTCCGTACTAATCAAATTAAGCTACAAACTTTTGCCTGAAGCCAAGAGAGGAATCAAGAGAAGTCAAAAGAAGAAACAAATATTTTGACACCTATTTGATATTGTTTAAAGAGTTTGAAATACACAAAAGCACAGAAAGGTGTTGTTTAACATATATAATTCAAAGTTATTCAAAGGAAATATAAATTAAATTTAAAAAAAAGTGCTTTAGTTTTTATAACTTTTTTTGCAATCTCTTAATTGGTTTAAACGTGTTTTAACGATTTGTTATTCATTTTGAAAATAATTTTACACACTTTTTTAAAACCATAACAAATTATGTTATTTGATATTGTGATAAGGTCCAGACTTACAACAGAATTTGCATATTTAACTTTTTTCAATTTATTCTAAATGCAGTTGATTAACAAATTTCAATTTACATAAACAGTTTTAGCGAATGTCTGTCGTAATGATTTGCAATGCACAAAGGCAAATGCATAATGCGTAATTAATTTTTTTGCTATAAATTCATATATATATATAAAATTAATTAACAATTTGCATAATGATAAATGAGCGAACGCTTTAAAATTGCTGCAAAATCAGCGCGGCAATGGGAAAAGTGAAAAGTGAAATGTGAAAATGAAAATCAACAGAACGAGAAATGATTCATAGTCCCATTGTGGCAGACAACCAGAGACCGGCTCTGATTCCATAGTGAAAGTCAACTGAGTCATTTGTCGTCATAACTTTTGTCATTAAATGGTAGCCTGGCGGGTCTGATGCCGCCTGATAGAAGATTGCTCCAGCCAGTGCCCCTCTGCCCGCTGCTGCTGTCGCTGCTGGGACGTGCTAGGCAGACAAAGGCAACGCATTCGAGACTCTAGACATATTAGAGCCGGGCTGTGTATACATTTTTCATAACATGCTAAATATGTACATGCGCACACACACGCACATACATGCATAAGCATACACACATACATAGCTAGTTTCGTATGTACTTAAAAGCAGGCTGGCAAGTCACGTTTCTTAATATCGCCACACGCGTGTGTGTGTGTGTGTGAGCCTGTTTGTCATTGTGTGCTAAGCTTCACACATTTTTAATTTATTTTCATGCAACTTCTCTGTGTATGTGCATATGTATTTGTTTAGCTTAGCTGCAATTTTTGCCACAGCCTCAAGCAGCGGGTTAAGAGCCTTTTTGAACTTTTAAGATATGGTCAAGCAGTGCCTCAGCCTTGTTACCAGCACTCACTGTGGCTGTGGCTGTGGCTGCCGTTTTTGTTGTCCCAAGCACTTGAGTTTCTGAGACATTGGGACTTGCTCATGCTCTAAATATCCAAGTGAACTTTATGTCAATACAATTTCACAATTGAAATCACAGCAGACGCTGCTTGCAAGCATTTAAACTAAGAAAACATCGAGAAAGACTACAACAAATTTATTTTTATCGTATAAGAACTGAACGTGAACTCTTTGGCATACAAATAGATAAGGCAACACCAACAAAAATGTTAAATACAACGAACATTTTCTCAAATATGCCACTGCTGCAAAGCCTGGAGATATCAGACAATGCACATCTCCTCATCGCCGTGGGCATAGCTTTGTGTATATTGCTTTGGTACGCGGCCAAATTTGAAAGTGATCAGATCCTGATGGATGTGCTGCGCAAGCGGCAGCAGCGACTCCAAGAGCTGCAGCGAAAGCACCAGTTGAAGCAGCTACTGACAAAGGCAACCATATCGGAGCCTTCAGCTCCAAGCACGGAGGAACCATTGACGCCACAGGCACAGCACTCATTTAGACGACTCAACCCCATCCAAAGTGTTGAGCGACAGCAACGCAAGCGTTCAGAGTCCGTAGCTGCGATTGAAGCAGCGGGTGATGCAGCAACAACACCTCGTTTGCGTAAATATTTTAATTGCCTCAATCCTGACCAAAGCGTTGAGCGACATCGACGCATGCGTGCCAATCTAATGTTGAATGTGCCAGACTTTGCAGAGCCAGCCCCAAACGAAACCAAACAGAAAACCGAATAAGCTACGAAACACACGCAGAATTGCTGATTCTATATATTCATTTTAAGATAGATGTAAACGGGATGTAGCCATTTAATACCAGTTGCTAATGCATTTAATATGCTTGTAAAACGCTGAATACAATCGATGTTCAAAACATAATAACAGTAACGACATTTTTTATTATTTGTTGACTTCTTTAATCCGTATTCGGTATTTTCGGCAAAGTTGGGCCGCGCAAAGCCGAGTAATTCCCGGTAATGCATATAGGAAACTTAAGAACAATGCGCACAGCCTAGAGCACTGACCCTATTTGTCTGTAGGGGAGTTGCATTTGCTGACGTTTGCCACGCCCAACGCCCCTTGCCTTTCGCATTTGTTTGCATTTGCGTTAACACTTACTTCATTTAGCAGCCGGCAGCAGCAACAGTTGCATAAAATAGCAGACCGATTCCAGCATCTGAGTGCAAGTGCAGATGCCGCTGGCTGCAGGTTAAGGACCTTCTTTTGAACTTTAAAATGTTTACTTGCCGGCCATGTGGGTGACAACGCCAGCGCCCAGTCATATTTGTTACTGCAGCAGCATGTATCATATGGCCTATAAGTCAACAACATTTAATGGGCATATCAAACCGGCAGCATATTAAGCGTATTTTATTAATATTAACAACAGATGCAAATACCTAGAGTATGAATTGGACGTGAATATTCTTTCAACATTTTTCAAGGAATATTTTTCAAAACAGTGACATTTTATATTTTAAGCTTTAAAATAGCTTAACTGTGGTTATAGGGTATCGAGTGGTCGACCATTCCTGCGTATAGTAACCGCCCATTTGTTCTGTTCCCTCTTTCTCTGCGTCCGTCTCAACGAGCTTGTGTTTATGTTTGCTTTGTGGGCTTAACATAGTCTCTCAGTCCATGCGCTGCTTTTAATCTTAAGCGCATTTCATTTACCACAATGGCCATTAAAATTGTCTAGGCTGGCAGCGCACAAACAAACACTCACGTCCACTCCCCTATACACACACAGGCGCATGTTGCACATTGCCAACACTGGCTGGCCGTGTGTTGCCAGTTGCCCACTGTCAACTTAATATTTTTTTTTACGCCTTGCACACTTTTACCTGACGACTTATGGACGGCTTATGTGCTCGCAAACCAATTAAAATGGCCAATGGAATGGCTAGTCCCAGGACTATGGCATTGCCTACAAATTAATTTCAAAGGATTCAGATCCATTTGATATTCGGCCGTGTATTTAGAATAAATTATTACCTTCCTTGTAAAGGATTTAATATGCTTAAAGTACAATTATCATTTTTCAACCTTTGGCTAGGATATTCAAATTTTTTGTTGCCACATGTAGCGCATTATAAGAGACGCTTCCGACCCCCATTTAAAATTTGTATATATGCAACTTTAACAGTCTCTGTGCCACGCCCACTCAAGTGGCACAAACTATAATCAAATTGTATGGCAAGCGACATGGCATGTGCGCAGTAAACTCAATAAAATACCAAAAGCGGCGAAAATAAATTAAAATTATGCAAGAATGCGCCCGCACCACACAAAACACACACACACACACTCACACAAAAAGCGAAGAGAACCGCACAATGTGGAGTAAGAGAACCGAGTGGAGTTCTGGGCAAATGAAACCGCCAGCTTTACCCAATGCCACATATTTACTTTTATCTCAGTGCAAGCAGCCAAAGCCAAATACGCGCAAACAAATGGGTTTGTCGGTCGTCGGGGTGTTGCTGGGCACGGTTCAAAGGGGTGCACGACCGGGTCCAAGACAGCCCGGCAGACAATAAATGTGCATGGTGTGTTGGCACTGACAATGCCCGGCGATGATGCTCTCAAATTGTCGGTCGTTTAAATACATTTAAATATAAATGCAGGCAGCGCAGCGCAACGCAGAGATAAGAAGCGCCAGACGGGAGGACATGGAGGACATTGAGCAACTGCAGCTACAACTGCTGCCTACTGGGCCCGGAGTAAGTGAATATTTCATTCATTCATTTTTATTCATTTGGCATAGCTGTTATTCTATCAGCGTTGCAGATCATGTGCGAGCGTGCGAGTATACGAGTGTGTGTGTTTGTTTGTGTGTCTGTGGGCAAAGGCTTGCCACAGACATTTTAAACGGGCGCGTATGAGCGATAAACAAATATATCCAACACTTGTGGTGCGCATTTTAAAATAATGAAAAACCTTCAATGAGCTCAACATCAACATCCTTGTTGCTGTTGCTGTCCTGGCGAGTCCTGACAAACGAAGAATGAATTTAATTACATATTTCTTGGCAAAACGTATACGCCCCGTGGTGCGTCTTGCGGTCAGGTCAACGCGCATGAGATTCATTTTGCTGCTGTTCCTGTTCCTGTTGCTGTTGCCGTTGCCGTTGCCGCTTGTCGTTGCCTTGATTACATTTTCATTTTAATGCACGATTGAAGATGCATTCGGCGAAATTAATTGAAAACGCTGCCAGCTGCAGAGCTAATATTTGGCTTTCTGCATTGCCCAACTCCATATCTCCACACGAATCCGTACTCCATACACCACACGTCCATGTCGACGCTTTAACGCTTACGCGCTACGCATGGCTGTTGCATGCGAAATGAGCTGCTGACGTATCTTTTATTGATTGCTGAATTACACGCAGCTGGACTTTTATCTTATTTTTAAATCGAACCTCTTATACCGGGCGCATGCATGCTGGAAACTGGAGCTATCTGGAGAGTTGTGATCGCCTCTGTGGTCACTCTAATTGACGCATTCGGCTAGAGCCGGATAAAATTTGTATGTGTGCATGAATGTATGGATTTAAGTATGAATGTACGTATTTTGGTATGTATGCATATATGTTTTAATGTATGTGAGAAGGAATGGATTTATGTTTGTACGAATATGTGCGCTGGTGTTTGATTATTTTAGTCTTTAACATATGTGATATATGAATGTATGTATTTATTTATGTTTGATGGTATGTGCTTATGAATGTATGTATGTTTGTTTTCTTTTACAAAGTGTAGACCGTGTGTAATTACCGCTGCCCAGCAAATTGACAATATCGTTTTTGTTAAAGACGCCCTTCTACGCAATTCTCATGAATTTATATAAGATAGGCTTGCATGCTTTATTTACACATTTTCTATTAAAAATCTGTTTTACAATCTAGAAAACTTAGCTTTTATATGTGTATAATTGGGTTGCATATTTATCCCAGTTAAATTTAAACCATCAATAAAAGCTGTGATCATCGAAAGATCTGTTTAAGGCCAATCAAATCGAAATTAAGGATGTAATAATTGAAAATGTAAATTGAAAATTGTCAATCTGTTAACACTGACTGCTCAGTGGAGCGTTCGGCATGAATTATTAAGTTTAACTGCTCACAGCCATTGCATTTATGTACATCAAAAGACAATGATGTGATTATACGATTGTGATGAGGGCAGGCATACATAAAGACAGACGCAGCCAGCACTTTCTCAGGCTGTGCACATATGTATGTGTACACATGCCGTACACCACGAGTATGGCAAGGAAAATTTCATATGCAAGGCACATCATTACATTGTCCAGGAGGCCTGATGGCTGACAAAGTGTTTTGCCAGAGTGCGAGTGTCTGGCTGACTGACTGACCGACTGACAGCCAATAAATGTCACATTATCAACATTGAAGTGTGAAGATAGGACTCAAGCCTCTGCTTTAATTCCAACACCTCTGCGACTCCCAAGCGGCGGAACATGCGAGATTTCTAAAGTGCCAGTTTATAAACTCGAACTGGCATGTCACAAATAATTGACAACAATGAGCTGATGAAATTGAAACAGACAGTTAGATAGATACAAAGATGCGCATACACACATATGAGGGAACAACAACAACAGCAACTGGTGTTAACTCGCCTTAATGGGGACAACACTTTACAGAGAGCCGAATGCTGCAACATTTTAAATATAATGTCGAATTGAAGACGGGCGCAAAAGTTGGTTTGTTTTATATACTGGCCAATGGAATAACAACATGTATCTACAGGTAAGGATGGATAGAAGACTTTTCTTATTTACAAGTACCTGTCCCTATTGAAGTCATAATTTCTGATGAGCTACCAAGTTTTAAAATAGACGTCTTTAATTTGTCATTTTAGGAAAACTTAGCAAGTTTCTGCTTCTAACTATCGATCTACTCCCCCTTTTAAATACCCCAACTAGCATTAGTCCAGCGTGCACAGTAAAATTTACTGTTGCCTTATGGATTATTATGCATAATCTTTACCATATCAAACTGCGAAATATAAGCCATTAGATGATATGTGAGCGGGAGCACAAAGCTAAGCCACACATGAAGCCGATCAATCATATTGGCAACATGCTCATTAGTTGCACTCCGAAGAGAGGAGCAGCACGTGCCAGTATTTTGTACACGTGCCAATCTGAACAGTCAGCGCAAACATATCATAATTAGGATAATGCAAAGACAAAGCAAGCTGCAGCAGCTGAGACATTGTTGACAAGTCGTTCAACTGCGGCTGACTCACATGCTACTCAACCCACTCAACGTTCGCCTTGGCGTATGATTAATGCATTGTTGTGCAGACGCAATGATATACTGCGATTTTTGCGTCTCCCAGACAATGGCCAATTACTCAGCTTTGCGGGTTGTGCGACCGCTTATTTCCCCTTGCCAACGCTTGCTTGCGGCTGCGAGCTGCAATTAATTAGCACAGTCTAAACTATTTTAAGCCTGTTGAATTATTAATAATTTCTTTTTAAAACTACAGGCTTTCAGTACTTTTACCTACCATACTTTCTGACTCTCAAACGTGCGCAACCCTTTGGGGGTATTAAAAAGTTGTCACAATGGCCGCAACGCTGACAGCTACTTATAGTTGATGGAGTTTGTTAATTAACTGGGGGGAAAAGGAAAAAATAATAAACTTTTTGAATAGATTTTATGTTGCAATTACATAAAATGTATAATTTGTTAAATAAGCAAACAAAAGGTAGACATTAAAGTGAAGCAGTAGAACCAAAAAAAGGCGACTTAATGCATGAGAGTACTTTAAAACTTGTATGAAATCAGTAATTTTTCATAAAGGGTTGCCAGAGCATGAGTGCTGCATAGCAATTACCCACTAAGTGCCACTAAATCCAGCTATGTAAATGCATCTGACGGTTGCCGAAGCTAAACATGTCTTGCAGAAAAAATAAGCATGAAGCAGGCAAAGTGCAAGAGCGTCGGGGCGCACTTTTCCGAGTGAGAACTGTTTGCACAGCTGCAGCTGACTGTTGGCTGGCAGGCAGAAGGAGGCGAGCAGCAGTTGGCTTCGAATTGAACGGCAACGAATGCAAACAAACAAGCAATAAGGTACGTGGAAATTGTCGCCTTAACTTAGTTTATTATAATGCCACTTGAATGAGTTTGCAACGACTGCTGCTGTGTAGTTGTATGCCATATGCATATAACACATGTGCATGTGTATGTGTGCGTATCAGATATCCATTCATTTATGCTCTCACACGTTCGCTCGTTGCAGGCAAGGCAACGAAATAATACGAGTACCCAGTGAATGGCACAAGTTCTATGTGCAACACAATAATGGCAATGCAAGTCGAACTTAGCAAGTGGATACAGCTCCTCAGAAGGGGATCTGGCTTACATAGACATCAGTCTATAGGAGCCTGTAGCTCCGGAGGCAGCTGTGGGAGGCAGCATTTGCAAATAGTGCCAGACACGTGACCTGTTTTTATACCATGTTCTATTTACCTTTGTGTGCAATTTGCCATTTACTCAATTTAAATTTCCTCCCTATTGTGCAACGGGTAGCTCGCGACAATAGCAATCGTAAAGTCAGGCTCAACTGAATTGACAATATTGGCACATAATAAGCTCCTATCAACAATGCATTCCATTGTCCACAAGTTTTCATGTTCAAAATGTGACTATTGAAATGAATACAAACTAAATGTAATTTCAATTATTTCCACAACTATATATATTTCCTTTTATAAGCCGAATTGTGAGTGGTGTAATTATTAAATATAAGAACGTGTTGTGAATATTAAAAAATATATGCAAAGTGCATGGAAAACTTATACATACCATATACAATTACAGCACATTCTTTTGTTGTAGAACTCTTATTATATATTAAAGATCTTTGAAATATACAAATGTATTTCCTTATCGAATTATACAATTTAAAAAATTTCATTGTATATTCTGCTGGTCAACGTCAGCATCAGTCTGACGGCACATCATTCATTAAATTATTTCGCAGCTTCAAAGAATATATTGTTTTTCTTTTTTTTTCTCGCATTTAACAACTATTTATGTTATTTATCGAACAATAAACCTGATGTTTTAATCCAGTAAAGCGTTGAAGCGCAAGCCCTGTTATGCCCTTGATTAAATTAATCATTCATACACAAATAAATACATATATGTATTTGTGTATGTAAGGTGTTGTTTGACTTTGGCACAGTACACGCAACACAAGCACAAATGCATGCATAAGTATAATAAGTAATTCGCGAAGCGAGAACAAAAAAATAAATTGAAACGCTTTGCTGACTAAATCCAATATTAATTCAATGAAAATGGTTTATACGATTAATTTATATAATAATGCTTAATGCCGCGCGCACGGTTTTAATCGCGTCGCAGCAGCGCGCAAATGCGCTTAATGAGCTTTAAAAACAAAACTCTTGCTTCCAAAACGCATTTGGCTGCTGGCCATGGTCTCCTCATAAGCATAAACTGCATAAAATCAACAAAATTGGAATGGGCACGAGTGCAGAGTTTGCCCAAGTTTCGGCCATGGCCATGTTGCATAGATTGGAGAGTTTATAAATGTATATGAATATATACTTAAGTTGTATGTATTGGCGTTTCTCTTGGCCCGAATACTTATCGAAGACATGGGCCAACAGCAGC
Organism: Drosophila ezoana; assembly: GCA_035045725.1. NCBI lineage: Eukaryota > Metazoa > Arthropoda > Insecta > Diptera > Drosophilidae > Drosophila > Drosophila ezoana. The sequence continues at coordinate 8,659,807 of JAWNOU010000092.1, forward strand.
TGGCTACTTTTTGCTTACTTTGTTAATTAAAAATTTCATTTCAGCTTATTATGTGCAGCAAACAATGAAACGTGAGAAATGTAATGAAGTGGAAAATGTAACGACCAAAAAATGTGCAACACTACGTATACGTAATATGCACATTTTTTATAATTGGCAAGTAAAATGAAAAAATGTATCATTTTGACATTTTTTATTTATACGAGCAATTCCCTGGGCTAGTATCCATGTTTGAATGTTAATTGCGCATTTGAATTCTGATTGCAATGAGCATACTAATTTATCGTTGGTAAACAAGCAATATTTTTTAACAAATGTGCATAAAATATTATTTTACTCATGAGCAGCAAAAGCCCAAGCTGATAAAAGTGGCCTGTGAAATAAGAGTGCACTTCATAGGAGGTGTAATAAATAAATTGTACAAATCCCAGGAATCGCATAAATCCTTGCTTTGTTTTTACTGAATAAAACTGTACATTTTTCAAACGCCAAATTCGCGTGAGGAATAAGTCGCTTAGCTACATTGAGCAAAATGCAATGCAATTAATTATAGATTTGAAAAAATTTGCATTTCAATGTATATTTCATTTGCAAACGAAAGTAATTCTTACATTTCACAGCTCTGTCATTTGTTCTCATCAACTTTTTGTAGGTTTTCCGCCCTGACAGGCGCACAACTTGCACAGCTCATTTCATTAAAAGTTTTCTACACTTGAAACTAATTTGCACTGCCAATACAAAACAAGTTTGGCAACTTGCAAAGCTCGCAACATATTTCCATCTATTTTCCTTCGGTGTTTTTTCTGAGTAGGAGGGTGAAATAGGTAGAACGCTTTGTAAAAACGAATTTAATAACTTTCGCTACAAACGCCGTGGCAAACTAATTGTAAAATAAACAGAGTAAGCCAATTGCAATGGGTGGCAAAGAAATGCATACACAAACATGTTGCTCGACTTGGAGATACTCAGTTCACACTTCTCTGAAGACTTTATGTGAATTAGATTGTCTCCATGGTGGTATGTCTTGCGTCTATAACATAAATAAACAACAATATAAATTTAGTATTTAATCCTGTTAGCACACACAGGGTATACAAAAACGAAATGAGAAAATGAGGAATGGAAAGTAGCTGCATCGTCGAATATAATTAACTTTCACAAAAGTAAATAGAATCTTAGTGAGTGAAAACTAAAGACAACAGCTGTTAATGAGTGGAGTTTGTGCACAAGTTGAACGAGAACTTCAGCAGCAGAGCCAAAACAGTTGGCGAATTCAATTGCTGCTGCTGCTTCAAGGATCCATTGAGTGGAAGTGGCAAGTGCAAGTTATTTACGCGGCTCCTGTCGCTGACTTTTGCTTAGTTAATATTTGCGGGCTTTATGTGAAGTGGGCGGCGCTGAGGTTGAACTTTGGCTTTGGTTTAAGTTGAGCTTGAGCTTGAGGTTAGCCTGCATATGATATGGGTAAGAAATATTGATTCAATGTTAGCAAAGCGCAAAGCACTGGCTAGACCTCCTGACGCTAACGCTGCAGCTGACAGCAGACGACGCGTCGCCGCTGCAATGTCTGCCTGCTGCAGCAAAGCGGAAACGGAAGTGCAAAGCAGTAGCAGCAACAACGACAACGACATCGACAAAGCTAGCTAAAACCACAACAACGGCAATCCCTGTAAATAGCTCGCAGTTTTTTGTAGCAGCCAGACGTGTTTTGTTGCCGCTGATGTTGCTGTTGCTGTTGCTACTCACAGGCAAATGTTGGACATTTTTACGGTTTCGGTCACTGGCAAATGTCAACGCTATTTTATAATAATGTTGTTGCTGTTGTTGTAGCTATTTTTGTTGTGGTATCCACAAGTTAACACAGGAAACTCTGTCAGTCGAGGCAATTGTCTGACAGTTTATTTATTGTTTCCTACAGCAGCGAGGCGCTAAAAATGCCAGCTCCGTATATTTACAGACACTAAAATCACAACTAATTTGCGGTACATCGAGCCAGCAATTATATCACTCAGTTTCGCAACATTAAGTGATTAAGTCACTTGCTGTCTGCCCTGCTGCAAAAATAAAATACGCCATAAAAATACACTAAAGCTACTTTTCCAGGCATTGTCTCGTCTACTTTGGCGCACAACGGGCATTCAATTTCAAATTTGTTTGATGCTTATTAAGTGGGACATCTAAGTGGAGTCTGAAGTGCTTGTTGACTACTTGCATTTCATTTCATAAGAATTTCAGCAATTCTCGCATTGTATCTTGCCTTCATTATATTCATGCTCTCTGCGAATTGTGTGGCAATGGCATATTTAGAATAACTGCTTTCTGTTTTGCTGTGAGCCATGTTATAATTTAACTTCTACAGAGTTTATATAGAACTTTATTGTAGTTTTGTGTATTACACTGTTATAAATATATAAGAACCAAAAGGGAATACAATTTAAAGACAACTATGTATATCTCTATGAGTTGTTTATATGCAAACTAATCTAGCAGTATTACGTAATTTTATAAAGCTGCATATATCTGTGAAGCACAGCTTAAAACACCCCTGCTACGACCTCACTATGCTAAATTAAAAAGTAAATTAATTAGCGATATGTTTAATTAACATATAAGCCAAAGGACCCTAATATCCCAACAGATTAATTCATTTTAGCCGGAAAATGGGCACGCTACTACACGCAACTATTACAGGGTATAGTTACAATATACAAATAACCTTAATAAATTGTGTTGGCACTCTAAAAATCCCCGCAGATATTACGAAATGCAATCTTAAGCTAGCTCCTCAAAAATTATGCAATTTGATAATTTGGCTCCTGCTAACAGCTTAAATCCCATTTTAGAAATTGTTGCAATTGATTTCGATGGTACTCTGATCTCTGGCCAATTTTCAAATACATTCGAAGTGCGCTTTGCATGTGGTATTTGTGCTGGTGTGAACAAGATGCTGCTTGAACGTTGTAAAAAGCATTAAAATTTCAAATCGAAATACAAGACAAGAAAGTTTTAAGCCAGCATTCAGCATTCGCCGCTCAGGCAGAGAAACAATGGAACGCAACTTGAGGCTCAAGTGCAGCAAAACTCTTATCAAGAAATAAAGTGAAGCAAAAGTTTTAAGCGTCTTTGCACGCATACAATTTCTCATGAGCAGCAAATACAATTGCACAATAAAATATATACGTACAGACAGTCGCAGTCGCAGATATTGTGGAGCCGAAAGCCGAAAGCCGAAAGGGATTCGAGGACGAATGCAAAAAGAAGCTTAAGCGAAAGGATTTTAAAAGCAACGCGCCTGGCAAAGGTTTTTGTCGTCAACGCTGCCATTTTGCTAAAAGCGGAAGACAGCTCCAAAAACGAAAACAAAAAACACAAAAAAGTGAACCACAAAAAAGCGAAACAAATTCAAAAAACAACATCCAACATGGCGGGTGCTTTGCCATAATGGCTGCCTTAAGACTATGTTTTAAACCCGGCTCACGCGCAGTTGCTGCAGCTGTTGCCCGGGCCATTGACGCTTTTATTGCACACCAAACTGTTGCCCCGAAAAACTCGAATGAAATTAAGAACGCGCAGTCGAAACTTTGGCCATTAAAAAAAAGTAAAAGGAGGTAAGTTCTGCTCAGCGGAAACAATGAAATCGGCATTCATTTTATTAACTCTTTGAGCCGTCGCTCAAGCGAATTGCCAATTAAACTGGCACTTGCTGCAGCAGCACTCCAGCCCTCGCCAATTCCAGCACAATCAGTAACATCAGCTTGGGCACCGGAAACGGAAGCATGCCGTCAGTTGTCATTTGCTAAACAACGGAAATCACGTAGAGCTCGCGCCCAGGCAGTGTACGAGAAGAAGAAATACAATGTGATCGAATGCGTACATTGTGGCATGCAAAAGGCATATGCTTAATCTTATTTTTTATTGGCAAAACTATAAAACACAAAACTGAAATGGCAATGGCAGATAAATTTTAATTTTAGCTGCCGCATATACGTATGCACATACATAATTTAAAAGACCGGGCGACACAAAGTCAGGCGTTTGGCCATAAAAATGTGTGTTGGGCAAATAAATTTCAAAGTGAAATACTTGTAAATGAAAACAAATGGAGCAAACATGAAACAAAAACAATAACTGCTAAAGGACACCAGCTTCTGGCTATTGGCTACTTGGCTGCAAGCTAAAATTCGATATTACGTATACGCCATGTACGGCGTAGTGCAATAAATATTACGTGTCAAGGACTTTGACCAAAACGTTTTTGGGCCTTAGCTAAAAATGTACTATAAATGTCCTATAAATTGTGCATTACAGTTCATACATAGCACGGCGTATGCCAACTAAACGTTAAATACTAAAAATCAGCCCAAAAATTCGCCCAGAAAGAATATTAAATTTATCAAAGGCAGTTGGTTCAATTGATATGCAGCCGGTCTAATTAATTTTTGTTTTAACTAAACATAATCTAGCACTCACACACTTCATGCCTTAATAAACACAAATTATGTTTCAAATTCAATTTACGCACCAAGCACCAATTTTGCGAAATTCTTCAGCCCAACTGAATAAATATTAACATAATTATTGCAAAAATTTCATACGCATGTGTAACCGTATGACTTAAATTATATTTTTAATAATCGAAAACCACAAATTATAATCTGCATTTTTCATTCGATTATTGTTTGTTTGATTTGTCTATCTGTCTGATTGTTGAGCGCAAAGTAAAAAATTAAATGCACAATTAATATTTAAATGGGTGCACACAAATATATATATATATATACTATATATTTTGTAGTTTTCATATCGGCCAATTTGGACCTAGTTGTTTTTTTTTTTGTGAGCATACTTAATGAATTTTGAAAATCAATTATATGATCTATTTATTTTGCATACCATTATGGACAAATTTCACATTTGCATTTCTAATTACAAATATAAACAAAAAGCATGCAATAAGGCCAAATCAATAGAATTTTTATACCAATGACAACAAATTTAAATAAACATAAAAGCACTTATTTATTGGCATATCTATAAACTGATTTATCATACGCTACTGTAAACATGTACAGAAAAAGACAAAATATTCCAGTCGACAGTTGCTGACTCTGAAATACTCTGGCAAAAGTCTTATTTTTTCTTTAGTTTCAAATATACGAGCATACCAGTATGTATTCAAATCTCATACAGATGGGCAGAAAGAGACACCGGGAATGGAAACAAGTCCAATATACTCCTTTTCCTATTGTGTAGAGGGTATTCAGCAAATTTAGGAGCAACCGTATGCATTTGTTTAAATAACAATTCAAGTCAATATAGTTTTGCTGCAACCTTGCAGCTGATAATAAATATTGTTTTTTAGTGGATGCTGCCTTGTTTGCTGGAGGCAGAAACCACGATTGCACATAAATTCCATTTGCCTGACAGCTTTGCCAGACAGCACACCGCAAGCCGAAAGCGAAAAAAGGCAGCATTGTGTTTGTTTATTTTTATTTTCAACATTATTATTAGTATTATTATTATTACTCTAAGCATTATCATGATGATTTTGTAAATGATTTAGCAAATAATTTCGGCAAATTTACAGCAAAAAGCACAAAAACTTTCAAAGTTGTCAACAAAAATGCAGCTGCCCGAAAAATATGCCATTGTCATTTCATGTAAATTATTTTCCATTTTAGCTTGTCATAACTTTTATGCAAATGTTGACTTACAAATACCAGACTAAATACATATACATCTACAAAGAAATTTATTTATACACATTTCTATTTTTTTTCATGCCAAAAACTTTGTCTGCACATTTTGTGCATATTAGGAAAAGGCATGGAATTTGTACTTTTGTGCCAACTCTTTTTAATGAGTTATAGAGCAGTAGCCATGGCTAGCTGTAAATATATTACCAAATTAATTGACTGCATTGAAGGGGTTCGTGTTGTGTGTGGAGGGGTATGGCATCTGAATGCCAAATGAATGGAATAAAATATTGATGCGCCATCGTTGGGCCACTCACTCAGCTGCCAAATTATAATGTGACGCACATTAAGTGCTACGTTCTCATCCGCTTTATCATTTGCATGCTGGCAGAGGCAGAGGCAGAGGCAGTGGCAGAGGGCTGTGGGCAACGTAATCATCAACGACATAGAAGGCAGAGCAATGGAGCAGCAGGAGCAGGACGAGCAGCGGCAGCAGCAGGATATCCTGTCACGTTTTCAGTTGACTTGACTGCTGTGGGAGAGTGCGCAGTACTTAACCGTTCAAGTTGCCGGTCTGGGACTCGAGCTTACCTCCAGTTGCCTCTGGGCCACTGTTGTCAATGTCTCGCTGGCTCTTACAGCGTCTGCTGTGTATGGTGTGTGGTGTGTGGTGTGTGTTGGGTGGAGCTGGTGCTACCTAGTCCTGTAGTGGCGTGAAAATTAAAGGAATTCCGTTATTATTTTGCCTTTTTTTCCAGCTGCACACTTTCCACAGCACTTTGACGCAAATTATGTCGGCGCAGCGAAAACAAATGTTGCATATGCATGCGACACGACATGTCACAAGTGCTTAGCAGTCCCGAGTGCGACAGTTTCTCGCATGCAATCCCCACCACCACCAAAGACAGCCACACGAACTGAGATTTTTAGCTTGTGCGTGGATCTGGATATCTAGGAGTATGTGGAAGCGTGAAAGTAATTTGCAAAGTAGACGTTCTGCAATTGCAGTTGCAGTCGCCGTCGCAGTAGCAGTAGCTGCCTTATGGCTTTCCTTGTTGTCATGGTAGCTCATTATGTGGCGGCTTCTGTACCATCAGAGAAGTATGACGCTCGCGTGGTTACTGAAAGCACAAAGAGCAGCGACAACATCAGGAAAAGTTAATAATATACGAGAAAGTAGCACGAAACAAATCTGAATGCAGAGTATATGCAAGCTCTGATTACAACGCGTGCCATCTTATAGCACATTTTTTACTGATTTTATGTATACGAAATGAAAATTTAGTTGTTTTTCGTGAAAATTCAGCAGCTGACATAGCAATTTCTATAAACATATTCAGTAGTGCGGACTCGTAATCACAAAGCGAAGATTCCTTCCGTTTACCGCCCATGAGTGCATGTTTAAGGTTATACTTTCCAGGAGTTCACGTTTACTAAACGTTTATTAAATCTTTGAGGACTTTAAAAAATACAAAGAAAAATGTTCTGAAAAGAAAAGTCTCTAAAATAGTATGTATTGTAGGCTCTGGAACATATAAGTATTGATTAAAGTTATAAGTGCTAACCCTAAGTTTGGAAAAAAAAAAACTTCCCGAAGTTCGTTTCCCTAGTTGAGATATTAGAAGGTTGTATATAATTTGAATTTGAACATTAAATAGAAGACTTTTATTTAATATGATTATTGAGTGTGTTAAAAATAGGAAATGACCATGATTTCAGTTTAATTGGCACAAAAAAGCTTTTCAGCATTAAAGCATGTACATTTAGTATAGACTTCATCGTTTGTGCGATTTGCTCATTGAAATTCGTGCTCCGAGCTGCCATTTGTAGACAGTCAACCAGTCGACCGTTTATAGACAGCTCTCCCGTTTGGATATCAAGCAGAGCGCATAAAAAATGGCCACCTAGCGGGGTGCCATTGTCATTGTCATTGCTCGCTGGTGGCAGTCAAAAACTGAAACGGATTTAGCTGCCAAACGGCCAAATCGAATGTCACCAGCAGCAGCAGCAGCAACAGCAGTGGCAAGTAGAGGGAAAGGATCTGCAGCAGCAGCGAAGCGAGCCGCCTGCCGACTGCAGTTATCAAATAGGAATGAAGTCGGAGCCATGTCCTGAGCTCCGCTAAGCTGCACTGCCGGCGTCTAGACGGCATTTGTCATGCAGCCGGAGATACATTTATTTTCGCCTGGACCAGTGGGAGCAAAGAACCGTATACAGGCTCGCATAATTATTTATAAAGCTCTGGGAGCATTCGAGTCAAGCCTTCGAGTCTATTATGCAGATCACCTTTGACTGTGGCAGCACCTCCGATTTCCACATTATTTGCACCCGCTGCTGGGCTAATTAACCCAACTTAAAGACCGAGACCCCCAGCGAATCATTAGCCCGCCTTTTGGTATTGGCTGTTGATTTAAAATCAAATTGGGCTTAATGCTGCCAGTACTTGGACTATTTGTGCGGTCATTAGGGCAAGGGGTTGCCGGTTTTGACAGTAGTTGTGCTGCAGGTGGCAATAATTGAAAAACTTTGGCCAAGCCTACTCACTAATTAAAAGTTTTCGGCTCTGCCGGCCCAGCCTTTCATAATCATGACGTAGCTGTTGTTCTGGGAATTCAACTTTATTAAGATTATGCTCTAGTGTATATTGTTACAATCAGCTTGTTTTTGTTTTAGAGTATGTACTTGCTGTTCATGACTGGGCTTTATTAAATTAAAAGTTTCATCTTCGGTGCTACTGCTGCTAGTGTCAGGAAAGTTGTTAATGCGATTATGTAAGGCGGTGCCGCCTCGCGTCCAATGCGGAGTTATGACAACAATTTGTGCCGCCGGAAACACAATCGATTGCCAAATGCCAGAACTAAGCTGAACAGCCCGTAACAGTTGCCATTGCACTGGCATTTGTCGTCGGTCGACAGTGGATTACAGCAATTGAATGTTCAATGCCAGAACAATGCAATGCAGTCATCCCAAAAGATGTCTCTGTGCTGCTCCAGCTCCAGTTTTGGGCTGGGCTTGAGCTCGAAGCAGATATACAGACAGCTGCATGTGGCACGCCTGCTAATGAAATTGTGCATTCAATCGAGTGGAACGATGGGAAAAGTCAATAAAATTGATGTAGCATACACCAAGGCGTTCGCCAGCGATGCAAAAACAGGAGCGCCTCGAGTGCATGGCTTGGGACGAGCGGCAAATGGCAAATGAACTTGATGACAAAATGGAAATAGTTGATGGAAATTCGCAATGCGAAAGGCGGACTAAGCCAAGACAATGCAGCTGAACCGAAATAATGCGAAGCAGGCGATGGGAAATTAAATAAATATTAAGCATACGCCATGTGGCCTTATTGAAATGAACAACATATTACAAAGGAACTGCTACCCAATGATTTATCTTATTTCAACAAAGATGACATCTTTTATTTATATTCATATTAATTATAATGATGAATGACTTTTTTTAAAAACACATTTTGATAGTTTACGGATTAGTAGATGTAATTTTAGATTAGGGCAAGTGGCTGTCCTCCGCTCCAGTGCCTAGTTTACTTTTACCTCACGGAAAGTGCACTTAGCTAATAAATTTTTAATATTGCGAACCTTTCTCATTTCAAGGTTGTCTTTTCAAGTGCCGAGAACTCGCGAATGCTGTCAAAAATATTCCTTGAATAATTTGTGTCCCGCTTCACCGTATTTTTTCTTCTTTTATACAATTTTTTTTCCCTTTATTTATGTTTTTTTTTTCTTACTTTTTGCCCTCCCGCCAACCTTCATCAGTAAGCCAATTATGGTATTAAAAAACGTAAAGTTGAAGGCATAACAAATTGTGCACCAGCGGCGACTTGAGGCGCAACAAGGTCAGGTCAAACGTTGGCCGCCTGTCGCCAGTCAACAGACGAGCGACTGCATTTAAATGTAAATTGAAATTAATTTCGCTTGAGCAAAGGCACAAAATGGTCATACGGCCAGCGTGGCCTGACGCGGTCGGTTTGATGTGGGTAATGCGCCCTGTTATTGTTCAGCCTTTGAAGTGGTCCCAAACAAAAAAAGACGAACATATAGTCAGGTTTCTGTGTATTGATGAATTTGACATCTGACAGCTAGTCAAAATGCAGACCCAAAACGATGAACTCATGTATTGGCGTTCTTAAAGTTGACTAATATATTTTGATAAAATACTTTTAGATTTTTTTTATAATTTCTAACTTAAGGTAAGCAAATTGAATAGGAATTATTCAAATATGAGCACTCATTTAACTCAAAGTGCATTTTATGTTTCCATTAGAAACCATTTACAAACTTTGCTTTATCTTACATCAAGATTTTTCTCACTGCAGTTTCCAAGAATTTATTTTATATGAATGGAATGAAAACAAACACAATTAAATGTGAACGTAACCTTTGCGTGTTATTTGGCTGCAAATTATGAAATCCAGTTAAATATAAAAGAAAATCCCCCTCAATTCCACTGCCACTTGCTAAAAGAAGGAAGCCACTTGAAGCCAACTCCACGCTTCTCATTCTAATAACCCTAAGTGCTTTCAACTTTCAAATTGAAAAGTCAACAGAGAGCATAGCCAAATAGCAAAAACAGCAAATAGCACAGAAGTTGAGCGCACAAAACAACAGAAAACGAATCGCTAGCTGAGCTTGAAATGGAGAGGATGGGGCGTCGACTTGGATAGAGTATGACGCGACTTAAAATTACAAAAGATTAAAAAGCGAAATATAAATATTTATCTGCGGTGCGGGCTTGACGTTGGCAGTCAGTCAGGCAGGGAGTCAGTCGGACAGCGAGGCTCAAACGAGTCCAGGAGTTATGCATGCAAAATAGTGCCACGACCCCGGACACAGTGTCAGGCAGCACAGTACACTGGATGTGGTTGAGGGGAGGGCGGTGTTCCGGGTGACGGTTGCGGTATAAAGGTGCCATTGTTGGAGGCGCCGTGGCGCTTGCGACATTTTGAGCTCATGTAAATCCATTTTAATTAATTCGAGACAAAGGTTATATCCTGGCATAATAATGAACTGAGACCCGGGACCAAAACCTTTAGGTGTGCCCAGGCTCGGCTTTTCTAAAGGATTTGCATTTCATTTCAAGTGGATGAACGAATCTGAATCAGAATCGCTGCCCAGTCCGGCCGGCTAGCCGGACTGCCTCGCCTGACTGATGCTGCAAATTAAAACTGTAAGATTAGAATAAATACAAGTACAAGTCGGAGCGGCAAATGGATGCTCAACCGGCTGCCCATTGCCGGAACTGAAAGTCAAAAATCGCAAATTTGATTACGTTAAATTCGAATACTAAGTGGATTTGAATATTGATTGCAGCTTAGTCGCAGCAGCCCGAATGAGTCGCCAGCCGTCAAAATCGCTCTATTTGCATATTGCTTTTTGCACGGCAAGAACTGGGCAAGAGCTTTTGTGTACAACTTATCCGCTTTGCTTGGCAATTTTGCGTAAATCAGCTTACAGAAATTACAGACAACGACGAGTACTTGAGCGCACGAGTTGAGTGTTTCAGTGTTTGCCTCGAGGAGTCTCGATAGTCTCCGAACAGCTGGCAGTCCGTCTCCAGCTGATGGCCGGGACACAATTATGTACACGCCGGTGTTCCAAGCAGCAATCCCCGGCGACATTCGACGACATTGGCAAATCTGCACTTGCTTAACTTAATTACGAGAGTTGTGCAAATAAAATAAAAGTTCCGAACCGAAACTGCAGAGTCAGGCCCGTATAAGTTTTTGGCACAGTTCAAATTTCGGAACGTGCAAAGAGGCCTTAACCGAGAGGTCCTAAACTGATTGCCACAAACTAAACGGCCGGGCCAAATGTGCTCCGCAATTTGGTCAGCTCAAACTCAAAGTCATAATAGTTTGGCAGGCAGCATGCCTCGCTTCTTTCCTCCTCCTTCGCCCTCGCCAGCACCATCATTTATGCTTTTGAGCGCATAATTGCCTGTAATTAAGGTGTATTGCCCAGGCCAAAGAGAAGCAAATAAAAATTCGATATCAGAGGCCAGACAGCCCGAGAGCTCGGCTCACTGCAGCACACAAATTGGCTGCATGCATGGCCAAAATGTGCATCTGGGTCGGTGCCTTTGAGCTGTCATTGAACACGACCCGAACCATCGACAATTTGCTAACTGCTTGGCTAGTAGACTCTCATTATGTAGGCACACACACACACACACACACACTGAAAACCATTTTGTTTTAGGCTTCCCCGAAATTGTGTTAAACTTTGATGGAAATTGCTTCAAATACATTTTGTGCATACAAAATATAAGGAACAAAACGAGTTAGTTGCCGGCCAACTGTTTGCTTTTAGCAATTGGAATTAATTCAAAAAACTATTTCATGAGAACAAAATAGTTAAATATAAAAAGTGCACCATATGAAAATAAATCTTTTTGGTGCACCGAAGCTTAAATACCCTAGGAATCAAGTTACTCTCTAACCCCTGAATTCCAAAGAAATGTTCTATCGTCTTTGACATATATGAACTATCTGCCGGAAACAGGGGCATATATGCTAAGCTTCAGCGAAGCAGCTTCAACAGAGACAGATAAACGAATATGATTAAAGATACTATATACATATATCTACTCTGCTCTGGTAAAATCGTAGGCATCCATTGGCTATTCGTAACAAAATTGTAATAAAACTTGGAAGAGTAAACAAATAGAAATGATTGTTAATACACTTTCGGCAATGCATACAAAAATAAAATAACAAAAATAAAGTTTACAGGTAAAAAGAAAAAAAAAAGAAAAAGAATTGAAAGTACAGTGAAAATGTTCAAAGCGTGCGGCAAATTTGTTTCTAATTTTCCGCTCTACTTAAAACTGAAAATTCCAACGAGTAAACCGGGATAGATAAAGAAGCTGTTTACAAATAGAAAATTATGGCGTAGGAGAGACGAAGGGAAATGGCCAAGCCGACTTCACTGGGAGAAGCATGCAAATACTCGTATGTCCCGCATTGGGAAAAAAATTAAATTTGCATATATGCATTTGTTATTGTTGTTGTCTGCGTGTAGGCGGCTGCAGATAACAACAGAGCCTGAAAGACTACGGATGTTGCATAGCAACCTACACACACACACACACACACACATACACGCACACACGCACACGCTGGCAAGTTTTATGGAATTTTTGCAAGTCCTTTGTCAGCCATTTTCAGATAGTATGTAATTTGAAGAGACGTGCACTTTAGCTTATGGAATAACGTTTAAACGAGATTATCATCTCGACCCAGATATACTGATTAGTTTGCTATTGTAAATGGCCTCGAACTCTTCCATAGGTCATTATGTGTGCCAGAATATATCAAGTTATGTGTAGTGTGCTTTAGTAAGCTGGATAATAAGGCTCGAAGTTTCGAAACATATAATCAAAAAGTATAGAAGTCAGTCGGCTGCAGGTCATTTCTAAGTGCATTATTGCTTGGCTTTAAGAAGTATGAACTATTTTGTAATTTCTTCTCTAATATGTAGGCCATAAGTTTATCATTTTGAGGACAGTATATATTAATTGTATCTAACAAAATTATCAACATTTTTGATTATCTGTATTAACTGAATATTAATTATACTATTAAAGCTTAAAGTAATATTGGCTGACTTTCCAGCAAGTGGAAAGTCTATCACTTGGTCTGATAGATATAAAGAAAGACTTATACCGATAAAATTTCTTTAACACGCATGCGATTAACAATTTGTTTTATTGATTTCAAAGCTCTGACTTAATTAAGTATACCATTGGATTTTCGAAGTATATGTTCTTGCATTATTTAATAATTTATATTAATTACAAATGTTTTGCTGCGTTGTCAACCTCGCCTAGGCACGTCTCTTGTCGCAGCTGTTGAAGTTGCTTCTTCTTTGGTGGGTATAAAAGTAATACGAATTCCATTTAATTTAGGTACTTGTTGTATATAGCTGTATACGTAAATGTACATATACATACATAAATAATTGCAGAGTGCGCCTGTGGTAATGTTCGACCCGTTCGTGGCCTTTGCGCATCCGGAGACAGTGGCCGTCCTGGGGCACTGGCCGTCCCGGTTCGTGGTCCGCTGGCCAGGGCAACGCGTCACGCATATATTAATAAATACAGTCGCGCCTAAGAGGCGAGCTGCGTATAAGGATAAGTGCTGTATGAGTGGAGCTGGCTGGAACGGATTCCCAGACACGTTTGTGTCCGCGACACACGCGGCGTATGCGTAATTTTTGCGAATGCGTACGCTCTGGCTGGCATGCGTGACAATGAAATCGAATTTGCTCATTAAAATGGGACAGTTGCGGTGCCAATGCGTGGCCAAAGATATTGCGTACCCGACACGTGGTACGCGCAAGTAGAGCGTGCAGCTCTCACACGGAAATCCACGAGATATTGTGCCTTTAAGCAGACACGGCCCAAAGCCGGCAAAGAATGAAAACGAATGAGTGATTTTGCAGGCAAAGTAAAGTAAGTACGCATTATAATAAGCGAGCCTCGCCCCGCCACGGCATTCAACGTGACACACACACATATTCGTTGTGCTTATGCTTGTGTGTGTGTGTGTGTGTGTGTGGTCCTGTGCCTCTGTACGTTGCCTTTTATGTTGGTTCGTACCTGATCCTGATATTGTTGTTGTTGCGCTGTTCCCGTTGTCTCCTTTATGACTTTGTTTCACATTCTTAATTAACAAGCGAGCTCTGGCTCATGTGTTGGATTATCTTGCTTGTGTTTTAGCCTTAAGCTCCCTCTTACGCCAGACATGTCGCAGTTGCCGTGCTTTGTCTTAAAGTTACAGCAGCAACGCCTCCGGAAACTTCTTAAATTCAAACTTTCTTGAGAATTATAAATTTAATAAATTTTAAAAATAACAAGGTAAAAGTTGTTAGCTTTCAACTGCACCAGTAAATTATTTCTAAGGAATTAAAATTTCACACAATAACTTTACAGATAAAAATTTTAACAATTTCTGCAACCTGGAAGTTTTTTATTTTTATTTTGAAAAGATTTGTGAATTAAAATGACAATTGATAGCTATTATTATTGAGAAAAACAATTTTAACAGTTTTTGCAACCTCGTCTTGAAAGTTCTTTTTGTTTAAATTTAGTATATATATTCGTTAATGTATCCAAGAATCGCATTAAGTACTTCTACAATAATTATGTCAATTTAAAATGTATCGAGCAATAAATTGAATTAGCAGTTTAAATATCAAATCGGAAACCTTTGACATACATTTTCACCTGCTTAGCTACTACGTAACATGTTCGCCCAGCCAAAAATTAAAGTCCAGCTTTGTTTTAAAGAGTTGTCAATGCCTTTTCAGCAGAGCGTGCTCCACTTGTGGCATTCATACAAAGACATTTAAAGCAATTACGCCCCGGGGTATTATTCAACTGCAACTTGCTGACAGACACACATTTCGCTATGGCTACGGCAAAAAGCAAAAGTGAAGCGAATTTCAGTTGCAGGCGGCCTGTCAGGCAGGGAGGATGGCGAGGAGGAACTGGAGCTGAATCTCACTGCGACTGAGTCAGCAGAATGAGCATGGGGCATGCCGCAGAAGCACCAAAGTAGATATAACTTGCGGCAGGGCACAAAGACAATAACATTTAAATGATTTTAATGGCAGCTGTTCGATTTTATTGACTGGCGCGTTACGCTCCTGACACTCCTTGAAGCCCTGTGTACTGGGCCCGGTCATTGTGTAAAAATGTTATTTGCTAACTGAGAGTCATCAGCGGCGAGGCAGCTGAGTAGAACTCATCTACAACGGCAACTGTACGAAGGTGGCGGTCGCATAATAATAAAAATTATTGTTACTAGCGGCAAAATGTGTGTCATTGGGTTATTCTCATTCTTATTCTTACGCTTATTCTTATTGCTGTTGTTGCAGCCACACCCAGCGGCAATTGAAATGCGCAGCCAAGCGGGAACTTGCTCAAGTGAATGCAATGAAAATATCTAAAGCCAAGCAAAATGCTTGTGGCTCTACGCCGTAATCAAGATTTTGCTGCCACACTGCAAAAGCTGTCGCCAAGGATATCGAGCAGCGTCGGAAGCGGGGGGTAAATTGGCAACGCTCTGCAACACATTGGCTCTGAATTGTGCGGGGCGTGCGATGCAAGTGAGTTTTATTTATATGGGGTATCGATTTGTTGCACATAAATGTATGAACATCAATCGGGCTTTTTTAAGACTGATGTGCATTATTTTCACTGTTTTTTTTTTCGAAATCAAACAACATTGACAATATTAATTGCATATTTCAGATTTAAATAACACAATTTGATAAAAACATGTATTATTTTTATATAACCAAATCCATAAAATATGTGAAATCCGAGAAAAAGTCGGGCCTTCACCTGAGGGGTCGTTGCGTGCCATCAGGTTGTGTGCTCAGTGCAAATCGACGGGATCGTAAAAAATGATATTATATAAAAACCACATTGCGACGTTGCACTTATAAAGGGAGTACATATGCATGTATTTGCTTAATAAATTTCGATTTGGTTGAATGAGTACAAATAACCTGAATGGGATTTATATGTATATAATAGGGAGCCAGAAGAATATTAAATTATTTGAGAAAACCAAATAAAGGAAATAGCAAATAGAATTCATTTGTTAAAGTTTCAAAAGCCTATAAGAGCTTTCTTCTCTGGCAGCCAATAATAGTTATATTACTTTGACTCTATGGAAAAGGGGTGGAAAGTTTTCAGTATTTACTTTCTTATAAGTTAAAACCTACGACAATACATTAAGTTGAGGCATGGTAATGCTGTCATGTTATTCAATATTATATTCGACAACAAAATAATTAAAAATAGGCATACGCATCTCAGATGTATAACAAAATACCTTGGCTTGCCATGCGTGGGCTTCTTCACAGTACGATCACCTACTGTAAAAAGAGGCTTGGGTAATTAATCCGTGACACTTAAGGAAACTGACGTAGCAAGGACAAGGGCGTAGCAACTCCATTCAGCCGGTTACACAAAACCCTCATTGTAATTTCACAGTCAATTTAAAATTAATACGCGCATGTCGCAGGCGCTGTCCTGGCAGAGTCGGGAACGCCTTGCAAATGCAAATTGCATTTCGGCATAATCCCAAACGCAAGGCTAACACACAAGCCTGCCAAACAGGCTGGCAGGATACAAGGCTGAAAGGACAGGGTGCACAGAGGTGCAAACAACTTTGAGACGGGCATTGCTGCTAAGGTCTTAGTCTGGATTCTGTTTACGTTTCTGGCGAGGGGGCAAAACCTCGGTTGCGTTGCAAATGCGCTAAGGCGTCTACAAGGCAGCCCAACGCCTGAGCCTGGCAAGCAGCTAAATGACTTTGCTTGCAGTTGAGTTTAATTAAAAACGGATCTTGTTAAAATCAAGTCGGGTGGCAGCAGCACACATGATGCATATGGCATGGTGGCTGCGTCGGGTTTGTTTGCAAGTTTAATTGAAGCGCAGCAGAGTTGACAACATTACAAATTTTTGCCATTGCCAGAGCGTACCTGAGCTTAACCAAATGTTGAGACTTCACCTCGCCTGGCGGGGGGGTGACAGTTAAATTAATTTCACTGCAAACACAACAGCAACCAACTAACAATTAATTAATTGAAAGTGCGAGCTGGCAAGCAAACAACAATTGCAAATGCATTTGTTGCAAATGTACTGCAACAATCTGCATGTTTTTCCCATGCAACAAATAATTGTATTTTCAACTTTGCCAACGGGTTGGCAAAATCTGTTCAAAATGTTGTGTATGTGTGTGTTTTGCTACTTATTTACAAATTGCTTGTAATTATTCGCAGAAGTATGAAAATAAATTTAAGCCCCTGCTTCAGGCGCAATGTGGCAGCAAATAATTCAGATTGATTGAGACTCAAAAATAATTACATCAAATATGTTTAATACGCTGTCTCAGACCCTTAAAGTAAACGCTAGGTACTTTGTATTATGAATACTTTATTCCATATCTGTCCAAGTGCATACATACGTAGAATATCTTAAAATTATCTTAAAGTGTGGGTAGGACGTAAATTACGTAACTAAGGTAGGGTATCTATCAATCCAGCACTATTTTTGAATATCTCGAATAAACATCTATTGATTTTCAAATGTTATACCTTTTTGAGTTTGTACGGATGCCTACTATCCATTGGCATTCAAACAAATTAAAAAATGATGGGTCAAAAACTTTGCTGTTATTAAATATATAGTATATGTACATACATTATTTAATTACATTTTATTAAATAAGTATATTTCGTATATTTCAATTCTGCCGAATTTTTGTGTTATTTCGAAATTGATCTCTGAATAAGCAGAACTTAAAGACTCAGTTTACGACGGCTATTATGGATGTATATCTGGATATTGCGAAGGATTTTGCGAAGGCAACAGCATCACTGTCAAAATCAAACACATTTAACAAGTCATTTGGTGCTGAACGCCCCTCACTTGAGTCATCAGTTGGATGCACCCTTCGCCCGCCGTCAAACGGAGCTTGAGCTTCAATTGCAGCTGGCGAGAGCAAACACTTTGGCAATTTGACTTTTGGTCAGCAGTGTCAACAGCATCAAGCACAAACACACACACACACACACACACACACACAAATACTGAGAGATTGAGAGCGAGGGAGACACAGACAGCCAATCAAATAGGGGGTCGTGGGTGGACAGATTGTTAGAGACTGCATACAGGATGCCTCCATGTTGGCACATTCATTAATTTTACCACAAATTTTTGCAATTAAAGTTTGCTGTTTGTTTATATGTTTTGCCACTGGCAGAGAAGGAGAGAGAGAGAGTGAGAGAGAGAGAGAGAGCGCGGGAGTCGCATGAAAATCAAGCGCACTGAACACGAAGTCAATAAAACTTTTGTGCTACTTAATGCGAATTTATAGTGTAAACATGCACACACACACACATACACAAGCACACATAGACAAACACCCACAGCCGCACTTAGACTCAGCTGGTTGGGACACTGGCTGGCATTGTGGTTGTGTTGACAAAAACGACAAAATTGCGTTACCAACAATTGCATAACAATCATTTCAAGTTTTCCGCAAATTGTAAAAAAAAAAGTTTTTATTGTTATTATGAAAACTACAACAAAAACAAGCAACCACATCGGCACCACCAGCACCACTGGCAGCAGCGGCATCAGCGCTTTACTTGCTTTTTGGTCTGTGGCATATAAAACAAAATGGCCGCACATCCTTTTGCCAGCTCTCATTTTGGCACCCCGACACGACAGCCACCGACATTCGCATAACTATGCAAAATTGTTGTCCTTGTCCCCGCTGGCATTGTTTTGTTTAGCTTCTGATTTTGCTTTGTTTGTGCATATGACTTTGCTTGGAGGTCGCCTCAGTCAGCCGGGGCCGGACAGGATTTGCTGCTGCTGCTGCTACTGTTGCTGCTGCTGCCGGCTGTGGTGGCAACTGTACGTCAATTGCGGTCCGTTTTGTGGCTTCCGTTTGTTACTTGCAATTCCTTTTTGGCAATGCCACCAAGCTGTATAGCTCTCCATTTGGGCATCGTCAACGCCGACGCCCCCACCACCACGAGCACCACGAGCACCACAGCCAGCAGCCATTGCGACTGCGAATGCGATTGCGACTTCTACTGCGGATGTCTGCCATCAGTTGACAACCAACTTTGACTGGCTCCTTGCAACTTTTACAACTTTGCCCGGCTTTGTCTTTGTTCCAGCTGATGATTTTTTAATTGCGACTACTTTTAGCAGTGCGCTCGGATTTTGCGATTGTTCGCTTCATTAACACAACACTCACAGCTATCAGCGCTGAATGACAATCTGTTTACACTCTTAAGCAAATGTGTGTATAAACATTTAAATTTTACAATGATTTGATTATTCGAGCGCTTGATGCGCTCATATAATTAACCGATTTGGGAAGATAGCCCAACTAAAACTGCAAGCCCCAAAGAATTGTCTGGGGTTAAGCAGAAGCTGCTCTTTTTGTTAACAATGTTAAAATTTTAGATTAATAATAATGTACTGAAAATATAGCATGCCGCATGTATTTTCATACTCAAGATGCGGGCTACATTTTAGAGAGTTGTGTTTACTTACTTTTTATTTCAAAAGCAATCCTGTTTTAAGCCTGATTTAAGATCTATGTTTGCTATAAATTGGATGAAATAGCATAGTTTTAATTAATTTGAGTGCATTTCAACATATCTTGTAGCCTAGTGTAATCATATGTCGGAATATTGATGCTGTTTAACACGTAGCCGTGTATGAGCAGTTACTGTCGTACTAGCAATTATGATGAAAATGATAATATTGTTAATGGCTGTTGGGGCCAATACGATTGGCTGCAGTCGGAGGCTAATCTGAAATGCGAATTTTCAACAATTACGTGCGTAATTTTGTGCCCGGACTCCCAATATGCATTGCCAGCGTCAAGCCAGCTGTCATGGCCAGTTGCTGCTGAGGCATCCGCCGAGGCGGCAGACTACGGTAAGTCAGGGCGCATGGGAGGCAATCTGGCCATGGCGGTCAGCAGTTCATTGGCGTTATTATGAGCAGCTGACGCTCATTGAACGCGCGAATTATGCATGCGCCCTGAGCCAACGTCTGGGCTGACATGGCTGATTGGCCAATTGAGCAGCTATTCGAAGACGGCTGCTGCTGCCAGAGTTACTAACTGCTGCCAGCGTCAAAGTCGAATTCGCAGTCATAGCTATTTAGCGTAATTGAATTACTAATTTTGTGCTGCGCTCTAATTTATGTTTATTAATGTCTACCCCAGGAACAACATTATTGTACACAGCGCTGCGTTGTTGTTGCCTCTGCCAGAAACTTTGACTGGCAAAAACTGAGGGAATCATGCTATATGAAGCAGAAAATGTGTGTGCATAGCCGAATGCAAGTCAGGTAAGTGCGAGCGCGTGTGCGAGTGTGACTGCAATGCAAAACTTTAAATGGCCAAAAGGAAGAAAAAAAACAATAAAAATACAAAATATAAGCTGCCGAGCAAAGGCAGAACTGTATCCAAAGCGTGGCAACAGCCAAGAGCCAACAGCCGCAAAATATTTATAAAAATTCAAACAAACTGAGAGAAAGTAAGAAATAGAAGGCTCAAAATGCACACATGCGTGAAGGTACACAGAAAAGAAAAATAAAGAATAAATTAAAAACGAAAGGGTGACACTGAAACTTGAATGCTCTTACAAGCGACGAATTTTTTTGCCTGTTATATACATATTGATTTCAAACAAATATTCAGATCTTGCTAACTTAAAAATATAAAATATTTCAGAAATTGCAATATTAGTTAATTACTTTTTAACATTTGATATACATTCTTATGTTTAATATAAAATATTTGAAAAAAATGTTTTAAAATTATAAAATCTTAAAAACTTTATCTAATATATTTTAATGTTTTACTTTCAGCATTTTGTTAGAAGCTTAGATAACTCTTGAGTATCATATTTTATTTATTTGGCTTTCATTACTTATATTAAATTTCAAAAGCATAAACAATATATTTTCCGCAAATGGTTTATTTATAAACTTTGTTATTATATTTTGTGCGTTCCAAGCACAAAAAAAGCTTTTTTATTGATTCAATTTTTCGAATATCCGGTCAGTGGGCAAAGGGTATAACAAAGTCAAGAGCAGGCTTTTGTTGGGGCATTCCTAATGGATTTCTTGGCATAATTAACCCAAACTGGGCAGGGTCAGAGGATTGCGAGCCCTGCGAAAGTGTTGATGGTATGGCACGTGGTAAAGGCAATGCCAAATTTATATATATATATATATATAAGCCAAGTCATGCGTGGCAATTTCACAATGGCAGCTGCGTCCATAACAATACGGCTTGGCCCTAACTTGCTGGCCCTCGGGCGGGTCCGGGAAGCCTCATTCAATGACATTTCTCATGCGTGTGAATTTATGGGCTCCCGAGCCCAAAACAAAATTTCTTAAGCTAGCCATTTTAAAGGCAACCCTCGGAAGTACTTTAACTATTTGCAATCGTCTAAAGTCAAAGTTTTTGCCACACATAAATCATTTCCCTTAAGCATTTATGTTATTTATAAAAAAAAAATGTTTATTGTATTTGCCGTAGAATTTGCAGCAGCCTCTCTTAACCAGAGCCAGTGGTCGTAAGCACGCCTGGGAAATGTCGTAATAGCGCTCCGCTGCTCCAATATAAAATACATGAAACACACACACACAGACACTTTCTTGAATATCTATGGGCAAAAGTATCTGTTTCAATTTGCATATCTTTGATTTCCTTCAGTTCAGTTTGGCTTGTCACTTGTGCCGGCAAAACTTACAGAGCAGCTGTAGTTGTGGCCACTTTCCCTCTAGTTGTTGATGTTGCTGCTCCCTGTCAGCATCATTCTCCAAGGACACACAACAATGCCACAAAGTTTGGCGCTAAGCTTAAGAGTTTTTTGGCCTCAGCCTACGGGACTGTGGGCGAGTGATGCCGTGCCTCTGCCGTGTGGCTTTACAGCCAATATGCGTTGCTAATACGTAAAAACCATTTCATTTTACGTTTGACTAATAGAAAGGATTCATTATGAATTATACATATGCGTGCTGGGCTCGAGTCACACACCCACCATCTTAGCTATGCGTGCCCAGGATAAATTTGGCTCCCAAAAGGAACTCCATATGTGCCTGTGTGTGTCCGTGTATGGGTATTGTAATTGTGGGCTTTGGCCTTGGCTTTCGCTTGTCTTGGCCCTAGACACTTGGGCCATGACAACAATCCCCTGGCTAGCAGTTTAGTGTGGCTAATTTTCAGCGGAGATTTTCTCGGCCAACTTGATTAGAATTGATGAACTTCATGCGAGTGCGGTTTCAAGGGTTAGGCTAATATACCCTGTAACCATAAAATAAATAAATGATCGAGCATAATCGGGATTTGGGAATCTTACATAAAGAATGTGACATCGCCTTCTCTTAAGCTCTTTCAATATATTCGCAATGGTTTAGAAGTTTCATCAGATCTTCTCTAACCACAAATATTCGTAAAAAGAGTAGCAGCGAATTTACTTCAGAATGTGAACCTGAGAAGTGATTACAGGGTATGTCCTAGTCTAGAGCACTGTTGACTAGAACATATTTCGTTTTTCATTTATTATTTATGTGTGGCAGTATGGCGTTGAGCGAATGTGTCGCCCAGAGAACTGGGTGACATTTCTGAACCTTTATAAATTTGTTTTGTAAAATAAATGAAGCAACATTCGGTTCAGTTTTGGGGTTGAGCTATTTGCGCTTTGTGTTTTGCTTTTTATGAGTGATGAAAGCGAATCAGGCATATAAAATAAATCATCAGCCCGACTAAATGTGAATTACGAGTAGTGGTCTTCAAATGGCTCGAAAGACGGAAAAGGTTTTCACAACAGAATCCTATCACACATATGAACCGGTAGCTATCATTATTAAGGTATAGACCCTGTATTCATTTTCAAATTTGTCCAGCCAGGTTCAAGCCTCACTTCGGCGGTCTATGCTTAAAATCATTTAAGAATTAAGCGTATCTAGTCTAGACAAGATCGGGTTTCAGTTAAAATAATTTTTCAAGCTCAAAAGCTTAGCTGAAAATCCTATATTAATAATTGAACCAGCCACAACAAATCTCATTTCACTTGCGCAATTTAGATACATAAATTCGTAGACTTGAAGGAAACCCCATTTATTTGGTTGTACCATAAATAACTCAAAGACAATTGTGCAGGGTACTCAAGTGTGTGCACAAATGAGAAATGAAAGCCAAAACTATTTTTGATATTAATTGTCAAGGCGGTTTTGGGCAATGGATGGCCCGCTGCCTGGCTTAGTGTTGGGCTTTCAAGATGTGCGGTCATTAATTTCCGGTCAAGTGGCCAGCAGACAATCATAATTATTTATTTAGCACACAGCAGATTGACCAACTGCACACGTGGTTGCCCTGCGGTGGGCGTCCTGGACGGTGGGCCTACGTGTTAGGTGTGTGGTTAACCAAGGTGCTGAAATGTTTACTTTGTCAGCCAACAACTGCGAGTCAAAGTTAATGATGCATGCCACTTGCGGTTACCGTCATATAAGATAGGCGTGTCTCCTTATGTCCTTACGTGCGTGTGTGTGTGTGTGTGTGTGTGTGTGTGATGGCACGCGGGTGCGCGGTTGCAATTTATAGACCGTAATTGCAACAATTTCGTTGCCGCTTTCTTTTGAGCGCACACATCGGCAACGTTAACGTTTTGATTTATCCGCCAAATGCACTCAGCGAACATTCGATTTTAATGACATGGCATTGCAGCTGGCCTGGCCCTGGCTGGAATCCAATCTATATGTTAAAACAAAGAGTGCGGCTAAAAGCAGCCTTCAATTTGCGCAATAGCTTGGAAATAATTTATAACATTTTCCAGCTACGTATGTGACTGACTGTGACTGTGCCGCCACGACCTTGGCATCGAGCTGCTGCTTCAAGGACATGCTGGCTCCTGGGTTTCCTGGTCGGCCTCCTGCGGCTGCTGCCCAATGCAAATATTGAGCAAAGTCACCTTTTATGCTGCTCATTAAATGCGACTTAATTTTTGTTGGCTGGGCTCGCGGCTCTATGCCTACTTTCAGTATATCATGTCAGCACAAATAACTCACCAAAGAAATCAGCAATCTGCTGACAGTTCCTTTTCGGATTTCCAATTTCAGCTCCTGCCCCAGAGTTCAGTTTTGGGCAATTTCATGCTTGGCAACATTTTGCGTGCTGCTCTTTGCTTTCGCTCATAAGACAAATTAAAAAGTTTTTGCTGCCAGCGACCCAGCCAAGTGCTTAGCATTATTAAAAGTTTTATAATTTATCAAATATTCTAGACCAATTTTTTTTTGTTTTTTGTGTGCGCGAATTGTTTACCGGACACATTGTTGACATTGACATCCGCTGGACTTTTGGGCAGCTGTTGGCTGCCATTGTAATTGGCAAATGTTTTGGTCTGCAAATGAAATCAATAGCTGGATTAGGACACAGACAACAACAGCCAGTTCATTTTTTATAGATAAGCAGATACTTTTGTTTCAACCGACAGCAGCTGGTGTTCGAGGACGTACTGTAGTACCTGCCGCTGCTGCTTTTGCTCCTGTTGTACGGTGTGTGCTGTACCTGCCACTCAGCGGCCATCAATCTTGTGCTATGATAGCGTCTGACAGGTAGCTCGTAAATCTCGACGCTATCTCTGGCGTTTTTTAAGGCTCTCCGTGCGTTCCCATTTGCGTAGCTGTCAGTTCTAACCGGCCAATACACATGAGACCCAGTTAGAGAAAATCAAATCAAACGTCCGAATCGATGAGTTTCCCACGTTCTTACCAGCTCTGTGTGTGCGTGCGGGATGGGCGCGTGGCTTTCCATATAAATACGTTTAGCTCACATTAAATTGAAGCACAGTTGTGCTTAAGCACACAGTTTCTATGGAGTCAAATTAAGGCTATCGATATATTAAATTCTTAAGTTAGCCAAAGAAGTGGCTAGAAATATGAAACAATTACATTTAGCTAATGCCTGCTGACAACAAATCTAATTATCAATTAAATATATTCCTTAATATATGTGGCGATTAAGTGATGTTTCCATCTACATATGCACATTGATTGTAGGCACAATTTGGCAATGATTGCCCTGTGTTACATTGTGGATTACGAATGCGAATGGACTGCCTTGAACAAAGGATGAAAATACTTGCTGGGTACTGCGTTTAGGGCTTTTCATATTGTTAATAACAGTGCCACACTGAATCAATCAGGCTCAGCTGAGTCGAGAGCTTAGAAGCATATTGAGTGCAGGATGAGCAGCAGTTGCTGTTCGAGTTGCAGCTGCAAAATTGCATGGCTTTTGCAATATTAATCAATGGTTGGCCGGTCAAAAGGTGCATTAGCCGCTGTTTCCACATGCTTGGCCGGCAATTGAGCAGATACAGTGCGGCAAATTCAATATTATGCCGGGCGTTGTGTGCGCATTGTGTGCCAGCGTTGCGTATACGCAATATTAAATTGCCTGCCAAGGATAACGCCAGGACAATGCAGTACTAACAAGGTAGCTACTCACTCGCGCACACACACATATACATACACACATACACACACGCGGGCAACATTATGCGAAGTAAAAGGTGTGGTTGGCATATTTCATAGGGTCGCCCCTTGAGGATACGGGCAGAAAATGTGCGCCTGGACGTTTTCATTTAAGGCGTGTTATTAAGTTGCATGCAATTAAAATTACGCGCGTAATCAGAGCGAGAAAGATAAATTCGCGTTATAAATATAATTCGCGCTTGGCTCACGCATGCCTTCGGGCGGGCAACGGCAGCAGCTCATCCCCCGCCCGACCGTAACCGGCATTTGGCACAGCTCCCCGGCGTATTCGTGCGCTCAGTCAGGCTGCCGCACCAGGGGCTAATTAATTTCGCCACTTTACTCCCTTAACTCCGTCGCCAGGGAGTTGTAACAATGTATTCTCTATGCGTGGGTGCTTTGATTTCTTTTTGTTTTCCATCTTTCCGTCTGCCTTTTACATTTACTTGTATATTTAAGTGTGACGGTGCTCTGTAAGGAAAAGAAGCCAAGGGGCGTTCTGATTTTGTATTGTATAACAAAACATTTATCAGAAATTAAAATTTTCTTGTTCAATAAGCCATGCGCCATAAATGCTAGAATTATATGTATAAATAATGTTTTTTAATCGATTTTCAATCGATTTATCAGCCGAAATATTAAATTTTTATAAGAAATATATAATACTAAAAAATTTGGTCTTAAATTTATCAAACTGTACCTTCTTCATTCTACATTCTTGTAGAGTCTCTTCCAGGATATTCCGCTATCCATCAGAATTTCATACTTTTAATCAATTTTATTTCATATTTTTGTATTATGCCGATTTGTATGTATACATATTTACTTTTTTGTGTTCATAATTTGGCAGAAAGCTAATTAACATGGCTCATGCTTGCAGAACCACGCTTAATCCATTCGTCAATGAACCAATCTCTCGAAACTGGCAAAAGTTTAAATTAAAAACAACCGAAAAGCCGTGCTTAAAATTTTGAGCACATGCTTGGGTAAATTATGCAAAACTCTTGGACAAAACTAAAATCCAACTAGCATCTAACGATATACGCACACACACACACACACACATACACACAAATCCATATATTCACGCGCTTTGAGTTGTGCCTGGAAAAGTTGGAGAAGCTTCTAAGGGCTGGGCCTGGCTTGGGGCTCGATGGTCAAGCGATAAGGAAAAACTGATGCTGAAGAAAATGAAAAAAGTAAAGAGTGCGGATAAAATGTTGCTGCAAATGGTCGAGTTGCTGCCCAAAGAAACGAAAAGTGTCAGCAAGTGACTATAGCGAGCTCTACAATAAAGAGGAACAGGCAAAAAACTAGTTTTTACATGGCCAACTAAAGGACACGCGCAGATAAAGTTGCCCCGTTGCCCAAATACAAGCCCAAGAACGACACTATACACAGTTTTCTTTTTTTTTTTTTTTTTGGCAGCAGGCGAAGGCAGATGCAAAGCGAGCCAGGACGAAGTTGGCAAACAACATTAGTTGATGGCCCAAATGGGCCAACATGGCGCTTGTGGCAGTCAATAATAAGCATGCGACATGTTGGCTGGAGTACACTTTGGCCCCAAGTAGAGTTCTCAACAATTTTAAAGTTTCTCCTGCCGTCGAGAAATCCATTGAGCCAAAAGAAAACTTGCAGTCTGCACAAATTTATGCAAATTCTCGCTACATTAAAGTTGAAGGAACTGAAATGCTAGAAATTGCTTTGACATCTACAACTACGAGTACATAAAACATGACAAGCAAAATCGAAGTTAACAAAAACTCGTCTACATCTATCACCAAATACGAGAAGGAGAAACTATCAGCTTTATATCAAACAAATAAAAGAAAACAACCTGAAGTGACAGCTTGAATTATAGGGTCCTGAGGCTTATGTATGTCCAACGCTGCTGTTCAAAGTACTCGTAATTAATGCCCGGCACATCCGTCAAGTGTTTGCCAGCCAAAGCCGTCAACTGGTTGTTGTTGTGCTTTTCATGTTTAACCCATTTAACTCCTAATTAATACACTTCACACAAATTTATTTTAATTACATGAAATAAACCAAATATTTATGCAACTCCCGTCAGTCGTTTTCGTTGTCGTTGTCACACATACTCGTACATTTACACATCTATACATACATATATGTTCGTACATATATTTCCATGTTAATTACGTCTCCTTCCTGGCCTTAAAGTCGAGCTTTCAGTTTTTCACTTCGTTTGCCAGCCTGATGCATGCGTTGTTTCGCTGTCAACATCATTTGGCAGGCTGAATAAAAAAATGCCAACATCAAATAAAATACAATTTATTTGTGGTGAGAGCGTGGCAATAAAAAAGTCATCGCATACTTGTTGACGTGTCCATAAAGGCGTGAAATACAGTAAAAATTGCTTAAGTGGACTGAGACTAAATGACCAACGCAACGAGCATAATAATTTATTGCAAAGTTTCATTTAGTTGTTATTTATTAAAGAACAATATACTTTTTGTATATGCAATGAATAT
The DNA here is from genome assembly GCA_035045725.1 of Drosophila ezoana. Taxonomy (NCBI): domain Eukaryota; kingdom Metazoa; phylum Arthropoda; class Insecta; order Diptera; family Drosophilidae; genus Drosophila; species Drosophila ezoana. Next base: position 8,688,101 of record JAWNOU010000092.1, read on the forward strand.
ATTTTAAGCAATTATTACGTGAAATTAATTCGTTGAAACAATTCTTCATTTATCAGCATATAACAAACTGAATATATCACATGTTATTTCTTTAATCTTGATGATTGATGATTGTTCACATAAATACAAGCCAATTCGCATTGTTCTTAACTTTTGCCACAAGATATTTAAAAATTAAAACCTATCCTAAGTTCCAATAAAAGCTTGAAGACTAAAAGTAAAAGTTCATATGAACATGGCATATTCTTGGGTAAGCCCCAATAGCCATGGTTAGAGGAAAAAGAGGTAGGACCAATATTTTGTCAAGCACTGTCAACAGTGCTGTTTAGTCAAATACTGTGTTCTGCCTTTAACTGCATATCTAAAATTCAACTTAGTAATTTTATAAATACCATAATTAATATTGCTTGACTTCAGTTTTGATATTTAAACAAGATCTTACAAAAATTGTTTAATATCTCGAATTTTTACTGTACTCGCACATCGTTGAATGGACTGCAGGCTTTGTAGGCAACACGCGCTTTGTGTGTCTAAGGACTTTTGTATAATGTACTGATATTCACCCACTCTCGTGCATACACACACTCACACACACCCACACACACACACTCCAACACACACATAGACACACTTTGTTTGCAATTAGTGTCGTAGCGGCTGTTTCACTTTGTTGTTGGCGCATGTGTAAATTCAACACATTAATTTACTTAATTAGGAATATGCGAGTGTCCGTAATTGCTTACAAGGCGAGCGCACATATGGCCGCATGTGTTCTGAGTGCCGGCGACAGAAGCAGCGACTGAGTTATAGAAATAAAGCAGTAATGCAAATGCTTATTAAATTAAATATGTGTCCACGAACGGCGCACTCTCACTCATTACATTCATGTAAATAAAGGCCAAGTGAACAAAATTAGAGTCAGCTTTTGGTATGAATTCGGTGTAAAAATAACTTAAGTCGACACGAGCAACTGGCCGGCATGTGGCTAAATTTACGCTCGCCTGCTGACCGGCGAATGTTTTTCCATTATTTCATGCTCTTTTCGCCATTTATCACCTGCAGGCAAAGGGCCAGAATCTGTTCATTGCGTCAGCCTGGGATTCCAGTGCGAAATTACAAATGAACGCCAACGTCTTGGGGTAGAGGCGTGACCCTCCCACGCTAGCCCACTTGGCTTTGGGCTTGGGGCTCTCTCTGGTCAGGTGGTGAGCGAAACAAAGGAGCTCTCACTCGGACAATTTGTCAAATCGCCACCACAATTGCAGCTCTTCGATTTCGGTAAGGGGCACATTTAGGTAAACGAATTTACCACCGCAATTGTGTGCTAAATTAATTGAAAAAGTTTACTCCAATGCCGGCAGCTTTGCCTCTGCTCTCAGTTAATCGACAAATATTTGAAATAATTTGCAAAATCCAAAGTCTGTCGAGAGTTGGCTTATTTTGCCTAATTAAAGATAAATGGCAGATAGTGCTTGAATTTGTGAGTGTCCGTAAACGTGATTGACAGCAGTTGACTAGTGGGAAACGCTTAAATTTTAACTGACTGTTAACTACCATTTGTTGTATATAAAAACCTAATGCAAGAGGCAACTATTTTATACCTGGGTTTTGCAAATATTTAAATAGCGAAATGAAGTTTTATGTGGCTTGTTTTGAATTCGAAGTAATCAGATTTCGATTTGTGGGGCACATTTAAATATTTAATAAGCGCATTAAGTCCTATCTCTACTTTTGGTACAATAATTAATTAGGCAATTAATAAGAAGATTGATTTCAAAATGAGCGCTATGTCAACATTGTCCAACAACATTTTTGACATTTTTCTATAAATTCGGTCAACACATTTCCAAATCAGATATCTCTTATTTTTATATCATAGCTATTTTTTTGCTGAATTTTTTAGTAAAATCTGGAAGTTTTAGGCATGCAACCTGCGCAGTTTGCATATATTTGGGATGGCATTCGAAATCATATTTGTGCACATGGCAATTTCTTTTTTTTCCTGTTAACAATCAAAATGCGACGAGTGTCCCATGTGCCACTGGCCGTCCTCGCAAGCCCCTCGTTGACCAAGCGGCTGCTAAGTTAACACGTTTTTGCACTTGTCGTGCCAAATATGTATTGCATATCAAGTGAACTGCAATAAGTGAGCACAACATGCAGGCAAATGAACAACTGTGTAAATGCGTTTTCATTTGGCCGAGTGACAGGCCAGCTGCACTCGAAATATATTTTTAGCCAAATTTAAGCTATCGATTTAGGACTTTCTGTGCACAATTTTTAAGCAATTCAAGCTATGCGCAAAGCCATTTAAGCCGGCATGCATGTTGGTCAAATAAAATTGCAATTGGCTAAACTCGACGTTGATAACAAGCGATTGGAAATTGTTATAGCGATCGTTGTAGTTGTTGCTGTTGTTGTTGTTGTTGTTGTTGTTGTTTTGCAGTGGCAACTGACAAGCGAACAAGCCAATCAATTGGGCATAAAATGGTCGTTGCATGCAACTCCATAGCCACGTTTGGCTGTCGCAATTCTAATTGAAATTCACGCCAATACGCGCCGCTTAATTTTAAATAAAATTGCGAAATGCCAAACAAATTAATTGACGCCAATGCCAATCTGAATGTATTTAGGCTCGATCTGATTTACCAGCCGCACAACAACAACAACAAATACAAATAAAAGAACTCATTACAATTTTTAATTAATTTTGACAATAAATCTCATTGTTCGGTCGGCGCATAGTCGACGCCTTTGACAGTTTGATTGAACGCGTAATGGGACAGATTTTGTCGATTTTCTCGACCCTCGGCGTGGCAGCAGCGCCTCTTGAGGCTCTTGGCTTGGGCTTTGACCAGGACTTTGAATTTGGGCTCGGCTTTTTTCCGTTCCCTTTGATTTCCCTAGAAATCTAAAACAATGTCAAAAGTGCTTAATGCCCAGCAATCAAGATCAGAACCCAACGCTTTCGCTGGCACCTTCCCCAAGCTGACCAATGGCATATAAAAAAAAAGGTAGAATTTGCATAAGGCCTGGCAATATGCGTGTCTACAAATTAAATTCAATTTTCCTGCCCCTCTGCCCGTCTTGCCGGCGGGGACAAAGCCAACCAGGAAGCAGCCGCGACACCGCCTGCCCATCAATCAATCAAAGCACGAAGGTTACCTGAGGGAAAAATTTGCATTGGTTCACGCAGCACAGCGCACAGTTACGACGACGACGTGGACGATGCCCCAAACAATTTGTGTAGCTTGGACCCGTGCTCGAAGTTTTTGTGTCCCTGCAGCCCCCGATGATCTAATGGGATGAATGAATGGGGCACTGCAAACTTAACCGCAGACGTATGGTCAAAAAGCTCTCGAGAATTGGCTCATGTTTTTTACAAAAAAAAAACACAAAAAAAAAGGAACAGAAACCGATTTCTTTTGCAAAGTTTTCTCTAGCCCTGCTATTGGGTATGCGGCAGAGCATATAAAAAGTGTTGTCAAGTTTTGAAAGGACTTAGAGAACCTTAAAAGAAATAGATACAGAACATGTACAAGAGAAAAATATTAAATTAAACTATAATGGTCGAGCATTAGTTAGTATAAGTATAGATGTTGTATTTATAAGTTGTTCATCGGCTGATCTAAGAACTAAGAGGCTCAATTTTCTAAGGTAATTGCATTGGACAAAACTGTTTCGTCTAAATAGACCGCGTTTAAGTTTTCACTTGGCGCATCCGAAACTGAGTATTTGCTAGTCGGCTAATATTTAGCAAATTCAAAAATTCCTTGCTGGCCATGCCCGCTGTTGATTTCTTTCTGCGTTTTACTTTATGCCTGGGACATGGAGTGGAATAAAGAAAAAAAAAAAAAGGCCCATTGCTGTGCGGTAAATGGTTAAGGGCATGTCATGGCAATTTGCATTTTCAGTTTGACAAAGGATATGCAGGACTATGCCAGCACTATGCCGTACAGCTCTCCACCCCCGCGTATCATATATACCAACCCATACAATTTCGGGCAGGTCGCTCTGGGCAGCAGCTGCTGTTAATATGCAAGCTGGGATTTCTTTTGTGGCTTTGATTTCACGCTGCCAAACTGCTACCGCCGCCCACTTGGGCTGCTCTCATATTCAATTTCATGTTCAATAATAAGCCCCGGCCAACATTGCCGTGTGTTTTGATCAAAGACACACACACACACAAACAAGCAGGAGTCGCTTTGTTGTTGGCCTGGTCAATCAAATCAGCCGAGGCACAGCGTTTAATAGACTTTCAAATATTGCCACTTTGGTGTGTATTGGACAGCCAGAGTCAGATAATTAATGTCGTGGGAGTGCGCCTGCCCAGTACCAACATCCGCAGCCCAAGCCCCTCCCGTGGCCACTAGACAGGACACGCACGGCCCTCAAGGCGCTGACAAGGACGCTGGACTGGAGGCCAGCTAAACCGTGTTAGCCATGGCGTTCCGGCCAGCTCGCTGATTGCCTGCGTTAATGTTAATTGCCTTTGATGAGTTTTATGCGCTGCGCTAATGAACAAATGACTGCACATTGCCAATATGTACAATATATGCTTGCACACACAAAGTATCCACCGTCAAATGGGTAATTCTCCATCCTCTGGTCAGGCTGGCTGCGTTTAATTGCTCGCATAGCCCCTCTGGGAGCAGTTGATGCTGGCTGATAGCGTGTCCAACTACCTACCTACAACATACATATACATATATAATTGAATGTTTAGCGCATCAAATTAAGGCTTTTCTGGTAAGCCACTGATTTGACACACAATTGAAACTAATTATCGAAGATAATTTGAGCAAGTGTCAACGGCTAAATTAATCACACACAGGGAAATTAAATAATAAAAATGTGTTTAAAATTTAATATGCATTAATTAACGGCTTGATTTTGTTGAAAATAAAAACTCAATCAAGCACTAATTACGACAGCTGCTATTCAAAGTTTATAGTAAATGAAAAAGTTAAGAACAAAATAAAATTATATTCGAGGTGCTGAAAACTTACCAAACTAAAGTTTTCTATGTAAACATAAGTTGTGTTGAATAAAAATTTAAGCTAAGCAGGCTATTTATTTATTTTAATTTAAGCTTAATAATAGTAGAGTAATAAAATAGTTTCTTAACTGCTTTAAGTGCTAGAAAACTTCTGCTCACGCTCTTCAACTCGCAAGCACTTAAAGTCCCAGCAAAAAAAAAGTGTCAGCCAAATGCGGCAATTTTCAAGAAATCTCAACGAACGCCTAATGGCACTGCCGGCATCCCAGTTTTTTGGGGGTTGTGGCTCAACAAATAAAACAGCAAACGTTTGCTAAATTAAACCGGAAACCGAATTCCACAGCTCCGTTATATAGCTGTAAAACGAAGTAGTTGCACTGTCGCCTTTTGCGGTAATGCAGCGACTTCAACTTCATTTCCTGCAGCTGTGGCGACGTGGCCAAAGAAAATGGCAACAATTTCAAATTTGCATTCTGCGGTTGCGAGTGCTGCGTAGGCGTATACGTAATATTTTCTGCCAGCAAGCAACAGAGAAAAAAACCACGAAATTTAACTAAAAATTTGCCAACCGCAATAAGCGACACTAATTTAAGTGGAGCAGAGTGGAAAACGAGACAGTAAGGAGAGACAGTAGAGAGGGAGCCAGTGAGAGGGACAGAGGGAAAGTGCCTGGCCATGAGATTGTGGGCCGAGCGCATTTCCGCTTGCGGCCAGACGAGCCACTTAATGACTTCCGCAAATAAAATATTTTTGTCGAGCCAAGTTTAAAGCATTAAAATACGTTTTGCCAGCAGCAAGTATTTTGCCCATATTTATGAGCAGACACAGCGCCGCTGCAATTTACTAATGCATTTGCTGCCTCTAATGAATATTAATGCGCCCCAGTGGAAGGGAGTAGCCAACTGCAACTGGCAATAAAATATTTCAATTAGAGCCATGCTGCCAACACATGCCAGCAACAACAACACGAACAACAAGTGCGAATACAGCAGCAGTCTGATCAACGACTTTGTTAATGCCACAACAAGTCGAAGAAAGTCAGACAAACAGACAGACAAACAAAAAGATAAACTGATGCTCGCCCCAACACTGCAAAGATCGTGGGGCAGGATGGCGCTGATTTCAGTTACAATTCGCATTACTTTTGTGTGTGCAACATAGCTCGCCTCGAGACATTTGGCAAATTTACACACTATGCAGCTCATGCGCACATTTCTTAAAATCAATCTATAATTAATAATAATTTATGGGGATTCTTATAGAAGACGCTTCACAACCAATAACAACCAACCATAAAAACATATTGTCTAAGAAACAACAGCAAATCACAAAATGCAGCCATAGTCATAAGGGCTTTTGATAGGGTATATGATATGATTCAAGTATATATTATTTTCTTTGCAAATTTGTGGCATGTGTGGCATTTAAGGGATGCCTTGCGCTATATATGTGGCAATAAATCGCCGTCAACAATGTGCAGTTGCATTTTTGTTGCCTTAGTCGCAAATTCTAGCTCATTGAATTTGTGCTGCGTGTGTGTGTGTGTGTGGGTGGGTGTGTGAGTGCCTGTGCATGAATTTGCCCTTCGGGCTTATCTGCTAACAGGGGCCCCACCTTGTCAAAATAAACCATTCAATTAGTGCAGCCAAATTGAATTTTCTATGCAGCTTGTTGATGCGGCTGATGCTCTGATAAGCTGCGGGCTACCGTTGCCATTATCCGTAGAAGAGAGCTGTTGCCCGGAAAAATGTCGGAAAAATTTCATTAGCCTAACGAGTTGTTTGCTTAAAGACCGCAAAACTCTTGTCATATCTGAAAACAAATTGTGGCGACTAGCTTAACAAACTTGCTAAATTTTTAGGCCAGTGCAAGTTCGGTCGTTATAATAATGAAAGCCAATGTATGTTCCAGGACTTAAGTAGTTGACTAGTTAAATGGGGCTTTCATATTATGCATTGCTCAACCAATCTTTATAGGGTATTTACAAATGTCAATTACTAAAGTATTCCCATCTCAGCCTCCTCCTTTTTATATTATTTACTTTCTTTGTAAACCTAAAAATATCCAAGAAAACTGTGACCAATTGAATATTGCATAACTTCTTTCTGTTAAATTTGCATAATAAAAAAACGTTGCCCATATTATGCTCAACACAAATAATGTTAACAAGTACTTAATTAAGTATATGCATAATATTTTGCGTGATTAAAATAAAACACAAACACAAGCACACACAAAAAGGATAAAACAATATAAAATGAAATACACAGCGAATAAAAAAAGTATTTGCTTAAAATGCGCAGCACATACTCTCAAAGTGAAGCACATGCAAAAAAACAGAAGCTGAACGAGATTGAACGGTCATGAAATACCCTGTAATTAGGGCTGGAATGCAACACAAATAACTGAATACATATAATTTGAAAAAAGTTAAAGCTATATATAAAAATCGGTATTATATCGGTATTAAGGTAAATAAAACTGAAAATATAAAAAAAGTTGGTGGTTCGGCTTACGGTTCAAATGAGCTCCATGTCATCCATAGAATAATCCAATTCTAAATTTTTAATGTTTAATATCTGCCCCGTGTGCTGAAAATGTTGCAAGACATATATATTTTCATACAGATATTATGGGCTACATCTTATTTCTACTCAAAATGGGCATCTACCGAATATGGTTCAAAATCAATCGGTTCATATTTTAAATAAATTGGGATTACACGCTCGAACCGGTTCGGTTCAAACCCGATTAGTAGATGCCTCTAAGTCCCACTGCGAAGTCCCCTCTTCAATCATTTGATGAATACAGGGCATAAAGGGACACTTAATACTGACAGGCCTGTCGGCCACAAAGAGCTCACTAAAAATAAAATAAAGCCTCGTTGCCGTCGCTGATTGCCTAACAAACCAAAAAACATAGCATAATTTTGGTTGGTAACGCTGACAAAATTCGTAATTTATACGGGGTCCACGAAACACTAAAAGCCAGCCCAATGCCGCAGACAAACAAACAGGCAAACAATCAAAGCCGTATGCCCAGAATCCGCTTACTGTTGATGCCACTGCTCCTGATGTTGTTGTGGTTGTTTATATTGCTGCTTTTGTTGTTGCCCTTGCTCGTGTTGTTGTTGCCTAACAAATTCATTATAACTTTTGCTATTAAAAACATTAGACGCGACTCCACACGCATTCAAAAAAGGAGTCGCTCTCATGTATCCATATGCGTGTCCGCGTCCTGAGAGAGTGTGCGTGTGCTTGGGTATGGCAGCGCGGCTGTATGTGTGTGTGTTTGTGGGTGTATGTGGGTGTCAGCAAGCCAGCCAGCAATTTAACCCAAATGCTTATCATTTAGCCATTTAATTTAACCTTTTGGCCCACACAAAAAGGGCAACACATTCTTCTGTTTTTTTTTTTTTTTTTTTTAAATTTTTTTGTTTTCCGTGTTTTTGTTTTTTATCACATGGCGTTGCTTTGGCTGTTGTTTTTAATGCAAACGGCTGCTCATATTGCTAATGATTTTGGGTCACACACACGTAGCACTTTTGGGCGCAAAAATTGCGCTCACACGTACATAATTTGGGCCACCCTCTGCGCTTGTCTGCTCTCGCCTCAGAGTCTTCGTTGCGTATACGCCGCGTGGTCGGTCGCCGGAGCTGTCCGTGTGCTGCTGCTGCTGCTGCTGGTGTAGCCGCTGTTGTTGCACAAATTAAAACCCTCTATTCTACCCCTTTTTTTATTAAAATGCTGTTGTTACAAACGTGATGTTGCCTGTAATTGTTGTGCTCGTTGGGTGTATTGCGTGCGTGTGTGTTTGGGTTAAAACTGTTGTTGATTTTCCATGTGCAGCATGTGCAACCTAAATGGCGTGCTGTTTGTATAAACCAAACTTTCTGGTTAGGTAGTCGAGTCAGTTTCACTTGGCGTATACGCAATATTGAAACCCAACTTACATTTCGTGGCCGTTAGCAATAAAAGCGTGTTGGCCAACATAAACTCTTTCATTAAATACTCAAACTTGAAATATTAGAAGTTGCTTAGAATTGTTCAAATTTTAGAAAAACAAACCATATTCATTTTTAATTAAGACAATAATAGCTATTGATTTACCTGAAAACTTTTAATTTTGTAGCGTTTCAGCTACTTTCATATACTTTCACACCACCTTGTTACCTTTGTCTGCCGTGTCAGCTTGCGGCATCTGTTAAAGATTGCTGCTGATGGAAATTATATTATATATATGCATCGGCTGGCTGAATGGCTCCGTTGTCCAGCCGGCGGCAATGCTTGCTTTGGTTAATTGAAATTCAACGGTTCGATGCACGGCAACACGATTTTCTTTGTTGCCACTTTTGTAGAATGCACTTTAACAACGAGTTCCGCGTAGATTGCATATACGCAGCAGCATGGTACAAAAGTTGCATTGTTGTCGCTGCGTTTCTTGTGTAGCCTAAGTCTAACAATGGTCATTGCCGCATAGCCCAACGAAAATCAAAGGCTCTGTGCTGAATACGGCAGCAGCCAGCCGGCAGCCTCACAGCCAGAAGGAAAGATGTTCGCTTCATTTGACGCAATCCTTGGCCTTTGTTTGCCTCTGGCATCGATGTTGGCCACGTTGTTGCGTACGCTTCGAGCTTGCGTTTTTCATTTGGCTGCTAAGTTTTATTATCTTTCACTAGACCTGTCTTTGCATTGTCTGTTCACTTTGGCAAGCCTTTCCTTTTCGGGATTACTCCTTGTTCTTGCAGGCAGACAACACCACTTGCCATCCGCTCCGCTTGCAAGCCATTGAAAATGTAAAAACACACGCTTATTGGTTTAGTAAGTGCCCAGTGAACGATGTGATTGCACTCAACAACAATTTTCAGGTTCGAAAAATCGAAGAAAATAGCTTTCAGTCGTTTAATAAAAATAACCTTTTTACATTATAATACAATATGAGATGGGGAAATTTATTTTCAGTTTGAATGAGAACAATTTATGCATTTTTAACTAAATGTTTATGCCCTATTCTTTATCGTATTACAAAGGAAAATACTTTATGTACGACTTTTTTAAATAGTCGTAATACTATTCCTATTGAAAAAACTTTTTTGACTCGTGCGGAAGCCCCTGTTGGGCAGTGTAAAAGGAGAACTTTGAGAACAGCTGTTGTTGATAAAGATTGACGCGGTTTTAATTGAAATTCGGTTGTAGAGAAGCTGGTGTAATTAATACACTTCTCTACTACAAAGATTGAAATGCTTATGTGGCCAAGCAGAAATCAAGCAAAACTCTGGCCACACATCAAAGTGCCAAACAAGCTGCAAGAGCCATAATGTCTGAGCGTAAACTGAAAATAAAAATGCTTTCAGTGTAATGAATTTTGGGTTGACCGCACTCACACTCGCACTCACGCTTGCACCCACACCAGCACTCATTGTAGATACTTGCACTGAGCTGTGCTCGACAACACTCACAGAAAGCAAATAGGATAGCACATTCATATCCTGGCAACTTGCTGGCTGACCTGCTGCTGATGTCAATGTCATTGTGACAACTCTGTAGTCAGCCTGGCTGGCTGGCCGGCTGGCTGGAAGATTCGTAGGTCGTTCGGGTAGCACAGCACAGCTGGCTCATATCAGTGCATGCGCCTGGGTGCAGAGTTTTGTCTCGAAGGTGCCTTTCGGCTCATGCATTGCCCAAGTCAAATAGTCAAGTTTACGAGCAGAGAGAGTGCGAGTGTACAAGTAGAACAACAAATACAAGCCCAAGCACTTTGTGCTGATTAGAAAACGGTTTCAATAATCTCTGGCAACCAGAAAGAGTCTCTATCTCTCACTGTCTCTGCTTCATTCTGAGCCTCGAACAAAGAGCATCTAAACAATTGCAGACAAGTCGTTGCTTTTGGCCAAGTAAAACTTTAAACAAAACAGCCCGGCCCTGGCCCTGGCCGGTCAGGCTATGGCTTAAATGAAGCCACAGTAATTAAGCCTTAAATACAAAGCGCATTTGTTTTGGCAGCTCAAATCACGACCAGGCTTAATTAGACTGGCAACAAAGCGTTTTGTTTGAGACCCATCAAAAATCATTAGTCACATTTAATCAGTGCCCCAAAAATACACATTGTTAATGCGGCATCAATATTAATTAAAAGAGCACGCGGCCAACACAGCCGCTGCTGCTGATGCTGACGATGCTGCTGCTGATGCTGCCGATGCTGCTGCTGCCTCATCCCCGGTCGCTTATCCGATCCATTGGCCCACAGGGCGTATGTGCAATGAGGCGACGCGCCCGTCTTGGCCTCTACTGACTGACACAAAGCTGACAGCACTTTGACAAGGAACGCATTCTAAGCAAGCGCTCGCACAACATAAGCGACATGTCAAAATGCCAGCAGCATCGCCCCAAAAGATGCGCTTTCCGATACCAGCAGCCGCAGCATCTGACACATGAAAGGCACTTGACATTTGCCCCCATGTCCATACACTCACACACATGGGGTCGCACTGTACATCAAAACGTTCCGCTGAGAAATGAAAATATTCAAACATGTCTATTTAATTATTAATTGATTAAAATATTTCATTTAAGCTATACAAAAAGCAAATTATTTTTAGAATATGTTTTGAGGTCTGCTTTTCTGTCAGTTTTTATATATGTATATTATTTTTAAACTGCCTTGGTAGAATTGTGCAGTTTCGTGTTGTTGTCGTACAAGTATATAAAGAACTATACTAAGAAAAAGCCTATGTTTTTTATAATTCGCCAAATATACTACAACATCTATTAAAACCATTTGGGCTTGTTTCAGCCTTATTCCAGTTCAAGTTGGGCATAATATGTTATTCAATATGTAATTAGATATAAAAGCTTTGCTTTTTCCCACATGCCAACACCTAATATTGGGGTGTCAGCAAATTCACATTCGCATTAGAAATTGTCTTTTTCCTTTTGTTTTATGTAACTGCTGCAAAGATAAAGTTTCGCAACCTAATATCGGGCAGTGTGCTGCAACAGCGCGCCGCTGGCAATAGTTGCTTGGCAATATTATTAATTATTTTTGCAATTAACGCATCATTGTTGCTGCATCACGTCCGCTAAAGGGCTGCGTAAGCATTCGCTTGGACTGGCAGGACGCGCCATAACTTTGTACGCGTCATAATTAGCTCGCCTTTGTGGCATAGCCACGGGCGGGCCGGGCTCATTTGACGCCTTTCAGGGCAGGTTATACAGGGAAACTTTTGCAGCGAGCACTGTCAGAGGTTTTTCAGGCAGCCTATTTAGCAGTAAGCCGCCAAAATTGCCGCCTGGCTGCTTATCAGGCAGCCAGACAGGCAGTTCATCACATGCATTGAAGTATGCAAAGCTCGGGACGCATAAAAACTGACGCAACACGCCTGAAAGACATGCGAACGTTTTATTGGCATTAAGGGATCAAAGTTTTGAGACACACACACACTTACACACACTTACCCAGCGGCAGCAGCAGCATAAACTCTTTGCAACACCCTTGAGTAAAGGACACAAAGAATAAAAGAGGCTAGCATGTTTGCACAGGCGACACAGGCACATCAGTGAAATTTTAACGCTGACACAAGAAATATTTTAGCAAAAGAGATTGCAAGAAGAAGAACGAGTAAAAGGAGGGCAAAAATTACAGTAGAGGCAGCAAGAAAAAGGCAGCCATAAACATTGAGTGGCGCGCACGCTGCGTATACGCAATCAGCTTTGGCAAACATTTGCCAAAATAGTTTTCCGTTTTTAAAGCAAAGCAAATGCTTAGCTCGGCATTTTATTAGCTGCTTGTATGTGAATTTAGTCATAAATCTGCAGACGCGCCGCCGCACTGTGCACTGCCGCATGAAATTGAAATATAGTGTGATTTTCACTTTAGCCCGGTCGACACACAAGCACGCGCCCCCTAAAGGCCGCCCTCAGTCGAGGCACCACAACCAACTAGAACGGAATTTAGTGCCAAAAGCTACGCAAAGCCAAAAGATGAAAGCAACAAAACAATTGAGACGACTCTAGTCCGATCTGCCAAACTATGCAATACCCTGCAATGCAACCGTTAAAAGCATTTACTGATATTTACCTCTTGATGTAATATTATGGGGAACTAATTGGAGTTTATTCAATTACTCATTACATTTTCTAGATGTTCCAAGCTAAGCGATTCCTTCAGCTGATATACCTTAAAAATAATCACCACTGCGCCTGGGTAGCCAATAACCATTTGTTATTTATGACAATTTCCTTATGAACTTCAGCCAGCTTCAGTAGATTTCCGCACGTGTCCATGTGCGTAGCTTCTCGCATTCACAACGGCCTCAACTTTGGGGCGCGACCCCAAAAAACATTTTCAATTGCCAAATAGATTCGTTCCTTGACTTTTGACGTCAAGTCTTGCGTGTTCGTTGCGTGCAGTTTTTCGCGGGAAATGGCAAATGCAAAGCGCTTCCTCGCGTGTCTATCTAAATGTTATTATTTGTTATCAGCGCTCTTATTTCCCTACTTTGGCTCCATTAATGGGTTTTTATCGTGCCACTTGCCATTTATTGAGGACTTTTGGCACTTGCTCTGCATATCTTAGCAGCCAGTTAGCTGCCAACTCTCCAACAAAATACGGCAACAAATGTGATTAAAACAACCAAATTAAACACAAATATACAAGTATTTATGTAATACAGGGCTTCAACAAACTTGCCTAAGGATCTTAGACAAAAGTTCTTTCAGGAGTTTTTGCTATGTTGAGCAAAACTTTAAGAGAACAAACAATTTTTAATTGAACTATATATAGATATTTGGTATTTTATTGTCTTAACAACTTGGCGAGTTTTTGCTAAAAAAAAAATTGTCAATTGTTGGATATGTTTTTGGAATGAAGATATTGAAGAGATATATAAGTATGAAAATTTAAAAAATGGGCTAGTATTTGCAATCGACAATCAAAATCCAATATCCTTTAAAGTCAAAAGAGCATTCAAAACATCACTTTAAAAACTGTTTCCACACAATTGTCATGTTCAAATCTTGATAGCAAAATGAGTTTAATTACAGCTTTAGCAACCAGCTGGAGCTTGGCTTTATGTACATAAATAAATTTATTTGTATTTGCCTCTATGCGATTTACATTTATCTTACCTGTCCGCCGTTTGCTTTCGTGCAAATGTCACAGAAAATGAAAAAATATGTGCAGCTAAATGGGCGTGACAATGTTCGGAACTGGCATGTTCGTGTCATAATTCTAAAATTTGTGGTTGTCGTGCCATACGGCACTAAAATTATGGTTAATCTGCATATGTGTGTGTGTGTGTGTGTGCGAGTGTGTGTTTTTGTACTAAATAAGATATCAGTGTTCGAGAATCAACCACAACCTGCTGAGCCAGCTGTTCACAATGTTTAACCCAACCAACAAAATAATTATGCCCATTTAATTTCTGAATACTAAATACACACTATAAATGAATATCTTAAAGCGAAAAAAGAGTGCGCCAACGACTCTTAAATTTAATCATAAAGTTTTTAATTTAAGTTCTTTCCTAGCTATAAGCTTTTGACGTCCAGGACACCCACTTCTTTGAACATGTTCCCAAGTTCAAGGCGAACTACAGAAAAACAAATTCAGCTATTCAGAAAACAGTTTAAATGTTCAGGGCGATAACGATAAGCAATAGATTGTAGTCGATAGTTGAGCAATGTAGACAATTGTCGAATTTGACTGCCTGTCGGACCAATGGCTGAAGTAATTTGTTAAGGCCCGCCAGATGAAGGAGTTGAGGGAGCAGCACCAACAACAACAACAGCAACAACAACACTTTTTGGCTACATAACAAATACACTTCAATCAATGCCAAATGGTCCTGCCGGCAATCATCGAACGTGTGCGTATTTGTGTGTGTGTGTGTGTGTGTGTGTGTGTATGAGTGTGTGTTTGTGGGCGCCACAAAAATGAAAACAAATTTTGGCATGATTGCTGATTGTTTGTCTTTTGCATTGTTTGGCAGGGCTGCCACCGCTGCTGCCACCGCTGCTGCTGCTGCTGCTGGTAGTGTTGCCAACGCACGCGCACATTTATTGCTTCCCAATTGGAAATAAAAATGGCGGCAAGCAGAAAGCCAGTCAGCCAACTAACTAGACAGCCTAGGCTAGCAGCCAGGGAAGCGCATGTGAAGCTCAGGCGAGCGCGCAGTTGACGTGCTATTGAAATGAGCGGCAAGGCAATGCGAACGCGCAGGATAGAACGACACAGCGATAAAACGATAAAAACGAGCCACACACACACACACACATACATACATACACGCTTACGCACGAAAACGAGATGCTTTTTATACCCTGTACCTATAAAAATGGTGGAGGTGCAATTGCATTAACTGATCTCCAACTCCACAAGGCTTACATATGTCATACTAACTTTATGCTCTTGCATATAAATCGATATAAATCGATTATCAGCGCCAAAATTTGCTAAAATATCTATGTGTTCTCCTAAATCTGAATTAATAATATCTTACTTTCCGCTCATAAATTCCCCTTTATGAAAAATTTAACTCTTAATTATTGGTATATGGGCACATCTTAATGGGGGTAGAGTTTCCTAACGATCAAAAAATAAGCACTGATTTTATTTTCGTAAGTAATTTCCCCTAAGGGGAGACAGCGAGCAGAGGAACTCCGCCAAGGCGTCAGAATGTTTATTATGGCGATTCGCAGCGAAGTGCTGAGTATCTCTTGGTCGAGCTGTCTCGTTTAAAGCAATGTTACTAGTATTTTTTTCTCGCTTTGATTTGCTTGATGCTGTTTTTTGCCAGCCGCTCGAACGTTTTTCTTTGGCCAGGCTGCAAACATTTTGCGCTGCCGTTGCTGCTGCCACAGCCGCTGATTAAAACAAACACAATGCGACCGTAATGACGACATATGTACAGGGTTTGTGTATCGGGGCCCAATCGCAAAGCCGCTTTCCGCACAATTGTACAATTTCTGGCGGCAATGTCGTGTGGGAGCCGTGCTGCGCCTTTTCCTTTCATTGATTCATAATTGATAAGCATTACTTTTGCTATTGTTCGATTTATATACGAGTTTGGCATTCATCTGTATACACAAGCACACATGAATGTTTCGTCGGCCTCTTTTGCTTTTTGCTGCCCTTGAGAAATGGCGGCGGCATCTGTGCTGCTCAATTTAGCGTAAATTTTTGTTTTTCTGTCAGCATTTCTGATTAATTTTATTGCCCTGTGCAATTACGTAGCTGACTTATGATTAAATATTACATTTGCATAAAAGTGCTTCAAATCTCTGCGTACAATCACCCTGTATTTTATTTATGCATACTTAATGGCACATGTATAAATCGAAAGTGAATGAACTCGAGTTGGTCTCTCACAAATTTCTTTTTTAAGACTGTTGATTATATATAAAATCTAGAAAATGTGTATTTATATTCAGTCCCTGCTTAAGTTTACTCATGTGCATACATTTTTATATTATTTTTGGTGAATCTTTCCAGCTGTGGTCTTGATCTATTTTCTTTAAAAGCTCACTTTAAGTTCGCAAAACAGCTTAGGTGATTTCATTTTTAAAATGTAGCCTAGCATTCTGGTAATATGCAAAATGAACTTAATTAGTTGCTGTATTGCTGTAAAAAATACGAATGAATATTAATTTGTCTATTGTACGCTCCAAAAAGTATGCTTTAATAATGGCAAAGAGATTGCGGGCAGCGAGCAGAAGCGGCCAATATGGCAACATTAACTGCTTTTAATTAGAGTTGCCGTACATAATCAACTGCAAGGAGTTGGGGCTTCGTAAGTTTTACAAGTTGCGCTTCGCGAACTTCATGCCCAGCCTCCGCATCGGGCGATGGCCGACGGCGGTCCAGGATGTTGTAGCCATAACGAACTTCATGTTGCTGTTGTTGCATGTTGTGCATTTAAAGTTTCTGTAGCGTGCAATGCAGGAAATCATTTTAACAATTTTCTACCTCTGCCAGACCCTGCACAGCCCCATTGCCCCCGCGCTTTCTATACAAGTTCAGTGCACCCGCAACAGACACGCTATGAAAAGGCGCTCCCGACGCCATCGTTGCTTTGTTGTGTATGTGTGTCTGTGTGTGTGTGTGTGTGTGGTTGTGTGTCTGCGTTTTTTGGGCTGCCTGCAGTCCTTTTTATTTGAAGCGGCAGCAGCTACAGCAACGCAGGCTTTCTTCCTTTTGGTAATTATGAATGGCCAACGGGCAGAAAAGGTATAAAAGTCATTGACTTGTCCGCCCGAGCTCCGCCGTGACGCCTTTGTTCAATTAAAACTTTTATGCAAGCGAGTTATCTCTGTTTATTTAATGCATAGCCCGCGGCATGGTTAATCAACTCGGCTGAAAGGCCAACTGCACTTCAATTGACCGCCAAGATCTCTGATGTGTGCACAACCTGACACTACAATTGCAATGCCAGAATGCTCTTCACGCTGTTCGGGGCCAGACAGCTAGACAGCCGAACAGCCTAGACACGTGTCACCATTTAAATACAGCACTTCTCCAACAATACGGTTGTTACGCCCACACACACTCACACACATGCGCGCAAACAACGCCACAACACGTTGCCGCACAAATAAAGCACTTAAATATGTTGCAGCAGCACGAAAAAACAAAGATATAACAATACGAAAACAAAATACATTTTCAGCCTGCAGTTGGGCCAAGAGTCATGTGTTGAGGGTGTCCTTGCGGCTCTGATTGCCGCCGGGCTTGCTCTGGCCATGACCACCCACCCACCTGGCCACCTGCCCTCCATTCCGCCTTACACCTGCCTGACTAATTGCAATGTAAAGTGTTTAGACACAATTTGGTAGTTGCATGTAAGTGCCTCGCTCTCCCTCCCTCTCTCTTTCGTTCTATATCTCTGTCGCTCTCTCCATTCTGCATGCAGACAAAATTGCTCAATTAAGTAGGTGGCTGGCAGTGGGCCCGGGCGGCGGCTCTCTTCTCTTTTATTGCCCGTTTGTGTTTTGGGTGATTTGTGTACTTAAAGTTGGGCACTTTTGCTATTCAGTTTGAAGCACACAAAATTGCCTTCATAATATGTGCATGGGCCTAATAACAAGGCCTATCAAGGCATAATTTGCAACTGCAATATGTCGGCACTGGGTCAATCAAATCACAGTAAAGAAGAGTTCACATGAGGTTAAAGTATAAAGAGCTCAAATGCATTCAAATTGTCGATTAGTTTCAGATAACTTCACTATTTATATGCGAGTTGAAACTAATGGGATGAAATCAGGTTTGAGAAACATTTCCTCATTCTTTAAAAACTGTTTGTATTAACTTATTCTTTCTTTGTTCGTTTGCAGATCTGGGAAGAGGGTAGAAGAAAACTTCTACCCCGAAACTCCTGGCCAGAGCAATTTCTCTTAATAGGTTCTTAACAGAAGAAGCTATTTATTACTCTTTAGTTTTGTTTTAATATGAAGTTAAGCTACATTTTTATGTTTTATCATTAAAGTACACATTAATTGTGCTTTCGCTTTTTAGTGAATGCTTGTAAAACTGAAGTAAACATACGACAATCCCCTTTGGCTGTGTTCCCTTCACTCCAATGTAATATTTGTGCATTCATTTGCCCGATCGCATGTAGGCTGTAATATCAGCTTATGCGATGCCAACGAATTCTATTAATATAACAGCATTCAGCTCTCAACTTTCATTCAATCATGCCGCAAGCATGCGGCCTATCAATGGACAGGCCTCTGACAAATAGCCGTGTATCAAGAGGCGCACACTCCAAAATGCTCCGACTTGTGTGTAATCGAAATGCTTTCGTACACCGACATTTTATCTATGCCTTTAACCCAAGCCCGACTAGTGCGAATAACGTATAACGACTATGCCAACAAACTTTGATTTATGACAATCTAGTTCATTTGATTATTGCTACTAGAGACAGCACTGACTGGACGCTGGGCAGCCAACGCACCGAGCGTCCAGTCAATTGGGCTGCCGCCCATTCGGTTCTGTGTAAAACATTTTCATTTTCCATTCAAATTCAATGCTAATCTACTTGCAGGACAAGCCGAATTTCGGGGCGGGGCCGACTTGCTTAGACATCATTTATCATGGGACCGAAAGGACCGGGCCTCGTTTCGCAGGCTGTTGGGTGCGAGTATTTGTACTAGGCCAAGCGCATAATCAACACATAGGTCTCATCATTTTCTGTGTGCGATACATTTGGATACAGCTTGCTTTTCCTTTTTTTTTCAATTTTTTTTTTGTTGTTGCTCTTCTCTTTTTAGATATTCTTTTTTCGGCCAGCACGTGCAGCACATTAGGCTGTGGCAATGCCATCGTATTTTACAGTCCGAGAGTTGCATGTGCAAAAAAAAGGGAGAGAAAATGGGGAATAAAGTTTAGCTGGATGGCCAGCCGTGCGTATACGTAACCAGGCTGACCCATAAAACAAATTTATATATGCGTTATATTTCGCGTTGTCCCAAATGAGCAGCTGAGTGAAATTTTAGTCGAGTCGTGAGCGCATTAGTTATGCGCAACTTACACGCCATAATAAAATAATATTACATTTCGCCAGTCGCAGAGATGTGCTTCACATCAGATTTGTCCCCATTTCTCACAAAATCCGGGCAGTCGGAGTCGGGCCGTGCCTCATTAAGTATACTGCAAAACCACGCCAAGTCTTTGAGGCAAAGCACTCCGGCTGTCGCTCATTTCAGTGAGTGTGTTTTTTGTCTGCGGTTTTAATTTACTCTTGCTTCATAGGACTCTGTCTCTGTTGCTGCCACTCGCTCGGCAGAGTCGCAGTGCTTCGCTCTCCTTGTGCCTCCCCGCGCACGTCTGCTGCACAGTCGGGCAATGTCGCCAGCGGCAGCAGGTTAAGCTCCTACTTGAACTTCTAAGTGTTGGTGTTACATGAGCTGAGGTGTTGTTTGGCAACTGCCTTTGACGTCTATGTAAGCTCACATATGCCCACAGACTTCTCGGTGCATGTGTGGCATGTATAGCAATGTGTGTCTGTATGCCTCTGTGTGTATGTGTGTGGCATGTTTGTGGCGTGTTTGAGTATAACGCTTTGGGTGTCTACTGCCTCGGCATGTCCGTCTAAGCTCCTGATTCTTTTACTGACGTTTTCAGAAATCGCCATGTTATTTACAGCTTCCAGTTATTAGGTTTGCTACAAACCAGAAAAAGCCCTTCCACATCTCCACATGGAATAGAATATGAGCGGTTTATATGGATGTCAAATGGCGGGCACATAAATTGAGGTACTTTAAAGGCTTTAACGCCAGGTAGTATCATCAGCAAACGAGACTCAAGCCGTCACGTTGATGAGCGAAAAGCAATTAAAAGTGCAAAAAATGGCATTAGAAGGCAAAATGGTTTAAAAATAGTGTGGCAGAAAGTAGAGAGACTTTGCCCAGTAAATTAAAAAGAAGAGGAGAGCAAAAAGTAAGTGTAAGTATATAAGAGTAGAAACGTAATTTCTGTTTTATTGTTCATAATAATTCCAGTGCTCGAAGCGCGTGTTTAACGAATTATCCGCACTGCTCTTAATTGTGTGAGGGCAAATGAATGTCGGATTGGATTAATGTATTCATTCTTAATCAGCCCAGTCTTGTCTTTAAGACTAGAGAAAATAAGAAACTATCCAAACTTAAGAAATTAGAGACAAAGGTCTTTCGCTAAATTGGAAATATAAACTTTATACAAGTGTAAATAATTTGAAGGTTTATAATTTAATAGATTTTTGAGGTATGCTATAATTATATAGAATTCATTAAGGGATTTTGTAAGAAAATGATCAATGTTTTGATTGGCTTATTCAACGAGAAAAACTATGAAATAAGCAGAATATGAAATGAAAATAAAAAAGCAATCGGCCAATTATTAAAATAAACTTAAATTCGTCGAGACATTCACCTTTTCATTGGCCTGAAGCCAATTAAAGAATGATTTTGCGTCAACGAAACCTTACGAGCTGTGCAGTTAATACCCAGCAGACTAAAAGCAACTTTGCTATGAAATAAATATATGTACACATAAGCGTGTAAATAAATTATACATGTACACATAAGTCCTCAATTGGGTCGAATGCATTGTATAGCAACATTTGACACTGTGCGATTGTTAATGGATTTTCATAGCTTTTACGACTTCTTCAATCCAATTTGAGGTTCACAGAAAAATGGTTCTCGCAAAATGTTTCGCTTGTATTTAACATAACCATTCCGAGTTTTGGGCAGTGCTTAAAAAGCTTATATTCCGTAGAATCTGGCAACCCGGAATGCATATTTTTGAGAAATCATTTATAGTTGAGTGCGTGGCAATATGTGCTTCTAGGGAATTATGGTGAATGCGAATTTGGGAATTGGGCTTATCAAGTTTCACCTCAGTTTTCGGCATGCGCTGCGTAATTAATTATTTGCGTCACTAAGTCGAGCCATTTCCATGCCAGACGCATATATTCAAGGGACCGCAGCATCGCCGCCTCCGACTCCTTTTTGCATAATTCAACCACTGGCAGGCGGGTCACGTAGACAACGCAAACGGCGTGATTAGGGTTTTCGGCTCAGCCGAAGCGCTGCGGCCAAGGATTCTATCCAGGTTCCAGGCTCTGAATAACCACAACATGTGTGTGTTTGTGTGTGTGTGTGTGTGTGTGTGTGTGTGTGTGATGTGGCTGTGGCAAGTCTTGTTGTTGCTGTTGATATTGTGGTTGTTGTTGTAGTTGTTGTTGTTTATGCTGCTGGCATCATTAATACCCAAATCAAAGTTTGCTTGCTTGTAACGCAGTTGTGTAAAACGTTCAAGTTTGAAGGGTGATGGGGGGGCCAAATGTCAAGCAGTTTTAATTGTTAACTTTTATTGGTATTTTGTGTGGCATTCTTTTAATTAGGCATGTTGTTAAGCTAACAGTTATTAGTAAGAAATTTATTAAATAGTTTAAGCATTCAGTGTAATAAGTTTTTATCATATCACAGCTTGTCAAAAATGAAATATGAAACCAGGAATGAGAGTCGAATAGCTAATACACTTTCTAACACATAAGAAGACTATTCCCAGTGCTGTTAAGCTTCAAAAAGGCCAAAAAATTTAATATGATAATTGAGCCACAAACTTAGTTGAAAACTAATATTTTGGGCTAGCTGAAAAATGTTTAAAAATATTTTTAATTTAGTTATGTGAAATATATTAAATATTCAAGTAATGAATATCTCGGCTTAATTAAAAACCAACTACAATTAATAATGTTAAAATGCAAATGAGCCTAAAATATTTTGTAAAACGTTTAACCGTCGAATAATGGTGAAAAGCATACCAAAATAAATAACTGCCAGTACGTTTTATGCATTCTGAACGGCCAAATGTGTAATTCAATGCTGATGAGCCTTTTGGAAAAATCAGCGAACATAAACCGCTGGATGCTGGTCAACATTAATTGGCTGAAGGCCGCAAATATAAATTGCATTTATTTGCAGGCGTGTCGAGGCGTGTATGTATGTTAAATAGCTGCGGACTGAACCTCAAATTCAGTCGGTTTGCTGACTAAGGCTTCATTAGTCGAAACTTCTTAATTGTTTCATTAATGCAATGCAATCCGTTTGCTTGGTACTTAATTTAATTTTATTTGCTGTCGCTGGCCGTTGCCGTTGCTGTAGTTTTTAAATAATTGTGCGCAATTATTTCACCCAATTTAACATTTCCTTTCTCTGTGTGTATGGGTTAGTGTGCGTGTTTGTGTGAGTGCGGATTTCGTGCTTACTGTACACATTTAAATGACATCATTTATATTCCGGCGGGATAAGCACTTGATGTAAAATTACAGGCGACGAGAGCTCGCCAGAATAAAAATAAAATATTCAATTAAACCCCTTTTCTTCGCCAAATACCGTTGACAGCGCTTATTAATCTGACGTCATTTTTTTCTTTTGTGTCTCACGCACTACCCCCCGCCCCCGCCCTCCCGCCCTCCCACTCTATCGCTCTGTCATTTTTTCGCTGTGAAATTTAATTAATATAATTGTTATTACCACAAGGCTTTCATGTTTGCTCCCGCTGTCCAGTCCGAGGCCTAATAAAAGTGTATACCTGGACGAGGTGAGTCTGCGAGTGAGCCTGGCCATAGAAATGGCAATTCATTATTTGCATAAAACCCAACCTCAAGCACCACTCAAACAGCGAACCGCGCACTTCAAGCCCAACGTCAGCCTTTTGCCCATATTTTTGCATTTGTGCGCACGAAGCGCGCTGCTTAGCTTTATTTTGTGCATCTCCTACTACGAAAGAGTACTATGCGGCTATCTGAAAAAGATTACAAGCTTTGTTACAACACGCTATCAAAATTTAACTTATTAACTTGTAAATAAATTAATATCATAAATATGAATAGCAATTGAATCAAGTTCATTCACGTTGAATAGTTTTTAATTTTTACTAACAGAGAAACTTATCAGAAATTATCAGAGCGTGTTAAATTCTTTTTCACATATATTTTCTGGGTAAAAAAATTGTTAAACAAATTGAGATTTATTTAACAATGTCAACAGCAATTTTCAAAAGCGCTCAAATTTCGTGAAAATACCATTTATATAAACATCCAACGTTTCTCGCAACTCAGAAAACAATTATCCCAGTAATTATCCCTTTCAATTGATAATAATGTATATACCTTGTGGGAATTGTTCAGGTGATATTTGAATCTGTAAAACTAATTATATTAATTAAAGCAAATGTTAACATATTTAAAAAGAGATCGTCTTATGTTCATTCAAAGTGTATGCAATAGTCAAAACTAACCCATAAAAGTATTCTTTTTGCAAGCCATTTACTTTTTTCTATATACCATTTACTTATTTATATACAGAGCACACACTATATAGTTTTGCGCTTGGCAGAACGCGAAATTTGTTTTGGCCAGCCAAAAAAGCCACCATCGTCAAATTTGAATGAATGACTGCAGTGGAAATGCAACTGCCAGTCAGTCAGAAAGAGTTGAGGGTTTGTTTTTGGAAGCTACTCGAAAAGAAAAAAATAAAAAGCATTGCCTACTTTTTAGCTGAAGTGCTGCGGCTGCCGCTGCGGCTTTTTGCATTCGCAAATGGTGAAAGTCATTTATTTCAAACAAATCATTTGCCATGCCAACTAGGCAGCGAGTGGGGACACTTGGCAGACACTTGAGTATTGGTTCGGAAAAAGCCGACATGTTAAAGCGGCATTGGATCATTAAAGCCGTCAGCCAACTTGGGGCCGGGAGGCCAATTTTTCAAAGCACACGAACAAGAACTTTGACTGACGCTTGTCGTTGTCGTTGCGAGATAAACTTCTCTGGTTCGAAACTTATTGAGGCGCAAACAGTTGGCCTGGGCCACCAAACAACTGTCTGTTGCTATATATATGTACACTAAAAGAAACTCATGGGCTTAAAACACAAAATGCTTTTTACAGACTTTGGCTAGATTTTCAAGCTGGAAGTAGTAAAAAGTTCTTGATTTGAGAGCAAGATGTTATTTAAAGTTGTTTTCGTCTTTACTACTTAGAAAACTTAAGAAAAAGCCATGCAAAATTGAACAATATGTTCTTTATGCATACTTAACTATACTGTACCTAAAGAATTGTGTTTTATATTCTTAATTTTTTTTGCTGTGTAGGTACCATGCAAACATAAGACGACTGGCTGGCACGCCCATTGTTATAGGGCTCACGCCGCCCAGAAAACATCAAGCCACCGCCATTGGCATTGGCGTACCCCAGTCGCCGTCGTATGATAAACTTTTCTAATTGTCAGTTTCAGCAAGTGACAAACGACAGAAATTATGTTATCTTATCAAAGTTGGCGCTACTTTTGCTCGCAATGTGCTGGCTGTTGTGTCTGTGTGAGGGTGTGCGGGTGTGGGGTGTGTGTGCGTATCTGTGTGCTGGTGTGTGTTGTGCTGGTAGGACAAGTTGCCGCCAGTCGTTCGAAATTTAAAAATATTATCTTAAAGCATGTTGTTTGTATATATAGACATTGTTGCCTCCGAAGAAGTTGTTGTCGTGGCTGTTGTTGATTTTCCTGCTGTTGTTATAACTGTTACTGTTACTGTTACTTATTAACATTACAAAAGTGCGTGTGCTGTGCCTTTTGGGCGTAAATTCAGTTATGCCAAATTGACTTTTCCGACTGAGACGCATTCAACCCATCCCCAAGAAACAGATGTCTTAAAATGCAGACGTTTTTCGCAGTCTGTTTTACTTTATTTGGCTTGCTTTGGTTGGGGCTTCGTTTGGCAGCACTTAAGGCGAAACGGCGAAACATCTGCTGCATTTCCCAGGCCTAGTTTCTTGCTTGAAACCTTGCTAGGCATATCATTTACACACATATTTACATACACACACATTGAACTCGAAGGGAGTGCACTGTCTAGCCAAGTCGGAGGGAAACTTGCCAGTTGACATGAAAAATGCCTTTTGATTGATAACCGAGCCGAGCAATGTTTATTTAATAAATGAAATTCATGCATATACATTTCATTTATTCCCTTTGCTGGCCTAACTCAGGCCGTCTTTTGTTTTACCAAGAGCTCACAAACTGCCATCTGATGTTATGAAGCAGTTGACAAGGCACTCCCCTTACATATTTATATTTATATATGTGTGCTAGAATTTCCAGACAAAAACTCTTACTGAATTTCAAGCTCTGGCTTTACTTTTGTCTTTAAACGAAATCATATTTTAAAAGGCAGAAAAGCAAAGGCGTGTTGAACGTTAGCTTTTGCTTTTTTCAACAGTCTTTAATCCCAATACACAGTGTACTAATCATCTATTTTGTCTAAGGTATATAATTTATATGATATTTTTCAAATTTAAATTTCTTTAACAGTCCGCAGGCTAGACCTATCAAAAGACACATCTGTCTAGCTATATATATATTTATATTTCTATCAGACTTTTTTAAAGCAAAGCAACTAACCAAAAAGCTTATCACAAGGGTATTCACTTAAAAAGAAAACGTTAAAAGTAACAAGTGCAACAGTTGAAAGTGCGCCCTCGTTAGGTTAGGTGACAGTTGAGCAGTTTTCGCAAACAGAACTACAATCTGCACAGAAGGTTTTAGTCACACCGAAATACTGTCAAAAAATAAAATATGAAAACGTTCACGTAACTGCACGAATATTTGATGTAGTAATAATATAAATATAAAAAAAAGCTTTACCATGGCAGCAGCACAACAACATTTCATCTTTGTTTTCTTTTTTTCGCAGTGCGCTTTATAGCGTGAAGCGGAATAATTCAATCAGCACAGGAAAGGGAAAAAAGCAAATGGAAAGGGCCCAGCTTGCTGCGCGTTGTGTCCTCCACTGTCACTTTTCTGCAAGCGCAAAATCCAAGCAATTTAAACTTAAAACACTTGCAGTGAAAAGCGCGCGTGCAACTTAAACAAACCGGAAAAGCAAACACAGCAGTGCGACACAGTTAAGGAGGAACTTCCTGTTCGGCAAGGCATGGCTAAACAACAACAGAGGCGGCAGCTGTAGTATCAAGGATGTGACACAAGTGGAGCTCTGCTACGCACTGCGCTCTCTCAAGTCGCCATCATCCTGGCCAAGGACATGTGCGTCATGGGGGCGTTGCCTTTGCCAGCTTAATTTCATTTATTTACCTGAAAGCTGTTTATGTGCTTGTGAAATTACAAATTAAATTTTTAATCACGAATTAAAAGAACAGCAGCGCACTGAGAGGATGTCCTGCCGCGTGTGCCTGCGCTCAACTGAGCTTGTGTGCGTGTGTGTGTGTGTGTGTGTGTGTGTGTCTGTGTAGATTTATCTGTATCTGTTGTCGCTCCATTTCTAGTTGATTAACTGCAGCAGCAACTGCAACAGCCCAGAGTATGAGATACGCAATTAAAAGCTGCTGCTACTACGCTTTCTGTTGCTGGAATTTATTGTATTTTGAGGCGTTCCAAAAGTTGAATTCTCTCAAGATTCACAAACATTTTAAAATGTTGTGAAACTTGTGAAGCAGAGCATAACAAAATATTTAATTTATAACGATTATATTAAAAATATAGATAATACATATATAGTTAAAAGTTACAATAACTTAATCGAACAATTGTTTAATAAGTTCAAATGAGATATAAACATTTTATAAAAAGCTTACTCTTAAAAAAATACCAAATATTCTCAAGAATTAAAGGAAAATAAAAACCAATCATTCCATTTGAAATAGTTAATTTTAAACTTTTATTATTTTATTTTAAAATTAGTTAATATTTTTATACTTCTTTAATATTATTTATTGTTAGGCGAGCTAAAAATAAAATGAATTTGAGAACTCGTGCGATTTATACGTCCTTCATGCTTATGCGTCATTAATTTTTTTGGTGCCGTTCACGCTTGTGTAGGTGCCTGGAAGCTGGGAGGCAAGGTCTCAGTCGCAGTCGAAAAGCGCCTTGGCCCGCAGCTCGTTGCGACCATAAGAAATAATGTTGTTTATGTTGTGCAAACATAAAATTTTTTTTGTTACTTCTCCCCTTTATGTGGTACATACCTATATATAAGAATATAAGTTGCCAGCCTGACTTTCACAATATTTATATATAAGCGTGTGTGTGTGTGTGTGTGCTTGTGTGTGTATACATACGGGCATTGCCAATTTTTGTCGTTTCTCTGCAGCTTTGTGCTTTGCCTTTTTGCGCGCTGGCAATAAAGTTGTTGGAATTTAGCTGAACCGAAAATAGTTTATGGCGGAAGTCATTAAGTGGCTCGGTTTACAGCAGCCGCAACATGAAAAACAGAAGTGCCCACACCGACGCTGAGCCCCAGCTCGAGCCCAGACCGGGTCCCGGATACGGACACGGATCTGGGCCCAACACAGCCATGCGGCTCTGTGTCGTTTGTGTGCCGACTTTTTTACGATATTTTTATAGACGAATTATGGTTTTTATTTGGCGCTTTCTCTACACATAACATATATGATCCTTTATGCTGCCGTTTTGTTTCACGGCTCGACTTTTATTTATTATTTTTGTTTTTAATTTAATTATTTTAAAATGATTTGTGCACATAGTCACATATAAAGGAAATGTTAACTGAAATACGCACTGCACACAAATTGCTTTTTTATCGAGTTAGCAGCGGCTGCTGAAATGGCATTCAATTAACATTTCTTTATGCTCCACACATGGCTTAGTAATTAAGTTAGCTTCAATAACTTGTTTTGCCTTTTACATTTGCATTTCGATGCATTCGAATTCCCGATGCTGACAAACCGCAAGCCCGAAAAAATGTTGCCCACAGCTTAAGGGATGTGTTGAAATTTATTTGGCTTGCCAACTTTTGCACACTTTAAATTCTAATTTCATGCATTTTGCACATCAATAAAATGCCTTGACTCTTACTTAGACCAGATCCTCTCCACACTACCCACTCCGGACATGATTCGTTTTTATGAGTATGATTCTCCATCACCAGGGAAAACGTGAGCGAAGTTAACAGGCTCATCTTTTGGGTTGCTTTTGGCCTGCTTAACGGCCATGCGAATAGTGGGCAAAGCTCTTGGTAATGTTTTATATAGGAAGAGTGAGCTCATAAACGCGTAGTGTACTGAGAATCTTGTAAGGAATGGAAAGCCATGAATAATATGGTGAAGTGCTTTTAAAATAAACCACTTCATTAAAATATCAAATGCTTTTACGTTTTTAAAAGGTTAAATGCGTATTATTAAAATTAAGTCAAGCAAATAGCTTTTAAAAAGAAAACATAAACAGAACAAATATGTATGCATGTGAGTACGTTCTGTAACACGAAGCTTAGACCACGTTTACTTTACGCTGCGCCGCAAGGTAACAAGTATTTATATTTCAACAGTGCCTTACTATGCGATTCTCATAATTTCAAGTATTTCTTGCAGCTTTTTATGCTTTTATTATCAGTGTTATACTAATAATAGGTCTCTGCTCATACTCTTACTTTAGTTTATTCTGATGAACTAAAAATTATCTTCTTTCTGTCACTCTCTCTCTCTCCCTCCCTCTCCCCTGCGCTCTATCTCTCTCTATCTCTCGCTCTTTCTTTTATTTTATGTCTATAAATTTCTCCTGCTGCTGCTCTAACCCGCTTTTTATTCTTCTTATACTTAAGTGATGAGTATACATAAAAAGCTAGCAAAAAGATATTTATGCATGGGAATGTGATTAGACATATAAGCACTTAGGACCTAGATCCTTATAAGTATAATTACTTATTATATACGCGCTAATAATTTATATTCAACATAACCACCAAAAGCCATTTCTAAGCAGCCGTCTGAATAATTGTTCTTTTATATTTAAAAGTTTTAGTATACATTTGAATTATTTTAACCAGTTTATGCGCAGACACAAACACCGACAAACCAGTTAACAGGGAACCATAAAAATGCACTACGAAAAATTATAGAAAACTTCCTAATGATGCTGAAGCTTTATAGAGATTATTTGCTGCTGACTGCTGAAACTGATTGATGGCTCTAATTAAATTTGCAGCAGCGTCAAACTTTTATTGTAAGCCACAAAAGTAAAACTTTCTGGAGAATCAGCTATGAAACTGCGCACAGCAATAGAACGCAAAGCGAAAAGTATATAATAGCATTTATTTAAACTTAGCCAAGCCACAAAATGGCATTAAATATACTGTATGAAGCCAGAAGTATGTTGTGTGTGTATGTGCGTTGCGAAAGCTTGGGGGCAACAGAGGCCAAAGGGCTGTTGTCGCCTTATCTGTGTGAGCAGGCGACGATTTATGATTGCACACTCAGCATAATCAATTCTTATAAATTATTGTTATTGTTGGCGGTCTGGTTAACGGTAGAGACTTTGAAGGCGTGTGTGCGGGGGCAGCTGCTGACAACATTAAACAATCAGCATGACTTATGGGCACACTGAACCAGAAAGTCAACCAAAAAGCCGCTCACAAATTCACAGACTACACTCGCATAAACACCGCAGTCTTTAAATTTAATGGGCTTTAAGCGAGCGAGCTGTGTGGAAGCCGTTGCGACCACCACAAGGACCAAAAGGACTGGCAGCCAGCATTTGCAATAAACAAAGTCTGGCAGAAAAGATCAATGACTCCATTGAAGTTCAATAAAATGTGCTGGCCCAAAATGAAGGTGCACCGCAGTCTGCGACACAAACCCGTACAAAACCTATCGGTCGAGCGCCAATAACTGCGGCAGACTCAAAGAGCATTGCATGCATAAATAATGCGCTGCCTGCGACTGGTTACCAGAGGAGCGTGGGGTGTGTGTGTTGGAGCTGGTCCTGGTCACGGATCCGTTGGTGAAGAGCTGTTCGTTATGCTGCACAGCCTGTCCTGGCATTCAATATTACGTTATGCACAATATGAGCAGAAAAAAAACAAGAGTACTGTCCAGACTGATCGACTAATACGTACCCTATGCCCCGATACAAAAGGCCATAGTGCACATTTGCATTCACTGAGAGATTAAAGTGACGATTATTTTTACTGTAAGTAAAATTGAAATAGCATTGTAATATCTGGACAATAATAATGTCATCCCTTATGCCAGATACTCTTTCCCCTCATTACTTGAAGACGAGTAAGAAAAAGAGCACAAGTAATATATTCGTTAAGTAGAGAGTAATCGTTGCTTATACCCTTGCGACATACTTTTAAACGTGTGCAGGGTATAGAGAATACTTCAAATTGCATCGGTCCCAGCAAGGGAAAGGGGACAACAATGCAAACAAAATCCATTTTCTTTTTTTTTATTTGCAAATTTCAAAGGTAATTTTTAGCCAATGCCAGTGACAGTTGAAAGCGAATACCTTGGCTGACTTTAGTTGCGGCTATCGGTTTTACTCCGACTTATTTATTTTTCCTAGTGTACTTAAGGTTTTTGTTTTAGTTGTGCATTTGTGTAATTGCTCAAGCCAAGGCTGAAAAGTGCGCTACAGTGAAATTGAAATTGATAATTGAATTAACCGCGCAAATGTCAATTGTTTGCACCTGCCGACAATTTTAATTGAATTTATTTAAGCCGCTGGCAAAGTTTTTGGCCGCTTTTTCATTTGCCAGACGCAGCAGACCAAAAACTCAGCGCAGAAAATGTTAATAAAATATTTTAAAGAGTCAAAACATTTTATTTAAAAATAAGAAATTCGTTAAAAAACCAGCCTGTTTTTAATATACACAACTAAAATATATGCTATAACTGTTACAATTCACTTTCGATATTAAAATTACGATAAAAATTATTAATTTTTGTATTGTAAATTTATAAGCAAAGATAATTCCGATAATAACTGAGCACATCTAACAAATGTTTATGTATTCAAAAGTTTATTTATCATTAAGTACTTTTATTATTCTCTTTACTATTGATTTTATCTAAAGTTAATATTTGAAATATGTTCCGCAAGCATATGTGCACACATTTGTGTTTGTCTAATAGCTGTTTCTCTCTGGTCAATTGCTTGTTGTACCAAAGCCAGCAAATAGTTTGCATTAGCTTGCATTAACTTGCTGCAAGATGCAACAAGAAACTCGCAACATATCTTAGGTTCTACATATTCCAGTTCTTGTTCTAGGTCATATTGCTTGCAAAGGAAATGCCATGCAGTTGATAATAAAATACAGCATAGCATAATTATACATATGCAACTAATGCGCCATAATTTGTAAGGGCTGCTTTACTCTTCGACACACACGAACTAAAGCTGGACCACAGTTGTGGCACTGCGTCTGACAGGCCCGGGGCACTGATGCATTAGCCAAACCGGAGCATATGTGAAAATCTATTAGCACATTTTACAAGCAAATACTTAATGCCATAATAGCTGCCTTCTGTGAACATTAACTGACTTCCGGCCCATAAAGTTGTGTACACAAAATCGAGAGTGGCCAGTGCCCA
This sequence comes from Drosophila ezoana, assembly GCA_035045725.1. Lineage (NCBI taxonomy): Eukaryota > Metazoa > Arthropoda > Insecta > Diptera > Drosophilidae > Drosophila > Drosophila ezoana. Next base: position 8,719,980 of record JAWNOU010000092.1, read on the forward strand.
AATGGCTGCTGGCATATAATGACTAAAGCCCGTTAATATTTCTCCATAATATGTGAGGTTGCTCAGGATGCAAATTTTAGTATTTTTCTGGCTCTGAAACTTTCTAAACACCCAGCTGGGGTAAGCATAATGAAAACTAATTTGGCAAAGGACATTGCTACACAGCAATACCTATGCAAGCATAATATATAATTGTGTGAGTGTGTGTGTGTGTGGGTGCATTAGCTGCACGTGCTAAATGTATGCTTATCGAAAATGAAGAACATGTGGAATGTTGAAGATTAAATTCCCGACGAAATGTAGGGAAATGCGTGATAAAAGTCAAAAGTCGAATATGGAGCTCAGCAGAAGTTATTTTACAACATAGTTTTCTGATCTAGCGCATATATATAAATAAAGTGATCCGAGATTTTTTCTTCCATTTGCAAACACATTTTGTGGCAAAATTATCAAACCCGCTGGAGGTCTATACATATGAACATCAATCGACTCGCATTGAATAGAGGAGGGCAGGAGGTGGGTGTTTGTAATACGGAAAAATTCATTTTCTTGCCTATCAATCAAGTGGCCCTCATTTGGTGCCGGTCAAGACTGAAAGCAGTTTTTCTGGTGCCTTTAATAGAGATGTAAAGCTTAGCTCTGAGTGTCCTTATTAACTGCCAGCCATAATTCATTTTGGTCACACAAAACTTATTTGATAACATAACCGAGATACTACACTCGACTCGACTCGAGGCGACTCACTCACGTATTGATAAATTTTGTGTGAGACGCGCGTGTGGGAAGAAATTCTGTCAAAACTTAAGCCATGCAGCAGCAGCTAGCGAAAGATGTCCTTCAAAATCTGAAATGTCAAATAACTGGAACATCAAGCGGTTGAGTGGTCCACCCCCCACCAACCCACATACTGTCACAGCTTTGCAAATCAACTCGGGCTTAGTCGAAGGCTCGCCACGCTTCGTTGCTCAAAGGAGTGTCAGTGTCGTTTGGCACGCATCCGCATCCGCATCCTGGAGATTCTATGATTGTGTGCGCCTCTGTGTCGACCTCGATGCTACAGACGTATGTATGATGCAATGCATAAATGATAAATGACTTGTGTGCCTGAATGAGAGATAGTGATAAAGCAACTGCCGACCGACCCGCCAGCGAACTACTTTTGACAAATGGCTGACTCCACCCTGGGCCAACACCGAGACAATGGCTTTCAGTTGAACCCAAAGCCAAAGCCAAAGCCAAAGCTGATGCTCTAGCTGTGCGGCTGAGTCTAAAGCAATTCCTGCATTCGTGGCATTCTTTAACCCCTGGCTTTATTATAAACTCGCATAATCGCTGCCCATTTGGTTGATTCAGGCTGGAAAGGAGTGCGCGAGGCTTCAAGTTGTCAGAAGTTGCTTAGCTGCCTCGTTACTGAGTAGTTTGCTGCTGCTGTTCTAGTTAGTTGCCTGGCAACAGCTTTTGTTATATGCTAAAATGATTAATGTGTTGCCAAGTCTTGAACAGCATCTACCTTGACGACTGCCAAGTTGTAGCCCAGTTAATTGAGCGCTTGATGCGCCTTAAGCGTTCTTTTTGTGACAACGCCTTCTCAATAGCTTTCAATTGTGCAGCCCAAGAAAGAAAAAAAAAACAAGCAGCATGTCAGAAAGTCGCAAGTCCAACCGAAAAACTAATGTCAACCAAAACTTCATTACAAATTCCACTGCACAAAAAGAGATAAAAATTATGTGATGCACAAGGGTTTAATACTTGTGGGGGACTAAAGATGCACAGTCGTTGCTCAAAAATCACCACACATTGGCTCTAGGCTTTATTTCAATTTTTGAAAAATGTAACCCTTAAACGTATACCACAAAGTACAAACTATATTTAGGTTAATATAATTGGACTCAATTTAAAATGATAGGAATCTCTGCTATTGGAAACACGCTCAAAAACAAATTTTCTTTGAGTGTCTGAGATCATTTTTGTGATACAAAGAAATATTTACGAAAGAAAATGTTCTGTGCAATTGAATCGACAGTAGAGAGGTGTGCCTATTATTTTTCCCATGACTGTAGGTGCAGAACATATTTCAAAGGGGTCGACAGTCCGATGCCACTGACTATTGCTGCATTGCACTCGTGTTTTTCTGGGTTATAACAATGCGGCACAACCAGAACTTGACTTTTAATGTTTCCTCAATTAGAAGGCACACAAAAGCAGTAGCCAAAAAGGTGAAGTCGTGTCGCGGCCACCAAAAAAAAAATAGGAAAAGAGAAAAAACTTAAATGCGCATTAATAACAAAGTGCAGCAGCAGCCGACCCAGGGCGGCAAAAAGTACTCTCCCTCCCTCTATCTCTCTGACTCTGACTCTGACTCGCCAACCACACTGGCAGCACTCACACACACACACTTGCTAAGTAGATGCAGCACAAGAAGTCAACGACTGTCGACGACCACAACATGGCAACTGGCAGCGAGGGCAAAGGGCAGCTGGGGCTGGGCAACTTGCAACTTGCAACTGGCAACTAACAACTTGGCAAGGGGCAGCATAACTCAAAACTGTTGGCAGCACACGACGACAAAATTGTGAGCAGGCACGGGAATGGAAACGGACACAGGCAGAGGCACAGGAGCGGGCACAGGAGTTGGCACAGGAGCTGACTATTCCAGGAAATGGCAGCACGTTCGGTACACAGAACTGATGCAGTCCCAACGAGTGCGGCTGTCTAAGAAGATTGATGATGTGCAGCCTTAGCAGCCACAGTAGTAGCAGCAGCAGCAGCCGCATCTAGAGGTGCTCCAGCCTGGGGAACTCTCACCCTCGCGCGCCTGCCAGCTGCTTAGCCCGGGCTTAACTTTATGCTGACAGCGCCTTGGCACTTGGTAAATGCAGAGCTTTCCTTGCCTTTGCTTAGCTGATTTGCTGCATGTCTGCCTGTCCACAGCGGGGAGTGGCAGGGCGGCAACCATAACAGGCATTCGAGGCGGGGCTGCCAGACGGACTGCACTTATTGTAGCTGATTTAAAATTTGCACCTTTGCCACCACACCGCACACACACAGACACACACACACACACGCACGTATACACACATATATCACTGGGGTCTAACAGACTGCTCTTCGTCTTCGTGTCTGCCACGCCTGGCATTTTAAATGGCCTTTGCCACATTGTCGGAGCTGTGGCCTCCGTTTCCAACCGTTCAGCTGTTTGTTTGAGGCTGCACTTTTGCCCTAAAATGACAGCATTCAATTAAATTCCGATTGTTTATTGCAGTTGCAAGGAATATAATAAAATGACATCATGTAGATATGAACTCAATCGGACCTTGGCAATTCGTTTCTAGTATATATCAATTAAGTGTTGTAAAGTACTCCGATAAGTGCTGTCAAATTTACAATACATACAAATCTATGTGAATCCACGATTTGTAATAAAAGTTATGTCAAAAAATTACATTAAAATAAAGCTGTTTTCTGTGAGTATTATTATTCTACAGCTTTTGCTTCAATTAGAAACAACATAGAAGTAAACTACGCAAACAATCAAAAATTAACATATGACTATGATCTGAACAAAATTAACGTAATAAATATTTTAGTGGTCGTCATATTAAATCTTAAATGTATCAAAGATACCTCCCTCTGTCTGTTATATACTTTTGATCAAAGCCATTATATTGGGTATAGGCCAATTTCAATGGGTTCAGCATATTTACAGAGTCTAGGCCAAATAGGCTTTTCATAAAACTAACTAAGCCCGAACAATCAGGCGACCCAATTGGATTGGGGATTTTTTTTCTCTCTCACACATTGTTTTGAGTTGAATGTGAAAGTGAAACTTTTAAGATTTGCATTTTATTTAACATACACAGAGGCCATTGGCTGAGCTGAGAAAAGTGGCAAAAGAAATCCATTTCCATACAACTCAAATACGAATGAGTTGAGTGCGTGAAACATGAGCAATTTCCCAAAGAAGCAGCACAAAGGCATAAATTGTTCCAGAGTCGTTTCGGTGGGATTCAGTTCGATTCGGGGCCAGCCAAGCGGCTAACAACTCCCCCCTTAAGTACGAAAACTAAACTAAAACTACCAAATGGCAGACACAACTTTGTAAAATAACATACGTATATACAAGTATCTAAAGCTATGTTGAGGCTATGGCGAAGATGGGGGGGGTGTGGTTCGGATGAGCTTATGTTGCAGGCCACTTGCTATGCACATGCCCTTTTTTTGCCAGTTGCATTTACAGAAAACCAATAAACTTAAATGGAAAATCCGTAAACTATAAATCATGGCTTAAGTCCATTTCCTTGGTTGTCAATACGTTTCCGCTTTGTTGTGGGTTCGAAAATATAACGCACACAGACAGACAGTGGCACACAAACACACTCAGAGACACAATTGTAGTTCTAACTCGGCTCCAGGCGCAGCGTGTAACTGTTGCCGGCACATTTGTTAACCAAAAAAGAAACTGCAAAAGCCGAGCTTCACTTCCAGTTGAATCGAGTCGACCAGCGCTCGAGAAATGGCCATGATTGGACTTGCAGCAGTGCGCACACAGTACCCCCCCCTCCCTCAGTGCACAGGCCATATGTGACTGCTTTACATTTTTTTGGCATGTCCATTTGCAAAGTCATTTACTCACACAAGCACACGCGCACACACGCACACACACACACACACACCCACACACGGCCAGCGGCACTCAGTCAATTTCCAAGTCAACGTTCAAAAGTCGCCATCCTCGTTGCTGCTCCGGGTCTGGTAGCTTTCTGACAGCCGAGCTTGTCAGTCAATATATTTGCAGCAGGCTTGTTGTGTGCTGTGTGTGTTGGGTGTGTGCAATGCTTTCGACAACTCATTTTATTAGAGAGTCGCACACACATTGTTGCACTCGATGTTGTCGCACGTTTGCGGTCAGCGATAGAAAATTGATGTGACTTTTCATTTTTTTTTCCTTCTGCTCGTTTTTTTCTTCTTATTGTTACTAGAGGGAGTTAGCGCGATGCAATGTTTCTTGATTTCGGTTTTTTAGACGCAACTAGATAGCATTGACGTGCCAGAGAAATAAGCTACGAGCATAATGCCTAAACTGGACTTTGATTACATAGCAGCCCTTGAAGGTATGCTTCGATACTTTTTTTTTTAGTTCAAAGACCTGCTAGGAATTGAATGTAAGTACAATTTAATGACGAAGCTTATCTTTAAGCATGCCAATCTAATTTGGTTGCTTTTCACTATGCTAAATCAATGTGGATCTGGTTTCGCTTCGCAAATAATTCAAAGTCTGACCGATTACTTTATGTCACGATTACTTTATGTCAGAAGGTCGAGCTCCCTTAAGTAAAAGCTCTTCTTTGTATCTGATGCATAAATTTGACAGCTTTGAAGAATTTTGATTAATTTACATAACTAGAATCACATTATAGTGAAATCATGCAAACAATCAGGAAAATACATTAATAATTTATTTTTAATCAGCGCCGACAAAGCCCCGCCCCAAAAAAAAAACTATGTCAAAGAGGGTCACACAGGCGGTCGTATTAGCTCAGTTATTTTTTATGGCTGTCACTGTCAGCATTCGTGTCCATGAAGTGAACATTAAAGATTAACAGTTCCGAACGCCGCCCAAAAGGATACACGCTTGGCCTGATTGGAAGGCGGCTGGCAGATGGGGCAGGTCTTGCAAAAGCTGCACCTTAATACAGCCGGAATATCTGTAATAAAAATGCGCCACGTTATTAATAACACTCGGGGGGTCGTCGTTGGGCAACTGCTAAGTAGTGGGCCATTTCAATATCTTATGCATAAGCCGCAGAGCTATGGCCGGTTCCAGTTGGTGGATTCCGTGCTGCTGACTCGTGTATAAATACCACAGAGCAAATAAACACGCTCGGCGCACGGCCAAACAATATGGGATATATATTGAAAACGTGCATAGCGAGGCCCGGGCCACTTAAGGCGACCCGGCGACGGTGACGACGGCCTGGAATGAAAGGCAAACTTTACACGCTAATAAAACGGCAGCACGAGGAGAATGAAATGAAAAGAGTGGGGTGGTTTCTGAGCCAGAGCTGAGCACAGCTGGGCGCCTTTCGCATTTTATGTGGCAACACAAAAGGCTTGGCCAGGCCAAATATGGGTTTATGGCTTGTAAAAATCCATGTTAATAATATTAACAATGCGAAGGCGTGCCCTGGCATGGCGTGGTGGCCGGAAAAGGGTAACTAGCGACTTGAGCCACGTCACAGGCCTATCGGAGGCTCAAGGCTGCAGCAGCTCGAGGCAACTTGGTGCCACTGTAAACTTTATCCTTACATTCTGGGTCTACATTTTTGGCAGCTTTGTGTGTGGTCGAACACGCGCTGCTCCAAAACAAAGCAAAAACAAATAACATAAAATTAAAAAAAAAAAACAAAAAATGAAAAGAACATAGCAAAAAGGTAAACGTCAACTCTGGCGCCGCATCATTAGTGTCATGTGGAAGAGCTATTTATATAAATATATATTATTGATATGCATAATAAATCAAAAATGCTTGCCAATAAATTTATTATTGTAGATTATCTGCACAGGCCACACACCCAACAAAGAATGCCGCACACCTTGACAAAAGCAAAAAACTGCCTCCACCTGGTGGATTATAGCCTGGCAGTCAACAATTTATCAACATCAACTCAAAGAGAACTATAAATTACCTAAACCGAAATTGAAGATAAAAACCTGCTCGAAGTATGAACTACGCAGGGCAAAAAGCTGACACACAAGAAATGACACAAACTTATGATAACACATCATCTGCTCCTAAAAGCTGCTAAAGAGTTGAAAGATTCGCAACTTAATACAACTTTAAATACTTGGGCATAAGTATGTGAATATCCCTTCAAAATCTTCTATTTGGATACTATATAAGCCCATAAATTTGTTTAGGTATTATTGTTTGCTTGGCAACCTTTTTAGTTTTCAACTGATTATCTCTTTACAACAATTTAATTAATATGTTTATAATGCAATTTATTATTAAAACTGAGCTCTTCTTATACTTAAATATACTTAATAAAGTTCAATTAGGGATTGTTAATAGTCACAGGAAAATATGAAAGTAAGAAGTTAGAATTTAAAATTAATATATATGTTATTAGGAATCTACTGATATTGAATGAACAATATTTTCTATTATAAGTAGACCATTTATGATGAAGAATTGTTAAACAATAAATTTATTTGATTTAAAAAAAGATCAGCCAAAAATGAATATTTAGTGATTTGTGAAAACTCGGAATGTTAAGGATCAAATGTAGCACCTAATATCTTACGTATGGTACAAAGGTACGTATACTTGATAAATGCTTATTAAATTCCAATTAGCATTGCATTGGATTCCTTTATGCTTTGACAATTATGCGAATGGGCATTATCTGAATCGATATTTTGCCACTTCTTCGAATAGTTAGTCAATATTTATTGAAATTCCGATAAGCATTGTATTGAATTCCTTTGTGCTTTGACAATTAATCAGTTAAGGAATATGTGAATCGACTGACTTTTCGTTTATGCGCAAAGATCAATTAATATAGTAAATACTTCTTGGAATTCCGAGTGGCATTGCATTGGATTCCTTTGCGCTCTCGCAGCCGCCATCCAATTGTCGGCTTCAGGGTTTTTTTTTGCTGCTGCCGATGTTGTTGATTTAAAGGCAAGACTTGTTTGGCGCTTAGTCGCCCGTTTCCAGTGTCATGCCACAATCAAAAGCAAATTAACGCCGCCTCGCCTGACATGGTTTAGTTTTTTGTTTCCTTTGCTCGCGCCAAGTCGCGCCCTCAGGTTGGGCTCCTCATGCTCTTCCTGTGGGTGCTGGCGCATTGCAACTGTTGACAAATCTCTTTTTAAGAGCGCGCTTAAAACGTCGTTTGAGCGTCGTTCTCTTCCTTTTAGTTGTTGTTGTTGTTGTTGTTGTTGGGTTTTGGCCCGTTTTGCAGCGTATCAGCGGGCTAAAGCTAAACCAATCAATATTTAACACATTTAACCCTTTTTTGCAGCCACGGCGGCTTTGATGCCAGCTTTCTATCCTGCCGCTTCCTACCTCTCTCTCCAGCCAACACGTTGATCGTTCTGCGTAAAATTAGCATAAAATTTGAATTTTAGAGCCAAGTGAAGCGTATGCAGCGCGTGATTGACAGCAGTCAAATTCAATTGAAGCAAAAAGCCAAACGCAACGCGGCACCAGCACAAAATGAAATAAAACAAAATTTAATTCAAATAAAACCAATTTGAGGCGCCCCGCACCGCAGTCTAACCTAACCTTTTGGCCATGTTAGGTTTTAGCGACCTTGCGGCCAAAACTTTCTGCAGGGCGGAAAGTTTTTAGCATTTTCAGGATTGGCTGGCTCCAAAGGATGCGCAGCGCCAGCATTGCCAACGTGTCGCAGTTGACAGGGGGCGGCTGGGCCTGAAGTGGTTGCCTAGGGTTGCCCGGCGCGTGGCATAGCGCGAAATTGGCTGCAGGGGCTCAGTTAGCAGCTACGTTAATCCGTATAGCTTGCCTTTGAAGATTTACGCTAGGGAAATTTGATTTTAAAATGGCAACGGCCAAATGTATCTCTCTATATGAATCAAATCAAATGCTAAAAGTGCCATTCAAATGGGTTCTTACACAACTCAAAAGTTGAGTATAACTGAAAGAAAAAAACATTTCTAAAATTAATTCAAATAGAAACAATATGGCTGCGGTTATTGTTTGTCACATAATATATATTCTTTTCCTTTGGCGTATGGTTTATACAAATTCTATTTGCTGCATTATATAAATTTCCCAAATTTAAAAGTATTTTGTATTACTTATATTAATAAATGTATAATGAACATTTGTAGAAGAAACCCCGTATAATATTCATAATATCCATAAGATTCGATTCAATCAGCCAATATATTCTATTTTGTATTCTACTTTAAATAGAATATATATATATTTGACTTAAAGAGCAAATACTTTTAAGACAAAAATAATATTGTAACAATTTTCGTTTTATACAGTTTATATTTTGTGTATTTTAATACGAGTACATTGCAAGGGGAGGCGGCATTAATATGCTTCTGATGTCGAATCCAGGAGGGCCAATTGTAAAATATATATTTTTTTATAATTCAATTTAAGCTGAAGAGCGAATGCAGTACGCAGCGCGCAACAGGCTGCTGGACCCATAACACTCGAGTCATAACAATAAAAATGAAAATAAAAAATAATCATATAATGTAGTTGCGCATACGCAGTGTGGCAGCAAATTGAGACAAGCAACTACAATGGCATTTGAGCTCTTATTCGAAACGAGTTGAGCCTGGCATTTAGGGTGGGTGGGCAGCCGGAACAGGATGGAACAGGATGTGAGGTGAGGAGGGGATGGGGGCAGCAACAGTTGACGTTTATGGCTGACATGACGCTGCTCGGCGCTTTATTTTACGTACACACACACACCCAGACACACACACACAAGGTTGCACGAGTATTTCGGAGGTTTCGAGCAACGTTTTAAACTGATATCCGTTGCAGCTGTTCGGTGCGCCGCACAATGCGGCGTATGAGTAATTCGCAGAGCCATGCTTATAATTGGAAAGAGAGACCATACCACATTTGCCAGTTGCTGCGGTTACGCTCTGCGTGCAACATTTGTTATAAAATTCATTTGCAGCGGCAAATTGAAATATTTATGAACGTGCATATATATCAAAGCTGGCGCATAAATATTATTGTTAATGCCGAAAACGCTTAGAAATAAATTAAATTAAAAAGCAGCTCCACACACAAATTGCATTTCAAATAAACTTTTTATTGCTGCTGCGGCTGCCAGAGTTCGTTGGGGCTTTATTGTCGCTAAAACTGAACATTTTTAGGATGCACTTTTCTGGAATCTACATTATACTTAATTGTATTAACTTAATTTAAAACTGAGTAAATATACCATGAACCCATTAAAAATGGGTAAAAAGGGGATATTGTATTTGTGCAAAGTGCAAATGTATGTAACAGGCAGAAGGAAGCATCTCCGACCCCATAAAGTATATATATTCTTGATCAGCATTAAAAGCCGAGTCGATCTAGCCATGTCCGTCTGTCTGTCCGTCCGTATGTATGAACGCAAGGATCTCAGAACCTATAAGAGCTAGAGACTTGAATTTAGATGTAGGTGCTCCTAGTGCCTGCGCAGATCGAGTTTGTTTCCGATAATCGATAACTTACTCCGTTTCCAAGTAATCGATAAAAATGTATATCGAAATCCCGTTTTTTATGCAATTTTGGTAAATAATAAGAGCTAGAGTCACCAAACTTGACATGTAGCTTCTAGAATAGTATAGATATTTGCATTTGGTGTTGGAAGAAGAGGGTTCAGGGTATCCCCTAGTCGGGAGCTCCCGACTAGAACCTCTTACTTGCTTTAATGTTGATTATGTGTCGCCAGCGGTAATTATTTGAAATTTTCACTCAGCTACAAATTGTAAAAACTATTTATTAATAAATAAGTTTAAAGCTACAGACAAATTCCAAAGCGTGCCACCAGCGAATGCCACAAATCATTTTGCACGAGGCGTCGCATATTAGCGCGCGCTTTTCCAACATTTTACACACTTTCCCTGAGCACATTGTCGAGATTATGAAAATAGTGCGAAATAAAAAGGGGAAATAACGAAAAAAACAACAACAACACGGTATTATGCACTTTGTGAACCCTTTTTTTGTAAATACGGCGGGTCGGCATTAAGAGAGCTTGGGCTTGAGGTCGCATTACAGAAACGCTGAAGGGAGAAAATTGGATTTTTCATCTTGAATGGTAACGAAAAACAATGTGCGCATGCCATGACAGCAGGGCTATAACAGTAAAGCCGGCAACAAAAAATAATAAGTAAGCATTAAACATCACAAAAAATAACAACCACAACAACAACAATAACAAAGGCAACTACAACAATAACCAAAAATTGTAGATATGCTGACAAAGGTAATACAATAAATACGAAATGACTTCGTTGTTGTTGTTGTTGTTGTTGTTGTTGTTGCTGCTGCTTCTGTTAATGTTAAATTTTACGTAGCACACTTTTGGGCTGTAATTTTTGAGCAGCACCCGAGTGGGTGACTTTTTTTTTTAGTTGAGCATTATTTTTTGTACTTTTTGTTTGTTGCCCGGAGCACGCCAACTTTTCTTTAATTTCATTTGCCCATTGTTATTTATAAAACATTCGTTTTTATTTTATGAGCTATAAAGCGCATTAGCAACGTGAACTTACAGAGTTCGCGGTGGGTTGGGGGGGGTTCAGGTGGTCAAGGAAAAAAGCAATATTCTTTTGAGTTGTTGTAAAGAATGTTTAATAGCACCACTTAGTTCAAATGATTGCATAAGCTTTATCCCCAGTTGCCTGACTTTATTGGCAATTGTGCATTTTCAATAAATTAAAAGTGAAATGAAAAGGTTTTACGTCTTTGGGCAATATAAATAATTTGTCTAGCAGTTTTTCCGCACGAAAGAGTTCACACAGTTTTCTTCAACGGTCAGTTAGGGGAAGGCAAATTAATATATCCAGTTAGTACACATGCATAAACATTTAAAAATATTATTGCTTCATAATAAATTGAATATTTCCTTTTAACAATGGGTCTTGTATGGCCAAATAAACATACTGTGTATATATTATATCAATTTTAATTATTACCTTTAACTCGAAACGTCTTGAGATCCGAAGACAATAAAAATACGCATTGCCAGACGGACATGATCAGAAAATAAATATACTTTATAGAGTCGTTCGACTAAGGAAAGTTTATGATACCCTTGTTTTATCAACATTTATGAGTGCAGGGTAAATGGCAAAACTAATAAAAAAAAGCGCCTAGGTAAATTGTACAATAACATAACAGAGTGCATAACCAGTCAGAGAAAACGATAATGAAATTTTATTGTCAGAAGCATTGGCAACAGAAGTTCTGTGTCCAGCGCCCAGCCAGAACAAATGGCCAAGAAGAGCAGACAACACACAAAATGCTGCACTTTTGCACGCTAAGCACATCAAAATCCGATTGGCTGCACACCACTAAAAAGCACTTACGCCCGCCCCCCGCTTCCCCTCTCCGGGCATTTGGTAGCTACACATATTGGCATTAGACTAATCCACACAGCCACGCAACAACTTAGTTATTGGCCACGACCAGACAAAATGGATACGCCGCCATGGCTTTCAATGCTGCAGCAGCTGTTGTTCCTGTTGCCGTGGCTGTTGCAATTGTTGTTGGCCGAAAAACAGAAAAACAGACGAAATGGTGACGCACATTAGCTGGTAGTCTGTTTGCCAGTCTGCCCCTGCCACACGGATGCGGCAACATTTAATGTGCGCCAACGAAAAGTTGAACGTGCCCGGGCTGGCCTGGCCTGGCCTGGCCAGAGCTCGGTGCATTCCTTGCACATCTTCAACTGCGGCAGCCAATTTTGGCCGTGTCCTCGTTCTACACTCCAGTTGTTGACCATTATCAGCTTCATTATGTGGCATTAGCAGCCAGCCAGAGTCAGCGTCGGGCTCTGAGGCAAGCTGCAGTTTTATGTGCCAAAAAGTTGCATGCAATTTATTTGCGGCCACTCCACACACACACACACACACACACACACACTCGAAGCACACAAGTGTGCGAAAAATATCCGTCAACTCATTTAGTTAGCATAATATACGGCGCTTAAGCTCATTAACTGGAAAATTTTAATGACTGAACCGAGCAAAAAGCTCGTGATATACTCGCATGTTATCAGGCGCAGGCTTATCAGTCAAGTGGCTGTTCAACCGAAGCCACACGCATACACACATGCGTAAAGTCCTCCGCAACTGCGTCAGCTTAGAGCAGATAATACGCTAATAGCCAAGCAGCGGCAAAAATGCGCTCTGTGCGCAGTTAATTCCATTAAACAGGTTCCCAGCCACCCGATAAATTTCCTATGAATTCCTACGAAAATGCAACTCCCGTTGCGGATTTAATTGCTGACGTCAAAGAGAGAGAGTATGTTTCAGTAATTGCGATTTTTTGTATACCCTGTACCTGGTGGCCAAATTAGCATATTGAGTTTGTGGTAAGTTCGAGAGAGAGATAGGGCATATAAGCTGGTTTCCTCTGACGTGAGGCAGCGGGTGAATATACTTTTGCACAGCTACTTCCGTCCTTGTCCCCGCAAACTATGAAATAAACATCATCAAAATTGATTTGTAAGACTACTGAAGAGCAGCCATAAAATATAATATACACATCTCCACTTTTCGCAACGCAAACTTGATGTGGCCTAGTTTGAAATGGATTATATATACTTACTTTATACTCGCATGACAATCCTTGTAAAATGTTCAATTAATGTAAAATGATTTACTCTTGAAGCAAAACAGTATTTTCACATAATAAGCATTTCTTTCTCAAATTTGTGTACTGTAAACAGAGTATTGGTCAGTAGAGAGATATCAGTTGGGGCGTGTGTACTTTTTATTTATTTATTTTTTAATTGTTGCAATAAACCAATCATGAGCTGGCAACAAAATACGGGCAAGTGCTGTGTCTTTTCTTTGCGCTGCCTGTAAAATTTATGATCACATTGAAATTTCCAAACTTTACCATATGATTCATCAAGAGTATATACAAAGATGTGTACATAGTTTAGGTAAGAGGCATGATGACAAATGCACGTGACTCGTGATAAGCAGCGGCGTACTCCAGAATGCCTCTAGAGAGTCGCTGATAAACAGAACACTTGAGGCTCGAGCAAAACAATTGAGTAGACATCATGCTGCCGCAGGTCTCATGCACAAATTCTAATGGTAATCCTCGGGCATTACACAATCTACTTAATGCACAATCAGCAGGTAAGCCCAGGTGTAACCGGCTACCGAGCTGCACAAAGCAACCCAAGTCCATACAGCGTGCTGTAATCGTAGGGATCGTAAAAGTCGTGTAATTCTTAATCATATTATAATATAAGATATGTGATGCCTTAATGTTTCCTAGAAGTAAAATTTACTTATTCAAATTACTGAAACTCAAAACTCCAATTCAATACATTAAACCGATTTCTGGTCATTAAAATAAGAGTATTTTTTGAATTACATACATTTTTACGATTTCCAAACTAAAAATAGTCATGTGTTTCATTGCATGTTTACTCGCTCTAATTAGCGATTATTTTCTCAATATAGAAATATATCACAAAAAGCATTTACTGATAAGTTAATCGTCATAAAGCATGATTAATTCATGTTGTTAAATAATCGAGGCCAGCTGTAGATAAGCTCAATTTAATATCGAATTTGCTGATTATTTATTTATCTTATTTATACAATATAAAGCGCACACCCTTGTCATACATTAGGTGTGGTCAGTCAGTGGCAGCTAACGTCATGCGACAGTCGAGATTTGTTAACAAAACAACTAAACATTAAAATAAATATTTGAAATGTTTGAATGCCAAGTGACAAATAAACAAAATAACTTGTTTGAAAAATAATCTTAATTATTCTTAATATAAGAGTTGCACCCAGAGACTTTGCATAATCTTTAACAACATCAGCTGCAATATATTTATAAACCAGCTAAATATATCGTGTTGAAATGATCGATGATATAATTTAACGTATCTCTCTCTCTCTCTCTCTCTCTCTTTCTGTCTCTGTCTCTTTTCAGCTGAACGCAACTCAAAGATGTCACAATTCGCCGTTGATGGACGTCACATGCTAAAGTCAGTCAAGAACTTTTTAGTATATAAGGGGGCACTGCAATTGAGAAATTGAACAACTCGTGCTAATGCTCAATCATTGATCCAATTGATATGGCTGTTAGCCAGCTGAGGTGTTGTTGTTGTTGTTGTGTGTTCAGCTGTTTAGCTGCTCGCCGATTGCCGTATTAACTTGGCCAGGCGCACCGTGAAATTTTTGATAAGCCCCCATACCCCAATCCAAGCACTCGCACTCCCCCACTCAACCCCTCCCTGCGCACCTTGACACGACACAACGCGTCTATCAAAGGCGTCGTCCGCTTGTTTGGCAACGCAATCACAAACAGAAATCGCAAAGTGTTTGCGTTGTTGCGCCGAGATAAAAAAGGCGCACAGATTATTCTACTCGGCCCCCAATTACGCGTGTGTGCTTGTGCGTGTGCGTGCTCGTCTGTGTGTATTTGTGTGTGCCAAGTGTAGATTAACTGTAGTTTAATTGGCAAAAGCTACCAGGTCTATGGGTGCTAAGGTGATCGAACAGTACACAGAGCGCCGTTGGTCTGGCTGGTCGCGAAGAATTACTCGGAAAGCAGCCACAAAAAAGAAATAATTCGATTACCGATCTGCAATGTAAGCGCTCACAAATGGTGCAAATATGCCCTCAACAATATTCAATTAAACAGTTGTGAAAAGTTTTTATCCAGTTTAAAT
Organism: Drosophila ezoana; assembly: GCA_035045725.1. Classification (NCBI taxonomy): domain Eukaryota; kingdom Metazoa; phylum Arthropoda; class Insecta; order Diptera; family Drosophilidae; genus Drosophila; species Drosophila ezoana. The sequence goes on from JAWNOU010000092.1 coordinate 8,735,402, forward strand.
CTCATTCTTATGCCGCAGTTAAGTCTTTGCTTTCTTTAAACTAACCAACTTTATCAGTGCTCAGTTGCGGGTTAAGTCGAGTACGCGAGGTTATCAAACTGGTTCACATTGCTCCCAGATAAGTCGTAAACATGCCACAAATTAAACAATCTGCTTAGGTTTATCCAAGATCTAAAACAAAGAAAGAATAATACGGAACTGAAAAGAAAACTATACTGAAGTGAAAATACCCTCGCATTATCATATAATAAACGCATTCACAATTTGTGCAAATTTATGTTTCTGATCGAATTGAAATATTTGCTTAAAGTTAATTTTTTAATTCCCCCTCAATACACAGTGTACAAATTCTAAGAAATTATTGACAAGCTGAAAAGCACGTAAATTAGATCTTTGTATTTTTGTATCAATTATCCTTTTGTTTGCCTTTAAACTGAGAACAAAATACATTTCATATAAATTTGTAAAAAAATATGTATAAATTAATGTACTCACAAAAATACTTTTATTTAAACTTTAATGGCTGTCTGTAACTTTTTTACGCTATTGTTTGCCCGGCAAAGGAATATACATTAAAAACAAAGCAAATTATTTCACTAATTGCACAAAGTATTTCATAAAAGTCTTACAATCATAAATCCATACCATAAACGCACTCGCAACAAAACAATTTTGAGCAGTAAACAAAGTTGTAATCCTCAGCAGCGATATAAAAATAATGCTCTGAGCTGTCTGTAAATAAACAACCACCCACAAAGCAATTAAAGTAGCCAACCGGGTGGCCCCATTCCTCAAACAGGCCAGGGCACACGCAGGACTCTCGGCCGCCTGTAAGGCGCAATTATTCAAAGCCATATTCAAGACAATTACGCTAATCTTAATAGCGACATGTTTTGCGATAACGTATCTTAATTGATTTTTGATAATTGCCCGCCCGTTAAACGTCTAGTTCGATTTGCCCGAAAGCAAATGCTAAGCTACTAATACACACACACATACACATACGCACACACGCGCAATCCTGCGCGTGACGTCAGAGCACGTGATGGATCATGTGAAACAACGGCTCACACATACACACACGCACACCCGAACGCATAAATTGTTGTGCAAATTATTACGTTACCGATAATATTTTTACGGCCAGCAAACGGATTTCTTAATGAGCTTAACACAGCGTTGGCTCAGTTACGTCCCGCACCGTGGCCCAGTCGCAATTATGGCCCACATTCAGGCCTGAATATATTGTGTTGTAAATACTTATTGGATAGCAGCCTAAGGACTGCCAGCTAGAGGTTATTGTGCTGTTTCCGATGTTAAGCGATTTATGGCCAACTTTAAAGAACATTTAAGAGCACAGACTTGCGGCTATGCAAAATGTGAGATGGGCATGTAAATTAGTTTTGATTTACAACTCAGGGCCGTAGGCATATGCAATGTAGAAAATCCACATAAGCTATAAATTAGTTCCACGAATTTAAAGTGCCAAAACTTTTTGGCATACGAATATTTTCGGATTAAACGATTCACGTTTCACGCGTCATTTTATGCTTTGAACCTTTATTTTCCTAAAATATAATCTAACATTAATTGAGTGCAGACATTACTTGTATTAAAAAGTAAACAAATCTTTTCTACAAAGAGAATATTCTTTCATTCTTTCCTGGCATCTATTAATTTATAATTTTCATTAATTTTTTATTTCTTTCTGCTTTAAATATATAACTGATAAATATTATAATTATTTTTTCAAGGAAATACTTGAAAATCAATTGAATAAACCAAATTTGATTTCTAGCTCAAAGCACTCAAAGTTTTTGAAAAATGTTAATTTTTTAAATTGGGTAAAAACCAATTTATACAATTTATTGGTATTGATAAAGTACTTGAGCTAGCGTATTATCATGCACAACACTTTTTGACTTCCTTTTGTGATAAATTATAAACTTCAAGTCTCCGCAAGGCTCTTTAATGCTTCAGCAAACCGATGGCAATCAGAGGCAATTATCAAACCGGGCACAGACAGCGGCTGCTTATCAGCCAGCAGGCCAAATTGGCTGAATCAATCAAATTTATTGCCAGACATGCGAGACAAAATCACAGCAGGCCACTGAGTTAGACTGCCATAAATATGTATAATCTGGAACGCCAAAACGGCTATCAAGCAGCGCCATTATTCATCTGGCCAGTGCCGCAGAGTCTGTCCGTGTCCTGCCCGTCCGCCTGCCCCTTGTAAGTGCGGCCCATGCATAGTCATAATACTGGTATAAGGTACAACCTCTGGCTTATATATAAGCCAACTGATTGCTTGGTAATTGTTAATAATTTCAAATTATTAACCCGACCCCCGCTGCCACTTCAGATAAGCGAAATGCTAAAAGCGAAACGAGTGCAGTATCAGCTCCAGCCGTGCTATCTAATCTGGGCGAAGTGTGTACACAAATAGTTCAGTTTCACGTATTTACGCACATATACATATACCTGCCTACATACAATCCCGCATACACGTACAATTGGTAGTTGGTGATTGATTGGGACATTGCATTGAGATTGGGGGCCATATACAATGCACGTCACATGGGCTCAGATTGGTTCATCAATTGTGAAACATTTTGACAAATCAAATACTATTAAAGTAATCTTGTAATTAAAATTCTAACTGGCATTTATCTTAAAGGCCTAGTAAACCTTTATTGCTTTTATATTAATGGGCTTAAAATGAAGAATCAAAAATCAGCAAATAGACAAAAATATCATCTAATTAAAAAGTCGTTGAGTACATTTTAGCAAATGTTTTAAGACCAACAAGCAAAATTAAATTAGATGAAAATAGGGAGAATTTAATATGAAATCTAAAATAAATAGTTTAATAATTTAAAAAATTTTAAGTTAATATGATATGGTTAGCAAACCTCGACTGGAATTACCCAACTTTGCCTGAGCCAAGTGCTTTTCATTTTTACATCAGGGTTTAATTTATTTAGGCCTAGGCTTACCAAGAATATTTAAACTAGAATTAAAAGTCGATCAGACGATCTGGCAAATCATGAGAAAATATTTAATGTATCGTCTAATCGACTTTTGTTTTATAAAATAGATTGTCAACTATTCAATTGAATTTTCTTAAATCTTATAATAGTTTTTTGTTTTATCATAGATGGAATCTATCGGTTATTATGAAAGAAACAATAGGATCAAATAAGAATACATAACTAAATCGTTTCTATAGACTCCAAATATCAAGAATATACACAATCTAAATGATTATATATTTATTTGCAATACATTATCTTTCCATTTGATGTGTACAGCGAATTAATTTCAAAATAAATGAATTGTTTACAAATTGAATAAAGCTAGTTAGATTAAGATATTTCAGCACTTTAAAAACACTTATTTATGGCCTTTGGAGAAGAGCTTAGTAATATTCGTAAATTTAATGTTCAGCTCTTTAGAGCCGTATCAGCACCGAACAATGCTAATAAATAACACTCCATATAATCAGCTAGTAATCAGATAGTAATCGGCAACTCATTTCGCTTATCGCAGATAACAACAACACGACGGCTCCACCATGGGCGATATGTTTCGCAGCGAGAAGATGGCCCTGTGCCAGTTATATATACAGCCAGAGGCTGCCTACGCCTCCATTGCCGAGCTGGGCGAGAGCGGCTGTGTCCAGTTTCGGGATCTCAACGATCAGGTCAACTCCTTCCAGCGCAAATATGTGAACGAGGTGCGACGCTGTGACGACATGGAGCGTCGAGTGCGCTACATAGAAAACCAGTTGCGCAAAGATGACATCAAGATGCCAGAGTTGGGTCCCGACCTGGAGCCTTCTGCGCCCAATCCACGTGAAATAATCGATCTGGAAGCACAACTGGAGAAGACGGAGAACGAGCTGCGTGAAATGTCAGCGAATGGAGCCAGCCTGCATGCGAATTTCAGGCACATGCAAGAGCTGAAGAGCGTGCTGGAGAACACCGAGGGCTTCTTCTCCGATCAGGAGGTAATCAACTTGGACTCCAATCGCCAGACCGAAGGCGATGATCCCACGGCAATTCAAGCGGGCGCTCAACGCGGACAGCTTGCCTTTGTGGCCGGTGTCATCAAGCTGGAGCGTTTCTTCAGCTTTGAGCGCATGCTGTGGCGCATCTCGCGCGGCAACATCTTTCTGCGGCGCAACGACATAAGCGGCCTGTGTGAGGATGAGGAGACGGGTCGCCAGGTACTCAAGACCGTGTTTGTGGCCTTCTTTCAAGGCGAGCAGCTCAAGCAGCGCGTGAAGAAAGTCTGCACGGGCTACCATGCCGATGTGTATCCGTGCCCCAGTTCGGCTGCCGAGCGCGCCGATATGATTAGGGATGTGAATACACGACTCGAGGATTTGAAAATGGTGCTCAATCAGAGCGCCGATCACCGCAATCGCGTGCTGAGCTCCGCTGCCAAGCATTTGGCCCGTTGGACCATAATGGTCAAGAAAATGAAAGCCATCTATCACATACTCAACTACTTCAATCCGGATGTCACCGGCAAATGTTTAATTGGCGAGGGCTGGGTGCCTGTGCGGGACTTGCCCACAGTGCAGCAGGCGCTGTCACGCGGCTCCAAGCTGTCGGAGAGCAGCATACCAGCCTTTATGAATGTCATTTCCACCAACGAGCAGCCGCCCACCTTTACGCGCACCAACAAGTTCACCAGCGGCTTTCAAAACCTTATCGACTCCTATGGCATGGCCTCCTACCGGGAGGTGAATCCGGCACTGTACACATGTATCACATTTCCATTTCTGTTTGCCGTGATGTTCGGCGACATGGGTCATGCTCTTATACTGGTGGCCTTTGCCTCCTGGCTGATTATCAAGGAGCGGCAGTTGGCGTCCATAAAAGAGGAGATATTCAACATATTCTTCGGCGGTCGCTACATCATACTGCTGATGGGCCTGTTCTCCCTGTATACGGGTCTTATCTACAACGACGTGTTCTCCAAGTCTATGAACATCTTTGGCTCTGGCTGGCAGAATCAGTATAACACGTCCACAGTCACCGACGAGAACATTGAGTATTTGACAATGCGGCCAAACATCAGTAATTTCAAAACCTACCCGCTGGGCATGGATCCTGTTTGGCAGCTGGCGGACAACAAGATCATCTTTTTGAACACCTTTAAGATGAAGCTGTCCATTGTTTTTGGCGTTCTGCACATGATCTTCGGCGTTTGCATGTCGGTTGTGAATTTCGTACACTATAAAAAATATGCCAGCATTTTCCTAGAGTTTCTGCCACAGATTCTGTTCCTGCTGCTCCTATTCGGTTACATGGTATTCATGATGTTCTACAAATGGATTGTGTACAATGATTCCAGCTTGGATCAATCCCTCTCGCCGGGCTGTGCACCCTCCATTCTTATATTGTTTATCAACATGATGCTGTTTGGCAATCAGGAGCCGCTGGATGGCTGCAAGGAGTACATGTTTGAGGGTCAGGAATTACTGCAAACGATCTTCGTAGTGGTGGCCATAATCTGCATACCCTGGATGCTGCTTGGCAAGCCGTTGTATATAAAGGCCAAGCGTCCAAAGCATTTGCCAGCGCCCAATCAAACAGTAGCCGCGCCTGCCGGCGGACATGGCCATGGTGGAGATGATGAGCCCATGAGCGAGATATTCATCCAACAGGCCATACACACCATTGAGTATGTGCTGAGCACAATCTCGCATACCGCATCCTATTTGCGTCTATGGGCTTTGTCCCTGGCCCATGCGCGTAAGTTGATCTCGAAACTCTCACATTCTCTTGTTAAATCATTTTAATATTTAAACTTTTTTATTTATCCAGAACTCTCTGAGGTGCTGTGGAACATGATATTCTCCATGGGCTTCATATTTGACAGCTATATAGGCTGCATAGTCATTTTCTTGACCTTTGGCGCCTGGTCCGGCCTCACCGTCGGAATTCTTGTGCTCATTGAGGGTCTCTCGGCCTTTTTGCACACATTGCGCTTGCACTGGTAAATTATTCACGAATTCCAGACATTTTTTAGTTAATTAATTAAATATTTTTTAATTTTCAAACAGGGTCGAGTTCATGAGCAAGTTCTATGAGGGCGCTGGTTACGCCTTCGCGCCGTTCTCCTTCAAGCAAATACTGGAAGACGAAGGTGAGGGCTAGGGCGCAGGACGCACTATCCAACGAGTTGTCAAAGCATTTGCAAAATTTGTTGATTTTCTTTTTGCGAAAAAAATAAATTCGTTTTTCATATGCATATTTTTCTATTTGCTTTGCTCATTTCTGTCTTTGTCAGCCTGACGACAAATGTTTCCCAGATGCTTTCTGACAGTTTGCTTCGGTCAGCCAGCTGGCAGTTGCAGATAGGATGCCAAACACATACACACACACACACCCACTTCACACACACACACATATAAACAAACATGCACGCACGCTTAAAGTATGGCTATCAGAAAGGAGCACAAAGCAAATATGCTTGGCTTTGGCTCAGTTCAGTTGTACGAAAACTTTTTTCTCATTAGATAAAATGTCATATGCTGAAATTATGTTGTCAGTTCTCTTGTCTATCGGACGCATTGAATTGTGAATTTAAGAGACACCGTCAACGCCTTGCAATTTAAATAACAGCACTAAGCCCAGATCTACGTGAAGCAAGCTAAGCGAAATCTTCTTTTAGTTTGTCAGAATAGTAACTTGTATAAAAGAAATGGTCTCTTGTCAGTTTAAAGGACATAATTTGGATGTAAATTTTGTGGCTTAAGTCCACACAGTATATGACTTTTGCTCTTAGAAAATACATGGCAAAATTGTGTAAATTATAAGATATCAGTTATTATGACGAGTCCAATAAAAGAATTGATGTGTTAAGCATTTAAATTAAAACTTAGAGGCAGGAGACAAGTGCAGTTAAATGTAAGCATTAAAATTGAAGATGTTCCAAAACTTTGACCTACAATACACACTACGCATACAAAATATGAGGTTAAAGCTGTGAACTATAAATTTAAGTGTATGAGATTTAACTGCTATCGACTAGAAGATGCCCTAAAAGATAACAACATATATAGCTAACTATTGTTAACTGTCAAATACCCTGTTATATCTAAAAAAAAAATCCTACTCATCTACTACACATATACCCTCACATATATTCCTCAACTTTCTCGAACACTTTCTGACAGACTAATACAATTATTTGAAAATTTATAAGATATTTAATTGTACTGTAATTAAAGCTTATATATTTGCATGCTGGATATGTGCCTTGCAAGCTATTAATACGATCTGGCACACATTTTTATAATACAGCGTATAAGTAAATTTTCGCCCAATTAATTATGAAATAAATGGTTAAGGTCAGGCATTTTTGGGAAAACAAAACGGCCAAACTAAAGAAATAAAGAAGCTTTATTGCAACTTGGGGCATTGCCGGAAAACCACATTGACCGCTTGCTGTTGGCTGTTGGCTGCCGGCCAAGTGGTGGACAGCTCCAGCAATTACACTAATCTACATTTTCACTTTATCTAAATTAAATTCGCATGTGAGTTTACGCAACTGGCCAGCGGGAAAGCGGGAAAGCGGGCGAAGCAGCAACTAAGCAGAAAAACGACGCAACGAGTGTGTGATAAAAATGTGTTTTTCCACCAAAGCGAACAGGCAAGGTGCGTAACAAAAAAGAAACACTTGAGCGTGTTACATAATTAACAGGAGCGCCACCTGGCCAGGAGAGCGTGAAAACAAGGCGAGAGAAAAACTATAAAATAAAACAAAGTGAAACAGACACACAAAAAAAACAAAGCCAGCAATAAACAGGGTCAAATATCAGCACACACTTGAGCGCATAAAAGCGTTGTTATGGCGCTCAGCAAGATACCTGGTCAGAGTTGGGTCTTGGTCCTGGTCCCGCTTGTGCCCCTGAACCTGAATAATAGCCCGCGTGTCACATTGTCCTTTTCCGGCAATAATTTCACATTTTGCGTGACCCCCGTGTGACTGTGCGGAAACATAACACGTTCTGCCGCCTGGCTGGCTAAATTAGCTGTGATGACAAGTCGTGCTCCCGACTGCAGCTACTGCTGGCTCAGCTTGGCAGCGGCTTAAGACAAGCCCCGGCGCGACTCCTTTCGGCCACGTTATCATTTATAATGAGTTAATTACATTTAATGCGCATGTACAACGGCCTGTTGAACATGGTGCACAATTAAATGTGGCCCTGGCACGCAGCACAGGGCGTCCCAAACACAACGACCGAAACAATAATAACATCAACAATACTAACAACAACAACAGCAGCAACAACGACTGGCAAGGCGGTCAACTGAGCGAGTCTGAAATTATGTAGTTGGGGAATACACACACACATGCGTGCACACATATAGTAAGTACCCCTGTACTTTGTGCTTAGTATGTGTTAAGAGAGAGCTCAGTGAGAATTGAAGATGTCGTCGCATTATATTGCCGTCCTGAGCTTTATTAGCTGCTGACTACAAGCGAAAAATCACAAGTGCTGCTTGTATTTAATACATGTAGATACTACAGGCATTCCCCCTCTAAATAAACCAAATAAAACTTTTTATTGCATACATCTAGGCGCGACTGAAATACGAGCTGAAGATCGCTACGCTTTTTGTAGCATACGACAAGTGACTAAAATGCTTCAACTCTTGTTTATTTTGTGTTGAGTTTCAAAGCAAACCGCGGCAGTTTTATATTATTTTTGTTATAATACTTAGCTGTATATGGCCAGGTTGAAATATTTTTAACAAATATCTAATATTTCATCCATTTATGTCCACACGCTGCGCTTTCTACTCAAACGCTGATGGCTATTGCAATGACAAGCTTGTTAAAACCGCACTTATTGTTGCTACACATATTTATACCCTATTGCCATTAAGTGAATGTGAAAGGGTATACTAGAAGCTTACAATGAACTCTTATCAAGTTTATTATAGTAAGATTAGTTCCGGAACTTAGTAATAAAAACTTGAGAAAAATCTAAAAAAAAATGCGGCTGCCCGATAGCATATATATATTATATATTACATAGGATAACTGAGAGTCAAGCATTTTTATTTGGAACTATCTCTCGCATTTGTTGCTTATTCGGACCATATAAAAAGTGTGCGCTTTGTGCCGTCAGCCACGCCTCTCTCTGCCCAAGTGCTGTCCTCTGCTTTTGACAGCTGCACAATTTGTGCGCAGCTCTTGTTCATTTGTTTGACCGTCTGTTGTTGCTTTTGTTGATGTTGTTGTTACTTCTATTGTTGTAGTTTTATTTTTCGTTTGTTTATGTTATGCCAAAAATTGAACACACAAAGCAATTGCTATGCAACATTTGTGCAGACATGTCGCATCGAATGAAAAACTACAAATAAAATTGCTGTGCAATTGAACATAGGCATCACACACTCTCGCACACAGACACAAAGGCTGGGTATATGTTTAGATAAGAGAGAGTGTGTGAGTATATTCGGGGGCTTAATATTTTTATAGTTGGCCACTGGCTGTTTTCAGAGTAGAAAGCACATTCGTTGCTTGTCATGTCATGCGGTCAATTGTTTATTGTTAACAGGACGGGTTGAGCTAACAGCATTTAGATTGGTTTCTCTGTTCAAGCCTGGCACGTCTTTTCAAATATATAATATTATACCATTTACCAATTAAAACTGAATGCAAACACCAAATTCTAGACATATCTTTTGTAGACATTCAATATCATTGAATGTACAACATACTCAGAATGTTGTGGCCAATTATGGATAACTGGCTGCTGTCTAAAAAATCAATAAGCATCGATATACACTTTATGTTTATTCAGAGATTGTGAAAGAAAGATTACAAACCGTTGAAGTTTATTTTAATTTTATTGAACAACGATCAGACAATGAATAGTTATTTATTTTGCAGTTTTTCTCTATATAAATGCATGTTAAGGAAACCCGAAGCTAAGTACAGGATATTCACCAGTCGAAGCCCTTCAATCAGATCAGTGGAGTCTTAACCAATTTGTGGCTGTCATCGGCCAACAATTGGCAGAATGTATCTACAGGATGCAGCTGCAATTGTTCACTCGACAATTTTCAGTCCGAGCAGCCTACAAAGATCTGTTGTCAACTCTTATGCAGAATGGATAATTAAAGAGGCCAGGATTATCCGGAAGTTTGCCATCTAAACTGCTAATGCTAGACACTTTAAGCGACATGCAGAGCGTCGAGTATTTTATTAATGCACTCTAAGAGCCGAGGACAATGCCTTGGCAGCTGCTGACCGACTTCATCAACAAAGGCGACGCCTTGGGGCGAAAAATTTCAATGCGTTTGAAGCATTAAATAAATGTCCACTAAAAATGTCTGTGCCCATCGTTACCGTTGTCTTTCTCTCGTTGTTGCTCTTGTTGTGGTTGTTGTCGTTGTCCAATCGTGTGCCTTGTGGGCGTTGTTCAGCCAAGCAGAGCACAAAAGGCGCATTTTATAGCACAAACTCAGTGTCTCTGTCTCTCGCCACCAGCTGCCCACTCGCTCGCACTCGTGCATGTCTCAAGGACATGTTCGTGGCCGACTGGCTGACTGGCCAAAATCGCTGCAAGTGCTTTTAAGTCGTTGTCAAATGCAAAAAGCACAATAATTCAAATTTATGACGCGCAATTGTGTTCATCTACACGCACAGCCCACTTTTGAGATTTCCTCTTCCTTTTTTCATTGAGGGGGAAAAGTTGGTGGCCGGACTCTTTGAATTTTGGGCATAAATAAAGTAAAGTTCCCTGCAGGCAGCTCGTCATGAAGTATGTAAATTTACTGCCCACGACTGAACTGACAAAGAAAGTGCCATAAAACTGTTATAATTTGTGGTTCTCACTGAACAATTATTTCCTGTGAGCGCTTTAGTTGCTGTCTAGGTGTGTCAAGGTCCCGCCACCCGCCTGTTCGAAAAATTATCTGCATTTGATTTACAGGCATCTTCGAGTGAAAACTGTCGTAAAATTATTTGAGCAACATTGATGGTAATTGTAGCTTGGGCCAGGGGCTCATCCACTTAGAAAGTGTTGGGCAAGGGGCAAGCAAGTTCGTATGGAATTGGGTTAATATCTGAAATTTAGCTGATTCAGAATTCGTCTACATTGTAACATGAAAGCTGAATGCGAAATACAAAAATTCAATTTACAGCGAAAGTTTGTATTAGGCATTAATTTTTAATTAAATTTTAAAAAGCCCCCGTCCAAAAAGTTTGTTCAAAGCAAAAGCTGGAGTTTGCAAAATAAACAATTAAAATTAAGAAGATGAAATCTGCCTTAAACATTTATTAGCTTAAGAACCCGAAAGTTTATAAATAAAATGGAAACAAACTCAAATGCATATTTAAATAGAATTCCGTTCACATGCAATTGCAAAAGCTTTAGGCAGTGTGCAATAAATTTCACATATCTTTAATTATTCAAAATAAATTAAAATTGAAAAACCATAAAAAAATGTTATGTGTATTCAAAAATATCTATAAAAAATATTTTATGCAATTAAATGACCACACGGCAGCATATGCTGCCAGCAATTAAATGAAAAAACAAGTAAGAGGTTCTAGTCGGGAGCTCCCGACTAGGAGATACCCTGAACCCTCTTCTTCCAACACAAAATGCAAATATATATACTATTCTAGAAGCTACATGTCAAGTTTGGTGACTCTAGGTCTTATTATTTACAAAAATTGCTTAAAAAACAGGATTTCGATATACATTTTTATCGATTACTTGGAAACGGAGTAAGTTATCGATTATCGGAAACAGACACTAGGAGCAGCTACATCTAAAATTTCAAGTCTCTAGCTCTTATAGGTTCTGAGATCCTTGCGTTCATACATGGACGGACGGACAGACAGACGGACATGGCTAGATCGACTCGGCTATTATGCTGATCAAGAATATATATACTTTATGGGGTCGGATATGCTTCCTTCTGCCTGTTACATACATTTGCATTTTGCACAAATACAATATACCCTTTTTACCCATTTTCAATGAGTTCAGGGTATAAAAACTTAGCTAGGCCAGGCCAATTAAAAAGCAATATAAATACGCTAAACTATTATTTAGAGCTTCGTGTATTTGCGGATTTATAAACAAATCCCCAATGCAAATCAACGTTGCGCTGCATCCCAACAAAGGCAATTTGATTTATGTTTATGCATTTGCTGCTAGACAAAACATTGAAAGCGGCAGACAAAAAAATCCATTTAAATGACCAAAATAAAATGCAAATAATTGTGCCGAGCAAATAAATTACAACAATTGCAAAACGCGCAATCGCACAAAAAACAAAAAAAGAAGCAAACTTGAACCGGGAGACACATTGATTAATACGAGGCCAAATGCATTAGGCCAATGGCCATAATTTATGGGCCAATCCGTTGCATATAAACGCACATATATCTATTTGTTTAATTTTGTTTATTTTGCAGTCATATTTTTCTTCTGATCGCTTGTGGTATACGCGGCGTATGCACAATTTTATTTCGTTTTTCCCCTCTTTTTAATGCAGCACAAACTTGACCAAAATGTCAGCTGTGCAAACAAGACTAAACCCTGCCGCGAGCCCAAACAAAAACAGCCAATAGCCACGCCCAGTTAGAGCTTATACTCTTCTTTTTTATTTTCATTTCAGCCAGGGCATTTGACATACGTGTTCAAAACGTTGCCAGCTCGTTTGAATTTCCATTTGCGTTGCGCGTTTTTGTCAGGCGAAAAGGAGGCGTGGCTCACCTGACCAGCTAACCCAGCTGACCGGTTGTCAACAAGCCGCTCGCAGCTCACAGAAATATTGAGAACAACAAAAAACACAAATGAAGGAAAACACGTTCAATTTTACCAGCTAGCAAAAGGCAATAAACACAAAACGCAACCAATTGAGTTCGAATGCAAATATTTGAACATTCGCAGAACACAGCACAACAAGCAACAACAACAACAAGCAGCAACAACAACAAGCAACTACTACAAAATGTTAGAAGCCTACAGTCCGAAATTGAAATTGAAAAGAATTTCGCGCCATTTAACAAGTTTGCAGGTTGCCAGCGGTGCGACCCACACACACACACACACACACACACACACACACATAGACAAGACCAAAAGCGTTTCGAGTGTTTCTCTTTCTGCTTCCGTTTGCCTACTGCCCGTGTGCGTGTGTTTAACTGTGTGTGCGTGTGCGCGTGTTTGTGTGTCTTTGTTTGTATTTGTGTTTGTATTTGCCGGCCAAAGCCCAGTAGCAGCTGCGCACATCGATGTGTGCGCGCCCGTCTATGTTTGTATCTATGTATCTTTAGTGCATATGTAACTGAGCCCTTACCCATCTTAAACGGCAGGTGTTGCAGCATGATCGTGAGGGTCTCTGCTTCCAGGAAAGAACAAAAGTAAATAGGTACATTAACCTTTTACTCTGATTTTAAAGTAAAAAAATTATCTTAGCTTGTATTTTATTTCATTTTAAACATGTTTTGAAATTGTTTGTATATTGTGAAGTCTTAATCAAGATATTTTGAATACATATTTATAAAAAAACGAATTTAGTTTATTGCAAGTTCAGATAACAAATATAATAGATAACAATTTAATTCTAATTATGGAAAATAAATTTAAAACTCTGTGGTTGACAGCCTTAAGTCAAACAAAAATCTTTCGTATCAAGCTGCTTGACTATTGCCTTTGTATACTATATATGCATTCAAAGTTGAATATACCGCAGCTGTATACCCTTGTAGGTAAACTTTGCGTTAAATGCGAAAATGTAGTTGAAGTGGAAAATATTTTAACAAATATGTCTAATTTACAAAGGGCATGAGCAAGCAAAACATAATCCTCTTACAGATTTGATAGTACGAATAATCAGATAATCATGCTTAAATACATATTACACACTTAATATGTCGAAATTTTCAAATAAACTCATAAAATATTTATTTTGCCATGCTATGCTTACAGTCAGATCTTTACAAATGTTAATTCAAGCAGAAAGCGCCAAGGGGACTTACTGCTAACATTTACCATCAATAGCCGCATTTTACTCATATCAAGCCAAAGTTTCTTATCGGCAGCTCCAGCAGCAACTTCCAATGACAAATTGTGAAAGGCGATGGGAGGGACACAAGTACGCAAAAGTTGCCACAGACACACACAAACAGACCCATACACACACGCACACACACACACTTTTGCTTGCTACTCATTCTGTCATTGCGTCCTTGCCGCTGTCGTCCTTCCCTGCGTTGTCACAACTTGCCACTTTGCACGTAAATTTTTGTCGCCTTCGCCTTTGCATTGATAAGAAAATTCATAAAATACTTGCAGGAGAAAAATAAAAAAAAAGAAGAAGAAACGTTGCAAAGAAATCCAATCGGATTCAACTCGAGTGTGTCAGCAGCCGTGAAAGTGGCATTTGAGCTCTGCAAACTTTACCAACTTGCTAATCTAATGAACAATTGTGAACGCCGGCATCTCGCACCTTGCACTTTTAACACGTTGTGGGTACAGGTCCTGGGGCCAACTGCAATTGGCAGCTTCAACTTTTGCCACGCAAATGCATGAAAATGAAAATTAAGCAACGGAGCGTCAGCAGCGCATGTCAAAGAACATTTTTGTAATCGAATTTACCTTCATCACGTGGCGTATGCGTAATGTGCATGAAAAGAAAATTTAATGCAATTTCGACTTAAATTGCAAGCAAAGTTTGCAGACGGCAGCCAAGCAACTCAAACAAGCCAACAGTCAACTTAATTGTCATAATTTGTGTTTACAAACTTGACGAATTTACACACACACACGTATACACACACCCGGCTTTCAAGAAAAAAAGGCCAGCCCAGAAGGACTATAAACGGGACGAGGCTGGCTTGCAGGCACATGTGGCCAGTTGGCCTCAGCCTGAGCTGTGGGCAAGCAAAACTTTTTATACAAAACTAACAAACAAAAGGCCAAAGTAAATAAATGGAGCGCCACAGCTGAAAAGCACAAAAGGAATGCGGCTACAAAAATTTCCTGTGCTGTGCACAAAAGCAACAAAAAAAGAATCGGACGTTCAACAAACGTTGCTTGTTCTTGGATACCCTGTAGGAAATGGTCAACAAACTATATGTTGTTAAAAGTACTTGAAGTCTTTGAAGATTATTAATTAATATATCTTTTCGGTGACTTCGTCGCATGAACTGTCTATATACTAACTAAGATAAGCCTCTCGAAATACCGAAAGAAATATATCTATCAAATGCCTTTCATACACGCCGCCCTTTCTGGACATACCCCGCTGTAACATTGGTCAAGGGTATGTACAAATTATCACACTCTTTCGCTGAATGCCCATGGCATGAATAGAACAAAACACCCAGCTAAAATTGGACACTTAGTGCTGGAACGAGAATGACGGCAGAAGACAAATAAAGGCTAAGCAAATAAAATCTAATAAAATGGAGGACACAAGAAACCGAGCAGTGCCAGCGAAAATGAGCTAAATGCTGTTGGACAAGACAAGGTGCGGGTGCGGGTGCGGGGTAGCCAGGCAATCAGCCAGCTGAAGATGAAGGATAACAAATGAAATAACAACGCACTGGAAGTATGTTTCATTAGCGCCAGCGACAAACCAGACAACAAACAAGGACAATCGACTGCCAATGACACTGCCACTGAAGTCCTTAAAATAAAGTCACTCACAAGTACACAAAACTAACCAAAAAAAAAACAGTTTGTAACTTGATTGGAAAGTTAAAACAATAAAGAAGAGTTGCCGCCTGGAAAGCGAAGGTTAAATACCCTATCAAAGATGGGCAATACATTTCCTATTTTAGTCACGCAATTTTGTGCTTTGTTTATATGTTTTTCTTACAATATAATTTATTTGTAATTTATAACGAGATTATTGAGAGCTTTAAAACAGAAGTAATTGTTGTGTTTGGTCAGTAAAATGTGTTTTTAAAGAATGAAACAAAACGTGAATAATGAATTATGAAAGATCCGACCGATATATGCACTGCCTGCGGCAAACAGATGCAAATTGTTATGCAAAGCGATTTCAAACAAACTGGTTTTCAATTAAACAAATATATATGTACCCTAATCAAACAGAAATCCAGCTTACTTCTCCTCAAAATACAAGCAGCATAATTTACAAAATCTTAAACATGCGGAGATTCGATTCTCTAAGAGAACGTAGAAAGTGTTAACATTTGAACATTAGTTGATTGCTATACAGAAATTTTCCGTTTTAATTTTATTTTCAAGTTAGTTAATAGCCTTGCGACTGCCGTAAGCACTTTTTATGCAAAAATCCACACATCCTTTTTTATTAAAAAACATACCGCAGAATTGGCTTGCGTTTCGAACCTTAAAGCATTGATTGTTGGTTTCGTTAAAACTCCAAAAGCCCTTTGGACACTTTTTTTCACCAGCATTGAGTTTGCATATCTCTATAATTATAAATATTAATTGTATATGTTAAGTCGAGCTAGCCACAGTATTTTTCAAATTGAACTCACCATTCTTTATACTAGGCATGCCGCAGGCAAAAGAAACCAGCAAGAGCACCAGAGCTACGAGGCCCCAAATCCACATATTGTTTGGTAATAACTAAGTTCTGAGTTGATATTTTATAGTGCTGGCATCTAATTGGAATTTATGCATTTTAGTTACAGATGCACACATTATGAAACAATTTACATACTAGCTTCCTATACTGTAAACTCGATGAAAACAAAACTGTAAAAAAAAAGCTCGATCCCAACTTTTGTGCTTTTCGCAGTGATGTGCGTTTGTTCCAATTCATTGTAGGAGTAGATATCAAATTCAGATTAGTCAACACTCAATAATAAAATGGCAATTTCATGTTTAAATATCAGCAATATACATTTATTTCGAGATTGGTGGAGGCAAGCGGCTTATTTTGCGAACTAATTCCCTTTTCACACTATTACATAATTTTTCGCATCTCTCCTTAAACTTAAAGAATCCACAAGCTCCCCCATTTCGTTCCACTTTTTCGCACTTCCTAGTGCTGGCATTGTAGTTGAAAGTATTCTCCTTCAAACAGACACCATTTTTACTTGCACTACCACAAATTCCTGAAGTACAATTGGAAATCAAATGAGAGTCAATCGCGTTATGAGCAGAATCTAGGCGCTCACCTCCAACAATTTGCTGAACTTCATCTCCATCTCCAAAACTCAAATCGATTGCGAAAAGCAGGCAAATCAAAAATAGTGTTAGCTTCATAGTGCAAACTTGTAATGACTATGACAGACGATTTATCTAACTGACATATATATATTACTGATCCAGAGCGTAGCGTAACTGATTTAGTTGCAAGGAACAATTTTCGTTAGTCGAGCGTGTTAATTGTATTTATTTTTCAACTATTGTATAACAAAGTATAACATCGTATAACTATTACAAAGCTGACGTAAGTTGTTGAACTCGTTATTATAATTCTCAAAAAATTCTTGCTTTAGATGGTTCATATCTCGACCAATGATAGCTATTTCAAATAATTGTTTCATCTAAATTCGATGATGATTTTGAAATTCTAGTGATCTAGTCTTCATTCATACGTTACGTTACGAAGGTCGAAAGTATACCCTGATGTGGAGTTTTAAACTCTTCAGCTGACGAACTGAGGACGCTTTGTTGCTCCGTGATGATTGTCCAGCAAAGTTGAAGCATGTTAAAGAAGAAGAAAGTGATAAATCCAGAAATTAATAACAAATCTTCTACAAAATATATTACTAATATATAGTTCTATCGAGACATCAGTTATATAAAGTATGATAAGTTTTATAAAGTATGTCCATAAGATCAGCGAAGCCCAAAAGGTTAACTTAAATACACTAAAAAGAATTAATAAAGGGTTGGTCCTTCCCATTTACGCCGATGTTAGTTGGAGCAACTAAACACACATTGTTGGATCTTCATTCATTTAAAATCATGAAGACTATCGAATCTCACAAAAATGTTTCGCCTTTAGCCTTTTGTATAGTTATTGCCCCATAACAGTCTGGTGTCTGTGATTTTATGGACTAGCACACATCTTATTAGATACCACGCCAGGTGCCAATATTAATCGCCTGTCAGGTGGTTTCCACGCCCGTTGCAATCGGTTTATAATTTGCCATTGAAAATTGAATTTAAATCGCTTTCAGTAAAATGCCATCTAGGGACACAATGCGGTAGGTGTGCGAACAATAAATAAAGTTCGCTGCCTTTTGTTGTTGAAAATCATTAAGATATTTAATTTATTTGCACCCGATGAGAGTGCGTCGTGTGCGCGCGGCTGCCAACTTTATGACAAACTGTTACATTGTATTTCCGTGATTTACGAAGCGCGATAAGAGCATCAGCAGCGGCATCAGGGTCGTCAGTAGACACACAAGTGTATCGTTACTTAAAGGCACACGCGTTTCCGTACACACACACACACACACAGACACACACGCACACACACACGGACACATGCAGGATGTGGCAGGCTGCGTGTCGCACATGCAAAGTGACTTACAATTACAGAACAGAGCATCTTAAAGTATCTGCGGTATCTGCATCTGTCTTTGTATCTGTATTTGTTGTGCTCGTATCTGCTGGCACTTGGGCAATTCGGGCATTTGGCAAATTTGACAGGGCTTCGTGCTTTGTATTTATTATTGCTCGCACGCAAAGTTCAAAATAAATGCATGAAGCTCAAAATAAAAATCAGAATATGAAAAGAAAATGAGTAAATTGTTAACAATTTACGACCATATAATACTCTGTTTCCTATGAAGGAAGGATTCTTGATTACGGGACATGTGTTGTGTGGCCCTGATAAGGGCATACTTAAACTGTCAGTATGAGTTTTAGAAATCCCCGACACCACGATACTAACTCGAAACTGTAAGGCATAAAGCATATGAATTGATCCTTGAAGTGGATCCTTTGTAAACCAACAAACTCAACTTCCTTTATCTGTCTCTAACACTGTAGTGGCTATAGAATATTGTAATCTTAACAGTTTACCGACACAAACAAATCGTTACCAAGTTAGGAGCTACTAACGTTCATTTTATAGATTCATAGATAGCCATTACACAAAGCCAATGTACTCGCGTTCCCTCTGGGAACAGTATACTTTTTATATATACATATGTACATGTATTTGAAGCGAGAGTGCGGCAAGTGCTATCATAAATTATGTCCAAAGTTATAATGGCTGGTGCGTCTAGTTTTCCCATTGTACTCGTTGTTCTTGCCGCCGACCGGCATTTAATAAAATTTTATGTGCCGGGCATAGTATAGCGCCAAGTCACGATATTTCAATTATACGCTCCATGTGAATTATGTGCATTGCTCGGTTCCCTCGCCAACGGGCAGCGGGTAGGCGGGGCAGCAAAGAGCAAGGCGCGGCCAATGTAATTGGACATCAAGAAATCATATTAAAAATTTTGTAAAATGAAGACGTGTATGAGCTTATCTATTCATAAGTTGGGAATATATTTCGCTCGGTCGTGAGAAAGATATGCGATTAAATAAAACTAAATTTTAGCTTAATAAACATTTTTGAAATCTTTAAAATGTTTTTCGACTGAATAACGCGTGTATTTATTAATTTTCGAATGTTTATCAACCCCAAAACGCATGTTAATTGGCTCATTAAACCCTTTCAGTGCGTCTGAAACGAACTGAAGCATATAAACTGTCAAGAAATAAATATTCCATGCACATCAAACTAGCTTAACATACAAAACAAAAGCAACAACTTTAATCGGTAACGATTTTCCTCTTTATTAACCATAATTAATCACTTTGTTCGAGCAGCCCCGCCCACAGAGAATATCTATTAACATGTCGTGTCTATGATACTCATGCTGTTGCCTTTGTCATCATTTTGGGATCTGATTAAAATGAAATTTCCAGCCAAAACTATAATTTGCATGAAACATTGTGCATACCAAAGACAAACATGTGTGTGTGTGTGTGTGCCTGCGTGAGTGTGTGTGTGCGTGTGCGTGTGCGTACTTAAGCATTCAGCTTATTAGGAATGCTTGAATAAATTTCGACTAAAATTTATATTCGAAATACCTAATTCGAGAATTAGAGAAGCAGTTTCAATTCGCTTTGCTCAGTCATTTATGCTCATATTTACTTTTATCTCGTTTACCAATGGGTTAAATTAATATTTACCGAGGGCTTTTCGGGGTGTGCTTTATGTGATTAGCATTTATTTGGGCAGTTCATGTTTATAATTAAGTTTCAATTTCAGCTCGATACGTGTGCGCATTTATATCCATATTTAATGGTCAATTTATTCGAGATATTTTGCGACAATTTGAAAAATATTTGCCTGCCACGTCTCTAATCAACCGTGCCGCGCTTTTAAATAAATAAGTTCCGAACCAATGCGAACCAACACGGCTGCATAGAATCTAATTCAAATATTCATTAAAAATTTTGCTGTGCGAATCTATGATTCACGAAATAGCAATAATAATGGAAGTTTTGCAATTTGATTTGTTTTCCGCCCCCCTTGCGAAATATTTAATAGCACACAATGCATGCAAAAAGCGCAAAATGTTCCATGGCATACGAACTGGGGCAAGTGGAGGCAACTTTAGCCCAACCGCCAACTTAAAACATTAATTAAAATTGGCTCTAATATTTCGCAATTGCCATATTGCAAACTTGCGCTAATGAAATGTGGCCTAAAGCTGTTGTGTTTACTTTAAATGTACTTAAGTTTTATAAGGTTGAAGTGCTTGGATTAATACTTGACAACAGGTTGGAAAATCTAATCGAAGTGCATAATGAAAACTAGTACTTATCGATTTTATCGGTGCTGAGAGCTATCGACTATCGAAAATTAAAGTTTTACCATAGCTAACAGACTGTTTAAGACTAGAGAAGGAATAATCGATTTATATCAAAAAATATTTGATCATTTTAAATGAATAAGCTTATATAACATATGTTAATCTGATGTTGAATGAATACCTAATTGATATTACTAATTAAAATCAAACGAGTTCGATTTTCGGTTGGCGTTGAGCATATAAATGGCCCAGTGAATGCTGTTTTTGGATATCTAAATAGGCTGGGAGCGGCAATCTAATACCCAAAGTAAAATAAAACATTGTCACATGATGTTGAAAAATTGCAGGCATTGTTATTCAATTATTTACAAGGCACGCTAACCAGCAACGACAGCAACATGGCCTAAATCTATAACACGCAACGGGACTCGAATACACACACGCACAAAAACACAGACATGGTTTTTACAGTTACATAATCAACTAAAACAGCCATGCAGCCAGAGAGGCAGAGATACAGAGAGCACGGGCAGGACCCGATGCGAGCACACACGGCCAAATGCAGTGACAGTTAACATTAACACCAATACAAGCGTAAACAGATGCTTACACGGCTCAGGCGCCGGGTGGCACCCAAAACCAGGGGCTGGGCTGCATATGCAGACGCCATAATGAGGCGCCGCTGCGTTGTCGTTGTCGTTGTCGTTGTCCTTGTCGCAGCAGCAGCAGCAGCAGCAGGCAGCCAATTTTAATTGAATTAGAAAAACGCACACCAGACGACACACACACACACACACACACACACACACCCAACAAGTTTCCTGTTTTTGATGCCAGTTCACAGCAAATGTCTAGTTTCCCCCTCAGCCCAGCAAAACAACCAAACAACCCGCCAAATGCCACAATGTCACTCAAGCAGGTACTAAAGTTAATTATTGCAATTTCCGTTGCAAATTGTTTTATGCATTGACAACATGTGGAATAGGGTGGGGTTCGTTTGGGGTTTGGGGTTGGTTTATTTCATTAGGTGCCGCTATTTTTGGGAAACAGCTATTTTTACAGCCCACGCGCACATGGTGTAGGTATATGCCCAGGGGAGAGGGTATGCAGCTCTCTCCCATTCTCCATCTCTTAGTCCCTCTCTCCGTGCCAATCTATTTGTCATCTGCAATGGTTATACGCTAACCAAAAGTGAGAGCTAATGATGCTGCACAGAACTTACTCTGTGGCTACTCTGATGAAAGGTTATCAAGGGAATTTGTATTAGGAATACAAAAAATCTGCATTATTTATATGACGTAATTAGATATTTGAAAATTATTTGATTTAAAGAGTGTCTGCTGTTCGTTGAGGCAGTTGGCGATGTGTTTTGTTTTATTTGCTGCTGTTTAGTTAATGGTTTAGCGTGTTTGCCTACGCGGTGGCAACGATTTTTGTTTATGCGCCGCAAACATTTTCACCACATTTTCCACCCAACCCTCCCCTCTCCCCCCCCCCTCGCGTACCCGCGGGCCACGTACTCTACCCGCAATCAGCCATTCGCTCTGCCTGTTGATGGCATTAAATTTTATTTCACTCAAAACTGCGCGCCCATATAAGTATGCTTTGGTTTTTGTGTGTTTGGCGTTGCCGTTGCGATTGCTATTGTTGCTGCTGTTCTTGTTGTTGTATGTTGCCATTGACTACGTCGTTAACGGCCACGGTTTGCTGGTTGTTGCACATGTCGCCGTATTCCGATAAATTGCGGCTCTGGTCATACAAGTGTGGCACAAATTGTGCTAATTTGCTTGATGATGGTCTAGTTTCATACATTGTTTTTGATATGAAAGTGGTTTTTTTTTCTTTTTATTTTAAATACACTCGCATAGGCTACTACAAAAATGCAAGGCGATTTGTCGCAGTGTACAAAATAGCAACAAAGTAATATTATTTACAAAAATTATTTTGTTTCTGTGCGTTCTTTTTTTTATCTCTCTTTCTCACTTTCCTACTATGCAGACTCAGCTTTCAGCTTGGCAACTATCTATCTTCAGTTTTGACAAAGTTGGTTCTGTTGGAGAAGTGTATTATACTGTGAATATCAGTGAAAATAACTTCTCTTTTTTAAAATTTGTTTTCCTTTTTTAATCTGGACCAAACATTTTGTCAAAAATCGATCAACAAATCACATTGGTTTCAAAGAAACGTAAGTTATTGACCACAGTGTTAAATATTGGCTCTCATATGCCTGCAAGGGTATTAAATCATCGGCACCGTGAAGATAAATAAAATCGCACACATTTTTTTTATATTGCTTGTATTTTATGTGCCTTGTGCTACGCTTTTTGATGGGTAGAAGCTAGAGAGAAAGAGAGAGAGAGAGAGAGGTAGATAGATAGTGTAAGAGAAAGTGAAAGGGAGAAACAGATTATGTTAGAGTGTATATATTCTGTTTACATTGTTAATATTTATTTTTATAATTAGTGTTTCACTTGAAAAGTATACAGACTTTCTCCACACGCTCTCTCCAATTTCCAGCTATCTAACAGCTTGCTGACAATTAAAGTAGTTCTGAACTTTTTTGGGAATTATATTGACCCAAACATATCTGTAATTCGCTGTGTATTAAAATAGCAAACAGCACTTGTCCAGGGTGTATTTTCACGCGTTTTAACTCAAGATCACGTGTAATTGACCTTCTAGGGTCATCGATAAAAGCTGTGAAGTTGAATGATGGTGGAGGAGAAGCAGGGTTGGGGGGCGGTAGTAGCCACAACAGCAAATGCAGACGCAGACGTTGAAGCAGCAGCTTAGCAACTTTCACATCACTAAACCACTGAAAGTTGTTGACTTTATGCAACTTTTTCGTGGCCACAGACAACTACGTGAGCCACCACTCAGCACACGCCCCAACCCCGTCCCGCCCCCTACATCCCCTTTCTCGTAGAGTGTACCCTTGCGAGAGCATTGGCAAACAAGTTTGTTGTGCCATGCATTTTTTTGCACTCATGCGACATTTCTTTTGCACAAATATAAACCCGATAAAGTGGGGGCGGGGCTGGGCCAAAACTGCTGGCGTCAGTTGCTTTTAAAATGCCAACAACAACAGTGTCAATAAATGTAGACATAGCGAGTGAGAGAGAGAGAGGGAGAGAGAGAGCAGAGAGGCTTACACACTCACATATCACTGTGTACATGGGCGACGACACGTGCTGCAATTGAATTTGTTCGAAAACGCAATAGAAAACACCCACAGAACCGAAATAGAAAAGAACAAAAAAAAACGGGAAAAAATTGCTTCAAATTTCTTAAATGCGATATGACTCACAGCAAGTTGCTCTCTAACTATTCTGTTCAAAGTTCGAAGCTAGTATTAGCCAGCCTGTATTTTATTGTAATTCTACCTAATTACAACACAGGGAAGATTTTCGAAACTGGCTTCAAATATTTTCACAAAGTTTTAAAAATGACCAAATCGGTTAGAAATCAAGCATCACATCTTCTACCCAAAGATGCTTTAGACGATGAAACACTTCCAAACTTTGTGAAGATATTTTAAAATTAACTACAATCGGTTTTTTTTTCTAGTAAAATTTTGTTTATGTTAACTCATATGCTATTACTGTAGTCTAGAATCTTTTATCAGCAGCAATAGCTTTTGTTTAAGTTAGCTTAGTTTAGATATTTACATTTATAAAGAGGTTTATGCATATAATTATTTTGTTAGGGCTAGATTATTTTGTTGAGAGTCAGGTCTATAGGAAGCCTCAGGTAAGAAATGTAAATTCTATGTAAGTAGACAGCTCTCAGCTGTTTTTCAACCATTTTTTCTTATTCATTCCAATAAATGAACTTAAAAATTAAAATAATATTAATAATAATATAATTTCTGCACGGAATGGTCATGTTTTGCGTGCACATGCTCCAAGCTAAAACTCCCCATTGCTCTAACTGATGACGGGGTACGATTGAAAACAAAAATATACAAACGCAGCAAATTCTTGTTGAAAAATCTAATGCCAGTTGGCTGGGGCGTAGGAGCTGAAGTGCCCCGAGCACAGACTGAAGGACCAAAGGACCATGGACCTGGACCAGAACCACACGTAACGCTCGAAAATTTTGCAGTTTGTCGTCGCTGCATGCACGCATGCTTCCGCAGCAACCAAAATGCCTGTGGCAAGCACTTTTCAGGCATGTCCTTCAGGATGGTAGGAAAAGAGCGAAGCTGTTTCTGGTCAGGTCGCCGCCTCCACCGAATGGGTATTTATATGCCGCGAAAGTTGCCACCAAACTACTCAGCGAGTGCATTTCATTAGCGTTCTTAACAACATTAAACTATTAATATTTAGTATGCGCCGCTCAAAACTATAAACAAGACCTGTTTAGCAGCAGCAGCAGTAGCAGTAGCAGTGGCAGTGGCAGTGGCAGTGGCAGTGGCAGCTTCTGCAGCAACTTAGACAGAAAACTTTGCTGCACTTTGGCCAAAGCTAAGCAAAAACTTGGAAACATTCTCAAATGGCGAAATTATTTCGAAATTAAGTTTCTTGTTGTTTGTCTTGTTGTTGTTGATGCTGTTGATGCTGTTGCTGCCGTAGCTTTAGCTGTTGAAATTAGTTATTTATGGCCGGCAATGCGTATCGATCGATCTTTTAATAGGCCACCAGCCCAACCAACGAGAAAAAAAGATACAACAACTTTCTTTAAATGTAATTAAAAATGTCGTCGAACTTATTTACGAGTGTTCTTTGCATAGTTCTGCCAAGTTTTCATTCGTATTGGCTCTACCTAGACCAGGACGATGTGAATTTTGGATACTGGCTACAAGCCACGTACCAAAAACTAAACGATTTCTTTCAACACATATAATATTAGTTGCCAGCACATACTTTAGCCCAAAGCCAATTGGGATTAATCTCAGCAGTTGAACAGGTCAGAAAATAATTGGGTTTTGCTTTAAATGATTAAATCTTTACACTAACCCTTCCAAGAATCCATCAACTTGGATTATCCATAAACTGACGGAATTTGTCGATTGTTGCCCAATACCTGGATTCTTTACACACTCAAATTAGAATACTCGCTAAGTAAGGACTTTAGATATTCAAGAAATTGAAATGAAAGCCGTTTCAATTAAGATATATGTATTAACAAATTCACCTACACATCTGATTTGACGTAAATAATGTTGTGTTCGCTTCATTGTATAATGAAATTTCGACAGTTAAGCAACACATGAAAGCGCGCATCTGTTAACTTAATCCAAGCAATCAAGTAATTCACAATTTCTGCACATTTTTAACAGCAAGCAACCTTCAGCTGCTTAAAACGCACAGTGGGTTCTAAGCATCAAAACCAATTGAAAACAACAAAGAAGCGAACTCTTCAAAATTTATAAAAAAAATTATTTATTTAGATAATACTTATATTTTCCTCGGAATATTAAAGATTGTATCACCCTGAGGTGGTTAAGGTTATTTTAAAAAATACCGCCAAGACTAGAATTGCAAATTTAATTCAAAATAGTTATGGTTTTTGATTTTCTAACAATCCAGTCATCTAGATTATCCTTTAAGTATTTTTGGCTGCTTTCAGCCCACGGTGGGTCGTTCATTCATTCGCACTCATTGCAACTGCCATTTGAAATTGCAGCTGAGCGTTTTGCTCGACCAAAAACCGTTTTACTTTGTGGTCAAATGTAGCATGTGCATATTTGACCCAAAACCAGGTCACGCCCTAACCGCCACACCCACACCCAGCCCCTGTCTCCCCCGCCGTAGATGCCCATAAGCAAACGCTCTGCGGTGTGATGTGAAAAAAGTTTTTGATAGTTTTTCTTGTTGCTGTTTTTGTTGCTGCTGTTGCTGCTGCTGCTGCCGCTGACCCCTCTCCCCAGCCCATGAAATTTATGTGTAGTAAATAACATTTTGGCGCAGTTTTCGCCCACGCGCCGTAACATTCAGTTGCAGTTGTAGTGCATATTTGACCTTGCGCGAAATAAAACTGAAAATAATGGCAGTTAGCGCTAAATGGACGCATAGTTGTGGCAATGAGGCAGATAGTTCTGCAAGTGAGAATTTCAAGGCAGCCCAAAGTTAAGTTTAATAGTTGTTCGAAGTGTGAATAAAGTGTGAAATGGAGTGGTATGAAAAAAGAGAGGGAGACAGAGAGAAAGAGAGAGGAAACAGCATCAGAAAAATATATATTTGGCAGCAGCGATTTTATATTTTTCTTTGGCAAGTAGCTTTTTAGTTAAACTATAAAGCTTCTCACCAATTTTCCGCCTGTGCGGGTGAATTTATCAAACTCTGTGAAACAAAAATCGATTTTTGTTTTGTGGTAAGGCCAAACTTGTTTAAGAACCTCTCCTATTCATTTATACCAAGTCTCAATCCTCTACATCATACAATCATCAATATATACCTTTGTTTCTTTCTAAACCATTAATCAATATGGGTAATCATGTTTTCTCTGCAAGTCCTTCACATGAAATGTAAATCTGTTGCTGGACAAAAACCAATCATTTAAATGCCTATTTCATAAATTTTGAAATGTGGTCTGTTTTGCGTCTTGCTCAAGTTCATTTGTTGCACTTTTTTCACTGCATAAAATCCAGTTTGAAACTCACACACACTGCCAGCAATTAATAAGCCATTTGATATATATGTGTGTGTGGTTTTTTATCCTTTTGTGTGCAGCTGGCTCAGTTTCCGTTTCAGTCGCACCACAGCCACTAATGTTGATTAAATGGCACCGGGCTCACGCACAGATTGCCACACATGCTGCCATTCTTGATGCAGTTGCAGTGGCAACTGCTGCTGCTGCTGCTGCTGCTGCTGCTGCTGGTGTTGTACTTGCCTGTAGAAGACTTAAGCGTGGCAGCACGCACGATGATGACGACAGCGAGTACGCGCTTGGCCAAGTAGCTTTTAAATAAATTGAATTTAAGCGCA
The DNA here is from genome assembly GCA_035045725.1 of Drosophila ezoana. Lineage (NCBI taxonomy): Eukaryota > Metazoa > Arthropoda > Insecta > Diptera > Drosophilidae > Drosophila > Drosophila ezoana. The sequence goes on from JAWNOU010000092.1 coordinate 8,763,151, forward strand.
CAAAAAATTGCAGCTAGTTAAGGCTTAAGCTACTGAATACCCTACTTAGCAAAGTTAAAGACATTTTAGTTATATTTTAACCTCGGCACATGTTATGCATTTAAGAATACCTATTCGAGATATTCGAAAACTTCGCATATTCCAGAATCTACTCTTCTATGTGGAAAATAAGTGGAAAGCTAAGTTCCTTACTTATGCACAGCAATTAGATTGTACAGTTTCTAATCTTACTTACATTTGTTTTATATGCAGAGCAAATAATAAGCTACTCACACTTACAATCCAAAAATAGTTAAAGGAAATCCCTTGAATAAAGCATAGCCTGAACTGGCTTTGTGGTTATCATTTTGGCAACCGCTTCGGTAATTTCAAGCATCCCAAAATGCCTTTAGAGCGTTCAGAGTGCTTTTCGGCTTTTGGCGAAAAACTAGCATAGGTTTATCAAAAGAAACGCATAGCCGAATTCATGATATGGTTTACCTTTTCTGATGTAAGCTGTCCAGGCTCAGTTAGCAGATGCCGAACACACACAGCCAGCCAGTTGTCGGTTGCCGGTTGCCAGTTGCCAGTTGCCAGTTAGAGGCGACGGCCAAGTCACTAAGCATTTGTTATGCACATGCCACATGCCACATGCCGCATGCCGCACACACAACAACAGCAGCAGCAGCAGCAGCGAGTCGTTGGCCTCGTCTCCTTTTTAAACGGGGGTAGGGGGCCGGGTAGGGGGCTACCGCGAGTAGCACATATTCCTTACAGCCATTTACCAGGCGATTTACGTAAATCTTTTATTTATACAGAAAACGTATAAGTTGCAATTTATCAAAATCTAAAATGTTTACCCGCACAAGTTATTCACTTGAAATCTCTACAGTGCAGCGAGAAAGTCTACATACAGTATGTTTGAGTGTGCGTTTGTATGCTTGTGTATCAATGTATTGCAGTTTGTGGCATTACGTATACGCGCTGTAACACACACACTCACAGAAACCAACAGGCCCCAGAGGCTGCCAGGCAGCAGCTGTACAACTTGTGCCATGCATATGCTTACTGGTGTGTGTGTGCCTGTGTGTCTCTGTGTGTGTGTGTGTGTGTGTGTATCTGTGTATTATTTTGTGTTTTGCGCGCACAAATTGTCTTGTGACAGACAGTGAAAACTACAGAAGCGGCGCCGGGCATACAACGAGCACCGTGCGGCTGCATCCTGCTGCCTGCTGCCTGCCCCTGCAACAGCCCTCAATTCACACCCCCCTGGGCGTTTGGGCATGGTTTTAGTCAATTTGCGGTCGGTGTTGTTGCAACTGTGTCTGCGTGACTGTGTGTTTGTGTGTGTGCCTGTGTGTGTGCGATAGCGATTGTGTGTGTCGTTATGTAGTAAAAGTAGTTTATTTTCATCTTATCTCTTAAAGCCAATAATGCGCTCGCAAGCGCACTTAAATGCGCTGCCACCACATTTTTTATTCTGTTGTCTTTGCTGTTGTTGTTGTTGTTGGTGTTGTTGTTGTTTTGGTTGCTGTTGTCAGTTGATTGTTGTTGCTGCTGCTCTGTTTGCCCGAGCGGCTGATTTTATTGTTGCTGCTTCGTTCCAGGGATTGCAATGCAGCTGCCTCGTTGTGTTTTCTAGTATTTTTTGCATATATTATATGCATGCATATGCCAAATCAGCAATATTTGTTGCTGTAAACATCCAAGAGTGCAAAATATTTATGACAGCCGTTCCATAAGGCAACACATTCTGCTCAGAATTGTATCAACAGCGTTAATTGGCAAGCGTTTAAGCGTTCGAGAGTACTCAACTAGAAGGTACCCTGTTATTATATATTTAAACTGTAAGATAAGCTTTAAATTGGGCTAACAATTTGTTATCTGATCTAAATTAGCCAATTTAAAATTGAATTTCATAAAACGACAAATAAGCTGCGCCATATTCAAAAACTGAATTACATAAATTAGGTCTTCATCCTGTTGCTAATTGTATAAACAATTTAATTAAAATATATATTTTTTTAAACACCGGAAAACAAGCTTAAACTACATGCATATGCTTTCGAAATATTTTGTACGTGGCGCCAAAAAGTATGCTTCAAAAATAAATTATAGCCGTGTCGCGTTAAACAATCTTCAATAATAATATTGATAAAACGATTTAGTAGTATTTAATGCTACGGCAAAACCAAAATAAATCCATTGAACTTGATTACTGTCCATTTTGAAAAATATATAAGAAATAGTGGCGTATATCCCAAAGCGTTTGTGTTTGATTTATACTGGACACAATTTTCGGCAAATAAAAGGAATCCGATTTTCTAGGCAATCAATGTGGCCTACTTACAAAGCTGAAAAGCTTTGAGAGACGGAACAGACCATGGCTGATAGGTCTATTCAGAAGTCTTGGGACTTGCCTAAGCCAACTTTCAATCAAAATTCTTATAAATTCATTAAAAACCATACTAAGGTCTGTTTAAAAACTGAACTGAAGGTCTGAAGACTTGGCAGCTGAAATTCCTGGAAACAAAGGCAAACAATACGCGCTGATGTTCTTGGAAGCATCCATAAACAATTCAATTTACTTTGCATAATTAATGAACCTATTAAAACATGTTTTCAAAATTATTTCCCAGGACTAAATTTAATTGATTCCTTGCGCCGCGAGTTTCTCTGCATTTTCCAAACGAAGCGCATTTAAGTTTATGGCGGGTTGAGCCTATTAAACGAAAGCTTCGCCTGAAAGCTTTCACACAAAAATATTGTATAATATTTAGAAGGAAGTAAAAATGAGGCATTTTTAGAGCGAAAGCTTTGTGTCGGGCGTTTGGAGGCGTATAAGAGTGAACAGAACGCACAAATGCAGACAAAGTCGGAACAGAACTACAGTGGGAACAGTCGAAAACGTGGGAATAGAAAACGTTCACAGCGTTTATTTTCAAGTGTGTTTAGTTTTTAAAAGAAAACAACATTTGTGTCATTTGATATAATTTGCATAGCAGCAAATTGAAAATACCTTTTGAACTTGTAATAATTTAAGAAATACTAAGGAACAATTGTATTGAAACTTAGCTTTGAGCAAAGAATAAAAGATACGAATATAATATACGGATATAAAATAATAAGGATTTTAATATTTAAAGCAAATATCAGTCTAGTAGGTTTCATTAATCAGAACAAGAACATACATAAGTAGACAGTCTTTAATTGTTCAGCTTTGAAAAGGCTTTCATTTGTTCTCATCTAAATATGACCAAAACAAATGTTTAATATGAATACAAAGCCTCTGACCACAAATATTTTCCAAAAACGTTGCAATATTACTTGCCATAAATTATGGCTAAAATGATATTCGAAATATAATTTCCTAAGTGCTCTGTAGGGAGTTCCAATTCATATTTGCAGAGCACACACGAAATGTGTTAACAAACTAAAACACCATTAAGAAATGGATTTAATAGAAAAGCTGCGAAGTGGAAATACTCTAATCATATATTTTAAAAATTCAAAACTGTTGTCAGAGCTGCCAGAAAAACGTTTGCGAAAGCGAGTAAAGAAGAAAGAGATGGTCTTTTTTCTTACATAAACACCATCCAAATTCAAACATACCCTTTGCCAGGCCTGGCTAAATAATTTGCCATTGACTGAAGCAAATGTCAAACCGCGTGCTCATAAATTGTAACATTACAAAATGTAATAAATGTTAATTGACAAACAGAACCGCAAAAAAAAAAAAAATTATAATTAAATGTTTGGCAAATTACAATCCAGATCAAAAATGCCACCGCAGCACAGGGCCAGAACTTCAAAATATATGCCAAAAATGTGCAGACATATTGAACAAATTACAATAAATTCGAAATGCATTTAACATTGAAACAAACAACAAACCACGGCCACAAAATAAGCAGCTTAATGTGGTTGCAACAACTGCAATGTCCGACAAATTAGAAGGCCAAGGTGAAGAGTACTCGACTACGAGCTGCCCTGTAGAGATAGCATATATTATTCAACATAAATATACATATAATATGTATAAGATTTATTAGATATGTAAGACATATAAGATATATAACATAAGATAAGCCCTATTAATAGGCATACTATTAAATATAGCACAATAATTCTTATCGATATGAATCAGATCTAACTTATATAAGATATATAACTGCTTATCCCAACTTGGTATGCCCCGTCTTGCCGGTTTTATGATAAGAGGGTATTAAAATAATATGAAAGCTCATTAGCTGACAAATGTGTGTGGGCTGAAACTATTTTTAATAGCACACACACTCACACTCACAGACACACACACACACACACACACACACACACACGCTCAGATTGTCAGGTAGTTCCCAGAGTGCGTAATCAGCATCTAATAACTAAAATCCAAATTAGCTAATTCAGAAATCAACACGCACAATTGACAAATTATGCCGCAGCAACATTTCCGGGCAATTGACTACGTGGGGGGCCTGTGCCACGGATACGATCCGATCCGATATAGTATAAGTTATATGTATATAGGCCAGGTCAGGTTTTTCGGCTTCGGCACGTGCGCCGTCAAATGATTGTAATACAGTTGTGTTGTAATTGCCGGAGCACAGTTGCTGTTGAGTTATTCATTAAGTGACATCATTTGCAGTCATTTTCCATTTGAAGCTGGCGCCCATAAATAAAGCCAGACGATGCTTTAAAGTGCCAAAAGCAGTGAGTGGGGATGGAAGATAGGAGAGGTGTTGGTGGTGGCAGTTGACAGCAGGTGGCAACGCCCTCTGCCTGACATTTCCAGCTCATTTACAGTTCAAACACGTCGCATGCATTAACCCCAGTCAGCCGCTGGGCTGGTTAAGTGCGACAGCATAGCCTGGCACTGCGGTGTCGTAATTATTAACTAATAACATCAAATTGATTTGCAACAACATATCCAGAAACGATACGAGACGAGACGAGACGGAACGAGTCGAGTCGAGGAGTTAGCCGAGTCGACGGGAGGGCTGACTGCTCTTGGTGCGCCTGGCTGGGCTGCAGTAATTAACATGCATTCCACATGATTGCGCCGCAGGCGCATAAATCTCTGACATACACCAAACACAGAAAAGCACACACACACACACACACACACATGCGGCTCATAAAACGCGCCAGCAATCAGTTTTTGAGTAAAAGTCTCAACCGAGACGAAATGCGGAAATTAACATTGTAACATAAAACTGGCCATTGAACGGGCACTTAACTTGCCACCAAGACCAGGCTGAAACCTAAGCCAATGCTACAAACCGAGGTCCGACGTCCGGCGTCCGGCGTCCCACGCCACTCTAATGCACGATGATAGATGGCATACGATACGTTTCAGCATTTGTCAGCTTGTCTTCGGCGAAGCGCAACAAAGCCAACGCCCAGCTCCTGCCCAGCTCCTGCCCAACTCCGGCCCAGCGTCTGCCCAACTGCCTGCAGCGCAGCTGACAGCTTTGCGGGTGGGGGGAGTGAAGTGAAAGAGGGCTTGCCAGAATCACGAAAAACCATTTTCACGCTCACGCGAATGCGCAGAATAACTTTTACTGCCAACTATCAAATGACTCACACCTGACAGTGCGCCCGCCCCAAAGATAAGCACAAGACGCCAAGCAAAAAGACGTTTCGAATTTTTTATGGAGCCCAGTCAAATGCACATACAAAAAACAAAGCGAAGAAAGCGTGCAAAAGGCGGGTGTGCAAGACTAGGAGATACCCTTAAGTATATATTCTAAATAGTTCATTTATTTTTCACACATACTAACAATCAGAAAACGATTCGACTCAAATTGAAAGTCTTTAAATCTTCCAGTCTTGGAGATACTCATATGTGTAAATTTATCTGTCATGTCGCCTACTGCCCGCCCGTCTTGCCCAACTACAGCCACTCTGTATAGCCACAGGGTATAATCAGAAAAAATAGAGTCCTGAGACAAGGCGTCGGTCGGCCAAAGCAGCTAGAGCCACGGTTCCAGCTCAGGGAGCCCGCACGGGGCCGGTGCACGTCGCTGTCATAATTTATGTGGCGCTGTCTGCGCCGGAAATGGGTTAATTTGCTATGATTTAAGCGTAAAATTATTGAATTATTGGCCAGCACGATTTGGTGGCATTTTGCACGCCTCGTTATTTTGAAAGAAAGGTGCGCCGGCGACCAAACCAGCAAAAGGCAATAGCCAAAACACGAGTGGCCAGCGTATGAGTTATCCAGACTTGCCCCAAGGCTGTGCCACAAATGCATTAAGCAAAATGCAGCTGGAAATTATGAGTTCGCAACGTTTGGTAAATTGGATTTACCAAACCCATAAGTTGCATGACCACCACGCATTAAATATGCGAACTAATGTTCATATTATTAGTCATATATTTAATTTTGCTAATGCATTGCTCTTTAAACAATCCCAAATCGATTAGGAGCCTTACTTATGGGCAGCAACAGACACCAGGCTTGGCCAGAGCCACGTCAGTCAGCAGCAGCAGCAGGAGCAGCAGTATTTCATATCTTATCAAATTAACACAGAGAATTTCTCATCTAATTTATTATATTGCACACAGCTTTTAATTTCTGGCTTAATTTGTGTGGAACTTAATTAAATTTTCTTCTGCGCCAGCACGTAAATTCAGTCCGAGCTCAAGGTAAAAGTTCAAAATAGTTTGTGGCCAGTGCAGGAGCTAAGAAAATTGCTGGCATGTGTGTTGCTAAGGAAATTCGTTTTGTGATATAGAAATAACTCTGAGCCAGACCGAAAGAGGAAGTGCACTACAATTAACTTGAAAACAAGTCAAAGGGATCTAGTCGAGAGTGCTCGACTTGGACATACTCTAAGCCACGCGACAAGCCTCAGTTGAAAACGTTCTACCTGCCTTCTACACATACTAAATGATGATGTACTTGTTTCCTTAGCAGGTCCGATCTTCATAGGCTGTAACTGGACATACAAAAAGTATGAATATACCAAAGCAAAGGGAGTACTGTGCGAGCACAAGGTGGGGCCATGTTCCAAAATTTCAAGTCTCTGGCTCTTAAAGGCTCTGGGATACATATTCATTCATACATACGGACTTACAAACGGACACGCAGACAGGAATTCATGTCAATGGGCTTAACATTGGCTCCTTCCACAATGGCTCAATCTCACGGTTCCTGATATAGGCCCCCTTCGAACATCACTTACTCAGGAAACATTTAAGGATACTACTGTTTGGTTGTGTCCTCCACGCAGACAAACACACAAACGGGCATGGCTAGATCAACTTGGCTATTGATGCTGAACAAGAATTTGTCCACTTTGTAGGCTCGGACATGCTTCCTTCTGCCCGTTAAATACATTTTCACAAACCCATATACTGGATTTTAAAATATTTTTATGCATTATGTATAAATATTTATAGTGCGCGCACTTCGTCCTTGATACAAACTTATATTTATAAAAATTAGCCAAAATGAACAACAATAAAACGGATAAATAGAATCCACTGGCAAGTTAATATATAGCTACATATATACTACTTAAATAATCAAATTGATACAAATGATTTTGATTTGTTCTTGGAAAGAATCTCAAACTTTGGCATGCATACAAATTTATGTTAATTCTTAGATTTTGCGAAATATCCTATTAGGGTTTGCCAGCTGCATTCATTACGAATGACCCCATTAAAATCCAGTTATTCTACATTTTTGCTTCATCTACTGCCCTTTGAATTTCATAACCAATAGAGCTGACTGCAGTTTACCAATTGAAGCGCACTCAACACTTCAGCTTGGGTCAACGGAATCCTTAAGCCCGCACAAAAGAAGGGAAACTTTGCCGAGCAGTCGCCGCTGCCACTGTGCATGCCAAAAATATGCAGAAATGTGAGATTTTAGAAAATTACAAGTCAAGTGTTTGGAATGGCCGTTGTCTGAAAAGTACACACAGCCATAGATATATATAAATATGTATGCTATATAAATCTTATGTATACATATTTTCTTGTTTTATTTATGGCCGGTGCACTTTGCTTTAGTTCTTGGCATACGCAATGAAGATAAACGACATGCAAAAAATGTCGCCGAATTTAAAGTGCAATAAATCAGTCGCCCAGTCGGCCAGTCGTCCAGTCGTCGAGTCTGCCCCTCTCTCTCCCACACTCTCTCTCTCCCTCTCTGTCAGTCTTTCTGTCTGCCTTTTAGTCTGTTGCGTTGCGTTGACATCGGCGACATGCTCATGCGGAAGTTGCGCCATTTTGCGCTGCGTGACAGTTTCCGGCATAAGCATAAATGTCCAGAAGTTATATTTTTCACTTTAGACCGCAAGAAACTCACTAACTTAAGCCTTTCAAGTGCTGAGAGATTGCGGTATTTTCAGCTGGGAAGCCAATTAGCTACATACATATATAAATGTGAGCCAGCCGCCTGTGCGCGAGGACACGCCCCAAGGCGAGAACTGCTGCTGATTTACAACTTTTTCTTGTGCCTCAGCCACGCCCCGTCTCGTAGCTGCCTCACTTTTTTATGGCAGCATCATTGGCATGTCGTAAACTGTGACTGACTGATGTCGCGTCGCACATGCCGTGAAATATTTCATAAGCTTGTGCCACATTTGGTGGCGATGCGCATAACAAGCCAATGTCAGCCTGCGGCTGCATGAATTTTCTCTTGCGAAGCACACCTCAAGGACTACTCAGGGATGAGACAGCTGCAGGGATTGTAAACACGCACCATTATCGAGGGCAGCGCAATAAAATTATATTTTTATGTTAAAGATTGATTGCGAATAATACTTGTTTGCCAATTCGCACCCAAACGACATAAGGTAAGGTAAAAAGAAAGGCAGACAAGGTATCAAAAATGTAGTGAACAAAATAATTGAAACAACAAGTATTCTGTTACAAAAGCAATTGATTAATCAAAGATTGTTTGCAAACTAAAGAGTTTAAAATTAAAACTTATTTCAATCAATGTGTTAAACTTAAAAAACAATTTAGAACAAGCTTAACATTATGTTTTATTTCATGACAACCCGTCGTAAAGTCTTGAAGCAAAACGACTTGTCAAACATTTCCATTTATGAACAATTTGCATCTCATTTGTAAATCTCAACCTGTTTATGGTAAACTCTTGTCGCACCCCTCGCACACATAATACATAATTATAATGGAAATCGACAGCAGATTTGAGTGGCTGTCAAAGTCGTCCGAAACATAAAACTAACCGTCATTTGGTTTGTGAAGTGCCATTTCCAAGCACTCAACAACTGCTTCCAAGGGAAGTCTGCCCGAAAATAGTAGTTCACAATTAATTGATATACACAAAGTGTGCGCTCTTTTTAATTTATTGAAAATAATTTAATTAATTGTACTGTTAGTACGAAAATAAATAAATCTCGAACTGTCTATCAATATTTCAATAAATGTTGCATATTATATTTGTGTAATTTGCAACACTTTGAACTCAACAATTGCTCAGATTTCGCTTTTAATCCTCATAAGAACGTTTGTACGATGTAAGTAAAGCACACAAACAAAAACCAATTTCACAATTTTCAGCTTATTACATTTTAATAACTTAAAGCCCTTTAAATGTATGGTTATTGGGTTTCCTGGTGCTAATCTTTAACATTGTAGAGACTTAAGATATTGAATATTGCTGCAAAATTCGACATTGAGCATACGCACAGTTGCCTCTGGCATCTCACAGTTGCAATGCTGAAAATAACTACAGATTGCTTTACAGCCAAAACATCTAATCCATTTTCGCCTTTTAATGACATTACTTAAGTTATTATTTTCAGTGCTGAAATGCTATGCTCCTGCCAAGGACACCCAACAAGTGAAAGAGCAAATTTTCCTTCAAGTTGCCGTTGCTGTTGCCACTTTTGTTGCTGTTGCACTTGCAGGACTTTGGCCCGTTTTTATTTTATATTTTTTTTTTTTTTTGTGCGCGCCGGCGAGCATTTCGTGTAATGGACTTTAATGGAATTACAGTTTTATATATATGGCAGCATGAGCACCAGGAGGAGGTGAAGTTCAGTCGTATTTAGTTACAAAGTTTACTCGAGCTTGGGCTATTATATTTTTGCTTAAGTGCCAGCGATGTGCGCACTTAACAATACCGGAACCGGCAGCCAGCATATACAAAGCAATTTGGCTAAAATGCATCTCAGCTGGCCAAGTCCGGTATTGACACTTTGAAGCGCCCACTCAAGTGGCATAAATCAATGGCCAGCCAATGGCGAGCACGTAAAATATTTCACAACTCTCTCACGCCTTGAGGTCAGCACGTGCCACTTGCCCATCCTTAATCTTCGTTACATTTGGCACTTTTCTAAAGCTTTGCATGCTAAGCAAACAGCATACACAACCCACGGACACGTATTCCACACACAGTAACCCGTACCCACCCACACGCATGCCAAAGACATCAAAAGTCTGCGACATGATGTTAAAATTGTTGTGCATACATTTAGCATTTTTCCAGCTAAAAATAACTTTACTAAAATCTAAGATTGTGCCAAGATGAACTACTTTTGTACCGGTTGAAGTAATGTTCATGGTAAAGCTCATGGTAAAGCTTGCATTAAGTGCCAAATTCAGCTAATAAATTTTACTTGTACATGTACATGTTAAACAGCATGTTAAATACATGTTAATAAATCATTTAAAAATATGCAATGAAGATAAGTGCCTTGCAAATCTTGCCAGTCGAACTAAGCTAACACGAGCATAAGCTCAGCTCAAAAATGTTTCAAAGTACATGGCAAATTTACAATGAACTTGAAAAATAACATATACATTTATGCGCATAAGTGGCAGCCGGGGTTATTCCTATCCATTTAAATCTGAATTCATACGAATATTCGAAAATGATGAAATGCAAACCAACTCAGCTTGAAATGTGTTTAAATGTGAACACAGCTGTTTTTTGTTGCTTTTAAAAAGCCAACACCGCGTAACAGTGTGGATGGATGTGTGTGTAATATGCATGTAACTGCTGTCAACGCGTATAGCGAAATTTTTGTTTGCCCTATCAACCAGCTGCTTAAAATGCAACAGCAGGAAATATTCAAGCGGACATGGAGCACAAGAGGAACGTATGAAGGGTTTGCGATGTTTGTTCGTTGTTCACCTCAAAAATGCATGCGTGTTGCATTTTTTTTTTCGTTGCAACATTATAAATGCAGCAAACAAGCGTGTTGGCAACCGCCGCGCCCAAGCTATGCAAATCAGACGAATGGAACCACCGAAGTCGAACCACAGCTGCACCACACATCCACAGCCCACATCTTGGCCATTGTTTTGGCCGCGAAGCATATGCCAGGCAACTTTTGCCATATGCGCGTGCTTGAAAATTGGCTGCCTTTCAGAGGCGTTCGTGTAACATTTTCTTGTAAGTTTTCACTGCCACATGTATTGGTACGTGTGTGTGTGTGTGTGTGTGTGTGTTGCAAATATCTATTATCTATAAAATGCCCGCAGGTACTTTGCCGCTGCTTTTGGGCCATATTTCAATGCGAGTGGCTGCTGATAGCAAACTGCAGCGGTTCCGTTCAGCACATTGTTGTAAATTTTGGTAATTCAGAAGTGCACACACACTCTGGCTAGAACTTTGAAGTGGCATTAATTCGGTTGAATTTCGGAGGCACAGCTACCAATGCCACAGATCCAGACAGGCGACTAGCAGCCATGTTGCTGTCTTTATCACAGCATTTGCCGCGACTGTTCCCACATGGATGTTGAACGTTGAACGTTGGACATTCGCTTCCGTTTGGCACCATTGTTTTTGGGTTATGGCGCACAATGGTGCCGTTTAAATTAGTTAGCTTTTTGGTGCTAGTTGCATGTGTGCGCTCTATGTGTGTATGTGTGTGTGTGTGTCTGCTTTTGTATGGCTGACACAATTCACAATGCTTGTCGCTGCCAGTGAATGGGTCCTGCCTCGTTAAGTCGCCCAGCCCTCTCGTCTTGTGCTGGCCCGCCACAGCTGCACACACTCAAGCCTGACGTTCGACTGAAGCCTCAAGTCAGCAAGAGACGCTTCGGTTTTGGTCTGCCATTGTTGCTCTGGCTGTCGTGATTTTCAGCTATCAAATTGTTTCTACCACATGTACACACACGAAATGGTGCATAATAGGTTTTTAGTATAAAGTTAAGAGTTTTCAAGAGTGTTGAAAACTTGAAATCGAGTGACGATTTCTCTGCCTAATGTTATCGAAGGTAAAATAGGCAAAAACTTATCTAAGAAAGTACACTAGGTTGCACACTTCTTAATTCAGGCAAATTTGGTCGCAATGAATTGATATTACTATCAAGTTGAATGTATTTTATATAAACTGTTACGCTCCCCTACTTGGAGGTTAACCATTTTATATAAGCTCTGACCCACCCCCACTTAGAGGTCCATTACTAAGGCTTTCATCCTTTTCTCTGGATAACGTCTAGGCATCCATAAAAATACCAGAATATCTCTTACTTCCAGGGCACACTGATTAAGTAACTACCTTTAAGACCATATAACAAACAAATGAATTTCACTTAATTAATAAACAAAAGCAACTGCATAAATGAATTGTCATACTAGAGTTTCTAGGCAGCAAATCTGCCTATCAATTGCTGGCCTGACATGAAAACAAAGGAAGCTCATTTGAGAGAAAGATACATTTAGAACTTGTCTAACAACCAAAAAGACAGTAATTAGCATGCTTTAATTAAAAGTTGTAGTTTCATGATGCCAACGAAAACGAACTGGGACAAAATGGAATGTCTTCAGTTGAAATTGAATTAGAGTGGATTAGCCTACGGCTTGCTAATAGCACAGATTTAAAAAATAAATAAGTTTATTTAATAAATTTAATCAAATTAACGAAAGAAAATTAATATTTCATTTTTACAGTGTATGCTGGAAGTATTCTATGGAAGAAACCAAACTAAAACCTCATGAAATTACTCTAACTAACTATTGGATTAAATAAATAAAATTATAAAAAGTGTATTAAAGAGTCGTTATGTTTGAACATCTAGTTCGCTGCTTAAGTTTTGGCCATTCAAAACTTTTGGCCATCGTTTACTTGGTGCCCTGCTTTGCATTAAACAACATTTTCTGTTTGATTACGGTTTCTTATTGTGTAAGCGTACAACGTGGGCGTGGCAGGTAGTGTATCCCACCTCGTCTTATAAATATAAATGAACTGCAACTGAAGGTAGATCCATTGTTGCATTTGCCGCATTGTTTGCGCCGTGTTGTAGGGCAAAGTTCCACAACAGGTTATGCATACACAAACTTTCGCACATGTATTCTATATGCATATTCCATGCTTGATTGACTATCAAATTGAGTTATCACGTGAATAGCTTGTACAAAAAAAAAGCCCCAATTGTTTGCAGTTGGCTGCATTGAATGAGCTGAATAGACAAGTGGATGTGCAGGATGAAGTCTGTGACCAGGGGTGTGGTTTAATTGAATTTCCCTTTTGAAATGGATATTAAAAACTTGGCAGATTTGAGAGGTTTCCGCAACATGCGTATCGATTGCTAATAATGTTACAGAAATAAAGCTGTAGCCAGGGAGACAGGAAAAAGTCCACAAACTGTATGCTGGGCTTCAGGCCAAACAGGTCATCAATCGACACAGACACCTTTTGTGGGCTCTTAAAATAGCAAAACGGTAGGAGCTTTGCCAAATCTGACTAGGATTACAAACTGTATTGACACTTCTATGCAAACATGTTGAAAAATCCTCAATCGTATTAAAAACGCACCTGCTTGCCAAAGGTTGATAAACGCCTGGATATAACAGGTCAGTATAATCTAAGATATATCCTAAATAAAAAGAATTTGAGAACAAAGTCTTGAAGATTTTGTTATAGACAGCAGGAAATATTAGTGTAACTTATGTGTCAATGTCCTTTGGATGTATTGCTTGTATTGATGTAAAAGTGCTTGGAGAATATAAGGTTCTTGCATATTATTACAAAGTTAGATAAATTTCGATCCTTAGAACTCTGGGCTAATATCTTGATAATTATAGATCAAGCAAAACACAATGTCACGCAGCCGTAAGAACTTAAGTGCAACAGTTTAAAAGTCACCTTTTAAAGTCGCAGCCTCAGGATAAATCAACCCATTAAAATTTGTTACCTTCACTGGGAACATTCGAAAGACTGCCCCGTTTGTATTGCTTAAATGTCTGTATGAGCTAACAACTGCATTTTTGAAAAGTATTTAACTTAAGCACTTTTTTAATTATTTCAATTCTCTATTTGCTGCATTTAAATGCCGCGAATTAACCTGCTCTTTTGTTGTTGGCAGTCATTTAGCAAACAACTCATTTACCTTAAAGCGTGTTGTCCAATTCAGTAGCAAAGACTACACGTTCTCGTTGATTCCCCAGCTGGTCTGGGCCCACCTGGGCCGCTGGCCATAAGCGCTTTTACTGCAGCGTTTTCCCAACAATTGCTGCAGCCGGAACCGGGGCAATGCCAACGCCGACGCCAACACCAGAGCCGTCAGCAAAAGCAACAGCAACAATTCTTGATTGCATTTTGAAAGAATAATGAAAATTAGCTGCCACAACTACGCACACAAGCAAACACAGGCACACACACACACCGCAGCCAAGTACTGAACGGTCCGTTGAGTTTTCTTTTCAGTTAATTTTTTGAAATTTCTTCTTGGCCAAGTCCAAGCCGAGACGAGCTGAGGCGAAGGTGGCCAGCTGAGTGCTAGGTGGTTGCCGGGTGGGTGGGTTGTTGGTGGGCGCAGGGCCACAAAGCTCGTATTGTTTTTACGTATTCAGCGCAGCTTTCAAATTGCTTTTGCTTGCGCATTTTTTATCAGGCACCACACAAAGCCAGTTCCAGTTGCAGTTTGCTGCGAGCTGCCTGCCAGATAGCAAAATTAAATAAAAATGTAACACAATGTTTGGCGCTGAGGGAGAGCGGGTGGATGGAGTCGGTCTGCCATTGCTGTTTGTATTTTTTCCCCATACACTCTGGTCGAGGGTACTTCAATTTTGTCAAAATATGCAAAATCCATTGAAGGAGACATCTCCGGCAGCTTCAGTTAATTTAAATATAACAAATATTGTTGGCATCAAGAGCCGAGCCATGTCTGTCTGTTAAGGGACTTGGGGTACATCTTCTGCAAGGGTATTTAAACTTCGGCAGCGCACAGATAACTATTTCCAGCTTTTTCTTCCATTGTCTGCTGCAAACGTTTTGGCGTATTTGAATTTGAATTATGCTGAATTAAGAATGTTTGTTTTGCCTTGTCTCTTGTTATTCCGAGCTTCATTTCGATATGCAGAACTTGATTAAAACTTGCAGTAAGGACAATGCCAGCAGCTGCTGTCAAATGCATAATTCATTGCAGTTTGCCTTATAATTAGCCCTCGCTACAAAAAAAAACCTAAAAAACGCATTAAACTTTCAGCAACAATTCCAGCTAGCAGTCGCTGGTCGCCAGTCAGTTAACCTCAACTGCAACCTTAAGGACTCAAGAAAGATATGCACTCATCCGCCCTCAGGACCTCCATAAATCTTCATTAGCGTTGGCGCGCATGAGGTGCAAAGCGTTGAAAAGTGAAAATGCAGCGTTCTTAATGAGCAGCGTTGAGTAATTAGCCAACATTGTGTGCGGTTTCCTCAAGCTCTTCATCCTCTCCGCACAGATTTCTTCCTTCCGGGTCAGCACTCTTCTGCCCACACACACACACACACACACACACAGACACACACATTTTGTTTGCAATGCTTTATCAATTATTTATTGAAGTCGCTCCGTTTTTTCCTCCTTGAAAGCACAGGACAAATAGTAAAAGTTGTTTGGGTTTTTAGCCAAGTTCCCTTTTTATCGCTTGGCCCTAATGCTCACCACTTGGACTCTAAACGCATTGAGTGCACCGCAAATGATCGCATTAATTAAAGCTGGCCAAGTTTTTGTTACGACATTTGTTCAGCCACTTAATTCATGATTTTAACTTAAGCTTTTTCATATTTAAATCTTTTTTTCAATATTTTCATAGCGCAAATAACATTTCGATGCATCTGATTACGAAATAGGAATACGAATTCATACGAATTCATACGAATTGCCTGCCACGTAAAATAAACTCATTTGTCATGAGTTTCTATTTAATCGGGTCAACAAAAAATCAAGTAAAAATAGGTTAACTCGGATGTGCACGAATCGAAGATACCCTGTAGTCAGCTGGGAATTGACATAGCATATGGAAAGAAAGTGGGAAAGTTTATTAAAGTGGGAAAGAAAGTGGACGTGTAAATGCTTCACCAGAACTTTCAATTTTGGCATACCAAGAATCAATCTTGAAGGAAGAAGAATACTGTTTTGGAATGAACAAAACTGCTTTAAAGCAAATCAACGGACTATATAGGCTGTCAGCTTTTCTCCTAGTCTGGAATACATAGGGACTTGGCGATGTCGGATATATCACCTTTCAACTGTGACATACATTTGCTCATATATGTTTTTAGAGGCACAACAGGGAACAGGGTGTAAAAAAATAAACAAATCTGAATATACAAATATATACACATTTGTATTTATGAGCTGCTTTTAAAAACAACCAAGCCCCGATACATGTTTATTGAGGAGCGCACAAAAATTGTTAGCCTGTTTGTTTTTTCTGGTTTCTGGTTAGCGCTGTGAACACACTCGTTTGTATTGATTAACAACTATTTTGATTTATGCAATTGCAGGAAAAAATAACTCGTATATGGAATTCAGAAAAATCCACAGACCTACAAAAGAATCGAAAAAATAAATATTTGTGCCAAACAAACAATAAAATTTAAAAAATTTATTAAATATGTGCTAGCCACAGAAAATGGAAGTACGTGCGAGCGTGTGTGTGCGCGCATGTGTATTTGTTTTTTATGCAATATAAATGAAATTGATTTTTATTTTTCATAAATTTTATGAATGGCTGACTGCACGTTGTCTGTCGTCTGTCGGAGCGACCGGGCGACTGGCTGGCTGGCGAAATGTGCACAATGAATGAATAATTGACAAAGAAATTATTTTTAATTGAATACAAATTCACAGTTGAACGAACGTCCCACCTGAACGGGGCGCCACCATGTATGGCAAACACAAACAGCCTGCTGAGCCGTATCTATGCATATTGCATTCGTGTTTTAAGCGCCTGTTGCAACGCTTTATTTAATTGAATCTTTGGCGGCACTCGTTCCTGGCCACACACGCCTTATGGCTTATGGCCATGACAGAACAGCCATGCCTCACAGTCCGATTCGAATTTGCCGGCTTAGAGAGCGCCGAGGAACAAATAACAAACAATGCAAAAGCCAAGTGCAGCTGCTCAATGGCCAAAGTAAACAGGCACCAGGTCCAGCTGCCAGCTACGGGTTTGCTTGCAGTTCCTGCAGTCCCATTCCTGACCCTGTTCCTGACCCTGTTCCTGTTTCTGTTCCTGTTCCTATTTCTGTTGTACTGTGTAGCAGGCATAACGTAGCGGCAATAAATGCCAAATGCAAACCACTTGCATTGACCAAAACATCTGCCCCGCTTGCCGGACCAGGCAATTCTAATCCCAACACGGCTTTTGCTCTGGGCAGCCCATTCCAGTCCCACTCCCAACCCCAGCCCCAGCACCCAGCAACCGGCCAGTCTAGTTGTAAATCTTTGATGCAGTCCAGTGAATTTACAGCTGAGCGGCCAATTAAGCGTCCGATCCTTAAAGTGCGTTGTTGTGTTTCTAGCCATTACATGCCACTGGCACACACATAAAAGCGAAAGCAATTGAATACCAATAGAAACTAGGTTACAATTACTGTGGCAACTCCACCCAGGAGTGGCTGGTTTTTAACTCGACTGAATAAACTCACTGAACTCGTTTTCAAATCAAATCACATATCCACTTAAGGTCAGCAGAATAAAGAGTCGGAGTTGCAACAGTGAGCAATATATACACTACCATCCAATATGAGTTTAATTAAGTACCGCACTTAACTGGATAAAACGAGAGAGTGCGGATTTCTTCGTCAGCACGTCAAAGATTTAATACCCTTGTTGCCCGTTCCGGCCGGTTCCTAAATAGAAACAGACAGACGAACTACAATATACACTTTTTGGGTTTGGAAATGTCTCCCTCTATGCGTTACATATTTGATGAGATAATTATAATACCCCCTAAAAAGATATATCTGGGTGCCAAGTCAATCAAAAAAGGGCAATAATATTTATTGAACTCTCCGAAACTTATATTTATCAACTAAAAATAGCTAATATTACCCGGCCTTGCATGTATGAAATGTGTCTACTAACACTTTAACTTTCTATTCATTATTTAAGGAGTAAATTTTCTGATTACATTTGAATTAATTGATTGAATTTCACATTTATCTTTGACAATTGCTATAGTAAAGTATAGAAAAACCACCAGAATTCAATATTAAACTCTAAGGAAAAATAATAATAATTCAAGCCAGCTGCTTCTTGGCCTAACGAAGGCATTGCCCCACGTTGCACGAGTAAATGTATCTAAATCAATTGATGCAGACGACAACGAGAATTTCGCAGTCGTTATATGATGGCGCCCATATGGTATGTTGCAACTTGGGCATCCACACATTGTGGCACACATGTAAGCCCCATAATATATATCGATAATATTTCATTAGACTGCCGTGTGTTTTTGCATTTGTGTGGGTGCATCGAAGTGCGCACATAAATTTAGCGAAAGAAAATGCACTGCCAAATTGGAAAGTTGTGCCATTTCGGGAGTTGTTCGCCCGCAGTTTACGTTCAATGGAGCTTAATGCAATTTTCGCCCCCCGCCCCTCCACCAAAAATTGATGCTGCAAAAGCTGTTCATGTTGCTGTTGCTGGCCCAATGCAATTTCTCACAGTAAAAATATTTTTACTTTTGCGCTCAACACAGGGAAAAGGGCAAAAGGCGAACGAATGCAATTTGCTTGGCGCGTGTTACGGGGCGTATACACGATGTCGACATTTGCCACTCTGGACGCTGCTAATTAGCTGCAAGCAGATTTTCAAATGCTCAGCAAGGGCAAACTCCCTTCCACCTCAACAACAACAGCAACAGCAACAAAAACAACTGACGATGCCATATTTTTCCGGTTCTCTCAGTTTCCTTCAGCTCGTTCTATATATCTTTTTAGTCGAAAAGCGCATAAAAAATCGCTTAAGTTAAGCGAAGCGTCAAGTCGTTTGCTTGGCTGGCTTAGTGTACTGTCCCACCGCAGGGGATTTGGCCAGTTAGCCACTCAAGTGATCCGCTCTGTCCTAGCCAGAGATGAGCAATTTTTATGCAAATGTCTCGACACTTTGTAGCTGAAATGATGAATCAGTTGCGCAGGGTATTCACTCGGCTTAGGCTAGGGTTAAATGCCTAAAGGAACTTATATAAATTAATATATGTTTATGTATGTTATCCCTTAGCTATTTAGTTGTTCTGATTAGACGGGAAAGCTTACCAACTATAGCTTTTTCTTCGCTGCTGACAAATTAAATTATTAAAATAATCTGTTGAAAAACATAAAAATATTGTATACTGGAAAGAGCTGAAGTAATCCTTGGGTTGACAATACTTTTTCGAGTTAATCAATAAACGATAAATCAATGTTAAAATTAAATTGAATCTATAACTTGACCATTTGACTGTCAGTTATATAACAAGACTGTCAAGTGCATTGAAAGATAGAACGCTTTTTTTCTCTGCTGACAAATCAGATTATTCTCATAATCTGTTTAAAACCATATAAATAATCGAAACTGGAAAGCGCTGAATTAATCTTAATGATGACAATTCTTTTTTGGGATAATCGATAAACGATAAAAAGCAAATCGAATCCTGATCTTGACCATTTGAAAATAAATAGCTTTTCTCACACATTGAGTCACTGAAAAGTCACGGTTTAATACTGTGACTGCACAGATGACATTGAGGCTCATCATTCGTTGCAGTCCAGTGGAAAACTAACCAACTGAAATGTTTTCTTTGACATGGTTGTGTCGGTTTATCGCGCCGCTTGTCAGCAAAGCTTCTGCTGCTGTTTTACTTTGCTCGCCGCTTCTCTCTCTCTCTCTCTCTCTCTCTCTCTCTCCATCTCACTTGCTCCCTCCCTCTTGCTGTCTCTTGCTCTGCTATCGCAACTTTGAGTGCTTTTATGTAGCATCTGTTGGCGCTGTTGCCTTTTGTTGCATGTCATTTACATTCGAGAGGGCCAGGCCGCAATTTATTTGCACTTAGATTGCGGACGGGGAGGCAAAAGGTTAACAATGCAGCTGCCAGCTGCTAACTTGAATGCTTATCGCCGTGCTCAGTTTGGCTGTGGTGGCATGCCACACCTGTGGCAAGCTGTATCCGATTCGCTTAATTGCTTCAAAATGCGAAAATAATTGCCAAGCCAAGTCGCCGCCAAAAAACGGGCAGTTAACAACTCGCCAACGCCTTTCATTCCAAAGAGCAATGCATTTTCATTATGTTATCTGTGGAAAAACATGGGAAAACTCAATGACACTCACAAGCGCTGAACGACAATTGCCGTCTCCGGCTCCGGCTCCGGCTCCAGCTGCGACTTCGAGTCCTTTGCCGGCTGCAGCTGGTCTTAGCCTTTAGCCATGCAAATTCAATTTGGACAGGCGAGCAATACAAAAAAAAAAAAAAGAAACTGGAGAAAAAAAACACACACACACAGAAACATGCGTACAAAAGTCGCGCGTGGCAGGTGCAACAGCCACAAAAAAAGGGAGCACCGCGGCCAAAAGTGAACCTCTCAGCGCTGCACGGCAAAAACTCTACAAATGTTGGCTGCAATTGTCCCAGAAGCAGTTTGCATCCTTGCGCTAGCTGTTTTTGTTGCCGCCTCTGGCCAATGTGAGGCGGCGCAAAGTTAAATATGCACACCAATTCTCCTTGCCCCATATCCCTTCCGCACCACCGCCCCGTGCCGCCCCGTCCGTTCTATCTGCCGGCCAACAGCTGTCGTTACGCTTATCTGCGCAAAGCGTTGCGAGCTCTTTTGAGCTCTTTAGGCAAATTGCGTTTACTTTGAATTTCGCTGCGTTGTTGCCAGCTTCTTCTGCCTGTTGTGTCCTTTTTGCACTACACAATTTCCTTGTTCTTTGACAGGCATTGCGGCCGCCTAAAAAGTATGCAAATGCCACTTCTTATACAAGTTTGCCAATATTTTCAATAGAATAATGCAGCAAAAAGCTTAAGTGACCTAAGCGAGTCGTTAGGGCCACTAAATAATAAGCTTCCGAATTAGCATCCCTAGCTACGAGCGGCAAAAGTGACAAGGCTAAGGTAATCAAGGTGTGAAATCTAGCATAAAAAGTTACGTATTCTATCATGGCTTGATGTCACCTTTAGCTTTTCGCCTACTTAAATAAAGATGTTGATTTATTCATTTAGAAAAATATAATATGTAGGATCTTTGCATAAATGCAGTTAAATACATAGATGTGCATTCTTCAAAAGAAATATTAATTTCAATTACACACTCATATATATCCTACTTCCCAGAACATCAATCATTTCTATTAATGACGAAGTTTTTGACGAATTCCAGAATATATTTATCTACGTTACATCGCGCAACTTTGGAGTTCCGCGTTGGGCGCCAACATGTTTATATGAAAACGTGTTTTGCCGAAACTTTGCATTTAACTTTCACAGTGGATGTTGCAATAAACTAATTTAATTGCAAATAGTTCAGAAACCTCTAAAATACCAATAGAAGGGTTAAACACGTACGATTCGCATAAACATAATTCAGATGCTATTTATTGCAGCAGGGCGGGCCACAGACTAAAAGATTACTTCTGATTCAGACCACATAGTCAAAACTTGTATATGGGAATTTTAAGGTGAAATATCGATGGCAACTTTATTGGAATAGAGGCGGTCTCAAGGGTATTTGCCTTAATTAAAAAGGCATTCGATGGCGCCCAACGCGCAATTGCATAAGTGCTGCGAGCAAGACAACCCCTTTTAAAATCCCAGTGCTGAGCACAAACAAAAAATGTAGCGTGAAATTAATGTAGCGTAAGGTATTTCCAAATCATTGATTAAACAGCCTCCAGCTTTGAGCGTGCGCGTGCTACGCGGCGTATGAGTGCTGCGCGGCTATTCAGCCAGCCAAAATGGAATGGCAGCTGCCACAGTTGCATGGGCGCACGGCATCGGCTACGTCAATGGGCGTGGTCAATGGGTGTGCGTATGTGCAGTCGTGTGTTATTTTGTGTAAATTATATTGCCAAAAGATGCAAAATTAGCCAAATAACAGCTGCCTAATGTGCTGGAAGGCTGGCAAGCAAATTTAATGGCAAATCCTTTGCCACGATGAAAACATAAAACGTGGCCAGAGGCAGCTCTGAACGCAGCGCTGTTCGCTAATCAAATATAAGCCCAATATTCAATTGAGCTCATTGTGTGCATTGGCAAATTCACAAAATACCATAATGGGCACTTACTTTCTTATGGTATTGCTAATCAAAATCAAAATACAAGCCTGCAGCGGGTCTGTTGTTTGTACCAAAGCTGCCAACAGATATATGCTTTTAAATTTCTGAAACAATAATGGGTGTGGTGCACTTTTGCAACTCACAGAAGACAGCTCAGGGACCAAAACGTACATATATATATGTGATGAGTGTCATTATTCCATCCCACATAAGTCTGTGCTTAGCTTTTCCTTTGTACTTCACACAAAGCTTTATCTACTTTTTTAATGCCTACGTTATTTTCCCCAACATCGATAGATATCGATTGTAAATTGATATATTTCGATTAACGGATACGTTAGTCAATAAATACCGATTAAATATCGATTACGGGCTACGGAAATTGATAGATATCGATCCCCTCATAGCATACAAAAGCAACGTTTATAAAAACTATTTACCGCCAAAGGATCATAGATCTATGCAAATTATTGAAAACAGTCTTCCCTAATTGTAAATAAGTACAGGGTATCACCTAGTCGGCCACCGTCGACTGGAGCACACTTTCGCTTGTTTCTTTGCGTCGAATGCAAAATGTAAAGTTTTGTTTTGAACATTTCCGTTTACAGAATCTGAAGTAAGAGCAACAGCAGCAAATTTGTCGTCAGACAGAGTCAATAGGACAAATTTATTGGCAATTTTGGGGATTTGCCGACTGTGCTTAAACATTGATTGTGCGAAATTGCAAATCAAACATGACTAAAGGACACATTCTAGCACACACACGAACACACACACACACGCATACAAAGACACACACGAGAGACAAACACATTTATGAAGCGAGAATGAGACAGAAAACTGTGCACACACACACACACACACACACATACACACAAATGGGAAATGCAAATAAATGGTACAAAACGGATAGAAAATTGTGCAGATGGAGTGGCGAGCATTGGAAAACATGCAAAAGAAAAATATTTTGCTGCAGCTCAGCCAAATGTGTGGCAGCTTGTGTTGTTGCAACAGACACAGCTGTTAACTGCCTGAACGAAAGCCTCTGGGGCCTTTGCCCGACTTGAATTCAAGAGCTTATCGGCCGTTTGTGCACATTGCTCCCCCGACTCAAACTTTATCATTTGCTTTACAGAAGAAAAAAATGTATGCATAACTTACAATATTTGCTATTGTGTCGATTGTTTATGCAGATTTGCGGCTTGTTTTAAAAACACAAAAGCGTTACCAAAATTCTGCTAAAAATGCCAAAAACAAAAAGTTATTGTTGTGAAAATTCCAAGGCACTTGACGTAATTAGTTGAAAAACTATGCCACCTGACTTTAATCTGCAACATTTTGTACTGAGAACCGCTTTTGACTCTTCTTCATAATCCTCTGCGTCAAACATTTTAATTCTACTTCATTTGCACGCAATTGGCAGCCGGCCGCAACTTAAGCTGCTTAGCAGCCCGCAAGGCTTCCAAGCCACCAATCATCTATTGCGCAGCTCAAAAAGCAGCATATTTAAAGCAACATTCATACTTTTCAGTCGAGTTGAGCCCTATTGAAGATTTAATGTGCATAAATGATGTCTGTAAAAATCACATATGTGTGAAGAAACCCATGCACATATGTATTTCACATAATTTATAAGCTTACTTACATACTTACTAGTTACAGAGTTTTTTATTTTCTCTATTAATTGGTTTTTTATAATGTTTTTGTGGAAATGTAAAAGGCAGAAGGAAGCATCTCCGACCCCATAAAGTACATATTTTCTTGATTACCATCAATAACCGAGTCGACCTAGTCAAGTCCGTTTGTCGGTCTGTCTGCCTGTGCGTATGTGTTAACGCATCAACCTCAGAAACTCTAAAAGATACTAGATACTAGAAATTGTGAACTTTGGCCCTCCATGTGCCCGCGCAGTTAAAGTTTGTATCCGAAATTCGTTAACTTGCCCCGCTTCCAAGCAGTCGATCAAAATCAATATCGAAATCGTGTTTTTTGATAACATTTTTTAGATTTTAAGAGCTAGAAACACCAAACTTTACTTGAAACTAAGCTTAATGAAATAGCTTACCCAAGACACAAAGAAATAATGCAACCCTCAAAAATATATCTTATGTATGTCTTTATAAATGCTTTCTCATGATTCGCGTGCACTTAACTCGAGCTCAGAGTTCAAAGAACTTGTCTTACATTTCGCTTTAATTTGGCTGCTTTTCTAATTCTGGCCATTATGTGCATTTGTTTACTAATTTCCCAGCACACACACACACACGCATGCAAACACGCATACACACACTTAGCCCGCGGCGCTTAAATGTATGCTACACTTAATGCAAATCCTGCAGCTGCATTTGTGCAGCGCAATGCGCACTGCAAACAGATGAATTTGTTTTAAGTTCTGTTTTTTGTTGTTGCTGTTAAATAAAAAACATATAATATATGCAAAAACACATAAATAAAGCATGCAAAGAAGCAGCCCGCAAGCAGACATAACTAACAGTGAAAAGTGAGCAAGTATAAAAAATGAAAAGCGAGCAAAAATAGAAAACCAGCAAATGATGGAAGTGTACAGACGAGCATAATATAGCTATAGTAAGTAACTATATAATGTCTCTCTATGTGTGTGTGTGTGTGTGTGTGTGTGTGTGTGTAGATTCCCCAGCGGCGCTTGTAGCACATACATGATATTCGTATATACACGAGTAGCATTTGGAATTGCTTTGCTGCAATTTAGATTTGAACATATTTTGTTGCCTGCGGCGTAACAGTTGGGAATTAAATTGGGACTTATTATGCATTACCTTTTTTTTTAGGAGATTTGTAATTAGTCTATAATAATAGGAAGCACGTATATTATTACAATTCGTTAACATAATGCATTTATGCACTTAAAGTTAAAAGGCCTCAGGTTTCAGAGTTCATACCAGTTGGCAAATAAATATTTATGGACTTTTTCATAAATTTATGATTTGTTAAGTTTACATTTTAATTAGCAATCATTTTTAAAACATGTTTATACAAAGCCGATTTCAAAAGTGCTTGTGAATATACCCAATATTCAGGCAAAAACTGCACATACTCATACATACTCACACACACTCACAGCTGCTTGTCTGAACTTAATCGTTAACTTAAATTCATGTCACAAAATATTGAAAGCAAAGCATATTATTTGCTTTTATAAAAATTGTTAAACGTATCACAGTTCAAAGAACTCGCAACTTATCGTGATCAAGAGCAGACCATGAATCTGTTCAATTTAACCTGTACTCTGCGGCATCCCTTGAATTCAAGCACCCGCCTTCATTCGCATTAAATTTGCCACATATTCGCATTCATATTCGTTTGCATTTTGCTTCGGTCGTGAAGCGCATTTCTTATTTTATTTTATTGCATTTGCATTCGACAACGTCTCCATGCTGGCGCCCCCCCCTTCCCCACCCCCCTTCTTCCCGCCTCCCTTGCCTCCCACGCTGCCGCCCTCTACCGCACTGCTTATCATGTTCGCCTGCTGAAACGTTGCTTCGACAAAATTCTGTTTTCCTTTCTCGTTCTTTACGCGTCTCCTTCTCCTGCTTTCGTCGCGTGTGTTCTGCATTTACTGCGGCTACATTTGCACATGCGTTCGCGTGTGTGTGTGTGTGTGTGTGAGCTTGAGTATTTGCCAATGGCAATGTGCGCCTCTGTATATGCATGTGTGTGTGAGTGTGTCTGTGTGCACATTAACACATTATTGTTGTTGTTGATGTTTTCACATGCACGCTAAAAACTTAACGAAGCAAAAGCTTTTTTTGCTTGTTGCATTTCATTTTTTCATTTTATGCCAATTCTTTCTTGTGTTTTTATACCCTGTACTTATAAATGGATATGTAGGTAATGGGTGGAGACACCTGCGACTCCGTAAATTAAATACTTACATTTTAATAAAATCTAATATTTGGTAACCATATTAAGAATAAGTTGTTTTTTATATCTGAATGGAGCCATGAATATCTCATATCTCAGAGATGATAAGGGACAGGGTATCTCACAGTCGGCTATTCACAAGTAGAACTCCCTTTGCGTTCTCCCTTTGCACTTAATTCAGAACGCGCTGCGCTTTTGTCTTTTGTTTGGCATTGCATATGTAATTGTAAATTTTGTGTGAAACGCAAAGAAAAAAGCAACAAATTATGCAACTGCTTGTTTAGCAGCTAATATTTGTTGAATTTGGCAGGGACTGTGGCCACAAACTGTTATCTAAGCCATGCATGCCGCATGCCACATGCCACATGCAACACAAGTGCGTCCAGCAGTCGCTGCTGCAGAAATGGAAACTGGCAAACGAATGTCGACAACTTTGTTGTGTCTTCTGTTGCTTGTAATTTCTTTTTGCTGTTTGCCGCTTGTTTGGCTTGTGGCTGTCGCATACACCACACGGAACTGCCCCTGCCCCTGCCACAGCCCCTCCTCCCGCACTCCTCGCTGTCGTATCGTTTGTTTTGTTGTTGCTTTATGTGCCTGCCACTTTTAACTCTCTTGTCTCGTTGCACTTTGATTGTCCGCCCGCCATTGCCGGACTTCAGTGTCAAGCACAAAAGTTGCCACAAGCGCAACAAGGTGACAGCCGGAACAGAAAATCTTCTCGTCCAGACGCAGGTGGTTTAGTTGCTTGCCATTGCGTCCATTGTTGTGTTTGTCCAGCTGTGAGCTGTCAGATTTGTTGTCACAGCTTTATATTTTGCTTCACCAGTTGCCGGGAGACGGGGGGTTGAAAATGTAATCCCACTGTATGTATTTAACGTTTGTATGCATGAGTTGGACAGTCTAAAGTTTAATATTATAGATTTATTAAATCGGGGCTTCCCACAATACTCTGTTCATAGTATTTATAATAGAATATAAGCACCTTACACCAAACACACAGATAATATAATTTACCCATGTCCATACCACAAAATAATATACCCGTTTCCAATTTGGTAACAGAATATACCTATAATATATATGCCTATAGTATATATATGAATATCGTCCATAACTAATCAAGATAAAAGCTAAATTTGTTGATTTTTTACTAAAAATGTCGAATTTCTCTTCTTTTTTGCACAATAAACATTTTCAACATAATATCTAAATGCAATAACTTCGTTCATTTAATCGTAAAATTGGTCGAATCCAAGCGATAATTAATATTCATAAATGCTTGAATAAGTAATTATAATATTCCACTTTGCATTAGCCTCTAACATAATTTGCTGTTTTAGGCGAAAATTGAAATTGAGCAAAAATGTTGCATACCAAATGCACAAATTTGGGCGCAGTTTTGACCCTTTAGGCGCCTTTCACTTCGCACATTTCATAATCAAAATCGAAATCAATAACAAAATTTGCATAAATATTAAATGGCATTTAGTTTTAAACGCGACTCGCTTGATTGTTGTTTAGATGGGGCTCATTCAGACGGTTCGATGGATGCATTTGTGATTTAATGTGCTTAAAACAATGCGTATACGAACACTGAAAATATTGAATACATTGGCAGCACTGGCACATTCTATGCGGCCGCTAGGTGGCGGCAGCAAAAATAAAAAATAAGACAGGATAAACGTTAAAGCGTTTACACGCTAAAATATACATTTTTAAAAGCAAGCATAATATTTTTTTTAGTGCTGCCGCTGCAAGGTGTAAACTGTGTGTGTGTTGGGGTGTGTTTGGATTATATGGACAGAGCGCAGCGGGCGATCCTTGTTGCCGCTGTCGTTGTCCTTGTCGCTGCTGTCGTTCTCGCCAGCGTTTGCTTAATGTCTTCTTTATTATACGAAATTTATCACCGAAACTGAAATTGGCCTGGTTGGCTTGTCGTTGTCGCTTGGTCCTTGCTAAGCACGACTAAGGCACAAGGAACCGGAAAGCTTGCACTTTTTTTCTGCAGCTATGTCGCAACATAAAGTAACTCACACCCACACACACCCTCACACCCACACACACACACACACATAGACGTTGCAGTAAAAACATGGCTTATATCCTTTATGGTGACAAAAGCAAACACAGCAGCATACGTAGACACCGAAAGAGACTGAGAGACACACTCACACACATACTCACACACACACACACACACACTTTTACACTCCCTCAAGATTAGCAGCACAATCACACATACCCATGGACACACGGACACACGCACACACATGAAATTAATGTGTGGGTTTTGTGCTAATGAACGGAGCACGCCTGTATGTGTGTGTGTGTGTGTGTGTGTGTCAGTGTGTGCCTGCGCTGTTTTTGAATTATCGCATAATTTTTACCACAAAAACGGTTGGCAACATTTTTTTTTAATGTTTGCCTGTAAATTGTCCAAGCAAATTTATACGTTGTACTATATGCCTGCATAAGGATTTAGTGCACAAGAAGCAACTATGCAAATATTTGCGCTTGTTAGCTCTTTCATTTTTTTCCAAGTAGTTTTTTTGCGTTTCAGTAACTAAATGTTTTAATTAAACGCGTTAAGCTTTTAATGGAGATGGGATTGAATGCGTTTTAAAGTGCTGCAAATAAAACTCAAATCAAGTAGAAAAACTTTCGAGAGCACATTCAATTCAATGTTAGCCTATATCTATTTTTATCTCGCTGCGTTTTTTTTCCCCTGTAAATGACTTACAATTGAAAAAGTGTTCAAGTGCAGAACAAAACTGTTCAAAATGCGGGCGACCACAAAAGACAAACGGATTTGGCATTGGAGCTGGTTTAGAGTTGAGGTTTTGGAAAGCGGTCCGGGTTGGACGCCGGCCACTTTCATGCAAACGAACGAAAAGGGGGGAGGGTGGGCATTTTTTCTTGAGTTATGTTCTCTGTTTTGCTCAGCATGGGATTTATTTAAAATATACAAAAACTTTTAGGGTTTGCGCCAGTTGAGAATACTTAAAAACGGGTCTTAAATGCCCAACATTTTATATTATGTTATGTTATGTTTTGTTATGTTATGTTATGTTATGTTATGTGATGTTATGTGATGTTATGTGATGTTATGTGGTGTTATGTGATGTTATGTGATGTTATGTTATGTTATGTTATATTATGTGATGTTATGTGATGTAATGTTATGTTATGTGATGTTATGCCAGTTGTGTTATGTTATGTTATGTTAAGGTCAAGGATTTTGATTTCTCCCTATTTTGCACCTCGCCCTACCCTGACTTATTTCAATAGGTTCTGTTCATTATGAACGGCAGCAAAAAGTCAAACGGGCTGCAAGTGGGACTTGACGTTTTGTTGAATTTTAACTTTGATGTCATTTGCTTTGGGTCAGGGGTCAGCTTGCCTTGCAAAAAGCCAACGCATTTATTTTATTCTATTTTATTAAATTTTCTAAAACTGTTGCCAACTGTTCTGGGAAAGGCCAAAAAAGTCAGCCATCCATTAAAAAGTTGCACTAAAATTACGTTTGACAAATATTTTTAGTTTCATTTTATAAAGTTGCAAAAGAAATACCTAAATTTGTAAATTGAAACTTTTACGCCAAAAGCTCATGCTAACTGTGAGAAGCTCGAAGCTGCACAATCGAAAGCTCGTCGCTCATTAAAAGCAATCAGCTGGTGACAGGCAACAAATCGCTTTGCGTGTGCAGACGCAACACGGTGTCTTTCGGGCCCAAATGGGGCGCCACATATTCTTAATTACAAACTTAATATTACAAAGTTAATCGCGAAGTGAAGAATTCACTACCTCTCTATAAGTTGCCGACATAATTCATAAAAAATTAAAAAAAATATAATAAAAACAAAAAAAAAACACACGTGTACTCACAGTCTTGTATATATTTTAATATATATATACATAAGGGGGAAAAAAAAAAAAAGGGGCTAATAAAAATTTTTTTATAAAATTTCAAAAAATATATATGAAAGAAAAAAAAATAATATAAAATCTTTTGTTTTTAAAAAAAGAAATAAATAAAAATATATGTTGGAATTGAATAATAATGAATATTAACAATTGGTAAATATTAGTTTATTACACCACAATATAGACTTACGGCTGTGGCTATGTTGATTGATTAGGAGCATATATTTTAATGGAACGGAAATCTATATTTAAATGCATTACACTTAACGTGCCAAAGTTAATAATCCTCAATAAGGGTATACAACTAACTATTTGTCGATATTTTACAACACTCAAAACTAACGATAGTTGAGCTCTCACGAATCACGCACACCTCTATCCAGTGCATGTATATATATGTATATATATTATCCGTTCAAATAACGGCGCTTTTCATATGTCATATGCATTGAGAAAACATAATTGAAATGGAGCTGCGCAGCAAGTACTATAATAAATTAAAAGAGATGCTCATGGGCGCCGGCGCCTACGAGGAAGGCATGGAAATCGAGGAAATGCGTCAACTGGCCCAGGCAATGGAAATGTCAACCTCATCGTACACAGGTGTCGAGTGCTCCAATCTCGAGCGAGCGCTCCTGGTATGTAGCTCAATGTAAACAATTCGAGGCAAGTTTTTTAAAACAAAGCCATTTGCGCAGGAGAGCGAAATCGATTTTCAAATGATGGTTAACTCCACGATGATCGTGCAGCCAGCGACAACACCGACGCCCTCCATCGATGTGTTCATTGGCGCAGGCAGCTTTGAACGCGACTGCGAGAGCCCCACAAGCAATCCCGTTCAGCTGCAGGTGCGGGCTGTGGTGCATCACGAGCTGGACTGGAGTCCCCGAGCAGGCACCGCTCGCCCACTGAAACGAGAAGCTGGCGAGTCCAACTGCGACCTTGCCTCAAAGCGTGCCTTTCAGCCGATGGAGGAGGAGGAGCCAAACCCGAATGCCACGCCCGAATCACTGGCCAGCGTTGACTCTGGCGTCAGCTGCGAAGAGGTCGGCTCGTTGTCCAGCATCAGCGAATCATCCACACTGCCATCGATTGGCGAAATGCCGAGTCGCTTTCTGATCAGCACCAGCAGCGCAGCCGTCTCCGATTTCTCAGAGCGCGACGAAGCCAGCCCCATCCACACTAACACATAAGCTATACACTTTTGGTCTTCAATTATTTGTTCGGTGATGCATTTAGCTTTAGAATGTTAACAAAATTTCTTAATCTATCTAAATGGCATTTACTGGATTGTTTTCCCGCTGAATCCTCGTCTTGGCTATGGCCTCGCCCACCAAGCGATCAATGCGCTTGCGCATATACAGAAACGGCAGCAGATTGACCCGATGGCTGACCAGCGTGGCGGAGATGCTGGTGAAGTATTCGGTCACCTCCACTGGTCGGGCCAGCGACACGTCCGGCTTCTTGACGGGCGACTTGTTCAGCGTCAGCGAAAGCGACTGCCTGGGACGCTTGGCGACTCGTGCTCCAATTGTTTTCGACGGCGAGCAGTCTGTGCTGGGCTTCGATTTGCGCTGACGACTGCGCGCCGTCTTGGCCGCCGGTTGCGGCACAGCTTTGCTCTGGGTCTGGCTCTGGATGCTGCGATTTGCCGAGCGCAGCGATTGGCGTCGTGAGGGCGGCGAGAAGTACTCCACGGCAGCTGGCTTGCCGGGCGGCGAGTCCTTGAGCCGCACGGGTCTGCTTGTGTGCGGCTTGTCCGCACTCATATCTTCAGGCTCGGAGTCTCTGGTTGTCAACTCCGACTCCATTTCTGGTGTGGAATTGACAGATATTGCATCAATCGTTCTGGAGTTCTCTTCCATTGGAGAGCTACGTTCGCTGGGTGCCAATCGCTCAGCTTTTGCGGCTGGTTCTGCATCTTCCGCATCCATATCTTCGGTGTGATCAACTGTCTCGACATTTTCAGTTTGTGCCGTGTCCTCGGGCAGTTCCACTTCCGGTTTTGGGGAGCCGTTCAGAATTTTGGATTCCACAGTCAACTGTTCCGGCTCACGTTCCCTGGGATTTGTTTTAATTTGGTTAATTCGAGCTGCGACTAAAAGGGAAAACTTACGGAGTACGAACTATGTAGGAAATATTGTTGGACCAATCCTCCTCCTCTGGCGTACTATTATTCGTATCCTCCTCGCTAAAGTTGCGTTAAATTATTCATAAAACAATTCTGCGAGAAAACTTACTCAGCTTCGCTGTCATTATCATAGGAAGATTCGGAAAGTTCCGATGAGGGGGAGTCGGCTGTCTTTCTCTCCTGAGGACTCGGATCCCCCATTGTGCATTGTGTGGCTCTAGAAGAAAGAGAGAAATATTTCTCAATGAAAAACTTAAAATGAGGTTAACAAATATTCACATTTGTGCTTGGTCATCCGCTTCGCTTAAATCGTCGTCGTCCCCGACAATGTGTGGTACATTCGGCATTAAAGGCCTGCAATTAGGGTATTTTGCAATAATTTAAAGTCTCGAAAACTTCTACTCACATGTTGAGTGCGCTTTTACAAGATTTCTTGATGGAATGGAGACATGTGACAAAATGAAGCGTTATTTTTAACCGAGGATTCCAAAAGTGCTGCACAACAAAATTGACAAACAGTGCTGCAAAACGATTCATTGATCGTTTTATTTTAAGAAGTTCTCACTCCGCAAATTTGAAATAAGTTTGAGATATCGCATCAGGAATACAAGTGTGGAGTTTTTTAAGAAATGTATGACTCTGCCTTTTTCAACACAACATTGTTAAAAATTAATTTGTAGCTTATAATAAAGTATAAAAATAACAAATCAAATACTTAAAAAATATATATATATGGATAACATAACGTTTCGTCAACCTTCGCAGTAATCGCACGTCTCAACTCCCTCCTCACAATTGCAATACGTGGCTTCAGGCGCCATGTCGGATGCCAGATCATCCTCGCCAATTGTTATGCACCGCACGTTCCGCGGATACTTGACCATGACCAGCGGACGTCCTTCCTCGTCGGTCAGACCCACATCACAGCCATCGCCCACATTCTGGCGCTGCAGTATGTACTTGGTGAAGCAGCATAGAAATATCTAAAAATAGTTTCAACTGGTTAACAACTAGCCTAATACTCGGCGGATCACTCACCAAGAACTTTAAGGCCATAAGTGCCAGCAGCAGCAGGATGTAGAAGTATCGCCAAAGCGATTCCGAAAACACGGGCAGGCATCCGTTCGTGTTGATGGATTCAACTGTGAGCGATGGGAAAGGCGCCCGCTTGTGGCTATCGTACTCCTCCGGGGTCATCGCGAAATTGGGCGCACAATTGGTGGAGCTTTTCTTGGTGCAGGCAATTGGAGCTAGTACCGCCTTGGTGCGATAGGACGTGTTGCCCGCCTGGGCCTGTCTGGGCATCCATTCGGCATTCATCCAGTCCTTGTAGTTGTAGACTCCACAGCACTGCTTCCGTAGCTGCAGTCCGTCCCACAGCAGCTTCCACTCCGGGGATGTGTAATACTCGTCAATGCCGCGCAGCAGCGAGTTCTCCGCCGAGCTTTCCAGTACATCGATATTATAGTATAGATTCCACACGGTGCCAAAGCCCGATGCAATTATAACGCAGGAATAAAATAGCCAAACGGACACCATCAATCGAACGTTGGGCGTGCAGCGTCTCTTCCACAAGCGATTCCACAGGGACAAACTGCAAAGGAACGTGACAACCAGCTGGGCGCCCAGAATGTACACGTTGAACAGGTAGCTGAATAGCAAGCGGCGATCAATGTCCTCCAGATAGTTGGACAAAATCGTTTGATAAATGGCAGTTACGATTATGATCAGTAGCCCGGTGACAGCCTCGAGTATTAGTAGAAGCGCAATATATACGGATGCTTTACGAAAAGGCTGGCGCATTTGGTCATCTTTGTCAGATGCTGCTTGAGGTTTTGCTTTTCAATATGTTTCAATAGCTAAGTACGGCAAAATCTCGAGTTTCCAATTTTATTTGAAGTGACGTTTATTAGAAAGGCAAGAAAAAATATGTAAGGGGAAAAATCAAGCGTTCTTCTTATAATCGTGGTTATGTCTCATGCATATAAGAATTATAATCAAATATAACTAACTATAAGAGTTATTAAGCCTTTAAGCTTAGATCCACATAAACACACCTCAAAACCGTTACGTATTCAATTGACCGTTTTCAAATTTCCGTTACAGCTGCGTCTGTTAATTAACAGATAGCTTGCAGTGGCACGCTATTAAACTCAAATGGCATGCCTATCTTAACATAGAGCACACTGTTCAACACTGGTCTAAGCTTTTAATAAGAAGGTCATGAAAGCCGGCTTGAGATAAGCACAAATAAAGGCGAACAACGAGAGCTCAAAATACAGCCCGAAAATTAAAACTAGTTAAACATATCCGCTGCGCCATTGTGTAAACATCAAAATGTTCGCCGTGCTTTGTGGAGCTCTATTGATGTTGGCTTTTGAGCCAGGCGTCAATGCTCAGCAGAAATTCCAATATGCCATTAAGGAATTTTCAGTGCCGCTGGATCACTTCAGTTTCCTGAGTAACGAGAGCTTCAGCATACGTTACCTGTACAACGATTCCTACGTGGACAAAACCAATCCCCAGTCGCCCATCTTCTTCTACACCGGCAACGAGGGCGACATCGAATGGTTCGCCCAGAACAGCGGCTTCATCTGGGAGCTGGCGGCCAGGCAGCGCGCATTGGTCGTCTTTGCGGAGCATCGCTACTACGGCAAGTCGATGCCCTTTGGAGGCGACACCTTCAACACCAGCAAGCCGGAGCATTTGGCCTATTTCACCGTGGAGCAGACACTGGAGGACTATGCTATGTTGATTACCTTTCTGCGCAACGGGCAGCAGCTGCCGGTGGTGGCATTTGGTGGCTCGT
Organism: Drosophila ezoana; assembly: GCA_035045725.1. Classification (NCBI taxonomy): domain Eukaryota; kingdom Metazoa; phylum Arthropoda; class Insecta; order Diptera; family Drosophilidae; genus Drosophila; species Drosophila ezoana. The sequence continues at coordinate 8,798,361 of JAWNOU010000092.1, forward strand.
ATGGCGGCATGCTGGCGGCCTGGTTTCGGATGAAGTATCCGCATATTGTGATTGGCGCACTGGCCGCATCGGCGCCGATTTTACAATTTCCCGGCCTGACGCCCTGCGATATCTTTGACAAGATAACCACCTCGGTCTTTGAGACGGCCTACAATGCCAACTGCAGCGCCAACATTGGCAAATCGTGGAAGGCCTTCGAGTCGCTGACGGCCACAGATGCCGGCAAGAAGCGGCTGGGCGATATGTTTCATCTGTGCGATCCCGTCAAGAACGCCGATGATCTGAACACGTTTATGGACTATCTCGAAGAGGTCTACGGCAATTTGGCCATGGTCAACTATCCCTATAACTCAACATTTCTGGCCCCGCTGCCCGCGTATCCGGTGCGACAGTTTTGCTATTACCTCAAGGATCTGCAGCCGAACGACACCGATCTGCTGGCCAGCATGGCCAGTGCCCTGGCTGTCTATACAAATTACACAGGCGCCTCCAAGTGCGTGGACTACAAGGATTCCAATTCTGGCGCCAACTACGACAGCCGCGGCTGGGACATACAGACCTGCAATCAAATGGTAATGCCATTCTGTGCCAACAACAGCGACACCATGTACCGCACCAGCACGTGGGACCTGAAGAAGTTCTCCGAGAAGTGCTACAAGAAGTTCCAGCTCACGCCCAAGCCCTATGACATTCTGCTGCGCTATGGCGGCCGAAATCTGGAGGCTGCCAGCAACATCATCTTCAGCAACGGTCTGCTGGATCCCTGGAGCGGCGGTGGCGTCCTGAGGGCACCAAACAATCAAGTGCATGTCATCATATTGCCGGAGGGTGCACATCATTTGGATCTACGCCAAAGCCATCCCTCGGATCCGGCATCCGTTACGGACGCACGAAACAAAGAGGCGGCCATCATAGAGCAATGGATACGAAACTTTTAAAGTTTTAAAGCAAGCTGAACAATTCATGAAATATGATTAATTATTGTAGAAATAACCAACAGTTAGAGATTATTTTTGTAATATTTCTTTAATATATATGCATAAAGGTACAGTTGTTCACAAGAAAGGAAATCTTAAAGTTTACAGAAGCAGCAAAAAACACACAAAATTTAACATTTAAATCAACCTAATTCAAATATATATCGTGTAAACTTAATAAATAAATATATATGTTTTTATGCTTGTTTTTGTTTTTTTTTTTTCAATAACTGCTGCAAAGCATTAAATAATAGAAAAAAATATATATTATAAGGCAAATAGAATAATGTTTATCAAAAAATATTAACAAAAGTTTGATTTTCTTTTAACTGGATGGATAACCTGTTCCATTTCTATAGTATATGCAAATTATTCAACATTTTGTTCGTTTGCAGTTTTGCATTGTTTTTTTTTTGATTTTTAAAGGTTTTTTTATGCATTTTATTTATACGCAACATTACAATTTTTGTATTGTGAAAAATTGTTTATAGTTTGGTTTAGCACCGGCATAGGACACTTGCTTCGTTTATATATTCAAGGCTCCTTTCGCGCACGTTGCCCCCAACCAGGTTAGGGCATTGGCTCTAGTCGGCTAGAGTTTCGAGTTTTGTCTATGGTACGAATTTTGGAAATGAGTTCAGGAATGCTTTGAGGTGAGACAGCCTGTGCCGCCGGATCTTTGGGCGAGGGTTGTCACCTGTGGCCGGTGCGCAATATGCAGCTGCTTCCAAGCCGTGGGAGAGAGCTTGGCTTGGGGCAGCTAACCCTCTGGCGGCGTCGGCTGTCTAGCGTCCAGGGTGTCGTCCAAAAGCCAACGAGCTGGACAAGCTGCAACGTCCTGGATTTGGGAGAAGGACTTGCAGCTGTGCTCGGCGTACGAAGACTTTTGGCCAGCACTCTGGGCAGTTGGTCTATGTGGGTCATGGTTTGTCTTGAGGTTTGTCCGCTAGCCAGCCTGAGGCAGGGTCAGCTTGTGGCCAGGCCGGGCAAAAATGTTCCACGAGATTTGCCAGAACTGGCCTCAAGCTGCAGCTGCTCTCGGGGGAAACGTGCGCTACTCTGAGCTAATATTTTTTTCGTGTGTGCGTATTTTTGTTTTCTTTTTTGCTTTCGTTTTTTTTTCTTTCTTTCAACTTAGTTTTTATATACAAAATGTTGGGCTTTATAATTTGGGGCATAGGTTATGTATAGTTTATATATATATATATATATAAATGTTTGCTGTGCAAATATATATGTATAATGTATATATCGTTAATATAAGTTACTTTTATGCTTTGTTGTAAAAGTTTTTCGTTACATGTCGTTAGTTTTCATGTTCATTTTCATTTTGATTTTTCAGTTTTTTTTCTTTCAAGTGTTTCTTTATATATGCTCGTCGAGTTGTTGGGTCTGGTTATTCATTATATATATTATGTACATATTTATTTCGGTATGTTTGTCTGTAGCTACCAAAAATAAAATACACGGTTTTTCGTTTTCATTCAAACTGGAAAATTACAAAAATTTATAGGACATAACACACTCGACTCAACACATCTTAAAACTTGTACAAGAATTTTACAATTTTGTATACTGCGAGTTTCTTTCATTCATTAGCTTATTTCATTTCATTTGTTGTTTTTAATTTGAAAGGCATTTTCGTGTCGGATTCTGTTCTGTGGTTACAACATTTGTTTAATTGTTTTATTTGGTTTTTACTGTGAATTTATTGCACTAATCCAATGACAATTACGTTGGCGGCGGGCCGTGCGGATAGGATAGCATTGGCTCCAGGCTGCGGGCGAATGTGTTGGAGAACATGCACGTGTAGTCCTCACCGTGGGGCACCAGTGTTGCCACACCTAAAAGCAGCAGCATGAGCGCCTGTATGGGCAGGGAGGCACGTGCAACGCGCCCGAGGAATCGTGCACCGCGGGCCAGTACCGTGGTATTGATGACATCGCCATCGGCAGCATCGCCATCGCTGTTGGTGCGGCTATGGAGCAGAGTTCGTGGATTAGAAAAATAATTGTAGGCATATTGGGTTCATAGAAAACATGCTACAACATAGTTAGATCAAGTGCAACTAGAGTTTGTACTTGTGCACATTATTTGCTTAGTTATGAAACGGAAACAAAATAAATATGCATACGTAAACTAAACTAGACTACGATACGTTGAATTCAAAATTAAACAAATTTTCTATGAATATTTACTTTGCATTTTCTGTGTTGGGTGCGGCGGCCTGCATAGAAGAGGTTGATAATGTAGTATTATCCAAAAGCTAGATATGCCATAAAGTATAATGGAAAGAAAATAAAAGAAATTAAATTCAATTCAAAATAAATAAAATCAAAATGGTTTTTTGCATTTGTCAATTCAAATTCGCATCACGCTCTAAATCAATTATTGTAGATACATATATAAATATTTTTACAGCCAATTTCTTTTTCACTTACTTTGGTGCGCTCAAAATAAATAATAAATCAAATAGTTGTTTCTTTTTTTGGATTTTCGGGACAAATTCTCGTTTAATTGCAATACATTTCGAATACTCAAGATCCTTGCACTTACCTCATTCGACAACATTTGCAGCGGCACGCCCAGATTGTCGCCCTCGTAGCCGAGCACGGCGCCCAGCTTGACGATGTAAATGCCGGAGAGGCGACGCAGCGATTGCAGTCGGAGACGCAGATCGGTCAACCTGGAAAGGGTTCTAGAATATTTAAAACATATGCTGGCGGCTCTTGGGGTTGTCAGTTGTGATGAAGTGTTAGAATGGGCGGACGAATCAAATTTTGAGTACCAAACAGAATAAAAGTAAAACACAAATCAAATACGCAACAAAATAAACACAGCAAAACACAAAATTCAAAAGCGAGAAAATGTTGCAAAATAGGTTTTACAAGAAAGCAAACTAGGTCTCTAACTAATAAAATATGTGAACTACGGAATTTTGTTTGTTTGTTTGTTTTGGGAGCAAAAGCTACATTGGGAAAGATACGTGATGGTGTAGAAAGCCGAAAAGAAGATGTTCAGAGGAACATTTTTAGTACAATTTTGTTGTAGTCAAGTAATGGGAATAAATGTTTGAATTTATAACAAATGTTTTTTGAAATGAAATCAGAGGGCAAGCCAAAGAAAATGCCGATTTATAAAAAGTAATTTTACAAAAAAAATCGAACAAGATGAGTAAGAAATAGAAAATCTATATAGAAAGAATGTCATTTTTTTGAGTGTCAAGTTTATACAAATATTGAAGATAAATATTTTTTACAATTTATATGAATTGGGTTTCAATAAATAACCCATTAAATTTGTATAACATTTTTAATCAGATTGTAGATAGATTTGAGAAAAGAAAAACTAAATCTTGTTCTCTAATGCAAAAAAATGTTGACAATTGGAGGAATAAATCTTTAGTTCCTTTAATAAGCAGAAAGTTAAATGATTTTAAATAATAAGAATATCTCTTTTTGATTGTAGCATTAAACAAATTACATTCGCCTCATAAGTAAATTATTAAAAATTATAGTTTCACGTATAGAAGAATAAAATTTGAAAGAAAAGAAATTTGAAGAAAAGAAAAATTTTTGCAATTTATATAATTTTATGTGTAAAAAAATATTTATAGATAATATAATTTCTACTGAGAAAAACATATATATTTTACTGCGTAACCAATTGGAAACTATAAACGCCGCCCAACTACCTCGTTGCTGCTGCTGCTGCCCCTGCCCTGCCCCTCTGACATTCTATTGCCCCCTCTATGAGCACATCTAACTAGAAAGCAGAAGCGGCATCCACGCATTTATTTCGTTCCGCCCTCGGCACTGGCGCCAGCTGCACTTACCTTTCATAGGTGTGCTGTGACTGCTCCTCGGATCCCTCGACGGAGCGTAGTAGCTGGTCGGCGGCATCCTGGAGGCTGACAACACGCGGCTCACAGCGCTCCAGTTCGGCGCGCAGATCCTTGAACTTGTTGAACTTGGCCTCAAGCACGCTGCGCTCCTCGGTGAGATCCACGGGCTCGGAGGCCTTGATGTTCTGCTCGGTGCGCTGCAGCCACTCGACCAGCTCGTCGATGGTCTGATGGAACTCGCTGTTGCCCATGAGCGCTGTCTGGAGCAGACCCTGCCATTTGGTGGCATTGATGCAAACATTATTCCAGCGCTCGTTGTCCGCCTCGAGGCGTGCGCGCAGCTGTCGCGCCTTCTCCGTGTCCATGGTGTGTGTGGCCAGATGATCGCCAACCACATTCAGCGATGAGATGATCGACTTGTGACTCTCCAGATCCAGCAAGAACTCGCGATGATCCTGTGTCACATCCTCGAGCAGTTCAATATTCGAGGGCGGACTCGTCTGGGCCTTCTGTATACTCTCGGCAAACTGCAGCCACTGCTCCAGACGCCACAGATCGTTGTCGATCTGCTGCCAATTGCGTTGCGTGCAGAGCGGACACGTTAGGCGGCCGACCTCACTGTTTCATGGAAGATATAAATAAAGCAAACGATTAGCAATACTTTAAATAGAGGCAAATAAAGGAATGTTTATTAGTTCTGTAAACTTGCTGGATCTGAGCAAAGTCTGTGGCACGACTTTGAACAGAGCTGACGTCCAGGCAAGCTCCAAGCTGCTCGCTGTGCTCCACCCCTGGAGACTGGCAGCCTATTGAGAAAGGGAACTGCCAGCTTTTGTCTGGTGGATGAACACACAGAACAGTAAACAGAGGTCACACGTGGCAGATTAGGGAGCTTGCCTGGCTGTGTTATTGTGGTCAGTGCACAGGTACAGATAGATAGGATAGGTAGAGATAGAGATAGAGATAATCTCCAGCTGTTAACACTTACTGTATGCATGTGTATTTGTAGGCAGCAGGTAGCAGGCACCTGCTGGGCAGAGCCATCATGAATGCGCAGGTTCGAGTGAAGCATGTGTGTGCGTGTGTGTATTGAGTGTTGTGTATGTGTGTGTGTGTGTGAGCAGGGCAAATAGCGAGACATAAAGCAATAAAACAATTTGTTAGCCAAATACCATTTAAATACGCCCAAAAACACAAGAAAGTGGTTAGAATACTTGCAAACTTATTAAATGTCAATCAATTCATAGCAATCAGTGTCAATCACTGCATACTACAGTAGTCTCTCGTTAAATGAGAACTTGCAAAACCAAGTCAATAATTGGAATCGATATGTTATCTTATGTTGGATTACAATAACGATTGAAATATTTTTCAAAATCTTTAAATTGTAACTAATTTATAGATTTAGATGCGTTCTCATCTTCGAGCGGCCACTGTAGCAGCAATACTTTTCTTTTGATCTGTAGAAGTTCTCTTTTATCCGCAAAGGTCCTGTGATATTTCTGATTTGTAAAAAGCGGAATATGAATTTTCTCCCATTTGGAAATTTATCTTAATATACAAAAGACTGATTTGATGTAAAATTACATAAATTATTGTAATTAATTGAACAAAATTCGTAATTAACAAATCAGAAAATGCGAAATCGAATGAATAAATAATGAAAACTAATCTTCCGCAGCACTGTGTCCAGTTGTAAGCCAAATCCAGCAAGGAATACGCACATAATTGAGCTGGGCATGGATTTGACTGGACCAAAACTGGACCCAGGCCAGATATGGAAGGAAATGGAACTTTAAATTGAACAGATCTTTATAGGCTAATCCACGCACGAGCCGATAAGAACCTCGAATAGGATATAAACGGATATAACCGGAATCGATCTACACGCGCAGTTTGCAAGTATGTAGCATAATTAGTTGAAGGAATAGACTAGAGAGCTAGATAAGGGCGCTTACCTTGCATTCTGATCGTGCTGTTGGCGCGCCTTCCACTGCGACTGCAGCGTATCGAAGCGCAGCGCCAGCTCTGACACGGTGTCCACCTGGGCCGATTGATTGTCCGCATGGCATTCGGTCAACAGCAAATGGCTGAGATGCTTGACGAGCTCCGTGGATGACTGGGCGTTGCCCAATAGCTTGGCAATCTTCTGGGGACCCGGCTTGCGTGTTTTGTCCACAATGGTGCGCTGCAGCTCCTCCAGATTGTTCTGGCACTCGACAATGGCCGTCTTCAGCTCCATGATGTACGCATCCTTGGCCGTTATCGACGTTTCCCGCTGCAGTTGCGCCTGGCGCAGCTTGCGTTGCGACAACGTGTCCACCTGGACGCTGGCATGCGCCTCACTGACTGCCGCCGCGCCCTCCTTGGTGGCACGAGCCAGCCAGCTGGTCTTGAGAATCACCAGATTCTTCTGCACCGTCTGCCAGAGGGTCGTGTATTCGGCAACCAGTTTGAGCAGCTGCTTCAGCTGCAGCGGCTGCTGTTTGCTTCGCAACTCGGCCTCCTTGCCCAGTGCATCGGCTTGCTGTACCTGCTGCTCGGCCTGCAGGAGCTTGCGCTCCAGTCCGTCCAAGCGTTGCAACACCACCGTCGCCTCCATCGTGGCCGCCTGCTGTTCCTCGGCATTGGGCACTTGCTCGAGCGCCTTCTGTATGCTTGTCAGCGATTTGCTCACCTCCAGTTGGGCCGTGTTGAAGTCACGCATCAGCTTGGCATCCTTGTCAACGGCATCCAGCAGGGCGTGGTAGCGCGGCATCAACAGACGCCACTTGCTCAGCATCACCTTGGTGGGCATCGTCAGCTTCTGAATGTTCTCGGGCTCGATGCCAGGGCTCATTGCTAGGCGGGCATAGGTTTGTTCCAGCTGGCGCAGGCGGTCAGTCTCGGCTACCAGTTCGGCCACCTTGGCGCTCAACGCCTGCTGGCGTTCTTCAATTTTTTGTTTGTTCACGTATTTCTGGTCGCGCTCAAAGCCAGAGAGTTGGCTTTCCTGTTTGGCCACCCAGGTCTTTCGGTCGGTGGTCATTTTGATCAGTTCCTGGAGCGCATTCCATGTGGCCAGGATGCGAGCCTTACGCTCCGCCGACTGGCTGCACACGTTCTTCCAGCGCTGCTCCAGATTTTGCGCCGATGAGGCCAACCCGGTGGTGTTCACCTGGGTGCGCCAGCTGTCCGCATCGCTGAGCAGCATTTCGACCAGGTTTAGCACCTCGCCCACATTGCTACTATGGTGCTCAATGGAACGCTGGATTTGCTCGTGCTCGCTCAGCTTGGCCTTGATCACGTTGGGCGTGTAGTTGTCAAAGCTGATCGGCTTGTCCAGCTGCGACTCCACATCGAACAGCCAGGCACGTATAAGTGCTATGCGCTCCTCCAGTCGCATCAGCGTTTGCTTCAGTTCGCCAATCTTTGTGGCGCGCTGCTTGCACAGGAACTTGAGCCGATTCCAGCGATCGATGAGCGCATCGCTCTGCTGCTGCACCTGGTTGCGCACCTCCTGCGCCTGGGGCGTGGAATCCGCATAGAGAGCCAGCAGCTCCCGGCTGGTGGAGAGTAGCCATTCGCGCTCCTTGTCGCGCAGCTGGAGTTCGCCATTGATTTGCTGCTCCAGCTGTTTGGCTGCCTGTTCCGGGTTGGCCATGGCCGCCACATCGGCATCGCGCTCAACACGCTCCTCGAGGGTGCGCAGCCACTGCGTGATGCGCTCGTAGCGCACCTGGTAGTTGGAGAGCAGCGACAGACGCTCCTCGATGGCATTGATGAGCACGGCCAGCTGGTAGTCGAGATCGGCATGCTGCTGCCAGAGCAGGAAACTGCGCTGGCGTATGGCCTTCATGTCGTGCGGACTGATGCACTCCTTCAGCTCCTCCTGGCTGACCGTCAGGCCCTCCAGGGCGGGCGTCTGAGCGCCCAGTTGAACACGTTGCGCTCTCAGCGCAACCAGACGCTGCTCAATCTCTGCTGGCGCCGTGGGCAGTGCATCACCCGAGCTGCTGTCGAGCAGCTCTTGTGTTTTGGCAAACTCCGTCTGCAATTGCTGCACCCGCTGCTCATACGATTCGCCGAGCTGCTTGATGCGCTTGAGGAAGTTCTGCCAGGTCTCGAGGGCGGCACGCAAATTGCTAATACGCTGATTGATGCTCGCCTGCTCCATGCGCATCGCGGTGGCCAGCGCATCGTCGCAGTACTTCAGCAGCTCCTGCTGCTGGGCCTTCAGGGCCGCGCTCTGCTGCTCGCCACGTGTCAGCTGCAGCAGCAACGAGTCCAGGCGCGCCTTCAGGTGGGGCACGCGCTTCAGGTGAATGTAGCGCAGCTGCAGCGCATTGCGTTCCGCCTCGCGCTGACGCAGCCAGTCGAGCAGAGCGGCCAGTTGTTGCCGGTAGGCATTCCAGCCGCTGACACGGCGCTCCAGCTCCTCATTGCGCTGCATGATGCGCGAGAGGGTCTCGTTGTGCAGATTGGTCAGCGCCTTGTACTGCTCCGAGAGCTCCGATTCGAGCGGCGTCTCGGCGAGCACACTTTGCTGCGAGATGAGCAGGTTCTGGTGTATGGCACACAGCTGCTGCTGCTCGCGCAGGCTGCTGTAATCCTCGGGTATGGCACATGCGAGGAACGACTGCACATGCTGCAAATACTGACGCCACAAACGCAACGCCTCCGAGCTGTTCTGGGTGCGCGCCAGGCGCGTGGATAGGCGATGGTACTCCTGGAACGTATCCTGGAATATCTTCTGCCACATCGCCAGCACCTCCAGTATGCTGTCATCGGCAACAGCGGCAGCGGCAGAGCCGCTCGCCGCCAGCTCATTGTTGTTCTGCTGGCGTTCGCGCAGCTGACGCAGCTGCTCCTCGGTGCGGGCCAGCGTCTGCAGATGGGCTCGCAGCGCGGCCAACTGCTCCTCGCTCTCCTTGGGCGTTCTCGGCTCACCGCGCGCAATATCCTATGAGTAAGCGAATAAGATTTATTATTATTATTAGTTTAAATATTTGTATTTAACAGGTGGCAGCCAGTGCAACGTTTTGTGCATGGCTAATTGGCCTGACCCTAATAGCCACAATGTGGTCTCCAGTTACAGTTGGCAATGCACGGCTTCACAATGGGCAACGGCACGTTTCAAACGAAAGTTGCCGACTCACAGATGCTCTGTAGCCAGAGCATGACACAGGGACCAGAAACAGCTTTCATATTTTCTTATATTAAAGCTTAGCTCTAATTTTGACTTATCCTCAGTGTTCCATTCAATCTAGAACTGAGGCTCTTAAATCCTAACTGTGACAGACTCTTTCTCTACAGTCAATATGCCGTACTTTTCCCTTGGGTACGAGGTATAAAAAACGTTGCAACTCTTTCCGCCAACTGGCAATGACCTCATGCTAACAAAAAAAAACACGCGCGCGCGCTGTTCAACTGTCTGGCCACACATGGGCTGGGCTTGGAGGTGGGGCGGGCGGGATGGCAGGTGGGCTAAGGTGGCGGACACAAGAGACGCGACTGGTTGTGGCATGTGAATTTCAAATGGTTGGCACAGTGGAGCGGGAAGGCTCCAAACAGACAAAACTGACGGGTTATTAGAAGACAAAATGCCTGCTCGAGTTATTAAATAATAAATGCCCACAAAAATGTTCCCATTCAAACATGATTTTCTTTTTTTCTCTCTGTTTTTTCGATATGCATAACCGAAATGATTTCTATTAATTCTGGCCAAGGGACAGCTTTGTTAAATATTAATGAGCGCGGGGACAATAAAAAATTAAATATGCCTGCACTCGAACCCATATTTAAGCCCTTTGGCAATCAATAAAGACCATTGTACGGGCCATTGTGACGCTCGACTCTGAACTAACCGAAATACATATAGACACATGGGAGCGAAAGTTTTTCAACTTTTAACCCACTTAAAATAGCATGTCCTTCATATTGTATTAACAACAACAACAACAAGTGTCCGCCTGCTTTTTTTTCATTCTGGTTCTTGCTTGTGTTGTGGTGGTTGTTGTCATTGTGAGCACTGTGGGAATTTCCGCACGCCAGCTCTAACATATGCTAATCATCATCATGGCTCTAATCGATACATGTTTTGGTTAGACCGCATTCAGTTTGTGGCCTGCACTCACCTGCTGCACATTGTTGAAGTAAACCTTGGCCTGTGTCACCTCCTTGTCGAGCTCCTTGCGCTCCTTATCCTGTGTCTCGGCCACATTCGCCAGCGTCGTTATCGCATCCTTGCATTCGGCCAAACGCTGACCCAACGCATCCAGTTCGCCCTGCATTAGCGAAGAGGCATCCAGACCCACATCGGCGGCTATCTTGGCCACAATGTCGCGCAGCTCCAGCAGACGATCATTCTGTGTGCTCAGATTATCTTGACAGACCTGGCAAAGGCAGACAGAATACATTAGCTTCAGTTTTGATATAGCCTGGAGTTATTTTAATCATCCAAAATATATATAAATTAGCTATAGTAATTATTTCATACCCTCTCTGAGCAGAAACATATCGAATAACTACGGGTAGCTTTTTGTCTAGTATATAGATTATTTTATTGTAGTTTGAATGCAAATGCCAACGATTTATAATTAGCTCGATCAAAGTACATTTAGCTTTAAAGCCGGCCGGGTCAGTTAGCCCTAGTTAGGAGCACGTATGCTGCTTATCAATTGTCTTGGCTCGTTCCCGATCTGAATGCATTTCTATTTGTGATTAATGTGTCGAGCAAATGCCGAGCAGCGAGCACCGTGCACCGAGTACACTTTCAGTTTCAATTTAGAAAAGAGGTCACCCCCGGGGCCCTGCTGCGTCGCTGGCCATCAAAGAGCTATTTAAATATATACATAACTGGCTGCACGCATTAACCAATTTAAAGAGCACGCGTCCGGCCCTATCGAATGCCCTATGATATCATCTGTGAAATATTCAGCTATGCTCCGCGCTTTATCAGAAACAAACAAACAAACAAACGTTGACATTGAAATCCAACAGCAGCGACTTAAGAAATATTTGTACATTTATCTACAGCTTCGGACACGCTGAAGGCATGCTCCGGCAATCTTATAATCACATACATATGTATGTACATATGTATTGCATATATGTATTATATGTGGCCATATAGTATGTAGTATGTGGTCTTCCTATAATTTCGTGTGTTTTCATTTATTTTTGTCTTTTTCTGTTTTCGACTGAACAGATAAAGCAGCTATATAAACACAGAGCTTACGCTTTGGGTTGATAAACTTCGCCATGTGAAGTGACAGTTGGGCTACCTAGGGACAAAAATAATTACTATGCTTCGCTGCTTGGGCCTCTCTAATGACCCTAATGATCAATAAACATACATAAATAACAAAACTATGTGTTAATATTTAAGGCAAATAAAGTGAGTATCGAAGCGAAGTCGCCACAAGAAAACATATTTATCTAACAAGTGCCGAAGGTGGAATGCCCTAACATAAAATAATATGATCTTGCCAGACAATATGGTTTTCTATATAAGAGCTGAACGATATCTTGAAAAACAGAAAAGTTGTTCAGGCAAACTCGGGTGATTCTTTCTATAGAGCTATATGATATAGTGCTCCGATGAAGGATCCTTATAGCATAAAAAAATAAGATCTTGGCACACAATATTGTTTTCTTTATAGAGCCTGAAAGATATCTCGAGCATATATTGGACCAATCCCACATACTATATAAGTTCGGGTCCGGCTGACTCTGAAGCATGGACTGCCAGCAAAGTTCTATGAGGAAATTTAAATAGGAAACTATAGCTGGCATAAGAACTGGCAAACATATCGACTCGACTGCAGACACTGATTACGAATATATGTATATGCTTTATGGTGTCGAAAATGTCTTCTAAATTAAGTTACACATTTGCTTTGAAAGCCAAGCTACCCACTGCAAGAGTGTTACAGCTTTTGGGCCGTCTATAAGTTTGTCTTTCTGTCTTGGGGTGTCAAGCAAAATAATTTATGACACAACCCAACAATGTACATGCATATACACATGTACACATGTGTACACAAAAGTTGGCTCACACAGGCGGAGCCCTATTTCCTATTTCCATGTTCTATTGCCAGCGATTACAGCGACGCGCCCGAAAATTGATTGGGCCGAGCGTAACGGCTGAAAATCAATGTAATTACAGTCTGGTCCGGTTGCAATTAAACGTCGTTGGTTTTCCTGCTTTTTTTTGCCGCCAAAATCGTAACGTTGGCAGCGACCCAGGCGCACCACCCAACCACCAATTACAATTAGCTTGAGGCACTTACCTTGGCATGTTGCATGGCATCCAAGGGCTGCTCGAAGGACTTGACGCTGTCCATTTGCTGGTCGATGCAGCTCTTGACCGCTGCTGAGGCGTTCCGATACTTGTCCCAGAGCTCGACGGCCCGCTGGTAGCGTGTGCAAAGCTGTTGCAGATTCTCGGTGGTATCATGCCAGGCGACTACCGCATCCTGCACGGACGATTCAATTTGCTCGACAATTTGCACATCGCAGCTCTCGATTAACGGTTTGGCGGCGCCCTTAAGCTCGTCCAAGAGCTGCTCTCGACTGTGCAGATCGCCCGCAAGTCCCTGAGAGAGCGAAAACAAACAAAAACAATTAATAAATAAAAAACGCTCGCAGCGACAATTTACGCGACACGCGCGCGTTTCGAACTTAAAGTCAACTGCCGCAAAGCAAACGAAACGAAACGAAACGCAAAACAAATGCAATGCGCGAAAGCTTTTTTTCGAAGAGTGCTTTAGTATAAGAGCTTTGTGGTAGCTTTTTGTTTCGAACTATTTCGAATTAGCATTCGTAAAAAACCGCTCTGAAATATTTGAGTGTGCGCGCCCAACTAAACGCAGGCAGAAAACGCGCGCGGTTTTTATAGCCATTTCGGGCAGATAAAGCCAAATGCTGATAAGAAGGGATAAGATGCATAATAGATGCAAGATGCAGGTAGCCAGGTCAGTTGTTTTGACTAACTGGCTGACTGCCTGAATATGCCCAAAACAGTCATAAATCAGTCAATAAAAAAAGGAACATGGAAAACTTACCTCTAATCTCTCGGTGGCCTTACGCAGCCGCTCATAGTCGACCTGGCCGTGCACGCGTATCAGTTCCATCATGAAGTCCGTCTCCTGGACAGAGTCATGCACCAATTCCAGCTGACGTTCGTAGCGTAGCCATAAGGCCAAACGATTACGTAGTATGGCCATAATATTGGTGCACTTGCTCTCGAGGAAGGCATGATCATCCTGCAGCTGCGAAATGTCGCGTTCCAGCTTCACCGGCGACACGGACATCTTCAGCCGCATCGGCAATGTGTGCAGCATTTGGCGTAAGCGCATTATCTCCTGCCAGCTGGCGACGAGCTCCTCGCCCGCACCCTGGCAGTCGGCGACGGCTTTCTCTATGATATCCGCGCCTTGGCGCTCGGCGGACTCGCATTCGTCCAATATAACAGAGATTTTGGCCTGGTGCTTGCGCTGATTGCTGATGCCCTCGTGTATGGCCTGCAGCTGATCTCGCAGCACGGAGGCGAACTCCAGCTCCTCGGCAATTTGTGTGGTTATTTTGTGCGAGAGCGCAAAAAGTTCGCCCACTTTTTCTGGTTCAATTGCCGGCTCCTGGAGTCCAATGCGGCCCAGCTCGTTGCCGATGAAGCCAACGCGTGTGCGCAGCACCTGGACACGCTCAATGTACAAGCAGAGCTCCTCCTCGTTTTTAATAACGCCCTTCATGCTGGTCATGGTCAGATAGATTTCCTGAAGCTCGCGCTCCACCAGCTTGAGTTTCTCATCCGCGGGCATATCTTCCGAGGACAGGCACTCCACAATGTTGTGCTGTATCTGCTCAATGGCCTGGGCCACCGCTTGCCAGCGATCCTCGAGTTGGGCATGGAACTGGCGTTGAAGCATCTCATCGGCCAGTGGTATGACTTGCAAGGATTTCTCCAGACTGTGACCCGCATCGTTGCGTATGTTATTATGCAGCTCGAAGCGTGCCTTAATCTCCCAGAATTGCCGCATATGGGGTATGGGCTCCTCTGTGGGTTGTGTGGGTATTTGGATTTGGCGTAGCTCCTGCTCCGCTTCGCGTACAAACGCCTCCATTTTCTCTGTCTGCTGTTCGTACTGCACCCAGATCTCCTTGAAGACCAGCAGGCGATGCAAGTAGAGCGCCACCTCCTCGCGCAGCTTGAGCAGCACAATGAGGGCATCATTCGATTCCTCAACCAAATTGGGCGCCTGCACCAGCAGCTGCATTTTGTTGGCAATGCCCGAGAGCTGCGTCATCTTCACATAATGATGCGAGATGTCATTGCTAAGGGATTGATAGAGCGTCGCATACTGATCATAATCGGCGGAGGTTACCGCCGACAGATCTGGCACACGTTGCTGTGCCACCTGCAACCATTGCAGCTCATCGCGCATGCCCTTCTCCAGCACTGTCCAGCGCGAGGCGGCTTGCACCAGCTTTGAGGAACGCTCCGAAGCACGCTCCAGCAGCTGTGTGGCTTTCTGGTAAAGCAGCTTATGCAGCTCCGAGTGCTTCTCGCGCGTCTCGCTATCAATGTTCTCCTCGAGCGACTCTAGCATGGCGCGACAGTGGCTCAGATTGACAAAGAATTTGCGCTGTTTTTGCACCTCATTGTTGAGCAGCTCCAGGGAACTTGACACAATGGGGCTCTCCATCATTTTGTCGGCCAGCACAGTGATATTTGTGAACTCCTTGAGCGTCTGCTCGTACTCCTCGGCCAACGACTGCAGCTGAAGTAGACGATCACGCTCTGCCTCGATGTTGTTGCCAATATTCTTGCTGTTCTCAAAGGCGTTGTACACATCCTGTGGTATTTTCTTATTGGGGAAATCGCGCTGGAAGAAGCGGGCAGTCTGCATCAGTTGACCCAACTGCTGCTGGCCTGCCGTATGCTGCCGGTCCAGCTCATCGAGAAGTGCCAGCTTTTGGGAGAGCGGATGCTCCCCGCTGAGAGCCTGATCGTACCGTTGTTGCAGGAAATCCAACGATGTGGAAACTTCTCTGAAGAGCAGCTCAAAGTTGTGCCACTTGTCCAGATCCTTGCTGTCCTGGGCCTGACTTTGTTGGGTCACCTGCTCCACAGCATCGATGTGCTCTTTGAGCGTGTCCACATACTGCAGCAGCTCCGACTGTGTTGGCTTATCCGTATGGCCGAGCTCTGCCTCGAGCTGATCGACATTCGCTTTGATTGTGTGCAGTTCCTCGTTCAGCTGATTGTAGTTGTCCAGCTTCTGTTCCGAGGGACCTTCATTGGAGTTTTGCCGTATGAGATACACGCGATACTCGATGGTTTCCAGCCAGGTGGAGACCTTTTCGATGACTGTTATGACTGTGGTATGTATAATCGTTTTATCGCCTACGCTTATTGCCGTATCCAAGTTCTGTAATCCTTCAGAGATCTCCAGCAAGCGCTGTTCGGTGGGCACCTGCTTGATCTGCTCGGATAGAGTGGCCAGGTGAAGGACATCGCTCAGTGGTGTTGACTGCTGTGGCGTCGCCTGTTTTAGTTGTCTTATGCGACTCCCAATGGCCTCCTTGGTCTCCGCCCAGGTCAGCTTCGGTTGATCTTGTTGTTGTTGCCTACCAGGATACAGCTGCAAGGTCTCGCTCTTGATGAGCGCTTCAGAGGAATCCATCGGTGTGCTGTTCACAGTCGGGCTGGTCTTTGCCGTTAGCCATATATTCTGTTCGTTCAGATTATCTGGACCCGGCGTAATGGGCACCACCAGCTCCTCCGTTGGCGAAACAACCTCCTCAATGGTCACCGAAGACGTGGGTCCACTGCGTGGCTTACCTTGCTGTTGCGAGGCAATGCTTACCTTGTTCTGTTCGAGAATATGCACCGGCAAATCAGGATATTCATCGTAGACTGTGGTCTTTGTGATTTGCAATTGCACACGCTGTGGCCTTTGCGGATCAGCTTCCGTGGGCTCAGAGTCGGGTACTGGCGGCAGATGTGGCACCTCTTCGATTGTCTGATTGGTGGAGAGTACTATTCCAGATTCAGTCAGCAGTTCGGGTGCAATTTCTACGGTCACACTGATTTGTGGATCCGCCTCTGGCATTGGCTCCGGCACAGACTTGCCCTTTTGTTTCTTTTTGTCTTTTTTGTCCCTTTTGATTTTCTTCTCAGGCTTGGGCAGCTGCATGGTTTGCGTGTACTCATATAGCGTGGGCTCCACTGTAGATGCATCTGAATCGGCCGGTATGGCCACTGTAGTTTTCACCTCCAGCTCGTAGGGCTCTGAAGTAGATGTGGCGGTCAAGGAATTGTCTTCAAGCGAAATGGGCTCCTCGCGAGGCGTGGTCTGCACCAGCACATCGCTCACATCTACGGCTTCTGGCCTGCTCAATTCCGTTGGCTCTGGCGTTGCTGTTTGCATGTGAGTCTCTTTGGTGGTGGTTACCTCTGTGACGGTAGACTGCTCCTTTGTGGGCACAGGCAAGTCGATGGTCATGTCTTTGACCAAATCCTTAACAAGTGGATGGACCACGTGGTCGCTTCTTGACTCAGCTAGGCGTGGCGATTCCTTGGGCGTGGTTTGCAGCTCCTTCTCGGTTGTTGTCGTTATAATGGTTTGGCTAGAAATTTCGACGGTTTGCCGGGGCTGACCATTCTCATCGGTTTGAATTTCTGTGCTAGATCTCTCGACGGGCTCAGGTTTGTCGTCGCCGCGTGGTGTTGTCTGGGCTTCGGTTTCGGTAATTTCAACAATGATGGTCTGCGATTCGGTCTCCTGGTTATCCGGACGCACATCCAGGCTCGTTTGTACCGCCGTTTCATCCAGTTTCGGTTTGTGCTGTGGTGATGTCTGCGAAGATTTAATATCCTGTTCAGCAGTTGTTGGCGTGGGCGCACGCGGACTCGTTTGCTGTTCCTCATCTTCAAGTGCTGCCAGCTCGACAATCTCTGTGGGTATAACCAGTTCGGTAATTGGAGTACGTGACTGCTCTGTGGGTGAGGGTATAATCGAATCTTCAACCACCTTGACGGTTTGACCCATATCCATGCTCGAAAAGTCACTCTCTGTGCTAATCTCCTCAATCGACTCGTGGCATACTTTGCTTTCCGATTTCGGTTTGATGATGTCACTACGTGGAGAGTTCTCGGGTGAGAGCGGAACATGTGCTGCCTCCTCCTTTTGCTTCTTCGCGCGGCGTTTCTTATTCGAGTCAGCCGAGTCGTCGTCGACATCTAAAGAACTAGTTTTTTCCTCTGGCACGTGCACGGGCTCTGGTTCTGGTACTTGTTCAATCATGACTTTTTCCTCATCTCTTCTCTTCTTTTTCTTTCGACTTCGCTTCGTGGACGCGTCTTCGTCGTGCTCCAGGGGCGCTGCGACAGTCTCCACAATACTCATGGTTACCTTAGCGGGTGACATGCCAATGGACTCAACAAGCTCTGAGGTCGCTCCCATGGCTACCTTGAGTACACCAGCTCCAGTAGCTTTAACAGAAGGTGCTGTTATCTGGTAAGACTTGCGTGGCGACACTGAGGCGGATGCCTCTTCAGAAATGAATAGCTGGGTGGCCACACGTATATCCTTTTGAGGTACATCTGACTGTTTACCAGCGATGTTGATGGATGGCACTACTGTGACAGGTTCTTCAGTAGCTACCGTTTGTGGTTGTGCTTGCTCGGCTGGTACTGCTATTTCGGCTTTTGGCTCGGGTTGAGCCTGTGCCTGTTCAGCTGCTAGGAAGGTTTCTACATCAGTCTTGGGCTTAACCACTGGCTGCTCCGGTTTTGTTTCAGTCTTTTGTGGTGTCTGCTCAGACTCGGATTTGATGCTAATAGCTGTTGGTGTCGCTGGCTCAAACGCATACGATTCCAGGGAGACAGAGTTGCCAGTTTCAGGACTAGTTGGCCAAATGGTTTCCACGGGCATTGATGCCTCTGTGCTGGTAGCAGCTGGCGGTGCCAGCTCTTCGGCATGCTCCGAGAAATCGATGTTTGTGGTTTGCAAATGATGTTCCAATGGCCAAATCTCCCGGATATCTTCCACAACAGGCTGACGCTCTATTGTTGTAGCTGTGATTGTTGTTGTTGTTGCTGTTGTTGTTGTAGTAGGTACAGGTGCTGTAGGTTCAGTTACTGCCGCAGCTGTAACATTAACGGGACTGATAGGGGCAACATTTACGATTTCTTCAACGTCTACTTGAGGTGCTGGCAATTCTACAGGTGCTGCTTTTGTCGTTTCTGTTGTAATTGCAGTTGTTGTTGTTGTTGGTGGTGGTGTCTGTTTATCGAGTGGTTGTTCTTGTTGTGTGGTTGTGGTGGTGGTGTTGGAGATGTTGATAGACTCAATATCAAATACCTGTTGCTGCGGTTCTTCTGTCTGTGATGACAGATCCGTTGCAACTTCTTCGATGACCACGCCTGGTTCTTGCATCATGCGCTGGAATTCCTCTTCGCTCACCACTTTTCCATTCACCGTGCGCACAATATTGACATCGATATGTGGCATAGTTTCCTCCTCAGTCACCTCAATCTCTTCGGGCTCCTCAATCACTTCCTCAGTCACATGCTCCTTGCCATCAATGATGACCACACGTTTGATTATCTTTCGAGTCTTACGTATAATCTTACGGGTCACCTGCTGCATTACAGCTTGTACTCTGGTACCCTGACTATCTAGCGTAGACTGTCCAGCTGCCGCTCGGAATGGCTGCATTTTGCCATCCGCATCGGGGCTTAACAGCTGCTCATACTGCTCAATCACAGGCTCTGTCTCGAACTCACTGACCGTCACGGTTTCTGGCAGGGAACCATCCAACAGGGTGCCACGCGTTTGCTGCGTTACTACGGTGCGGTATGTGCTCTCTTGTGGATCAGCAATAGTGTCTGTGGTCTTCACATTCTCCAAATTAATCTGACCTGTTGAGTGCACTTCAATATTGCCATCGGCATCGCTGACTGTCTCAATGGAGCTAATCTGTTGCTGTTGCACAATTTGTTGGCGCATCCGGGTGACCTTTTTCAAGACAATATGTTTGGTGCCATCGGCGCCCACAACCACCTCGGTTGTGGTTTCGTCCGGTTCGACAAATGTAGTTTCGAAAGCCTGCGGCACATTCTTAAGTATCAGCTCGGTGGCACGATCCACATCGCCCTTGGGTTGTTGATGGTAACGCGCCTCAATCTGCACATCCTCGGTCTGTTCCGGTACATTTTCATTGAGCTGGGTGTCAATCTGTATTGTTTCCTGACCATGCTGCACGGTTTGAGTGACCATTATGTTTTCCGTGGGTGGGCGCTCCTTCAGTGTTTGCTGTGCTACCTCGGCGGTTTCTATGGCCACCACAGGTTGCGGTTCCTGGAAGCTAGTCTGCGCTTCCACATTGCTCGTGGTGATCTGCGGCTGAGGTTGTTGCAAGCTCAGCGATGTCTGCGTCTCCACATAAACACCCGCGGGCTTGATCTCCTCCTCAGGCATTGAGCTTGAGTCTAGAGTGTTTTCATTGGACTCTATGGATTCAGGCGCTGTACTTGCAGCAATTGGTGCCTGTATTTGGGCATCCGCCAGCACGCGTTGACGCTGTGCATCTTCGCTCTTGGCCTTGCGCAGATCCACGATGCGTTTCTCAATGGTAAAGATACGCGTGGTCGCAACGGTGATCTGTTCACGTAATATGATTAGAATGCTCTGCAGTTGCTCCATCAGCGTATCGGCCAATGGGGCGACGTCGGTATGAGCCTGAAGCTCTCGTGTTTGGTCGACCAAATCATCCATGGACTGTTGCCGTTCCTTCAGTGTGCGCAGCAATTGCTGGCTGCGCTCCACCTGAGTCTTGAGCACCTGTTCATCGGTGCTGCTGTCCGTGGTGGGCTCGAACGAGGCCAATTCGGCGGAAACCTCATTGATCCAGCGTTCCAGTTCCAACAAATGCTGCTGGTACTCGTCGATCTCCTGTTCACGCTTTTTCTGCCCATGCATGGCGTTCTGAAAAATGATTTGTTTGATCTCAGCAGCTGCTATATATATTAATGGATATATTGATAGATTATACTCACGGCTATCATGGTAATGCCTTGCTGTGTGCGCCTCAGCAGCAGATCGATGCGATCTGCGGTTTCGTTAAGCAAACGCTCTGTGCCAGGATCTGTGGGCAATGCCTTTGCTTGATCCTTGAGATGTAGCGCTTCCTTCTCATGTACTTCAAGATTGCTTTGGATTAGCTGCACATCAAGCAGAAAAACGCATTAAACAAACGTTTACCAAAATGACAAAAAACAAGAATTGAATTGAATGTACACCTACTATATGTAAGTAAATAAATAGTAAGACGTCAAAGGGTTCGACTACTATATAGTATAATCATTTAAGACGATTTGTAATTGTATATCAGAACTAAGAGTACGCTAATCAAAAAACTTCTATCGGTAATATATATGTATAGATATATGTACGATTATTTATGGAATGATGCAAATGTGTTATATAATTTATGTGACACACGCCAGCATCCATTAATCGTTTCTTAATTTGCAAAAATACAAAACTACGGCTATATACAGTGTCAGTATGGATTATTATCTAATATTATTCAAAAGAATGCCAGGTAAAAACGTGCTTTGGATTCATTTTTAGTAGCATCTAAATTACCTTCAATCCTTGTAGCATGCCCTCCAAGCTGCTGTGGCTCATATTTCCAATGCCATCCTCGACGGTTGACAGCGATTGAAGCAGTTCTTCGAGTTCTTGCGTGATTATATCCTATATATATTTGTTTTGTTTGTTTTTTTTTTTTTTTGGAATATATGTGTGCAATGTGTTGGGGAATATTAATAAACATGTTAATAAGAATAAACATTGCATTTTGCATCAAATAACTAGTTAACATTGTAAATATTTGTTGGCGGCTTTTATACACGCACACAACATATGTATTTACATGATGAACAAAGTTTGTATAACATTTTGTTGTTGTTGATTGGATGCAAACGCACAGCCATACATAGGGGTAGGCAATGCATGATAATTGTTTTGATATATATCTCTTTATGTATATTTAAGTAGTACATATTTAGCATAAACATAACTGCATTTAACGTAACGCATGCGTATATGGCATTAAAAATCTTAACGTATATGAACGGCGGCATATTATGAGTATATGGCGAAAAGGACAGCGGATAGACAAAAGCACCAAATGCGATAGTTCCTAGCAAAGGGCTCTAACTTGATTGAATCAATATGAAAGTCTTTACACTCTCATTTTGGAAAATAATATGAAAATTATGGAAAGCAAGGAAGTAGCTAAGAAATAACTTAAAGCTATTTTATATAGAAGACAAATCAAGCTATAGCCGAGTATGCTCGACTGGCAGTTACCCTGTACCCCATTCCTATAACCTCACGTGGTAATATTTTTGTTTAAACATTTGCCTTTACATGCATTAGCAGATAGTTTATATTTTAAACTATGTTTTGTGCTTACTATACTTTGCACATACTTGGTACATGGTACACATAAGAAATCTTTATCCTTGCATTTTAATATATAAATAATATAAAGAATTTGGATACCTTCAGAGCACACTTAAGGATATGCCTAACAAAGTTATTGTTTAATACTGTGAAAATATTTACTTTGTCCTAAACCGAAGCGTGCTTACAATCTTAATCTGTCTGTGCGTATATCAAATTTTGCATCGTTCCAAAATAGACACGTTCTTTAAACCGGACCGACAATAACAAATATGTACATATTTATTTATACGATACTCTGAATATCTCCAGCTACCACGTACTTACAGCATTAAGTGAAACCATTTATGAACTCACTGGGGTACAGGGTAAAAAAAATAGATATATAAATGTTCTTACTGATGGTTTTCTTGCCCGTTCAGACTAGATATAAAGTTTTCTGCACTAGCACTCACATATATGATTATTTTTTCTTGGCCGGCCTTTAAACACAGTTCTTCAATGCACTTATTGAAAGCTTAAGAATTTGGTTTTGATTTAGCAAACTATTTGACTGAGTACATTTCGCATTGAACTCACGATCTATACTAAAAATTGGAATGCAAGACTAGGACCGACTGACTGGCGCACTGAGGTATTTTTGAGCAAGTAATATGGGCTGCACTGCATGGATCTGTAATTTATTTATAGCGAAAACTAAGCACACACTGGGGGAAACTGCAGCAAAAACAAACAGGAAAATTGCTTAACATTTGGCGAGGGCTGCAGGGCGGCAGACAGGAAGGCAATGAACTCATAAGTATACGATTTGTGGTACATAAAAACGGGCATATTCTGCTAGAAAACTGTGTGCACGCACTTTTAAGCAGCACTGTGTGCAAGTGCGAAGAATATGTGCATCTGCGTGAGTGTGTGTGTGTGTGTGTGTGTGTGCCTATACGAAAATAAAACTGTGCAAATATATATATTTAAAATAGATTTCAATATATTAAGACGTGCAAGTTGGTTAATATTTATTTTATTTTGTTAAGTTTGACTTTAGTAAGTATATAATGCTACTAAGTTTTAGTAGTTACTGCATTTTACAATAGGTTAAGATCAATTAGTAAGGAACATTTGGTAACGCAATCAAACAACTAGTCTAAGTAGATAGAGGAGCGTGTATATAAACTCATAGTATTACGATTAATCTTATATATATATAGATAGATGAATGCAATTAGCGGAACAACACGTACAATACAAATATAGTAAACAAAAAATCTTAAGAAAATAAAATGAAAATCATAAGAAAACATAAGATATTGCAGGATATATAAGAATTAACAATTGAGAGTTACGTTAGTATAATATATTATAAATGTGTGTGTATTTTTTTTTTATTTATTTTTTTTTGAACTTGTTGTTATGTTATTGTTTGGGCACCCGCCATGCGCCAAGGCCAACAAAGAGCTGCAACCCATGGTCGACCTTACTGCGGGCCATTGCCAGGGTGCGTTTCTGTTGCTGGTGGCAGCAAGGTGCAGCATGTGCTGCTGCTGGCAGGGCCACAACAACAACAACAGTTTGAGCGATTGCCGTATAAAAGCCATGAACAAATACCAAAACCACACAAAAAAGCTGCAAATATTAAAATTATGAATAACTGAAGGCTCAATGTGATTTTCACCTTCTGGCGTTGTTGTTGTTGCTGTTGCAAATCATTGCTAGTTGTTGTTGTTGTCGTTGTCGTTGTGTTGCTGCTGCCAGGTGTTGCTGCTGCTGTTTCACTGGTTGTTGTTGTCGTTACCGTTGTAGTTGTTACTACAGTGCGCTTCACGGTATTTGTGTTGTCATTTGTCGGAGCTGACCCAAGGGTTGGCTCATCGCGCTCGCGCTCGCTGCTTTCTGTAGTTGTTGTTGTCGTTGTCATTTCGGCAACTGTTGCTGGTGTGCTGGCAGCAACCGCAGGCGACTCAACAGCAGCAGTTGCTGTGAGCGCTTGCGGCTCCGGCTGCTGCTCGGGCTGGGCTGTTGTCTCTACTGATGTTGTCGGTGTTGTTGTCTGGGCCGTAAGCTTATTAATTACGGCTGCTGCAACTGGCAGAATTGCGCTCGTCGCTGCCAGTGTTGTCGTTTTAGTTGCTGTTGCCGCCGCATTGGCAGCCGCGTTCAGCGTGTGAGTTGTGGCGCTCGCCAATTGGATTAGTGCATTTGCAACGTTAGCTGAGTTTGTTGTAGCATTGGGTGGGGTGGGACTTGTTTCGAGTGTAGTAGTAGTTGGGGACGTGTCTGGTTTAGATGGCACAGAGGGTGCCAGCTCTGGGGTTTTAGTTTCGGTTAGAACATCCTTAGACTCTACTGTTGTTGGTGCCAATTCTAGTTTAACCTGAGGTTCAGCTTCTAAAGCCAAGTAAGTACTTTGGTCCCGCCAGTGACCTACGCCGCCTGGCAAATCGGTTGACATATACTCCGACGAGCAGCTCTGATTTGGTTCGTATTGAGCTGCATCGTGTTCGGGTGTCGGTGTTGCATTGCCACTGCTACCACTACCAGGATCGCGGTCGTTCGGTTTATCGTCATCGTCATGCGGCTTACGAATTTCAGGCACAGTCAGTTTATCTCCGTCATCATCGTCATCGTCATCATCGTCGTCATCGTCATCATCGTTGTTGTCGTCTTTTTTGTCTGGTTTGTTGATATCATCGTCGGGTTTCGTGTCTTTGTCAAGTTTTGTATCAATGTCCGCCACATCAGCACGTTTCAGTCTGTCGATGCTGCTCTCGAATAAATCTGCATCGATGCTGCGCGTTTGCCAGTCATCCAGGTACAGATTTAGACGCAACTGATCGAGACTGCTGACAGGTGCTGTTGCCGGCACTTCTACGTTAGGAATGCTTACAATTGACGATGCTTCTTGTTCAGTCTTATCTACAACGTGATCAGTTATCAATTTGCTTGATTCTGTAATCGTGGTCGTTTTCACTACAGTTTCAGTAATGATGTCAGTCTTATGCTTATCGTCCTGAGTTTCCTGAGTTTTCTCTGTATCCGTATCCGTCTTGGTCGAGTCGCTGGTAATTGTCTTAAATAGTCCGTAAGCATCTTCAGCCGTTTGCCTATACTTCGGGAAGTTGTCCTGACTGAGATGCCAGAGTAGTTCACTTGGTTTGCGGTCTAAGGATATGGACGCTAAGGGTGTTGAATTCGATTCCAACGAGCTATCAACGAGTATTACTTTCTCTATTTCAGGTTTGGGTTTGACTATTAGTATTTCCTCAACTTCAGTTACTATTTCAGCTATAGGTTGAATCAGCGTTTTCTCTGAAACAACTTCCTCAGCTTTAGCTTGTGGCTTTTCCACAGGCGACACCTCCTCAACTCTGATTTCTACTTTGGGTTCAACAGGCTTTTCTATTTTCAATAAATGCAACTGACTAATGGTATCATTGGGAATGGGACGCAAAAGCGTTTCTCTATCAAGGTACAAATTGTAAGCAAGAATTTCCGAGTTAATTTCGGGCAATGCTTCGGGCTCAATTATCACATAATCATTTATCAATGTTTCATCCTTGGGTAACTCTGTTATCTCCGCAGCACCAATTTCCTTGGGTTTATTCTGCTTCAAAATTTGATACTGCGTTTCCGCAATGTTATATTTGGGGTATTGTAGATTTGAATCAAGCTGTAGGTTTTTCCTCAGAATGTCCAAACTGCTGTGAGCAGTTGGATCTACTGGCTTAACGCTTGTTTCCGTGGATTCGGGCTCAACTGTTAGCTCATTTGAATGAGATGTCACTACTGTTGATACGTACGAAGCTGGTTGTTCCTCAGTGGTTTTCACATCTTTGTGTGTTGTTACTGTTGTTGTAACGTAGGTTGTATTGGTTATTGTAGTTGTTGTTGTTTCCTGATTCTCAAGATCTTGTTGTTGTTTAGGATCTTGGAAGTCTGTTGTTTTGCTTACAACCACAGTGGACCATGCAGGCACATCAGCAGCCTCTTCCTTGATAGCTGGAGACGGGAATACCTTTGTTTCAGTTTGAACAATAGCAGACCACGTCGTTGGCTGATCAGTTGGAGATTGTACTGGAACTTCCGCAAGAGTATTATCTGTTGGTATTTCAACTGTTATTGGAGCATCCTCCTTAATTTCCGCTGGAATGGGTTCGACGACTTCTTCAGTAGTTGTTACTGCTTTTTGACCGGGTTTCAAAGTGGCAGACCAGTAGGATGTCTCGCATATAAATGCGTCATTGGAATTTGGTTCTTCAGTAGGTTTGAATGGAGCCAAAGGTGCCTGTTCAATAGTTTGTTGAACTTTATCGACGGAAACTACAGGAGTTTCTGCTGGCTCCACGGTGTCTACATGTTTTAACACAGTTTCAATTACTGTTGGCGAAGGCTTGTCTTCAATTGCTGCTTCGGTGGTACTGAGCTCTTCAACAGATTTGAATGGAGCTAAAGGTGTCTGCTCCGTAATTTCAACTGTATCAAGTGGAGTTTTACGTTGTTCCGTAATAGTTTCAATTGTTTTCTCAACTAAAGTAACTTGGGTTTTGGGTTCTTCAGTAATTTCGAATGGAGCCAAAAGTGTTTCTTCGGTGTTTGGCTGGACTATATCAACTGAAACAACAGGGATTTGCTCGTTTTGCTCAACAGAAACGTCATCCGCTGGTATTAAGGTTGCCTTTTCCTCAATAGAGGTCACTGTCGTAGTGGATTCTTCAATAGTTGTGAATGGAGCCAACGGTGTCTGCTTGGTAATGGTCTCTACTAGATCTACTGCTGCAACGGTGATTGGCTCAGGTTTCGGAGCGATGTCCACCTTTTCACTAGATTCAACAAATTCAGTCGTTATTAGAGAAACATTTTCTTTGATTGGTTCGGGTTTTAGGGGCTCCTGAGGAGTTGGGTCTTGTCTATGCTCTGGTACCTTAGACTTATGCGTACTTTCCTTTTCAGCATTTATATAATCAACAATACCACTTGCAGGTTTCTTCTTCGGTTTCTGTTTTGGTTTCTTAGTTTTTGGTTCCGTCTCTAATGTAAGTGGTATACTGACTGTGTTATCTTTCCTTGGATGTTTCTCTACGCTGTCGACAATTTTATCTGTGGATTCTATTTGAAGGAGACGAATTTGCTGTGCTGGCTCTGGAACATTATGTGCAGCGATTGCCGCCCATGACATTCCCGATGTGATCGGTATTGGAGCGGGGGTAGGTTGGCTATGGTCTTCCTCTATTGGAGAAGCTGGAATACTCTTATTTTTGGCCGGTTCTATTACAGTAACAGGATCAGTATAAGTTTGTGAAGGCTTCGTTAATTTGCTTTCTTTTGGTTTTTTAGATTTTTTCTTTTGTGGCTTTTCTCCGACATTGGAACTTTGCGATTGTTGTGAACGTGATCGAGAACGAATTCGTTTCTTTGAAGTTATTTCGAGGAAACCTTGCTCATCTTGTGGTTTGAACTGTTCTTCGGTTTTACTTACTTCGGTCACTTGTATGATCGGTCGACTGATTGTGCGTGAATGTCTTTCAACGATTGGTTCTGTATTGATATTTGTTTCTTTTGGAGCAACAGAAGACCAGGCTGGTATATCCGTATCCACTTCTTCATCCATGATTTCCTTCCATGACAACGCTGAGGGCTTGTCAGAATAATCAACTGGTTCATCTTCGAATCTACCAACAGACGCAGGAATAACAGGATCTGGGAACTCCTCAACGCAGACAGTAGACAAACTTTGTGGTCGTTCCACGACTAAATTTTGATGTTCATTTTCAATGTTCTCAATGCTACTTAGACGTTTAGGTTCAGTATCCTGGTAGCGAATGTTTGTGTTGTTTTCGTATCCTGTCTTTTTAAGGACTTCAGCATAAGTCTCGGATAGGGACCATACAGAGGGCTTCGTTTTTGGCAATTGAATATTAAAATCAGGTGTTGTGATTTCAACCGTATCGCGATGCTGAACCAATGCAGGCTCTGGCTCTATTTTAGGTTTAACTTCATGAACAATAGTTGTTTCTTCAATAGTCGGTTTGGGCTCATTCTCCACTTTGACGGTCTTCTTTTCCTTTTTGTGCTTTGGCTTCTTCGTTATGTGATCCGAATTTGGTGTTAACTTTTGCTCGTTGTGGATAAATTCCTGTATGATATGGGACGAAGGTACATCGATTGATTCCGATACCATTGAGGACCACGACTGAGTGTGAGATGGTGTTTCATCAGTAACGATAGTAGGCTCTTTTATTACACTAGTCAATTCCTCGACAATCGTTTTGGAAACTTGTTCTGGTTTTGGTCTTACGGTCTTTTGTGGTCTTTCCAGCACTTCTGGTAAGTTTTGTTGTTCGTGGGAGATGAGCTCCTGTGATGTTGGGAGAATATCTACCGCTTGTGAAACGACCGACGACCATGACAAGGTATTTGGAACATTTTCTAATACTACAGAAGTTTCCGTTCTTTCTTCAATTTTAGGTGCTTCGGTTGTTGCAGGCATATGGGGAACTATCTCTGAAACGGACACAGCCTTGGAAGGCTTCTTCTCCTTTTTCGACTTTTGCTTTTTGGGTTTATCGCTCTTGGGGACTGGAATGTTCTCCTCTTTATGAACGGAATCTTGTACTTCGGGAATGGAGTCAACTGTTTCTGGCAAAATTTCAGTCTGATGAGTTGTAGTTGTTATTGTTTGGGAAACAATAGATGACCAGGACTGATTTTGAGATGGCGTATTTGTTTCCGTAGTTTCGATTGTTTCCGGTTCCTTCTGTTTCTCCAGTTCATAAACGACGGTAGTTTCCACAACTGCTGGTACAGCCTCATATTGGGGCTGTGGTGACTTCTTTTCCTTTTTAGACTTTTGTTTCTTTTGCTCGTCGTTCACAACGGTTGAGAATTTCTGTTCCTTTTGAATGAAATCCTTTATGGTGTCATGGGTAGAGGGAACTGGTTCAGTTATTATATCACTTTGAGCTGTTCCAGTAATTGTGTGAGGTTCCTCAACCGCTTGTGAAACAATTGATGACCAAGATTGAGTTAAAGAATCCGTATCTACAGCACTATCTAACGATTTTGTGTCAATTATTTCTTTAGGCTCTACAACCTCAGTCGTTTTTTCCACAATATGTTCTTGGTGATGATCAACTTGAGGCAATTCCTTTTCCTTCTTTGACTTTTGCTTTTTAGGCTTATCATTTACAGGTGCTGGGATATTTTCGTCCTTGCGAATCAAATCTTGAACGTCAGGAGCAGAGGCAACTAGTTCTGGATTAATTTCAGAATGATGAGTTGTAGTTGTTATTGTTTGCGAAACAATTGATGACCACGACTGAGATTGAGATGGCGTATCTACAATAGCTTCAGTTGTTTCCGGTTCCTTCGGTTTCTCCAGTTCTGGGACAAGGACAGTTTCTACAACAATTGGTTCAACCTCTTTTTCTGTCTGCGGTGATTTCTTTTCCTTTTTCGACTTTTGTTTCTTAGGTTTATCGTTCACAACAGTTGAGAAGTTCTGTTCCTTGTGAATGAAATCCTGTATATTGTCAAGGGTGGAAGGAACTGGTTCAGCAATTATTTCAGTTCGCACAGTTTCAGTAATTGTTACAGGCACCTCGACCGTTTGTGAAACTATTGATGACCAAGATAGAGTTGGAGCTTCGGTATCTACAACACTTTCTGTTGATTTCGGTTCGACTACATCTTTAATTTCCTCAACAACAACAACTGATTTCTCTTCAACTGATGCTTGATGATCTTCGACCTGCGGCAACTTCTTTTCCTTCTTTGACTTTTGTTTCTTAGATTTCTCTTTAACAGGAACTGGAATATCCTCCACTTTAAGGATGACGTCTTTCACTTCAGGAGCTGAAGGAACATGTTCGGGTTTCGATCCTGTATAATGAGTTTCGGTGACTGTTGTCTGGGACACAATTGAAGACCATGACTGAGTTTGTGATGGCGTTTCTACTATGGTTTCGACTGGTTCTTGTTGGCTCTGCTTTTCCAGTTCTTTGACAGGAGTTGTTTCCACATTAACAGGTTCAGCGACATGTTCCGTCTTATGCGGCTTTTCCTTTTTGTTGGGCTTTTGTTTCTTGGAAGTGTCGTTCACAGAGGTGGAGAAGCTCTGTTCTGTACGAATGAAGTCTTGTATGTCAAACGTTGAAGGAACTGAATGAGGTTTTATTTCACTTATCAGTTTCAGTAATTGCTGGAGGAGCTTCAACCGTATCTGCAATATTTTCTGCTGATTTTGGCTCATGGACTTTTTGTGGCTCTTCAACAACTATTGCTTTCTCCACAATTGGTTCTCGTTGATTTTCGTCTCGCAGCAATTTCTTTTCTTCCTTTGACTTTTGCTTCTTTGGTTTAACATTATCAGAAGTAAAGATGATTTCTTCTTTGGGAATCGAGTCTTGCACATTACGAATAGAGGAAATTGTTTCAGGTTTAATTTCGGTATAATGAGTTGTAGTTGTTGTTGTTTGTGAAACAATTGATGACCACGACTGAGATTGAGATGGCGTATCTACAATAACTTCAGTTGTTTCCGGTTCCTTCGGTTTCTCCAGTTCTGGGACAAGGACAGTTTCTACAACAATTGGTTCAACCTCTTTTTCGGTCTGACGGGATTTCTTTTCCTTTTTCGACTTTTGTTTCTTGGGTTTGTCGTTCACAACAGTTGAGAAGTTCTGTTCCTTGTGAATGAAATCCTGTATGTTGTCATGGGTGGAAGGAACTGGTTCAGCAATTATTTCAGTTCGCACAGTTTCAGTAATTGTTACAGGCACCTCGACCGTTTGTGAAACTATTGATGACCAAGATAGAGTTGGAGCTTCGGTATCTACAACACGTTCGGTTGATTTCGGTTCGACTACATCTTTAGTTTCCTCAACAACAACAACTGATTTCTCTTCAACTGATGCTTGATGATCTTCGACCTGCGGCAACTTCTTTTCCTTCTTTGACTTTTGTTTCTTAGATTTCTCTTTAACAGAAACTGGAATATCTTCAACTTTCAGGACGACGTCTTTAACTTCAGGAGCTGAAGGAACATGTTCGGGTTTCGATCCTGTATAATGAGTTTCGGTGACTGTTGTCTGGGACACAATAGAAGACCATGACTGAGTTTGTGATGGCGTTTCTACTATGGTTTCGACTGTTTCTGGTTGGGGCTGCTTTTCCAGTTCTTCGACAGGAGCTGTTTCAGCGACATGTTCCGTTGCAAGCGACTGCTCTTCCTTGGGCTTTTGCTTGTTAGGATTGCGATTCACAGAGGTGGAGAAGTTTTGCTCCATATGAATGAAGTCCTTTATTTCTTGCGCGGATGGAACTGCACCAGTATTTATTATTTTACTATGATCAGCTTCTGGTATTAATGGAGAAACTTCAACAGTTTGAGAAATATTTGTGGACCACGATTGAGTTTCTTCTAGGTTATCGGCTAATTTTGGTTCGATTTCTTCTTGTCTTTTCTCAACAACATTAGTCTTTTCCACAGCTGGTTCTGGGTGAGGTTCGATCTGCGGCATTTTCTTGTCCTTCTTTGACTTTTGTTTCTTGGTTTTGTCATTTACAATGGTTGAGAAACTCTGCTCTTTGTGAATAAACTCCTGTATGTGATCAGTAGAAGGAACAGCATCAGCTACTAAGTCAGTAGGACTTTCGAATACTTTGGGAGAAACTTCCACAGTTTGAGAAACAATTGAGGACCATGACTGCGGTTGGGATGGCGAAACTACTACATTATCAGTGTGCTCCAGTTTTTGCACCTCTGGCAGCTCATGAACTTCTTCAACTGGTGATTTTGGAACGTCTTGGGGCTTGGAAGATTTCTTTTCCTTTTTGGAACCGTGTTTTTTGGGTTTGTCATTAAGATCGGAGAGCGTATTCTGTTCAGGTTTGACGTCCTGAGAGGAGGATACAGTTTCAGATTCAGTTATAGTTTGTGTTACAATTGATGACCACAATTGAGTCTGAGATGAAATATCTTCTTCAGGAGTCGTTTGAGCCTCTGAAGTATCTACATGAGTGACAGGCTCCAATACAACAGTTTTTGCTGATGATTTTTTCGTCTTCTTCGACTTTTGTTTTTTATTTTTATCGTTTACTATGGGCGGTACTTGTTCTTGAGAAATTACATGCTCTGCATTGTCAGCTGGATGCATTTCTGGTAAACCTTCAGTTGGTGGTAACTCTATAGCCTTAACAGGTTCGGGGCCCTTTTTGGTAATTTTTGTGAAAGGCTCTTCGGCTCCTTGGCGAACTATAGACGACCAAGAGGCAAAAATACCCGGTTGTGGACGTTCAGTTATAATCTTAACCTCATCGTCAATAATTTCTGACCATTTTTGCGGCTTTGTTTCCTGTTTTTGCTCTTCTGTTTTTAACTTTGTGGTTGAATCAGGAACATTTACAATCACTTCACTTTCGGGTTTCGTAACGTTTTCAACAACTGCCTTGTTCTTATTTTTGTCTTTCTTTGCTTTGGGTTTTTTAGGAACCTTTTCAACCACTTCAGAAATTGGAACAGGTGCTGTGGCTTGGGTACTGATATCTGTTATTTTTTCAACGTTTTTCTTTTCACCATCTATGAAATTAATTGTGTGCTTAAGAACATTTGCATACGATGAATTTTGATCCCAAACGCTGATGGCAGGTTCCTTTGGTTCAGCAAGTTTTTCTTCGGGCTCCCAAGAAATTTCTTGATGCTCGATTTCACTGACAGGCGATTCTGTTCTTCCTGTAACAGGCGATTCTATAACCTTTTCAGCGTATGCTGGTTTCGTGGCCTCCTTGGGATTCTTTTTGGGTTCCACAGCCTTTGGCTCCACCGGTACAACAGATTCGCTAACAGTTTCCTTCACAGTAGTTGTTGTTGTGACTGTAACAGTTGTCTTGGTATCTTCCGACACCGATGATTCGAGAACCTTCTCAGGCCAAACGACTGTCTCCGTAATTGATTTTGTAACGGGTTCAGAAACTGGTGCCTTTTCAACTGGGGCTGTCCTTGGGTTGTTCTTCTTCTTCGTCAGAGAAAGTCATTGGCTCATCCATGACGTCCATCCAGGCAGTGCTTGACTCATCTACGGGCAGGCCAGCATATGCTGGTTTCTTGGGCTCCTCGGGGTTCTTCTCCGGTTCCACAGCCGTTGGCTCAACTGGTAGTAAAGATTCGCTGACAGTTTCCTTCACAGTAGTTGTTGTTGTGACTGTAACAGTTGTCTTGGTGTCGTCTGACACCGAAGATTCAAGAACCTTTTCGGGCTCAATGAAGGTTTCTGTAGTTGATATCGTAATGGGTTCAGGAACAGGTGCCGTTTCAACTGGGACTTCCTTGGTTGGTTCTTCTTCTTCGTCAGAGAAAGTCATTGGCTCATCCATGACGTCCATCCAGGCAGTGCTTGACTCATCTACTGGCAGACCAGCATATGCTGGTTTCTTGGGCTCCTCGGGTTTCTTTTCGGGTTCCACATCCTTTGGCTCAACTGGTAGTACAGATTCGCTGACAGTTTCCTTCACAGTAGTTGTTGTTGTGACTGTAACTGTTGTCTTGGTGTCGTCTGACACCGAAGATTCAAGAACCTTTTCGGGCTCAATGAAGGTTTCTGTAGTTGATATCGTAATGGGTTCAGGAACAGGTGCCGTTTCAACAGGGACTTCCTTAGTAGGTTCTTCTTCTTCGTCAGAGAAAGTCATTGGCTCGTCCATAACGTCCATCCAGGCAGTGCTTGACTCATCTACTGGCAGGCCAGCATATGCTGGTTTCTTGGGCTCCTCGGGTTTCTTTTCGGGTTCCACATCCTTTGGCTCAACTGGTAGTACAGATTCGCTGACATTTTCCTTCACAGTAGTTGTTGTTGTGACTGTAACTGTTGTCTTGGTTTCGTCTGACACCGAAGATTCAAGAACCTTTTCGGGCTCAATGAAGGTTTCTGTAGTTGATATTGTAATGGGTTCAGGAACAGGTGCTGTTTCAACTGGGACTACCTTGGTTGGTTCTTCATCTTCGTCAGAGAAAGTCATTGGCTCATCCATGACGTCCATCCAGGCAGTGCTTGACTCATCTACGGGCAGGCCAGCATATGCTGGTTTCTTGGGCTCCTCGGGTTTCTTTTCGGGTTCCACAGCCTTTGGCTCAACTGGTAATACAGATTCACTGACAGTTTCCTTCACAGTAGTTGTTGTTGTGACTGTAACTGTTGTCTTGGTGCCTTCTGACACTGAAGATTCAACAACCTTTTCGGGTTCAACGACTGTCTCTGTAGTTAATATTGTAATGGGTTCAGGAACAGGTGCCGTTTCAACTGGGACTTCCTTAGTAGGTTCTTCTTCTTCGTCAGAGAAAGTCATTGGCTCGTCCATAACGTCCATCCAGGCAGTGCTTGACTCATCTACGGGCAGGCCAGCATATGCTGGTTTCTTGGGCTCCTCGGGTTTCTTCTCCGGTTCCACAGCCGTTGGCTCAACTGGTAGTAAAGATTCGCTGACAGTTTCCTTCACAGTAGTTGTTGTTGTGACTGTAACAGTTGTCTTGGTGTCGTCTGACACCGAAGATTTAAGAACCTTTTCGGGCTCAATGAAGGTTTCTGTAGTTGATATTGTAATGGGTTCAGGAACAGATGCCGTTTCAACTGGGACTTCCTTGGTTGGTTCTTCTTCTTCGTCAGAGAAAGTCATTGGCTCATCCATGACGTCCATCCAGGCAGTGCTTGACTCATCTACCGGCAGGCCAGCATATGCTGGTTTCTTGGGCTCCTCGGGTTTCTTTTCGGGTTCCACAGCCTTTGGCTCAACTGGTAGTACAGATTCGCTGACAGTTTCCTTCACAGTAGTTGTTGTTGTGACTGTAACAGTTGTCTTGGTGTCTTCTGACACTGAAGATTCAAGAACCTTTTCGGGCTCAACGACTGACTCTGTAGTAATGGGTTCAGGAACAGTTGCCTTTTCAACTGGGGCTTCCTTGGGTGGTTCTTCTTCTTCGTCAGAGAAAGTCATTGGCTCATCCATGACGTCCATCCAGGCAGTGCTTGACTCATCTACTGGCAGGCCAGCATATGCTGGTTTCTTGGGCTCCTCGGGTTTCTTTTCGGGTTCCACAGCCTTTGGCTCAACTGGTAATACAGATTCGCTAACAGTTTCCTTCACAGTAGTTGTTGTTGTGACTGTAACAGTTGTCTTGGTGTCTTCTGACACTGAAGATTCAAGAACCTTTTCGGGCTCAACGACTGACTCTGTAGTAATGGGTTCAGGAACAGTTGCCTTTTCAACTGGGGCTTCCTTGGGTGGTTCTTCTTCTTTGTCGGAGAAAGTCATTGGCTCTTCCATAACGTCCATCCAGGAAGTGCTTGACTCATCTACTGGCAGGCCAGCATATGCTGGTTTCTTGGGCTCCTCGGGTTTCTTTTCGGGTTCCACAGCCTTTGGCTCAACTGGTAATACAGATTCGCAGACAGTTTCCTTCACAGTAGTTGTTGTTGTTGTGACTGTTATAGCCCTTGTGTCTTCAGGAATAGATGAGTCGAGAACCTTTTCAGGTTTAGAACGTTGCATGTCGGCATCGCTTGGTGTTTCTAGTACTGCCGAAGGCTTTTGGGTGGGCTCCTCCGTTAGAGAGATATCAGATTTCATTTCTTGGATGGTGTCGATTATTTTATTAATGTTCGCTTCATCCCCATTTTCAGCAAGGAGAGGAATTTCCACTTCTTCTTCAATTAATTCTTTCCAAGATTTGTGCTCGACAACAAAATCATCAGCACCGTCGTCAATCATATCAGCCCACGATTTATGTGTTTTGTCTTCGAGGTTGTCAGGAATGCTTGTCCATTTAAGATCACTGATAGCATCTACTGATGGGGATTCAGAAACCAACTGAGGCTTCACAGATATTTCAGCCTTTTTAACAGCAACTGGCTTTGGAATCACCTTCTCCGTTTCTATAAAGTCAATCGTTTTCTGACTTACAACTGATGCCCAAGAGCTAGTGTGTTGATCTTGATGACGAGTGATTTCCTTTGCTGATACCTTTTTCTTTTCAGTACGATCTACTTTCACATGGTGTCTTACAGGCTCTGCTAGCTTTTGTTTAACCTCCTGCTTTTCCTTGGGTGGCAAATCAGTCATTTTATCTATTTGACTTGCGATCTTGGCCCAAGTTGTCACCTCGCTTTCATGAGTTGGAGATGATGACGTCTCTATGACATCACTGTCATCAGATGTTGAGGAGACAACATTACTTTCCACCTTTTTCCACTTAGGCTCTGTCGTTTTCTTTTCATCTGTTTCGGTCCTTATTGCTTTCTTGGGAGCCTTACGTTCTTTCCGTGACTTAGGTTCTGGTTTTGGTTCCTCTTTCGCAATAGCAGTTGGCTTTTTGCGGGACGCTATATCATCTACGAAATCACCAGGCTTTTTAAGCAAAGCTGCCCAAGAAAACGTATCAGTAGTACTTGCAACAGGCTTTTCAACAACTGTCTGCTTTTCTGGTTCACTTTCGATTGGAACCTCTTTCTTAAGAGCTGACGTAGATATGATTTCCTCTTTCTCTGGCGTTTGTTGCTTTTTAGGTTCGATTCGTTCTACCTTCTTTTGTTGCCGACCCTTGCGTGGTTTTTCTGGTTCATGACGATCTGGTTCTACTTTTTCTGTTGAAGTTGTCAATGCAGTCTTGATATGAGTCACAGTTGTGTCAACCCACTCCCCTGGTCTTTTTACAAGCGAAGCCCACGAGAAGCCGCTGGTTTCGGGCTCCTGAGATTTTTTGGGTTCCAGATTTTCCTCGGGTTTTGTCATTGTCTCCGCTTTTATTATCGTCTTTGTATGAGTTAAAGTCGCTGGTATTTCAGGTTCATTCTTTTCATCCTCAGAAGTGGTCGACGTTTGTTCTTGAATCAGTTTCTTTGATTTTTTAGATTTCTTTGTTTTGGTAGCTTTTCGTTCTGGTTTCTCTTCTTTTTTGGGTTTCTTGTCATCTGGTATCGTCTCTGGATGCAATGCTTTCTTTTGGACTAGTGTGTTATCGGTCCATTCACCAGGTCTTTGAACTAAAGCAGACCAGCTCATTTCAGATGTTTTTATAACGTCCTGCTCGTCAGATGATGGTTCCTTGGAGCTTGTGGTGGCAGGCTTTGAGGAGCCAGTGCTCAAACTTTCTTGATTATATTCCGCAGACTTTTGTTTTTCTTGATTTGGCTTCTTCTTTTGCTCCTTTGGCTTAGTCTTTGGCAGGGACTCAACTACGTCTTGTTTTGGTTCTTGCAGAATCACAGGCTTTTCAGAAGCTTGTGTCTCGCTACTATCGCCTGAGCTAAACAAAACATCTGCGTAAGACTTTCCGTCTCGATTACTTTCCCACACACTTGGCTCGACTGTCTGATCTGAATCTAATACAAATGTTTGCGGAACTGGAGGAATAATTGGATCTTCTTGAGCCTCTTCAGCCAGTTTCTTTGGACGCTTAGCTGGTTTAACTTTCTTCGGCTTCTTTGTAAGTGGGATCGATTGCTCTGCTTTACTTCGTGGAATGAATTCGTTATAAACTCTCTCATTGGCAAGGAATGTGTGTGTTTGATCGGCATATGCGTGCCTAAGATAAGAAGGCGTAAACTCCGGAGCATCGGCAGACAAGGTTGATGTGAAAACAATACTTCCTGAGCTTGGGGCGGATTCCTCCAAGACGCTAGACCATGTATCAATTGGCCCCTCTAGTGTTAGGCTGGAATAGACAGGACTGTTTTCAGGTTCACTGTGTTTCTCTTGAGCTTCACTGACAGTTTCTTTCACAGTAGTTGTTGTTGTGACCGTAACAGTTGTCTTGGTGTCTTCTGACACCGAAGATTCAAGAACCTTTTCGGGTTCAACGACTGTCTCTGTAGTTAATATTGTAATGGGTTCAGGAACAGGTGCCCTTTCAACTGGGACTTCCTTAGTAGGTTCTTCTTCTTCGTCAGAGAGAGTCATTGGCTCATCCATAACGTCCATCCAGGCAGTGCTTGACTCATCTACGGGCAGACCAGCATATGCTGGTTTCTTGGGCTCCTCGGGTTTCTTCTCCGGTTCCACAACCTTTGCTTCAATTGGTAGTACAGATTCGCTAACAGTTTCCTTCACAGTAGTTGTTGTTGTGACTGTAACTGTTGTCTTGGTGTCTTCTGATACTGAAGATTCAATAAACTTTTCGGGCTCAACGACTGTCTCTGTAGTTGATGTTGCAATGGGTTCAGGAATATGTGCCGTTTCAACTGGGACTTCCTTGATTGGTTCTTCTTCTTCATCAGAGAAAGTCATTGGCTCATCCATAACGTCCATCCAGGCAGTACTTGACTCATCTACGGGCAGACTAGCATATGCTGGTTTCTTGGGCTCCTCGTTTTTCTTCTCCGGTTCCACAACCTTTGCTTCAACTGGTAGTACAGATTCGCTAACAGTTTCCTTCACAGTAGTTGTTGTTGTGACTGTAACTGTTGTCTTGGTGTCTTCTGACACTGAAGATTCAACAACCTTTTCGGGCTCAACGACTGTCGATGTAGTTGATATTGTAACGGGTTCAGGAACAGGTGCCGTTTCAACTGGGACTTCCTTGGTTGGTTCTTCTTCTTCGTCAGAGAAAATCATTGGCTCATCCATGACGTCCATCCAGGCAGTGCTTGATTCATCTACTGGCAGGCCAGCATATGCTGGTTTCTTGGGTTCCTCGTTTTTCTTCTCCGGTTCCACAACCTTTGCTTCAATTGGTAGTACAGATTCGCTAACAGTTTCCTTCACAGTAGTTGTTGTTGTGACTGTAACTGTTGTCTTGGTGTCTTCTGACACCGAAGATTCAAGAACCTTTTCGGGCTCAATGACTGTTTCTGTAGTAATGGGTTCAGGAACAGTTGCCTTTTCAACTGGGACTTCCTTGGTTGGTTCTTCTTCATCTGAGAAAATCATTGGCTCATCCATGACGTCCATCCAGGCAGTGCTTGACTCGTCTACGGGCAGACCAGCATATGCTGGTTTCTTGGGCTCCTTGGGTTTCTTCTCTGGTTCCACAACCTTGGCTTCAACTGGTAGTACAGATTCGCTGACAGTTTCCTTCACAGTAGTTGTTGTTGTGACTGTAACAGTTGTCTTGGTGTCGTCTGACACTGAAGATTCAACAACCTTTTCGGGCTCAACGACTGTCGCTGTAGTTGATATTGTAACGGGTTCAGGAACAGGTGCCTTTTCAACTGGGGCTTCCTTGGTGGGTTCTTCTTCTTCATCAGAGAAAGTCATTGGGTCGTCCATAACGTCCATCCAGGCAGTGCTTGACTCATCCACGGGCAGGCCAGCATATGCAGGTTTCTTGGGTTCCTCGGGTTTCTTCTCCGGTTCTACAACCTGTGCTTCAACTGGTAGAACGGATTCGCTGACAGTTTCCTTCACAGTAGTTGTTGTTGTGACTGTAACAGTTGTCTTGGTGTCGTCTGACACTGAAGATTCAACAACCTTTTCGGGCTCAACGACTGTCGCTGTAGTTGATATTGTAACGGGTTCAGGAACAGGTGCCTTTTCAACTGGGGCTTCCTTGGTTGGTTCTTCTTCATCTGAGAAAATCATTGGCTCATCCATGACGTCCATCCAGGCAGTACTAGACTCGTCTACGGGCAGACCAGCATATGCTGGTTTCTTGGGCTCCTCGGGTTTCTTCTCTGGTTCCACAACCTTGGCTTCAACTGGTAGTACAGATTCGCTGACAGTTTCCTTCACAGTTGTTGTTGTTGTTGTGACTGTAACTGTTGTCTTGGTATCTTCTGACACCGAAGACTCAAGAACCTTTTCGGGCTCAACGACTGTCTTTGTAGTAGCGAGTTCAGGAGCGGTTGTTGTTTTAACATCAATGATATTTGTTGACGATCCTTCTGGAACTTCGCTAAATTCTACTGTTGTTAATGGCTTAATATCCTCTTTGACTTCAAATGCTTCAGGAACGGTCTGAACTGGGATTTCTTCATATTTGTTTAGGTGTTGTCTGTATAGATTTTCGGCGTTGCTTTGGACTATGGTATTATATTTGGGAACTTCAAAGTTGTAAACAGAAGGAATATCATCAATGTTTTCTTTTTGAGGTGCAGACTTATTAGAAGTATCCACAGTTGTGGTAATGGCTGTTGTTGGGAAACTTTGAATTGGTAAAATCTCTTCAGTGCGCGTAGTTTTAATCGGTAAGTGCTCTTCAACGTTTGAAAGTGGCTTATCACTTGGTGTAAGCAATGATGTCTCTTCAGATTTCGTTTTGTATATGTGATAATAACCCTCAGCATTATTATATAAACGTATATCGTACTCGGGAATTTCATATACTTTTTCAGTGGTAATTGGTTTTAGATTTTCGGGAGAGGTAGCCACCACAGTTTCTGTAATAACAGATTCAACCGTACTCACAACCGGTAAAGTCTTAACAGCCAGTTGCTCTTGTTTGGATGACGCAGGTAAGGAAGTTTCAACATTCGCGGGCTTAGAATTGATTATGTGATATTGACTCTCAGCAATATTAAATTGAGATAAATTGTATTTGGGAATTTCATAAACTTTTTCAGTGGTAATTGGTTTCAGATTTTCGGGAGAGGTAGCCACCACAGTTTCTGTAATAACAGATTCAACCGTACTCACAACCGGTAATGTCTCAACAGTCAGTTG
Source organism: Drosophila ezoana (assembly GCA_035045725.1). Lineage (NCBI taxonomy): Eukaryota > Metazoa > Arthropoda > Insecta > Diptera > Drosophilidae > Drosophila > Drosophila ezoana. The sequence goes on from JAWNOU010000092.1 coordinate 8,839,286, forward strand.
CTCTTGTTTGGATGATGCAGGTAAGGGAGTTTCTACATTCACTGGCTTAGAATTGATTATGTGATATTGACTCTCAGCAATATTAAATTGAGATATATTGTATTTGGGAATTTCATAAATCTTATCAGCTGGAGTAGGAGTTTGTATATTAGTGATATTTAAAGTGCTTACCGTGTTAACCACAAATGCTTCAGCAGTTAATGCGCTTGGCTTGGCAGGAGCAATTTGATTAGCAATATTAGTAGGGACAGGGGATAACTGAGCTTCACATGGAATATCAATTTGCGTTTCTACTTGAGTATTTTGAGGAGGAATTTCAGGCGTTTCTTGCATTTTCTCATGGTAAAGTATTTCAGCCGTGGCGTGCCCAATGGTATTTGCTTTCGAAATCAATGACAGATCTTGAGAAATATTCTGCACTAATTGCGCTGGATTTTCGTTGGACGTAGGTATTTGGATTAAAGATTGCTTATCTACATTAGTACCTGAAATTGTGTCATTACCTTTACTTTCTTCAACGAGAACCTGAATTGTTTCTTGCTTAATGAACTCTTCGGGAATCGCGGGTCGCTTTTTCTTATCTTTCTTTGACAGTTTCTTTTGAATGTCTTCGAACAGTTTTTGCTCTTCTGGACTTAAGTCAGATGGGGGTTCACTAGTCTTTTCTACTGCCTTCGGTTTGTCAACCTGCTCTATCGTATCTACTGTAGCAACTTGTTCTTCCTGTTCCTGTTTCAAAGAATCTAAAATGCTAACCTCAACCTCTTCTACTGTTTCTGGCTTGGAGTCAGCAAACTCAACTATGGAAGTCGCACTAGTTTCGGCCGTTCTCTGCAAGGACTCTACGTTTTCAGTCACAGTCTCAGTTACGCGAAGACTAACCTCCGGAAAATCTAGATGCATTTTCACGATAGGAGTCTTTAGCTTCTCTTCATGAGTAATTAAAGAAATTTTCTGAACAGTGCCTGGTGGATAGGCTCCGTCAATGCCTTCTCCAACGAAAAGAACATTTGTGCCATCTTCCGTTTCGAAGCTACGTCGTTGTGTCGTTGTAAGAATCGTATTTTTGGTAGTTGTCGTAGTTGTAGTGGCAATGCGGTCTGTTTCAGTTACCCCGTTCGACGAAGTATGTTCTGTGTTCACAGTCGGTAGTTCAGTTGTCTTAATATCTACAACCTTAACGCCAGATTTGCCAGCTGTGTCCTTAATACCCAACTCAATATTGACACCAACATTAGCAACTTTAGTTTCGGTGCTTGTCGTAACAACTGGTGAAGCTGTCTCTAACCTTGTACACGAAGATACAATGGGACTTGTTGATCTTTGATCGGGCATTTCAATACTGGATGTAACAATAACATCGCTAGGTGTGTCGCTTTCGGTCAGAACTATACGTCCGTCATTTGTAATACGCTTTGTTATGCGCATTGTACGAATTGTCGTTGTCTTGATTATAGCCCCATCAATTTGACTAGATGTTGTTGAAGTTTCACTGGGTATTTCTGATATTGTTGGAGAGGACTCGCGCACAGTGATTGGCTCACTTGTTGTGCTGCTCTCTGTAGTTGTTTCGCCATCGTCGCTCATCTTCTTCACAATTTTCGTCGTACGCACGGTTGTTGTTTTAGTTACACCACCAGCTTCCTCATTAGTTGGTTCAGCAGCAACCAGAGTTGGCTCAACAGGCTTCTGATTATCTTGAGTTTCAGTAATGCTTTGTTTATCAACATTTTGTGCCACCTTTTTAACAATCTTAGTCGTTCTCGTGATTGTTGTTTTAACCACATCATTGCCAACATTATCATCGAGGGGTTCAGATACTATTGCCTCAGTTATTTTAACATTATGTTGAGGTTCATCTTGAACTGGAGCAAGGTCTTGAATCTCTTCAGTTTGGTTGGGCTCAGCAGCTACTGGAGCTTCCTTCTGCTTATTGTGCTTCTTTGATTTACGAGACTTTTTCTCGGGAACAGGCTCTGCAGTTTGCTTTTCAGAGGCTATGAAATCAAGCGTGGTTGACTTTATGTTGCTACTCTTCACCACTTCTGTTGGCTTCGGCGTTATAAGTAGTAGCTCAGCAGATGGTTCCGGTTCGGAAGCTGTAGGCTCATGTGCACTCTCAACTGTTGTCTTATTTACGGCCTTCGTAGTTCGCGTGGTTATAGTTTTTGTAATACCCTCACTATTTGATTCGGTGGTAACCGATTCGGCTACTATTGGTGCATCCTGAATAAAGGTTTCAACTGTTTCCAAGGCTGGCTCTGATGTAATACTGTTATCACTGATAGTGTCAGAGTCTTGGGTAATTTTCTTTATTATTTTCGTTGTACGCACAATTGTTGTTTTTAGCACCGAATCGTCATCAGCTTGTGTAGCATCTACAGTTGATTTTGTTTCGGGTGAAATCTCCACATCACTAACGGGTTCGGTGGCAGGTTCTTTTTCAGCTTCAGCCTTAGCATTCTTGATCGTGCGTATGGTCGTGGTTTTAGTTGTTTTAACTACGCCTTCATCGCTAACCTCACGACTGTTCATTTCAGACTTCTCTACTTTGGGCTGTTCTGCAGCTTCTTCGGCAAGTTCATAAGAATCCAGCGAAGGTACATCCGAATTCGTTGACGTGGACATTTCCTGGCTATCTTGTTGGTTGATCTTTTTCACGATTTTAGTTGTACGTATGAGTGTGGTTTTGATAAGACTGCCATCATCGCTGATAACAGATCCATCGGATGACTGAGTTCGTTTCTCGTCGGTTGTAATTGCACTTGTTGTATTCAGGGGCTCTGTGGTTTCTAGAGGTGCTTGTGGCTCGATTATTTCGGCTACGTTTTGCACAATGGGACTTGCAGGGTTTTCTATGATTTCCTCACTTTCGGATTTCTTTTGTTTCTTCTTCTTATCCTTTCTGCTGGGCTTTTGTGGTTTCTGCTCGGGTTTAACAGCGACAACTGGTTCCATTTTGTCTTTACGCGGTGGCTTTTGTGGCTCGGGAATAATTACTTGCTCGGCTTCGCTTACAATTTCTTCAACAGCGTGATGAGCGGCATCGAGGATAGCTTCTTGGGTTCCAACTGGTTGATCCAGCTCGGTAACGTTCCTAGAAGTGAGCACTGTAGTCGGAAGCAATGTTATGTCTCGTTCCACTTCGGGCTCGTCCTCATATACTTCCTCGACAACTTCCTCTCCATCGGCGGTAATTCGCTTGAGGATACGCTTTGTCTTGGTTATTGTAGTTTTCGTAATGGAACCGCCCTGAACAACAGTTGTATCCTGAGTTGAAGTTATTCCAGGAACGATTATGCTGCCGGGTACTGTACTTGTTGTTTCAATTGAAGGCAGGTCGAACTGCTCTACGGATATATTTTCTTCGGGCAAATCATCGATTACATCTTCCTCAACAATTTCCTCTCTACCATCGACAATGCGCTTCACTATGCGCTTGGTAATATGCTTTGTTATGGTCCTGGTAGTAATTGTAGTGGTACCGCTTTCTGTGGAAATCGTGTTGGTAGAGGTTGTTACTACAGGTTCGCTTTCTAGTATTGATTCATCCGTTTCGATCCTTGATACTGTAGTTGGCTCGTAGGCTTGAGTAGATCTATAAACAGTCTCCTCAGGCTCCACAACAAGAGGTTCAGTAAAGGTAACATGCTGAACAATATCGATTTTATTTGATTCATCTGCCTCAACTTCGGGTTCCGCCGTAATTGCTTGCTTCTCTGTAACCTTTGAACGCTTTCCATCTTTCTTTGTTGGAGTTTTGATTTTAGAAGCAGGTTCAGTTGCTGGCTTTACAATTTCTTCAACAACGCTTTCTTTCACGACTTCGATAACAGGCTCAATCTTAGTAATTGTGGTTTCCACAACTGGTTCTTCAATGGGTAAAACCTCCGTCTGCTTGGTGACTTCAACAATAGGTTCCACTGTGTTCTTTGTGACAGTCGTAGTTTCCACAATATTTGTAGACTGCTTTTTATCTTTTTTAGCCGGAGCGAAAACAGCAGGAGTTGGATCAGCAGTAGGTTCCACTACACGTACAGCTTCTGTTGGTTTAATAACTTCTTCGATAGGCTCAATTGTTTTCTCGGAGGTCTCGAAGGTTGTGGTCTTAGTTTCAACAATAGTTGTTGCCTTTGCATATTTTTCACCTGGAGTGGGTGCAGTTGGAGATTGTTCTGAAGTAGGCTCAACGATCGATAATGCTTCTGTTGGTTTCATGACGTCCTTGACAGGCTCAACTGTTTTATCGGATATCGTAGTGGTCGTCCTTTCCACATTAGCTACCTTCTTTTTATCCTTTTTAGTTGGAGTAGATGCAGCGGGAACTGGATCAGCAGTGGGTGCCACTTCAATAACAGTGTCAGTTTGCTTGACGACTTCTTTGATTGGCTCAACTGTGTTCTTGGAAGTTGTAGTGGTCGTAGTTTCCACAATAGTTTCTGTCTTCCTTCCATCAGTTTTAGTTGGAACCGATACAGTTGGAACGGAAGCATTAGTAGGTTCTATTACATGTTCGGCTGGATTGATCACTGATCCAATAAAATCAACTGTTTTCTTCCAAACACTCGCAGTTTCTACAGGAGCTTTAGGTTTCTTTTTGTCCTTCCTTGATGGAGCAATAACAGTGGGAGCTATATCAACAATTGGCTGCTCAATGGGAACAGTTTCCTCTTTAGTGGCCTTCACAATTGGCTCCACTGATTTCGTTGTTATAGTTGTCGTCTCGATTACAGTCGTGGGCTTCTTTTTATCCTTCTTATTAGACGCTTGGTCAACATTGGGTTCAACTGCGATGGGATTCTCCTTTTGCTTGACGGATTCAACCACCGGGTTGGCTATTTTCTTTGTGGTTGTTGTCGTTTCCACAACATTTTCAGTTTGCCTTTCCTCCTTAACTGGAGAAGCTACCCTGACCGGCTCAACGATCTGTTTGCTTGTAATCGTTGTTTCCGAAGAATATTCAGATGGATGCTTGCTCTTCTTGGATTTTCTGGCTTTTGGTTCCGGCTTGTGCATCTCCTCGACGAAAATAACCTTTGAAGCAGGCACACTCTCCACATGACTGTGCGCTCCACCATTTGTTTCTGGAGACTTGTGTTTTCTACCTGTTTTGTGATCCTTCCTGCTGCTTACCTTAATGGGCAATGGCTCAGGCTGTGGCTCATGTCGCTGTCGTTTTGGCTTCGGCATCTTTGCCTCAGAGTTTTCATCGGGCTTTTCCGTCCACCTACCGTGCTGGTTTTTAATCACCGTAGTGCTTGTTGTATGCTTTGTGGTAGTTGTTGCTGCATGTTCAGCATTGCGAATTTGCGACATGGGTGCCGCTACACGTACTGGAATCTGTTGCTGTTGACTGGATGGCTGGAAAACTGGATGTGATCTATGCTGTTGGCCAAAGAGCACTTCGGCATAGGTGCTGCCAGTACTGTTATCTTGTTGTTGCTGATACACATTTTGATTGGGCTGTTGCACTTGGGGACGGACGACGAAAGTATCTGGGGCTGCGACAATATCCTTACTCGTTTGTGCTATCACAGTTGGCTGTATCGGTTGGGAGATAGTCGTTTCCTCCACATATCTTGTTGTGGTTACGGTCTGTTGTGGCTGTTGTTGTGGCTGTTGTTGCTGCTGTATTTGAGGCTGTGGTTGAGATACCTCAACAGGTATCGTCTCAATTGCATCGACTTCAAACTGACCAAAGGTTATGTCGGGACGAGGCTCATTCATTTCAAACTCTTGCGGCTCCACAGGCCGCAACATTTGCACATGTTCCTCAATGAACACCACCTGTTGTGGTGGCACCTGTTCCTGGGTATTATGTGGCGTTACAATAGTCGCCTGTATTTGTTGGGTGCACGTGGTCAGAGGCTCCGCACTTTGTTGCACCATCGATGCGAGAGTAGTTACCACACGATCGAGTACGCTATTGCCTGTTGTCGATGTGGTTGTCGGATTTACATCCGTGCGGTATGGCTCGAGCAGATAAGCCTGATCTACAATTTCCGGTTGATAGACAGGCACGTATTGATTTATTTCCGTTTGCCGCTGCTGCTGCTGCTGCTCTTGGGCATATTCCTGCGTGTACTCCTGCGGCTGTTGGGCATAATAGATCTGTGAGGACTCCGTTGTGTATACCGTGGGGTAAGTCTCCGCTTGTGCAACTGGCTGATAAGCCAGCAGCTGGTACTGCGTTGTTGTTGGTGGCACTGCCACAGGCTGATATTGTATGGGATACTGCATCTGCATAATCTGATCATAATAATTTTGGGGCTGTGGCTCGCCACTTGGCTCCGCAACATAGCCCCACTGGCCGCTGTCGGCCACATTCTCATACATTGTCTGATATAGCTGGGGATCAGGCTGCAAGTAAGTGGCGGTGATCTCCTCCGCACTCATGGGCACCTCATAGTTGGGCAGCTGTGGCTGCTTCTGATCAAGTTGAGCATAGCTCAGCTCCGTGTTGGGCTCGCCAATGAACTGCTCCAGCTGCGGTTGATGCTGTTCCGGTTTGGATTGTTGCACATAAATGTTGGCCGCTGCCGCGCTAGCATCTACCACATCCTGTATGGTCAGATCCGTATGCGGCTGAGCCGCTTGCCGCGCCAGCTCTTCGGCCTGTAAGCGCTCCAATTCCATGCCACGCAGAACCTCCGCATACGATGTGGAACCCGGCACCCACATGGGGCTACGTGAACGCGCGCGATCCTCGTGTGGCAGATAAAGGTGTTGGTGTTGGTGTTGATATTGTTGCTGCTGTTGTGGTTGTGTTTGCTGTTCCAGTTGTGTCGTTGTATCCACCTGTATTGTGGTTTGTGGTTCGCGTCTACGTCTGGGCGAACGTCCACGGCGTTCGGGACGCGGTGGCTGCAATTTCTTACCCGTATTCAAATGCTGCTGATTACGCTCCATTTCAATGAACTGACTGTTGGGATTGCTGACAATGTGAGCGACTGGTTGATCCACTGTTGTGGTGCTGCTGGTCGTTTCAATTGTCAATTGGGTGGCACCGCCAACCGGTGGCAATGTTGCATCCTCATAGTCTGAGGTGGCATTGGTGCTGCTGGGTGGTGAAACACGTTGATGCCGCTGATAGAGCACAGTGGTCAATGGTTCCTCTTGCGTTTGCTCATCCTCATGCGTGCGTACGGTGGTTGTCAATGTAGATGTTGTTGTTGTCGTTGTTGTGATTTGAGTTTGTTGCTGGTTTGAGTTCGTTTGGGCTGGTTGTTGTTGTTGTTGTTGTTGCCTTGTCGTTGTCGTTGTCTGGGTCGTGGTCGTGTCGGGTTTTTCTTGCTTTTCTTGTCTGGGGTTCGTCGCCGTTTCATTACCGCTTACCGGACTCGCATGTCCTGATAACACTTCAGCATAGGTTAGACCTACTGCCGTTGGCTTCATAAGCAACGAGACAGTCGATGAAGTGGTTACCACTGAATGTGGATCCAGAGCATAGGATTGGGCGGCGGTTGCGTCGTAGTTTTGCTGCATGCCATCGATTGATTGTCGCATTGCCTATGCGTTCAGTAACGGGCGAGAGAGATTGAGAGTGTGTGGGTGTGTGTGTTTGTGTGTGGGAGAGAGAGAAAGAGATTGGGGGAAGATTTGCCAAAAAACGGTTAGCTTTCATTTGTTTGAAAGAACATGGGCCTAACAGCTACCTAATAAACTGTCTAAGACTGGCTTTCCCTAGTAAAAAATATACTCTTTTTTTGGGTTTCATTTTAAAAATATATATAGTTTAATATTTAATCTTTCTTCTTTCTTTTTTTTTGTAAATTTTCTTAAGCATGTGGGTCATGTACGTTATATATATATAATATAATATAATAGTTTCGGCGGCTCTGGCATGTTTAGCTGCTGCCCCTGCCGCATTGGGAGACTGTTGCAGTGGCAGCCGTAAACGCCGAGAAACGCCGCGGTGGCTGCTTAGCTTTTGCTTTGGTTTTCAATTTCATATCTTTGGCGATCTAGTTCTAGTTTATATGGTATATATATATGTATACATCGGTATATACATATGTATATATATTCATGACTTATAAGTACTGTGTTTGCCATAGCTTGCGGCATCTCTAAATCTCTAGCTTAGCATCGTCCGGCGTGCCGCGATGTATTAACAATTTGATGCGCTCATTGCGTGCGGTTATTTTCGAATGCAAATTTTTGACACGTTCACGACATGCCTATATCGATATATATGTATATATATATATAAATATTGAGGGGTGATATTGTTTATGCGTATGGTGCATTTTTGTAGAGAGAGAGAGAGAGAGAGAGAAGAAATGTTTGGCGAAGAAGTAGAAGGTCAGCATATAATCATAATTTTGATATTTGTAGGCAGCGAGCATAAATACGCCATAAGATAAAGCAACCATATACCAGGTATATATATATTATATATATTTTTTATGTATTTGTAGTAGAAGTACGCAATACCCATGTGTGTGTGTGTGTGTGTGTGTATGTGATTATGTATATGTGTGCGTGTATGTGTGAGTGTTACATTGAGGATATATAGCAGCAGCAGCATCGAGAGGGGTTTGTTGAGGGTTAGTCACATGTTTAGTTTAGCAAAAGGCACAAGAGGCAAGCGAGCAAAGCCCAAGAACCCGGTTAGAGATATAAGCATGTAGTTTAAATATTAGTAAGAACAATTAATTTAATGTTTATGTTGTGTTTAAAATTTTAATCGTTTTTTTTTTTTTCAGCGCAACGACACCAGATTTTTATTTTCAATAAGAATGTACGAAGAGAAAAGATAAAAAGAAATACAATTGTCAAAAAAAAAATAAAATATATAAGTCAAATTAAAACCGTAACCATACTGTGTAACTAAAAGATAACTGAGAGAGCGCTATTACGGTAAACAGTAAGAGAGTAAGAGAGAGAGAGAGAGAGAGAGAGCTGTGACTTCGAGCGGCTTAATGTGAAAATGTCTGCCCGGCCATAAAGCTAACTAATTAAAGTAAAATATAAAAAAGAAAATCATAAATGACAAATGTCTAAGCTTTAAGCATAATGTGTTTTCTTTTCCTTTTTTTTTTTCTTTTTTTGTGCCAGAAAATGTGATGTGAGGTGATCTGAGATGTTATGAAAATATGCTTTAATTGTACGTGTGAAAGGTGAATGAAAATAAGTTCTCATAGCAAGAGTTGCCCCAAAATGTAGCTACTGTCAATAAAGGAAAAACCCAAAAGTTTCTTTGGAAATCAAATTTTTTAGTTTTATAATTGACTTTATAATTTGCCACTTACCGCCGACACTGCAATTCGCAATGTAAACTTAAAACTTAAAACGAAATTTGTTTAAAATTAATATAAACTATGCAAATTTAGGCCTGCTATTTCGCATACATATATATGTAGATATATAAACTGTGAGATATTTATTCGCGTTAATCCGGCATTGCTAAAAATAGCCGACTGAATAATGGGCTGGAGAAAAAATGTTAGAATTTCGAAAGTATGCTTCTAATTTTTTTTTTTCTTTTTTTTTGGGCTACCCCCGGCAACAAGAACTTATTTATATATATGTATATATAATTTCTTTTCAGCACGTGACAATGAATCGAAATCGGAATTGGACTTTTGTTTTACAGACACAACAAAATGTTTGAGTTTTTGTTTTTTGACATGGCAGACATAACAATAATGGGCATCAAAGGCATATATATTATGCACGATATGGTATGAGAGCAATCTATATGGATGAGATGTACTACAAACAAGGCGGATGTGTTTTTCGATGTAGGATGAGCTGCACGGTTGGTATGACATGATTTTTTGTTCGCAAATTATAAGAACACAAAAAAAGAGAGCACAAAGATGAACAGTGTGTGTGTATGTGTGTGTGTGTGTGTGATGGGTGTATGTGTGGATGTATGTGTGTGCGTGAAATGAATGGCATAAATCGAATTCGAAAATAATAAAAACGTAAGAAAAATTTGATTTTTGAGCAAAAACGTAACGAAAAAGAAACTTATATGCCGCATAGAAAGAAAAAAAAATGAAATAAAAAAATATACTAAAAGTATAAAATGCGCACTTGAAAAACATAAGGAAATGAAAATAAGTAATTGAAAATTGAAAACAAAATGAAAAAGAATGAAAATAAATTAATATAGAACTAAATACGCAGCCACCGTGCAACTTTGGTTTATATATTTTTTTATTCCGGACCTACCCGCACAATTTCTTAGCGTTCGTTTTAAATTGTATTATTTTAAAAATATTTTTTTTTTATTGAATATTGAAATTGGATTCAATGTGGTCTATGGTTACTTGAGGGTTAATAACTTTTTGGGCCAACAAACTGGTTGTTCTGTCAACTGTTGCATAGCACAAAATAATACAAAAAAATTGAATCGTTCAATACATAAGTAGCATGAATATGATGAAGGGGGATATACTAGATCGAAAATCGGGACATTATCGTACTTCGGCTTAGCTTAACAGTTGCTGTTATTTACGAGCTACTATTGAAAGATATGCATATGAAGTATATTAAATAGATATATCGAGTCATTCCTAAACTGATTTATCATATTCCTGCTCAACTGGCACTTGCTGCTAGCTAGCACCTACTAACTGCTCTAACTGAAGGATGTGCTCTACACAAGAAATCAGATTCAGTTCTGTTTTGGACAGTACGTACCTGTTGCTCGGCTAATGCGCGCTCACGATCGTGCGGCAAGTACGTGGGCGCCATGACCAGACGCAGCTGCTGCTCCTCCTGTATAATACGCTGGCGCAGCGTTTGCATTTGCTGTTGATAGACATCGATTTGGGCTAGCGTCTGCTCGAGACTCTGGGATTTGGCTTTGACCAGTTCGCCCAGACCATCGAGCACGCGCACCAAATCATCAACATTCTCGCTCAGGCGCGGATCGCCGCCCATGCCGTTGCGGAAGTGTACCTTGAAGATGTGTTGAGCATGGAAACGCATTCCAGATTAGCTATGCAAATGGATCACTTACCTCCAGTTTTTCAATAGACAATCTCAGTTTGGTTTTTTGCACATTTATGTCGGCCAGAGTCTTTTCACAGTAGCCCAATTGATCGCGCAGCGGCTTCTTTTGCTGCGGCGAGGAGTCCAATGTTTGTTTGGTCTTCTCGTGCCAGGCGCGTATGTCCTTGATCTTGCGCTCGCATTGATCCCACTCCTCGCAAGCCTCCTGCAGCAGTGAGTTCTGTTTGGGGCAAACAAAAATGAAAACAAGGAAAGGGGATTAGATCCATAATTTGGGCTGTCTTGGCGGCTTTACCCTCTCCAGCAGCACTGCTTCCACGGCTATCTTCGCATCCTCGGCCTGCTGCAGCTTATCCTTGAGATCGCCCACGGTCGTCACTTGACCAATGTGTTCCAGTTCCTTATCCATTTCGCTCAAATGCTTCACAATCGGTTTAATACTCTTCACAGCCGCCGCATAGTCGTTCAGCTTGGTTCGCGCCTCGGGCAGGGTGCGCAGTTCGATGGTTTGATCAATAAACGTACGCTTATCCGCCACCCAGGACATGACAATCTGATACAGATTCATGAACCGTGTCCAGGCATCGAGGCTGTCGCCAACAGCCTGTTTCTTCTCATCCAACCAGCCGCGTACTTGGGCTAGCTGCGCGGCCAGCTGATCAATGGTCGATTGCACCAGCGTCTTCTCCTCGCTGTTGCGACAGTTCTCAATGATCAGCTGACCGTTGGTCTTGACCAGCGTGAATCGTTCATAGATGGCGCCAATTTCCTGATTGATGCGCTGCAGCAGCTCCTTCATTTGTGTCGGCTCCAGTGTGCGCTCCTGCACCTGGACCTCGGCCTGCAGCAGCCAGCGCTGGATCTCATCCACACCGGCCAAATAGTCGGTGCGCACGGTCTTGGCGCGCTTGAAATCCTTCTCTTTGGTCTCCATGGCCACCTGCACGCGTTCCGCTAACAGTTCAAGTGCGGTAAACTCCTGGGCAATATCGCTGGGCAGCTGATTCTGTTTGGTCTGATAGAGCGCTTGGGTTTGCGCAATCAGCGCACGACTCTCCTCGCCGGCCTGCTGCACCTGGCTATTGAGTGTGATGAGGACCTGTTCCGTTTGGGCAATATGCTCGTCGTAGACGTGTACCGACTGCAGTTGTTCGTGTAGTGCGTTCAATTTGTCCTGCAGCTGTGAGATGCGGCGGAACACTTGCTCGATCTCCTCGAGATCCTTGCTAACCTGTTGATCCTTATCGCGTAGCGTATCGTTCAATCTGCAAGCATTCAAATAGAAAAAAGAGAACAAAGAGATTGCCCGGGGCGTATTATTAGTCAATGACGTATCTATAAAGTAGCTGCCTATAATATAGATATAATATGTAAACAGTTTGTGTGTGTGTCTTTGTGTGAAAACCACGCGGTTCGTCTTTTGCTCTAGAATAGAATTCAGCTACGCGTGCTGCACACAATATATATTAAATATATATATATCTTCTATATGTATATATGTACGAGAACATATATTATAGAAAAGTTCTTTTCAAATAATCAGCAAATGGCTGAAGTTTTTCAATATTTTTGCTGGGGCTATTCCAGAATTTGATATATCCACTGGGCTGGCAGTTGTTGGCCTCGAGGCGCTGCGAAGATTTCCGTGAAAATGAATGCTGCCGTTTGGCTACAAGAGAGTTTACTAAATGAATAGCAGTGCCGAAAATTTTGACTACAAGGCATGAAAATATTACGAATTCGAAAACGTGTACGAATTCGAAATCCGATTTGGTATATGGCACATGATTCGACAATGCCTTGGGAGAGCGTGCGCTGCTTCTCAGATTTTCGAAAAGATTTTCTTATTTCTTTTTGGTAATTCGTATATCTTTCAAATTTGTTATTATTATTGCGGATAGTATTATTTATGTTGTACACGCCGCTGGCCTGCTTAACGGCAGCGTTTATTTTTGATGCAGACATTTATATTTAAACTTGTATTTATGTTTATTTATTCGCCAAGTCCAACCGAAACTTGGTCAAAGCAGACGAACTGCAGCTGACGTCATCGGACATGCTGCATTGCAAATGAGTCAGTGAACAATCTCTATTTGCCTTCCACTTAACGTATCTTTTCTGCCTCATTCCAGATCGTAACCCTCATCTGGCTCATGTGGGCGCTTGAATAATTTCAACAAGTGTTTTTCTCTCTCTAGGCAAAAGTTGTTGAAGGCAGCAATTAAAAATAGGAAAGCAGTTTAGGTCGAGAGTGCACAAATTAAATGGCCGCGCGTTGAAGGACGCCGTCGCCTGATACCCTTTACAGCAGCAGCAACAACAATTGAAACGGAAGAGCAACGCGCCTTGAGGAGGCCAAGTCAATACATTTGGCTGTCGGCCAATTGAGGCTGTATACAAATATTCGAAAAAGTTTTTAGCACATTAATTGTAAAACAAGAGCATAAAATAGTAGAGCAAAAGGGGCTCAACTGGTAAATACCCCTTACGAAAGCAAGGCCAAGAACAAAATATCGAAAATAAAACTGACCTGCCATATGGAAGAAACATACAACTGTGGGGACTGTGGGGACTGATCTCAAGTTCTTTAACTTCTAGCGAGAGATCAGGGCAATCACAAAAGAGTAGAAGGAAAATACAAGTTCAAAAAGCATAAAGCTCTTTTGATAAACTCTCGTAAAAGAAAAGAAAATCGAATTGGGAATACCAAAGTAAACAAACTAGAGCAGCGTCTGGTTCGTAAGAGTTCAAGAAGATTGAACCAAAGGACAAAGTTAAGTTGAGATGTCTGTTGATCTCGTCGAGGAATATATAGAAGAAAAAACGTTTCTCACAATTTGAAGCTTGCTTCCAAAAACTTCAAAAAAATGTCACCAAAAAAGAACAAATACCATTTAGCTCATTTGCCATAATTTCCTGCCCCTTTTCTAACGATTACAGGGTATATAAAATATTCTAATAAATTCAACGACCAAATAGAAAACGTTAGAAAATAAAATACAATTTTTTTAGAATTTTTTTGTTGTTTTCTTTCTCTGTTTGTTTTTTCCTGCTGCTATTTTGAGAGCCATTTGCCATTTTACTATGGTAGAAATTAACGCATTAAATTTAGCAGATATTTTAAATTTAAATGGCAAACTATGCTAGAAATGCGAGCGCCAAAAGTGAAAAGCGAAAGCAACCGAGACGTATGTTTAGACAAAAAATAATATAGAAATCAAATAAGAAGCTTGGCGCACACAGTTTGATCAATTATTGTAATTAAATGTTTTTCGATAAGAATTTTGAGCGATTTTCGCATGATGTTAGCTATTTTTGATACGCGGACGACGTCATCAAATCAAATCAGAGACACGCGCCGCAAAAGCAAATACTCTCAATAAAAGCAGCAACAGAAAGAAAAAATAAATAATGAATAGCAACAACAACAACACCTGACGACCTCGCCAAAGACCGGACCCGAGGCCCGGACCCAACCCCGGTACGTAGCCGGCCCGAGATTGAGGCTGTTTTTTGCATACTCTTTAGCCGTCCTCGATGACTTAATCATGGCAAACGGCGACGGCAAACGTTTAAATAAAAGTGTCTTTAATAAACATTCACCTTTTGCTTTTGACGACGTCTTTTTGGAGAGTGCGTGTTAGCAATTAGCATTCGCCTCTTTCTCTTTTCCTCTTTCTCTTTCTCTTTCTCTGTCTCTATTTCTCTAGCTTCTCTACTTTGTGTGCTGCTGTCTTTTATTGTTTTTGGCCAGTTGTTAGCGACAACAGTCGCACCTCCTGACTGCGGAGGCAGACGTGTGCTTAACAATTGTTAACTTCTGCTTCTTCTCGGGCTTATTTGTTTTATTCTTTTGCTTAAAACTTGAATTTCTTGCGAAATTCAGCAGCTAAAAAGTTTACTCTTTGAATTGCGTATACGCCTGGTAATCCACAAAGCGGCGTTTTCAAGTGCAGCGCATGAAAGAACATAGAAAGAAGAACATGACGTATATTATTTCAATTTGAACGCTGCTTTAAACAGCTGCACCGTTATTTGAGTTAAATACTTTACGGTTGTTCTCTTTGGGCTGTCGCTTCTTTGTGTTTTTGCTGCTTCTATTTCTACTGCTTCTTAATTAAATTGTATTTGATATGATTTAAAAATATGCGTCTATATATATATTTTATATGCTCGGGCGGTCGCTTCTTCGTTTTTAGTTTCCAGCCATCCAGTTAAAAAAAAACACGTCCGCTTGCAACTAACTCTAAATAAAAACTAAAACATTCTCAGCACAGAAAATTGCCAAAAACGTTTCAGCTCTGCCGCCGTCTCAGTCTCAGTCTCAGTCGGCGTACGTGCGAGCGATCAGCGTTAACAGCGGAATGCGAGACGGAAATAAAAGAACGAAAATTGCTGTTACCGCAACTCACCACAGTCACACACACACACACACACACAGCTACGCACTCGCCTGAGAGTGAGAGGGAGAGAGAGCGAGAGGCGAGAGAAGCACTAATAAGTTTGTATATGCGCTTGGCATTGAACATGCGGCGAAACGTAAGGCAAAAATTTGCCTTACTCATTAGCCAGATAAAATTCGCCGCTGATTTCAGCTGCCAAATATGCCGCATAGCCTTAATGCAAAAATCCCCGAAATCAAAAACTGAAACTCATAACTGCACTCGCCTTTACATACATATGTACATATATAAAAGTATATATGTGCAAGCACATATAGATTGCATGGTTGCAAAGCGCATGATAAGGCAAAAACAAATCATTTTTGCCGGTTAAGATAAGAGGTTCTCGTAAAAACGCCGGCTGGCTATCAATGACAGAGAGCGAGCGAGAGAGAGAGAGAGAGAGCGTACGCTACAAAACGCAATGGCAATCGGAACAGCCAACAGCAGCATGTCAGTTAACAGCGCACTGTTAACAGTGTTAACAGTGCGAGCGCCGGCCAAGGCAAACAAAAAATACAAAATAAATTTATAATTACGCGATTACCTCATTTGGGCAACGTTTTTGCTCTTTTGTTGTTTTTGTTGTTGTTGTTGTCGCTTGATTGTTTTCTCTTCTCTCTTTTTTTTGTTGTGCAAAGTGACAAATTGTCAATGCAAATGCTTAGCTTCGTTTTTATGGTATGCGTGTATTTCTCGTTGTATTTGGATTCTATTATATTTTTTTTCAAGCCATCGGAAGAATGTTTGATTTATAAACAATTTTTTGAGTGTTTGCACTGCAACAATTTAGCCGTAATGCCCTGCTTATTAGTTTTTTAATATTTGCTTACACATTTTGCACGTATTCCTACTCGAACAATGCCGATGAAGTCAGCAATACGATTTCCGTCTTGTTTACTTGTTTTTATTAGCCTGTTGCTTTTTTAAACCATTTTTTTTTTCACTTCCTTTGTATACCCTAAAGACTTTTAATATGAACTTCTTGTATTGAATGTGCTCTCTTATATTTTTAATAATTCTCCAAATTGCGCTAATGAATTAATGTTTATCTGGAATATAAATAAATATTATAATCGCCTGGAAAGACACGAAAATACTTTTTAAATGCAAAAGGATTACGCAACTTTTTACGTATTATTTGGGTTTGTTTTTTCGGAAAGTTGATTAGATTTTTGCATGTTCGCCAGCCGAAAGTAAATCTCAAGTATAAATGCATCAAAATTTGCGTCGCAGTTAAGGAATATAAATATAATATATGTACATAGTTGGGAATATATAATTGTCGATGACCAAACATTGGGGTATTAGATCATTTTTGGTTCGATGATGGCATTGTCAATTTATTTGAGGCACAAAAATGACGAAGTGAGAAATTATTTAAATCGCAGCATGTAAATTGGGGGAACAGAACAAAACAGTGATATCTGTATGTTACAAACGAGACTTGGGAGAGAGTATCTCAACTCTTTACTGTGCGAACTTTGTTCTCGAATATATAAAAAGTTCATTTATGTTTGCAACAGTCGCAAACACTTGCCCCTAAAATCTATTTACTGCTAAAGATAAAGT
Organism: Drosophila ezoana; assembly: GCA_035045725.1. Taxonomy (NCBI): domain Eukaryota; kingdom Metazoa; phylum Arthropoda; class Insecta; order Diptera; family Drosophilidae; genus Drosophila; species Drosophila ezoana. The sequence continues at coordinate 8,856,268 of JAWNOU010000092.1, forward strand.
CAAAAACATATTGAACCTTACTTTATAACCATTTTAGATGCAATATTTCAAGCTTAACAAAATGTAGGTAAAATGTATATAATACCTTTCCATAATTAGATCGAAATGCATTAAATTTTAATGATTTCATCTGCTTGTACGCAAAATACACAACTAGGAACAAGACTTGAATATAAAGTATATCTATTAACAATATTCAATTCATTAAGAATTGCTTCAAATAGAATTCTAGGTTCTAATATCATAATTTATAAATATATTTAAACTATAGAGTTTGGTAAATATTTCTATCTGTTTATATCAAAAAGTTTTATGGCGAAAATTCCCCATGTTAGAGTATAATAATAATTACGATTTAGTACACTTAACTTACAGCTGTTTTACGTTTACTAACAACGCTCCATTTACCCACCATTAACGGTAATTTTAACGTTAATGCAAATGTTAATTGTATGCATAACAGCTGTTAGACACATTAACTTTATGTACAAGTGTTGTGGCCCTTAATATATGGAATCAACTGGTTTTTTTGTTGTCACAATTGTTATCCCTTGCATATTCGAAACCCTTATCACAAACTATAATACAATTAGGTTCCTGATCTAATCCAATTTCAATTACACCTTTAAGGCACTTGAATATCCAGTCTGTAGGCCTAGTTAGTAGCTCATATAACGTCATAAAAATACTATCGCACGACTTTTCGGAAACAACGCAAAAGATTTAGCTAGAGACATTAGAAAAAACAAAAAGAAATCAACAGCTGCTGCTCTCGTTTTTCATGAAAAGTGCAGACCGCGCCTGTCAGCCAAATAGCCGGATGAAACAAATGTGTATAAAAATAAAATACAAATACAAAATTGACGCTGAAAATACTTATAAACACATGTCTTGGGTGAAAATTTGTGTCAGTGCTGCATTAAGAAAGGCCGCGGCATGTTTTCTTTTCTTGTTTTTTCATCTTTTCTTTTCTTTTTTATCATTTTTTCTCATACTTTTTTTCTTGCCAAGCAAAATGTTTACGTGATCGCCGACCACACACATCTGTTAATGCGAGTCGTGGTGAATTTCAACTACAATGAGCAGAGAACTGTTGCTGTTAAAGCGCTGTTAAGACCAAATGTTGCTGGCAGGGCACAAATGTTGCCGTCGGCATGTTGCCAATGGGAATCCAAATTCGCTATGCAAATGTGTGTGTGTGCATGTGTGTGTGTATGCATATGTGTAGATACTGAAAAAAGGCAATTGACAAATTGGCAACGTTTTGTTTTTTATTTCTATTTTTTTGTTTTCTTCTCTTTGTGACAAGCGCCGTTCGAAAGAATTTCCGCAAAAAACAATCAAGTTTTTTAGTCTCTTATCAACATGGTGTCTATATAAACATATCAGGGCTGCAGGCGCAACAAAATTTGTCGTTGGTTCGGTTTACGGTTCGATTTAGACAAAATCCTTTAGGTTCGTGTACATGGTTTTCACAGACATGAACCCTGGTATTGATTGTCGTAATATGAAATATAAAAACAACTTAACTTTTATATAATTGCCAGCTAGTTATACTGAAAATAAACTTTGAACTCTAATTAAGATTAGCCTCTGCCAAAAAATTGCTAGATAAATTATTTAATTGGGGCTCAAGATATAAAAAGATTTTAAATAAATTAGAATTCCGGCCCTAAAATGTACTAACAGGGAACCCGAATTGTGGATACTTCGGAACACCTTAAAGAAAACTCTCGAAAAGCCACATTATATAGGAGCTTAAACTACAGTTATGGATAATTGGATCATAGAGAACTCTCGAATACGCACACTATATACTGTATAGTAGAGGATGTGACGGAGCAACAACCTAACCTTTAATTTATGTGACGCGCCGAATAGTAAAACATTGATAGCGCCAACTTTTGTCTATTATCGTAAATGTCTTCGAGAGGCGAACAAAATGATAAGGTGCAACGCTTTGGCACAGTTAGCCGTTATCAGAGGGCGGCATGCCCACCGTCTGTTGATATGGCCCGTTGCTAATACATTTATATGGGTAAAAATACTTATACTTATACTTTTCTGAGAACTCCCATTTTAATGATGCCTCAGAAAACTAGACTTATGTAAGCCCCAAGTCGAGCCGCAAGCCGAGCGTAACACTGTTGCAATGACGTCAGTTGGCAGACGGGGCAGAGAGAGGAAGGGGCAGTGAGGGTTGAGCATGAAATTTTGAGAGCTAAGCTGCTCAGCGAGCCGAACACAACGCTCACTGATGTCACAAGCGCAAAAACAGGCTGTGATATAAGCCGAAAAAGACTGGGACTCATGTTGCCGCTCTTCAAATAAATATGCTCTTGTGTTACTTAAACTAGAACCCGTTTAAATGCTGCGAGATTGTATTGCCTGCCAACTGCCAATAAAAAAACAAAATAAAATAAAAACTAGTTAATTAACATTAAACGCAAATCAATTATAGAACGTTTATTTATGCAGCAAACGAAGCGAAATCGATTTCCGGCGTTAACATTCCGATAAATTGACCATCCAAACGTCACGCACAGTTTCACCCAATGTCTAAATAAATAATGAAAGAGCGGCACTTGTTTTAGTTTTTTAGTATATACATTGTAAATATATATATACTAGGTGGTACTTTCATCAAATTAAGCTGTCAGTTTTTCTAACATTTTGTTTAAGTTTAAGAAGAAAGTTGAACTTTCGTCTAGAAAACCTCAGTGCCCACTTTCCACGCAAACACGTGGATGTTGCGCAAAAAGTGAAATACGAAACGTTTTCATGTGCGAGAAGTTAAGTATTACATTGATCTCTTAATGTTTTAACGGCGATCGAATGAAAAGTAAAAGTTTAAAAGGAACGTTTTCCATTCACCTTTGCCCGTTTTGTGCTTAATGCCAATCGGACGAGAATGAATCTATTGATCATATCTCATAGCTACCCCAATTTCCCACCAATTGAATTCTTCAAATTTAGTTACACCTAAGCAAAAAATAGATAGACAACATCGATCTATAAAAATAATTTACAGTCCAAACGCACAAATTAAAAATAATTAAATTTCCACCCATTTTCCACTCTTTTGATTGGCATTGTGTAAGGCGTACAGGGTAATATCTGTACGAATATATTTATAAATTATGTTGACTCTTTTGGTTACTCACTTTGATTGCTGTTCGACTAACTTATCCACTTTGGCCTGTATGGCCTCCGCCGAGGGTTTGTGTACTTCCCCAAGGAATGTGAGGATGGATTTTGAGAGCGCCTCGATTTCTTTATGTGATGATTTAAGTTCATTTGATTCTTCACGCAGTTCCTGCACAAAAATAAAATAAAGTATACACTCTAATTAGCAGAGCCAACAAAGAACCGACGAAATACACTCAAATTTGTTATTTTTTCTCAATCGAATGCAAACAAAACAAATAAAATTTACTCTACGTTTTAATTCAATTCCAGTTTTTTTTTTGGGGCCGCTCAAAAAAAACGAAGGTTAACACCATAAAAATAAGAAACGTTGACTTGACTTAAAAGCTACATTTCATATGAGGCTTATGTGTAGAAAAAAAGAGCATGGACAACATAAAATATTTGCGGCAGGCACAGCACGAATAAAAATGTAAATAAAATAAAAAATACTCAAAGAGATAAATGTGTATTTCAATAACTACATAATCGGGGAATTGTTAATTTTTGTTTAATTTTTTGATGATTAATTTTGATAACTTGTGCGTGTAGAGATCTGTATATGGCGCTTGTATGACAACATCGTTAATGGAATATATTGTATGCCAAGGCACAGACTTTTTGGCCTGATAATACTTCAATTTCAATTGATTTTGATATAAATTTCATTTCAATATTCATTCTTCATTAGTTCAATCTAGAATTCAATTGAACTTTAATTATGAATATTCTAATTTTGTGTATTCATTTCCAGTTCAATCTCGAATACAATTCAATATATGAATATTAATAAAAAAATTTCTTGAAACTGTCTTTCCAAGTATTTAACTAATTTATTCATAATTAGTTCTTCTCTAATGTAGTTATTTAATAATTATGCCATGTTTAGCTTAAGTTGAATGTTTCGCTTTAAATAACTTGAGCTATATTTAGCTTGAAAATTGATAAGTTTTTCTCTTCACATTTAACGCAATCAACAAAACTTATCGCACACTATGAAGTCATGCCAAGCGACAAAAAAAAAAGCAAAAACAACAACAACAAATCAGTCACATTGTTGATAACAAAAACAAAACTCGTAAAGATGCTTCTAAATGCTGTTTGCGTAAACAATTCCCCACAGTTGTATAACAGGGCAACAACAATTTGCATATAACTAATGTTAAGCTGTGATTAACTGCGAACAGATCATTAAAATGGGAAATAGAAAAAAATGCCCAAAAGAAATTGAAAGTTTAAATGTTGACTTTTGTTTTTGGCTTTACATAGTCAATCAATAACAGTTTGGACAGCTGTTAAAGAGCGGGAGAGCCAAAGGCCTGATTTAGTAAGAGAGCGCAAGCTCTCTGTCAACTTGGCGTGACCATGAACTTGGCGGCGGCATAGTGCTTAGATATGTACAAATATATGTAAACATATACTAAATACATATACATACATATGGGCAACAGTGTGCGTGCATATATGAAGTCAGACATTGGGGAAGGCAACTAAATGAATGAATGAATCTACTAGGTATTAGTTGCATGTATACACACCTACCTATACAGACACATGTGCGCATAATAAAAATAATAATAAATCAATTAAGCTAGGCCTGGCCCAATGAGCTCATGTGCCCAAACACAGGCTCAGCAACATATTTACAGTAATGGCACACTTGACAGTGCACTGTTAACTGTGACTGTTAACTCACCTGAATGGCATTCTTTGTATCTTCCAAATGACGTCGCGACCTTACAGTTGGATCGACATTTCGGAACTTATCCTCCAAGCGACCTAATGCCTTCTCCCAGCCGTGCAAGCCGTTCTCAAAGCTATCCCAATGCTCGGCCAACTGTTGCAACTTGTCGCGCCTCTGCTCCAGGCTATGCACCAGGTCCTGCCAGTCACGGTTTAGGGCAGCGTTATCCTGCTCAATCAGTTGGCGATTCCGTGCGTCCGCTTGGCGTATGAGCGACTGCGCCTGCTGATTCACTAGCGACAGGTCACTGTTTTGGCTCTGCAACAACAACAAGACCAACAACAAACATAACAATAAAATAACAGCGGTTTAACAGGAAATGTTAAAATATTTGAATTTTGATTTGCGGCAGCAGATTTATATACACAGGTTGCCTCGTTGGATTTGCACAATATAAACTTATGTATTTGAAATGATATGGGTATATAAGGAAAGTATATGTAAATATATATATACATTTATATATATAGAAGTAAATATATATAAATATATGTATGCATGTATAAAGCTTCAGAATTACTGTGTAAGTGTATGTTTGTTTGCTTTTTGTTTATTGTCTTTTTTTTGCTTTTCGAATATATTGATGTATTACTGTAACGCCGACTGCGGTTTTACATAAAGTTTTGTTTTTCTTTTCACATTTTGTCGCTCAACTTTGACATATGCGTGTGCGTGTCTGCATGTGGCATATGGATTTCGAGTATCTTCGAATTTCTCACCTCGTCACTCGTACGTATCTACTGTAGCACTTGAAAGTATCTTTTGTTGTTTTTCTTTTATATAAAACTATATTGTAAACTGTATATTGTATTTTTTTGCTCTTCTATTTCTTGTTTGTTGATGACGTTAGCTTTAAATACGTTTGCTGTCTGTTTTGTCTGCTTCTTCTTCTCTCTGTCTCTCGCTCTCTTTCAATTTGCGCTTTTCAAGCACATGGCATTTTTATTAGAACGTTCGAACGAAACAAATTATTCAAATTTAACAAAGCTTTGCGCACAAAAACAAATATAACACTATATTTTTTTATATTCTGCTTTTGCCTTTTAATTGGTTTTGCTTTTGCTTTTGATTTTGATTTTGCTTTTGTCGCTGTTTCTTCACTTTATAAGCCGCATAAAATACAGGCAACCGCTCAGTTGAACGTCTCAACTAGAAGTGAATTTCACAAAAAAGCACGGCATATGCCCAAGCACGAGTTAGAACCAACTAAGAGAGCGTGGCAGAGCGACAGCCTGCTAAAGAGCGCCCTCAAAAATGAGAGATAAAGAGAGAGGGTTGCGACTGTGCGGCCAATCGCAAAAAAACATGTCGAGTGAACACGTTTTCATGTGCACAATGAGCTGAGAGAGGGGGCAGGTCGGTGTGATGGCTTCGCCGGCCTTAGGCGTGGGCAGTGTCAAGCAATAATTTGCTCTTGACTGCGTCACACAGCTCACCAATACACACACACACTCACACACACACAATATCACGCATACGCCACCATTACTATCTCAACTGGCCACAGGCCGGCATGCCAATGGGCAATCAGCAACAACAAAACAGCTGTCCACAGAGAGCCGAAAACGAACTGCGCTCTTAAAGCTCGCTCAGCGCTTGGCCAACAAAAAAAAGTTGCTAAACATGTGTTTGTTGATGCCGCAAAACGTGGTTGCCAAAAGGGCTGGGCAAAGGGCATAGCGCATGTTTGCATATTGTAATTAAACCTTTCAACTTTTAATAATAAAAAAGAAAACTAAGCTTTTTTTTATTTTTAGAACTACTAAACTATCTTAATGAAGGTTTTTAATTGCCTTACATACACTTTGTTTATATTGATTGCGCAGCCCTAGCGACAAACTGGTTTATATTCTCTGCGGATTTGCCGATGATGTCATGAGCTCAACTGAAACAGCTGGCCTTAAAGCATACATATGTACATATATGTATATATGTATATGTGTTTGAACTATGTTGAGGCAACAGCTATGTTTGACAGTCTGAATAGTCGTTGATAAGCTTAACAAGTGCAGGTTAAAAGATTAACTCATTAATAAGTTTTCAAGGTGAAAGGCGCAGACATAACGAAAGTAAACAACTATTCAAAGCTTGCTCACAAATCTAAGAGAAAGAGCAAAAGAGAGAGGGCGTCGCAAAAGAGCGCACAAGAGAGCTTTAGTTAAAGAGCAGACAATGCAGCTAAAGTTTAAATTGGTTTTGCCGGCCGGCAAATCGTACGCGGAGCCACAGACTGCACTCTGTGTGAAAGTCATCTGCAGATACATTCGAAAACAAATGCTGCAGATACATATTCCTGTTTTACAGTTTTATGAAAGATATGCGTTGTGTCACACTCGTTTAAACAGGTCTTAGCTGGCCATGGACATTTAAACATAAATATGTATACGAAGGCTGCAAATTCATACAATAAAGGGTTTAACAGAGACTTTAAATCCGATTAATTGCCAGGCATTTTTATAATTCTGACTCATTTTGTAAATATTACATTATTACATAGAGCTGATGTAATATTATGTATTAATTCATTCTCAGCTATAATCTCTATTTACAAAACGGTTTGTCCTAACTGATTGATTGGTGATCAACGCACAGCCCATTCCGTAAGAGCTAGAAAGCTGAAATTTTCACTGTAGTTACCTTATGTGATGAAGGTAGACGTTAAGACGGGAAATTCCACAAATAAGTTTGGGAAAATCGTGGAAAAATTATAAAAAACGCGAAGTTTCTCCTTTATCCCCTTTTGTTTATGCTGATTCTGTTATTCTATTCCGTTCTTAACAAATTTTTAAAATACCTAAACTTTTATAAGAATTGCCAAAATTACGGAAGAATTAAAATTGATTTGTTTTTAGACTCTGAGAAATCAGAAATTAAATGTATAGGCTTTTTAAAGATACTCCTGATGAATCATTCATAAGATACTATTGGCTAGATTAGAAGATAAATTTGTTTATTATGTTCTTGCTCTAGCATATCTGATATTTTGCAAACATTTGGACAACGCTTTTTATATTGTGGCTATTGCAGATGCAAATATTTTACGACTATTTTATTAGCTCACCTGTACATTGCCAATGGCATGCGACAACTTCTGAATATTAAAGTGCAGGCCAGCCAGATTCTGGACGGGCTCATCGTTGAACTTGGTGCGCTCAATGGTGGCCTTGACGCGATCGATGGACTGTTGATATTCGCGCCAGCGTTCCGCTTCCTTTTCCAGTTCGCTTTGCTGGGTCTTGGCATTGGCCAAGGTGTTGGCCAGTTTGGTCTGGAACTGTGTCAGCTCGGCCGACAGCTCGGACTGTTCGTAGCTGTTGAGCGAGGACCAAATCTTGTCGGATGCCTCCTGGATTTGCTTGTGCACCAGATTGCGTATGGGCGCTTCGTTGCCGAAGAAGATCTTGTGCTCGTCCAGATCGTGCATCAGATGCTCGTAGTCAATGCCATGCTGGCTGTTCTGCAAACGCAGCTCAGCCTCGTGCACCCAATCGTTGAACTTGGCCACCAGCTGCATGTACTCCAGACGCGAGTCGCGATTGTTCTTCAAATACTTTTCGCGCTCCTCCAGCTCATGGGGCAGCGAGGCGACCAGTGAACGACCCTCGGAGAGCATTTCCAACAGGGAGCTGGGCATGCCCACATCCGTTTTGACGCTCTCGTTGATTCGATTGAACTTTTGCAGCTGGGCATCGATGTCCTTGCTCAGGGCGTGATGCTTCTGGAGTTCACGTTCCACGGACTCGGGATCGCGATCGAGCAGAGGCCGGGACTTGGCAATGCCTTCATTGTTGTGCAGCCAGTCGAGTATTTCGCTCAGATCGGCGGCCATCTTCTTGTGGGATTCGAGCTGTAGCTGATGCTTCTGACGCTGTGATTCCACGGCCTTGCGCAGATTCTGCAGCTGATTCTTCAAGGATTGCAGCTGCTCGGTGATGCTGTTCTTGTCCGCAGCATTGCCCTCGGAGGCTATCTTCTGGCCCTTATCGTTGGCCGAGGCCAAGAGGCCCTCACATTCCTGTATCTTGACAATAACATCGTCATATTTATTGATCTTATCCTCGAGGCTGTCTGGTGAGTTCTCTATGTCGATGATGACATCGGTGTACTTCATAATGAAGGCGATTATCTCATTGATCAGCGCAATAAATTGCTCGCGCAGCATCAGCAGCTGACGCAGATGCGCCAACTGATCCTCAATCAATTTAATCATATCGTCCTGCTGTGTCAGAATGCTCTGCAATTCGGGCAGATCATCCATTTGCATGTCGCCCATCTTGTGTTTGCTATCCTTCAGCTCCTTCAGTATGCCCTCGTAGGCGCCCAGCAGATCCTGCACATCCTCGATTCGGGAGCCAATGGGTCGGTTCAGTTCGCGCATGCGCTGCTGTATGTTACCCAGAAATTGACTGCATTGGGCCAGTCTGTTCTTCGCGTCCTTGTACTTCTTGATGTGATCACCCAGCGCATTGACGCGATCATCGATGGTCTGCTTGATGCGTCCATAGCGATCCTTCATGTTCTTGATGTCATCGTTGAGCTTCAGCTTGTCCGCATTGCTCAGCGTGGGCAATATGCTCTTGCCCTGCTCGGACACATCGTTAATCAGTCCACCCATATTGTCGGCATTCTGCAGCAGCTTCTTGTAGTGGGCCAGCTGCTCCTCGAGCACTGGCAGGCTGGTGGTGCGCAGTTCACTTTCTGTTGCGGTTTCCATTTCGTTCAGCCAGTCGCCCATCTTTTTCATTGAGTCCTCGAATGCTTTGCGACCCTGCAACAGATCATCCAAGGACTTGCCGCGCTTGCCGCTCTCATCCTTGAGCGTCTGATAGTCGGCGGCAATTTCATCCAGAATTTGCTGCAACGCCGCCTTGTCCGCATCGCCACAATCCTTCATGATGTTCGCCGCTTGGCGTTGTACATCACTGAGGACGCTGTCATTGAATTGCTTGGCATCATCATCGTATTTTTTATTCTCCGCGATTTTCTTCTCAATCTCAGCGGAGGTGAGGGGATGATACACGGGCAATTTGCGCACCTCAGAGATTTTGGCCTTCAGCCATTGACGCGCCTTGTCCAGATCATTCTCCAGCGCTTTGCGTGCCTTGCTCGCCTCCAGGGCGCGATCTAATTCCGCCTTTAGCACTCCAGACAAATTGCGATTCTCACTATTCAGATTACGCAACGCCGACTCCAGTTGGGCATATTCCGCCGATTCCAGTTCGGGCTGCATGTTGGCTATGCGCTTTTCTAGCACATCGGCCAGCGATTGCTTTGCCTCCGCATCCTTCATCAGGCTCTTGATCTTTTGCTGGCGCGCCTCGGCATCCTTGGGCGAATAACCCAGTGCGGCTGGCGCTTGCAGCTCTTCGATTTGCTGCTTCACCCATTGCTGCAGTTGGTCAATTTCACCCTTGGCACCGTCCACGCCCTTGTTGGTCACATCCAACAGCTGCGCCTTGCGATCGATGCGCTTGCCCAGATCGGCAAAGCGACGATCCAAAGACTTCATTTGCTCCTCCACCTGCTGCCCATCCAGATTGCTGATGACCTCAGCCACCTGTGCGGCCTTGCCCTTGAGCTCCTGTATCTTGGGATGGCCCTGTAGCTCGTATTCGTTCTTTATCTCATTGATGGCTGCCATTTTCTGGGCACAATTCAAGCCAGAGCCGCGATCCAGCACATCCATGCGCTTGATCAACGAATCGAACCAGTTCTGCACATCATGCATGCCCTGGCGATAGCCGTCGATGACATTTTGGCCCGCCTGCTTCTTGGCAATTGCGTCCATGAGCTCCGATTCCAGCTTGTCAATGTTGTCATCCAGATCCGTATCCTCATCGCCCACTGTCGAAAAAGAATCGTATAGTTTTTTATATTTTGTTGTGGTTCTTAATACGCTTGCGGAAAACATATCTATAGAATCAATTATTTATATATTTAGCAATAGGCTGAACATTTATTTTAGGAAATGAAAACCTTCGTAATCTACGGTTGAGAAACTAGTTATATGGAAACGCTTTCATCAGGTTATTCAGATACTTACGAGATCCTGTCATTTCAAGCATCAGCTGCGAGCGCTTGTCACCAATGGAATTCAATAGATCATTCATGGCAACCAGTTCCTGCTGTGCAGCCTCGGGACGCAGCTTGCATGGTCGCATTAGCCAATCGGAGACAGAGCTCTGTTGACGCTTGACCCAATCCTGCAGCTCGGCGCGCTGCTTCTGCTGTTGCTCCAGTTCGCTAACGGATGCAGTCAGACCACCCAAGTGGGATTGCACCTGTAAAATAGCCGCTCGATTAGCCAAAGGTTTTTGCTGGGCAGTTCGGGTTTGCAATTGATATTAGATTTAAAATTTAAGATTCTAGTTTAAAGCCAAGCCGCCACCATTTCAAGTGGAGTTTCCAGACCCGCTTACCTTAGCGACAAGTGCATTCAGCTTGCTCACGTGTGCACTATTCAGGCGTACTATGCGGCGATAGTTGCTAATACGCTCGTGAGCAATTGGATCCAACAGCGCCTCATTCACATCGCTGAGCTCAACGTCGAGTTCGTGCTCAGCGTCGTCGTCGGTTGAGCTCTGAGTATTTGGCGGCGGTTGCTTTTTAGTGGCAAGGTCAAGCATAGCATTCGCAGGCGGTAGCAAAGTGGGCGTGGTAGTGCATTTTTTTGTTTTTGGTTTTTTTTTTTTACAATAACAACAACAATATTTACGGTGCGGCAAATCAACAAAAGTTAGAGCGGTGTTTGGTTGGGGTAGTTTGTGGTTCAGTTGGTAAAGTTGATAAAGTTGGTGTAGTTGAAGGGTATTAGGAATAAAAGTAAATTAAATCAAATTACAAAAGATGCATTGGTTAGCAAATTAAAAATTAAACTGGTTACCCTTGGAGTTTAGCAAACGTAGAAATAGGCGAATAGATGAGAACAATTTGGGCATTTGGATGAAAATTCTTATTAAAATTGGCTGTTATAAATAGATTAACTAACTAACTGACATTCGTGTTCTTTAGAAAATATTTGAAGTAATTGTAGTTAAAGATCAGAAGAATGTCAAGCATATGGACTATGGACTTCAAGTTTAGATCTTTTATAAATTTTTTTGAGCAGATTAAATTCTGATAAAATCTGGTACTCAAAAATATATTCAATACCAGGAAAATTATGTATCGTCAATCAGAATCAAGTATTTATTTATATGAAAAAAAATCTTACATAAGCAACAACATTTGTATTGGAATCTGCAATCCCTTAGTTTTTAGTTACTTAGTTTTTAAATATGTTCTCCAAGCACATCGCCTATTTCTACTTTAGTAAATGTTTTTGCTAGGTAAACAACAACTACAAATGCAGTACAAGAACTATGTGTAAGATATTCATTCTATGATATAACCCACCTGATCCAGCAGATCTTCAAGCTTGGCGCGCACGATCAGTTCACGTTCGGGTATCGCATGCATAGCTGTCTCCAGGGGGGAGCTGGGTCGGCTTATCGATGCTGTGGCTGCTTCGCATGCCTGGACGGCTGCTGCCAGCCTGGACTTTTCATTGTTCAGTTTATTTTGCATATCCTGGGCACACTTGAGCTGATTTTGAGCTAACTCCAAGCTCGTGGCTGGTGCGTCCAGTTCAGTTTGTATGATTGGCTCGTAGGCCTCCAGATTGCGCATGATGTTGTCCAGCGTGTCCTCGTACTCCTGGAACTTGGCCAGCGACTCGAGCAGGCGATTCTTGATTTGTACAGATGTCTGCAGCAGTGAATTGTAGCTGTCCTGTATGTTCTTCAGCTGTGACTCCACGGTTGGCCGTATGCCAGGCGTTGTCGGCTCATAGCGTTTAATTTGTGCCTGACCCTTGGCATTCAGGTCATCCAAATTGGTCTGATACTTTTGAATCTCGCCTAGCAGCGCCTCGTGCTGTTTAATTTGCTCTTGCGTTTGTTCACGATTTGAAATGAAGAGCGAATTGTGGGCCATCAGCTGGAACGAGATTTGCAGCAGCCATTTCTCCACATCCTGCAGGCTCTGATGATAGGCATTATAGTCGAGCATCTCCTGCTCCAGATCTCTGATATAGCCGGCGCAGTCGTTCTTCAGCTTATCGCAACGCGACTGCAAACGGTTGACGGCATCCACCTCGGTGCCCAGATCGCGTGCCTCCGACATTAGCTGCTCCAGATCGTTGCCCTTCTGCTTGAGCTCATTGGCGAGCGTCTTGTAGCGCTCCAACAGGGTTTTCATCTCGCTCAGCTCACCCTTGGTCTCGGGCGCTGTCTTGAGCGTCTTCTCTGTTTCGATTAGCCATTTATCGAGCTTATCCTTGTTGGCTGCGAAGTCGTTCCAACGATTCTGTGCCTGCTTCAAGTCTGTTAGCTTCTGCTTGACAGCCAGACCCAATGCATCCCAGTCTTCGCGCACCTTGGTCATCAACTCACGCAGCTTCTCCTGCTTATCTTCAGGTGTAATATTGGAGGCCTTCGAGTAGGCATCCTGCACCATGGCCAGCAAATGCTGGCCCTCTGGCAAATGGGAGGCCAATGACTGGAAAATAAATTATTATTTTGTTATATAGAGTAAATGGCTAGCATTAACCCCCTATGGCCAAGACAAGTGGGATCATTCAAATTTGTACTGTCGCTTTTCCACCTATTTTCGACTTTGTAAGTGGAATTTCCAAATATAGGCGAAACAAGCAAATTCTTTTTCTCATCAGGAAGATAATATTCCCAAAATTAGTGAAAAACTGCTTCAGGTTTTTTATGGCCAGATCTATAAAAGTGAATTTGAAACCGATAGCTATAGCTTCAAACGAAAATCTTTCACCCATCTTCCACACTTATGAGTGTAAATGTAAAAATTTCCATTTTAGGGTCTAATTACTACTTGGCTCCCAGATCATTAATTATTGTGCGAATCTTAGTTAACAACTATAACTTACATTGACAGTCTCCAATTTTTGTGCAATTACTGAAGCATCACCGTCGATGCTGCAATCGTTGAGCACTTGCTGAGCCTTTTCGATCCAGGCATCCATTTCCTTCTTGTAATTAAGGAACTCGGTGTGATCCGACAGATTCTTTTCGATCTTGGCAACCAGACCCTGGGCAGAAGTCAGCAGTTTTGTGTAATTGGCCTGAGTCTCAATGGTTTGATCGCGTATGCGGGTGCAGGCGCTTTGCTCCATGAGCAGCTCACAGTTGTCATTAAGATCCTCGACATTTTCTCGCTCGGCCAGAACCTCATCGAGCAGTTTCTAAGGGGAAGTTCAATATTAGATTAAATGATCCAAACAAAATAGTTGTTAGAAAGGCACATAAAGCGTTTTAGGCATTAGACAGAGTCTGTGTGTAAATGATTAGCTGCAATAGTGAGTGTGTTTAAGTGATTAGCTGAAAAGTTAGCAATTTTGATTAGTTGTTTAGTATGTGAATCAGTTTATATATATATATTAATATATATATATATAGTGTATATACATCAATTTTACTACGGGGTGCACTCTCTCGAGTAATTTTTAGTATATTTTATTTATTTTTTGGTTAGCGTTGCGTGCGACAGTTGCTTGAGATTTGACGAGATATTTGTTGCTTACCTTGGCATTGACCAAATCTTCGGTGGTTTTATTATCGGCTTCCTGTGATTTGGCAACGCGCTTGCTCATTGTTACAATCCACAAATTGATCTTGTTGAACTTTTGCAGGAATGTCTGCCAGGCCGCGAGACAGCTCTCCAGACCGCTGCGCGCATCACGGGACAGAGCCTGCAGCGTTTCCCATTCACCATTCAGGTGCTTGATCTCTTGGGCAACATTGTCTTGGCCCTCGCTGCCGCTGGTGGCTATGACCGCCTGGCTGAGCTCCTCGCAAGCTTCCAGCAGCGATTTGCCCTCCAGGGAGGTGGACTGTATATCGCCTAGACGATTGAGACGATCCTCGACTTGATCCTTTTCGCCATGGCAATCAGCGCACTGCTCCACCTCGATGCGTGTGCGACGCAGCCAATCCTGCAGCTCATTATAGGCCTGCTTGTATTTCTCGTGGTTGTTCACCTGATTCTCCAGCGACTCAATGATCTTGTTCACTTGACCTTGCAGATCATCGAATTTGCTAAGGCCGGGCGCAAAATCGTTTTTATCCAGACTATTGTCTTCACGCAAGCGTACATTTATCTTTTCCACAATATCGTTGTGTCCATTGATGTCCCGTTGTGTGACACGGAATTTCTCCAGGGCAGCACGCTTTTCGCTCAAGTCATTCAAATACTCCTCGCTGGCCTTGACACTGGGCTCAATATCCTCCAGCCATTCAAGCAGAATCTTGTACAGCTTGAAAATCTCCTCCAGCTGAGCCAGACGATTGGCCAATTTCTGACGCACATCGTTAAGATCCACAAGCAGCTTGTCAAAGTCCTGTTTTAGGCCCTCGGTGTCCTCTTGTATTTTGGCTGCGCCATTCTGTTCGGTATTCATAATCACCTTCTCCTTCAGTTCCAGAAGATAGCGCAGCTTGTTCTGTCCAGTTTCAAAGCCTTGACGCAAATTCTTAACAGTATTCAGTTTAATTTGCACCTCGTTCAGCGTGCCGGGTATTTGTTCGCATTCGGCGAGCTTCTCACGTGTCTTCTCGATCCACGACTGGCACTCCTCGTAGAGCGTATGATGCTGCTGATGCTCCTGGTAGTGCATCTCCAGGCGGCGCATGACCTCCTTGGCCAAGGTCAACAGCGCGTTGTATTTGGTGGTCAACTGCATGATGGCATTGCTGATGCGCGTATCAGAGCATGTCTCCAACAGCACCTGAGCCTTCATGTTCAGGTGATCCAGAGTCTTCTGCCAATCGAACAGCGTTTGCAGATGTCCTTGGAACTCCTCAAGGACTACCTTCTTTTGGGTAAGACTATCCTGGAGCTTGTTGTAGGACTGCACAAGTGCTTCGGTCTTGATCAACCACTCGAGCGCCTCGGTGTATTGATCCTGGTAGTCAGACCACTTGACAATGCCCACCTCCAGATAATCCTTGGCCTTGTTGAGCGCCTCCACATAAGCATCAAACTCCTCCTGTAAAAGTGCGACCTCTTCTTCAATGATCGCACAATCCTCGGGCTCCGCGGTGCGACAGGCAATCTCACCCTGGGCCAAGGCATTTTGCAGCTTTGTTGAGCCCTCGGGAACTTCACCTTGCAGGATCTTAAGCTGGTGAGTCTTCTCCGCCAGCGCTTGCTTATCACCCGTTGGCTCGGAGCACTTGCTCAGCCTTTCCTTGGCGTTGCGCAGCCAAGTGGCAAAGTCGTTACCTGCATCGATCAGCGCCTGGTAGCTGTCAATAGTGTTCTTTTGTTTGGCATAAAGATCCTTGGCCTGCTTGGTCAGATTCTCGTATTTGTCGGAGATTTCCGTGGCCGGCGCACCCTGTTGCAAGTCGGATGCCTTCGAGGTTACCGATTGTATCATGGGCTCAAACGAGACAATGTCCTGGACAATGTTGTTGGTCTGGCGCAGATTAGCCTTGCGCTCGCTCAGACCGCTACTGAGACCCGGCTGTCCCCTCTGGGATTTGATAATCTTTTGCTCGCACGCCTGCTGCAGCTTGGCCTCCCTGTCGGTAATCCATTGCTGCAACTGGGTATAGCTGGAGCTATAATCGGCCCATTGCAGCAGATTTGTCTCCAACTGCACCTTGGCTGTGGACATTTTCTTAACCAGTCGATCCCAATCGGTCTGCAGCTCCTTCATTTCATTGTTAATGGCATCGCGTCCATCGGAGCGCGTGTTGCGTATAATCTTCTCGCCATTGTTGATGGCTGTGTGGACGAGATTTTGGCCCAGTTCACGATTGCGTATTAGATCCTGTATTTGCTCCAGGCGACGTTGCAATGCCTCCTTGGAGCCTGCACCCTCGCCAGCGGACTGAATGGTTTGCTTAGCATTCGATATCCATTCCCTAGCTGCCTTCATATTGGCATCGTATTCGCGATGCTGATCGCGATTAGTTTCGACCTTCTTTAGCACATCCTTCGCCAAATTAACCTGCACCTGGTACATGGAGCCCAAGTGTCTGAGCTGATTGTTGACATAGCTATCCAGATGCGACTTAAGTAGACCTGCCGCGGAGGCATTAAATTTATCGATATCGTCCTTGCCCTTTTCGAGTCGCGACATGACCTCGCGCATATCGGCCACCTGCTTCTCCTTGTCGGGCAGATTGGGACAGAGGTTCAGCTTATGGTTCTTCACAAGTATATCGATCTGTTGCAGCCATTCCATGAGACGTTCATACTCCTCTTTATATGCGCGCCATTGCACCATGGTAACTTCCAAGTTCTCTTTCTGCTGATTGATCTCGCGGAACAAACTTTCGAAGCTATCACGTAGTGCGCGTATATCATTGCGTATGATCTCTTGGCCCTGCGTCGATGTACTTGCCAGAACCACCTCACCAGTGTGTACCAAATGCTCAACAAGTAGTTCACCCTGAGCCTGTTTATTGAGTAGAGCCTCGGTGGCCTGCACGGCATTCTCAATGGCCAGCTTATCGCTTAGGCTGCTCTGTTTCAGTGCGGGGAATTTCTCGCGTGCACGACTTATCCAGCTAACGAGATCGTCATAGGCCTCCTTGAACAGGCGATGATCTCTGTACTGATCCTGGCGATCCGACAGCAATTTCTGTGTCTTGGCAAACAATTCATCGAAGGTGTCCAGCACTTTTTGTGCCTGGAACGCAGCCTGGCTCTGTTGGCCGCTGGCTATCATTTCTTTAGCCTGAACCTTCAGTGAATCAACATCAATCTTCTCCACGCGTACCTTCTCCTCTGTGGACTTGACACGATCTAGCTGTGCGCGTTTCTCCGTCATGGTCGTCTGATGCTCGCCCAATTCCTTGAGCAAACCATCCAGCCATTCGTTAAACTTGCGCACGTTTTGCACCTGATCCAAGAAGCCAGACCATTGAGTAATGGAATCATCTAGGTTAGCCTTGACGTCCATAATGCGCAGAGCAATGCCGGACCAGAGATCCTGCAGTTCTGAGAGCTCCTTGTTAATGGCCTCGTGGCCAGCAGGTGCGGTATTTGCGAGCACATGTTGAGCCTGCTCTAGGATTTTAAGCACTCGCGCAGAGCCCTCGTCTTTAAGTAGAATAACATCTTGAATGGTGGCCAACTTCTTGTCCAGTTCTTTCTGACTCATCGAGGACATGTCCGAACAGTAGTCCAGCTTTTCCTTAATGTCATTAATCCACGATGCACACTCCGAGATGGAGTTATCAAAATCTTCGTGTGAGGTAACATATTGCTGCCAGCGATTGTTCAAATCCTTGACTTTGTGGAAGATTTGCTGATATTTAGTGACCAATTCGGGCCCAGATGATCGAGTCGTGGTGGGTCCCTTCAGCAATGTTTGTGCCTTTTCGGTAACATTATCGACTTCCAGTTCCTTGGCACGGACATCGCCTTGCAGTGCCTTCAGCGTGTCCAATTGCGCACGCTTCTTTGGCAGATCCTCTTTGAGGTCAATGGCATGTAAGTCATTGTCGGTGTCACGGATCCAGGCCAAGCACTGATCGCGCAACTGCTCATACTCGGACCATTGCTGCAGGCGTGCCTCAATGGCTTCGATAGTTGAGCCAATGGCAGCTAGCAGACCCTCCCATTCCTGTTGCGTTGTATCGATCTGAGATTTGATGTTCACCTGACCCACATCAATGGTGCCGGGTATAACCTTTTCGCCCAACGCACGCACTTGATCCACGCGCGGAAACTCATCCGCAAGGCTGGCCTTCAAGTTCTTAAGACGATCAAGATTAGTATGCAGAGAAGTTTGCTCCAAATCAAGATCGCCCCAGTAGTGCACGGTGTTCAATGTGGCATCGATGAACTCCTGAGCATCCATAACGGCCTTGGAGTACTGTTGATGGGCACTCACGATGCCCTCGTAACGTTCTACGTAGCCCTGAGCGCGCTTTTGCAGTTTGCCAAAACGATCGGTTATATCCTTAAGAATCTGATCCACATGCTCAGTCTTTTCGGGTAAATTAGCTGTAACCTCTTGCAGATTTCCAACCTCCACTTGATGATTGTTGATATCGTTGAGCACGTCACGATAGACCTGCAATTTATTGCGTTTCTCGTCCAGCGTGGTCTTCAGCTCGATTTCAGCGGGCAACTCATGCTCCACATCATCCAGCCAGCTCTTAAGCTTGTCAGCAGTCTCATCGAAGCCAGACCACTTGGCAATCTTATCCTGTATCTTACGCGCAGTGCTGGCAACATTATCAAATAGTTGATCAAAGGTCAGATCGTCTAATTGACTGCGTATTGCTTCACGTCCTTCGGTGGCCGTTGAGCTATAGCACTTTTCGCCCAATTCCACGGTGCTGTTCAGCAGCTGTGTAGCCGTGGGCTGCTGTGCCAGCAACTCCTGTATGATCAGCTGCTTCTTGAGAAGATCATCGCGGGATGCCACCGAGGACAGATCGCTGCAGTCATCGTAGCGTGCCTGAGCGTTAGCCAACCAATCGGCGCATTGCTTGTACTTTTCGTTGAAGTGGCCGTGATCCTGAACGGCTTGCTCGCATTTCTTGAGTATCTCCTTGGCCGTGGCTTGTATAGACTGGAAACGTGAGGAGACTTGTTGCACATTGACTGCGATTCTGGTCTCGCCTGAGCTTTGCACTAGTTCCGAGGTATCATCCTTCATTTTCTCAAAGTCGGCTTCGTTTTGACGCAGGCTTTGTGTCAATGACTGGAAGCGATTCAGTTGCTCTTCCTTTTCCTCAAAGGAATTCTTCAGATTGTAGTTCTTGAGCGCATTCTCAGCCTCGCCCAGCCAGTTAATCAGGCGATCCAAGTCGACTTCATAGTCATTCCATTGCTGTAGACGGTTCTCCAGGCCGCTCTTAACATCGGTCAGCGAACCACCGAACTTTTCAAAGTCAGCATGCAAATTGGCCAAATCGCGTGTCATGGCTTCCTTTGAGCGAGCTGGTATGCTGCTGGCATGCTGTTCAATATGTTCCTCGAGAGCTTTTAGCTTGGAAACACCTTCAGGCAACGCATCCTGGATTTCATTAATCTTTTGTAGACGCGCTTGCAGGGCTGCCTTATTGCCCGAGTAGTCGGAGTAGCCGGTCAGACGATCCCACAGGTTCTTCTGATAATCCTGCTGTGCTTTCTGCAGCTCACTGAACTGCTGATACACCTCGAAAGCGGCATCTAGATCAGCGACTAGCTTACCACAATCCTGTCCAACTTGTTCATAACGCTTATTTACATCAGCGACAGATTTCGCAATCTCATCAGCATTGGCAGGCGCAGCGCTAGTCAGGAGAGCTGCGGCCTTTTCATTGACAGCCTCAACAATGCGCTTGTGCGAGTTGATGTCCTGGTTGGTGGCCTTGTATTTGTACAGCTTGGAACGAATTTCCTGTGCGCTTGTCCAGCTGGCTGGATTCTCATTGTGCAGTAACTTCTCCACCTGATCCAGCCAGTTGACTGTTTGACCTAGTATATCCTGGTAGCTGGAAAGCTGAACGGTTTGGGCTTCTTGGCGTTTCTCCAAATTGCGTATGCCCTCGTCCAGCTTATCCCAACGATCGCGTATATCACGCAGATCCTTGCGTATCTTTTCTCTACCCTGAGTGGATGTCTCTGGCAAGGCCTTTTCGCCAGCTGCATTCAATGCGCCAAATAAACTTTCGGCTTGCTCCCTCTCTGAAAGCAAAACCTGTAGTATGTTTGAGCTCTGCGTGGGCTCATCCTTGAGCGCCTTCTCCAATTGTGTCTCAATGGGCTGCAGCCACAAGTCCACCTCGTTGTACTTGTCTTGGTAGAACTGATGATCGTCCACCAGATTGGACCAGCGGTTGACCACTTCTTTGCTCAACACCTGCAGCAGTTGATAACGATTTGTGATCTGCGTTGTCAACGTCTTCAGACGATCGGCACCGCAGTTGTTGAGCAAAGCGTGTGCCGTATCTCCAAAGGCATCGATTTCCTTTTCCTTTTGCAGTATGAGTTCCCGCTGTATTTTATATTTGTCCATTTGCTCGACCTTTTCATGTAACGTCGACTTGAGCTGTTGCTCGCGGAAGACGGCCTCTGCATTACGACACCACTTGGTGAGTTCTTCCAGATTGTGCTCAAATTTATCCCACTGTGCTAGGACATCCTTTTGCTTGCCCTCGATGCCCTCGATGTCATCGAAGTGACTCTTCATTGTGGTCTCCAGTTCGTCGATTTCTTTCTCAAGCACTTCAATGCCCTTCTCCGAGGTGGCAGGCTTTACATTATCGAATTGTGCACGAATTTCGCTAATGAGATTCAAGGCCGTTGGTTTATTTTGAGCCAATTGACCAAGGGTCTCAATTTTACGCTTTATATCTGCCTTTTCACCGTAGGAATCATCGCATTCCAGCAGTTTAGCTTTCTCGTTCGATATCCAAGCCTTGGCACCACTGAGCGCATTGTTTAGATCGCTGTGCTTTTGCACACAATTCTCCAGATTGTGCAGTATTTCATCGGACTTTTTCACAATATTCTGGAAAAGTTGCTTGATTGACTGAAGATAAACATTCAAGGAGTTGTCCTTTATTTGATCAACTAGTATTTGCGCCTTGTCGCACACATTGTCCACGAGCACATTGTGCGTGGTTATCTCCTGATGTAACAATTTGTGATTCTGCAGCTGTGCACGCTTCTCCTGGAGCGTGGTTTTCGGTTCGGTATGACTCTGCATGGCCTTGTCCACATCCTTCAGCCACTTGGTAAGCTGATCCTGAGCAATGCTAAACTCATTGAACTGCAGTAGGCATTGATCAATCTTATGCGTAGCCGAGTTTAGGTCGTCCGTGTAGTTGTCCCACATGGTACGCAGGGAGCGCAGCTGTTGGCGAATGATTTCTCGACCTTCAGGACTTGTGTGACCGTAGAGTTTCTCGCCGCGATCAATCAGACTCTCAAAGACTGTGGAATCCACAATACGCTTGTCAGACATTTCGCGCAATTTGTTTTGCTGATCCTGCAATACGCTCTGATCGCCGACAATTTCATTGGTCTTTGCCAGCTCATTGGCGCAGGTTTGCAAATTTTGCTTAAACTTTTCGTAGTCCGTGTCAAAGCTGTCGTGGTCCTTGACATAGTTGACATACTTGGCGATGGACTCCTTGCAAATGTTCTTCAGCGTCTGATAGCGTGTATTCAAACGCGAGAGTTTCAGATTCAAATCGGTTTCACCTTCGATTTCGCGACCTTGATCCATGAGCTCGTTTATGGCTACGCCGCGACGCTCAATATCCTTGGCATTATCTTGGAGCTGCTTCAGATGAGCAGCCTTTGCTTCGGCGGTGCTCTTTAAGTTCTGGTTCTTTACCACCGCCTCGACGTTCTTCATCCAATTGTCGAGCTCATCGATGATTGAGTCAAACTCATCCCACTTGGAGCAGAGCTGCTTCAGTTTCACTTGTGAATCCTGGCAGAGCGACATGAACTCCTCCCATGCATTTTTCGGCTCCTCAAAGCCCTTGAGCAGCGCCGGATGGCCGCTGGGATGGGTTTGTGTTAGAACAGTTTCCAAAAGCTTGTGGCACGTATCAAATATGGAATCACCCTCGGGCTTATGCTGCAACAAATTCTCCACAACAATCAGTTTCTCCTCGGCGCCCTCCTTTTCGAAGGTGGTTTCGTTCAAAATATCAATTGCCTCCGATTTGATGGTGTTCAACCAATCTTGTGCCTTCTCCAGCACTTGATCATAAGCCTCGTGTTTGACAACCTGATTACCTACGGTATTGATGCGATCGGAAATCTTTTTGGATAGCGTATTGTACTCCTGTATGGACTCATCCGTTTTACGCTCAGACTCATCATCACATAGGGTGACCGCCTTATCGTGCAGTTGCTTTAGAGCATTCTTATGCAATGTAATCTCCTGCAGCTGTGTTTTATAGTTTTGTAGAGCTGCTTTCTTGGCCGCCAACGTGGGATAGAGCTCATCGCCAGCAGTGACCTTGGCCTTAGATTCGTTGAGGTAGTGCGACACTTGAGTGTAGCTCTCCTCGATGGAGGTCTTTTGTATGAGCACGCCCTCAACCTGTTGCATCAGAGCATTGGCCTCATCGCGCAGATAATCATATTTCTCGCGCATTTGGCGTAGATCGGCGCGTATGCGTTCGCGATTCTCAGGGGAAACCACTGGATAAAGCCCCTCACCAATATCCACGGCATTGTTTAGCAAGAGTTGACCATTGTCAAAGGTCTTCAGATAGTTTTTAATGGTCTGCAATTGCTGTGCGGTGGCCGACGAAGAGCCAGGGGATCCCATACGGGCCAGTTCCTGGAACTCAATCTTTGCATCGCCAAACCATTCATTAAAGTCTTTAGATGCCTTGGCAAAGTTCGCATTTGACGACTGAGCGCTGCGTATTTTATCAATGTGTCCGGCAAGGCTCTTGGCAACCGTCTGGTAACGCTGCACCAAATGCGTAACAAATTGTCCAATACGCGCCTCTGGATTCTTTTCAATCAATTGCTGTGAGGTCTGCTCCAGGCCACTGATGATGGGCTCATGTGCCAGCACATCCTGCTGCAGTATGGCCAACTCTTGTAGTTTCTGTGGCACCTCAGGCAAATTAACCTGACTGCTTGTCTCCGCCTTAACGCGACCTTCCACATCACGCAGCCAGTTAGAGATTTGTTCATTTGACTGTTCGTACTGTGACCATAGATCAACATTCTCATCCAGTATGCCCTTGATGCGATCGAAGCTGTCCTGTAACGCCTGCATTTCCTTGCCCATAAGCTCGGCATCGCTGTTAAGCTCGGCCAGGTTCTGTGGCGATTCAACTGCCTTCAGCATTTCCAAGGATTTCAACGTTTCTGCATGACGCGCTTTGCAGTCATCAATGCTCTTGCTGACCTCCTGTAGCGAGGATTTCTTCACATCCAGGTTATACTTGTCGCTTGTGGACTCTGGCTGACACCAGGCCACCTTCTCGCGCTGTGTGACAATGATGCGCTTCAGCATACCCACCTTATCCGCATGGAACTTTTTGAGGAACTGCAGCAGGGAGCTCTCGATCTTCTTGGCATATAGATCGACGCCCTCGTAGCGTTTCTGCACATTGTTCAGCTCCTTGGGTATGATGGACTCATTGAAAGTGGGATATAAGTTACGCAGTTCGTCTACATTCTGCTTGATATTCTCAATTTCGTTGCCGCTCTGCTCCAGTTGAGCGCGCAGTGCACGACACTGCAGCAAGCGCTCCATGATCTTGTTGTTATCGCCGGACATGTCATCGCATTTGATCAGCTGTTCGCGCAGCTTACTCACCTGCTCGCCAGCAATCTTGGTGCGTTTGCGTAGCTCCTGCTCCTGGTCAGCAAAGGACGTGGTGACAGCGCTCAGACGTTCCGCATTGTTGCTCACCTCGGCAAACTGTTCGCCAAGCAGCTGATTGAGTGTGCTCAAGGCGGGTATTTTGGCACCATTGTTTATCTTGACCAGGTCGTTGGTTTTCTCGAGAATAGTATCCCTGAGCGCCTGGTAAGAAGGCAGTTCGTTGCGGTATTTGCTCAGACGCATGGGTCCGAATTCGATTTCAATTGAATTATCCGCAGCATCGCAGAGACCCTGATTGGTTTCAGACAACCAAGGCAGCAGATCCTTCTTGGCATCTTCGATTTGCGACCAAATAACCGCTTCCGTCTCGTAGACATGCGCATTTTTGGCCGTCTTATCATGCAGATCCTGCCAGTGTTGCTTGGCAACGGCAACTTCTTGGGGCACCTCTTGAGGCACCGGCTCGCCAATGGCTGTGAACAATTTGGCGACATTGTTGCCACGACGTTCGAGCTCATCGAGATTCATTTTGGACTTGCGCAACTGCTCCATAGTCCTGCGCGTCTTCTCGGAGGCCTGGTGCAGCGCGGTCTCATCGCCCGGCTGTTGGGGTATGGCGTTAAACAAATCTTCGGCTTTCTTAAGCTCCTTGGAGAACTTGTCCTTGGACTCGGCATACTCCCTCAAGGCCTGACTGATGAGATTATATTTTTGTATACGATCGGATATTTCATTTTGTAGCGAATCGTAGTTCTTATCCAGCACCAGCAGACTCTCCTGTATGGCCGGCATGCTTGCAATATCCTCACGCATCAGCAGAGAGCCCTCATCGTGTATGCGATTCTTAAGATCCGCCTGGTACTTGAGGGCATCATTTAACGCCACAAGATCGGCAATTATTTGATCTATGTTGTTCAGATTGGGATGCTGTTTAAGGATCTGCTCAAGCTTTGCGCGATTCTCCTGCAGCGCCTGACCAAAGTTATGCTCCAGTGCATGGAACTTGTCCTTACGTACAGTCATCTGCTGCAGTTGTTGCTGCTGATTTTGCGAGCGAAGTTTCAGATTTTCCAATTTGTTTTCCACATCGTTGACAATCTGTGTGGCTATCAGCGGACGGCGAGAGAGTGCATCGCGCAATTGTATAGCCGGATTCTCATCGATTTCCTTGGCTTGACCCTTCCAGTAGCTCAGACCCTGGCCCAGATGATCAATTTCATCGATGGCCTTCTTAAGCTCCTCGACAGCTGGTCCCTCGGGCTTTTCCAACTGATGCTTCAAATAGTTCAAGTGCGATTCAGTATCATGCTTCCAGCCCAAAAGCTCGGTCCATTTTTCCAATGCGGCCTTCTTCTGCAGCATATTTGACTCCAAATTCTGATAGTTAACCACAAGGGCAGTGTACGCATCATTTAGTGCATTGGACTCTTCGGGTGTGGCGCCCAGGGCCAGCTGCTTCACCTCATCGTAGATGGCATTAAAACTGGGCTTCTTATCGGCATGCTCCTGCAGCAAGGCGTGAATGACATGCAAACTAGTCTCCACACGTTCCGGATTGATTTCCTCAACCTGCGTGACCTGATTGCGCAACTGTTCCATCCAGTTGGAGAAGTTGACCAATTTGGCATTGAAGTCCTGACGCGATATAATGGCATCGGAAACCTCGTTGATGTTGCCACGTGTGGCCTCTGAAAGCTTCTGTAATTTAGCCTTCATGTGGTTCACGCGATCCTTGACTGCCACAGCGCCCTCTGGCGCCAAATGCAAGCTGATTTGGTCGGCATTTTGGCCAAGGGCAACCAATTTGGCCTGCTGCTGAGATATCTCATTGTTGAAGGACTTTAGCTTGACCAGCTCTTTTTCGAGCTTGTCAATGTGCGGTGTATTCAGCACAGCCGGACGCTTACCCATCTGCTGTGCACCCTGATCAATCCAATCCTCCAGCTTGGCCGCATCACCATCGAACGATTTCCAATTGGCAACAAGCTTTTCGAGCTTACCGCTCGCCTGTTTGGCATTTTCATGGACCGCGGTCCAGCGGGAGTGCATGGCATCTAACTCATCGGGGGCATTGGTTTTGCATAACATTTTATGACTGATGTTTGATATGCCATGGAGTTTGTCCAATTGCTCCAGGCATTGTGTTTCAAATTGTTTGGCATTTTGTTGCATGGCAACGGCTTCTTCAAGTGTAATTGGTTTAGGAACTATATTATTTACCTTGACTTCGCTTTGCTCCACGGCGGGCTTGATTTGCTGTAATCCGGCCTGGAATTGCTGCCAGTTGACCAGATCTTCCTGCACGGCCTGCGACTGATGGTCCACATTGCGGTTAATGGCGCTGAGCACCTCCTGCAGTTTGGAGATTTCACCCTTGAGACGCTTCGCTTCGGCAACGTTGCCCTCCTTGGGGGCCAGCTCGGATGCATCAGCGGCCAATAGATCCAGCTGCTTCATGCGCTCGCCAAGCACACGCTTAAAGGACTGCACCTTGACAACACGCTCCTCCGGTGTCAAATCCTCAGATTGTAGAGCTTCAATATTCTTGGGTGCCACTTTGTTGGCCCATTCCTGCAGTTCGCCTAGGCGCGTCTTGTAGTTGTTCCACTTGGCACTGTAGTCCTCCAGATAGCCCACACGATCTTTGACATGTTCCATGGTATTAAAGAACATCTTCTCTACCTCAGTCACCTCCTTCTCGAGTATGGGTCGCTTATCGGCGGCAGCCAGTGGCGCCAGCTCCGCTTTTAGAGCATGCAGCTTGGGCAGCAATTGGTGGGATGCCTGCTGCAGCTGCACATTCAGATCGCGCTTCGACTTCAGGTCTTGACTAACATTTTTGGGATCTGTCTGGAGTGGTGTCAGGGCTCGCAGCTCTGTCTCAGCTGTTTGTAGCATGGAGAAGATGTCGTTCTTCTGATCGACAAACTCGCTCCACACTGCCTGTGTGCCCTTGAGTGCTTGAAGCTTATCGGATGTCTCGGTATAGGCCTGATTCCAGCCGGTCTCCAGATTCTTGACTTCAGTATTAACGAAAGCTGGTGCATGCACATCCTTGCTAAGATCGCGTCCACGTTGGAGCATGGACATGATATGTGGCCGCTGATGATCGAGCTGGTTGATGGCATACTGTTGCTCCTCTATTAGGCGATTTACGCGCTCCAAACTTTCGGGCGCAGGAATATTGGCCGTCTGATCCTTGACCTTGGTCAACAGGCAAACAACCTCGTGCACTTCGCGACGATATGTGTAACATTTGGAGAACACCTCCGTTTTGACCATAGTTATCTCAATGGTGGGGATTAGGTTCTTGTAGCGTGCAATTAGATCTTCAAGTTTCTTTTGCTCCAGATTAGCCTCATCCTCGGTGGCATAGCTGAGCAGAGAATCCAGCGTTTTGACCAGCCACTTCATGTCCTCACGTTTGTTATCTGCATCCTGGCAGATTTTCTGCGAACAAAACAAAAGTGTGAATTATAGGATTTTTTAAAAATATGTTTAATTTTTAGATAAGCAAAAGCAATTTAGTTACCACTAGTTCCCTTAGCTGCATGCAGGCGTAATAAATATTAGCAAGGAATTTTTATATCATTTTTGGGGGCGATAAGCATTCAACTCACCTGGAAAACAACCTTCTCCTTTTCAAACTCCTCCATGCTGTTGACCTCATTAACAATGTTCTTAAGGCTCTGATCTACGCTGTTCATCCAATTGATCATCTCATTGAATTTCAGATGATAGCCCTGCCATTGGGCAGGTATTTGCTGCAACGTCTGACGCATATCGGCCAATCTGCTGGACATTATCTGCCACTGCGCGTTGGCATTATCATAGGCCTGATCCAGGCTAATATCACCGGGCTGCTGTTGTCTGTGCGCTTGGGCCAGACGCTGCATGTTCTGCAAGCTCTTCTCCAAACGTGGCACCGCTTCCTGTTGCAGCAGGAATTGCTGGTTGCGTTGCAAAATGGAGTCAACATCTTCATTGCGATTGAGAGCCTGCTGCTCCAGCTGCAGCTCCTTCTCAACATCCTTCAACGATTGATAGAAGGCATTCTCGTCCAGACGGAACTCCAGCTTAAGCAGATGCAATGGCGCTTGGCCAAGCACATTCTTCCAGCGAGACTGCAGCTGCTCCACACTTTGCACCACAGCCGGTTGCTCCTGGCTGGGCAGCGTAGTCAGCAGCTGCTGTGCCGATTGCACCAGATCGTTCATCCAGCGATCGTTGACCTGCTCGAAGAAGTACTTTTGGGTCTCAATTGTTGTCTTTGACTCAATGTGCTTCTCAATGAGCATGGACTCGGCCCGTGTGAGCCACTCGTTCACGACGCGTTCGTTATCCTTAAAATTACTCCAACCGCCAGCAGCATCGCCCAAGCGCTGCTCCCATTTGCCTGCATTCTGTATGACATAATTGAAGCGTTCGTTCAGCTGCTGCATCTGCTGTGCCGCTGGAGCCGTATCGATCTTATCATCGGCCGCCACAGCTTTGACCAAATTCTGGAACACCTTGTTCTTGCTCTCCAGCATGGAGCGATAGTAGACGGTGCGCGAAAAGTAAGTCTTATGCTTGTGCAGTTGCTCATTGATTGATTCACGTCCGCCAGCCAAATTGTGGGTGCCTAGCAGCTGCTCGGCTTCGGTCAGCCATTGATGAATTTCCTTTTGGCCCGCCTCAAGTGATTCCTGTTGAATTTGCAGCTGATGGAACAGATGCAGCTTGGCGGGCATTTGGGCGCGGATGCGCACCAGCGACTCCTTCTCCTGCTTAAGCAACTTCATCATTTTGTCGACCTCGTCGCGCGACAGATCCTGTATGAGCGACTGGAAGGTGCGACTGATGGTCTTAAACAGCTCCTCGTTGTCATCGATTTCGCTGGCAAGCTGCTGCAGTTGCTCGCCATAGCGACGTATTTGCTCGCTGTTGCCCAGCACTTGGCGCTGATCCAGTACGCTCTCCGCGCCACGCAGCCACCTGGACAGCTTCTCAATGCCAGACTTGTACTCCTGGCGCGAGCGTATAATATCGCCAGCGTGCATGTATTGCTTGGTATTGGCGAAGAGGCGATCGAAGCGCTCGGCTAGGGCGCCATGTCGCTGACGCAGCTGCTGAGCAATGGGCTCCTCACAAGATGCTATCAAATAGTTGGCGGCATTGGCTAAGCCATCGAATTTATCCTTCCACACGGTGATGTCCTGGAAGAACTCTAAGCGATCGTCTTCGCTTTGGTTCAGCTTCTGCTCGGCCAACAGCAGCCATTCCTCGCAGCTGGGCGCCAATTGATTCCAGTTGCGCCAGCAATTCACCACCTCCTCGAGCGAGTTTTGGCAGCATTTCAGTTCCATCGAGACACGCTTCCAGCGCTCCTCGGTGTCATACATAAAGCGATCAATTTCGTTGATGTCCTTGCGCGCAACATTGCCCTCACGCTTATATTCCTCGACCACCTGTTGCATGTCAACGAATGCCTTTTGGAACTCTTGGAAGATCTTGTTGCGCGATACAAAGTTCTTATACTGCTCCAGCTGTTGTGCTACCTTCTCCTCGTGACCGTACTTGCCGGTCCAGCCACGCATTTTGTTCTCCACCAGATTGAGGAAGGCAATCAGGCAGCATTTGTGCTCCAGGAATTTTAAGCGGATTCTACGCTCAGCGGCCTTGGGTCCAACCTCTTGCAGACGTCGTTCCATGTTGCGCAGCTGCTCCAATGGCACCTGATGAGCCTGGGGCGAGCGCTTGGCATTTTCAAACATGGCCACAATGCGCGGCAGATCGGCAAAGAACAGCTTATGCTCCTCCAGCTTTCTACTGATCACAGCAGCTGTCTCCTCATTCATCGCATTGGGTATATCGTTGTCCATTAGCAATTTCTCGGCATCGGCGAGCCATTTGCCCACAGTGCCGAAATCGCCAGGCAGCTCGGCGTCCAATAGCCAGAGCCAGTACATCATCTGGTATTGTAGACGCTGCCACAGCTCATTGATCTCATCCCACGCCTGGCGTGAGACCTGGAGAAAACCGCTCTGAGTCTCAATCAGTTGCTTAAGGTGGTTGTAAGCAGGCAAATGTGCATCGACTTCAGAACGTGCCAGTAGATATTCACCAAAATCACGTGGGAACGAACTCATCATTACCATCGGTTCGTATTCGGTGGTCTTTTCCAAAAGGAAACGACGCAATTCGTCCACTTCTTGTTGCACATGCGACTCGTCGCGGGATGCACCCTAAAAAGGAAATACATTTAAATCGGTTAGAATATATTTTGAAGACAGGTTTTATTGAAGGGCAGGTTTCATTGGACAAATTTGAACTATTTTCCACTCATTTTTCATCCAATGCGGTGAATTTCGCTAATTTTTCCAACACGTCTGCTATTAACTTTCTTCGAAAAGTTTTATATAAATAGATATGCATACCTTTGGTTCAGGATACTTGTGCAAGAATTGCGCCACATATGTCATTATGCTCTTCTCATCCGGCTTGGGTACGTCCACATCCTCAGCGTCCAATAGTTTGGCAATGCCCAATTTGCTTTCGGCCACATCGAAAGCTGTTTCCAAACGCTGACGATTGCTGGTCTTCTTTAGCTCAGCTAAATTAACCAGATTCGCTTTGATTGCATCGATAAGTGCGAGGAAGGCGACACCATCTCTCCAGCTGGCGCCGAAATCCTTAACCTCTACACCAATGTCTCTGCATGGAATAAATATGCATTTATTATCAATCTTAATATATACTTAGATTTTCTGTATATACTCACTTTGGCAAGGCATTTGTTACCCAGTTGAGTAGCGTTTTCTTGGCGCCTTGCTTCCATTTTTCAGCCCTAAGATCACCGCCAGCCTTGTGATTGCCAACACTGTCGAGGGAGCTAACCGAACCGCCAATACCATGACCCAAATATTCTAGGTTGCGGCTATTCTCCTCGATCTGTGAAAGTTGAAAGGTTCAAGATTAGAAAAACATACATACAAAAGTCAATCAAAGACACTCAATGGTCAAATCAAAAGTTTTGGGTGCTTTAATAATTGGGACTACCAACTTAAGAATTTAACTACCAAAAAGAAAAATATGAAAGTATGTAGGACAACACCAACAACGCTTTACAACGATCTCAACCTACCTGTGGCGCATAATTTATAACTACAACTAAGTTTTTCCGCCTCTTTTTACGAAGCTTGTTTTTTTTTTTTTAGTTAGATTCAGATTTTGTTTTTTTTTAACGTATTTTTAAATAAAGTACAAAAAAGAAGATATAGAGGGTTAATTACATTTATAATTGGCATTGTGAATAGCTATTTGGTGATTCATAAGTTGGTGGTCTAAAATCAGGGTGACAAAGTGTACCGCTAGCAACCAATTTATTTTGTTCTAGTGCTCCAATTTTTGGTGAAAAACTGTGCACTGTGTGTTTGTTAAATATAGCTGATAGTTTGTTTAGGATTCGAACTCACCTGGAAGTACAATATGATCGTCCATATCAGACCCAACACAACTGGTGGTCTCCCATCCACCAGATCTGCGGGATTAATATTGACCAATTTGATGCGTTTGCTGGCTAAAAATTGTAGGGCCGTATTCGCATTGCTAAGGAAATGTGGACGTCTCAAGACGCGTCCCTTCTCCACGGGCAATCGTTCGCCGGACAACACTTCGAGCAGTGCAATGAGTTTCGTACCATCACGTAAATCATTGATTAAATCATCAATACGAAGCGGTGGAACACGCTAAAAACAAACAATGAGAATGTTTTAATTCCAATTTAATTATTTAAAAGTATAGGTGAGATGAGACTATCAGTTGATACATTTTACTTATACTAAATCAGGATAGTACATTTCTGCATAATCTAACTAAGATATAGAAAAGACATTCTTTATTAACTTCGGTGTTTATGATGCGATAATTATGAAATATTCTGTGCATAAGAATGGCACATAAATGTGTGTAAGAACCACAGCGCAAAGTTGTATATGGCAGGAGTGGAGGTTTTCAAAAGAGAGATATATTTTGTATCAGCGATAATACGCGAAAATTAACATAATACATTTGCTGACTCTTTAAGGCTCCAAGATATGCTCAAAAACCGAGTTCTAAAGTCGACTTTTATCAAGATCTTGGTATCGGTGCGATTAATCGATTGTTTAAAATATGGGTCCTACGTCCTAAAGTTCAATTCCCTTAATCCTATAGTTTCCAAGCTTATACAGACGTAGAGACGGACAGACCAGCAGATAGGAATATGGGAAAATTGGATCAGTTGTTGAGTTTGACCAATATTTTCTTTCTAGGATCGGAGAAGCCTCCCACTGCTTGATACATAACACTTAAATCAAACCAACACACCCGTTTCTGCCCATTTTCAATGAGTATATAAATGTTTAACATAAGAATAACAAGAATCAGACATGAAATTCAATAAGTTTGCCATTCGGAATGCGAGCAAAATTAAAATGCATGCAAATTTCTGAATAAGATTGGGTAATGGTGAAAATGATTGAAAATCTTTTACGGATATATGTAATGTATATTTATGTGTTGGTATATACATTTAAATATATATATTTATGAGTTTACACACATGTGCATGATTTAATGAGCACTAAAGCCAAATGACCAAACGTCGACACCGACTTTGAAGTGCCTTTTGTTGCAGCATTTAATGGGCTTTTTATGAGCACATTAAGTATGTGCATAATGAATATGCCAACATATATATGTTTATATATATACATAGTTAATGTAAGTATATGTACTGCACATGTTGTGCAGTCAAAAATGCAATACATAGCTCAATCAATGTAATTTATGAAGCGTGAATACTGAAACGATTTCGTCAATGCGTCTAATTAATCAAATCGAACACGGACGAATTTGTCGAAAAACGATTTCGCATTTGTCGCTAAGAGACGACAGAAAAGCAGATAAATAATTAACGTAAAATGCATTTAATTAATTTAAATTGTTGATATGGCTAGGCATTGCATTAATTTGTTTAGCTGCCTTGCTAGACAAATTGTCGAGTGGCACGCGCCGGCATTTAAGCCGGATTCACCGCAAAGATTGCAATTTAAGTTAATGGCATTACGGCGGAAATGGCACCGACCGACGAAAACAAAAGCAATTCGAGCCCAGCCAGGCACTATAATTTGAGTGTACAATTTAATTGAGCCTTGCTTGCCCGTTTGGTTGAGCGAAAATCAAGCCAAATAGTTTGTGAATACTTGGCCTCAACTGTTGCGGACATGCAAATGACGGGCAAAGTCTGTTGTCTGTTTCGAGTCGCAAAAGTTGTTTGTTGGTTTTGTTTTGTTTTAATGCAACTTCTTCAAGAAACTATGCTACTTACAATGCGAATTCAATTTCTGTATTTCCGCTTGTTTCTCGGCAAACGCCTCAATTTCCACAACTCTGCGCAACTTTTGGTGTTGTCTGGCAATTGTGTCAAACTTTTATAACAGCTTTCTGTCTTGTCATGTTTGTTTCTTGCTGGCGTTAACAAATTTTGTTATATCTGATCCCTTATCTTAACACTATGTATATGAAATTGGTTCTACACGTTTAAGCTCCCTTGCAGAATAATTTTCACAGTTCTCTAAATCTCTCTTGAAGACTCAGTTTCCTAGACAATGATTGTGTTTTAGAGAATTCCCTTCTTTTATGTGTAAAGTAGATTAAAAGTTGTTTAAGCGATCAATTGTTGGTTATTCATTCCATCGGTTTAAAAAATCTGTTTTACAGATCTCTGCAAACACCCATTAAAGTCATATTTCACCTATATAAAACTACCCAGCGCTGCATTTTAAACAGTTTTACAAATTCACGAGTGGAAAAAGAGTGGAAAACTGAGCAAATTTAAAAAAATATGCTTAAACGAGACACAAAATCGTATGAATTTTGTTGTACTCGTTCAGCATGAACACGGTTAAGTCTTGCCTTCCTAAACCTCTGTAGAATATAAATAGTTTTCATCTAGCGCACAGAGTCAAGAACTTTGCATTATTTGAGCGGTAAGCAAACATTTATCATGCCATCGTCATATGGTATTGGTAGGCAAACCAACTCTTTGCAATTGTCTACTGTGCGTTGGTTCTAAGAATAACCTTAAAGTCAACTGCTGGGCACGCACCCGAGACGTCCATGGAATTTGCCAATGCGAGAAATTCCACAAGCCGCTGGCAAGATGGACCGACTCTGGCTCAAAGCATGCAAAATGTTAAACAAAAGAAAAGAAATAGAAACGTGCAAGCCAAGTTCATAGCCAGACATGCGTTGGCCTATAAAAAATGTGCTCGGAGCATAGTCAGGCAACAATGCTGCATTAATGACAGCAACAGTTCCGTTGCATGTGTGGCCCGGACAGTCTTGGCCCGGCCTGGCCCGGCCCGGCCCGGATTGGCAGCGTCAGCTGCCATTAACCCGCACAAGCCGCAACCGACAAGCCGCAGCCCACGCAAACAATATGCAACGCCCACTGACTTAGTTTCAGACCGAACGTTGATTTAATGCACTTTTCCTTAGAGCACTCGACATTTTCGTTTTGGCGTCTAATGTGTTATCTTTTAATACAACTTCAATCTGCAGACGTGAGCCGGCATTTCTTGTATATCTTTGGCCCGAGCATATGTACAAAATTTTTGCCGGCCGGCCATAAAACCAGTTCCACAGGCTTTGAATGCCATTGCGGGCAATGCAACTCGATAAGTCAGCCAAACAGAGAGAACCAAAGTCGTAAAGCGTTCATTCGACAAAGTGACTGGCAATAAAAGGAGTTGCAGATACATGCGGCCAGTGTTGGGAAATGCGCTTTTTTTCCCCACGAGTGTTTGAAGTTAAGAAAAGGCTAAAAATAATATTGTCGAATTGAGAGAGTGTGACAGTCAGAGATACATACATAGTATAATATGCATAAAGTCTAAATACTTTCTTACTTGCTTTTGTGTAATTTATAAAAATATTTTCAGCATAAAGTTGGCATTACTATGGGAATGAGTAGGATCAAAAATTATTGCTTTAATAATAAAGAGAACAAGAATTATAAATTCCTAATGCATTATTTCCTATTTTACGAAGAGCACGAGATATACAAAGGAAAATAACTTGCTGTACCTGAAACTTAGCTTTAAAAAAACTTTTAGCTTTTTTTTTGGGCTTCTCGCGTGTTGACAGCACTGAAATTTTTTGCAGACGTGCCAAGGAAATGGGGAACCTTTAATAAAAAGCGTGGGCAGGTCATGAGATCATTGATTGAAGTCATATTTTTCGCCAACTGCAGAACTGTAGCCCGTTATGCAATATGCAAATGAGTCATTTAGTATGCAGAATGACAATAGCAATTTGTTCAATACTTTTTCTTTTTCGCAATTGCACAACACTTCATTAGCACATTTTGATCGCAGGCAATACATGAGCTTGTCGATACACATGAGAAGAATGTTGCCTGTGCGACTAAATGTGCTAACTAAATGTAATTTATTATTTTTTCAAATTTATATTTGTTTATTGAGCATCCGCCAATTTGCGCCTTGAGTGCCAACACCTAACAGCGTGTGTATATCTAACAGATACTAGTACATCTTCTTTCATACAATTTGTAGCTGGATACATTTGACAGTGCGTCAAAAGAGGTGGACCAAAAACAAGAAAATTCAAGTTTTGTCTAACTATTTCAGTTCAAGGTGAACCAGTTACGTCACGCACTCGCTCATTCAGTTGGCGACCCGAATACACGCTGTGGTCATTGTTCACAGAATTTGATTAAAATTTATTAACTAATTTAGGCGCTCAAGCCAACAATAACAATGACAATAACAATAGCAACATCACACGCCTGCCACATTGTCGCTTGCCGAATTTTTTCGGCATGTTTCTCTCGCCATTTGCCCTCCGGCTGACAACTCAATGCCCGACACGAGCATGACTCGCTTTGACTGAACTTTGTGGGTGTGTACAGTGAGTATCCCCTTTCATGAGCACGCCTTTTACTTGAAGTTTATTACGGATCTACTAAAGTCGAAATAACTCAATGTTGCTCTCTAATTAAGATTTTTAGAATCAACCAGTCGGCATCTCATGACTGCGAAATGCTTCGTTTCAGGTGTAATAATTGCTACGAGGAGGTGGGAAAAGTTGTCCTTATTTCGACTGTTCGAAGTGGGCGTGGTAATAATACTTTATATCTTTACATATTTTAAGAAGTTTTGAGCGATTAAACAAGTTAAAAAGGAGGTGAGTAGGTTTGTCTGTCTATGAAAGCGCGTTGATCTCGACAGCTACAAAAGACAGTCTCCAGATTCTCAAAATTAAATATTCCACTACAGAAAAGTTTATTTTTTCTTTATATAGCTTCTCCTTTTCAGGACTTGTTTGTTAAGCTAGCTCGACTCTGGGTACCCTGTATCTCCTAGTCGGGCACTTCCAAATAGATCATTTTTGAGTGTATATATTTATGACCCTATCGAAGTATTATATAATATGCCTCCTATGGCCAGCTAAATTTGCATATATACATTTCAATATAATCTGTACACTTGTCTGGCCATGATCCAGTCCTGACACCGAGCTGGCGGCGCCTCAGCTGACAGCTGTAACTCGGCTCGTTATGTCTGGCAATTAACAAAGTGAATGGATAAACGCAAAATTGGCGCTGTGAGGTGTTTAAATTAGAAAGGATATGGCCAGGTGAAAGTGGGCTAGAAGACGGTCGCTTGTCAGCTGCAAATCTAACTGAACTTGGCATTGACAATTGCCAATTGCCACGCAAAAGTATCTTGGCCATCTCACAAGGCAGCGGGCCATTTTAAATAAAATTATATTTATTAATGCAAAATGTTTAACGCTGAAATATAAACGGGCTAGAGGCACCCCTTCCCCGCCTTCTCAACAAATAATTTTCATGGCCGTGCGCAATTCCCGAATTCGCACGTTTTGTTTTTAGCTGATATGCAAATCGAAATGCAAATTTCAATGCCAGAGAATGTAGATAACAAAATAAATTGAGCTTCGCATCGATTAAACTGATGCGAAGACATTGAAAAAAAAAAAACAAATAACTCACCTTCAATAGGTATGAATTAATCCAATTAGTGAATGTCTTCTTCTGCACACGTTCTTGCTCCTCTGCAATGAAAATGAAAAAAAAAAATAAAAATAAGTGAATGTCGAAAGGAAAACATAAGAAAATTGTGTATACAGTTTCGATGTTGTTGTAATTAAACGTAAGACAAGCGAAAATTGCCAAGAGTCGCCGAAGAAGACGGCGAAATTGAAAGGCGACGCCCACAAACAAGATACCGTCTAAAGACAAGCGATAAGATACATTTTGCAGTAAGTGGATACCCAGGTCTGAAAGTTGCCGACACATGTAGCTAATGTTTGCATTAATTGAATTATCAGTAATTTAGAGTGTGTATTAACTGAAATTAACACAACGATGACATCATGTTGGCCCCAAATGCCAACAGCTGAGATACGCTGTAAAATTGAACTTTTAAAGCACATCTGTGTAATAATTAATATACAAATGTTATTAACCTTTTTCCGTTGTGCGTCAAGCAACATGCGCGCAATTTGTTAACATAAACATTTACTCATTTTCAACAGATTTTCTTGATTACCTCCATTTAATTCGTAGCACACCAAATTGAAAGCATAAACAATGCATTAAAAAACATCAATTCGTAAATAGTTAACAAAGCGAAATGGACAAAGAACAATAAATATGTGTAAATATACATTTGCATACGGCTGTGATTC
This sequence comes from Drosophila ezoana, assembly GCA_035045725.1. Taxonomy (NCBI): domain Eukaryota; kingdom Metazoa; phylum Arthropoda; class Insecta; order Diptera; family Drosophilidae; genus Drosophila; species Drosophila ezoana. Next base: position 8,894,283 of record JAWNOU010000092.1, read on the forward strand.
ATTTTTGGGGTGGAGTGGTTTTTGAGAAAGTCTTGGCTGTCATAAAGCGGCAGCTGTCTAAGCATACCCATCATGCCCCATCAAAATCGTATCCCTGTTTCGGCACAAAACAAATATGACATAGTGCGTGGTCTTTCTCTCTCAAATCTGGCGTCTGGCCAAACGCATGTCTATAATATGCAACGAAAATAGATTTCCCGCAACAAAATACCAACATTTTTCAAAATGGAAAATTTTCTGCAATTTGTACAAATCAAATTATGGAGAATCAAACAAACAAACAAACAAACAAATTCTCACGTAATTTGACAGACTTGTGCTGCATTCGAATGTCAACAATTTGTAAATCACTTTTGCCGCAATTTACAATGCCTGGCAAATTCGATTACGCGTTCAAATAAATGATAATTAGTAAAATTTTGTTTTTTCTTGAAATTTTCAAATAAATTGTGTTCAAGCTGCGCGTGTGACGCAATTTTTTGCAGATGATGAAAACTTGACAAAAGATTATTTAAATAGAAATTAGTTCAAGGCTGAGCAATTTGCAAGCAACTGAAAGTCACGTAAGCATAGTATATATCCAACTCTATATATACATATAGGTATATCTTATAATGAATAAGATTTAAGCAATGAAATTGCAACATTTTGCAGACTTATCTCTATAAATCTCACAGCCAAGAAAATTAAAGCAAATGTAGAAAATGAACTTGAAATTTGGCTGACAATTTATGTGCCATAAACTTAATAGCTTGTAAGTATTTTATGTCTTAAAAACTAAATAATTAATCAAGTAAATTATCACATCGAAAAACATTCTCAAATTCTCAAATTCTAAAAGCTGAATTCGTAAATGATGTCTGGTTTTACTCGTTCGTAACTTGTTTATTAATATATATTTTTCAAAAACGAGATTTGAAGTAAGTTTTTACATAAGCTTTTTAAAAAATCAACAAAGGAAATTTTCTCAATAGGGCAACAATGAAAAATTGTTCTCTAATTCTCTAAATATTGTTTCAGGCCAAAAATGAATTTTGTTCAGCTTTTTGATGGTCACAAATTTGATGTCCAAAATAAAGCTGTTATGGCCAAAATTTTTGCCTGGCTACCTACTCGTCTTGCAAATTAATTAAACCTGAATTTGGTGTTCCAAAAACCGACGCAATGGGAATAAATTAAAGGCAGCCAAAAGCAGTTTTTTGCTTTATCGGCGTTTACTTGTTTTTGAAAACTAGTTAACAATTAAGTGTACATATGTATATGTGTACGCATATCTATATAAGTATGGTGTGATTCCAAAAATAAATGTATACCCAAAAATGTTGATAATTTTTTTGTTTTGTTCATTGTTCTTTAAAGTCACAATTGGTGTGTGCATTATAAATGTTTCTAATCAACAAATACTTTCGCTAATTGTTGCAAAGATAAGAAAGAAGAATGCACTTGAAACCAAATACCAGATAGCACAAATTAAAGCTACATACAATAAAAAATAAATGAAAATACACGAGAAACGTGAAACGTGAAAGAAAGGGAACGCCGAGGATGTAATACGCTTGTTTACATTTGCCGCACGGGTTTGCAGATATGTATGTGAGAATAGTCAAGCTCGAAATAGCTGAGTTTGATGATGAAAACAGAATATTTTGGCATACAAGAAACTACTTTTCGACCGATCGTTCCTATGGCAGCTATATGATATAGTTGTCTGATCTGGCCGGTTCCGACATATGTACAGCCCGCAATAGAAGGGCGGACTTGTGCAAAGTCTCAAAGCAATAGTTTTCGGACATGGCTATATTATCTGATCTAGAATATATACTTTATAGGAACGGACATGTCTCCTTTTATTCGTTACACATTTTATGACAATATTATAATACCCTCTACAAGTGTATGGAAACAGCTATCTTCAGCCGAAGATTAGAAGATAGTTTTTCATAAAAGGACTGTATATTCGATCCATCATGTTTCTATGAAAACTATATGATATAGTAACTGCCTAATCCTCATAATCATGACTGACAGATTCATATAGCTTTATTAAGTCAGCCCTGATGCCAAATATATATGGATCAACTTTGTACATCTGTTTTATGTTTTCTGATATATCGGTAGGTTTATATGTTATATCGATAGGTCTTATTAAAACATCTTAATTATTTCTATACACATTGCCTTAAAAGAAGTTCACCTAAAAGTATTTCCAATTAATTTTTAAGCATGTAATTCACAACTAAGAAAAGTTCGTAATTTCAATCTATTTAACACTAGCTATTGCCTAAAACTATTGTGAGGCGTGCCTGTAGGCATAGTAAATAAATAAAAACAACTACGAATTATCCCAAAAATTGAATTTCAAGCTGTGAACTTATGCAAGAATTGCATTCGTTCGTAAATAAATTAAGTACACAGAAGATTTAGGACAAGCGGAAATAACCTATAATTAAAGATAAACGCAATTATAATTGTTTAGTTTTAAAATACCTAAAACAATTGGGCAACTAATTCAAATGGATATAAAAAGTAAAAGCATAGAACTATTCGATATTTAGACACGATCAAGCCACACAGAGAGCATGGCGAAATGCCAAGAACAATTAACAAAGAAATGTGGGCTGAGACCTATATAAACGACAGAAGCGTTTAGGTTGATTGACTTTTGGGTATCTTGTAAATTTCAATTTCTAACCATGTAAAAAACCGATCGACAAGGCAAAGAAACAAAAAAGCTGAAAATGCTCAAGCAAACAAGTAACAATTCTCTAGTCGGGAGTGCCCGACTAGGGGATACCCTGAAGCTTCAACTACCTGCACCAAATGCAGCCCTATGTAAAGGTTGGAGTTGCCGATAGCTATAAAATGGAACATGTGTACTTGATCTGTATACACTATTCTAGAAGCTACATGTCAAATTTTGTGACTTTAGCTCTGATTTTGATATTTATCGATTGCTTGAACACGGGACAATCTATCGATTATCGCAAACAAACTCGTACTAAGCGGGCGCTAGAAGGACCTACGTTTCAAGTCTCTAGCTCTAATAGATTGAGAGATCCTTGTGTTCATACATACGGACAGACGGACGGACATGGCTAGATCGAGTTGGCCAAAGAGGCTGATCGAGATACATTTGTACAAAAACATTATACCCCTGTTAAACATTTTGAATGGGCTTAGGGTATATTAACCCACGGGCAAAGCTCAAGACCAAGCAACATAAATTATTCAAAGAACGACCAAAAAAGAAAACAAACAATAACAAAAAACAAAAAAAAACCGAACCGCAGTCTTTTGTATACAGATATTTTTCAATGGTTCACTCAGTCAGTAAGTTAATGAACATAATTATAATGATGCGGCGGCAGCTGATTATTATTTACGCTCTTTTTTTCGGGAGCTCTAATGAGCTCTGCGCAGTTAAATTGCGCTCAACTGAATAGAAATACATCTATATTTAAGTTGCAAACTTTTAACGATTTATGTATATTTTTTAACAATTTTATTGGGCGTGAAAAACTTTTTTAAGCACTTACTTAAAGACAGCAGAAGAGTAAAAGTTGCAGAAACAGTTAGTAAAAGTTTGAAGCTGTCTCCGTTATGTCTGAGTTGGCCTAGTTTTATACAAACACACACACACACACACACACGAATAGAAAAGCAATTACAAACTTTAAAAATGTGCAAATAATGTGTGTAAAAATAGTTTATTTACGTTTATGCAAAGCCCAATTGTTTGGGTTTCCCCCACAAAGCCACAAAATTGTTCGCATTTGCATAAACAAAATACCGTCGAGCATGTTGTAAATGCGTCTGCCAAGGGTTACTGCGGGGGGATACAAATTGTATATATGGTATTTGGAGGATATTAACCATATGCTAACGGAAATGCCGCATGTAGAAGTATGCAGCATTTCCGTGGCTATAAATAATTGTTTATTTGCTTTGAAATGCTGCTGCGGCCGAGTTTGGAACACAGAAATCAAGATGAATTGAAGATTAATAGTACATAATTACTAAAAGTATTTTTGTAGTAGAGCACATTAAAATTGTTCCAAAAAAAATGTGAAGAAGAGATCTCCGACATATATCCATATCCGTTTGTCCATGCGATCGTCTGTCTGTTTTTAAGCGAACTTTTCTCTCAGCTTTAAAGCTATCGTCTTTAAAGACAAGGACACCTTTCTTTTGCAGGCAGTACATTTGTCGAAAAGGATTGCATCGGACTATTTTATCGTATAGCTGACAAAGCAACAATCGGTCGAAATGTAGGTTCTTGTATGGCAAAATATTCTGTTATCCAAAATATTTTCATCAAACTCAGCATTTACAAGCTTAACTATGCTCAAATATGTTATCTGGAAAACCATAAGGCTACAAGGGAAATATATCTTCGGGGTGCCAAGAATATATCCTAACTTTCTCGTTTACATAAACTTTAATTTCTTTCATAATTATTCTTTTATTTATGGGAATAGAGGGCAAACAAATTATTTTATATATAAATAATTGTGAATAAAAGTAAGTTCCTAAAAATTGCATTACTTTTTGAGCAGAAAAACTTTTCTTAAAAATTCCATTGCCTTTTGAGCAGCTCATTCAATGATGTCTAAGTATATCTTTCAATCGATTTCCTAAAGTTTTGTAATGTCATTTTATGTATATACCCTTGAAAAGTTCGGTAAACATTTAAAAGCTATTTTAATAATTATTATATCAACTGTTTAAATTCGCTGTTAAGCCTTATTTACACTCAACTCGGTTCGGTGAGGTGTGTTCCCGCGAGCTTACACCTGTGGGCGACAAGTGATCGGCAAATTAAGAATTTATGTGATTAAAGATATGTTCGTTGCAATTCGCTGAGCACACCTCATATGAAATATTTGACGCTTGAATGCATTTCCACAGGTTGCCAGCTTCACTCACACACACACACACACACACACACACATCGGAAACATGGCCAGTGGCATGTCATAAATTGTATCTCAGAGCTATTAGGTATACACATAGGTATGAATTGCGTCATGTCTTTAATAAAGATACAGTACATAAGCATATATATGTACACACATATGGGAAATAAAAAGCGTTTAAGTTTATTTATTCTATGAATATCATTCACTAACCCAGCAGATAGCGATAGCAAACGCAAATAAATGATTAAGCACTTTGCCACATTCTACTATATAAACCAAAAACCACCCAAAAAAGAAAAGAGGAACTAGAAAACCTCAAAGAGAGAGCCACACCATAAAAAGATTTCAAAAGACAGCCCACGGATCAGCTAAAGTGGAAGATACACTTTTTTTGCATACAGACTTTTTGAGCAACCTACCATAATTTTCTGTGCCATATGCGCAGCAGCTGTCAGAACTAAAACTTTGAAATATCTTAGCCCACTTTCATGTGGGTGTCTTTCGCTTTGAAGAAGATTCTAACCACATATGCTTTATGGGTTAAGTCGTGTTGCCTGACCAAAAAAAAAATGTAGTCGAGATAAGTGTGCAAAAATGTGTGTGCACTTGAAAAAAAATATTCACTTCGATAAACTTGTTATCGCTGCTTAAATTACAAAACGCTGTTCAAATTTCAATAACACCCGGCGGGGCGCCAACTTCTCTCGCTCTCTCGCTCTTTCAAGTTGTCGTAACCACATTTTAGGCATCAATTAAAAAGCCGCTAAAGCTTAAGTTAAGAGCAGTACACAATAAATATTGACACTGACAGCAACTAACGAAGCAACAATAATAAAAAACAACAACAAGCAACATTGATAAATAAATAATTCAACGATGATCTCATAAAAACAGCGGGACAGACAGACCGACAGACAGACAGTTGTACGGCTGCGGATCGTTCTGGGCATTTGACAGACTGATTTTGAGAGATAGATAACGACATTTGAGTACTTTGCGTACCCTATAAAAATATGTTAGAAGGGGTATACAAAAATGTAAAAATGTTGTGAGAGGACAGAAGAAGGTTTTTAGCGAAGCTTTATATTACTGATCATAGTAAAAGCCATATATATTTGGCTCTGCCTTTCACGATTGATAAAATTAATTAAAAATCGATAAATATCGACAGGCAACCCTAGTCTAATAGGGCAGTTAATAAACGATAAATACACCTTAATTCAAATCGATATTCATGCATAGTTTTATTTGTCAGTTAATCAACGACAGATAAAATTTAGAGGAAATCGATTAATATCGATATTTAGCCCCCATATGGCACTCAATAAGCGTTTGATACTTTATATTTCCTACGTTGACTTTTGTCAGGCATCCAGTATATCAAATTCAAAACTTTTACAGGGTATTTCCAAATCGTGCAAGTTTGTTAAGCAAGAGCTACTATTTATTGTTATTTCGCATGTTTGTTTGCTTATATTCAATTTCGTTTTCATGTAGCATTGAGAAATGTCAACAAATCAGAATCACATTCATATTCAAATGATGAAAGTCAAGCCAAGCTTTTGGCACTGAATTGTGGCTTGAATGGGTGATTTAGTGTTTGGCACAGTAACTGATGTTTAACGGGAATTTCGCTAACAATTTCGATAATAACAATAACAAATTAAAATTGCATTAAGCTCTTAAGCTCTTGATTGACCCGAATAGAACTCTTGTGCTAAGAAAAACCAATAGAAGGCAACCAAGCAACGAACCAATCAATAGTTTTATAGATACTAAGCACATACTAAATACATATACAAAAGATATATGTATGTATATGTACATGTATAGCTTGTCAATAAGCATACATTTGACATGCCATGACGTACAGTTTATAAATTTGTTAAGGGTCCCAGAACGACTATCGTGTGCGGTGTATTATGTATAGCCCATAACACTCAATCACTGAAACTCGCGATGTGCATTTTCTTTGCTCAATTTTATTAAAGCTAACAAAAGAAGAAGAAAAGGTGGCCAAAACACGCAATCTATACATATTGACAGGATGCCGTTGACGCTAACAACCAATTTCCCTATCAGAAAGAACACTGAAAGAAAGTCTGAAATGCACGCAAACTTTATCTATGCCAACTAATTGTCACATTAAATCGACTAACAAACTAAACGGCTGAGAGAATGCAAGGGTACGACTTGAAGATACTTCTTAAAGGAGTTTCCTTTAGAATTTAAGGATACAAAAGGGGCGTGAAAGCCTTATATTACCAACCAGAGAACCATATTCTGTTGTATCGATCAGCGGCAAAGATATATTGCTGAAAATATATATATATATATGGACAAGACTTTAATTCAACATCTGAAGCACATTTCTCAGTCAGCACAAACAGTTTTATATATAGAGATAAACCAGATTTGCGTAGAGTATCCGATTGATTGGCTTGCAACATTTTCTTCTAATCCAAAAGCAATCTATATATTTATTTTACATTATCTACTAGTGTTGCAAAGTTGCAAAATTAATATATGTATATGTCATTACTCAATCGAACCCAAAATATATCATGCCGCTTATCGCATACTACTTATAATGCCTTGGGAAAGGAAAAATACATACTATATAAGAGATTAGCAAATTTGTTGCTATACTATACTGAATAGAAATAGACACAGATCTGTTAAATAACATTCGACAAATTAATACACAAATATTTAAATTTAATTGCAAATTCAATGCCCTGTTTTAAACGCAAAATCAATTGCATAAATAACAAAATGACCCCGTTAAAGTAGAACATTGAAAGTATCAAATCATAGACACACCTACTCTTCACATATATAAATATCTGTTATTAATAGATACGCATGAATGTCAGGCAGCATTCGAACAAAATCGCAAAATGTGGATACATAGATACATTTGTATCTGAGCGACAAGTGTAGCCAGACAGTTAGCGAGACAATCAGACACCTAATTGCTTGTTGTGCTTAACATAATAACAGACCAGCAGGAGGTCACAGAATAGCCTAAAAGCCAAAACAGGCCTCTTTACCAAACCCAAACCCAACCCCTCTCCCCCTCACCCAGCTGCAACAACACGCTCTTTCGGGTGGTTGCTTCGAGTGGATTTGGCTGCCAATAAATTGTCGAGCGAGGTACAAAAAAAAAAAGAGGTAACAGCCAGTTGGTGCTTGCCAACAGCTGGGGGTAAATACACATAAAAAAAAACGCACTGCGTGCACATATAAATATATAATATAAATTGCCAAGTAAAAGTTTAGTTTGACGACAAAAACAACAAGAATAGGTATAAGTAGAGCCCAAAGCAGGAGCAGCTGATGATGTCATTTTTGGACACAAATTTATCGATTGCCTTGCAATAATTTATTTAGTAAGCACACACACACGCACACACACACACGCACACAAACTAAGCCCGAAATACAACGTGTGGACATATTAACCTTGACCTTCAATGACCACAACTAACCAGCCCAATCTATGCCAGAAGCCATACAAATAATAACAACTCAGAATTATTATAATAAAAAAATAAATGTATATATATAGGCTAGCAATTCCTAAAGATCATCTTTTATATGGATCACTATTAAATAATTTTGCAATGTTCTCTCGAAAAATTTGAACATCCGAAATTAAAAGTGTTCAGAAATTGGAATCTATAACTTTTGTATTTTTGAGCATAGATTTTGTGTATTTTTTTGTAAACACTTTTGAATATAGAATCTTAAAGAATTTTATGAACTTGGTGTATAGCAGAAAATATAAATTTTTGTTTTGATAATCCTCATTATATTATATTATCTTTTCTCTAATCAAAACGTTTTAAGCTATCTCATAGTTCTACTTTATATTTTTCTAATGTTATGCTAATGAAAAAAATAATATCCGAATAAATATATATGTCAAACGTTTAGACTAAATAATAATTAAGCATTAATACAATAACAAACCCGCGGGAAAAAAATTACTTTTTTCTATTGCCAACAAATGAGAAGTTCGCACAGCTAAGCCGTAATTTCATTGAGACTCGAATCGAATAGCCAAAAGCGACATTCCATTTGATATTTCATTATCATTTGTTGATATTCCCAAGTTAATTGTTTTGCTTTGCCAGATAAAAACTTTGTTTCCGATTATTGTATAGATTCGTCAAGTTGGGGATTTTTGAAGAAGAAATCAACAGATTGTTGATCAACCTTTGAGAGATATAAACTAAATTTATCGAAGTACCTGACATTTATGACGTAAGAAGTACAACGCAGGAGTTCTTGGAACATTTTACCTATGAGGGTGAAAATACATAAATACATTTCTGCCTACTGTCTTTTAAGCAACCACAAGGGTAGCAAATGACTAAAATCGTTTGCATGACACATTTTATGGCTCCTTTTTTTAACGTGCTTAACCGATTGTGAAAAATAAACCCCAATGTTTCATGCTTAAGCAAAGTTATAGTTTTAATCCAAACAGCTCTTTACTGACTTTCAATCCAATTCGAAGCAGCTTAATGCTAACTTTCAATTTCATTTAAGTTAAAAGATCCACCCGCAATCGCGGAAAATAGGTGAAAAACTAAAAATAACAATTTAAGTGCAAGCAAAGCTACTTGTTTACACTAAGATACTTTCAATTATTATTGACTAACCAAACATATTAGCAAATGTCTTTATTGACTTAAGTGCAGTGCACAAATATTGAATCGGAAGCTACAAACTTTGAATAATTGAGATATCTTTGTACTTTGCGCTTCCACCTATGGTGCCTTATCAGTTTGGCCAAAAAAAATAAACAAACATTGCGAAAAAAATTATTTGCAAATGAATGATTTATATAACACGCATAGCTATGCGATAACAACAGAAAACACTTAGTTGACTGGGAAAAAAATGTGATATGACAAAATTGAGAGCAGCAAAAAAGCTAATCAAGCAAGTGAAGGACATGTACAACTGATTTGCCATCAGATGATCGATTGCCTAATGGCAACAAAAAGCTAACCGGGGCAGAAAACGTGGTGCGGAATTGAACCAAAGTAAATCAAGGAATCCGATTCCATTTTAGCTATTAACCAAACCTGAAACAAGTTTGACATAAAATCTAATTTAGTTCAGGCTGTAATTTGGCTAGTTATTCGACAATATATGCACCCTTAATCCATCGTATAATCTAATTCCGTTTTCGGATTGGTTATTTTTTAAGCAACTGATTTGTAGCATGTTTTATATCTTTGGAAAACAAATATTCTTAAAAAATGAGATTTGTTTTGAGAATAATATGGCAACACTTTTTGTTAACTTTTTGTTTAATTAAAAGTTCGAGAAGAAAATAACCTAAGGAATCAAAAACTGGGTTTATTGGACGTGAAGAACCAAAGAACCGAACTGTGAACCGATAAGAAGTGAGATTTGTTTTGAGAATAACATGGAAACACTTTTTATTAACAATTTGTTTCATTAAAAGTCCGAGCAGGAAAACAAATAGAGGGACCAAAAAAATTGTTTTACGGACGTAAGAAACTTAAGAACCAAATCGAGAACCGACTTTATTAACATTCCAGCCCCTAGCTGAGGGATTTAAAACGAAGGTCTGTCGAATTTACCTCGTTTCTCCTTGATGTGACTGTCGTACTGGGAATTGCTGCGTGCGAAATTGATCGACGCCATGGTGGATTGGAACTCCTGGTATTCGTGTTCGGATTCGTTGGTGCGGTTACTTTGTGTCGCTTGAGTCTGATAATCCTGACGCAGACTCTTGCTGAAAGTACCAATGCCGCTCAAGGCGTGCGCCGATGAGGGCGTTGTGGAGCGCGTGGGCGTGGACACAATCACAAGACTGCTGGCCAACACGCCCTCAGTATCGGAATCGTTATCGATGACGTCCGCGTCGATGTCGACGTCTGCGTCAGCGTTGACGTCGTCCCTAATGCGTATTTGCGAGGCGGTAAACGAGATATTGCCCGAGGGGCCGAGTGGGGAATTCAAACCGATTGATTTACGCGACGTTGAGGACTTCCTTTCGGACCTATCGGACGACTGGGTTGTTGTTGTTGTTTTTGTGCTAGTTATCGTTTTGTGGCTAACAATTTGACGGGATTCTTCCGTCGAAGAACCGCGCAATTGGCACGTTGCAGCTGGACTGAATACCTCGTCCGGCGTTGCCATTTGCGGTTGCTCCTTCGTGCCAGTCGGCGTCGATGTTAGCATTGTTTTTGTTGTTGATTTTCCCGTTTGCCATGACAGTTCGCTTGGACGCGTTGCCCTTTGTTCCTGCTCCCGCTCCCGCTCCCGTTCCTGCTGTTGTTGTGGCGTTGTTGTTTGCTGGTACAAACGCTGCCGCCTGCGTGGGTTGCTACCCACGGTAATGTCAATGTTACCGGTTGCCATGGCATCCTCGTCGTGCCCACCAAATTGTCGAATGCGTGCGCGCACCGAGCCGTCAGTTTCATCGGGTTGCTCGCCATGCTCAAAGCCGGCGGCAGCTCCACTTGAGTGTGGCTCCAGTTCATCCTCCAGTTTGATTAATATACGTCTGCCGCCCGCTGTCATGTCCACGCTGTGCGGCGAGGTGACGCTCGAACGTTCGCTGGAGATGCTTGAACGCGACCAGGAGGGCGAATCGCGCGGCGACACATAACCCTCGCCATGGCGATAGATCTTCTCGTCGGTGTAGCCACCATCGCTGGTCCTCGAGGAGGTGATAATGGTGCGCACGCCATCCGCCGCCTGCACCTCGCGCACCGTACGCTCCCCGTCCAGGAAACGCTCTAGCTCCATTTGACGGGACAAGTCCTTTTTCACAGTGCGTCGTGTGGTGCGTAGGGTGACATTGAAAGGCGACAGCTGCTCCTCAACATTGCCCAGCTCAGCGCCCGGACTCAGTCGGCTGGTGGTCTTCAAGGTGACATTGAACGGACTGGGCGTCTGCTCGCTGGTCACCTCGACGCGACGCGGCGTCGGCGTCGTCTGGCGCAGGTGTACCTGCTGAAAGGCCAGCTTAGCTGCCTCCGCTTCGGCCAGGCCGCGTTGTCGCTCCTCGCGCAAACGTCGCTCAATTTCATGCACATCAATATCGAATGGATTCTCCGCATCATAGTCGTCTGTCTGCTGCTGTCGCAGCTCGTCCGTGGCCAGTTCGGCGGGGCGTTTGCCACTGCCATCGGACCAGACCTTCTCATATTGGGCCACCTTGTCGCGCAGGCGATGCGGTGGCGTCTCCAAGTGCTCGAGACTGCTGCTGGAGGTGGTCAATGACGTGGTTATGGTCTTCATGTACGTGCGCGTCACTGTGGACGTCTCCAGCTGTTTGGTTTCCTGCTCGACATTCTCCATGGTTTTCTGCTCATGCGCATGGCGACGTCGAACAGCTGGTATTGGGGGCACGTCCTTGCCCATATCAGCTCCAGCTCCAGCTCCATCTCCCTCTGCGCTTATGCTAGCGCCGGCATCTATGGTTGGATCCTTATGCCTGCCTGGATCTGTGCTATCGGCCATGATAGCATCGGTTCTCTAATACGCTTGTCCTTAGGCCAAAATGTCATTTGGGGTTGGGTTGCCACAGCCTTGTCCTTTTGTCCTGCTTCTGCTTTTGCTGCCGTTCGTTTGGCAGCCCAAATGCAAAATTGATTTTTCTCACGCAACGACAACTACAACAACAACAACAACAGGAACAAGAACACCAGTAGCTTTCCCCACGAACAGAGTTTTCCTTGCCGGGAACAACCCTCGTGTGTCCCTTTACTTTTGGCCCTGCTCGCAATTTAACTGTAATTTGTTTAAAAGCACACCACAAAATTTTAATCACCGCAGCTTTTATGGAACTTCGATTTTCGGTTTTTTTTTTTTTGTATATAACACAATATAACACAATATCACATAGTACAACGACGAAGTCTCGCACGCGTCGTTAGGTAAGAAGAAACACGTATTTTAATCGTATGCCTTGAACAAATTTTAATTTGTAGTTTTCGGCAAAATTTTATAGTCCACCTCTCCACACAATTAAACTCAGACTAAAATGGCATGCCTTCGGCAAGCAGACAACACACATTATAGCCGAGCTTCAGGTTTCATTTGTTCCGTTTCCAATCCGTTGTTGTAGAAAGCCGGTTCGATACTGAGTCGTCGTCAATGTGCTACGCCTTGTCCAGAGACAAGCAACAGCAGCAGTAGCAGCAGCAACAGCAGCCCAGAGTACTGGCTGGACTATAGTAATCGTAGTAAAGCTCAAATTTCGAAGAGAGCGCGCGAGCGTAACGAGAGCCATTGTGGAAAGAGAGCGTACGATTATGAGAGCGCATAAATTTTATTTACGCATTGCGATATACATATGTATGTACATATATGTTTACCCACGCCATGCTTACCGCTCCGACAGCACGTACTACCTTTGAACCAACGGCTTGTGCTATCATAGCATGGGCGCAGTTGCCGGTTTTTGCAGTAGGGTATTGTACAAGCATCAAGCAGTAATTTTTTTTGTTGTAGATTACAGCTTAAATTTCAATCAACTAAAATCCGATCGTTAAACAATAACATATATTAAAAATAAAACAGTTTATTTGATCCTTTGATTCCCATTGCTCAATGCAACTTTTGGGAATTATTCTCTAGATTTCCTGCAACGCCAAAAGTCTCGATATGAATTTTACAGATGCTCATTTATTCAGCCTGCACTTTTAACCCCCGAAACTGCCCTACGACTATGAAAAATGCCGATACGCAGAAAAGCTCTGTTTTTTTTATTGGGGTGTAAAAAAAATTTGAATGAGAAACGCACTGTAACTTGCGCTCTCACCGAATTACTCTCATATTGTAATAAATCATTCATGTTAACCCGCGCGCTCTCTCTCTCGCTCTGTGTGTCTACAATAACTGCATGTGTGTTGGTGAAATTTAAGTACATTTAACTTCTTATTGCGCTTTGCTTTGTTATTGTTGTTTCTTGACGCCTTCTGTGTGTGACATCATGAGCGTGAGAAAATACCAATTACAGACATTGGGTGGTTGGTTCAAACCAACTTACTTGCACACATACACACTTGTTTATAAATATGTGTGCATGTAATCTAACCCCGAGCGGAGTGCTCGTAAAGCGATTACAAAGCATTTGGCAAACTGCAAATATGTACCGTTTTTAAGTGGCGCCCGCATAGAAAAAGTGGGTCATAGCACATAATAAAGCTCAACTTACAGCAATTAATGAAAGTCATTCATGAAAGCGATCAACCAGTCACAAAACCAAAACAAATGTTTATTTTTCAGCTTACATAATCGTGGCTTGTGTTTATCATTCAAACAAACAAGTTTTCGAAGCTATTTTTGTAAACATGTTGAGTGAGTCTAATGACGTCACGCTTTGGTGATTGCATTGCGTTTTGTTATTGTCAAAACTAGAAGTTGACCTTACAACCTGAAGCTGCCTGCCGCCTCACGGCAAATTAGTTATGCTCAGACATCCACTTATTATTATTATTCTAATCTAAATCTGTGCAATCATTAAACATAAGGTCGCCACGACGAATGTATTGTTGATGATATTTACTGAATTTCGCATCAATCAGCTGTCATCAAACTAACAGCTGTTAACAGCGCAGAGCTAATAACATTTCTCTACAGAAGATCTTTTTAAAGTGCCACAGGCTGTAGAGGGCGTGTTAAATCCCATAAAACAAGCACATAAAACTATTAAACAACAGCGAACGCATGATTTAATTGGATAAACAATAGTGGCTACAACATCTGGACAGCCCCCAAAACAACAACAAGAATTTCAATATGTTATTGTTCATGTAAGTTTTATTATACAGCGTAAACCACTGTCGGCCGTAAAATGTTAAGTGGAAACACTTGACAGGGCAACAGGGGCGTGGCTATAAATAGCTATTGTAATTTTAATGATAACAGAGAGCAGCTGCTGTTAACTTTTTAACACCAGTTGTCAAAATGGACGTTTAGTCATAATATTAGATGAATGGACGTGCTGTAATGAAGCATTAAAAAAATTAAAAACTTATTTCACAAGAACCATAGCCAAAAAGTCTTTCGTGTACTGTATTTTGTTGTAAAATCTTATATACTGTAGCTTAGGAGAGTAAAACAAACAAACATTTGAAATCTTTTTGAATCAATCTTTTTATGTTTATAAATTTTAAGGTGACTGACACACCTCACGGTTCTGGAGGAACCCTAATTCCTAAGTTGTCTGAAATTATTAAAAAGTCCACAACTTTCAAATACTATAGTGTATTCTTTTAAAGTTTTTCAAGTTAATTGAAACCTCAAAAGCTGTTAACGGCAAATTGAGCAATGAGCTTTAACATGTGATAAAAATCTGTTAAGAAATCCCAATCAAAAATTCCCTTATTGCCAGGTACTTTTATATTGTGTATTTATATGTTAAAATTTCACTTTAAACATTAAACAAAGCAGTGTTAATTTTGATGATGTTTATGATCTTATTAACATATTGACTTTGTGGGCTTGTTGGGTGCCGCTCTCCGATTTCGTCCCTGACTTGTTGGCTATATTTAAACCGATCAATCTGCAACGTTCTGTTTGGGTTTGAGCAAAAACTGTTCGCATAAACAATTGTTTCCTCTTTCGAATTTCAGTTTTCAGCACTTTTCAATATTTTGGTTGCCTAAAAATAAACCGAATGCTATTCCATTTATTTCGCACCTAACCATAAAGTTGCTCACTTTAATGGAAAGGCAAACGCACAATTTTTTTTTCCTTTTTTTTTTTGATATTTAATTTTTCAAATATTGACCTAAGCGCTAAAAGCGCTTTTGTATATAGACATTCATCTAGTTTTTAACCCAAACACAAATGAGACGGAAAGTCAATTAAAAAGCGAATGGTATTCGGGTCCTTCAAAGAGTGGCCAAAAATATTTGCACAAAAATTAAGCTATGTAAACCATAAAGACTATTAGCCATCAAAGTATTTTTGTAAACACACAGAGCCACATTTACCAAAGTCATAAAAAGGCAATTAAAAATCGCGCCGAGAACTGTCCACAATTTGATTTGTTTGAATTGCGGCATTTGCATATGTCTAGAAAACATCATTCGTGACCGATATTTACGTGCAGAAAATATTAAAATTAGTTTCGAAATATCTATTTATAGTTATACATTTCATATGTTAGACATTTGCCATGTGGGCGTGGCGTGGGCTCTGCTAAAAATATAGAGAACACAAATCCCACATCCAGAATATGCGCGCACGTCATAATAGGGGAATAAATATTTTGCTTATACTTAATTCAATTTTATATAAGCTTATGCAGATTACATTTATGTTATTTTAAGCAAGACAAACCAATTAAGAAAATGAATTAAGATATAAATCAATCGTATATTGAGAAAGTATATATATCGATATATATCGAAAGGCGCCTTCATTTGTTAAATTCTTCAAAATCGATAGATATCGATTTCCATAAGATAAGCATAGCTTAACACATAAGATTTCGACTGATATATATAGTTTATTTTTGTTGATTCTTCTTTAAACCTCAAAGTTTCGAATCTTCTACCAATTAATTTCTTACTAAAATGTATGCTTAATTCTATTTTGACTATTTAATCCTTTATTTTTTAAATAAGCCAAAAACCAACAAATACTTGCGACAATCCCTCGGAAAATGAGTACAAAAATAAATATATGTTTGCAATGAGAAAACCCAGAAAAAAAACAAAGAAAGAAATGCTGACAAAAACTTAGAACTCTATTTTTAATCGTTTTCGTCGCCGCGTGACAAGACAAGTTCGTGCAATGTGAAAAAACGGCTCAAAATTTGAAAATAGCAGGAAAAGCAGGGCGACCAAAGGAACTAAATTTAGCCGATTCCCTAGTCGACATATTATACCAAACATGAATATATATATATATAAATGTGCATAGACTAGCCCGTGTTTATTTTATTTCTCGCCTTTTGGCCGGCTTTGTTGCCTAACAAGACAATTGCAACAACAACAAAAACAACAACAACAACAAAGTGCGAGGCAAATGCAATTTATAAATAACTGAATGAAGGCATTTCCCTTGTGACATCAGCGTTAGCATCATCCGAACATGAAAAGGCATTTTCACGCAGCGCCTTTGTCTCTAAACAACTTTTCAATTTGCCCATGTATGTGTATTATGCACATACATAGATACATACATCAATAGACGCGGCACAGACTAGCTGCGTTTCAGTATAAAAAGTGATCTCATTGCCGTTATACTATATACATATATGTATATAAGTATCTATAGTATATATACTTGCGTCTATATGCAAGTCGTATAACGCAACAAAAGGCTTTAATACTCGTAAACCTTGTCGACGAAAAGTGTGATCACCACACGTTTGACTTTGGTTTACAGATCAGATTTGTTGAGGCACACAAAAGCGTTTACAATAACAAAATCTAGCCCAATTGATCAGTTTGGTAATACGAACAATATTACAAGATCAAATGCAAGCTTATTGTAAGGATGTGGTTTAAAATCCAATGGGTTTGGTGATGTGATCTATAGATCTATCTTAGGTCTGGGCCTAGGCTTTAAATAAGAAGGTACATATAAACATACAATATATATACAAACATACATAGAAACACAAACATGCATAACAACAAGCATCAAAGTTCTAGAAATTATAAAAAGAGATGTAGAAGTGATCAAGAGTTGAAAATTTAATAATTTCTTTGTCTTAGCAAACAGCTTTTGTCTGCTTTAACATAATGATCGCTAGTAATAAGGATATTCCCCGCTACACAAAAGGAAATTTAATGAAAAGGAAATTTATTTACGTAATTAACGTGTTGCTAGAGACATCTGTGGGGATGTTTGAGAGGAAATGTAGGGAACATTCGCGTAAAATAGAAAGAAACATATATACAAGAAAGGAAATTTGATAAAAAGGAAATTTCAATAAATACACGTATTGTTAGAGTCATTTATGGGGATATTTACATTCACGGTAATTACGCGCGCCACAATTCAAAAAAAGAAATAATGGATCTAAAGGTATATATATATATACAGTCTTGAATCGATGAATAATGTCGGCTAAATAGTTTTGGCTTATATATACCTTCTATGTTAAAATGATTCAATGCAGCTTGTGCGTTTTAAAATGCCTATAAAACCTTTACGACTTGGCAGCTAGCAACAGTTCGTGTTAAGCACATTAAAACATTTGACTATATCCTACATTTTACATGTGCGGTAATTGTGAAATTACATTAGTTTTGAATAGATTACTATGCTATATCTAAGTGAAATACATCATATAACGCACTTAGCAAGATATCGTGATGCATCAATATTTGCACGCCCAATAACAATAATATGATCAAGTGACCGATTGATAAATGGAAAATTTGGAGCAACCGTTGACAATTGTGGCACTTGGACAAACAACGGGCCCCCGGGGGGGCTGGTCCACGTCAAGTGCGAGGCCTTATAGTCGCTGTACGCGCTGATAACTGAAACATACAACCTATATCCCGCTCCCACATCTACGCCATTGGCTGTACAAACACAAGTTGGGGCCCACGATAAGAGCAGCCCCTGGCGGCAGCGGCAGCAGCGGCAGCAGCAGAGGCAGCAGCGCAGCATCGGCCTGGTTTATAATCAGTTCCACCTAAACTCTACTCAGTCAAGATCACATAGTCAACACGTTTAGAATGTCCACGCTGGAAAACGAGGTGACATTTCGCAAGAGAACGGAACTCAGCCAAAATCTGGAGGCACAATTCCACAGCTCCTCCTCCACAGAGTTCATACTAATCACCGATCATCGCACCTCCAAGCACAAGAGTCTCGAGCAGCTGGAGGCAACCAAAGAGGCAAATGATCAATCAGGCGACACCTGCTGCAGCCGCCAGTGCAGCAATCTCTGCCGCCTGAAGACCCTCAAGAAGCGTCTGCCCATACTCGGCTGGCTGCCCAAATATAACAGAAGCGACGCCTTTGGCGATCTTATAGCGGGCCTCACCGTGGGCCTAACGGTCATACCCCAAGGTCTCGCCTACTCGGGCGTCGTGGGTTTGCCGCCCCAGGTAAGAGCCCCCCAGGTGTTTGTGTGTCTGGGCAAATATGTTTCTGTCAGCCTTATCTTGACGGTTGTAGGGTTCGTTTTAGTAGAAGCTCATTATAAATCAAAATACAAGTATAGCTGTTCTTGTTTTAAGTGCGCATTGCATATAAACAATTATATTTGGATATGAACAAATAAATTCCAGAAATTATATGCCTATATTTAGCTGGAACTTGCAGCGAAAGTTGTTGTGAAATATTGTGAAATTATACGCGCATCGAGGCTCTAATTAACACTTTCACAAAATCCAATTGAAGATAGGGTAATTTTCAATTCTCAGCTAAATATATACCTTTTTCAATATGTTAAAAAATAACATTTTTGAATATTCGCTGAAATTGTTGGCTAGAGAACGTTAAATTTAATAATA
The DNA here is from genome assembly GCA_035045725.1 of Drosophila ezoana. Taxonomy (NCBI): domain Eukaryota; kingdom Metazoa; phylum Arthropoda; class Insecta; order Diptera; family Drosophilidae; genus Drosophila; species Drosophila ezoana. The sequence goes on from JAWNOU010000092.1 coordinate 8,913,691, forward strand.
GAAATTTATGTTAACTTTCAACTTTTTAATTTCACAATTGAAGCAATACAGTTTTAAAGTCACCGCCTTATGACTACAGTTTTAGAGTCCTCAAATTTGGGTTGTTGTGATACGAAATTTGTGAAAATATTATCCACAGTTTACAGGTCACAGTCGCAGGTATTTAGTCACAGTTTTAAAGTCGCAGTTTTGTGTCCACAGTTTTAGACGCTTACGTACAAACGTATTTTAATCACGCTTTTGAAAATCGTAAATATATGTTAACAGTTTGAGAGTCTCGGGCACCGTTTAGAAATCAGAGTCACCTTTAGAATCACAGTTTTAGAGTCCCCAAGTGTGTTTTGTAGGAGTAATAATGTGTATACAAATTTCCATAAAATTTATTTCTGCTAGCTTTAAAGCCACACTCGAAGGTAATGAAATAATGAAAATACAGTTTTAGAGTCTCGGTTACGGTACGGCCTGTATGGGTCAAAAAAAATCCTAACCAAAATACCTAGCCCTTATTCAAATGAGAAACAGAGTTTGAATGCATTCACTTTGAGCTGCCTCCACCTAAACTTTCCAACACTGTTTTCCATTACAGTACGGTCTGTATGGATCATTCATGGGCTGCTTTGTGTACGTGCTGCTGGGCACATGCAAGGATTGCACCATTGGCAGCACAGCGGTCGCCTCGCTGATGACCTACCAGTTCGCCCAGGGCTCCTGGCAGCGTTCGGTGCTGCTCACCTTTCTCACGGGCTTCATCGAGCTGCTGATGGCGGTCTTTCGGCTGGGCTACCTGGTGGAGTTTGTCTCGGGGCCGGTGAGCGCCGGCTTTACGAGCGCCGTCGCCTTGATTGTATGCACCTCGCAAATGAAGTACATTCTGGGCGTGAACAGCGACGGAGTATCCTTTCTGCAGCGCTGGATCAGCATGATCAGCGACATTGCCCATATACGCGTCGCGGACAGCTGCCTGGGCTTCGGCTGCGTGGCGCTGCTGCTGGCCATGCGATCCTTGGGCCGACTGAGCCTAGGACCCAAGGATGCGACGCAACGCAATGGCTGGCAGCGTGCTGTGAATCATTTGATACGCTTTGTGGGCATCTCGAGGAATGCAACTGTTGTGCTGGCCACCACGGTGCTGGCCATGCAACTGGAGGCTGGCGGCCGGAATCCCTTTGTCTTGACCGGCTATATACCGCCGGGCCTGCCAACGCTGGCGCTGCCGCCCTTCTCCATTGAGCCGCAGCTCGGCAATGCCACGGCCGGCATTGCGCCCGTGCCCGGCGAGACTTTCCTGGAGATGGTGCACAATTTGGGCTACGGCCTGCTGATCGTGCCGCTCATAGCGCTGCTCGAGAACGCGTCGGTGTGCAAGGCCTTCGCCAAGGGCAAGCACATCGATATGACCCAGGAGCTGATTGCCACGGGCGTGGCCAACATTGCCAACTCGCTCTTCAGTGGCTATCGGAGCAACAGCGGCCTGGCCCGCTCGGCCATCAACAATGCCAGCGGCTGTCGCACCAGCATGTCCAACCTATATATTGGCCTGGTTGTGGTGCTGGCTCTCAGCTTTCTCACCGAGTACTTTTGCTTTATACCGCGAGCGGTGCTCGCGGCCATACTCATCTCGGCGGTCATCTTTCAGGTGCAGTACCAGATCGTAATACCCATGTGGCGCAGCAAACGTAAGTCGCTGGCAATGCAGCTAATCCCTAACCTCAGCTCAAGTGCGCTTCTCTTGCAGGCTCGGATCTGGTGCCTGGTGTCTTGGCGTTTGTCACGTGCCTGGTGCTGCCGCTGGAGATCGGCATCCTGGTGGCCATTGCAGCCAATCAGCTGTTCATTCTCTATCACGCGGCTCGGCCCAAGGTCCTATTGGAGCAGCTGGAAACGGAGCAGGGCATTCAGTTCATAAAGATCACGCCCGATCGCTGCCTGATCTTCCCCTCCGTGGAGTTCCTGCGCACCATGGTGCTCAAGTCGGGCAGCCGCACCACGTTGCCCATTGTCATCGACTGCACCTATATCTATGCGGCCGATTTTACCGCCGCCAAGGTCATCTCCTCCATGGTTGATGACTTTCGCTCGCGCCAGCAAAAGATCATATTTTTCAATCTGAAGCCCAGCGTGGTCAGCATTTTCGAGGGTCTCAACACACGCCTGGTGCTCTGCTACAACATGCACGCTCTCAGCCAGGAGCTCAGCTCGACTGGATTGGATCGCTCGCACTCGATGGACACCCTAGAAGAGGTCGAGCGAGGCTCGGGCCCGGATTGCGTGAGCACGGCCAGCACACTAAGCCTGGCCAGGAGCTAAGCAGACAATTCAACTCTTGAAATATATATATATACAGGTGCTATAATATTCCCTAGGAACTTGGAATATCCAGGTGCTATAATATTCCCCAGGAACTTGGCAACTTGAATCGTGCATTTAATTTATCCTAATAAAGTATTATTATTTTCAAACTTAGTTAAAACATTTGAATTATTTTCAGCTTTAAAAATAAGGGCTCAAAATTTATCTGCTTAATCTTTCCCTATGTCTATAGTAGGATATTTTGCCAAGAAAAATGTTTTTCAGATTTAGATGTCAAATTGATCAAGAGGATCAAGCCATGAACAAAAAGCCAATCCCTAATAAAATCGGTTGAGTTTTGAGCGAGATATGGGGTTGGGAAATTTCGACCTATGTTTAAATAGAATATTTGAGGGTACCATTTTCACATGAATTTTGATCAAAACTAATGTTGCCAGATTTATTATGATTACAGTTCTCAATATTAAATATTTGAAAAACCCTTTAAAAATTCTTACAAAAAAAAAACAATTACCTTTTATCAAAAGAATTGTACTTGAATTTTTATATGAGACCACAAAACAACATTTTGTTCAATTTGTAAGCTAGTGTAATTAAAAAATATCTCAAAATAAATAGTTACCTATGTACAATATGTTCAATTTATGTCATACTCTGCATTTAAGTATTGTGTCAAAAGTACCAAAAGTCTTCATATATATTTAATGGCATTTATAGTATTCACAGACATTGAATGCTTTGGTCTATTGGCGATTGCAAATTGGGTTAAAAATAGACTAGGAAAAATTCTCTGGGTCACCTAGGTGCTTGACTAGGTTATTCGCTGTAGCCAAGTCTAAATTTCACTTAAGTTATGGAAGATGTAAAGAAATTAAGAATAAGATATGAGGAAATATAGAAATTACAAGGCTTGTTAAAAGCTCTAAGCGCAATAAAGTCAATGAGTCAACAAAATGTTGCCAGTTTCTATTATATTTGTATAAATATTGTATATATTTGTTTTTACCAACACTGGTTCAACTTTATTACAGGGTATACGCATACCCATACATTTCTAACATGACAATTTCACTGAGAGCACAAATATTGTCCCCATGTTGCACATCTTTAGACTGGGCGCTATAAGGCGGCGACACTGATCGACGTGGGCGACTGGGTCAAGTTCAGATGACACATTCGCAGTGCCCAAGCTGAGTCAGCACCAAGTGCAGTGCGAGACCAAAATGTGTCTATATGTATGTATATGTAGATGCACACACATGTAAGTGTCAAAGAAAATGGCAATTGACAATTTCCCTTTAAAAACTTTTGGGCTAACCTAGCGTGAAAGGCTTTCAAGAACCTCTATAAAGATACGTAGCTTAGGATGTGGTTAAAATACCTGTTCGCCTGCTTGAAGCACACATGTTTATTTTCGAGTTAATTCAGCTTTAACACAAATTCACTTATGTATTTTCTAAGCACATATCGAACTCCTTCGATTTGGGCATTAAAAGGTACTTTTATCGAACTATCGATTGCGAACTATCGATTATCACAATTCGTTTGGGTATCATATCGCATCACATATCGATAATTTTAATGACAGCTAACGTTCGAAACGTGTCAAACTGGGGCGAATCCTTTCAAGAAGAAGAGCCCAAAGAGAAAGCACTGCAATCGTCCGGAGCAGTGTGTCCACTTAAATTTAGAATGAGAAAACGCAAGGTTCAAGCAACTCGCGCCGGCACAGATCCTTTGGCCTTACCATCGAGAAAACCATTTGCAGTGCCATATTCAAATGTTCAGAGCCCGAAAATTGAATACAATCATTTCCAAACAAGGGAATCAACTGGAGGCTCGGGCAACAGCCGGCCCAAGAAACTCAAACAGCTGCTTTATGACGACTTCAACGAGGAGAATAATGAAAATCAAGAGCCGGCGGTCCCTATACGTGACAAGCTGCCGGAAAGTCGCGCCGTGAAGATCAAGCCAGTGCAGCGCATACTCAATGGAGAGATGGGCAGAAATGTGCAATCAATGCAGCCACTGATGAGCATGGACAAGGAGCTGTGCCCTATGCTGTCAGAAGAGGAACAAGAAGGGCTGGCAGAAGTCGAGCCTGATCTGGTAAAAACTTCGCGAAGCAATAAGGCAGTCATGGTCATCAAAAAATCCCCAAGTCCATTGCTGCAGCAATCCAAGGCCCATCCAGGCAGCTCACTCAACCAGACTACCACGCAATCCCAGAAGAACGGGCATATTGTAAAGCAGGTGACCTATTACGACACCTGGTACGTGATTCGACCCAAAATTGTTCCATCCGAGACACGCCAACAGCGGCATTATTTGGAACTACCATTGGTCAAACTGGCCAATGCTGCCAAGCACATGAAACTGCCATCGAACAGTTGGAGCAGCAAGGTCACACTGTACAAGGTGGCGCCGGCAGTGCTGCAGCGTCACACCTTGACCATCTTCACCGGCGATCTGAAGGTTCACAAAATACCCGAAAGAGAGCGCCACAAGTATCAGCCATCCTGTGTGATCTTCCGCCGCGAATTGCCTCCTCAGGAGCGCAACAAATGCCATGTGCCCTACGATCGTGTCGTCATCTTCAAGCACAAGCAATTCACCGTCAACTTCGACGGAAAACTGGTCAATCTAAATGGTTCACCCGAGGCGGTCACCTGTCTGCAGGATGTGCAAAAGTTACTGGATATACTCGAGAGCATGACATTGTCTCACTCGATGATTGAAATCGTAACACCCAAGTGAGCGAAAGTGTATTCTTACATGGCACTTAATAAATACCATAAAAAATACTAACATACCATATAATACCATTTATAATAACAGTACATTACATAAATGATCTAAAACCAATAAAATACAAACTAATCACTCACCTTGCAGCTGCAGGATTGTCATTTGATATTCGGCCAGCTTCTCATCGATGTAGTCCTGAGATTGATTCGCAATAATTTCGGCAGTCGATGGTCCAAACTCCTCCTCATCGTCATAGATCACATATGACCTGGGCTGCGGCGGCTCCAATGGCACCCCAATAAAATCAATCTGATCCTGTCCGTGTTGTCTCGGTTGCGGTGGCAGCGCTGGTCCGCCCGGCTGGCGTAGATATTGTGGCGGCGGCGCCGGCTGCGGATAATGCGGCTGCTGATGCGACAGCGGCGTCTGCCGGCTGCTGTATGTGAAATCCGAGCTGGGCGTATGGCAAACGATGGGCGACGGCGTCGGCGACAGCTGAAACGAGCTGGTCGGCTGGCCGCCATACGAGTTCTGATGATGCAGCGGCGCCGGCCGATACGGACGCGGCGCTGGCCCGGCTCCATATGGATAGCCCGCCGGCGGCTCGAACATGCCCGGTGGCTGATACGGCGCCGGCGACTGATTGCCGCCGGGCCATTGTGGACGCGGATGCGGCATATTGTTGTTGTTGTTGTTGCTGCTGCTGCTGCTGCTCATGGGACGCTGGCCGCGCAATTGCGTTGCCGGCGACATGGCATGCCCAAAGGGACGCGGTCCGGATATGATGGGCGGCGGGCTGGGCGCTGTTGTCCACGGCGACGGCGGCCGATACAAAAATGATGAGGGCGACGGTGAGGCGGCATTGGGTGCACGTGGATTCCAGCCACGTGGTCCATGGCCAAACGGCGGCGGCGGCTGTTGCTGCCCGGACATTATTTTTCACAGCTATCACAGCCTTTCGTTGGGTTCACTTCTATTTTGGGTTCTATTGGCAATTACTTTGACTTAACGAAACTCTTGCTTATTGATTGGAGATGGGCATATTACACTGTGAGTACAGAAAAGATGGTTACACTAGGTCACAAAAGTCTGCGCTTAGTTCAACTTGGGAGTTTTTTTTAAAAGGAACTGTCTCCATTCCTCAGCACAGTCTAGTCTAGAAGATTGGCTCGATTCTTCAGCACAGTCTAGTCTAGAAGATTGGCTCGATTCCTCAGCACAGTCTAGTCTAGAAGATTGGCTCGATTCTTCAGCACAGTCTAGTCTAGAAGATTGGCTCGATTCTTCAGCACAGTCTAGTCTAGAAGATTGGCTCGATTCTTCAGCACAGTCGAGTCTAGAAGATTGGCTCGATTCCTCAGCACAGTCGAGTCTAGTCTAGTCTAGTCTAGTCTAGTCTAGTCGAGTCTAGTCGAGTCTAGTCTAGTCTAGTCTAGCCTAGTCTTGTCTAGTCGAGTCTAGTTTCTAGCTCCTAAGTTCACACTTTGTTCATTATTGGATAGCGATCACCTGAGCGCAGGCAACCCAATTCTGTCAATACACAAATAAATCATGACCTATTCTAAAATTCCTAGTCTCTTGGCTCTGATGATGAAATTGTGCTATTTTCCAACGGAAGTGGGCTAAATGTTTATACGATTTTTTCGCACTCGATTTCGATGCTTTTCTTTTATTCTAGTCTAGTTCGACTTTTTTAAAATTGGCGCTGACGCCATCGCAAGCATTTTCTTCATTTTTTTTTTATATATGGCGGAAAGTGTTCGCTTTTAAGTTGCCAATTTTTTAAAGATTTCTTTTCTAGTTTAGTTGTCACATCGTGTGTTTAGCATATACTTTAGTGGCACATAATTTACACTCTATGATTATTAATTTTGAGCAAAATACGAGAACACACAGCACAGCACAGCCAGATTAGCTGGCTGTCAACGTTTTGAAGGTCTCCGTCTCTACGCAAACCCAAACGTGTGTGATATATACATATATGCTCTAGGACATAAATACTACACATGCTGCCTGGCCAGTCGACTGATATCATTCATAAACATAGTGTGGAAGATGGCGAAATATCATTTAAATATCTATATCATATACATATATTCGAAAAGTTTTTCGTTTTCGCTTAATTGCATTTCAAGTGAACTCAAAGAATTTCAAAAATTATGAAAGTGAAATTGGCAAAATAATGAATTATTTTGCAATAAGTAACAATGTTTCTTTTTATTAGATACAGTAAGCATTCGCTAAAGAAAATCGGAATTCGATTTAGTTAAGTTATTTTTAAGCTAAATTCGATTTCAGATTCTAGAAGTCCAGAAGATATAATATAAAATTATATACTCAAAAATTGAAACGTTTCGAAAAGTTCGAAATTTTAAAAACTTTTCCATTATAAATATAAAAAATACTAAAAATTTCTATTCGAATTCATCCAGAAGCCATAATATAAATATATTTATATACTTCCAATTTCTCCTATCTATTATAAATATATTTTTATATCTTTTTTTAAAAAAACAAATAAATATATATATTTTTATATATTTTTTTAAAGAAATATTCAAAAATTTTAAAATTTATATGTTTTTTAAATAATTAATTATTGTTATTAATTGAAAATTATATTTTTGACGTAAATGAAAAGAAAACATTGCCCAAAAATAAAATGTTTGTAAAGTAATAAACTAAAAGAATTAATTGAAAACAAAGCATTAAATTCTAATACTTAATCGAAGCCTGAACAATAACAAGTATTTTTCTAATCAATTTTTAAAAGCAAATAAAATAATTGCATGTTCTTTCTAGCCAGTTTCTACTGTAGCAATTTTGCCAAAAGGAAATTTAAAAAAAAAAATTTAACGTTTCTCATCTGCTCTCAATATGCAGCAAAATTTTGACTTTTAATGTCCAGCGGAATATGATAATTTGCACAGTGTAGGCGTTTTATAAAGATCAGTCCCCAAAGCACATTTTCCGCAGCGGAAAAACCATGCAGACTTTTCACTCTTGCGGCATAGCGTTGGGTGCTTTCGAATGGATTCAAAAATAGAAATGAACTCAGTTCGTTAAACTTTTGCTCGGAAAAATCATGCTGAGCTCCCATTGCCGAGTGCAGCATGCTTCGATTATTCTTCCCCAAGCACCCCCTCCCCCCCTCAAGCCCCTCAGCCTCTGCGTCCTAAAGTGGGGTAGCCCCCTCTTGATTGCCGTACATTTAATGGTGTTTTAATATAATTGCTTTAAGTGCACTCGCATTAACTAGCACATGATTAGATACAGTATTTTTGTTTTTTGGTTTTTCGTCAAGTGGAAAACGTGTTTTTTTCCACGTTTTTCATTTGTAGCTCTCGAAAAAACAATGCTGCGATTATGTAATCCGTTTTTTAGTTGTGTGTGTTTGAGCATTGGAAATTGAAATTGAGTAATTGGAACCAACCATTTGGAGAACTAAACACGTTATTCGATTTATATATTTGCAAAGACACAAGACACAAAAATCGGCTTTGATTAAAATATATATCTTTCTATATATGCACTTGTATATATAGACCGTATATATGTATTCTATGTGCTGTGAAAACTTTCGATATTTGTTGAGGAAAAAACCGAGAACAACACTCGACGACCACGAAACACTAACTGAATCGCCAGCACAAACGACAGCGGCCAAATTATTGTTGATCTTGAGGGAAATTCAAATCTAGGAAAATGGGGAAAATTCTTTGCACGAACATGCTCCTCGGCAACGCCAACGTCAACGTCAAACTCACCGAACTTTTCGCCGAGACGCGTCGAGGCTCTCCCTAGCCGGCAATTGAAAGAGCGCGCATGCTCCCAGGGAGGATTTGGGCTTTCTTTTGTTGTCGCTTTTGTTTACACATCGCGTTCTAAACAAAACGGATGCCAAAAGCGAATGGACGATCAAAATGGCGCCAACAACGAAACGTGCAAGAAGCGCAGACGCGGGCTGCTTTTAAAGCGCCAGAATCAAATATTTCCAATTTCCTCAAATGTTAGCGCTGTGAATTTGAAGCTCTAAAATAAAGGTTAAAATTGAGTTATTTGTTTGCATATAAGACCAAAAACAAAGGGTAACAATTATTTAATTGCTTGCGTGCGAAGCTTACGTACTTACAATATAAAGCAATGTAACAAGAACATGTAACAGTAAATGTTAACAGGCGCTTCTTTGCAGCAACTGCATCCAAATTCTTGTTGCAACGTGCTTCAAATAGTGCTTTTCCGTCGTTGTTTTAATTCACAATTCATTAAATTAACAATATTTATATTTCTAGCATACTCACGAAGGCTTTTTAAGTACAGTTCCAATACGAACTTTCTTACTTGCCGCATGGACACATTTTGCCATTTTATCGATATATCGGTATTTTGTATCAGCTCATTCGATTTGTGTGCACAACTAATTATCGATATAAGGCATGTAAAATATTAGTATTTTGGGGCGTTTGTCAACATTTCCAACGTCATTTCCATAAGTCAATGAAGTCAATAAGCATACAGAGACAAAGTAGAAGAACGATCTGGAAATTAATATCTGTCGTGTGGTTTAAATTATTTTACTTCGTGACTGTTTTTCAAATTGTTAACCGTTTTATCGGAAGCTCTGTTGTCCACCAGATTAGTTGTCCACCAGTTTTAAGAGATACGTTACATCTGCTGTTAAATGGGGAGCAGAAGTTGCTGAACTGTTAATCTATGTGCGAATGTGTGCTGGACAATCTGTTAAATGGTTGAGGAGCATAAGCTGTAAAGTGCACGCCACACAGCTTCTGTCAGCTTACAAGCCTAAGGCGCCATCTACAGCTTAGTATTGAATTTATTATCAGACAGCCGTTAACATGCCGCCAATTTAAATTTGAATTCAAAATTCGAGAACACGTCGAAAAGTACGTTGTAAGCAAACTCTAGCATATTTTTATATAAAAGAATCTACTTGATTTATTCAAAGAAAAAGCGATTTATATTTTATTTGCATTGAACACACAACATGCTTAAAGACTTTATTTATTTATCGTTATCGATTTATTGCATTGTATATCTTGTCAACATTTTTCTGCATTTAAGCATTATTTTGCCATGTTTTTAGTACAGTGTTTGCATTTATTGCATTGCTTACACACTAATTAATAATTATTAATTAATAGAAATTAGGTTCACAAATTTTTACGATATTTGTTGTTGCTGTTGTTTGTTATTGTTAATTGTTCATTGAGGTTAGGTTTAATTGAAAGACTATTAAAACAATATTGCATTTGGATATTTGTTTTTATTATTTTGTATTTTATTTAAATGGTTTTCAAATTGATCTACTCTTGATTGGCAACATCTTTGGATTAAATGCAATTTACAATTACTTGTGGGGGGAGTAGAAAGTATATCAATTTATATTGAATGGGCATAAGTGTGTGTGTGTGTGTGTGTGTATTGTATTTGAGTGTTGGCTAAGCGCATTTTGCTCGCATCGAGTTGAAATCTGTAAATATATTCCTCTATATGTATACATATATTGTGTTATTATTGTTAGTATTGCGTTTTAGCATTTAGTTAAATTTGTATTTATTTTTTTGTTTTTGTTTTAATTGCTTTGCATAAACGTTTCTGTTGCTTTCTCATTTGTGACACGCAAAAACAGTGTTGTAAATTACAAAAATATATCTCGTTTTCTTGTTGTTGTTGTTGTTGTTAGCTGTTGTTGTTGTTTCCAAACTTAAGCACTAAAACCCGAAGAAACAACACATTAAATGGTTTGCCATATATCATACACATGTATCCAGATCCAGATATACATATATATGTATGTTTACTTCTTATTACAATACAAAAGGTACGAAAGGCGCGACAAATTCCGCATAGCTTCCGTCGGAAACCAGCAGAATTTACACTAAAAATTGACTTAATTGTGAAAGTTAAAGAAAAACCAAATGATTAAATCGTTAAGAAGTTCCAATTCTTACTGTCTACATTGCAGAATCTAGAAAGTGTTTATAATTTGTTTTCAAATATTTTCTTTTTTTTTTCTATTTTATTTATTAACTTTTTGTTTTTGTTGTTTTATTTTTTTTAGCATAATAGGAAAACTTGAATTGAAAGCGGCAACTAGCACGAGTATCTGTTACTTTGTGACTTTATCTTTTTATATGTGTATAATGCATTTTCATTATGTTATTAGGTTGGGGATTTCTTAATACACATGCATATAGGTTTATTTCCTACTCGGCGCGACAGAGAAGCGAGGCAAAGCGAAAGAGCCGCATCCAGCTGAAGAGCTTCGACTCGATGAGATTCTCCTCCGCCGTCGAGGTGGTCATCGAGACCCTGGACGTATTGGAGGATTTGCTACTTCGTTTCTGCTGCATGATCCTGGGCGAGCTCATCTTCATAATCGAGTAAGTCGTCTTGACTGCTTGATGGGCGCACGCCTCAACGGGGCGTGGCAACGGGCACACAAACGTGTAAAGCAAACGCACGAGCTGCAAAAGAGAAAAGAGTATGGGAATTAGTGTACGTATTAGTCAAGTGCTGTTCCAAGTGCTCCAAGTGGCCCGTCAAGAGTGCCTCAAACCAAGAGCCACTGAGGATGCGACATGCGTATTATATGGAGCGTGACATTTGGACGGCTGTCAACGTTTGCCACAAAGCCCTCGGCTCACAAGAGGCAACTGCTGACAGTGTGCGCAAAACGCAAAACTTTGTTTATGCTTTATTGACTATTCCAACCCACACCACCCCCCCTCCCACTTCCGATTTCCGCGTCGATTGCCATCAAACTGATCTGACCTTGCCCGCTCTCCAGCTCTGTCAGAAATAGTGGCATGTGTGTGGCATGCTCCAGTTCCCCAGCCCAAACGAATGCTCGCCGGAATTAGGCGCTTCAATGACAAGCTCAACGGTTCGTTAAGAACAGAGCTAGGCAAATACATACACATATGTGTCGTGTTCTCATTCGTGACACGAACAACACGACGTGTTCGTGTTAGCAAATGAAATTTATAGCGTGTTCGTGTTCGTGGAAGGCGCGACAACACGCGTTCTAGAAAGATAAATATTATTCACAAAGTTTACCTATATATGTATAACATTTTCTTTGATATAATTTAATTTCGTTTAATTTATATTAAATTTTTGGAAATTCCAACCGCAAGTGTGAAAAAATCGCGAACAACTGATGTATACAACATTTTTGTTAACCATCCGAATGTTCTCAAACTCATTTTCAAATAAATTTGAGAAAACTTATTTGATACGTGTCTTACACTTTTCGCAAAATCCACCCCTGTTGGGTGAGAAATGCGGGTCAAAGGTTGAATGAACGAAAGTTTATTTTTCCGCTTCAAGCTGCGCCCCACGTAACTAAATTGGGCGGAAAACTTATGGTTCCTTATGCGTTGGAATTCAAACTCATTTTCAAATATCTATGTAAAATATAACTTAAAATGTGAAGTTCCTCTAGCGGAAAATTGTTATCTACAATTGAAAAAGAAATTGGGGCTTGTGTAATATAATATTCTGACAAGGTATATACAGACAAATATATATATATTTATACATACACATATATATATATATATATGAACACATACATAATCCAAAAGTCGTGTAGTATATAGTTTTGCAACTCCGCGTGTTTCCAAATCGTGGCTCGTGGCCTAATAGAAAAACACACATCTCTATTGAGTAAGCATGTGAATAAACACACGTATATGCATATGTATATGTATGTGCGTGTGTGTGTGTGTGTGTCAGTCAATGTTTTCACTAATTGACTGAAATCCTGCCGAACACAGTTCTACGTCATTTGCAATTATGCAATGCAATCGACACAATCTAAAACAAACTTTGCCCGCCCCGCCCCGCCCCGCCCCGCCGCGTCACCCCTCCTCCCACATCACTCAACCCCTGGAAACACTTCAGTCTCGTTGCTGCCCACGCCGTGTGTCGCCGGGTCTCGCAGCGCTGCAAATTAATTTCAATTCTCATTTAAGTTTTACAATCTCAGCGCTTTTCAGTTTCCAAACACAAACTGTCGACGACGACAACTGACAACAACAGCAGCAAAAACAACAACAACAACCAAGAAAGAAATATGTGTCATACAACAACAACAACAACAACGACGACAACAACAACGACAACAAATGCAACAGCTGAATGTGTAGACCACGCGACAAGGTTTTATTTATTTATGTTTATTTTTTGTTTACAGCAAATCCAAAATTATTTTATATATTGCTTTTTAGTTATTTTGTGTTTTGAATATTAAAACACAACATTTGCGCTTTTTTAATACCCTGCACAAATGGCTATGCAAAGTGATTTAGAAGTATTCACTATAATTATAGTTAGCTTTATCGCATGTACAACAGATATTAAAAACGAATTTAATTGATGTGATATAATAGATGTCTGAAATGACGAAGGAAACCTACCCAAAGCAGATAATTGTATAATATATTTTAATAGGTCAAAGTTTTAATCAATTTTAATAAACTCAAAGTTTTTCAAGCCGTTGTCAACTGGGCAACAAGACGGTGCTGGGGAAAGTTGTTTGAAAATTCTATTTTCCAGTTTTAATCAAACTCTTAAATACATCCATTGAGCTTGACTTAAACTAACCCCTTAAGCGAACAAGATGTTCTGGCTAAGAACCAAATTGTATTTTAATATTTAGCTTATCTTCAGCTTCTTTCATTGCAACAATCATAGTTTCAGTAAAAATAATATTGTAATAAAGATAAAAGGTTCCTTAAGAATTGAAGAAGAAAATGAGACGAGGCCGGATTTCCATTAAAAGCCTGTTTGCCTTAGGCGAGTTAAACCGATTATGCTGTTGTTTTGCAGTCAAGATCTTGTCAAGAATCACCATATCTTATAGCTCCCATGGGAAACATCTAACGTAAAAGAGCAGATTTGAGTACTTTTTATAGCTGCAGAGTATTTAAACTTCGGCAGCTAAAAGAGTAGCACTTACATCTTGTTATTTCTCATTTGAATTCGCTAGAAAAATATCTTGGCTGCAACGTTATCCATTCCATTTTTCTTTGACAAAAACATTTGGAATTGGGGAATGGAAATGGGATTGGGAATTTTTAGTTTCGTGTTGCGCTTTAATCTTGCGATGCGAGTTATGCAGCAGCTGCGGCTGCTGTCGCTGCCCACGCGGCTGCCAGCCGCCCCGTGCCCCCCACCCTTCCACTTTGCCATTGGTTGACACTTTGTCGCCCAGTTGTTTTCTGTGTTTAGGGGAGGGGGGCAACAAATGATGGAGCTTTTTCCTGGGCAAGCGAGGGCGCGCATATGTTTTATTGCATTGCCGTTAGCAGCGGGACGTATACGTGATGTTTTTATTACCGTTAAATTAAAAGCAGAGGCGAATGGAGATGAGCTGGTGATACTTATCAATCGATGAGATGCAGAGAAACGAGGGGCCCATAACTTGTGCCGCGTGTCTGTGGGCGCCAGCTGCCTTAATTTATGAGTGCCTAGTGTCAAATTCCAATAGGAATCGATGATTAGGCATGAACAGAACACTAATTTGTGGTGCCTATAAATATACGCGGTCTGGCAACCTCATCTTCTGTCACTCTCCCTCTTCCTCTCTCTTTCTAATTGGCTCGTGTGTGCCGTCACATGGTCACACTGACCCAATTGGCTGGCAACTCTTCAACTGCTAACTGCAGTTTGAGCCGATGCCAAACTCAATTATCAATTTGCGCTTTTCATTCACGAAGCCTCTGGCCACGTTTCTATTTCGTTCAGTTTCAATTGCCAGAGATGACGCGCGATGCATTCGTTCAATTGACAGCAGCAGCAGCAAAAAAAGCAGCGCGTAGTGAGAGGCAGAATAAGAGCCAAGGGGCTGACATGTAAGCTATAGGCTGCGCTGCTTCTATGCAAATGCACAGTTGACTTAGTTGCATATCCCAGTTGGAAACTTGACGAAGACGTGGCCTTCAACTGGTTGTCATTTTGCTGACATCGCAGGTCTCTCGTCACGGCATGCTAGTCATTTGGTAGGACACGCTGGATGACTTGTCAGCAGCATTATCTTCGAGCGCCCTAATTTTGGCTTGCTTTCAAATACGAAAAATGTTTTATGAGTGCAAATACACTGGGTTAAAGTAGCAGAGAAGTTAGACTTTATCTGCTGTAACTATTATTGAAGGATTTGATCGAATTATTATTTAAGATTTAAGTTCAAGAGTACCAAATTGTTGTTTGAGAAAATCCTCCTTTGTAAATTATATATCGCTGGCAACTTTTCTATGCTTCCCAACTAAGCTCAACCTTATTTTATTCATTGTTTATGTGTTTGTATTGTTTGTTGCATTTTTGTTATGATACGACATCGCTGACATCTTATCTAGCGCCACAACCGCTGACATGTCACTGAGCTTGTCATGTTAGCTCATCATATGCATGTCATCGAGAACCAGATTTCCAACTGGGTGGTGTACATTTCTTTTTATTGCTGCCTCCGCTGACAGCTGCTGTTGATTGCAATTGCATTTCAAATGCGTTTGCGTTTTCTGTTATCAAAAGCGTGCCAATTGAGCGCCAAACCGACTGACATAACCTCACACAATATATGTACGCACTATCTGTGTGTGTGTGTGTGTTGTCTTGTTCCACATGTGACATCCGTCTTAATGAGGCTTCAATATCACTTGTCAAATGTGCTCTGATGCTGCTCTTGTTGTTGTTATTGTCGCTTTGAATTGAAAATAAACAAGAGGCAGGCAATTGCATGACAGATCTACACAGCTTTTTTATACGCACACAGATGTGTATATGTGTATATGTATATGTGTGTGTTTATAGCTGTGTCTAATTGGGTCGTTTCTCTAGTGAGCCACATCTAACACCAAACACGACGAACTTGAACGCCTTGACAAAAGCTTTTCCAGCCCGTTCATGCGCCTATTACATGAGCAAATCTTACTGCGATCTCTGCCACCGCTGCCGCCGCTGCTGCTGCTGTTGCTTTTGGGCGCGCCATGAGCTCGACAATTCACAGAAAATGACATCAGAGACGCGGCTGAACGGCAGTTACCAGTTCAACTTGAATTGGCAGCTCATAAATATTTACAATGATAATCGCAGCAAGCACACACACACACACACACACATACACACACAAGGGCTTGAAGATACATTTTAATGTTAAGCAATTGCAAGATGCGGGGAAAACCCGCATTTATATTCAAAGCAATGCTAATTTTGATATATCTTATTGCATGTACAGACATTGTTGCTGTTGTTGTTTATCTTCTTCTATTGTTTTTGTTAACTGTAAACGAGGCGGCGTCTGCGAAAAGTCGCACAACAGCTGCAAAATGAAAAGAAAAACAACTAAGGAGAAAAAAAAACAACACAAAGTATCTGACAGATGCGCAGCATTGTTTTGGCCCAGAACCGCATTGAAGCAGCGCATCGGATGGAAGGCTTTCAAACCGCAAGGCAGCAAGTGCCCTAAGGCCACTCTAGGCTAAGCCCTTCCGACACAACGCCCCTCCCCTCCCCGACAACCCTTCCCTAGAAGCCAGTAACAGTTGTAACAGTCTAGTTAACTTGCATCTACAAATGAACGAATGTATCTGCAAGTAACTTACAAATACCGTGTAGCTGTATCTTGTTGTCGTTTTTTATTATTGTCGTTTGTTGTTGTTTGTTGTTGTTGTTGTTGTTGTTGTTGTTGACTGACTGACTTTCGAAACGTGTTGTCATGTAAATTAACCAAAAACGAGAAGAAAAATGCCATGTACTTTACATAGCTGTCGCAGTGGCTACATGCCTCTATCTTTCATAGATAGAACAAACAGCGAACGCCGCCAGCCTGAGAAATGCAAACACAGCGTACGGACGGATCCCAAAACTGGCGACCAGGCGGCAGACAATGAAAATTGCTCTACATGCTGAACAAATGTCAGTTGGCCAGGGAAAAGCAAGCAACAATCAAGGTAACTATTCCAAGCAAAAATCGCAAACATTTCATGTTACATCAATTTAGCTGCTAGAAATTCAAAGACTCAAGAGTTTGTAAGTCTAAATGTAGGCATGTGAAATATTCTTTTAATACACACAATAAGCTGTACATACTAGAGACTGGGTTGGGAATGAGAGTTGAAATTATAGATAAAATCATAGAGAGCAACTAAGGTTGTCAAAGAGCACACTCTGTGAAGCCAGGCGAGAAGATCTTGCTTAATTATGGGCTTAATGACTGTACAACTGTAGCCAAGTCTGTCAAACTGTAGGCTAATTATTTTCCGTTAGCCGTAATTTAAAGGTTTTTACTCGGTTTTATAAACACAAATAATGTTAAGATCTCAGATTTACTATACCATGTTATTTATTTATCAAAATTGTTTCTTTGATTGAAAAATAAACATACTTTACTTCAAAACTCAAGTTTTTGAATATTTACTATATAAAATACTATATATGCGTAGTTTGGAGTATTACGCTTTAATTGCTACGAAAAAAAGAGATCAATAAGCAGGGTTGAAAGGAAGCGAAAACAAAGTTTGAAAGCAGATTCGCAAAGTCTGGCAACATCGCACAAGATAAACTAGAGATTGTCCCCAAAAATTTATCGATTATTAAGAATTATCGAGAACAGTTGTCAACGGTGTAAAAAGTGAAAAACTAAAACGTTTCCAGCAGAAACTATATATAAAGATAATACACAAATAAAAATATATAAATATAGCTACATATAACAAATTATATAAATATAGGTGCATATATAATCTATAAATATGTATATACACAAATATATAAATACAGGTAGTACACACATAAAACAGGCCTTCATTAACACTTTATGACTGAATGCAATAAAAATAAACCTAATTACTTTTTATCTGCCTTCGATTTATTGTGTGTACAAATGCATCAAAATTATTTTCCACCACATGTTTTACCAGCATTTTGATGATTTGTTTAAACTTTTCAAACAACAATTACGCTCAAACCAAACGCATGAGTATATCAATCTACGCAACCCGTTTGTGTATTTATGTGAATCGATAAAAACAATCCAGACATGGTCACAATTACAGACACATCCCAAACACATTACATACAGAAACGCAGACCTGGCGGCGTTCTGCGTTTCCTGCTTGGGCCAGATATTGCGCATACGCCGCGTTCAACTACAGATTGCAAATATTTGAACATTATGGCGCATAAAATGCGCACAGAAACAGTTACGATAATAAACAATAGAGGAGAATCAATAAATAAATAGTCGAAGCAAATACAGAGAGAAAAACCCACGAAGTTCAAAGTTGGACACAAGAAATTGCGATGCTCTCGCTGTGGCTCATTAGCTGAGACCCCTAATCGCACTCGTTAAGAGGCCGTGGTTTTGGGTGGAGGGGGGTGAGGGGCCAGCTGTTTACATAATGATGGGAAAATGTGTGTTGCTTGAAGCGCCTGATAAGAAATGCCGCGAAGGCAGCGCAACTAATGGCCTTCATTCAAATGATTTGGTAAACAATTTTCAGCATCATTTGTAAGGCTCGTAAAACTAGCGACGAAAACAAACGTGCACGAAATTAATTTACAAAAACAAAATATAACCAAAAAGCACACAAAATTCAATTTGAACTCTGGACGAGAAAAACTAGTTGAGTTTTTCAGTTTTCATACCACACACGCGTGTGTTCAAGTGTTTGCATTGAGTTTTCCTTTTATACCCATTGAACCGATTGACAAAATGGGTAAAAAGGGCATAATGTTTTTGAGCAAATGTATGCAACAGGCAGAAGGAAGCATCTACGATTCCATAGAGTATATGTATATATTCCTGGTCAGCATCAAAAGCCGAGTCGATCTATTCGTCTTATAAGAGCTAGAGACTTGAAATATCGATAACTTGCCCCGTAATCAAGCAATCGATAAGAATCGATATCGAAATCTTGATTTTAGAGCAAATCTCTTTGATTTTATTGGCTATATTTACCAAATTTGACATCTAGAATATTATATTCAGATCAAATCTTCCATTTGATAGCTAACGCAAGCCCGAGTTTCATTTGTTAGAAGAAGGTTCAGGGTATCCCCTAGTCGGGCATCCCGATCAACGCACTCTTACTTGTTTTTTTCTGTGAGCGTGCGGCGTGAGCAAACAGAGATGACTGTTAGTTTTGTTGCGACTGGGACCACACACGCACACACGCACACCTGAGCCACACCTCTAAAGAAATTGACCTGAGCACCATTTGCATATTTGATCAGCCCTGTACGCCCTTTACGATTTGACCTTTTCTAGAGTTGACATAGGATGAGTTGAGCGCGAAATGCTCATCGATTTTCGTTTAAGTCTAATTGGCATGATTTGTCAGTCCGTCAGTCCGTTCGTCAATCGTAGTCTTGGCCAGCTGTCTGTCTGTCTGTCAAGTGCGCGAAGATGCCTATCAAAATTTAATAAATTTCATTCGCATTTTCCTGGCACATCATCAATATGAAGCACTCGAGGCTTGTTTATTTGCTCAGCTTAGTTTGTGTACGTTTTCAAGTTCTGCACCGAGCTGGGAGCTGACTCTCAGAGCTCTGGAGTTGGGTACAATTCCAAATAAGCTACAAGTGCTGGCTAGTCATTAACTTGATGTCAATCGCATTCAATCAATGTTTGCAACTGTTTTGCATAACCGAGAAACAATTTGAATAAATAAGATTTATTCATGCCATCAACATAACTCAGCTCTAATAGAACGAGTCTTGACAATTGATTGGAAACCATTTAAGAAACAAGAGAATTGAAACCGAGCACAACAAAAAAATATGCACTCAATGGGATTTTTATTTGAAAACTTTCATAAGAAAAACGTGCTAGTATTTACTTTTCTACGCTTATGAAGTGTAGATTTCATCTTATTATATTATGTGATGTAAAGCCCATAAAGTATAAATTCTTGATCGGGTCATATGATGTCTGATGTCAGATGTCTGATGTCTGTTTCTTCTTATGCATATTTCTACCTCTGTTATAAAGCTAGCTTAAAAATACTTTGCTTTCAGATCCCCGCAGTACATAGAAACGTGTTTGAAGTTCGAGATATTTTGAGAAATTATGCAAAAACTAATTCTCTTTCAATATGTTTCATCATTTCATCATTTAAGATAATATTGCGTTCCATAATATTTTGACATGATAATTCATTATAATTTTGTTCACCACAATACAAAATGAGTAAGAGATTATTATGATAAAAAAGAATTCTAACTTATTTCTCAACGGTTAACTCTGTTTCTCCCACTCTAACAATTATCTATAAAATATTTATTAACTCACCATCAAAAGGCAACAAGTTCATAAAACATCCTGAAAAGTGGTTATTAAGTAAGTGCCATTTTCATGCCCTCTGTGGAATTTTTTATTTTAATCTGAATTTTCCCTTGACTATGGAACTGACATAAATTAACGCCCTCCATTTCAGTTTATTGCATGTTTGTTAATAAAAAATGCACAACACGAGCAAGTTGGGGGGAAAATATATTTGGGAAAACTGTGACTTATCGGGCAAGTGGTCGCCCCTCCTCCTCCTCCTCCCCCCTCCCACTCCCCTCGCAGTGATATAATCTGCTTAATGCCTCGCTTTGGGTTTCATTTGTTGTTGGGTTCTTTGTTCTTTTTTTTATTTGGGCCACAAATATTGATTTCCCGAGTCTCTGGGCTGTAAATGTAACTTCAGCGATAACACAGCGATAAATAGGAGTATTCATACTCGAAAATCGGGTACTCACTGCTGCACAGATGTGTGTGTGTGTGTGTGTGTGTGTATGTGTGTGTCCACATGTACTTATTTCGGGAATAACGCTTTTTACTTTTTTGGAACCAAGTGCATTTAACGATATGACACTTATAAAAGATTGGGCAATGTGGCCCGCGTTGGAGTTGACCCAAATTAAATGCAAGCACAGCTGGGCTAGCATAAAGAACAGATACAGATACAGATACAGATACAGATACAGATACAGATACAGATACTATATGGAATTATGACGCACTATTTTGCCAGTTACAATCAATTAAATGGCAAAATGTTAACATTCTTGCAATATGCCAACGTTTATGTGAGTGTGCCACTCTTAATTAATATAAATGATGTACTTTAAGTGCTGGCACATAAAGCGAATTAATAACAATATGATGGCCACAATTGATGCCTGCTGTGTGTACAGTGGGCGTAACCCAGAGTGGGCATGGCACATGGCAGGCCACAATGTTCATTGGCCCATACATATAAAAGCAGGCAATGCAACTAACGCAAAGAGCCAAAGTAATTAATAAACAAAGCACATTGTCAGAGTCGACAATCCAGCTGAAAGGACATGTTGATGTGAACATAAAATGAGAAAAACAAAAAGAAAAGAAATATGTGCGATGAAATTAACATTCTTTTGAGTGCTCTAGAAAAACTTCATCAACATGCCAAGCAAATTACTCAAAGCAGCTTCAGCTGATGGCAGCAATAATTAATTGTACTTGATAGCAGCTAAATAACTTTAATATTTTACTTTAATTTGGCATACTTCATACTCAAGGAGCATTTAAAAAAGTTCTAAAAGTCTGCTTATTTTTGCTTAACTAAATCTTGCCAAAAATTTTGCATTTCTTAGCAGACAAAATTCTTTGTATACCTTAAACAAATGAAATATTTTGAGATTTATGCGCATTTCTTCTTTTAGAAAAATATTGATTTAGTGATTGCATAATGCCTTCAGTAGTTTCTTTTGCTTTAGCATCAGGTAAATCAAAAATAGCTAACTCTGTCTGAATATATTCTATTCTGATTCCAATTTGGCATTAAAACATTTTTATATTTAAGAGCAACAGTTGCCACATTCATGCGTTTTCATTTCATGCATCATGCCACCACACACATAACATATTCTCAGCGTCCGCATCCCAATTTAATATTCTGGCCACATTCCATCAGCTAAACAAGCAAATTCCTTCAATATTAAGAAGAAATGAGCCATAGTTAGGAACTGGGTTTTAACTTAAATTGGGTCTTAGAAACAAATGAAAAACGAGCTCAGATTTACGATTGAGTGAAACGCGAACCATAAACTTGGACTGATTACGTAAAATGCGTAACAACCTAGCTCGCACACACGCACACACACACACACACACATAGATGATAGCCACTTGGTTTTTACGCTTTCAAGGACACGAGCCACCCAAGGACGCAAATGAAGTGACGCCTTCTAATGCTTCGCTTACACAGCATTACACAACACTGAATTTGAATGGGAAGTTGGCAAGACTTACCGTAAAATCAGGAGTTGGCAGCGCCTTTTTGAGACGCTACGCTTTGATATGTGTGTGTAGGTTTTGAATGGAATCTAGCAGGCTGCTGACAGATGTCGCCTAAGTTTTGTCGGAGTGTGTGTTGAGAAATCAGATAGAACAGATCAGAACGCAGCTAGCTTTCGACGTTAATGCTGCTAACAAATTTTCCGTTCTATTAAGCAAAATCGTCGTAACTTTTCAATTGTTTTATTCCCAATTCACACGACGCGTAAAACTTGCCAACAAAACGAACTGTTGAGAATAGCAGAGGCCAAAACAAACGAGAACCTTGCGCCGCGAGCTCAGTCGACTGAATGAAAACGCACGCAGCGCCCGAGCAGCAGCCTTAACGTTAAAAAAGCAAAAGCAGCGAAGAGAGTAAGAGCAAACCAGCAACAGCAATAGCAAAAGCAGCGCAGCTTGGCGCTCAGCATAAGAATAGTGGGAGGCAGAGCAACAAGCACAGACCGTTACTCGAGAGAGTCGTCAATCAGGTGAGCGTAAAGTTGTGTTGTTACTATTTGTTGCTGCTGCCCACGCACTGCACTCGCATGCAGCGCATTAATATAAATATGTACATGCGGTATGTACGTCGCGGGATGCATAAGTTAAAAAAACGTTATAAATTGATGCATATCGCTTGGTAAAAATTTAAAGACATTTTTCATTCACTTTTCCCACGCTACTAATGCAGCTGCATGGCACACGCTCTATGCTGGCGCTCTCACGCGTTCTCTCTTTCTCTCTCTCCGTGTGCGCTGCATGTAAATTTGAAATGGGGGAAATTTGGCAAGAGTAGCATAAAAGCTAAAGCCAACTAACGACGCTGCTGCTGTTGCTGCTGCTTATGTAACTTGACGTCGTCTCAGTCTCAGGCAACGCGTTGAAGGGCAGTCAGCGACCTCGTTCTAGAAAAAAGGCAGCCCCACAGCCAGCAGCAGTAGCAGCAGCAGCAGCGTCAGCAGAGCACGGGAACAACACAAAATAAACATTTTGAAACATACACAATGAAAACGTAGGGTTTTTCCATGCAGCCACATAGCCCATAACAGCGGGTGTTTTTGTGGGTGGCTGGGTGGTTGGTTGATTGCGGGCGACATCAAAGCCAAAAAGAAATTGCGCAACAGCAACAAAATCCACGTGAGCAATGCGAATGTTTTTTTTTTCAATTTTTCATTTTTCTTCCCCCTGTTTTGTGGTTTATCCATGCTTTATATAGACTGCAGCCGCAATGCATCTCTCCAGCCCTGGCCAACTCGTCGCCGGCGCTAAACTTTACATATTCCCATCATACGAATTGTTAGTTCAAGCGTAATTCAATTCCACGCGTCATTTATTTATAGTGGTCATCGGTCAGGAGGCGACTGCAGGCCACATCCGCAGCATCCGCAGCAGGCGTTGTCTGTGCAAGATTTATGGTAAACACAAATTGGGTTAGGTCAGGCCAGAGAGTAGGCAAAACACCTGATGCCAACCGCTAAAGGCAGCACAAGAGACCAACGCATTTTAAGTAACAGTCTTCTTTAGCCGTTTGCTCTTTCAATTTTGCTCTCTTCCTCTTACGCTGCTTCCTGTTTTGTTTTGTTGTTTGTGCTTTGTGCGTTTGGCGGCATCTGGTTTTGCGTAAACCGCAAGAAACATGCGTAAAATGCGTTTTAATTGAAAGGAAATGTTCAAAGCACATGTCGTCGTGGGCTGCGTTGCTCAAGGGCTCCAGCTAATTGAATTATGTACATACAACATGCATGTGCTTGTGCATATGCACATACATACATACATATGTACATATTTACCGCTGTTTATGGCCGCCGTTTACTTTTGCCATTAGACTTTGACGCAAAAGTCGTGCGCTATGCTTTACTCTTTGTTCCATTTTACCCATTTTCATTTGTCTGACCCAATTCCTATTGCTATTGCTATCTCTGTCTCGTAAAAACAGTTGTGTGCAGCTGAGAGTGTCAAAAAAGAGAGCGTGCAGTTGTCATCATCTTTGTCATCATCGATACATATTTAATTTAATTTAAGTGGACGCGCACACACACACACGCATTTGTTGGGCGGCAATTAAATTGTCTGTAAAAGTTGGCGGCCTATAAATAGAATAGAATACTCAAGATGAATTGGCGAAAAATGCTTTGTGTTGAATACATATGAATGCACACACATACATGCAAACATACATATGCATATGTATAAATTGCTAGTTATGACGGCGGCTTCTATTTTTTGCATGTGAGCAAGCGGCCACGACTGCAGTTAGCCACGTTTTCCACATTTACCATGCACGCACGTAACGACCCACATTCACACCCACATTCTGCGCTGGGCAATTAACTTGGCAGACTGCGTGGCTCAGGCTGATGTTGTCGTGACATAAGCTCAACAAAGGAGCGACGAAAAAAACCAAAAACCAATACACCCGCCCACCTTTTGCCTACCGCCCCCTTATGTCAGCAATGTCCTTGAGGCGTGAGCTGAAGGCCACACCAGGCTTTGTTTTAAGGAAACCATTAGTTAAAAGCTCGCAAAGAAAACTAACTAGTAACTTTTTTTTATTATTATTATAGGCAAACCGCATTCAAACATGGGCGCCGATGCGGAGAATGGCAAGAAGATCTTTGTTCAAAAATGCGCCCAATGCCACACAGCTGAAGTAGGTGGCAAGCATAAGCAGGGTCCTAATCTGGGCGGAATTGTTGGCCGCAAATGCGGCACTGCTGCCGGGTACAAATATACTGATGCTAATATCAAAAAGGGCGTGGCTTGGACCGATGCGAATCTGGATGAGTATTTGAAGGATCCAAAGAAATATATACCCGGTACTAAAATGGTATTCCCCGGACTCAAAAAGGCTGAGGATCGCGCAGACTTGATTGCTTACCTCAAATCAAATAAATAATTAAGGGACAAAAAACAACAAAAATTGGGGAGGGTGCCAACTTAAATAATTAAATAGTTCGATTTATTTTTTATTAATATTATGGAATGCAATTAAAGCTCACATACACCATCAATTTAATTTTCTTTAATGAGGCATGATCAGAAGTTTCAATTTAAATTATATTTAAATGTTCGCGCTAACGTTCAAAACAAATGGTGTCTTACAACACTCAGCGTGACATAGCATTTAGCTTTGTGCCGTACCTTTGCGCAAATGTGACTTTTATTAATTTTATTTTATGTGATTTCTAATAAAATTACTGAAAGTGAAAAATCATGCACAATTTATTGATGGATGTGGGCGTGTTTGGAAATATTTAGACTAGTAAAAAAGACAATAAAAATCGATCAAGTTATAACAGCTGATAACGCGGGCAATGCACATTTTATGAAAGTGTCATAGCAGTAAGCAAAATGAATATGTAAAATAATAAAAAGTATCGATATATTGTAACATTTTCAAAAATTAAGAAATATTGAAACAAAAGCCATAATCAAAATTTGGGTTTACATTACTGTTTACGTTTACGTATGAAACGTAACAGCTAAGAAATTTTAATTGTTTTCGTATATGAACATTTTTAAATATTTTCAATGTCATGGTTGAGTATCGTTTATTTTCGTATATCGATATTTCGATGCGATAACGATTTTCATCTGTGCCAATCAATTTGGCCAATGGGGATTTTTTGTCTCATTCGCAAGCTAACTGTTCGAAGTAAACGACGGTTTGTGTTCAATGTAAGTAGTCGGAGTTTAACAATGACGTAAATATAAAAATATATAAAACCCTGAGTTATTGATTAAGTGTGTTCAAAGTGTGTAAATGATTGTGTGATAAATATTAATGTACCTTGAGAATTTCTTATATAATTTATGATCGCATTTATTTTCAAAATGTATCAGCAAAAAATATCGCATGCAAAATACATATATATTTTTTGGGGGTTGTTTGCGTTACATAAACGTGTGACTGTTTATGCAAGGGTGTGTGTGTGTGTGCGTGTGTATACATGTGATAATGTAAATGCTAAAAGTGTGCGTAAAAGTGCAAAAGTTAACAACTGTTATTCAAAATATCAGATATAGGATATTTATGCATATATGTATGTTTGTATATATTAAGAGTCACATTGACATCAAAAAGAGCGCGAGTCGATTACATGAGCAAACCTAGTGTCAAAAGGAGCACACGATCATCTGCTATCTCGCTCCCACGCTTTAGTTAATGAAAAAACTTCGCTTCCATTTCGTAGAATTTTATTTGGCGCGCCACGTGGTTGCTAAGCAAGTTGCGAATTTCATTTTCCACTTGATGCCTTTTTCTTTTTGTTGAAAAATCGCAGTTCGCTTATGTAATCAATTCAACTCTTGCGAGAACACTGGCCTAATTCCGTTGTTACCTGCTCTCACGCATCCTCATATGTATATACACACACACATAGACAAAAGCATCAGTATTTGGCCTGCTTCCAATGCATTTCCTATAGAAAAAGTGGTTTTTATATCTCACCAAGGCCGGCAGCTAGATGACATTGTCGCCTTTCATGTAATCACTCTCTAAAATGTGTGTTGTGTGTGTGTGTGTGCGTGGCAGCCTGCTTGTGTAGGTGACTTACTCATTCCAATGAAGCTTTGCTCTCACATGCAACAAATTGTTCAAGTTCGCATAACTGCATGCAATGCAATTAGTCATAGCATAAGCCGTTAGCTCGATTTAATGCTGTCCGCGACATAGACCCTGAAACTGTATTAATGGGAAGTGTTGCGACTTTGGAGTTTTAGCCTGTTGCCGTGCGGGAGAAAAATCTGACGCAATTAACATTTTACTTGTGATGACAAAGCGCAGTGTAGCCAACTGCTTTTTCCCGTCAAATCTGGCCGTTTTTTTTTTTTTGGTTAGTGTGGCTGCAAAATAATAATAATAATGTAAATACAGCAGAAATTGCGTAGAGACTATATTCAAAGCGTCGCATTGCCAAATTTTGTTATCTATTATTTTTTAAGTGGCAGCTTTATAATTTGAGCATTAGGAAAGTTTTAGCTTTTTTTTTTCATACACCGCCGTTAGCTTTTTTGCTTGCCAACACTGCATAGCGACGACATGTGACCAGCTCGTGTGTAGGTGTATGTGTGTGTGTTTGTGTAATTGATGACGTTGTTCGTCTTCTCGCGCGTGAAGAACGTTGAATGAACTTTGGGCGGGCAGTTGGGTCTGGGTTGGAGGATGTTAGATAATCTAATGGTTTAGTAGTGTGCATTACTAATAGGTGGCGTGTGTATTTGTTATCAGTGGGACTGATTAATGCGTCGGGCCGACAAAAATGTTGATAAAAATTTGCTAGCGTTAACAATTATCTATTGTTTATATAACGACTCTAATTGCTTTCCTGCTTGCCTCTCTTTCCAGTCGAGTCGGTGTTAACACATCAAATATTTATTAGCTATAATGGGCGTACCAGCTGGCGATGTTGAGAAGGGCAAGAAGCTGTTCGTGCAGCGCTGCGCACAGTGCCACACCGTTGAGGCCGGTGGCAAGCACAAGGTGGGCCCCAACCTGCACGGTCTGATCGGTCGCAAGACCGGCCAGGCGCCCGGCTTCGCGTACACAGACGCCAACAAGGCCAAGGGCATCACCTGGAATGAGGACACACTCTTCGAATATCTGGAGAACCCCAAGAAGTATATACCCGGCACCAAGATGATCTTCGCCGGCCTGAAGAAGCCCAATGAGCGTGGTGATCTGATCGCTTACCTGAAGTCGGCTACCAAGTAAAGTTGAGGCCATCTTCATCTATATCTTAAACTCCAGCACCACCTTGGCAACAGGAAACTGTATTACGGGTGTCAGTATCGCCTCCGAGCTGATCTTGACGACGATGGCACGTATTCGGGTCACAATAATAACAACTAATTTAAAAGCAGAATACTGAACATAAAAATACAATTATGTTAATTTTAAAGTTTAAATAGGACAATTACATTATTTAATTTATAAAGTGGATATAAACTAATTTAAAGCCGAATAAATTGTGACGCCCACGAGCTAAATAACAACAAATTAAATAAAAACAAAATAAAACCGAAATAAAACTAGTTTCTCTGAGGGGAATTGGAACGTAAGAAAGCACGTGCGAATATTAAAGCTCTTCCGTTTAGTGTGGGGCAAAAAAGCTTTAAAAGCTCAGTTAGTTATTAAATAACATTCTCTGATACTCAGTTCCGAATTGGAATACAAAGTTAAATTTTCATTTACATTTATTTATGTATATGTTTGTTTTACATTCAAAAATTTATCATACACTTTAATAACAATTTAATGTGGTTTTGGTAAACGACTTTGCAATTGCAATCATTAGCAGATATTTCACACGCTTAGTAACATTTAATAATATTGCATTTATTTAATTCTTTTTTTTATAATTTGCTTTAAAGAAAAGGAATACTTGATAGGTTGAACATGTGCGCCGATGGGATAATAAGTATATAATACAATTTTACTATGGACTTGCAAGAAATCGTGAGAGAAACTCTGTACAGCAGCGCAAAGTAGAAATATTAAAACAATAATAACAACAAAACAAGAAGACAATAAAATAGAATTTTCTGTGTATTTTTTTTCACTTTTTCTAATTAACTTTCACTCTTCCTCATCTCTCTACTGGTGCGGAATGCCAACAAAGAGCAACAATTAATTAGTTTTCGACAACAAACGCTGGCACCATCTGGAATCCTCAATGGATTCGTTATGGTACTTAGATTAGGGAAAAGAAATATGCGCTTAAATGATAGCAAGAATAAAACGATATTGTTAATGGGCGTGGGAGTTGGAGGTGGCGACTATATGGTACGCCACGCCCCCAGCTCTTATTGTTAGTTAAGTTGTTAAAGCATCTGGCGATCCCTTGGCTAACGGTTGTACATGGTGTAGCTGAGCGATATTGATGCCTTAGGCCTTGCCAGCAATGGGAGCAGCGCCTGGTTTTTGGTTCTCGTTGTCCTTCTCCAGCTGTTTGCCAAGGTATTCCCTAGTAGAGAGACGATAAAAAACACACGCAAATTTTGAGATTTCATGTCGAACTTTTGCTTGAAATTATGTAACAAGATCCGTATCGGTATAAATGCGGGTGTGCGTATCGAGGGGCACCTGAGTGCGATAGGTGAGATTAAAGCATTCGAATATCATACTAACCAATTGTGTACCATCAGTTTTTGCACGGCCAGCAGGGCCTCATAGCGCACATTCGGATCCTCATGGCCCAAATGCTGCATCACAATCTGTTTGCCGCCCAGCTGTTCCAGCACACTATAAAGAGATTCGTTGTAATATAGGCAGCCAGGCGCTGTGCTCGACATTTTGACTCACTGCTTGCCGCGTGGATAGTGACGCACATACTCTCCAATATCGAAACAGGCAACGGACAGAATAATGGCATCCTTTGAGGTCTCCAGCAGGTGCACCAGAATGCGCAGCAGTTCGTAGTTCTTTTCGTTGAGACGTTGGGCGTTCTCGCGCCAGAATTTGGCCGATTTGTGGACTGGCGACCATTCGAGGCGGCCGCTGCGCACCTCGGTCGCATACTCGTCAAAGGAGCTGAGGTCCTGCACGGAGTTCTGCAGCTTCTCAGTGAGATACTCCACATCGGCTGTGATGTCCTCATCGTCAATGCGACGCTGTTCCAAAATCGACAACTGCTTCAGAACCTTGCACTGCACCATGGCAATGCAATGATCCTTGGCCACAGAGGAGTCCTCGGGCTTCTCAATTAGATTACGGAAGACCGCCAAAATGATGCGTGTGACCTTCTCCTTGGCACAATCGCTCAATATGTCAGCCAATATGGGTATAACACTGAACTTGTTCATCTTGGCCGCCAGCAAGGGATTAAAAGTGAGCACCCACAGGCAGAAGATCAACTGGTATTGCACCTATGAATAAGAAATCGAATTTAAATTGTACCAAACAATTTACACATTTCAATTTCAAACTCACCTGAAAGTTGACACGCGTCGACAGGATGCGTATCAGGGTGCTGATGCCATCGACGCTGACAAACGCGAACCGATACTCATCCACGCGGAGCATCATCTGGAGGCAGCGCGCCACCGACTGGATGTACTCGTTGTTCTGTGGAGGCACAATACAGGCATTATCAATATGGGTCTAGCTTGCTCCGATACCAGAGCTTTTAGATGTATGCATTTGATTTTTGCTTTTTTAGTAGCGAGTTAGTTATGACAGTTTTTTTGTTTTCGATTTTGCAGTTTTTTTTTTTTTTTTTCTAATTGACAACCGAAGTTGTTTCGACTACGCGCTACAACAACAGCAACACAACAGTTACTACAGCTAAATAATATATAGAGTGGAAGAGACAGACAGAGGGGTGTGCTCTAAATAACCAAAAAAAAAAAAAAGAAATAAATAAATAAACAATAGATAGATAGGTAAATATATAAGACAGAAATCGCAGTCCTGCATGGTAATCCATATACGATGGGCATGACAATAGTTTGTTTTTGTTTGTGTTTGCGTTCAAACCTTCACCGGGTTTTTTTTTTCTTGTTGTTTGTTGTTTTTTTTTTTAAATTAAATTTACCTTTACCTTAACCGTTACCGTTTAACATAGATCATTTAACGTATTATACATTTGTTGCTCTGCTGCTCGCCTTCAATTTAGATCGATGATATTTAGTGGAGTTAGTAAACAGTTATCTTCTGATAAAGTATATATATATACAGACACACACACACGCACACACAACGTTTATGCAGTTCAGAGATTACGATATTACGATATTTCTCCTATTTGCACAAGCATATTATATATATATCTTAAGAGATACAAGTTAAGATCGTAGGCTTTATAAGCAAATATCATCTTGAACCTAAATGTGGTACTTTTGAAAAACGTCCGTTTTAAGAAATAATAAATTCTAAATTCAAAAGCAAGTACAATGCATTATAAATTTACCAGAAGTTATAGCTGAAGCGTATCTATATGAAATCTGAATTATGTGCACAATGTTAAAGATTCTGAAAAGCATTGAAGTAAAATTTAATACGATAGCACATTAGGTTTTACGATCATAGATATATACGATATTGGATATTATTAAGGCGAAATCCTAGCGCATTTTTTTTTGCGGCCAACTGCATATCGTATTCACGATATTTTAAAACGTAAACGAGTGAGTGTGTGTGTGTGTGTGTGTGTGTTTGGTTGTGTTTTGGTAGTTTCTTAATAATTGGTTTGTGTATTTTTGTCTGTGAGTGTGTGTGTGTGTGTGAGTGTGGGTTTGGTTGGGTGAGTGATTGGAAAGTTTTTGGGCTGCATTTTGGAATACCGGTATAACACATTTGCCATCCTGCTGCTGATCGGCGGAGGAGGAGGAGGATCGCACCTCGCGGTAACTCTCATTGGCCAGATCGTGACGCTGCTGCATCTGGGCCACATTGGGACTGTACTGGTGGCCATGATGATCTTTGCCATGCTGTCCATGCGTATGCACAATGATCGTTTGCGCCCGCTTGGCCATCAAAGCCATCTCCTGCAGATAGGCAGTGCTCTAAGAGT
Organism: Drosophila ezoana; assembly: GCA_035045725.1. Taxonomy (NCBI): domain Eukaryota; kingdom Metazoa; phylum Arthropoda; class Insecta; order Diptera; family Drosophilidae; genus Drosophila; species Drosophila ezoana. The sequence continues at coordinate 8,945,587 of JAWNOU010000092.1, forward strand.
GTGGGTCAGAGTGCGGGGGCGGTCGGTCGGGACAGGTGGATCAGCGCGGACATCCGACGAGTTTGTGTTTGTTGTTGGTAATTCAGTTATTGGTGTTGAGTCAACAATTTGATACGTTGTTTTGTTTTGTTTTTTTGGTTTTTTGAATAGTAAATTGGCATTAAATTAAAATACATAAAATAGTTGGTTTGTTACACAAAACAAAATTAGTGCAACAGGTTGACTTGTGACGCAGGAAATAACACAAAATCGTAACGATTTAACGTAATATGATTGTTTATTTGATTTTGTTGCGGTGAAAGTGGTGCAGTTGGTGGTTGGTGGAGGATCAATTGCACGATCGATGCGATGCGATGATACTAATATTATATTATATATGTATATATTGTTTTAAACTTTTCGCAACGGTTATTAATTGACTTGTTTACGCGATGGTGACGATGAATTCTGATGACACAATCGTGTACACAAAACACGAATAGAATGAAAAGATATTTTAATCACGGCCGCGGGTCAGGCAAGGTCTCGTTAAGTTACAGAAAAAAAAACATATATATAAATAGTTTTATATACGTTTAGCCAAGTTTTTTTTTTTGGTTTGCCTGGCCCTGACCAACGCTTATTTTACGGCTCATTTTTAGAGTTTTCACGCCTGGACATAACTTTGGACGTACATTTTTATATTTTTTTTTGGGTAAGTAAAATTTGTAAAGCAAGCAAAGTTAACGAAAAGCGTGCAGTTTATATTCTGTTAAGTGCAATTAAAAACAATGCAAATATTGTCATATTGCCAAGTAAAAGAAATAAAAGGTCAACGGGAAGCATTATTGGTGGGATTCAAGTACGTCTTTTAAACTAATATTCAAAATTATTCCAATTCTTAATTGTTTGAGTTTGAAGCAAAAACAAACTTTGTCCAGAATGCAACTGTTGCAGAGCAAAAACCTCAATAAAAAGGAAAGTTCTTTACTTTCCAAGGTAAAAGTATTAGTATTGTAGGACTATATCTCATATACTACTCTTAATAAGAATTCTTTATAAGAACATCAAGAGAAACCTTTTAGTTGGCCATTTCCAATTGAAAAAAAGATAGATGTAAATTGAGTCAATAGAAGCGATTGGTCGAAAAACGAGCCTAGCTAAAATACAACACACACAAGTTCCAATATTTATATGACTAACTTGGAGAATATTATTTTATAGCTGCCATAGAACTAACCAGACTAAATTAGAATAGAATAAATTTTCTAATCAGGTATACGAGCAAAGTCTGTGCAAGGAACCCTTACAATTTATTTAGCTAATCTATTAATAATTGGTATTAATCGGATCAATAGCTTAAATTAAGTTTGCGTATGATATCTCTTATCTATCTTATCTATTTTTGATGCTCCATCTCGATAGATATACCAATTATGCTGCTGTACACAATATCATGAAGATACAAATTTGTGTACTAATTGACCTCTTTCTATATTTCATTTCTTATCTCTAATTATAAACATAAAACATGGGAACATGCAAGGGAGTCATGCTTGGGATACTTTACTGTAGTATTTTTTTAATACTAAGTAATTCGTTGGGGATATGTCGATATTTCGAAGATACCAATGATGATGATGTTGACATTGTTCTTTGTCTAATCAATTTATAAACAGGGCCAGAACAGTATAAAATACGTAAACATGCTTATACAGTGAAATCTCTCTTAACGGACAGCTCCTTAAGGCAAACTCTTTAGAAGGTTATTAAATCTAAACTTATCTAACTGAAAAGAATTATACCAAAATTTGACATTTAAATAAACCAAATTCAAATATTAAATATAAAAGAGAACTTTCGAGAATTTTAATTGAATATGGCTTTGCCTGTGTTTTTGCTATTTCTTCGACATGTTCATCTTCTTAGGTTCCTTAGCTATGCCAGCGCTGCAGCTGTCCATTTGAAAGTGTTTTCACTGTATACTAAAATCGTTTCCAAAATAGAAATACGAATAGGCTGTTGTCCCAACTACATAAAGATTGTTAGTATCGCTGGGAATAAATATTGATTCATGCTGCATGCTATATATACGTAGAGATGTCTATATATGTGCCTAGTGTAGCTGACTGGGTTTCTATTTACAACATACACATGCAATTGGAAGTGGGAAATGGGCATGGACATATCGCCAGTGCTTGGGCCTACTTACATTGGAGGCCAACTGGTCCTTGAGGAACTGCAAGTAGAAGTTGAGGTCGGACTTGGGCATGGTCTCGTGGCCCCAGCAGGCAAACTTGGCCAATATGCGCGACGCCATGTTGACAATGAAGCCATCCTGGCGGTTTAGCAAGTTCAAGAACGGACCCCAGACGCACTGCTTCAACTTGCCGGACGTCTCGTGGAACAGATCGACACGCGAGCGATCCTCCTGCAGCAGATCGTCCAGCAGCACGAGTATATACTGAATTGTCGAGTCCTTGGACAGGTGCGAGACTAGATTCAGCAGCGTCTTCACCACCTGCGTGGAGTTCTGTGCCAAATAGGAGGCGCGCGATTTGTCCAGCGCGCTAATTGCCTGAAAATCCTCCTGGCTGATCATCTGCGACTGCATATACGACGCCCAGTTGATGGTCTTGGTGCGTATATCGGCTGCCTGCTGCTGCAGCACCGAAGTGGCAGCAATCATGTCTGTGAATGCAAAGGCACTTGCAGTTAGCTATTAAATGCGACTTGGTGCCCGCGGGGCAGCTGCACTGGCACCACTTCGATTTTTCACAGAGGTCAGCTGCTCGCTTTCTTGTGTGGTGGCTCTTACCGATGTTTTCCTCGGGCAAATACAGTGCGGTGGTCATTTTGAACGCTGTTTATAGTGTGTCGTGAGTGATACGCAATATGTGGGATGTTGCGCGCGTTTGCACACAATTTCAATAGAAATATCTGGGAAAAAATATATTTAAATTACGAGTGTCTTTTCACACTAATGCGACAGCACCGAAATTCAGCTGACTGGTCTTGTGACTTATTCGCCGTGTTCGCCGCGTTTAAGCGTTGCCACCCCGCTCGAATTGTAGTGTGTTGGCAATTTGATGTGAATGGCAAAATTCAAGCTGTGGTGACATTTTTAACGCTGTCATTTTTGCGGCGAATAGGAGAAAAATGAAATACATCTTAAAACTACGTGATATTGATCAGGCTTACCAATTTCCATATAAGCTGTAATCTAAAATTCCTCTCATTTGTACACAATAACAAATTTAATTAAGCCCAAGCGTGGTTCTCTGCCCATTTAGTAACAAACAAATCAAACAGGTGTCATCCGGCTATAAACAGCTTTTGACTTTATGCAAAATCCGAACTTATGGAATTCACGCCCCATTTAAAGCGCAAGCGAAGCAGTTGCAAAGACTTTATTAAACTTGCACCCTTTCCGCTAAGAGATGATGGACAACGCTATAAAGGCGTCTTCAATGGCCTCTGTGTGGAGGTAGAGGATGCAGAGCACGCACCGATTAGGACGCTGCACGACAATGGCTGCTATGGCAAAGGAAGTATTTCGCGCGGCGGACCAGTTTCTGGAGAGGCAGATGAGACGCTCTTGCTCGGCCTGGAGGAGGCATGCTTGCTGAGCTACTATTTGGGCGTATTGGAGATTCAAGACATGTTGGGCAACGAGATTAGCTGGAAATCGTATGTGCAAGCGGCGCTGGATTATGACAGGCAATTTTTCTACAAACTGGCTTCGTATCTCTATCTAAAATCTAAAAATTGGATCATCAAGAGCGGCATCAAGTTTGGCGGCGACTTTCGTGAGTTATTTGCTTAAAAATACATCCAAATTAAACAGCGTTTCACATCTCCACAGTCATCTACAAGCAAGGTCCCCGGCAATATCACGCCAGTTTCTTGGTGCTTGTTCAAGTGTCGGGCAACGCAATGCAAACCCATTACGAGGCGAAGAACTTAAAGGGAGTTCAACGTGTTGCCGAAACCTCGGACAAGGATGTGCTCATACTCATGGTGAGCCAGCTGAACGACGACTTTGACCCTGCGCTGTCCACGCCGGCAAGCCTGCAATCCCTGACCATTGAGGAGACTGTGATACGGCGCTTTAACTACACATCTTTTGTGCAAAGTAAACAGAAACAATAACAAGCCTAAACTACATTTTCTCCACACGATGCTTCTTGGGTATCCCCGTGCTGCGGTAATCTGCTCGCTCCTGCAGATAGATGGCTTTGCACTCCTCTTTGAAGGTTTCGTTTTGATACCAACGCGTCAGGCAGTCCTTCAGCGCAGAGTTCTGTTTCCGACAGGTGGCTACCATGAAAATGTTGCTCGCTTTGCAGCATTCCTCAAAGTCCGCCACCTCTTTGGTGCAGAATTCGTCGCGCGCCCGATCCCTCATTATTTTTGGTATTAGCACTTCTCGCTCTACCTTGCGCAACTTTGTGTCATTTGGATCACCTGTAAGCGGCACGAAAATGAATACCTGGGTGATATTGTGTTATTGCACGCCTTACCCAGACCATGGGGGTTGCGGGGATTAATCCCAGCTTGCTCCTGGTGTGCTATGCTCATTTTTTGTGTGGATGTATTTAGATTCTGGGCTCCGGTGGGCTACTTTGACCCAAGATGTCAAATAGTGTGGCCGTACTACAATACTAAAGAAAATAAATAAATTTGAAACCAAGTTGTTGATCTATCGATTAATCGCATTTAATGGCAAGTGTTGGCAGGTCTGCAAATACAATCGCAGAGACGTACGATTGTTTATGTTACACAGCACTGGACACTTCCGCCTCTTTTTCTGCCAGCCTGCAGCGCCTTTGGACGTGTGTCAAAAGCGCTCCCGTTGCAACTTTATAAGTTATATTAAAACATGTCTGAGACATTGCAATTGCGTGGTACGCTGATCGGCCACAATGGCTGGGTCACCCAGATTGCCACCAACCCCAAGGATCCCGACACCATCATTTCGGCATCGCGTGGCAAGTATTCCTAACAATTGTGAGGTTAGGTGGCGTCCTTAAAATCCGCCTTTAACTTCGACATCTCTCCAATATCTGTAAATATTTATTGTTATATTAATTAATATATTTATGGTTTTACAGATAAGACTTTGATTGTCTGGAAATTGACCCGTGATGAGGATACCAACTACGGCTATCCCCAGAAGCGTCTGTACGGACACTCCCACTTCATCAGCGATGTTGTGCTCTCGTCCGACGGCAACTACGCTCTGTCCGGATCTTGGGATCAGACTTTGCGCCTGTGGGATTTGGCTGCCGGCAAGACTACGCGTCGCTTCGAGGGACACACCAAGGTGGGATAAGTTTCCAAGTGATATGTTTTAGCACAGGGCCCAGAATTGTCGCAGCATTTACTCCGCTGCTCTCTAAACTCCCAACCCAAATGGTATTGGTGTATCCATGACCCGTAGCGTAAGGTTAGGCCACAGTTAGCACACCAATACCCCTATACATATATATGTATAGAAAGAAAAATAATGCGCCTATGCGAGGCAGAATTTCTGGTTGACATCTGTACATTTCTCTACGCCTGAGTCGACAAACTTTTGCGTGAAGCCTTTCCGTAAGTAGGCAACAAGATCTACCCGCTGCTCATATTAACTACATCCATTAAACTAGGGATTCATCAGCTAATATGCTCTTGTTATTTGCTTATAGGATGTGCTCTCGGTTGCCTTCTCGGCTGATAACCGTCAGATCGTGTCGGGCTCTCGGGACAAGACCATCAAGCTGTGGAACACTTTGGCCGAGTGCAAGTTCACCATCCAGGAGGATGGCCACACCGATTGGGTGTCGTGCGTGCGTTTCTCGCCCAACCACTCGAATCCCATCATTGTGTCCTGCGGCTGGGATCGCACCGTCAAGGTCTGGAACTTGGCCAACTGCAAGTTGAAGAACAATCATCATGGCCACAACGGCTATCTGAACACTGTGACCGTCTCGCCCGATGGCTCGCTCTGCACCTCAGGTGGCAAGGACTCCAAGGCTCTCTTGTGGGATCTGAATGACGGCAAGAACCTGTACACCCTGGAGCACAACGACATCATCAATGCCCTGTGCTTCTCGCCCAACCGCTACTGGCTGTGCGTCGCCTATGGCCCATCCATCAAGATCTGGGATCTGGCATGCAAGAAGACCGTCGAGGAGCTCCGCCCTGAGGTCGTCTCGCAAACAACAAAGGCCGAGCAGCCACAGTGCCTCTCCCTGGCCTGGTCCACCGATGGACAGACCCTGTTCGCCGGCTACTCCGACAACACCATCCGCGTCTGGCAAGTGTCTGTATCAGCTCACTAAACGGACTTTATATTTGACATAGCCTGTATAAATCGATGGCAAATTGATTTGTTTATGCCAAAACAATAATAAAAAATATAAAGCGACACTTATAAAACTAATTAAATTGTTTTGGTTGTTATTAAAATTGGGCACTTTCCGATTATCGGATGAGTATAAAATCATCATATTTAATGTTTGGGGATCATTTATTTAAAACCCCAGAAGCATCCGATTTATTCATTAAATTGAAACGCTTCGTCCCCAGAGATGGTTATGATTCAAAGAATGTTTTTCAAACCCCAGAGAACTGATCGCGTAGTCTTATAAATGTATACATTTAAAGATATTTTTAAAAATAATCATATCCCTTTGGATATCTCGAGAACTTCTTGAAAAATTAACTGATAATACAATTGGGTAAACTTTTTGGGCATTTTATTTGTAAACTTGTTTATAAGTTATAAAATATTGTTTTGGTTTACAAATGCAAGTGCATAACAAAAATAATTTAAATAAATATTTATGAGCTTGATGATTGGTGTACAGGAAGTTGGGGTTAACAAGGTGCGCGTTGAGGTGAGATGTGGCTAAACAATTTGTACAAATTAACAATTTTAAATATTTTGTAAAAATCCTAATACGAAAACAATATAAAAAGACCCAGTTTGAGTCAGCATTAAACAAAAATAGTTCGTGCTGGCGACGGTACAAAAGCATCGCGTATGCTTATTAATAAATATTTTGGGCACTTTATTAGGTTGCTATTTAAATAGGGCCGGGAGGCCTAAGAGCATTTTTGTATATGAGCAGTCCCGTCACTTGGTCTTGATCGAATTCGATCGATCGAGTACGTTCTTCACAGACGGTGATTTGGCCAATGGAGCGTCGCCTGTTTTGCCAGCCGATGAGCTGCAAATTTTGTAGACGTCGTTCCTAAAGACAATTACCAATACGGTGATGTTGTCGACAGAGCCGCGCTTATACGATTCCATGGCCAGTGACTTGGCCCCAAAGTCTGGTTCCTTGAGATGATCCTGCACAAAACTGCAGGCCTCCTCGTTGCTGAATGTGTCCCAAAGGCCGTCCGATGCGAGTATTAGAAAACGCGGCCTGCCAACACAGATGACGCAGTAAAAACAAGTTCATTAACTTGACTAATTCAAATCCAGGGCAGCTGTACTCACTTGTGATCATTTAGCTCGAAGGTCAAAATGTCCGGTGTAGCTATGACTAGATTCTGTGTATGGGTAGTAAAACGTGTAGGCTGATTAGCATTAGTATTCTATGCATATATATTAAAGATGTGACGTGCAATTTTCCCCATCACGCCAGCAATATATGCGAACGGCTTACCTTATCTTTAAGGGGATAATCACCCAGCGCTCGTGACGTGGCCAAGACCCCGGCCACGCGCCAAACGCCGCGAAAGGCAATAAAGCCGCCAGCATCGTGTATGCGTTTGCGTTCCCGCACCTGCTGCGGCTTATGATCAAAGGACAATGGTATGGCAATGCCACGTGAATCAAACATAACGCCACGCGAATCACCCACATTGGCCACAATCAGTTTGCTGTCCTTCACAATCGCAATCAATGCTGTGGTGCCGGCTATGTTCGTCTGCGAAGTGCAATTAAGGATAATTTTCGCAGCAGTTCTGGGGGCACATATACTCACTGTGAGCTTGGCCTGTTCGACCAGCTTGTGATCGGCTGACATTATCTCGTCTGTGATGAGCTTGCCAAAATTGATCCGTCCATTTTCGATATAGCACTTGGCGTCATAGCTGGGCGGCGGCGCATTTCCGGAATTCTGCGCATTATTGTTGTTATTAAGAAATGAATCTTTGGCCGCGCTGTTGCCGCTGGCGCGCATCGCGCTGTTTAGCTGCGCCGTGTAGATGTCGGCCACAGTTGCCTCCGTTGTCTTTTGTTTAATTGCGCTGCAATCGGCTGTCAAGCTGTTCGCCTTGCGCAAACTGTCCCGGCGTGCGACGGCGGGCTCGGCGTTCTCCTTGTTGGACACATCTTTGCGGCTCTGCTTGCGCGCCAGATACGGGCTCTTGTCAAAGCCAGCGTACTCGGTTAAGGCCTCGCTCTTTAAGAGCTTGTTGATCTCTATAATCTTGTTGTAGATATTCTTGACCAAGACGTCTCTGGCAAAGTTTGCGGCAAACTCGCCGCCGTGTCCATCGAAAACAGCAAAGAACGAAATGTCCGTGTTGTTGTTTATGTTCTCCTCAATGATAAATCTGCAAAAGAGACGAGTTCAACTTTATATCAAGTACAACTTAAATGGAGCTCCACTCACCTGTCTTCCATTTGCGGTCGGCGTCCTAGCACAGCGAAGGCGGCACTTTGTTGTCGCACCTCCTCCCAGCTCTGGTGATCGCCGGCGCCGCCCGTCATGTCGATGGCACGTGTCGCCTTCTGTCGCCCCAGCGTGGCCTGGATGCGTCCCAATATGCTGCGGCTCCAGACATCTACCGCTTGCAAATAGATCAACAAGACAAATAAAATGATGCCACAGAAGATGACCTCGGGCCGTAGCACGTAGAGGCGACATAGTTTCCATAGATATGCCAAGGGCGAATTGATGGACGAGAAGCCCACTGCGAACTTGGATAGGATTTTCATATGCGAAACGTATGTCTGATAGAAGATCTTGTCTTCCAATTCGTCATCCATTGATGGGGTGTTATTTTAATTGCCCAAGCTGCGGCTATTTTTCTGCTTTTTGTGCTATATATTATTTATGTATGTAACAATTGGGTGTGCGCGCTTCTCTTTGGATTATGCGTATTTTATAATAAAATCGGGGCACTGCCGCACAGAATTCGGGTGCCAGAAACACTTGATTCAAAATCGAAATTTCGATTTATTTATTTGCGCACTGTTTGCGTCCGCACTTTTCCTTTCCTTCACTTGTTTTTCCCTTATTGACGACTTTTGCTTTGTGTCGTTCTCATTTTTGACGTATTAATGCACAGCAACAGATTCGCCCGACATTTGGTAGCATTATATTATTTCAGAATATTCTTATTAATAGCCTCTGTTGCTTGCATAAAACAAAAACAAGAACAACATCCGTCTGTGTTCGTGTGTCTGTGTGCGTGCCTCTGCGTAAATATACACGCACCTACATACGTATTGCCACAGTACAACTTCGATGGGAATTCTATTCAATCAGCCCCCAAGTGTTAGTTGTTCAAAAATATATGTGATACTAAAATTTCTGTTTGCAATAATATGTATTTGTGTTTCTCTTCTCTGCTTCAGTTTAATGAAAGATATTTCCTTGTGTACTTGTTAATTTCTTATAATATATGTATAAATATTCAACTTTATTGATGCCTTATAGGGAATAGCTACTGTACGCACGTCGCATATGTGTTCAAAATGTGTGTGGTATTAAATACCAGAGTTACATCCACTGATATCGATAGTATCGATTCGAACATTTATTTATCGTCAACACCATCAATACTTCATGTCAATGAAAACTGCATTCCCTCTTAAGTTAATATTAAAAATTAATGTCATTCATTAAAAAATAACAATCTCGTTGACGAATTATGAAGATCTTCTTCTAGTCATACAAAAGAAGTGTAAGACATTTTCGGACCGTGTAATTTATGTTGGTAACAATATCGATAGTTCGCAAATTGCAATGTAATGTGACCATATTGAAAATAATCAATCTTTTACAGCACTGCTAAACGTATACCCTGTTTTTAAATTAAAGTATGTGATTTGTGTTTTAAATGAAGTTTATTTGACAGCTTTATTTTGTATTTCTTTTTTTTTTCTTACAGGGTTTCAGTGGGCTTTCGTTTTTAGAGTATTTACTTAAAAATATTTATATGCAATTGTTATATACCTGCAGGGCTTCTCCCCGAATACATTCGGTCCATATTAAGAGTTTAATACATTTTTCAACATTTTTAAAAATTTCACTATGAGAGTTCAATAAATTATTTATTAATAATTTTCACCATGAAAAAATACCAAAACCTTATAGTTTTTGTGCAACTTATGAAATGAACAATCAAAACAAGAACTGCATTCGATGCGGAGAAGAATTGCAACAAAACGGAAAGACAAACCGCCAACTGGCATCAGTTTGGTATCTAGTATTGTTTATTATGCTTTGCCATGGCGCGCAATAAACAAATATATATATATGTGTATATATAGATAGATAGATAGATTGCTTAATGCAAAATAATATAAATATAATAAAACAATTTTTGAAGGTATTTTTGCTCTTTTGATTCCTTTCCACCAACTGTAAAAATCAAATTCACAGGTATCTGTACTCTTTTGACAATTTCCCAGCCGTGAATAGGGAAATAAAACTGGTCTCTTTTTTTTTTTTTTAAGTAGTATGTATTTTAATTATATTTATTGTAGTTTTCATTTAGTTTCGTTGCATTACAAAATATTGTATTGTTTTAAAAAAGACTTAGCTCAATAAAAATGGCATAAATTTGAAATGAATATTGCATTTAACATTTGATTGCTTATAGTACAAAACGTAACGGTTACACTTAACGGCGTTAAATAGAAATAACTGTGCCTTCGCTTCTCGCTGCTGCTGCTGCTGCTGTTGCTTTACGCATTTGTTCATCAAATATGGCAATGGATGGAGCTGGCCGCTGGGCTTGCAACTGCAATAAAATTTGAAGAAGTTTTAAGATTATATATATTTTTTTTGTGGAGTATTCATATATTCACTGTTAGAAGCACAGCTTTTCATAGATACTTATTGGGTTCTTGTTGGTACCTATTTAAGCTATGTCTAAGAACGGCGACAATCTAGGCTTGTGTTTATTTTTCATACTCTCTTCTTTAGGTTCAAACGGCTATATTAGTTTTGTGTCTGTGTTTTGTCAAGATTGTCCCTGTTATATATATATATATGCTTCTGTATACCAGCGTTGACGCCCACGAAAATTGCAAAACTCTAAAATATTTCAGTTGTGAAGTCCCAGTTCGGCCACAGTTCTTCATGAATCGAACAAGCTTTGCAAATTTTAAGCCATTTTATTCTAACTGGAAGTTTCTTCCCTAAAAGCTGTTTTACACTGCAGGGTATTGTGTAATCGTATTATTTCCCACTGTTTTGAATTCCCTGTTTTAAAACAAATGTCCTCTTAAACCCCTTTATTTCCATAAGCGGGAAGAATCTTCCACAGCAGCTGGAAGCTGTTCTTGCACGGCGAGCAGAGTATTGAACACCCCCACACACACATACACCCACCTCTCTAAACTGTGCACTGTCGATAGCGATCGGCATTTTCCTGAATGTTGCGCAGATAAATGTTGAGCTCATCGTTGAGCGGCTGTATGGACTTCTCCAGCTTGGCCAGCTTTTCGTTCTTCTCCAGATAGGTTTCCTGCAGCAGATTGAGTTCGTTGAGCTTCGCGTTGGTGTCCACCGTCAGCTTGGAGGCACGCTGCAACAGGAGCTTGGCGCGCTCGCGCGCATTCTCCGAGCGGCTGGCGCGATCCGTGAGCGTTTGGTTGGTGGCGCCTGTGGAGGACTGCAGATTGCTGGCATCGCCACGTGCACGCAGCGCCTCCAGTTTGACGCGATTCGCCTCCTTGGTGATCTCCTTGGCGGCGAGTTCGTTCTTTAGGATGTTCTTCTCCAATCGCTGCACCTTGCGGGCCAACTCTTCAACCTGTTGTGCGGTGACATTGGCCGGCGATTCGGCCTCCTTGGTCTCCAGATCGATTTGCTCCAGATCTCTGTCGGCCAGCTCGATGTTACTGTTCGCCTGCTTTATGGCATCCTGTGCCTTGCCCTGTGACTCGCTCGCTGATGCCAGATTCTGGACCACCAAATTGGCCTTCTCGAGTATTGTATTGGCCGTCTCCTTGGTGCTATTTGCCGTGCTCTGCAAGCTGTTCACGCGCTCCAAATCGGGTCGTGTCTTGTATATAATCGATTCAACGTTATTGAGCGAGGAGACGGCATCGTTGATCTTCACGCCCAGTGTCTCGATCTGTTTGGGATCGAGTGTAAGGTCCAGGCGCAGCGTGTCCTGTGCCAGCTGCTTGCTCTCGCCGGGCAGCGCGGTCTTATTCTGCCGGAAATCCATGACCCCACTGATCAGCTGCTCGGCCAGCTTGATGGCCGCGTCCGTCTGGTTCAAGTAACGCTCCGACTGCTCAAAGCCGACCTTGGCCTTCTGGTACGCCTCCGAGGCATTGAATTTGGCCTGGGTGAGAGCGCGTATGGTCTGATCCGCTTCATCCTTTTTGCTGGTAATCGCCAGCTCCGTATCCTTGGCCACCTTGAGGGCCTCCTCCGAATGAGCGCGCGCACCGTGCTCACAGGATAGGAAACCGCCGCATTTGCCACAGCCAGCGCCGCCACAGAGATTGTCACAGGGATCGCCCGGTTTGCCGCACACCTGATTGTTCAGCTCGGGAATCTGTGAGGTCAAGCCGCTCAGCTCCGCGCGATATTCAGCTATGGTCAAGTCGTTGTTGGCAATTGCATCTGTCTCGTCTTTAATCTTGTTGGAGAGCGTCTCGACGCGCTTGCAGTTGCGATCTGTGTTCGAGGCCAGTTCTTTAGCCTCATCCTTGAGCGCGGACAAGCTGCTCACGCGCTCGAAGGCGTGTCGCGTTAGGTTAAGTGCGCCCTCGATATTGGACTCCTGCAGCTGTATTCCGTTCTCCTTGAGCTCACGCGACAGCTGCTGCACGAGCCGTGAATGATTCTGCAGGCCCTCCAGCTCCACGGCGGACAAACTGAGCGAGTTATAAATTTCATCCAGATTGAGTTCCGTTTCGCTCAGTCGCTGATGCGAGGCGCCCAGCTGCTGCTTTAGCTCATTGGCAGCGGCATCCAACTGATCCATATCCTGCAGACTGACCGAGGTGTTCTGCAGCAGATCCCTGATGTGCTGCAGCTTCTTGTCCAGCTCACTGAACTCGGCCGTGTAGGCGCCCGTTGCGCCCACCTGCTTGATCTCCTTGGCACGCAGTATGGTTGCCTGCGTGGACTCATCCAATGCATTGAGTATAATATCCCAGTTGTTGAAGCATTCACCGCATGGTGCACAGTGGGGAAACTGGCCGAGATAGCCGCGTGCGCATTCATTGCACTTGTAGCCACCGATGCCCTCGTGGCAGACACACTGACCCGTCTCCCGGTCGCACTGGAAGTCGGCGGCGCCGAACTGATCGCATTCACAGGGCTGGCATTTCTCGTTGGGATTGCCCCAGTAGTGCTCCTGGCACTGATTGCAGGCACGTCCGCCGAAGCCCGGCTTGCACTCGCACTGGCCGGTAAACGTGTGACACTGTTCCTGCACTGCGCCGATGGCATCGCAATTGCAGGCCTCACAGCCCTCGCCGGAGCCGATCTTCCAGTGGTTCAGAGCACACTGGTTGCAGAGCAGGCCCTGGACATTGGGCAGACAGGGACATTGGCCGGTAAAGCGATCGCAGTGGGCCAGCGTCTTGTTGGTGCCCAGGAAATCGCACTCGCACTGCCGGCAGTTCTGCTGCAGTGCATTGCCGTGGTAGCCATCGCGGCAAAGCTCGCAGTGATCACCCGTGGTATCGTACAAGCACTTGAGGCAGGCGCCCGTCTGGCGGTCACAGTTGCCCGTATCGTAGATATCAATATTGTTGCTGCACTCACACTTCGAGCAGCTGCCACCCGACTCGGGTGAGCCGAAGTAATTGTCCGCACAAATCTCACAGCGTGCGCCCGAATAGCCCTCCTGGCAGTGGCAGAGCATATTGTTGTTGCGCGTGTCCAGGGAGCAGCCATCGGCATGCGACATGCCGCTTGCTATGGTGTCCGGACATCGACAGGCGCGACAGCCAATTTCGCTGCCCAGCAGCGGATCACCATAGTAGCCATCCAGGCAGGAGTCGCAGCCAAAGCCGGTCGTGGAGTCCTGACAATTAAGGCACTGTCCGGTCAGCGGGTCACACAACGCTGCGTGTCCATTGCACTCGCAGCTGCGGCACGAGGGGAAATTCCAATAGCCCGGCTGACACTGATTGCACTCCCGGCCGTAGGTGTTCGGATGGCAGGCGCACTGACCCGTCAGCAGATCGCAGTTGTTGTCCTTGCTGCCAATGCTGTTGCAGTCGCAGGCCTTGCAGCCCTCCGGCCCGAAGCCATAGGTGCCCGGCGCACACTGATCGCACTGGCGGCCCACAACATTCGGCTTGCACTGACAGAAGCCGCCGTTGGCGTCGCAGACCTTGCTTAGCGAACCGGTGGGATTGCAGTTGCACATGCTGGCGCCATCGTAGATGTACTTGCTCACATCCTGCTCAAGCTCGCGGCAAATGGCGGCCGTGTGCTCCTTGTAGCGCATATCGTACAGAGATTGATTGCAGTTCATGTTGATGTATTCACGCAGGCGCAGATCGGCCACGGGCGAGCCCTGGAATATGGGCGTCACCTCAATGCGTGGTATCAGGGTAAGTGAGTCGACCAGTATGGTCGCCGTCGGATTGTCCTCGTTGCGGCGTCTGTGCTCAAACAAAATGCGGAACTTGTACACCTTGCCCGCCTCCAGGCAGACATCGTGCAGCGCCACCACCTGGCGATCGCGTTCGGGCAATGAGAAAGGCACACGCGCCTCGGTTATGGGGGATTGCACGGCCTGGGCGCACTCGCCCTGCGGATCGATCTCGTCGGGACGCACCAGCGTTATGTAGGCATCCTCCCAGTCGTTGCGCGATGTGGACTGATAGCGTATGAGCACATCGTAGGGCATGGTGCGCGGTATATTGTCGACGGTGATGACTAGCTCGGAGTTTTCCGGCACGCGCGTATAACCAATGCCCGTATAATCGGGTGCATGTGGATCCTGGTTGGTAGGTGACGCCTGTGGCACAGTGCTGCAGTTGCCATTGCTGCCATATGAGATGCACATGTCGGCCACCTCGGCCTCGTGCACCACATGCAGATCGGGTATGTAATAGTTTTGCTTTGGCTGCGAGCAGGTGCGTCCGGTCATGTGGGAGCGGCAGCGACACTGACCCGTCAGCACATCGCAATAGTTGTCATAGGAGCCGCCCACATCGCAGTTGCAGAGCGTACAGCCATCCTCGGACTCGGAGAGACCAAACGTCTCCGGCTGGCATTGATTGCAATCCTTGCCGGTGACCAGGCGCTTGCATTGGCACTCGCCGGTGCGCATATTACAGCCGGAATTGTTGACAGTGCCGAGCGTGTTGCAGGTGCAGGCCTCACAGCCAGCGGGATTGTTGGGATCCAGATTCCAGTAGCCATCCTTGCATCTGTCGCAACGGCGACCCTTGACATTGGGCTTGCAGTGGCAAGCGCCCGCCTCGACACCATTCTCCGGGTCATTAACCGAATCACAAATGCCGTCGTCCAAGGCGCCGTCGGGATCACAATCGCAGGGCTTGCACACATTCGGGCTGCTCAGCTGCTCGGCGGGATCGCGATAGAAGAAGGCCATGCACTCCTCACAATGCTGACCCTGCGTATTGTGCAGACAATTATCGCAAAAGCCGCCCGAGACATGACCCGACGCCACAAACACAGCCTCATCGAAGTGACAGCTGACGGCGTGTCCATTGCATTCGCATTTCTTGCACGCGTTCGTCTGCTTGCCAAAGGCCGGCTTCCAGGGCAGATCGTTGTAGAAGTCCTCGCAGGTCTCGCAGTTCAGGCCCTTCGTATTGTGCGTGCACTCGCAACGCCCATGCACCATCTCGTAATCCTGCGTGGCGACATCGTCCAGGGGCAGGCACTGCGAGGCATGGCCGTAGCAGGAGCAGGAGCCGCGCACAACCATGTTCGAGATGCCATAATAATACTTCTCCTCGTTCTCCAGACGATTGTCCAACAGATTGTCGCCCAACTTGTGCAGCTTGATCATCTTGATGCGCAAATTGGTCATCTTCAGCTGGTTCTGCACATGCTCCGCATACGGATCCGTCACATTGATGTTCGGCGGCAGCACACGGAAGATGACCTCGCCATTGCGCGATGGCTCCACATACGAGTAGCGCGATGTGCACATCACGTCGGTGATATTGTGCAGCGCAGTGGGCACGCCCGGAAAGGATTCGGCGCAATCGTAGGCAAAATAGCGATACACATGCCATGTCTCGCCGAAGTCAAAGCTGCGCTCAATGTACATGGCCGCCGGCCGGAAGGTGGTGAATGTGATAATCAAATGCGTAAAATGAAATTCCGCCTCCAGGTCCAGTTGCAGGGTGACGTTCTCTTTGCCGTTCTCTGACTGCCACCAGGTGGGTATATTGGTGCCCGGCTTGGTCTTGTAGATGATCTGTCCGATGCGATGATTCTTGTACGGATCGTTGCGCGTCTCGTCGCGCGAATCGCACAGAAAACATTTCTTATCCTCCAGATGCGACAAGATGCAGAATCTTTCCGGCGAGCGCAGGCCGCACGTGGAGCTGGCCGTCAGGCGATTCTCGCGTCCAATCAACAAATTACCCGTTGCCGGATAACATGACGAACGCTCGCACGGATGCGTCTTAATATATTGCCGTGGTGGATTTCGCGGACGATCGCGACGTCCGTGCTGCGCCTGTGGCGTACGCTGCGCCTCTGCCAGCTGGGCGCAGAGCACGGCGAGCACAAAGAAAAGCGCGATAAGGCCGCGGCGAGGCGACATCTCGCTCTCGCTCTCTGCCGCTCTATATACCTCCCTCTCACTCGCACCCTCTCTTTCTTTTGGGGTCTCTCGCTCGCTCGCTGTCTGTCGCTTGGGCCGTTGAGGTCGTGTTCCACTAGAGCGCTTCCGGCTCCGTTTTATAATCAGCTCTCGTTCGATTTCCTTTACAAAATGCGGACTTTCCGCTGGCCACGTGAATGGGCTGAAAGAGTTAGTTAAACTTTAGACGAGGATCTTCTTTGGAGCTCAATTTGTACTTACGCTGCCTTTAGTTCCTTTCACTTTATGCCCGCTGGGCTGTCATGTTGGGCCTGATCTAGCTGCGGCTTATCTGGGGCACTGCAATGGAATAACATTAAATGGAATTAGAAGCATTTCTTCTCAGCATTTTGGCGCCGTCTTATCAACAGTTCCAATAGCCCTAGTAAGTAATTTATTGCTTCGACTCCTACATGGATGCTCCCGAAAATTAAAACGTCCGTACCCAACGACTTTTACGCATGAACTGAGCGCCACCCAAAGCCTTCTTCGAGCTAAATGTGAATGAATCTCAGCATACATAAGTTCGACTTTAGATGGCGATAAACAAGTAAATGTACAAGTATATATAAAGTGGAATCCGTTGTTGCCTGGTGCGTTGTTTATCAGCTTTAAGACTTGTACTAAATGCTCAGCAAAGATGATTATTTTTAGACACAGCTCTGCCTCTAGTGTCACATAAAAACAACATTAAAAAGAGTTGCGTGCTTCTTAAAGGGGTCTACACTATATACTAAATACCATGCCCATGAGCTCATCCGTCTAGGATTTCTCTTCAACATTATATCTATCTATTTATTTGGACAAAAAGTCATTTGGGATCAAGCGTGGAAAATTGATGAAAATCATATAAGTAACATAGAGTATTGAAGAAAGCCAATTGACTTGCGCAAAGCAGGTTAACCTATATCACAATTGTGAAAGAACGACCTTACATATCCACCTCCAAGCGCGGAAAATGAGTAAAAATAAGTAAAGTAGGTTATTTAGCTTGCGCAGAGCTGTTTAACCTGATCACAATTGTTATCTATGTCTTCAAATGAAAGGATCAGCGATATATGAGTTTTATATATAGATGACAATTGTGTATTTTGTAGGCTAAGCGAGTTTGCGATTAATAGAAATAGTAGAATCGAAATAGTGATATATATCTTTGTTCAAAGATATGAACATATCATAATTATCATAATTAAATATAATAAGATACTTGGCATATCTGTCAGATGTTCAACTAGTTTGGGTTTGATTCTTGGTTGGCATTTTAAGAATGTAATCAAAACAAAGTTCTTTTAAGAAATTTTAAAAAAATATAGGAATTCAGATGAATAAAAAGAGTAGGGTATTTGTCCATACCTGAAACTATGTGTTAAGTCTTATTCAATTAAGAAATCTTCCAAAAGTTATTCCGACTTTTTAATATGTCTTGTTTCAATATCCATCTATTTTTTTTTTTAAATATCTATCCATATATATTCATATTATTCGTTTCTTTTATTCTCAAATTCATTATTTTCGTCTTTATATTATCCAAAATTCCCAGGGTATTTAACTTGATTTAACTTGTTTGATTATACGGATTCCGTGTCTGAATATTAAATCTGGGTCTATGTTCTTATCAGCCCAGTTCCATTGGACACGCAACTAAGTAAAATGAAAATTGTGCTAGAGACCCAGCCGCAGCAGCCGGAGATAAGCAGCTTCTGGCGGCACAAGTCAAAAAATTGGTGCCCAAGATGTGGTCATTGATTGGAATTGGGATGAAATCGCCTCGACCCAACGCTGCTGGGAAGAAGAAGGCTTCACAACTATTTTGTAATTTCGAGTCCGACATGGCCCGATAAGAGTTCATTCACAGACTATGCGACTTTGTATGTGCCACATGCGTGCGTATATGTTTATTTATGTACACATCATTCTACGCATGTGTGCGCTTGTGTGTGTGTGTGTGTGTGTGTGTGTGTGTGTGTGTGTGTGTGTGTGTGTGTGTGTGTGTGTGCGAGTGTGTGTGTTGTGCTTGACGGTTTTTATTCACTTTTAAAGAGTTACATCCTTATGTCTTGAAATGTGTTACACATTGTTATTAACTTGTTTTTAAATACCAGAGGAAATCGACCGGCGTTGTCCGGTTCGAATAAATAGTACTAGTGCCCACTTGAGTCAAGTTCAGAACAACCCAAATGTCCTCCACCACTCGCCCCATCCCCTGCACATATTTTCGTTTTGAGGAAATGCTTCTGTTTTAATTTATTTAATTATTAATTTAAAAAAAAACACTTGTTTTAACTATTACCAACTAATTAAATAAACATATAAAGAATTTGGAATTGGCTGCTGATTGTGAACCAGCGATCTTTTTTTTGTTAGTCCGACGCTCAGACATCGAAATTTTCCTTATTATCAAGCCATTCAGACAGGACAAAAGGAATGAGAAAACCTGGTGTAGATATAAATTCACTAAATAACTGAATAAAGACCCCGTTTCAAAAAACATTGTCTAAGTAATGGATTAATAATACATGAGTAGGACATTTCGATCCACATTAACCTAGAGTTTGAACTGAGATTCTATGTTTTCGTTTGCATATAAGACTGTTGGAGAACTCTTCTAACGGAAACTATGGGGGAGGCATATACATATATAGAGAAATATAGAGTTAAAATTTTCCTTTGATTCATTTTGAGCCAGAATCAAATTCCAAATCGGGATAATAATACATTAGCAGCATCTTATGATAAAATATAGATTCCAAACTTTTCTTGATTCACTTTAAACTAGATTCTAAATCTAAATCTGGGGGAATAGTATTGTACATAAATATAAGCGTGGGATCTTAGTTTGCCTGTCTTCTGATCTTTGTTTATATTTATTATCATTATTATAATATTATTATTAACTAATATTTAAAAGAAAAACCCCTGCATTGTATTATGTAAGATGTTATCAGACTTTATAGTATATATATATAAATAGTATATATCTTTATAGGGTATTTGATCAAGCAAGATAACTGTTCCTTTTGCTTGCTGTAATTGCTGTAGATTCTTTTATTTTATGTTTTTTACTGCTGTTAATTTCAGTTTCGTTTGGGGCACAGCAAAAAGCACAAAAAGGCGGACGGCAGACTGGCAAATAAACAAATAATCAAGGAACTAAACAAAAAGTTAATTTACCAAACACACAGACACAGACACATTGGGGCACAGAGATACACTCTGTGGCCGGTGTGTTTGTGTTTGTTTATGAATTGCTATTGGGTAAATAAAAGAGATTATAGCTAAGGAAATGCCGGAATTTGAAATACCCTGTGCTGGAACATAAGAAAATAGTTTAAAGTAATCTTAAGTCTTGTTTGAAAACTAAGCTACAGGTTTTATATTAAACATAAACTTTGAACAATGAGGTAAATTTAGTTACTTTTGATCATTTTGTAACATGGTTTTATAAAGAGAAATATCCAAGAAAATATTTTCAAAAATGGAATAAATACATATATAAACAACAACAGACTTATGTCTACATCTATAAAAGTAGAAACCTACAAGATTTTGGGATTCCCCTTTTTCGATTTATGGTTTCTCAAACTTAAAACGAGAAACAAAAGTCAAGACTATTTCCGAAAAAGCTAAAGTAAAATCTTTTGGCTATATTATTTTTTGCTGATACGAGAAAAAGAAACGAATTCATTATTTTGTTCATAGTGTAGTTTTTCCTGGAAATGAATACAACATAATACGCCCGCTGCACGAATAATTTAAAGAGTTCCAAAACGAAGCGATTCTCGATTCCGACTTCGTTCTGATGCTTGTCTGTGCTATGTACATAGATATATCTTATAATACTCACGGATATATATACATGTATATATGTATATATAGATTGTATATGTGTATTTGCATGTTTTCATAGCTTTGCCGTGTTTATATTTTCAATTCCATCAGAGCGCGCTGCTTATTGACCACACATCCTCAGCTGGAACTGTTTTCACTTATGGAGAACATGTGTGTGCTGAGCCCCGCCCCCCCCATCGCCCTGTCCAAATCAAATGAGATCAGCATGCGGCGTCAAAACTATTATTAGGCCTGAACTAAGTCCTGCCCACATTGTGGCGCACAAAGATAGTTGCATGTGCGCCAGCTCGTGTACTGTATCTTGCGGATGCAGATCTGTCAGATCCAAGCCTTGGCTCATATTTTAATTGGTAGCCTCGTTGAGAAAACAATTTACTTAGCTTTTTAATGCACTATTCCTTGCCTAGTGCACTCTCACACATAATTAATACACACACACACACACACGCGTGCATTTAATAATATATATATATATAAATATATTTTTATGAGCGAGGGTGGTTTAATAAGTTGTATAAAGCATTTTCTTAATCTAAGTTGTTTTTTAATGTGTTTTAATTTGTGTCTATTTTATTTTCTTATTTTCTTCTATAAATTGTATGAATCAAAACAAGTTAGTTCGTTTATAAGCCTTATCTTCAAATTCTTTACTAGTACAGATTAAAACAAGTAAGAGGTTCTAGTCGGGTATACCCGACTAGGGTATACCCTGAACCCTCTTCTTCCAACGCCAAATGCAAATATATATGCTTTTCTAGAAGCTACATGTCAAGTTTTGTGACTCTAGCTCTTATTATTTACCAAAATTGCTCAAAAAAAAGGATGTCGATATCGATTTTTATCGATTACTTGTAAACGGAGTAAGTTATCGATTATCGGAAACAAACTCGATCTGCGTAGGCACTAGGAGCACCTACATCTAAAATTTCAAGTCTCTAGCTCTTATAGGTTCTGAGATCCTTGCGTTCATACATACGGACGGACGGACGGACGGACGGACGGACAGACAGACGGACATGGCTAGATCGACTCGGCTATTGATGCTGATCAAGAATATATATACTTTATGGGGTCGGAGATGCTTCCTTCTGCCTGTTACATACATTTGCATTTTGCACAAATACAATATACCCTTTTTACCCATTTTTAATGGGTTCAGGGTATAAAAAATTGGTAGATTTAAAAGTACATTTATATAGAAAACTAATTATGTGCGCTGTTTATTGATTGATTGTTATAAAATATTACAATTTCTTTTAAAAGTGGTCATTATTAATTAGAAATTCCAGACAAAAGCTCTTATAGAAGATTGAAAACTTTGAATTTAAAAACTATTATGTATCTATTTATAATCAATTTCTGATCTTTTGTAAGAAATTTGTAAAAAAAATTTAAAAAAATAAATAATTACGTTTACAAAGCAGTAATAAAGAAATTGGTGAAAACATAAAAATTTCATTAAAAAAAGAATCGTACAGCAAAATAGGGAAATTTGTTTAAAACAAGAAGAACATTTTTAAATGCAAGTTATTAACAGAACGTCAAAACCAAACGTCTTGAACTGCCCTCGCAGCTATGCATGCGCGGGGCATATGTATGCATATGCAAGGCAAGACATTCTCAAATGGATTCGGGTATGAGGCATCATGTTACAAGTCGCATATAATCCGAAAGAATTCATGTGCTTTACAATGTAAACTTTTGCTGTGACAAAATGAAATACATACATTTTCTTTTTGTTTTAGTAAAAATCACAGCTAGCGATAAGTCTTGCAGTAAAAACAACAACAACAACAACAACAACAACAACAAGAGCGAGAGCAACAGCGGATGCAGAGAAGTAGAAGGCGAAGCAGAAGAAGTAACAACAAACGGAGCAAAACAGATAAACGCAGGCAACAACAACAACAACAGCTGCGTAGCATAAACTGCGTATAACTTCTTTTTATTATAAGTTAAAAGAGTATGAGTTGAGGCTAAAGCTAAATTGTAGAGAACAATTTGATTTGGTTATTTTCTTACCGCGGCGTGCAACAACTCCCACTCCTGCTCCTTGCAGTTTTAATTCAACATTTTCTGTTATACACAAAAAACAACAAACATGCAGCACTGCTCAGTTGTTGTTGTTGTTGTTTTTGTTGCTGTTGCAGGCACAGCAAACACTTTTTCGACTTCTTTTTTTAAACTTAAAGGGAGCACAAGCACACATACATATACAGACACAAAAACACAGAAGATATTTTCCCAAGACAATCAGAGGACGGCGACTGAAAAACCGGGACTGCCGAAAAACCCGTCCGATCGCCAAAGATCCACACTCGTTACTGAGCAAACGGTTTGTTGTGCGGCACGAAAAATGTATTTGAGATACTTTAAGCGAGAGCTCAAGAGCGATCGCAAGTATAAGAGAGTAGAAAGATGAAGTCATAAAGTAGCCCATACACTCAACAATCGGTTGTACCTGCTGAGTTCCGCTCGCATTTGAGGATATTAAAAATAAAGTTTTCCCACAATTTTCGTTTTAATATTTGTGTGGGCATTTTGAAAAAATAAGTAACTATCTACCATCAAATATATAGAGTATTCATTTTTTTGCTACTTTACACTATGCTCAAAAAGTCCTGTCAATCAAGGCGGGCAACAAGTCATCGGAAGGTTGTAAGAAATGGCCCCTACACGTTACAATCAGTTGGCACAACATAAGAAAACATCAAGCATATATGTATGTGATTTTCATACAGCTCACACTCAACTCAATCCAACTCGAACTAGAAAAGACACGAACACACAAAATGAGAATGAGTTTTAAAAGAGAACACATGTGAGTAAGGAAAGAGTTTTGTGGCTTATGCATTTTATGCAAGATTTTAGTGTTGGTTTATAAGCTTTTTTTAAAACAAGTGCAAAAATAACCAAATTATAATAATAATAAAAATATTGCTTATCTATTCTCTTGGAAACACCAATTTTCAATATTGCAAAACCATTTAGTTAATTTTTCCCATTATTCAAATTCAACTGTCACATAAAACACATCGTTGGCAATTCTGTGTGTTGGCAACGCGATTTTAGTATTTTCGCAGCCCTGCATACGGAGAGAGTGAGTGTGAGTGGCAAAAAACAGAGAGGGAGCAAGTAATAAAAACGGTTATCTTAGTATTGGTTAACTTAATAGCGCCAACATGGCTTTTAAGGGCACTCGGGGGATAGGTAGCTCTCACACAAACACAAAACGAAAGAGAGCACAAAATGCAACGGAAAAAGCGCCAACGCCGCAACGAGTTGCCAGTTCACTTTTGGAGCTCCTACCGAGCAGTCGATCGCACGCGAGCTTAAGTGTTTACCTCCGTCAGGTCGTTACGATTTTTGAAAACATATAACAAATTCGAAACGATACAGGAGCCAGTTGGAAAATAAAACTCACACTGAAAATGTTGTTATTTAGGCTGTAAATCAACAAAATTTTATGTGTTACATTTGTCATCAAAATTTGTTATAACCCCCCCACAAACACAGAAAAAAAAGAAGTTTATAAACATTGTGTGGTGCTGTTATGCAGAGTTCATTTTTTGTCACAGCTAAATTTATAGTTCCATGGTGTGTGTACGGCTACTGCTGCTGCTGCCCCATCCCGTTGTGCATATCTATACACAAACACCCATTGATATTTAGGTGAGTCCGCAGCCACATACGTACCTGCCTGCCAACTATGCAACTGTTACAGCCCCCACCGCCCCGCTAATACCATAAAAATAGTCCAGCGGACGGCTCTCTGAGTACGAGTATACCCTCAAAAATTGATTACGCAGTACACATAACATAGAGTGCGACGTCTGCTTCTTCGTTATTTCGCGTTTTAGTTTCATTTTGTTGGATTTAAAAAAAAATGCGTTGGTTGCTTTTATTAATACTACACCAACACACACACGGTACAAATGAACAAGTGTAAATGAAAGAGAGCGGGAGCATAGTCGCATCAGCTTTTGAGCAAGAGAGCAAACGTAAGCCATGCGCAGTACAGGGCAACAGCAAACACTGTGGGAGGAGTGTGGAGCGTGGAGCAGTTGGAGAAGCTGTTGCTATTGCTGTTGTAGTAGTGTATTGCTTTCTGTTTTTGTCTGTGTGTGTGTGTGCTATGCGCGCGGCAAAAATCTCTGCTTCGGCCTCGACGTTCATTTAAAAAAATGACAACTAACTGTGAATCGCCGCAGTCGACGAACATCGCCATTCATTTTACGTTGACAACAGAGAGTGGCTTTTATTTTGTTGTTGTGCTTTGCTATTGTTGCGAGTTGGTGACGTCATATGGCAGTTCTATTTTTAAAAAGTTGTTTCTAATACCTATTGTTTTACAAACGCTCTGCGCCCAGCTCAGTACTAACTACAAAACCAATGGAATGCAATTGGACACTGTTCGCTTACACGCTGCGGTCACCGATAAGCGGTACATGTGTGTGTATGTGTGTGTATGATTGTTTTTGGTGATATGATTTGTTTTCGTCACGTGCAGTGCGCAAACATGTATACATGTTCATGTACATATCTTACTATATACTTACATATGTATGTACCTAGCAATGTTTGTTTTGGCGCGCTGGAATTTCATAGCAAGCGTTTGCGCCAAAGTAAACTACGTATTGGAAACACTTGCGAAAGGTTAAAATGCCCGTTAGAAGTTTTTTATTTACCAACACTTTAACAGCAAGTTCAGTGTTAATGACGATGATATACATATGTATATATGTTTATGCATGTGTATGTAGATGTATGATGTTAAACTAGGGTTTAATAAAAGTTGGCTGTATTAAATTACATTACACTGGTCAGTTGGCAATTATATTATATATGTATATTATATATTATATATGTATATAATACATCATTTTTACAGTAGTTATACGAAACTGGACTTACTATGCGTTTTCATAGTTCAACAAATACGAAAATGTTAATGTTCGGCCGACTTCTGTATTTCTTTATTTCATTACCTAATTCTTTAAATCGGTTTATCTTTCTTCAGGCGAAACACACCTTAAAAGTTATACGCCACTCTGTTTAATTTATATCCGTAGCACATAAATTTCCCTCTCTCGTAAATTCATATAGACCCACACATGGATGTATAATATCTGGATATATGTATGTGTGTATTATCCCACCTGTGTCCGTAGTTTCTCACTTTGATTGCAATCTATCTTTAGCTTTACTTTCGCCTTACCTCCCTGCTCTAACATGCCGATCCGCCATTAAGGCCTGTGCTTGCTTGACTTTTAAACTTTAAATCCGGAAAAGGAAATGTAGGTCCTTTAACGAAAATTCCCTAACGGCACGCCAACTGCTCTTTGGATTGGCTAAGCAAAAGGTTAAAAATTTGCATAAAATCGAATAGTATGTATGTTTGTGTGTCTGTTACGTGTGTGCGTGTTTGAGTGAGTGTGTAAACGACACACATTCCTTGACATGGCAGGCCAACATCATAAACTTTGGGGGGCTCACAGAGCTTTGTTGGAGGACTCGAAGAAAGCAATTTATTAGCTACCGAGCTCTGTGTCGAGAACTTGCACCCAGCTCATATGTTTCATACTAGGAATACCTAGATCCTGGTATGCTTAAATAGATGACATAGCCTATTTGAGGACCTAACACATATCCTTCGCATGTCTTCCTTATGACGAAGAATTCAACTCGAAGTTCATTTTGTATATAAGTAAATTTAATCATGATTAAATAAACTTTTCAAAGATTAATGTCGCAGCAATAATTCTATAACAGATGCAACTTAATGTACTTTTACTTTATATTTAACTTAGTCAGTTTCTTCTAATGAGCTTATAGTTAGCATCGATATGTCGAAAAGGTTCTGTAGATCCTGTTGCATCAGGAAATAAGAATTTAAAGGCCTTTGCTCAAGTAAACCTTTAATTTAAATATAATTGAAATGTTTACAAAACACATCTTCAAATGTAAAACAAATTCGAAACAGTTCTTGAATAGGCTTTAGATAGCAGGGTATTTGGTAGTCGTTACACTGCTATTTTCGTAGCTTTTATTAGGATGCGGATGTCAGGACACGACTGTCTGACGTGCCTTTTATGCATATCAATAAAGGCATAATCCACACACAAACACGCCTATACGGAAAACTGGGGCAAATAATGAAAATGCGGCATGGTCGCAGACATTGTGCTCCTCTTGGCAGGCCAAGGCGGCCAATTCATATACATATATAAATCGAACAAAACATGTTTATTATTTTCCAATACAGTTTACGACTATCTATCATATGTACTATGTACTATATTTATATGCGAGAAACCTTTTGCGGAAAGCAGCATTTACTTTATCCAATTAAGGCAAAGTCGGTTGGGTGGGCGATTTCATTGGCTAAAGATGAAAAGAAAAAAATAAAATAAAATAAAATTGTTATTTATTATGGAATCAAGCGGAAGCATTGTGGAGAGAACTACGCGTGGGCAGACCTGAGCTGCGGGCAGGGTCTAAAAATGGTGCTCTTACTAGACTCGTATCTTGTTTGTCAAAGATAACTTAGGATGCTAAAGATTACATTGCATTTTAAGAACTCTTTTCCTTGTCTTTGCAGTCGCTAAAACACACTCAAAATGTTGGAAGACGATAATTCGGATCTGTTGGTCTGTGCCACAGAGATGCAAGAAGGTATGTGAAATTTTGAATTGCATTTTCGTGAACTCTTAACTTGAACTCCACGTCATTGCAGATCGTCTGTTCTTTGTGGTATTCAAAAAGAACATCAAGCCAAAGAATACGGCAAATACCCATTACTTTAGCATAGACGATGAGTATGTCTATGAGAACTTTTATAACGACTTCGGGCCGCTAAATATATGCATACTGTATCGCTATTGCATGAAGCTCAACACCAAATTGAGTGCCAAGAGTCACGCGAACAAAAAAATCGTGCACTACACCTCCATGAATCCGGCGAAGCGTCTCAATGCGGCCTACCTGATTGGTTCGTATGCAGTAAGTGTAACCTTTCTTGGCTGGATATCTCACTCGCATCGCCTCGTTAAGGCGGAAATTAAAACCTTGTTCTTGGCCATAACACACGGTTTGGGTTGTTTGTGCAATAGATGAAAGCATTTGGGCAGACATAACTAAATGAAAAAGGATATTGTAAGCTAAGTTTTAATTTGAAATTGGGTTAAGAACCTGTCAAGTGAGGTGAAAGGTGTATAAAGAGACTTTGGGAATGAATATAGAACATGTTCACGAGATAAAACAGTCGTAAAGAGGGTAAAAATATAGTTAGTATAGTCGAAATGATACAGATTGAGTAATAGAAGAGGTAAATAGAAACTCTATAATCAAGGGATAACTATCAAAGAAAACTTTTCGAGTTCCTGGTGCAATACTTCATAATAAAATATATCTTACGTTTTAACAACTAACATTGACCTATTTTCAGATAATTTACCTGAATAAAACTCCTGAGGAGGCGTACAGACTGCTCGCAACTGGAGATGTACCCGCATATACGCGCTTCTGTGATGCCAGCTATGGGCCCAGCAGCTTTAAGATCTCGCTGCTCGACTGCCTCAATGCCATACATAAGAGCCTGCAGGCGGGCTTCCTTAACTTCAATGACTTTGATGCGGAGGAGTACGAGTACTTTGAGCGTGTTGAGAACGGCGATTTTAATTGGATAGTACCGCAAAAGTTTATAGCATTCTGTGGACCGCATCAGAAGTCGAAGACTTTGCCAAACGGCTATCCATGCCATGCGCCTGAGCGTTACTTTAGCTACTTCAGGGACAACAATGTGACGACTGTGATCCGCTTGAATGCGAAAGTCTACCATGCCTCATCCTTTGAGAATGCCGGTTTCGATCACAAGGATCTGTTCTTTATCGATGGCAGCACGCCCAGCGATGCCATTCTCAAGAAATTTCTGTCCATATGTGAGACCACAAAGGGCGCCATTGCGGTGCATTGTAAGGCGGGTTTGGGGCGCACTGGTAGCCTCATTGGTGCCTACATAATGAAGCATTATGGCTTCAGTGCGCTGGAGGCCATCGCATGGCTGCGTTTGTGTCGACCCGGCTCGGTGATTGGTCATCAGCAGCAGTGGATGGAGGAGTAAGTGGCGTTGACACAACTATAATCCCGAAAAGCTTTTAATAATTGCAATTATTTTACAACCTTTGCAGCAAACAGAGCTGGCTGTGGTCCGAGGGCGAACGCATGCGCCGGCGCAACGCCTTGTCGATGCTGCAGCACAAGTATGGCATCTACAGCATCGAGCTCAAGAACAAGTTCTCCAAGAGTGAATTGTTCGAAGAAAAGGCGCTGCCGTTGGCAACGTCTGATCCCTTCGACCATGTTGATTTGCTGCTAACGCGGGTAAAGGGCATCTCACAGCGTGTGGACACAATGCATTTGAATGATCAGGACACATTGGATGCGGCCTGTGAGCAAACCGATGAGGAGCTTTCCGAGCAGCAGCTGGAACTGCAGGAGTTGCATTACCCCTCGACGGACGAGGCCAATTGCAATGGCAGCGATAACGATACGGACACGGCCAGTGCTGCAGCCGATCAGCCGCTCGCTTCCACCTACACAATCTCAACGCGCCGCCGCAAGTCGCCCTCGAATGCCAACAAGCCAACGGTCATAGCTAACTCGCTGCGTCGTCTCGTCAATCCCGGCGGCGGTGGTACCACTCGCAGTAATAGCAACAATAGCGCCATGTCCAACAGCCTCGATCCAGCCGGCAGCAGCTGCACGGAGAAAAAACTGCGCAAGCCCAGCTCCAATGTGATTGAGGCGGCGCGTCATACGATTGCGTCCTCGGTGCGCATGACGCAAACGGCGCTGGAGAAGAAGCAGACCCAAACGCAGGGCGACAAACTAAATCAGATCAAGGCGCTGCGTCGGCATCATTCGCGTATTGTGAACAGCAACAGGTGGGCTTTGAATATATATTGGACTTGTATATTGGCTGTACTAAACACAAATACCCTGTAATTTTTGCTTCTGCAGCGAGTCTGATCAAAATCAGCGACATACGCGTGCCCGCTCTCAGCCATTTCGCAACAACAACAATGTGGTTAATGTGTCCACGGCTTCATTGGGCCTTAAAGCCGGCAGTTGTTTGCCAGCCAATGCAGCAGCAACAACGACAACAACGACGACGACGGCAGCAACAACATCACATAACCTTAACAACAATAACTACAATAATCTAAACTCTTTGCATAACTGTAACAACAATTGCACTAACAACAACAACAACAACAATGTGCAGACCAATGCGGCCAGTCGCACACGTAGTCTGGCCATCTACAGCAAGAGGTAAGTGCAGTTGAATACACCCACCAACCCAATAGATTGCCCTACCCCCCCTCCTCCAACACAGCGCAATACAACCACATTTTATTATTGAACACGATTTGATTTCAAGTTCGAAATGTGCTGCGGCATTTTGTATTCTCGTTTATTGTATTAGTATTTTGTACACCTTTTTTGATGTCCTTCGTTCGCTTTACACCTTTTGCCAGTTTGTATATATTATAAGTTCACAATACATATGTATACATAGTTTTAGCATATTTATAATTTCCCCCCCGCTAACCGTATTTGCACACTTTTAACACTGGCGTGAGAGCGATTTGGCTATCGATATCTATGTCTATCGATATCGATAACAGTTGATTTGCTGGCGCCGGCAAAAAGTAACGTTTAAATTCGTTAACAACACTAATTTTAGCAGCTAATTATTTTGTTTTTATTGTTTATTGAGTATGTACTTACATTTTTCCAATTAATTAGTCTTACAATTTGTTTGTGCATGCAAAATTACAAAAATAAAAAAAAATACGATTTCAAAATTTTTTGGTGCTTGCGATACTTTTCTTTTGTTTATTTACATACCTTTTGGCAATTATGTTTATGTTGTTGCTCTGGCATTTTCGCTGTTTGTATTTTTTGTTGTTGTTTTTGGTTCCTGTGCAATTGTTAAGCTTACCCTGTGCCCTCTACTCCAACTCTTACATCTTTCTCTCTTGTCTCTTGTGCTTGGCTGTGGGCTCACCATTTTCGCTCCCCCTCCCTCCGTTGACAGAATGGAATTGAAACACCTGCGCAAAGCGGAGCAACAACAGCAACAACAAGAACAACAGCCCGCTACCGCTACCGCCATAGCCGCTGTGCTCGATAAGCAATTGAAGCCCTACGCAACGATCAATGAGAGCAAAATACCCATCGGTGTTGGCGGTGGTGGTGCTGGCAGCTCGGCGACCATACCGCCAGTGCGAGGCAGCGTAACACGCAGCTCGCTGCATCACATGACGCTGAGAGGTCGGTCGCGCATTCGCTATCAACGGCCGGGGGCAGCAGTTGGGGCTGGCGAGCAAGCGGCACAGCCGTGCACGCTGGCAACGGCGCGCTATTATCGTGATGTTTCCGCCATACCCACCGTGACCTCGTCGTCATCGTCGTCGTTGGCCAATGCTTGCGGTAGTGGTGCTTCGGGCGCGGGTGCCGGTGGTCTTTGCTACAATATAGCGACACGAACCCCATCCGCTGCGCTTGATCTTAACTCCAATCCGCTGCCAGCTGCAAACACAACAACAACAACAACAAAGACAACATCAACTACAACTGAGGCGTCTAGCGCTGCCAAGTCAAAGATACCCAACTTGAACAACAATCACAATTGCAATTTGAGTAATTCGCATTCTTCTACACCTCCCCCAGACACAAGCCGGCTTAGTATGGGCATCTATGGCGGCAACGGACGTGCCGCTAGCGACGAACAGCGTGCCATCATCAACGAGCATCATTTCAATAACCTGGTCAGCAGCAAGCGGAACAAGCGTTCCCTCAGCTCTACACGCATCGAGAAGGACAAGTGCGACGAATACAACACGAAGCTGCTGCGAAAGACGAGCGTGGTTGCCGCTGCCGCAGCGGCGGCAGCATCAGCTGCGGCAGCTGCAGCCGCTGCTTCCACAATGAGCAAAAGCAACATTAACAGCCACAACAATAACAACAACAATAATAGCGGCAGCAGCAGTAAACATAATAGTAACAGCGGCACGCCCACAACCAGCATTGGAGGCGGCAGTTTTAGGCTTTCGCGTCGAATCTTTGCCGAGTCGGGCTCATCAGCCTCCACATCAGCCTCCAATTCTGGGATACCGACACCAACGCAACCACCAGTGTTGCCCTGGCAGCAGCCACATCCTCCGCGTGGAGCCAGTCGCCTGACCACAGAGCGCGAGCAACAGCAGCACCTAAAGCTGCGCAAGAAGATCAGCTACTAGGTGGGATTCCCCCAAACCTTATAGATGAGAGAGTCAAAGCTAAAACCGGCTGCTGCAATTGTTATTGTTGACATTTATTTTGTAAAGAAAATCTTATAGTATTAATAGTAAAAATTTACACTAGGCCCACAAATGAAACTTGGGCTTGTTTATTGAAACACAACATTATTTGGGCGCAATAGGAACGAATCTGCAATTCTCTCCAACAAAATTGCCTAATCCTAAATGAGAAGCCATCAAATGGCAAAATTTGCTTGGTTTATGTTCTGCATTCATTACAGGGTATGTGTGTCTTAAATTTTGCTGCCAAATATATAATCCTGTTTGTTCATAAGAAAAAGTTTTATCTACATTTTTTTTTCCCTTTTTGAATTAGAATTCAAAAATATTCGTGCATTTACATTTAGTGTATTTGCATAAATGTAAATTTATTTTTAGCATTCAATAGTTTTTTTTTTTGTTATACATATATATAAAATAGAAATAGAATACAAAAGAAACCGCTTGTTTATAGTTTTTTGAGTTTTGCAATAAGGGAAATTCCCGTAATATCAAGTTACAAAACAATTGCAAAAATAAAGTAAAATTAGAAACGATTATTTTGCTTATAAGTGTAAGGACAATTGTAAATATTGCGATTTCGTTCCTGCGCCCAAATTATTGAACATTAACAAAAATAATTGTACATGACGACCTTAACAGAACTCTCGCTTTTATATTTAAACATATGTATGTATTTTTATTATACGACGTTTACTAGGCCTAAGTATAGATATTAATATACAATATAGATATATATATATATAATAATCATGTGCATTATTTGAAGTGTTTATTGTAAATAACACGTTTATTTAGTTTTAAGTATTAGTTGAAATATATGTTATATATACAGAAACACCAGCATTTCTGTTCGCATTCAGTCTAAACCAACATAACACGAAAGTATTGGATCATGTCATGATAGATCTTGCTCTCGGGACCAATAAACACGCAATCGTAATCACAATTCAATTCAATCTGCAGCACAGGTTCCATTGACTTTGCTTCCAGCGCTGTGGTGCGTGGACTCAGCTTAAGTGCCTCGAGCACAGCCATGAGCTTTGCCTTGGACGAATCATGGTCCGTGGAATTTAGAACCTCAAAAGCGGCCTCCTTTAATTGTGGATAGAAGGATTTGAAGTAGTTGTGACGGTCGCATAGTTTGACGGATTGATTTTCTTCGCCTCCGGCATCGGTTAGTTCGCGATATGTTTTGAACTTGCGGCGACGCTCGGCCTCTACATCCTCAAGGGTGCTCTCCAGTTCGCTGCTGTTTCCCGTCTTGGTGCTGACCAGCTGCGTCTCTGGGCTAGCTTTGTCCGAATCGTTTGATATTATGCAAAGCATTTCGATAGCAGCACGCTGGCGTGCGTCCTTCTTTTTGTCCGACTTGCCATAACGCTTGATGGAGGCCACGGAGCAGCAGGCCACGAATTCGGGCGCATTTGGCGAGCCGCTCTGCTGCACTATCTCAATAATTGGCAGCGGCATATCATGACGTACGCAATAATCACGCAGCTCCTTCAACATGTCCCGGTTCATGTTTGTCAGCTCGTCGGCCACGCTGTTTACGTTAAAGTTGTCCTGCCCATCGCCTTCGCCATCTGCATCCAAGTTAACAAAGCCCGGCAGCTTTCGCAACTTGCGCATTATATTGGCGGCAGCTAAGTGCTTGGCGTCACGCTTGGAGCGTCCTGCAATGGTTAAATTCAGTTTTGAGAATTGCTCTTAATGTTTGCTACATATGCCTACCATTTCCATAGGCTTCGATGTCCATCAGAACGACTTTGCAAACATAACCGCTATCTTCGCCGTCAATATAATCGTATACTGGATTGCCAGTCTTGGCCTGAGCACAATATTCTTGAAGCGCTGAAACAGATGACTTGTTCTCCATGAGCTTTTGAATATATCCAAGACTTTTTTAAAAACGTATTGGCGAGCTGCACACGCTTCTGCGCTTAGGAAACACGCATACAAATGATATTTAGCGTCTCTTTAAAATTACTTGATATATGGTGACAGTGTTGCCAATCACTCGGCTTTGATAATGTACTAAATTTGCCGTTTGTTATTATTTGCCCTGAGAATTTTTATGCTCTAATTATTAATGGATTGATTTTACCTGTAATAGTAACTAATAATAGTTCCAAACATTAAATATAATATTAAGCAGATCGATGCTCACTTTTGTTAGATACACGTCATGTTGTCGAGAGTGGCAACGCCACAGCTGCCAAAGCAACCCTGGCTGTGTATTAAAACAAGTGTTGCTGTAGACGAAGGAACTTTGATTATTTATTTTGCTCAGCTCGGCTCTGTTCGGAAATTCGTTTCATAATCAACAGTTCTCAGTTTAATGCAAGGAGCCGCACAACGAAACACAGCAACAGCTACGTTTTTAGTAGAACTCAATCAATATTCGGGATTAGCTAAATTTATTGTTAAAGAAAATCGTGCCAGAGGGGAGACGTAAAGTGACCGTGGAAGTCTACACAATACAAACACAAGTATAGAGGAAAATACGGTGCCCCTGCAAACCACTGCCCACCCCCTACCAACTGCCGGACGCTGACGAATCACGAGCCCACAAAAAACACTTGTCGCTTGCCGCTGGCGTTGTTGCTCCATTTTATATCCGAGTGTTCGTACCAAGCAATTAGCAACGTCGCAGAAAGTGCCCGGGAGGGTGAGGGTTAAACTATGGACGATACCGCTGCAGCCACGACGCCGTCGCCGTCACCAGCGGCAGCTACGGCCGCTGGCTATGATGCTGCGCGTGACAAAACAAACGAAGGCGTCGCTGCCGCTGCCGCTGCTGCAGCCAACAGCATAAGGCTCTTGATTAAATCGTCGAATCAGCAATACGACGACATGAACATCGAGAGTGATCTCTGCTGGACGGTGCAGAGGCTCAAAAAGCAGCTGTCCCTCGTGTATCCCGGCAAGCCGGTAGGTTCTTCCACACACACAAACAAACAGGCACACACACACACACACAAACACATTCATACATATTAGCATATTCCTCATATTGACGTCAGCCTTGAACATGCCCTATCTTATCAGGCGGGGCGCTGGCCAATCTTTGGTTATTTGCTATTTGTGTATCTTCGGCGCTCAAAGAGCGACAATTGTTTGTATTTTGCGTCTTAATTTGTCGTTGACTTGCCGAAGTACACGTCATTAAATACAAACTCTAAGTGCAGCTAACAATTGGACACGTCTAACGAAACTTATTTTTATTATATTAAGCTAGTTAAAGCTAAATTGCTGTCATCAGAGAATATTAGATAAAGTTAATCTAATGAGCAAAAATATCTTGGCACCTGGCAAGCTAATACAAGGGTACATATATAGTGTACGTACAATATGTATGTTTGTATGTCTCAAATGTTGTTAATTTGATGTCATATGTTAAAAATGCAGTGCAGCAAATAAATATCATTTATTAGCTGGCTGTACGAAAACGATGTGTTACGGGTGAACCATGTGTTCAGGAGATTTGTACAAATGTTTTCTTAAATGAGTTTGAAATGGTTCGCAAAAAAAACTACATAAACTTGCTTCGAAGAGTTTTCGCTTATTTTCCGACCTTACCATAGCAGTTTTCTGAAATGCACAAAGAAATGCTGGGCGAAATTCAACTTCATAGTTCGTAGGAAGTTATTAAGGCGGAGTTTTTGATCATTTAAAAACTTTTCAATGCTCTTCACGAGAAATCATTGTAATAGAATAACTGATAGCTTAAGTTTTTGTTCTGGGTCCAAGCAATACTAGAGCTTGTTATCATGGATAGATAGGCATAGACTTAAAGCTTAGAGATTAGCTTGCAAACAAACCGATGAACAGGAAAAGAGACTGAACACTATTTCGATTCAACCTGTTGCCCTGTCAAATAATAAACAAGCTCTCTTTTGTACTGAAATTAATCATTTCCAATCCTGCATTTGAAATTCTCTCAATAACAAATTTTCGAAGCTAATAAAAATGGTATCTATTTTGCGTTACAGGAAATTAACGACCAAAAGCTCATCTATTCGGGCAAACTGCTGGATGATGCCCAAAAGCTGTCGGAGGTTATACGCAGCTACAAGGATGTCTATCAACAGCATCACATCTTTCATTTGGTGTGCGCTAGCAAGAATATAGCCAAGGCGCCGTATAAGACGACCACGCCTCCCAAGGACACCACAGCCACAGCCACAGCCGCGCCGCGCCGCGTGGAGACCAATACCAATGACAACGAGCTGAGGCAGCGTCATATGGCCGCCGCCGTCGCAGCTGCCGCCGCTCAGATTCCTTACCAGCAGCCGAACCTCCAGCAAACGATTGACTCTCATCCCTGGCTGCAGTTGCAAAATCAGGCTTATCAAATGGCTGCCGCCCAGGACGCATCGACATCGGCATCGGCATCCCCAACTTCACAAATGGATTTCCAGCGGCAGCAGGTGCTGCTATACAATGCCTGGATCCAGCAATGGTATGCAGTGTATATGCAACAGACGATGCAACGGTGAGTTCCCAAAAAGCGTGCATAAATGGAAATAATACGGGCTCTGATATATGATATGATATCTGATCATAACATAGTCAGGCACTAAATGTCTGATAAGGAAAGACTCCCTTTTTAAACAGGGTTCAATCTGTGACTTGTTTATGCAAGTCTCTAGCAACAAGTTCATCTAGGAGACACCCTGTCAACTTTGAGTTATACTTATAAAACTCCAGCTGAAAGTATATTTAAAAACAAAATTTAAGTCTTTGGTCTTATAGTCCCTGAGGTCTCTATCCTGTTATATACAGGGTATTATATTTAGATGTTGGTTCTTTGGCGCCAGCTATAAATAATTCGTAATTCCATAAATATTCGCGCATATATCACGTGCCAACAGTTTGAGGCTTTGCGCCATTTGCAGATTATTGATTTTGCAAGCAATTCAAAGCGAGATCTTTATTTCTTTTTAAATATCCTTGTCAGCGCACACATGTAGAGTATATCGGTGTATATGTATATCTAGCCAAATTGTTATAGCCAGGTTCGCGTGTTATTCAATGTAAAACTGGGAAAAACAGATATTTTCCGTGAGTTAAGCGTTCTTACACATTCAAACTATCTATATACGTGCAGTAAATAAAATAATAATATATCGATTTGTTTATTTTCAGCACTAGCGGCACGGGCGGAGTTTTGCCACCAGCAATGCTGCCTCCCTTTATGCAAGGCATGCCTGGCCTGGCCAACAATATGGGTGTGCCGCTTGTGGGACATCAGCCGGTGCCAGTGGCGGGCGGTACTGGGCCTGGTGCTGGGCAGCCAAATGAGGAGGCCGCTGCACGGCAGCCGGCGGCCCGTCAAGTGGATGGACTCAATTTTCCTAACATACAAGAGGAGCCCGAGATGCGCGACTGGCTGGATAGTTTCTTTAGTTTTACCCGATTGGCCATTTTTGTAACAGTTTTATATTTCAATTCGTCGCCAATGCGCTGTTTGCTGGTGGTGTTCATCGCAAGCGTTATTTATCTGTGAGTACGAGAGTGGGCTTAAAAGCCAAGATGATTAACTCTTTACTTTTATTTTTCGCTTCTAGCTATCACATTGGTGTACTGCGACGTCGTCGCGAGCGCAACAACAACAACATCAACCGCAACAACAATGCTGGCGGCAACAATATTGCCGCCTTTGCGGCTGTGCAGCAAATTCAACGCATGATGGACGCTGCCGTTGAGCATGACAATAATCCGCAGGCTGCCGCTGAACCAGCACCAGCCGCTGCACAGGAGGACGCTGCTCGGCCACCGGCGCCAGCCAGCGCTGGTGGGGATCAGGCCGATGCTGCTGCCGCTGCCGCTGAGGCTGTGGCTGTTGAGCCAGCGAATGCCAATAACTCTGTGATTTCCATTGTGCGCACCTTTGTCATAACGTTCTTCACATCGCTGCTGCCCGAGGCGCCGGCGCTGTAAAGGCTGACCTCCTGCTGCGTCCAATTCTATGTGGCCTCTGGATTATGTTTCCATTATTTCCTTCCTAACACTCCCCACACTTTTCACATTTATAAATGTTATCATTTATGCATACCTGAACTTTGCAATATCTGTTTTTCTAGCTATGTAATGAATTATATGTATATTTATGATATGTCTGTATGTGCGTGGAGCATGCAAAAATGGGCTTGACCCAGCGTCTCCGTGCCGCAGCCTAGCCCCCCCCCCCGTAGCTTTAGTGATTTTTTTAGCGATAAGAAAAAATAAAATTGTTTTTGATGTGAATGGCTACAATTGCTCTAAAGGCAAAACGAAACAATGAAACCGATGAATTGCAATTATGAATTATAATAAAAAGAAAACATATATATGCATATATATATGTATGTGCTTTAACACCAACTTGCTTATCTCGTATCAATGTGTCACGTGTGGAAAACTCCAAGCGCTTTTCTTCAATGGAATTTGTTTGTGAATGGAAAATTTTCAGCTGCAAACACTTTCACTCCGTAAGCGACTCGCGCGTAAGTAGCTAATCATAAAAAAGAGCACTTAATACACACGCCTCTTGTTTCTTTATTAGGTTTACACGCTCCCCGGAGACGATCTGTATGGCTTTCAGCGTTGCCTTGTATGACCGCTTATCGCCAACATGCGTCCGTCCATCTGTCGGACCGTCCGACCGTCCGTCCGTCCATGCCGCTGATAGGGGCGCGTCGACGTCTTGCTCGGGGTTAGAACGCTGCGAGTGCTCAGTGCTGACGGATGGTGCATCGGCATCAGCATTTGGGAACATTTATATATTTCGTTAGACACTTCACTACTCGGCGACTACTCTCCGCGCTCTCCGGCTCCTCTTAATCAGCAAGTGAATTGGCAAGCAACAAAGCAAACATGTGGCGATTGCTTCCAGTGCGACCAACAATCGCTCCTGCGCTCACCAGACAGCGTCATGTAAGTGGGCGTCATTAATTTGCATACCCGATGGGATGCAGCTCGTGCGAATCCTCGTTTTTTAAACACGCTCTATTGACATTTACAGCACAGCCGCGTAATTGCCATACGTCGCGAGGATCAATCGGTTTGGGAGCGTCGTGCGCCATTTGGACCCACGCATGTCCAGAAGCTTGTCAAGCAGGGCGTCAAGGTCATTGTACAGCCCTCCAATCGGCGCGCCTATCCTATGCGGGTGAGTCAAGACTTCCATATTTCTACATATTAAAGAGTTTGTCCTGATTGACTGATTGATTGATTGATTGATTGATTGATTGATTGATTGATGATGATCAACGCCTAGCCTGAGCTGTAAGAGCTCTGAAGCTGAAATTTATACAGAATCTTCCTTTTGGGTGAACAATGCAGCTTTAGCTTAGGTGCCTGGGCGTCGGACTAACAAGCGGCAGGTCGCCGGCTCAAACCCAGTTGCAAATATCAATCATTATTAAAGAAAGACAAGAGTGCTTTAGTACACACCCAATATATATATAAAATCAACAAATCTTTTCAACATCGTATCATATGTGGCTTAGCTACAGCAGCGTGTTTACTGTGTACGTTTATTGGGCGGCATCATAAAAAAAAATGTGTTTGATAAGCTTCTCCGTGTTGGGCTCTAAATTTGGCAATTGCTGGCCTTGGAACCAGTCAAAACCCGAAAACGAAGCGTAATTCCGTGTTATCTCGCTCGAAATTGTTGCTGTCCAGTCAACTGATTTTTTCGCCAGATAAAACTGGAGTTTAACAAAAAAAACAATATTTGTTGATAGACATTTTCAAAACAATAACACAATATCATGATAGCTAATGGGAAAATCACTTGTGATTAGTTGCCAAGGACCATACTCAGTTTGAATGAGAATAATATATTTAATTAAATAATATTTATTGATAGTTAACATTTATAACAATTTTTACAATAGCAAGAATTAGTTTCAGTTACGGAACCGATTTTCTCCAAAAGGTAAAAAGCTTTTCTAAGCCTTAAATTTAAAGTTCCAAAAATCAAATCCATGCAAAAAATATTAAATATATTTGAAATTTAGTTTATTTTTCCCTTTTAAAGTCGGGATTTCCAATAATATGCCAAGCTCTTAAGAATGCCAATAGAGTATCTTTTATTATTATTACTATTAATCTTCCAATGTCGCGTGTTATGCTGATTGTAAATACTTAAGACCTTTAACGCAAGATTACGGATAAGGAAAAATATGATAATACTCAGGAAACTCGCAAGCATAATATTTGGGGAAATAGCATGTGAGTCGATTAGATAAGTTAATATCGACCAATTCTTGGAATTGCAAATTACTCAAATATCGATTTTATATTTCTTTATATATCTATCTTTATATATTTAGGCGTATATGCAAGCTGGTGCCCAGATACAGGAGGACATTAGCGATGCTTCCGTGATCTTTGGCGTTAAGCAGGTGCCCATCGATGCGTTAATTCCGGGCAAAACCTACTGCTTCTTCTCGCACACGATCAAGGCGCAGGAATCGAATATGCCACTGCTGGATGCCATACTCGAGAAGGTTAGTGCCCCGTGAAACTAAATAAATCTTCAAATCTCTTGAAAATCGAAGCTTCACAGAAAATCCGCCTCATCGACTACGAGCGCATCATTGATGAAAGCGGCGCCCGCCAGGTGGCGTTTGGCAAATACGCAGGTATAGCCGGCATGGTCAACATCCTGCATGGCATTGGCTTGCGCCTGCTGGCGCTGGGCCACCACACACCCTTCATGCACATAGGACCCGCGCACAACTATCGCAACTCCTCGATGGCCCGCCAGGCGATACGCGACTGCGGCTATGAGATATCGCTGGGCATGATGCCCAAGTCCATTGGACCCTTGACCTTTGTTTTTACCGGCTCCGGCAATGTGTCCCAGGGTGCGCAGGAAGTATTCTCCGAGCTGCCCGTGGAGTATGTGCCGCCAGAGATGCTGCGCAAAGTGGCAGAGCATGGCAGTAAGTATTAGGAATTAAATATATAATCGGAAATCTGTAAAGTGTGCCCAATTTAGATCAAAATAAGCTGTACGGCTGCGAGGTTAGCCGCTCGGATCATTTGGAGCGTCGCGAGGGCGGCGGCTTTGATGCCAAGGAGTATGACGAGTTTCCCGAACGTTATATTTCCACATTTAGCCAGAAAATTGCGCCCTACGCCTCGGTCATTCTCAATGGCATCTACTGGGCTGTGGGCAGCCCAAAGCTAATTAGCATTCCGGATGCCAAGAATCTGTTACGTCCGGCCAATACGCCCTGGCTGCCCACCAGCAAAGGCAGCCCTGCGCTGCCACATCGCATGCTCGCCATTTGTGATATATCCGCCGATCCGGGCGGCTCCATAGAGTTTATGAACGAGTGCACCACAATCGATACGCCCTTCTGTCTGTACGATGCGGACCGCAACAAGGATACCAAGAGTTTCAAGGGACCCGGCGTGCT
The DNA here is from genome assembly GCA_035045725.1 of Drosophila ezoana. Classification (NCBI taxonomy): domain Eukaryota; kingdom Metazoa; phylum Arthropoda; class Insecta; order Diptera; family Drosophilidae; genus Drosophila; species Drosophila ezoana. The sequence goes on from JAWNOU010000092.1 coordinate 8,987,201, forward strand.
GGTCTGCTCCATTGATAATATGCCCACGCAGCTGCCTCGCGAGTCAACCGATCTTTTTGGTGAGCTCCTAACGCCCCATGTCCATGATATCATCAGGAGCGATGCCAAAAAGCCGCTGCACGAGGAGCACTTTTCCTATCCCATACAGTCGGTGAGTAGAGGGGTTTCTTGTGGCAGTCGATAGATCTGTGTGAGATACGATAGTCCCTTGGGTAAAGATCGAGTATTGCTCTCAGAATATATGGAATCTATATTTAGAGCTTTATTTATTATGTGCAGATAGTTCAGTCAGCTTAGCTAGCTGTCATAAAGTGTTCTAAACTGAGTAAAAGTGATTAGAAATCGTGGAAAAATTCTAGTAGAAGGAATATTTTCCTTGATCTGATTAAACAAAAAAACTGCATAGATTTTAAGATTTAAGTTAGCATAAGTATAAGTATTTATTCAATTTGTTGATTTCTTATAAGATTATCGGGGATTTATTCCATGGTATTGGAATCTATTGGAAATAATATAAGCGTCTTTATTATATAATGTAAACGTTTATGCTTTCTGTCTGTCAGCGTTCCAATATCCAAAATATCTCTGTCATATTTTGTGGAATCATTTTAATCCTTTATTGGTATTTTCTTATACGATTTCTTCTATGGTATAATTAATCTCGAATATTTCATAACTAAAGCCTATTTATAGGAATTTTAATAATAATTTTATAATTAAGACCTTTTATGTTTTTTTGTGGAAATTTATCTTCTGTTTATAATGTCGGCTTTCTGCCTGCCCTTGTCCAAAGCTGTTAAGCAGATTTTGTTTCGTATTTATAGAAAAAGTATTTTTTTTTTGCTGTGTTTATAATGTCCGTCTGGCTGGCTGTCTGTCTGCCTGCCTGCATACCCATTTCAGAGAAGTGTTTAAAACAATATGCCCCACAGTTTGTCGATAAAGATGATCGAGACATTCGCCCTATTAACTGCTGTTATTGCATATATATTTAAAATTAAATACAGCCCAATCATCAGAATTGATTTTAAACAACTTTCTTAAACCTTTTTTTCCCATTATCAAACTTTGTTCCCAGTATTTGAAAACAAGTCGGATTTTTGTTAGTGCTATCAGCGAACTAGCTTAGCTTTTATAGCTTATTAAGGTGTTAAAGACCTTAATCGATAATGTAAACTAGGAATTTTATTTTGCTCCTAAAAATATATTCTTATCTACCTTAAAAATATACTCATTTAAATAGAAATTAATCCCTCTATAAGACTTGATTAGTATATGGTATGGAATGTGTAAGCACGTGTTCACCTCTAGCTTATCAGATCCAAGTAAACAAGTGGACATATCATTTTACTGTCTCTCTCTTTCTCTCTCTCTGTCTCTCTCTTGCTCAGGCAATTATCGCTAGCAACGGCGAGCTGACCGAGAGCTTCCAGTATATTCAAGAGCTGCGCGATTCGCAGGGCAATCGCTCGCGCCACAAGATGGAAGGCCGTTCCGAGTCGCACAAGAAGGTGCTGGTGCTGGGCGCCGGCATGGTCTCGGCGCCGCTGGTCGAGTGGCTGCATCGGGAGAAGGATGTGAGCATAACGGTGTGCTCGCAGGTGAAGGAGGAGGCGGATCGCTTGGCCCAACAATATGCGGGCGTGGATAGCGTCTATTTGGATGTGCACGAGAGCACCGGACATCTGCAGGAGCTGTGCGGCAAGGCGGATGTGGTTGTCTCTCTGCTGCCCTACAGCCTGCACGGCATGATTGCGCGCTACTGTGTCGCGGAACGCACCCACATGGTCACCGCTAGCTATCTGAATGATGAGATATCGGCACTGCATGAGGAGGCGCGTGCGAATGGTGTGACAATCATGAACGAGGTGGGCCTAGATCCGGGCATTGATCATCTGCTGGCCCTGGAGTGCATACACGAGGTGCAGGAGAAGGGCGCCGTTGTTGAATCCTTTGTCAGCTACTGTGGCGGCCTGCCCGCACCGGAGCACTCCAATAATGCGCTGCGCTACAAGTTCTCGTGGTCGCCGCGCGGCGTGCTCCTTAATACTTTGTCGGCTGCCAAATATCTTAGCCAGGGCCAGATTGTGGAGATCTCTGGCGGTGGCGAGCTGATGTCCAATCCGCGCAGTTTGGACTTTTTGCCTGGCTTCGCGCTCGAGGGCTTCCCGAATCGCGATTCCACCAAGTATGGCACGCTCTATGGTCTGGGCCGGGATGTGCACACGCTGCTGCGCGGCACCATACGCTACAAAGGCTTCTCCGAGTCCATAAAGCCCATGCAGCTGTTGGGCCTGATTGATCCAGAGCCGAATGCCCTGCTGCATCCCAGCGGACCGGATGTCACATGGCGTCAGTTGGTCACACATCTGCTGGGCATGTCCGACACGAGCATCTTCTATGAGAACCTCAAACAGAAGCTGGTCGAGCGGCTGGGCGATGTGGATTGCATCGAGAGCCTGGGTCTGCTGGACGAAACGCCTGTTGTTAAGCTCAATTCCCCGCTGGATACGCTCAGTCACTATTTGTCCAAGCGTTTGGCCTTTGGTAAGTGCTTCCATCTGTTCCACTCAGCCACGTCCCAAGTTAATGGCGCTTTCTTTGCAGAGCGTGACGAGCGCGATCTGGTCGTGCTGCGCCACGAGGTGGGCATACGCTGGCCCGACGGTCGTCGCGAGGAGCGCGGCATCAATTTTGTTGTCTATGGCCAGCCGCAGGGACACTCCGCCATGGCCATGACCGTGGGCAAGCCGGCTGCCATTGCGGCTAAAATGATTCTGGATGGTGCGTAAACGAAATAAGATCCATATGCATTCATATTCATATCCAAATATATTCTATTTTATAGGTGAGATCCAGGAACGTGGCGTGCTGCTGCCCTTCACGCCGGACATCTATCGCCCCATGTTGCAGCGTCTGCGCTCCGAGGGTCTGACTGCCACGGAGACATCCAGATGGCTCAACTAGTTACCTGCCCAATTAGCACCTAGTTTACGCTGAATACAATCCATAAATTCTTCCTCTTTAGATTCTATCTAATTCTCTGTTGCACTTCAATTATGTGTGTGTTTATGCCCTGTTTATTTATAGACCTGTTTTTTTCCAGTCATCAAAATTTAGATAAGACTGCACTGTTATCTGTATACTATATACTTATATGTATGATATGTACTTATGATTATAATTGTTTCTTTTTTTTTTTGGGCAGGAAATTAACCACGTCGATTTTAACATACATTTTTATACAATTGTGATTAAACGTAACATTTTATCAATCAGGTTTTTTCATATGAACGAATTTGTTTGAAGGGAAATTCGGTTTCGATTGATTATCTTATCAATTGCTGAATAATAAATCGAAACTTGTAGCTGAAATGTGATTCGATGCAATATTTATCAATTCCACGCGAAGCAGTGGAAAAAAGGGTGGAAAACAATTGTATAACATTTTCTAGAACTTCTCATTTGACTAGCGTTAAACTCATTTTAGGAAAACATGAGAATTTATTAGATACGTTAGTTCCGCAAATACGTCCAGACTGATTAGATAACCAGCGTAGAGGATCAACCGTCAAGGCTAAAACCTTTTTACAGTAGTTCTACTAAGATGTAGTGTTGGGAAATATCCTCTGCTTTGTTGAAAATAAGTAGAAAACAGTTGATTGTAATTTTGTTGATTTTCATTCGATCGGATAAATTATAAATTCGAAGATATATGTCGAAAATTATTTGTAATTTTTCACACGTTTAGTAAATCCACGCACCTAGGTGGATATGGAAGTGTTGTTGCTCTACATAACATTGATTAAATACAAGTTTCGACGATTTTTTATAAAAATACCTTTGCATTATTTTTAATATATTATTTCATAATACCATGTTCTTTTTCGAGGGAGCGAATATATCAATGATAGTTTGTCATTCATTTTTTTGTCACATAGCAACCCGTTAGCTATTTGGGTTATCAGTTGAACTTGAACTATTTTGAAATAATAAATAAAAATATGTTGTTGCCGTTAAATTAGAAATTTAATGGGGGCTATATTTAGCCAAGTGCAGGCCAACCTTAGTTCCCACAGTCACATGATGGGGGTTACGGTTCTGTCAGATTTCACGGTGCACATTAACCGGTCTCAATTGGGATGCCAATAAACAACCTCACCTCATATTTGCCTCATACTTTGTCCCAGAGATTGGGGCTATCAGCTGGAGCCTAACTAAACCATGCGGCAGGCAATCCATGATAACCAATAACCTATGTAGCCGATGTGCTAGTAGTGCTTGCTTAGGTTTTACAATTTTTGATTCATTCAATGCAAATTCATATACACACACACATGTGTGTGTGTGTGTGTCTGTGAGTGTGAGAGTGTGAGCGAGGGTTTACGTATAGTCCAAAGAGAGGCGCAGACTGGGCGATAACGATGTGTGCAATGGGATTTGTGGAACCGGAGCGAGAGCCCGACGCCAGCAGCTCAGCCGCAGTCGGCGTTGTAAATTAAACGATTTGATTTTTTTTTTCGATACTCTATTCAAAAACTGAAAATGGGTATATGAGTTTTGTTCATCGTCCATCTGTCTTGAAACCTGGTATTAATACACGTGTATATTCATGACAAACAGAGCGTTAAAGGTTTTTGACCACGCCCACTAAGACCTGAGCAAACTCTGGTATTGTGTATTAATCACAGGTAGAAAGGTCAACAAGTCTACTCTAAAGAACAAGCCAAAAATACGGTCACGCCCACATTAGCTCCTACTTTTTTTATAAATTAACATAACGCAGACGCAATTTAAAAGTCTGTTAAGGTTTTAGTTTTAGACAGAGCCTGGTTTTACACAGTTATGAACCCAGGTTCGGATTCAACAATTGGTTCGACAAATTTTAGTAAAAAAATTAAATTTTATATACTTTCTTATTTAATATTAAAGAAATTTGTATATACATAAAATATTTAAAAATTCGATAAAATATTATTTGATTTTGTTATATTCTATACTTACTTTTAAAAGTATATATATATATTTTTTTTCTGGTTTGAAAATTGCTTCATTTTTAGACTTGATAAAAATTAAATTGACAAAAAAACGAACAACATTTGCAATCAATCATATTTTCTAACTAACAACATTCGAATACATGCTTGTGCCCTGCTTTATTATTTTGTATTATATACATAATGTCATAGAGTATCGCACAGTCGGTTGTAACTCACTAAAAAGTTCTTGTTGTTGTTTATTTATAAATATTTTTTTTTTTAATTTTTGGGCTGCGCTCGAGCTGCCGGGCAGCAGTACGTCTTCAGTCTTGATAATGGGTAGAGCCGAGGCAGTCGCAAAGTGTTTTCATTGTCGTTACGTCTCACAAGTGCTTTACTGTTATATGCAGTAGGTGTATATATGTATGTATATAGGTATGTGTATCATATATATGTGTGTCTCGTGAAGTAACGGCTGTTTGCGTGTTGCGTGTCAAAAACCACAACAACAACAACAACAACAACAAGAACAACAACAACAAAGGGCGCAGCAGGCGCAGCGCAAACGGCGAACGCATCCCCCGTGTCTCAAAAAGCGATTATTTAATTTATGGTTTATAGTTAAAAAAAGGAAAGAAATAAATAAAAAAAATAATAATAATTGGAGGAAAGTGCGTGCCGGTGAACAGCTGCGAGAATTTACAAGTGAAGCGATTATAATTATACAATGTTTAAATCGAAGACAGTAGCTTATATTTGACCCCAGGCAAAGGTCGTTATTATATTGATATTTAACTGTGCGCTCTGCTGTTATCAGTGCAACAACAACAACAACAACAAACAACAACAGCAACAACAACAGGCAACAAGAATAAATAAAACATTAAACAAAACAATAACAATAACAATATGGGTAACATGCGCTATTTGTCGGAGACTCATTTGCGGGGCTTCGAGCGTTACAAGGTAAGCATTAAATGGGGTTTATTCGGCTTCTACAGAAATGGGCGCAACTGCAAGACGACCCCCTGCAAAAATCAATGCCCGCCTCCCCCCCTCCGCACAACCCCGTACCATGCATAATTAAATAGGCGTCGTATTCAATCAAATTGATATGCCACAAAGCAAATCGGTTAATAATACAATTATCAGGATTACGACGAGTTCCGGTTTGTGAGCTATATACATATGTGATTATATACATATAGTGCAAATATATACATGCTTGATCGTATACACATGTCAATTGTGTTTAATCTTAGGAATTGGGCAATGGGTAGATCTATTAATTATTTATATTTTTACTTTTTTGCTATCACTGTCACTGACATGTGTTTGGACATTCTTATCAAATAGGCTGTACGCCCTAGGCATGACTAGGCCTAGGTCATCAATTAAATAGACCGGATGATGCTGAGCACACATAGGTTTCGTAAATCCCAGAGAAGGCATTGAACTGCGAATGAAGCATGTGCGCGCTGTTGAGAGATAGTTGGCAAACTCATAGTGTGGAATTTGTACCTAAGAGATTAACTTATAAGTAAGATGAGTTCAGAGTAAGAGACAGTAAGAGTGACAGAGAGAGGGAGAGAGGCTTAATGATATATGAAAGACTAACGATTGAAATATCTATATAAGATTTAGCATATATATAATGCCACTGAATGGAAAATGAATATGCCTAAGCTAAGCTGTGAGTTCTAGAGTCGTAAGACGAAATCCCTAAAGGGTTCATAAGGATCTTAAGAGATCGTTTAGTTATAGTTTAGTTTTTCCTCAAACTCTTCGCTTTCTTGCATTTTCATTCATTTCATTTGACTGATAACAAACAGAAAATACTCCAGAAAATACACTAATAATATTCTTTAAGCCATTTGAATTTATTAAAAATTTATATAGAGAACAATATACACTTGCCCATAACTAACGTAATTCCCAATTGATGTTCTCTGTCTGATTACAAATTAAAATTAAAGCTCCTGTGCTTCTGTTAGAGCCAAAGATTATTTTGATATATGAGGTTTGTCTTTTATGTTGTTTAAGTTTTGCCTGATGCGATTAGATATTCGCATTGACTAGACCTTCTACCATCGTACATTTTATCGATTTAATTTACTTTGACTTTGTGTTGTCTAATGTGAACTAGATTAACACAAATGACGGAAACTTTACCGTGACAGAAGTAAAAAAAAATGGTCTGTTAGTTATTCAATAAGTTTGTCAGTCAAACAATCGGTCGATCAGTCAGTAAGTGTGCCTGTCAGTCAATCAGTCAGACAGTTAGCCAGTCAGTCTATTAGTCAGTAATTCAGTCAGTCACTCACTCAGTCAGTCAATCAGCTGGTCACTTACATAGTCAGTCAGTCAGGTAATCAGTCAATCAATCACTCAGTCAGTGAATCAGTCATTCAGTCAGTCAATCAATCAGTCATTCACTCAGTCAGTCAATCAGCTGGCTACTTACACAGTCAGTCAATCAGCCAGTCAGTTAGTCAGTCAGTCAATCAGTCAGTCAGTCAGTCAATCAGTCAGTCAATCAGTCAGTCATTCAGTCAGTTAGTCAGTCAGTCAATCAGGCACACAATTAGTCAGTCAAGCAGTCAGTCATTCAATCAATCAAAGTGGAGTCAATCAGTCAGTCAGTCATTTCAGTCAATCAGTGAGTTAGTCAGTCAGCAAAATGTATTATACTGAAACACGCTCTAAGACTTATCTTTATTCATTGTATTTCTTTGACAGTACAACAGCATAGACACTAGCTTTCTGAGTGTCTATATAATGCATCCGTTCTGGAATGCCTGCGTGAAGGTATGTAGTCTCCGCCGAGTTTAACACTCAATAGGGTCTGACAAATCTTCTCGTGCAGTATTTACCGATGTGGCTGGCGCCTAATATACTCACTTTTGTGGGTTTTCTCATGACCGTGGTGAACTTCATATTGATAGCTTATTACGACTGGGACTTCAAGGCGGCCAATGACAAATCCGTGGGCAACACGGTGCCCGGCTGGGTCTGGACCGTGGCGGCCATCAACATACTCATCTACTACAATTTGGGTGAGTAGAATGCGATCTGATTGATCTGAAATCGTGACTTAATCCGAGCTTATGTAGATGGCATGGATGGCAAGCAGGCGCGTCGCACGGGCACGAGTGGTCCGCTCGGCGAGCTCTTCGATCATGGCCTGGACTCGTATTCGGCGGCCCTGATACCCATCTATATATTTTCATTGTTTGGCACGGCGGACTTGCCGCCAATACGCATGTTCTTTGTTATATGGAACGTGTTTCTCAATTTCTATTTTACGCATGTGGAAAAGTATAATACGGGCGTTATGTTCTTGCCCTGGGGCTATGACTTTACCATGTGGGTAAGTACGCTTCCAATAACTAATCTTATAATTGAAATAATAATTATATATTATTATCGGTTTAGGGCGTCAGCGTGATGCTGTTTGTGGCCACTTTGGTGGGTCCGGAAATTTATCGCTCGAGCTTTTACGGTTTTACGGTGGCGAATATGTTCGAGTTTGGCCTCATCGGTTCCGGCATACTATCCAGTCATCCAATTATTATAAGAAACATATATCTGTTTGTATTAGAAATTAACTCCAATTGTGGACCTGACTTTATTCAAGCTCTGCTTTCAGCTCATATAAGAAGAAGACGGGCAAAATGCGTCCCATGATGGAGATGTTGCGTCCATTTTTTGCCTTCGTCTGGCTCTTTCTGATCACCTTGGTTTGGTCATTCTTTTCGCGTAATCAAGTCATTAATCTGGAGCCGCGTATCCTGTGGATACTCTATGGCACTATCTTCTCCAATATTGCAGTAAGCTCTACAACTTGGACAGCTTTAACAGCTCCACTTTCAACATTCTTCTCTCTTTCTTTTGTAGTGCCGCCTGATTGTGGCCCAAATGTCGGATACACGCTGCGATGGCTTCAATATACTTATGTGGCCACTGCTTGCCACCGTGGGCGTCTGTTGTTTTCCCTGGTATGAGCATGTTTTCGGCATGGATCTGACGGCCCAGGGCGAACGCTGGCTCGTCCATGGCCTGACAATATTCGTCACATTGGCGCACTGGCATTATGGCTATGGTGTGGTAAGTGCATATAACTTTATTTATATAAAGCTCAAATACTCATTTAGGTATTTAATTGCAGGTCTCGGAAATGTGTAATCATTTTAAGATTCGTTGCTTCAAAGTAAGAAAATCCCACAGCAATTCCGTTGAATACACTACATTCCAGAACAATAACAAATCCCAGAAAAGTCATTGAAACTAATTACATACTAACTAAAAAAAAACAAAAACAAAATCAAACAAATATCAAAAAGAAATATTCAACGAAATACGAAAATACCAAAAGGGTTGCCATTTTGTATGTGATATAAATGTGGGTGTTACAAAATTCTCTTTCGCCTCGCTCTGGTCTATATTTAAGTGAACCATACTCAATACATTAGGTCTCATGCGCCGCATAACGTTATGGTAAAGTTCACCTTAGAGTTATTCCTTAATCTAACCTAGACTAAGTATATAAATACTAAATATCAATATTTATTTATTTATAACTGGCTGAGTACTTAGTGCATGTAATGAGGCAGCTGTAAATCGCATGTGACATGACCTAACCCAACTGCATGTTCCGATAAGTATTCCACATAATATGCATTGCGATAGTGTAGAATCTGTTAAAGCGACAAATCCTCACCGAGAGCCCGCATTATAATTTCTGTAGATAACTAAACCGCCTGTTAACGCCGTGCAGGAACTGACCGAGACCAACGAAGCCACAAAACGCACGGAGACCACTGAAGAAGTGTAATCGGAAAAGCCATTGGACTGTTTTCCACATCCAATTTCCGTTCTTAAGTACAGTTGTGTAAACGTTTTCTTTTTTTAAATGTTCTTAGTCTAAGTTAAAGTCGTACCAAAAATGTTACCGTTAAGATATGAAAACGAAAAAGCTTACGATGTGCCTTATTCCACGCCTCACGCAAGCTTTCCAGCGAAAGCTCTGTGCTGAGTTGCACAGTTTGCCCGCCAGAGGGCAGCTCTGTTCTCTGTTTCTGCTGAATAAATGTTATCAATTTAAATGTTAAATAAATAAATTAATGTTTTTCCTTTGACTAAGATTTAAGATTTGCTGATTTCAATTATCATTTTCAATTTGAAGAAAAAGGAAGAATCTGAATTTGAAGAAAAAGGAAGAATCTGGTGACTTATAGTTTTGAAAGCTAAGCCGAATCTCTAAGAATATTTTTTCGAACTTAAGCCATGTGATATTATCAAAAGATATTTGTAATTTAGGACTTTTTCAACTGATTGCTATAAGTTAATGATTATAAACTTAGCTTAAAAAAAAGAGACAAGAATAGCTACATAACTTACTTCGACTTCGACAATTCAACAGCCTGGTTATGCGAATCGGAGCCCCGTTTCTAGAAATGTTTCATTTCTAGGGATTGATTAAAAAATCGAAATTTTGATAGCTTCGATGTTAAGTTGAGAGGAGATTCTTTCCCACTAGACGCTGATTGTGTCTGCCATGAGGCTTTTAGGCCCTTTTCTAGAGGTTCCGCTTGTCATTGTCACGTAGCCCGTCCATTTCTCATTTGTTACGAGCCTCCGGCTGCGACACGCTTCTGTCAGCAGCAACAAATTATATCTGCGTATATGTATGTATATATATATATATATATATATATATATATATATATGTTTACCTATATATATCTAGTCCCATATCTATTTATATATACATACCTATTTCAACACTTTGCTCTGCTTTTTTATTGGCATTGCATTTAGAAAGTGATTTGGCTGTTTGTAAAATATAACACACACACACGCACACACACACTCACACTCGCACACACACACACACACACACCTAGCTACACTTTCGGCTAATGCACACTATGAGGCCAGCAACTTTTGCATGCATGTCACGCATTGTTGTGGTCGTTATTATATTTGATGCCATTTTACCTACACACACAACACACACACACACACACACACACACACACTGAGAAGCAGCGAAACGTTTAAAGGGATATTTGAACTTTGTATAAAACTCAGCGGGCGGTTTTATAGATTACGTTCAGCGTGTGTCCTGTTCACACGAGCAACAAAATATTGTTAAATGTTGCCAAAAGTTTAAAGACCCTTCAGGCTTCACACTAGATAATAATAAGCAAAAGTGGCCAGCCCAGGGATCTCATCATTATAGCCGTATCCATATACATTATAATGTAAGCCTGGCCAATGCTGTACATCAATATTAAGATGCAAATAGACGCGCTGCAAGTTGCAAGTTTTGGTTGCGAAAATGCTTGAGTTTCTCCAACGGAAATTGCGGCACAGACTTCGGTATTTACAAGTTTCAAGACTTGCCAATTAATTAAGGGTATTTACAAAATTGTTTACGGCATCGATGCGAAGCGATATAGCCGTTTAGTGCACTTGTGTTAGCCTGTTTATGCCTTGCCGTTTCGGCCAAAATATGTATACGATTAGCCGCTTTTCGAGCTGCGTAAATCTTGGCTCGATTCCAGTTTCATCAGCCGCAGCGAAATAAAAGTTTGTGAGGTTTTAAAGTACACTTGGCCCATGTCTTGCGATAAAGCCTTCCACATCGGGAAGTTTGTTTTACATATAATCCTTGAATCTATAAATTGTAAGCAATTTATGAGCTTATAGAATTTATGAGAATAGAAAAATGGAAGTACTTAAAAACATTTATTATAGTAAGTATAGTAGTATTAAATGGTAGTTATTGTTAATATTCTTTTAAACTAAATTATTAAAGGAGTTTACCATGAAAAATGATGTAAGAAGGGCATAATAAAGTTTCCCTAATGTGTTAATCAGGCATTTTTATCCCACTTTCCTAAGAACATTTCGGCGATTATAAAAGCTAGCATAAGAAAATATAAAATATATAAAATATTTAAAATACTATATCTCTAATGGCATATATTTTTTGCCACTCAAAACCCTTGTGAACATTAAAAAGCTAAAAGAAAATGCACATAAAGCTACCTTTAATATACATATATATCTATATATATATATACGTATATCTATGTAAATATTTTGTCTAAAAGATGTTTTAAAACAGCAAAAATATTGACATAAATTGCCCCATAAATTTGGGGTTAAAAAACAAAACTGCCCATTTGGCCTGTGTAATGAGTACCTCGGTTACCGTTGTGTGCTCGTGTGTGTGTGTGTGTGTGTGTGTGTGTGTGACATATAAGCACATGTCTCGATCCACCCACTAAACTGATGGTTCATTTGTCTTTATTTAGTCGCGGCGCACAAAATGGTCGCTTGGAGGCTGCATTTATTGACAATAAATAGCTCATAAATTACACATTGAGTGGGGCAGGGGGGGCAGGTGGAAGGGAGTGCGTCGGTTGGGGTGAATTGTGGTTGGGCAGTCCGCTTTAAAGGACTTAAAGGACCTTGCTTTGGGGAATGAGGGCAGGTTATGAATGCGTATAGTTTAGCTTTTGGCCAGAAACAGAGCGTTAAAAGAAGCGCATAGGCAACAACTTCAAAGCGGAAGTTGCCCTGGCTTTGTTTAAATGCCCCGCGCCCCGCGTCGTTGAATGGGCGTGGCACTTACTTGGCAAGTGCACTTGAAAACAAAAAGCGTAAAGTTATTAAAGGTTTTTGCGCTTTGTGCGCCTTTCATGTCACTTACACTTTTTCTCTTTTTTCATTCCACATGTCTGAAACGTGGCACCTACCCAAAGCACCCCAGCCTGGCCCTAAACTTAGCTCAGCTTTTATGTGCTGCTCCGGCTGCGCTGCGCTGGGGCTGCGCTGGGGCTGGGCGGGTCTTGAAGACGCTTTGCATACAGTTTTTTTTTTTTGTTGCTTTGGGCTTGGGCAAAGGCGAACTTCAAGCGTGCGGCAAATTCAATTTGAAATTTCCAAATGTTTTTGAAAATTACATTTTTTATGAAGGGTGCAAAGTTGACGGTGTGCGGCCCCAAAAGCGTGTCAAACGTTCAGCCCTTCGAGTAGGCGTGGCAGGCAACTTGACTTGAATGATGCATCTCGGCGTAGAAACAACAAATGTCAAGTAAATGAATATTTTATTGCCTGGCATCAGGCAGCGAGCGTGCGATTTCTGCTACCAAAATTGGCTTCCCACTGTGTGCATTGCTTGATTCTATGGCCGCTCGGGGAGCGCACAAGTGCGTGCCAGCGTTTCACCTCAAGGAAAACTAAGCGAAAGACGAAAAAAACAAAAAAAAAAATTGATGATGTAGATGATTTCAAAGCGCGCTACCAGCGCTCAACTCTCTCCGGTTGAGTCTCCCATGGACTATTGAATTTTTATAGCAGCTTGCGTTGGTTGTGCTATCAAAGGAGCTATTTCGAATGCTTCAGCTGGCAGCTACCAATAGCAGCTTTATTGGCAGCTACCGACTGTGTAAGATGTCACTTGATCAAAGGCGCATCACAATATGTAACTCAATTTAAAAAAAAAGAAGTGCATGTATGAGACATGTACAGTAAATGCTCGCAAATAGAACCGCTTCAGCTACGTAGGTAATTTTAAATAATTTTGCAATTTTCGCGCGCAGCGGGAAGTGTGTTTTATTTTTAGGTTCGAGAAAAATTTGTAACTTTTCCACGTACAGGTGAAAAGATATAAATGTTTCCCTACCTTCTACTCAGACAGCCAGTCAATCACTCAGTCCGTCAATGAGTCAGTCAATCAAAAAGTGAGTCAATCAGTCAGTCAGTCAGTTGGTCATATAGTCAGTCAGTCAGCCAGTCAGTCTGTCGGTCAGTCAGCCAGTGTGTCTCTCAGTCAGTCGTTTAGTTAGTCAGTCAACCAATCAGTTAGGCAGTCAATCAGTCAATCACTGTCAGTCAGTACCTTTTACTCAATCAGCCAGTCAATCACTCAGTTCGTCAATGAGTCAGTCAATCAAAAAGTGAGTCAATCAGTCAGTCAGTCAGTCAGTCATGTAGTCAGTCAGTCAGTTGGTCAGTCTGTTGGTCAGCCAGCCAGTAAGTATCTCAGTCAGTCGTTTAGTTAGTCAGTCAACCAATCAGTTAGGCAGTCAATCAGTCAAGCACTCAGTCAATCAGTACCTTTTACTCAGACAGCCAAAAAGTGAGTCAATCAGTCAGTCAGTCAGTCAGTCATGTAGTCAGTCAGTCAGCCAGTCAGTCTGTCGGTCAGTCAGACAGTATGTCTCTCAGTCACCCGTTAAGTTAGTCAGTCAATCAGTCAGTCAGTCAGTCAGTCAATCAGTCCGACGGTCAAACAGTTATATATATGTGTATAAAATAGACAGACTAAAGCGAATAAACGCAGATTTGGAGTTAGACATACACTCGCACAAAGCATACACACATATATCTCGTACACACATATGTGTAGCACATTTCATAGCATACTTTTTCGCGCTGCGTCTATCACTGTGGCAAGTGTCATTGAGTCGGCGCTGTCTATGTGTGCGAAGGTGAGCTGTCCTTGTGTGTGTGTGTGTGTGCGAGGGTATGCTAAAATTCATTTGTCAAAAGGATTACCATGGTAATAGGGTTTTAAGCATATATCCTGGCAAACATTCGCAGCTTTTCTATTTGTTTTTTTTTGTTATTGTCCTACACAGCCGTTTATCATGTCCTTTTGTTTGCCTGGCTAACGTTTTTTGTATTTAACTTTGTGTTTGACGTCCATATGTGGCGGCTAATTAAAAACATGGCGTTAAACAATTATGTTAGGCATTTGTAATGCTCAGTGCCGGCAACGTCAACCACCAGTTGGTGCCACCTGCCACCTGCCGCATGCTACCTGGTCAGACGCCACCTTTGGATACATTTGCCAAGCTGCTAATAAATTGACTGCAATCAAAGTTGTCATAAGTTGAGCAGGAAGCAACGCCCACGCATCCTGCCAGACTGATAACTGAGGTCACGTTCAAGCACACACCCGCAGACACACACACACACACGCACAGAGGCAGAAAGATAAGTATACACATGGACACACGACCCGCAGCCAAATGACAACTTAATAGCCCAAAAAACCAAGCCAAGCAGACATTGTCCTTTTTGGGCTGGCCCAAGGAATGGCTGAACAATCTGCTGGGTTTTGGTAGCCATGTGCCATGTGTCGCCATCGCCATCGCCATCGCCATCATCGTCACCGAGCACCGTCTTCAACGTGTCTTCGTTTCTGGCCAACGAGGCGAAAATGTACAAATTGTTGTGATTTATTTTAACAGATTTTTTTTTTTTCTTTTTGTTAACCCAACGACAGAATCTGCTGCAACAACAACAACAATAGCAACAGCAACAGCAAGAAGAGTCGAAGCTGGAATTGGATGAACATTGTGGCATTTGCTCCATTGATGAATATGCTGGTGGGGAATCACCGGCCTCTCTCTCCGTCTCTCCACCCGAGTGCCAGCTGTGGGGGATGCGAAGCGCGCGTGACAATGCGCCAATGTGTGGTCAAGTAGTGCGCACGGCTGAGCTGCTCCGGCCAGAGTCAATTTATAGACCAACAAGCACCACAATGAGGGAAACTTAACGTTAACAGGTTTAACCAAGCTAAGGACAAGGCCGACAAGAGTGGTTAGCTGTTCGGCAGTGGGCATGGCAACGCCTACCTCCTACTCCTCATCATTAGTGGAGCAATACTTGGCAATTGATTTAGTCTCCCATTCGTGCTGCCATGCCAGCACACTCACTTATGGAGAGTGTCGATTTTAAAGCTCACTGAGTGGAAACTTCTTGACGGAGTCGCTAGCGCCGTGACCAACTCTTTGATTTCGTGCTCTCGACGATTTCAGGGTCTTTGGCATTGAAACAAAAAAATTGAAAAAAAAAAGTGATTTATGCCCTGTGCCCAAGGGAAAGAAAAGTATATTGCGTTTGGGCTGTGGCTGTCTGTCGATTTGTTTCGTATCAACTTGGTTTTTACACCCATTATAAATGCTTGAAAAGGGGTATATTGGTTTTGCATGTTTGTAACAGCTGGGAGGAGGCTTCAACCCCCACCCTGTACAAATATTCTTATTGGTCTTTCCGTCCGTCCGTCCGTTCGTCTGTCGGTCTGCTCATCTGTCAGTCTGATTCGATCTCAAGGACTATCAAAGTTATAGACTTGAAGTGTTGAAAGCAGATACAGTTTTTGTTGAGTTATCGATATCTGTTATCGATATGTGTTTTCATGAAATCGATGAAACTCGATTACGTCAGTTCGTTATTTAAAAAGTCGAGTCACGAGAGCCCAGAAGAGCTAGATGTAAGATGTTTTGCATTTAGGGTTTCGTCTACCTTTCGGTTTTCAAGTGTAACTTTAAGATCAATAATTTAGGTTTTTAAAGTGTGTTTTATAAGAGGATTTGGTCTCCAGACTTTTAGGATACTTTAACTTCAAATTAACTTGTGAGACTTTGGCTTTTTTAAGACCATTTAAATTGCACGAAGTTTTGATTAAAAGTTGGAATTAAACTTAGAAGTTATTTGAATATCAATTTTGCAAAGCAAAGCAACATGCGAACACAGTGCGTATGCGTGTTATATGCCAAACTCTAATCTGGCCGACTGGAGCACAAAATATAATTATTTTAAGCAATTGGAAAGTTAAAACAATCGTATAGCATATCAAAGCTTTGTAGGAAATCTGTTGGAGCTGAGGTAAATAACTTAATTAAGCTAAAGTCTTTTGAGACGAAAGCTTGCATTATGTTATTTAATAAGCTTGCTTAAAGTTAAATTATGATTTATAAATGATATGAGCTGCGATTTGAGTTATATTATTTTGACGTAATTATTTGGTAGTTATTTGAATGTTAAATTGGGCAAGAACTGGAAACAGTAAATCTTAAGCAGTTGAGCCAACAGAGGCACAGATTTTGGCTTTGCTTCAACTTGTTTGGCATAATATTGATGGCCAGAAGTCCAGAAGTGGTCGAGCGCCTAAACCAACAGCTTCAAATGGTTCCGGCCAGGTTGCCTCCCCTCGCCCCCCGTCGCATCCCGAGCCTTTTCGTCAGTCAATAGCAGGCGTCACTTTGGCTAGGCAAACGCTGTCTCCGGATTATGCCATTCATTGTATATATGTCAGCATTGGCTAATTCGGTGAGGGAAGCTCAAGTTTATGAAATATTGCGGCACACACAGTTCTTTTTTCTTTACATAGCATCTGGAGCGGGGCACGTACTTTCAGCTCAGCTGTGAAACGCGACAATTTAATTTATTTGGCGCTTTACGGGCAAAGTCAGCGAATTTACGATTGACATTTGCGTTTAACCTACTTATGCTGATTTGATGGCAGCTCATAAATAAAATTTAAACCAATTGCCGGACACCAGCCGGAGCCGGAGCTGGAGCCGGAGCAGCCATCAATCCCAGCTGCTATCAATGTGGACCATCAACGTGGTCCGTGGTCCGACGCTGCCATCGCCTTTATCCGCCATCCGACTCCTTGTCATTATCCGGCTCCGGCACGGGCAGCTGTCGGGCACAGAGACATTGCGTACTTCTCGGTAATTGAACACTTAGTGGGCCAAGCAATTTGGTTTTAGTGCAAAGGCAAAGGCAGGGGCAAATATTTAAAACCGGGCACAACTCCTTGACGATATCGAATGGGTTGTGTCATTGGGCCACGCCCATTTAATATAGCACGCCCAGCTGGTTTGGCAGCGCAAATTTGTCGTGCCAAATGATGCAGAAAGTCGCCGTGGAGGCGCGCCTAGGAATTAAAACGTGAAATGAGTCGTAAGAAAAACAATGAAAACTCCTCGCAATGGAAAACTCGCTTCGAAACTTTTCCGATTGTCTTGGGACGTCGGCTAGCTTGACGTCTGGAATGGGACATACGGGCGGGGCGGGACGGGGCGGGGTGGGGGGCATACGGCCATGCATGCCAAACGGATTGGGTTTGCAAAATGTGTCACTGGGGTGCAATTTGAAAATGAAATTTTCTCAGCATTTTACTTCTCTTTTTCGTTTTTTTTTTTAGATATTTTCTTTTATTTTGCTCTCGTATGGCATTTGAAGCTCGAGTGGCCGACCTTGGCAAGTTTGTTCAACTATATCTACAATGCATATAAAGACTTAAAAGTCTATCAACCTGTCTGTGGAAATTCGTACTACGCACAAATGTACCTGTTCTTAGAAAACATTTAATGCTTACCTTGCTGTTCAACTGTACGTAACTGATATATCTTTAAGGCAGGACTAAAGACTATTACTGTGCATATTTCCCATTATAATATTGAGTTTTTGTTTCTTCTTCTCGGCCAGCTTTCTTAGTATTTCATTATTTTTGTGCTTTGAATAAAATTATTTTAAATTAATAGTAATATAATATTTAGTTAAATTTGATAGCGAGCAGCAGCAAAGGCAATTTTATAAGAAGTAAACATGTTTTAGTTGTAACGAAAATTATTCTCTGAAATATTTTATTAGCAAAAAATGATGGCAAATTTAATAATGCAAGCTAGCCTCAATTTAAGCTTAATTTGAACAACAATTTTTATTAATCTTGGCAAGCTGTATGAAATTGAAAAACATATTTGGGTTTCCTTTAATAAGTTATGTCGGGGTCTGAAGGAAAAGAAGAAGATCAGTAAGATTGGATGAGTCGATATAGCCTTCCACGTCGTATATTGGATCGTAGGAATGTCATAGAAAAGTTTAGTATAATAACAGTTTATTTGAAAAACTTTTAAGTTTTTTAAGATAACTTGTTCAGAGCCTGAATATTTTATTAACCTATGTTTCTTTCATGTTAGAATAATGTTACTATCGAACAACTATACTATATAAACTACTTTATCATATCACATCATATATCACTTACGAGATTCACTATCCTCAGATATATGCAAGACCGTAAGGGAAAAGTCTAAGGGTATTACATCTTTGGCCGAAAATATCCTTTATTTCCCGTTATTTTTACAGATATCCTAACGAAACTTGGCATAGAAATTGTCTTATAATTATTTTTCACTATTAGAATATCTTGTTCCTTTTCGTAGTGTGTACGGAGAATAAAGAAAGTGTATATTTAAGCTATTTACCCCTCTGCTTTCCACTATAGCATTAGCTTACAAATTGAGATTTTAGTTTGTTCAAGTGCAAACTTTTTGCCATTTCTTTTGCCAGTTGGCTTTAAAAGCATCTATGAGATACTTTTTTTTTTCTTTTGCTTTATGCACTCGCATAACCAAATCAATTGCTTGAATTTTGACACATATCCAAGTGCTTATGCCTAACAACTCAACCAAAAAATATACCTTTTTTTTTCTTCTGGAGTGTTCGAACCAGACCTAAACAAAAGAGCAGCGGCGAGCGAAGGAGTTTTTTCTCTAGGGCGGCCAAAGGTCGGCAACCGGTTCAGGAAGGGCTCCATTCAATACCTCTTACTTGGCATCACAATCACACACACACGCACACACATACACTCACTCGCATAAATATACATTTCCATTCACGGAACATGGCGGAGCCTGTGTAATGTGCATGCCCAGAACTAAAGCAAACAAATATTTATAAATGCGCAAATAGAACAGATAACTGTATTTTTATATGCACACCGACGCACACACACACACACACACACACATATATACTAATACACAGGGCCGCTCACTTTGCCGGGCAAAAGCATTCGAGATTCGATTTCGCATCAACGTGGAGTCGTCGACGGGTCGACGCTTCCATTCATTCACCATCACCATCAGCAGCAGCAGCAGCAGCAGCAGCGGCAGCGGCAGCGGCAGCAGCGCCAACTACAAGAGCTACAAAAACAACAAGCTACATTTTTATTGCTTTGGCATGGAGCATATGAAAGCGCCGCCAACGCCACACATTGCCCCCTCTCTCTCTCTCTCTTTTCATTCGACCGTTGCCGCCCAATCCTTCCGCATGTGAAAGTTGTTGTTTTTTTTTTTAGTGCTGCCAACCCAAAACGAAAAGAACGCGTGCAGGCAGCCAAATAAAAGGGCTGCGAAAGCGAATGGATGGGAAAGGATTGCTTGTGCAGAAAAGAAATATATTTTTCCGATATTTTAACATGAATTTTGCATATTGTTAATTTTGCCTTTCAACTGAAAACGGGACGCACAGCGCCAGACTCGCTTTTACAGTGTGCAGCATCCTTTTATATCATTTAGCTTCCGTTTGTCTGCAATATTTATGAGCCAAATTGCCCAAGTTTGATTTGCTGAAAAGAAAATGTTGGAAGTAAATGCATAAGCAGCTAAACTATAATTCAACACTCTTATAATATTCAATATAGATTCGACAAGGTCGATATGGTAAGTTTATGCCAAAGCCATAAGATCTATGCTATTCAACGCAGTCCAAATAGTTTCCACATTCGATTTAATCGCGTGGTTAGTTTCAGTCAAATGCACACGATTTAAGCTCTTTAACATATGGTTAACATGTAGTCAACACATTCGATATAAATTGCGTGGTTAGTTTCTGCCAGTCATTATGTTTAATGCTACTCAACACGGTCCAAAAAGTCACCATCTTCGGCAAGTTCGCGTGGTAAGATTCCACCAAAGACTATTCAACACAGTTCAAATAGTCACCACATGCGACCCGATCACGCGCTCAGTTTCTGTCATCAAGCTGGCAGCGCTGTCTGAAGTGCGTGCTCTCATTTGCGATTTTTCATTTGCAATTTTTATTTCGTGCCCTGTGTGCTTCTGAGTGTTAGAACAATTAAATAGCTGTTATTTGTTAGTGCTGCTGGTAGAGTGCAAGTGTTGTAAAATGTAAACACAATGTAATATGTAAATTAAAACGTTGCAAGTGCACGCGTCAGGTGCTACAAAGTGTTATATTCATGATGACGATGTGTCTGTGTGTGTGTGTGTGTGTGTCTCGGCGTGTCGTTGTGTTGATGTGTGTTCTGCTGCCTTCAAGGCAATAATAACAGTCAAGCTGCTCAATAGAGAATTTCATTTGCATCTATGCCTCTACATGTGTACATTTAATAATATAAATAGGTATTTGCATAAAATATTTACAAGCGGCTTGGATGTCTGCTGAAAACATATACAAGGTAAGTTAACAAAATTGTTTTTATTTCACCACGTATCCAATTAGAATGGCAAAAAGTGAGAGAGGTTACAAAAATCTCTTTATTAGAGGTGGGAGGAAACAACTCTTATACGATATATTCATATACAAGGTTTACAATCTAATTATAAGTTATTTTAAGGACAGTTCGAAAATTTCCTGATATTTAAAAGAGAATATACTAGGAATTCGCGAAAAATTATAAGCGTATAGAAGAGGACTATTAGCTGAATATGGCACATACTTCTATAGTTAAAAATACCGTCTATTCAAAAATCCCATTATTCATACATAATTTCTGCTATAAATCGAAACTAATTTGTATTTTAACTAATGCAGCGTTTCGTTTAAGATAAGTTGCCAATATAATAACAGTTGCGCAGGAAGGAGTAAAAGGCTAATTTGCAGATTTAATATAATGGGGTCCATATGGTGTAGATGTGTTAGTGTGTGTGTTGCCAAGCCAATATGTTTCATGTTGTGTTAACTTTGTGTGTACAATATGTGTGTATGTGTACATTAGAAAATTTGTCTGATATTTCAGCTGGAGCATCTATTTTGTTGCTGTTTCAGTTTCAGTTTGTGCGGGTGCTCTCCATGCTGTGTGGGTGTGTGTGAGTGCGTTCGTGTGTGTGTGTGTGTGTGTGTGTGTGTGCTGCCCTTTCACATTTGACAAACCGCTTAACCTTAACCTTAGCTATTTCTAGTTTACTTATGTATATTTCATATTGCATTAGGCATTTCATAGGAGCAGCTCCTCCTAATGCCATGCCATGTAGATTGTCGAGTGGCTAATGCCATATTACAACAACAACAACAACAACAACAACAACAACTCGACCGAAATGACTAATGGGCCTCTGGTTGGGAACTGGGCGTGGCAGTCGTTGCAGTTGCAGCAGCTGCATGGCTTGATAAACATTTGTTTAACATGACCATTAAGACAAGTCAAACTGCACACGCACACGCACACGCACACACGCATACACACACACACACACGTACACACACATGCCATTTGGCACACTCACATAGTAATATGTAACAAACAACAGACACGATTACAACCAAATGACACAGAAAATCACTTCTGCTCGTTGTGCCAGCATATATGCGAGTATGTATGTGTGCGTGTGTGTGTGTGTGTGTGTGTGTGTTTGTGTGTATAGACATTCGGTTTTGTTTGGTTCATACGGGAAGTAAATTAGCCTAGTGCCCATTGGAAGCCAGCCTGTCGCATGCTATTTATGTATGTGCAGCTCACACACCCGCACACCCCATCCCACACACACACACACACACACACACAGACGCACGCACACACGCTAACTGCACACGGCGCAGTGCGTGTCTGCAGCCCACAAATACGCGCCACAATTCCATTGCCATTGCAGAGGAGCCGAATAGCTGCCGGAGCACTCCAGAGCCGGGAGACTGACTTAGTGACTCAGACCCTTCCCATTGGCCATGTTGGCCTGCGACTCGTCGGGAGGCTTAAATCGAAATTCATGCGGCCATTGCGGCCACTCGCTTTCGATTTGTTTATAGCTGCGTTTAATAAATTACAAATGAACTTGCAACTCGAATGTGCTTCTATTTGAGTCCCCAAAAGCCGGCTGCTTCTCCATAGGCGTAAAGTATATTTTCCTAGAGCAGAGCAAATAGCTTTCACAGAAAAAAAAAACAGGAGAGAAAAGCCGTCTGCGGCAAGTCGAAACTTAAATACCCTTATAGAGACAAATAAGATATGAATGAGAGTTCGAGAAGGAGAATTCAAAGCTCATATGGTCAAGATCAATCAATCCTGGAAAATTTTAAAGTTTTCGATTGATTTCCATGATACGATTTAAGATCGTAAGACTCGTAAATCCCAATTTGGTTCGGGATACCTTGAAAGGGAAAAGTTGTTTTATATTCTTTATATCTTTCCTTATTTTGTAGATCCTCCTGAAAAAGAGCCTATCTCTCGAACGATCCTCGCTATTGAATCCGATCAAGAGATGTGCTTTAAGGGATCAAAGATGTCTACTTTCATGCCTAGCTGTTAAATCAAACCAAGAGTATATCTGTTCATGGTATCTTAGGCTTCTTCTTCCAATCGTTACACACTTACTGACAAAACTAATATACCCTCTGCAAGAGTTCGGACGCCATTTTATCAAACGGAATATTTAAGCTGCAAAGACCATTTGTATTACATATAAATATTTACTAAATATTTATATTTAGCATAAATTGTTCTTTGCCAACTATTTCTGTATGATAAAATAATGTCCTTCCCAAAAGTATATAGTTTTTGTGCGATAGTCTTGCGTTCATATTTTAGGCCTTTATTGACACTTTTGGCTTTTGGGGAATAATTTATGAGCACTCGAGTGCTTCAGAGAATATGATATACGGCATATGTTATACCAAAATTGATAAAAATTGAGCTTTAATATAATATTTTAAATTGTCAGCCACCCTTTAAAGTGGCTGCTATGGAACTACTCTGCGCCTCGAACCGGAACTTGCAATAAACTTTTACGACATTTTTAACATATTTCCACATTTTAATTATTACTCATTAAGTATGGTTTGTGGCATTTTGAGACGACAGCCAGCAAATATGAATGAAGGTTTCCCAAAAATAGGATAGTTTTAATTGGCCTTTCTTGCATTTTATTATTACCGGAGCCATGCATAAATAAATGTCTCTGAATAAACAATAACAATAACATTTTTAAATCCCAATAATAATATTAAAAGTAACAATGATTATGACAATGAATTTGACAATAACAATGCTAATGCTAATGCTAATGCTAATACTAATGCTAATGCTAACGCTAATACTATTGCTAATGCTAACGCTAATGATAATGCCGCGATAATGTTAATGCCAATGCTAAAGTTAATACTAATGCTAATGTTAACGCTAATGCTAATGCTAATTACAATGACAATGGCAATGAAAACGACAATGACAATGACAATGACAATGACAATGACAATGACAATGACAATGACAATGACAATGACAATGACAATGACAATGACAATGACAATGACAATGACAATGACAATGACAATGACAATGACAATGACAATGACAATGACAATGACAATGACAATGACAATGACAATGACAATGACAATGACAATGACAATGACAATGACAATGACAATGACAATGACAATGACAATGACAATGACAATGACAATGACAATGACAATGACAATG
The DNA here is from genome assembly GCA_035045725.1 of Drosophila ezoana. Classification (NCBI taxonomy): domain Eukaryota; kingdom Metazoa; phylum Arthropoda; class Insecta; order Diptera; family Drosophilidae; genus Drosophila; species Drosophila ezoana. The sequence goes on from JAWNOU010000092.1 coordinate 9,011,498, forward strand.
ACAATGACAATGACAATGACAATGACAATGACAATGATAATGATAATAATGAAATGTATTCTTCATTATCAATTTAAACCGGTTAATTTACGTCAGTTCATATCACGAGCAAACAGCAGATAAAATTGTCTTTCGGCAAATAAGCAAATTGTATACGTTTTTATTATTAAAGTCATGTCTTGAAGAGCAGCTCCATAAATCCTTATAAATAAATAATGGATTTGTGCAATTCATTTTTCATACTTTTTATTTATTATCGGAGCCAAAATGCCGGCTGGCGGCTAGTGAACTAAAGTTTCGACATTCCTTGCTGATATAACTTTTGTTCTTGGCAATGTTTATATAGCCTGCTTGCTTTCTATTAGTTTTTGCAAGTGTTTATATGAGCTCCAAGAAATATGAGCGCTCAGTGCCCCACCCTCCGCTTCACTTCACTCGACTCCACCGATGTGGTCATAAAAATTGTGGAACAGGCAATGCCAACAGTGCAAAATGGCAAATGCTGCAAGCGCCAACGAACCAAAAATGAAATGGCTTAAGCTTTGTGCAAAGCGTCTGTTCCTGTTTGTTGTTGTTGCTGTTGCAGTTGTTGCTGTTGTTGTTGCTGCTGCTCAAATATAAATGCATTTGCGCCCGACCACAAAATGTGTTCAACCGGAAATTGTACGTGGAGAGTGCATGAGTGGGCGGTTTGGCTTGGGGGCTGATACGGGGTTATACTCTGTGCGCAATGCGAAATGGGGTATATTGAACGGACATGAACGCACGCCAGTTACCGCAATCTAGGTATCTGGGCTTTCCTTTGGCAACCTTCCTTCTTATTATCATCGAAAAATATGTGTTTAAAAAACTATTTGCTTGGAAAATACTTTTTTCCTTACATGGTTTAATTAGACTCTGATCTTTTTGAAAATTAGTAAAAATTGATATCTCCGTTTCCAGTATGTATATTAATATTGATCAGCATGACTATCTGAGTCGATTTAGCCATAATGATATGTCCGTCAGTCTGCACGCGTCCATTCCGAAAACCTTAAAAGCTAGAGGCTTTAAATATGAAATATATTTTCGACTATAGAATACAAATTCTTGATCGTATATTTCGATTCATTCTCCTGCTTTAATAATATCGATAAGTTTCCAAAATTTCAAGAGAAACACCAAAGTCAGAATATACAGATCCCCCACATCGATTTAAGATCCTGTTTTTTAAGCATTTCTCTAAAGTTATAAGAGCTACAGAAAATTTGGTATGTAGATTATCTTATATAACTTATGGATTAGGAATATGTCCCTTTTTGGATACCTCCAAAAAAGAGGCTCCCCTCTATTTACTTCTTGGATACATACACAAAATTGTGAAAAAATGTATTATTAATTTAGTGTCTTGCTTAGTTTGGAATGACTGTGAACAGAGTATTGCACAGTTGGTAATATTGCAATGCGACTGCATAGATGCCACTTGTGTGTGTGTGTGTGTGTTGTGTTGTGTGTTATTGTGTGTGTGCGCGCAATTGGTCTATGGGCTTTTGGGTGCTTTGGCAGTCATTGCCATACGTTCCATTAGCTTTTTTAAGCGCCTATTGCCGTGGTCGCTTTCTGGCCTCTGCACTTGTCTCTCCCTCTCTCTCCCTCTCTCTCTCTCTATCTCTCTCGGAGTGCTGAAATTTTAACAGATTTTTGCGTGTGCGGCTTTTCTATATTGCGGTTGGCCAAAAGCCGCTGCGACTAAGCTGCACCCATGTTCCGAATGCTCAGTCAGACAGTCTGTCTGTCCGGCAGCCTGTCCGTCCGTCCGACCGTCTGTCTGTCCATCAGTTTTGTCGGTTTTCAGTTCTGTCATTCGGTTCTTATTTGCATCGATGGGGATACAAAATGGAGCATAGCAGTTATTGGAGTCGTTAACGTCATCATTGCCATCAGTTGCACCTGCCTGACGCAGCACTTTTCGCCAGCAACGACGCGTCAAAGTGCAAATGAGCCAGGAGACAGGCACACACACACGCAGCACGCACACACACACACACACGCAGCACACACCCACCCAGTCGGAGCACTGTGCAAACAGAAGAAAATGCACTCATGCAATATGCAGCAGGTAATCTCGTTTCTTTTAATCGCTGTTTGACATCAAAATTAGAATTTCTTAAGACGCTGCAAGTCGCCAACTATATAGACACGAAGATAAAGACGCCTTTATTGTTGGTTGTTTGCTTAGATTTTACTTTTGTGAAAGTCGCGTCTTTTTTCTTCTTTTGCCTCCTCAATGGAGAGCTTTGATTGGGCGCCGTTCTTTGCATAGGAAAATTGAAAATTGATGGAACGCTTTTTAGAGCTGACCACAGTTTGCTTGGCATCAATTCAAAATTATCCTTCCTGGAAAATATTCACACACTCAATGCATTTGCCATTTAGTTGACAGGCTTCACTTCTAGCCCCAACCCGGGCTTTCCCTTTAAGTCCTGCATTGTTCATTTGTACAGTTGTAGGCATTTGGGAGTTGGCCCTGGGTCCATTGTGTCCACTTTGGTTACCATTGATGCTGTGACACGTTCCAACAATCGCTCACTTTGACGGCTGCTTCGGTCCATTGTTTGATGTTGTTTTTTCTTTTTTTTGCTGTTGTTTTTGTTGTTTACTTTGTTTTGCACTCACATTCTATCCTTTCATTGTTTCCGTAGGGTATCCAGGAAGTGTTCAAGTTTTGTATTAAAAAAAATGGAAAAAAAAACATGCAAGTTCAGTTCGAACTGCCGCAGCTTAAATACCCTTGCAGAGTTTAGGTCGATATACGGCGTATTTTTATACGTTATGGGTATCCTCATAAGAGTGTTTAAATACATTGATATGATATGCTATGATATGAAATTATATGATATGATATTATATGTCACGTACTGTGTAAGCCATTAAAAAGACAAGAAACTATATTATATATTGTTCATTTGGGTATATAATAATGTTATTATAAAGTGATTTAAGCAATTTCCTTTCTAAATTAAAATATCCGTTTTTTTTTTGCGTGAGTCTCACTCAAACTTTTTATGCCCGATATCAGGGCTGCAAGCTCGTCAAACTTGTTGTTGGTTCAGTTCACATTTCGAACCTGTTCCCTGTCTTTAGGTTCGGTTTGTAAAGCTGGCATTCCACATACATGATCCCTTGGCTTTTGATTACTTTGTAAATTGTTAATGAAACAATGTTAATCAGAGTTTAAGACCTCAAGCCCTTATCAAAATTGCAGTTTTATCCAAAAATGTGCATCCACCAAATATGGTTTTATTTTGGGCAACTCGTTTGGTTTTGGTTTGAACTAATATGAAATTGAAGGCACTAACCTGGCTAACCTGGCCTCAAAACCAATTATGTATGCTTCGATGTGAAATCCGCCTTAAAACTTAAACTTTGGTCAGGTTTTCATTTTCGGATTTCGGTTTGTGTATAAAAAGTTCGTCTACACTCAACTGTTGCCTGGTTTGTTTATGCATTCCATTGTATTATTGTTTAGTTGCTTGGGAGCCCCAGATGTGCTGTGGGTGCCACATCTGGAGCATTGCCACATGCATTCAGGTGAAACAGTTTTGCAATTTCACGCGGCCAGCCTCGGGACTCGAAATGGCCAATGCCCCGCCCATGTGCGAGTTCCAGTTGCGTCAGCATTTGACTGAAAGACAAATGGAAGCTACACTTGGCTTGGCTACTGGCGGCAGCAATTAAAGGATTTCATGTTGTTGCTATCTTCCTCTTTCTGGTCTCATCTCGCAGGATGAGTACACACAAATTTTTTGCTCTTGTCTCCATTTAGTCACTGTTAGTTTTAACTTTAAGGGTCATTTGTCTCTTGCAAAACTTTTCGTCTCACTTTGTTTCGCCAACTTGCCAAGTCATTCTAAATGGCATTGAGCTGCGGGATGGAGCCTGTCTGGTCGGGAGCCGGGAGCCGGGCTTTGGCCTCGCCAAATTATTGGCCCTGTTGGGGCATAATATATCTTCATATAAACATGCAGCGCCATAAACAATATGAATTTATATGTGCGCTGTGAAACATTTTAATTAATCACTAGAGGGCATCAATTGCATTTTGTATGCTAATAATTTATGTTATAAATATTGCACAATCTCATGTTTCGCTTGTCGGTAGACACCCCTTGCCCCTGCCCCGCGATCATATCCATAATTTGAGGTTTAGCTGGGGGTTTCCCCTCTGCCCCCCGACCACGAACGTGCAACACGCTTGTGGCACGCATTTAAAACGAATTGGTATTCAATTATGCCAACAACTCTCCACAGTGGCAAGCAAAGGGTTCGGCTTTGGGCGTGGCTGCCACCCAGCGCAAAATATTAAACGGCAAACAATAAATATTTATTTAGGTTTGCAGTTCATATTTTACCATGCTTTGATGTGGCTGTAATTGTTGTTAAAAATTCGAGAACAAACGGCATTTATTCGACCAACAAACAACGCGAATCGGTTGCTCTTCAAAAATTCGGCAGCATTAAATTTGTTGTTGTCATTTATCTACCGAGCTCCATATTTTTGATAACCGAATGCGGGCTTAATTTCGAGCCAATTGTTGGTCCTTGCTCTGATGTTCGTTACATAAACTATCGAAATTTTCCTAATGGCCAAATCAGCATGCCAAATAATTGTTAAAAAAGATCTTGGAGAATGCGGCTGAAAAAGCTGTGGCAATTCATTTTGAAGTATTCTCTTTTAATATACCGATAAATAGCACTGTGTGCCTCAAATCAATAAATACGCTTTTAAAAGCTCATCTCCGACCCCACAAAGTATTTATATTCTTGATCGATATAGCCATGTTCGTCTGCCCGTCTGTATGTTCCCATGTGAACCATGTCTCTCAGCTTTAAAGCTTTCGTCCCAAAACTTTGCATAGCTCCGTCTTTCTGTTGCAGGAAGTACATCATGTCGGAACCGATTGGATCGGATCACAATATCTTATAGCTATCACAGGAACGATCAGTCGAAAGTTATATTCTTGTTATTGTCTATCAAGATATCTCAACCAAACCCGGCATTTACTTAATTGCGTTTCTTTATATGAGCCAAGTCTTATAAAGATCGCAGTGCTATCCTATATAGCTCTCTACAGGAAGAATCGATCGAAAACTCACGCGTTTGTATGGCAAAATATTCTTCTTTCAAGATGTTGAAGGACTTATAGATTTGACTCAGACCACAGAGAACCTAGATCGTATTAATATCGTAATTTCGTAATATCATATCAAATACATTTCGAGGTGTCAAATCCTGCTATGTGATATTTCAACATAATTCGGTTGCCAGTTTTAAGCTGCAATTCCTAATTAATTCGACAATGAACAGAAAAACTATTTTACATTATATTTTTGATTTATATAAAGTGTATGCACAATTACGAATAATTTTAAAGTTAAACTAAAGTTAAAATGCTTAATCGAAATTTTCTGAGCTTCATGCTTACATTTCCCAATTCAATTTAGGTAGGGATTATATTTCTTTACAATAAGCAACCCAATGCGAATCCATATTTAATGAAGTACTCTAAATTTAATCGTCTGCGTTGCTTGCGACGAATGAAGGCGGCAAGCCTTAATCGCTCTTCATCCAAATAACCCTCATTAATGCCCGGCCTGTGAACCAAAAATGCATTATCCAATGTATTAAACTGATAGTCCATTAGGCACAATGCATAGGATTGGGTTGCCTTATCGAACATGCCCTCCCAGCTTAGCTGCTCATCGTACACCGGATCTTGTTTGGTGCCAATGTAGATCGGATCCCAGTAGCCGATGCGTTTATTCACGCTAAACACTCGGATTGTATCGCTGCCATCGATATATTGAATCCAGTCTTCAAGATGTGGTCCGATGTTAAATTCGGGGGCGAAATCACTGTGAAAGGGTATTGCCTGGCCAGTGTTTAGCTGGTATTTTAATTCCTTTTTGCTGGTTGGCACAGTCCCATTCGCATTCACCTCGAATATGGTAAGTGGAAAGACAATGGGCTTTGTGGTCTTCAGTAAATGCATATTATCTGCTAGCATAAGTAAAAAGCCATTGGCCAGACCCGCCGAGGGGTACAGCTCGATATCGGAGGCCAGCACGTAATGTGTCAGTGCCGCCTTTTTGGCAATATTTCGTCCCACATTAATGGGATAAGCGAGTTCCATTTGCTTTCTATATAGCTCATTATTTGGCACAATGGCAAACGGCGGAGCTTTGGTGCATTCAATTCGTTTGGCTAACAATGCCTTTTGCTTGTAGACCTGCCGCGGCATATGATTAACATCGAAGTATATGTGAAAACTAACCCATTTGCGGATTAGCTTCCGCTGTGGATCACATTGTCGCAGCCACAGAATGCTCGACACCGTCTTGTTAAAGTCCGTACCTGGAGCGTAGAGCGCCAAGCTAATAGGTGCTCGCCAACGCTCCACCAAGGGCGCCACATTGTTCAGATATCGATAGTCCCCGTGGGTGGTGTACGTGACATGCATCGAGCATCGCAGGCTGCCGTGCTCTGCGGGTACATAGTTCACCAGAGTCCAGTAATTCGAGTGCACTTTCTTTTCGTATACATTATCGCGATCCGTACAATGGATGGCTAGGCGCAGGCGAAGAAATTTCGTGGCTTCATCGAGATTCTCTGCAGTTGATTCGGCCCGCACCATGTAGAGGCTAAGCATGTAGAGCAGAAGCAACAAGCATGATCTAAACATGTTTTCTTTTATTTACTGTTGAATTTGAATTGTTTTTGCAACTAAAAGTGTGCCTGATTCGCTATTACGATTTTAGCAATCGATAAACTTAAAACAATTTAGATACTTGATGTGAAATTTTGATTTCATTTGAATTAATGACCTATACACAGCCTTCTTGTAAGCAAATAATATATTTAAAGTACTTTAGTAACTTAGTCTATTTTAAATAGAGTATTCAAAAGCTGGGCAAATATCTAAAAAGTGAAATATTCTTGATCTGTTAAAGTCTGCATTACAAATTGCCAGACTGATCTAGAGGCCAAGCCATGAACAAAAAGCCAAAGCTTATGAAAATTGGTTGAGTTTTGACCGAATTATGGGATGAAATGGGAAATTTTGACCTATGTCTGCATAGGATATTTGTAACTTTTCACATGAGCTCTGATCATAAAACATGTTGCCAGATTTAGATGCCAAATTGATCTAACCATGAACAAAAAGCCAAACTTTATTTGAGGATATTTGAGGCTAACTTTTTACTTAAACGTTGACCAAGAATAATGTTGCCAGTGTTTTTATATCTCATATAATAGGTATTACTTTTTTGAATCACTTTATTATTTGTAACAAATTTGCTGTTTGTTTGTTTGTTTGTTTGTTTTTTTTTAATATGACCGCAAAGCTGTTATAGAAATATATTTTGTATTGGGAAATTGATCAATTTCGACAATTGGCAGGTCATTGAAATCAATATAATGCAAATAATCTGTTGCCAAGTGGGCCTTATATTGATTAGCGAGAATTTTAATATGCAGCCTGCGCAAACAAACAATTAATAAACAAAATTAATGTACATTGTTATTCATTGTAGTGTGCGTGTGTGTGTGTGTGTGTGTGTGTGTGTGTGTGTGTGCCCTAACCCGGTATTTTGCAACTCCCGCCGGACAGCGAAATTTTAATTATGCACCAACGAGTGGTGGTGGCAAAATATATAATGTATATATGTATATAGGAAAGTATTAGTAATTACGAGTTGAAATTTCATGAAAATACAATTTGCGATTATTGTTATTAGTGTCAGAGGCAACAGGCTATGGTTATGGCCCACACTCAAGCCCCACCCCACCCCCCCAAGCCCTACGCCCTCAGACAACTTTCAATGGCGTAAAAGTTTTACGAGCAGCGTTGTCGAGCGACAGCAGTTGAAAAATTTATAAATTCAATAGCACCTAATTAAAATTAAATCTGAAAGCTTGTTGTATCGACGATGGCACACAGCTTAGGCGCCAGCAACAGTATCAACAGAAGCAGCAACAACAACAACAACAACAACGAAAACAATTACAAAACAAGTATGAGCACTATACTCGGGAATGCTCGACCGGAATATACCCTGCGTCCAACTGCAACTTTATCTTTATAGCAAAATATTACTCGCAAAGCATTACCATATTATACCATATTATTCGATGCTTATCGATTTACCTGACGTCACGATTTCATTCCAATATGTAACTATGAAGGTCTGATATATATATTTCAAAAGTGAAATATATGTGAGCTGTGATGGCTGTAGCTTCAGACATTTGTAACTGGCGAGTGCTCAAAAAATATAAATCGATATTTATCGATGGACGCGGCGAAAGTTATAGAAGCAACTAACTAACTCTCTCTGTCTCTCTCTCTCTCTTTCCCTCAGATTATACTCGATAGTGTATATTTTGCTTGCTTAGCTGTATCGATGTTTATCGACGTGGGTATGTTATCGAAGCAATTAATAAATTATTTAAGAAAAAAACAATTATTTCGATTTTTAAATCCCCCTCTTGAGATTATAGTCCCGTTAATATATATATGCCAAATTGATTGTATTTAGGTTTTAAATTATTCAAGATATGAATTTAGTCGTCGATATTTATCGATTTCGAAGACGAACAGTTGAAACTCAGTTACAAAATGATATTATTTAGATTTTCAAATCTCTTTCTCTCTCTCTTCTTCAGATTGTAGTTCTGTATCGTATATATTATTTATAGATATCCATTTGTGCTAGCCTTCTTTGCTTGTTACATGCGTTTTCATATGCCCTTTTTGCCACATTTTACTGGGTATATTTACGCGAGTTACAGGCAAAAGACGGTCTGGGATGCTGCCTAGCCTTGTTGCTGCTGTTGCTGGCAGGATATGCACGGTAAATGCTATAGCCGGAAATGAACACGTACTGTGTGTGTGTGTGCGTGCGTGCGTGAATGTGTGTGTGTGTTTACGAGTACCTGGAAAAAGTTTACCAGCTGGCTCAGCCGGGCTGTGCTGAGCTTATTTATGAGCCACCATGTGTGTGTGTGTGTGTGTATGTGTGTGTGTGTGTACAATATTAATTATTGAGAGATTTGATATCGGCTTAAAGTTTCTGTTGTCGTGAGTGTTTTTTTTTTGCACGTCCCACGCTCACGACGCCCAAAAGTATGCAACGTGGCAAGCAAATTGAAGTCACTTGTCGCATGCATCATAATCATAATCAACATCATTATCATCATCATCTTCATTCTCATCGTAATGATGAGGGTGAATCCAATTTGGAGCAAATCTTTCGTTGTCCAAGCGGTGGCTAGCGTAACAAGAAAAAATAACAACTTTAACCCATTGCTGGCTGATGGGGTCACTTTGGCTCACTTCGACTGTTGCACTTACTTTACTCTGGCGCTGGAAATGAACCAATAAATCAGTTTATAATGGCAAAAAGGCAATAGCAAACGCAATATGATGTCAGGACAAACTTTTGGCGCCTCTTTTCGAGGCGGACCCAAGCAGCAGCTGCATAGATCAATGAACCAAAGTCGAAAGTGTTTTTACGATGCGCCTGAAAGCAACGCAATGGAATTATATTTACTTGTGTGAGCAATAACCAAACCAGAGAAGGCAAAAGAATGGCCATAGCAAAAGACATGGACTGTAAATGGCATTGTGCACGCCGTAAGGGATACTGGAAAACGATTGATGATTCAGCTACACAGAATCAAAGAGTCAAACTAATGTGTGCTGTATGTACTTTCTGAATGTACTCGGCATAATGGAAATATGATAGTATAAGCGCATGTTTCATTTTCTTTTCAAATGAATAGCCTGAAAAAGGTTGGAAATTAAACTTGGTTTTTGTTAGTAGATAATACGAACTTCTATTGCAATCGTGTAATGGATATACTACAAAATCATAAAAAGCTGTTTGTTTTTCATCCATGTTCCACCTTAATCGGTGAAATTTCGAGAAAAAAAAACACTTTAAAACCTGTCTTTTAAGGATGTGTGTAAGGTTTTGAAAAATATTAACAAGTGAATCGTGCAAATTTAAAAGTAAAAGCTTACCTTAAAGACCAGCGAATGAATTGAATGCCATTGATAAAATATGTTAACGACACATTTTCATATAGCTCCTAAATATACAATTTCAAAACTTTTCTTTTAGAAAACCAAAGAATCTTTGATTTTCCAACGTATTTCTAGCATGTAGTTTATTTGCAGAGCTTAAAAGAGAAAATCTTAGACCAATTCTTTGAAAAACCAAACTAGTTTCCGTTCTTGAACATTTTCCAACTTTGCTTTAGGACTTAACTTAATATTCTGCTCAGTAGTATATATCTAGTTTTCATGATCTTATGTGCATTATTGAGCATAAAATGCAGCTGAAGTATTTAAGTAATCAAATGGAATGAAAATCCATATTATGCTAAACAGAAAAAGTCTTCAATTAGTAGTTATTTCTATTCAATTGCGAAAATCGACTTGCTCCAATTTCGACAAAAGCTTGTTTCGCATGTTATGCAGCCCTGGCAGCAAAAAGACAGTCGCCTTCTGCATAAATGCTGTCAAGCATAAAACATGAAAAGATAAACTATGGCAAAAGAATTGTAACAAGTGTTGCATATGTTTTGCATATGTATTTATTATAATACACATAACTTATAGCGTGTAAACCAATATGTGTATCTATAAATATGTGCTAGATGACTAGAAAAGTCTGCTTGTCAACAGACACAAGCAACAGCAACAAAACAAGAAGGCGGCGACAGAGTTCGTGGTACAGTCAGCCACGCTGCATATTTTAACATTTCCGGTTTCATTTCACAATGCAAACAAAATGGCCGGCAGACGTGTTTCCGGCATACCAAAGCCACCTGGGCTGACCAAACACAATGAACGGCGGCCAAACTGAATTGGCGCGTGGGCGGGGTTGGGGGCATCGGGGCGTGTCGCTATGCATATATATATATATATATATAGATATACATATACGGGTTCTATATCAGCCAATTGATTAGCGACATGTCCTCTCATCATAACTGGCTTATGATCAAGGTCCGCCGTTGGGAGCCAAAATAGTTTTGTATGCGCAATGTGAGCTTTATTTTACATTTATTCAGTTTTTCTTTTCTTGGTTAAGAGCAGGTTTGGGTTCGGTTTTTGCGCTTAACTCTTTAATCTTGCAGGCTTTTCTTTAGTTTTTTTTTTTTGGCTGCGCTCAGTCGACATAAAAAATTTACCAGTTGATTTTATGCTGGATTAAGCTTAAACTTTATACTAAAAGGAACTAAGCAAGCGTAAATGGAGCCTGCTCTTTTTCACCCTTTTCCCCTTTTACCGACGACGGGTTTTCTCCCAACGTGTTGTTGTTCTTGTTGTTGCCTAGCTTGCGATTTTGTTGTGTTTGGGCCCCGGCTTCAGTCCCTTGTTAAAATAGCTTTACGGTACGGGGCACTTCGACTGATGGCTGGGCCTTTGGTTTGCCCTTTTACATGTTTGTTTGTGTACGTGTGAGTATGTGTGTGTGTGTGTGTGAGCGGGTTGAAGGACGCGTCCAAAGCCACGTCTGACTGAATCTGTCGCATATCCGTAGACCCAGGCGCCAGGCCTGAAATATCTGCTGTGACAGTTTTGGAGGCTTGGCTCTCCTCCTCCCCCCCATCTTCCACATAATTCAATAGGTTTTGCGAATCGAAAGTCCATCAAGCAAGTGGAAATTGTGGCAGTGGTTTATAGGCTTATACACATCGTAGCCAATTTTCGAGGGCAGCCAGCAACTCTCCGGTAATAGCTCCATTATATAATTATTGTGCATTATTGTCTGGGACTGCAGCACGTACATATGTGCTGTCTGTGTCCAGCCCGCTCGATTACCTGGTTTGGTGGTCAGCTCTTGCGTGATTTTTTATTGGGTAGAAGCTGCTCGTTTGCCACATTACATTAATTTTCTCCATATCAACGGGGCAGCTACGTTGAAAGCCAATAAAAATTTGTGTCATTCAACCGGCACGAGGCGCATCCCCCACCAACCAACCCCACCCAACCACTCGATCACCATCGATACATGTCTATATATATATATATACACATGCTGGCGCTGGTCAGTAGTAGGCTACCTACCCCCTGACAGAATCCAATTTCATTTCAATTGACCAGGCTATGCATATATAATGTTACAGCATATGATTTGCAATCAACCCACGCAAACGCGACTGTTGTAAGTGTTGACATTATTTATTATGTAGCTACCACACATGATTGTTATTTACATAACTAACTACATATGTATGTCTGTATATGTACATTTAACGGCTGTGTACAGATTATTTTTTATGTGCATGTAAAGCAATCACAATAACTTTTCCTTACATCAAATTAAGTAATAATACTTATATAACTATTCAACGAACAGTTATTGTTAAGTGTGCATTTTTTCATTTCGAAAATAGGTTCTGTCTTTGTTTGTGAACATTATTGGAATTTAATTTAACACACATCTTCAATGCTGCACCATATTCCACGCTGACTTTACTTTGAAAGCAATTAAGCCTTTTGTTGAAATTATTATTTTTTTTTTTTATTGTACACGCATATATATATATATATATATAAATATCTATATATACACCATGTATGATCAGCTTTTTATGCAGCCGAATGGAAAAGAAGACATTGCAAGTAAATCAATAATTTGTACTCTTTTGATAAATGCCCGCGGCTGCTTTGTGCCAGGACCAAAAGAGAAGTACAACAAGAACAACAAAGAGGTAAAGGCGAGGCACATTTATTTGGCTTGTTGCGGTCTTCTTGCTCCCAGCCAGACCTTAAGTTCTTCGGCAGCCCAGCCAAACAGTGGCCCGCTTAACGCTGATCCAACTCCTGTTGGCCACATGGCCCGCTGGGCCTTTGTTGTTGCGACGGTTTTGTGGTTTTATCCTTGCTGCAGATGAAGCTGCCTGCCTGCCTGTTTGTCGGCTCTTAAAGTGAAAATGTGACGAAAGCATTGAATTTATTTCACACACACACACACACAGACAGAGAGAGAGAGAGAGTTTACCACCCTCCTTAGTAAGCCGCATAAATTGGTCGGCAACTAATTGAAAATGCTTCTTGTGCTTGTGGCTGTAATGCACACACACATACGTATACATATTATGCACATACATACATTCAATAAACTATACAAGCACATGTGTCTTGTGTGTGTCTTGTGCGCAATCTAAACGCTAATTAAATGATTCAATGATTCCTCGCCCAATGCTTGTCCGTCCCCCCGAAAAACCCCCGACACTTACCTTAATTTCTTTTTATTGTTTTTCGCATGTTCTTTCAATTGCTTTTATGTGCTGCTGCAGGAATGGCGACCAAAGTCCAAGTAACTCCTTCAAGTGTGCCTCACGAGTGCTCCACAAGTGTATGTGTGTGTGTATGTCTGTGTGTGTGGGTGTGCGGGTGTGTGCGTGGGTGTGTGTCCGGGTTAATTGAATTTTATGTCTTGGTCAGAAATCCTCCAGCCCTGTCTGCTTCTCGACTGCGCAAATTAATTTCCTTATATTGACTTTTTTTTTTGCTGTGTGTGGGAGTCTTCTTTTTTCAAGTTCCGATTGCCACTTTTTCTTAAGCTGAATTGCTTTAAGAATTTTATTGCTACGCTTGAAATATTGTTGCGACTAATGAGCAAATGATACAAGCCGGCAGAGGCAACACCGTGTGTCTGCCACTCAAGAGTCGCGTCTCAGCTGCACTTCATTTTAATGGATTCGCACGCGCAATGAACCGCAAGTATATGCAAATGCCTCGAGCACCTGCTAACAACATTAACTAGCATAGTGTGTCTCTCTCTGTGTGTGTGTGTGTGTGTGGCATGCTGTGACTGACTGTGACTGCTACTCATCGTTTGCCACCAAAGAGGCTGCCACATTCTTCGCGCTCCATCAATAATTATATGTTGCATGCCATTTGGGGGCTAAGGTGGGCGCGGCTGTCGGCTGTCGGCTGTTTGACTGTGCAAATGTTTGTGCAACACTCAAAATTCGCATGTGTGTGTGTGTGTGTGTGTTCGTATTGGTGTGTTGCAACGTAGTTGGCATTCTCGCAAAAATAAGACAGTTAACATTTTTAAGTGCCCCAAAGCAGTGAGGCTGCCGTGCCGGGTGCAGGCTTCAGCTGCAGCCGCTTTGCTTTGCTCTTTGGCGGCTGCACTTAAATATTTTGCATATGCTTCAAATGGCGTTTGGCGACAGCAGGCGCTAAGTATGCTGTAGTTAAGCCAGCCCCGAAAACCCCCATGCCCCTCTCTGCTAACCACCCCAACCTAGCCCCGGCTCGCATTCTCGTTTTCGTTATGTGCCAATTTGTTCTTGCAAAAGATGCGACAAGTTTTGCTGCAGAACTTAATCGTACTTGGCGGCTGCCGGAAACATATACCGAACATTTTTATTTTATTTTTGCTGGAAGAATACAGATGACAGGCACTGTGACGGTTGTCAAGTGTTTGCTAATTAATGGTAAAAGCGCGAGCGCTTAAACATTTTGATTGTTTGTTGTGCCGAGATTAATTAAAGGATTGCTCTTGGAAATGTAAGCAAAAGCACCAAATGATACTAATTCAAGCCAAGATTATTTCTTCAACGTTTCTTACAAACAGCTTGGCCATGAACTTTAAGCCAAGCACAAAAATAAGTTGAAGTCTACTTCAATTTGTTGTGTGAGAAGGGAGAGAAGGGAGGGATATTTATAGTAGTCTCTAACGAAGGATCTTCCTGTTTTACACTTAAGACAAAAAATCAAAACATTATTCGAAAATGAATCGTAGGATTATTATTAATTAAATCGCATTAATATATTAACTTAAATTATCTCAATTATTGTCAAAATCATACGATTTTCACCCATTTTCCGATCGTGGCAATGAATTTGCCTAATTCAGTAAAATATAAATCTTGTAACCTCGTTAAGTAGATGTTACCAAATGGCTTGAAACACGACCTATAAACAGTTTAAAGAGATTATTTTTTGCATTATGTTTACATGAAAAATATGTCTTAAATAGTTTTTCACTCATATTTCACGCTTGTGTGTGAATTTCTTGCGTAGATTCCTAGCTCTAAAAGTTTGGGCTTTGCTAAATATTTATTAGTTTAAAAAAACCAAATAGAATTTGTTTTAAAGTGCTTGCATTGTAAGTTGAAGCGGATAACATATTTAGTTGCCGTCAGCCGAGTGTATTTGCGATTTTAAGTGGTACTTTTATTATCCTTAATTCCATCATTGGCATCCTTCCACATCTGCACGCTGCAATCGCTGGCAACCAGCTGGTCCCACAAATGCCGAGCCACACTCGCCTTCACATAATTGTGTAACACAATAAGCCAATTAGATTATAGTTTCCACACAACTTGATAACTTAATTTTCAGCATAATCCAGATGCCAATACTGAAACTTTCTGTGTATGTGGAAGAGATTTTTTGCTTTTTGTTTATTTTATATTTACTTTTTATTTGCGCACAGAATGAGCCAACTAATTTGCGGTAAATGTAGAAGCATTTCTGCGAACCAAACATGAGCAGCTCCGGAAAGTAATTTATTTAATTTTCTTCAGCATTTTTCTATATTTCTATATTTATTATACCCTGAACCCATTGAAAATGTGTAAAAAGGGTATATTGTATTTGTGCAAAATGCAAATGTATGTAACAGGCAGAAGGAAGCATCTCCGACCCCATAGAGTATATATATTCTTGATCAGCATTAATAGCCGAGTCGATCTAGCCATGTCCGTCTGTCTGCCCGTCCGTCCGTCCGTCTCAGAACCTATAAGAGCTAGAGACTGAAATTTTAGATGTAGGTGCTCCTAGTGCCTGCGCAGATCGAGTTTGTTTCCGATAATCGATAACTTACTCCGTTTCAAAGTAATCGATAAAAATGTATATCGAAATCCTGTTTTTAAGCAATTTTTGTAAATAATAAGAGCTAGAGTCACCAAACTTGACATGTAACCTCTAGAAAAGTATATATATATCAAGTATCTTTCATTTTATACCTATCGCCACCTCCCCGCTACTCTCTATCTATAAGCGCGCGCTGCATTTGGTGTTGGAATATGAGGGTTCAGGGTATCCTCTAGTCGGGAGCTCCCGTCTAGAACCTCTTACTTGTTTTTGTTTGTTATGGGGGGCAAGGCCATTGCCATGCTAATCAAGAGCCAAGAGACCAAACAAGCGGTGGTTGTCGTACCATAATTTATTATAGTTTTCCCAACCACAAGCAAGACACATGACAATGCCGCAGCCCCTGAGATACCCAGCCACTCCTTCTAATGCCTTTGTCTGTGCGTTGCGCGAGGTCCCCCAAAATTAATTGAATTTTTGTACCACAAATTCTCGAGCATTTTTGGCCAGGCATTTTCCGTTTAATTTCTGCCATCATCAGCGCAGCGGTTAAATTTTTGAGATCGAACAGCAGCAGCTGAGAGACCCGAACAGCACCCCAGACTCGCAAACGTTTGGTCCTCGATGGCTTGTGTAGACGTCAAGAGGCTGGCTAACATTTCATTTCATATTTAACGCATTTTTGCCATCAGTCTTTGTCCTGCCTCCTGCATCCTCGTCATAGTTGCGGTTTGCTCTTTACCAGAGAGCCAGAGCCGGAGCCAGAGCCGGAGCCGGAGCCAGAGCCAGAGAGAGAGCCTTGCGGTTGGCACCGCACAGCAATCAAAGCAATTGCCTTCTAGGCCTTTTCTCTAATAAAATAATTGAATTGCGGCCATGTGGTATACGTAATATATAGTTCAAAGTAATACACATGCAATTAGCAACAAAGGGGGACACGCTCTTGGAAACAATTTAAAAGTTCATTTCCTAGCAACTAAAAATTGCTTTGAATGGGTATTAAATATGCAAGCCACAAGTTCTTTGTTCACATAAATAATTATGCCTTGCAATTATTGACATTTGCTTTATTAATATTTTATTAGATTA
The DNA here is from genome assembly GCA_035045725.1 of Drosophila ezoana. NCBI lineage: Eukaryota > Metazoa > Arthropoda > Insecta > Diptera > Drosophilidae > Drosophila > Drosophila ezoana. Next base: position 9,028,480 of record JAWNOU010000092.1, read on the forward strand.
TGCTATACCCATAAAGCATTTGCTCAAATGGGTTAAATGACATTCCGCATAGATATGACAACTGGTAACTGAAGACATCTTCGACCCTATAAACTATATATGCTCATTATCTGGATAATCATGATAAATCAAAATTGCTGTCTCCAATTTAATTTATTTGATTTTCGTATGCAACTAGATGTAATCGATTTTCGATAAATGCCCACGCATGCCTGATAAGTCAAAAATATCGATTTTTATTTGAGTAGACCCTAGTTCATGTTTATAAATCGTTGTTGTTCTTTTACTTTTCGCAGATCGATTTTAATTTATTATGTTCCACAATTTTTAACATTTCTCTGATATCACTAAGTATTGTTTTCCATTGCTACCAGATAATAAAGATTTTAATCGATTTTCGATAATTTCCACGCTTGCCTGAGAGTTTCGTATATTCGAATAGTGCCTAGTTAATATACAATAAGGGCCTAGGCATATAAATATTGACATGGAGATGTACGTCTTTTGTTGGTTTTTTCCTCATTTCTTTGAACGCAGACGTTATTTACAAATGAATTCTTCAGCATTTCACATTAGCTCCTGCTGCTTACAGGGTATCTTCCAGTCTGTGAGCCTTGTTTTGCCCACTTTTGTGTTTAGGATTCCCATTGCTGATTATCCGTGGGCCAACAATCAATTACTTTTAAATGTATATTCGATACTTATTGAGATGCAAGCAATTAAGATTGGAATTGATGAAGAACCGAGCCGAATGGAAGCCGGGAATAAAATGCCACACTCAAAACGAATTCAAATTGAACTTTTTATCTATGCGCTGAGGTAGACAACAATAAATTGTGATAAATAAGTGGAAAAGCATAAAATAAAATAAAAAAAGAATCGCCTGGCGGCCGAGTCAGCAAAGCCTAAATTGCCTACGCACGCATTGCGGCCAAAAACCGAAGAAAGGAACGTCTATTCTTGGCACGCCGAAGATCAAATACCCTTTACAGGTAGGCATATGGCTTGGATGTGCTTTTATGCAAAGAGGATTGTTCTTAAAGGATCATATAGTCTAATTATAGTATAGTTCATACATGACGCTTTTACATAGTGCATTTATTTAAAGAAGTCTAGTTTATAGTATATAATATTATAATAGGGAATTGTTTATATCTAAGAAGAATTGTAAAGCCCATAGTTATTGAGTTTAGGAAAGATATCTTTAAAAAAAATGTTTTTCGTACAAAATATTATTTTTCGAGCGAGTTTTCCTTAAGAGTTATGTGATATAGTTGTCGGATCTTTGTAGGATTTAGATTATATATACTCAAGATTGAGCTTGAAAAACAGAAAGAAATGTTTATAAAAGAACTTATTTGTCTACCGATCGTTCCTATGATATAGTGATCGCTTCCGGAACTGACGAGCTTGGCCATATCGCAATAATGTATATATCTTATGCCTTTGAAAACATCTTCTTCCATGCGTATCACACACCATGACTAGCTCCGAGAAGGGTATAATAAAGACCGAAAGCCCTAAAAGTGGCTGGGTCCAATGTGCAGCTAGCTACACGTTGTCAGTTGGCAGTTTCTCCCAGTTTTCCAGTCCCGGCCAAATAGACCATTAAAACAAACACACGCACAAAACATTTCTCGATGCATAAAAAATCGGGAAAGTAGCGAAGGAGCCGAACATCGTACAACAAATAATAAATAGAACAACAAAACGAACCGGAGCGCATTGTCAAATTCTTTTGACACTTATCCCTTGCCGGCACATCCCCAGGAATCCAGAACAGAACAGAACAGAGCAGAGCAGAACAGAACATTCCCACAAATGCCCGAAAGGCCACGAAATGGGCGAAGGACCTTAGTTAATGCTACTTTCAACCGAAAGGCCCGCACCGCTGCGTGGGAGAACTTAATATGCAAATGGGCCTCATGTCTAGGCCGCTGTGTCACCTGTCTCGCTCGCACGCAGCCATTTCATTCGGTTTGTGCTTCATTATTATTATTATTATTATTATTATTATTATTTTGTTTTATATGTGTGCTTCTTCGTGTTGTTGTTTTTGGCGTTGGTGTTGAGTATTTTGCTGGCTGCTTTCTTGATTTTTATTGCAGGAATGCGAACGTCGGCCGTTTTTAAAGCCACCACAGGACCTCACCCAGACCACAGACACACACGCACACACACAAACACACTCGCACACACTTACACGCATACGTAGACATTATGAGGCTCGGCAAGGAGCTGCGATTGTGTGTGCGTGTGTGTGTGTGTGTGTGGCAACACTTACACGAAAATGATGAATGATTTTATGGTTTGCTTGACCTGAATTTTATAGTATGCATGCACGCCGCACATCCCCCCACCCACAGCTTACTACCTTTTGGCCCCCCCTGCCCCCCTGCTCCTCCGCCGCTGCCGCCGCCCTATTGCTGTCGCCTGAGCATTGCGAGTGGAAAATTTTATGTTTGCATAAGAAATTGGATTTTTGCATTAGTTATGGAAATGAGAAAACTTCAACTTGATTTGTTTTTCACTGGCTGGTTGGTTGTTTTTGGCCCTGGTCAGAAGCAGAAGTGGCAGCACGCTCAGCAACTCTCAGTAACTGCTTTGGTTAGGTTTTACTCTTTCATTTGATTTTCTATTTTTTATTTTTGTCGGCCTCTCGGTTTGCATTGGTTTTGTGGTGCTGGCCCGGCAAGGGATATCTATGGCTTTTTAGTGATGTTCCTGCGCTCTTTGCGCCTAATGCTTATTAGATTTGGCTCATGAATCAAGCCGCTTGCAAAAACTGCCTGCATGACCGACCGAGCCGGGACCACAAGCGACCAGCGCAACCACTGGGCTGCATCTTGAATTCCCCTCCAGTGTAGTGGTTGGCAGCTGCACAAGTCGTAAATGCCAAGTGGCAAACACTGGTCGGGGTAGTTGCATCTATAGCTGAACCGGAATGTTGCGCAATATGCCAAACAAGTCACGATATATATCGGCACATGCGAATATGAAAAGTTAAAACAAACAGTCAAGCACTGAAATATATCATATAATGTTTTATATATGTGAACTATATATGCTCGTTGGCTTTTATTTGCTTGAGATTTTATTTTGTTTTTATTTATTTTCGGTTTTTTTTTTTCTTTTTGAGAACAAATAAGTAAAAACTTGAGCGCACTGTGGCAATAAAACGTGGGCGTTGCAACTATTCGATACTTTTTGGGTGAACGTACTCGTGGGTGGGCATATCATATAATACATCCAGTCTGATAGACAATCCTCGAAAATGAATGAAATGATGGATGGGCGGAGGGGGGAGGGGGGTCGGGTGCTGGCAGAAACGTGCTCCCTGGGCATGTTGCAGACAGTTGACGCTTCTGGCCGCAGCAATTGACCGATTATAACACAAGCCCGAGTCGCAGCTATGGCAATAAGAATGAATTCAGCACGGCATAGATCCATGAGGTCGATTGCATAATACCCTGTAAAAAGTAATATTTAATATTCCGTGGAGATCTCGAAAGAGGCAGTGGTGTGCTGTTGAAAAGATTAAGAACAATCAATTAAAAATTCCAACCACATTATGCTTACTAATTTTGTTGGTAGGTGTAATTAAAAGATGTTGAATTTATTCGATACAATTGTATATATTGAAAGTGTGCATAATGTTTCAAGATTATGATATCGACTTTGGCGGTAAAACAAAAAAGTTGAGCATGCCCCCAAGTCCGTAATACCCTGCCATTAGCCTACTATGCGAACAGTTTGGCAACGTTTGGTCGTTCAGTTTTAATATTGGCAACTTTTTTAATTATTTGCTTGAAACGTTTGTCGATTTGTTCGATTTGTTCTGCCGTTGATTTGTAGCCCCCGTTGTTGTCGGTCACAGGGCTATTTGTTGCTGCTGTTGTTGTGGTTATTGTTGTTGTTGTTGTTGTTGTTGTTGCTGTTGCTTTTGTTATTGCTGCTCGATGGCGCCAAACTATGGCGGCAATATGTGCCAACGGTTGAATAATCTGTCAATAAGCTTTTGTCATCGCTTGGCTACGAATCGAAGTAGTCACAGGGGCCAGCACTAGGTGGCAGCAGGAGCAGCTGTGGGCGTGGAAGCCGCTGCGACGGCTGCCGCTGCTGTTGCCACAAACAAACATTTTGCTATTGGATGATGCCAGTTGTGTGTGCGCTGCCCCAGGGGAAGGCGTGTGGCATGCAGGGGCTGGCCATATATTGCGTCTTGGGCGCGGCTTCTTTGGCGAGCCAAGGGCCAAATAAACAAAAAAATCAACCAAAAAAAAAAAAATGAAATAAAATGGGGTAGAATGGGCAAAAACTTTTTAATAAAGGTCGATTGCTGCATGTCAATTGGAATGTTACTCCAACAGCAGCAGCGGCAGCAGGAGCAGAACTTTGGGCCCGTCGCGTCGCGTCACGTCGCGATTAGCTTGGCAATAGTTCACTCTGCATGCGCATCCACATCCGCATCCGGTTGCCAAGTGGAGTAGGGGCACTTCACTCTAACGGCACTTTGTCTTCCGTTTTATCACTTATTACTTCCGTTGCGACAGTTTCTACTTTTGGCAGCAGCAGCAGCAGCAGCAGCTGAGGCAGCAGTCGCTTAATTTCTGTCACCTTTTGCATTTTAATTTTGCTTTGTGGCTTGTAATGAGATTTTCGGCCTTTGCCACAAATGAGAAATGCAATTTTGGACGTCACTTGGCTATTTGCATTGCGCACAGTTTGTGGCATACGGCGGCGCGATTAGCATTTATATGGGCAACTTTTCCATTCATCTAATTGCTGTTTGCAGCTGCCAAAATAAATCTTAGCCACTCTGAACGCTGAACTACTTCAACCAAAAGTTACGCTGCCCAGCCAATTTAGAGTGTGTCTGGCAAGGGGTTCTAACACGCCAGGGGTGGCTTGTTGGGTAGGGGAGGGGAGGGGAGCTGCTGCTGTTGCCAAATGCTGCTTGGCAAAGCGATAAAATATACATAAATAACCTTTATTACACATGCTGCCGCTCAAGTGCTCGAACTTTTTCAAGTCCACTTTGCACAGTTGTTTTCGAGTAGTTCGCTCGGCGTTTTTCGGCGTCCTTTGTGCCTGGTGCCGGAGCGCTGTTCGGTTTGTTTTTCTTGTAGTTAGCCCAGGTGCCCCAAAACCAAAGCAACACATTCCACCAACCTCCCATAAATCCCGCTGTGGCATCAAGAATGCCAAACCAGTGCGCACAATTCAAAGTTCAAAAGCGTTTTCCTGCCACAGCCAAGCTAGCTTTATGGCGTTTACCCTGGATTCGCTTCGGTTCGCAAGGCATTTCTCAGAATGTAATACATACTGTCAATCCATACTCAATGCATTCCATAGTCCTAATCTATTATTTCCGTGCTCAGTAATGCTCTCTAAACTGAAGCAAATGTGTTTCGTATTTAACTAGAAAAGCTATCGAGTAGAAGATATTTAAATGTCATATGACAATTCTTTATATTTTTCAGCTGAGAAAATGCTGCTTAATCCATTAAAACAACGTATGCTAACTCAAGCATACTCATGCTTTGTAATTCAATTTCAAATAATCTTAAGTCCATTATCGCTTTAAGGCATTACTTTCATGCAGAAGGTATGCTAACTTTTTTAAGCATTTTGCTATGCATTTGTTTGCTGAGGAAAATGCCATGGAATGCAGTTTTCTCTGACGGTAGTCATTAATCGAAGAAACTAGATTTTATATAATAAGCAAAGAGATGTAAATGATGTTAATCTGTTTTGTATTATACAATAAAACAATAATTATTATTGTTTTCATTTGTAATTTTATCACGCGTACGACTAATGAAGCTTATAAATAGAACTAGTTACATTGCTATGACTTGCGGGGAATACATTTACTATCTATAGCTCGCCTTGGGAATCTATATGCTTTTTGATTTATTTCCTAAATGCGTGGGTCAGATAGTCAAGGCACAAAGTAAGTTTTTTTGGTGTCCACTACTTCTACTCCTTAAAGATGCCTTGGTTGTCCCGAGCTACAAGCTAAGTTCAAGAGACTTTTCATTTGAGCTATTAAATTTGTAGTAAAAACATTTTGACCCAAGCTAGTCTATGTTTCACTTGCTTGTGGCCTTGTGGATGGCACTTGTTATAAATCGAATAAACTACATACACTTTATACTATAATTTTTAATTTATTTTATTGTTATTTTATTTACTTTTTTATAGCATACTTTCTTGATCAGGAACATCTTTAATTAAACTTATGTTATTATGTGGCAAATAGTTCCATAAAGAGTGCGAAAACTATCGTAAACGCAATTTCAAGAACTTATCTATTTTGCAAAATTATTCAAAAATATTAAAAGTAAATATCATTTTTAAACAAACACTCTTTTTGTAAAAGAAAGGATTAGTTCCAGCTTACGCACGTCTGTTATTTTTCCAACTAAGCCGATTTAAGATTCGATTCATTTTAAATAAAATAATGGAACTTAATCTAGATGCCAATTTGCTCCAAGAAACCTGTTGTAGGTAATTTAAATCGTGAATATTTGAATACGATAATTTCTTTGGGCGTAGGTTAGGCTCCAATATCAATCAGTACAATGCTGTCAGGCTAATCAGTTTAATCAGTTTAGTCAAAGCCAATTTGGCAATGGTAATGTGAGTATGGAAGTGGGTATATGCTATATCTACTAATTCTATATATATACTATATATATATATATATGTATGTGTGTGTATTTAATTTGTGGATATGCTATTTACAGAATACATTCGAGCAACATTGGTCCTTTGCATACGCTGCAGCCAATTTTAGTTAATTAAAGCACGCAAATCCTAATGTGACCTAATTGGATTCCTGCCGTCAGCTGGCTGTCCGTGTCCTTTTGAAAGGAGGAGCGTTTAGTCTGACATACCGTTAACAGCCGGCTGCCACTTTGTCTATTTTATCTTCACTCATTTCGCAGCAACTCAGCCTTGGTCGGCTTTATGTCCTGCTTACGGTTTTCCATCGCGCCAGATATGACCCTTTTGATATGTGCGGGCGTTCATCAGCAGCTTGTTGCTTCAGCCCCATCCGTCGAATATCCTGGCTGGCTGTTTCAGCTTGTGCTTGTGTTTGTGCTTGTGCTTGTGTTTGTGCTTGTGTTGGTGGCCGCCTTGCTTTGCTTTGCTGTTTTCCTTTTCGCCGCGCTTCCTAATCCTACAAGCAACTATAAGCCTTGGTAATTATCTGCAAAGTGACCATTTGGCGATTAGTTGACGCTGCTTCGCTGCTGCTGCTGCGCTTTGCCTCAGCTCTGTCTGTCAACCTCCCCGTGACTCTCTTTCGTCTTCCCCTCTCCCGCACTCCATGGCAATATATCTGTCGGTGCTAATGTGGATAGTTGTGTGTCCCATTACGTAGCACAAAGTTTCTGACGATGTTCAATGCTATTTAGAAATAAATAAAAATACGCTAGTCGATTTTGACCGACAGACAGATACCCTGTAATTATTAATGAAATACCTGTGTACCTACCAAAAGTACTTCATTTTCAGTTCCTATAATAATAATAAAAAATAATTATATTAAAAAAAGTAAACAATATTTTTTGTTTGATTCCAAGAATCGGTCACCAATTGTAGGTATAGCATGAAAGGTAGGGTATATATAGAGACCATACTTTGTCAAATGAGTAAATGCTTGAGTATTTATAATAAAATTATAAATGTTTATTTAATTTACATTACCCATATACATATGCTAACCGTTTCCTTTAAAAACAAACACAATTTTAATAACAATAATAATAATAACCTTACCTTAACAACATTTTATTACAACCTTTCTTTACAGGATATACACGAGTAATCTTTTGCTGCAGATTACAACACGGTGCTGTCAATTTAAGATTATGAACCGAATAGCAATCGAATCAAAGGTTATTCTTCAATATCTATTAATAGAATTCCAATTTGAGGCTAACAAAGAGGTGTAAGTGATGTCAATTTCTTTTGTATTATACAATAACAATTATTATTATATTCATTCGTATTTTTATTACGCTTACGACTAACGAAACTTATAAATAGCACTAGTTACATTGCTATGACTTGCGTGTAATACATTTACTATCTTTAGCTCAGCTTGGGTATCTATATGCTTTTTGATTTATTTCCTGAATGCGTGGGTCAGATAGTCAAGGCACAAAGTGAGCTTTTTTGGTGTCTACTACTTCTACTTCTTAAAGATGCCTTGGTTGTCCCGAGCAACAAGCTAAGTTCAAGAGACTTTTCATTTGAGCTATTAAATTCATAGTAAAAAGTGAATGACACCAAGGCCTAAATAATCTTCGTCTTCCTGACGATACTTCTAATAACTGCACGACACACCTTAAATTTCTCGATAGAACCTTTCGTGGATCCAGTTAGTTAGTCGAATACATTTTTTAAAACTGCGTACATATATTCAGTTAGTTATTTGTCTGTCAGGCTATCTATCCTATAGTGTATTAGGTATTCGCTAGCCGGATAATATTTGTTTTTTTATGTTTTCATATATAACTTAGTTTGCTTTTTTGATTCATTACATTTTCCGACATACTTTTTATCTCTTCTGGCATACTCAGATGCTTTTCTTTAAAACTTTTCACATTTTTGCTCTCATTAGGCTCTTGTGTCATTCAACCTCGTTGTGTTCGCTTCTGTTAAATCTTTTGATCTACTCCTATTTTATCCAATCTCCACATAGCTCCAACTCGTAAATGAGCCCATCTCTGCCCCATACCCTGTACGCCTGCTCGTCGGCCAAGTTCTGCACGCTTTGCGCATCGCATTTCATTGTCTCATTCTCATTTTTTATGTTCATCTAATTTGCATTTGCATAGTTTCCTTTCTGACGTGCTCCGTTTTCCTTCTTTGTGGCCAGTTGGAAAATATGATGAGTGCCAGCTCTTAGCTGACAACCGACCCTCCCCTATCCCCCATCCCCCTTCCGCCGCCACCCTATACCTTTTCCGTAAGGGGCAAGCGCATGGTTTATGAACTGTTGCATACATTTCGCTCTGCTAACAAGCTGACTTAGTATGTGATAATTTCGCTAGCCGATAGTTCCCCATTTTCATGTTTCTGCTGTCATAACGAAACATGGCGAAGGAATGGAAGGACAAAGGACACTTTTCCGGGACTGCGACAAAAGCTGCAATTGCTTAAAGCAATACAACAAAAATTTCCATAAGCTCTTGTGGTCTACGCCCCTCGACCCCCAACTCCACTCGCCAACCATCGAAGTCTAAGCACACGCGGCGCATTGAAAATTATTTACGATAACGATCGCATAATCATAATAATAATCACATTATAATAATTCTTGGCTTTATGGCCTCTGGTCTATAAGGGCTGCGGCTGCTACGGCTTGCGGTCGCCGGGGTCTTTGGTCTCCGAGGACGTGTAATAGTTGCTAATAAAATGCAATGCCCATCTGCCCCAACATGCTGGCGAGCCATGGATAGAGTGCTAGTAAATTCCGGGCAACGCATTGGAAAAAAATTACATCCGTGTTGAGGGGGGGTGGGGAGACCATGGCGGGGGAAGGCGGGCGGTGACTGGGCAAAAAAATGGCAACTGCATTGATGTTATTACCTGTGCCGCCAACTATTTGCCAAAGTCAATAAACAAAACTGACAGGCGGACAACAACTGGGGCGGAAAGGCGACAACATGTTGAACAACCCAGCCGCCCACTGGCACACACACATACACACACATACACACACAAGCACACATTGCAGTTATTGTTGTTGTTGTTGTTGTTGTTTTATATAGTTATGTTGTTTCGCTTGCAGCAAATTATTGTTATGCTTTTGGATTTTGCGCATAATTCTGCAGTTTGCGTTTGCGTTGTTTTTCATGTTGTAAGCGGCATTTGGAGTATGTTACTCATACGCCATGTGAGCCCCGTTTTTAACATGCAAAGTTTCGTATGCACTTTTAAATGAGCCATAGCCTCAGACATGCCACCAAAACCAGCACAATACCATTTTCCCAAATGCACCTATTTTCTCTCTTCCTTTTTTTTTTTTTTTTTTTTTAGTTAGTTGGTGTGTGTGTTTTCTTTTCTATTTTCTCTTCATGCATTGTTCACCATTTTTCAGCATGAGGGCAGCCAGAATTGCAGCTGTCGTCGTTATCAGTGTCGTCGTCGTCGTGGGTTTGCCATTTAGTTTGGCGAATGGTGAGGGTATGCGGGCGAGCATATAGACTTTGGATTGTATAATATGTATGAGAATATCATACCACCAGTGGAGTATCTATATTCGGCATATCTCAAAGCGAAGCATCTTAATTTCAAGCACTTATAAATATTTTTTTCCTACGTATTTTGTTATTATTTTTTTATATATCAGCTCAAGAGGGGCACTTTGAAGATTACGTTTTTAATTCCTTAATTCCAATTGTTCTTCGACAGCTAAGATTATGACACACACAAAATTGGTCGGTAACCGCTTTAAAGATAAGCCTATCTGCGTCATTTTCACACAGCGCTGTTCGATTGATCAACACCTTTCCTGCTATGACTCAACGAGGCGCATATTCAGCGATAAGAACAAGCTCTATAATAATACCCATATCTATCCGTTAAGGGGGATCGCCATTTAAGCAGCCGACTTTAGCAGGCATATCTCTAACATATCTAATACACACGCACTTACTTTTTTTAATACATAAAACACACAATCAATTTAGTTCAAAGTACCGTAAATAAGTTTTCAGTACGATGGTTTTAGCAATTTGAAAGCTTTAAGTCTAAGAATGGGTTTTGGCTAATTGTCAGCTAAAAAAGCTTGTTTAAAATCTTTAGGGATTGATTGAATATTTATATTTATTATCAAATCGGAAATGAATTTGGTATCTGCATTTTGGCTTTCATTATATTATATAAAATATTAATATTCTCATATATTAATATTAATTAAAATTTGGTTTCAAGCTTTTGCACAGATCACGAGTTTAGGGACCTTAGGGAGATCCAGACAGAATCATTTTGGAGGCTTAGACAGACGTCTTTTGGCCATCTCAACGACTCGACTAGTTAGTGTATTAGTTATTCGTTAGTTATACCTTAGGGAGATCCAGACAGAATCGTTTGGAGGCTTAGACAGACGTCTTTTGGCCATCTCAACGACTCGACTAGTTAGTGTATTAGTTATTCGGCTTGCTGAAAGCTTTTGCACAGATCACGATTTTAGGGACCTTAGGGAGATCCAGACACAACCGTCTAGAGGCTTACACAGACGTCTTTTGGCCATCTCAACGACTCGACTAGTTAGTGTATTAGTTATTCGGCTTGCTGCAAGCTTTTGCATAGATCACGAGTTTGATGATCTCAGGCAGATCCAGACAGAACCGTCTAGAGGCTTAGACAGACGTCTTTTGGCCATCTCAACGACTCGACTAGTAAGTGTATTAGTTATTCGGCTTGCTGCACTTTCTAGATTGGCATAAACTATTTTTATTTAGTTTGCACGCTGCGGTTGCAAACTCGTTTTCAAAAAATCGACACCAGCAGAAAAAAAAACGAAAGAGTGAAAGACTATGGCAAGTTTATTTATGCTTTGCGTGTCTGCTGTGAATTAGTGCCAAATTTGATTATCTATGGCCACACACACATATACACACACACACACACACACACACACACACACACACATATGTATAGGGTAAGAGCCATACAGCAACACGCCTAAAAGTAAGTCACGATGGTTTTGCTGACAGTTGTTGTAGTGGGTGTTGCTCATATTTTGGTTGCTTTTGTTGTCTTTGTTGTTGTTGTTGTTGTTGTTGTCACTATCTGTTTTCATAACGCCCCTATTAAATTGATTACCTTAATCAATTCAAATATTTATGGGCTTTTTTTTTTTAATTTTAATTCCTCATGTGAGCACCTCTAACCACAAGATATGAATATAATTTTTCTCTTTTAATTTTTGCCGCAACGTTTTGAGTTTTTAAATCGTGGCCAGGTGGGCATTTAGTTGAGCAGGTGGGCGCGCCCATAATTGCGTGTAGCCATCGACAGCTACAGATTTTCTATACCATAAGTAACATGCCAATGGGTAATTAGTGAGAGCTCTCTCTCTCTCTCTCTCTCCATGGCTGACCTTTGGGGCGCAGCTTTTGCTTGTCTCAACTAGTTCAAGGATATTGTTGGAGCAATTAAATGAAGAGTTGTTGCTTATGGCAATATGAAGGATACGAGAATTTAATAAGTTCTGAAGATTCACTTTATAATCAATAAAAAATTCACTAACCCTCTAGTTTAGATTTTCATTGGCAGACCGACTACTTGTACTTGTGAAAAGTACTTCAGCTGTATTCAACTTTTCAGTGTACAGTGGGCCTTCGAAATCTATACCTAACATTGTGATTTTTAAAAAATTCAATATTCGCACTTCCAAGCTTATAAATAGCTTATTTCAAAAATTTATAAAATCTATATTATATGTTCAAAAAAATAGCAAAGGAATGTTTGAATTTGTATGAGAATTTAAAATTTGTGTAGGTTCTTCTTAACGAGCTACCACTGTATTTATGCTTTACATATTGAACTACTGCGCATCACTTTATTGATTAGTGGCCCATCAATGCAATGGAGTCTGTATAGGATGCTAAGAGTATATAAGGACTTGCTCTCTCTCAATGAATTTGTCTGCTCCGCGCTGTATTGTAACCAGTTTCAATGGCTTGGCGGGCCAGGAAGCGCATTATGGCTTCCCGGCGTAGCGGCTGCCAGGCGGTCGGGCAGGCACTCACAACAATGAATGGCGCGAACAATGTCTAAATCTTTATTAATTCGACTATTTTGTGGAGCTGCTGCCGGAGCCGTGGCCAGATTCTCGGTACCAAAACTCCAGAGCTCTGTCGAGCCTTTGGGCCCATTTGGGTTGGAGGCGCATCGTCTGCGGACCACTCAACAAATAAATTAATAGCCATCAATCAGTAAATCCGCCAAAGGACCTTTTGCTTTGAATGCAAAGGTTCCGCGTGTGTGTATTTACCAGCCTGTGTGTGTGTGTATGTGTGTTTGCGGCAAAGGCGCACAAAAGCGCGCTATAAACGCGCTCAATGAATGGCTAATATGCCGACTGCACGCGTTCCTGCTGCTCCTGGTCTCGCAAGGATGTGGTGGGCTCCCGATCCTGTGTCAATACAAAGGTCTGTTGGTGGCAGCAATTACATTGCAGCATTGATACAGTTCAGTATGTGCCGTAAATCCGATTAGGCTAGCAAAGCTTAAAGCGAGCCCGAAGGTGAGCAAAAACTTTAGACAGGTCGAGTTTGAATATTTGAACTAAATTTGATGGAAAATAATATACAAAAAACAGTTTATTATACAAATAATATTGATAGATTGGTCTTTGGTAAATAATAAAATGATTAAACACATTTTTAATACAGGGTATGCAGTGTGTAGTTGGAAGCAGACAAAATAGAAATTACTTGTAACACGTGTCGAATACTTAATATATCTTTTTGCATTTAGTAGACAAATTCAGTTATATCAGTACATGTGAAGGGTTTATGCACTTGCAAATGTCCTTTAACCTGCAACGGCATCTTTTAACGGCATCTCATCAACATATTGCTTCATATATCCTGCAGTTGAGAATTGCTTCACAAATTATAAAAAAAGTTCCACTCTATCAAAAGTTAGTAATAGTAATAAATGCACTTCCAGTTATCCTAATAGCCCGCCAGTTGATGTAGTCAAAGGTTCTGCCTACGACTATGCTGCAAAGTTGTCAAACTCGTCAATGGAAATGTCAAATGTCCTGACCTTAAACTGACTGTTGCCAAGGTGCAGCATAATAAGGATAACCTTCAAAATAACCAAATTTAGAATGATAAAAGATTTAAGCACACATAAAATTGTGCCTGGAGCTATAATTTCTCTATAGGGTATTAGGCAGCTGGCAGATTTGCATTGCAAGGCTCTTATTTCTTTTCAACACGGGTGACGTGCTAGGGCTTATAAATAATTTAAGTATACATTTCAGTTTATTTTGAGATAGTATTTTACATCTCGTTGATTTATAGATGTGCAGCAAGCGTAAACTCATGTGTTAATTATATTAATTAGAAATTCTATTTATACGCCTTTGAAGCTGTTTTCTGGCAAAAACATTCGGCGTTTATAATTAGCTGGGCCAGGACAGCGACTCCTTTGCATATACATACATTTAAGGGCTGCGAATTCGTTCGAATTTTTGGTGAGTCGGTTCACGTTTTGAACTTGTTTCCATCTACATCTTGAAGTCCAGGTTTGGACTCGCCAAATTTCTAACATTGTTTATTATTATTACAAGAGAACAATTCAGTTAAAAATTATTTTGTTATATTTACATATTATATTTTCTACTCAAAAAGTTTATATTTTCTATCTTAGAGTATTGAAACTATCGTGAAAAATTAAAAGCTTCTGCTGTAATGTTTTCATATACAAATATTTGTTAACCATTTAGGAAAAACCATGTTTTGGTTCAGCCACTTACCTTAGTATGTAAAGAAAAAGTCTTGATTTGAACAATGGCTTTTCTTTTTGCTGATCTCAGTTGGATCAGCTGAATTTAATTTTAGAACTAAGCGATTGCACGCTAAGGGCGTTTGACAGTTCAATTTCTTTAAGCGACAGCCGGAGGGCAAATGGCAAATGGCAAACTGCACAACACTGGAACAGGCAGGAAAACAACAACAACATCCACGACAACAACAACAAGCAGCAACTCATAAATCATTTCGCGATGTCGATGTCGAGTATGATGACGACTGGCAATCGGGGCATCTGATTGACTACTGTCAGGCAGACAGATAGACAGACAGAGAGTCGGGCAGGGGACAAACCTATAAACCTACAAGCAGGCATACAAACAAAAAGCCATTGAAGCTGTAAGCATAGACCATATATGTTATACGTATGTGTGTGTTTGTGTGTGTGTGTGTGTTTCTAGCACCACGTGCATTTATTGTAAACGAAAGAGACACAGCAAAGAAAGAGAGCGCAATGGAATTGATGTCGAGGGCTCAAATGGAAATGCTGCAGCATTCATATGCACAGTCGCTGTCGCTGCTGGCGTCGCCGTCGCTGTTGTCGTTGACTGCGCAGCCAGCAGAGCGTAACAAATGAAATGTGACACATAATGCGACGAGGCGTCTAACTGTCTTTCTATAACTGTGCGCCGCTGCAGCTCTCTCTCTCTGTGTGTGTGTGTGTGTGTTGCGTGTGTGTATGAGTGTGTATTAAATCAAATCGAAATGACTTTCGTACTCTATCAATGTCGAAATTATGCAATAACTTCAATTGATTACGAGTGCGTGAGTAATTTAGTGGCATCGGCGTCCAAGTAACATACAAAATAAATATGCCTGCGTGTGTATGCGCGTGTGTGCGTGTGTGCGCGTGTGTGTGTATATCGGCAATCAGTGGCACCCTTCGTGCAACAGTAGGAGCCACATTTGAGGACAGTAAAACGTTTAAAGTGTCATGTTGCGGCCTTCTGACGCTTTGCTGCCTCGTTACGCGGCACTTGGCTGCCTTTTCTTACTTTATTATTATTTGCTGTTTGTTGCTCATGTTGTTGTTGCTGTTTGCTTTGACAACCCACTTACTTGGATAGACGGGCACCTGTCCTGCTTGCGTCCTGGTTCCTAGTAAGCAAATCGCACGCATCGACATGGCTGAGAGCAGCAAAACCCTTCAAGTTGGCTTGGCCGTCGTCTTTCCCTGCTCCTGCTGCTGTTATCTGCCTGCTTAGCTGATGGCTCCTGGTATTTGGCTTGGCTCAGGTCCCGCATGTGTTCGCCATATCCAGTTAAAAGGATAATGGAGCACAACAATTTTTACACGCATATATTTTACAAATATTTGCATTTTTGCCTGGCTGCTTGTCAAGTGAGCCAAGCGCCGGGTAGGCGACAGGACATGGGCATGGCACGGCTAAGGTGTACCAAGAGGATTCGCGTCTTGGGGGGCTGTGGTGGGGTTCTGCTACGGAGCACATAACTTTGGCGTACCTTTTGCATTGCTTCCTTTTTAAGACACATTTGTGTCGTAGTTGTTGTTGTTGTTGTTGTTGCTCTTGCTGTCGGTCTTAGGCCTGAAAAGCCTCAACTGCACATAAAGGGATTGAATGTGCGTGTATGTGTGAGTGTGTGTGCGTGTGAGCACAGGATTTGTTGTGTCGCCTGTTAAAGGCTGCGCTTTGTTATAAACATTCAGAACCCTATTTATATGTTTGTAAGTGCGTGCTTTGATCGAATTACGTGCCCTTTACACGCTACTCTGTCTGATCGGCAACAGTAGATAGGTATTTGCATAAGTGCTACCAACATTTACATACATATATACAAATTATGGTCAATTTATGACAATGGGTTAATCACCGATGGGTCATTCGACTTGTCAAAGCGCTCTAACCAACTCATTTGTGCGTCCCACCATATTTGCAAATATATTTCCAGTTCCAAGTTTTCATATCATGTGCGTATATATTTGAATAAAAAATTTCTTAACTCAAATATAGTTAAGCCATTGGAACTGTATTTTGTCTTTATTTTTATCTTATCTTTGTTCTTTTTCCTATGGAAGTGCCGCAAAGTAAACTTTTAAATATATTCT
This sequence comes from Drosophila ezoana, assembly GCA_035045725.1. Classification (NCBI taxonomy): domain Eukaryota; kingdom Metazoa; phylum Arthropoda; class Insecta; order Diptera; family Drosophilidae; genus Drosophila; species Drosophila ezoana. The sequence continues at coordinate 9,045,121 of JAWNOU010000092.1, forward strand.
CCCTTTGGGATTTGCTGCAACATATTCAGCACAAGTTGTATTAGATTATGACAGGGTTTTGTTATTCAACACTTGAATAAATGTTTATTAATGTCTAAGAATTAAACTTGCAATAGAATGAAAATGTTTTTTTTTTAAATTTACTTCAGCCTATCAATCTATATTAAACTTAATCTTAATTTAAAAGAGAGCGGAAGCAGATTAAGTGTCTAAACGTAGACTAGGTGTCTCCAAATCGAACTTTGGGATGTTGATTAGGCGCTGCCAAGTTTGTCTTCCGGTCGCTAGGCCAGCTCGGAGGCAAGTTGGTTTGCATAAGTGCGCCGTCTGTCCAGATAGCAAAAACTGAAGTGCGTGTTCATTTAATTTTGTTATTTATAGTACGATTTCGCACATATAAGAAAGCTAATGTCATCCATATTAGATTAGTGCTTTGAGAGGACCCCAGCTGCTCGAGAGCCATTCGACAGACAGATTGCAATGCCACAAGTCAATGCTGGCTATTATATAGCTCTATTTATACATATTTCGATGTGTGTTGAGCTCTATATAAGTAAACCAAAATAATATAATCCCTATATTAGAAGGTAGAAGACACAACCAAGCTGTCGTGTCTTTAATTGGTACCTGCGGCATGGATGTTCCCAGGGGACGCTGATTGAGGCTTAAATTAATCCTATAATAGGAACCGTGAGATTGAACCATCGTAGCAGGTGCTCACGTTAAGCTTGTTAACTTTCATACCTTGAATATAAAGTATCCGAGATACATAAAGTGCAAAAAAAACAAAATATATAAATACTTGAATTCCTCCAGTTTTTGGCATATGTTCGAGCTCGAATGCCTGGCTAGTATATGAATGTGACATTGTTTTGCTCGAACTATATATATAAATATTTTCCGAATATCAATAATTTATCCTTCTATAGAAACATGTGATGGTAGCGTGCATAGCCCAGGTATTGCCAATATGTGGCTTACATAAAAAAACTAAGGGGCTTTTTTTTATATTTTCTAATATTTTTTGCATTGTTCTAGCTGTTTTCGGCATGTGTTAGTTATTTACCACTAACATTTTTCATCATATATTTATAAGTCACATATTTTCGATAGTTCCCAAGCAAGAATGCAAAAAAGGAAAAAAATGATTGCAATATGTATTTATTCTGATACATTGTCAATTTGATTAAGTACATGAGTATGCAACGATGTTGGCAGTTAGTTTAAAATTGTATGTGATTAGTTGTCTTTACTTCTCGGCAGCAAGTGACACAAAGAGTTCGAGGGCCGCCTTTCGCATGGCCTTGCCATTGTGATTAACGGGTAGCTTGTCGGTGAATTTGACGCCGGCGTGCAGCTGCTTATTAATGGACGGCAGGCGTTTTGCCACATGATTCGCAATTTCGGTGGGGCTTATGGTGCAGCCTGGAGTTTTGATCACCAAGGCGCCGGCAGCATCGCCCAATAGTTCATGGGGCACGCCGACAACACAAACGTCGCGCACCTGCGGCAACTCTCTGATGGCATTCTCGATTTCGGTGGGCCAATAGTGTATGCCCTGATACTTAAGTACTTCCTTCTTGCGATCAACTATATACAGATAGTTCTGATCGTCAAAGTAGCCCAGGTCGCCGGAGTGTATCCAACCTTGAATGTCCCGTATCTGCCGTGTGGCCACCGGATTGCCATAGTAGCCATTCCAGTCCTTGCCGGTGTGCACATATATCTCACCCACCTCATTGTGACCCAGGCTCTTGCCACTCTCATCCACAATGCGTATGCTTATGCCGGGTATAGGCCTGCCGGCCGTGGCCGTGTTCTGAATACCAAAATTCATAGTAATCAGTCCCACCTCCGTCATGGCGTAGGCCGAGTTGAGCGTGGCATCTTTGCACAATACCTGGATACGTTTCAGTGTCGCATCCGAGGCGATGCCACCGCCATAGTTAACATTGCGCAGCGAGGATAGTGCATAGGGCGTGGCAGCTGGACTAGCGACCAGGGCGGCCAAATGGACAGGTGCCATAGTAACATAATTGATCTTGTATTTCTTAACCAGCTCAATAAAGTACTCCGGCGAAAAGGGCTTTGTCGTTAAAATACGCGTGCTGCCAAATACGGCGCTAAACATGAAGGCCCACAGCCCGGTTATCCAATCCAGGCCGCTATTAATAAAGAAAATCGATTCGCTGTTGACAAGCCTGAAAGTGAAGGGGTATTAAATTATATAAAACTGTTTATAATGATGTATATACCTATATATAGATCTTTAAATACATATATAAAGGCACGTAAACTTAAAGCTGTCGCTTAAGGGCATATTTGTTCGAATGTTTATTCTAATTCATTGACTCACATAATATATGGGCATATTTGCTCGAATATTTATTCTAATTCATTGACTCACATATTATCCGTTAATAGTACACTATTCGATATGCACACCGCCTTGGGCATTCCGGTGGTGCCGGATGAGCATAGAATGGCCACAGTTTGATCACTAGACTTAAGAGGCTCCGGTCTGCAAGCAGAATAATTTTCAATAATTGTCACAATTTGATTTAACATTTGTACGGATTGCAGTCATTGCTATATTAGAGCAATAATAATATAGTTCGATTTGGAATTGCCACTCACTGGTAGAACTTTTCGGTTGTGGTAAACTCCAATAGACTGCGTATATTGGGCACACCGTCCATTGGTTCGTCTATGATAAATATCTCGGGCTGCCAGTCCTTGGTCGCCGCATATACCTTCCGATATTCCTGTTTGTCACTGAATATTAGCGCCGGCTTGGTTATCTCATACATGAACTTGATAGTCGCTGCACGGTAACAGAGCTCGATTAATCAAGGGAATCAAAGTGCGCGGTAACAAAGAACGCACCTTCGTCAAGTATCGGATTGATAGAATGGAATGGAGTGCCATTTAATAGGCATGCCACGCCCAATGGCATTATGTAGGTAGTATTTCTGGCTGCAATGCCTATGACACTCGAGTGGTCAAGGCCGCGTTTCTTGAAGTGCTGGGCCATGCGAATGGCCCAGGTGAGGGCCTGTTCACTGGTTAGGGTCACACCATCAGTATCTGAGATCTGCCAGAGTTTTTTATTTATTGAATATAGACATGTTCTGTGTTCCAGCAGCTTCTTTTGCCCGTCTATGCTCACCTGACACACATTCTTTGGCCAGTTTCTCATAACATTGAAAATGATTCGACCCACAGATGTATCGGGGCTGTACATGGTGCTGCGACCTGGACAACTCCATATTTTATCCGTGCTATTCCAATTGCATTCCATCCTCGTAGAGTTCTTCAGTTGCTTGGACTTCTATTCACTTTAAAGTGCCGAGAGCGACTATTCAAAATTTTGATTTATTCTTATCATTTTATTGCTTATTTCAAGGCAAGCGCAAACAAAACAAAAATAAAAAGCCTTTATCTTATACTAAGCACTTAACTCTGCATTTTACTTATCAATTAGAATAAGTATCATATTAGCCTTAGCCTTGCCAATTGAATGGCCGATAAATGAAATACATCTATTTTTAATCAGCGGCACATTCGAATCGATATGCTCAAACAAATCCGTTTTATGTTAGCTTGACAATCTCTCTATTTGACTAAATTGGCCAATAAATTGGAAAACTTTCCCTTAGTCTAACGCGACTTTATGCATGACGCCATCGATGACCTGTCCTAACAATTGTCAGCACTCTTTTGGAATATGGTTCATGATTTGTACATGTTTGTATATACTTAGTAGTACTCCATGTTAGTCTTTAGCATTGATGATACGACTTATCGTAGTAGTATATAAAAAGTATCCGACGCGGTTGAAGACATATCATTGAGTATGTCAGTGAGCCAAACTCTAAAGAAGACATGTCCTCCTATAGATCTTTTTACTTTTCCAAAAATCAGAGCACATACTTCTTAATTAATATGTTATATATCCCCAATTATTACCGATTGTCACCCTTTGAAACTCTTTGACAAAATTAAAATGTTTGCTGTGAAAATTGATTACCTGACATGAAATGAAATTATATTCCCAATCGGCCATCTTTGGACTGTGCCCCTAATTTTAATGCATATTTTATAAAATTTGAATAGGTTAAATTAAAATTCATTTGTTTGATTTTATGACTATTGCAAAAATTGGCTCAAAATGCCATCAGCAAATTATTATTTGCATTTCATAACATTAACATGCCTAAATGAGTAAAAAGTAATCAAAATTTATGAAATGAGATTTCAAATGGCATTCTTTTTTCTTTTATTTTATTATTATTTGTATTTACATCCATTTTTATTGCTCTGTCAATGTATGATAATTTGTCGTATACTACCTACAGTAGTGCTTAAAAAATGTTTGAGTGTTAATATGAAATCCTGCATTTATTTATCTATATACAGTGCAGTCCATAAATATATGTCGTGGATACAAATTTGAGCAAAAGTAGCATGGATGTCGTTAGGTATTAAAAGAATCTTTGTGAATATGTGAAATGTTATTAACAATTTCTAAAGCTTTTAGCTGCAAATAAATTCACCGACCATGGCGGAAAATAGGTGAAAATGTCTTGATGGAAAAAATCCTTGGCTAGATAGTCCGAAATAAATCTGTATGTTGACTCTAAGAAAATATCCTTATCAATCATTTTTCTGACATGCAGACTTGCTCAAATTTTCAGGGTGAACTATTCCTATGAAAGGCACTGTGCGCACATGTGTGCATTTGAATGAAAATGCAATATTTGCAATTAATGTATATATATAAATTGCGCATACGCCATGTGTGACGACTTTAATTAGCTTTACACGCTTTCCTACCGCTCCGAGTGCTTGCAGCTAAGGTCAATGTGCACGCTTATTAGGTGTGTGCATTCCATGTGGATATGGGTCAAGCCGCGTTCGCTCTGGGCTTTGGGTACACACTCTCCCCCTCTCTCGCTCGTTCTTGGATAAAAAATGATGTGTGCGTGCCAGTTGAACAGAACAGAAGAGCACAGAGCAGCAGCCATAGAGCAGTTGCAGTGGGGACCAGGTCATGTTTTAAAGCTGCCTTTGTTGTGTGTGTGTGTGTGTGTGTGTGTGTGTTTTGCTGGCTGTATCTATGTGGCATACTGTCGACGTCGGCGTTGACGTCAAGCCGCACTCATCCTAGAAAACCGAGGAGGCGCAAAAACTAAAATGTTGGCCTAGCGACTGCGTGCGAGGCAAGTGGCGCCAGTTTGTATTGTCATCCTTTTGCCCGTCGCTTTTTGTCTTCGCTTGGCGCTTTGCTTTGCCATTTTTTATATACTCTGTTTTCCTTTTACTGCACGACTTCTGGCCCGAGCCAGAGACAGAGCCTGAGCCTGCCATGTCTCATGCTGATGCTGCTGCTACTGTCTCTATCTCTGGCTGTGTGTCCTTTTGTGTCTGTGTGCGCCGGAGCGCTTTTTCTTTTCTATTATTGTCTCACTTACAAGTGTACCCGATGTATTATGCATATCCTGTAACACTCCACTTTTGTTGTGCATTAGTCAAATGTGCGACAGTTGGAAAACGGAGACGCCAGCAGCAGCAGCAGCAGGAAGAGAGGGAAGGGGGGAAATGGGCATGGAAATGGAGCACATTTAGTCACACAATTGGCTTTGCATGGCCAATGGGGCTGGCTACGAGCTAAATATTGTTGTCAGCCCTTTTGTTTTTCCAAGGTAAGCAAATGAAGAAATTAAAGCGCCGAATTAATAAGCACTTTATCCATTTCCTTTTGCCTCTTTAATTAGGCACCCGCGTAGGCTTTGTGCAGCTTTACCTATATTAATGTGCTGCTTTAAGCCTCGGCAAATGTCTTTCGGGACAACCCGCCAGCCTACCCACCTGGCGTGGGCCAATTATCTGGGCAAAGGCGTCGACTTCGAAGTCGACAATGTCGGCCTCTCGGCAATGCCATAAAAGTGCCACTTAAACTGTTTTAGTTTTTAGTTTTTTTCTGCTGTTTTCTGTGTGCGTCCCTCCTTTGAAGTTGTAGGTGGCAGCAAGCCGAGTGCCAAACCTGCTTACCGCCCGCAACTACTACACTGAACTACAGAAAAACTATTCGCTATGCGGTAAGCATAGTTATGAGATAATATTTGTATGATATTTATTTATAGGCATAACCCAAAGACTCCTTTCTTACTTTGAAGTCAACCACTGGGCGGGTATATCTGCATTATACTCTTGTAGAGCTTATTATAATTAAGTCACGACATGTGTAGGACTTCATAATGAATCCCTTTCCAGTATCAACAGGCAAGTCAATTAAGTTTTTTGGATATATCCATTTCATTGTTAGCTTGGAAATTAGAAAAGTCATTTATACTTAGAGAAGGGTTAGATATAATTACATTTTTTTTGTATTTATTTTTTTTTTGCTGCTTGAATCAATTGGTTCGGAGTATTTAATCATTCCATTTATACCATTTTATCCCTTTTTACCTGAGTTTTTTGTTCTGCCTCTATCTTAGGACAAGAAACAAATTGCTTAGAAAATAAAGTAAGATACAATCAAGCTTAACAGGTTTGTTTGAGCTCCAATAAGTTAAAACAAAATGTATTATACAGTTTGTTTATTTTAGTTTAGTTTATATTGTTTTGTTTTGTTTGATTAAATAGAAGACTTTTCATCTTATATGGAACAATCGAATATAATACTTATTTAATAAAATATTAACTATTATACCATCATATATTACTAAATGCTATTAAAATAAAGTATTTGCCGTTGGTTCTGCTAGACTTCTAGTTACAGCTTTTTGTTCTCGGGATTGTTATTTAAATCAACAGATAACTAGGAAGAAATTAATACAATATATATTAATCAAAGCGAAAGTTAAACAATCTTCTTATTAAGCTATATTGTATGACATTCTATGCTATTCAAAAAAAAAAGCTTACTACGAGAACAAAATGAAAAGGGCAAAAGTTTTATAAAGTTTACAAAAATAAAATTACATGGAAGGTGAAAAGATTATCCAAAGAGTGAAAGCTAAAGAAAAAAGAGCTGTAGAATTAAATAGGTAGCAACAAGGAGCAGATGAGCTGAAATAAAACGAAAAACGAAAAAAGTCGTAAATTCTCAGCTTTAAATGATTTTGAATTAAATTACAAGCGACAATTGCAAGGATTTCAATATTGTTAACAGAGTTTGTGTTCAACAGAGATTTCGAGTTGATGTGTTGGCCAGCAAATAGTTAATTATTCAGATGACTTTGTCAAGTTTGGTCACTTTGTAGTCGAGTGTGGTCTGGCCATAACTGTAAATTGTCAGGCACAGGCACAGCACACAGCGTGCGTGTGTGTGTTCGTGTGTGTGCGGATGGTTAAGCGAGCTGCCAGTTGGCAGTTGTTTAGTTGTTTAGTTGTTTAGTTGCTTGACTGTTTGCCTGTTTGCCAGTCCGAATGCGAGACGTGTTTAATTGCTCGATTAGCGCACAGTTTGTTGCTGGGCAGTCGGGTGCGCCCACGCGGCCAGCGTGGCCATGTTTGCCCGCAGGCGGCACAATGTGGCACAATGGTAAGCGGCCCGTTGGTGGCGTCACCGAAATCCCCAAGCCATAATCTTGAACTTCAGCTGAGAGTTGGGTTGGGGTTGGGGTTGGGGGACACAAGCGAGGTCAAATCTGGTTTTCAATTTCATTTTCACTCGAGCAACACTTAAAAACAGTCGCTGAATTAAATTATTCAAAATGTCAAACAATTATTCAAACGCCAACGGAACTGTAACTCTCGGCTTTATGCCAAAGGGGGCCGAGGGGCAAAGTTGGCGGGCGATGAATTCTGGCCTCGGGGAGTACCTGTTTCTGCAGTTCCTGTTGCCGCTGGTATATAAAGCAAGTTATGATTTAAAAAGATATTAGCCTTGTTCACAGTTGCCGCTGCCGTTGCCGCTGTCGCTGTCGCTGTTGTTGGCTTTGTGCTTTATGCAAAGCAGAAAAAATGTATATATGTGTGTGTGTGTGTGTGTGTAGGGGGCAGCACATTGTTGGGAAAATTTAATTATATCTAAAGTTGAGAGGGCAGCTTTATTGCTGATTCTACGCATAAACTTTTATTAACTGTGTGCGCTCGTATTTTGCAATTTTCCCAACTTTTATTTTGCGTGTTTTTTTTTTTCCTCAAGCTCTTTCTCATTTTTTGAAGCCATTTACCAGCGAAATGGCGAAGGCAGCATTGATATTTAAAAGGGCCGCAAAGCATGCACTGAACTTTGAACTCTTGCTCTGCTTCGCTTTAAAGAGCTTTATCGCAAATAATGCCGTAAAAACTGAATATGCTAAATCGTCGCTGTTTGTGCAGCTTGTTTCTATCAATCAAAGGTTCAGGCCACAAAAGCCACACAACCAGCCCCCGCTGCCAGTCGTGCTTAGTACATAAACACACACAGATACACACACACACACACACACACACACACGCGCGCAAATATGCGTGGTGTCAACGCGTTTGCTGCAAGTAGAAATTTAATGGAAATGCGGTTTCCCTTTTAATTTGCACCGAAAGCTGATCAAAGGCAAGACCTGAAAACCGACACTAATATCTGTCTGTGATTTCTCACCTTCTTACACATTTGTGGCCCAGCTATGTAAATATATGTGTGCGTGTGTGTGTGACATAGTGTCAATCCTAATCTACATGCAGACAGATCAATCTACGAAACTTTGATTTACAAAAAAATGTCCAACTCTTGCATGAAAATGTTTTCTATATACATGTGTTGGCTATGCAAAACATCTGCAAAAAATTGTACGAAAATTTATATGACTTAAAATACAACTGACTGAGTGAAAATGGTTGGGTTAATAAATAATACAAATATTTAAATAATAATATGTAAAAGGAACTCCAGCTAAGTCATGCACTGCCAGCTGCTGACCTATATATATGTATTCATTTTTAAGTTAAGACTAATGTTCGAGCGAAAACTGAATCCAGCAATTGTAGTTGCAGCTGAAGTGGCCATCAGAAACTGAGAGCACTCGAGATGCTTTCAAGAGAAATGTGAAGTGCGCCGTGTTTATGGGAGTTTATTGAATTGGTTTTAGCCGGCACAACTTAAATGTGTCGAGATGGGCCATCCATAATGCAGCGCGAAAGTAAGCAGCAGTGTTATAAATCCATAACACAAACTTGGCGTCATTAAAACAAGTTTTGTAATGTCTTTCAATTACACTTGACGCTCATAAGTATGCTATGATTAATGTAAAGGCGATTCACCCCACATGCTGTGCTCTTTGGCGCAAATGCGCCCCACTCATTATCGCATCGCCAATCCCAATGTCCATTTATCATGAGCGCAATGAGACAGACCTCTCCCAGCAGCAGGGCTGGCGACTCAGCTTTAGCTCTTTGGCAAGCTCCGTTCGAGTGTGTGTGTGTGTGTGTGTGTGTGTGAGCTTAAGTAGGGGCTGTGCTGTGCATTGTGACACGCGCCATAATTAGAGAAGCTGGCAAAACTAATAGATGCCCAAAAATTTGCTCATTTGCTTTTGGCTTTTCGGACAGCCGAGCAAATTAAGTCGTTAGACAGACACTGGATTTGTTTTTCCATAGCCTGATTGACATCAATTTTGTATGCCAACTAATTGATGTTAATTTTTGCTCGTTCGGTTTGTTTATCCAGCGCCAAAATGCAAAACTTTGATGGATTGCCCCTACGCACAAGTCCGTGGCCCGTCACCATATCAGCAGCAGGAGTTGCTGCCAGCGTGTATCCATCCATCCATCCATCCATCCATTCATCCATCCATCGCCGGGTGTGGACTGGATCAAACAGAAAACGCTTTGAAAAGAACTTCGCCATTTGCTCGCGTTTTTTGTATTAAAAATAGAAATGCAAAACTCAATCGACGGCAAAGTTAAAGCGACACAAATCGAATCGCAACGACTTGGGATTTAGTTGAATGCCAGTCTCATCTTAAAGCGCACGCAGCGAGCATTACGTTTGAGGTGGGCATGACAGGCTTTCAAATACTCTATACCAACACGATCTTAATTTAATGACAATTTAAATAGCCTCTATCATTTAGTTTGGTAAACTTTTCTTGATCTGTACATGCGGTGCCAAATTTTAAGTCTCTGGCTTTGATAGAAACTGAGAATATCTATCTAAAACGAAAGTTTTTGATGGTTCAAACTCCTAGATTGGTGTGTTTATGCGAACAGAACATAGAACCAGTTCATCGTCCTGTTTAAGGATATACTTTGGGACGAAGATGTCTCCTTCTGGCTACTTTAGCTGACACCATGTTGACACCAGCCGTTCTCAACATCTTAAAGGGTATCAAAAAGGATGGAAATGCAAAAAAAAGAGAAAACCAACAACAACAACGACGTGTCATCGCCGACACTTGAGCAAAAGTTGCCAGTTGTCGTTGGCAACTGCTGTCGCTGGTGCTCTCCTCATGCTTGGTGTGAATCGAGCAGAAACGGTAGCAATTTCTGAATTTATTTTTATCCGTTCGGATGCCGCGGAAATCCTGTCACTGCTGCTCCTGCTGCTGCTGCTGCTCCAGCTACAGCTTTAGCTCGTGCCCTGTTCCCATGTCGATGTCGTTGTTGACGCGTTTTGCGTTTTGCGTGCTTCATTCGCAGACACTTTGCCAACCGCATTGCAGCCGGACTGCCTGCGGCTCCAGCTGGCATCTATGTCTTGTCCGCGGGCCTCAGCTGTCTGTGATAACAAATGCAGCTCCTTAATCAGCAGCAGACGGTCCGTTTTGTGAGCTTCTGAGTTTGTGCTCTCCAACTGCAAAACAATCACTCAATGGTTGACTCAAGTTAATCGCCGTTGGCCCTCACGACTTTGACGGGACGAGACTTTGACTTCGGCAGCAAGTACATTGAAAATGGCACCCAACTCTGCACACACACATCACTCACACACACACACACACACACACACACACACACACACACACAGCTTCAGGGGTAAACAGAATTGATTGCGTGTATTTTCATTTGGGCCATTGCCGCAATGCCATTTCATTTTCAGCTTGCCAGATGAGGAGTTGTGCTGCGTGCTGCTTGGCTCTGATATGAAACATTTGAGGTATGTACACACCATAAACATGCAGCAGGGCTGGCAACAAGTCGAACAACTTCGAGCTGTATACAATTGGGGTCGGGACTATTTTGTGTTTTTAATCCCCAATTCAAAGTAATTGCATTTAAACGATTTCAAAGGTCATGCTTAAGTACAAATTCAGAGAACTTTAATATTAATTTACAGCATAATTTATGCATGTATGTATATCGCAGCCAACTTAACTCGGTGCTGAAAAAAAAGTCTGGCAGCTTCAAATGTATGACAGTCTATGCAAAAGTTTAAATAGAGTACAAATTATATACTATAAAAATATAAATTTTATATATTTCAGTTTCGAACAGCTTTAAAAACATTTGATAAGCTGATTTTCGCTAGAGTGTTGCCACCTGTTTGGTATTTTACTCAACTTGCTTGCATGCTTAAAGCATTCTGTCAATGCCAAATATCACAAGCAATTGTTAATGCTTGCTCAGGCACAACAGCATGAATTATTAATTGCAAGTAGCATAGGAAATTAATTTAACATTTGAATATTTGTTTACATTAAAACACCTGCAACTTGCTGAGTGCTACCACCTTGTTAGAGTTGTTTTGTTTATGTTGTGAGTTTGTAATTGCTGCAGGAAAAATATGTTGAAATTTATAAGCACTTGAATCCTGTTGCATAAAGGTTGTATATAGTATGACCACAATGTTCAATTCATGAATTTTTGTGGCGCAGCCAACTAAATAGATTACTAAATGTACTCTGGCAACGCTGGATTTTGTAATGCTTGCTTGTGCTAAGCAAAATAGTTAATTTAATTTGAAGAGCTGAGAAGTTCAACAGCGTGAAGCCATTGCCTTAACAATAAATTCTGAAATATTTGTGGTGAATCAAAAACCCTGGCAACGCGAGTTTTTGCTTACATTTTATTCTTTCATGTTCATATAAAAAATTTGATATAATGTACTTGCAATATAACATCAAAAAGAGGTTTATCTTTCTTCCCAACCCTTTGAGAATGTTTGTTTACCTTCAACCAGCTGAGGTTGGCACCTTGGCATTGGAATGCTTGGTGACTTTATGAATTAAATGTTATTAGTGTGTATAAAATCCTATTAGATACTGTTATTGCCCCATAAGCTTCAGAAAAGATTTTCAGCTTTACATTTATTTTTTTTTTAGTCTGTAATGGAACTCTCTTGTTGCCAAAAATTAAGCAATTACTTTTTTGAAAGTTGTATTTGGATTCAGGCTAACATGTGGCAAGGCTGCCATGATGGGCTCTCGCCAACCCTGAGACGTGGCTGCACTTCTGTGTATGTTTTCGGTGCAGTGTGTGTGCGTGTGTGTGTGTGTGTGTGTGCGTGGCCTTTTGGCTTAACTTGCAATTTAGTCGTGCTCCTTGGTGTATCTGGGTGCTCGTTGCTGCTGTCATTTGTTGGTGTTTCCTTCGACCTGCTTGCTTGCAACTTATGCGTGACTCGAGTGCATACTCGAGAGCTCGACTCGGGCTAAAAGTGTACGCAGCTAAAACTTTTGCCACTTGAAATAGTTTTTACTCCCACTCACAGATGTCTCCCCTTCTCACTCCCGCTTTCTCTCTCTCTCTGTCTATCCAGCTCTCTATTTGCCTGCCAATTGCTGTGCCTTTCACTCGTGGCCGACTTTATGCAAATAAATGTTTTTACTCATTTTAATATACATTTTTATGGCACTTTTGCTGGTAATGGGCCGCCTCTCATCGCTGCAGCTACTCCTCCAACTGTGTGTCGTCCTCAGACTGCAATCGTGCTTCTCATCTCTCATTTTGCTTCTCTCATCTCGTTAGTGCTTGGTATTTATATAGGAATTGGCTCAATTTGCTCTCGATTTATGCAGAAGATGCTTGAAATACTCCACGCTGCGATTGTTTGCACTGATGCCATCCAACCATCCAACCATCCAACCATTTGCTACTTAATTGACTTGCATTTCTGCCCAGCAAAGTTTCATAATGATGCCCGCTAGAGATGACAGCGTGAAGCGCGACAAGAGTTAGGAATTATTGTAATGTTAATTTTTGTATTAATTTAATAACAATTATTTTGATTTTTATTTATCTTTATCATAATAATTATTATTATTTTTTAATTATTTTATGCGTTCTGTCTATATTCTTTTTATTATAATTATTTTTAATATCAATCAAAACTGTTTGATCATCCATCATATTAATAACATAGATGAGTTATCTAATATTGCTCGATTAGAAAATACTTATATGAAACTTGTTTTTTCGATGAGTCTTTAGCTGCTTTTCACCTAATGTTGCAAAATGGTTGTCCAAAGCCAAATCTGATTTTTACCTGGTGTATGAAAATGGTTGTCGGAAGCTATGTTCGTCAGTGTTCATAAAAAGTTAATTGTTCGTGCTTGCTTTAACAACTTTTGAGAATCCACCTCTTCGGGTGAAAAAGGGTTGAAAATTGTGTTAAATTTCGATAGCCTGCAAAGCTAATACTTAAGAGTTAGGCTTTTCTATTTATTTCTATTTAACATTTTCAGCTACAATTGTACAGATTTTTGGTCGTGAGTTCAGTTTTTGTGCCCATCTTTAGAGTCAACTGTGAATTGTCCATTGATTGCGCTCTCCTGAACTCATACATATAAAGTATATTTATATATGATATTAGTTCTTGTCGCTGGCACAATGTTGCCATTTTATTGTGCAATTTCTGGGTGCGACAATGGCACTTGGAGGGCAGGCGCTGTTAAGCATTGGCAAACCTTTCGCCTTTACTTTTGGCCGCTTAGCAGCATAGCAAGCGATTTCCGGCGCTCGTCAAAAGGTGGCGCTTTTGCAATTGAATTGCAAATGGCGGCCGTTGACGTCGTTTGCCGTCTGATGGCGACGGAAGTGAGGCCATCAGCGGCAGCTACAGCAGTGCTGCCATACAATGGGTGGGCTTCAGCCGTGCTGCCGCGGGTGGACGGCTGCAGGCCTCTGGCTTCAGATGGCTTCTGGCGCCCGGGCTGCCCGCTCGGCTCCTGCCACCCGGCCGTGTTGGACTGCGGTTGCCTGACGCGTCGTTTGCTTTGTGGCCTGCGCTGTTTGCCGCCAGTCGTTTCGCCGCCTGCCGCCCAGCGCCTCCGGGTGCTGATTGTTTGTTTGCTTTGCGGCATATTTATTTGAAACGAGCCTGCACTTAGCACCAGCCCCTGCTGCCGCTGCCTTTGCCACAGCTGCTGCTGCTGCTGCTGCTGCTGCTACAGCCACCTTCACAGCTAATGCAAAATTCAAGCGAAATGCGCTTCGAATGAGAAACTCTGTGAGTTCACGTCAAAATGGTTTCCGGCACGGAAGCGGAAGCGACCGACGGCAGCCGTAACGGCGACGACTTCTCTGCTTAGCTTATTTATGTTTTCAAGCCGCAGCAGCCCCAAAAAGGATTGCGCAAGCATTGCCTAATTTAATTAGTTGTCGCCTCCGTTTCCAGGCTTTGGAGAAAAAAAGAGAAAAAGAAAGCCGCTAAAAATATTGGGTTGAAAAAAAAAAAAAACGCAGCTTTTCGCTTCGCTTGGCCAAATGATTTACTCAGTTTTTTGAGCTGCCGCTGGTTGACGTCGCCTGTCATGTTTGTGACACATACTTCAGTCGAGACTGTTCAGCCTGTTCAGTGCCTGTCCCAGTCCTGTTCGTCCTGTTCGTCCTGTACATTCTATTCGCTCTGTTCATCGCTTTTGCGTGCTGCATGCAACCTGTTCCTGCGCCCCTGTGTCGTGTGTGCTTGTCACACAGCACCCGAGTTAGCGTCGCAGTTTGAGTCGGAGTCGTAGTCGTAGTCGTAGTCGGAGTCTGACTCAGAATAGGAGCCCGTCAACTTTTTGCAGACTGTATAAAAATGCTGTCAAAGGCGAGCAACATCGCCGACGTCCTCCTCCTCGTCCTCGTCCTCGTCCTTCGTCGTTGGCATGGCGATAAAAATCCTTTTGATTAGAGACCCAACTTGAGAAATTAAATTGTGCTCACCTGGCATCTTGGCTTGAGCTGCTTCTGCCGCTTCAGCTGCCTATTACCGCTGCCCCCACTCCAACGGCTGCATTTCTGCTGCGTCTCTTTCGCCTCTGCTGTGTGTTGCTGCTGATAAATTTCCTTATTTCATGGTTCGTTTTTTAATTTATTTTTCTTTTTTTTTCCCTTTTCATTTTCTCCTTTTTTTTTTTTGCTTTTTGTATTTTCGATTTTGCCGCTCGCGGCATTTCCGCAGCAGACGACGCCAAGGATGTCGGTCCAGAGCAGGCGCGTTGCCAGCAATCCTTACAGGGTAAAGCGCGTCAGTCGTGTACTCTTGTAATTACAGTTATGTCTCTGGGGTATGCAAGCAATTTCTGGGCGTGCGGCTCTGCCGGCAACCGAGGGGCGTGGCAAATGAGTAAAACGCTTTTAAATATTGTTTGGCTTTAATGCAATCTCGTCATACAGATTACTGACGCAGGCAGCCGCTGCTTAGCACCATGTTGGCGCTCTGATTGCAACAGATTCTCTTGTCCAATGCTTCGAATTAACAAGGGTTTAGGGCGATGCGTGTTAGTATGTGTGCAAGTGTGTGTATGCGAGTGTGTGTGTCCGTGTGAGAGTGTGCGTGTGTGTGCTCTTATCGGACTTGTGATTGCTGTCTGAGTTGCTGGCTGTCTGTTGTTATGTCCTTTGGATAATGAAAGAGCCCTGCCGTCCTGTTATTATATTTTGAGAATTACAGACGATGCTTTAAAGGGAAAAGTTTGTTGGCATTCTATGGCTAAAAACTCAACGAAAAGCAGCCAACTAAAATTCTGAATATGTTAAATTATTTGGCACTTGGAAAATTATGAGAAATAAAAGATGTTTGCAAGAGGAAAATGAAAGCATCTGCGTACCTCAAAATTGTTAATCAAAGGTCTAACATATTTTGGCTTAATGCATATTTAACGAATTTCATAATCAACAACTTTTCTTTATACACATTCATAATTAAATATTTCAATAATATACATTTTTTTTTCACTCTTTCTGTATATATAATGTATTAGGATACATTTTAGGAATATATTTCTAAATTATTTTTTAATACAATTGACTTTAATTAAAGTTAAAGTTGATGGATATGACTAAAGTTGACTTAGTTGCTGAACGAGAATGTTTATAAATAGAAATATATTTGAATATCTTTCTTCAGCTTGTTTGCCTCACTTTTAAAAAGTGTGGTATTTAAATAAATGCAATTATTAATGTACGCTCGTATAAATAATATTTATAATTACAATAATAGTAATAGCATTAATAACTTAACATATTTATAGCGAAGGCCTTTGTTTGTTTGTTTGTTGCTGTTGTTTTGCCTGCTCCAATTCCCTGTGGAGCCATCATCATTGTCAATTATTAACTTAATTAAGTGTTGCAGCAGCATTCGTTCATGATTATTTTTTGCATAGCATGTTGTCAGCTTCCCCATTAATTTCACGGCTAACAATTTTTCTTGCTGCTCTTCAACGTTTTTGAATACCCTGTTGCCGGGCCTGCAATGGGGTATAGCGCTGTGGTGCAAATGTAGCTGATGCCAGTTAAGAAAGTAGCTTCAACTACAATGCGGTTGGGTAGGTCGGCAAAGCGTGGCATCTGCTAGTCGAGCAGGTAGTTCTTTTAAAGTTTCTTAATGGCATTTATTATGTTAGACAACTGACTACAGGGTATGTGCGTGTGCTGGCACTCTCCACCAGAGAAGTCTTGTTATTTTTGTCGCGCTGCCATTGCCCCCGGGGCGTGATGCTGTCGTGCGCTGACATCGCTGCTGCTCTGCATCAGGCTGGCGCCAGCCCTATCTTTATATACGGTGCGTCCTCGTTAGCATGGCTCTGCCCAATATGCTCGTCGCCGCCCGCTTAACGCCCCGACACCCCGACACCCCTACACCCCGAGCGCTGTCGCTTCCCCTTTCACCCACCTACTGGTTTTCCTATCAGCACACTTTTTGCGCTGCCTTTTTATTATGACAGGCTGCAAAATAATATATAAAAAACAAAAAAAAAAAACAAAATAATAAAAATAAAGAAATTTAATAATGCCATCAACAATAAATCTATTTGTTGTGCTTGGTGTTATTGTTGTTCTTAGACAATGCACAGCAGCAGTTGGCCCCCCTCCCAGCTGTCCTCCCACCTCCCCCTGCCGCACACCCCGCTGTGAGCTCTTTAATGGCTTGGGCTTTTGCTCCCTGGGCTTAAATAAATCTGCGGCTATTCTCATTTTTACCTACTCTTTTAATTGCATTTTGATGACGTCTTAATTTTTATTTCAGCTCCCCCCAAATCCAATTTCACTGTTGACTCCGTCCCACCCCCGCCTCTCAAGCCTGGACTGGAGTCTGCGGGGTAGCATTTTATGCGCTTAATCTGCTGTTGCCATTTTTCAAGGTTTCTTTGCACTCGTTGCCCCTTTTTGGGCCATGGCTAGAGAGGGGGGCGGATGGGGGTGGGTGGCAGTCAACCGGCAGTACATTAAAACTCCGTGGCCGTTACATTTTCTGGCTGTGTTTTGTATTGTTTTTGTGTGCGGCAATTTTTGGCATTTGCTGCGGGCATAACATCAGCAAAGGCAACAACATGCGGCAACATTGTTCTTGTTCTTGCTGTTGTTGTTGTTGTTGTTGCTGCTGCTGCTGCTGTTGTTGTTTTAATGTCGCGTGATAAGCGATTTATGGCGCAGCTCTCTTGAATCGGTACTCGAGTTTGGCGTCTCGCTTGACTGACTGTTCGCCTGCTTATTGGGGATTGTGGGCCGCAATGTGGAGCGTGGGGCGTGGGGCGTGGCTGTTAGCTGGACTGACTTAATTCTGTTTAATGGCTTGCCATGGTTATAAACTGCAAATGGTTTAATTGCCGGGCATAGGCGGCAGCCAACAACAACGACCGCAACAAAGGCATTGACAATTAAAACAGTTGCTTGCCAGAGATAAACGTCAGTTATTTTTAGTCATAAGGCAAACTCAAAGTTGTCTAGCATCTTGATACTGTTCCGGTTTCTTAAGCCAAAAGGGTCTTGGCCAAAAAAAAAGAAAACAGACACATATGATACCCGCGAAGGATTACTGAAAAGTGCTGCCCACGCTGGGACAGGAAGGAACTTTCTTTTGGTCTTATTCAATTGATTAAACTTTGTAAAATATTGTTTAAATCTTTATTTGATGTTAATGACATAATAATGATATATTTATCACTATATACATGTTGTTTTAGCGACCTTTCTATTTTTAAATATTTAGTTAGCTGCCTCGAGGTTCGGGTTTTACAATTTAGTGTTAATATATATCTTCTTAGATATGCTGCTGCTCGGCAACCGTCTTCGGGGCATTAACAGCAAGAGACATAGAACAAAAAGGTATATCATTCATTGTACAAAATTTTGATTTAACTCTCTGATTGTTAATACGATTATAATCCATTCGGTAGTGGGGTTCCATACAAATTCAAAAAGGTATAGCATTTAAAAATCAGACGATACTTGCCCGAGATTATCAGCAAAAGAGTTTTGATTTTCCAACACAATGTGCCTTGATATGATATATTAATAACTGGGCTTCAATCAATAATCTATTAATTAATTAATTAAGCTAATACTAGACAGCATGGTAATCAGTTTAAAGAGCGTTTACCCGTCGTCTAATTAATTGTAGATTATTCTTTGCCGCGACTTGCATCAGTTAACTGAATTGAGTTACCAAGTATCTTATCGCCGTAAATGCACTCGATGGCGTTTTTCGGTTTGGCTCCTTTTTTGGGTCAGGGCAAACAAAAAAAATGGCGAAACGGTAAACTTTAATGGCTCAGCTCGGTCGTCTGAGCCGCTGGAAAATGGCGGAATGCAGACGATGGCACTCGACTACGGTTTCCGGCTGTGTCCATGTGTTGGCCCCGGGTACGTGGCGGAGAGCTTCAGAATAAACAAATATTGTATGCATTTACGCATTTTATGCGCGCGCGTGTGTGTGTGTGTGTGTGTAATGATGTACATGTATGTATGCATGTGTATGGCTATGAATGGGCAATAAATAATGCGAAATGCGAGTCGTCCACGAATACACACACACACACACACACACACAGAGATATATGTATATACGGGCAGCCTTATGGCAAATCATAAAAAATGCCACCGACCTCGTCATTTGCTGCCTGTTGCCATGCCAGAAGGAGCTGGCGTCGTCGATCTACTGCCAGCTGGTCAGCGGCTTTATTTTGGTGTATATAATTAATTGTTGTTGCCTACCTGACATTTCTTCTGTGTTGTTCTTGTTATTGGTGTTGTTATTGCTGTGTTGTTGTGGTTCTGCTTGCGACCACTTGGGCGAACTTTTAAAGCAGAAGCAGGCCAATAATGAAATTCGCTTTAATTTTCAAGTTGGCTCGACATGAAAGCAAAAGTTTTTCTGTTCTAAATAGTTGAAGCGGCTTGTTGAGACGCTCCACTTGCATTGATGAAGGCTTATTTCAAGTGTAGGTGTGTCTGCGTGTGGGCGGTATTTTCCTTTCTTGCTGCTTGGGCGGGCTATATAATGCCTTAAAGCCGCCAATTAAAAGTTTTCCAAACTGGCGCTGGTGAAACTGATTCAAACGCTGCCTAGAAACAGAACGAGCGTGCGCCTGATTACGGCTGATAAATCTTTAATTTTCACAAAATACAAGCACAACAAGTACAACAACAGCAACAACAACAACAAGTCGACGCAATCCAATTTGCCATTGACCCTCGCCTTTGATTTTGACATGTACATGAGTATAATGGCCACCCAGCCCCTGTCCCCCGCCCCCGACCCCGACCGTACGCACACACACCACACACTGGGCCCTGCTTCTGCTGTACGGGGTGGCTGTTTTTGGGGGACAGAACTGGGCTGGGCTGAATCGCGTGCTGCGGCTGTTATTGAATTTTTAAGATTTATCGATTTTGTGTGCACATGGCAGAAGCCGAGAGTTACCTGGCAGTACTTTGAACTCGGCAACAGCAAAAGCGACAGCAGCTGCCATACCTACAACATACGAGCCCTGGCGAGTATATGGCCCAATGTTATAGTCAATGTAAAACACACACCATAAAAAACGACAACGACTGCGGGTCCCATAAATTAAAGGCCTTAATAATGATGAATGTTGGGGGGCGGCAGGGGTGCGGATTGAGAGCGAGCGTGGCCCTGATATGTGTGGCCAATATGAAGCAGCAGCATATCACACCAGCAAAGTGCTTTAAAGGTTAGAGCCGTAAGACAAGCAGCTCGCCTTATGATCTATGCCATGGCAGGTTAATCAATGATGTTCTCGCACATAAGCCTTCATGCTGGATTGAAAGCTATGTTAACTATGCGAAACATTCACAGAGATAAATTATACCAGGGCTTATAATTTTGCTCCTTTATGACAACTCTATGCTGTCGTACTAGGCGTATACGCAATTAAATTTCATCTTCTTGGCAGCAACAACGCCTTAAACCAATGTCTTTCACATATGCATGCCTGCTTTAAACGGGAATTATACATATACCTTAAGTATATATTAATAATTCCCTTTTAAGTGTGCTGAAAGCAACGAACCTAAGTTAACAATGTAGAGTACTTTGTTAGTTTGCCAATGATTGATATTTTGATAGAGCCCTGTGGCGCATTCAATCGGCTTATCAAAGTTAACTTAGTTATGTAAGGCCTTGAAAACTTTTATTGTGTGTTTTGCTTAATTTACCTTGACTAACCATATTACCGTGTGTGCCAGATTGGATCGGGTATGCTTAATGTCATTCCTGTTACCTTCTTAAAGGTTTAGAATGAAACATAAGCTTTAATTAAAACAATATATAAGTGTATAGTTTGAGCTTTCTAATCTCTCTCTGCTATAGTAAAAAAACGTCTACAAATAGACATATCTAACAGATTGAGACCTACATTTTCTAAAAATAGTAATCGCATGCAAATTAAGTCCGATCTGGGAAAGATGGACATTTGTGACTCGTAGATGCTTATATCCAAATCCAATATCCAAATTAAGAATAAGAATTCCTAAATGCCAATTGAGAGTCGCAGTCCGCACAATATTTATAAGCGGTATACTTTCAAAATCTAACCATATTTACCCTAAATATTTTAGAAAAAGTGTATTTTAGCTGATCTTGTATCAAAATCTCGGGAGGTAGCGAATCTTGCAATAGAAATAACCAACAACATAGACGTTTTAAATAAAAAGATCAGAATATTGCTTTTGAGTTTGATTTTATTTATTTATTTTCCTAAAAGCATCATAAATAGTGGTTGTTTATTTTATGTTCATGTACATTTTATGTTCTTAAAAATTTACATAAACAAGTTTAACTTATAATGGTTATTAATTGTTTTGTTTTTCAGATATAATTTATGCTTAAACCTTAAATGACTCCGGGACTAAGTCCGTTATTGAAGTCCAGTCCTGGAAACACACGCCTTTAAGGATCCGCCGAAGTCTGCAGAATAAGTTGGAAATTTCAAGTCTTTATTCTGAAAATATTAAAATTAATGTAAATAAACATATAAAATAAAGGAAATAACATTGATCAGACATAACTTAAAATATTCAACGTTTTTTGACAAGTACAAGTAGAAAAAAGGGGCATCACTCCGAAATCGGACTGTAATTAACCGAGATATTTCAACTCGAAAATTTTCGGAAAACTTTAAACAGCCATATCTCGGCCAAATAAAGCCCGATTCCGGCCAGATTGGGAGGGTTAAGTCGGGGAGGTCCATAGAACAGAATGGCATCATTGTCAGGAAAAAGTCATATTTTGAAAAAAACGTGATGTAACCACTGCATTTTTGATCAATTTGGGTCATCTCTTAGAATGTGGATTTTTAGATGGCAATCGATAGTCGGGATCCGTACGAGTAGAAAGAGGTACATCACTCCGAAATCGGACTGTAATTAACCGAGATATTTCAACTCGAAAATTTTCGGAAAACTTTAAATGTCCATATCTCGGCCAAATAAAGCCCGATTCCGGCCAGATTGGGAGGGTTAAGTCAGGGAGGTCCATAGAACTGAATGGCATCATTATTAGAAAAAAGTCATATTTTGCAAAAAACGTGATGTAACCACTGCATTTTTGATCAATTTGGGTCATCTCTTAGAATGTGGATTTTTGGATGGCAATCGATAGTCGGGATCCGTACGAGTAGAAAGAGGTATATCACTCCGAAATCGGACTGTAATTAACCGAGATATTTCAACTAGAAAATTTTCGGAAAACTTTAAACGGCCATATCTCGGCCAAATAAAGCCCGATTCCGGCCAGATTGGGAGGGTTTAGTCAGGGAGGTCCATAGAACTGAATGGCATCATTATTAGAAAAAAGTCATATTTTGCAAAAAACGTGATGTAACCACTGCATTTTTGATCAATTTGGGTCATCTCTTAGAATGCGGACTTTTAGATGACAATCGATAGTCGGGATCCGTACGAGTAGAAAGAGGTACATCACTCCGAAATCGGACTATATTTAACCGAAATATATCAATTCGAAAATTTTCGGAAACTTTTAAATGTCCATATCTCGGCAGATTCGGTGCGTTGAACTCAAGGAGGTCCATAGAATAAATTGAAAACATTTTTTTAATACTGATAAAAAGTTTTGAGTCATTTATTAATATGAGTCAAGTCTTAGACTAACATTTCAATATTTGTAGTTTATTTATTGTTTTATATTTCTTAAAAATAATACAGAGTAGAAGATGATTTCCTCTCCTGGAAGAAGAAGCCTTATTGAATACACGCGTTCTCTTAATTCAATTTGATGCCGAATTTTGTAACCTGAAAAGAACAAAATATATAAGCATTTAAAATTCTGTTTATAATAGGTTCTGAAAGCCTGTGGAAAACTTAAAAAATTCAATGTTTAATTTAAAAAAAACTGTTTATGTTAACCGCTTTTAAGCAATTAGAGCCGAATATGACGTAGCATAAAGATTAATAATATGTATATCAATAAAAAATAAATAAAAAATTCTTAAATTATACTTCATTAAGATTAAATGAAGAACGACTATGAACTAAAATTAACTTGAACCAAAGTTTAGTTATTTGGAATCAAAGTTATCAGCTCAGTTAAATTTTTAATCAGTCACACTTTTCTTTTCAAGTTAAGCCACTTTCTACTTGAATCATGCCCCATTTAATGGAACATAGTGGGCTTAGACTTAAAATCTCGGGATTAAAGAGCACATTACAACTTATCGAGAGCACTTTATACCTACTTAAGAAAATGCAAGGGGATATGTATATAGATTGCATTCTATTGCTAGACCAGAGCTAATGAAAATCTCTTTAGTAGATGTTAACTGCCTTTTGATTGACAAACATATACTCTCATTTTGGCCAGATCTTACCTATCTGCTGCCGCAACCAGACTCATTAATATCAATTAAAGCACAAAATATGTGCATGCAATACAACAGAACTATCTGGCCCACTCTCTGCCTCCCTCTCTCTGTCCAGGCCAACATCAACCGCTTCGACACACACGTGCCCATTAACACACACACACACACATACAATTTGTTCATATATATGTCAACAAATATACAAACGAACTGACGCACATTTGTCTACAATTTTTCTGTGAAATATGAAGATAATTATTGACAATATTGCCAGAGAGCAATTGCGGCAGAGATTGTGTGGCATGCGGCGGAGGTGCGGCGCGGCACGGAGGCGCACGCATCGGTGTTGATGAGGTGTGACAGATGATGAACGTAAGTGAAAGTTGTACGGGCCGCAGCGCATTGCACAAATGAATTATTAACCCCTTAATGCCCCAGCAGTTGGCCCGGGAGAGGGGTAGGTTAGGGGAAAGTGTGAGCGGTTAAGTGTGGAAATACAAGTGGCGGGCTTTTTGACAAATTGACTAAATAGTTTAGGCTGGCGTTGAAATTAATAACAATCGATACGTCATAAATTTATGCACGTGGCTCAAATCAGACACGCACCAACATGACTACCTGTTGGGTCGACGGGGCAGGGGAGAGGGTTTGGGGGTAGGGGCTGTAGATAGCGAAAGCGCGCAGTTGTTATTATTTAATAGCTTTGACAAGGCGGGCGTTGAGCTTAATAAATAAATAAACGACAACAAAAAGGCAGGTGCTCTGGCAAAGGATATACCCTGTACCGAGAAACTTATTGCTATCGATAGCCTAGACACTTATCGATATTATGAAGATGTACAAAGATATCGAAAAGAGCGCTACATTTGATCAGCAAATTACGAGCATATATATTGCACTTTTCCAGTGTCTATATAGACAAGAAGACGAGAGGTCGGCAACCAACCATTATGCCATGTTTTGAGCATTTTCAATGGGTAACCAGGCAACAAATCGCAACGTATCGTATCAAATCGCATCGACTCGAAATGCGACGCCGGGCGAAATGCGACAGAGGCACGCGTCTAATTATCCATATTGGAAAAACATGCCAACTGCGTAGATATCTATTGCGTATATCTTTATTATGTTACTGGGGTTCGGGTTTCGCTATCCAAATGACTGCAAATTGTTTTTATAATTTTGTGTATCTTTATCTTGGCTTATCTGTCAAGGCTTTCCCCCATTGAACAATGTCTTTTTGTGCTGGTTTCCAATTTGATTTGCATGGAAATGTAATCGTCGTGGGGGCGTGCCGGGCAGGATGGGCTAAAGAGAACAACAACAACAGCATCGGCAGCAGCAACAGCAGCAGCAGCAACAACGCATTGTCAATGTATTTGGTATTGAATTTTTAATGAGCCAAGCTCACATAGGAGTGGCTGGTATCTTCAAGTGCCTGCCGCCCTGCCGCCCTGCCGCTCGCCGTTTGCTGGGCGCACGGTGCGTATACTTGTTTGTTCGCCGTATTCAAATGCTGCTGTAGCATACTTTTCAGCGCCAGCCAAACACCGCTCGCCCCACATTAAAGCCAAAGCAGCAGCAGCCCGCATGCCGCTATTGCGTTCTTATATTAAATTGAATTAATTTATGCGCACGAATTGTATATATCTTTTACTTTTTAGCAATATTGTTCTGCAAAATCAATACATTCAAATTAAATGTATTTGAAGCAAATAAGTTATTGTGCCGAAACCTTGTTTACTTTAAGACTGAATCGGGTGTGCTCAAGTATATTTATTGTAAATTAAATTTATTTTCTCTGCAGATATTTAAGAAAATATAATATATTTGCCAGTCGCGATTTCAAATTGTCTGGAATAGGGACAATTGAAAGTTTAAAGAAACTGTAAAGCTTTATATATAAAAGCACAATTTGAAAAGAGTATTCAAACTCCTTTAAAGTATTGTGTAAAATTAACTATTCGTTTATATCTTTTACGGCTTGCACAAAATTCCGAATCAAATCTGATAGCTTTTTAACAATACCGATTTATATAGAACAGTTTTAAGGCGGCATTATTATTTTTTCGCTATCTGACTGTGATTTCAAATTATGTTTACGTTTCAATTGATGCATGTTTATTTGTAGCATACTTTTAGGAGCTTTTTAAATTTAGCTGCCTTTGAAGTCATTTGTTGTCTGCTGCTGTTGCTGTTCATATGAAATGAAAATAAAACAAATGCCTATAAAAAGCAACAGATACAGTTTTACAGATACTGATTTGCATAATGTGCCCACACACACACACACACAACACACACACGCACACACACAGCGAGAGACACAATAACAAATGCAAACAGAATAGGGCAGAGCCACGCAATAGACAATATAATTTACATTAAATTGCTGATCAATATAAATGTATCTATCTGTGGCATTAGTTTAATTTGTATCTCTAAATGTTTGTGTGTCTGTGTGTGTGTGTGTGAGAGAGTGGGGCTGGAGGGGCTCTAAATCGTTTTACCTCTTGCAAATTGTAACTGCGCCCCAGGACTGCCTTTGCATGTATGTATATAATGCGTTTACACACGCACACACACACACACAGAATCCTAAATGGAGATGTATAGATACGCAGCTAGATTTTGGCTGACCACGGTCGAAAAATATTTTTGCATAATTTCTCGCACTGATTTGCTGGGTTTTTGGTTTTTACGCTTTGTGCACCATAAATTATGCTGAAAAATTGAAAATTTTGCTGGGCAACGTCGGGCAGCTTACAAAGTAATTTGGTTTATGGATTTTGTGGGCTCCCCCTAACCCAAATATTCTTCTTCTTGTTGTTGTTTTTGCTGCCATTTGGCATCCCCAGAGCTGGCAACAAAATTATCATTTGGCCGCTGATTTTATGCATATGTGTTTTGTATTTTGCATACGCATTTGCCTGCTGATTAATGTTTGATGTGCTATAATTACAAAGGTACACACGCACACACACACACACACACACTAACACATAGACACATACAAACATGACTGTGGAATAGTAGCATAGGAGTAGGCAGCTAGGCTGCCGCCGCCCTATGCTTGTTGCATGCAACAGGGGGCGGCTTATGTTTATGCAATTTCAATTTGCCATGCAGTAAAAGCGATTTGTTTTAATTACTTACGCACATGGCATTTAATTATTTTTATTGATTAAATAAAACAATTAAGTTTATGTAAATTAATGCGGACGAGCACTGAGACATTTGGCATTGGCATTGGCGTGCCCTCATCGCGACAAGTGCTGCGGGGGCTGGGCAAGGGCAGAGGGCGGGGCCAGCTGCCTGAGTGCCAGTCAAGTTAATGGAATCGCTGAGCAGCGTGCAGCGCAGGCAATAAGCAGCTCCTGTGTCTAGTAAAATAATTTAAGGCCAAGCATAGAAAATTAATGAGGCCATTAAATGCCAAAGACGCTAAAGGGACAACACACGCACACACACATGTACCAGTATGTGGGTATGTGTGTGTGTGTGTCTATATATGCGACAACTCTTTGTCGAGCCTCTGTTTATGAGTGCGCTCCATGTGCGTGTATGCGGGCTGTTATGCATGTGTGCGTGCGTGTGTATGTGTGCACTATTATAATGTATGAGACGACTTGAGAAATAATGCACAAGTGCTTCCATTTGTGGGCATATAAGTTCTCTGAATGCCCTAGCGACAGGCTGTTAACACTTTAAAATTATATTGAAACAAATGCTTTAATACCAAAGTCTTATTTTCAAAAGATAGTTACTTTAGAAGCAGATGTGTGAGGAGAATACTGAAGCTCATAATATTAAGCAAAGTTAAGATATCTAACTAAACGATAAGATTTTCTTGGTTAAATATAGTTTTCGTCCGATTGTCTCAATATATATAGTACAAATAATGTAAGCCATGTTCTACATATTTAAAAAACCAAAAAGTTGTTCGTGTAAAACTCTAGTTTTGAACGATTATTCTATGGTCATTATGTGATATAGTGATCTGATGCGGATATATATACCTTATGGAAGCAGAGAAGTTAAACATTTTGTGAAAAAAAGTATAGTACTCACACAGGTAAAAAAAAGACTGATAAAGAATACATAGAAGAATGGAATTGCATGGAATAAAAAAGCATTCAATAAATACATGACAAGCTGTAAAACACACTCCTTATAAATAGAGCATTGGCCCGTCTGCTTGACTCAACGTGCTCTTCAGAATTCTCGCTCGTTTGGTTCTTATTTAACTTGCGGTCGCTTTGACCGGCTGGCAAAAGGTTTTAACAATATATTCCCAGCTCCTTGCACCTGGAATCAGCTGTCTCTTTGTTGCTGCTGTTTACATTCATCAGCGGTTCGGTCTGTCCTTGTTGTCCTGCATGTCCTGCTATTGAATGATGTTGGGCCCAAAAATAAACTGCCGTTTTCAACAATATTTACTGTCTGTTAGCTTAGGCATATGAGAGTTCCGAGTGCGTGTGTGTGCATGTGTGTGTGTACTCTCTCATCTGCTCGGCCGTCTCCAACTTGTTTTTCGCTTCTTTTTATAAATTCCTCGAGGCTAGGCATTGCCCAAGTCGTTAAACAGGCCGCAATGCATGAACATAAAAGTGCGAGGAGCACCTGGCGGCGTTGTCTTCATTAGATGCGCAGAGATCAGAGGCGAGTTGTTAAAGCAGGTGGTGTAGGTCGTTGGCAAGGGGCGGGGAGGCGTGGCACGTTTTGCATTTTGGTTATTTACACAGGCGGAACAACGGCACGTATACGTAATAAAGTTGAACAAATAAAATTCACTTTCCCTCGGCACAAAAGTTCTAATTTTTTTTTTTTTTGTTGCTTGGCGTTGTTCTTGTTGCTGTTGTTGCTTTGTTTTGTTTGGCTTTTGTTGGGCTTCAGTTGCAACCTAAATTTCATTTGAGGCACAAAACTTGTTTAGTTGGCAAACTTTGCGCGTCGTCAATAAGGCGAGGGATATGGCTGGAGAAATTGCCGGCTGCGGGGTACGATCTGCGGCAACGAGCCGAGCCAGACAGTTAGACCTATGCACGCCATGATATAATCTCGTACTGGGGCCCGCCGTCGTATTTATTACGCGCTTCCCACACAACTTCCACCTGCCCCACCCACACACACACACACACACACACACAGACACAAATACACGCATGTCGAACATGTGTAGCTGCAAATTGTGAGCCAAACTGGAGCGTAAAGCGGGGGGAGGAGCAGAAAGCGGCTGCCTAGCGCTTCGAGTGAGGGTATCAAGCCGCTGACGTGAACCAGGCAAACCCAATGAAGAAGCAAATTAACACTAATAGTTGTATATGTATATAACATTGTTAAGAGTTTGTTGCATAAGTGGAGGGAGCACTGTGATAACACATATTACTAAAGATACGAGCTTTATTTGTGCTAAATTTGGGAAAATATAAGGTTTCTCTTTCTTTATAAGGTGTGTAAAATTGAAGCCAGAAAGAACTCAACTCCATACTATAAGATATATAATATAAGATATAACATATAACATATAAAATATAAGAAATAATATACATACTATGCTAAATACTATAATATATAATGTTAAGCAGTTTAGAGTTTAATTATTTTTTCTGATAATACTTTATGTATATACAAATATACAAACAAATTTAATATAATATTAATAAAAATAAAGGGTATGCATTTCAATTGAAATATATGTGTGCATAATTTTAATTTTGAATTTGGTTAGCCACAAATTAAATTAAGTATTTCATAGATAGTCAGGAATATTAAGAAATAACTTTTCGAGATCATGCGCAAAAAAGTATAAGTCAAAAAATATGAAAGCTAAATATATTATGAAAAAGTGAAAAATTGTATTCTTTAAAAAATTAATTTAGTTTAGAGCCAGCTAATTAAATCAAACTGAAAGCGTGTACAAGCTTCGGTCTTTAAGAGATTTTGCACCTCGCTCTTGATTACGCATATCGATTTATATACTTAGCTAGCGAGTGTACGTGTGTGTGTGTGTGTGTGTGTGTGTGTGTTGTGTGGGTGAGTCTAAATTTGAGGGTGTGTGGCAGGGTGGGTTAAATGCATAATTGGCGATTAGACGATTGGCCCTAATATGCCAAACGCTGCAACGGTTAACAACAAAAGCGCAGCTGCAGCTTTTGGGCTTTGGGCTTTGGGGCAACATCATTCGAATTCGATTGTCTCTGGCTGTGGCAGAGTCTTTGCCGCAGTTGTTGTTGTTGCTGTTGTTGTTGTTGCTGCTGCTGATGCCGCGAGTTAATTGGGTCACGCCCCGCGTACCTACCTTTCAGGCTGTAAAAGTAATGACAACGCCATGTGCTTTCATTTATATATATATATATGTAGATATATATACGTTTATATATATATTTCCTTTGCTTTGTTCTTCATTCAGTTGCTATCGTGCATTCAATGCCTGCCTTTGTTATGCGAACTCTGCGCCCTGTCTGTCTGTCATACATGTTAAGTACAATACATCTATATACTATATTTATGTTTATGTGTATTTTTAGGTTATATTATACAATACAATAAGTATTACTTAAATGCTAAGGTTATTCTCTTGTTTCATTGTATTTCTCATGCGGGCTACTTTTCCATTCATGTAACATTTAGTTTATGCCCCACACATTTACTAGATGCAAAGAAAAAAGTCTTTGGTTTACCTTACAAATATTATTTTCTGTTTCCATTCGGGTAATTTTTTTCTTTTTCTTTCATTTTTTTTTTTTGAATGTTTTTAGGCTTAACATTTATGGATATATTTTAAATTGTCCTTCGTGTGAGTGTGTGAGTGTGTCTCTGTCTGTGTGTGTGTGTGTGTGTGTGTGTGTGTGTACTTGGAGCACTGTGTCTTGGGCATTTACATATGTCTTATTTACGTATGAATTGATGAATATGTTGAATTTCTCTTGATTTTCTTTATACATTTCTGTTTAGTTTTTAACTAACGACTGCAAATACGAATTCGAGTTGCCAAAGCGCAGTTTATTTTTCATTTATTTACCTTTTCAATATATTTTGCATAGATGAGTTTGATTTTAGCTAACATTATTTTCTTTTTAATTAAAGGGGGCTGGGGCCTGAAGGCAGCGACAACAAAACAGTCGATTTCTATTAATATGCAAAATTAAAACTGGGTCAATTTCACTTAACCCTATTGCCTGGCATTTAAATTCGATTACTGTCAGAATGTCAATTTAAAGTGAACGTTAAACGAAAATCTCAGTTGAGAATTTATAAATAAAAATTAATGGTTTGTCAGGGCCAATTATCTGCGAAGTATTCGGGCAGCATTCGGGCAGCTTAGTGGGCATATTTAAAATAAACTATATGAATAAAATAAAATTAAAAAATATCTCTGGAATGTTTGAATGTCAGTTGTCACGGCTGTCAAATCTGGCTGTCAAATGTGCATGTTAGCTGAGTTAACGCTGCCTTGGCTTTTACTTTGTCCTTTGTCGTATCTATATAGTATATGCGTGCTGATCATTTTCTCGTTTTCTTTTGTTATTGTTGTCTCTTGTTTTTATAGCTATAAACTGGCCACGCCCACAAATAATGCGAATTTCAACATGTTTTTCGAATTTGTCTATATATACAAAGGTCACACAAAAAGTTGTCTTTTTATTTATTTTTTTTTTGCTTTTAATTTTCCTATTACACATATTAAGTCATAAAGTGGGCCTTGCTTCTGCTTGCTATTTATCGCTGTCTCTTGCCGAGTTTTAACTGACAGTTAAGGATTTGTTAAGCCGAATAAGAGTTTTTTTTTATTTTTCATTTATAATACTTTACTGCCTACAACTTACGTTTTGCTTTTAAGGGTGTGTGTGTGTGTGTGTGTGGGGAAGGGGGAGAGGGGTTTGGGAATTCTTTTTGGCTTTTGAAACAACATTGAAACTCTCACACACGCACACACCAAGTCAGAGTTACAGTTACAGTTAGAGTTACAGTTAGCGTTACAGTTAGAGTTACAGTTACAAATTTAAGTACATTTACATGGGCATAGCTGACTTTTAAGTACTCTGTCTGTGTGTGAGTGTGTTCCATTTTCTTGCCTTTAAATTTATTGCATTTAGCTTTCAAGTTTTTCCTTGCGATACTTATTATTTATAATGCGGGGATTTGCGAGAATTGAGATGTTGCTATTTACAGTTTCTTAGGGTTCTCTAGTTAGTTGTAGGTGAATACATATATATATATGTTATATGTATATAGTATATATTTAGTTGGTTTTTCTTTTAGTTTAACTTTATACTAGGAGTATACAATTATATTTTTCTTCGATATTCTCTTTTTTTTTTGTTCATTTACTTTTGTCTTTCATGTTTTTTTTTATGCCTTGCTTTTGCTCTTGCAGTTTTCCTTTTAGTTCGTTTATTATCTTCATTCGCAATATCTTTTATCAGACACTATCACAAACAGTTTGCTTGCACAAATTCACGCCACACAAATTCGCCCGATTCTCGCTAGTCGATCAGCCCATATGTATCAAATATGCGTTGGTTATAGTTAGTGTTTACTGTGTTAATTGGGTTTTAAGTTTAGTCAGTTCTGCTGGGAATCGTGTGTATGTGTATGTGTGTGGGTGTGTGTGTGTGGGTGTGTGTATAGGTTGGGCGCTTAGACATCGGTGCCGCAGCCCTCCTGATAGCCCTCGTCCGGCGAGTTGCGGCTGCTGCTGATGAGCGCCCGCTTCAGCGCCGTGACGGGCGGCAGCACGGGCACGCCTCCTTTTTGCCAGACCCGTATCGTCTTGGCGTTAACGGGCTGTCCGTTGGGCAGTATTGAGCAGGAACTGGAGCTGGCCGGAGCCGGAGCGGGCGTGGGCGATGAGCTGGCCGAGGCCGTGCTGCTGCCGCCGCCTCCATCGTGTAGGCGTGGCAGGGTGCGACTGCTGAAGTGTGGACTGCCGCTGTGCGTGGAACTAGAGCCATGATGCTGCAGCTGGTGCTGATTGAGCTGCTGCTGCAGCTGCTGCAACGGATGCATTTGCAGCTGATGATTGTGCTGATGCTCGGCGCCGGGCACCAGCGGCAGGCCATAGTCCGTAGGATAGCCAGAGGAGCCGCCCGATAGATTTGTAGTGGCCGTCGAGGTGGTCGAGGCAGCTGCAGCAGCCGCCGCTGCGCCGCTCTGCTGCAAGTGGGAGCGGGGGAAGGTCTTGCTGAAGTAGTCGCTGGCTGCGTTGCGCTCGTGCAGATCGTACAGCTGGCTGGAGTCGATGATGGGCGTCTTGTCCGTGTAGCGCTTCATGAACAGATCATCCGCAGAGCTGGCTGCCGTGTGCTCCCACAGGCCGGATGGATATAGCGAATCGCAGCCGTTGGCGCGACTGTACTCGCCACTGCCGCCGTTCAACTCCTGGCCGAGCATGACGGGTAGCTTAAGATCGCAGAACTCGTCGCTGCCAAAGCGTTTGGTATCGTTGATAAGGTCCGGATTGTTGCCATGGCCCGTGGAGCCGCTGGGCGAGATGAAGCACGGAGCCGTCGAGAGCACGCTGCCCGCATTGTCATAGCCCTGCGTGGAGTAGGGCAGATCGGTGAGACGCGGCGGTTTCTGTACAGGATTCGCATTGCGCTGCTCATGCGGCGAGCCGCTGGCACGCCTCCCACCCGCACCAGCACCTCCCCCACTCGTGTGCAGCACGCCCGCGCCCGCGCCCGTGCTGCTGCTGCTCTTGCGTTCCAACGTGCCGCCAACAGCGGCCAAGCCGCCATCGATGCAATTGGCCACAGCTCCATTGGCGATGACGACGCCTCCGATGCTGCCATTGCCAGTGGCCGGCTGGGTCTTGTTGGTAATCGAGTTCTGGTGATTCACCGAGGTGATGACCTCCATATGATTGGGCGTCTTGCTGTCCACGTACGGCTGCCGCTTGACGCGCAGCAGCAGGCACATGATGGCCGCCAGCGCGAAAACGATGAGCGCCACCAGGGCGGCACTGAGGCCCACAATCTGGCCGCTACCCAGGGAGGCCATGCCCGCGGCACGCATGCTCACGTGCAGCGTGAAGTTGGCCTCGGCGCTGCCCGCACGATTCTCGGCCACGCAATAGAATTCACTGGAGTCCGTCTCCTGGGCATTGGTCAGCACCAGACGCGAGCGCTTCTCGAAGCCGCCCTCCAGCTGCTCGAACATGTGGACGCGCTGATAGGCGCTGAAGGCGCTATTGTTCGCCAGCTGGCGTCCGTTCCAGTACCAGTGGATGCTGGCCGCGGGCACGGCGCGTGCTCGGCACGTGATGGACGCATTCTCGCCCATGGCCGTTTCCACGTAATGCGATATGGGCAGCATTTCCGGCCGGCAGGCAAAGTCATCCACATGCAGCTCCGCAAAGCTGCGATCGATGAGCCGCTCGGGTCCGCCGGCGCACACCGGCGCCACCGGATAGGGTATGTTGCGCTGCATCAGCCAGAGCTTGGCATCCCTCAGCCGGCAATCGCAGAGCCAGGGATTGTCGTGCAGCTCGATGCCGTGCAGCCGGCTGAGCGTCTCAATGGTCTTGGGCAGCAGCTCGCTCAGCTTGTTGCCGTTGAGGCGCAGCAGGGTGAGGCCCTGCAGGCCGCCGAACGCCTGCGCGGATATCGTCTGTATGTCGCAGTGGGATAGATCGAGCTTGTGCAGCGAGGGCGTGCTGCCGAAGGCCTGCGCCTCGATCTTGTGTATGTGGTTG
The DNA here is from genome assembly GCA_035045725.1 of Drosophila ezoana. Lineage (NCBI taxonomy): Eukaryota > Metazoa > Arthropoda > Insecta > Diptera > Drosophilidae > Drosophila > Drosophila ezoana. The sequence goes on from JAWNOU010000092.1 coordinate 9,079,294, forward strand.
GAGGCGAGCGTCAGCTCGCGCAGCGAGGAGATGTAGCTCAGCGCCAGGCTGGGCACGGTCACCAGCAGATTGTGCGAGAGATCCAGCTCGACCAGGTTCGTCAATCCCTTGAAGGTCTCGCGCTCGATCTCGCCAATCTTGCAGTTGCGTAGATAGAGCTTCTGCAGATTCAGTAAATTGGCCCGCACAAACTGCTCGTTGGACAGCGTCTGCAACTTGTTGCCGGACATGTCCAGCACCTGGGTGCTGGGATCAATGTGCTCCGGTATCTGGATGAGCAGCCGATCGATGCACTCCACCGTCTGCTTGCCCCCCTTCCACTTGCACGCGCACACCGTCTGGCAGCTGCTCTGCTGCTGTGCCGTATGATCCACTTCGCTGCCCGGATAATATGCCGGTGGGGGTGGAGGCGAGGGCGCCACGTATCCATCATCTGTCATCGGCTGGCTATCGGCTATGGAGTATACCTCATTCTGTTGCGAGGCCTTATAGCTGTTCGAACCGGAACTGGAACTGGAACTGGAACCGGAGCTGCCTCCATTCGCATAGAGCTGCTGTTTGCCGGAATTGTAGCGAGACGCTAGCAGGGATCGGGGCAGGAGCAGGAGCAGGAGGAGCAGCAGCTGCTCCCATTGCTTGGAACGCCTGATATGCATGTTCGCCAAATGTGTGGCTGTGTACTCTGTGTGTGTGTGTGTGTGTGCGAGTGTGTGTGATATGCTTTAGGCCATGCCAGGCAGGCGTTTCATATGTTTGCTTTGATATGCCCCGTTTGCGGGTGGAACGTGTCCTTTACTTTTATTTTTTTAATTATGATAATAGTGCAGACTTCCGTGTGGATTCAGCTCGAATGAATTTATTATATATTGGTCAAGCGGAAAATTGATTAATTGCCGAGTTTTTCGCGCTGCTGTTTTCCCTTTCGCTGTCGCAGTTCTTCTCGTTGTTGTTGTTGTTATTGTTGTTGTAAATATTTTCATGTTTTGGCGTAATTAGCGGCGCCTGGCGCAACGTTATTTATAGACCAGATGATAATCGTTTTTCCTTGGGCTCCACAAAAAAATAAAATAGAAGCGAAATTTTTGCCTTTACGCAACTGGCCAGCTACAATTTACTTTTTGTTTTTGCACTTGGGGTATATTTTCTTTTTTTTTTTTTCGGTTTTCTTTTCTTTTATTTTTTTTTTGTATTTTTTTGGTTAGCGATTTTTGCCACGCAAAGCTTTAATTTTCATCGCGTTTTCGTTTTCGTTACGTTTCGGCCTCGTGGCCTGCAATCAGAACGGCGATAGAAGAACGACAGGAACCGTGGAACGTGCGGATGGACGAGCCCTGCGTTCAAATCGCACACACACACACACACTCTCGCGTCGAGTCACGAGACACGAGTCCACGATGCCAACTGACGAATGTGTGCGTGTTTGTGTGTGTGCGTGCGAGGTGCGCGTGATGAGTTTTATTCAGCTATTCATTGATTTTCATATGCAACTGTTTCACTTTGCTGCCCACTCATATTGCACATCATCAACATTGTAATGATCATTGGTAACTTCATTATAGCATTGAACTGAAATCACGATTAGGTTGAGGTTCACACTTGTAACGATTTTCAAGCTGACGAAGCTCACGGCTGACAAACGCGCGACAAACAAGAAAGCCCAACCGCTCGGCAGCAATCATCGACTTGTACTGAGCGCCGAGCTGATGCGCTGCACTGGCAAAAGCGAAAGCCACAGTCAAAGCCAAAGCCAAAGCGACAGCGGCAGCGACACAAAAACAAAAACAACAATAGCTTGGCTACTCGTTTCGTCGCGGCGTCGTTTTGTGCTCCTCGTTCTCGGGCAGCGCTTCGTGTGTGCGGCTGCTGCTGCTGCTGCTGGCTTGGCTTGACTTGATTTGCGCTCGTGTCGTCGCTGCTTAGCGCTGAGAAGCGGTTCGGGTGGTTGTTCGCACTCGCTCTCTTTTGTGTTGCTTTTGCCAAAGCGCGCACTTATGTTGCTTTAACCGTTTACAACATATCGCCAGCAACATGTTTGCAAAAGAAGCCAGTTTTTGTTTACGACGAGCAACAAAATGTTGCAAACAGAATTGCTTGGAAGAATCTCAAGTACTTTTCATACAATTAATGACTGGGATGAGATTTGTGTATCTATAAGATAAGATCGTATCTTTCAGATAGAATATAATCAACAAACTGGTGTAAAATATGGTCTGATTCATATTTAAGTTTAGGATAAAAGTCAGTTTCTTGACATAAACTTTGTTCTTTTCATGAATTTAGGCGGGATTTGAACCCTGGTCAAATAAGGAGGAATATTTCTTAATTTTAACTTACTCTGGTAATAATATTAAATACATAACAATAATATAAAGTTATATTTTATTTTAATATATTGTTTGAAATTGTTATCCACATTTCTCACACACGTGAGAAAAACTCCGTACCTTTTGTATCGTTAAGACAATAAGAGATTGTTATCCAAATAGTTGTGAATCAAAGTGTGAATCTATTCATTTATTCGCTTTCTGCTTGAAAGCCAGACACGCATGCCCGTCTTAAGGAGCTGAATAAAAGCATTTCATGATGGTTAATAGAATAATAATAAATCGAAGTAAATAGATTCATTAGTTGGCTTTAATTATTTAACAAAGGTCTTTATAAAATGCAATCAAGAGTGTTTTTTCACCGGTTCATTATTGTGCACAGATGTTGGCATATACATACATATGTATAACGAACTGAATGATCTGGTGAAATAAGAATGTGGCAAGTAATTGCGAGTCTTGCCTCAGCCGAATAGAAGCACCGACCCGGCCCGACCTACTCAGGCGTGAAGCACAGAAAAGGCTAAGTAAATAAATAAATAAATGAATACAGAAAAAGTTCTTTCGGTGGCCCTCTCTTTGAGTCTAAGACGTAATTCGTCATTTTAGGTGAATGACTCACATCCGTCGCGGCAGAGATTCGAGAGACCAAACGAATGTGGAATGAATCGATGCATTGTGTGCAACGTGTGCAGAATTTCACAATATCACGATATATGAATGTATGTACATATGTATGGAGTGCCAGGCCCAGGCCGGGCACTGTTCAAGATCAGCTTTCAACTGTGCAAAGTACTAAACTATAGCTGCATATATATATAATTATATATATATGTGGACAATTCTATCTGGAATACAGATCGCCTTGGCCTGAACAAAAAAAAAAAAAAGAGTTGTTAGATCTGCTGAGCAGCAAAAAATGAAAAAAGACAAAAAGTAAAGATACAGATACAAAGACACACAGACAGGGCTTTTAATGATGATGACAACAAGACTGCGACTGAGACCCACACACTATGATTGCCCCACGAGACTACGCAGACCAAGACCTGGACTGAGATTGAGACTGCGGCTGAGGCAGAGACTGAGACTGAGACTGAGACTGGGTAGCTCTATGTGAGCGCTAAACTAATTATCTGCAGGCGGCGTATAAGTTACTTCACCTGCGGGCCACTTCGGGGCAGGTAGTTGTACGTGTAGTTGTCGTTAAGGTTGTTGCCATACTCTGTCAGAGGGTATTATAGTTTTGTCGTCAAATATGTTACACGTGGAAAAAGACAGCTGCGATCTTATAAAGTATATATCTATGCTTGATCAGTTTCAACAGCCGACTTGATAAAGCCCTTGTCTGTCTATCCGTCTGACTAATCAAGGTAGTCTTCTACTTTAAAAGAAAACTTGATAAAAGTTTGCTGTGATCCGTCCTAAACATTGAGGGATCGTCAGTATCGGACCATTATAATGTATAGCTGCTATAGGAAAGAGTTATTTCATGAAAAACTCTTTTGTTTCTCAAGATATCTCAACAAAAATCGACATTATATCTATCTATATCTTGTCAACATCTGAGCACTTTATCATATAGCTCTATAGGAAGAATCGGTCGAAAAGTTATCTGCAAAACCGTATCAAAATGGACTCAACACATGATGCAGCTTCTACAGGTTATGCAACATGTTTGCAAGGGTATTTAATGTGCGGCTTGTCGTTCTTTCTTGTTGCTGCAACAGCTGCGTTATGTGCGGGGCATGATATCTCATGATGTTGCTCAGACAGGAAACGCGCTGTGTAGCTGCCAGAGTCTGTACCCCCTTCTAACCCGTTCCCCTCCTCATCCCCTTTCCGTTTGCTGTTTGTATTGCATATGAATGAAATTGCAGCCAGAGACGCGTCTTCCAGCTGCAACAGAGATTCAGATGCAGCCTGAGAAGTTTTCACACAGCGAACGTGTTTGCTCAAAAACTTAACCAGCTACGCGTTGTTTTTGTTTACTCAACTCGCTTTTGGATTGCCCCTGTCACACACATATATATATATAAATATATAAATATATATATGCATGCCTGCTATAGATACATTTTTGTGTCTAGCTTTAAGCCAACTAGAAGCATTATTTGCCATTTGCCCGCCGCACAACAGCATTGGGTTTGATTAAGGTCAGTTATGATGATTGTCGAAAAGTGAAATCTTCTCTTGCGTGTTGCTCTTCACAGTTACAGCGGGTGTTTTTCCTCTTCTTCTTCTTCTATTGCTTCTAATTTTTTTTTTCATGCGGATCTCGAGGCAGCCGAGCATAAAGCCGCGCTCTGCCTCAGGCACGTATTTAGATGAGTTGCGTTTTTTTTATTTTCCTAAATTAACCTATTCGAAATGTGTGTGTTGATATGCTGAAAAGCCTGAAAATTCTTTAGCTTGGAATACGAGATATACAAATAGATAAGGTGGCTGATAAGATATAAATAGTTGTATTATTTTGCACAAATTATTTGCCCTTGATTTGTTCTTTAAGTTAATCTTTGAACATATCAGGGCAACTAGACTGGCATTGTGTGCCAAGTTTTTTAAAGGAAATGATTTATTTTACGAGATTCAACCTTGCTTTTGGAATGTGCACACATTTTTAAGTCGTAAATAAGCCCTGGAAAGTTTATAAAGATCGAAACCGAGTACGAGTTATTTCAGAGTACATATTGACGCTAGCGAAGAAGAAGCACAGCTCGCGACGTGTTTGCTTAAGTCTGTTTTTATCTCATTCTTTTATAAGAGTATGCCTTTTATAGAGATACAGGATAACTCCTAACCAATCAGCCTCAACTAGCGTACTTTTAAAGGATTTGTCCTGTTCTTTAGTTACTTTTTGAAGGGTTAAACTTAATGCTATCATTATTGTAAGTATAAAAGGTATATGATATTATGACAAGATATCAACAAACAGAAAGAACACATCGGTAGCACATTAATATGTATTCAGAAACCCACAGCATTTGCATAATTATACTTGATAATATAAATTTCTAACAAAATTGATTCGATAAGATAATTGAAAAACAAAAGTCATATAGAATGTATATTCAACTAGAATTGAGCTAACTAATTAGCTAGCAGGGCAATTGTTGCTACGAAATGAAATACCAAATTTCTATAATTACTTATTATATTAATAATATATAATATATGTGTATATGGGTTCGTAGTATCTTTTAAGTTGCCTAAAGCTAAGTAAATTTGTTTTTTTTAACGCCTCATCAGCATTTGGGAATCGCTTAAACGTCATGTTAGTTATGACAACCTCTTCTTTTTTGCTGCAAAATAATAAATTCGCTTGGCTTGGCGAAAGTAGAACTCAACATGCTGGCAAATCGTTCCGCAGCGGAAGTTGGGTGAGAAATCGCTGTGAGTGCTTTATGATCGCTTGCTTTGGTTTGTTTTTTTTTTTCATTTCTTTTTTAACTTTTTGCTGCGCTCAGTCACAGGCCGCTTCTCTGGCGCTGTTGGCCTCCCACTCGCACCAGTGGGATCAGCGGTCGCGGCGGCAGACACATGTGGCATGAATGAGATTGGAATCGGTGGAAGCGGTTGCCAGTTGTACAATTTGTTGACTTTCACATTTAGCTGTACTTAAATATTTCTTTGTACGCAACAATTAGCCGCAGTTAATTGGCCAAAGTGCTTTTGCGCCACGCTTTCTGCACTCGAGCACAACTTGCCACTAATCTTCGAGATTTGAACAACTTCCGCGCCGCCGAGGAAGCAACTGTAAAATTTACAGCGCTACATCTTGTAATTAAAATATAAATAAAAAATATAAATAACAGTAGCAAACAAATCGGAGACTTTGCCTGCAAATGCTTCAAACAAATATTTGCCAACATAATTTCTAGATAGGCAAAATCACCTGGCGCCACTCGGGAACGGCGCTGGGGAGCAATTGGGCAGCAGGATGGATGCTCCTGCTGGAGGTGCTGCTACTGCTGCTTTTGACCTTTGTGCTTGTAATGCTGCGCCTAATTGCCCTTAATTTATTTAACTTCAAGCTGTGCGCCGGCAAGCCGACCAAGTCCGGCCCGGCCCGGCGACCACGCGCAGTGTCAAGGGTTCACTTTGGAGCCGCCGCTGCGTGTCCTTTGGGTCGGTCATTGGGACGTGGCTGGCCGGTCGGTCGCCTCTCTCCATCTCCATCTAAACATACATATATAATATATATATATATCTCAGTCTCCTGATTGCTGACTTTAACGACTGTCTGGCCCAAACAGACAGCAACCAGCACCTAGTTCGTGTTGCACCCTTGCTCTGGCCATAACAACTCGTGTCCCAGAAAGCAATTAATGTAAACAAAACTGACCGCTAATGTCTATTTGGAATGTATTCAATTGAATACAAATTGGAGTATAAATATATTAATAGAATTGGGACCTGACATAATCAGGCTACATATTGAGAACGAGAAGCACACAATAACTACAGGTCCCAATTGAGATCGATATCGATATCTATATCTATATCTATATCTATATCTATATCTATATCTATATCTATATCTATATCTATATCTATATCTATATCTATATCTATATCTATATCTATATCTATATCTATATCTATATCTATATCTATATCTATATCTATATCTATATCTATATCTATATCTATATCTATATCTATATCTATATCTATATCTATATCTATATCTATATCTATATCTATATCTATATCTATATCTATATCTATATCTATATCTATATCTATATCTATATCTATATCTATATCTATATCTATATCTATATCTATATCTATATCTATATCTATATCTATATCTATATCTATATCTATATCTATATCTATATCTATATCTATATCTATATCTATATCTATATCTATATCTATATCTATATCTATATCTATATCTATATCTATATCTATATCTATATCTATATCTATATCTATATCTATATCTATATCTATATCTATATCTATATCTATATCTATATCTATATCTATATCTGTATCTATATCTATATCTATATCTATATCTATATCTATATCTATATCTATATCTATATCTATATCTATATCTATATCTATATCTATATCTATATCTATATCTATATCTATATATCTATATCTATATCTATATCTATATCTATATCTATGTATCTGTATTTTTAGCTGTAGCTGTATCTGTATCTGTATCTGTATCTGTATCTGTATCTGTAGCTGTAGCTGTATCTGTAGCTGTATCTGTATCTGTAGCTGTAGCTGTATCTGTTTCTGTTTCTGTTGTTGTCGAAGGCTAGGTTGGCGAAGGCGTCACTTCGCCACAATTGAAAAGATATTTTAGCGCATCTTTGACTCAGTGTCTGTGGGTTTGAGGTCCAGGGCACTAAACGCTCTAATTATTTTCTAACTGTTGAGATTTAAATGTCTCTGAGGCGTTGCAGCAGCAGCCGCAGTTAAGTTGGAGTAGTAGAAGCAGCAACAGCAGTAGAAGCAGAAAGCGCTTTATCTTCATTTGGGCATTAAGCCGCTTAGTGCAGTTGTCGTTGTCGTTGTTGTTGTTGTTTCTGTTGTCTGAATGTCTGGTCGTGTGCTGTTGGTTGGTCTCCTAGCTGCCGACTTTGGCGTTCCGTCGTTCTGTCGCTTTGTTGTTCTCTCTCGCTCTGTTTGCATTAAAACTGATTTGGCCGCTGCCGTTGCCAGCGTTCTAGTTGCCCCTGGCTTTTGCCTCCAGTTTGGGGCAATTATTCAAAGCGTCTAAATTAGGTAATTGCCCTTTAAAGAATCATGCTAATTATTTATGTTTATGTGTGCGTGCGAGCTGCGATTGTGCCCGCATCCAATTCCCGTTCCCATCCGCAATGCATTTCGGCTGCGTTGTCATCGTTGTCCCTGGCCGGGTCGGGTCGGAATGGGCCGGACTGGGCCGGTCCTGAACTCGGTCCGTATTCTGGGACGGTCCGCGCTTGTTTGCGGCCTTGATTAATGAAGTCGTCCTGCGGCCGTCTCCCGGACCAAAACAGCGACAAAAACAACAACAACAAAAACACCAACATGGGTCAACAGGCGTGCGCCGACTACGAAGGCGCCGCAGCCCCTCCCCACTTGTCCCGCTCCCCCTTGAGTTGACTTGTTTTGTTTAGATTTATGTCAAATTGTCGGCCGCGTTGTTGGAGCACAAGTGCGGGGGGTTTGTCGACGTGCGCGTCGCTTTTAAGCTTTTCAATCAAATCGAGTTTAAGTGGTTTTCAGCTTTCGGGCCGTGGGCGCCATTCGCAACTAGGCGAAATTAATTGTTTGTCTAATCAGTCCATTGCATGCGGCGACGCTGAGCACAGTCAGCGGAGTTGATGGGGGCGGGGACGGGGAGACCGCAACAAACGGCGGCGGCTGCACAATTGACCCGAGCATGTGGATAGTTCAAGAGTAAGCTAATGGGTCAATAGGTTAAAGGCAGCGTAGCTAACACCGGTTAAATGCAATGCACAAATTAATTGGCAGCGACTGTGAAATGTGTGTCAATATAGACGAAGATATCGATATATTGAGTTACAAGTATGAAGAAAGGTAGACAAAGGAATTGACGTCAATTTAGGCATAGAAAAAGATACTGCTATAATTAAAGATATGGATATACAGATGAATAAAGAGATGAGATATAGAAAAATATATCGTTATAGAAAAGAGAATTTATGAAGAAGAGAATTTCAACTAAATATCTTTGTTTTCTACTTATATATTCACATTTGCATTTATTTACCTTAATATCTATAAATACTATGTACATGATGTACATATGCATATGCGTACAAAAAATGAATTATATGCGCATGATATTATGGCTGATTTTTGAATGTCTACTCAAGGGTAAACTCATGTTAAATAAAGCTAATACTTGTACTTCCTTTGTATCACAATCATTTAAGGCCTAAATTAAATTTAAATTCACACTTCATTAGACACCTTAAAATATGATTAGAGCTTATGCAGTTCAACTCCAATATCTTGGGAATACAACAAAGCGTTTATGGAGACGACACAAAAGACAAATTGACAAATGAAGTGCTCTCAAGAAAGCATATAAGAGAGAGTGGCCAATAGATAGGGGTTTTGTGTGATTTAATAAATATTTAAAAATACATCAATAAAACTATCTGCAACAAAATGAAAGAAACATTTTGTAAAACGTGACTTGGTAATTGTTAATTGATCGGTGTATCAATTAAAAAGCATCTGCACTTATGGCCAGGTATTTTTTAATGACAAATATAAATGCATTATAAATAAATGCTGCAACACTTTTCACTTGGACAAGCCTGTTGCAAGTATAAATGTAACATAATTGATTTTATTTCAAGCGGAAGCTGCATTCCAGCGGGTCTGCTTCATTCAGGCCTTTAATTTCCTATGATTTATGCGTAACTGGCTTTCAGGCTTCGCTTCGTTTAAGTAACTTCCAATGTAGCCTGTCCAGCTGCGACGACATGGACATGTACACCTGTGTCGGGGCACATCCTGTGCGAAATGCAACTGAGAAGGAATATAACAAAAAAAAAAAAAAAAGAAAAGCGAAAAAAAAAAACAAGACACACACTCGACCAAAAGATACAGATACCAAAATTCAGGTTTAACTAGACTTTGGCTTGCCACAAAGACTTGAGCCGGACAGAGACAGGCGACGGGCAGCGGGCAGCGGGCAGCGAACAGCGGACGGCGAATGTAGGGAGCTGGGAATAGGGTCTCGTCGCAAGGGAAACACCTGAAATACAGGTGAGCCCTGCATTTGCTTCTGGGCATGCTGAAGTAGCGCCCAAAGTATTTAGAGGACTGTCGGTGCGGTGCCGGGGCTATTAAATGTCAATGGATTTCTGCATGAATGAGTTGTGTGTCTCCTCTGGGCATAGAGTCGTGGCATGGGCAGGCCAGAGTACCGCGTGCCCCACCAAATGTTCGCTGCGTGGCAGGTCTTGGCTCTCGTTCGTGTTCGTGTTCGTGTTCGTAGTCTGGTTCTGGTTTTTACCTTTTGCCCATTTGAACATTTGATGTTTACTGGCGCACGTAGTTTCATTTAAATTTCAATTGCCAAAAATAAATCTCTCTCGCTGCCTTGGCAAGTGCTTTGCGTCCCCGCCACCCCCTGGGGAGCTGCCGGCGGGGAGGCCCATCGCAATGCATAAGAATTTAATTTGCAACGCATTCAAACATAATTTTTTCCATTTTTTTTCTTTATAGAATTTATTGAAATATGTGCATGTGTGCTGGGCCTCAGACTCAGGCTCAGGCTCTGGCTCTGGCCCATTATGACTCGCCGGTTTCAGTTCCTGTTAATTAAAATGTACAGCAGCAGTCGAGGCCCACGACGTGCCCCTGAAATGCCGGCCATAATTTCTCAAGAGCCAACCCAAAACTCCAACTAGAAGTATCTACGCCCACAGCTACTGGCCACAGCTGGGAGCTCATTATGTAATTCAGGCAGCGATGAGGCTTATCATAGTAGTTGCTCCGGCTGTGGCGTTAAATCTTCAACTAAATATTAAACGTCGCCGGGCTCACTCGCTCCTCCAGCGACAACATAAAAGCGTCGGCTTTCCACTTTTATGCCACTTATTGTTTGGGGTTGCAAGGCTTTGGCTTCAACACTTGTCTGGTAATAAACGCAGCCTCCTAATCCGCGCACAGTTGGAAATATTTTTCATTAGCATTAGGCGGCAATAGGCAGCAAAAAAGAAGTGGAAAAACCAAAGTAACAACAGTTGGCCATAAGCTTGCCACGTTTTCACGTGTCGGACTGCTAAATCTTTTGGGCCAGAGCTCGATAACGTTCTGACCCCGACTCCAAAGATTCCCAGCCCCCAATCTGCTAACTGCTAAACACATAAGTTCGCCACGTGTAGCTGAGTGTGTGTGCGTGTGTGCGTGCGTGTGTGTATGTGTGTGTGTGTGTGTGGTGGCCTTTATGGCTACGTGTTTGGCAAACGGAAGTGGCCACATAGCTATAGCTACAGATACAGCTACTTAAGTATCTATCTTATGTCTGTTTATGTATCTGTGGCTCACCTATGAGGCGTTGCCCCTGTGATTTACACGCCGCAGTTTAACGCTTTAACGACTCCCATTAGAAACAATTGCGAGAAGTTTTAATTAAACTGCGCCACTCATTAGATGCGTTGTCGTTCCCATTATTATTGCTCTTGCCTTTCTTGCCGCCAACAATAAGTATTCATAAGTGTAACCCAGCTGGGCGTCTCGTCGACGCGACGTCTGTCTTTAAAATTAGAAGTAATCACGTATTTTTACGCTCCAATTGCTCATTTCCGTTTGTTACGTTTTTTTTTTTTCATTTTTATGTAAGAGAATTCTGTACTCGCAACCTATCAAATGCCATTCAAGCATAACACATAACCCTCGAAGAGTTTAAGTAAACCGAAGTCTACCCAAAGTACAGAGAAGCTATTGGTGAAAGGCCGATTCAATTGTGGAAAGATTTATGACCCTTTTGGTTCGGTCTTCTCTGAATACATTTAGTGCTTCTAAGTTCAGTTAGAATTTAAACAAAAGTAACTGCAGTAACTCATACCTGAACAGTTTCTCGCCCTGTATGAACGGTCTAGTTTCTTATAACCAGTTAACCAGCTGGGCTGGCCAAGTCATGTTGGAGCTCAGCCAGCGACTTGCTGGAAAAAAGTTATTCATCTTCATTGAAATTTTCTCTAAGCCTGGACTTAAGTATATTCACATTTCATGATATATACTTTTGTCTATCTATCGATAATAATAATAATTTAATGAATTGTAATAATAACAATAATAATATTAATTAAAATAATTATAATAATGCAAGTTGTAGCTCTGTGCTTAACATTAATCCCGGCCAGGATGTCTCATCTATTCACAAGAAATCCCAACTATTTTCTTGTTTTATTTCTCCTTTTAACTAATCTTGGAATTATACAAAATCAGACTCTGCTTACATGACATAGTCCGAGTTACCTGAGCTTTTCATTCAGCCTGGCCTTGGCTAGATATTTTATTCATTAGAAGCCGCAACTTGTCGCCTCTTGTGCAACTTGAAGCAACATAACAAACATATTATGCCCATTTGTTTTGGAGCGCACAAAAACAGTAGCAACAACTGCTACGGCAACTGCTCTTGGCCGGCAACTGTGACAATCAACTGGGATATAAACTCCGCTGGGCAGCCAACGCCACATTCGCCACCCCGCATACCCCCACCCCACACACACACACATACACCCAGTCGAGTGTCTCCGAGCAGGCCCCGCTCTGTGCTTAAGCTGCCGCGATACTTTTGACTTCCTCCGGCACACACACAAACACACACAGAGAGAGAGAGAGAGAGAGAGTGAGTGGACATAGGCTGCCCAAGTGGGAGCTAGCTGTGGGTTTGAACAAGGGTGGGGGCACAACTGGGATATCCACACGCCACACAAAATTGCGGCTTTGCAGTGCAACAATGAGATACTTCAGAAAGAATTAGTTGCACTAAAAATTGCAAAAGTCGCACTGGACCCGGGTCGCATCGGGTTCAGGCTCGGTCGCCTAGGACTACAACTACTAGACCAGGATAGACTTTCACTGTTGTCGCTGTTGTTCATTCTCCCGTTCCTGTTGTTGTTGTTGTTGTCTCTGTGCTGTGCACTTTGTGGCACGCCGGGTGGTAGGTGGCAGGATACGGCAGCTGTAGCCGACAAGGGACACTGGATGACTGTTTTTAGCGGTTTTACCGAACATGTTTATAGTTTGACAAAAGAGTATATTAGCCTGATCATTAAGTTTGCAACACAAAGCGTAAGTAAATCGGGCAAATATGCTTTAACACTTGGGTACTTGACTTTTCCAACTGGGCAACTTAGTAAGATAAGCAAGGACATTAATTATTATTTCAGATAAGTTCTAGATTTATTTCTGATTACATTTAAGTGAATCCAAGAGGAACTCGCAACTGTGTAGAGTAGCAACAATTTGGAAATTGAAGCATTGCTCAGCAGAAGATAGTTTGTGTTGTTTTTTTTCTTCTCTTTTTTTCCGGCTGAGCCGGAGCATGAGCTGGCATTAGAATAAAGGCAACGTTTTTACGCTTGCCGCTTGTTGTTCTTGTGATTGCTCTTGTGGCAGCTTGTTGTCCGTGTTGTTTTTGTTGCTGTCGTTGTTGTTGCCGCTTTACATAGTCGTTTAGCCCGGGCAAAAGTTGCAGACGCTCTTGCCGCAGTTCTTGTGGCCGTACTTTTTGAAGGCCAACGGCGTTTTTAATTCAGCTTTGGCTGTAGCTTCGCTTGCTGCATTTTCTTTTTACGGGCTTTCCCGTTGTTGTTATCTAACATGTTTAATTCAAGGCGCGTCTGCTGGAATTAAAGAGCCGCTCAGCCAGAGCCCACAGGTCAACCATAACGAGATCTCTCCGTAGCGTTGATAAATTGTCATGCTCCTGGTCCCAGCTACTCCAATTGGGGCGTCTCGTCTCGTCACGACTCTTGCGATGCATGGCAAATTTAGCGTAAAATTTTTGTCGCAGTGCATGCAAGCGGGACGCCGTCAATGTCTGTGATTACACCTACTATAATTCCCCTATTCCGATAGCTATTGCTATTCCGTTGCCGATGCCGATGTCGCAGTCAAAGTCGATGCTTTCTTCTTCTGCTTCTTCTATTCAGTTTGCGCTCTGTTTCGCTCCGTCGCTGCAAAATGTTGCCTTTGTGTTACGAGTTTGGCTTACATAAAAGTCGCTCTGATTGCCGTAAATGATACAACATAATTATGAGTCCCTTCCAAAACGCAAATGAGCGATGGCTGGGTCCAAACAAAGGCGCGCAGTGTAGCTACGTGGCGCAGTTTGTGTCAAAGCAAACAAATATTAAGATACGGGCTGGGTTTTAGTGGCTGGGGATAAATTATATGCAAAGGTTCTGCCAATGGCCATTCAAAACTGGACCCGAAAAGTCACTCAAATTGCCGACAATGACAGAGCAAACTTTAAAATCTATGCTTATGTAACCCAAATCTTTGTACATAAATCTGAGCCCATATATATATGCATGCATATGTATGAGTGGGTGGGTGGTGGGGGCATACACACTATGTTGACACACACAATCAAGCAATCAAAATCTAAAAACTTTATCCTCATTTATTTACGTGTGAGACCAAACAGTAAACGTCATAGAATCCCAGACATATGCAACATAGTTGTATATACACACACACACTTGTGTGTGCATGTGTGTGCGTCTATGGAGTGGGCGTGGAGCACCCTGAAGGCATAATCAAACACAGCAGCGCACACTAATGCAGTTAACAAACTTGCGGAAATACAAGGCACACACATCCAAAACGTGCACACATAGAAATATGCGTGAAGGAGTCTTAAGTGCTGCTCACATACACACACTAACACACATACATACAAATATACACATAGACACAATGATGATGATGTATTGTGTGAGATGTGAATGTGATTAAATTTCCATAGCAGCTCGTCTTTCATGCCAATTTTCCATTAGTGTTGCCTCAGCTCAGGCAGCTCCTGTTCGTCTGCCCTTGCCAGGATGCAGCCCAAAAACTCACACCCACTTAAAAGCACATCAACTAAAACACACACACACACACACACACACACACACCCATACACTCATCAGAAACACACACAATGTGTGTATGTGATGTTTGCCGTAAGCTTCGCGCGTCAAAACTGATGATGAATAGTTTGTTTGATGTTACTTTGACCGTCCCTGCGATCAGCAAAAATAGCGTTGCGTGTGTGTGTGTGTGTGTGTGTGTGAAGGCTAGTCAGCAACCTGAATGAACCTATTAGCGCATTTAGACGATAAGATTCCATTGAATCAGTGCACAAATTTAAGATCAGAGCATAAGAATATTATGAATATAGTGAAACGTGTGAGTGAATAAACTAATTATATCCTTCCATCCTTCACTTGCCTTACCTAAATTTTAAGCTCGCACCTTGAGGTCAATGACCAAGAAAAGCAGGATACCAAGATTGAGCAGGTTACCTATCTAGCTAATTCCAGAATCTCTCGGTTCTATCACCAGCAGACTTTGCTTTCGAGTCTAGATTTGCACGGCTCAGCTCGAATCCATAACCACTTGAGAATTATATTAATCACAATCATTAAAGAAGGATTGAATAAATTATTCGAAATATTCGGAAATGTGACTTAGTTTCTGATGTAGATCTTTCACAATTTGCAATATAAATATTGTATTTTCATTTTCAATTATTTATTTGAAATTGAGTCTCACATTCTCTACCGTATTGAAAATTCGATCATTGACTTTGGCGTTTGGAGCTATATATGTCAAGTTCTGTTGAACGAACCTTCTGAAAGCGCTCGAACCTCTTTGTCTGCCGTTAAGCTGGCTTCTAATTGTGCGCTTCGAAACAATTAAATGCTTAGCTCGGCAAAAGTCTGCGGTGCGCATTAAATCATCAGTCTGCTGTTAACTACAACCATTGCCACTCGGCTGTGGTGTCAACCTCATCTCCTTGGCGCTGCTGCAGTGCTCCATCAGCGCCATGCAAAATAATTTACATAAGCAGCGACCGCAAACTGCAGCTCCCCGAGTTGAACGAGATGGATGGGGCGTTGAGGTGGGATGGTGAGCGCGACACAGGCGCCCGGGGATGCCAAATTAAAGCCAAGCCCCAAACCCGAAAAACCCATGCAGGCAAATCCCTCGACCGGGCTAACAACACAGCTAAACAAAAAACCGAAAACATGCTAGAAGGCAACTAAAAGCCTTTCGACTGGAGGATGCCCTGTAATTACGTATAAATATGTTGGGCACGTATTTAAACCATCATCAATGACTTTTTATTTTTTAATAAAAACTATGGTCAATGGCTGACGGACTGATCAGTCAGGTCAACTAAAAGATCAAGCTTTTTGAAAATATTGTCGCGTATTTTGCTTTTGAGAGACAGCTAAAATAATTCCACACTCAAGCGCGGAAAATGGGTGAAACACACTTTTATCAGATTTTTTCGTTTTATCTGATTTTTGCAAAATTCACATAAAGCGGCGAAAAATGCGTGGATGCCTGGAGCTGGATTGTAGCAGGTCTTTAGTTATATTTTGTAAGTTTTCTGCTTCTTACTCATAACAATTTTAATGGTGTATAACACCCTTTTCGGCAATGTCAGGCATACAGGGTATTCAAAATCTATAGGTTTGTTCTTCTGCGACTCTAAGGTTCTTTTAAAAGTTTTTTTGTTCAGTTTTTCGTTGGTGGTTTGGCTTGTTTTGTTTGGATTTTCGTGCATTCACTTGCGGAATTTTTGTGTTGTTGACTCGGCGACGCATATGAATGTATCCCGGTCTCTCATGGAGTGCTCCTCCAGTTCTGGTATGGCATGGCATGGCATGGTATGAGTGTGCATATGTGTTGGCGCATACATAAACAATGGCAACAACAAGAAGACCAAAGCATCCCAGCCCACAAACGCACACATAACAATGACAAAGAACGCATTTTGTGGAGCCGTTGCCGCGCTCATCCTCAACCTCTCCTCTTGTCTCCTCGACCATGCTCCATTCGGCATTTCTGTGCCCTTGGTTGTTCCCGGAGTGGTGGCCGTTCCTGGCTGGTTTATTATGCAAAAGTTATGCAAAGATAAGCAAAACTATGAGCAACGACAGCAGCTTGCTTCCAAAAATAGTATGAAACCCTGTCCCATATCCTGGCTGTATAAAGCATTTCACATCATGGCCAAAAGACAAGCGCTGACGGTCGGAGGACTTTGCTCTGGGTTACCAGTTCCCAGTTAGCAGTTAGCAGTTAGCAGTTCGCAGTCAGCAGTTGGCAGTTAGCAGCAACTGTTTTTTGGGAAAGCGGACAGCTGTTTGGTTCGGTTCGGGTTCGGTTTGGGCGGTTACCGTCCGTCGTTCAAGTTAATTGTGCGGCCAAATGCAAAAATCAACTTTTTTACAAGTTTTTTCTTTTAGAGCGTCGCGTCGAAACTGGCAACTCGTCGGCACCTCGTGAACGAAATGGACACTTAAACTCTAATCGAAAAACTTTTGGCCATATACAAGTCACTTTAAAATGCGCTTAATTTGATCAGCGTGCGGCGATTGTCGAACTCAGAACTCAGGACTCGAGCGCACTCTACACAGATTAACATAATTAAGTTCGAGATGGGCACGGCTCAGTCGGACATGGGATAAGGACCTGGCACCCAGACCAAGACCCAACCCAGACCCAGACCCAGTTATTAAGTTGTTACTGCCATTGACTACAATTTGTGTGCTTTTCAATTGGTTTTTCTGTTTATTCTCCAAAATGCTCTTGAAATGGTTATATGGATACCCTCACAAAATGATTATGACCGCCAGATGTAGATGGAGAGATACGAAAAAGGTATACAGCTTCGGGTTGCCAAAGTAAATTAAAAGAACAGATCTAGAAATTTTATGTGCCCGCCGAAAACTTTACTACTTTGCGTGAATCACTGGCCTTATGGATATAATAAACTTATAATAAGGTACAAATATTTTTTTAACTACATTTTCAAATTATTAAAGGCTGTTTTCGCTGCCCTCGATGGACGAGTTGTTCAACTAACCAAGTTATTTACGCAATTCTAAAGGCAGGTTGAAGTATTATGGATCCAGCAGTATTTGGAAGTCATATTTATAGATTATCCGTTTGTCTGTCTGTAAGTTTGCCAATATTTCTGTCTATATGTCATTCTCTCAGTCTGTCTGTTTGTCTGTCTATAACTCTGCCTGTCTGTCATTTAGGCCAATTGCCTGTCCAAGATTCTGGCAAGATCTGTTTTATCTTAGTTTAAAGAGTATTTTGAAGTCGAACTGCGTTGATGAATTTTCAAAACACATATATATATGAGTTCGGTTTTCTGTAGCTGCTGTTTGTGACAACGGATCGAGTGTGCAGTTTTTGGAGAGTGTGTGAAAGTCAAGTGGGCACTTTAGCTCGCCCCCCACACACACACACACACTCACACACATACAGAGAGAGAGAGAAGCACACTCACAGACAATTTGACAGCGTTTTGCGGTAGCAGTTGCCACTTGACGCGCCCTGCACCTTGCCACATCTTCATCCACGACCAGACACTCACATATGGCACCGAAAAACGGGGTTCTCCAGCAGCATTTGGCTGAGAGCTGCTGAGAGAAAAAACAACGTGGTTGGTGCAATTGAAAAATTAAGCAGCCACTTTGTCAAAATGTTGTTTCAATAAAACGTCATTGTGCCCCATTGCGATATCGGATAGCCTGAACCCGAAACGCAAGCCCCTAGTCAAACCCCATTGGCAGCTTTAATTGTCAACATCTGTGGCTGACATGCAAATGCAAAAGGTTCTCGAGGACCGACATCGGCCCGGTTTGATGGAGCATACTCGCTTGGCACTTATTACATTGGCATCTGCGTATGGTTTTGTCATTTATTGATGCAAATTTTCGTCACGCCTTTTGGCTTTTTTCTGGCTGCTGCTGTTGTTGTTCTTGTTGTTGTTGTTGTTTTTTCTCTCTCGGGTTCTTTGTTGGTAATTTTGGTGGATTTCAAGGGGTACGACGGCACTTAATTGACGTCTATGTCGAACACAAGTGCGCCGTAGCGCTGATTAGGGTTGCCATTGCCATTGCCATTGGCTTATTGCCGTATGACGCTGGGTCCTTGGCAGAGGTGGGGTCCCTGTCATTGTCATCGTTGTCAAAAGTTTGCCTGCGCAACCTTTTTCAATGGCTGTCGCTGCTATTTGGAGCATATTTTGTGGCATTGAGCAAAATGTTGTCATCTTTTTAAGCGGATTTTTTGTTGATTGGACACACAATTGAGTTGACATTAATAGCTACTTGGAGGTGTCAGCGTTGGCAGCAAATGCCAAACAATTCTAACGATAACGATAACCAATCAATCGCTTCTCTCAACTCCCCGAAAACTGAGAGTAAACTGATCCACAAACGAAAGAAACTTAAAAACTGTATAATTACCAAGCAATGTGAACATTTTAAGAGTCCAATTAAACTCCTAATTTGTATCGCCCTAATCATGCAACATTATCATTAGCATACTGTGAAACGCGCCGCTCTTGGATAAGAATAAAAGAAAACAAGTACGAGAGTTGTCTAGTCGAGATTGTTCGACTAAAAGATATCCTGTATCCTTCACCTAGCACTATCTTGCTTCATTATATACATTCACTTACTTTCCACCCGTTGAAAATTTGATTTTTAAATAGAGTCAAGTAAATTGTAAGTAAAGTATGTTCTCGAATATATATACACTTAAGCGTTTGAAGATGTCTCCTTCAGCATTCACTCAATCGCCCAATTCAGTGAATTCATGTTTACGGGGCATAAGAACAAGTCTGTTGAAGTAATTCCAACTTAAGTGGAAATTAGAATAAAATACTCGAATGCAGCACGCAAGCAAATGTCATTATCCTGTTTCGGTCACACTCGGCATTGCATGCACAGTTTATTGGATTTCCAGTTGCGAACTTAATGTGTTAGTATTATCGCATACTTGATAAGCCCCGGAGCGAGGGCTGTGGTGTCAAAAGTCCAGGTGTGCTGCAGATGTTGCTTGCGGTTGCACTGGCAAGCGAGATAAATATGCAGAGATAGAGACAGCTAGAGAGAATTAGAAACAGAGAGAGGGAGAGAGAGACAACCTGTTGTTAGGCCAGCAGTTAAAGCAATAGAAGGAGAGGGGGAGAGAGGGAACGCCCGTTTAAATCGACTTTCGATAATTATTGTTTATAAATGAATTAATTAATCAGAAATGTTTGCAACAAATCAAGTTCGATTTTATAATATAAAATATAAATTGGATGCAGGGATGCAAAAGCCTTGCATTTGGTTTTTTTTTTTGCTGAAAAACAAATCAACTTTAAATGCTATTTATATGCTAATTATGACAATTTCGCTGCGCATTCATCCATGAATATCATTATGGCAATAATATTGTGCTCTATTAGACCATAGATGAGGTATTTTATTTTATGCGAATGTCAACTTTAATATTCATTTTATTTGTGGCCATATAAATAGAAACATATATCTAGTGCGTGGTTCTTTCATCTCTTCTGTCAGTTAATCCTACACCAGAATAATGTTGCCACATATTGATGCCAAATTGACCAAGAGGCCAAGCCAAAGTTTTCGCGATTTTTCCACACTTGAGTGTGGAATTTCCCGTAACTATAGTGTACATTTAAGCTTCCTAGCTCTTACGGTAGGGGCTCTGCGTTGATCAACAATCAGTCAGTCAATAAGTCAGTTAGTCAGTCAGTCAGTGAGGACAATCATATATATGGAGATAACCTGCTTAGTTTAGTGTTTTTCCTTATGTAGTCAGGACTGCTTTCTTTTCCCTCGTTTTTCAAGGGAATCGAGTGTAATTTATTTGTCATATCTCAGCTGGCAATCATAAACTGTACTAAATATGTGCATAAGCAATTACATGAATGATGTGCTTCATGAGTATCTCTGGTGGCATTCTTTTAGTTATTCGAGATTTAGTTTGGTTTTTACCTTCTGAGAACTCATGTTCTCATGAGCTTTTCTTGTCTGTTGCATCAGTGGGCGTAGCTTGTCGTTTGCTAATGTTGCCAGCTACGCTCCTTGTACATTCCAGCATCATTATCATCATCAGCAGCAGCAGCAGCAGCAGCATCATTATCATCGTTGTCGTCTTCATCTTGACTTCAAGCCCAGATACTGTGGGCGTCTGCAGGAGTGGCACTTTTTCATGCTGCTGCGACTGTGTGATCTACTTGGCAATGGCAAGAGATGCATCTTCTATAGCCGCATCAGCTCCAACTTAGCTAGCTGCCTATCCGAGGTGGGCGTTCTCTGGAATTTCTTGCTCCACTCTGGGCGCACCTCTTGTTCCAATTGCATTCACAGTCGCCGTGTGCCCTGGCAATTCAGTTTGCTGTCGCTTTATTTTTATTTAATTAACTTCATTGCAATGCCTTGGCAGGCAGGCTGGCAGGCAACCTGCTTGAATCTTTGGTACGTCCCGGTTTGTCACTCTTTGGCCTGGGCCTGGGCTGCCTCTTTGCCTCTCTGCCCACATGCAAAGCTCTTGCCAGGCTACATGCAAGCTCTGCCTGTTGTTGCCTGTCGCAGTCGTCGTCGTTTCAGCACCTTGACAATGACTTATTGTCGCAACTTGGTTGAGGGACGCAAACAGGGCCAGAGACAGTAACAGAGACAGAGCCAAGCCTGGACAGCACTGGCTGGGACAGAGGAGTACAGGCCAGGACAGGACAGGACAGGCCAGGCCAAACAAGTCAGAGTCAGCTCATCTTAGTTCATTGGCAATTCTTTTGCAAAGTGGCCTTTCTTGTTGGGCCAGGCAACGTGGGCTGCTGTTGCTGTTGCGCTCATGTGGACCCCTCTTTGGATGTAAATCAATTTATTTCGTTCAAGTTGAAGTTAAAACTGAATTTAAACTTGTTGTTGCAGCAGCTGATGCTGTTTGTTGTTGCTGTTTGCCGAAAGTCAAGCGAAGGTCACTTGAGACAACTGCCAGAAATTTTTGGCAATTTAGAGCCACAGCCTCAGCTTCCTGTGGGCAATGCCAATGCACATCCTGTCTGGTGTTCATGACGCTGCAAGCATTTAAGTGTATCCCAGGGAGCGGTAATTATAATAACCAACCAACCAACCAACCAACCAACCAGCCAGCCAGCCAGCACACAAAGCCAAACCCAAACCCAAACTCAATACCAAACTCACTTTTCAGTCTCATGCTCAGTGTCAGGCGCAGTCTCTTTCTCAGTCTGAGTCTCAGTCTCAGTCTCCGTCTCAGTAGCTTCTATTTCGCAGAGCGCTCAATGAAAACCGCAAAGTCATCTCCGGTTTATTTACTGGCTAGCAAAAATAAAAGGCAAAAGCTGAAGCGAAGATGAGACTCGGGCTGTAGATATATATATATAAAAAAAAAAAAAATCAAAAAAACAAAAAACAGAGAAAAAAATTGAAGCCGCATGAATTTCCAATTGTAAGCCAGCCTGGGCCCAGAGAGGCACAGAGAATTGAGCCAAGGTACAATACATAAAACAAAAGCGAAGCCAAAGTGACTCGAACGAGCTGTCCGGAGCGATACATCGAATTTAATTTCCTGTCAAAATCGAAGACGGTGTATCCCAGTTGTTGTTGCTGCTCTTGCTGTGGTGCGGGGCATTCAAGCGTTAAGAATCTGCCTGGTTGCGTTGCCCCAAGTTAATTTTGTGGCTTTAAGCCAGAGCTCGGTTAGTGCTTCATGTCGTCGAGTCCATTTCATGGAATTTCAATTTGAGACGAGGCAACAACATTATGAATGAAATTTACTCGCAATTAGCGGACCAGCCTGTGCCTCTGCTGGCACAACTTAAAGGTCCTGCTCCGTAGCCCAGTTCTGTGCTAATGCATCTGCCATTGGCAACAACTGGCGCGCATGGCACGTGATCAAAAGTCTGGCAAAAACAAAAAACAAACACAACAAAAAAATACTCGTATCGGCGATTATGTGACTTTTGACGGCAGTTGTGGCACTTGTTCCTCGCTTCAAGTTCAAGTCGAGGCCTAATGCGATGAACTGCTCGGCCTGACAGTCGGCCAGTCCGTTAACCAGGACATGTGGCGTCCTTTTATATAAATATATCTATATATATATATATATAGATTTGAGGCCAACTGACGCACAACGACCTTATTAAGCTGGCTCTTGACTCACATGCTCATATTTTTCATTTTTATTTATTTTTATTTTATTTTTCCTTTCTTTTTTTGCATTCCATTTTAAAGGCTTCGACATGGCTCGCAGCGAGAGCATGTCCAAATCCTTTGGCTGGCCATTTTTATAGACGCAGCCATGGCCATAACTTACTTGAAAAATCGTTGTAGAAAACTGCCGAAGGCTAACAAATGTGAGGGATATTTTCTTACACTTATAGCACTTTGACAAACTGTACAGCAAAACGCATAAAAATAAATGGAAAACGATTTCACATTGACGCAACATGTGTAATTAATAGACTTGAGGCGTTGGCCCAATGCCCAATGCCCAATGCCCAAAATTCCACCCACCCCTTTCACATATAATACACACAATCTGAATCTATACAGCAAGTGTGCCTAAACCTGGCCACGCGGCGTATGATGAATGCGAGCTCGTAAAGCAACAGCAGCAGCAAAGTCTTGGAAACTAAGGTGTCTATTGTATTATTTAACGGGTTCCGTGCGATACTCGATGCCGTGCCGAGAACTAACCATAAAATAGGCGACTCTCGCCCCGCAACGCACACACAAGTGCGACACATGTCCTTGTGCGGCTTTGACTAGGGCCCAGCCGAAAATAGCCAGGCAAGGCGTCCGTGCCTGCATCCCCCTCCCGTCTCCCCTCCCCCCTTCACCGATCCCCAACAAGTGTGTCACTGTCACACTCGACGATTTTGGAATGGCAACATTCAGCTATAAAAGGAATCGTCTACCCTACACCGGACTATTTATGCCCTTAATATTCTTGTCAAATCAATGTTCGAATTAAGCTACAGAATATATAAAATAATCACAAATATATCATAATATTATTAATAAATATAGAGCAATACGGAGCCAAGCAAAAAGTTCAAATAAATCTATGCTTTTCAATTAGATTTCAGACTATAATATTTGCATAACAAACTAGAAGAATGGGATAGAAAGGATACAAAAACAGAAGACTTACAGAATAGATCAAATAAATTGCTGGCAATATATTTAAATAAAATTTCAATATTTAGAAAGCACATCAGTAGGGCATATTAAATTAAACGTTTAGGAATACATTTGAATAATTTTATAGATGACCGATTCAAGCTTTATAGTTACAAGTTTCGAATCTCTTTCTGAATATAGATCAATTTGGGGCAATGCCAAACAATTGAAAAAATGTCGTATATTTTTGATACATTCTCTATAATTTTCAAATGCATTTCCAATTGATAGAGTATCGAGTGAATTTGGCTCTATCGACTCCGCATGTCCGGCAGCTAGCATGACAGATACTTCGCTGCCACTTTCCTCGTGGCGTACGCATCATACCCGTTCCCGATTATGGGCATACTACAACAACTAGTCAAACACATGCTGCCATATAGAGTGGATGTGTGTGGGCCTGTTTTGAGGCCCCACTAGTCGAGTGTTTGTTATCTGTCGCTTTTGCTGCTGTTGGCTGCTGTTGTTGTTGTTGGCTGGCAAGGACATGTTTGTAGGCTGCAGACTGTTTGGCTGGCAGCTGCGTGCACGCAAATAGAAAAGATACTCAAGGCACTCATTTGAACGAGACGAGGCACACACACGAAACTGTTACGTGATGAGTGAGCGCGTCATGCGGGCCGAGGAGCCACAGCAACCGCAGCGTGCCGCACAGCGTGCCACACAGCGTGCTACACAGCAACTGAAAACGGTTGAAAGCATCTAGCAAGCAGTTGGCCATACAAACAAAACAGCCATCAGTGGGCGTTTAAGCCAAGTCGCCTGATGTCCGCAACGAGATTTAAATAGAATCAAATTAGTGTGCCATTTGCATTTACTGGCTAGCAGCGCCCCGCTCATTTGGGATTGGGTTGCCAGCCCCACTTGTATGTAGGTGTACGATTTAGGGCGTAGGTTGTAGGGTTCACTGCCAGTTCAATGTACTACGCACTGTGCACTGTGCTGCATGAGGAATTGTTTGCTGTGCAGCTTAAATCGCTTACCGAAAACATAAATCCAAATACATATAGACAACAACGCGGACAAACGTACGGACGGACGGACGGACAGACAGGTGGAGGACGACGGTCGTCGACGTTTCATTTGCCTTTGTCAACGGTTTTTGCCATTTAGTCAGGTGCACAAACACAAACAGCCAGACAAACACACAGCCAAACAGCCAGACAGTCAGACAGCCAGACGATGGGCCAGGTGAGTTTGAATCTGAGTTACAGACCAAAGCGCCCAGCACGGTGCACGGTGCACAGTGTACGGAGCACCATGTAGCGGCATTGACAGTTTGAGCTTAAAAATCCAATTAGTCTTTGATTTGCATACAAACATACAAAGCAACAGTAGACAAGATGGAAAGAGACAGCAGCTAGTGCAAAACAGAGATAGAGCTACAACGATGACAGACAAACAGACAGACAGACAGGCAGACAGAAAGTCGCAGCATTTCTTGCTAAATATTTTAAGACCTACATTCGGATTTGGATTCGGATTCGGCCAGGTTACAAAACATCTAAAGCTAGCAGGGGCAAACAGAAGCAGGAGGTACGTGCCGCATCTTCAGCCCGCACCACAATAGACAATTGGATTTTTGCGGTTTCTAATCCAATTTATTTCGTCTTAAATACGAAAACCTGCTCGCCTGCTCGCTCGCTCGCTCGTCCTTTGGCTCTGTTCATTGTTGTTGTTTTTGTTGACTGTATGCTACAAAGTATCCTGTTTTCGGGTGCGGTTCAATGTAATTTAATGGCTGGCAACGGTCAGGCCACACACACACACACACACACTCGAACATATATAAGCATTATACATTTACAGTAAGTCGCAAAGTTAAGCTCTCAAACACACACACGCACGCAGGCACCCACACATAGAGGCTGAATCACCTGCTCACTCAAATCGTCGACGACAGCTCTCAGCAAACTAATTTAAATATTTCAGCAATTAAAGAGTCCAGGCAATTAAAATAAACCAAACACCCAAAGCGCCACCGCAACTCAAACTACAAACACAACAAAAGGGAACAGGAAATGGATTTTGTGGTTAGACCCTCAAGAAGTCGAAGTCCAGCTACACTATCAACCAAAACAAGGGTATCAAATTACAAAGAAGCAAGCATATTTGGTTAATATATATAGATTGATGCGCGCAAATACAAGATAAACCTATTGCCATATTAATTCATCATCAATTCTCATTCAAATAAAATACATGAGTAAAATACTCAGAAAGAACTTTTTATCTTAAGTGTCCTATAATATTATATTAAACCCAAAAAGTCGATAGAAGCATAAGAAAGGAAGCACAGAACATAGATTGAGAGCGCAGAGGCAAAGTTTTGCATATCGATAACCATAATAATCGATAACATGACATGCATAATCAAACAAACACCAGACAGCTTCTTGTTGAGCTAATTAATGTAGGCATTATCGACATTGTCAGGCATTCGTTATACCCCTTTATCGCCAGGGTATAACAATCAACACCGTGTGACTAACAACCTGTATGCCGTTTCCCTTAAGCCACACACACAGTCGCACACACACACACACACACACACACACGCAAGCTGTTCTCGCCATTGGCCATCGCTCATTGTGTGTCCTGTGTGTGCTGTTTGTTGTGGACAACGTTCAATCAATGTCAACGTCGTTGTCATCCTGCCGCCTGATCCTGTTGCTGGCTGCTCGCTGTTGTTGTTTTTGCCATTGCTTTGATGGCGAACGCTGGCCAACCGTCTTCACATTTGCCTACCATAATTTTGAGTCCAGTTAGGCGGCAGTTATTCCATCAGCGGCTGTGCCTCGGATGCGGCTCTAGCTGGGCTTAGTTCCTCTCTCCATTATGTGCCCGCTCGCCCCCCGCTGCAAAAATTTGGCACAATGCTGAGCAATTGGCGTTCACTCAGCGATTACAGCTACATTGGAGGCTAGCTACGTCCTCGATTGTGGCGGGAGCCTCGTTCCTCCGCAACTGTCAATATCACACGCAGCGCTGGACACATGACAGACACATTGACACATGGCGTACAAAGGCAAAGCACACACACACACACACATACACACTGGGAGACAGAGACACAAAGCAACATATTCTCTTTCTGTCTAATGCCGTCAGCCTGTCTCTTTCTAGTCATGAGTGTGTGTGTGTGTGTGTGTGTCTCCGTCGATGTATTAAGTGGAAACACCTTGTAAAATGGCTGACAGGTGTTAGAAGACTTTGCAAGATTTATGCGCTGACATTAACATGAATATGTATTAGTGTGACAGCACTGCAGCTAACCGTGTGCATGTGTGTGTGTGTGTGTGTGTGTGTGTACGTATGCTGGTCGCCCAGGCAGTTAAAGGATAACAGCGCATTAAGTTAAGCATTACAACAACGGCAACAATTCACAGAGTCTCACACGGAGACATGAACACGTGTGCCAGGACACGCTGTGGTTGCAACAATTAAAGTTTATTTGCTGCGCCCACACACACACACACACACGCACATACGCGCACACATACACTAGCACAGTGACACACGCACTTATTCAGACAGACAGGACGACGTAAACATGGCATTTGTGTATTTATAGTCGGCCCGCCTTGCCACAAAATTAAATAAAAGCAAAAGTCAACAAGGAACATAGATTTGCTTGCCTGCCTGCGCTTTCTGGCAAGGTAAACAACAATACAACAGCAGCAACAATAATAACAACAACAGCAGCAACACTATGAAACAACATGTAAGCCATCATCGTTATAACGGACAACAGACCTAAAGAGACACCCGGCGGCCTCAACTGGACCTCGACTGACGACCTCTTTAGCTGCTCGCGATGAACGCGTGAGTTCCTATCCAATCGTACAGCAGAAATACGAGCATGTGTGATATATATCATATAAAAATTAACTATGGATTAAAATATATCATAGCTCATATAATCCCAAATAGAGTTTGTAATATAGAACTATATAAGAGCAGAGCAGAAGTTCGGGGCAATTATATTATCTAAAAAGAAAAATGAAAATTTGAGGAAAAAAAAGGTAGTTTGTTTTTTTTTGGGGGGGGAAAAATTTTTTTTTTTTTTTTAAGTTTTTTTTTTTTTTTTTTTTTTTTTTTTTTTATCATTTGATGATATGTATTTTCTTTTAAATATTTTATTAATATTATTATTCCATATGCAATGGTATTATATCAAAATAGTTGAGTTGAAATGTCTTTAATTTGGTTACAGCTATAAAATGCGTCCATCTCTAGCTCGTGTGATTGTTGTGGTATTCTGCAGTCAGGTTTGCTGCTGTCAGCCATTTTGATGGTGTGTGTCAAGATGTTGTTGTTGTTCTTGTTGTTGTTGTTGTTGTTGTTGTTATTGTTGCTGCTGGTACCTGCTGCTTGCCTCATTATGATTGTCAAAGTGACGGACTGGTCATGCAAAGGTAAACACAAAATGTGTAAATACAAAGGCATATATCAAGGATATATGTATATGTGTGTGATATGGTGTCACCAGTTCCACACTCCCCTCCAGCCCTCCCTCCTCATTCTCTTGCTGGCCAGTCTTCAGTGTTGGCATTGTAATTATCATTGCGACACTAAATATTTGTTGTTTGCTTAAGTGCTTTGTATGCCAGGCCCGCCCAGGTAGCTAGCCAGGCAGCCAGGCAGCCAGGCGGCCAGCTGGGCAAGCAAATCAATAGGCTGGCTTTGGTTACCTTTGCATTTGGCAATATCAGGGCATACTTTACGGCTTTAAAGACGGAAATTGCTTTTTATGCGCCTTTAAGTAGGCAAAACGATTCATTTTTATGTCATTCTGCTGTCGTCGCCGTCGCCGTCGCCGTCTTCTCCGCTCGGCAACCGTTTGTCATTCATTATTTGCACTTTTTTGTTTCAGCTTCTTCTTGCGCGTTCGCGATTCTCGTAAAGCTCATGAATTTTTTATTATGTTTTTCCGGCTTTACACAGCGCTCTTCCTCTTACACTCCATTGTGTTGTTGTAGATGTTGTTGTTTCATTTTTAAATTATTAAATTTTATTGGCGTATCATTTTTTATGTGCGACCGCTGCTGAAACATTATATTTCGATTAGCACCTGTTTGTTTTTTGTGCCTCGTCGCCCATTTCCCATTTCACATTTCACTTTTCACGGTCGCCGCCCAACCCCTCGCCCCTTTTTTGGGGCAGGGGCGTGTCGGCTGGTGTTTACGTCTTGTTCTGGCATTGTTTGCGGCTTTGCACCCAAGTCCTTTGGCTGTCGATCACAGCTGACGATGCCACCTGCTAGACAACAGGTGCGATTCCTGCCCCTTGGCTGCCAGCCTTCTGATTGTCGTTACCTTTTATTGCATTGCGCTTGAGTTGAAATTTCATCGGCACATAAACAAAAGACACGTTTTGATTTACACTAAATTAAATGCGATGCGTTTTACACCAAGTCCAAGTTTAGCCGAGCAGAGAAACAGGCACAACCAGCTTGGAGTTCACGCGGCAAACAATCAAGTTATGTTGGATATTAATTTAAATAGAGTGCTTAAATTATGAAAATATAACCCAACCACACCAACCCCCAAGGGGCCAAAAAGCCCGTTGGTTAATCCCATTCCACTTACCTAAATACCCGCAAAAAAAAGGGCATTTAAATTATGCAGATCTTGATTTATAAAGAGTTTTAAGTCTTGCATCTGTTTAATTATTTATATTTAATTTAGTTATGTTACCTTTTATGTGATATAATTAATAGGTTTTAATAGAACTTTTTGCTGTGAACTCAGATAATAAATCAGGCTGCTATCAAGCTTTATTAAACACATTTACATACGATTTCAGGCAGCACCTACGCTTTATTAGTCGATTTAGATTATCGCCATAATTCAATTACTTCGATAAATCAATTCGATTTGTGTACATAAAGCTCGTAATAATGAATCAGCTAATAAATTTTGTTCTTTTGTTGGAAAGGCTATTCGAAATGGTTCCTCAAAAACTGAATAAAAAAAGTGTTAGTGTTGCACAACGTTAATTTTGAAACTAAAGCAACTCTAGTTGGCAGTGTTAACAATATTTACAAGACTTTTTCAGTTGTAAAAAACAGCTTACATCTATATTATTTAAAGTGTTTAAATGAATTATCATAATTTAGTAGAAGTTCGCAAAGTGTAATTAAAAGTATAATTGATTCTACATACCATATAAATGCCGCTAATGTTTTGATAACTTACTGAGGTAGTTATCAGTGCACTATATAATACAGATACAATTATTATTTTTATCTTAAAAGCTCGTATATCTCGAATATCCAAGCCCTACAGCCTGCCTGTAGCTGGACAATCCTCTCGAACATATAATATTATATTAATATATCCCCAGCGAGACTTTTCAAATTTAACGGTCCCCTCTTCTTTTGAAATGTATAACTGCTGTGATTCAAATTGAATAATTGTTTTCATAAAAAACAAGCGGAATGTCGACGACAGATCATTATGTTTAATTTGTATTTACGTTAATTAACTTGATTATCATAAATTGCGATGCGATGCCAAGGAGAAACAAGTACATTAAAATGACTTGCTTCTTAGGAGCGGGGCTGCAGCTGAGCAAGATGTTGCGCCTTGTTGTTGCATGGATTGGGCTGTGTGGTCCTTCAGTTTGAATTGCAGTTGTCGTCGGCTGCCCGCGGCACGGCCCCTTGGGGAATAATGGAATATATATTCTGTTGTCGTTGTCAGGGCGCCTTCAACAACTGCAACTCAATGCCAACTAATTAATGTGCCGATGTAATGGGCGATATTCAGGCCTGAAACGTGGGTGGCCTGTCACGAATAATTCCTGCTCGGTCGGTCAGTTAATAAACTGTCAATGTGTTCGTGTCCCTGTCTGTCCATGTGTGTCCGTGTGCGTGTGTGCGTGTGTGTGTGTGTGTGTGTGTGGGCGAGCTTGTGGTTGAAGTCGTTGAATGATGCCATTTAAATTGATTTCAGAGACTCATTCAATGGCCACGATGACAGTTCGGGACGTATTTCTTTCTATGGCAACTGCAACTGCAACTGCAACTGGAGCCACTGTCAATTGTCCATTTGTCTCCCAACTTTCCATCTGACCAACTGTCCTGTCAGCCAGCCATTGCCGCATGCGTATTTTTATTGAATAAACATTCATCGGAAGCTTCACGTAAAAATTAAAAACCAAAAAAAAATTACAATTAACAATGCTTCAGTACGAATTGACCGACTAAAAGGTACCCAGCACCCATTGACGAGCAGCCATCACAAATATTCAATCAAATATTCGTCAAATAATTTGAATTTAAGAAAACTTGTTCGATGTATCCTAAGACTGAAATTTTCTCCTAGACTCCGTACTAGACAAGTGCCAAGCGTTCTGTCTTCCATTTCTATTATCTTCGATATATGTTCTGAGCACCCAATATGAACTTGATTGTTATCGATTTTCGTGGAAATACAGTGCGTTATCGATACATTTACATTAAGTTGATCTGACGTTCTGATAGAAAGATCTATATTTCTACCTTTCAAGTAGTTGTTCGTTTTTATAGTCTCAAGCAGAAATGGCTAACTCGCCTGCTCTCTTAATCCTGGCCAAGAATATTTTGTAATACATCTGCATACAGTCAAAATAGCCGTTTTGAGCGGGTACTGGGTATTAAAAAATGTAAACGGCTGACATTGCAATCGAACCGAAGACAAACAACAGTCAATGCCAATTAAATGGGAATTTTAATTAGCGTAAGTTGCGCTGCATGACGTCACATCAATCGGTCGACGTCATCGATGAGCGGCCCCAAGAGTTAATGGGCAATGGAACTGTCCCCAACCAATATCATTATGGTGCAGG
This sequence comes from Drosophila ezoana, assembly GCA_035045725.1. NCBI lineage: Eukaryota > Metazoa > Arthropoda > Insecta > Diptera > Drosophilidae > Drosophila > Drosophila ezoana. The sequence goes on from JAWNOU010000092.1 coordinate 9,111,206, forward strand.
TATAACTGAAAAGCTTCCGTTTGATTTTCGTAGGCAGGGGCAACGTTTGTGGCACCTTCAAGTTGAGTTTCCTTTCGAGCTATTCGAGCGTGCAATGTAATGGATAATAATACCCTGTATGGGTAAATGGGTAAAAAGGGAGGGTAGCTCAATCGATTTTAATCGGAGATAGTAAAAGCTAGCATCTTTATGCATTTACTCCGAAGTAAATAGGTTATATAGGTGTCATATTCGGGAGCCGAAAATTGAATTAAAAATTTGATTATTTATCAGAAACATATTATCAAAATTGGCAAAGGAACATGGATCGAATTTCGTTAAGAAATTTATCGGTGGTTATGCTTTAAACGATGACTTTTCCTTTTGCTTTCCATTTTCTTTGCAATTTCCGTTTTGTGCATATGGAAACAGAATTGAATTTTAATTCTTGGGCACATAAGCAACATTGCAATTGACAGATGACAAGGCAACCAACACACATGACGGGCCTTCAAGGGGGATTGGATGTTGGGGGTTGTGGGTTGGGTGTCGAATCCTGACTGCAAATTGAAATGCATGAAAGCAAAATAAACTATGTAACTGAAGAATACAAATTGATCAAATACAAAAACCAGCAACATCATCATAAAACTGAAGGCAAACTGGCCAGGGAAACTGACGGGGAAAGCCCAAAAGCACTCAACTAACGCAACCAAGTCCCAGGCCCTCCACCAGGCTAGACCAGGCGACTGTCAGCCGCGCTGCGGTGCGGCGTGGTGCGGCGTGGTGCGGGGCTGCCGGCTGCCAGAATCCGAATTGTGAGCTCATCATTGGGAATTCGAATAGAGCCGGGCGAGCAATTTATTTGATGTGTCGATACGTGTCGCCATATTCTGCGTCCCGCTGCCGCCCGCCCGCCCGCTCGCCCGCCCGTCCGCTCGCCTGGCAAAATCTGCAAATCAAATTACAAAAATCATAGCGCTGGATTTTCACACGGGCTATGCAATTGGGAGTTAGAGCGGGCTCTCAGCTAATGCCACGCCCCGTTGGCGTCTAGCCCAATCCAACCGGCCGGCAAATTGTCAGACGTCAAATGATGAAATGAAATCAAACAGAAACAGAAACAGCCCCAGGAGCACTGAAGAGCGGCAACCAGCTGCCGGGCAAAGTGTTGCCCAGTTGCATAGTTGAGCCCGGTTCTATATAAAGTGTGCGTGTGTGTGTGTGTGTGTGTGCTGTCCCGACCATGTCCATGTCGATGTCCATGTTTGACGAGCGACTAACTAGTGGAATAGCTCATTCAGTGCGCTCTGCGCCCGCTGCTACTGCTCCTCGTCCAGGACATTCGCCTGGGGACTCTGCCAATCTGCGAAAATTTGAATTTGAAATTTTTATTTATTTACACACACACACACACACACGCGCGCGCGAGCAGTAAAAACGGTAAAAAGTGCTAGGGAAAGTGTGAAAAGTGTCGAGTGGCGGGGAAAAAGGATCAAGCTGCTGTTTAAACAAATGAAGTGCCGGATTTTGGTGGCTGTCCCAAACCGTTGTCAGCGGCTGCCCAAACTGAATGCGCACTTTTCACATGGCTCAAATCCACATTTGAAAAACTATCCATAATTCATATTGCCATTTTCGTTGGAAGAATCGATGCCGAAGCGTTTTATAATTGATATTGACGTTTGCCAAGCTCTTCAATAGCCCAGTTTAGTTCATTCATATTGCATTTCTATCTATTCATATCGATATCAAAAGTTATGCCCAACCACACACATACATTTCTTTTTTTTTATTAGTCAAGGAGCGGTAAGGGAGGGGGGGGGGGGGGATGAAACACTAAATAAAGTTAGAATATAGAGAGCTGAGGTTGCAAACCAAATTGATGCAGCTCTCTGATTCAATTTCCCTAATGAAATGCTCTGCTTGGCGAGAAATCGAGTTTATCAGTGCGACTTGACGCCAAGTCAAAGTATACACTATAAAATTATAGGTAATAAACAATGTATTCAAAAATGAAATGAGCAATTATTTCTATAGAAAATATCATGAGAATCTCTTAAATAAGTATTTGGTTCTTAATGATAACTATTTTGTTATAATATGTATTTCTCTTCCGATCTTTTTCAATTGCGCCTGGGAAATTCTCTTCAGGTTTTGTCGTCGTCGTCTTCTCCGCTCGGCAACCGTTTGTCATTCATTATTTGCACTTTTTTGTTTCAGCTTCTTCTTGCGCGTTCGCGATTCTCGTAAAGCTCATGAATTTTTTATTATGTTTTTCCGGCTTTACACAGCGCTCTTCCTCTTACACTCCATTGTGTTGTTGTAGATGTTGTTGTTTCATTTTTAAATTATTAAATTTTATTGGCGTATCATTTTTTATGTGCGACCGCTGCTGAAACATTATATTTCGATTAGCACCTGTTTGTTTTTTGTGCCTCGTCGCCATTTCCCATTTCACTTTTCACGGTCGCCGCCCCTTTTTGGGGGCAGGGGCGTGTCGGCTGGTGTTTACGTCTTGTTCTGGCATTGTTTGCGGCTTTGCACCCAAGTCCTTTGGCTGTCGATCACAGCTGACGATGCCACCTGCTAGACAACAGGTGCGATTCCTGCCCCTTGGCTGCCAGCCTTCTGATTGTCGTTACTTTTTATTGCATTGCGCTTGAGTTGAAATTTCATCGGCACATAAACAAAAGACAAGTTTTGATTTACACTAAATTAAATGCGATGCGTTTTACACCAAGTCCAAGTTTAGCCGAGCAGAGAAACAGGCACAACCAACGTGGAGTTCACGCGGCAAACAATCAAGTTATGTTGGAAATTAATTTAAATAGAGTGCTTAAATTATGAAAATATAACCCAACCACACCAACCCCCAAGGGGCCAAAAGGCCCTTTGGTTAATCCCATTCCACTTACCTAAATACCCGCAAAAAAAAGGGCATTTAAATTATGCAGATCTTGATTTATAAAGAGTTTTAAGTCTTGCATCTGTTTAATTATTTATATTTAATTTAGTTATGTTACCTTTTATGTGATATAATTAATAGGTTTTATAGAACTTTTTGCTGTGAACTCAGATAATAAATCAGGCTGCTATCAAGCTTTATTAAACACATTTACATACGATTTCAGGCAGCACCTACGCTTTATTAGTCGATTTAGATTATCGCCATAATTCAATTACTTCGATAAATCAATTCGATTTGTGTACATAAAGCTCGTAATAATGAATCAGCTAATAAATTTTGTTCTTTTGTTGGAAAGGCTATTCGAAATGGTTCCTCAAAAACTGAATAAAAAAAGTGTTAGTGTTGCACAACGTTAATTTTGAAACTAAAGCAACTCTAGTTGGCAGTGTTAACAATACTTTCAAGACTTTTTCAGTTGTAAAAAAAGCTTACTTATTTATTTAAAGTGTTTAAATGAATTATCTAATTTAGTAGAAGTTCGCAAAGTGTATTAAAAGTAGAATTTATTTACATACATTATTGTAATGTTTTGATAACTACTGAGCTAGTTATCAGTGCATTTTCGTCAATTATTATTTTTCTTAAAAGCTCGTTTCTCTTATCCAACCCCTACAGTCTGCCTTAGCTGGACAATCCTCTCGATTTTTTTTTATTTCCCACAGCGAGACTTTTTAATTTACGGTCCCTCTTCTTTTGAAATGTATAACTGCTGTGATTAATTGAATAATTGTTTTCATAAAAACAAGCGGAATTCGACGACAGTATTTTTTATTTTATTTACGTTAATTAACTTGATTTTATTGCGATGCGATGCCAAGGAGAAACAAGTAATTAAATGACTTGCTTCTTAGGAGCGGGGCTGCAGCTGAGCAAGATGTTGCGCCTTGTTGTTGCATGGATTGGGCTGTGTGGTCTTCAGTTTGAATTGCAGTTGTCGTCGGCTGCCCGCGGCACGGCCCCTTGGGGATTGGAATATTTTGTTGTCGTTGTCAGGGCGCCTTCAACAACTGCAACTAATGCCAACTATTATGTGCGATGTAAGGGCGATTTCAGGCTGAAAGTGGGTGGCTGTCAGATTTCTGTCGGTGGTAGTTATAATGTATTGTTGTGTCCCTGTTGTCCATGTGTTCGTGTGGTGTGTGGTGTGTGTGTGTGTGTGTGTGGGCGAGCTTGTGGTTGAAGTCGTTGAATGATGCCATTTAAATTGATTTCAGAGACTCATTAATGGCCACGATGACAGTTCGGGACGTATTTCTTTCTATGGAACTGCAACTGCAACTGCAACTGGAGCCACTTCATTGTCCATTTGTCTCCCAACTTTCCATCTGCCAACTTCTGTCGCCAGCCATTGCCGATGCGTTTTTTTGATAAACATTTCGGAGCTTACGTTTAAAACATTTATCTTTCGAGGTAAGGTCCCAGACCCTTGCGGAGCCATCTTTCATTTCTTTTTATTTAGAAAATTTTGATGTTCCCAAGCTAAATTTTCTAGACTTCTGCAAGTCCAAGCGTTCTGTCTTCCATTTCTTTATTTCGATTTGCTTGAGCACCCAATTAACTTGATTGTTTCGATTTGTGGAAATACAGTGGTTTGATAATTACTTAAGTGATTGACGTTTGATAGAAAGATCTTTTTCTACCTTTCAAGTAGTTGTTCGTTTTTTAGTCTCAAGCAATGGCTACTGCCTCTTTTTCTGGCCAAGGTATTTTGTACTAATCTGTACAGTAAATAGCCGTTGAGCGGGTACTGGGTATTATTAAACGGCTGACTTGCATCGAACCGAAGACAAACAACAGTAATGCCATTAAATGGGATTTTATGCGTAAGTTGCGCTGCATGACGTACATATCGGTGACGTATGTAGGCAAGAGTTTGGGGATGTCCCCAACTTTGAGGTTAATGAAAAGCTTCCGTTGATTTTCGTGGCAGGGGCAACGTTTGTGGCACCTTCAAGTTGAGTTTCCTTTCGAGCTATTCGAGCGTGCAATTAATGGATAATAATACCCTGTATGGGTAAATGGGTAAAAAGGGAGGGTAGCTAATCGATTTAATCGGAGTAGTAAAAGCTAGATCTGACTCAGTAGGAGGTGTTCGGGGTTATTTTATTATTTGTATAAATTAAAGGAATGGTCGAATTTCGTTAGATTTCGGTGGTTATGCTTTAACTGACTTTTCCTTTTGCTTTCCATTTTCTTTGCAATTTCCGTTGTGTATGGCAGATTGAATTTTTGGGACTAAGAATTGCAATGACAGATGACAAGGAACCAAACACTGACGGGCTTAAGGGGGAGGTGTGGGGGGTGGGTTGGGTGTGATTATTATTAAGATATAAGAATAGATCAATAAAAACCAAATTAATAAGAATGAGGGAATGGGGGAAGAAACATATCAAAAGTCCAGGTTGGTTGGGTGGGTGGGGTGGTGGGGTGGTGCGGGGCTGCCGGTGCCAGAATCTTGTGAGTTTTGGGATTCGATAGAGCCGGGCGAGCATTTTTTGTTGTGTCGTGTCGCCATATTCTGCGTCCGTGCCCGCCCGCCCGCCGTCCGGTGTGCGCTGGTTTCACCGGGCTATGATTGGGAGTTAGAGCGGGTTTCGCCGTTGGCGTTAGCCCAATCCAACCGGCCGGTCAGACGTATGTGATATAAAGAAACAGAAAAGCCCAGGAGACGCAGAGGGAACCAGGGGGCAAAGGTTGCCAGTTGTAGTGAGCCGTTGGTGTGTGTGTGTGTGTGTGGTGTCCGCTGTCATGTCCAGTCCATGTTTGACGGGTACTAGTGGAATAGCTCATTCAGTGCGCTCTGCGCCCGCTGCTACTGCTCCTCGTCCAGGACATTCGCCTGGGGACTCTGCCAATTGCGAAATTTGATTTGAAATTTTTATTTATTTCACACACACACACACACACGCGCGCGGAGCAGTAAAAACGGTAAAAAGTGTAGGGAAAGTGTGAAAAGGTCGAGTGGCGGGGAAAAAGGATCAAGCTCTGTTTAACATAAGGCGGATTTTGGTGGCTGTCCCAAACCGTTGTCAGCGGCGCCCAAACTGAATGCGCACTTTTACGGCTAACCAATTTGAAAAATTCCTAATTCATATTGCCATTTTCGTTGGAAGAATCGATGCCGAAGCGTTTTATAATTGATATTGACGTTTGCCAAGCTCTTCAATAGCCCAGTTTAGTTCATTCATATTGCATTTCTATCTATTCATATCGATATCAAAAGTTATGCCCAACCACACACATACATTTCTTTTTTTTTATTAGTCAAGGAGCAGTAAGAGGAGGGGGGGGGGGGGGATGAAACACTAAATAAAGTTAGAATATAGAGAGCTGAGGTTGCAAACCAAATTGATGCAGCTCTCTGATTCAATTTCCCTAATGAAATGCTCTGCTTGGCGAGAAATCGAGTTTATCAGTGCGACTTGACGCCAAGTCAAAGTATACACTATAAAATTATTGGTAATAAACAATGTATAAAAAATGAAATGAGCAATTATTTCTATAGAAAATATCATGAGAATCTCGTATTTGGTTCTTAATGATAACTATTTTGTTGTAATATGTATTTCTCTTCCGATCTTTTTCAATTGCGCCTGGGAAATTCTCTTCAGGTTTTGGGTAATTCTATTGTCTGAAGCTTCTAAGGAGCTTGTGTACCCCTATAGGCCCACATAAGGCAAAAAAATTTAAATTTAAAATGTAAAAAATTCAAATAAATGAATTTAAGAAGTTTCTTCTGCAGATACTTCGCATGAACTTGCTTAAAAATGTTTGCATGCTCGAGAAGAATCATCAAAGCACTTCGCTGTGCAGGGTTTTGACAAAGCCCAAGTCCTTTTGGTGGCCCTGTGACAGGGCCTTTGACTGGCAGAGAGAAAGAAGCATCATTAAAGACACATCAAAGGCCGCTGACATCAAGGGCCCGTTCCTGATTTAAGACCGAGAAATTGTCAAAGTTTAGGCTGCCATTAAGTCAACTGTGGGCACAGGCGGCAGCTGGTTAAAAGATTGTCTCAATCTGGCGATAAACTGGAACTGCTTATAAATTCTTTTGTCTGCGGCAGCTGTCATTTGGGGGCAGCGGCATCTTTTGTGGCAACTCTCCGGAGAGCAGGAGGCAGAGATCTGTGGATCGATGCTGTCAGCATTACGGATGCAGGAATGCGATGAGCAGTTGGTCCCTTAACTGGTTTTTTTGTCCAGCAGCAGCAGCAGGCACAGCTGCAACTGCAACTGCATTTCATTCTGCTTGCCACAAAATGTTGCACTCATGACGCTACTCGGCAATTGTTATCCTTGCGGGCTTTTATGGCCGCATTACCTGCCCAGCAGCGGGGAACGAGGAGCGCGAGGTGCGAGGACACAAGTTCACATCCTGCGCGTCGATTATTTTATGACAGCAATGCGTCTATTAGGAGCTGTGGCCGAATTCCAGTATCCAGGGAGCTGCTGCTGCTGCTGCTGCCGTGATTGCATTGTGCCTCGGATATGGATCTCGCAGCTGTTTTGTGTCCTGGTCCACTTGGTCCTTTGGCCGCTTTATTGTTTCGGGCAACAACGACGGACGGCCACATCAAAATGAGCCATAAGTGGAACAAAGCTTGGAAACGTGACCAAATCAAATTTAATGGGTGTGTTGCCATGCCACATTATGGACAGGAGCCAGCCGGAAAGGAGGTGCACTAGCTAGGAAACGAAAGTGGCGCCATCGTGCGGACAGAAGCGGCAACAAATACGCCTTGTCAATGGTAACAAAGTAGCTGGCGATTGTTATTGTTGTTGTTGTTGTTGTTGCTGTTGTTGCTGCTGTAATTGTTCGCCTGTTTGGCAAATGATTTATGCCCCGTGTACTCTAAACGTTCGCATATATATATATATATATATATGTTATCTATAAATATTTAAAGAGCACGTGGCTATTGTAAATGGTTTGTCATGTCAGCTGCTGCACAATTAATCAAGGATTTGTTTTTCAGCGCTAAATAATGAAGCTAGCAGCGAACAAAATGAATTTTGGGCCCAATGTCCCCAAAGGAGCTGCTGGCAACAGATTTATTTATTTATTTATTTTATTCGTTTATTCGTGTTGCCCGCGCTGGTCGCAACATGCAACATGTTGATAACCGTTTCGCTGTGGCAACATGCGCTGCGAGCGAACACGCTTATTCAGCGCGTGAGCGACAAAGCTTGCTCCTGCGTGCGCTCTCACGCGCTCGCTCTCTCAGCGGCAAACAGTATACACAGAAACGAAACGAATTGAAACGACGACTGGCTCAGGCACAGGGTGTTCACGGTATTAACCATTAAACAGCCACAGACGATGGCGTCTGTCAAGTGCGCTTCATCATAATTTGGCCGTTAATACTCACACACACACACACTCGCACACACACATACAGTGGGGCTGTGAAGCCTTTGGCTGGCTTTGTCCCCAACTTGGTGTGTGTGTGTGTGTGTTGAACATCCTTGACTGGCATCAACATTACATTTTTAAGGTGTTTTCCTTCGCACGCATTGTTAAATATTTAATCACAAATTTAATGCGTGGTTTTCCAAATCAACTTGAATCTAAAGTCTGTGTCTTGACTTTGAAATTTGTATGTTTTTATAAGCGTACGATTCGGATATTCTTTTATTTGTGACACGCACGTGTGAGATTTTGAATAATAACTGACAGATTGGGCGTGTTTTTTATGTTTTTCATTCACATTACACTATCCTGCAAACAGTTGGTTCGAGTTTTAAATACAACTTTTTAGCAATTCGTATTCGGTAAAAGTTCTAATGTACTTTATGCCCTATTTATAATGGATAACTGCACGTACTTTTAAGCATATTTGCTGATTGATGTTAAAATGTTGTATTTACATATATTTAAAATTTGCATACTAAATATTAGTTCAAAAATTATGTTTATGTTTATTTTAAGCTGGCCATGTTGGTTATTTTCCATATAAACATAATAACCTACGGACAACAAATTATTATTTTATTGAAAATTGTTGCATATTTTTAGGCCGTTTAACATTCTCGGGAACGTTGAAAGATTCATTTTTAACAATTTCAACGTAAATTTAATTAGGCTTTAAAATGCGCACTTTTGGCATAAATTTATTCTTTTACTCAAAAATATTTTTAAGCATTTCATTAATTAGTTTCAGAGTTAATCTAAAGTCGTCTGTGAGAATCGTAAGAGAGCCCCAGACTTCTGAGGTAATTAAACATGATTTGATATTGAAAAAGTTTATGTTTTTCTCGACTGTCTTTTATGAATATGTATGTATATGCACAGAGGGACATTTTTATGGGCTCTGTCTTTGTGTTTGCCGAGGCACAGTATTAAATGCTTATTAAGAGGCAACTTCCAAAACAAAAATGCAAAATGAATGAATAAAGAAAAAAATGTTGAAAACAAATTACGCTTTATATATTCCATTATTTGACTCCAATGTAGGCAGCTGGAAAAGAACAACACGAAGAGCAAATACTGCGACAGCAAATGCCAAACACAAAAGTCTTTACTGTAACTGTAACTGTAACTGTAGCTGTAGCTGTAACTGTAACTGTAGCAGTTACTGTTCTATTTTTTATGTAATTATTTTTAATTTCGGGCCAACTTTGAAGTGGCAGCTCAGCCGCCAGCCATTTCCCTTGTCCGTCCGTCCGCTCCTGCCCAAGTCCAGGCCCAAGCTTTGCCCTTGTCTTATCTGCTGCTCAATCGGCCAAATGCGAGTCAAAAGTGCTGCTGCATGACATACTTTGAGGCGTCCCCCACACTAAACGACTTGCGTAGTGCAAATAAGCCGAAAAACAACAAGAGGGATCGGCAAACTTCAGCAAGCCGAAGATAAAATACTCTAGATGTGGCTCGAAAACGATTTTAAACGAAAGTTTTATATAGACACGATTGTTTCTATAGAAGCCATATAATAAAGTTGGCCGATCCTCTGATACTATATTATATTTGATACTCTTTTGCAGGTAAAGAACTTATTTATTGATCGATTCTTCCTAAAGATCAATATGATATAGTAGACCGATTTGGCTCATGTGCGGAAGCCTAGTTAAACTAGCAAATGCTATGCTTGATCAAGATATCTTGAGGGATTATTCCTATATGAGATAGTCGATACGGATCTATGCAAACATTCAACTAGTTAGCTGTCAAAATGGGAGATTAGCTTGCAACAAACAGACAGAATGGATATGCCGTTTAAGTATATATATTGTTTTATGAGTTCGCAGTTGTCTTCTTCTAAGCATTACAGATTTCATAACAAAATTATAACACCCTCTGCATGGGCAGGTAAAAAATTCGTAAGCTGCCAGGGTTACGCATTAAGATGTGGAAATTTGAGTGCCAGAAGCTTGGCCTGCGGTCTGTTTGCTGCTATTTCTTATTTAATTCTGCAGTCTCTCTCGTGAAGCACGCAACGCCCCCATCTCCTTCCTACCTTGTTGCAGCTGCCGACCCGACCCGACCCGACCCGACCCGGGGGCCTATGCAGCCACGATAAACGCTTAACATATGCTGCGGGACTGTAGAGACTATAGCTAGGATTTGTAGTAGATACGCTTCCTCTCTCTCTCTCTCTCTCTCGCTCTCGCTCTATCTCTCTCGGGTATTTCTCTCTGGTCACGTTTGTAAAATTTTGCAAAAATTTATTTAATATTTTATTCTTCCTGTGGTGCGGCCGTTGCAGTCAAATTGTTGCTGCTATTGCTGTTGCTGTTGCTTGGCTTTTGTTCACTTTGGCTCAGCAATTTAGTGAAATATTTTGATTGCCAAACATGGCGCTGGCTGCCTGGCTGCCTGGCTGTGGCTGCTGCCATGGCGTTTGCATATGAATAACCGACAGCACTTAGCACACACACACACATATGCACATTCAAATCTGTGTATGTGTGTGTGTGTGTGTGTGTGTGCTCTAAACGGAAGTGGCAACATTGGCGCCACAGCAAAAGTTTTTGTCGCTGACAGGAAGTTGCAATTTTGTTTGCAATTTCCTTCAGTGCACATTTGCCAAAAGTGTAAGGAGGGGGAGGGAAGGAGGGGGCTGGTTGCAACTGTAGCAACAACAATTGTACGCCCCCGTCCAACCATGGCTTTGGCCACGCCCCCCGCCTTCACGCCTGTCAGCTTGTTTAGTTAACTAAGTTGCGGTTATTACGACAGAGGTACGAGAGTTTAACACGTGCGTATGGAACTCCGCCTGCGACTGCGACAGCGACTGCGACAGCGACAGCGACAGCGGCAGCGACAGCGACTGCGGCTTGTTGCATCTCTGGCAACAGAGCCGACTGCTGACTGCCGACTGCTGGCACTGGCACTGCCACTGCCACTGCCACAGTCGCTGCTGCCACTGCGGCAGTCTCTGCCATATTTTCCATAGTCAAGTTCGTGCCAAATTAATTTGCAACAAAAGTTGCGCTGCGCATTAAACAAATTGAAATTTGCAATGGCAAAAAATACAAAAATATAAAAAAAAAGGGAAACTATCTATAAATATAATGAAAATGTACAAAATATGCAAAAACATGACACGCTTTTTAGCTGCTACTTTTACAATAATTTTTCAGATTCATATGGAATTACGAACAGTTGAGCTCTCTACGTGTGTGTGTGTGTGTGTGTGTGTGTGTGCGTACGTGTGTTTCGGGGTGTGTGTGTGTGTTGTCTGTCAACATGTTTCAATTAGAGGGTATTATTTGATAATTACTGCTGCAAACGATACTCGGCAGATACAATATAAGAACACTAAAAATCCACAAATTTTTGTTAGTCAGGTAACTAATTAATTAGAGTTAAACAAAATGTAGAACTACATTTAGAAAGCCCATGCTCAGGTCTAAATATAAATATAGTCCTAATTATATATATATATGAAAATATGTACTTACCCTAAACTTAACATGACCATGCCAGTTTTTTTGATGACAGGCATTGATATAAGCACATCACTAAAAGAACAAGAGAAAGAGATTGTGGATTAGAGATGCAGCTGGAGAAAGAAATAGACGTGAATTGAGAAAGAGATAAACAGGAAAATAAAGAGTGAATGAGAGAGAGAGAGAGAAAGAGATAAAAATAGAGGGAGAGAGAGAGTAAGGTAGAGCGAGTTATTTCCAAGGGAAGGAGATAGAGATAGAGATAGAGCTAGAAGTAGAGATAGAGATAGAGATAGAGATAGAGATAGAGATAGAGATAGAGATAGAGATAGAGATAGAGATAGAGATAGAGATACAGATACAGATAGAGATAGAAGTAGAGATAGAGCTTGAGATAGAGACAAAGACAAAGAATTGAAGCAGCCTGAATTCATGAGAATCACATAGAAGAGCGATATTTTTTTAACTTTCCTTGCGTTTGGTGTGCGTGTACACATACACACAGATGTCAAATAAAAAGTACTAAAAATACAATGAATGATTATTGCCTTCATCTATGCTGAATCTTTAAACAGAAGCTTCATCAACTTGATTTAAATCAAAAACTGATTTATTTTATTTCAATATTTTCATTATAGCCCTGGAGGGTTCAATAAAAACCAATAAAATAAAAAATAATACAATAAAATTAAATAAATAAATAAAAATGCATTTTTATTTTACAAAGGTGACCACAGCTTGATTAATATTAATTTGAGTTCAAACAATATTCAGTTAAATGTAATAAAATGGCCGACAGCGCTTTAGAATTGATAGTTTTTTAATTATATTTGCTTTGATGAACAAAAATTATTATTAATTATTTTCGCTGACCACAGCGCAAATACTTTTTTGACATAGATAAGACTCACAGCGGACTGCTTGGCCTGCCACGCCCACTGTGGTATCCAGCTGGCCACGCCCACATTTCAATCTTGACCCGTGAACAAATAAATTAATAACGACTGCGAAAACAAATGCTGCAAAAATAAGCAAAGCAAAACATTTTTTGTTTTTGTACAATGTCGACCAGAAATTATATTATTTTTTTTTATTCGTATTTATTTCTCTTTTATTTTTTAATATTTTGTTTTACAAACATTTCAATTGACGGGATTTGTTGCTACGGACAACAGCTTGAGATGCTCTAGAAGAGATTGAATATGGAGGTGAAGAGCGTTTTTATGATGATAATGACGTTGTTCACGAGTTTCGGGCATGGCATTGGGTATAGTGAGGGGGGCAGGGAGGGAGGTCCATAGGTCAGATGGCAACGAATATTTTTGGACATAATTTGCTCAATCATTTACATAATTTTCACAGCAACTGCCGCTTGCCACGCCCCCGTTTTGAAGACCTCTCCACAGTTTTTCAGCCCCCTCCGCCGGCTGTTTTGTTTTTTTCTTTCGTTTTGTATCTCGTTAACGAAAAAATGGAAAATATTCAACAGAAAAACAAACATAATGCTGCTTTGGGCTTATGCGTGTCTCTCTCTCTATCTCTCTCTCTCTCTCTGTGTGTGTGTGTGTGATAAGAGCGTTAAGGAAATTTTGGTCTTGCATACTTTGTGGCCACGCTGCCGACACACACATAAACATAAACATATACATATATGTGTTCGAAACAAAAATAATTGTGTTTACTTTGTCTAATGCGATCAATGGGCCCCGATGACATGAGCGTGTTTGTATCAGCCGGATGACTTGAGTGGATTTGTGTGTGTGTGTGTGTGTGTGTGTGTGTGTGTGTGTGTGTGTGTGTGTGTGTGTGTGTGTGTGTGTGTGTGTGTGTGTGTGTGTGTGTGCGCCCAATAATTTGGATACAGCTGCACATCAACAAAGTATGTTTGAGAAATTTAATTTAGCATTAATTTCCCAAAGTCAAGTTTAAATTTAAATCTAGCGCACGCACAGCTTCATATTTAACTTTGCAGTGTAGTGTAAAGACTTCGCACTTAAAAATGTGACCAAAAATACAAGTCCCGCACTTAAACGTTAATATATCCCACATCTAAATCTTTAACTTGAGGAGACGCGCTTGGACGGCATCTTCAGATGTATCGCGCTCATGGACAAGCTCAATGACATGTCATCAACTGCGTCATGTATCATATCATAACTGACACAGACTGACACACTTCGCTAGGCTACATCTTCGAAACAGAAATAAGCTTAGGTTAAGCAACTGAGCACTCGAAGACATCGTTGCGGACATGCCATGAAGAGCGTCCTGCAAGACAACTAGCCAGACAGGTAAGAAGAGTTATTTATGATAACTAAGACACCTGACAATGACAACTGCAACTAATGCCTAAACAATTGCTAAATAGCTTGTGTGGCAGCCCTTAACTCTTTTGGAATTTGCAATTTAATAAATTTTCACATGTCAAGCGGAGAACTTCATTTCTCAAATGAATTGATTTTCAGATCGTTTTTCTCTTGTTTACAGTTATAAATCAAATTTTTAATCTTTCGTCTGATATGCCCTAATTCAAATTCCAGAAAGAATCTCTCTGTGCAGCCAACAGCTTATGCGCTTGCCACAAAAAAAAAAAAAAAGAGTCGAATGCCCGATGCCTTTTACATGTTCTGCTGTCTCTGTCACGGCCCCCAGACTGGCAGGTGTGTTGTCCAGACTAGGTGACTAGCTCCGGATAAAGCACCGAAAATGGCTACCTGACTGACGGTCAGCCAGCCTGCCTGCCTGCCTGCCTCTCCATGACTGGTGGCAAGAGGCAACATTTTGAACATTTCAATCAGAGTCCAGTCCAACGACGCTCGGTCGTTGCATGCCTCAGTTCGGCATGTGATGCAAATGCCTCAACTGGACTGTACTTGATGCCACCACGCACATGCTGCCTGCCCCGTGCACAATGCGACAGCCAACACAGTGGGCATGGAGCTGCTGCAAGCCGACAATTGGTTTAAAATTTAACTTTTAGCTCGATTTCAATGTACCGAATAGTTTGGAAAATTCGTTTGCTACGTTTAGCCAATTTGAGAGTGCCCCACACAGCGTGCTCCGGCCAACCCTTGCGTGTGACCTTCGACCAGCGGGGCTTAGGCGACCAACAAAAAATAAATGAATACCAAAAACGAATTCCGTTGAGCTTGTAAATTTGCGTCAATATTTAAACAAATTTCAGAATTTTTTTGTGTATTCCTATTTTTCTTTTATTTTTTTTTTTTTTGATTGCATGCAAACCACTCGAGTCATTTGGCATGCAAACTTAATTACAATTTCATTGGGCTTGCGAAGTAGTTTTCTGCTGGTCGTTCTCGTGAAAATAAAGCTAATTCACTTTGACTGGATAAATATTTGAAATAGAGCCGGCGATGTGACTTACTTATAAGGCATATATAAATAAATGGCAAACAGTTGAAGTGTTCAACATGACGATGCCCCAACTTGTTTGCAAATTAAACTGTCACCCCCTCTCTCTCTCTCTCTCTCTCTCTCTCTCTCACTCTCTCTCTCTCTGTCTATCTCTCTCTCACACTTGACACAAATAGAAATTGAAATTTATTGCAACAAAATGATTATTTAATAATAATACTCATAGACAGGCTCCCAGAAGGCAGCCAGGCTTGACAAGATGCCACTGCACTTTTCATAAATATGCATATGAGATTGGAAGTTCTCGCCCCTGCCCCAGGCTCGGCTCTTCCTCTCCCTCTCCCAATCTCTGGCCCAACCCCGAGGTACGGCCTCGACTTGATTTGTGGCCCTCTGTCTTCTGCTGTGCTGCTGCTGCTGCTGCTGCTGTGTGGCATGTTTGCAACTGTAATTGTGACTGTCATGTTGCCGCCTCGTGTCAACTCACAGTTAGAAAATTGAAATTTATTTGCATTTTTGATTTGCCAGTCGTCATAAATATGCACACGGAGAGTGCACAAACAGAAAACGAGGAACTAAGTTAGTGGCATTCGGATTTGATGAGATTTTTTAATGAAGCTTCATCCTCATCGTCATTTTCAGTGGAAGCCAAAGAAGTGGCATTAATTGGTCGGCACCCCCCTTCTCCCAACTCCCTATCTCATGTCTCTAGCTAATGTTCCTCTCTCCTCCCCCAACTCACCCTCTCTCTCTCTCTCTCTATTTTATACTTATGCTCAAATTACACGACGGCGATAAATAATGCAAAAGCGAGCCTGAAAATCGCCAAGTTCATCAAAGTTGGAAGCCATTCGAAGGCCGTGTGTGCTCTGATTGAAATCGAAACCGTCAGGATTTTCTTCCTCTAGCAAAAGGATTGCCCAGTGTCGTGGCAAAGAGTGCAAGATACTTTGACATGGCTTAAGAGTTCAATGCGTCTGGGCTTACCCATGCAACTAGCATTCAAAGCGAAACTAAGCACTGTGCGTGCAAATATTCTGGCAGACACATAAAGCTGTATTGAAAATCTATGCATCGGTTGCAAGGTTATAGCAGCTACTATAAGAAATTGTATTATTATTTGAATGCAACCACTAACAGCTATTACTAGGCTTTGTTCGAGCCCTATTTTATTGACTTTGAGCCAAGAAGAGGTTTCCATAGACCCTTCTTAGAATGCACTTACATAGAAACAAGGTAGCAACAAAAAATAACTTAACATACTAATGCCAACTGGGCTATGTGTAGTTCAACAATCAATCAGTCATTTATTTAGTCAATCAGTCAGTCTGTCAATCAGTCAGTCAGCCATTTAATCATTCATTCAATCAGTCCGGACAAACAGCTTTTTATATGCCACCCCATTAAGATTGATTGTGGTTCGTGTAAAGAGTTGCATTAAAATGTTCAGGCTTATATATATGTATATGTATATGCTATACCTGTGCAGGTGCACAACCTCTGTCAGGTCAATTGGGAAGTTCAAAATCCGTGTTGCACCGTGTTGTTCCCCTTGTGTGCCACTATAAATATATGTATTTATATACATATATTCAGAGAGAGAGAGAGAGAGAGAGAGAGAGAGAGAGAGAGAGAGAGAAGCACGCATTCCTGGCTGCCAGCTTGATTGACTGCACGTGCCCGGTTTCATATCTTAGCCTGGGAAATACAAACCACATTCCCCCTTGCCACACATAGTAGATGTATTTATCTTCAGGACTTTTGTTCTATTTATCTTATCATGCATCTTGAGAATCGAACGTTTGGCTTTCATTTCCACAAAAGCTGCGCGTCACTTAACATCATTTGTTTCGTTTTGTTTTTTCTCCCTTTTTCCATTTCGGTTCATTTTTTTGTTTTACCGGCAGCTGCTGTTGAGCATTTCACCCCGCTCGAAAGGGGGAATCCCTTACGCTCTATTTCACCCTCAATCCCATTTTCATTGTGATTCTCAACTGTGTTTGCCCACACACAAATGTACGTGAAAATCATAAATTACCCCGAAAAAGTATGCAACATAATACCAGAAATTTGTGTAAGCGCATCCCCCCGCCCGCCGCCCTCTGCCCTTTGCACAGCTCCGTTCACAGTTTAGTTTTTCTGCACCCCAATAGTGTGCAGGGTGAAGAAATAACAACCCTAAGCGCATTTGCTTTGCACTCAGCAGAACCCAAACAACTGTCAGGATTCGCAGGTGGAGCTGTTGCTTCTCGGGCTTCTGCTCCCGATTCTGCTTGTGCATAAACTGTTAACTAACGTTTGCTTTAAATGTTATAAATAAATAAAATAACTGCACAAATGCTGCTTTTGTTTAGCCTTCGCTTTACCCCCATACAGCTTTATTTCCATTTCATCTTGGGTTTTTCAAAAACATATTCATTACTAATGAAAATTGCCTGGTTCGGTTAGCCTTTGGGCATTCTACATATTGATCTGAATTTACATTTCCAGTTATTGTTTGCTGCAGATTTTCTTTGTCCTATTTATTTATTTTTTTTTTTCTTGTTACCGAAGGTAAATTGGGAATACATATTTGAATATGCCTAAATACGCCTTTGTTGCAGTTAGATTTGTTGCATTTACAAGCAGGGTTAGCATCCGGTCTAGCCGGAATACATATTCGATTTGTGGTCATGTTCGCCACTCAGAATAAGCCCATCAATTATTGAGAAAGCAACAAAAAATACAAATTATTATATTATTTATATTAGAACTCATGCCAATCGAGGCATTTATGGATGTTTTATAGCAATAAAAACTGAACTCTATGATAGAAAGTGAACTCTTTGAAATAAATCTCTATAAAAATGAAAAATTACTCTACTGGGCTGTGAAGCGTAATAATATGATATATGGGTTGTTAAAAGTAGAAAGAAATAAAATCATATATTATAATATTTTAATATATTTCTTGAAGTATTTATTTCCAGTCCAGGGCAAGAAATTAGTTTTGAAATCAGCTAAAATTTAAAAGGGAAAAGATGTAAGGGAATTAATTTTAATAGTTAATTTGATAAGTTAACATTGAATAAGATGAGATTGTTTAAGATATGCTCGTGACAAAATAGTTAATATGTCTAGGAAATCTTTTCAAATGGTCAGTTTACGGTAACACATTCAAATTTTCATCAGTGCTTGGCCTGTTGACCTGGAAAATATGTTTAAAATAAATTTCCATTTCAACTTCAGCAACCATTTGCAGCACAAATCATATAACCTGCAAAGCCTCGCTGAAATTGAATTAAATACATTTTGTTTTTTGTTCATGTTACTGGCTTAGTTTCTGTGTTTGCCACTTGAACAATTTTTCGATTGAGTTGCATAGAGCATAAGCCCAGATATGAAATATAGTATGCGGCATAATGCCTCAATGTTCACATACGTGCATGCATACATATATCAATTGGATTCACAGCTTTCTATCCCTGTTTCAGAGCGACGAGCTCACTAATTGCAAGCGGTGCGTTCAAAATCCAATGGCATTCACAAGAGCAGCTTTCTCTGATGGATATACAAATGTGGCAAAGCCGTCGGGCAG
Organism: Drosophila ezoana; assembly: GCA_035045725.1. NCBI lineage: Eukaryota > Metazoa > Arthropoda > Insecta > Diptera > Drosophilidae > Drosophila > Drosophila ezoana. Next base: position 9,129,997 of record JAWNOU010000092.1, read on the forward strand.
GGGAATATGGGGACGGTTAGGGGCCTGGGGCAAACGCGGACAGCTGGGCGGGGGCGGGGCCGGCACTCATTTAAATTTCATGCTTATTGCCACAAAATAGCTCAGTTGCCTGCAGTCGGCGGCTGCAGTTGCTTCGCATCCTGCGAAATATTTTACATATATCACTGACAAGCGACGACGGTTGAGACCGGGGCCAGGGCCAGCCAACCAAAAAACAAGCTCGGGGAAACACCAAAATAACACCAAGGGACAGCTGTGTGTGTGTGTGTGTGTGTGTGTATGTGTATGTATATATGCGCGTGAGTGGAATGTGTGTGTGTGTGCGCGCTTGGTTAAGCTTTCAAGTAAAAATAGCAAAAATGCTGTCAACATAATAACGAAATTTTAACGCGCGCAGCGACTGACTCGACTCTCGACGGTCTGGCAACGCCATTTCAACGCATCAAGTGATTTTTATACCACGTAGTCGTACATAAACGAATGGGATGATTTAGGCGAGTAAATGTCATTCGGAGTAAATTAATCTAAGCCAATTTGTACAGCAAACTTTTTGATTCTTATTTTTGATTAAAATCAATATTAGCAGCTATCGATTAATAATAATCGATAAACAGTTAATCTGATGAAAGTGGCTATAATTGCTGCTGTATTAGATATATTATATGCAACATATAGTATACGAAAATCCTGCCCTAGACATGCTGCATTTGCAGGAAACAGCACAATCTATTTAAGATACAGGGTATATTCGAGTCTGGCAGTTAGTTGTGTGCCACGCTTATTCGCTTTTTATTGCTTGTGCTGCGCGGAAAATGCTGGAAAAACGTACGGCAAACTAAAAACTGAAATCCAGGAATAAATAAATTGGTGTGGCTATGACGCTTACATGGGACAAGGCAACACGCAACAGAATAGCGAACGCCGCGCTGCATCCTGGCAAGGACACAGTCATCACAGGGGCGCACCCAGCAGCCGGCTGGTAGATGATGTCTGGCCACAACCAGAGCTCAGATTCACCCTCAGCCACACAGCACCAGCACCAGCGGCAACGGCAACGACAACTGCGAGTGCAAGTGCAACAGCTACCAGTTTCCGGGCACTGCTCGTAAATTCGGCATACAAAAAATTAAAAAGAAAAATAAAATGATAAATAAAATATATAAAAAAATGTTGCACGAATAAATTAAATTCGTTTGTAGTGGTGCCAAAAAAGGCGAGCAGCATGATGAGAATGCGCCCAGGCAGCATTTGGGCTCCTCGTGGCCAGTCTGGTGTCTGGCGCTGAGTACATTTGTCTGATTGTGAGTGCATCTATATTTAATAATGCTATTTTTAACGAAATATTCATGCTGCCTGCACTAGGATTTCAATTTACGCATGCATAACTCATGGCAAAAAGTAAAAAAGCAATATTATGGAATGAAGCCTCAATAAATGCATAAAAACAGAAAACGGCGACAATTTGGATAAAGTTGACAGATTCAAACTGCGGTTTTCATAAAAATTAGGTTAATTTAACGTCCAGTTACAGCTCGAATATAATTGATATTCAAATTTTGTCTTTCATTAAATTTAATTCAAATGCAATATCAGAAAAAGAACAACAGGGAATGCCTCAGAGCATAAACATTATAATGAAACAGATGCACACATCAAAAAACAATCAGTCAATTTTAATATGGGGAAAACAATTTTATACATCTCTCAGTAATCGATATTTATCAATTTTGGGTAGTCTTTGGGAAGGGGTCGATACTTCTCGAGAGCATAGCATTAAGTTAATCTGTGAACTATAAAGAAAATTATAATCTTAAGCTGGCATTCTTTGCGCTGTAATCTAAGAGAAATTGGGGGATTGAAATAAACTTCCGGAAGAAATCGATAGATACCAAAAGCAAACAGTTACCTTTATCTATGAATATTATACAAAAACTTGAATCTACAACTGGTATTTTTAGCTGTTAAGTCTTTGAGAAGTGCTAAGAAAATAGGATATATAGATATCTATCGATTTTGTAGCGAACTGCAAAGAAGAATATTATAGAAGAATTAATAGAAGATTGTTGGAAATCGATATAAATATATATCGATATTTTAATATACTACTGATCATACATAGATTGAAATGAACTTTACTGGGGAAGTGCATACAGAAGCTAACATTTTATGATTTTATCTCTTTAGCTTTTATAAGCGAGGTCAGCGCGTTAATATAGACTGAACTATGAACGGACAAAAAGATGGACAAATCTTGATAAATCACGTATGTATATATATGTCAAAAAAGGTGCAGATAAACCTGCTTCTGACTGACAGTAAATATTTGCACAACTGAAGTGTCGATATTGAACGGGAAGAGGACACAACGTTTTCGACATGTATATAAAAATGATTTATAAGCCAGCGCATCAAAGGCTTTCAAGCTTATATCGTTTTTCGTATTTCGTAGCTTCATTACAAAGCTGGGTACTCATAAATATGTGCTTGCATATTGCGAAAGCTGTAAATTAAGCCCTTTAAAAATGCGATTCAATGAAGCTAAACGCATCGCATTGCTGTCGCCCAGGTGACAAAAGTGTCGAGTTTGCGTTGATATGTGATAGACAGGCATACCTAAGCGGAGCTACTGCCGATGCTGCTGCTGCTGCTGCAAACAAGCACAATTCTATAGACGTGATGAAATGCAGCATTGACAGATTTGCAGTCACAAAATGCTTTGCTGGCAAAGGGCATTCCACGAATTTCCCTAGTCCCGATGTGCAGCTCGAATCGCCGCTTGAATGTGCAATTGGCTATGCAACGAGTCCTGCAACAACAACAACAACAGCGACAACAACAACGACAATAACAAGGACAATAACAATGGCAATGAAAGGGCAATAATTTGACACTCGAGCAAAAGTGACGATTCTTTTGCGACTTTCAAGGCAATTGTAGGCAGGCTTCAAAGGACAACGCCTTCCGTTGCCCTTACCATTGCTATGGCTATGGCTATGACTATGGCAATGGACTGGTTCCCCTGGCATTGCCAATTGAAATGAAAATAGAAATTAAATAAAACAGCGACAAAGGCCAGGCCCTGGGACATTGCCGTCGACAGTGGCCACCTGGATTAGCCCGTAGAACAAAGCACAAGCACAAGCACGAGACGAAAGGCAATGCCAGTCAAATATAATTATAGCCATAACAAAATGGAGACGTTGTTAGCGGTCGCACAATGGACTAAGCTGAGCGCCAAGCACGCAAAACAGCCGCAGAGCAAGTGTCAGCAGCAGCAGCAGCAGCAGCAGAAGGGGCTGGAGCAGGAACAGGACAAAACCCATGCCAAATCGGTTGCGCGCTGAAAGCGAAATTATTATCATTTTTAAAAGTTGAGCAGAGCCCAGAGCTGGCTGCTGCTCAGTGCCTGGCTGGTCGTTAAGGTGCCGCTGCGCTTGTTTAATTAAGCCAGTCAGCTAGCTGCCCGGGCCGGGCTGGGCTGGCCTGGCCTGGCCTGACCTGGCCTTGCCTTGCTCGTCCATAGGGCAGAACCAGGCTCAAGGGGTGGCAATGGCAAAGGGTGGGCGCTTGTTTGATTGCCACTCAACTGGGGATTTAAAATATGCGACAGGCGTAGAAAAAGCAATCGAAGCGAGGCGAGGCGTGCCCAGGCGCGGTGTGGCAAGGCAGAGCACGAGATGCCAACTGGAAGTGCTGGATAAACTGTCAGTTAGGGCGCTTACAGCAGCTACACGTGTTGTTGTTGTTGTTGCTGTTGCTGTTGTTGCTGCTGTTGTTCTTAGAACGAAATCAAAGTTTGCCTCTCACCTTCAGATAGTTGTTCAAATATGTCAACAATGAGCGACGACGCTGGTGTACAGCAAAAAAAATTTGCCAGACTCGACGCAATTTATGGCCCCAGTTGACATTTTGTTGCAATAACCCGCAGCAACTTGTACAGCACCAGCAACAGCAACAGCCACAGCCGAAAGGCAGCGGAGAAAACAACATTTTTCATATTTTGCCAAGATGCTGCTGGTTTATGCCCGACTGTTTCTAGCTTTTGCCACCATACTTATATAGCCGCAGAAAAAGACAACAAAGCGTGGTAACCCGAAGAGTAAATACCCTTGCAGACATGTGGCTTAGGAATGGAAATGGGAGCTTTATAACAAAGTATGCCAGATTTGATACTTTAAGGGAATATTATCTGGAAATAAAGATAGTTAAAAACTCATTTATCGAATGATTCTTTCTTTAGCGCTATACAATATAGAAGACCGCATGAATAAGTTGTAAGTTTCGGCAGATTCCTGGAACAGAAGCATCTTTCGCCTACTGAAAGCTTAGAGAATTACTGGCCAAGAGGTATACAGACAGACGAACTGACAGACAGACAGACAGACACGGCATCGTATCGACGTGCCATTTGATGCTGATCAGGAATACATATGCCGGAGATCTCTTCTTCTAAACGTTGCGAATTTCATGAGATATGTCATACACCCTGCAAAAGCGTATGAAAACGAATAAAAATGGGTAAATTGTTGCACAAAAAATGTTGCAGTGGCAGCCAAACTAACGAAAAAACACGTGTTTGTCGTGAGCCATAAAGAGGCAGCCCCAATTTGCCTCTGCTTCGAAGATATTTGCAAGCAACTTTGGCTTGCACTTTCGCTCCTCGTTGCCAAATGCGCCATGTCAGAGCCGGGCCTAGGTCGCGCAGCGCCATTTGGACACAGCCACGCCCATTCAAGCCATCCCGCCCCCCCACAAGCGGCCCCATTCACAAGCAACCTTGAGTGAAAAATATTGTATGCGACCAAAGTTAATGTGTGTTTACGTTTACATTTGGCTTTGCTCGCTGTAAACATGTAATTTTCAACAGCTGCACAAAAGGGGGGGCTTGGCGTTGTTTGGGTCGAGGGGAGGGGGATTGGGGCTGGGGCTGGGACTGGCGCGGACATGTGGCATGGAGTGTGTCGCTTGTGGTGTTGGTCCTGCTGTTGCTGCTGCTGCTGCTTCTGTCGTGTGTTGTGCCACATTACACACACACACACACTCGCAAGCACGCACACACGCTGTGTGTGTGGGCGTTAACAAAGCCACTCGGCTGACTGGGAGGTCTGTGGAGTCTGTGGAGATGAAGACGGATGCGGCAACCCAAACAAACGCAGTTGGACATTTGTTTGCCCGACGCTTAGTGGCGGTTGGGCTGACATGGGAGATCCTCTCCAGCATTGCCCAGGTGAGCGTGTGATTAATTGTAAACATTTAACGGGCAACTGAATTGTGAAACAGTAGAAAAAAATGACAACAAGGGAAAGAATACGGCAGGCAATTGAAAAGCGTTGAATTGTGAATTAATAACTATAGCAGTAAGTCCTCTAAAAGGAAACCAATTAGAATTATTCTTAGAAAAGAAAACTCTCACAAAGTTACGGCAAAAGAAATGTTGCAATTGCAAAAAGAAGCCAAAGCAAAGCTTTAATAAGTGGCTCAGCGCAGTGTTGGACAATAATCGAAAAAGTGTTGAAAAACCATTTTTCTATTATTCGATTGACTCCATTTTCAATATTTCTGGGTTGAGTGCGAAAATGAGCAAAAACAAATTCCAGAAGTCCATTGTTGTTTTTCAACCAATTGGCTTCATATTCAAAGATCTATGCAAGCAGATTGTTTGGTAATTCATTTCAACTGGCTGCAAAATGGATGGAAAATGCATAGGTAAAATGCAAAATTGCAATTTTAAAGTAAAATATATGTTGTACATAATATTATATGCAGTATTTTAAATAGAATTCAGCTGATTAAACACAATTTTATACTTATATCATTTCGATTAAACTTTCAAGTATCAACTATGTTGACTGTCAATAAATTTGGAACACTTAGCTACTTCTTTCAAGTCAAGTTTCCATTTCAGTGACTGGCTGGACGAGGGGACGTGGGGGCGTGCTTGGGCAAAGTGGAGAGCTAGGTTTTTGTTCTCTTGCTGCTTGGCCATGAGGCTTGGCTGGTTTTCTAATGGGCACGCTTATTGCCTGGTAGCAGCATTGAAATGCAAAAATAAATGCGCTGCGATAAAATGCAAAAACAATAAGAATCATTGCCAGACAGTGCCGGCAACCTGGCAAGGACGAAATGGAGCAACCAGCAAGGAGCAGCAAAAGTAACAGCAGCGACAACTTCATTACGCGTGATTTAAGGACAATTGTAGCCGACACCTAACAGAGCCAACTTTTGGCCAGAGTTTGCGTTGCGGGACCTGGGAGCGGGTTGGTGGTGGGTTGGGCGGCGGTTGGGGGGTGGTAGGTGTCGCCGGAAGTTTGCCGCTGACAAAATGTGCGTCACAAGCCGCTCGACACGCCCCCCGTTTGTCGCTTTCGGTGCGTTTTATTTATTTAAACGCATTTGTGTAAATTATCATTTTAAATTGCTGCCAGAGACCGGAGAGAGTGTGTGCGGGAGAGAGAGAGAGAGAGGGGAAGGCAAGCAAAGTGGCAGTCAAAGTAATATATAAATAAATGAATGTTGCTTATACGCAACAGAAGCGTCTGTCTGACATCCTGCGAGTCCTGGCTGCCAGCCCAACCACCCACCCACGCACGCCTCAGCCACCATTTTACTTACTTTACAATGACATTTGCAATGTAATTTAATGAGTCACAATCTTGTTCTCAAACTGCCTGACACTTCCTACAGACTCCACTGACGCCCACACAAGCCGAAGATTGATGTTTGGGTTTGCGAACTTTTAAATGGAATTCAAAAAAGGTTACAAATAACTCGGCCATAATGATAATACGAGCCGCCTCTGGCCAACTTCTGGCCAGTTTTCAGTTCAGTTTTTCTGCTGACCATGTCTCTATTATGATTTTACGTTCTTTTTTTTTTCAGGTTAATTTGTGGGCGCGCGCCACTTGGCAAAGGAAGCTGGCAGCTGATTTGGGGAAGGAGAAGGGGCCACATGTGAAGCTGCGTTGCAAATTTTTGCGCACGAGCGCAGCTGAAGCCCCACAAAGTGGGGCAGCAGTTAAAGTGCTGTGGGGCGGCGGAGTGGGCCAGCGGCCTGGTCCTGAATGCCAAGTAAGGCGGCTAAAGGAGTCGTCGACGTCGTCCTCGTCCTCGTCGTCAGAGGCGGCAAGTAAATCACTTGAGCAGCAGCAGCAGCGCAGACAAGCAGGCCGCGCACGCCGCGCTGCCATTTTGATTTAGCAAAGACTCAAAAGGTAACTAACAAAGGCAAGCCCAGTGCCAGGATATGGCCTCAGTGCCCAGGACACGGGCCACGCAGCAAGTAAAATATATATATATATTTCTCTTAGTTTTTTTCTCTTTTTGCTTGGACCGCACAATTTTTCTTACTTTTGCTCGGACCGAAAGCGTTTTGTGAAAAATTGGCTGCTACTTTTCGGGTTTGCTGTCGGTGCGGCACGTCAGGGCGTCACGTCAGGGCGTCAAGGTGAGCCCCACGGCTAAAGTTGGCGCCCAACGCCATAATGATGATGTCACCACAGAGCCACAGAGCGCGTAATGATGAGCGACTGGCTGACTGGCTGACTGGCTCTTTGGCAGACTGGCTGGCCGTCTGCCTTTGAGAAATTGTAATGGCATGGATTTATTTAAGTATCTGCGCCCAAGGATTGACGCATCGTCATCGCAGGCAACGCAGCTGCAGCACAGATTTGAGCCGTAGCTGATGCTAAGTATTTGCAATCTTTGTGATAAGCGGGCCAGAAACTTTGGCGCTAGCTTAATGAGCTTTTAATAAAAGTCAAGCTGCAACTTGTGCCTTCACACACGCAGCCACCCCCAACACACTCCACACACACACACACTAATAGAGGCAGCGGCGTCCAAGAAAGTGGCCACGCACGCTTTGACAGCCTTGTGTGGCAGGGGCGGTTCGTTGCGGGGCGTGGCAACTCAGCAGGCCGACTGCTGTGCATTTGAGCGCAAAACTTATTTCTGTCACGGAAATTAAATTTGCTCGCTCCGAGCAAAGTGAAGGCCTCCTCTGGCAGGCAGTCTCTGCACAGCTCTTTGCCTAAATCATGCCCGACAGCCAGTAAAAGAAGGCGTTGGCCAAAAAAAAAAAAAAAAAACAACGCCCACAGCCACCGAGAAAAACTTCGTACAACTTCACAATGCCGCCTCGTACTGCCTGGTCGGCAGCGTTGTCCTCACTGCTAAGGCGACAATTATACGCTTTTAATCTCTTTTGAACGTCGCAAACGTGCTCAAAATTCTCAAAATCTTTTCGTTCGCCCGCCCCCATCAAAAAAACAAGTGAGAACTTTGCTGCTGATAGCTGGGCTTTACTGTGGGTTGCTGGAAAGGGGAGTTGGTTGTACGTAAATGAAATAAGCCTACAAATCTATTGAAGAATCTCTTATGTTGGCAGTCGTAAACGCTTGCTGAAACTCCCTATTGGTCATAAATAATGGAAGAGTTAAAAAGATTTCAATATCCTAAAGAGGAAATTAGAAATTTTTGCTTACCTGCGCGCTCATAAAATCTGTTTAAGGGAAAATCAGATAGACAAAGAGTTTATAATATGCAAATAAGTGCAACAGGCAACAGGTTTACACAATAATTTTCACTAGAATGAGAAATTTTCTATAAAACTTTAAGTGATCGAATCATGTATGAATTTCCCATACTGGGGGGCTGGCAAACGGGAAGAAACAGAGCCTCATCCACGGGGTTCTTTCAGCAAAGCATTTTTAGCGTATTTTAACGAAAAACAGACTTATTTAGCAGAATTCCTGGCTATGCCCAGTTCAAATACCATTTACATTCTTTTTCACTCATATTCCGCTCTTTAAAGTGAAACTTTTTAAAATTCACATATTTTTTTTATAATTTAATAATAAAAGGACACCCATGTGCGCATAAAACAGGACATAAATACATCTGACTGGTCAAATGCGCCACATGTGGCAGCTGTTGGATGCGATGCCGGGCAATTAAAATTCCAAAAGCAACTGCTCTGCGCAGCGATTGCTCTGCATGTAGTCTATTGGTCGTATGCATAGAAATGAATCTGAGCCGGAACTAAAGCTTAAAACTCAATTTGCGTTAATTTTACAAAATCTGGCTGAAATTTTTGATGCTGGACGCAGCTGTGGTCGGCTGTGAAGCCTGAGCCGTGGTCGGGGCGAGGCTCGGCTCAACAATTGTGTTGACAGCCGCGGGAATGCGATGCAGCCAACAAACAAACCGCGAAACAAGGCCGCAACAAAACAGGCGCACAACAATGCCAACCGGCCAGCATGGCCTGGCCTGACGCGGGGGGTGCGTTGGGCATAGCGAAAATCAGGCAACAAAAATCCGCCACAACAATCAGGCGGCAAAGCGAGCAGGCGGCAACTGTAATGACAATCGACAACAATTACAATCAAAAAAGCTCAGCGCAGCAACATGCAAAATGAAGGCATCGAGCCGGCCGGCCTGCCTGCCAGCCCGCCAGCCAGGACACCCCATCACCAGGACGAGGAGCCAGGCCAGTCAACCAGTCAGCCACTCGGCCCGGGACCATAATTACCTTTCGGGGGGGCGGCAGCAGCGACAGCAACTGCCACAACATTGTAATTTTGATGTGTTGGCCACAGAGGTGACCCGGGAGGGGTTGGTGGGGAAGGAGGTGGTCTGGGGAGGTTGGCAATGTGGACATTTGGGAGGCAACCATGGTTGCAGTGCTGGACGAGGTCAATAGCTAAAATATTTGCTACATGACAGGTCAGAAAGTTGATTGCCTCATTTATTTTTCAATTACAACATTTATCCCGTCAGCAGCAACAGCAACAATAACAATAACAACAGCAGCAGCAGCAGCAACAGCAACAAGAATAAAGCAACATCAAATTGGTGCACATAAAAAGCAATGCGAGACTAATTAAAAAATTCAATGAATAAATGAGAAATCACAAAACTCATTAGTCGAATGCCAAATGACAAGACAGCAATAAAAAACAGCAACGGCAACAACAGCAACAACAGCAACAACAACAATAATAGTAATAGTAATAATAATAATAATGAGAAACGAAACCAAAACGAAATCAAATGACCCGCAATGAGAACAACAATGATAATGATACCACTACGAACAACAACAAAAACAACTCAAATGCTACTTAATTGGTAGCTGGAGAGCTAAAATATTTAATTAGTCAACTAACGTTTAAACTTTTTAACAAATTAGCTGCTTCAAAGTGAAGAAGCGAACTTGAATACACATCTTCAAGTTAAGAGGTATTTTAGTATGAACTACAAATTGACCAAAAGGTTAATTGGAGTAAATCGGATGAGATTTGACCGAGTTATGGGGTCTATATATGGGATATTTTGATCAAGATTTCTGGTTAAAACAATATCTACCTTTGGCAATTAACGTATATAGTGGACCGATACGGCTGACTCCGATATGCCAAGTAACATATTGCATATATTAAAGCACATATACCACATACATGGAGCATTAAAAGAACACTTAACACGAATATCATATATAATTTAAATGTGGCATGGCATGTCTTCTTCCATAAAAATTATAAAAGCACAAGCAATAATAAAACAAAATATAATTTCAGCATATTTTTCAGCACTAGATTCTCGCATTTATCCTGAAGCACTGACCTAAAATTCCCTTGAAATGACATTCACATATACATAGTTTATATGCATGTAACATGTGTCAACACACTAAAAACGTGCATAAGAATATAAATTTCAGTCACGAAACGCATTGACACTGGTTGGAATATAATTAGTTTGCAGACACTTTAATTGATAACAATTATATTTTCATATAATTAAGTATGACATTTATTGAGAAGATATTTTAAATAAGAAGAAAAAACCATTCTGTGCATTTATTTCATTTGTTGCGGACATTCATCAATTTTTTGCATAGCATGTTCCCCCATCAATAATGAAAAAACCGGGTATTATAAAGTCGTTGACAGTAGAGGGTATATGCGACTAAAAGGGTATGTTGGTGTAAGGTCATCAACAGGTCGAGCAGATGAATTGCTCTCTGTCTTTTCATATGTTGAGTAATTCTTAGTAAAGTTTCTTACAAGTAAAAGTGATGTACAGGGTATCTCAATGCCGAACCCTGCCGGCATGAATATTTTTACTTCGATTTTTTCTGCCGCCCAGTTACGAAACTGTGAAAGAATTTTAAATGTGAATAAATATTTTGCGTGACGGAAAATGAGATAATGTAATAATATTAATTGCTGCTCGTTGTTAAATAGCAAAGACAATGGCCGGAAGCAATTATTTGAGTAATTGAATGGCAAGCCGTAGAAATAATTTAATTAATCGAATTTATGCACGGACATTAATACAAGTGCCAGCCAAAAAAGCCGCCGAGCTATACAAATGGGAATCCGTTTGTAAAGGCTTCCATTTTAAATTTAAATATTTAAATTAAAGTCAACAATAAAGATCTTTGAATAATCAACAAACTGTCAAATAGAAATATTTGGAAATACTTCAGAAATAGTTTTCCAAATTGACAGCAAAAATGTTCTCACAAATATAACGAGAAATATTTGCATATTTATTTGGAGCTTTAACGAGTTAAGTTCATTTCAGTTGACGTCGCTGAGCTTGATAAACCATAAGAAAAATATTTGTTGAAAAAAACGTCAGGTTTTTTGTCTGTGCAAATTCCATAAATTGCTGTTAAAAGCTTTACACATATCAATTTGTTTTCCGATATAAAACCTGTGTTAATTTTGACAGATATATCCGCGCAGAAGGGTTGCAAACAATTAAGTATTCCCCAGCATAAGCTGCTCTTCACAGCGACCTATTGATGCTTGTTTTTCTGGGATTTGGGGCATGCCAGGGAAGGGATGGGATGGGAAGGGAAGGGCAGGGTGAGATGGCCATATAACCCAACATATCTATGCCTAAATGCTAATATCAATGTCTGACAGTTGGCTTTCAGTTCGCGTTGCGCTATCGGGTCTGTCGTTGATGTTGCCGCTGCTGCCACAGCCACAGCCACAGCCGCTGCCGCTGCCGCTGCCGCTGCCACTGCTTATCCGGCCCGGCTTAACTGTCATGCAACTACAGACAGGGAGGCAAAGTATCTATGAGCTGGCTGTTAAATGCTGAGCGAGAGCGGCAAGCGATAGAAGTAAATGCGAATGCGAATGCGGATGCGAACGTCCGATAGAACTGGGGCCGAGATCTGTCTGTGCCGGGCCATATTAGTGGCAGCTCTGGCGCGGGGCGGGGCGGTTCGGGGCGGGGCTGCTGGTGCTGCGGGTGCGTTGTTGGCTGGTGACAGCAGCACCACCAAAAAAAAGAAGTGAAAAATAAATAAAATAGAATGCTAAAAATTCAATTTGCAAAACGTTATCCGTGGGATTTACATAAAGCAGTCATTTTGAAGTTATACGCAGCCCGAATTGGGACACACTTCTTATGCGTGTGTGCGTGCGAGTGTGTGTGTGTGTGTGTACGCAAGTGTGTATGCGGCAACTAAGAGAACGTAGTGTTACCCTCGTTGAGGCCAAAGCTAAACCCACTGCCATGTCAATAACTTTGCTTGTATTAGTCCATTTGAGTAAGGCAGGATTCTGCTGCTGTTGATGCTGCTGCTCGCATCGCTCGCCCTCTCAGCGTAATTCGAAATTTTTTACTGCGAATAGACGATTGAGTTTGGGTTGCAAATGGAAAGCCATCAAATTTATTGAAATCACTTGCTGCTGCCTCGACGCGTCGTCCTTCATCTTCGCTCACTCTCGCCGCTGCACTCCTGCGAGGAGCAAATGCCGCATCCTTTGCTTTTTGCAAACATCAAATCACAGACAGTAAAACCCCAAACACACACACACACATACACACACACACGCATAAACATAAACGTAAACATAAACAGGCGCAGAGCCAGGCATCTTAGCAAATGTCCTTTTTGGTCATGCGGGCGGTCGCCTCATTCTTTCAGCTCAACTCATTCCTCATTCCTCAATTTCGGTGCTGTAAATTCTGTTCAATTTTCGTAAAAGTTTTTGCTTATCACAAGAAAAAAACGATACAAGGGGGACAATAAATAACAAATCCGAATAAATATCTAAGCAAATAGTTTGATAAGTAATAGCGCACACTCAGCAAAAGTGGACTTAAATGTTGTCTATCTCAATTGTTGCTAAACAAAAATATATATATATCAATTTTTGTCCAGAAGTAATTTGGCTTTTCTGCAATGCATTTGAGTATATTAAAATATGCAGCAGCCACAAAATTTCTAAGAGACGCGGACAGCTCTAATAAAAGGTCAGAGTAAAGATTTCTTGGCTAATGAAAACGGAAATTCTAACATTTGACTTTTGCACGTTTTCGCGACATAATAAAGATTTCACGACTTTTGACAAGGGTCGCACGTGCGCAATATAAACTTTAAATAAATAATTTAAATTCAGTAACGGTTGAAAATTTAGCAAGCTGTGTTTAGGGAATAGCTCAAATGCCAAGGCAAGAAATATGTGTGTATAACACATAGATTTTCCATGTCAAAATAAATATGTGACAAACACATCAAGCATTAAAGTAGTCTAATTAAATCTATCTTTCGCTTATATTTAAATACTTGGACTCCTTCTCTCCGTCCAGGGGCGTAACACATGCATTTTCTTAAAGGTCCTTAGATATAAGTGTGTGAGCCGTGTAAGCCAAAAAGTAAACCGTTTTATAAATATAGACTACATTGATCAATCAAGTTAACAAATAACGAAGTTCGTTTGACTTTTTGTCGCTTGTCCCTTGAAATATGAATATGGCACACGTATATATAATAAGCTCATCTAGAAAGCCCTAGGGCGAGACGATTACCTCATTCACTCCCCTATGTATGAATTAGATAGAGGCCAGCTGAAAGCGGCTTCTGTGACCTAACTCAAATGCAACAACTTTTCATCAACTGCAGCCAATTCCTGGCCAAATTCTAGACCTGGACGACATGCTGTTAATATTGTATCTGATATTTTTCTCACATTTTATACATTTTCAAATATATCAAATGTTTTTGCCATAAATTCCATACCTGGTGAGTATGAACAACAGATTAGAAAAATACCTGTGTCTCGCCTCCAATTTATATACAAATACATACATATATGTATTTATATTGCCAGCGCTTCGCACAAGCACAGTAAATCTTTGCTGTTGTCTCTGTCTCCATCTGTGTCTCCTATCTCCTTCCCAGTCGTGACGTGTTTGTCGCTCTGTCTCGTTACGTGTGTCCATTTGGCAAATGCCCGTCAGCCGTCGTGTGAGCCATATGTAAAGCGAGGTGAGGAATCAATAAACTTTCTAGTGGTTAGCAGAAATCTTCGAGGTAAATATTTTGCAATGTTTGCAGCTGACTCACACCGCACCGCTTCTCTTCTCCTCCCCTAGCTGCTGCTTAACTCACCTGGTCGACTTCTGGCGTTTGCTTTTATCATGCAATAAAAATTCAATCGCACACACGTTGCCTCTGCCAGCCCATTGCCCACGCCCCAGCTGCGGCTGGGACACAAAAGCAATGATAGTTATGTGAATACAAGAAACTACAAGCAACAAGGAAAACAGGAGCTGAAGCTGTAGCTATAGCTGGTTCTGGGTCTGGGGTTGGGTCTGCTGTCCCTGCACAGTGCTTAAATATTCACATATCGCAAATTCAATTGAACGCAACGCACAGGACACAGGACATTGCAGTTAAGCCAAGGCAATGTGGCCAGCGTCGTCCATATCCTACGCAATGGCAAGTATAAAATGGTGTTGACAACAACAATGGGAATACACACACACACAGACACACACACACACGTACACGCACACACAGACTGACAGATACACACGCCCTGAACCTACGAGGGCAGGAGACGCCACAAAACGTTACTTTTTATATGTTAAAAAGGATTTGCGGTTAAGCCGATTGGACAATTGGAAGGACACTGTCTCGCACTGGTTGCATTCGACGCGCCGCCACGCCCAAGTGTGTGTGTGTGTGTGCGTGTGTGTATCGGCTGAGCCACAGGACTTACAGGCTAGGCAGATAACATCTGCACATATCCTTGGATTGCGCTAAGGATTGGACCGGCTAGCCGAGCAACTTGTTTGTGTTACTAATAGGGATCAACATTGGGCAGCCTCTTGAGACGACAAACCCAGCACACAGCATAGAATGACACGACGGACTGGCAACTGGCAACTGGCAGCCGGCAACTGGCAACAACAACGGAGCAATCGCCCAGGTGTGTCCTTAAGTTTTGTAAACAACACACATCCTTGGGAGTGAGAGCCGGAGACCAGAGCCGTCCACTAATAAGCATCGATATTATGGTGTGTTATATGGGATATATTGCGTATACGCCACGTATAGCAATTATTGGGTAAGCGAGAAATAATCGCATCAAAGTAAATTAAATTAAAAGTTGCGCAGCATTGCGTAAATCACGCCCATACAGGGGCAAGTCACGGCCGTGTGGGGTAAGGAGATGGAATGTGGGGGCGTATGATGCGTAAGCGGCACATGTTGAAATTCACTTAAGTATTTTTCGACTGCGACCTGCTGCTGCTGCTGCTTTTGCGTAAAAGGCAGAAATCAAAGGAAAGAAAACTTTTCGTTAACGTTGAGGCAGCTAAAAAATTTGCAGCGAACGTGTTCGTAAAACTGGAAGGAGACGTGGGCCGCTGAGGAGGCGGTAGAAGCAGGGACGGGGGGCCAGGCAGCTGCTTTACGTGCGAGTCACTAATACGACGACCAAAGTGATTTTAACGCAATGCAAATGTAGAGAGCGTGAGGAGCGGGGGGAGGGGAGGTACGTAAGTGTATGGAAGGATGTGAGCAGCAGGCGATGGGTGGGTAAATTAATGGCTCTTAACTTCATGTTTACAAGACGAATGTGCGCTGGGCGAGAAGAAGGCGTCGGGAGGGGGGAATGGGGCAGCTTGTGTACATGTGCAAGTGCAGGAACATGTGCAGGCACAGGCACAGGCGCTGGCACGTCGCTCGCTCCACTCCTGACTGATGAGCGTATGCAAATGCAAAGTTCAGTTTGACGTAGTCTGATGACAAGCAAACGAAAGGCTCTGTGAGGATTTCGCGGCACGCCTCTAACACACTCTGTCGCCGGCTGCAGTACCGAATCGGAATCTGAAGCTGAATCTGACTCTGATGAGCAACTGTGCGACGCAGAGCCGATTAAAAGTTACCACGACATCGTTCCATCACAACGCATCACATCGCATCAGAACACGCACAGCGCACACAGATCCAGCAGCGACATTTTAACTACCCTTTGCTTATGTGGGCATGTATGTGTGTGTGCGTGTGTGTGTGTAAAGGCATTACGTCAGGGCTGCAAACGGAACTAGTGCCGAAAGAAAATTGTTTAAGAATTTGAAAATGCCCGAGCTGCATGCATTTCTGTCAAATGATCAGTTGGAGTTTCTGCTTGGGAGTCAACGTTTGAGAGGCACCGTTTGAAAGTCATTGTTTGACAGTCACTGTATAAAAATCACCGTTTGAGAGTCACAGCTTAAGAGGCACCGTTTGAGAGTCATAATTCGTGGCAGAAAGATGACTGTCAATATTTTTTTTTGGAATTTTAAGCCCTATCATTTATGGGACGAAAAGCATTTGCACGTGGGCTCACTTAGCAAACAGTTGCCAGCCCTGTGAAAAGTTCACTTGTCATGGCCCTATACACACACTCACACACACACAAAGTACATGTGTGGGTTACAGTAGTTCTTTGGTGACCTCCCTTCTGGCAGCGCTTGGCTTCCACTTGACAACCGCCATTAGAATAGCTGTAATAATTATATCACTAATGTGCACTTACTATTGTTGACTTGCGACCTCTTACCGCGCCGTGCCACGCCCACAGGCCGTAACTTTTTGACGAGATTTATCAGTCAGTAATACCAGCCAGGGGGTGCGGTCTGGCCCCCGTCCAACCCCCCGTCCAACCAACGGGGCGACAAGTTATGTTGCTGGCCGGAAGGTAAATGCGTTATTTCAAATTTATCGACGCACTGGGAATGTTATTATGACAAAATCAATAACAAATATTGACTGTCAAAGCGGGCGGAATTTAGGAGTTCGCTTTGTGGCTCTTTAAAGCGCCACCTAGGGGCAGGAAACCCAAGCGACATTTAAATATAGCGCCTCGCCAGTAAGTCCTGAGCCCTGAGCGTCAAGTACGCATTGAATCAGACGCTAAAATCCAAAGCCCATCGAAATTTATTTATATATATATATATATAAAGATATATATATTTATATATATAGAAAACCATTTGAGCGACTTCAATGAAGATGAAGGGCGGCGGGTGGGGTCTGAGATGAAGGGCGTGGCGCGACCATGACTGATGGCAACAGCGACAGCATCGCTGCAGTTAGATAGACAAATACAATGGGGATGGTAAATTGGTGGTGGGGGCTGCACATAACAAGCTCAATCAAAGACAAAAAGAAAAAAGCATCAAATCAGCACACACATACACACACAAACACACCGACAGAAAGCTACACCCCACACACTCACGTACACTTAGAGAGTGCGCCGGAATAGTAGTGTGGTGGGAGTACGAAGGACACGCGATTGGATCTGTATTGATATAAATTGCTGGAGCGACTAACGCGAATTACAGAGAACGCGCGAGTAGCGCAGGCCAAGAATGCGGCAGGGCGGTTGAAAGGACCAAAAGGACTGCCACGGCGACGGCGACGGCGCCATTCAAGGGACCTAAATGCGAACGAGACGTCAGCAATCATGGTGAACAAATGAAAATAAAGAAATAATAAAATCAAGCAGCATATTGATTGATTATGCAGCATAAATAATGAATTTATATCTGCACATATTTATTTCGAAACAACTAAGGCTTAAGACTTAAACAGCCGTCACAAAATATGCCAGGAATTTAACAAGGGATTAGCTCTGACTTCGGGACAGGTGTGGCTGCTGCTGCAGGTCTTTAACTGCGGCTCATTAAGTGCCACTCGGCAGCCTCTAAATTGTAATTTATTTGACATTGCGCATACGCCACGTGAACGTAATGCAAGTAAACAATCTGATTTCCAGCTGTCTTACCGCAATGATTAATTGCTGTATTTTCTAAGTGTGCGAGTGTGTATGCCTGTGTGTGTGCGTGTGTTGGGGTAGGCAGGCCGAGCATGTGGCATGGCGTCTCTTTTATTTATTTGCAACGCAATGAATTCGAATGCCTCGCAACAAAGGGCATTGCCGGCTTCTTTTGTTTGATCTTTCGGCAAGTAACATGGACTTTGACAATCGACATGCTACCAACATGCGCTGCATTATTCTCAAATACTAAATAGACTTTAAGACGTTATTTAATTAAAACTAAGATGAATATAACGAGCTGAGTTCTATTAGCAATGCCTAACTTTCCACTGCTAAAGATTTCTGGAAATTTGTTTTTGCGCAGAAAAGTATGCTACAACATTTTAAAGTTATCTTACTTTCACTTTTGTGAACAGGAATCATGAAATAAATTGTTTAAATGCTTTTGTCCAATTATAATTAATTTTTTTATATTGAAATACAAATGCATTTAATATTTCACATTTTCCAAATACTTTTTGTTTAGCAATTTTGTTTTTCATCATCACCTCAGCTGTTGCTTAAGTGTATTTAGCATTTGACTTTTGAATATTTAAAAGTTTTCCTTTCGCTGAGTTGAGCTTAAATTTATGTGTACCAGCTCAGCGATTTATATTTAATTAAATAAGCAGCTAGCATGTGTGTGTGTGTGTGTGTGTGCGTGTGTTTAAATGTGTTGTCATCTAAATAGGATATGCGATAAGTTATGCTAAACTCGAAGAGACTGCAGACGTTCAAGTGTCTTGGGGCGTAATTTATGCATTATTTTCCACTTAAATACGCCCAGCAGACACGATTGTAGTATTTGTTGTTGTTGTTGTTGCTCTTGTTTCAGCTGCTGTGGCTTGGTTTATTGTTATTGCCAGCCGCAAAACTCAGGCAGAAGCTAGAAAATTGCATTGCCATCGAAAGGATGTGCAGAATATGTTGTTGTTAGTCCGGTTAGCAACTTGATTAAGTGCTGTCTAATCGAAAATGCATGAGTTATTTGCATAAATGATTAGTGCGGGAATCGAGCGATATAACAGAAAGCGAAAAAAAGAGGGCAGCAATTGGGCAAATTAAATGAAAAGCACGTTAAATCCACACAGACAGCGCGCATTGTAATACATGTGGAGTGGAAAATTGGCCAACGCCTCGCCTCGCCTCGCCTGGCCATGTGATGAGAGAACGCCAACAACAGCACTCCGCACGCCGCATTCCTCGTTTATTATTGGCCTTGGCCAGTGCTCAAAAATATATATTTCGTGGAATGTGGCAAATTGCTGGCCAGCAGCGGCAGCAGCAGCGGCAGCAAATGTTGAGTTGTTCCGCGTTGCGTTGGCTGATTCGTTTCCCAGTGGAGTGCAAGTTGGGTTGAAAATTAAATACCAATTTTTGGCCAGCTGCCGCGTCTGCTGTGTTATTTTTGTTTGTTACACAGCTGTTGCTGTAGTTGCTGCTGTAGTTGCAACATTTCAAATAACATTTCAACTTGCCACACAGTCAGCAAGCGGCAGGCAGACAATGTGGCAGCAACAACAACAGCGAACAGCAGAAGGAGGCTGGGACGACGGCGGCGACGACGACGTCGACGACGACGACGGCGACGGCGATGACGGTATTTATTTATTTGTATTTGAGCGCGCAGCTCAATTACGTTTAACGCTTTTGACGTTTTACAACATGGCCTGACCAGCACAAACACACACCTACACCAACACACACAACAACACTCACACACAATGCAGTGGGACCCAGTGGGATTCCGGGGGCATCGCTGATTGCGGACAGCTGAGCAGCAACCCGAAAAACTGGGCAACTGGGCAAGTGGGAAGCGCGCGAGTTGCTCCAACCATTGGCCCCGGCCCGGCCCGGCCCGGGCCAATAGCAGTCGGCGCCAGCGTTTGGCCAAGCGATGCGCAACGAAATTGTTGGAATTTCAACCTTGTTTCTGGGTGTATTTGGTTGCGCTTAATTGGTTCTGTCAGCGGCAGCAGCGTCGACGCCAGGGCAGATTAAAAAAGTTCTCCTAAAACAACATTAGCAGGCGAGCAGAGCAGCAGGCGGCGCAGCAGGCGGAGCGTACGAAACGAGCAGCGGAATTTAAAGTATGTGTCTGTACGCGCGTTGGCCAAACAATTTGCTTAGTTATTGATATGAGAGAGGCGGACAGAGCAGTTGCAGGCGGGCGAACGGACGAACGGGCGGGCGGCAACCGGGCGAGCGGACAGCACCGAAATCCTTGCCATGCTGTGAGCCACTTCATTTCCGGGCTTCCGTTTGTAATAATGAGAGTTTGCAGTAATCTCGCGAAATGTACAATCAGTGGAGCAATGTGTACGTAGGTAGCGGGTCGGAGGGGGGCGAAGGGACCGAGTGGAGCGACCAAATTGCCGGGCACGTGAACAATGTGCCATTTTTTCGATTTTGCTGAATTGGGTTTGCAAGTATTTTCAGTTCAGTGTTTAGCTTTCCTTTTCAGCCAGTCCCAATGTCCTGCGAGTGCGCTCAAACGTAGCTAAAAGAGTCACGTACACGGCAGCCAGCAGCCAACTGAGCACAGCTGCCGCCAGGCGTGTCCTTCGTCCTGCCGTCCTGCTTCTAACGTCCTCTGCGTGCTATATTCTCTACGCTTTACAGTTTTGCACTCAATTGCTTATGAAATTAATAGGATATGTCAGTGTTTAGTATTGACCGGAAGTAATACAATTGATAAGGATTATGTATGTCCCTCTCTCTCTCACACACACATACACACACACACTCCGTGTGTGTGCGTGCGCTGCTTACTGACCAAACCAGCGACATTGATTGCCCAACTGGGCGTATGAGTGATATGGACATCAGCTCAAGGCGATGGATAATTGCAGAGTGGGCACACACGCGCACACACACACAGGCACGCTCACACACACACACAGGCACGCTCTCACACACTAACGTACGTTAGCTGCGCCACATTAGCATATATAATGCAACAACCAGCGGGCATTCCACGTGTACCCCCGCCCCCCATCTCTCTCTCTCCTCTCCTCGTCTCTCTTGCCGCCTGCCGTACTCGCATTAGATATGGACTAATTATGCCCTAATTGCGCACAGGAATATTCATTTACTCACGTTGGTTTCATGTTTGGCTTACTGTTGCACATTAAAACAGGTAAACGGGCGTTGAAAAGTATTCGAAAGTGTGTAGCTGTTGTGACATATTTCATATTACGATATGTACTATAAAAGAGTTTATCTCTAAATTGTAATTAATAATTATATAAAGAGAAATCTTCAAACTGCAAACTATTTTATCAATGTTCTGAGCTCAAGTTAGTTTACGTTACCTAAGCTGATCGATCTCCTAATTATTGGATCTTTAAAAATTTTAAATGTTGCATTTTTTTATAGATCGGGGCCAGAAAGTCCATCTCTATTGTGGATTTTGGCATCGGCTGCGGCTGCGGCAACCGTTTCGATTCGCAATTAATAATTCAGAATTCTCATTATGTTGAGCCCCACGCTGATTGTGCGACTGGTTACCTGCTGCCTGTTGTTTTTATTTAAATAATTTAATTGCTTTTCGATTTGTTTACAAGTTGAAAATGCAAATTTTGCATAGGCCGCGGGGCAGTCAATTGACTGCGATTTAAGGCCCACCCATAGTTAATGCTCTTTCCCTGTGCAAATATGTGGGCACATTGTGTGTGTGCCGATAATAAAATTAAAAACTGAATGAATGTTAAATAAATAATGCGGTTGCATACTTTAAATGCGAGCATTGAAATTGCATTAAAGCATCAATGCGAACAACATCAAACGCTGCCCACAAAATCCTTTGGCCTCAACAGTATTTACATTTGCAATCAAGTCCCTGCGCTGCGACCAGTGCCTGGCGGCTGCTTATATAACCACATTAGCCAAGTGCTGGGCCAAATCCAATAGTCAACAAGCCACAGAACGCCAAGGGCCAGCTTGAGAGTCAAAGCAGCGTGGCCAATTCAATTTGTTTGTCTCACTATCAGCCAGCGCGCCCGCCCAGCTGCCCCCAGCTTGGGTTAACTAAATCTTTGGCTATTCCCCAGTTGCATTTGCAGCTGCTGGCCCCCGAAAAAAAAAAACTGAAATGCGGAAATTATTATTGGTTTTTCGAGATGCTAACCCAAAGATCCCAGCGGTAAACTCTCAGCTCTGCGCAATGATGAAGCAAGCCAAAAACTTTGCTGGACTTAACTTTTGCCAGAGTAGCAAGCAGCAGCAGCATCAGCAGCTCTGCCCGCTCTGGCCCATTGTCTCCGCACAGTAGTCGATCCAGAAAACTTTGCTCATGAACTTAATGCCGGGCGGACTGCTCCGATGTTTGGCTGCTGCTCAGCTGCATTATGCGTGAGGCAAGCCGAAGCTGCTGCTGCTGGCTGCCCCAGGGACAGCCACATGAGCAACAACAATAATAACAACATCGAGCTGAACATCATGTTGCTGCTGTTGCTTGTGTGGATGCTGCGGATGCTACTGCTGACTTTGGGCATTATTCTTAAATCCGATTCAATTAAAATGCAACCAACTTGCATATGCAATGCAATTTAATTAACGTCGCTAGGGGATTTTTGTTTGCGGCCCCAGCCGGAGCTCTGTGCAAGCGCTTGGAGCTGTTGCTGCCAGCTCGGACCCCGGTCAGACTCAAAAAGCATATAAATATCCAGTGAGGCGTGTGTGCATGGCAGCATATCCTTCATATCCTTCACTTCATTATGCAACAATTATGCACAGCAAAGCATGCGTTTAATCTTTTGCCCCAGCCGCACATACTTACTACACTCACACGCATACACGCTCACGCATACACGAGTGCTTGCATACATGCATATGCACACAAATATTCATGCATATGCCAGAGCAGCGTCTCTTGCTGCCTCTTTTCAATTTAATATGTCTGCGTGTGTGTGTTGTGTGTGTGTGTGTGTGTGTGTGC
The DNA here is from genome assembly GCA_035045725.1 of Drosophila ezoana. Classification (NCBI taxonomy): domain Eukaryota; kingdom Metazoa; phylum Arthropoda; class Insecta; order Diptera; family Drosophilidae; genus Drosophila; species Drosophila ezoana. Next base: position 9,153,058 of record JAWNOU010000092.1, read on the forward strand.
GTTCCTCTTATTGCATTTTCTGTGCGATTTAATACCCATTTAAATGTAAATTTGTATACGAAATTATCTACGTGAAGAAATCTTCAGGTTTTTTAATAACATTTACCCACAACGCAGCCGTCTGTTAAATACAAAATGTACTTATGTATGTGTTCATATATGTGCGTCAATTTGTATGTAGTATAAGTGAGTACACTTAAATATATTTATTTATATTCAGTTTTTGTTCCTTTTGTGCAGCTGCAAACGAAAAACTTTTAAAAGGCATTTTTTAATTGAAGTGTACAACTTTTAAGGCAATCTGACCTGGCCTGGACAAACAAATGTTACAAAAATGTAAAATTCCAAAAAAAAAAAAAGATCAACATGAAAATATAAATATAAATTTCTTAAGCTAGTTGTAAGTGCATTTTAGAGTCTTAAAATAAATTCAAGCTAACAGATTTAAAATGAAAGAGCAAATATTTTTGATAAACTGTCAACAGCCTAACAAATTAATAAAATTGTCTACACATCTAAACTAAAATGCTCTACCTTGTGTTGAAGGGGAAGCACAATGTAAAATAAAACTAACACGAAACGAGAAAGTAAGTAAGCCTTGTAGACAATTGCCGATATGTGGGAATAGTGAATAACGCAAATGCTGAGTTTGAAAACATCTTGAAAAAGAGAATATTTTGCCATATAAGAACCTACGTTTAAACCGATCGCTCCTATGACTGCAATATGATATATTCCGATGTTAATAAGATATTCAATATATTTAAGGCATAATGAAACAAATATGACAGCTATATGATTATGTGGTCCGATTCGTCCGATTCCGACATAAGTATTGCCGGCAACAGAAAGAAGTACCTATGCAAAGTTTCAGGACGATACAGACATATGGACAGACGGATGGACGGATGATGCTGATCTAGTATATATATACATATATATTATGGGGTCGAAGATGTTTCCTTCTATGCGTCACACATTTCATGACAAAAGTTTAATATCTCAGCAAGGGTATTAAAACGAAGAGTTTATGCCATTTTATGCCCAAGCTTTAATTTCATTTTTATAAAAAAGTATTTCTCCTTAGCTCTTCTATTAGGAGAATATTGAAGCTTCGTAATAACTAAGTATAGTCAAGACAGATTGAGAAACACAAAAGTTTTCTATACAAAAACTTACTTGTCGGACCGGACGATTCTATCAGTAGGTATTTATGATATAGTAGCGTAATGTTTATAAGATTTTGAATATGATCGCTTTTGGGCGAAAGTGCAAAGTAAACGATAATTTAAATGGAGCTCAAATTACGCAGCTTAAGTGAAGCTCGAATAGTCTCCGCAAAGGCATTTGCGACGAACTTAACGAAAGATATTTGAAATAGTCAAATAAATATATTTTTAATGATTTAATAATATTGAATCAAAATACTTTCACGCCCTGACAAAAGCAGAGATCAAATAAAAGGCCGTCTGAATTGCATGCCCTCCACAGCTGGCAGCACATTTTTTGCATACTCCAGCTGAAAAGAAAGGTTTAATAAAGTGAAAGCAGTTCATGAAATTGATTAACTTGGCATAATTAAAATTGCCGAGCACAAAGCCCGTGCTGCAAGGTGTGAGTTTTGTTTTGTTTGCGCCGAGCGCATTTTTTGTAGTACACAAAGAATGTATATATGTATGGGCATCCAGAGCATAACTATAAATCTGAAAATCTAATCAAATGTCTGACAATACGGGACTATAAAATGCTTGAAGAACTTTTTTGAACCGAACAACCAAGCGACCCGTCCCGACCCGCGGCACATGGAGAGACGCTGCTGTGAAATGTTTTTATGAAATCGTCAACAGCTTTATTTGTTTTCAATGGCAATATTTTTGCAGACCGCTCTGTTTTTGTGCGGCGCACAGACACACACACACACACACACACACACACACACACAGATACTAATATAGATACATAGATACAGATACACTAGATGGCTACTATTTTGGGCAGTGCCTGGCTTTTTATTAGTTGAGGCAGCTTGCGTTGAATTGATTTGTTGTTATCGCATTGTTGCGGGCAGATGAATGAGGGAGAGGGTGGCGGGGGCAGGGAAGGGAAGGGAAGGGAATGGATCTCAGAGCATGGCTGTTGAAGGGCTCTGGCCGTGGCGATGGCGTGTGGCATCAAAATTGAAAATAAAAGCAACATCTGCGCTGTCAACAAATAAATCAGCAGACAATTTCATTATTTGACAGTAAACGCGATAAACTGTACCGAAAATGGAGACAACGTGACCCGCAATCGTTGGGGTTTGGGGCGCAAAATAAATAGCCCCCCCACTAGCCCCTGCGCCCTGTGAATGCGCCTAGTTGCTCTAGTCACGCCCTCGACAAACAAAAAACAAATACAACAAAATCTGTAGAGTTGTCGCCTGTTGACAGCGCCGAGATTTTGGCTGGCAAGTTTTTCTGAAGTTGGCCCTGGCACACACAATTAGCAGCTTCCTCTCGACTTGCTTTATTAATTGAGCTGCAAAAGTTGCGCCCGAACGCGCCCCATAAACGTAAACGTAAACGTAAGCGTAAGCGTAACCCTAACCCTAGGCACAGAGTTCGACCCACACATACAGGCGCACACACAGGCACACACATGGGCACACCTAGACCAGGCAGACACATGCCGCAGGTTGGATTCAGAGGAGATGTATGGAAATGTGTGTGTTGTGTGTGTGTGTGCGGGTGTGTGTGGCATGTACACAAAAGTTGCTCCTGAAAGCGGTTGCGGGTGGTGCAGCCAGCTGGGAACGGGAACAAGGCCCAACCGCAGCAAATGAAAGTAGCGGCTGGCTGGGATTGTGGCCATAGCAAGAATGCAGGAGAGCAAGAGAGAAAGCTAGAGAAAGGAGGGCAAGAGCAAAGGCCAGAGGCACGTGGAGCTGGGAGCAAGTGGCTGGCATAGTTGAAATGCTCGAATAAAATTTCATTAAATACACCAACATACTCACAGACAAGTGCACGCAATTATGGTAAGACAGTTAAGTTTTTGATTGTGGGAATCACGCATGAGTACGCGCACCAGCTAACATACACACACACACACACACCCGCACACATACGCACTGCCATAGTTTTTCAACAACAAATTCTGAAACTCAACTCGTGCCAACTCGCCAAGAGGCAAAAGGACGCAAATTTTCATTCGTTGCGGGTTTTAGTTTTAACAATTGCCTCAATTTATGTCTCAAAGTTTTCAGGCACAACTTCTGCACAGGCATTGTCTACACACACGCACACACACACACACACACATGTATGCATGTGTGAATGGGTAGGTGTGTACGAACTGGGCGGGGCTCCATAGTCAACTACGCGTGTAATAAATTTCAATGCCTTGTCGTTTAATTAATGATAACAAATGGGGTGGAGCTGCCGTTGGGCGCTCTACACAAAGCCAGCTACTCTATATGTCGTTTCAGTAACAGAATAAAGACACACACACAGACACACGCATACACACACACACGCATGGCGTTAATTCAATTTAACAAATATTGACATATGCTAATTCATATAAATGTTTGTCAAGCCCCGTCGTCTAAGACCAGACCTCAGCTCGGGCATAATTGATTGTAAAAATGGCAAAATGAGCCGAATTAAAGCGCAATTATTTGCAGCTGGCATTAAGCGATGTCAGTTAGCATAGCACTTAAACAGGATTTAGTGGCGCTTAACTCCATACACCACATATAGTATAATATCCACGCGTATGTGTGTGTGTGTGTGTGTGTGTATCGCACATTAATCATATTTCTCATTACGACTGCTCGTTCGCAATAGTTGCTTGTCAATGGTATTTTGTTTAATCATAAATTGCATTGAATTATAAATAATCGATCCATTATTAACAGAAATGCCAGCGAAATATACGATTTCAATTAACTGCCATAAATCGGGAGATTTTCCGAATGTTATGCTAAAAATATGAAATTTTAGGAGAAAAAGGGAAACGCATTTCTTTCTACATATTGGGCATTTATAATCCATATAATACTTCTATCTGTTAGGCCTTTGGATTAGACAATAGTCTATCTTTACACTAGCCTGTGACCTTAGTTCGAATTCTCCTTATGCAGTTGCCAAGGCCAAGTTCAGCTGTAAAATACCTTTAAAGATCCGTCAAAATTTTCGTCGAATTCCTGCCGAAAGCCGAGATACCAAGGTTTTAGTATTTGAAGAACTTGTTATAGCCTTACGATCTGTAGCGTAGAAATGTTGTCTGCTGCCGGGGCAAACGATTCGACCTCCAGGGAATTTGTCGCCCTTAAGGGGCTCGGGTAGCTCGTTTCGGCCTGATTTAAGTCCCACTTACAATTACAGTGGTCCGATTGCAGACGATGCAGCTCACTTACAAGGGACAGTCTGTGGGCTTCAGCCACTTGCTATGTTGATGCTCTTAGTGCATTGTGTGTGACTGTGTACGGACCCGAAATCTAACAATAATTTGGCTCCAACTCGAGCACAATCAATGTCTATACAGTCTGGCAGAGGTGGAGACACACTCTATTCAGCCAGCACGAGGCAGGAGTACACACACACACGCACAGACTCCTCCCATTCAGAACGTTGTCGTTGTCGTACTCATTGACAGCATCTGAAGTTGATGGCCGGCACATAATGGCAGACTAATGACAATAATCGCCTCGCTTTTTGCCAGGCTACACACACACCAACACACACACACACACACACACACCCGCCCGACTAAGCAGTTGGTAAATTTATGGCCAAGGGCAATGGCAGCTTCAATGGAGGCGTTGGGCAACAAGGACGACAACGCCGAAGACGACGACAGAGGCCAGCCGGTTAAGTCTGGCTGAGCACAGCAGGACATTCCGATTTATAAATGAGTCGTGCCTTTATGAAAAATATGTTAAATTATTGAGCCATAAAGCAAATGCCTCAAATGAGTGTTTAGCCAAGAGAGAAACGTAAAGCAGGGTAAGTGAGAGAAATGAACTTCCAGTTGCCAGTCAAGAGATTGAAGGTCGAGCCGGGCAAAGCACTTTATTAAATTTAAAATCAACTGCATTACGTTGCAAACGTTCGTTTCGTGTTCATGTTTTGCATGTCGCCATACTACGGCGCATACGTGCCCCGTGGGCGCACGGGTTGGTTGGTTGGTTGGTTGCCGTTGGTGGGCGTGGCCCCGGGGGTTATAGCGTCGCGGCGGATATGCGGCGTGCGCACCATTATTGCACCATTAAATTTGTAAGTCAAGCATTTTAATATTTGGGCCAAACAATGCAAACGAAGCTAGCAACCTACAAAACCAACTGCGTTGTCCTTGTCGTCGCTGCTTTGCTCCACAATGCACGCGATTCCCCCGGCATGTTGCAGCTCCCATCCAACCCCTTGCCACTCCCCGTGGGACTGACTAAAGGAGCAGCGCTGGCAACGAGCAGGCAGCGACAAAGATATGCAATTTCGCATATGTACTTATATCCTAGCGACATGAAAAGGATCAATTGTGGCAAAACGAATTGCATACGAATGCGCTGCCGTGCATGAGGAGCAGCAGCAGCAGCAGCAGCAAGCTGGGCCAAGCGGGGGGACAGGCGGGGGTGCGGCAACTGGCGCTGCGACTGGGGGCAGCTCTCGAAGCAAAACGACAAAGTAATCCCGGATTTGCATTTTATCGGAATGTGGCGACGACGACGACGACGACGATGGCGGCGCTGCTGAAGCCTGCAGCCAGTGCACAGTGGTTCAAGCGAGCAGCAAAAAATTGTTCAAATATTTGCTTATAACTATTCAAAATATTAAACTCTATTTAAGTTAATAGAAAATAAAACAAAGGGAATTGGGGGAAAGTAGCCAATAAGTAAAATAATATTTAACTGTATGGATAAATAGAAAGAACCTAGTTGGGTGTAGTGTACTTTCATATTTATATTATACTTCGATGTTTATCGAAATGGAGAGAAATGGGAGGTAAAATCGAAAAAAAAGAGAAGTATTCATAACCTTTATAGATCATACGAGAACCTACATACGAAGTTGGGGTTTTCGGCTCTTATAGTTTTCAAGTTATGCTTTAAAATCCATTCCTCGAAATCGATTTCTATCGATACTATGAGAATTCTCAATCGGTTTCCACTCTGCAGAGGCTACATACCAAGTTCAGAGTGTGTGCCTCTTATAGTTTGCGAGTAATGCTAAAAAATCAATATCTCAATGTCGATATTTATCGATACCCTGAAAATGGAAAGAGATACCGCAAAAAAAGGTTAACTCGGATTCCAGTATGATATAGGGGAATAAATATTTCAAATTTAATGTCTCCAGCTTTTATAGAGCGGACATATGCACATGACTCTATCGACTTAGTGGTCGACTTATCGATCTGTGGACTTAGAGTTGTATTGTACACATTTTGCACATTTTTATTGCAATCAGTCCATGAAAAACTTGTGTAAACGTTTTTAATAAACACAGCTCTAAAAAATTGATTGCGTAAAACGAGTTTTTGTTCTTATATTTTTGCCAAATACCTTTGTCTGTCTATCTCTTTAAAAACAATAAAACTAGGCTTCCAAGTACTTAAACTGACAAACTGAACTGTGATCGCATGCAACAAATGCTGACCCCAGCTTTGCTGTTTAGTTTTTCAATTTCCAGCTATTAGTTTTGTGTATTTTTAATCCAAGTGGGACTTAATGGCATTGTGTGCATAAGTCCCAAGTGAACTTGTATGTATTCTATTCTATTTGAGGACCAGTGTGCAGTGTGTCTGCAGTAGAAGCAGCAGCAGCAGCGGCAGCAGTACGTTCTTTATATCTTGCGTCTTGCTCTTGCAGCAGTTGCTGTCTCTTTCCGAACGTAAGTCAGTCATTTGCATGCGTCGCATATTTGTCGTTACAACAGCCAACTGTTTGTTATGCAATTGCAGTCGGGGAGTTGCCACAGCTCAGTGTGTGTGTGAGTGAGTGTGTGTGTGTGTCGAACGGCTGCTGTGTCGCATTGTTTGTTTTTGTTTTATGCATGTTTGCAGCGGCAGCTTATTCATATTACATAAACTAACTGCGCGCGTCTTGCGCAACGAATCGAAACTGCAATCAAGAGGCAATGCCCCAGTGTGGCAGCCACAAAGCCAATTGCTGACCAGCAGTGTGGAAAAAGCTGTACTAGCTGTCGCTGTCGCTGTAGCTTTAGCTGAGGCCAGGCGCTTAGCAGCCGCCAATTGGCAATTGGGTGCTAATGTGCGGCGCCCGTTGACAGATGTCTTATCAACAGTTTTGCGATTTGAGCAGCAAATTTCGTTGTGTTGTTGTGCCACAAATCGAAACGGCAGCCAGGCTGCTAGTTATATTTTGACACTGCCGTGCAGAGAGTCACACACACACACACACACACACACACACTCACGCACTCAGGCACTCACACACACAAACGTGAAATGTGCGATTTACCAACTACGTGACGCTTTTGTTGGCTGCGAGTTTCGGCAACAGTTGCCAATGCCAGGGCTTCATAACCAAAGCCTCAGTTCGGGCAAAACTCAAGCACGCACACACACACAAACACACACACACAGCAGGGCAAATGACAGTCAGTTTTGTTGTTGCTCGCATTCCAACTTGTGCCGCACATTTTTTAACATTTTGGCGAGAAACGCATTAAAATTTGTTGCACGTCGCATAAATGCTGCGAGTGTGTGTGCGTGTGAGTGAGTGTGTGTGTGTGTGTGCTGCAAAGGCAAACGAACGCCCCAAACGAGCAAAAGGGTGGCACAGGGCACAAGGACAGCTGCCATAGGAGCTACTAGAAGCGGGCAGGCTGGCAGATTGGCACACACACCTAGCCCCAATGCCAATGGCTGGCCACAGGAAAAAAAGTTTTTGCTACGCTCTGCACTGCAGGCAAATAAATTTGCGGATACCGAAAACCAAAAACAGCACATAAAATCACAGCTCGTGAGATTTGCCAAGGTATTGGAGATGAAAACAAGCAAAGGCCCGAGCATCCTGTAGCTGTCAGGCTCAAAATTGCCAAAGACTTTAGAGTGAAAACTTTTGGCAGAGAAAAAGTGAAAATTTTCTCATTTAATTCACAAGAGCCCAAGGCCTTCTATTGACAGCCAATAATTGCATACGTGCTCATTTAGAACACAGGCTCATCAGACCTCAAATTCCATTCCAGTGCTAATTTCTAAAAGCTGTTCTCATTCTGGAATAAGTACGGACACTCGGCCATTGTGTATTTGGCAAGCAATAAGAGCCTTACTGGCCAAATATGAAATCCTATTGACTGAGCACAAATCATGCAAACATAGTTCGAAGAGAAAGCAATATTGAAGCTCTTACAACGCAGTTATAAATTTATTTTTCGATAAGGTAGAATTTTGTTTATGGCGAGGCTGAGAACTAATTTTGAACCAACCCGGTCTCAATCTCTCTGATCTCTTGGGTTTACACCCATGTTTTATGGCTCTAATTTTATATTTATCTTACATAATTCTAAGTTCAATCTGAATATTCTTTTATGCAAAGCTTCACGATAGAGAAACCATAGTTTCGGTATAATTTGTATGCACTAGTTTATAAATTTTCAACATTTATTTGTATGCTGATTTTTTTAAGTGGATATATATGTGTTGTATGTGGCTTTTGCTGCTTGGAGAGCCACAACATAGCTCACTGGGCATTATCGATGCCATTTATTCAGTTCACATTACACAGCGCTGAGCTCGGGCTACTTATTGATGGAGCCAGCCAGCACAACTTGCACCATCTTCATATCGTCAGTCATTAGAACAAATGGTAGCTCATCTGGCGCACCGTATTTGCCAATATCTGGAAATAGTTACAGACCCCCAGCAAACTCGCATGCTAAATGTGCAATCTGAGGCCCACTAATTGCAGCGCATTCATCAGATACGCACCCAGGCAGACAAGGCGATAGACCACGACAGCTGGCTACGAAGGCCTCGCTGGCTGTTCCTTGGCGTGGCATGTGTAGACTCTGTTGCTGTTGCTGTGATTTCTATGGCACGGGTGGGCCAAATGAAAGAAAATTGTAAATTGCTTTTAATTAAAAGCACAAACATAAACACCTGCTGTTCTGTTAAGCCCCAGCTCCACTCACGCACACACACACGCACTCTAAGGAATAAAACAATAGACGGAAATGGAATCGCATCGACTACGAATATAATTCCAGCAACTGGTTCCACCTTCCGTTTACCAGGCCAGACCCCTTGCCAGCTGCTTGTGTCCCTTGATTCTAATTCTTATTGTTGTTGCCGCTTTCGAGGCACGCATTAATAAGCCCAGCGCGTATCGTGGAGCCAGTTGAAGCGTCAGCTGTTGGCCTTTGGCTCTCCTGTTGTTACTCATACGACGCGTGTGCTTTGTTTTCTGTTTCGATTTAACTGTACAATTTGCTCGGGCCAGTCTACGCTCATTAGATGCCTTCGTATTCAATAGCAATACAAATTGCATGCACTCAGAGAAAACAGTGTCAAGTATTTACATAAGTCCAACATTACAGGCCAAAATTAACTACAGCGTTAAACTATATATATTAAGGCAAATAATTATATGAATATTAATAATGACAAGGAAAATGACATAATGAAAATGATAATTATAATTCATTTTGTTCATTATATAAAAAGTCAAACAACTTATTAAATTATAAAGAATAATAAAAATCAAACTAACAAAAGTTTCGTAATTATTCAACACCTTTTCTCATTAGCCTTCATTTAAACAAAACACAACCAATTTCCAATGCACCCCGTTTTTCTAGCAGTGCAGCACACTGGGCAATACCGATTCCTATAAAGCTTCGCTGCTCTCGTTGACTTGTTGCCACAATGTTGCTGGCGTCAAGTGCGCCACATGCCGCATTTGCATGCAACAATCGAGGGGGCGGGCATTGGCAGAGCAAACATTGCCTTCGGTGCGATGCGGTGGTGCTGGCCTGCATTTATTGCATCCTACATCTCATGGAGGGCCTCGGTTGCGCAGTCTGTCTCCGTGTCGGGCTCAGTTTGTTGCAGTTGATTGTTTTCGTGCGGCTGCCGCACCGCAAACTGTGAAAATGTGAAAATGCATGAAACAAAAATTGAATATCCAGCCGCTGCCACCGCCGTCGCCCGCCACATAATGGCAGCAGCCAGAACCAGCAGGATGTTGCCTGCATCTTCGTTTGTCCATGCCGCAGCTTCAGCGGCTGCACACAGATTCCTTTTGTTGGCCCTGGAGTCGAGCCGAACCGCCTCAGCCATAAATAATGCAGTATTATTTTCAAATAAACTCGACGCTCTGTGGCTGCCTTAGGCAGCTGGCCCCACCCTACTTGGCCCCTACACCTCATCCTCGCCCCTCGTCCTCGTCCTTTTCGCCTGCCGCCAAATGATTTTCACACATGAGGAACGTGCAAAACTGGCCATAAATCTTGGTGGCCATTGCGTTTTTTTGGCGGCCTCGCCTCTGTTTGCCTTTGCCACATGCCCTTTTTTGCTGCCATTTTCATTGAATTTGATTCGCAACTGAACACACAACAACAACAACAACGAAGGTGGATCTTGGCATTGTTGTTACGCCGTTTTACATTTGCAAGTGAAATGTTTTGCGGCCTGTCAGCCAATGCCCATTGAAGGCAGCTGCTGTCGCCGCTAACCAATATGCAATTGTTGTTTTCCTAGTCGTGATGCCAAGCAGATGCCACGCAGCACCAGAAGCGAAAAAGCCCAAAAAAAGCCAAAGTATGAGTTTTGTATTAGGGAGTGCCCTTTCCGGAGATACCCTGTACGCAACGCCACTTTTATATATATCTCTCTATGGCTACACACTGAACTTTGTGAAATTTTTTGAGCTTAAATGTGGCAACCAAGTATTAAGATCGAGATGATCGAGATGTTCGGGGAAATGGAGAAATGTATCTTATCTTATATTACGAGCTCTAAGATATGCTAAGGAAACCTAATCTTTAAATGGATTTGTATCAATGTGGGAGCAAGAATTCGTTATTTTAGGATTTGCCTCTGCAATTGACGCGTTCGACGGACGAACAGATGGATAGACGGACGGATAGACAGACAAACATGGCTTAATCAACTGATCATACAGATCAAGAATATATACAAGCTTTATTAATGTATATATATACTTATATGCATAAGCTTTAGAAGTTCGACAAAGCCTTCTACTGCCTGATACGCCTTTTTACCCATAGAGTATAGGGTAGAAGAAACTTAGCACGGACGTGCGACCTACACGAAGCCCATTGCGTGGGAAATAAATTTGAAAATACGTATAAGGCGCCTTTCATTTGAGAGTGAACAAAATTGTAATGTTAAAGGATATTATTATATGCTTTAAAAAAAACGCAAAGCGAACTTTTTCTTTATCCCCAAATTTCATAACTTTATAGCTTACTCTGTACTCAATTTTCAACATTTTTATGCAACTATTTATTTTTGCTTGAGCATAAATAAAATAATAAAAATAAATATATGTTGACATGTTTGGTAGCATTTTTATTAGCCTCAATCGGGCCAGAACAGTTTGTGTTTAGACTTGTTTCCCAGTTTTGAAGATAACTAATTGCAAGATTATATAATACATTTGGTAACAGGCGGCTCTTGTGTCTAAAGCTGGCTTAGGAACTGGAAAAACTAAACTAAACTAAGACTTTCTCCTTTTTCCTCTCACTCACGCCCTCGATATTTCTTACTCTTGTTCACATTCCCTCTCTAATGCTGTCGCTCTCTCTGTCTCTCTCTTTCGCTCCCTATCTCCCTGTCCCTAATTATGAATTTATCTCAGAGTCACCTCCTTTGAATAGCTTCTAAATTTCGATGACCTGACCTCATATTATGTAATTTTTTAATCTTTATCTCAATTGCATCCTTAAAATTCACTCTATAGTTCCTAACATGCCAACCCATTCTTTGCCACCCTCTCTCTCTCTCTCTCTCTCTCTGTCTCTTTTGCCCCCTTTAGAAGTCACAGATTTATAGCAAGTTAATATGCTCATTTCACCCATTTCACATGGCCAAAGAGGGCATAAAAATGCACTTGTTATAGTTGAAATGCTTGGCTCTGGTCCTGCTACTGCTACTTCTACTGCTACTGCTACTTCTGCTGCTACTGCTACTGATGCCCCCGCAACGCCTTGCTTCTTGCCACTATGTGCTCCTTCTAGCTGGCACACGGCAAATTATTAGTTGAGCATGTGCCAAAAATATTGCTGAAGACGTTGCCAGTCCACCAAGTAAGCCCCCGCGACCCATGTCCCTTGCCCTCGCGCTACCCTCCCCACACAAACCCTCTCAAAGCCTATGGCATTTCTATAGCAGTTGGCAGTAGGTCGCAAAATTTATGGCCGTTGTCTGTCGCGGACAAAGAACATCTTTGAATGTTGTATAACTTAAGTGCCAGTGCAAATTTTCTGCCACTTCATGGCTCGCATGGAAGCACATGCAGGGAATGCAATCCTATGCCGAGTGCCACATATACATATATAAACCTCAGTATATACCTATATATATATATTTGTATATACGTGTGTGTTAGTTTTTGTTACCACTTGCATAGTTTGTGTTTTTTTTTTCCTTTATATTTTTAGCGTTTTTCTATGGCAGCAGTCTTTATGAAAAGGCATTTGCAATTTGGCGCTGCCTGCGAGTGGAGATACTTTGGCAAATATATATGCTCTTGACTATTTCTACAAAAAAGAAATATACGATAAAATTAAGTCTTAATTGTCTACGGGCAAATTATGCTGCAAGGTGTTATAGAGAGAGAGAGAGAGAGAGTTGGTTGAGTGTGGCCTGTATAGATAGAATGTATGTGCTGGGAGCTCAATTGGCCGGGCAGTTAAGTGCAGCAACAGCGACCACAATGACAAGTGGCAGCAGCAGCAGAAGCAGCAGCAGGCCGCGCAGCAAACATAAACAAAATGCAATAATACTTAACATGGCAGCATGGTGACCATGGTGCACAGAAACCAATCCAAGGCCTCCGCCTGTGTGTGTGTGGGCATTGGGTGAGCCGATTATGGCCAACACATGTTCACTGGGCAAATGGCAATGGCAACGGACAGCCGACATGGACATAAACATGGACATGGCCAATGCGCCGGATAGTTGGCTTAATTAAGCAGAAACAATTGCATATAAATATATAAAACATCGTATTGCAGCTTGAAATGCAGCTCGAGATTTGGGAGCACATCATTTGTGTGTGTGCGTGCAGGTGTGCGTGTGTGTGTGTGTGTGTGTGTGTGTGGTGTGGATTAATTCGTTTAAGCCCATTAAATTGTTATTGTTATATGCTGTTGGTGTATTTAAAACATATGTTGACTATTTGTAGCAACATGAAAATTACACAAATCGTTAAATATTTGCGCTGGGTACGTTTTTTTTATTGTTCGCTTCTTTTTTTTTTTTGGTCCCCGTTCAAGTCCCAAGCAATGGACCCATAAATTTTGTGGTGTCGCGCAGCCATTTTACCTGTGACATTATTATTGCTGTTGCTGCTGTTGCTGTTGCTTTTTATTTGTTTGTCGTAATTGCGGCGACACGAAAACAACAACAACAGAAAGAAAAAAAAACGAAAACGAGACACAGGCCCACAGAGATAACAACACAGGAGCAACAACAATGTGCGGGCCCATAAAAATTTAATGAAAATTAAAATGAAAATAATTTGTGTATTTAATTTAATTTTATGATGCCCCAAAGACTGCAACAACAATGCCAACATTTGCTGCGAACGTTTTAAATACGCTTCAGACGCCTTGATGAATGCGCCTAAAACTATGCAACAGATCATAAATCAAGCGCATAAATTACCATCAACGATGTCGGGCAGGGGATGCAGGGAGCAGGGGCAGGGGGGTAAGAAAAAGAGCAAGAAGCGAAAGCAGCCCAAGGGCAAGACCAAAGGCGACCCTGGCCACTTGGCGACAGACGCTAAGATGGCCTCGTCCAATGACAGCAAATGGAAAAACAATAAACCAAAGTTCTTTGGCCTTGTTGTTGTTTGCGCACACAACAAAAATAAAATAAAAAGATAACAATAACAATAACAATAACATTAACAGTAATGCTAACAATAACATTACTTCAAATTTAATTTAAATTATTTAGCCCGCACACAGCCTGAGACTATGTGCCCAGCACAGTCCACAGATACATTTCGCCAGTCGACGAACTGACAACAATTGCGAGATGCGTATCGCAAAAATTACCTGCAATACTTGGCCACAGTCCGCCATTAGCCACAACCACAACAACAACAACAACAACAATATGTGTGTGGTCACATAAGGTTAGCAGCAGAGCCGGCTCCAACAATGTTGTGTGGCTATATCATTGGAGTCTATGGAGGGCGCCTGGCAAATGGGCAGTTCGCGCTTTAGATAAGATCAAATCTCATCAAGGCTAAACGGAATTGCTTTAGGGCTTTCAGTTTTGGGTCAACAAAATTGTAGCTAATGACATAGTCAGAGTATGTAAATATCTTGATCTGAAACAAGTTCAAACTAGATAAGTTTTTCAATTGGCTTAATTATGCCCAACTTTTGGTAGCAGTATATAAACATTAGTTATACAAATCTATAAACCTTTTGATATGGTACATATAGAAAGCTCCAAGCTCTTTATTTGTTCACTAGCCGGTAAAATATTAAAATCTTATGCTATAGTACGTTTAGAATACCCTTTTAAAGAGTATTATAAGTTTGCCAGTTTTAAACACACTAAAGATATATAGATTGAGTTCTTGAGGCCTGACCTGCCTTTATTTGTTCTCTTAAAATTCCCAACATGTTAAAGCTTGGAAAGACTGATAAGTCGCCTTTTAAACAGCTGCTGCTAGCAAAGTCTCTCGATAAAGGCTTTTTGGCATAGCTATACTGACAAGCTGCGCGAATTTTATTGTTTATACTGTGCAAAACAAATTTAACTAAACAACAATAAATAGTATTGTCTTCAAGCGTATTTAATCTTCGTTGAATTTAAACGTTTTTTCCTATTTTATTGCAAGCGCATACAACAAAAACCTGTTAAATAAACCATATGTTTAGACAATTCCCCCACTGCATCCAACTGCAATTAGGGTGCACCATTTTCATGTGCTGTTAATTTCCTCTTTAAATGAGAAAAAACATTTTCGCAGACAACATGACAAAAGTCATAAGTACTTGGAGTGAGTTGCCCTCCCCCAAAAGCCCTCCCATGCGTCTCTATTGCTTTTCCATTCGTATTTCCATTTCCGTTTTCATGAGCGGCTCTGCATTAGCAATTCAAATTTGATGTCCGCCATTAAACTCATTAACTGCACACAGATGCAGAGGCACGAGCCGGCATTAGTTCAGCGCGGGGTGAGGGCAACACACTAGACAACACTCGACATGGCCAGACGCAAAACAAAAAAAAAAAAAACTAAATAAACATTAGGCAAAGCCAAGGGTGAGATGCACTAAATAGCAGGAATGTTAAGGAGAAGGCACCTGGAGAAAGCACCTTTAATGACTGCAACCAACGATCGAGACAAATGAAGAACTGTCTTCATTAGCAGCACAACTGGAGGGGAGCTGCAAGAGAAGGAGAGGAAGGAGGGAAACTGGCTACAGTTTTTGCGTGGCGGCAGCTCGTGTAACTTTCAGTCCGCCTAGGGCTGAGGGCAAAAACTAAACGTAAATACCTTCAAACATAAAAAAGGTAGGTAGCAGGTATTCAGAAGGATGCTCAGGAGGAAGCTCAGAAGGACGCCGGCGTAGTTTGCATGGAAAACCCATTTGCACGCCGTTGAGCGTCGCCTGCGCCGAATAGTTAGTTGACTAGCTACTCCTTGGTGGCACAGGATAATTGACTTTCAAATCAGTTTGCTATAAATTTTTATCGGCACTTTTGATGCTGTCGCTGGCAGCACTCGACCCGCGGCGACAACGGCTGCAATCAATTGCCAAAGTCAATGGGGACCATGCCGGTGATAATTGCCAGCCAGGCTATGCAGAGCAGCAGCAGCAGGACCCGGTGCCTGGACCAGGAGGAGCAACAGCATCACCAGCAGCGCCCTGGACAAAACGCCACTAATGAGTTTTATTGAGTAGTTGCCGTAGTTTTGCCCCCCCTTCCAGGAGCAAACCTTTGCCCAACCCATGCTCGAACCCGGCCAGACTGTTGCCGTATCACCTCTGGGCACCTTCTAGCTACGAAACCCAACTCGATGACGCACGGAAGCAGTTAATCAAATCTGTAAGTGCCTGCTGGCCATCGAGTGGTGCTGCAGTCCATACACGTAATTGCATTTGCTGCTTCACACATGGCAGCTCCGAGCGCTGCTCTGCGGATCGAGCGATTCGCTTATATTTCAAGTCTAGAGAGAGAGAGAGAGAGAGAGAGAGAGAGAGAGGGGAACTTTTTGGCACAAGAATCACGATAAAAATAGCTCAGAAATTGAAAAGGGAAATGCAAATTGGCATAAGCACGTAAATTATGTGCTGCCAATTAGCAGTTTCCAATTTTTTGCACGCAACCAAAAAAGAAGAAAAATCAAAATGAAAATGTGCCCAAATATAAGTGCGCAATGAGGAGGCGTGGATTGGTAGCCAAAGCGGCCGAAATTTACACAAAAAATAAAAGCAACAAAAGCAACGCATAGCAAAAAATATACAATACTATTTTGCTATCAAGAGGTAGACGACTTCGGTATACCCTGTAGGAAAATATTGTTGGGTTAAGAATAAAAACGATTTAACTGCAAAGCTTTTCAAAAATATTCAGCCTAGTTCTTAGGTTTCTCTGTGATTTAAGGAGTTTCACTTAGAAGGATGAAAAATACGTGGGAAAGAGTTATAGGGATATTTTTCTTATCAGCTGTTCAGTGAAAATTAAGTTAACACTTATTCTAAATAAAAAAGAAAGTTTAACTAACAGTCAGATATTGAAATTATAAAAATATTCTTGCATAATGAAATATACATGCTTTAATCGCTTTAAAGAATTCAACAAAATTGAAAATATAAAAGTTAGATAATATAAGCAAATAAAATTAAATAAGCTAAGCCGAATTATTTAACACTAACTTATGTAAAATCCCTGCATTCCAATGAAAATAAAATAGAGTCTGCCATAAAAACAAAGCTACAAAATAAAAACAAAGCTGAAAAGGAATTTAGCCGCATGTGTCGTCTGCACTATTCCCGTTTACAGGGTATTCATAAAAATATGTATATATAAATTATTTCGTCACGACATAAGTGGCATCATTAGAGGCAGTGTGTGGCGCACTGGTTGACTGCCACCCCAGCCTGCCCAGACACCCCCATGCCCCGCTTCCCCTACCTTCCACCATCCCGCGACTCGTCTCAAGTGCCTGACGTAAAAAAGTCAAATGCCAAAATTGCCAAGCAGCCAAAAAAAAAAAGAAGAAAGTATAAGAAGCAGAATAAGAAATGCTTTGCCCAGTGACGGGGCCTAGAGCTGGGGCTGTGGAGGCTTAAGAGGGAAGGGAGCTGCGAATGAGTGCGAAGAAAACATGGTAATTTTTCATAAAAACCGCCAAATGCGCACACAACCCGAAGCGAAAAAGAAAACCGCAGAGGAAAACCGGCAAAGCGGCAAACAAAAAAAAAACAACAAAATTATATTTTTTTTTGCTGTCCTGCGCGGTTTTCTTCTATATTTATATATATATATATATATATATATATACATTCTTTTTTTTGCAGCTCTCTGTGGCTGGAATGTAATTCAAAGACGTTATTGGGAGACTCTGCGGGGGGCGTGGCTTGCCATGTTTATGCGACGTCTTTTGGCATTTAGGCATGCGAAATGCGTTGCCCCAAATCCTTTTTACGTGGCTGCCAAGGACACAACGAGAAGCGCCATATGGGCCGTGAAGTGGCAATAGATGCGGGCAGCGGGGGGCATTGTTTTGCCGCTGCTGGCGGAGATTGAGGGATGATGGAGGATAGCCAGGAAAAACAAACTTTTAGCGGAAGCGGCAACGGAAATGTCAACAAAACGGCCAACGCAACGGCGTTCTAGGGGGGTCCCATTTAGAGTGGGGGGGAGGGTTGGCCAGTTGGGATTGCGGCCCAGTCATAATAATTCCCTGCTGAAATATTATCAAATTGCGGCAATTGATTTAACCGCCGGCGGGCGGGCAGCGTAACGCCAACAAGGCGTGGCAGCTATTGAGATTTAGGAAAAGTTTAGAAGGCATTGCAAATGGCAAAGGCCACTTTTTATTGCCTAAGCTGGATGGATGTGTATGTGTGTATGATGGAAAATAAATATGAGAATTGCTTTGAAGTGCATTCCTGTATTCATAGATAATATATATAAAAAGGTACTTACCCGGAATAAGATAAACAACAGGATGATTATATAAGTGTCGTCCATAAGCAGGCGGCAGACTAACTTGATTAGAAAAAATTGCACTGAAAGAGCAAGGGAAAGAGAGTGTGGATTAGAGTAAGAGCTAGAGAAAGAGAGGCAAACTACTTTGATAAACATAAGGATAGCAAGAGAGAGGGATGGAGAGAGCGAGAGACAGCTAGGAAGACTTAATTAAGGTTATTCGAATGCTAAAACTACTTATGAAAGCCTCTAAGTCTTAAATTAATTTCTTGAGAATCGCATAGTAAGGCGATATTTATATAATACATTTAGAAGTCTTCCTAGACATGAAGAAACCGAGAGAGAGAGAGAGAGATAGTGAGAGAGATTGATAAAAACGAGTTTAAGTATGCCAAAACAACTTATAAAAGCTTTGTGGTCTTGACTTAATTTGCTGAAAATCTCATAGTTAGGTATATACAGGTATTTGATAATTACGCTTTTTCCTTTTACTCAGTGGAACGAGTTTACACCACAATTCTAGTGAAATCCTTGGAGACAACTTCAAAGCCCAACATAATTTGTATTCAAATCAGCTATAAGTTCGTAGCCCATTTAAAAGCAACGGCTTTGTAATAATTTCCTAACCGGGCATTTAAAAATAGTTTTGCATTTCAGCCTTGAGCGTAATCGATACTGCGGCAGCTCCGATTCGTGGAACCGACACTGGCTGATTTGGCATTGGATTTGTGGCCCACGCCATTTGGCGCAACTGATTTATTTCCGTCAAGTAATTGGAAGCGTTGTCAGGGACGCTGGCTCAAATGCCAGCATAATTAGTGGCATGCTCAAAAATAGACCATAAATAATCGTCGCTTACTTTTGCCTGAATATACACAGACCAGGGCCAAGGCAGGATAGAAAGCGGGGCGGGCGGGCATGCACAGAAGTTGGGGGGTGGCAGCGTGTGCTCGGCAACACCGCAAATTGTCTAAGGCCCTGCATAAATTACTTAAATGTTTTCCAAGGAAATGAAGATGCTGCTGCGCCACAATGAACGGGTAGCTCGGATGGCTCTTTTGCCCGAGCAACGCGGCGTATGCGCAATTTTATTAAATTACATTCGTGTTTTGGCAAATTAATTACGAAATTATGTTGTCCTCTGACGCCTAACGAACTAAATAGCAGCTACATACATATACGCATGACAGCATTTAACTGGGCGTTGCCTGGGCAAGGACTCCTCTGTTTTGCTCCTCTAGCCCAACTTTCCATAGACGTCGCATTTATCTCTGAATGTCAGTCTCTGGGCCGAAGACAGCCGAGAGTGCGGTGAATGGCTTCTGGCCTTGCGCACGCTGGCCACGCATATTAAAAGTAATTTTGCCTCATTTTTTGGGAATATTTCGTTGTCTGGCCAGGACAGGACATAACCCGCGCAGATTATGCAGCAATTCACTGTCGTTCTGCGTTCCTCATCGTTGGCCATTTTTCTAGCGCATATTCAACTGGAAATCTCAGTCGCAATAAATTTGACTTTATGTTCATGGCTCGCTAACCAAATTATGTTTACAAATCATATTCTGGGCCTGAAGCTCACCCTATATCTAATTAAGCCGCAGCCACTGAAAGGGCAAAGCTCTCGCATTACTCATACGACGCATTAGCCAGGTCCCCAATCATTGTCAAATAAATAACGTTAATTTGTTAAACCAGCTAAAGCAAAAACCAAAAAAAAAAAAAAAAAAAAAATGAATATGAAAATAAGAGAAAATCCCGCAACCAAATGTGAGCAACGTTTTCAAGTTAAAAATCACATTTGCATATTTCGTGCATAACAATAAGAAACCCAATGGATTGTGACGTAAGCGATTTTGGGTGAAATCAGAATGGAGTTTGCCTGGGTAACACACACACACACACACACACACACACACACACATGTGAGTATTCCACCTGCTGCTGCTGGTGCTACGACATTTTGGCAAATTGCTCAACTTGCAGTCAGCAATCGAATCCAGAGCCCCCGCCCCTGCTTAAAACGCATGTGTACACTTCATTTATGCATTCATCAATCAGCTAACCAAGTGTAAATTTTTGCATTTCCTGCGCGCTGAAATAAAACAGAGAATTTGAATTTGCACCAAAGACCCAAAGTTAAATCAAACTCGCAGCCTCCAGCAGCAGCAGCAGCCCCCAGTTTATCCCCCTCCCCTTCCCTCGCCCCTAATGTAGCAATTTAGCCAGGAAAAAGCCAGCTCCAACCCCAACTCAATCACCGCATAGCTGCTTTGTCTTTTGGGCTTGCTGGCTGGCTGGCTGGCTGGCAGCAGCAGGAGAAGCTGCAGCAGAGGCAGCAAACGAGAACGCCCTTCATTTATTTTATTTTGAAATATATAAATCGCACCTAAAAAGTATGCTACACTAAACTTTGATTCATGGCACAAAGTTTTCGTGCGCTTGAAAATTCGTTTTCCTTGGCCTTACGCACACCACCAACAACATCAACACACGCACACACACCCACACACACACTTCCCTGCAGCTGTTGCCCACAACGTTTCGGTTCAACGCTTTTTACGTGCTCAGCTGCCACGCCCCTAGCCGCCCTCTACACCTTGCGCGCTTAAATTTGGCTGCTCTGGCAAAGCAAGGCAAAAAAAAGAAACACAAAAAACAGCAACAAAAACAAGAAAGAAAATTTTCGCAATTTTCCCTGGCGCCCATTTAGCACTTGGCCATGATACGCAGTTTCTCTTTTATTTGCTGTGAAAATAATAGAATCATAAACTGAAACTGGGGCGTGGCATGGGCAAACAGAGTGGAGTAGGGTTTGCGAGCAGCGGCAGCAGCACGTGGTACCGCTTTGAAGTGTTTGATGAAATTTTCGACACTTAATGATAGCACACGCAACACACAAGCACACCCAAACACACACACACACACTCACACACGCAGTCAGCCCGTCAGCAACAGCAGCAGCAACAGCTGCCCCCCAAACCGTCACCCGTGCTGGCAACACATCATAAAGGACTACGGCCATGCACCGCAAAATTGTTAACAATCGGAATGAAGCCAAAGCTGGCGTTGACTATGCTGCCAGAACTGCAAACCGGGAACTGCCATGCGGCGCAGGCCGTGCCAATGGGCCGCCAATGTGACTGGTAATGACATCGCTCCGGGCAGATTCTGGATGCCCGGTTATGGACTCTCGACGCAGTCGACGGCAACAACTGCATAAATAGCAGCCGTGACAGTCGAGCCTGGTAATGGCGAGCCAGTGGCACGGCCCGTGCCACTGATGCAGCCAATAAAACCAACGGGGCAGCCAAAATAACTGCATGCTACGCGATGCGATGCGATGCGATGCAATGCGACGGCACAGGCGCGACAATTTCAAATAACAAGCAACTGGCTGTAAAAGAGTCTGTTGTGCCTAGAAATATTCAACACAAACAAAATGCACGGGCTTGTGTGTGTGTGTATGTGCTTGTGTAAGGAGGCTAGAAGGACCTGTTCAGTAAACATAAGAATTTTTCTAAAAAATAAGATATAAATAAGGGTAAAAAGAAGCGTGTTATAATCGGCATTGACCGATTAGGAGATACCCTGAACTTACGCCGAGCTGCAATTGAAATTTATTTAATCTTTTCCTTACACATAATTACATTAAATGTAATCAAAAGTATATGGAATTCCTATAAGTATTCTATATGCTGCAAGGCAACTGCTAAAAATTGCATCACCCAGAAGACCTGCTGTTAAAAATATTAAATAAAAAAAAACAAGATTTCGATATAGATTTTTATCGATTTCATAATTCAAGACAAACTTGATTTGCGCTTTAACTTAACCCCATATGATATTTAAGATCAAAGCCCGAAAAAACCTTAAATGACAGCAAATTTAATTATTATTATCATATTATAATTAAAGCTTTTCAATTGAGATGATCTGCACGCTCGAGAAATTCATTTTAAAGCAACGTAATTATGTTTTATAATTATAATATATCGACCAAATTGAAAGTTCCTTTATGTAGGGCTTGCAGCAGGCGATAATCACCTTTAAGCACACACACACATGCACACACACACACACACACTGGTCTATAGCCTGATTATAATGTGGAGCTTGCAATCATTATGAGCCCATTCTATATGCACGGCAAGCCGCATCACATAATTATTACGCCCAAATTAGCATGTTTCCCCGAGTCCTTAGCTCCTTTCGCTGCAGCTGCCAGCTGGCAGTCATTGTCACTGTGGGTCAACAGCAGCAGCAGCTGTTGTTGTTGCTGGTGTCTGGTGTTTTTGTTTATGCTGGAATTATGTTGTTAGCCATGTTGATGTTTAAAATCCCAATAAACGCTTAGCAGGCAAGCGAAAATTGCATTTGTCTAGGTTGTTTGAAAGGTTCTGGCGCCAAACGACTGCCAATTGCCAAATAAATAACAAAGTTTACAGCCTAAAACTAAACTAAAACCAGAGCCAGTTGCCCAGCTCGAAGCGAGGTCTGCGTGTGTGTGTGTTTGTGTGTGTTTGTGTGTGTTGGGCGCACAATCAACGGCAACATTAACGATATCGCCTTCGAAACGGCCGACCCCAAGCGACAAGGACCCAACTTTAACCGAGCCGCATGTCAAACACGCAAACCTTTCCCATTGAAGTAACCCCCAAGCGCCAGACGTTAGAGCAGGTGGCTTCAGGTGATGGCATTTGGCTACGTTCCCAGTTTAGCTTGTTGCGTGTCCACTTTCACTTCCAGATGCTCTCACTCTCTCTCTCTCTCTCGCTCACGCTCTGTGTGCGTGTGTGTGTGTGTGAGTGAGTGTGCCGAGAAATTGCGGTTTGTTTGCTGGGTAATTACATTTTGGCATTTTCTTTAAGCACCCGCCCGGCCTCCAAGTACGTCTCTCTCTCTCTCTCTCTGGTTTGCTTTTCCAGCCTGTATGTGTGTGTGTGCATGTCAGCGTGATAATTATGCGACTATAATCGCACTTTTACATGCCAGCACCAGCTCCGACTCCGACTCCGACTCCGGCTCCGGCTTGGAGGAGTGTGTCCAACGTCTGGGCACAGAGCGAAACACTTGAACCCTAAAACGAAATATGTCGGGCTAGCGTCAGAAGTCAGCAGCCCCAACTAATTAACAGGCCGCAGGTAAAAATTGGCCCCACAACTAGCTTTCCACCCCCCTCTTCAACAAACGCCCACCACTTCCGCTCGCTTATCCAACCCCGCTCGTTCATACAATATTTAAGCCAGGTTGGCCGGGCTTAAACAAAAGCGAAAGGCATGTTTAATCATAAGAGCAAAAACAACAACTAAAATTGTTGCTGCTGCTACGGCTGCTGCCTTTGGCAATGGCAACTTTGCTACTAAAAGTCACAGCGACGTTGCACAAAAAAGGGTTAAGTAAATATTGAAGTGAATAAAAACCATGAAAAAGGAGCCAGTTGGCAAAAAAAAAAAATAACAAAAAATCACACACACACACACACACGCACACAGAGTTAACTACTCTTTTGGCCATGTCGCGTGAAATGGGCGACTGGCCGTTGAAACATGGAACTGGGTGTGCTGCCTGGGCCTGGTCACAGAAGCAGAGCCGTAGCCAGGCTTTGTGCTGCTGCTGCAGCAGCTACCAATTAATGTCCTTGTTAGGCACTGGGCTGTAAAATTGGCTTAAAAAATATGTAACCTTATGCGAGAAAGCCCAGCTCTCTCTCTCTCTCTCTCTTTCTCTCTCTTTCTTTCTCTCACACTCTCCCTCTGTCTCACTTTCTCTACTTTTACTCTGGGGTTTATGCGCAAATTTCTTTATGTGTTCAACAAAATAGTTCGCAGCTTAAAATATACTTAAAATATTTATAAACGTTTTAAGCAAGCTTTACGGATTTCAAGTGATTTTTTAATGCAGCTTGGAAATGTTCAGGAGCCACATTTATGTTGTTCTCCATTTTATGGTACTTAATTGATATATATTTCAATATAAGTGAACGGCAATTTATTCTGCGTTAGATCAAAGATAAATACGAAGAAGAACTCAAAGGCTAGGCCGAGCAATGCCGGTTAATTTCTAAAATATACAAAATATATGAAAAAACTATGATATTTTGTTAACTGCAAATAGATATTTGTTTCATGAAAATTAAGGAGAGGTCTACAATTCACATTTTCTTTGAATTATACTGCATATATATAGAAAAGTAAAAAATTAACGATTAAAGTGCAATTTTTATTTGAAGACCTAGAATGCATATTTTCGTAAAAATACATCCCGCATGAACGATGAAAATGGCTGTTTTGTGACCAGGCACAACTTCTGTGTGTAGGTGTAGGTGTAGCTGTATATATATATATATGTGTATGGGTAAGTGTTTGTGTGTGTGTGTGTGTGTGTGTGTGTGTGTGTGTGTGTGTGTGTGTGGCAACCACTACAATGCAATGGCTACAGTTTCATTGTGGCCCAGTTGGTGTTGGCATTGCTTTTGGCTTTAAGTGAAATAAAGTTCATAGCCGTATATTTTTTTGCTGTTTTATTCTTTTTTTTTTTTTTTACCCGCGCGCTAGCTGCCATTATTTAATTTGTGCAGCTGGGGCGACTCCGCTCGCATTGGTGACGCGACTTTGACATGGCAACACGAAGGCTTTCAGTTTGGTTGGCTCATGCAAGCGCCATGACGGAAGGCTGTGGCCGATACTGATTCTGATTCTGATTCTGATTCTGATTCTGATTCAGCATATGGCCAGAACTGGCAGCTTAAAGCGCTTGTGCGGCACGCAAAAACTGACCAAATGTCGAATCAAAAATGCAACGGCGAGTGCAGGCCAAAAAGGAAAGCCCGTGGGGTTTGGGCGAGGAAACGCCTGATATAGCAAAAGACACATGCCCACACACACACGCACACACAAAATGCCAAATGACCAGGGACATGAAACAATAACGGGAGAAAGCTGGAATCTAACGTGGGAGGTCTGTGCCTCTGTATCGAGTTGGACAGAGAGCAATAACCGCAGGGCCAGAGAGCAAGCCAACTGCCAGTGAAAGTGGGCAAAAGTTGCCACACACACAGGGGGCGGGGCTCAACAGGGAGTGAATGAGGGTCGTGGGAGGGGAGCATCTAATCTGTAAGCATAAATTCCAATCATTTTGCAAATGGAATGTGCAAATGCAAACCAATAAAACCGCAAAACACAACACAGCAAATGGCAGCGCCGAGCAACAGCTCTTGGCGGTAGCAGATGAGACAGCACCAGAAGCAGCAGCAGCAGCAGCTGCCCATGCCCCTGCCCCTGCCCCTGCCACAGCACCAGATCCAAAGCCAGATCCTGCACCAATGCCAATAGCTAGCCACGAGCTACGTGCGGTTTACAGCAACATCCAGCTCGGCCAGGGTCAAGTGAATCTTTGACCAGCGTTGTCATGGGTTTGGCTTTCGTTTGAATCTGGTCTCTGGTTCCAGTTGCTATGCTTTTTGGAAATTTGTCTGCCATGGGGATTTCTAATGAAGTGAGTAAGTGCTTTAAGGGGGGGTGGCGATGTGCTTGAATAAAAGAAGTAGCCCAGCCAGACATATGCCAAGTCAATATGGCTGTTCGCCATATTGACAAAAAATATGCGAATCAGTTTAAGTGGCCAACTTAAAGCGGTTGCAAATCGAATGCAATAACTTATGCTTAACTTATTATAGTCCACAGACGATAGTCAAATAAATTAGTGTTGTTTTTTAAATAAAGCAATATTAATTAAATTTTGTATGCTTCAATTTGTTAAGCTCACCATTTAATAACCTAGCAGAAGGCAATTAAATTTGGTCACGGAATTAAAGTGCATAATGACTTCTTTAACTTCTTTAATTTTATAGAGTGTATATATATTATTGATCTGTATCGCGAAAGCAATTTCTATCTTCCGTCTGTTTCGATGCTATATCCCGGGTATATCCCGGCCTTGTCCGTGGCACGTTTCAAACAAATTTCCTCAAAGATTTTTGAAAAAGAGTTTTAAATTTTAAATTAAGGGGGAATATTAATTAAGTTCTTATGTAGAGCTTTGAAAATAAGTTTGATGCAAATCGGACAAAACTTTAACTAAGCTGTTCTTTGGTTGGGCTGGTTTGGAGCTTTAGTGCATTGTAAGGCAGAGTGTTTGATTAGCCAAGGTTTATATTTTTACTTTTTTTTTAAAACAAATATTTAATATTTAAAATAAGGCTACATTTCAAATTGTAGCATGCATATAATTAAAGTTTGTTCGTTAAATTGTGTTCAACTTGTCAGCTTATATTTAAGCGTTTTTCCACAAACCGACACACACACACAGACTCACACAGACACGCACACCGTCGCACACTCACACACATATCCACACACCCGCACATACACACACGCACACACCCCATAAACAAGCCATTATCAACAGGCGTACAAAAGCCAAAAATGCAGCTGCTTGAAAGGATTATCGTTTATTGCATTATTTTTATGCGATGAACGCGCGTCGATTAGAAACTAAAAATAATGTATTTCGTATTTCGCATTTCGTATTTCGCATTTCGCATTTTGTTGCCGTTTGCTGAAGTGGCGCAAACGAACAAACCGAATTGCAATAAAAATGGCAACTGAAACGAACAAGCAGGAAAATGACAGGGCCAGAGAGGGTCCGGAAGAGGGCGCAGCGCGGGGGGCCAAAACGAGCTGCAATAGCAAATGGCAATCGCATTTGCCACACTGCATTGCCAAGCAACTGCAACAGCAGCAACAGCAGCAAAGCAGCAGCAGCAGCAGCAATCGGCAGCAACTATCAGCAGTTAACAACAATATTGGCACCTTAGTTGGCTGCCCGACTGCTGGCTGCCAGGCTAACTGTGAAATTGTGGCCATAAAACGTGCGCATTACAAGTGCAAAAGGAGCCACAAAGTATGCAGGCAACTAAAGACAACAACAACAACAAGAACAAGCTGCAGCTGCAAAGCAAGGCTACAAAGTGAATATGAACCGAACCGGTTCGCATTCGGAACTGCAAACCTTAAAGCCAATAAGATAAAGAAAGAATAGGGAGTTGACTTCATGACAAAGTTGTCCCATGCAAAGGGATTTTCGTAAAACCAGCTCAATGAGCCGAGCCAAGCGGCAGGTCGCTGGTTCGAACCCTGAACTTAAGCACAGACAACTTTTGTTGTTGCCTTCTGCTGCCGTCCTGACTGCAACTGCAACTGCCTGGCAATTGCTCAAACTGAACTAACTGAAATCTTGCCCGCCACATGGCGTATACGTGTTAATTTAGCCCAGCGCTTAGACAGGCCCATGACAGTCGTTCGGCAGAGTCCACTTCAGTTATCCAGTTACCACTCCCCTCCCCCTACCCCACGCCCCTAACTAACCAGCACCGAAAAACGCAACCGGACAAACGGGCCAACTGGCTGGTTAAATTGCCCGTTAGCTTCTTCAGCGCGCACTCTATAAATTTTGCGGCTGTCAGGCGCGGCGGTATTTCTGGTTAGCCTGCGCCGCCGATCCATTAAGTGCATTTTCTGAGCCGTTTTCAATTTGGCCATATAGTCCCTCTCTCCGTATTCGGGCAACGGCAAAACACTATATTTTGTAGCGTATAAGTAATGATGTGACGATTTGGCAGCCAACGAGCCAGCGACAAGCCAAAGGCTGGCTACTAAACAGCCTCTCTTTACCAAACCCCCCAAAACCAAAAACGGTGGCAACCTGTGCGCCATCAAAGTTGTTGCCTCTAAATAGAATACATACATATATCTATAGGGAGAGGGGTGGGAGGGGGCATTTTGGTTAGTTTGTGTGGGCGTTTACTGTGTTGCAAGACAGACAGAGTTCATTGCACCAGCAGCGAGTCTCGGATTGTGTTGCATAGTTCAAGGCTCCTTTTGTTTGCTTTAAGCACAGTTCGTTTTCGAGCATATTAGCTACTTTATCTAGTTAGATCAGTTCTAAACAGTTCTCATATAAAAGTTAATTTTCTAAACTGTGCGGAAAATTAAATTTCCTTACTTTTAGACGTAATAATTAAACATTTTTAAGCAAATAAATGTTTAAGATAAGAAAAAATATTTAGGAAATAAATATATAATAATGTTGATATCAGTCTTGATTCGCTACTCAAAAACAAGTGAAATATTATTGGAACTTAGAGGGTAGGTAAGCTTTGTGCTTTATTATAATTATTAATTAATTATATTACATAGATATCTATAAGTCTAACCCGAAAGTGTATACAGGTTGCGGCAATTTGTTGCTGCGGCTCTTTTTTTGTTTTTTTTTGCTTGCTTGTTTGTTGCTGCTGTTAAACAAAATTTGCTTGGCATGCACTTTGGGCATACATTTCGTAGCGCTGGGGTCGGGTGCGGTGGATGCAGGGAATTGTTAGGGTTTCCACAGTTGGGCAGATACTTAGTTTAGTCATGTTGGCCAGCCTGATAAATTGTTTCCGCAGAGCGTAGCACGTAATTGCTGGCGGATCGATGAAAAGTGGCTTAAAGGTCTTCCAGCCAAGTTGAGATGCCGTCGAGTTAGGCTAGCTCTCGAGTTGCTTCTTTTGCTGTTACTGTTGTTGTTGTTGTTTGCTGCTGTTTGTGACAGAGCCAACTAATTTGTACACTTCATCTTGGGCGGGCACAAAAACCAAACGACAGTTGCCAAAATAAGACAATTCTCCAAATGCAGAGGCAACTCATTGCTGCTGCTGCTGCTGCTTCTGCTGTTGTTGTTGTTGCCCCTGCTTCTTTTGCTGCTGCTGCTGCTGTTGCTGTCTTTTGCCCTTGGCTGTGTGAAATGTAATGCAATTTCATGTCAAAAACTAACAGAGCGACAGCCAGAGCACAAAACTTTAAAGTGATATTTTTGTGTCGGTTTGTGCTGCGCACCTGTCGAGCTGCCGCTAGTCCTGTTGCAGTTGTTGTTGTCCTAGTTTTTGCTGTCACTGCAGTAGCAGCAGCAGCAGTAGCAGCAGTAGCAGTAGCAGCAGTAGCAGTAGCAGTAGCAGCAGACACAAATGCCAGTCATGCGCCGCAGGAAAACAAACTTCTTTTGCTGCTGCCGCCTCCTTTGCCAGCTCTAACTTTCTACTTGCCCAACCGCAGCAACACGACGCTTACTTCCGCTTTTAAGTGTTAAGCAACACACAAATACAAACACACACACACACACACACACACACACACACACAATGGCACACTCGCTGTTGTTGTCGCTGTCCTTTGACATGCATGTCTCGCTCTTTAGTCCTTCAAGTCCCTTCCACCCGCTTAGCCCAAGACCTCTCTTAGCTACAGCCTTGTCTCTTAGCTGTCTGCCGCCTGTTTTAGTTTTGTCAATGCCTGGCCCACTGTAGTTATGACAAGACAGCATAGCACCTGCCACGCCTCCAGGCGCACCGCCTACCGGCAATGTCCTGGCAGTTGCTTACGCTGCGTTTTTCTTGTGCTAAACGCAGCATTAAAGGTGGATTCACTTGTTTGTTGCTTGTTTGTTTGCAATTTGTTGTCATAATTTGTTATTGTTGTTGTTGCTCCTGTCTCGTATTTGGGTGTCGGATCGGACTTGCAGTGCAAATCGTTATGGCAACAATGTGCCGCGATGTTGTCTGAAGGATAAGTATAAAAGACGCCAGGCTAAGTTCGCATTTGTTTTGAGGGAATTTTTCACTTTAGTTGGCCAGTTGCTGGTTTCAAGTGTTTAAGTTTAAGTGTTCGAGTGGGTTAACTTTATAAATGACATAAAACTAATTGAAAGAAAGCTCGACAGAAAGATACTCTGTAACAAGGGAATGGGTCTGATTGGCAGTAGAGAGTGGGTCAGAGTAACAACTGGAGAGCGGAAGAGTAATCAAATAAGGGAAAGGGAGAGAGGCAGAGAAGCAAGCGAGATAGACCGCAACTAAGTCTAAGACTATGACTAAGAGTAAGAGCAGAAATAAAGATCATCAGATTGGCAAATTTGATTAAGCATAATAACCTCTAAGTCCTATCATAAGAATCGCATAGAAGGGCGTAAGGGCAAAATAATTTTTTTATGTACAGTTAGGGGGATCTTTTAAATAATGAAGTAAACTGGTAAAAACACATACATAAAATAACATTTCAAATGGCCTTTAACAGAGATGTTTGTTTGACAGTAAGATTCAAATCGATCACAAAACAGTAAATTGCAAGCATGTAAATGGATTGGACAATTGCAAGCATGAAAACAGTTCACCGATTTTGTTTAATCCACTCCATTAAGTGAATTTGGGTAGCATTGAAAATTTGAACTGGAACTGTATGTATAAAATCATAGGTAAGAAACACGCCCAGGCAAAAGAGGATGTTAGTACAACATTTTTTTAAACCAAGACTTATTCAAAGTATTCAACTAAGAGATTCTCAGTGCATACCTTTAGCTATCATTCATTTATACCTTCGCTGCGCATTGTTAAACTCTTTTTCAATTATTTCCGACCCAAATATTCATAAATGCAATGAAGAGTAGCTTTTCTCTGTTTCATTAGTCAAGGCTTCCGCAACAGCAACTGGTTTTCTGCGTATACGTGATATTTTCGTTTGCAAATAGTGTCAGAACATTTGGCCCATTTTGGCCTATGCTATAGATGGTTGTATTGGTTGTATTATGGCCCGTACTGATGGCCGTATCAATTTTGGTTGGCTTGCTCTTGGCTCGCATTATCGTTAAAATTGTATTGGATTGGGCCAACATGCTTTGCTGACTGTGGATGCCATTGTGGCCCAGAGTTCAGCTACAATTCCATGTATCCATTCCTCTGCATTTTCATTCAGTTGTGTTGTCATGTGTGTGCTAGTGTGTCCGTGTGTGTGTGTGTATGTTTATAGATTTTCCGTTATAGCCACACGAACTTCTTCTTAAAATGCAATTTTCAAGATTTTTTTTTTGTATTATTTTCTCTTTTTGCTGCTTTTGTTGGGCTTGTGTTGGCTCGTTTTGGCCAGCGCCATTTCAGCCTGCGTTCTTGTAGCTGCTTTTGACGCTGATTTTAAGCTGCCAGTAGCTCGCACTCTCTCGCTCTCGCTCTCTCTCTCTCTCACTCTCGCGCTAGCTCTATTCCCTTGACCACGCCTTGCTGCCTGCCGCCCCTGCTTGCATGTGTCAAAAGGTATTTTTATGTTCAGTTTCGTGTTTTTCAACATTTTCTCAGCATTTTATTTTCCTTTCTTTGGTTGCTCGCATGGTTTTCCGCAGAGTTGGGCTCAACCAGGGGGGGCGGCGGAAGGGCGTGTTACGAAGAGTTGGTTTGGAGTCTTGAACCAAACCGCTTTGAGTCGAGTTGAGTTGAGTCCCGTCTTGTGTGCAGGTAATGTGGCACTTGGCTAAAATGGTGTGTGAAATTTTATGCGAAATGGCTTAAGATGTTTGTTGTTGTTGTTCTTATTGCTGTTGCTGTTGTTGTTATAGTTCTCGTTGTTCGGCTTGTTGTTGTCGTTGTTGCTGTTGTTATTGTTGTCGTGCTTGTTGTGCTGATATTTCTGGAACGGAACACAATCATTCTGCTATGTTGCACATAAAAAGTTACGTTGAGTGGCACTATGCGACTGTATATGTGAGTGTGTGAGTGTGTTTGTGTGTGTGTGTGTGTCCAGATTCGAGCAGCTGCAATGGATCGGATGGATAGTTAGTGGCAAGGAAAGGGCAATAGCAAAATGTTGAGCAGCTTCTGGCTTCTAGGCAAGCTGCTGATGATGACATTTTCGTTTTGGCCGCATGAATTGGCATTGGGCAACAAAAAAAAAAAAATAGAAGGAGCGAAATGCGCAAAAAAGGATTAGTTAGTTTTGCTGGGCGGTTTGGGCCCAAGTCACTCAATGTTGTTAGTTCGTTTTTTGTGCGAATGTGCGAGCGTGTGTGTTTAGGTTTTTTTCTCGTCCAAAGGACATTGGATGAAATTCGATTTCGATTTCGTTTTGCCACATGCATTTCTATTATGCGTGTTGTTATAGGGCGCTTTAAGGTACAACGATGTATTGCATTCATTTAAAGCAGAGCTTAAAAAAAACAACTAAGTATGCTTGAATCGGGCGTGACCGACTAGAAGCTACCCTGAACGTAGAGACAAGCTGCCGAGTAGGCATTTAACATTTACTTTTGTCTGGGTTTGGTATCTCGGATATCTCGAAAAATAAAAACGATTATCCATACAAGATGGACCTTTCAATACGTCAGCTTATGGCATAGTAGTCAAGTAACAATATTGCTGTAATACTGTTGTAATTGTTTAAGATATTTTACAAATGATTTTTATATATAAAGCTTTTAAGACAAAGTGGAGCCATCCAGATTATTGATAGATAGATAGATATCTATCTTAATAGATTGATAGATTGATAAATCGAAAGATAGACAGATTGATAGATTTATAAATTGATAGATAGATAGATAGATCCATTCATACATTGATAGATTGTTCTGAAAGCTTTTTAAGTGTTACTAGCCGACTTTGACATAAGCTATCTACACCAAAAGGAAGTATCTAAACCAAGTCTTATCAAGCTTCGAGTTAAAAAGAGATAGACATAAGAACTATTACACCTCAACTAATCATTTTATTCAGAAATAAATATGCCCTTTGGCTACTTCAATGAGTCATGGATTGGTTATATTCACTGAATTCCATATAATTCAAATGTGTTACTAGCTTGAAGTATATAAAAAATAAAAAGCTCAAAAGAACGTTCGATTGGAAATCTTGTTTATTCACTTCACAACTAGCTGAAGGCAAATGGAAATTGGAATACCGTGTACTATCTGACAGCAGTCGTTGCACTTAACACTATGCTACATGAAATGAGAAAGCTCTTATAGCTTTCTCAATGCTGAATGCCAACACGTGGAATGGACACATGTGTAAATATTCAATTAGCAGAATAACAACAAAAGCTACGCAAACAACTGCCAACAGCAGCAACAACAACAAAAGAACAACTTTACGCTGTGCTGGGCAATCGCTTTGTCGCTCATTTTCCCAAAAATGCAAGTATAAAACCTGTCAGAATATGCTGCAGTTGAGTTTACCCGACTAGCAGCTACCCTGGAAGCAACGTCCAGGTTCTGCTTCATAGCTTCTTCATTCCCTAATCCCTGACTTCTTCCGAGTCTTCCCGAGTCCCTGACTATGGGAAATGCAGTCTTGAATAACTTGGATGTTTGATTTCCGATCTTTATGTAATTTTTGAGGATGTAAATCCATATCCAAATATGTAAATATACCTAAGCGCGAGGCTGTAGGTTCGAGTTAAATGGGATTCTTATCAATTCATTGTATGTATGAAAATATTCCTAAAAAATGATCTTTGATATTTGATCTTATAGCCTCTAGATCGACGCGTTCAGACATTGAGACAGACAGTCACAAGGTCAAGGGTAGCTCAAGTCGGGATTGATAAAGTTTCCCTTTGTCTGTTGCAACTATTACTCCCTTCTTTACCCCTTTTGATTGGCTACAGGGTATTTAAACAAAAAAAGAACGTCGTAGATAAAAATGATTTTTATTTAATTTTCGCACCTGTTTTCAGTGCAAATAAGTTTCGTATTTTAATTCTCATTTGAATTTTACATGCATTTCAATTTGTTTTGACATTTTTCCAACAACCTGTCGAGTATTCGTTTCCCCCCCCCCCCCTCATTTTTCTCTTGTTTTTTTGGCATTCCTGTACACTTTTTTCGATATTTATTCCACGGGGCGTTTTACATGTCAAAGGAATTTCGCACCGAGGCACGCGTTCATCCACGCTGCAAGTGTTCCATTACGTACAGCGGTTACCTGTCGGCAACTCACCTGACTGTCTGGCTAGCTGACTGTTTGTCTAACTGTCGCTACATGTGTCTATATAAATACACAGCTGATGTTTCAATTGTGCTGGGAGGGGGGGGGATGGACAATTACAGCAACAATGCCAAGCGGCATGCATCAACATCATCATCAGCTCTTAAAATATATATATGTTATATGTATGCATAGACATTATGATGAGGATACATCATTATCAGCTTTCAGCTGTGTCTGTGTCTGTCATCGTCGTCATCATATTTTGCAAATTGCTCGTAAAAATGGCTTTTAATTGCACGTGTAAAAAGGGTTCGCTTCATCCCCATTCCCCTACAATTTCCCCCCGCCAACTGCCGTATCTCTTCCGACTGACTGTTGAAATTTAAACGCTGCCAAGATTAATTCAATTAACCTGCGCCAGAGCCAAAGGTAAGAGGCAAAAATCTGTCTGAAAATGGGTTTTATGGGTGAAAACCATTTTAGAGGCGGGCTTCTGTATCCCGGCCTCGGCCTGAAGGACTTTAGCTTCTGTATTCAGGGTTTTGGGCCTCTGCTGCTGCTTTTGACACTTTTAATTGGTAGGCGTGGCAAATCATTAATTATATTTCGAGCCCAAAATGCATGTCACTCAGCAAAGAGGACTAAAATAAAGAGAATCGGCCTGAGTTGAAGAGCAGAAGGCGGGGGAAAATCGTGAGTAAAAGCTGTCAAAGCAGCATTTACAATTGGCTTTAAACGAGGCTATTGTCTAAAAATAAAGAAACAGCTAAGCTGATAATCACTTAAAAGAGAGTTTATTGAAGCTCAAATGCAAATGCAAGATTATAAAGCCCTACCATGCTTGCTAACTATGAGAAATGTCTGTAAAAGGCTTGTCTGGCTTGCCTCTCATTTAAATAGTCTCTCGCTTTTTACATTCTCGAAATCAAAGTAAAGACCAGCAGCATAAAATGTTCTATTTACAACAAGATAAATAGTTTGTGGTGCTAGCTTTCATCAGGAAACTTTTCCAAGAAAATTATTAATAAATGTTCATTTGTGTTTGCCTTAAATAGCCAGTTATCAGCTTGTATTCACAAAGCAAGTTCTTGAAAAACTACAACTTTCTAGCATTTGCAGACCCCTTTTATATAAAGGCAAATTAAAAACTGAGCTTTGAGCATTGTGCGACTGAGAGAAAAGAGTTTTCAAAGGGAATTTCCAGTCTTTTATT
Source organism: Drosophila ezoana (assembly GCA_035045725.1). NCBI lineage: Eukaryota > Metazoa > Arthropoda > Insecta > Diptera > Drosophilidae > Drosophila > Drosophila ezoana. Next base: position 9,188,424 of record JAWNOU010000092.1, read on the forward strand.
AACCATGAATCAAATCTAAAGACAAACTAGTTGGACAAAGAATTACCGTACCTTTATCTGAGCCAAAGCAGGCAAGGGGGCGATAGATGTAACATTAAAGATGCTTAATCTGTATAAAGTATACTATAAGCTAACTACGTGTCAATTTTGCTGAGCCTAGCTTAAGTAGACAGTAGTTATATATCGATTTTGATCAGGGGAATTCCGAATAGGGTTTACTTTGAATCTTCTTCTTAATATGTATATACGAATACGAGTACGAAGCTATATTGGGTAAGAGATTTGCTCATTAAACAGGATTTCGATATCTATATTAACGGGGAAAGTTATTGATTATCAAAAACATACATACTATAGGAGGACCTTCTTTCAAAATTTTAGTTCTGAGATCGACGCGTTATACATAAGGACAGACGAACGGGCACGGTCTAGGCTAGAACGACTCGGCTATTGATGCTGATCAAGAATCCTTCTCCCTGTTACATAAATTGCACAAACCAATATACCCTCTTTCAAAGGTTTGAGGGTACAAAAAGAGTTTGTTTATATTCTCAACACCATTCATAACAGAGTATTCAAATTCCCTGCCAGCCTAGTTTCTGGCACTTCAGCTGCTTTTTCTTCTTCTCTTTAAGCTGAAACATTATGCGAGCAAAATCTTAAAGTTAAGTTGTGCTCATCTTTGGCTTATGCAGTTGAGATTGCCATTAATGAACTTTGGTGACACGTCGCCGGGCAGGTGAACAAGGAAAATTACGAAAGCAGCTAAGAACTGAAAAATGGAAGCCAAGAGCTCTGCAAATGATAAACGGCCCGGCTGATAGAGCTAAGCGAGCTGAAGTGCATGACAATGTCTGGAAATGAAGAGGGAGCGAGGGACGGGGGGGATGTTGGAGGATAGCATAGGTTTCTCTTTTAGCCCGCTTTCGGCTTGTGGCATTTTGTGGGCTACGCGAAATTTAGCAGCACAATAAAACACATCAAATAAATTTACGCTGAAAATGTGTTGCTTATCAGCGAGGCGTGGCGGGCAAACCATAGGCAAAGTTTTTTTTGGCTTTTATTTTTTTTGGGCGCCAAGAGATTTAATAGCAAGTTGATAAGCCGCAGAGCAGAGCAGAGCAGAGTGGGCCAGGCAGAGGATAACGCAATACAGACGCCGAGTAGCTTCCGGTAGACGCTTTAAACTCGCTTACGGGTAATAAACTCGGCGAGGCGTGGCGCTATTTTAAATCTAAATAGACTCGGCGAGCCAACTTGAATTTATTTGGCGCTCAAAACCAACAAAAAAATATATAAATATATAAAATATAAATATCTGGCAAACGAAAAACAATGCTGGAAAAAAAAATACCGCAGCATGCATAATTTCGAATGCTTTGCGGGCTGCCGGCGCAGCCACATTATGCAACATTCCTTTCAGCACACACAAAGTTGCCCCACGCAATCCCCTCTCCCCCCTCCTGGATGCTGCTGCCCCTGGCCAACAAGAGTCATGCCTAGCCAACCCGACCGCACGCTCATTATGATAATAATAATGCGGGGGCAGCAGCATTGCACGAAATTTTTTGGTAAGCACTCGACATAGCTGCTATTCCCTACCCTCCCCCCCCTCCCCCCTCCCCCCACCCATCGCCCGCGCACAACGGTCAAAGCCCACAACAACAATTAAAATGTTATTAAGCGGCCAAAATTATGCAATGTGCGAAAGCAGCTGAGCTGGCAAAACTCTTCTCGGCCAGGATGAGTCCGGTTGCCCAGAGACCAGAAATAGATGCAATAAAAGCCAGCCCGTAATGACAATGGCCAAAACTAACAGTTGGGGCGGCCAAAAGAAAAAGCACGCCACATGCGAGCGTTTCTATGTATATATAACTGTGCCAGGGCTGCAGGCAAAGTGAACAGAATGGAACGCATGAGGTTCGTCTCCTGGTTCTCCTCGTGAACTTTATAACAATTTTCAAGTGATAAAGATTTGAATATTAAAAAAGTCTAGTTATTATTAAACTAGTTTTTAATTCTCAATTTTAAACAAATTTTGAAAATTAAAAATAGTGTGTATTTTCTTTAATTTGAATTGTTTTAAATTTGCAAAATGACAAAAATTTGAAAAATGAAAATAACTATTTTTTTTTAATTAAAGTGTGTTTTGCTTTAAAAACATTTAACAAAATCTAAAAAAATTTTTTTTAATTTAATTTTTTTCTCATTTTCAAAATGAACCAAATTTTGAAAATAAAACCTTTTTTATATTTTCCGCTTAACTAAATTCTTGGGTTTTCCTTCGTAAGTTGTTTCTTTAACCTAAACCTTTTTAGAAACAAAATTACGATCGATTTATGTCTCGTGTAAAACTATCTTGATCAAAGGTTTGGTTCATCTCAAATAATTCTATTTTTGTTTTCAAGCCGTATTTGCAGCCCTGGTACATGTGCATGTGTAGAGGAAAAAGCAGCTGCATGGCAACCGGAGCCCGTGAGCGGGGGGGGGAGAGCTGCTTAATATATGAGTAAACATATGCATAAACACACACAAGTGCTTTCTGGATTATTAAAAAAACAAAACCTTGGATATGTTAAAACTAAACAACAATAAGGAATACAAAAGGCATAATTAAAAAAATGCATATATTTAAAAGCCTAAAAAAAGTTACAATTTCTAGACCTACTAATTAGACATCAAAAGCTCGCAAAATAATAGAACAAAACCTCTTCTGCATTCTTTAGCTTAACAAAAAATAAATACACAGGATAATGCCAGACAAGAAATAAAGCATATTAAACAATTCTTATACCACACTCATATAAGATATTGAACTACTTCATTAACTAACTTTAAGTTTTACCTAATTGCGACTTAGGAATAGAATCTTCACTTAAACTAATAAAACTATTAAAAGTAGACACAGACGAAGGCAGTTAAATGGATAACTGTAACATATACTTTTAGGGGTTATACAAACATTACTCTCGGTCAAAATTCAAGTGAAAATGGTACCCTCAAATATCCTATATAAACATGGGTCAAAATTTCCCACCCCCATAACTGCATTCAAATCTAAACCAAATGGGGTTTGGCTCTTTGTTCAGAGTATGCCTTGTAGATCAATATGGCATAAAAATCTGTCAAAATTTCCCAGACCAGATGAATCCATCAATAATACCCGATCTCTGAAATTAACTATAGTCTAGACTAATCGAGAAAACGGTCATCTGGACTATGGTTAATTCCAAATAATGTATCTCAATTGTAATACGACTTATATTACACTAAGTGCAGATGGTTTTGGGGAGGTTAAGCAGACATTCCGGCCTGCAGATTGAGAGGGGAACGAGACTTCACATCGCGACTTAAAGCGTCAGGTTCCCAAGTGGCAAGTCTGTCGAGTTCTTGGTATAACCTTAACCCCTAACATACAAATTAAAATAAGCACTTGAATCTGAATATTTGTGATAAAGTGTCGAGCACTTGGCTAATAACTCTTTAAAAACGCTGCCCGCTCAAAGCACACGCACACTAATGCAAGTAATAAGCCGTCTAAATTAAAATGCTTACAACTCCAAAGAATTTAGCCACTTACCTTTTTATACTCTTGCAGAGGGTGTTCTTAATTTGTCATGAAATATGCAACGTAGCGAAGGAAATATCTCCGGTTGCATAGAATTTGCATAGATCCATCTTTATATTCCGTCGAAATCGTAAGATTTGCATGATTTGTAGCATATAGCTGCAAGAAAAACATATATTTTTTTAGATAACTTGACCAATCTCTCCATCAACAAACTTAACTATTCTTCTAATATATATGTTTATCTAAAAGACAAAGCTCTAAAAAAATAATTCGCTCGAATATAAAGCTTATTTTATGTAAATAAAAAAAAAAATCCCTAAAAAATGCCCGCAAGGGTATTTACTCTTCGACTTGCTGACATGCCGTTGCTTCTCTTTTGTTTTGTCTACCTGCTGTCTGCCTATCCATCTATCTATTCATCTTGTTCTTAGTTGTTGGTCTTCCGTTTTAGCTGCTGCCGTTGCTTGTGTTGTTGCTGTTGCTGTTGCTGCTGTTTCTGGGTCTTGTTTTGGTTCTGGTTGCGTCGGCCTTTGTGCCAGGTACTTGGCTGGCAGCCTTGGCCAACACTTTTCACGTTGCGCGAAATTTATCATGATTCCATTACATAATTAAATCCGTTTTAATAGAAACTTTGCACGTCTTTGTTGTTGTTGCTGTTGTCGCTGCCGCTGCTTCTGCTTCTGCTGCTGCTGCTGCTGCTTTTGAGATGTATTCGGTAAAGTTTCGCCCGGCGAAATTGAAAAACAAAACAGCAAAGGCAGCAGCAAAGTTGTCGACTGCCTGCGTTGACGGCGGCGTCGCTGTTGCTGCGCAAATGAAATTAAGAAAGTAACCAAAGAAGCAGAGCTAGCTCGCCAAAGTTGCTTACCCCCCACCCCCACCTACTCGCTCACCCACACCTATACGAGTGCTTGCTGAAATGCTTTGCTTTATCTGCTGCTGCCATCTCTCTTCACTGTATCCATGTGTACTCTATTTCCCCCCATCTCGCCGCTCTTTGTCGACTGCTGCCGCTGGTTTTTGTCTTGATAAATTACCCCGTCCTTGGCAGAGACGTTGGCGACTGAGGCGACACAGTAAAGTGATATTTTTATTTGGAACTCTCCCCCGCCCCTCTCTTCCTTATCCCCTACCCATCTCGCTGCAGACATTTTTAAATCTTGCCAAATTGTTAACGATGCGAAAGTTGCCACTGAAACGGCGGAGGCGGTAAGAGGTACGCGACAGGGCGGGGTTGTAGGCGGGGACATAGCTGCTCGGTCGACGGCAAAGTTTAGTAAATGAAAATAATTTTCAGTTGGAAAATTATTTAAAGTAGTTCATTAAGTGGCAGCATTTTTAGACAAGCTCAACTATTTGTAAACTATTTCGTTTTCAGTTTTTTGTTTTATTATTTTTTCTTTTTTTTTTTTTTGGCGACTAACAGTGCATTCTTTGCTAAATATATGAGTGCAGACAATAAGCGCCTGGCCGCGAAGAGCGACAAGCAGATTCTCTTTGGAAGCAAATAGTGTGAAAGCTATTAAGTATATTAAGAGTAACGGGGGTTTTATTCTCTTGCAGCGATTAGCGCATGTTTTCGAACGAAGAGGCGCATATGTGGTTAGGAAGGGGTATTGATAAATATTAATAATAATGGATATTGGTTTGCTTATAAATTATTTGTTAACATAAATTAACAGAAACAATTAATATCGGAAGCTGTACGATATGATTATCATTTATATTTGCTTAAGATGATTTAACTTATGATTGTGGCGATAAAGAGAAAAATGTTCTCCTTTTTAACGCTACAGAAAAAAAGCGAAATAAAAATGCAACAGCTCCGAAGAGAGCAGCTCTCAGGCCGCAAAATGCAATTCAATTGCGATCTCTCTGCCTTTCGCTCTCTCTCTCTCTCTCTTCACACTGCAATACACCAGGCAAGAAGATAACGCAGCGAATTCGCCGAATAGATATCCCTTAGGGATAAAGTGGAAGTGGACTCAGCTAATTTATTCAATTAATTGGATTAAGGCGAATTAGCCAAAGGGCAACAACAGCTGTTCAGAATACTTTGTGGGTGTGTGTGTATCGGCTGATGTGAGTGATATTTTGAGGCAGCACAATTTAAAGTGTTTTCTTTAATCAATGAAATATTATTTTATATTAATTTCTTTAATGCCAAGTGCGCTTTAAATGAACAAATAAATGAGATTAAATTCACTTTTTATGCTCTTCCACAAAGAGAAAAGAGTCCGTCTACCCGCTGGCCAAGAGTGTCCCACGTCATGAACCTTGATTTTTCATTGCCTACTTTTCGGCTGTTTCTTTTATGTGTCACAAAAGTGGCGCAAACATACATATATGAAATGCTTAAATTATATTCAATTAATATACTTATTAATTAAATATATACTTAATATACTTATTAATTAAATATAAGCCAAAACTTTTTTTAATAACCGTTCTAACTGAAACGCAAGACATTCTTTATTATACTAGGTCAGTTCTGAGGGATAAAAAAAGTTTCCACCTAAGCAAATGTAGAATTTTTCTTACCGAGTTCTGACATTCGATTTTCATTGCCTACTTTCAGGCTGAATCTTGTAAGTGAAATAAAAATGGCGCAAATATATGTGAAATACTTCAATTATATGCGCTTAATTTACTTTTCAACTTAAATTAATCCAACAGCTGTATTGATCATTTAAAAATAAGTTAGATTTCTCACAGAAAGAAATGCAATATAATGCTGGTTCAGTTCAGCTAACTCGAGAGTGATAAGAAAAGTTTCCATCTAAGCAAATGAAACTTTTTTTTCTATTCGAGCTGTTTTTCAACTGCCTTAACTTTCAATTAAAAACACATTATCTACCCAACATGTAGGTGGATATGTGTGTGTGCGTGTGTGTGTGTGTGGCAGTCCATATAAGCCCGCCCGCATGTCAAGCGCACGTTGTTTTCGCCCGGGGCCGCGCCCCTTTGGCTGCTGGCCGTCGGCCACAACTGGCTGACAACTCACTTAAACTGCAATAAATAACGCAAAAAGGTAAAAGATAGATGCGCAGGCGACACACCTGACAACACCTACGCTGGCTACACTGCATCGCTGATAAGGCCCAAGCCCAAGCCCAAGCCCAAGCCCAAGCCCAAGTGTCGAGCGGATTGGCAATCTGGCAACCCTTCGCAAATCCCCAGCAAGCGCAACGCGCATTAAAATAAAATTAATTCAATGTTTTTTTTTTTTTATATTTTCTCTTGTTTTTTTTTTTGCACTCTGTTTTGCGGCTGCACGAACAAAATGGCAAAACGATTGACTATTAAAATGGATAAGGCATAATATTTTTCGCATTTGTTCGCCCTGCCGTTGCCCAGCCCTGGCACTCATCCTGTGCATCCCTTATTTCGTATTCCGTATTCCGTATTCCGTATTCCGTATTCGGTATTCCTCACTCGTCACGTAAATGTAAGAAAAATAGTTTACGGTCCGGACTTATCTGCTGAAGCCAATAATGTTGCCTTTAAAATGACAAAGCTGCCGCCACAAAAATGACAGCAATAAGGAAGCATAAAAAGACACCCCCTCCGCCCCTCCTCCGCCCCAAACAACTTAAGGATTAAATAAAAAAGTGAATAAAGTTTTTATGCACTTGTGGAGGGTATGATTAATTTGTTATGAAATGTGCAACGCACAGAAGAATATACATATACGATTGATCAATCGATAACTTGCGCCGATAAAAATCGATATCGAAATACTGAGCTAGAGCTTTTAAAAGCTAGAGTCACCAAATTTGTGCATGTAGCTTCTAGATTGGAGAGAGGTTTATATAGATTAGGTATCTTTCATTTGCTGACTAAAGAAGATTCCCTTTTCAGACACTACCGAAAAGCTATATCGATAAAAATCGATATCGAACTTGAGCAAATCTCTTAGGTTTTAAGGGCTGAAGTCAGCAAATTTGTCTTGTAGCTTCTACTATAGTATATTACTTATCGTGTATCTTCCATTTTATCGTCCCCCGGCCATCTCCCTAGAAGAAGATTGAGGGTATCCCCTAGTCGGGCACTACAGCGACCTTTATTGCTTCACGATAAGCTTAAGAGTTTCTCCCGTTCATTTAGCTTCACCGAAAAGCCCAAAACTTTATCATAACACTCTATGGCTCTATTAACCAAACTCTGTGTACAACAAAATATAACCCACAAGAGTATTTAATCTTCGGTGTGCCTTTTTTCTTCTGCCGTCGAGCAGCTTGGCAGTCGAACGGATGGAAATTGTTACTCAACTGTTGCCCGAGCGGCCCACTAAATTTTTTAATATCTTTTATATGGTTATGGCGCCTTGCGGCTGCTGTTGTTATTCTTCTTCTTCTTGTTGTTGTTGTTGTTGTTAATGTGGCGGCCGGCAATTAAACATGGAGCAAAAGTTCGCCTCAAGTGCCTGGCTGAACTCTTACCATGAATAATTTGTGAGAAACGCGTCAAGAGTCTTTCGTTTACCAGCTATTTCATAGGCCTGACCAAACTTTTCGACTGCGGTTTTTCGCTTCGGTTAGGCTTTAGGTTTTGCGGCTTTTTGTTGGACTCACACACACACACACGCACACACACACACACACATGTGATTATGGGGCGTTTAGTGGGCAATTATCGCCTGCAGCGCCCATAATTATCATGCAGAGTCCTTAGTTGCATTCGCATTTCATATTCAAAGCTGTCTCTGGCCCACGTCTCTACCTACCCCACCCCCCTGGGAGGGAGTTGCCACGTTATCTGCGTCTACACATGAACGGCATATACACAAAGGAGAACGGCAAGAGCTGAGCTGAGAGATGCGAGTCCTGAAAACATACATAAATATAATACAGATGGCCAGGCAGATGAGTTGGGATGAGCCCAGGACACAATGGACGACAGTTGAGTCATGGGTGGAGAGAGGAGGGGCGGGCAAAGACTATGACGAGCGACTGCCACTAAAAATAATAATAAACGTAAATTTTCTCTAATTTACACATACAGAGCACATGAAGAGCACTCTGGCATAGTAAATGCTCAAAAGAGAGCAAGAGGTAGAGAGAGAGAGAGAGTGTTGAGAAGAGAGAATATTTAATGCCCTACAAATTATATTTTGAGTTTAATAAACCTTTTTTTACTCATTATTTATATTTGATTTATATTTTTATTTGCTTTTGCTTTATTTCTTGGTATTGACTTAATCAGTATTTTTTCTCTTTATACGAAAAACTTAAGAGTAATTTGCTTAACTAACTCCCTCTTAAGCCAAATTTGTCTTCATATAGCCCAACTTTAATGATGAGCCATTTTCTACCTCAGAGCTTTTTACCTTTACCTTTAACTTGGCGTAACTAATTACGTGCCCTTTGGAATAATTGCCTTTGTACACATTATCCACCTTGACCAAGCCTTTGCCAAGCCAAAGTCGAAAGTCACAATACCCTTTCCCTGCAAGCTCATTGCCAAGTCCCAAGCTGCAAATAAACAACAAAGTCACTGAAATTTAATTTCCAGCCAACAACAGCAACAACAACAACAGCAGCAGCAGCAACAACTGGCGACAACAAGAGCTACAAAAATGGCATTTGGCAACATGTTCATGTTGCTGCTCTCGGATACATGACAGCAACAGTCGCTCCCCCTCGCTCCCCTTTGCTCCCCTTTGCTCGCCCGCCGTCAGTTGTCAGCCGCCGCAAAGCTCGCTGCAGTAGCCGAAAAGTTGCCTTATCACTTGGGCGCATTTACATAAAAAAACCACAAATAAAAGTTGCCAACTAACGCAGCAAGAAGCGAACTGAGCAAAGAAAATAACTGTGAACGCCTGTGTGTGTGAGTGTATGAGTAGCTATATGAGTGCCGTCTTCATCTGCCTTGCCCACTCTCTTTCGTGACTCGCTCTTTGGTTCTGTAGAGAGGCAGCGGCGGCAGCGGCGACGCGCTGCTTAAGCATTAAAAACTTTTCACATTAAAGCACATTACAACAACAAATCATAGAAAGCTGGAGCAAACACACACACACACACACACACGCACGCACACCAATACGCATGCAACACATTTAGATAATATGCTACAACTGCTGCGGCGCAAACAAATGACAATGAGCGAGCAGGCGATGGGTGTGTAGAGTGTTGGGAAGAGGGAAGGGGGCGTGGGAGGTTACCATGAGGGGACACATGTGAGTTGTAAAAAGCTTTGGCAACAATGTCGCCTGAATGTCGCGCATTGTTTCCAGGCCGCTGCCTTGCGACACTAGCAGAGCACTCCCCCGCCGTACTCTCCCGCCCGCCCCCCGCTCCCGCACTCACCAAAACCCCACCCCACTCCCCTTGCTCACCCTTAGCCCAATGTCAGGCAAACTTTTATTTTTTGTTAAGCACATTTGCGCACTTTCCTTACTTATGGCAGACTTTTAAGCGCGAAAGCGCATTAGCCAGGCAATGCATGAAATTAAATTACATATTGTGCTCGCTGATGACCGAACGCCGCAAGAGGCCCCGTGAACCAGCCGCTCCGCTCCTGTAATATGCAGGCGACGCACAAAATGGCCGCTATATTCATTAGACTGAACGCGACCGCAACATGACCATAACACTTTGGGCTATGACCGCCATAGGAGCCAGGGTTGGCTAACGGCTAAGCAATCTGCAAAATGAACGAGTTCTTTTTCATGCACGTTGATCACTTTTCGAGCACTACAGTTGAGCTGTTAACTTAGAGGTTAAAATACGCCAAATTGAACTAGTTCTTCTCAATTGACATTGATCTTTTGTTCAAGCTTAAGTAGTGCAAATCAAACTAGTACTTTCTAATGCCCGTTGATCCTTTTTCGAGCTCAAGCTGTCAGGTTGAACTTGTTCTTTATGTTTCACATTGAGCTTAAGCAGTCCAAACAAAGATGTTGAGTCAGTAGTTCGAACCGTGAACGGTGCGTTAGTTTTCACTTTTAAGCGAAAAACTTGTTAACACAAAATAGTTGAATTCATATTATTGCCAAAGGATCAGAAACTAATTGCCAAACAGCTTAACAGTTTGGCCAGCCCTGGCGAATAACACTTGATGAAATGACCTAAAAAATCAACGCGACGGCGAATGCGTTGACAACTCTGGACAAGGATGTCGTCGTCGACGCTCTCGAAAACTTGTTATGTCGTTAAGTGTGAAACTTATTTTGCACATGATGGAAAAGTGCCAACTCCTGGTCCCTGTCACTGTCCTGCTCTCTCCCTCTCCCTCTCCCCCTCTCTCTCTCTCTCGCTGGCAAAATTGCAAAAGAAATCAGCAACAAAAGTTTTCAGTTTTTGTTTCTTAAAAATCAAAATAGCTAAAAAGTAGCGACAAGTGTTCAGAGAGCATCGCGAGTGGAGGGAAGGGCGCGGTAACCTGCAACAAAACTTTCTGGCCAGGCAAAAAGGACACACCAGGAGTCCAAGGGAGGTGCGAGGTGGGGGGAGGTTTACCAACAACAAGACGAGAGCGGAAAGTAAGCCAAGCGTCAATGAAGCCAAAACAAGGCGACAAAGTGCGCGGCCAATCTTAAAATAAACTGCAGCTGCGCGTAAAAAGTGACAAGTTTTTGGCAGAATGGCAGCATGGCAGCCCTGGGAGCTGGGAGCTGGGAGCAGGAAGAAGGGAGCAGGGAACTGGAACTGGAACTGGAACATGTGTCCCTTCACTTATTGGCAAGTTGGCGACGGACATTCGAGCACGTGACATATTTGAAAACAGCGACGATTTTCTCATTTTTTTTCTCTCTCTCTTTAAGTAAACAGAGAATTCCACCAAGCATGAGTCAGCGAAACTTTCAAGAGTAACTGAGCAGAGGGGAGGGGGAGGGAATTGTGTTGACAGCAATGTGCTTGATATTTGACAGAGTTTTGGTGCAAAGTGGTCAAAGCATAAAACTAAATAAAACATAGCTCATATTTAACACTGAGCAGCTGGCAGAAGCTGCTCGCAAGGATCTGGCATTCATAGTTGTTTCCATCTATAATGTGTGGGGAGAACAAATAAAACAGACAAGGGGTGTTTTCAAAGGGTTGTTGAAAAACAAAAGACGTATAGAAAATGTAGCACAATGAAGATCTTAGACACATAAGAGTCCAGCCAAATCCATTTTCAATAGGCTTTGATTCAAAGGATTTTAAAAATGAGTTTATTCAGCCTTGATGGATGTTGTGGAGAATTGCAATAAGTAACATAGATTTGATCTACCAGAAGATTAGAAATTTGAGAAATCTAGTTTCGACTATAAATGTGAAAAAAGAAGTTTGCAAACTTAATCGTAGGGTGAAGCATTGGCTAGAACCATAAACCGAACCAGCTTAAGCATTTATAGGATCTTCCAATCATGTTAAGAATACAACTATATTTTCGAATAGTTCCTGCAGGACTCGACTAATGCGAGACTTTGAAAACTGTTGAATAAAAAAGTGCTCATTCACACATTTGAATTGGCGTTTATTTCTTTTTGCTAACCCCCCTTTGCGAAGGGTATCATTAGAAAGCGTAGCTTGTCAGCTTGTAAGTGTTTGCCCCCTGCTGGGCGCACGCTGACCTTCTACCGGGCTACGCTGCGGTGATAACAAATGGGGCAGCTTCTTACACGCTGGTGGCATATAGATATTCTCATTTTTAACTGCTTGGCATTTGCAAACTGCAGCGTCATTTAAACTTTTCTCATTTGCTGGCAGCGCAGCGGCAGCGTTGGCAACGGGTAAAACTTTGTGCCCCAGATTGGCGCTGGCTGCTGCTGTGGCATGAGGCAGATGTGTGCGCGGGCAGAGCTGGGCTGGGGGCACAGATAAGACGCTGGCCAGCCCGCAACACAGCACATGGGACGCTGCGTTGGCAGCTCTTCATTGTTTGGCCAAACATTTTTAATATGCGACTAATTTGCAGTTGGGCAGACGGGCGGACGGTCGACGCATTGCGGCAAGGACGTCGCTGGTGTTGCAGGTGCAGCTGCAAGTTGCTGCTGCAGCTTTCAGTTGGAGTCCCGTGACAACGGCTATTGTTTAAATTCAATTCCCGCCTTTGTCGTCTCAACTACTTTGAAAAGTTTCACCGGCATTTGCCATGAAGAAGCTGCCTGCCACGCCCTCCCCAACCCATCTAGCTGCTCGTGTTTGACTTTCAGTCTCGAATGATTTACCTTACAAGATAAACAGACGTTGCCGGCGACGTAGCAGCAAACGGGAGCAGCGCAGTTGCAGCGCAGCAGCAGCGCAGGCTTTTGGGTTTTGTCTGAGCCCAAGTTTGACTTTTGTCTTTTGTATGCGGCGTTCCTGTGTTTGAGCCGAGGGATAATGCGCTTGAAATTGTTGGCTCGCTCTGCCCCTTACTCTCTCCCTCTCCCATTCTCTCTCTCTCTCTCTCCCCCTCTCTCCGTCTCTCCCTCTACCTTCTACCGCCACAGCGCATCTCGCTTTGCAATGCAATTTAAACTCTTTGATAACTCCGAAAAGTGCATTTGGCTGACGACGCGTCGGCGCCCACCTCCCTCTTCCTCCCGCTCCATCCCCTTTCTCTCCACCACTGCGCTCTGCGTTATCAGTGGCAAGTGCAAGACAAAAGGGGGCTGCGCAGCGTAAGACACATGAAAATACAATAGCCAAAGTTTGATATGAAACTGCAGCGCAGCCCGCGTCGCGTATTGCAAAAGTTTTCAATTGTAATTTTTTTTAAAGCTTTTATTTTTAGCTGCTTTTTTTTCGCGCTGCCTCCGTGTTTTATTCTTACTGCCACTTTTGCTCTTTCTGATTGCGTTGAGTTCGGAATGCTGCCGATAAATTGCCAAGCATTTTGCATTCTGGCCGAAAGCAACCAAGCCCGAAAATCCGTTGAGCTTTACTCCAAAAAGTTGCAGCCACAAACTACTGGATAACGGGACTCCGCGAAGACGGATACAAAGAAACGCCTCGACTACAGCACGGCGACAACATCTAGCCACAACTAATTCTAGAACAAACCTCCTGTTAAAGTTCCTTGTAAATTAACTTTTATTCCCCAACTTCTTAGCAAGTAAACTATTCATATGGAATCAACTTAATTCCAGCATTATTATTTACCTAAATTGCAAATATATTCATCCGATCTTACCACTAATATTGCAAACCTAATGTTAAAGTTCCTTGTAATTTAATTATCATTACCCCGGTAAATATATTTTAATCAAATGAACAATTTGAACAATTTTATGAGGCAAGAACTTGTTTCTAGCTTATTTCATCTCAATTCTAAATCAATTAAGCAGAACTGACAACTAAAATTAATTGTTAAGCAATATTGTCTTAAAACGAACACCTAAGTTTTTATTTTGTCTATGTACATGCATATTTTATGATTATGCAATTTCTGATCAAGTTATCTAAATTAGCGACTGGCAAAAAGCATATTTCATAAAACGCACTTCAATTAGTCTGAATCTTTTCGCTTGTTATATACCCACAAAATTTTGTACATTTTATTTTTTTGAGATAAAAAAGTTATTTGCTCGCGATATTACACTCTCATGTTCGCTTTGTGCTCATCTATTCAGCCATAACTGGCATTAAAACGCAATCAGTGTTTAGCAGTGCTCACTTCTTGTTGTTGTTGTTGTTATTGTTGTCGTTTTTTGGTTGTTGTTGTTGTTGTTGTTGTTGCTTACAGCGAAATCACATCAACTTTGCTGTGTTTGCTCAATTGCTTCGTCCACGTTTCAAGCTGAGCGTTTTCTGTTCCTTCTTGAACGCGACCTCGCCTAACTTTTTCATTAAATGTATTTCAATACTTTCGGCACCCCCCCGCCCCACAACACCCCCGCTCTCTGCCCTCCCCCACGCATTGCCAATTTTTTCCACTTGACCAATTCATTTTGCGCACTTCACACAGCATTCCTTTTCCCTCTCTCTGCCGTTTTGCCAGCCGCCCACTTAGGAATCTGATTTTGTTTTTCTTCGCACCAAACTTTCAGTTGATTTAGCCGTTCCGCGCCTCGCCGCGCCGCAGTTGACGCAGTTGCTCAACTGATTGGCTGGGCAGGCAGAAAACTTTTTGGCCGATTCGTAAATGAAATTCCTTGTACTGCCATTGCCCCCGCTCCATCCCGCTCCCAAAAAAAAAAAAAAACCGAACTGATCAACTTGGCCTCCTGTCCAGGTGATTGTTTTCAAACCTCAAGCGCTTCAGCTTCAGCTTCAGCTGCAGGAAGGAGTCGCTGTGCGCCCAGGGCTTAACTGCTTTATACATATACATTTTTACGGTCAATTGACGTTTGTTTGACTCCCGTCCGTCCCTCCGTCCCTCCCTCCGTCCGTCCGTCCATTTATCTAGCTCTGTCTGTCTGGTTGTCTGCCTGTCCTGTCCTGTCTGTCTCCTGTTTTTTCGGCTGCTCCTCGTTCAGTTTTGTTTGTTTGCCCAACTCGAGGCTGGCGCCGCCTGGCGACCAACTTTTGACCGTTCGTTGCGCCAAAAAAAAATAAATAAAATAAGAAAAAAAGTTTTTAATTTTATTTATTGAAAAGTTTGTCCTGTTATTTATTTTTGCAACCGTGTTGAAAATATGACCGAAACGAGTCTAGTTTAAAGCAACGTGTTGGACTTAAAGCCAGTACAGCCAGAAATTTGTTTGCCTTTTGAAACAAAAACAAAACACAAGAGCGTTTCAGTTGGGAGTGCACGACTAGAAGATACCCTACGCCCAGCGACAAGCTGCCGTTAGCTCTCTTCTATTCATGCAAAAATACCTAAAACAAAACACAAGAGCGTTTCAGTTGGGAGTGCACGACTAGAAGATACCCTACGCCCAGCGACAAGCTGCTGTTAGCTCTCTTCTATACATGCAAAAATACCTGCCTGTTCTTCCAATTGTCCCACACTATGCATGCAAAATGCAATCTTAGGTAACTTCGGAGTCCATAGTCCGATCTTTAAGAAATTTTCAGCGCTTGAATATGGCAGCCAAATCTTTGCAGATACCAGAGCCAAAGACTCCACCTTCAAAAAAGAGATCTACAATTTTCTGAGGACCGAATAGAATTCAATTTGCGTTTCTAGCTCTTTAAAGCTACGAAATACGATAAATAAAAGCAAGACTTCCAATAGGAAAAACTGTCCCCAAATGTTCAAATATTCTTAATTTGTAATAATTCGAGATTATACTTAATTTGGTGTTAATTGATCAAGTTAGCTGTGAGATACGCTCAAAAGCCTAGATTTTGATAACAATTGTTATCGATAAACGGGCCAAGCTATCGATAATTGCGCAATGAGCTATGCGACCCATTCAAAAATCTGCCTTAAATCTGGCGTCCAGTCGAGACACATATCAAGAATATATATGTAATAACTGACATCTCCTTCTAGACGTTACACACTGAGTAACTAAATCATGATACCCGCTACCAAGGTAGAGTGCGTGGAGCTTCATTAAAAAGCCATTGCCACTTGCAACTTTTGGCTATCATTACAGGCTTCGTCAACTGCCGCTGGACAGGCAACTGCCACAGTCAGTTTACAGTTTACAGTTTACGCTCTACAGTTTACAGTTTTCGGTTAACAGGCAAATGATGCGGGCCAAAAATTTGTCAAAATGCCAGGCCGCCAAAAGTTTTCTTAAGCACATTTAAAAATAGCTTAAGACATGGACACGCTGCCGCAACAACAGCAGGAGAAACATTTGCAGCAACTGCGTCCCCAAAGTGCTTGGGCAAACCACAAAAGTTCTACAAACTGGCCGAGTATCATAAATTATGGTTAGTTAAAAGTTGATCACGGCGCAACAATAAAAATCGATTTACAGTTGTCGTCGCATTTAATTAACAAAGATCCCTATCTATAGAGTTCAATATGAAACCTTACCCCATAAAGCGCTTATCCTGCATTTCTTTAAGCATAAAGTTATTGTCTTTAATTAGTTTAAATTTCACATTCCTTTAAAGTTGCTTTCCATTGTTCAGCTCGGAGATTAATGTCTTTTCCGTATACTATATCATACCACTTATGACTATTGTCGGGCAATTTGAGAACTTCAAAGCTGCATTAAATGCTCGCTTTGATTGTTTCAAATAAAACGTTTTTAATTAAGTTGATTCGATTTCAAGTTAAAAGCATTTATTTTTCTTCAGAGCTTCTGTCTGTCATCCTGAAATGAATTATGTGCGAATATGATTTTCAATTCAATTTGATTCCTTAAAGCTATTAATTGCGTAATTAAGAGTGCTTTGGCTGAGAGGGCGCCGTTTGGAATTATCATGTGACTGCAAGCTGAAAGCAAATGCACGACTAGAATATACCCTGCACTCGGCCTTAAGCTGCCTTTACAAGCATTCCAGCTTTTTTCTACACATATGTATACATGTATATAGCAAAACACAAGGATATAACCGAACAAGTTAACATCTACTACCAAATGTGAGGAAAAGGATAATTATAACCATACCAAGAACTTTGTACAGGATATTAGCAAGTCGAGCTTATTCGGTTGTACGTAAATGGGATTATTAATAAGCTCCCAATTTACTTTATTTGAAGTTTAAAAGCAATGCGATTACTTATTAGATTACTGGCTTGGCAAAAAGACGGACTCTTAAAAGTAGGCTATGCTTAATGAGACCAATACACTTCATTTAAAGCTTTAAACCAATATGACTATTTATTTGATTTGAAGTTTGCACTGCTTGTACGACCTACACTGCTTGCACTGCTTAGGCAGCCCTCTGTACCCTAAAAGTAGGCAATTCTTAATTTAAAATGAAGGCTAATAAAATGGCGCACATCGTTTTTGGGGAGAGAGAAAAATTTTACATTTTTAATTGCTTGTTGCGTTTGTTATTGTTTGTTGTTGCTGCGATTGTCTTTCTAATTGTTGTTGTTGCTAATCTAATTTACTGCCTGCAACTTTTGTCTGTGTGTTGTGTGTTGGCCTCGCATTATGATGGAGGCATTTTAATTAACTTTTGTTTTAGTAAGTGGAAAGCAACTTGAGAGAGTTTTGTTGTTCAGCCTGGCACGGGCTGCCTTTTTGCCTGCCATGCCCAGCATTTTGCTCAATGGGTCTCTAGCCGAGATACAAAGCGCAAAATGAAAGACAACGAAAAAAAATATGTACAAAAGTATATACTTATTTATGAACTTGTGCCTTGTGCCAGCAAAAATTAACATTGACAACAACAAAAACAGAAACAACAACAGGATGAACAAAAAGAAGCTCCTTTTGTTGTTGGCCGCGCAATTAAATTGCTTTTGAAAAAGTGTGTCTGTGTGTGTTGTTGTTTTTTTTATTATTCTTTTTTTTTGTTGTTGTCTGCCCCGACGCACCGCTTTTGTTTGACTTTGCGCTTATTTGACATTTTTGCTTTGTTTTGTTTTATTTATATATAAATATAATTTTTTTTTTTTTGTTTTAATTCAACTTTGTTTGCACATAATTTTTCGGAAACATGCGTCAGAAAGCAAACAAATGCATGAATAAATTCACAGCGAACAAATGACAATGAATGAATGAGTGAATGCGTTGTTTGATAAATGCAAAAGTCAAAAACAAGCACAACGAGAACAGGACCAACAGGACCAACAGGACCCGCTGACTGGCTGCAGGATAAACCAGCATGACATTCCCATTTTCATTTGATTTGATTTGATTGTTTGACTTGTGCCCGTGACTATTGAAGTTCAATGATTGATTATTTTGATTAACACTTCAGCAAATCAACGCTGCGTATACTTCATATTTTTACACCATGCTGTAGCCTTCATTATAACTTGAAAATCAATTTCCATAGTATGCAAAAGCTTTGTTTATTTGCGTCGAAAATGCATTCGAAAATGTAGCATATATTATATAAAAACGATAATGGAAATCAATACTTAACGATTTTTGTTCAAAAAAATGAGTTGAAATCGATCTATGTAAGCTCTACGATTATTCATTATGCTTAAGATCAAAGTATTTAAGCAGCCATCCCAACTTGAAACTCTTGTTTTTAAATGTCGGTCAAGTTTCGAAAAATAGGTAAAATTTGCAGTACTTGGCATTCGAACAAGTCAAGACAACAACTTTTGCTGGCTATCATTTTGGTGTGCACTCCACAAGAGTAGATGTAGTCAAAGTTTGAATCTTTGGCCTTTGATTTGTGCACAAATAACCATAAACAAATTAGAAATTAATAACATACTTTGCTGCTTAGAGGCAGGGCAAAAAGGAAAGTGGGCTGAGGAGGCTATGGTCATAACTTGTAGCTATCAAATGTTGTTGATGAGAAACGGCCGAGACAAAGAGAGAAAGAGCGAGAGAGAGGGGGAGAGCGAGAGAGAAGGCAGCACACAGAGGCAGTCAAAGTCGAGCAGCCAGCAGAACGAAATGCGGTATAAATTTACATATTTTATTGAAAATTGAATAGCGTCAAGGCAGCCGAACAATACGCCGAGAACAGCGAAGCAGACACAGAACTGTAAAGCAAAAATAACAAAGTTAACAAAATCCAGAAGCAAAAGTACCCAAAGAGCCCAACGCTCACCGAGCAAGAACAAAAAACTTTTACGAGCAATATGAAAACAAAAAAAAAAAAAAAAAACGAGAAAAAACACATTGAATAGAAAGCATGCACAATAATAACAAAAGCTGAAGCGTGGAGCATGCTGGAGATAGCATCCAGAAGGTAGGAGGGAGGCAGGAGTACGAAGCGAAAAACTCCCTAGCCCTAGACCGAAAGCCCAGCTCTAGATGAAAATATGACAGTAAGTTATATGCTAAGCCCCCCAAACAAAGAAATAGAATTGGAAAAAACGAAAAGCGAGAAAATCAGCAGAAAACCAAAAAAAAAGCAAACAAAAAACAAACATTGCAATTTGTACTGGTACAAGGTAAAAACGCGGAGATCCTGAAGTGCAGAGCGTCAGGTGGGGCGCTCGATTGGAGCCGGAAGGCGGCGCCTGGACAGCTTACACGGAGATTCATTTCAAATCAATACACATAAAGAATAAAAGGTAGGAAAAAACCAATGAACAAATACAAAGTGCTAGAAGCCGGTGAGCGATTGTGTGTGAGTCAGCCTGAGTGTGTGTGTGTGTGTGTGTGTGTTGTACAAGTGTAACTACAACACTCGCATAACGCATAATTTAGCTGAGCTTGTCAATGCAACTGGGCCAATTGCAGATACTTCAGTTAAACCGAGCAGATTGCCTTATTTCATCCAATCATGTTATATATTATCTAAGCAATCGCTCACAAACTGGACTTTGTTCGCTTTTACCGATGGATACGATCAGCAAATAGCGCTGGCTAGTAAAAAATGTCCAGTCAGATGTGAACGAATGTGCAATACTCTGAAAATGGGTAGAAAATAGCCTTATCGAAGGTCTTACAAAATATTCTTAGTAGTTAAGTAGAATATTTAACCGAACTCGAGTCCGCAACCTCAATTGCATTTCCATTATGAACTGAATCTTTTTCCAAGCCAATTGCCCAATTACCTTAGATTTCTATATAAATATTGTAAAGCCAAAAACCTTATCCCATAAAGCCCGTACCTTGCATTTCTTTAAGCACAAGTTTCTTCAAATTGGTTTGATTAAAAAACAATAACATTTTTAGATGGGTCCTGATAACAAAGCGTAAAAACACACCCCTTGCAAGAGGTTTAGTTATAGCAGCTCAAACCAGGGCGTTGGTTCAAACCCTAAGCACGATGACAAATAAAGTTCTGTATTATAAACTCCTTGCTTATAAAGTCCGTATATAAGTATAAAGTCAGTATATCTATAGCTTAGTATAGTATACTACATATCGCATTCTGACCTATTGAAGCCGTAAATCATATAGCTGCCATACAATCTATTGGTCGTTGCGTTAAAACTTTAGTTAGTTATCTTAACCAAGCTCTCGAAATATGAGCTTAATGCAAATACTACATAAGACACAACTGAACAACTATGGACTAGTTACTATATCTTCCATCTTCAATGGGCACATCGATCGTGGAATTATATCAATGTTTATCCAATTAGCAGGATTATGTGTTTGCCGCAAAAGTAATCACATCTCATCTTAACACCATATTCTATTGCTTAACTGTGTGTTACTTCCAGACTTTCCATTCATATAATAAATTTCTTTTGGTTTGCATTATAAGCTCCTGGTTTACTTTTAATTATGCGTATTGCGGTGCATAATTCTGTTCTTTATAATCGCAGATCTGATGTTTTCACAGCTCTTAAAAGCCACATCAATGCGACTTTAACGCATTGTGAATTAATCAGCTTTAATCGCAAAATCTGCTGACATACAGAATTGTTGTTGTTGTTGCCGCAGCTTCATGCCACGCCATTTTTGTTGCATGCCTCTCGGTGGCGCCCAAGAGGCTGCCATTGTTTCTTTAATTTTAAAGCTGTCGAATGGAGTCTCGAGGTGGCTGCGAATACGAGCTTAATGAAAAGCCGCACATACAGCAAATCATTTAAAATTGTATAGACATCACACGTGCCACACACACGCACACACACAGACACACACACAGAGAGACTAACACGCGCGCATGCAGCAGACACATATGAGATGGATGAAATGTGAGAGAAAGCCAAAAGAAAATGTTGCTAAAACGCGCAGCGTAAAAATGCAGCGTACGTGTAAATTTACCACAAGTAGTTGACAGATAGGTAAAGAGGGTATGGCAGGCGGGCAGGCGGGTGGGCGTATGGTTGTGGGCGTGGCACAGTCGATAAGGAGCTGCCAGTAAGTCAAACATACGCCCCGTCAGCCAAGAGACCTTGGCTCAAAGTTTTTCAATGCGCGCATTTGTGCGAAAACAAAAGATTTTTATTGAATTCAGAAACGTTGCGTTGAGTTTGCAACGTTACGAGACACCAAACACATGCCACGCCATGCCACACGCAGTTGCATGCCACACATGCGCCCACATTTTAGCCGCATGTTGTGCTGAGTGAAAAAGCCACGACTGTCACGCTGCATTTGCCGCTGCACCCCAATGTGAGTGTACAACCCAGGTGCACCACCAGGTGCACATCCATTCGATTTTGCCAGATGCACGTGCCACAGCTCCAGCTCAAGCTACAGCTCCAGCAGCTTATGCTTTGTCTCCGGCGCTGCTGCCGCGTGGGGGATTTGGGGCAGCCAGCGTCACATCGCAAGTGCGATCAAAGTTTAGCGGATTTTGGTGCGCACATTTTAAAGCTTGTCAAACGTGGCCATAAATAAACGAGCCAATGAGAACTGGGACACACACACACACACACACACACACACAGTTGGGTTTCGCTTGAGCAGCTAACGCTGCTCTGGCCCGACTCGAGGCTATTCAGCTTCTGGCTGGCAGGTAAATAACACTTAACAGTAATGACAGCCACCAACTTAAGTTCCATTCAGCATAAAATGTCTTTCAACTGTCAAAATGGGCAATGAGCTGCCATTTGGAGCTGCAGTCAACGGGGAGGAAAACACTTTGAATGTCCCTTAAAAGCTGCTTAACAATTTTCGCTCTTGCTTACAGCTAAAACAAAACTTTACAAATTTCACACAATTTTTTTTGTGCAATTTTCATTTAAATGCGATTTCTTTAACGCCTTTGAAAAGTTTATACTGCAGGCATTTTGTGGCCCTTTATTATTATTATTATTATTATTAAATTGCTTGAAGGCTGCAAATATCAGTTACACTTCAAATATTTCATTAGACTTAGAAACAATGCAAAATAAATATATTTTCATTTTAAACAGAGATGAAGTCAGCAGCAAATCAAATCATTTTCACAATCAACAGAAAATTCAATAAATTTAAAACTTCTTGGCTTGAACATAAGACGCAATGCATCATTTAACAATTGCAATCGAGTGTAAATAAGCCCAGAAACTTACAAAAAGGCTGTCTAATGTCCTACATTAGTTAAGCTTTAATGTCTGATGAGCATGGATTCGGACTCAAATCCCAGGCTTGTTGTTTAGTTGTCCCAGTCTATGTATGTTGTATTGTCTTAACCGAAGGAGGTTGGTTTTATATGAAAATTATAATGAATAATATATAGCAATTACACCAATAATAAAAGTTATGTTAGTAATTAGGTCTGTATCAGGTCTGTGAAAAGCGGCCTATACCACAGCTCGTTATTGCTTGCCGTATGAGGCGACTAAAAAGACACGGGGATGCAATGGTCGGAGGGGTGCCTTTAGAAGGCGAAAAGATCTGACTGCCATTAACCTGACAATGGCCAGATCGATTCCGTTCCGGGACAATTAAAGTAAGACAATTAAGTAAGGTAGTGGCCAGGATAGGCTCCTGGAAGGCGACTTAGGCTGAGACCAGTTTGTAAACTCTGGACAACCCTATCGGACTAGACAACCCCTGGGCTGACGGTTGACAGTATTCTAGCATATATCAGTAGGCGGAGTGAGATGTGGCAAATCTCCAAGTACGCTTCTTGATTCGTCTTGATTCAGTTGGCAGTATAGGCTCAGATGCAATATTTCTGACCTACGCGGATCTGGCTCTGAACACTCGACCCCATGAAGGCGCCCGCCATCAAGAAAAGCTTTTTTTACCAATTGTTATTAAACTGCAAATAGTTGGTTTAAAGATATATATATCTTTGTGTACGTGTCGAACTTGATGGATCATCGCGTGCCAAAGATTTGCGAAACAACTTTTCAACACCTCAAAGCAACAATTCTCCGCTGCCAACAACTTTTCCAACTTTGTAGGCAAATGTATGTGTATATATTTGTGTGTCTGTGTGTGTGTGTGTGTATTACATTTTTCTTGGCTGTCGTCAGCGGTTTCTGGTATTTATGCGACCCCTGGCATTGCCGTGCGTCCATAAAGCTCTTGCGGGCCGTTATAAATATATATGTATATATATATTTACCGTTCAGTCGGGGCTAACCGAGTGGTACCCATGATATGGCGGCTCCTGGTGCTGGTGCCCGGAAATGCATTTTAAATGTCGAGCATGGCGTAAATAACCCGTTAATGTTAACATGCACACGGCGGCGGGCAACAGCACACGGCAATGCGTTGCCTTAATTTATGTGTCACGGCAATGGCGACAACACAAGGACGCTGCGACGGCCGAGAACTATTTCATTTCGTTTCATTTCATTTCGTTCCATTCGACTCGATTCGATTTTCAGTGCGACCTGGCAAAACTTTGACAGCCACTTGGCACCTTGGAACTTTTGCCGTGCCTTGGCCCCGCCCCCGAGCCACAGGCTGCAACCTTTGCATAGAGAACAAGTTGAAGTAGACTAAGAGATACCCTGGACGGAACGTTAAGCTGCTGTCATAAATATTTGATATATGCACTATATGCAGCGACTGTGCTTCTTCTTTCCATATTCTATACATTCTGGAGGAAATGTGTTCTTGAGTTATCTCTTATAATCACTGATTCGTGCATAGAAAATAAGTCTCGAATGCAATAACTCGGAAATATGGGGAGATATCGAGATAAGAGAAAAAAAACCCCTCATTGTGTATGATATATAAATTATATTCATAAGGTTCATCTCTAGCTCTTGTCCGACCCATGCTCACAAAACTTAGTTTCAATATATATATCGATAATATACATACGTATTAAAGGACACATCGATAAAATCAATGATAGATCAGTTCTTCGTTAAATTATTGATAGCATGCATGTCAGGTTCCTGCTTCCATTTCAAGATAGACAACAGGCACTGATTAAAGGTAAAGTAAGAAGTACAAGTAATGCTTGTATACTGGTTTTTAAGATGTACTACAGTTTAAAAGTGTAAGGGACCACATCAAAAAAAGGAATTCCTCATAGGAGAGACGGGCGGAACATAAACGATTGATTGTATATATATATACTCCATCAAAACCTACCTACATCAAAACCATTATACCCTTCCCTTTTATGCCAATTCCAATGGGTACAGGGTATAAAAACACACACACACACCAACGCTCATACAAACACAAACACAAACACGAAAAGTTCAGTAGTTGGCCAAAAGTCACTTGGCATGCATATAAATTGTCAGCCATTAAATTTGCATTGACATTTTGGCCGTGCAGCAGCATCGCCCCGACCCCGCCCCCCCCTAAGCCCCTAACCGTTGTGCGCCCCGCGGGCTGCTACTCCCACTTTTGGTTTAGTTTTTAGCTTGGTGATTTATTTGTGCGCTCTTTGATTGCATGACCGGAGCCATCGAGAGCAGCCGGAGAAGGAGGTGGAGCAGCTTCACCCTGCCTGAGTTGTTTGCCATGTTTTGATGCTTGTTTTTATTGAATTTGCTGAATTAATTTGGCTGCAGCATCATCAGATGACGGCAAAAAGAAAAAAAAGCAAAAAAAAAATACAACAGCAAAAAGAAAACAAGAAGCAGGCGAAAAAAGAATTGGCCAACGTTGATTAAACTTGGCTTGGCATTGACAGGCGGCAGCCCAGTTCAGGTCCAACCAGTCCACTTCAGATCCATCTCCACATTTGTCCCTGCTGTGGACAACTTTTCAGATGCTCCACAACGATTCGGTCTTGGCCAGCAATTAGCCTAATACCAAGACCAACGACCGAGTTGGCTTTTAGCCTTATTGAGCCGCCACGTGGATGACTATGACATTCCCGGTTGGCACCCGGACACCCGCTCTTTGGCCCCAGCATTTGCCTTATCATTATGAAAAGGCGGCTCCAACGTTGGCCGACCCAATGCAAACGACGTGCAAAACTGCTGGCAGATTCGATGGCTACTTCAACGATTTCTCTTTGGGATTTATGCAATCACTACCAGCGACTAGTTAGTGGAGGAAGGGGAGCGTGCACCTGGCGAGGTACCAGCTGGAAAACTAAGTAAACCACAAAGCACAGTTGTTATGACAGCTGTATTCAAATCTGATTCAAGCAAACCTCGTTCCGAAGTAGTGCAAGTTTTTCCAACGATTGAACTTCCACAAAGCAAATAGGAAGTTTTGCACTTGACTGATTGACTGACTGATTGACTGACTGATTGACTGACTGATAAAGTATCTGGCTGGTACACTGATAAACAGACTGGCTTCAGTAGTAACTGGCAGGCAGATTCAATGAATAATTTACTCATTCACTGATTGACTGACTGACTGATTGACAGAGTGACAGACTGATTGACAGACTGGCGGCCGAAGTAAGTGACTGGCAAACTGATTGACTGTATAAATGATTTAATATCTGAGTTATTCACTGATTAATTGACTGCTTGAATGACCGATTGACTGCCTGATTGATCGAAAGATTGGCTGCCGAAGTAACTGGGTGGAGGATTGATGGACGGACTGATTGACTTACTGGCAGATTCAATATCCGACTTACTCACTGACTGATTGACTGGCAGAGCTCAACTGAGATAAGTTTACAGAAAACTTCTGCTACACGGAAATTTGCAACTGAAATGTGAAAATTCATTAAACACTTTTATTTTGCCCTTGTAAGAAAACTATCCGCTCCATGAGCGAAAACCAAAAAAAAAATATGTTCAACTTTTTTAAGAGCCTTTTAAACGGATCAATGATAAGGTGTTTCAGCGATTTGGGAAAAGCCAGCACATGTAAAACTGTTGAAAGGATGAATGAGAACCGCGTTCGAGTCGCGGCATCGTCATTAACTGTTTTCTTGCTGCTGTTCGCGACTGAATAAAGCCGCAGGAAAAACACAATATGCGGGGAAAAACACAAACTGCTTTCAACTCATTTCATGCAAGCTAATTATCTGAATATTATTTTAACGTACCTTGCCACTCAAAGTAAGAAAAACTGTCCGAAAAAAATGAACAACTTTTTCCAGTCAATTCAATTTGTTTGCTCGCTTTTCAATCGACCATTGAGAACATTTGAATACCATTACTGGGTGTGTTTGTATATTTTATTGCGAGAAAATGAAAGAAAGAAAAAAGTGAAAAACATTTTCATTATGATTTTCATCTGAGCGTCTCCGGCTCAGTGGTGTCCATGATCGTGTTCGCTGCTCTTCTTTTGCGACTTGTGCCACTTCTTTTTGTGCTCCTCGCCACCCTTTTTGCCATGCTCCTTCTTGTGGCCCCATTTTTTGGACTCGTCGTGCTTCTTCTTGTGTCCCTGATGGCCCTTTTTCTTGTGGCCCTTTTTGCTGTGGCCCTTTTTGCCATAGTGCTCCTCATGGCCGCCCTTTTTGTGCTCGCCCTTTTTATAGCTGCTGCCCTTTTTGTGCTTCTTGCCCTCCTCAAAGCCGCCGTGCTTTTCCTCGCCGCCCTCGACATGATCCTCATCATAGTATTTCTTTTCCTTTTTGTCCTCGTTGAGCTTGTGCACGTTGTGCTTGCCCTTGATGGAGTGTCCCTTTTTGTAGCTGCCGTGATCCTCGAACTCGCTGCCCTTTTCACCCTTTTCGCCCTTTTTATTTTTCTTATGATGACTCTCGGAGTGCTTGTGCTTCTTTTCGTGACCCTCCTCCTCGCCGTGCTCACCCTTTTTGCCCTCCTTGTCGTGATGGCCCTTCTCGCCCTTCTCATGGTGTTCGCCATGCTTGTGACCCTTTTTGCTCTTCTCCCCATGCTTCTTGTAGTGTTCGCTGTGCTTTTTCTCGCCGGACTCTGCCTCGCCCTCCTCCCCATGCTCTTCGTGCTTCTTGGATTCAGCCGTCTGCAGGTCATCCAAGTGGGCGTGGAAATCGGCCAAGTCCGAACTAGCCAACGGCTCGCCTATTACCATGGCATTGTCCTGGCTATATGTGTATGGCAGGGTTGCCGCCATCGCCATTGCCGCCGCCGCCGCCAGCGTTGCCAGGCATGCCAGTTGCCAGGGTATCCTGTTTGGCCTGGCCGCCATATCGCCTAGTCGTTATCCTTTAAGGCTTTGAGCTGCTGCTGTTGGTGTTGGTGTTGCCGCCACGCCTTGTTGTCGTTGTCTGGTGAACTGTTTGCCAGCAGTGCTCGCTTTTTATGCGCCCAGCCTGCGGCCACGCCTCACTAGAGGCCAGTTATTGCTGCTTGGCGTCTCTGCGGCTGATTTGGCAACATTTTCTTTGGGGCGCCCTCAACGCCAGTCGCCGCCTAAGTGCATAACGTTGTTTCCAAGCTGAACGCAACAACAACAGCAACAAAATAAAAAACCCTTCCAACAAATGGCCAACTTCTTGCGGTTTTCAGAGCTTGCTTGTGCCGCAGTTGCCACTTTTTGTTGGCCAGAAACAAGCGACTTTTGTTACGTGCGCATTGCAAAAGCACTCCAACAAATGACCAAAAGATCGACAAGCCAGAGCCGCTGCACAGTGCCACAAGATTATCAACTGACAGTGGTTATTGCATTTGCAATCGATTTCAAATGCGAGAGCAAAAAAGAGAGTAAAGAAAAACTTTCATTAAAATAAGAAGAAAAGACTATCTTTGGCACGCTGAAGATTAAATACAGACAAAAATGGCTTGGAAGTGCTAGCAAACTAATGGACAGACTGATTGACCGACTGACTGACTGACTGACTGACCGACTGACTGACTCACTGATTGACAAAGAGACTCCTTCAGTGTCTGACTGACAGGCTAAAAGAATGGCTAATTGACGGACTGATTCAATATTTGGCCTAATCGCTGATGGATTGAGTGACCGAGCTGAACTGAGACAAGTTATTAGCAGAATATTTCCGCTAAAAGTATGGAAAATTAAAACTCACTAACTGATAATCTGATTGACTGGCTGGCAACGGAAAGAAGAAGTCAGGGCAATAAGTTGCAGAGTTTCCCCCCCAATATCCTTGCTGACATATAGCAATGCATATTGTAATATTAAGATCTCTAAAGAACAAAGCTCGAATGATCTGTAATATAACATCAATCGGTTCTTTTTACAATGAATTAGAAACCAAATAACACAGGGAATCGATCACTTTCCACAAGATATTCATGCAAGTATCCGGAACAAATATGATAAACATTTGAATTTCCGTGCCATTTCCACGTTTTATCCAAACACCCAAAATTTAAGTTTCATCCCATATTGAAAAGTTCAAAGCTCAATTGGCGGCCGCTGCCGGTCGATTGTTGGCGTTAGAGTTGCCCTCGCTGGTGCCGGCTCTGTCGCAGTCGACGTCGCCGTCGCCTTCGTTGTCGCAGTCGACGTCGCCACCTGCATTGTCCTAATTGCTAGAGGGGCTGGACAGACAAATGAAATATGAATGTGTGCTAGGGCGCACACACGCACACATACACTGGGCCGTGTCAAAGGTTAATTACGCATGCTGCAGCTCGTTCGTTCGCCTGCCCCTTCCCCAGCCACGCCTTGCCTCGTTTCGTCTCCGGTTTCCTTTGTTGCTTGCTTTGCTTCGTCCTTGGGCTGCTACGTAAATCGCTTAACGCACACACACACACAGATTTCGCACACACTATGGCCTTGTGTTTGTGCGTGTGTGCGTGTGTTTGCTTAAGCCATTTCCGGTTCGATTTTAGCCATGGCTCCATGCAGGGCTCGCTCGCTTGGGCAGGCAAACAGCGGGCAGCCGGGCCGACTGAAAGGACAAACATCTTTGTTTGGTTTCATATGCTAATCCTTCGAGCTGCGTCATAAATCATCCTTGTCCATGCGACACGGACAGCAACAGAGACAGAGACAGAGACAGTTTCTCAATCAGGGATCAAGGCGACGAGCTCTTTGCTGCCTAAAAGCTTCGCTTTTGTATTATTGCCGGCTGAGCAACGCTGCAATCTGCCGGGATTTGCGGTGGCTGCTGCAATGCCCAAAACAAAAGCAATAACAACCACATGAATATATAACAAAAGCATCCAGACCAGACAACAGACATCGGACTTCAGACATCACCTAGCAGTTTTCAGGCTACAAAGCTACCAGATTCAGCTCTCTCTCCCTCTCTCTCTCTCTCTCTCTCTCTGTCTCTGCAGCGAACAGACCAACTTGCAGTCAGGCATTGAAAAGTGTTTTTGTTTAATATGCGACTGGCAACTGCTCTTGCCAGTATGTGTGTGCCCGCCCAGGTGAGCAGTCAGCAGTTCAAGCCCCTCACAAGTCCTCTAGCTGTGGTTGTTGATATTGTTTTGAAATTGCCTCGTCGACAACAACAACTATAACAACAACGAGCAATCCCACATGGCCAGTGGGCAAATGCATTAACGAAAGTGCTTGGGGGCAGAAGACGTAGCTGGTGCAGCAACAGGAGCAAAGGTGATGGCTAAGTGCAGCTGCAACAGAGTCCTGCCACGCCGTGCCCCGCTATCAGCACAAGGAGATCATAATTCACATAACTCGGCTAATAATTCAGTTAAGTTGAAATGCGCAATATAGCTGCAGCAGCAGCATCTACACACACAAACACACACACACACACTCTCTCTTTCTCTCTCACACACACACACACAATCACACTCATGAGCAGCCATGAAATTTGACTCGAACCTCGAATGCAATTCAGTGTGATTCCATGCATGTGCTGCACAGCACTTGGGAACTAGTTCAAAATTGTTGGAACCAGTCAAACATGGCTAAAAATTGACATAGTTTTTATGCCTCTACTAGAGGGTATTATAATTTCGAAAAACATTAAAGGAGACATCAAATTAGCATCAACAGTCAAGTTGATAAAGCTTATCCGTCTGTCTGTTTCTTTGCGAACTTGTCTATCAGATTTAAAGCTATCGCTTTGAAAATCCATCTTTCTGTTGCAGGCAGTACATATGTATGTCGGAACCGAAATCATGGGAAGGATCGTTCGAAAAGTAGCTTCTGATATGAAAACCTTGATTTATTAAGGTAACTTGAACAAACTCAGGATTTAGGATCCTATACAAAATCTTAACATCATCGGACTACAACATCATATAGCTGTCATAGGAAAGATCGGCTGAAAAGTAGATCCATAATGGCAAAAATTTAATCAACTTCTTTGGCTCTCAGACTGATTTTTCCGGAAGAAAAAAGTAAATATTTAAAAAAAATTAAGTTAAATAAAATAGTTCTGCAAGCAGATGTCCGCCTGCTGTGTGTGTTAGTCCATTTGGGATTTGTTCATTACCTTGCTCGGTGCAGGCTAAGCTTCTCAGCCCCCTCTCCACCCAACTAGGTCCTGCTGTGGCTTGGGCATGGCTGCAGCAGCAGTTTTAAAGGATTTTCAATGTTCTTGCAAATTAGTTTAATCCTGTGTGTCAGTGTGTGTATCTGTATGTGTGTGTCTGTGTGTGAAAAAGTTTATTGTTTTCGGGGCAAAAAGTTGCTGCAGCTTTTGGATGATGCTGAAGCTGATGCAGAAGCTGATGCTGATGCTGTTGTTTGTTGCTGCTGCTGTTTGTTGTTTGCGGCGGCTTGAGTGCATTTTGCCCAGCTTAAGCCTGAGTGTGTGTGTGTGCGTGTGTGTGTGTGTGTGTGTGTGTGCGTTCCTGGACATTTTTGCAAATTACCAAACACAATTCAAATCTGCTGCAGCTGAGTGCATAAAAGTTGCATTTTATATTTGAAATACATTTTGCTATTAAGCAGCATAATTCATGCTTAAAACTTGAAAAGTCGTTGCGGAAAATGGAAATTAGCTGCGGCTGGTTGGAAAATTGGACGGCGCACTTGAAGCAATTAGCCGAGGATCGTAAATATGCCACAGCGCGGCTCAATGAATCAATGAATGTGTCAATGATTAGGCAACGAGACACCGGATGGCACCAGGATACAGGACAATGGCAATTGATAGCGCAAATGTAAATATTGCACTTAGGCAAAGGACATGCAGCAGCAGCAGCAGCAGCCGTGGCAGCGGTCCCCAATGGACCCGCAATAACAGGCTAATGCAACTGCAATGTGTGGCATGTATCGGGCAGGGGGCATGGGGCAGCTGCTGTGTGGCATGGCGTGCTATAATCAAGCGCATGGATGCCACATACACAGAGAGAGAGAGAGAGAGAGAGAGAGAGAGAGAGGGGGCAGCTCGCCCATTGCAGTTAATTTATTGTGACCAATATAACGCCCCAGGATATAGGCAAGGAGCAGCACGCCGACAATGCTGCGACTCCTTCTCCGGCGCATGTAAATTGAAAATTATGGCAATGCGCAACAAGATTAGCCCAGACAGGGTACAAACCACCCCACCCCACCCCACCCCTCCCCGTCCCCGCCCAGTCACCCAACACCATACTCCGTGTGTGCACCAGGACCTAGCCCAAAATGAATTTATTGTCCTTCGGTCCGCGAAGGAGCACACAGCGTAAACTGAACGTACGAGTGACCAAACAAAGTTATGACTTAATGTATTCAAGTTATGGACAGCACAAGATACAACACGCTTAAATCTGTGGACTGCAGCAGGATACGTGACATATACATAACATTCTTGGCTGCTTTACATAAGGACTTGATGACAAAATATGCGCAAAAGCGTGCAATTCAAAAAAAAACAAACAACTTGTAAACAAAAAAAGTAAAACCAAGAAAGTAAGGATATCATCTTCGGCACTTCGAAGATTTAATACCCTTGTGGACATTACCAGATATCTGAGAATAGTTAACCTCCTAAATGATGAGTTTGCAGACAAACAGAATATTTTGCCATATAAGAACCTACTTTACAACCGATCTTTCCTTTGACAGCTATAAGATCTTGAAGTCCGATGATGTTAAGATTTTGAATACATATAGTATAAATATCATATATCCCGAATTTGTTCAAGTTATCTTATTAATAAAAGGTTTCTATGCTAGAATTCCATACCTTTTCGACCGATTTTTCCTATAGCAGCAATATGATATAGTGGACCGATATAAATAAGCTTTTGCATATATGTAGGAAGCATTTATGGATTCTGTATACTTTATAAAGTCGGAGATGTCTCCTTCTAATGCTTTATACATTTCAAGAAGCAATTATAATACCCTCTACAAGGGTATGCAAATTGAAGCTGAATTCGATTCGCGATTCGAACCAGCTACCTTCCTTAAAGTTCGATTCGTGCCCCTGAATTTGATTTATTTGCTGATTTCTTATAACTAATTGCTAGAGTTGAATTTTTAGTTTATTTAAATCTATTGAAACTATAACGAAATGGGTTGAAAACATGGCTATGGTTGGTGTCTAGGATATTTTACAAGGCTGTAATTTTGTGCTAAAACATATTCGAAGAAATATATTATTTGATTCGGGCTTCGTTTAGGCTACTTTTTGGGCAACTCTTTTGATTTAAGATATGTACTTTAAAAAGAAGAAATAGAAATGATAGTTGCATTTTAATTTGTAATCAATCCCCCAACTGATGCAGTTTAATCAACATTTATTTTAAGCAAAAAAAATGTTTGCATAAATTCTTGAATATTATTTAAACATGAATTCGTAACTTAAACGCAATAGATAAATGCTTGCTTTGCCGCACACATTCCTTATTTAAAACATGCAAGAAGAAAACATACTTAAGGTTCGTCCAACTACAGTGAAGACTGGCCACAGATGCACAGATACCTGATATGTCAGCCATATGTATATCTCAGCTCAGTCTGTTTGTCTATCTGTCAGTTGCAGCACTCGAACACTCGAACACTCGAAACTTTTGCCCAACCCAAAAGCAGTTGGCACTCTAGAAATTCTCTGCGCCGTTTTGACACAGAATCCGACACTCATCCAGCTGAAGACGGCGCTAGGGATGAGCCCAAGGATGAGACGCACCGAGAGCGTTGTGGACAAGTACTTGGGCGTTCATTGGCGCAGCGCACTCAGTGCCAGGCAATGGAGGGTTCCAAGGCAGCCAAGTGCAGCAGCCAACTTTTCAGCTTGCCTTATTATGCAAATGCCCTACCCCCTCCCCCACCCCCTCCCCCTCTCTATATATATATATATATATATATATATACAGATATCTAGCTGCATGCGAACGTCATCGATTTATAAGTTATGCAAGGGTCGCTCCCGAACCCGCAATCTCACCATCTAAGAATCGAATGTTGACTACTTTGTAAGCAACGGTTTACTCTTGTACTTGCTGCCCCCCGCCCCGCCACGCCCACATTTGATGACTGCAATCAGCAATTTTTAGCAAAAATCAATCTCTTGGCCCCGGCTCGCTCAGCTTCCAATTAGAATGCAGCATTTTTTGTTCCCATTGCAGCTGCTGCTGATTGGTTGCACACAAACAAAAATCTAAAACTATAACAAAACAAATAAACAAAAAAAAAGCATGTTACAAAAACATATAACCAAAAAACAATAACAACAATGGACAATAGTTGCACATACATATCTTTTAACAATGCGACTTTTAATCAAAGTTTTTGCTCTCGCGGCAGCCGCAGTTGGACAACAAAAAAATTCTAACAAGAATTACAAAAGAAAACGAGAAGAAATTATCTGCTGGAGAGTGCTCGACTATGAAACACCCTGTGTACATACCAATTTTAGTGTATCCGATTATTTTGGTATCTGATTTAGGCTTTTGTATAACACATTTAAGCAACACTCAATTTTTAAATAAGTTGAATTATTATCTTATATTATTATTAATTCACATATTAACACATTCGAATAATAAAATAAAAACAGTTCATTTTTAATGAAAGTTAATTAAAAATGCAGATTTTCCCATTTTTCAGGAGCATAAAAACTTTAACGCGCATATACACGATTATAATCTGCAAGTTTCACATCTCTAGCGTGAATAACGGTCAAAAGAATAGCGAGGCACGGATAAACGGGCAAACGGCCGGACTGCAAAATGGAAAACGCGCAAAAGCCACACAATATTTTTCACTCCGCGAACCGAATGTAAAACGAAAAATTCTTCTCTAGCATAAACTTTGATAACACAAACTAATGTGGTTCTTATCACACGCTTCTTTTTGTTGTCGCACTCACTTGTATTTAACTTCCAAAAATAATTACATAAGTATTTATTCACACTTTATGCACAAAGATCACCAACGCGAGTTTAACTATTTCGTTTTTCCTTTGCTCAGACTGGCAGCATCGTCGTCTGGCAACGCTGGCAGTAAACCAGCGCTGCGGTTCGATTGCGAAAGCTTTATTCAGAACGACTCACAACTCGTACGCAAAGCTGCCAACGCTAAAGCTTTGCACAAAAGCTCAAGCGCGTGTGCTTGATCGTTGGATCGACTTCCAAACGACACATTGGAACTTTTCGAACTTCGAGCGACAACTTTGCTTGCGCAGCTGCTCAGTCGGTTTTAGTTCTGTTGGAGTAAAGCAGCAACGTTCGCCAGTGGAACGTCAATACAGAAATGTAAGCACAAAGCAAACAAGTAAAAAAATAAAATACTAAAAAGAAAACTAATTAAGAAACAGTTCACATATTTTTTGTTAATTTTAAAACTAAAGACTTAAGGCTTACAATGATATTTAACGCAACTAATAGCTCAAAGCGGCAAGTGATAAAAAAAGAGCTTAATATCAACATGCAGTTTGCATGCGTATTAGATAATAAATGCAACCATGCACCCAATATATGAAAAAAAAACACAAGACTGCATAAAAAACATAGCAAGATAAAAAGTGCCCATCAAAATTGAAGCATTATCCGTAATAACTAAAAAAGAAATGTAAAATTGTGGAAAAAATAATTGTTCAGTCAGCTGACCTTCCGACCGCGCGGCAGCGGCCCCATGGGTCTTGTGATCTAACTAAAAACCGATTCTTATTGGAGTCGACTTGCAGCAGAACTCCACTCGTTGCGGGGGGGCACAACTCCCAAAATAAAAGCAGACGGCCAAATTCAATATGGTGGCGCGACTGTAGCGCATTTGCAGAGCTCGGTCTGCATTTTTCCAGTCGTCGTCAGCTGACAGCATGACAGTAGTCTTGTGATCAACGTCAAAAGGCAATTGTCAAAAATTCGAACTCGAATGCGAGAGCCAGAGCGCGCACTTCGTTGTGCTCTCGCTCTCTGCGGCGGCTCTCACTGGAACTTTAACTCTCTCTGGCAGATAACACAAACTGGAAGCAGCCCGCATATATAATTTTTTTCGTAAATCGTAGATTGTAAGAAAAAACAGCAGCTCATATTTGTTTTTCTTTACAATTTCTAATTGGCTTGTAGTGTCGGCAGTTACACTCACTCTCCGTCTCTTCGAAAGTTAAAAGTTATCAACATCGTGGAAGTGGTTTTTCGAACTGCTCAAAAGCTTTGTCACGTGAAATAAAAGCTCTACCTGCGAATTTTTATACAGTTTACGCATTACTTGGGAGTTGCGCTTGAAGGTCTTGAATCCGTCTCCTAAAACAGATATTTGGGTATAATATACAAAAAATAATTAGAAATATTATTGGATGTTAGTGAAATGTGTTTATAGTTAGTTCTTATACAGTTGATATCCATTATGTTAGTGGTACTTCGCCTCACATGCGCCTTTTATATGTCAGCTGACAGCGATAAGAAAATTTTTCAATGAACTTATCTTTTATCTTGTGCGAAAATGAAAAATAAGTTTTGTAAATCATTTTCTCTTTTGCAGTTGTAGAGTCAAAATATACCAAAATGTCCAACTTGAAGCGTTTCGATGACGAGGAGCGTGAGTCCAAATATGGACGCGTCTTCGCTGTATCTGGACCTGGTAAGCACCCAAAGATGAAAAAATTACATAAAACCATTAAAAAAATAATACAAATTAAAAAACCAATCCTTCAGTCGTCACGGCCGAATGCATGTCCGGCTCTGCTATGTACGAGCTGGTGCGTGTGGGCTACTATGAGCTGGTGGGCGAGATCATTCGCCTGGAGGGCGACATGGCCACCATTCAGGTGTACGAAGAAACTTCCGGCGTCACAGTCGGAGATCCCGTGCTGCGCACAGGCAAACCCCTGTCCGTCGAACTGGGTCCCGGCATTATGGGCAGCATTTTTGACGGTATCCAGCGTCCGCTGAAGGACATTCACGAGCTCACCCAGTCCATCTATATACCCAAGGGTGTCAATGTGCCATGCTTGTCCCGCGTGGCCAGCTGGGAATTCAATCCCCTGAACGTCAAGGTCGGCTCACACATCACCGGCGGTGATCTGTACGGTCTGGTGCACGAGAATACATTGGTCAAGCACAAGATGATCGTGAATCCACGCGCCAAGGGCACTGTGCGCTACGTTGCCCCCTCCGGCAACTACAAAGTCGACGATGTCGTGCTGGAGACCGAATTCGATGGCGAGATCACCAAGCACACCATGTTGCAAGTGTGGCCTGTGCGTCAGCCCCGTCCCGTCACCGAGAAGCTGCCCGCCAACCATCCCCTATTGACCGGCCAGCGTGTGCTCGATTCCCTGTTCCCCTGCGTCCAAGGCGGCACCACAGCCATTCCCGGTGCTTTCGGTTGCGGCAAGACTGTCATCTCACAGGTATGTCACCACCTTGGTTAACCAACGGAACCAGCGCTCACAATCATGTCATTCACAGGCTCTGTCCAAGTACTCCAACTCCGATGTCATCGTCTACGTCGGTTGCGGCGAGCGTGGTAACGAAATGTCTGAGGTATTGCGTGATTTCCCCGAGCTGTCCGTTGAAATCGACGGCGTCACCGAGTCCATCATGAAGCGTACCGCGCTGGTGGCCAACACCTCCAACATGCCTGTCGCTGCTCGAGAGGCTTCCATTTACACTGGCATCACGCTCTCCGAATACTTCCGTGATATGGGTTACAACGTGTCCATGATGGCTGATTCCACCTCCCGTTGGGCTGAGGCTTTGCGTGAAATTTCTGGTCGTCTGGCTGAGATGCCTGCCGATTCCGGCTATCCCGCCTATCTTGGTGCTCGTCTCGCCTCCTTCTACGAGCGTGCCGGTCGTGTCAAGTGCCTGGGCAATCCCGAGCGTGAGGGTTCCGTGTCCATTGTCGGCGCTGTCTCGCCACCTGGTGGTGATTTCTCCGATCCCGTTACTTCCGCCACTCTGGGTATCGTGCAGGTGTTCTGGGGTCTGGACAAGAAGCTGGCCCAGCGCAAACATTTCCCCTCCATCAATTGGCTCATCTCGTACTCCAAATACATGCGTGCCCTGGATGATTTCTATGACAAGAACTTCCCCGAGTTTGTGCCGCTGCGTACCAAGGTCAAGGAGATCCTGCAGGAGGAGGAGGATCTGTCCGAAATCGTGCAGCTGGTCGGCAAGGCATCGCTGGCCGAGACCGACAAGATCACCCTGGAAGTGGCCAAGCTGCTCAAGGATGATTTCTTGCAACAGAACTCGTACTCGTCCTACGATCGTTTCTGCCCCTTCTACAAGACCGTCGGCATGCTGAAGAACATCATCGACTTCTACGATCTGGCCCGCCACTCTGTGGAGTCGACGGCCCAGTCCGAGAACAAGATCACCTGGAACGTTATACGCGAGGCTATGGGCAACATTATGTACCAGTTGTCGTCCATGAAATTCAAGGTGCGTACAGTAAACACTCGAGATGCCAGCCCAATTTTAATTTGTTTATTTTTTAAATTAATCAACTTTTAGGATCCCGTCAAGGATGGTGAGGCCAAGATCAAGGCCGACTTCGAGCAGTTGCATGAGGATTTGCAGCAGGCCTTCAGGAATCTGGAGGATTAGAGCGTGTTGTCCGTACTTTTACAACCTAATCTTATATTGTTATGTAGTTAACTTTTAAAAACAAAAAAAATATTGCGTACAGTCAGTACCGAGTACCGTCAAAACAACAATTCCGTGCAACAACAAAAGATTCCAAGCGTCCACAAAACTATTGTTAACATTCCTGAAATATTTTTTTATTATTATTTTATTTTTTCTTGATGTACTCAGAGAGATGGATACACATTCCGGCCTGCGGTTGCTACTTCTTTACCCGCCTGTCGGCTGCTCCCGACAAACAGCCACAACAACAACAATAACAACAACAACTAACTAACGTCCTTCTATGTACTTCCATTACCAATACACATACACACACGCACACACATACACAAAAAACGAGTACATACATACACGCGCACACAAAACACGCAGATACAAATGCATGCATAGTATTATTGTTTAATGAATGGAAATTCTTTTGTTTATTTGTGAAAAAGTCATGTTTTCTCTTTGTTTGTTTGTTAAACTTATGTAAATATTTAAAGTATGAAATATTAAATGTACGAATAAAGTGCAAACAACAAATACATTTAATGTAATTGAAAGCAGAAGTATCTCTCTCACTCTCTCTCGCTTTCTCTACTTTTCTCTCTGTCTCCCCAAGATCAGCATGTTTTACAATGATAAACAATACTTGAATGCATTAAATGGATTTCTGAAGTCCTAACTAAATAAAATTGATTGAAATTCGAAGATAAACGGCTTTTTATACCCTGTACCTATGGAGTTTGGTTAACATAGGGTATATTGGTTTTGTGGGCACTTAAGTAACAGGCAGAAACAAACATTTTCAGACACTTGAAACAAGTTTATCATAAATTCGAGCCGATATAATTTTCTTAATATCGATAAATATCGACTTTCGTATAAGTTAACACTATCTAAAGCTAGCTTCATGAAGATTTATAAGCAAACAAGATTTTCAAAAACTTCATTTTCGATCGAATATTTCCATTATATAGTGCTCCGATTCAGCAGGTTCCGACTTATGGACTGCCTGCAATAGACAGACGGACCAGGGCATAGCTGCGTAACGATTACATTTAAGCTGAGCGACTCTTAAGACTAACTTATATTCATGAGAATCGCTGAGAAGGGTGACATTTCAAGTTGTTTCTTTAATTATTACCAAAGCTAACCAAATCCGTGCTTGGAAAAGGAGCACAATCAATACGATCGGTTGAAAATAAGCAGACTAATTTCTCAACCTGACGCCCATTGGGGTGAATTTGGCTTAAAGTCAAGAAGAAGCTTTCTGTCTTGGTCAGTCCCTCTGTCAAGCAATCAAACAAGCAGTCTGTTTGTCAGAAAAACAATTTAAGAGATTTAATAGTTTTCGTTTCCTATTTATTTCATTTTATGTCACATTTCGTACTCAATCAGAAGAGAATACAAGAACTCACACAAAATTGTCTCAAGTTGAGTTTTTCTAACCAAATTGTTCGGTTGTTTTGATTCGTTTTATTAAAACCAATTGCCAATTGCGAATACTCTTATCCCAGCAAAATGGAGGAAAGATTTAAATGCCTTTGCTCGAAGTCGCTGATACCCACAACCGCCGAGGAAGCGACGAATACCTCGTTTGTAAGTGACACGATGAGCAAACTGGCTGTGACCATTCAAGAAATTAACTCGGAGAATATACTTTCGAGACAATTAAGTAATTTGGGCGTCGTCAGTGAAGACTTACCCGACGCGGCCAACGCGTCCGTCCGAAAGAGTGGCTTCGAATCGACACAGAGGGGCAGCGTCTTTGGCGTCTCCGGTCCGGTTGTCAATGCTGAGAAAATGGCCGGCGCGGCCATGTACGAGCTAGTGCGCGTGGGCCATTTCCGGCTGGTTGGCGAGATCATACGCCTGGAGGGCGATATGGCCACCATACAGGTGTACGAGGAGACGTCCGGTGTCAGTGTAGGCGATCCCGTCTATCAGACCGGCAAGCCGCTGTCCGTCGAACTGGGCCCCGGCATAATGGGTGCCATCTTTGATGGCATCCAGCGACCATTGCGCACCATCAGCGAGATGACGGGCTCCATTTATGTTCCCAAGGGCGTCGATGTTCACTGCCTCTCGCGCACGGTCGAATTTGAGTTTCTGCCCAAGAATGTGAAGATAGACGATCTCGTGTCGGGCGGCGATATCTATGGCACGGTCCAGGAGAACAGCATGATGCAGCATCGCCTGATGTTGTCGCCGCTGAGCAAGGGCAGGGTCAAGTATATCGCGCCCGCCGGCAACTATACCGTGAGAGATGTAGTCATCGAAACGGAATTCGAAGACGAGGTCACCGAGCACACAATGCTGCAGGTGTGGCCGGTGCGCAAAAGTCGACCGGTTGTCGAAAAATTACCCGGCACCAATCCACTGCTAACTGGCCAACGCGTGCTCGATGCCTTCTTTCCCTGCGTTCAAGGCGGCACCACAGCCATTCCGGGCGCATTTGGTTGCGGCAAGACCGTCATCTCGCAGGTATGTTAATGGCTTGGAATGCAACAGATGGAAAATCACTGGCATACTTTCCACAGGCCCTGTCCAAGTACTCCAACTCGGATGTCATCATCTATGTGGGCTGCGGTGAGCGTGGCAACGAGATGTCCGAGGTATTGCGCGATTTTCCCGAGCTGACGGTGGACGTCAATGGTGTCCAAGAGTCCATCATGAAGCGCACCGCGCTGGTGGCCAACACCTCCAACATGCCTGTCGCTGCTCGTGAGGCTTCCATTTACACTGGCATCACGCTCTCCGAATACTTCCGGGATATGGGTTACAACGTGGCCATGATGGCTGATTCCACCTCCCGTTGGGCTGAGGCCTTGCGCGAGATCTCTGGTCGTCTGGCTGAGATGCCCGCTGATGCGGGCTATCCCGCCTACTTGGGCGCACGTTTAGCCTCTTTCTATGAGCGCGCCGGCCACATCTCGTGCCTGGGCAGTCCCGAGCGTGAGGGCTCCGTGTCCATTGTCGGCGCTGTCTCGCCGCCTGGTGGCGATTTCTCCGATCCGGTTACGTCCGCCACATTGAGCATTGTGCAGGTGTTTTGGGGTCTGGATAAGAAGCTAGCGCAGCGCAAGCATTTTCCCTCGGTTAATTGGCTGCAGTCC
Source organism: Drosophila ezoana (assembly GCA_035045725.1). NCBI lineage: Eukaryota > Metazoa > Arthropoda > Insecta > Diptera > Drosophilidae > Drosophila > Drosophila ezoana. The sequence continues at coordinate 9,229,611 of JAWNOU010000092.1, forward strand.
TATTCGAAGTATATACGGGCGCTGGATGCGTACTATGAGGTCGAAAGTCCAGAGTTTGTTGAGCTGCGTGCCAAAGCGAAGCAAATTCTGCAGGAGGAGGAGGATCTGGCCGAAATCGTACAGCTGGTGGGCAAAACCTCGCTTAACGAGGTGGATAAAATAACGCTGGAGGTCGCCAGGATTCTGAAGGATGACTTCCTGCAGCAGAACTCGTACAGCATCTACGACTGCTACTGTCCATTCTACAAGACGGTGGGCATGCTGAAAAATATGATCACCTTCTTCAATCACGCCGTGTTGGCTGTGGAAAAAACGGCTGGGCAGGAGGCCCATGTCACTTGGGGCCTGATACGGGAGCATTGCACCGAAGTTCTTTACGAATTGGGTACTATGAAATTTCTGAATCCTAGGGATGGCAAGGAACAGGTCGAAGAGCACCTGCAGAAGACCCATGACAATCTGGTCAAGGCCCTAGCTGATCTGGTCGAAAATGTAGCTTCCTATATATAGTGTATTGGCTATTTTGCCTATAAATTTGGTCTTAAATTGATGAAAAATTTTGAGTATGTTTTAATAGATGGTACACGATCTGAACTTGTATAAGCTATGTTTAAGTGACTGATCAGAAGTATTTCAAATAAAAGTCTCTTTTACCCTTGTAAAGGGTATTATAATATTGTCATGAAATGTGTAACGCATAGAAGAAGACGTCTTCGTTCCTAAAAAGTATTCATATTCTAGATCAGATATGGTTATGTAACTGTCATCACATAGCTGCTATAGGAAAGATCCGTGAAAAATTAAGTACAGGTATAAAACTTTTTTTTATCAGGATATCTTTACCAAACCCGGCATTTACTAGTTAAACTATAAATATTATATGTGTCAACTCTAATCAAAATCGCACTGAAATATTATATAGCTGAATAGGAAGAATCGGTCGATAAAAAAAGAGTTTTGTACACAAACCTTCTCGTTAATAATATATATTTATTTAAAAATTTTCATTATTTCTCACCCTTATTTCACTTTGTTATAAAGTAATTGTTCAATCTCCTTTATTTATTCTATTCTTCAGTAAGCGTGGCTAAATTTGATTCTGGAAAGACTTTTCCAAGAGTTTCAGCCTTTGGAAATTTCTGTATTTTTCAAGGACAATCTTCCTATATTACAAAAGAAACTGAAAAAAATGTTAACCGTCTGGTGGAATAGAGAAAAAAACTTTATGGAAATAAAATTAAAATGAAATTTGCGTTTTTTTCATTTGCCGTCCGCTTCTTCTTCGCAAAAAAAAAAACTCGCAACACTCCACTTCAGCTAATTTCAGCTTAAACCGCACTTTGGCATTTGCAAACGGACTTTTTTCTGGTCGTTTTTTTGTTTTACCCATTTTGCACTTGCATAAAAGTCAGCGCCAGTTAATCCTTTTAGCCCGCTTCCATGTTCCGTTTCGGCGTTTTTGCAGGAAATTTTCGATAATTTTCGCAACGGCAACCAAATGTCGACAAAATTCGTTGATTTATACGAAAAGTTTATTAATGCGCTCAAAGGGCAGGCGTTGGCAGCTGCCACGCCTCGCCAGGCCACCGCACAAACGCCCCCCAAAAAGCCAACAGCCCCCCAAACCCCGGTGTAAGCCCTCGAGCGCACAAAAATGCAGAGATCGATTTCGATTCAATTAGTGCAAATTAAATGTAAGTATATATATATATATGCTCACACACACACACACACACACATGTAGACCCATATGCAGCTGTGTGTGTTTGTGTTTGTGCGCTTGACTTTGCCGATAAGCCCTGCACGTGTAAGGGGGGCGAGGGAGGGGTAGCTGGTTTGGGAGCCGGGCTGAAGGCATTGCGATGATTACATTTCCGCATTCGGCGCTCGGCACCGCAGCCAAGTAACCAAGTCAGCCATAAAATGAGCGCAGAAAAAAAAAACGTCGAAGCAAGCCAAAAATCAGTTCAATTGCAAATTGAAAATCCCCTTACAACTTCCGTTTCCGCTAGGCGAGCAAAGCGAGAGAGAGAGAGGGAGAGCGAGAGAGAGAGAGATAGCGACATGCACATGTATGTGTGAGCTGGGCCGCTCGGCTGCCATGACAAACGTGGCGTATGAGCAATGCGCACTAATTGGCCGCCGTTCGTTGCCACACTCAGTGGCACTGCCCCCTCCCCCTCCCCCTTCTCCTTCTCCTCCTGCTCCTTCTTCTTCTTTACCGCCCATTGCTCTTCTTCGTCATTCCAGCTGCCATTTTGAGCTTCAGCTGCGCGTTTGAGCTGAGGCTTAACAGTTGCTGGTCTAGAGTAGAGCTGAGCGCGTGTCGTGCTCTCAGGCACGACTCAACACGACGTGTTCGTGCTCAAAATTAAATTTTCGTATTAGATCCAAGGCAGTTCGTGCTAAACATAGAATATAGCTTGGATATATATAGTTTGGATATATAGAAGGTTATAGAAGATAGTTAGTTGCAAAATGTTGCCTATTTCTTGCTCGTGTCTGGTCGAGATAAAAAACGAGGCACGCGCTCATCGTCAGCTGGTAGGTCGGGAGTTCGGTTTGGGGAATGTACTTTACATATATTAGAGGTTATAGAAGTTGTAAGGCCCACTTACTCAAAGCGTATTTTAGTTAGTTGCAACGTGCCTATTTCGTGCTCGTGTCTGGCCGGAATAGAAAACGGGGCACGCGCTCATCGCTAGCTGGGAGGTCGGGAGTTCGGTTTGCAGAGCGTTATTGCATAATTTGAAGGGGTTAAGCCATTGAGCTTTAATGCAAAATTTCAATTGAACGTCAAACAGTCAATTCGCTTTAGCGGCGATAATCGTAAAAGGATAATGGCGCTAAAAGCGCATAAAAAGGCAGCCAGCCCCCTGGAGGCGTCTCCACTTGCAGTTGGATGTGTGACTGTGTGTGGAAGACTGTGTGTGTGTGTGTGGGTGAGTGTGTGTGTGGGTGAGTGTGTGTGTGTGTGTGTGTGTGTCGGACGCTGCTTGGCAGAAGTGTGCACTCAATTAAAGGATTTTTGGGGCGCAGGCTAACGGCCGTTGATGTTGGCTGTTAGATAAACCCAAAGCACTGCAGCCTCCTGCACCCCTGCCCCAGGCGAAACTCACTTCCTTGGCCATTACGCAACACACCCAGGCACACACACACACCCATCTGTTGGGCGTGGGGTAAGCGGCTTTAAAAGCAAATGGCAAAGCAAATAAATAAGAATGTCAGCAAAATATCAAAAACAAATCTTAATGCTGGCTGATGCCCTGGAACTGGGTCGCCTCGATTCCAAATACTTATTAGAAGTTGCATTTTTTCACAGTTGTCTCTAACGCCTGGCATAGCTGTCTTTTGCATGTCCATTGCATAACTACAGGGTATGCAAGGCGCAGCAAGCAAACAAAGCTTCTTAGCTAACAAAGCACAAACGAATTAGTCAATGTGCTCGAAAACAAATTATTATGGCAAGGCATTTAGGGTCGAGGCAGCAGTCAATTCTCCATAAAACACAAAACGCCTTTCTATGCGATTTTCATAGCTGCAAGTAAGAGTGACAAACATTTACGTTTCTCTTAAGCATATGTTTATGCAAAAGTAAAAACTTATATATTGATAATTTGGCGAAATGTAGGCTCTGCTTCTTAATGCCTTTCTATGCGATTTTCATGTCCGAATATTTTGAGGTTAATTGACGAAACTGTCGTAAAACTTGCTGCTAAGGCTTAACAGCTTAAATAGTTGGCTATAAATAAATAATTATATTAATTGGAAAATAAAAATCAGCATTGTTTAGCCAAGTGTTGCATAATTGACGCACAGCTGAATAAACACTCGTTGCGGCTTCTATATAAATGAAAATTAGTATGTGGCCGGATATGTTGTTATGTTTGCCTGGTGTTGTTGTCATTGTTGTTGTTGCCAAGAGGCCAAGCAGGATAACGTTAGCAGATGGCAAGGACTAAAGCGTTAGCGTCTTTAGCGACTGTGGTGATGGCGGCAACTTAATTTGCAACTTATACGCAAAAGCCTTTTGATTTTCTTATTTTCAGCAGCTCCTGTGAGCTGTTGTTGATGTTGCTTTTGTTGTTGTTATTGTTGTGACTGCTGCTGCTGCTGTTGCTTTTGTTATGCTTGATGACGATATGTCCTTTTGCGCAGATTTACAACGCCTGCAGTTATTTGGCAAAGTTAAGCGAACCTTTTTTTTTCTCTCTCTTCATCTTTTTGTTTTGGGCACGGCTCGTCTTGGCTATGCCTGCCAAAAGGATCCTTTCGCTTTGTCCTTTTTTGGCCGCAGTTAAGTGTTGTTGTTGTTGTTGTCTGATATGCTCCTGATTAAGGGAATTTGAATTAAGCCTATGCAAATGCGCCCCCAAGCTGTTTTCGTTGTCTTTGGGTTTTTTGTTGCTGCAGCGCGTGTATCCTATTTCGAGTGTTAATCCTTCCTACCCCTCCCTCTCTTACGTACTGCACTGTCAAGCGTGCCACGCCCACATATGCGACATGCAAAAGTTTAACCATAAAAATTTGCCAACTGGCACTCGAGCCGCGTGTCGCCAGCCGTAGACAACTGGCCTATCGCTCAGACTCGCTTCTTTATTCACTGCGAGTCCTCGCTGACAAAGTCCTTGCCACGCAGATAATGAAATTGTTGCGTGGCACAAGTAAAAAAAAAAAACAGAAGAAGGAGCAGAGAAAAAAAAGCAGCGCCAAAGAAAAGTTTTTCGCGCTGTTCATCAGGCAAGGCAAACACACATTTTAAATACAAAAGGATATGCGTGGGCATTACCCAGTCCCAGTGCCCGATCCTTGGTCTACGCCAGCCGCAATGACATTGACGAAACGCTTGAAATTTACTGCGTTCCATTCTCGCTTACCCAGGACAAAGCCACTCCTGCCCACGTCCCATGTTTCTTTTTTGCAATACTCTTCCATTAGCGAGTAGGCTAAGTTTCTCATGCCATATGTAACGCCGGATCGAACAAATACATATAAAAAACTAAATTCATAATTTTCATTTCTGCATAAAAAACTTCTTTAATCAGCATTTTTAAGTTTTTTTTTTTTCAGCAAAATCATTTTTTTGTTTTCAAAATTTTAAAATATTTTCTCAAAATAAAGTTTTATAAAATATATTTATAAAATTTAAATGATATGTCATTTTTTAAACTAAGAAAGTTTACAGACAAGTTATTTTAGTTTCATGTCGATTCTCAAAAATATGAGAAAAATAATATTTTTAAGTCGATTTTCGAAAATATGGCCAACTTTTAAAAATATTATTAGAAAAGATATATTCTTTGGCTTCTTTTTTTTGAAAGCAAGGAACTTTTTAGATATTTAGAAAAATGTTTATTCAATATGAGAAAAACCATATCTCTTGAGCTCTCATAACTCGATTATCGTTATGAGCAAAATAATATTTGTTAAGCTCATATATTTATAATAAGACAAGAAACTGTGAATGTTTAGGAGTATTTTCTTATTTTCTTTTTTTTAAACCAAGAAAATGATTATTAAGAAAAATGTTCATTCAATGGGGATTTTTTAAAATTTTGAGAAAAATTCTATTTCTTGAGTTCTTAAAAATCAATTTTCTGTAGTCTCATATGGAGACAAAGGCTTTTCCTCACCCGCCTTAACTTAGCAAGAGTATTTGAACTGCGGCGATCTGAAGATCATTTTTTGTCTTTAGTGTGTTATTTTTACTTTGCGGTTTGCTTCATCTTCTTCGTCCGCTTCTACTGTGCTGCTGCTCTCCTCAATTGTGGCATCCAGTCCCTGCCATTGTTGTGTTTACTTATCCCTGTCGAAAAATTGCCGAAACTTGCTGAAGCGCGGCAAGCAGAGGCTAACGGCGGCTGGCTGGCTGGCTGGCTGGCTGGATTTCTGGGTGCCAGTGGCAGCTCCCAGCAGCCGGAGCCATTGCATTTAGTCAAAAGTGATTGAAAAGGCATTTTGTTATAATGCCAACTTAATGACAACGAAATTACAGCAAAAGCCACGCCACGACAACCAGCAACAGCAACAGCGGCAGCGGCAGCAGCCCACGCGACTTTCCCAGCTAAATGAGTTTGAAATACTTTGAGACAAGCCAAAGTTGTTTCGACAACGCACATCAACTCACATTATACATATATATATATATATATATATTGGCGTGTTTAGACATATGCAAATGGAAAACAAATTTCAATCTAAGCCCAGCTATTTTGAACGTATAAATATCCTGCTTTAAGTTACGCCCACTCGTCATGCTGGCAAAGCATTTTAATTGCTTGACGTTACGCCATAGAAACTTTTTCGAGCAGGAGGGAGAAGCTTACGATAAGGGCTATAAGCCCAATGAGAATAAAGGAATCGGTTTAACCTGCCTTTAGGTTCGTTTCATGAACGAGCCATATTGAAGAGATCAAGTTCTGGTTCAAACCTTGATTTAAAAAACTTAAGCACATTGTTAATAATTTAGACTTTAATCTAATTTTGTTGTGCATTTTCAATTAAAAAGCTTCAAATGCTGCGTTTAACTGTCAAATAGAATTCAATTTGAAAAATAGTCCATCAGGTCTTGAACTGAAACAAACATTTTTTACTGCGAAAAAAAACTATTAAGACTTAATTTATAACAAACATTTTTTACTGTGCAGCAGTCATATTTCAGAATAAATTTGTAAAAAATCAATGATTAATTATGCATGCTGTTTGTTTAAGCTGTTTCGGATAAAACATTAAGCTTGGCCAAAAAACATGTCCCAGTCGGAGAGAGATGGAGCCTGATTCAAGGTTCGGGATATTTGAGACGGGGAAAGAGCCTATCGAGTGTCACGATGGCAACAGGAATACGCTACTCTAACTTGTTTATTCCCGTCAAACGCTGTCTAATGGGGGCCCATCGAGTGTGCAACTGATTTTGCATTCCAAGTCCAATATTACGGCATGTGTCTGCAAAACTGCTTAAATTATTTACGTTAAATAAAATGCAGCAGAGAGCGCCAGTTGCACAAAGAAAAACGAGAAACTATGGAGATCTTCGGCAGGCCGAAGATTTAATACCCTTGTAGACACATGGCCTCACAACTGAGCAAATATGTTGGAATAGAGAAGTTCTTAATGATGAAAACATCATTAACAACATTAAATACTCCTATAAATGCTGGGTTAGGTCAAGGTATCTTGATAGAGGTCCGATCTTGCTAAGATTTTGCAAATTTGTAGGAAGCATAGTAAAACTTATAAGTCCGAGTTTGGGTAAGATATATTGAGTATATCGAGTATATCGTTCCTATATCATATAGTGCTCTGATCCTGAAACTGAGAGACTAGTTCGCATTGAAAGAGACCTATCGTCTATTGATGCTGATCTAGAATATATATACTTGATCGAATCGGAGATGTCTTCTTCTATGCATTACATACTTCATGACAAACTTATAGTACCCTCTACAAGGGTATCCTCTTAGGGAGCTGGCTGTTCTCTCAGTGCACGTAGCCGAAAAGTATGCTATTGAAATATTTATGCATCGTTCGTTCACTCGTTTGCTTTGTTTGGCTGCCTAGTTGATTTGTGTGTGTGTGTGTGTGTGTGTGTATGAGTGTGTGTGTGTGTGCGGCTGATTAAGCATTTGACATACATATTTCCTAGCAGCGCCAGCGAGTTCAAAGCGTATTAGACATGCAAAAACAATTCGTGCCAACACGCACACAATCTCTCGATCTCCCTCTCTCTCTCTCGCTCTCTCTCTCTCTCTCTATTTATCTCACTCGCTGCTGTTGTCTACCTCTCTCGCTCTCGCTCTCTGTCTGCTCGTTGTCTGTGTCGCATTTTCCTATTAGCAGCCAGTCGAGCAACAATTCGCAACAAAATATGCAAATGCAGCCAAGCGTATGAGCTGTATTCCCTCCCTCTCTCTCTCTCTCTCTCTTTCTCTCTCGCTCAGTAGTCCATACATTTGCCGCATTGTTTTTCTGTCTGTTTGTTGTTGCCGCCTGAATGATTCGTAGCTGAGCATTTGCCAGCCAAATTTGCAGCACGTGCTTAAAAGTTTTTTTTTTTTTTGGAGGAGGGGGGGTTGAAACCTTGTTTTACCCTTATCCTTATCTCACTCGGTTCAGTTCGAGTCCAAGTCCTGGCTCCAAATCAATGTCCAAGTGTGTGTCTGTGTGTGTGTGTGTCAAGTTTCCAAACTAACAAGAGAGCAATGTTATGTTGTCTTTTAATTGAATTCTGGAGACCGCATAACTGAAATCGCAAAGCCAGCCAAATCTTGACCAAAACTCAGATCCAGACCACAGACAATCGCCATTTGCCATTCGACAGGCAATAAAAGTGTTGTAAAAATCGCAAAAATGTAATTTGAACCGGAGTTCGAAAATGTTTGCGAATATGCGTATCTCAAATGCTCTACAAAATGTTAAGAATTTAAAAATTTGAGAAAGACATGTGAATTCTAATATACGATTTTGGCAAACTCACGCATAAGAGTGGAAAATAGTTGAAAAACATTATTATCAAAAAACTCGTATGTATTTTTTAAATAAAATCCCTTCATTATGGAAAAAATATAAACTACAGATTTGTCTAGTCAAAAGTGAAAACGTATCGTTACCGATATCCACCCTAACAGGCGGAATATGAGTGAAACACATAATCAGGCCAAGCTGGTTAGAACCAGGTAATAACCAGTAATAAGAATATCTTAATCTATCTATCTATAGATAAATAAATTTAAAATTGCCATTAAGCTCAATATGTGAATATTCAATTTATTATTGTGAGCTGCACAAATGGGCAAAAAGCTCGTTAATAAAGGATCTTAAGCGGATTAGTCTAGTTGGGTTATACTGTGCAGCTACAACATACCTGATAGAGGCAGCCCGACAAACGGGACGACAAAGTTGTAATACCCTCTCTTTAAGTCCAATTGGAAAAGCGGGAAACTAGCTCGTGAGTGAGCAGCGGATTACAAGCGATTGCCAGCTGACGATAAGAGGGCGGAGCGCAGGTCGCCGGCATTTGGTGTGTGGTCTAAAGTCTGAGGTCTGGTTGGGAATCCGTAACCCGCATTCGCCATGGCATGGCCCTTGCCCAATTAGTTGGCGCATTAAAAAGGGGGGAATCTGCAGCGAGGGCGAGGCCAATGAAATATATTGTGTTAGCCGGCCGAGTTGTGTGTGTCAGTGTGTTAGACGCTTATCGCTGCAACCAGGCACAAGACTCGCCCCGGAGTCGACTCTCTCCATGACTCGTAATTGACTTGTTGCCAAGTAATCGTTGCCTGTTAACTGCTGTTGTCAGGGGATTATCTACAGTTCAGTTGAAATCGACTTGGCCCCAAAACTCTCTCGCTCTCTATCTCTTTCTCTCTCTGCCTATCAGCGCGGCGCACACATCGAGTGGAAAAGCTGAAGCTGAAGCCGAAGTCGAAGTCGAAGCTCATTGAAGTGCATGAAATGTGAAAAACAATAAACATGCTTAGCACATTCCTCCTGAGCCTTAATTCAAGTGCTTTGTTTTCCTATGCCACTTGTCCAGCCTGGCTGCAGCTAATTGGCTTTTGCATGGCCTCAGATTTACCTGCCCAGATATATATATATATATGTATATGCGTAAGTGGCTGCTCCAGCTCCTGCCCCGGATGTTCATAGCTGTGGCTTTGCCTGGCGCCCGGAAGCATGCAATAAGCGGTGTCCGCAGCAATCAACGCGCTGAGTTGGCAGCCCCTCCCTCGCCCATTTTGGTGGCCATTTTGAAGCATTGCCATAAATGTTACATTTGGCTTTTAGCGAGCGATAAACGTTAACATGCACTCTGCCATGCGGAGATGCATGCAGGTAGATGAGGCTTGCCAGCAATTTGGTTTGGCTTTTCGCAAAAGTCAACGCCGCGGGGATTACGCAGCCGGTGCATGCGGCATGCAGCTTGTGGCAACCGTGTGAAGCACACACATGCCACCCACCCACTAACCGCTTGCTTCCGCACAGCAACCACATAACTGAGCTGTACGATAAATCAGCAGACGTGTTCTCGCCAGTGTTTGTATACCCTGTAAAAAAATAATAATTAACAAAAGTATGAGAACGAAGTCAAAATGCCGATTTTATTGGATCTTATTATAGTATATTAGCTGCCAGAAAATAAAAGTACCAACTTTTCGGTTGTATTTCATTTGTCAACCAAAGTTTTGAACACGTTGTAAATTAATAAAATAAATACAAAAGTTAAAATGAAAAGTGATCTTAAATAACTATACTAAGAGTAAATATACAACTAGAATAAAGTATATTTAAGTAAGATACAAATAGACGAAATGAAAGGAAAAATTTACAAACATTGAAAAGGTTAATTAAATAAGATAACTTGAACAAGTAAAACAAGTAAGAGGTTCTAGTCGGTGGCACCCGACTAGGGCATACCCTGAACCCTCTTCTTCCAACACCTTATGCAGATATATATACTATTCTAGAAGCTACATGTCAAGTTTGGTGACTCTAGCTCTTACTATTTACCAAAATTGCTTAAAAAACAGGATTTCGATATACATTTGTATCGATTACTTGAAAACGGAGTAAGTTATCGATTATCGGAAACAAACTCGATCTGCGCAGGCACTAGGAGCACCTACATCTAAAATTTCTAGTCTCTAGCTCTTATAGGTTCTGAGATCCTTGCGTTCATACATACGGACGGACGGACGGACGGACGGACAGACAGACGGACATTTCTAGATCGACTCGGCTATTGATGCTGATCAAGAATATATATACTTTATGGGGTCGGAGATGCTTCCTTCTGCCTGTTACATACATTTGCACTTTGCACAAATACAATATACCCTTTTTACCCTTTTTCAATGGGTTCAGGGTGTAAAAAATTAAAAGGTTGCAGTCCGATACAACCAACTGATTAATAATCTGTTCTTAGTAATCTGTTTCCAGTAGTCTGTTCCCAGAAGACTGTTCGCAGTATTTTGTTCCCAGTAGCTGCCAAGGTATACCTGCCTTTGACTGATTCTCAAACTTTGATCTAAGGCAGTGACACTCAAACTGTCGTTTAAGAAGCATAGAATATTCGAGAACTGTTGTTTTTTTATGCAAAAGCGAATGCTTAGACGAAAATATATGGGAGATATACATATGTACGTGTATAGATTGTGGGCGTGCCCAAAAAGTTTTAGTACACACATTTAAGGTACATAAACCTTGTCCATATCTATTTGTTGCATTAATTTGTAATGTTCAGGCGTTTGTGTCGAAGGCCCAACAAACTGTTATTTACTTTTTCACACTTTTAATTCGCATTATGCACTATCTTAAAGACTCTTATGTTGCTTTTCAATATCCGGCTTAACGTATAATGGGCCTTTCAAACTCCAGTAGCTGTTGTGGTTATTTTATAGTTAAGCACGCACCTTTATACACCACACTAACCAGCACACACACACACACACACACTTGCGTACACACAATATCCTGACAGCCTTTATGGCTTTCTCTTTTCGCCTACTCAATGCGCTTTTAAGCGCGCTAATTAAAAATGTGGCAACTGCACGCTGCGCCTTTGGGTTGCCTGCCAAGATGAAAGAGCGGCGAGCACCCGCCCCCGCCGCCCGCTGCTAGCCCCCACCCACCGCATGTCATTTATCCATAATGGCGTTGCCATCACGTTTTCTATTGCGCTCGCTGCGCTGAGGCAGCGTAATTAACGCCTTCACTTTTGGCATTGGCTGCAACTTAAACGCAGCTGGCAAGGCTCTTACCCCCTCGCACCCTGGCGCTGCTCACCTACTACTTCTACACGTTGCTTTGTCGCTGTCTGTGCTTGAATTGGCGTGCGTTTCCCTTTTTCCTTTTACTTATATTTCTGCTTATACTTTTTACTTATATTGCATATTTATTAAAATGCAGCCAACAGGCAGCGAGAGAAAAGCAGTAGCTAAAATGTAATAACTCTTGTTGTGGCCACGCCCAATCCGCTGATGCTACGCTTTGTGCTGCTGCTGCTGCTATCTCTCTCTCTTTCTCGCACTCTCTTCGTTCCGCCTCTGCGCTGGCTGCGCATTTGTTAAGCTGCTTTTGTCCGCAGGTGTTGCTATTGTTGGCTTAACGCTTAAAAAATGAACGCTCGCTGCGCGCGCGTTATTGTGGCGTTCATTTTTTAGCCAAGGATTTGCGCCAAGTCCAAGCTGCTTATTAATTCAAAATTGAGCGCAGCTAATAAGCTTAAAGCAGAGCAAACCGCCCACTCATACAGATCCATATACCTCCCCCTCTCTCTCTCTCTCTCTCTCTCTCTCTATATTTTCCGCTGCCTGTGCTAATTGTGCGCTAATTCTAATTATCAGCAACACATTCGAGAGGTGAGTTTTGGGCGCTGCTGCTGCAGCGGATGCTAACGAGTGTTTATTAATGGCGCTAATGGCGAGAGCTGCGCCTTTGATGAGCGCCGCTTAAGCACACTCCCATTCTGGTCATGTCCTTAACACCCGCCCGCCCCCCGCCTCAGTCCAGCCCCAGCACAGCCCAGCTCAAAATGCGAGCGCGCCACGCAATTAGCGCACAAATATTTCCGCATATATTTTTTTCTCCCACATTTTCATTTTTTTTGCCAAGCGACCATAAAAATGCTCAACCGAATTGTAGTAATTACAACAATTTGCATAGGCGGGGCGGGGCAGCCGGGCGGGCGGTCGGTCGGGCGGGCGGTCGGTGCGAACGGAAATCAAAAAGCGCAAAGCACAAAGTATGCTACGCATTTTGCAATTTATTCATGCAGACGACCGAGGCGACAGGAATAAGGAGCGAACAGTCGGCAGAGAGAAGCGAAGGCAACCCAAATGCCGCTAATTATGTAATATGAAAATGTGACGAAAACAGCAACAACAACAAAAACAACAACGAGAATAACAACAACAGCGTTGAGGACACGCCGAGGAATCAGGGATAGCGAACAGGACCGATTTATTTGCATATGGTAAACAGGCAAACGGGCGCGTAGCAAAAGCCGGACCCTTTTTTTTGTATACCCTGCAACTATACGCTGCCTAGGTGGGGTATATTAGGGCATAAATACAAAGAAACCGGTTTTAGCCCTGTTTAACTAAACGTAAATCGTATAAGTTAAAAAGCAACTGAATATTAATTCGACCCAAACGAAAATTTTCCAATTGGATTGTTCCAAAATAATATTTATCGATTCAGTATCCTTAGAACTTCGTATATAAAAAGTTAAGCAAATCATATAAAAATCATAAACAAAAATGTTATAATTAAAATCAAAGCGCACCAAGATTTGAACCACAATCTGGGTTAATATATCGCGTAAACCCGTTTTCGCAGCGTATTAAGGTCTCAGATAACTTACGCAAATGTTTGTCTATATACCATTTACTTTCACCCTGATTGCAGGGTATAAAGTAGCCGAGCACTTTCCTCGTTAACTGCTTTTCCTTGCTTTTTGTTCACTTCGACCATTAACAAATTCAATTAACACTTTGCATTATTCAAGCGCATTCACATCTGTCCATAATCGGAAAACTCAATAATGCTCCAGCTTCAAGAATATGAACGACAATATGAACTAAGCTTCAAGTAGGGGTTGTCTGGCTCTCAAAAAACATTTGGTATATTAATATGCCAAATCAAAACTAATTCACATAGAAACCGGCAGACGGACAGAGCTAAATCAAGTCGGCTGTTGATGCTGATCTAGAATATATATACTTAATGGGTTCGAAGAAGTCTTCTTCGATGCATTAAACATGACATAAATGTATACCCTCTACAAGTGTATAAAAATATGCTTATTCCATAGATGGAGATCTTGCATATATATTTATAAAGTACCCTCAAATATTCTATACACACATGGGTCAAAAGTTTCCCACCCCCTTAACTCGCTCAAATCTCATCCGATTTCCACGAGATTTGACTCTTTGTTTATCTATTTTATACGTACCACGGGCAAGGCCGGGCTATTTCCGCTAGTATTCTATAAATGAACAAGCAAAAACTCAGTATAGCAGATATGTAAATATATGATTGTGTTAACAATTAAAATAACCTTCTATTATATTAAAATTAAATATATATATATACCTATATTATTATTTACCAATTATTATTATAATATTCAATATTAATATTCAAGACGATTGAAATATATAACAAACTTTTAACACCTGAAAGACTCTGATCAGGAATTTTTGAAATAAATAAAACCATGCTGTATCCTAATAATATACTTTATTTAACGTATTCGATTGTGTCGTGTAATCAAAAATAAGAATAAAGTGAATATAACATTTACCAATCAAGTGGAACCCACAACTTACTGATGGATACCCTTTAAATGAGTCCACATTAACTGTTGTTTTATCATTATTTTTTGCCGAACACTTTTAAAACTTCATTCAGTCCGAATGTGCTTTTCAAGGATGCCGGCAAATTAAAACTTTAATCTGTATGAAAGATTCTCCAACGAAAAATGAAACCAATTACAATTTGTTAACATTTTTTCTCAATCAAATTTATTACGAGGCCGTGATAAAAATAAAAAATAGTGAATGAAGGGAGATGAAAAGCACATGAAAAACAAATCTGCAATCGGCGCTTATTTTCTTAAAATATTATCATGTCTATAGCCATGTGTACGTATGTTTTGTGTGCATGTGTGTGTGTGTGTGTGTAAGTGAGTGTGTGGCTGTGGGCAGGACAATTAAAACCATGCCACAATATTGCAACACTCACACACACAGACGCATCCGAGTCACAGATACAGAAACACGAACACGAACACACACACACACACACAGAGAAACACAGATAGCCGTAGACACACGGTTATAGAAAACGTGGGTATGCCTCGGGGCGGCCTAGTAAATGGTAATCAACGCAAATCCTCCATAGAGCACCGCACACGGATAGGCAATCAGCAGCTGTTGATGGTCCATGGAGAATGCCGTGGCGAATAGTTTCGAGGCCGATATGGCACACCAGAGTATGGAGATGCCGCTCACAATTAGGCCGAGTGTGCCCCTGCAAAGCGCAAAGAGATTTAGAAAGAGACGAGCGAAAGGGGGGTAAAAAATTGAGAGAAAAGCAAAGAGAAACATTGGCGGTAAAATCAATAAACAATGCATATGCATGACACAAGCGGGAAAGAGTATACGCAGGACTGAGTGTTTGCCATAAAAAATTTCAAAGTCTATGCGAGTGTGTGTGTGTGTGTGTGTCTGTGTATTTTGTGAATGAATGAGCAGGGCAAACAAAGACAGCAGGCGCTGTGCAAAGGATGTACAAACACAGCCCAACTACAAAGCTTGAAGTGAAAGAAAAAGAGAATGAAAATTGAAATACTCTCATTCTCTGAACTACGCGTAAGAGCCTAGAACATGTAACTACTCTACATAGAGACTAAGTTCGATACCAGCAGATTATGTCTATCTACAATGATCATAAAAACGAGAAAGTAAGCATATCTTCGACACGCCGAAGATGTAATACCCTTGTAGACAATTCCCATTTCCAGGTAAGTGAGAATTGTGAAGTTCGTAAATGCAGAGTTTGAAAAATTTCATATTTTGCCATATAAGAACCTACTTTCAACTACTGATCTTTCCTTTATATGATATAGAGGTCCGATGTTGATAAGATGTTGTAAATATATGAGAATCATATTAGAACTAATAATAATTCCGAGGTTAGTCAAGCTAACTTACTAAAAAACTAGAATGAACATTGTTAAATAAAAACTAACCAAGCGAAACACATTTAAAAGAAATCACCCGCAGACAACTTTGCTGACACGTCAAGCAGAGTGTCTTGCAGGACGCTAAGCAGAAGAGTCGTGCACTACTATCACGACAGCAAGGGGGACTACTTTTTACCTAGTTACTACTTATTCAAAATATAATAGTAAAATTGGCACAATATCTAAGATGAAATCGATGTAGCCTGCAGCTGAGTAAATTCTGTACCATTGCTTAACTATTTGACAATCTCAACCAAATTAAAATCGATTTAGCTTTCAGAGAGCTTTCAAAAAGAACGTTTTTAACATAATCTGACCAACAAACTGTACAATATACACAGTCCATAAATAATTGCAATGCTTTCAAAGGCTCGTAACAACAATCACAGCAATCCACAATGTGTATGACCCAATGCAAAGGTCGCTCTGTTCCATTTAATGGATTGCCTTTCTGTTCTATTTTTTTTTTATATTTTTGTTGCGGTCGCCTCAGCGCCTGAGGTCACCTGGTCCCAAAACTGTCGCAATTCGCTTTCATCTAAAAAACCTATTCATAACCTAACCCCTAACCCATATACGGTATACTGTTTAAATTTCCCTTTTTCATACACTGTACCCAGTGAAAATGGCCAAAACTGGTTTTAAAAATGGTTTTGTTTAAATGTGTGTATGTTGTACCATAGAATCTATATATTCTTGGTCAAAAGACTGTCTGATGCACGCATAACTTTATTTGGTTTTAAATTATCGATATTCCACGGAATCGATAAATATCGATATATAGATTGGGTTTTTGGGCATATCTTGAATCTAACATGGGCTGGAACCATCAAATTTAGTATATAGAATTGATACAGCACAGGGGATCTTCTAGTCGAGCACACCCGGCTAGGGGTAGCTGTTGCTTTTCCCTCTGTGCCTTCTCCCTGGGTCCTTAACCGTCATCTCGTTGTTATTGATTGTGGAGCTTACAAGAGTTGGAACCATCAAATTGAGTATATAGTAGTGCGCACAGGGTATCTTCTAGTCGAGCACACCTGACTAGAAATAGTTGGGGATATGCTGTAGCGTTTCTCTGCCAAGTTCTAGTTGTTTTTTTGGATTGTGGAGCTTGAACCATCCAATTAAGTGCATAGTATTAATACAGCACAGGGTATCTGCTAGTCGAGCATACCCGACTAGAGATAGCTGTTGCTTTTCCTTCCCTTGTCTTTGATTGTGGAGCTAACAAAAGCTGGAACCAGTGTAGATACAGCACAGGGTATCTGTTAGTCGAGCATACCCAACCAGCGATATTTGTTGCTATGCTGTGTTGTTTCTCTACCCAGTTCCCAGTTCCGCAGGCATCGCCCACAAATCTCGTTGTTGTTGATTGTGCCAAGTGATTTTTGGCTTAGCCTAAACGGACCTAGTACGTAGAGCCTTGCGACTAAAACCAATCAAACCAATGCTGTGTGCTGCCACGCCCCCGCCCCAAAGTACCAAGGCCCATCCCCCCGAATCCAAACCAAAACCAAGCTCTCTACACACAGTGCCAACTGCTGTCTGTGTAATTTTTGTGCACTTTTGCATCACCAAACAAACTCAATTAAAAAGTCTGTCTAAAAAAATCGCAAAAATATTTACTGTAAACTTGCTGGGCGAGGGGCTGGTTGGGGCTATTTGGTACGAGCACGCGGGGTGTCCAGTTACGAGTCCGAGTATATGAACATCAACAGACGCAGGCACACACACACCCACCCATAATACACACACACACAGCAAACACGCACAAAGTGCAGGCGTTTAAAACCAACAAATAAAAAATGCAAGCAAACGGCCAACCAAATGGCAATTGGGCAGCTTCAGCAATGAAAAAAAAAATGGTGGGGAATAAGCGGGGCAGGGGGGGTTGTTGGGCGGTGGGGGAGGGGGTTGGGGTGGACAAAGCGCTGCTGGTGTCGAGTAAGTTCGGGCAATAGTTGCTTTTCGTGCTAGCGCCAGTTCAAATTATGACGTGCCAGAGTTCTGGCCAAAGGCTCGATTGGGCTCTGGACGGGTTGGATGGGTCGCAGAGGGGGAGGGGGTGCAGAGGGGCGCGACGCTGCATACGGGTTTTGGGCACAGTGCACGCAACATTTGCGTGATGCTCTCCACGCAAAAAAATGCGAGCAAAAGCGCACTAGTCGGGTGTGCAGGACTAGAAGATACCCCCTATTCAGTTCAATGCTGACGCTAGAATAGTTCAAGCTTTTTTGATTGAGTTTTTTCTTCAAATGGGTCTCACTGAACAGGATTTGAATTCTTCGGAGTTTATAGTCCGATCTTTAGGAACTTTTAGGGAAAATAAGAGCTTCAATATGACATTCAAACACGTGTATATACCAATGCCACGTCTAGAAGTAGAACCTAAAGTATTCTACACGAGAACCTGAAAGTTTAAGTTCGGGTCTCTAGAGCTTCTAGATAGAACCAAAAATGTTTTGATTTCGGGGAAACAGGGATTGTTATCGATAACTTTTAATACATTTTATCTGCGTAGGAGAACCTACGTTCCAAATTTAACGCCCCCAGCTCTTACGTCATCTGAGATTAAGTTACAGCCAAATGAAGCTGGCCAGATCACATACGCTATTGATACTGACCAAGAATGGGATCAGGGATTCCTTCTACTGCCTGTTACATACTGTATGACACAATCTTGATACCTTCTTTTAGCCATTTTCAATGGGTACAGGGTATAAAAAGGCAAACTAGCGACTACACATACACCAAGTGCTGAACACATATTTGAAAAGGAAAATACGTGCCCGACTTTGGATATCCGGACACGGCACATCACCCGCTTACTGTGTCTTTCTCACACACACAAACACACGCACACCCACACCCACACACTCACACCCACACAGGCACACACACACTACATCTCTTTGCTCTCGTTTTTCAGTGGCCTTCTCCACTTGCGAAGTGGCGCGAAAATTAAACGGCGCATAGCTGGGCGCTTGGCTGAATACTTTTTTCTTTCATTCTTTTTTTATTTTGGCCCCAAAGTGCACTAAAAGCGCAAATTAAGTTGCCAGTTTTTTGTGCAGCGCCCTCAGAATGGAACAAAATTAAAAACCTGTGTTCTACATACGTTCGTACACACACACACACACACACACACACACACACACAGATAATTAACACAAGTTGAAGAATGTTACAGACCAAAACCAAACAAATTTGTTATTTACTTTTTAGCCACGTTTTAGCTTTTGTCAAAATACAAAAAAAAAAAAATAAACTGTTGAATATTTATCTATTCTTATTTAACTTTACAATCAAAAAAGTAAGGTCGATAAAATTTTCCATAACTATAGGGATATATCATAATATTTACTAGATTAGATTTATAAAGCATGGTTCCGAGAATCGGAATCGGAGAATATTCTTCTTTAAACAGAAACTTTGAACAAAATAATATCGATTAAATTTTACGTGTTGGGAAATGATTGAACCAATTAAAAGTTTAGTAAAACAATGCATATGTATATCTATCTATACGAAGATATGCAAAAGATTTCATAAGGACCATTAGAAACAAATATATGAAGATTGTTGGTCTTTTTATCCCGCTTTGAGTCGTTTGAATTTGTGTATTTCTAGTTATGGCGACTATCTAGCAGGTGGCAAGCATCTTAAAGCCCCCGAGTCTAATCCGGAATATTCAATTCAATGATGAACTCAAGGATTCAGTTTGTAAACAATCAAACTAGAGATATTCAAGTTCCGATGATCAAACAAAACTAAGTAGTTGAACGTGCTGCAGTCGCAGCTGGACTGACTTAGCCAAAGTTTGTAATTACGGCCCGGCACACAATGCATTGGCAACTTTTCAATTAAAAACATAAATACAAATCGGAAGGGAGCAAATGGAGGCGAAGGCAGAGGAGCTGTCGATGTAGCTGATGATTGAATGGGTGGGTGTGGAAAAGCCAGCCAGTTGTGTCAACAATTACTTACTGAATGGTGATTAAAATGTTGATGCCCGACAGCACGACCATGGGCAGCAGACAATAGCCCAGCACGGAGGCGACGGCGCCAAAGGTCACTTGCGAGCGTGTGACCATCAACGAGAGCAGACAGTAGAAAAATATGCAGCCCATGACGCCAATGCCATAGATGTATGAGAAGGTAACCTTGCCGCTCTGTTAAAATATAAGAAATACAAATAAAAGAAAATATAGTGAACGTTAACCAATCAATGCGTAAGGCATTATGAAATGAGAGTCGTTTCGGGTTGTACCCACCAGCAGGAGAATGCCGCCAAGTGTGAGACAGAATACCAATGGTCCGGCCATGTCCGTGTCCTGGAGTATTTGTTGGTCTGTGCCGCGCAAGGGATTCAGCACGGCCAGCGTCTAAAACAAAAGAGTGTGCGTGGAGTTGGTAGAGTGTAATTTTCAAGGAAAATGTTATTAAAATTACAACTAGTGAAGGATTTCAACTGCGACCGGGGACAGCCAGACCGCCATCATCATTCACAACCTGCGGCAGGACACGACACAATTCATTTGTTCGCACACACACAACGGCCATAAAACGCAGTTTTGCTTTTCCAGCAGTTGCTGTGTGTGTGTGTGTGTGTGTGTGTTGGTGTGTGTGAGTTGGTGTGTACTCGCAGTGAAATTTGAAAAATGGAAATTGATGATAAATGATATTGCTGACCAGTCAGCGGAGCAGCGAACGAGCCTGTCAACATGTTTGACGCACGAGAATTTAGACCACGAGGCCAGAAATAAATGAAACAACCGACTGCCAACCAAAACAATCGCCATTTACTGGCAAACACATGTGCCCTGAGCTCAGCTCAGTTGACTTTAATCCATGGCATACGTTTATCAATAGGCACCTTTTCATGACCCTGTTAAGATTTTGATATAATTTTGTCATTAAATGCGACAATTTAGAGTTGAAATCGTTGCCGTCAATGTTTTTTTATTCAGTAACTTTTCAATGTAAATATTTTAAATTAGTATTTTGATAAGGGTTTAAATTAGACATCTTTTGAAATATGTATATTTGCGAGGGGTATATTACAAACATTATTTAAACTTGTTTTACAGAGGATAACAAAAATGTACGTACTTTTTTTTTTTTTTATTTTCATTTACTTTTTTTTGGTCTTCAAAACGAGTGTTACTTAAAATCGATATAGAGTTCTATATTAGGGGTTTAGAGGCGTTCCGAGAATCAGTTTCTAAGCAAAAAGATACCCTAAATTTTCTTTTCTGATCTTTGGAAATGCTAATGTCCGAGTGAGACCTGCACTTGAATGCTGTAAAATAAGTCAATTGCTAACATTATCTAGTTAACAGAGCAGACTTAAGTAGTAAACAAAATGTTATCAACAAATGCTTGTCTTTGCTTTTAACATTTAGTTAAGCTAAAGAGAGATTAAGAAAGTCAAATTGTGTGAGCAATTAATTTAACCCCTCTTATCCAATCTCACCCACATATATGTTTGAATTAAAATGTTAAACCGTGTTGAGCTTTAAGCCATTATAAATACAGTTAGACCCATATTAAAACGATCGTTTTTTATTTTTTTGTCTCTTAATCTGTTATTGTGCGTGTATTTTTTGCACTTATGGCTGTTGCTGCTGCATAGTTGTGTATTCTGTACAATTTAATTAGTATTCCGCTTAATTTTTATGATGGCAAAAGACTCATTAACATTTTCATTTTTCAATTAACACAAACGTAATAAATTCCACAACAAAAACGTACGCAAATTTTCACAAAAGGCAAAAAAGTGTAGAAAAGTTACATAGAGCAAAACGAAAGAAAGAAAAAGTTTAATTAAAAACACAAAAGTTTTATTTATTTAAAAAAAAAAAAACAACACAACAAAACAGCAACAGAGCAATGAAAAAATATGTCTTCATTAACGACAAAACAACAAGTGCAACCCAGCAACAACAATGCAAACGAGTTGAGCGCAGAAAAAAAAAATAATAGTAAAAAAAACGGCGTCGAGCAAAAGCAGCGTGCAATAAATAAATACAAAAGCGAAATGCAAAAACATTTAAATTTCAATTAAAACTGAGCACAGAACAGCGCGAAGTTGGCAGCGGTAGAAAAGCTCGGCCTAAAGTGGACACTCTTTACGCTCTTTTGCACGAGCACCCCTCACCCCCCTTTACCATTCTTTGACTCGCTCTCTCTTTCTCCCCTGCACAAATTAGAAAACTGAAAACAAAAGCGAAATGCGTAAATGCAAAAGAAGAATAATGCAGTAGGTGAAGTAATTGCGCATGCAACAACAAAGTAAGGCAATCTTGAGAGCTGCCTGCGAGGCATTTCACCAAAGGGACGCGCATAAAATATGCAATTTGGCGAGATTTCAAGTGGTCTACTTCCAAAATGATTCAAGTGCAGCCACAAAACACTCAAACCAATAGAAAAAGCTTAAATTATATTTGAATAAATTGTAAAATGCGGTTCCTACCTTTTGGAATATATGATTTGGATTGATGCCCAGTTCTAAAAGGAAACACATTAAACTCATGAGCCTTAGATTATTTGTGGATACATTAGCAGGCTGTGCTTACCCTCCAGCAGCGGCGGCTCATCCTCGAACTCGTTGCCGGTGGCGGCACCGCCGGCCGCGCCGCCCTGTTTGAAAGATTTGTCCTGCGCAAAGCTGCTATCCGTGTAGGCGGTCGGATCGTAAAAGCCGCCAAGACCCGGGTTTGGTGCATTGCTGTAGGCGGCATCGTAGTTCGGCGGCACCGAGGGTTGTGTGTTGTCGAAACTCTGGAAATTGCTTTGGAGAAGGGGTCGCAAACAATTGTTAAACAAATTGAAGTGCGGGCGCGTGTCAAATACAACGACTTACAGTTCCTGGCCAAACTCAGGCACATCGAAATTGTAGCTGGCATCTGCTGAAGGTCCGGAGGTATAAAAATCGTTGGGCCCGAATTGCGACATGTTATTAACGTTTTAAACAATATTTAAAGTGTATTTAATTTAGAAATTCAGTGCAACACGTCACTGGGAACGGCTGATTACCATTCACCGGCAACGTCAACATGTAAAGTTTTCTGTTAAATGAGCGGCAACGCTGTAAAATGTCTGTTAAGGCGTAGTGTTGTAAAGCGCGCGCGCGTATGTGGCGCGTACTTTAAATATGAACTATAAAATTGCTGTCAATAATTTTAAAAAACTTTTTAACGTAGAAATTGAAAGATTTCGGATAATAGTAACATTCATAATACATTTTTATTTGCATAGCTCCATTTGTAACACGCGCACAAGTTATTCCTCAATTGGGGCTACGTAATTATTGCGTTTGTAAAGGTCTATAATATAGATATAGTATTATAATTTCGTATTGTATTAAACTTCTTGCAACACGCAATGGCAAAAAACATTAAGTAAATTGTTAGTAGTTTGTAGTTACAGTTACGTAGAGAACACAGTTAGATAACTTTACGAATTTGTTTGTTTTTTTTTTTACTAACAATAAATAGCTGTGAATTATAATTATGTAGGTATTCATATATCAACATAGATAATTTATATATATATATGCATGTGTTATTTATATGGCTGGTTCTAAGTGGACAACATCCGTTCTTTTACTTTTTTATTTTGCGCTATCGGCTAATTATTGTTCGTCTTTCCTAAATCTTTGTCATCTTCGTCGTGTACATTGTTCATTGTCTCTTTCGTGTTCATCGAGTGAAACGCTCTCTAGTCCTTCCTGACGCAACCGTTCTAAACTGTTTAACTTAAAAATTAAATTGATTTCAAATATCTTATTACGCATTATGTATATATGACTAGCTTGATGGGGGAATTCGAATAATAACCTAACATTGGTTGCTTATTTCGTTTGGTAAATTGTTTTTTTTTTTCATTTTTTTTGGTATTTGTTAGCCTTGTTTATGTTCAAGTTCTAGTTAGGGCGCTTAGTCCTCCAAATTTCGGAAAGCCTGCTGCAGATCCTCATACAGCTGATCGTAGTCCGCCTTAATCTTTTGCTCACCATCTTTCAAGGGATCCTGTGAAGAGAAATGCAATATTTTACACAATTTCTCGGCCTACTCATTGATTACTCACTTTAAATTTCATTGAAGATAACTGATACATAATGCCGCCCATGGATTCCCTGATGGTGTTCCATGTAATCTTATTATCCGACTGGGCGGTGGACTCAACTGCATGACGCGCCGTCTCATAGAAAGCTAATATGTTTCTCAGCATGCCCACCGTCTTATAGAATGGACACACTCGATCGTATGAGGAGTAGGAGTTCTGTTGCAAAAAGTCGTCCTTCAGCAGCTTGGCCACCTCCAGGGTAACCTTATCGGTCTCGGCCAGCGACGCCTTGCCGACCAGTTGCACGATTTCGGAGAGATCCTCCTCCTCCTGCAAGATTTCCTTAACCTTGGTACGCAGTGGCACAAACTCGGGGAAGTTCTTGTCGTAGTACTCGTCCAGAGCGCGCGTATACTTGGAATAGGAGATAAGCCAGTTAATGGAAGGGAAATGTTTACGCTGCGCCAGCTTCTTGTCCAGACCCCAGAACACCTGCACGATGCCCAGAGTGGCGGAGGTAACGGGATCGGAGAAGTCGCCACCAGGTGGCGAGACAGCGCCCACAATGGACACTGAGCCCTCGCGCTCGGGATTGCCCAAGCATTTGACGCGTCCAGCGCGCTCGTAGAAAGTGGCCAAACGTGCTCCCAAATACGCCGGATAGCCAGAGTCAGCAGGCATCTCAGCCAGACGACCAGAAATTTCACGCAAAGCCTCAGCCCAACGCGATGTGGAGTCTGCCATCATGGCCACGTTATAGCCCATATCACGGAAATATTCCGACAACGTGATGCCAGTATAGATGGAAGCCTCACGCGCAGCCACGGGCATGTTGGAAGTGTTGGCCACCAAAGCAGTGCGTTTCATAATGGACTCCGTGACGCCGTCAACTTCACAAGTCAGTTCCGGGAAATCACGCAGGACTTCAGACATCTCATTGCCACGCTCGCCGCAGCCTACGTAGATGATGACATCCGAGTTGGAGTACTTGGACAAAGCCTGCAAAGGGCATTAAACTAAACCAAGTTGTTGGAGTTGGAAATAAGGGCACACTTGCCTGCGAGATGACAGTCTTGCCACAACCGAAAGCACCGGGAATGGCCGTGGTGCCGCCCTGTACACAGGGAAACAGGGAATCGAGCACACGCTGTCCCGTAAAGAGTGGATGATTTGCCGGCAGCTTTTCTGTGCAGGGACGCGGCTGACGCACGGGCCACACCTGCAGCATTGTATGTTTTGTAATCTCGCCATCGAACTCCGTCTCCAGCACAACGTCTTCCAGATTGTAGTTGCCCGCGGGCGCAATATACCGAACTGTGCCCTTGGCACGCGGCGCCACAAGCATGCGCTGCTTGACCAATGTGTTCTCATGCACTACGCCGTAGAGATCGCCGCCTGTGATATGAGAGCCGACGCGCACGTGCAAGGGATTGAATTCCCACATTACGGAGCGTGAAAGGGCGGGCGTGTTAACACCCTTGGGTATATATATGGAGTTGGTCATCATGCCAATGTCCCTCAGCGGGCGCTGGATGCCGTCGAAAATGCTGCCCATAATACCGGGACCCAGTTCCACGGACAGGGGTTTGCCCGTGCGCAACACAGGATCTCCGACTGTGACGCCGGAGGTTTCTTCGTACACCTGAATGGTGGCCATGTCGCCCTCCAGGCGAATGATCTCGCCCACCAGCTCATAGTAGCCCACGCGCACCAGCTCGTACATAGCAGAGCCGGACATGCACTCAGCCGTGACAACTAGGGGGCATCAAGGTGACAATTAGGTAAGGTCAGCAGGTGAAGGACAAAGGTGACGTCTTACCCGGACCAGAGACAGCGTACACGCGACCATATTCGGATTCGCGATCCTCGTCTTTGATTTTCCTCAGGCTAGACATCTTTGAGGTGCGTTCGGTTCAACTGCAACGGTCGAAATTGTTCGCTAAACATCAACAAAACAAAGGTTAAACACTTTTTCGTTATAAACAAAAACACATTTCGCACGCTTGTTTGTGGCAAAAATGAAGTGAAAAAAAACTAGGTGGCGCTGCTGTGGGCAGCTGCCAAGCAGCCCCCAGTGAAAGCTTGAAGCCCCCGCAGCAGCCAACGATCGATTTTTCCACATCAATTTCACGGTTGCCACCCACAGTTTACATGAACAGTTTTTAAATTGAACAGCAAAAAACAATATATCAACGAGCTTTGCATATTTCTAGGCACTAGACTTTTTAATACTTCTTTTTTCAATGCAAGTCCAATAGTTTTGCTAGTTGGAAAATCGCTTTTACTCACATTTGTTTTAGCTCTTATGAAAATTCTCAGCAGACTGAGTTTCTATTTTAATCTAGATTGGCAGCGCCTCAAATTTTCCAATACATTAGGAAAATTCTTATCGATTCTACATATTGCTTACTATCGAAATTCGATATCGATATGTGACAATAAAAATTAGCTAGCTTGAGTTATTTTTATTTATTTATATATATTCATTATATATAGAAATTATTTATATATATTTTATTTTATTTTGAAAAGAAAGTTAGCTCGATATGGCATAATTTAAATGCTATAATTATATATATATATATAATTTTAAATTTATTTTTATTTATTTATATATTGAAATTCAACCATATTTTTTGTGTTTATTTATTTGGTAACCAACTTATAAACGCACTAATTATAATCTATTGTAACATGTTGTTGGTACGTGTAAATACCCACAAGTCTAAATGTTATCGCATCAGTGAACCAAGCACTCAACTATCGATATTTAAACTATCGTGTAAATTGCAGCTAGTGAACTGTTCTGTGACATCTCTACTACCGTCTCGGCTGCAAAACAAACTTTTAGCGAAAACAGGGGCCAAGTAATTTCGAGAACGAGATATATCTTAAAAAGTACATCTATTGACATTGTCGCGCTGCCACGCATAACACAAACATGTGAAAGTGCCGAACGCAAGCTGTGGAACATTGCGTGACGTGCCCAGACAGACTCAGACTCCGGGCAAGCAAATTATAACCTCAAAGTCTCAACTGGACGTGGGTGCACCTGCTTTGAATTGCAGGCGCTTGGGGATTTCCCCTGACCCAAGAAACTATTGAACGTAAATATGTCGACATCCTCGATTGTGCAGCAGTTCGTGAACGGACTCAAATCACGCAATCGCAATGTGCAAAACAAGGCGGCACAGGACCTGTTCCTGTATGTCAAAACAGAGCTGCGCGAGATGTCGCAAGAGGAGCTGGTGCAATTCTTTGACGACTTCGATCATCACATCTTCAACATGGTCAATGCGGCGGATATCAATGAGAAGAAGGGTGGCGCCCTAGCCATGAGTGAGTATCAACTCCAATTTTAGGTGCCTCTGGGCTTCACCCTTGGCTAATATCCTTTTCTTGCTTCTGTTTGCCAGAGTGTCTCATAAGCGGCGACGCGTTGATCACGCGCAAAGGCATATCGCCGTACCTTAATCGGTTGCGCGATCTACTGTTGATCAATGATGTGTCCGTCATGGAAATTGCGGCACGTTCCCTGGTCAAGCTGGCCAATATGCCCGGCTCGAAGGGCGCGGAATCTTTTGACTTCGACATCAAAAAGGCCTTTGAAATGCTCAGCGGCGACCGACAAGAGGTGCGTAGCCATCAAGTTATTTACCATTACAAAAAAATAAAATTTCAATATTTGTTTTCTACAGTATCGCCGTCACGCGGCCGTCTTTATTCTACGTGAGCTGGCAATTGCCTTGCCCACATATTTCTATCAGCAAATTCTTACGTTTTTCGAGCACATCTTCAATGCCATCTTTGATCCAAAGCCAGCGATACGCGAATCGGCCGGCGAGGCCCTGCGCGCCGCACTCATCGTGACCGCCCAGCGTGAGAGCACAAAGCAATCCAGTGAGCCGCAGTGGTATAAGATCTGCTATGAAGAGGCCAGCAGCAGCTTCAGCAGCGATGTGCTCACGGGCAAGGAGCAAAAGGGCATGACTCGCGACGATCGCATACACGGCGGTCTCATTGTCTTCAACGAGCTCTTCCGCTGCGCCAATGCGCATTGGGAGCGCCGATATACAGCGCTTAAGATGCTCTTTCCCAAGTCGCACCACAATAAATTTCTGGAAGCGACCAACTCCTCATCAGTTGGCAATCAACTGACCACCATTGTGCCACGCCTGAAGGTGCCTTTCGTTGACAAACTGGGCAGCACCCAGATGCAAATGGAGGGCGAGCAGCACAATGCGACGGGCAACAAGCTGACGAGTGTAAGCAACAAACATACTCTATCAATTAATCGAGTCATAAATCAGTTTAAGAGGTATTATTTATGCTCATTTCATTTATCTGAAATGTAGATATTGTTTTAATTGATTATCCCTTAGTTCAATAGTTTCTGTGCTCGATCAGAATGTGGAACTTTCTAGCGATTTATCACTTTAAGAAATTTTAGAAAAATAACTAGTATAGTATATTTTTATATAATTATTACTTTAAAGGTAGTTCATATTTTTATCATTGCAAGATTTGTGTCTATTTTGCTTACGACTTTTGTTTATTTTTGCAGCAAAACGTACTGGAGTCAGCCTACGCCCACGAGATACTTAAGGAGCACTTCATAACCATATGCGACAATGTGCTGGAGCAGCGCAGCTCAAAGTCGCCATATGTGCAGCAGGCGTTGCTGCAGATCTTGCCACGTCTGGCTGCCTTTAATCGCGAGGTGTTTGTGGCACAATATCTGAAAACTTGTGTAGCCCATTTGATGTCGATATTGCGTGGCAAGGAAAAGGATCGCAATGTGGCGTACATCACCATCGGCTACATAGCCGTGGCCGTGGAGAGCGATATAGAGAAACATCTGAAGCATGTGATGGGCAGCATTAAGCAGGCGCTGCCCGCCAAGGATTTGGCCAGTAAACGCAAACCGCCCGTCGATGCGGCGGTCTTTGCCTGCATCACGCTGCTGGCGCATGCGGTCAAGTCACAAATCGCGGAAGATGTGCGTGAAATTCTTGAGCAAATGTTTCACACAGGCCTCTCGCCAGCGCTGACCGTTTGCCTGCGCGAACTGGCAGAGAATGTGCCGCAGCTGAAGTCAGCTATTACGGATGGCCTGATTGGCATTCTCTTCCAGGTGCTAATGAATAAGCCCGCGACCATACCATATGCCACCATGCCGCCCATCAGCATTGATGCCTCGCTGCTGCTCCAGAGTGCCGATAGCCCCACTATTGTGCTGGCCCTAAGGACACTGGGCACCTTTAATTTCGAGGAACAGAATATGCTCGACTTTGTGATGCGGTAAGCGCCACTTAAATCCACCAATCGTTTAAAGCATTTACTAATATTCACATTCATTGCAGCTGCGCGGATTACTTTATAGTGCACGAGCATCAGGAAATACGCCTGGAAGCGGTGCAAACCTGCACGCGTCTGCTCAAGCTGGCCGTGCAGTCGTCGGACAGCATGGAGAACTCCAAGACGCTGAGCGACACGGTCTCGCATGTCATTGAGCGTCTGCTGTCGGTGGCCATCACCGACATGGATTACAATGTGCGCATTCGCATACTTCGCTCGTTGGACGAAACTTTTGATGCGAAGCTGGCGCAGCCGGAGTCGCTAAATGCCCTATTCATAACCCTGCACGATGAGATCTTCGAGATACGCGAACTTGCCATGGTCACCATTGGTCGGCTGTCCTCCATGAATCCCGCCTATGTCATGCCCAAGCTGCGCACAACCATGATTGAGCTGCTCACGGACTTGAAGTACTCGGGCATGAGCCGCAACAAAGAGCAGAGCGCACGTATGCTGGATCATCTAGTCATTAGCACGCCGCGTCTTATTTCATCCTATATGAATCCAATACTTAAAGCCCTTGTGCCCAAGCTGCACGAGCCAGAGTCCAATCCTGGCGTGGTGCTCAATGTGCTGCGCACCATTGGCGATCTGGCCGAGGTCAATGGCGGCTCCAATGAAATGGAGCTATGGGCAGATGAACTGCTCTCCATACTGCTCGAGATGCTGGGCGATGCGGGCAGCCCGGACAAGCGTGGCGTTGCACTCTGGACACTCGGCCAGCTGATAAGCGCCACAGGGCGTGTGGTCAGCCCATATCACAAGTATCCAGTGCTAATCGATATACTGATTAATTTCCTAAAGACCGAGCAGCGTCGCTCCATACGCCGCGAGACGATACGCGTGCTGGGCCTGCTTGGCGCAATGGATCCGTACAAGCATAAAATGAATAAGGGCCTGATCGATAGCCAAAAGGATAATGTGCTAATTGCCTACTCGGATGGCAAGGCGGACGAGAGCCAGGATATATCCACGGCCGAGCTGCTTGTGAACATGGGCTCCCACGCGCTGGATGAGTATTATCCAGCTGTGGCCATTGCGGCGCTCATGCGCATCCTCCGCGATCCAACACTGAGCACACGTCACACCAGCGTCGTGCAGGCTGTCACCTTCATCTTTCACACGCTGGGCATCAAGTGTGTGCCGTATCTGGCTCAGGTGCTGCCCAATCTGCTGGACAATGTGCGCACCGCGGACAATAATCTGCGTGAGTTCCTCTTCCAGCAGCTGGCCATTCTGGTGGCCTTTGTCAAGCTGCACATCATCAGCTATATGGATGACATCTTCAAGCTGATCAAGGAATTCTGGACCATCAATACGCCGCTTCACTCCACTCTCATCAATCTGATTGAACAGATTGCCGTTGCCCTGGGCTGCGAGTTTCGCGATTATCTGGCGCAGCTCATACCGCAGATTCTGCGTGTGCTGCAGCACGACAACTCCAAGGATCGGATGGTTACACGGCGACTGCTGCAGGCGCTGCAGAAATTCGGCAGCACCCTGGGCTACTATTTGCCACTGATTGTGCCGCCCATTGTCAAGTTCTTTGACTCGCCCTATGTGCCTCAGCAGGTGTCCCTGGTGGCGCTGGAGACGATAAACAGCTTGGCATGCCAGCTGGACTTTACGGACTTCTCCTCGCGCATTATACATCCGCTGGTACGTGTACTGGAAACGGAGCCGGAGCTGCGCGAACAGGCAATGACCACGCTGCGCTCCCTGGTCAAGCAGCTGGGCAAGAAGTATCTGGTGTTTGTGCCCATGGTGCAGCGCACCATCAACAAACATCGCATCGTGGATGCCGAATACGAGAAGCTGCTCAAACGCATTCAATCCAATAGCACCTTGGCGGATGGCTGCGGCATTGGCGTTGGCATTGGCGGCGACTTTGGCCAGCGCCAGGCGAAGCCCAAATACAATGAGCCCTTTGTGCTGGACAGCAACAGCAGCAGCAAGAATCTGAAGGTGTCCACGAACGCGCTGCGCACTGCCTGGCAGGTGACGCGGCGCGTCTCCAAGGACGACTGGGTGGAGTGGCTGAAGCGTCTGTCCATAGGTTTGCTTAAGGAGTCGCCGTCGCATGCCTTGCGCGCCTGCTGTGTGCTGGCCCAGGATTATGATACGCTGTTGCGGGATTTGTTTAATGCGGCCTTCATCTCATGCTGGACGGAACTCTCGCCTGAGCATAGGCACGAGCTAACCCAGTCGTTGATACAGGCGCTGCAGGTCACGGACATGCCCGAGATCACACAGACTATACTCAATCTGGCCGAGTTTATGGAGCACTGCGATCGTGATCCCATTCCCATAGAGACACAGCTGCTGGGCACACATGCCATGGCGTGTCGAGCGTATGCCAAGGCATTGCGCTACAAGGAGGAGGAGTTTGTGCCGCGCCAGGAGGCGCATGTCTTCGAGTCGCTCATCCATATCAACAACAAGCTGCAGCAGCGCGAAGCCGCCGAAGGTCTGCTCACCACCTACCGGAACACGGCCAGCGAGGGCAGCGTCCACGGACGCTGGTACGAGAAGCTGCACAACTGGGATCAGGCACTGCATCACTATCAGCTCAATCTGAATGCTGATCCCAATGATCTGGAGGCGCGTCTCGGACATATGCGCTGCCTGGAGGCGCTCGGCGATTGGTCCCAGCTGAGCACCAGATGCAAAGAGGAATGGCCCAACTTCAGCACGGAGGCCAAGTCGCGCGCCAGTCCATTGGCTGCCGTCGCCGCCTGGGGCCTTAAGGATTGGGATGGCATGCAGGAATATGTACGCTGCATACCCGTGGACACCCAGGACGGCAGCTTCTATCGCGCAGTGCTCGCCGTGCATCACGACGACTTTGAGACGGCCCAGCGTCTAATCGACGAGACCCGCGATCTGCTGGACACCGAGCTGACCTCCATGGCCGGCGAATCGTACGAGCGTGCCTATGGCGCCATGGTCTGCGTTCAGATGCTGGCTGAACTGGAGGAGGTTATACAGTACAAGCTGATACCGGAACGACGCGAACCGCTCAAGGCCATGTGGTGGAAGCGTCTGCAGGGCGGACAGCGTTTGGTTGAGGATTGGCGCCGCATTATCCAGGTGCACTCGCTGGTTGTGAAGCCGCACGAGTATATACACACCTGGCTAAAGTATGCCAGCTTGTGCCGCAAGAGTGGCTCCCTGTACTTGTCGCACAAGACGCTGGTCATGCTGCTTGGCACTGATCCAGCGGTGGCGCCCGACGAGCCGCTGCCGTGCAACCAGCCGCAGGTCACCTATGCTTACACCAAATATCTGGCCGCCTCCTCGCAGCCGCAGCTGGCGTACAAGCAGCTGCGGGACTTCGTCAACACGTACAGCACGCAGCTAAGCTGCCTGCCGTCGGAGGCACTGAAGCAGCAGGATCAGCGTCTGATGGCGCGCTGCTATTTGCGACTGGCCACCTGGCAGAACAAGCTGCACGAGAACAGACCGAATCCGGATGCGGTGCAGGGCGCTCTGGAGTGCTTTGAGAAGGCCACCAACTATGATCCCAACTGGTACAAGGCGTGGCATTTGTGGGCCTACATGAACTTCAAGGTGGTGCAATCCCAAAAGCAGGCACTGGAAAATCAACGCCAGCAATCGCCGGCATCCATGGGCCTGGGCCTGGACAGCGAGCATCTGATCATACAACAGTATGCGGTGCCTGCGGTGCAGGGCTTCTTCCGCTCCATTAGCCTTATCCGTGGCAATTCGCTGCAGGATACGCTGCGTCTGCTGACGCTCTGGTTCGACTATGGGCACCATGCGGAGGTCTATGAGGCGCTGTTCTCGGGCATGAAAATGATTGAGATTAACACCTGGCTGCAGGTGATACCACAGCTTATTGCCCGCATCGATACGCATCGCAAGCTGGTGGGTCAGCTAATCCATCAGCTGCTGATGGACATTGGCAAGAATCATCCGCAGGCACTCGTCTATCCACTGACCGTGGCCTCCAAGTCCGCATCGCTGGCGCGCAAGAATGCCGCCTTCAAGATACTCGACTCGATGCGCAAGCACTCGCCCACGCTGGTCGAGCAGGCGGTCATGTGCAGCGAGGAGCTGATACGCGTGGCCATACTCTGGCACGAGCAGTGGCACGAGGGCCTGGAGGAGGCTTCACGTCTCTACTTCGGGGATCGCAATGTCAAGGGCATGTTCGAGATTCTGGAGCCGTTGCACGCCATGCTGGACCGCGGCCCACAGACGCTCAAAGAGACCTCCTTCTCGCAGGCCTACGGCCGCGAGCTGACCGAGGCGTATGAGTGGACGCAGCGCTATAAGACCTCGGCTGTGCTCATGGATTTGGATCGTGCCTGGGATATATACTATCATGTGTTCCAGAAGATATCCCGCCAGCTGCCGCAGCTCACATCGCTGGAGCTGCCTTATGTGTCGCCCAAGTTGATGACCTGCAAGAATCTGGAACTGGCCGTGCCGGGCTCCTATAATCCCGGCCAGGAGCTAATCCGCATCAACCACATCAAGACCAATCTGCAGGTGATCACGTCCAAGCAGCGACCGCGCAAACTATGTATACGCGGCTCCAACGGCAAGGACTATATGTACTTGCTGAAGGGTCACGAGGATCTGAGGCAGGATGAGCGCGTTATGCAGCTCTTTTCGCTAGTCAATACGCTCCTGCTCGACGATCCCGACACGTTCCGTCGCAATCTGGCCATCCAGCGCTATGCCGTCATACCGCTTAGCACCAACTCCGGACTGATTGGCTGGGTGCCGCACTGTGATACGCTGCACACGCTCATCCGGGACTACCGCGAAAAGAAGAAGGTGCCTCTCAATCAGGAGCATCGCACCATGCTGAACTATGCGCCCGACTATGATCATCTGACCCTCATGCAAAAGGTGGAGGTGTTCGAATATGCTCTCGGTCAGACCCAGGGCGATGATCTGGCCAAATTGTTGTGGCTGAAGTCGCCCTCGTCGGAGCTGTGGTTCGAGCGACGCAACAATTACACGCGCTCACTGGCGGTCATGTCCATGGTGGGCTATATACTCGGCCTGGGCGATCGTCATCCCTCAAATCTGATGTTGGATCGCATGAGTGGCAAGATACTGCATATTGATTTTGGCGATTGCTTCGAGGTGGCGATGACGCGTGAAAAGTTCCCCGAAAAGATACCCTTCCGGCTGACACGAATGCTCATCAAGGCCATGGAGGTCACCGGCATTGAGGGCACCTATCGGCGCACCTGCGAAAGCGTTATGCTGGTGCTGCGTCGCAACAAGGATTCGCTAATGGCCGTACTGGAAGCATTCGTGTACGATCCGCTGCTCAATTGGCGTCTGCTCGATGTGGACAAGAAGGCCAATGATACAACAGCAACAACTGCTGCAGGTGCCAGCGGCGGCAGTCCAAGCAACTCCATTGAGC
Organism: Drosophila ezoana; assembly: GCA_035045725.1. Taxonomy (NCBI): domain Eukaryota; kingdom Metazoa; phylum Arthropoda; class Insecta; order Diptera; family Drosophilidae; genus Drosophila; species Drosophila ezoana. Next base: position 9,264,197 of record JAWNOU010000092.1, read on the forward strand.
AGGAGTCGCTGCTGCAGGGCAATCCCTTAGCCAAGTCCAAGACATACGAGGCCCAACAGCTGCATGTGGGCTACACCAATGTGGCGGATGTGACCAACAGCAAGGCCAGCATGGTTATACAGCGTGTCAATCGGAAGCTGACCGGCACAGATTTCCAAATGACCGAGATGACGGAGCAGCAGCAGGTGGAGCTGCTCATACAGCAGGCGACGAACAATGAGAACCTCTGCCAGTGTTATATTGGCTGGTGTCCCTTCTGGTAATCAACCACCTGCCACCAGCTGCCCCATCAATCTCCAGGCCATGCATCCATCTGAGACTGAGCGAATAAAACAAATAAATATGCAGTTACAGTTACAATTAAAACACACACACACACACACCTACACCTACACACATTTATGTATATGTATAATTTATATTAGCAATACGCGCTTCATTAAAACTTTATTGTAAATTCCAGTTGCAATTAAATTCCAAATTTTGTTAAGCACGAGCCAAGCTGTGGCACCTAACACTTGGAGTAGTCGTAGCTCGTTCCGAAAAAAATAAACCCACCCTGAAATCGGGCTCAATGGAAGAGCAAAAACCACCACACGTTAAATTGAAATTACAAAATATATATTTATTATAATAACCGAAGTATTTGTGAACGTGAATTTATACAGAAACCGCGTTTTTTTTTTAATGAAATTATACAAAAACAATCAATTAAGCAATATACAATATGTACTTTAATAATTAAAATTATTGCATTTTTAACATATACAAAAGTTTTGAGAAATCTGAAAACAAGAAAATTTTTTGTAATGTGATGAACTTGAGAATCTTGAGAACTGCGACTGCGACTACCCCAAGTGAAAAACAAAATAGTTGACTAAATTCTAGCTGCTGTTTAAGCGCATATACATATATAATAATTATAATAATATTTGTATAGAGATATAGGTAGACACTAAAACTGCACATTAAGCTACGTTAGTTTGTAGATTATGGTTCAGGATCTGGCGGCACCTTAGCTATTGTTTCGCTTGCCCCGCTGCTCCTTGCGCCATGCATCGATACGCTGTTTCAGCTCAATATTGGGCACCAGCATATCCTCGGTGAGATGCTGCCGATTGAACGGGTCTGTGCAGCTATTGAGCAGATGACGCGTGATAATTGCACGATCCATTACCGTGCCCGAGGGCAGCACAACTGGATCCGACATAAGGGTGTCCATAAGCGGGTCCTTAAACTCGTCGGGCGCATCGGCACACTCATCCTCAGTCTGTTGATTTGAAACTGCAAGGAAACGATAGCTTTAGCAAATAATTCTTATAACGGATAAGCAATCTTACCATAAATCTCATGAGCGCGCTGTGTGAGCGCCTTGAAACGCTCCACCTCCACGCCGGAACGTAGCGCTAGGCGTTTAATGCGAGACGCTGCCTCGTTGCAGATATGCACATCAAAAGAGCGCTCGTCGGCGGCCAATGCCTGCGCGAATCTATCACAGTCCAAGTGGAGATATATATCAAAGATTTGGGCCAACAAACTGCGCGGCTCCCAGCCATATTTGGCTGGATTCTTCACTTTCAGATCGTTGCACTTGGGCCCAGCCAATTGTTTTAAGTTAAAGTTCAGCATGGAACTGAGGCGATCGACCAGCTCGGCGCGCATAAAAGGCTCCTTGATGTCGCTCTGCAGTAAATCAAAAAAGTTTAATTACAATCGAATAATAAACACAAACAACTTTAGACAACTCACAGTCAAATAATGAAATAGATCGACAGTCTCACGCGCTAGCGTCAAATAGGAACGGCATTGCCGCTCATCTGTTGCCAGCTGGGTGAGCCGACTCTGTTGCTGCTCGGCGCTCATGCCACTCCAGTTCTGTGCATCGGACATCAGCTGTTGCGTTAGATGTATGCGCTTTAGATTCTCGAGGCATTCGTCCAGCAAGAATGTCGTATCGTTCATCAGCATATTGACAAACTTAACAAACTGATTGCCCTGGCGCGACTCACAGATGACAGCCTGCCGGTGTATGGGATTCTCCCACATGGATTTGAACAGATGGCTAATGTGGTATCTGCAAATCAAATGAATTCAATGAAAAGTTCTACGTGATTGCCGCAGCTCACCCACCTTATAGTAAACTTATCGTAAAACTCAGTGCTTTGGCCAGTGGTCTCCACATCCACATAAAATCGCATAAGGGCGCTGACCAGCGCATTTTGCGCCAGCTCATGATTCCACATCTGTTAATAAATCAAAAAGAGCAATCAATTGAGTGTCAACTGATAATACCTCGTCGTTTTACTGACCGCTGTGTTGACCGAATTGGCTGGCTTCAGGGAGAAGACAAACATGACCTCAACCAGTTTGGCAGTTACATAGGGATTCTTGATGAGATGCGAGGCGCACACGCAGGTCAATAGCCATGTGATGATCGAATGATCGATGCCCTGCCTGATGTCCACATTGGCGTGCTGCATGGCAAACAATATGAACTCGGCGATGTCATCGATATACCACTCGGGCAGTGCAGAAAATGCATCAGTCGGTTTTAGCTGCTGCACCTGCAGCTTCGAGATGAAGGGACCCTCAATTGCACGGCCCTCGAATTGATAAAGCATAAACTCGCACACCGTCGAATAAAACTCAGTGCAGCGCTGCAGCAGCGCAGGATCAAGGAGCGTTATCTCACTGCATGTCTTGGAGCTGTAAAGGAAAATAGATCGAGATCGAGTTTAATTAGCAATTACCATTAGGAATTACTGTGTGGAGTTCAGTTAGTCAAAACTGTTGCTTAGATATGCAATTAATCGATTAAACAGCAAAGTAGACTCTTTTCGGCATGCCGAACTCTAAATGCCCTTGCGTATGTATGGCTGAAAAGTGCTTTAGAATTAAATTCCCAGTCTTCTATTTGATATAGTAGTCTCTTGTTGATAGGAGCATTGTGAAAATAATTTACACACGAATAGTTGACCTTTCCTTATGATATCGTGGGCCGATCTGGTCGAAAAAGACGCACCTATACGTTGTTTCTTGGCTACAGTTTTAACACTCAGACTCATTTGGACAGAAACAGACAGATAAACATGGCTATATCGACACGGCTGCTTATAATGAACAGGAACATACTATAAAGTTTAAATGGGTACTTCTATGGGTTATACATTTCGTTTAAAACCATAATCCCCTCAACATTTTCTAACATTGTGGTTGGAGTTATTAAAGCTCTACAGTTTGAGAGCCCTAAAATATGGATTTGTGTTTCGTACCGATTCAGTTTGCGCAGTTGCTTCTCCCATCGCTCCTTGAATTGATTGTTGCGATTGGCATAGCGTGAGTTCACCCAATGTGGCTTTGTGCGATCCAGTTCGTCAATGAGCTTCTGCAGTTCCTTGATGGCGCGCACCTTTTGACGATAGCGCTGAATGGCCGGCAGATAGCCGAGATGATGAGCCTGCAGCGTAAGGAACCAGCACTGCGTTTGGAAATTGACATTCTGCGCTGGAGCTGAGAAATCACGAGCCAAAAAGCTCTTGTATTCCTCCTCGCTGTAACGGATCTTCGTGTCCTGCTCAATGTTTACCAGCGAATTGCTGTAGTAGTGGAAATTGGCGTCGATGCGGTCCAGTTTGATCTTGACCGACAGCTGCTGCAGCACGCTCATTAGATTTATAACAAAGCCATCGCGAGCGAGCAGCTTTTCATCGCTGGCAAATTGCACGCGACGATCATTGTGTCGCAGGATTTGGGCAATGTACTCCAGCGTCTGGGGGCGACTGCTGGCGTTGACGCACAGCGAGTGGAAAACCGTATGCATGTGAGTGCGCATCGAGTGGAGCTCCTGAGTGGGAGAAAGCGCAGCATGAGATAAAAAGAGATTGAGCGCAAGATGCTTACCCAACGTAGTCGCGATGTGGCTGCATCCTCTAGCTTGTTTTTGGTGCTGAACTCGGCGAACTTGACATTCTCCTCGGCGAACAGTGAGACCGACAGAAAGGGACCTAGAAAACTGCACTTGACAATTTCTCGACCCGGTATCTTGGTGCATATGGGCGGTATATAGTTGGGTTGGCGGGCAACCAGATCGGCAATTGGCCGCACATTGCCCACTTTGATGACCACCAACTTGGACAGCCATTCGATTTGCTGTGTGTTAATCTTCGAGCTGCAAATATTCCGTTGCATGCCACTGAACAGACCGCGCAACAATTGCCCGAAAATGGTGTCGAAGACTTCGCGCTGTTGATGCGTTTCGGCCACCAGATCGACGAGGAATGACTCGCTAACACGATCCATGTAAATGAGCTCCAGCAACGTAGACTGATCCAGCTGATAGTTGAGGTTCTGTTGTATGCGATCCGTTAGCACCAGCACTGCGACACGCATTATGTTTCTAAAGGCCAGAGCCAAGACCTGCTGGGTGCTGTGATCAACTGCCTGGTTGGATGATTCATTTGCTCTGGATCTTTCGCACTCGGTTTGATAGTTTTGATAGCAGCGCAGCAGATGGAGCATGGCATTGTGCTTGGAGGTTGTCACAATGTTCAGGGGAGGCGGCACCACACAGGGAACACATGCATCGCTGGGTGTTATCTCCGACTGGCTGGGCGTTGCGCTGGCGCTTGCACCTTGATCCTCCTCAGCGGCTCCACTGGAGGCCACCGCATTAGCTAATATCTCCTGCACCTCGGTGTCGTCGCTCTTGATCTTTTTGGCCGACGAGAATTCCTTGTCATCACCGTTGGCGTCGCTCAGACCGCTGGCAAGCGGCGTCTCGCCCTCCACTTTAAAGCTGTCGTCCACCTCATCGTTGTAGAACTTAAATGCCGTCTCCAGCAGAACACTTGTGACAATGGGCTCAAACTCAAAGCGCAGTTCTGGATATTGCTCCAGAAAGCTGGCGGTCTGTGCACAAATAATGGAACCACATCCGAATTCATTCCATGTAGCGTTCAGCAGCCTGGACAGCAGCTGTTCGTTGCGCTCGTCCGCGCTTTTAAGCCGCGATGACTCCGTTTTAGATACGATTGGCTGCGTCTTGGGCTCTGAGTTGAGCAGCACGGTGCTGGGCACGCGGATGGAATTTGCGGACGTCATTTCAACGTCCTGTATGGGCGTCGATGCCACCGATTTCATTTCCACATCCATGTCCGACTTGCTGCCCAGCTCTGACCATGCTATGGGCGCTTTGTCGCCCAATGAGCTCGTCTCCATGCTGCTCGAACTGGCGGACACCTCGCGCACCAAGCGCGATTCACTTGGGGTATTTGCTTGGATGCGTGCAGTTGGTTTCTCTGTTGCCAACGGTGCGGCAGCGGGAATGTGGGCGCTGCTGCGCGCCGCCAAAGTGCGCAGCCGTCGGGCGCGTATCTGTAAAGAAGAAAATTTTGGCAACCGTTAGACAAGACACAGATGTGGGATTTGCTTTAGCTTTCAAAGATGCTTGCCTCTTCAGCGGAAAGCTCCGTTACAACAAAGTCTGTAGACGGGGTATGTGGCGGCAGCTGCATCGGCAGCGGCAGCTGTTCCTCAGCATTAGCATCGCTTTCTCTGGGCATCTGTTCGGCCTGTGGCTGCTCTTGGTGCTCGTCCATGGGCTTTTGTGTTGGCTCCTCTTCCGGCATATCGCTTATTGAGCTGAGCAGTTGGGTTAATACTCTAGCAGTTCCCGTATGTTTGCTTGATGCGTAGTTCTTCTGCTCCACGGGTTAACGAACCAAACAATGAACCGAGAGAGAGAGAGAGAGAGGCAGCAAGTGAGATCGTGAGAGCGTACGAACAGTAATTGAGAGAGTGACTGGCGACTGACTGAATTGCCACGCGCATTTAACAAATAAACAAAAGTCCAGCGGTCAACGTCAAGTTCACGAGAAGACAATGATTCGTTGGCTGCGCAGCATCCAACTGCAGACGGAACCTGCCAGCTAATTTGTTCTTTGTGATCTTAAGATCAACTACGCACTAGTCGATTTCTGACCTATGACAAAAACCCAAAACGAAGACAACTACAACAGAACGGGCAGCGACTATTTTTAGAGCCCCAGAGCCAAGCAGACGTTATCTGATTGTCAAGCAGCGAACGCGGGGTGAACAACTGCAGGTGGACTGCAGTAAACGATATCAAAACAAGTGACAAGTGCATATCGATAACAGTTCGATGTACAAACTAAACATGTTCTTTTTTGATTATCCTATTATAACCCAAAATTAAGGTTGGTTAGACGGATCCCAAGCAGGTTGCGCAATTATATCTTTATATGTGCCAAGCAGCTGAGCAATTCTGACAAGGGCTTTCTGCTGACAAAATGACATGGCGAAAATATAATTTACGCAAATATTTAAATGACTAATTAAAAAGAGCTGCATGACAGCAGGAAAGCTGATCATATTCATATAGTTAGCATTGTCTCGTATGTGATGGGTCGGGGATTAATTTGGAAAAAACTAAAAGTAAATCGGCCTTCATACCATAACCTAACATACGGTTCTTAAATCGATTGAAATCTAAATTAAATTGATATCATCAAGAACGTAAACAAAGAGGCGCTTCTTGAAGTTGACTCATAAGCTGTTGTTAGTTTTCCAAGAAATCTTTAACAGTTATCGATAAATATACGTATATCCTAGGAGCACCCTAAATATTTGCTCTAAATTGTTTGTTTTCAATTCTGGGGCCATGTTTTTCAAAGTAAATGGTTTCTGCGCATTTTCTGAATAGGTCGCACTACAAAAACAGATATACATAAAGACGCACGGAATAGGTTGAATATGCCCAATAGCTTATGCTTACCTGAAATGGCACTTTCACCTGCCGTCACAATGAGAAATTCATGAAAATTGTGAAATGCGGGCAAAGTCTATTGCATTTCGTTGGGCCTCTAGCAACGTTTACCGTTTTGTGTCGTTGCTGATCGCAACGCAGGCGTTTAGGAGGAGGGTGGAGGATGACGGACGGTGACACGCACAAAAATTTCTCTTTTGTTCTGGCAGAACACCTATGTGGCCTCGCAAAGCCAATATTTACAGGTTTCTACAGAATTTCAACTATTTATGGCTCACAATCACAATCACGTTATAAGATGCGCGTGTGCTGAGATTTTGCACACGTTTGCACAGCTTTTTTAATTCTACTTTTAATTTTTAGACACTGCGTCCGTCAAACTAGAACTAGGATTGTTGATGTTATATCGACAGATAGCAATATCGATGAGCGACAGCAACTATCGATACAATTAGGTATCTACGTAAACAGCTGAATGGCAATTGTCGAAGAAGTGAGCTAATTTCCACACAAATCAATAATACATAAGCAGAAAATAAACAGCAAATTTGTTATTCGATTTATCTTTCAAAATAATGAGCTTGCATGAGAAATTGGCTACAAATTAAATCGATAGCTTGCGCATCTTCTATCGATATTTCCATATTCACGATGGCGAGATACTTGGCAGTTTCGTTCAACAAAAGAAAATCATTTACTCCATATTACAAAATTGTTACAATTACTTGCGGAACCTAATTAAAATCCTAAAAGCTATATATATTTATGTTACTAGAAATCCGTGTATCGCTGGCGCAGGCTCTGCCGTTTGGCAACGTGATGCATCTAAAATGTGATTTTCATTTAGTTTACCTAATCCGATAAAAACAACGGGCAACTACTCACTAGACGTTGCTGCCTCCGTTCGCGATTTTTCTCATAAGCTTTCAAGAGCGTTGGACACATGCGTCTGATGTAATCCTCCGACTCCCAAAAGAGGCCGCCTTGGTTTTCGTAACGTAACAGAAATTCCACCTGCAAATGTTTTGAGTTAGCAAATTGAGATGTGTTTAAATGGATATACTTGCCTTGCCCGCCTTTGTCTCCTTGCCCAATACCCGCTCTATGCCGTTCTCTGGCTTGCATTTTTTATAGAAATCGTCTTCGTTGTTCTTCTCTGCTTTCACCTCGCGCTCCACCAGCTGCGGCATATCCTCGATGTTTAGCAGGCCATCGCGTAACCGCTCGCCATTTTGTTCGACACGCCTCACAAATGTCAGCGGATGCTGCTTTAAGTAGTCCTCCGCTTCGGCAATTGTCTTCGCCAAGTTGAATTCCTCCTCCTCCTCTTCTTCTGGCTCAGCGTCGTCTTCGCATTCATCTTCATCGTCCATATCCATGCCATCACAGCTCATATTTATCTTATTGGCGGTATTCGTTCGCGCTGAGCGCCTTTTCTTTTTCACACGATTGCCGCCATCATTTTCTTTGACGTCTGGATGGAATCGCACCTTTTTCACACGATGGTCGCAGCTATCTGTTGTATGTTGCTCCAGCGTGTCCACAACATCATCTGCCACGACGTCAGCGATGTCGGTCGATGAGTTTGACGTTGACGCCTCCGTTTCCGTCTCGGCGAGCGTTGTCTCTTTGAGGTTTTGGGAAATGAGTTTAACTTTCGACTCGAAGGCAGCACTTGCTGCTGTTGTGTTAATGCCTTTATGCGCCGTTGAACTTTCACCAATGCTTGACCCAGCGCCGGACGCATCAGTCTTTGGTTCACCTGGCGGCGACTCTCGCAGTGCAGCGGATTCCCTGCTGCAGTCATCTGCCTCCGCGGCGGGCCCCGACGTTGCGCCGGTTGTCTCAACCATTACGCACTTCCTCTGCATTGATTTGTCCAGAGAGTCGCTGCCACCAGAGTCATCATTGGACTTCGTATCCATGTGCGGCAGGTGTAACGCGTCCTAACAAATTTTTACTGCAAACAAATCAGTTGAGGAGCAAATCTGGCATTGCCATTCCGATAAACATATCGATTAATTGTATTAGAAAACAGAAACAGGCGCTGCCAACCTGCTCATAATTTATTTGGAACTTATTTCAAAAACTGTCGATATATATTTATGCTGTGTAGCCAAACTATAAATTAACCTAATGTTTACTGTCTAAAAGCAGGCTTTGTTATTTAAAGGTACTCAGAAAAAGAATTAACAGATAAGACGAGTTTAAATATTTACAGAATAGATATATTTCCATTTTAGATTGAATTGGGAATATAACGGCAATGAATGAGCATGCAACAATTTCTGGTTCGATTTGCGAGTGCAAATTATGATGAGTCAACCTTAGGTTTCTTATCAACAACGCCCATTTAATTGTACCCCAATTAATGTGCTTTGTCTCTTTCGGCCTCATCGACCAAACGAACTTGGAAGATCGATGAGGTTTTTAATGTGCATTATCGTTATCTGCCGTATTTTTATACTGGCTTCACTAAGATCCATTTCAATTGTTCTACGTTTATTAAGTCACATTTTTACAAACACAAACTTGCAGCTTTTATTTGATACTATGAATTACATACAAATGGGAAGAATTTGGGCTGTTTGTGTTATTTGGTGGCGCGTCAGCCTCGTTTCCTTCTAAGCTAGCTGCTATCCTAGCAAGACCCGCAGCGTGGGCCGCCGCAGCAGCCGCGATACGGCGGGCAGCAAGGCGAGCAGCTGATCCGGCAAGAGGGGGTGGTTGCGCAGCCTGTCCAGTAGTTGAAACAGAAGTTTGTGCACTGGATGCCAGCGGGTATACCGCAACAGCCACCTGGATGCCAGCACATGTTGGGCGCTTACGGAAAGAGCTGAAGGTTCGCCACAAAAATGGATATCGAAAATGTAAATCTGTTTCCGACTTTGTACACCGAGTGCTGCACTTGCGCCAGACTCGTATCTAAACTAGTTCTATTTGAAGAAAATTGATTATTACACTTCCTTTTTGTTGATACCTCATGTTCGCTTTACTTGAAATTCAAAACTAGAATTGAACGACATCAAAAAAAGATTTAGAATTTTGGCAGCAAAGTTTGATGTTGTGCACACTACGAAGAACAAAAACGGAATGAATATTTAACTTATTTGTGGATTCAAGGCGTGATAGAAATTTTAGATGTCGATGCATGGCCAACCGAGATTATCTGAAGGCCTGCTGTATATCCAAATTATCGTTTTCCTTTAAAACAGTTAATGCCAAGCAGCCAGTGCTGCCCATTTCTTTTCCAGGAAATTACAAAAATTCCCTGTATTATTACAAAAGTACTAACAGAACTTCTAGTGTTGGAAATTGGCAAACAATTGAATTTCGAAAAGCATGCAAATAAATGTAATTAATTTTCATTCGTCTAGTTTAAAGGAAATACGCTTATTATTGAAATGTTTGTAATCATTTAATAATTCTATTTAAGTAAAAATATGCTAAGCTTTAATGCAATAAATCATTTAAAATTAGTTACTAATATTACGCCAGCGGCTTCTAGGCAGAAATTTTGACCATTTTGATCACATTTTATTACAGTAGTTTTTATTGAAAACAAAATAAAAAGATCCACCCATTTTGTGTCTAGTCTTATCTTTAAAGGTTTCATTTTTATATTTTCCATATAGTATAGTATATATGTATTTATTTCATCAAATGCAATTTGGGCTAATTTTTGAACAATTTCTTGGAAATTTTTGCGGTTTTGAAATAAGTCAAGGGACAAGCTGTAAAATTTGTAAATGCAACTTGTGTATTTTTATTATTTTTGATTTTTTTTTTTTTTTTTTTATTAACAATTCTTTTGTACATTTTCTTTGTTTAAATTTATGCCGTAAATGTGTGTATTTGTGTTGGCTGTGTATGTGTGTGGGTTTATATGTATATGTATATGTATGTGCATGGTAAACAAAACTAAGTTATTTACACTAGACTAATTAGACGTATTTTATAATTAAATACTATTTAAATATATAGATATAGATACATTGATGTATATGTATATCAAAGGCGGTTGCGTTTATATTCAAGTAAGTTTCTGTATACTCTTCTGTTACTTTAACTGTTTTTGTTTTTGTTTTTTGTTTGTTTAAATGTTTGCTTTAAACTATTTAAATATGGCCCCGCTATTCCACATGTGTTCATTTCGTTTCCTTAGACTTTATGATAACGTTTTTTTCTTCAACTTTTTTGTTTTGTTTTTGTTTTCCTCTTTATATAGTGTTTGCACAGGATACACTGTGCTACAATAAACAATAATGATGTATAGTAAAACAAAACCATTTTAAACATTAATCTTTAAATAGAAACTAATTACTTAAATAGTACTTATTTAATGCTGTGCTGCAGTTGTACAAAATCATATTGCAAATATTGCAAAATTATTACACAGTATTTTCATAGATTTTTATATTTGATTTCTCATTTTGAAATTTTTTCGTGTTTCATAGCAGCTGATGTAAATATGTATAAACTATGTATAAAGTACCATATTCATTGAATGATAAACGCGTTTGTTAATTTTTTTTTTTAAAATTAAATTTAGAGATTTTTTTTTGTTTAATTTACAATATTCAATAATCACAGTTCCCATTCAAAAACAAATTGTTTGCAGCAAGACTAATTTTGAATTTGTTTGTTTTTGTTGTTTTTTGATTTTAGATTTTGTCATGCACAAGTTTGATTTCTTTGAAACGCTTTTGTTTATGTTTTTGATCATACGATTTAAATATTAAAGTTTTGATTCGTTTTTAGTTATATTTATATTTTGCACCGCATTTTGCAAAATATAATAGCTGGTAATATGTTTTTGTTTTTTATATAAACAAATAAATTTTGTTAATGAACAACTTATAAATATGATTCAAGGTGCAGGAACATGTTCCAACGGTGTCAACTGTGTGTGTGTGTGTGTGTGTGTATTTTTTTTTCGTTAGTAACAATTAAATAATAATTGGTGCTTAAAACAAAACTCAACTAACTAGATACCCAATTGAAAACAACAAAACATTAACAACCCCAAAAATAATAATAATAATAATAATGATAATAAAAATAACGTTAATTATATGCTCCTATGTAAAGTACAATAGTGAAAGAAAGGTTTGCGGTGCAGCTGTGACTTGGGCCACGCCTACTTTCGGAAAATGACTTTGCCCGTCTTGGCATTGACCAGTATCATTTTATCAGTTGCCTCCATGATGCCCGGCGCAGCTGCTGCAGCTGCTGCAGCTGCTGTTGTTGTAGTTGTTGTTGTTGCCGTGGTGGGCGTGGTGGCAGCGGAGGCGCCGCCGCGCAAGCTGCGACGCCTCAAGCGATCGCTGATGTTCTCAGCGCGCTGCGTTGTCGCCGTCGACGTGGCGGTGTCCTCCTCCATTGGGGGCTTAACGCTGAGTGCGCCATCGTTCTTGTAGAGTATGAGCTTGGTGCTGGGCTTCTTGACCGGCTCCTGGTGAAGCTGCTCCGTTTCTGCATCGTCCTGCTGCTGCACATTGGCATTGACGACATTGTCCTGGTTATTGTTGTGCTCCGTCTGCTCCTTGTCGTCCTGTTCGAAGGGCTCCGCTTCCTGTTCTACGCTTATCTCTAGCTTGTCGTAGCAGGTGTAAAAGTCCACAGACTTAAGCTTCTCGCTGGCATTGAAGTGCACAGCGGTGTGCTCCTCCAGTTCCGACTCCTCGACGGCATTGTAGTCGCAGTGGGCACACTGCTGCGCCTCCGGGCTGGGCTGACTGATGCAGGCATGTTTCTGTAGATGCTCTGCCAGCTGCTCGTACTGCAGCGTCTCGTACGGACAGTGCTGGCAGCGCTGTGGCGTTGGCGCCGACTGAGGCATGTCCAGCGAGCCCGCATCGCTGCTGGCATCTGCGGCCAAATCGCTGGTGGCCACCGAGGCGCTGGTCGAGGGCGTTGAGCTGCTTTGGCGCTCCTCATCTTCCTCGGCCTCCTTGGCCTTGGGTGGCGTCTGCTCGCGAATCAAAGCACCAACGCCACCCGACTCCAGCTGCTTCTTCAAGAGCGAGTTCTGGCCATCGTAGCTGTTGCTCGAGGAACTGATTGCGCTCTGGCGTAGCAGCTGTGCGCCCAGCTCATTGTCCACAACCCAAATGGTCTCGGGTCCAGTTATCTGCAACAGCTTGGGCGCCGGATATGCGACATCCTCTTTGCAATTTCTATACAGCTGCTGGCACTTCTCCTGGTAGTGCGACATGTGCACGGCTCGATGCAGCTGCAGCAGCGTTTCGGCACCGGCACGATACTCACAGTAGGCGCAGACATGCACCTCATCCGACTCCAGCTCGCTGGGCGCGTGGGCGGCCAAATGCTGCTCCAGCTCAAGCTTGGCGTTGCGCTCATCGTTATGCTTCTGGGCGAAGCGCGCCGGACAACGCGGACAGTAGCTAATCAGCTTGTATTGGTATTCCGGCGGCAGCTGCTGCTGCACCTGCAGCTCGACATTGCTGCTCTCCTCCAGCTGCAGCTGGCTCAGGTCGATGGCCAGCGGCGTTGTGGCAGCCGTGGGCAGCTGCTGCACCTGCTTGGCGGCAGCCAGTTGCAGCGCCACGCTGAAGTCGAGTCCAGCGCCGGCGGCTGCCGCTGCTGCGCCGAGCTGCTGCTGATGCACGCTGCGCATGTGGCTGCTCAGATGCTGCTTCTTGGCGCACACAAAGGTGCACAGGCGGCACTCGTATTGCGTGGGCTTGTGCAGCGAGACGTGATAGTTCATTTGGGATTTGCTCTCCGAGATGTACGGACAGACGGGGCACTTTTGCTGTTTGCTCTTCGTGTTGTTGTTGTTGTTGCTGTTGGGCAGCTCCTGCGAGCTGCTGCTGGCAGCGGCTGCGGCGGCAGCAGCCGAGGGCAGGCGCGTGATCTCGATTTGATCGTTTTGCTGCAGCTGGAGCAGCTCCTCGGCGCTGCCGCTGGCAGCGGCGCTGACCACTTTGCAGGCAGCGGCCCAATAGGCGGCCGCCGCTTGCAGATCCTGCTGCGTATTGGCCGCATTCACCACGGCCGCAGCGCTGGCCGAGAGCGGGGAATGCAATAGCTGCTCCAGCTGTTTGCTGCTGAGCAAGGCGTTGCTCAGGCTGTTGTTGTTGTTGTTGTTGTTATTGTTGTTCTGGCCGGGCTTGTTGTTGTTGTTGTTGTAGTTGCTAAGGTTGTTGTTGCTGCTGCTGCTGCTGATGTGGACCTGGGACTCGTTGCTGGCGCCGGCGCCCTGTGGACGATAAATGGGCGCCGCATTGGGGCCAGCGCTGCTGCTGTTGCTGCGCTCAAGGGTCTCGATCCGAATATCCCCGGAATGCTTTAAGCGACAGTGCCGCTGTGGATGAGAAGAAGCAGAGCAAAAAAAGTGCCAAAATTAGCATGCAGTCTCTTTGTTTATCTATCATTTTTGCTGCGTGTGTGTGTGTGTGTGTGTGTGTATGAGGATATTTAGCAGCTAAAGCAACAGATGTGGCAACTCTGGCAGTCTTCAACTTAGCTGCCAGTCTTGTAGAGTAGCCACTTAGTTTTTGGGAAATTTACAAAAAATACTGGGGTAATTTTTGTTCTTGTAAAATTCCCAACGAAATGTTTACTGTTGCTTTAACTAGCAAATACCCTCTATATATATATGTTTTTATTTGTTTTTAAATGTGTATGTGTATGGGATGGGGAAACCCAAACGAAACACGCGCACCGTTATGATCTTAAATAGCCCCCTGCATTTTGGGGGGTGGGGGGTTTTAGTTTGTTGCATGAGTTTTTTTAGGAAAATGTTTGGAATTGAATCGATAAAAATGCATTACATTAGTTTCGAGAGAGCAAGCAAAAAAACTATCACCAATGATTTCTTATAAATAAACGTAAACGTATAAAGACATACAAATTAAAAAAAAAATGAAGAAATTAAGTAAGACCCAGACACCACACATTTAACATTTAGCATTAGGGATTGGTATAAAAGAAAATAATTACAATAAATTTTTTTTGTTGCATATTTACCAGCGTTACTTAGGGACTACAAACAGAGATGATTTGCTGAGCAGGGGGCGGGGCATATGTGCTGATGTCACTAGTTGAAGACGTTTGAGAACTCCTTCTTGAGTAACGGACAGATTTGGAACACACTCACAAACTCTAATAAGAAATAATGTAAAAAAAACCAGGCCTAACTAAAGCTCGATCGCTTAACTGCTCATGCATACGATTCTTCAAATCTCATTGAAGATCAGCACAGATAAAGATGTGAGAAAATATGGGCTTGGACTTTTAGTCGCCAGTGCTGCCCATTTAGTAGTGAGGATTTTAATAAAATACTATTATATTTGTCAGTGTTGGCAAGCGTCAAACACATTACGGACGGATCTCTGGTTGGGTTGTTTGCGAATAGCGGTTTTGATTTTGGGTTTTTTTTTTTGGGACTCGTTTCGTTTTGAATGGGACAAAACACAAACTGTAAAATGCATTTAAACAAATACCTGGATCACATGCTTCCAATTCGACACCTGATGGCAGTGGCCACAACGATATGGCGACGGATCTCGCCGATCGGCATCGTTCATCGTTAACAGATTGGGACTACCTGGACTATGGCTATGGAAACGTGTCGCTTGGCCGGGCATGCTCTGTGGCATATACGACGTTGAGGATGGCGGCGACGAGTGCGGCGATGACGCAACAGACGCCGGCGATGCTGATGAGGACGATGCCGATGCCGATGCCGATAATAGCAGCGACGACGAAGACGACGACGACATGGACGAGGCTGGCGTGGATTTTAGATTAGTAGCAGATATGGCATGGTTTAAACCCGATGCCATTGTATAGTAACCATCACCAGCGATGAGTTGGTTATGGGCATGAGTGTCGGTGAGATTGTGGGATGTGCTGTTGTTGTTGTGGTTGTGGTTGTTGTTATTATTACCAGTACCCAGTGTATGAACCAAAGAGGACTTAGCACCAGTTGGAAAAGTAGTAGTAGTAGAAATAGGAGTAGGAGTGGTAGTTACTGGCATAGGCGATGTGTTGGTGGTGGTGGGTGTATTGGATGATGCGACGTAGTCGGCGGCGGAGGAGCTCGATGATTTCTTGTGGCCAGCCGTCTCCAGCCTATATCCGGTGTTGTTGCCGGTACCCATAACCACAATTGAGTTACTGTTAGCATTAGGATTAGTGCCCACAAGGCCAGCGCCAGCTGTCGCTGTTGTTGATGCTGATGTTGATGACGAAGCACCTGCACCATAGTGTAGACCGTGTCTGGTTCGTGGTGATGTTAGCAGATCTTGTAGCGATCTGGCTGTGCTGGTGATTGTGGGCGACGTCAGACTGTCGGCACTTGCCTCGTTTTGACTCGCTTTCTGCTCACCGTGCTCTAAAATGGAGGCGGCATTGGCTTTGGGCAAACTGTTGGTCGTTGTCGTGCCCGGCGGACACTTGCCGGTGGCTAGCGCCAGGGCCAAGCCGCTCAGTGCACTGGCATTGGGCGTCGGCGAATGCTGTGCCTCCTGTATGGCACGCTGCAGCAGGCCCGCCGAGATGATGGAATGTTGCTGCTGCTGCTGGCCGCCAACCGCTGAGGTGCCGCCCGCTGTGGGCGAGGGCTGCGACAGGCACATCGCGGCGAATACTTTGTTCATGTAGAGCTGCTGATTGGAGCTGACGGACACCTGCAGTGGCGAGGTGCTGCTTACCGAAGAGCTGGACTTGGGAAAACTGGACTCCTGATAGTGTATCTTGACATGGGCCAGCACGGCATCCCGATTATGATGTCTAAGCGGGCAGAGAAAGTTCATCATTGGAGGAAAAATGTCAGAGCAAGCTGTGGCTAACGGACTCACCTAAAGTTACACTTGCGACATCTGTAGAAGGTCTTCTTCTCGCTGCCCTCCTGATGCACCTCAGTGATAAGATCGTCGGTGGGCTTGCCGGGCGGCGTTTGATGTGTGCGCTTCACTGGCGATATGGTCACCGAGGGCGTTATCATGGCTGAGTGATGCTGCTGCTGCTGCTGCTCCTGTTGCTGCTGCTGCTCCATTTGCTGATGCTGGTGATGCTGCTGAGTGGCCATCGCCGCGTTCATCATGGTCGCCAGCAGCGGCAAGCGTATGAGATTATCCGCCAGCTGTGCATCGTCCAAGGCATTGGATTTGTTTGGCGACACCGGCTCGAGGGTAATGTCATGGCCAGTGCCAACGCCCACGCCCACTTTCTGGTAGTCCTTCAGAAAGGCCAACGAGGCCACCTGATTGGGCGTCATCTCGCCGGATTTCATTAGCTTGGGATCGCCATCCTCCTCGGTGACCTTCATCAGGGTTATGTACTTGTTATACTTGGTATAGTTGCGCCGGCCGGTCTCATCGTTCATCAGCACCTTGGCGGTCTTGTGCGAGGGATCACGTATGGTCTTCAGGCGAATATGCTTCGTGATATCCCAGCGCCAGTTGGAGCGATATGAGCAGAGCGAGCACTCGAATGGCTTCTTATTGAGGTGACCAACAATGTGGACATGGAAACGCGATGCTGTCGATGCCCAGAAACTGCAATGCGGACACTTGTAGACCTTTTTCAGGGACGAGTTGGCGGCCTCCTCCTCGGGCGTCATCTTTTTGGTTACCTGCAGTGCATGAGAGAGTCAAATTTCATTTTGACGCATTTGTCGTGCGTGGGTTGCATTGTGTATTTGTGTGTGTACGTTTTGTTTGTGTGTGTGTTTGGTGTGGGATGTGTGTGTATCGGATTTGTTGTTGCTGTGATTTGGATCTGGCGCACTTACCTCACCGTAACCGGGCGCTGTTTCCACTCCGTAGTAACTGTTCTCTTCGTTGCTGGCCGCTTGGCTGCCTGGCGATTTGGTCAGAAGGCTCACCTTATCCTGCTGCACTACGGCAGCGGCCCGCTCCTTGGCCGCCTTGTTCCAAATGCAAACCCGTTGCTGCTGCACAGCCGCCTGCTGCTGCAGCGAATGCGCATCGCTGCGACGATCGCCGCTCTCTCCGGAATTCGAATCGTACATCTCGTTCGCACAGCGTATGGCCTCCGCGCACTGGGTCAAATGATGCAGCAGATCGGTGGAGGATTTGCAGCGATGGCGACAGTGCTGGCAGCGTGTGGAGCCGGAGACGCTTAAATTGAGCGCCGAGTGCGACTGACGATCTTCGTCGTCTTCGTCGATCTCCAGGCGATCGTCGGCATCATCTTCATGCAGCGCCACATCGTCTTCATCTACGACCACAGCCGAGGACTGACAGCTCTTGCCATGTATTATCGATTCGGATAGACACTTGGCCACATGGCCGCACTGACAGATCAGATTATCATGCTGGGCGCCCGTCTTCAGCTTGTCGAAGAAGGAGCCGCCCTTCTTGGTCAACAGACTGCGCGAGGAGGTCATTGAGGCAATGGTCGTTGCCGGTGACAGCTGTGGCACATCCGACTTGTCCAGCATCTCGGAGATTTGCTTATCGTTAAAGAACATTGACGCGATCCCTGTGAGAACACTTCGTGAGGCGTTCGTATCCTTAGATAGGTTTAGCGCGCTACAAATTGAAAGAGGTGCAAGAGGGAAATTCAATTAGAAAGGGGCTTGGAATGTCCAAAAGACTTTCGATGACTTTTTCAAAATCGATAGAGAAGTTAAATATCACCCATTTTCCACTCAATTATGTGGATTATCGAACAATTATTAAATAAATTTCCACATAATTTTACCTTTTTCCATAATATAGAATTTTCCTTATACCTGCTCCAAATTTTCTATTAGGCTATATTTCACCCATTTTTCACGCAATTGTGTGGATTTGTAAAAGTCCGCAAATTGCTCTAAAATAATTTCTACATAGATTGTTAAAATTTGGTAAGAAAAACCAATCAACAACATTCTTTCTGTTTATATTCCTATGTGGATTTTTCCTGAAACCTCCCCTTAGTTCTCAACGCAAAAGTTATGGTCATCCCATAGAATATGGTCAGCCCCATTACGGCTATTATTTCAAGTTTCTACTTACTCCTTGGAACTCTTTGCGATGGGTATCAGATTGGGCACCGGTCGCAGGGCACGCGGCGTGGCTGTGCCAACGCTGGACGTGTCCGAGGAGCAGCCACCCTTCTGCGATAGATCCGTGGGCTCCTCATCATCCTCGTATTTGCTGCGCTTGCCATAGTGCTCCTCACCGCTCAAGGCGCCGCCGTCGCCATCCTCCAGATCATCATCCAGGTTGTTGTTATTATATTGATCCTCCAGCTCAGCGGAATCGCTGAGGAAATCATCGCACATTTCGCTGGCACCGACCTTGTTCTGGCGACGCGGCCAAATGGAGCCGGCATTGCCGACGGGCGGCACATGGTGATTCATCTCGTGGACGGTCAGCGATTGTTTGATGTCGGCCGTAAAGTCACAGGCGGCGCACTTGAAGGCGCCAGCGCCTCCATGGTTCTTCATGTGCCTGTCCAGATTCCATTTGTAGGGTGTGCGAAAGTCGCAGGTTACGCACTTGATCATCGGCATCGAATGGTATTTTACATGCTTGCTGAAGCGCGCCTTGATGTGCGTCACATAGCTGCACTTGTCGCAGCGGAAGAACTTGGTCTTGCCATGCTCGGCCAGCTCATGGGCGCGCAACTGGGTGCGATAGAGTGTGGTGTACTCGCAGGCGCTGCACTTGAGCAGACGGTTCTGTGGCTCCTCGCCGCCCGACGAGAGCGCCGGCGGCGGCGTTGCCGAGCCGCTCGGCGAGGGCGTTGGAGGTTCCGCCGGCGACGACTGACGCTCGTACGCCTCTTGCATGTCCAGATCACGCAGGCTCGCCTGCAGCTGGCGGCCATAGCTGGACACCAGCTCCAGCTGTTGTTCGCGCTGCTGCAGCTCCTCGCGCTGTCGCTGTTCGTAGGCCTCGATGTCGCGATGCAGCTTCTGCTTCTGCAGCTGCAGCTCACGCGCCACCTGCTCCAGCGTGGGCACGTCCGGCACAGACATGGTCAGCGACTGACCGCCCATCACGCCGACGCTCTCCTCCAGCCGTCGCTTGCGCGCCTCACGGCTCATGCCGCGCTTGCCGCGCGCCTGGCCATGACCGCTGGGTATGCCGTCGGTGCAGCCGTGCACCATTTTCATGTGGCGCACCAGCTTCTGGAAGTGGCGGGAGGCATACAGGCACAACTTGCACTTGTTTATCACAATCTTCTCGCCGTGCACGTCGCGCAGATGCGTCAAATGGTAGCGCGGATTCTGCGTGAAGTAGGCGCAGTGGTTGCAGCTGTAGTTCCGCTTGATCTTGCACTGCGGCAGGCCCTCCTCCTTGGCATCCAGCGAGAGCACCACGTGCTGCTGTTGCTGTTGTTGTTGTTGCTGATGCTGTTGTTGCTGCTGCTGCACGCTGTTGACAACGGCAGCTGCTGCAACTGCCGCCTGTTGTTGCTGATGTTGCTGCTGCTGCTGCTGCTGCAACAGCTGCTGCAGCCGATATCTTTCCAGCTGCTGCTCCAGCGCACTTGCCACTGGCGGCGATGCTGATGTCTGCGTGTCCAGCGGTGGGGATGCGTTGCTGTTGTTGCCACCTTTATGGCCCTGCTCCATGTAAAGCTGATTGCCGCTCACCACGCTGCGTACGATTAGCGTATCGCCGGAGCGCTGCACCATCGAGGGCAGATCCATGCTGCTGCTCTCTATGTGTGCGTGTGTGTGTGTGTGCGGATGTGTGTGCGTGTGTGTGCCTGGGGTTGGTTTCTTGTCCTGGTCAATTAGCTATTGCTTAACTGCAAGAGAAGAGAAAGTGAGAGCCAAATAAGTAACGAATATTGTATGCATATATTGTATATAATAAGAACTTTGAGAAGTTATCTAAAATTAAGTGCGATTTATGCTTAACTCAAGAAATTTTAGCTAGCAAGTCTTGGAAATGAAAGAGGAAATGCTTGTCTTAAGTCAGTGTAAAAACAAATTATTTTACATCACAACAATGGTGAGAAAAAAACGCACATAATAAAGCTTTACTTCAAACTTAAATGGGCTTTAATACAGGTCTCTAATGTGCTTTCTGCAATTTATATTTTTATTACATTTACCTACTCTAGTATTTACACTTTTAAGAAAAACTTTTAAATTTTATTAATCTTAGCTTGTTTTATGTTGTACTTCAATTGCGTTCCCATATGGAATTAAATTTTAAGCGCGGCCCCAAAAAGTATGCTACAAAAATGTTAACGATTTTTATTCTGACGAAAGCCTGTCTGCGAGTGCATTGCACATGTCCCATTAAGACTTAAAGCCGCCTTAAATGCAGATTTTTGGCACAACACAAACACTCATTAAGGACACGCACACACATTTGCTTTACACTCGTGTGTGTGTGTGTGAATGTGTGTCTGTGTGTGCGTGCACAGCTCATAAATATTTCAACGCTTAATGTTCTGGCACATCGGAATAACAGACGCAACAAGAAACAGTGAACAGCCCGAATGATCATCTCCCCCCCCACACTCTCTCCCTCTCCCTCTGAGACACAGCATTGGGAGTGTGTATTGTGTCGCATTCGTTCCGACCGAAAAGGGATATTAAAATGAAATGTATGTGTCGTTTTTAATGTCGCTGTCCGAGGCCGGCGACAGCGCGACAATGGGCCAAAAACGAGGCTGGGAACTGAATCTAGAACCGAAATGGTGGAATGTTGCCACAATAAATTCTGCAAGCAATGTAAATTTTGAGAGTTTGTCGAGCGGGGCGGGGCGGGGCGCAACAGCCACAAATCTCCGGGGCGAACGTATTTGTGGCTGTCCCAAATGTGTTACACAAATCCATTTAAGGGCTAATTGGAGCCGCTAGGCTGCCAGCCGGAAATGCCGATGTCTATAGACACACACACGCAAACCGATGAAAAACAGGATAAGGGCAAGCTGGGGTCACGGCTCAAGAGTTTATGCTGAAGTTCAGCGCCGGCCATTTTGCATGAGCGCACAACTGGGAAAAATGTGCTGACAATCAACTGGGTAGCCAAACCAAGCCAAGCCAAGCCACTCGCATGTCAAGTGCGCATTATCCTTTCGGCAGCGATTTTATTTATTTATTTTTATCAATTGCTATAATTTTGTCATTTAAGTGGTTTTCATTGAGCACAAATTGTATCAATTGTACAACTAATGTGTGCTCTTAGCGCAGTCTCAAGCGCTCAATTACTTCTGCTCGCAGTCAGCAGGATGAGCTCTATTATGCTTAAGATTGGAAGCTCATTAGCAGAAGCAGGGCTGGGCAAGTGCTTGTGCCAGGGATGCCAAAAAAAAAATCACTTTACAAGCATTCTCTATGAACGAAAGTTAAGAAAATAAGCTGCGTAACCGTGGAATAAACAACCTGATTTGTGCAACTCGAATCTTAATTAAATAAATATGTTGATTTATTTAATGTTGAGTTGAAATTCTTGTTAAATTTTACTTGAACACGTCACAAAAAACAAAATAATACAATTCTTGTTCAACATGTAATTATCCGCAATTTGAGAATGCATTTTTCTGAAATTTATCTTGAATAGGATAGAAATATTCCTGGTTCTAGTAAAAAATCCACAATAAAAAAAATGTATAAAAGAAAACATGCTTTAATAAGCGTAAAATGAAATAAAACTATAAAGAGTTTTCTCAATAAAAAACACTTTCTTGGTATGTGTAAAAAAATAGCTGACATTTTTTGTACTCTTTTAGAGGAAAATATAAATGTTTTTTTTAGAAGGTAGACTTTAGCCCGTAAGTCGTGATCACAGTCACTGTTCAGCATTTTTACGGTTTATGTTTATGAGAAGCTGTAAGCAGGCTGTCAGACTGTGGCTGGGTGTGTGCGTGTGTGAGTGTGTGTGGGTGCGGGTGGGGTCATATCCTTTAGCATTGTTGATGCCGCGCGTTAGGCTCACTTAAAATATGCTTATTACGAGTGGGAAACGTCGAGGCTTCCTGCTTATTTGCTTTTGTTTATGTTTGTTTGTTGTTGCTTTTGTATTTCGCGCCAGAGCAAATACAAAACAAACACACGCACACACAGACGCACACGCGTACGCGCTGCAGTCGCCGCAGTTGTTGTGGCGCTTTGAAATTTTAATTTTTCACGCGACGCCTAAAAGTAGGCAACGAAAAGAGTGCGAACGAAACATTAACACGCACTTGGCAAGGCGACGTCGCGACGCCTCGCAACATCCGCTGCCTTTGTTTGTTTGTTTGCTTGCTTGTTATACCCAGTACTTATTAGAAATGCCTAAAGTGGGTATATATGCGAGCTGGCAGCGTATGCGAACTAAGCTGAGCAAATCATTTATTTGTTTTTATGCAATGTAAGAATAGTTTAGAAATCGGAATATTATATATTTATTTTTGTTATAGCCTGTTCAGCGCGCAATTAATTGCATATTTTGAGAAGCTCGATTTTTATCGATTAACAGTCCCTTTTTTTAGAATATCTTTCGCAGTTTTTAAGAGCTGCTGTTAGACATTTATGTAAACTACTTTCAAACTACGATCAAGCTGTTAATCTTATGTTTACTAAAAATGAAAATTTATAGAACATATATTGAGTTAAATTCTTGTTGCTTTTTATACGCAGTAACATCGTAGAATAAACATATAATATCTATGTCTTCCTTATAGGTTGGTACGCATGCTAGCAGGGTATCTGTCAGTCGTTCACTGCCTACTCGGGCACTTTAACGTGTTTGTTGCTGCTGCTGCTGAAGCTGTTTTTGCCTGCGCGGACTTAATTAATCTTGCCGTGGGCTTAGCACGACGTCCTGGGTGTCCTGTTCCGTTTCGTGTTGCTGCTACATTTTCTTCTTTTCTTCTCTTCTCTTCTCTTCTTTTTTTTTTTTTTTTTTTTGTATACCGCTTATCCTTTTCTTCTGTGTTGACTGTTGCCTGCTGGCTTTTAATGAGTGAGAAAACGGTCCGGGCCTTGAGCACAGAACGCCTTTTTGATTGATGGGCGTAACTGGCTTTTTCCTTCTGACTTTTGCATTTAATTAAAATTCAATTTCTTTTCAAATCGCGCCCGCAACAACAACCAAAAAAAAAAAAAAAAGAGAAAAAAAAGTGCTAAAGATATAAATATGAAATTTATGCTAATTTATGTTCACAATTAAATGTGTTCAAATAAAAAACGGAAAACGCATTTTGGCGCTAAATAAGCGAAAGTCTTTAAGCCAAATTACCGGGCACAAAAACGGTGCTGCACACGGACAAACTGCGGCTACGCATCCTGTGCCATTTCCGGTTTGGGGCGTGGCCCGGCCTGTTGTGCTGCCAAAAAGAGTTGCCTCTTGCTGCTCACTTGGTCGCTGGCCAATTTCTGGTGTGGCGCATCCGGCCCGCTGGCTGGCCAAATTAAAAATGTGTTCGCTACAATTTAACTGCAATGGCAGCTGCAATTGCAACGGGAAAGGGAAAAATAAATACGCAAGTAAATGCGAGAACTTTTTCCGATTCAGTTGACGACCCTTGGCGAAATGTTCTCGCTTTGATTTCGGGGCGCGTTTTGTGTTTTTTCATCATCAATTTGGTTTGTTGCTTTTTTTTTTTTTAACAACTTGGCCAACTGGCCAACAAGATTTGTTAATTGAAAACTGCGAGCAGCAATGTACATTGCACTTTTTGTGTGTCCTTTCTTTTGATTCCTTTAAGATTGTGTAACCCAGCTTGGTTTTGGCTTGCGTCAGTCTTATTTGAGTTATTTAAGATGGTTTGTTAAAGGCAGCTTGGTTAACTCTCTGCTGACTCTAAGTTCGATATGAATAAGTCGTGTCTGAAAGAGCTTGAATAAATGGAAGTCGAGTTCTTTGGGAATAAAACACGTTTTCCATATAAGAACTTACTCCGATATCAATAGGTTTAAACTGAAATTTTAGGAGCATAATAAGACTCGTAGCTTAATAGATTGGAGAGGAGTTCTTTAGAAATAAACAATGGGTTTTCTTATAAGAACTCACTACACATTCAATTATACTCATATCAGCTATATGTTATAGTGTAACGATCCACAAACATGATGTATGAATGTCAAGCATTGTAGTTGAGGAACTAGCTTGCACAAAGAACTAAGAAACGGATAAAGGATATGAATTGACTCCCAACAAGTCTCTGTATACTCCTCACAGTTGAATATCTCTTAAATGCCCTTCACTTCTGCATAAGTGTTAAATTATTAAGTTTTGCCTCTTTGCAGACTACGCCATTTCTTTTAAGATGTAGCTCTTTATTTTGGCAATTTTATGTTCATAATGCGGCATAAATTAGTCTCAGATTTACAAAACTAAATCGTCTGTTAGTCAAAACTTTGCCAGCCCGTATAGTGTAGTCGTAAAACAATACAATTTCGTTAAATTTGAGCTGCCCTTTTTTAACTTTCACAACTTTCGACACTTGCAAAACTTTAGCTTTGGCAGAGTTTATAAAATTATGTGGGCGTTGCGGGGGCGGCGGAAGTGCGCGCGTCAGCTATTGCCCTCACATAAATCGCAACAAATGTCAAAGTTTATTTGGCATTTTTGAAATTAAATAAAGATTTGTCACGTAGTCCTGCGAACAGCTCAGACACAACCGTAAAACTAAAGTGCTTCTGTTATTATTATTTATTTTATTTTATTTTCATTCTAAGCTAAAAGAAAACTGTGTTTCCATTTCTAAGCGTAGACAGCAATTTTATTTTGTACAATTTCTTGAATGCTTTTGGCCTGCTTTGATTTTGGGGTCGTTCTTTTTTTTTTTTTTTTTTTTTGCATATGCTGCCAGCTGCCCCATTTGCTTGAGATACATGGCTAGAAATTGAAATTTTTGCGTTGGGCTGAAACACATTTTGGCATTTGCTTAAGTCAGCCGCAGCACGTCTGCGCTAAAGAGCTTTTGTTGTTGTTGCCGATTTGTCAGCTCAGCAAGGTCTTAAAAGTTTGCCGGAAGTTGTGCGCGCAACTTCCGTTTTGTCTATTAAACTTTAATGACGAACTGGCCAAAGCAATGGCAACTTTTATTTTTATTATTTTTCTTTGATCCTTGCCACAGAATGCAATTAGAAAATACTGTTGCACAATCTCCACTACACGGGCTTCGGCTCCCTTTTGTCCTGCACCCGCTGGGCGCTGTCAGCATTAACATATGTTGGCATATGTTTGGCCAGGAGCTGCCATCACAGCATCATCCACCTGCTGTGCTGTCCATGAATAACAATTCACGCCCTTCATCCTGGCACGGCTGGCTTCGCAGTTATTCCCGCTCTTGAATATGTGTGTACATGTCGACGTGGCCATTACTCATACGCCATGTTGGCAGCAAGGAGCTAAAAAAATGCGAGGCAACACACACACACACACACACACACATACATGCACACTTAATTACCACACACACGCACACATACATACAAAGAGAACTCGTCAGCATACGCTGCAGGTTGTCTGGCCAGTTCGACAGTCTAAAAGCTGTTAAAAAACGTTTTTGCTAACGGTTAAATGATAATAAAAAAAAAGAAAGAAGAAAACCAACAAGCAACCGCCAACAGCAGCGCACAACAACAATAGCTGCACATGTCCGGCGGCAGCAGCAGCAATTGTTGTTGCTGGCGGCCACAAGATGCAGCCAACAACAACAAAGACAGAATTCTGCGCCCGCATGCAAATTAACAGGCCGCCCATGGGCAGAGCTACTGATGCACCGCGCTCTCGCATTGTCTGCCTTCGTACACACACACGCAAACATAAAGTGCATATGGCAGTTAACAAAGCCTGCGGCAGTACACTCGACACTCAGACACACAACACACTCGCACACAGACGGGCACGCTCGTGCTGGCTGTCGCCGCTTTTAACAGCCACGAGGTTTGCTTTGTTTAAAGCAAGCAACAAAAAAAAATAATAATGTAATGCGAACGCTTGCCTGTTCTAGCTGCTGTTACACTGTACAGCACTCTCTCTTTTTGTCACTTGTACGCGCACTCTCTTTCTCTTTCCGTTCTATTTATGTTTTCGGTTGTCTCTGTTGGCTTTGCCGAATGCTTTCTGCCGTCACACAACGAAACGCTCCTGCGGTCCAACAACAACTGAGCGCCGCAGCCCAAAAGAAGTGGCCGCCATGGTGATGCTGCTGCTTGTTTACCGTTGCTGTTAGTTGGACATCTTCGGCAGCAGCAGCAGCAGCTGCTGCTGTTGTTAAATTGCAGATGTCGCCTGTTATGTTAACACTGCAGGCTCTCTTAAGAGAGTGACCAGCGCTGTTAAGGTCATGCAACAGCTTCTGTTGCAGCTTCTGTTAACTAGCACTGTTAGCTGACATTTGATGCTTGAAGCAGCTATAAGAGCTGATTTATTATATTTCGCACAAAATCTAATGTTACATTTTCTATAAATTATTAAATATATGGGTGATATATATTTTAAAAATGTACATAATAATATTACGTGTTAGTCATTCAGTGCCAGCTAGTTTACAGATAAACATTCAAAGAAATTCAAGAAATATTGCATACATTTGGGAGCCTTTTTTATAATTTATAAAACATTTTGTGCTGACCCGTTCAATAAGCTGTATAGCTTATATATCAGTTAATATAAATTCTTTATATTGTGCTTTAACGTAAATTGTTTTTGCCCAACTTTTATTTATTATCAATAATTCTTTACACAAGTGATTCCGGCCGCCTCAGATTCATTTTATTTTTTCGAATTCCACAGTCGTTTACCGTACTTAATTTGTTAACCAAGCAGCAAAAAGAAATCCACTTGATAAATGTTAAATTCAAGAACCCTTAAGGAGAGCCAGAAATAAAAAATAAACCGCAATGTCGTAGGGATTCCAAGTGTGGCAAGCAAACGGGCATAAAGTTGAATTCGTGTCCTCTTTCAACGCAATCAACACAAATGCTACTTAAAAATTTATTTGCGACACGCACGAGACGAACCCATGGAGTATGGAATGGGGTGTCAAAGAGGTTGTCGGAGCGTCAGAGATACCCGCATAACCGAGACTGAGGCGTTGCAAAGCACAAACACTTAGCCAGCCCACACACACACTCACACACACACACATATAGAGGCAAAAAAGGACAATCAACATTTTAACACTTTAGAAGCGAAGCCGTGAAATAAGCATGTGCATGTGTGTGTGTGTGTATTGGGGGCAGGGGCTTATAGAAGGGTTTGCTGAATGGCCGCCTGAAAAATGTGTTGCGGTCATGCATTTTTATACGTTTTTGCCTGCGACCAGGGCTAAGCGTGCGGGCAAGGACAACAGGACAAAATGGACCAGGACCAGGACCAGGCTATGGACTAGAACCCGGACCTGAGCCAGGGACATGGCCCAGGAAACAGGCAACGCACAGCGAGTGGCTGACACACAAGCACAAAAATAGCCCCATAGAAACGCTTGACATGCTCCGACTGTCAAAAGAAGAATTTTCAAAAACTGTCACACAGCAGGGCTGAAAGTTGATACCCAAGTGTGTGTGAATGTGTGTGTGTTTGTGTGTGCTTGACTATATGATGTATTTACTGGCCTAGCAAATAAATAAAAATCAAAAATCAACCCGTAACCAAATGCAGACAATTGAAATGATTGTGAAAGTGTGCAAAATATATCCGACTGTCTAAGTCGGATTTCAATAGCAATTAGTAAGGACACACGTGAGCGTCGGCAGGACACGTAGCTCGTACAAATATTGACCCATAAAAACAAGCCAAGTTTTTAGCCAAATCTTAGTTGTTACTTTTGGTGTAACCGGGGCCGAAACTTTTCTAATCAAACACTTGCCCAGTTGACGGCGCTGAAAACTATGCTATACTCAAGTGCTGTCTGTTTGTATACGAGTGTGTGTATTGTGTGTGTGTGTGTGTTGGTGTGCTGTGCATGTCCAGCTACTGCCAAAGCTCAACTTGTTTGTTTGCTTGTTGCTTCGTTTGGGCAACTGCTGCAGCAACCGCACAGTCTTGCCCGGCCTCCCCACCTTCCCCTCAGAAACCTTGCCTTGGTAAATGAAGCCGCTCGATTTGGCCACAGTAAAGTTGCTCGAGTGCAACATGTGAGGCATGTGGCACATACATTGAGCTGGGGCAATTCTCCAGCAACAGTAGCTGGAGCTGTGTGTGTGGGGGGTGTGGGTGGTTGTGTGTGTGTGCAGGAAGTGTCGTTAGCCGGGGCATGTAAATGATTGCCACGTAATGAAGCTGCACAAATTCACACTAAAATTGTTGCACCTGCACTGGTTATTATTGCCACAGCAGGGAATGCATTTAAATACCTATTAGATAATTGGGACAAGTTCCCAATGCTCAATTCTTCGTTTAAATGTGCGCGTATGTGTGTGTTTGTGTGTGATGTCGAGATAATTAGTAAGTTAAAGCAATTAATAACATATTGAAAGGAAGCTTGATTGTAGATGTGCGTGTACGAATATATTCTACATTTAAAACTGATTGTCTTGATTGACAGACTGAATGATGATCGATTAGATGAGTGATTGACTGACTGACTGATTGAGTTATTCACTGATTGATTGACTGACTTACTGATTGACAAATGACTGACTGCCTGATTGATTGACTTATTGCTTAGTTAGTTGTCTAAATAACTGATTGATTGACTGGCTGACAATCTGATTGACAGACTGACTCCCTGATTGACCTGCTAACTTAATAACCTGCTGATTAACTAATTGATTGATTGACTAACTGATTCACTTACTCACTGATTGACTACCTGATTGACTCACCGACTGATTGATTGATTTGGGTAATTCCACCCGAAAGTGTGAAAAATTGGTGGAAAACAGTTGGATAAAACTAATTTATTTGCCAAGCTCAATCTCACTTTCAAAGACTTTATAGGAAAGTAATAAATACTTGTCTCAATAAAAGAAGCAGAAAAATGTTGTTGGTAACTTTTACGTTCTACCTCGATCTGATTTTACCATTCCCAAAACTGTGGCTTTAGCTTCTGTTGCTTCTTATTCAAAAATTCTTTAAACACGAGAGAGGAACGAATAAAGGGAGATGTTCGTGTTTAAAAGAAGAAGTGTTTAAAAGAAAAAAGCATAGACCGTGCAGAGGCTAAAATTCATGCAGTTTTTTAAAGATGTAATTTACTATGCTCCATTATCATTTCGCCTTTTGATTAAGCTGCAAGCAAGGCCTCATCCTTGGCATGATAAATTTGATTAATTTGCAGGCTCCTCTTGCAGCAGGTAATCAACGAACTTCAAAATCGCAGCCAAAGCCGCAAAGCCGCCATGAACGACACTTCATCAAGCAAAATGAATGAACAAGTTGCTGCTAGGTAACCTCAACACACACACACACACTCTCACACACATGAACAAGCACAGCCACAGGCTGCCTCGAAGTTTGTAGGCGGGCGGAGGCAACGGCCTTGTAAACACGTTCACAGTTATAAAAGCATATAAAATTTCCTATTTAACTTCCGGCATGTTTCAGACACACACACACGCACACATAGGTTCACACTCACACACTTAGAAGCCCCATGTCATGTACGGCTGCTGACATGGAAAGTCTAAAGAAAACATATCCGTGACAAAGTAAAGTAAACCCCACCTGCAGGTGCAAGCAACAACAACAATACCTTTGCTAGTTGATTTTCTCAGCTTAGAGAGTACTCTCTCTCTCTCTCACTTTCTCTCTCTCTCTCTCTCTCTTGCTTTGCTGCTGCTTGCAACTTACTTACTAACTTTGCTTTGGCTTTGTGCACGCCGCAAATGGAATAAAGCGTAGCAAAGGACGACAGGAGCAAGCGGCACAGAAATTCAATTCAGCTGCAGGTGGCAACAGCAACAACAGCAGAAGCAGAAGCAGCAGCAGCAGCAGCAGCAGACGCAGCAGCAGCCGCAGCAGAAGCAGCAGCAGCCGCAGAAGCCGCAGCGGCACCTTGAGTATGGGTCGTCGCGGCATAGCTGAGCTGACAGGATGTGCGACAGGCTCTTGAATTGAGTTCGCTGCGTGCCTTGACAGCCACAAGATTTAACGGTTTCCAGTCATATATGCTGCTTTAATATTTAATAAGTTGACTTTGACTAGCAGCTGCGATATTCAACTTGTATCTCCCTGTCAACTCCTGCTGCAGTTGAAATATTATCTATGGATTTGTATTAGATATTTCAACAGTCGGTTCAAAGCAACACTCTATACTGGGAATCTTCCGACTCTGTAGCTCAAAATAGACGAGAGAAAAGACTATTTGACTGTAAAACTGTGACTTGAAGGTCGTGTTTTTAAAACTGAGATTTCAGTAATAGGACTTACAAACTGTGCCCTTCTTTTAAACCGTGACTATAAAACTGGGATTCTTTGAGAGTCTGACCTTGACTTTGAAACGATGATCCTTTAAATCGAGCCTCTAAGAGCCTGCATTCCATATGGAGTGTCTGAAACGATGACTAACTCGGACAAATATGCCCTATTTGTTGTCACTAATGATTTTAAACGTCGAAAGATTTTATTTACCATAATTTCGACATTTTCTCATTATTTTCAATGCTGCAAAAGAAGCTTTTTCCAATTCAATTCCAACTACTTTTGCTAGACTCATCGTTCGTTTTGTTCGAGCGCATTCACAAAATTCCCTCTAAATGATGTGAATATGTTTTGAAGGACTGCTCACCATAATAGCCCAACCCCCCCGCTAACCATCCCCTCTCGCTGCTGCGGCTGGTGTCTGCGACGACAACTCGCCGGCGACGTTTGTCGGGGCACGTTCGCTGGTTTTTTGGTGCTGGCTGCCAAAATTGTCGGCACATTAATCATAATTTAATGATTAGCGCAAGTTTTGTTTATTAAATATTCCAACAGTCAAGTGTTGTTGCCTTTGCAGTTGTTGTTGTTGCTGTTGTTGTTGTTGGCGCTGGCTGTTATTGTTATTTACGAGTGCCGATGCCACGCGTCGATTGCTTTCAACTTCAACGTAGTCGTAAATTGCAATTATTTTG
Organism: Drosophila ezoana; assembly: GCA_035045725.1. Lineage (NCBI taxonomy): Eukaryota > Metazoa > Arthropoda > Insecta > Diptera > Drosophilidae > Drosophila > Drosophila ezoana. The sequence continues at coordinate 9,295,921 of JAWNOU010000092.1, forward strand.
GCTACGCAATAAGCCAGCGCCTTTGGCCACACTCCGAATTTATGGCTGTCTTTGAATAATGCAGCCAGACTGGCAAGCAATTGCAAACAGAAATCTGCATTGTGTGATGTAATTTATATGGAAGCAATATGAAGATATGTGAAGATGAGCTGAAGGAACCTGGTTCGAATCGCAGGCTAGTTTATGGATATAGCAAGAATTTAAGCTGTTTACAAAGCTACTTGCAATAAATTAAATAATTAATAATTATAATATTAGTTACAAAAGAGCAGAAGCCAAAGAGGAAGATAATGTCCTTGTAGATAGAAACTGATTGACATTTTGTCCATTTGTTTCTATGCAAGCCTTATGATAATATAGTCTTTCTTATATAGCTTAAGCCCTACCCCCTAAGCCCTACCTAGATTAGGAGGTATTATCTGCTAGTGAGCTTTTGAAGCTTGCTTGGATTAGGATTGTCTCGGCTAGAGACCTGTCCGCCTTCCTTTTGTTCAAATATGTATATATATTGGTCACATATTAAAGCTTTGTATTGTTTTAAGCCGTATACTTTAGGAAATAAAATAAATTGTTAAAACCTTTTCAATTTTTATCAAATGGTTGTATCTTGTGAAAGAAGTAAGGCTTACATACAAAAATATCTTCTTTTCCAAAGGCTGGTCAAGCTAAACATGAGATGTATCTGAGACTGATTTTAGCACGAATATAAGTATACACTCTATGGCTTTGACAGTGTACACTGCTCTACATAACAAACTTTTGTACTTATTTAATATCTTCTGCAGGACCATAAAAAGAGCAATTAAAATAAAAATACAAATTCATTTGCTTGGGCAGCGAACAATCATAAAATGTTTGCCAAAAACTTTTTAAGTAGAACAACTAATTAACTGAGATAATAACTAAATTTTATTGTATGCAAAAAGCGCCTGCTGTGCAGAACTATATAAATATATATATATATACTAGTTAGATGAGTAAGCGCTGCCCATAAAGCGGCTATATATAGGTTAAATGTAGCGAGTATTATATAGTATATATTTATATATATATATATATATATATGTGATCGCTCGGCACGCAACTTGGCGCTGCAAGCAGAGCGCTTCAAAGCGATAAAATGCACACGGAGAGCTAAAGAGAACGAGAATTTGTTTTGCTCGTTGCTCAACAGATGCAAAAGTCACGAATGTCGCATGACATCAAGCAAGCGTGTGTGTGCGTGTGTGCGAGTGTGTGTGCGAGTGTGTGTGCGAGTGTGTGCTAGTGTTTGTTTGACATTGGCTTGATTTGTCGCAATAGTATGGCAGAGGGGATAGTGGGAACAGGGGGAGGGTGCTCAGAACGCGCATCATTCGCAACGTTTTGCCAACTGGCCGCGGGGCAGTTAGCTAATTGATAATCAAACAGTAAACCGAGGAGCCGACTGTACTTGACGGTCTCGTCGGCCAGGCGTTGTCGCCAATTAGGCGCACCGACTGTAAGGTCAGGCACAACGTTGCGTATGCGTGTTGTGCAAATAAGGCAAAGTGCTGGCGCGCAATATTGCGCATACGCAGCGTTAACAGCAACAGCAACAGCAACTGCAACTGCAGCGGGCTTCTCACTGTTGTCAACTGTGAACTGCAAGTTCAAGTGCATTGCGCACACGCATTTCGCAATCGCTGGCTGACAGTCAATGTCATGGCATGGCTCGAAAAGCTAACTATACTATATCTAAATCGTAAATCTGAATCTGAATCGGAATCTGAATTTATATATATTTAGACTAACGCCCGTGTATCTTTGCCACAAACGGCTGCTGTTTTGACCCTGGGCAACATTTAACAAATTGCAATTGGTTCAAGATCAGCTGCGCAATGCTTTGCTTTTTGGTCTCGTTGTTGTTGTTGTTGTTGTGGCTGTTGTTGTGTTTTGCGTGCTCTGCCACGCTCGACTGTGCGTCCGATTGTCCATTGGCAACCTTGTGACAATTGATTTTAGCTGCTCAGAGAGCGTAAACTACTTAGAAGTCAGTTTGTGGTTAGATTGCGATACAACTTAGTCATAATTTATTCTTGTACAAAATATTCTTGCCTTATCAGAGCAGACTGCTGCGATTTGTGCTCGGCTGCTGTCCCGCATTTGAGTCATTTGAGTTGCTGCTTGGCATTGTTTTGGAAATGTGGTTGCACTTGGCTGTTAATGTGCGAGACACACTGCCTCAGCATCAGCATCAGCATCAGCAACAACAATATCAGAACCAGAGTCCGTAGAAGACAACAACAGTTGTCGATGAGTGTGCATCGAGGCTGTCAAGTTGTTGCAGCTCAATGCTGTCTCTCTCTCTCTGCCAGCTCTCCCCCTCTCTTTCTCTCTCTCTTGCACTCATTTACCCCTATAGCTAGCTCTTTCGTGCATTGCATTTTCAGGGTCATCACAGCCACAAATCTCAGTTAGTGCATCTAAAGCAAACACATGTACATTCTATACTATGAACTGATGATACTGTTGTGCGTGTAGAGTATAGCGTGTAGAGTGTATGCTGTCCACATGGCCAAATGGGGTGTTCTGCTGACTTTGAAAAACGCTTTGAGTGACAGCCGCTTTGTTTTTCTGTTGATAAACGTTACGGTTGGCTTTTTGAATATTAATTTTCTAACTGCCTTAAGCTAAATGCACTTAGGCACGGAATAAAATCTAGACAAAAAACTATGGAGAAGCAAATAGAAGCAAAATATAAAAATGAATATAAATAAAGAAAATTATAAATTAATAAAAGGAATAAATAAACTAGAAGTTACTTAGAGTAAACTAAATAATAAGTCAAACAACTTTTTAGAAACTATGCGAAGTTGATTTCTGTTTAAAATTTTTTCCCTATTCATGAATATGTTAAATTAAATTAATTTGTCAACAATTTTAAACAAAAAGCTGCCTCAAAATCTTTAAAGCTGGCGATTTTGATTGTGTTAAGAATCTTTTAAGTAGATTTAGTTGAACACTTTTTAAATTGCATATTTATATTTGTTTAAAAACTCTTTATGACTTTTTAACTTTTCTTTGACATTATTTTTGGTTTAACATTTTTCGCACACTTTTTTTTTTTGACATAATTTGACAGTCTTACGCTTGAACAAATAAAACTAATTTTGTGCACTTCACGAATACGCCGCTGCTCGATTATAAATTGTGATTTTTAATTTGTTTTTCTTCTTTTTTTTCCTGCCATTTACTGCAATCTAAAAAAAGAAAATCCAATTACATGAGAATTATTTTTTATGCTGTGCAACAGTTCTCAGCGCTTTTTGTGCTGCTGCCACATGCAAATTAATGGCATACGATAATAATATATATGTATATATATAAATAAATAGCATTATTTATTTATAATGATGCCGTGGAGTCAAGTGCATAAACTGGCGCCACAGACTGTCGGCCATCAGTTGCCGTCAAGTTGAACTTTTAATTTCATTTTATGGCCATGTAGCACGTTTGATTAATGGCTAAGAATTGCAGCCAACTCTTCTATCTGCCTTTCCCAATGTACACTTTGCCAGAAACTTTCACGGAAATGCTATTAATTTTCATAAGTAAATGGAAATTGATGGGCGTATACTGCAGATTTTGCTCCATATTAAGGTGGCTATAGGAAGTGTATATAAGCGCACTATATCTATATATTTTTCTGTATATATACAAAATAATGCATATTAATAGTAGGAGCAAATACTATGTCCACTTCAGTTGATAATAGTCTGCGTTAAGCAAAGTTTATGCTGTTGTTAAGTGGAGCGCCCTTAAGGGGTTGAATGCATATAAATTTGAGTGCAACGGCAGCTGTTGTTGCTCAAGGACTTTTTCGAAGTGTTAAAAAACCTGAATTACTGTAGATTTTGTAAAGTTTTTAATTAAAATGCAGCATAGCAAGGGTCCAAGCATAAAACCACTAATTTAATTTGCAGTGGAAAGTGAAGAGTAAATAAACGAAAGCTGCTTTAGAGGGCGCGTAAAAAAATGTATCAAATATTTAAAAAGAAGTTGACAAGGACCACATTTTTTATGAGGAGAAAAAACGTAGCGATATAAAGAGAATAAGTCGCAAGGAGTCAACACAAGGTTTAATTTAGGATCATATTTCACTGCACACAACTTTAAGCCTAATCTTAGTTTAAGCTCATCTTGTTTAATTATCCAAGTGTTAAAAGCCTAATTATAGGGGGCAAACATGTTGCACGCCTATTGCAAGCATATCAAACATGTTCGATGCCTAAGCACCGGCTGTCCGGCGTCCAGACCGAAAGCCTCAATCTGCATCATGACCAATGCCAATCAAACATGTGCACGAACTTGACTTTCAATGTAAAGCGAACAAGGCGAAAGCGACGCTGACGTCGACGCTGGCGTCGGTGTCGCCGCTGACTCTGTGATCGCTGGCGACGGCGCTGCAGCAGCAGCAACCTTGACCCGGTTCTTGAAACTGCAATGGCAACAGCAGCCGCAGCCGCAGCCGTCACTTGTGCAACATTGAGGAGAGAGAGAGAGAGAGAGAGGCTGCCAAACGGGTTTAGGCATTTGCCTGAGCTGCCGGCATCGCACATACTGGAAAAGAGAGTGGCCAAGCGGGAGAGCGGCAGATCGTCAACGTCGGCGCTGCGCATGCGCAAAATTTACAATGCGCGGACGTTTTATATGCTTGCATATTGCCATCCCGCTTGCACTTGCAGCGCCAATTGGAATTGGTCGCTTTAGTGAATTGGCAATTAGCGCAGCGCAGCAACGCAGCGACGCGTCGTCATTTTTTATGCTCATATTTACATTGCACGCACACGCGTTATTAACTATTTTTTTATTTGCTGTTGTTGTTTTAATTTTTATTTTATTATTGATGTCTTAATGTGGCAGCGGCGATGGTCATCCAGTTGACCAGGCCTGGAGAGACGCACAGCTGTCCACGGGCCGGCATTGAACGTGGCTTGTTTGGCAAAACGGGGGTCTGGGGTCTGGCAACGCCGACAGCGACAGCGTCAGCGACTGCGACAGGGGCTGACGTCAGCTCGCATTGGCCGCCTGGCGAAGGTCGAGGTTAATTAAGTTGTCTTTGGCCGTGCGCTGGCGACCTTGTTGCCGTCTCGTTTGCTTTAGCTGCTGCAGTTGCAATCTTGACATTTTGGCTCATGTCCTTCTCTCTCTCTCTCTCTCTCTTCTCTCGCTCTTGGTGTCTCTCTTTACGCCTTAATGCATTATTAATTGTTGCAAATTAATGCAAACTCTACTCGAGCAGAGACAAGACAAGCGCCACTCGCAAGTTAATTGGTTTAAAATTTTATTAAAATTCAATTACTCTGCGGCTGCTGACGCCAAAAGGTTTCAACTTTGCCCCCCCACCCCCTACCACTTGGGGGCAGAGCAGCTTACGCTTGGCTGCCGTTGCATTCGGGCGTGGCATTTGCTTCAGTTGAAATGCCTGTACGTGGAAAACTGTTTGCCTGAATCCTCTTTAGCTCTTAGCTCGCCAATTCTCCAATTCTCCAGTTCTCAATTCCCAGTTGTCACGTTTCACCGTAGCATATTTCGTATTAAATTGTTGCTGGCAACGTGAGTCAGTTTATTTGCTGCAGTTGTTGTTGTTGTTGTTGTTGTTGTTGCTGGTTGCACGAATGACAGCTTTGCAATTTAGTTGCAAATTGGCAGTGAGTGTTGTGGAAAGCGACAGGCGACAAGTTGCCGAAGGTAGCGCCAAGCAAAAGAAATCAATGTGCAACAGCGAATGTGCATAGGGTTGCCGCAACTGGCGGCAGCTGTGGGGCAGATGGCTAAGCTAAGTACAAGGCTGTCGAATGTTTTGAGTGCTGCTTCAGTGGAAAACACAGGGAAAATTTGCAAGCAATCAAAACGAAAAACTCTCTTGGGTCAAGAGACAACTAAAGATGTGTAAGCAAAACTAAACATGCAAAGCATATTGATTACAAAAGCTTTAAAACTAAGGAATATCTAATATCTGAAGAAGCTTTAATATTTATATATAACATATATTATTGTGCTAGTCTGGTAATAGATGGGCAGATGTTTAATGTGTGCTTCAAGCCGTATCCTCTCTCTCTCTCTCTATCTTATAAGAATTGGCTCACTACGGCACAATTCACACGAAAGTGTGGAAAATAGGTGGAAAACTGTTTTAGTTATATATGGATTAAAAGTAAATTGTCCGCTTTCATTTAAACTTATTTTAACTACTAAAATCATCCTCAATTGTTTTCTAGAAGTGTTTTATTGTTTTGGGTAAATCCAGCCAATTGTTCGCAAAATGTGTGCCAAGCAATATAGCTTTAAAATGTCCAGAAAAAGCACATTTATTCTCTATATCTAGCTAGTTTCAGCTGCCATTGAATATATATATATATAGAAATAGTTTCTGTTAGAAAGTTTTAAGCATTTTGATATGCATGCTTAATGCTTGCGCTTGGCTCTTGCCAGAATTAAATTCTCGAAACAGGCAACAAAATATCGCCACAAAAATATGCCACAAAATGGGGCAACAAGTGCGAAACCCCAAGGAGCAAGCATCAAAGAAAGCATAAAAATGCCAAAAAAAAAGGAAGAATGAAGAGGAAAAGCAGAAAATGCCTAGCTCAGCTGCTGCTATTTGCTTAATTAAATGCGCAATAAGTGGGCGTGGCAGGCAGTCGAAATAATAAAAACAAAAAAAAAAAAAACAAAATACAACGGTCAAATTGCGTGCGCTTAAAATAATCAAGCGAAACAAAAAAAATTAAAATGAAAGAAAAGAAAAGAAAAGCAACGAGTGGGCAAAAGTTGCTGCGCGTATTTGATTACAAAGCATTTATAAGCAGAGGATACCGGATCCGGCAAGGATAACAAGCCGGCAAAGGCCAAAGGAAGCCGCCCACCGAAAGCAATGAAATCAAGAAATAATAAAACGCAAAACTTGCAGCGCCAACAACAAGGGGACACAAAAAAAGGCAACAACATATCCAGGTAAATCATTAGGGCCCAACGACTTAGCTGTAATTAATGAGCAAGTGGAACAACGCGGAGCCGCAGCGCCAAGCAAATTAACCTGAACTTCTAGGGGTCGACGAGGGTTCACGCGGGCAAGTTCAAGTGCAATTAAAGGCAACGTCGCATTTTTGCTTGTAATCGTCGCACTATTTGCCACATCCGCCTCGCACCTAGCCACAATCATCTACATACATATATAAAAAAAACTTTTGCAAGTGTCATCAGGGCCTTGAAGACCAGGGCACAAAGTCTCTCTGTTAAATGCCAACACATTCAAGGCGCAAACGGTATGTGGGCCATTCTATTGAATAACTTGGCAATTTATGGTATTTGAGTAAATATTCTGATAACAATGCGGCCTGCTTGATAACAAATAGCCTTACATCGTGCATACATCAAACAAGAGAGAATGTTGCTGTCGACTACGTAACACTTGTTCACATTCCCATAAAACAGCTTTAAACAGGGCTTCACGCTTAATTTACTAATAGTTATCGATTTTATCGATTGTTTACCTATCAGAAAAATTTTAATCTTTTTAGGGCATTTTAAAATGTGTTGTATATATCAACTTAAGTAAATATTGCCTTGAAAAACAATTTTGAAATACAAGTATTAAGTATCTTGTTTGGTTATCGATAAATATCGATTACAAAACTGTTTATTGCATATATGCCGACAGTTAAAATATAGCACCATGAATAGGGTTTCAGGCTTGATTACAATTTTTTTTAATTCTACCTAGTTATCGATAACTTGGCTGCTGTCGATTAACATAAGCATCTCTATCGCATACATGCAACCCTGCCATTTCTTTTCGAATTGAATATGGATTTGGGTTGCATATAAAAATGAACTTTGAAAATGTATTAATTTATATTCCTGCCAAAATATGTCTATCTCGGGCTGTTCACAGCCCCCTTTTCTATACTTACAAATAAAACCCTGCCACTGCCTTTTGCTGCCTTGGCCTTTGTCTGGAATCATATTGCTGTGTGGCTGCCTGTGGGCTCTTTTGTTGTGGTGCCAAAAACTTTTGCCAGTTAATTATTAAGTAGATACACGAATTTATTGCGACTTCAGCCGCAGGCACGCCCCCATCCAATGCCGCCCCGTTTGTCTACTTTGTGTGTGTGCGTTGAGGTGTAAACGTGCGGATTAAGTGTCTTGCTGTCAGTTTGAAGAGAAAGAGAGAGAGAGAGAGAGCGAGAGAGAGAGAGAGGGAAGCGAGGGGAGAGAGATAGAGATGTATATCAATGTATTTGGAGGCTGGATGAAATTTACGCTTCGCTTGGAACTTGGCCAGAAAACTTGGCTAATTTTGTTGCTGCTTGTTGTTTGGCTCTAGCGCTCTCAGGTGTGCATTGAAAAATTGATGAGATTTTGTGCGCTTTGGTTTTATAGAACTTTGCCAGATACTTGAACTTTAAAGCCGAATGGCAACCAAACGAGTTAAGAGGCAGAGCAGACGCCAGCCAAGGACCAAAGGGCCACAAGACGGATATAAAACATTATTTCCGTGAATTCACCAGCATCAGGCAAGAGTTTTTTCAGTTTAACTGCCATAAAAAAGCATGAAAAAATGACTAACTCTTGGCACGCCGAAGAATAAATACCCTTGGCTAACTTCTCGACCGACTTTTACAATATAGAATGCTTTTTGCCAGAGCTTTGCAGATATGTGGAAATTAAGCTTTAATATAGCAGAATATTTAAATAGACCAACATTTTCAATCTATTTGAACTACATAGCTATATATGCCATAGTATAATATCCTCTGAGAAGGGTATAAAATGCCAGCCAGCTGGCACAGAAGAAAAGCTTGCAGTCGAGCAGCAGAGCCCATAAAAAGTGCCACAAGAAGTGCACTGGATATAGACGCCCATATTCATATGCAGCAGGCAAAAACCAAAGTAGAGAATACGCATACACAAAAAAGTGGAAAGAAATATGTATGCCGGACATGAATCTATAACGAATCTGGTGGCCATATTGATTGTGTGGCAGAGGAAACGTTGCAAAGCGCAGCAAAGTATGCAATAAAAAAGGCAAAAGTGCGCGCACGGCACAGGAAATCAAACTTTGGATTGACTTTGCCAGCTGCTGCTGGCACTTGAGGACATTTGCGAGCAATTTCTGGACGGAGACCGTAAGCCGATTTGTGGACACGCACACACACACACAAACACACATATGTATACACACAGCGTCATTTGCGTTTTTAATTGAATTTCCTGGGCGGCTCACTTTTGTTGTCTAGCAACCGCATTGAAGGCAATTTAAGCGGCAGTCAAGTGAAGCACAAAAGGGTTCAACACACACACACACACACACCCACGCTATACACACTATATACCCACCCACGCTGCACACACACACACACAGCGAAATGAATATCAATGAACTGTCATAAAACAGGCGCCGGCATATGCGGCCAGATGAGCGCAAGGGAGTTGAATGGGCGTGGATACCAGAAGGGGCGGACAGGGGTGGGGGATGCGTGTTGACAAGAGGCGACTGCCTCTGACAGCAGGCTGACACGTAGGCAAACATTTAAGCGCCCAGCAAACAAACAAACAAACAAACGACAACAACAATAGTTCACACTTGGAACAAAGCGCTTGACATACATATGTATATAGACATTTATGGCGACCCACATACACTGAAAGAAAAACGGCGTTCTCAAATTGTGTGCTTTCAGCATAGAGCTCATGCCACCTTTTGTGCCTCCAATTTCATTTATGATTTCTTTTCAATTAAGTATGCAACATACTGAAAAAAATAGTTTAGGATGCTTATTACAAGTTTTAGTAGACTTGAAATAAGTAATATATAAAATTTTCAAAGAAAAAACAACTTTCTGTGAATTGAACTTTCTTCTTTCGTTTTTCAATTCCTTTCAATAAAGTTTGCAACACGATGGGAAAAAGTTAGCAAATACTTTTAGCAATTTTGGAATTCTTTTCAATTGCCACAAACTACAAAAAGGTTAAGAAATATTTTAAGCAAGTATTTGCAGACTTGAAATAAGCACAATATATCTTAAATGAAGAGCTATACAACTTCACAAGAACTTTGTTCTGAGTTCAATTTCAAACTTGACTTACTCTAAGCAACGTTTGTTTTTTGATCCCAGTAAAATATTCTTGTTTATTTTTTCGCTAAGTGTACGTACCTTCAGCTTTCATATGCATTCCTTTACCTATGAAGTGCACATACCTATACAGCTGTGAGGCCATGTTTGAGTTTGGGGTCAATTTGTGCTGTCAATGACATGTGATTTCAACTAATGACATTTTAGGCTCACGTGTGTATGTGTGTGTGTTCTTAACAAGATCAACAGCAGCAACAACAACAACAATAATAACAACAACAACCAACACTTAAAGCCCTTGAAAAGGCTTGAAATTTAATGAAATTTCCATGTGGACCGACAGTAAATTTATATTTCGCATGACATGGCGTATGATTAATTTAAGCTTTGCCCCGCTCGGTTTCCGTGTCTAGTTAACTTTATCAAATTAATACATGCACAAACACAGACACGCAGACACACACACACACACACACGCACACTCGCAAAAGCGTTGCCCAAATTGTATTTACTTTGACATCAGAACATCTTTGAGCCCTTAAATACATATATACTACATATAACTTCTCTACATTTCCCTCGCTTGGTTATGTTGTGTGAGCATGTGTGTGTGTGTGTGTGTGTGTGAGTCCTGTGTGTGTGTCTGTATCTGTGTGTATTTTTGATTAGCTATTTAAGAGTTTTGTAACTGCCTTCTGCGCGACACAGCCAAAACATTTACGAGCCTTTTGGCTGCCTCAAAGTTTAAATTGTCGGGTCACATTCACTTTTAATGAGTTTCTGTGTATTTATTTTGAATATTTATCATGCTTAACTTACCCAAACATAAATTGGCGCGTTCGCTGGCCTTGAACATGTCAGCTGCAAAGATAGTAAGCAGAAGAAAAAAACATGAGCATAAAATATGGAAAGTATATTTTCTTATATTTTTTATTAATATCGTTAATAGTTAAATTATTTCCTACTTTGGTCTTCGCCTGGCAGCCATATAAAAACTTGAAATAATTTACTAAGCAACGAGTTTTTTTATTATTAAACTAAGACTAAAAGTCCACGGTTTCTATTTTATTCAATATTTATTAGAATCTTTATAATTGTGCAACCAAATAGTCGATTACTTAACAACAGTCAACATACACGACTCCTTTGGCGACCTGTCCTGCAGCGCGTCTTGCTGTGAGCTTAAACAGTTGAAAAGTTGATAAAATCGAATCCTTTAACATATTCATTTGTGCACATGCAGCTTTTGAATAATCAAAAAGCTGTGTGTCAAATCAATGCAAATTGACAAGCACTTAATGCCAATGGCCCAGATATGCTTGCTGTCATGTGTTTGTATCCTCGCTTATTGCCGCATTAAGTGCTCTATAAGCGACACACACACACACACACAGAGTCACTATAACAGACAGCAGGCTGTGGCAGGCTATTTGCAGCCTCTCTCGGGTGACAAACTCTTTTGACCCGAATCTAGCAGCGCAATCGTTGTATTGATTGATGAATGAATAGCAACATTGAGTTGAGTCCATTAAACAGAGGCTAAAATACATGTAAATCACACACACACAAGCTTAGAGCGACAGACACATGTGCTTTGTCCTTTTTGCGGCATATACTTTGCATTTAAATTAAAGCTACAGTGGCTGCGAAAACTAATTGCCCAGGCCAGACACTTTGTATGAGACACAACAATAAGCTGCAAAAAGTCAACTAACTTAACAACAACAACAATAACTGGCATAACAATAATGTTGATGATGATTTTTGGCCAGAGACCATAAACAGCCATCAGCATGCAGCATGCAGCATGCCCCCGCAGCAGCAGCAGCAGCAACAACAACAATTGGCTAGCAGGGAATTGGTCTGGAGCCGCATGTACTAACAAGTGAAGGCAACAAATGTGGCCCGTCTGGCCCGCCTGCCCAGACCCCAAACCATGGCTAACGATAATGGTTCTGTCTTGGCAAACAATTGCCATTGTTGTTGTTAGCCTTTGTATTTTGTCCTCGCACCGCAGGCTGCAGCACAACTTCCACCGTGCTGTGCGGTCTAATTAGCTGGAGGTTGTCCCTTTAAAGCAAAAAAAAAAAAGAAAAACCCAAAATCGCATAAAGATGCCGCATTAGGGCTAAAGCGTTTGCGTTAGCGTCTGCAGGACTCGGCTTGAATTTATCACGCATACGACGCGTTGCCAAAATGCCGCTTAGATTGCCAGCAAGAATCAGCATGCCAAATGGCTGCCACAAGACACGCCCACAACAACCAGCAGCAGCAGCAGCAGCAACAACAACAAGCACATTTACAACGACGACAGCCAACAACGATAACTAAATATGTAATTTGGGCATTAAGAGCGCGCTTGGCAGGCATAAAATAACCTTGATTAGAAACTGAAATGCGCGCCTGCCAAAATACAAACATATATATGTATATGTATATGTATGTGTATGCAACATGGTGGCAGGCGGGCAGAGCTCTGATGGTATCTTTGGCTAAAACATGCCAGCACGAGCTGGCATTTGGTCGCCAACGCCACGTGGCCACATATATTTTAGAAGACCCAGGCCTATAACGACTTTGCCCCCGAACAACATATATCAGCGTGCACCTGTGCCAAAAAGGTGCTGGGCTGCTGCTGCCAGCAAGGATATGCCTCATGTGTGCATGTGTGTGTGTTAGTGTGTGTGTGCCTTAAAGCCTGTTTTAGCAGTAATAAAAACCAGGAGCCACACATAGAAAAATAACAGCTCGAAATGTATTCAAGGCTGCGAAACATGAATGAGCCTTCACTTTATGACGACTGCATTAAAATACAAACCTATAAATATAATTATAATAATACATAATTATTATCATAATATGTGCATATTAAATATATTAAATGTTTGTAGGATTAGCTAGCGAAGCACGAGCGTGAAGATGTTCCGGGCAAATGCATTTAAGGCTTTTGGCCGGAAAGGATCAACAACTGTGCATTCTTAAATTCATTGAATAACAAGAGGATACGAATGATAGTTAAAGGAAACTTCATTAATATAATAATATTATAATCATTTAATCTTAACAAAGCAAAAAAAACAGCTTAGTTATCAGTATTAACAAAACCCATTTTCTCAGTGTACAGATAAAAGGAATTTGAGAAGCGAGAAAAACTTCGTAAACGCCGTTTGCTGTTATTGAGGTGTGCGTGTAAGTGTGCATGTGTGTGTGCGTGTGTGTAAGTGTGTATGTTCGGCGTTTAGTTTTTATGTTTGGCCATAGCCAGCAAAGAGATAGAGGGCGAGGAACAAAATGGGCGACGTAAAAGACGAACCGAAAGGAAATTCCCGCAGACACCGGACTAATCAACGAAATTGCTGCAGCCTTTTAGGCGTACGGTGAGCATATGCCGTCCATAACCTTAGATTGGTCTGCCTTTTTGCATATTTGTTGTTCGACACATTTCCTGCTTTGATTGGGGGCCGTTGAGAGTGCGCGGGGTGAGCGGAGAGGTGTGGCACGGCAGTTTGCCAGATGATTGATGGCAACGCCTAAATGGAGTCAGAGATAGCTGATAAAGATGTACTCTAATTTGGAATATGCAAGAAATGATTCGAAAACCATTTAAAGGGCATCTTTTGAAATTGAGAACAATTTAATACAATATTAATAATTGCTTTTCTTCGAACATGAAAACTGTTTTAAACATGAAAACGAAGCTGAGCTCACGGCAAACTTTTAGTGCAATTAAAATAGCTGCCAAGAAAATGCAATTTCCCAACTCTAGTTACTAATGTTGCACTCAAAACTGTTCTTAAATTTAAGTAAAAGTTTCAAGTAAACGCATCTGACAGCAACAAATTGTTGCTGCGAATTCTGTAGATTTTCTTTGCTTCTTTTTTTGGCGGTTGCTGCGTCAAGCGACACGCTGTGAAGTGACTCTAGCCGTGACAAATAACCAGCAAAGTATGACATTATATCATATTATAATCAAGCCACAAGTTGAGAAGTTCACATGGCTTGTCATTAGAAGGGCGTGCTTCACACACAAGCCTTGTCTGACTATATGAGTGTGTGTAAGTGTATAAGTAGGCACAAGTACATAGTCCTATATTCAAAACACGCAACACTTGTCATCAGCAGGCGCTGGCAATTGTTCACGCAACACACTCACACCCACACACACACCCACACACACACTCACACTCACTCACACGCATAGACAATAAACAGCTGTCTGCGACTTTGAGCAGCGTTTGGTAGCCGCCTCTTGGGATTTTTGTTTCGCCGCCTTTATTATTTATTATTATTATTAAAGTATCGCACTCACATACCCTGTATGCAACAGTTAATTAGCGTATATGGGCTAGGCCCACATTTCTTCACGAAAAAGAATATTATGTACAAGCTTGAATATTAATTTTAATTGTATTTTATCCATTTCAGCAAATGCAACAAACTGGAAACTATCATATTAAATAAATGGAATAAATGTTGAATACTAATGGAATAAATTCGCTTTAATGCGTGAAATAAAGGTGGAAGACTGTAATTTGCATTCAACCTCTGCGACAGGTAAGTAATATTTAAAATTTTATATAACTATATCCAAAACAAAGCCACACTTTTCTGGCAGTTTTCTGCATTTAAGTTTTTTATATTTTCTGGTTGCATACTTAGCTGACTTTTTGTCACGAATTTCGGCCGGACTTTAAACAGCAGCCGCAGGACGCATGTCCTTGCGACAATGCGTATACTTGATGACAGATTTAAGTTTGGGCGCAATTGAAACTGAGGCAGGAGCTTTTAAGGCTGACATTTAATGCGTGTGTGGGTGTGTTTATGTGTGTGTGTGTCTATGTGTGTGTCTATGTGAACTGCACTTGACTTAATTGAATCAGTGATTGACATGTCATTGTTTATTTTTGGCTGATCTCTGAGCATTTGTCATGCAAATAAACAACATGCCCAAAGCAAAACTTCTACACAGCCATGTAGAGTCCTATATTTGAATGTGTATCGTGTGTGTGTGTGTGTGTGCGAGTGTGTGTGCCTGCGCATGCAGCACTCACAACATTCATCAATTATCAAGTGAAAAGAGCCCCGAGAATAGAACGGAAAAGCAATAAATCTAAACAAGTCCCCAAGGGAACCAGGCAGATCTATGCAAGCAGACTGCAAAACAGGACCCAGATACATGAAGAGAGATGGAGAAAGAGACAGAGAGAGAGAGAGAGAGAGAAAGATAGCGAGTAAGGGAGAGAGATAGCTGGAGATTATGCGTATATGCATGGGCATCAAGATTTATTTTCATTCACATTGGAGCCAGATTTGGATGCCTGATGTATACAAAAGGCGTACGGAAGAAATATGGAAGTAAGAGTGGAAAAATAGCTCTTGAAAAACTTTCAGCAACTTGTTAAGACCAAAAAAAAAGAAGGCCAACAAAATGAAACTAAGAAATAACTAGAATTTTAACAGGCGCTGGATAAGTGAGCTGGGCTTATAAAATCGTCGAGGGTGGGTGAGAGGGGTGTGTTGCCTGCAACACGTATGTGGCAAATACAAATTTAAGTAAAACAAACTGGCAACAAAGTTTGTGCAGCATTTTTCTTGCGCTACTTTGCACTTTTAGTTTGGATGCAGGCAGAAAGTCTCTGTCTGTGTGTGTGAGAGTGTGTGTACGTGTGTGACTGACGTCTGTGGCAGGGAACTGGTGGCAGAGACAAAGGCAAAGCTGTGGCAGTGGCAGCAGAGGGCGCAAAGACAGGCAGGGCAAAGCCATTGATTTCACAGGCCAAAATGGAAGAAGCAGACCCAAAGGACTAAGAGGACTAGGATGTGCAACAAAAGCAACAAAATAAGGCAGAGCGGAGATAGGCAATGCTGGCAGGGGGAGGGGCGGAGGGCGGAGGGGGTGTGGCACTGAAGCGAAAGGCGTTCAGCTGGCAAACATAAGTCGCACACTCAAATCAATGGCATTGACAGTCGGCTGGCATTGTGCAAAGGGCGACGGGGGCAGGCCAGAACAAATGGCAAAAAGCTGCGCGAGCGCTGCAGGGGCTGTATTTTGGCTGGGGAGAGGGGAGCGGGATCGGGTGGCGGGTGGCTGGGCATGGCAATTGTATTCATTTGACTTGGCAACCAATTGTTGCAAGTGGCAATTGTTGTAATGGAAAATTCGCAGCAGGCATCTTCAAATAAAACCAGAGCACAGCACCATCAAAATTTAAATGGGCAAATTCCAATTGCAAATGTTGAATGTTAGATTCGAATTCCGAATGTAAATATTTCAAATGGATATCTAACTTCAAAGACAACTAACTGTCTGGCATGTTTTGCTTGAACATCTATAAATAATATGCCATATTTATTGGTTAGTTAACGATTGGATAAGAGCTTTGGAACATTTACTCATTGATTGTGTTTAGATCAAAGCCTAACTAGATTCGTATATTTTTATATGGCAAAATGAGAATTGCATTATTTGAATTTTTCAAAAAGTCTACCGACAGTAATTAACTAAACGAACTACAGTTATATTTGAATGTATTTGTTAATTATCTTAACTAGCTGGTATAGCTCCAAGAATACCCTGTTCACGTATATAGAGATAAAGATACATATAGATATAGATACAAAGATGTATGTATGTATGTATGTACATGTGCAGCTCATGTAACAGTCGCAAACTATGTGGAAAGAATTCTGTATGATATCATAATTTCTGGTAAGTACGCAGCCTACAAGTAGGTATTATTGCGGCCACACAAAGACTATACTCATATATATACGTGTTAGTGTGTGTATGTGTGTGTGTGTGTGCACTTTACTTATACTATATATACAATTTGTATACACATCCCGTTTGCTTTTGTCGGTGTGCATGCGTGTGTGCGCGTGTGTGTGTGTTTGTGTAAACAGAAAGCGCCGAAAAAAATGTGACTAATAGAGAAGAAACGTGCAGATAAAAGCAACACAATAACAAATAAAAACGAAAACGAAAATTAAATAAATAAATGTGAGCAAAAAAAAAAACAACAACAACAACAACAAGCTGTGAGAGCGACTGTGCTGGGCAGCGGGGTAAATGCAGGAAGAGGTGTGGGAGGGGGTGGGGTGCTTGTGCCGTGTTACAGGCGGATGAAGACGTGACAGCATAAATAGCGGTCAAAAATGTTTGCCATATTTGTGTTTGTAATTGCGTGCGTGCGCGTGTGTGTGTGTGTGTGAAAACAAAATTTCAAGGATTGCAATTACAACAACATGCAAGCAAACAAGCCAGCAAAAGCTGCCAGACAACGACAACAACAACAACGACAGCTGCAACAACACAACAACAACAACAACAGCGAAAAGAGTAGAAAGATAAAAACTACCTTGGCCCAGAATTGAGGCGCATAAATACAACGCACCTATATTGTCTGTGTGTGTGTGTGTGTGTGTGTGTGCGTGGGTGTGTCCATCTGAGTGTGTGTGCGTTTGTATTGGCAGCAGATATCGAGCGCATTGAGCTCACTGCAACAACAACAACAACAACAACAGCAATAAGAACAACATCAACGAGAGCAGCAATAACAAGCAACAATAAATGACGACGTCGACGTCGCTGTCGCTACTGTCGTCGCAGCCCCCGTCCGAGAGGGGGCGCTCTTTGCAAGGGCAAGAGAAAAGCGCCTTCGATATTCAAGTGCCCACATCGAACTCTGGTACAAAATGCATTTGCCATCATTTTATTTGCTGTGCGCTTTTTGGCAGCAATATTATAAATAATTAAATAGGGGAAAAAAACCTTTAAATAGTCATAGTTCTCGTCAACGTAATGTTAAGCTTGAAGTTAAGCACAATAGAAAAACTATTGCGACTGGTTTAAGTATTCCTTAAAAATGTTTGTTTTTGTTTATATAGTTATATAATTCAACTGGGATACGCATATTGGGTGATGCACAAATAATATAAATATTACATTGATTCTTTTGAGAAATTGAATAGTCGAAAAGTGTTTAGCTATTAAATTGTTTACTTTGGACTTAAGTATCCGCTCATATAGAATTTCTTGAGTAAGAAGAGTGCAATGCTTATATAAATGTGTGTATATATATAAGAAATATATTTCACGGTGCAGAGAAGTTTGTATTGCTAACAGCACATTTGAAATCAGAGAGCTCGACGAGCCCTGCTAAACAAATAGTTTTGCTTTTGTTCCCGATTTGCACGTCCCAATGCAGTGTGCGTTGCCGTCGTCGACGTCGGTTGAGTGCAGCACCAAATGGGGCAAATGCAGGCACAAAGTGCATGCTAAAGACGTGACCAAGACAGCAGAAAGCAGAAGTGGAGACGACGTTTAACGGGTTGTATGCGCAATATGCTTGCAATTGCTCAGCAACAACGTTCGCATTATCTATGACAGCATAAAGAGGAGTGGTGGGGGTAACAGGTGGGCAGTTGGTTAAATTGAAGACGTGTTCGATGACTCAAAACCTGCCAGACAAAGACTGAGACTGAGACTGAGGCTTGTGGAGTCATTTGCTGCTTATCAGCGGCAAAGTTTGCCCAAGCCGTGGTGGCACTGTAAACATGACCATAACTGAAAGCCCAAGGGAAACTGAAATTGGAACTCAAACTGAAACTGAAACTGAAACTGGCAATTGGCAACTTGAGGGCTTGAGCCACGTCAGAGACCGATAAGCCAGGCAACACACACACACACACACGCACACCGTTTGGGCCCAAAGTCGAGGAATGGCTGGCAAATTGGTCGTTGAACACGTTTTTCAATTTTCAGCAAAAATGTGTGTGTGCAGGTTAAAACAATGAGAATTTGTAAATTGTTGTTGCAGCAGTATCTTTGGCATATTCTTGACCGCCTTTTGTGCAATAAAGTGGAGCACAGGCAGCAGCAACAACAACAACAACAACAGAAAATGTGTACAATTAAAATTATTTATTAGTGCGCCGCTGCGGCTGCTGCTGATGCTGCTGCTGTACTCGAGGATGGCATCTTCAAGTACAGCGCCGCATCGAAATTGGCCTCAACACTAGCCAAGAATGAAAACAAATTCAAAGATGGCAACTGCAGCAGCAGCAGCAGCAGCGGCCGCAGCAGCGGCAGCCGCAACAACAGGCGGCACATTTGGCCATGCCTTTTTGGCCATTTGCCAGATACTTTTTGGTGGCTGCCACCCAACACACAGCAGCAGGCGGCAGCAAGGGGCAGCAAGCGGGGGGGTGGGCAGCCGAAGAGCAAGAATAACAACATCACGTTGTATCCATCTACTCAACCTCGGCCAAGTTGGCTTTGGACTAAAGCTTATTTATGTGCGTTGGCTGCAAAATATGGCGCACAATTTCTGTTTGCTTATTTACTGCAGTCCACAAAAACGAGCAGCCAAAAGCTAATTGGGTGGGCGGCAGCAGCAGCAGCAGCAGCCGCCGCAGCAGCAGCCAAAAGATGCAATATTTTCTGCATATTTAAGATAAAAATATTTTTTCTTTATGCTAACAAGCCAAATATTCCGACACACACTCTCTCTCTCTCTCTCTCTCTCTCTCTGTCTCTGTCTCTGCACGATCGAAGGGTTAGTATTTGCGGCTAATAAAAGGCTAACATATCTATATATTATTGAACTTATGTGTGCTATGTGCTTTATATATAAAGAATGCAAGCCAAGTTAGCCAAGTTATTAAGCCTGTCTACAGCATTATATTTTTGTATAGTTATAATGAATTTAATAAGCTTAAGTTTAGTGCAAGTTCTGTAAGTTGTTTATAAATTGTAATCAGCCATTTCTACGCATAAGAAAGTAGTTCAGTTAAGGCAGGCCTATGAGACCTATTGACCCATAGACCTGAGCCTATATATTTTGATGTGATCATGTTGATCTGTTTGTCTGTTCGTCTATATGAACATGCTTGCCTTTTGTAATTTTAAAGGTATTTTGTTTCAAATTATCGATTAATATCGATTTCGAATCCAGTAATAATATTTTTAATATCGATAACTGTTTGTTATTAATTTAGTTCGATTTCAGATAACTTCTGCCATTCATCTAATATATCTATTTATATCTAATTAAACTACACACACTTTCGCCCTTTAGGCATCTAAAATCGATAAATATCGATTTGTAGCCATATATTTTGAAGCCTTTATTTTGAATACCATTTTCATTATCAATTTAGTTTAGTTAAATTTTCGACGACTTAAATCGACTCCCCTAAAATCGATAAATATCGATATGCATCCCAGCTTTGTCGAGTCTTTGGCGTAGGCTGTTTGTTGCGAAAGCATTCAAGTTTATTTGAGGATAAGAAAAAGACGATAGCAAAAGTTAAAGTTAAGCAAAAATGTGGCTAACAGGTGATTCTGAGTCCAGCTATATTTCGATAATGTTTGCTTTTAACGCCTGATAAACACTTGCAACCGAATTCAGCTGCATGTTTGTTTAACCCGATTGGGACAGACAAAAGGAGAGAAGCAAACAGAGAAGCATTGCGCTCTTAAACCAACTGCACTCATAAAGATTGCAAACTTCTTTACAACATGACAATAAAAAAGAAGTTATTCTTAATCTTATTCTTACTCTTATCAGCAGCAGCAGCAGCTCAGCGCAGAAGAATGTTGAGCCAAATGTTTCGGCATTCGGTAGAGCGCAATGATAAAGCCCAAGTCAGTGAACTCTCAACAAACACACAGATACTGCACACACACACACACACACACACACACACAGAGAGACTGCACGTGTGTTGTTTACATGCTTATCAGCAGATTTGTGACTTTTACTGATAATTGCCAAAAAAAAAAAAAAAGAAAACCTATTTAGCTGCTTTGATAACGCAACGAGTGTCCCAGTCTCAGGCGTGGGAAAATAGCTCGCAAATTTTGTTAATCCGCATTGCATTTGGCAGGTGGAATGCCCCTAATGTTAAGAGTTCGACAGAGAGTCGAATGTGAATAAACTGCGGCATTCGGCACTTTCCATAATTTACTTTGATGTATTACCCTTAAGAGCTGGCTGCAGCTGCCGAGCTGCTAATTAAATGCGTACCGAGCGCATATTCGCTTCCGAAATTAATTAAGGAATTGTCACATCAATCAGGCGCCCACTTGCCACATTGTTGTTGTTGTTGTTGTTGTTGTTGTTGTTGTTGTTGTTGTTGTCTTGGAATTTTTGCGCTCAAGAATTTGAAATAAACAAATAAAATGCAGAAAATAGATTTACGAGTGTCGCAAATTTATGACAGATGTAAAAATTGTCAGCGCTTTTTATGGCCCACGTCTCTTGACGCTGGACGCTTCACGCTTGACGCTTGACTGAAGTCTGAAGAACGAGATTTCAGCTGGCCATATCCATGGCCCTGACTGACTGCGCCCAGCTGACAGCCAAGACGCTCGTCCTCGAAGGCAACAAGGTTTAAAACACTTGCTGCTTGATAATGAGTAAAAGTTCTTTTCATATATATATCTCATTTTTTTTTCATTATGTTTTATTTATTTTCATACTTTTTTTCTTCTCTTTCTTCTTTGTGCTGCAAGCAAGACAAAAGTCTTGAGATGATGATTACAATGATCCTTGGGCTGGTAATAAGATATGCCAAAGCACTTTGCTAAGCAGCACATATAAATATATACATATATATATATATATAGATATATCTAGGCACATTCGTGCAACGGGCTGCTTTCTTTGTTACCTGCACAGGTGTGCGCCCCTCACGCCTACCACACCCCTCACGCCACTCTATGAGCTCTGATTGCTATAGTTCCTTCGCTGGAAAGGCAATTTCTAACTAAAGTTTCGTATGTGTGTGTGTGTGTGTGTGTGTGTGTATTATATACAAATTCCTACTACTTTAGTGCGGCTTAAACAAATTAAAGGGATTTATACAAATTTAATTAAAACGGGAAACATATTGAAGCGAATTTAAAGCAACTGTTTGATTTTGAGCGCAACGTGGCGTATGCTTATTATTTTACAAAGCAAAGCTTGACGCATTAATTTGAAATACAATTTTAGCAACATTTGATTGATTAAATTAACTTTCCAAAAAAATATTAATAAATATCTCAACAATTCTGTGCATTAATCTAGCTATTGATTTTGAGACTATGCTGTTGAGTATATAATGATACTTTTTTTTGGCAAACTTTATTGGAGTTCAAAAAAAGCAAAATTGTATTTGAATAATAGATAAAAATTAATCAATATTAATAAGAATAATATTTGATCTGACTGATAAATATTTTACTCAAATATTAATAATAATAATAATAAAAGATATGATTGATAAATATTAATATTTAATATTTATAACAATAATAATCAATAAATTCCTTTCCTGCTTTATTTCTATTCTTATAAAAATCAGCCTCAGTCTGCATTACATTTTTTTAAAAATTTTTACAACTAAAAAGACTCCCTTTAAAGAACGAAATTTTTATTTTGTTTAGAAATGAAAGTTTGTTGCATTTTATGAAGAATATTTTAAGAGCAAAAATTGTTTTGCAAGCAAAATAAAAATTACCCAAATTTAATTTTTGAGAATAGCTCATTTAAAATAAACAATTTTCGATGATAAGCAACAAAATCAGATACAATAATGTACTCAATACTCAAATTGGCTAACTCTGCGTATGCGTTATGACGTATACGTAATTTTGACAATATTTTTCGCATTTAAAAACTTAAGAAGCAGCCACTTAAGAGTGAAAATGACTGAAAAATATTAAAGGTATATATGCACAGCACTCAAGTTGCAAGTTACGAACCTTTTTCGAAGTTTAAAGCAAAAGGTTTTTAAGCCCCGCTTCGGCTACGGCAAAATGTATCCAAGAAATATTCCACAAAAAACGATTTTGTCTGTGAAAAGAATTCCAAGAAGTGGCTCTCGATGTAGTTAAATGTGAAACTAATGCAGAAAACTTTCAGCTATTGGATAATTATATATATCTGTATGTGTGTGTGTGTGTGTGTGTGTGTGTGTGTGTGTGTATCCAAGAGCTGTCTGCGAATGTAGCCGAAAGGTTGCGCGAAAAACTCAACTCACGAAAGTTTCAAAAAAAAGAAGTGTACACAAAAGGTGACAAAAATAATGTTTTCAATTCAAATTTTCAATTCAAATTCCAATTGATTTGTTTATGTTTGGCATTTGGTATTTAACTGTGTTAGTGTGTGTGCGTGTGTGTTTTGAAAATTTTGAAAACATTTTGATACAATATTTGTTATATTTTCATTTTGAGAATTCGCATTTCGCACTTCACTTTGACACATTCAAACATTTGTTGTTGTTTATTTGAATTTTTATATTTTTTTTTTATTTGATTTAATTTGTGTGACAATCTTTTAGAAAAATTGTAGCAAAAATGTTTGCTGTGTTATTTTTAGCGTCGGGCAATGAAACTACAATTTTCACTCACATGTGGAAAATGCCGCTGCACGCACTTTTCTTCTTATTTTCCCGATTTGTTGTTGTTGCAGTTGTTGTTGTTTGTCACTTTCGAGTTGTTACCCTTTGCAGTTGCGGGTATTTTTGTAGAGGAAAAACTCGACGCGTTACGATATTATTTGGATTTGGTTGTATTTTGTTTGCCTTTCTTCTTTATCTTTTTTTTTTTTTTGTTTTTTTTGTTGGTCTGTTTTATTTATAGCGTTAAATTTTCTGCGGTCAGCGTTTTAAAAATAACAACAGCAGCTCCGCATGGATTGCACTTTACTTGGACATGGACTTTAAAGCTGATGCTGTTTGCTGTTGTTGCTGTTGTTGTTGTTGTTGTTGTTGATAATTCTTGGATTCTTGAGAAAACTCGCGCCACAAAAATTGTATCGTATTATTTTGGAACTTGTGCTTGTTGGTTCTCCAGTTTAGCATGTGCTTTGGAGTTCTTTTTGTTATTTATTTTATTTGATTTTGTTTTTTTTTATCAGCGTTCACACATTTGCTTCTTGTTGCAGTCTGAAATTGAATTTCAGTTTTCAGTTACAGTTCAACCACATGCGATATCTTCAACGGCGGCTGACTTTTGTGTTTGTCCAATTCACCGCGCCGGCGTTCTACTCACTTCGATGAACATCTTGTAACTATTTTCAAAAAGCGCACGAACGCAGCTGCAGAGCAACAATGACGACGACGGCGACGGCGGTGACGACGACGACGACTACGCTGCGGAGCGCACAAAAATCAAACCAGCAGCAGCAGCAGCAGGCAGACAAACGAAACCGAAACCGAAACAGAGACCGAGACCGAGACCACCACACAACAACAATAACAACAAAAACAGCAGCCAGCGACAGCGCCAACTCAAGAACACACAACAGCAGCAGCAGCAGCAGCAGCGGCAGCAGCAACAGCGGCGGCAGCAACAGCAGCAGTCGTTGCTGTGTCGAGAGCGCCAGAGAGTGTAATTCAAAGTTAAAGAGTCACAGCAAGAGAGCGCGCTGCTTGTGCTTTTGTAAACGCAGGCCACAAGAAAAAAACGAAGCGTAGCATCCGCGTGCTGCGCTGTTGGCTACTGAAGAACTGAAGCACTGGCCAGCCGAAACAGCTGAACCAGCCGAACCAGCAGCAGCAACAGCAACAGCAACAGCAACAGCAGCCGAAGCCGAAGTCAAACGACATGTAATACGATTCGTGAGTGGCGTCGAGACAGCTTCGTGCGCGGGCGAAGAGCGCCATGATTACTTAAGCAGTGACTAACTAAGCAGCTAACAGTGCGGAGCGCACGAGCCAAACGGGTCGTCGGCAGAGGTAGGGGCAGAGGCAGCGGCTAAGCCGCCAAGCCAAGTACCCATATACTGCGCTGCTATTTGGCTGCCCGTTGCGGTCGTCTGTTAGACGGAGAGCTGTTAACAGCACTGTTGCGATGCTGTAATCATATTTAGCCATATGGTGACCATCCATCCCATGCTCCGATGCATTTGATTAGCTACATCGATTTTAATGTCTCATTTAATTAGCTGAAATTGTCATTGCTAATAGCCTGGCAGTTCTAATTAGTTGCACTTTCTGACAGCTTTATCACAAACTTCAGACGTGGATTAGGCTCACAAAATGGCTGCAAGCGAAGCTGCTCATTAAAGTCGCCAAATTGCGCACAACAACAACAACAACAACAACAGCAACTGCAGCGGCAGCAGCGCAGTAGCGACAGCAGCCAAAGCCGAGGCAGAAGCCAGTGACAGGCAACAATGCAAACTTAAGTACAGTAAGCGCTTATTAAATGCGCTGAATGCGAATAAAACTTTTAGCCAAATAGAAAATGGCGACTGTAAGGACGCCAGCGTAGGCAGCATCGAGAAACAATGGCCGGAAATTCGCCCAGCGGAAGCCAATGCCACTTGGGAGCCGTCAGTCACCCACAAAAAGCAGCTGGCGGCCCTTGTTCCCGACCCCTCGCAAGGAATTTGCATGGCGCGGCCAAAACAAAGGGAGCGTATAATGTTTCGCTATTGGGGCAGGGTCACTGGAGTGGGGAGCTGGGCTTGGCTTGGTGTGGATCGCTGGCTTAGGCTGTGCTGATTGGGTTTCCACAGCAAGTCGGCTGTAAGTTTTCCCCAAAAAGTTATGAATTGTTGAAGCGCAATTGGGGCGGATAAAGCACTACGCAAATATTTCGGCTCAAAGTTGTAAATTGTTAAATTATGTTCGAATGCGTAAATCAAATGTTCTAATGCCGCATCTCTTTCGGCCACTTGTTGTCTCTGTCACACCGTGTCGCTTGCCATATTGATTAATGTGCCCTGGAGCGACTGCACATAGCTTGGCACTTAGCACGTGCTGCCGCAGGTACAAGGACAACACAAGACGCCTGCAAGCCGGCCACAAAAGTTATTTATGGGCGCCTCAGAATGCAATTTGTTGTGGCCAACAAATCGCCATACAAATCGCGGCCGAGAGATCATTAGAGAAAGAGAGCGAGAGAGAGAGAGAGAGAGGGAGACAGATGCAGAGCTCGCTGAGTGCTGCCCAAAAAGACGGCGACTAAGTTGATTAGTCACGTCCAAGGAATGCCAAAAAAAAAAAGATGCTTGGCACCCCAAAAGGTGAGGTTCCTTCAAAATCAAATGCGCTAAAAGCGGCCAAGAAATCAGCTTAAGCCAA
Source organism: Drosophila ezoana (assembly GCA_035045725.1). NCBI lineage: Eukaryota > Metazoa > Arthropoda > Insecta > Diptera > Drosophilidae > Drosophila > Drosophila ezoana. Next base: position 9,322,101 of record JAWNOU010000092.1, read on the forward strand.
ATGGCGTTAATCCATGAATTATTGCCTAAAAGCATGCCAAAGCGCATTAAGTTTTTGACTTTGGTTCTTGCCAGAGCAGGTAAACAGAAAGACAGACAGACGGACAGACAGACAGACAGACAGACATAACCGCAGGACAACGACAACAACAACAACAACAACAATGACAACAGGTACTAGTCTAAAGCGTCTATTGAAAGTGACGAACATTTTATACTCTTGCTTAAGGTTGACCAAGTGAATGACAAACACTTTTTTAAGAGCACTTTTATATCAAATATTGTTTTTAAATATTTAAAAATATTCTCTTTGAATATAATATCCTTTGACACTCTAACACTTTTGTGTTAATTTGATACATATATATTTAGATATTAAAATTGTATCTCATATAAAAGCATTTTATTTTTATTTATATATGTATTTTACTAATTGCATTTTTAGATTATTACCATGGAAGGGAACATTTTTCAAGCTTTACTTTAAAAGGTATGAATTGTAAGCAAAGTTTTTTGTAAATTGATTGAAACCAGATATTAATATAATATGTCATACAGTATATATATGAATTGGATCCCCACCATAAATATATACACTATTTAATGACCTAATTCCTGCTCTGCTTCAGTTCTCCTTAAGCTTTTGCAGATTATCATTTAAAGAGATTAATTTCTTAGTACATTGTTCACATACATATCTACATATAAACATCGTATGCATGTCAAAAATTTAAAAAAATACACAATATTCAATCTAATTATTTCAACTAATGTGACTTTTCCCCAAATCTTCTGTTCCCAGTATTCGGTAATCAGTATTTGAACCCGAATTGCGGTAAAATCCCCGGCCTTTAATATTATATGTTTTGGATAATCCCTGGAATTTCTTTAAATATTGACCGAAAAATGTTTTTTAATATACAACTTTTTGTATTGTTAGTTGTGATGAGAGGCCTCATAAATATACATATATGCAGTTGCTTTGTGAACGTTCCTTAAATCATAATACCCTTTGTTAGGGCACATGACAACAACAACAACAACAACAACAACAACAACAAACAAGGCATCTAAATAAAAAAAACATTAGTAATGTCCATGAAAGTGCCAATGAATAACATGAAACATACATTTGCTTTGCATTTGTATCTGTATCTCAACAAGAGAACCCCCAAAAGAAAAAAAAAGGCAGACAAAAAACCAAATGCCAGCAAAAAAAAAAAAGAGCCCAATTTTGACCGCACCCAAGAGCAGAAAGACCCAGCTCTATAAGGCACATATTTGGCTGTGCGTGTGTGTGTGTGTGTGTGTGTGTCGCGCGCTTTTTTTTTTTATGAGTATTGACATTATAATCAACGCCGTTTTCAATTTCAACAAACCTCCTGCTCGGAAAAAAAGGTGCATCTCAAAACAAAAGTAAAAAAACGCAAAAAGTTCTGTTTGCTTTTTGTTGTTCATTTTTATCTTTCACATTTTTTTCGGGCTACTTTTCAGGTCGCTGGGCAAAAAATATGTAAATTATGGCTGCAAAAAAACTATGCGTGTGCGCGTGTGTGTGTGTGTGTGTGTGTGTGTGTGGCATGCGTCAGTCACCTGCGGTATTTCATATTCGGTATTGGTCTCGTTTTTATTGCTTAGCTGCGTCTCTGCGGCTTCTTTGGCCTCGATTTTGCCGATTCGATCCGTTGCATAGTTTTGAACTTGAGCTGCAGGCTCCCCCAAGGATTGGCGCCCCTTAAAGCATTACACGCTACAGTTAGTTGCCGTTGCATGCAACAGCTTCCATCTTTCCATCCAAGCTTCCTGCGTGCCATTTGGGAGTTTCCGTGGGGCCTGCGGTTGGAGCTCAACTTGTGGCTTGTAAATTGAAAAGTTTTATAACGAAGTGCATTTAATATTTAAATACTTTGTGTATTTAATTTAATTTAAAGAAAAAAAGAAGAAAAAGATTGGAATTCCCTGCTAAAGCTCGGCTTGCAGTCATGTTAAAACTCAACCAAGTTCTGGACTATTTTGAAACATTTTTGAAATATTTTTCAATGCTCTTGCAAAATTATCATAATTTTTTACCGCTCTCATTGAATACCTTAACCAACTTCTCTTGAGGGCAAACTATGCATTTGTTTGGTCAACTATAAAACAAAGCCTCGTGCTTAGGTTCTCTTGTGTCAGTCGAGCTGCAGATACATATACTTACGTAGACACACATACATACACATAGACATGGTCTGAAATGCATGAAATATGCTGTCGGAGAATTGGATTTCAGTAGCAGCTGTCTGGCATACAGGAAGGGGGTAAGGGGTACAGCGGGTGGTATACAAATACGTAAACGAATACAATTACCTACAGATAGGAATACACACACACACACACACACACACACACACACACATATAGATTGCAAGGTGTCGTTTCTGTCTCATATTAAATGCTGCTGCAGACCCTTCATGCAACCCCCTTGCCCCCTTGCACACTGAGCTTGGACAACGTCCCACCGCCAGCTCTCATCTGTCAGGGGCAGGCGCTCCACTTCGATTGCGATGCCGATGGCGATTCGGATTCCGATTGGGATTCGGATTCCAAATGTGTTTCTAAGCTCGAGCGAATGTGTGTGCATTAAATGTCAATAACCATAACTTAATTCATTTGGATTTGGTTTGTCTTTCATATGGCTGCCCGTTCGTCGCCCCACTATCTCGGGTTCGAGCTGTTTGCAGCGGCCACAAAGGTCAACTTTGTGTGTGCTCCCCTCTCGCAGTCGCCCCCCTCTGTCTGATAGGGCGAGGTATCATCGCTGGCTGCTCTCCAAGCACATTGAAATTGAATAAGCAGACTGCATTGGACTAAAATATTGACTCGGGTGCAGTTTCTGGGTTGAGCCATAAATCACACTGATTGTCAGCCCGAATAATCGAGCGGGCATTGCGGGAGGGGTCGCCGTCTGGACTTGAGTTATTGATAACAGTATTAGGCTAATTGTCCGTTTGCTGAGCTAAGGATTATAAAGCGATTTAGGAAGTTCTTAAGCGAATTGTTCTCAATTAAAAGACAACACGAAATGACAAAGTGCGGCCAGCTGCTGATGTTTGGCATCTGTCAAAAGTATCTACTGTAGATAATTTGAAGACTCGTTTAAAATACAATTCATTTAAAATGTTTATGATTGAGAGAACAAAATTTATAAATTGTTCTCAATACTTTTGCAACAATGTATATTTCTATGCATTTAGTGTATATGCATGTGTGCCCTTCTATGCGATTCTCAAGCATTCAACTAAGATCCACAGTGTTCGATTAGTTGTATTGGCAATCTTATAAACTTTTTCGGATCTATACTCTTACTCTTATTTACTCTCTTTCTGTCCATGTCTCATTCTCTCTCACTCCCCCATTCCTCTCTCTCTCTCTCTCTCTCTCTCTCTCTCATTCACTTTATGCCTCTTCTCTCAAATGTAAGGTGGTGTAGCCCGTTTTTTGCTATTTGCATATATTTGAATGCCTTCTCTTTGATGTGAACATTTTATGATGATCACACAATAAACACGGAAGTAATTAAAAAATGAAGAGTGGAGAGCACAGCACGTGTGTCTTTTGCATGTGCTTTTAGTATAGCTGCCTACAGGGTATTTGCCAGTCGAAAGGTCTTGAAGTTGAATTAAAATTGAGTATATAAATTATTCTTCGTTTGTTTTTGGTCGTTTTTCAATGCAACTTATGCCAACTGTTGAAGTGGTTAGCAATAATCTTCTGGCATTTAAATGCTCCTTAATTCTCTCCGCTTGTGGCCATCAAAGTACTTACTTAATTGGACACGATTTTGCCGCAAATCCATTGTTCCAAGTCTCAAGTCCGGCAATTAATACTTAGTAACTGTCTAGCACCGCCCACCACTTGCGGCTCCAACCTTTGGGGCCAGTTTCCCATTGTGAGATTTGTCGCTGTCGCTGCCCCCTACCTTTCCCTTCCCTGCCAGTTGTCTTCCAGCAATTAGTCTGCGCGCATGCGTCGCTGGCTTCATTGTCAACTTCAGCTTCGTCGTCGTCGTCGTCGTCGTCGTCGTCGTCGACGTCGTCGCCGCTTTCCCATATTCAAAGTATCGGGCGTAGTAAAAAGTTAATTAAATTCAATTAAAATGCGTCGCGAGTCTTCGATAAAATGTTATTCGCATTTCAAGGTTAATTTGACAGACGCTTTGACGCTTTGAAGAAGTGCCAACTTGCTCAAGGTTTTTGATGGCCAGGCCCAGGGGCGATGTGTGTGTGTGCGTGTGTGGGGAGGGGGGAGGGGGGAGGGGATTCACCAGGGCGGAAAGACTTTGTCGATTTTTATGCGCTGCAAAGTTCATTTGTTCCGCAACATTAATGATTCATCTATGCTATATACAACTTCGAGCTATGCGAGTCACAAGGTGAAGTACACAACGCTGAATGTTAACTCAGCCCAAGCCCCCCTCCCCTTCCCTCCTTAACTCCCACACTCCCACAGTTTCAGCTAGAATATAAAACAAAAATGTTTGCGCTCCATTTTAATTGCATTTGCCCGCGTTTGCAGCATAAATATGAAATTAATTTTTTGGCTACTAGCCCAAAAATCATAAAAACCAAAACCAATGTAATAAAAATTATGTTGCTGCCACAAACTGTCCAGCCAGCTGCCACTTCATTGTGAGCCGTTACCCCGCCTTCACCCCCGCCCAGCTGCCACCCACTCCGCCCCGCACGATGCGGACCTCATGCGGCGTCAGCTGCGTTGGCAGCCGCTTAATGAGTGAATGAATGAATGGCCAGCACGTTGCACGTTGCCGTGGCAGGCTGTCGGGCGGGCAGTCGGGCGAGGTGTGTGTGGCATGAAGCCACTAACAAAGCATTTAATGCTTTTATTTGCGGGTGGCAGGCCTGAAAGTGACGACGTGGTTAACGCTGTTGCCCGTGCAACATGTTGTCGTGCTGGGCTTGCAGCTTTGGTCGCGTTTTTTATACAAAAATAAAAGGATTTCATTTAAGGTTTTTCTTTCGATTTAAACTCTTAAAACTCTTGTGCAAAAAAAACCAGCCAGAAAGTCGTCGCGGTCTCAAAGAAATTTCCAAGTGAGCAACTGCGCGGCTGGAAAACAAACGAATCCTTCAATGCAAACTGTCCTGCGCTTAAGGACAAGCCTGTGAAAGGCAAAAGCTCTTCACTTTGTGGGTTCTGCGTGCGGCGTTTAAAGTCGTTTAATGAAATCATTTAGCATACACTCGGACTTAGTTTAAACTAAAAGTCACCATTTAACAAAAATGAGTTAAAATTCAAAGGTTGCTGGTTCGATCCAATTCAATTTCCTATGCGGCGGCTAACCAAGAAAAATAAAGTTGCTGGTTCAATTCATGGTTCGATGCAAGCCAATTTATTATGGGGCTGTAAACCAACAAGAAAAGTTGGTGGTTCAATTCATGGATCAATCAAAGCCAATTTCCGAGGTGGCTGCAAACCAAGAAAAGTAAAGTGGCTAGTTCGATTCATGGCTTGGTCATGGTCAATTTTTGATGTAGCTACAAACCAACAAAAAAAGTTGCTGGTTCAGTTCATGGTTCGATCAAAGTCAATTTTCGTTGTGGCTGTAAGACAACAAAATAAAAGTTTATTTTTCAATTCTTTCGTTGCCTTTTAAACAACTTTTTTCCTAGCTAATTCCTTAGACAGATTTTGTTTAACAGCTTCTAATTATAGCTTGGTAAATCTCTGAAATAATAAAATAGCATATGCTAAGAAATAATCCAATAAGATCTTTACTTGCAAGAAAATCCCTATTTGCATAAGATACAGAAATATTTACATGCATATATATAAATGTCTAGCACTGTCGGATACTATATCATGTGATGCTCAGTTCTCGTCAGGTCGCATAACCACATTCAATTGTGTATTCATTATGAGAGTGCATCAACTTTATTAGTTGGCCTGCTTTCTGTCCACAAAAAGGCTGCCACGGCGAGTGGCGGCTGTGGCACGAATTACGTGCAACAGTCAACAGGCGGGCGGGCAGCCCAGCAATCAGCAATCAGACGCAACTGTGGCAACTGCGGCAACTGGCTGCTGCTCAAGATTTACACAAATTCATGCAGAAGAACGAAGATGCCGACGCCAACGTTGATGTTGATGATGATGATGATGAAGATGATGATGCTGATGACGCCAGCGGCTGGCCACAGAAATAGAAGTTGCTGTGGGCTGAGGGGCAGGACGGAGCAGGGCCAGGGCGGGGCAGGCATTGTAGGCACTTCGAGGCGCTGGCTGACTTGCTGACTCGTTTCATGTCGGTCCAACGTTTGTTTAATTTGTCTGCTTTTTGGCTTTTTTTTTACTTTTTTTTTTTTTTTTTTTGGGTCAGCAGACGAGAGCCACCAAATGGCGAGGGGCATGCAAAAAGGCATTCTTCAGCGCACACACACGCACGCAGAAACACACCCAACATATACTCAGCACACTTTTCAGACAGACTCATAAACGGCGCGACCGACGTCTATTAGCTCTGCAAACTGTTTCTGTCTTAGCCAAGGCGCTACAATTTGATACCAATATTTGCATTGTGTATCTGTGAGGCTGCTCTGCGATAAGACTGACTACACGCCAAGCAAACGAAACCAGAACAGACCAACGGCTTATCAAGCCCCTAAACCACCACGGCCCAAAAAAAAAAAAAAAACAAGCAAAAATGGATCCATTTGGGCATGCCCGAATGGCAGATACCCTCAACTCAACGTCGAGCTGCCGTTTAAGCACCTTCGAAGTTTCTTCTATACAAAAACCACACACATACACACTCATAAGCACGCACATCGCAAGCTGCTTCTTCTTCCTTTTGGTTCACCCTCTCAGAAAGAGGGCATTCTTAAATAACTTCGGTGCTAACAGTCCGATCTAGCTGAAACTTTCAGGGTTTTAATATGACAAATATATAATAATGCACAGAAATCTTCCTCTTAAAATAACCTATTTTATTTGAATTTTGTGAAACCGAAAGAGGGCTAAGGGAAATATTTACCAAATTTGATCTAGATCGACTTAGATCGAGTATTTATGTTGTTGGAGATGCATCCTTCTGCCTGTTACATACGTTTACAAGAAACCATTATACCCCTTTACACATTTTCAATGGATTCAAGGTACACAAAAAAAAAAGGTAGATATCAGCCATTTGGCACTCTTGCACGGGCTTTAGGTCCATAAGAAAAGGGCTGTCTGCTATTACCCATAAATTTATTTGTACACGAGGTAAGTTCTTTGGTCCACGCAGCCAAACCTTGTCTATCACGAGCACCTGGTGTGATGATAACAACAAGAACGCAGAACCCACACAGCCTGCAGCACCTTTTCAGCAGAAAGTACTCGGAGTGGCTGCATTTATGGATAACCTTAGATGTACAGCGATATTCTCTCATATGTGGCTAGATTAAGTAACCAAGGGAGTACGGACGAAATATTGGCAACACCATTTTTACATAGCTCAAAAATCCACTGAAACGGGTTAAAGAGGGTATGATCGTTTTGTGTAAGTATATGATAACATGCAGGAAGCATATTTGACCCCATTAAGTATACATATTCTTGGTCAGCATCAATAGGTCGAGGCGATCTAGCCATGTCTGTTTGTGCGTTCGTCAGAGCCTATAAGAACTATAGAGCTTGACCTTTCTAAACGTAGGTTCTTCTAGGGCCCGTGTAGTCCGAGTTAGTTTTCGTTAATCGATAACTTTCCTCGTTTCCAAGCAAACCCTAAAAATCGACATCCTTTTCTGGTCTGACCATTTTGCAATATATACATGAATTGAACAGGATATAACTATATACCAACTTGTACAGACTGAGATACTATATGGTCTCTGCTATTTATGTGATAATGGAGTATTTATGCTGATTTTGGATTCGGAAATGGCTCTTCTAATGCGTTAAACATTCGGCGAGTGAACTGCGCTCTTCATAGATATAAATTGTCAACTACGACTTATACGAAATGTCTTTTATCGCTATTGATCCACATATTCGGGCAATGTTATTGTGAGAGCTGTTCCAGCTAGTTAATGTCGCTTGAGTGCTTATGAGACGCCCAGCCCAGCACAAATGTCTGCCACATGTATGTTACAACTGTGCCACTGAATGGTGCAACTTCCTTTTGGCCACACAAATCGCAGGCCATTTACAATGGCGGCCACTTGATGTTACAGTTACACAATTCCTGCTCGCTTACTCGCACTTACAGCTGCAGATACACAAGTATTCGTAGCCAACTAAATAAATAGTAATGAGTACGTGTATGTGTGTGTGTGTGTGTGTGTGTGTGTGTGTGTGTGTGTGGCACTCTCCACACTGCTGGCTGCTGGGCTACTTCATGTCGCGCACAATTGCCACTAATTTAACGCTGGCTTTTTCTTGCGCCTCTTTGCGCTGAGCTGCTTTCTTAAATCTCAAAGCTGACACTTTTGTGCTGCTACTTACACACACATTACAGCGCACACACACTCACACACGGATACACACGTGCACACACAGATACACATTTAGATGTGGACTCTTGAGGGCATTACTAATCTGCGTCTTTTATAAAACCCAAGTCAAAGCGAGGTCAGGCCACCATTCCGACTCGCTTTCGCACTCACACTCACACCCGGACTCGGACTCGTACTCGTACTCGTACTCGGACTCTGGAGTCGAACAGACTTGACACTAAAGTATCTCTAATGAGACTTAAGCACTGTGCACTTCAGACTCCCAAGTTGGACTTCTTCTAGCGAACGATTTATGTGGCCAAATCTCAATGCTGTTGCGGCTTTGGCTTTTCCCCCAGCGGGCGAAACTCAAATAGAACTGTTCTTGAGAAACAATCATCAAACGGCGAACACAACAAATTGCCAGACTATGAAAGTTAAATGCTATCGAAACTATATTCGCAAGAGAGAGAGAGAGAGAGAGACGGAGACGGAGAATGTGAGCGAGCATGTGAGTGCGCTCTCTGTTTCTCTCTCTTATTCTTCTGTTTCGTCTATCGCACTCTCTGTTTGCATAATGCATTGTAAAGATCAAAATCAACTTGGGCCAGCCAACGATAAGAATCTCAAGTGCAAAGCAGCCAGCGAAGCGTTCGACAAAAACCAACACAAATGTATCTGTGAGATTGTTGTTGCTGTTGTATCTGCTGCTTGTGTTAGCTCGTTTACAGCCTTCTTTGCTGCCTCAGTAGTTGCTGCTATTTGAATAAGTATTTTTCATTGAATTTCGTTGGGCTCTGGAAATTTTCAGCACTCGCACACACGGACAGCGCGAGTGAGAGAAGAAGTGAGAGAGGCGTAGGGAAAAAACAAAAGTAATTAAGATGCACGAGGCAAACGGCGGAAGCAAAAAGATGGCGGACTTAAATGTGGGCGGCTTGGTGCTGACTAGCCGTTGCGGTGGAAGGTGGATTGAGGAGGGAGGGGCGGGGGTAGCGCTGTTGCGCTGCGCAGAGCTACAATATTGTCTCATACAGTTGTTACTTGTCCGATCTACCCCCGCCCCCTGGGCAGCCGTTGGAAAAGCTCGCAAACTTGCTGCCGTTTCACATGAACAATTCGTGGCGATAATTTATAAAATAAATGAAATGCACTTCATGGCGACTTGGATGGCGACCTTCCCGGCAGATCCAAGTCCGTCCCAAAGCAGTTGCCGTAATTAATCTGAGTGTGCGGTTTTGACGTGCCTCTGAATAGTCTTAGAACCAGAGGGAGAGAGAGAGAGAGAGAGAAGGAGAGACAGAGAGAGAAAAAGCTAACGCTACAGATAGAGAACCGCCAACAATTATGGCTGAATGATCATCATCATCTTCTTCATCATCATCGTCAGCAGCATCATCAACAGCAGCAGCATCGTCTTTGTGTGGGCTGCGAATTGTGTGTGCCCCCCGACACAAAAGGCCAAGCACGCGGGCCCCCCTGCCCCTAACCCACACACAGATGATTAGCAATAACTGATGCTACCTTCTCTTATGTATTCTTTATTTTTTTGGACAGAACCAAATGAGTAACTCGCAGAATGCACAGCAGCAGCGACAAGTCAAACAAAAGTGAAGAAAACAACAAATGAGCCGCAGCGAAACCAACAACAACAACAACAACAAAGCAAAAGCGAAAACGAAAAACTTCAAATGAAATCAAAAGTGCAAATGACAACAAAAGCCAAGCTGCGAGCTCAGGTTTGGCGAGAACCAAAGCCAGCTAAAGAGGCAGAACAAGAAGTACCAGAAGAAGAATAAGCAGAAGACAAGGAGCGGAATAACAAGAACAACTATGTGAAGCACAAAATGTAAATCATTTGCACAAAAGCAACAACAACAACAACAACAAACAGCGGACAATAATCAATTGAAGTGTCTGTCTCTCTATATATTGAATACACTTTAAGTTTCGAAAGGCACAACAAAAAGTCATCCATTTCGTTGCGAGCATGAGCTCATGGGAATACTATCAGGTATTATCCGGCTTCTTTTTACACAAAAGCTTAACACCGTGTTTTTAAAGTTCATAAAAGGAAAACAATTTGTGCAAAATTGTTTATGCAAGTGTAAACAGCTAACATTTTTATTTGATCTATTGCGCTATGCACCGCAAGGGAGTAGAAGTTTCGTTAAGCTGATAAAAAGCTCTACAAGCTGTTTGTCTTTTTTCGGCGTGTTCGTGCGGTAAGGGGGGCGTAGGGGCGTAACGCAAACGGTGGCTGAGGTGTTTGGTTAGTTACCAGTCAATGAGGGCGGCGCCAGCGGCGTGGCAGCGGCAGCGGCAGCGGCAGCGACTGTGGCGTCGACCACATAAAGTGGAAGACAAGTGGCAGCACTGACAAGTGTCATAGAAATTACGTATTACGTTCTATATGTATGCGTGTGTGTGTGCGTAAATGTGTGTGTGTGTGTGTGTGTCTGAGTGTATTGCACAAGCACAAATGAAAGAACGTAACGCAAAATGCAAGAGACCAAAGCAAATCGACAGCCAAAGAAGCCAAAGTAGATGGAGAAGGCAAGGCAAAGAAGCAGCAGCAGAAGTATGAGTATGGCAAAGCAAAGGCAAAAAACCAAACTCAAGCACGCACTTCAGACGAAGAAGAGTCGCACGGACTGATAGACAGATGGACAGACCATTTTGTTGCTGCCGCTGTCGCCGCTGCTGCTGCTGCTGTTGGCGGTGGTGTTGTCGGCCATTGGGGACGTCAGGTGCGGAAATGCCATAACCATTGAGCTGATGACGTCCATTTTTTTAGTTGTTGTGCACGTTCCGTCAGCGACAAACAACGGCGGCAACTGTCCAAAGTGGAGCGCCCGAAGAAAAAATAGTCTCAGCTGATGGCAGTCCCTCTTCCCCTCCTTCCGCCCATCCGTCCACCAGCTGGTAGTTGGCGTTGACAGTTCAAGTGTTTACCAGCAGCAGCTGCGAGTCAATTTTAATTCAATGATAAACTACGTAATTGAGATTTTTGCCATTTAAAATGTTTGACTAGCTCATAAACGAAAGCCGTCAATTACAATGGTATGAAGAATAAAACAAAGAAATTTATTGCCAGCCGGCCACAAGACTTATTTAACAAGTGCACTTGGCCAGGCTTTGTTCAAAGAATTGATCAGAAAATGCAGTCCATAAAAAAGGAACATACGTTCAGATAATTAACTAAGGTTGCTTGGCAAACAAGAACTACCAGAAATTTACTTAGCCCAGCAAGAAACCTTATTTGTTATGCACTCGACGGCTTAAACGACTTAAATATTGCTGCATTATCCAAAGTCTGCTAGATCGGAGTTAGATCTATTATACTCTGGTAGAGGGTATTTTAGTTTTGTCATGGACTGTGTACCGCATAGCAGGAGACATCTCCGACCCTATAAGGTATATATACTTTAGATCAGCATAAGCAGCAGAGTTTATATAGCCATGTCCGCCCGTCCGTCCGTTCGTTCGTCCTTCCGTCCGTTCGTTCGTCCGTCTTTGTTCTATGTGATAAGTTTAATTCTTTAGTTCCTTTGGTTCGTTCTTTTATTGAATTCCGTCTCTGAAATATGAACAAAATATAATTAGAATTAGACTAATATATCATATCATATCAAAATTGAATTTTATAGAGTCAGGTATTTCTAAATCTTAGCCTCTTTTTTGTTTATTTTGTTGAACCACAGTTTATCAATTACAATTTTTAGAGCGTTGAAAGAAATTCTTAAGTTACGATTTTCGCGGCTTCTAAAGTATTTGATTATCAAAGAAAGCCGCAAAGCGAGCTTCGAGTTCATTGAATAACTTGCCTGTATTACCTTTTACGTTCAGAGAATCTCCACTCATATTTTTATTCAATAATAAAATAAGATGGAATGCCAGAAATAGCAACAAGTCAAATAAATAACAAGAAGTTTATAAACCAAATAGTCATTTATGGCTACAATAAAATGGATTGTTTTCATCTATGCAACTATATTGTATTATAAATATTGTTGTTGTGAGTTGTTTGCAATTGCAGCTATTTTAGATGCATATTAAATAATATGATTAAATAACATTTACAACTGGCCACTAATGAAGTGGCCATAATCGAGCTAATTGTGTGAGATGGTATTTAAAATTGGCTATTAAGCTGCCACTCAGAAAAAAAAAAATTAACAATAAAACAATTAGCAATTGTAGTTTTTGAATATCAATAAAACATAACAGCAATTAAAATGTCACTGGCGAAAAATCACTCGACGGCTTCCACACATAGATACAAACATACATACATACATACATGCATGCATACAGCTGCAGATACAGATACACAGAGGCGAGCGCGCACTTATAGATACGCACAGCAGTTGTAGATACTTATGTAGTGCGCAGCGCTTGACATTGTAAAATGTATCTCGATGTGTGACTATCTATGTGTGTGTGTGTGTGTGTGTGTTTGTTGTTTGTATTTATGACTGTGTATATGTTTAATTTAATTGCCAATGATACGCGTCATTCAAAGCGCAAAGCGATACATTACGATGCTATCTATGACGGAGTCAGAGGCAGGGATTTTACAAATATATATACATATATATCTATGTATGTATATATCTAGGCAAACTGTGAAATACTCTATGTTGGCGCCAGAGTTATTTATTACTATCTGATAATGGGTGGCATAGTTCAAGCTAAGACGAAGCTGTAAAGATATTAACTTAGGTACAGCTACTTTTTCAGGCTTAAGATATTTGGCATCAACAGAAGCCTTGGCAATTGTTTAGATAAATAAATGTTCTCATAGTTTGATTTTATCAAAAAAGTGTTCTTTCAAAATCAAACTTTTTATCTCTTATTTAAAGCTACGTAAGTGCATTTGAGCTTCGATCTTTGTTGTTGTTTCTTTTCATTTATTTATTTATTATTTTTCACGCGTTTAGCGCAAAACGATACGTCGATTGGGGGGCACTTTTGATGGACTTTCCTTGGACGCAAAACAACGCCACTCGGTGGCTGGCTGACTGAATGATTGCCTGACAGAATGACAGAATGACTGAGTGACAGAAAGACTAACTACTTCCCCGACTGGCTACTGTCTTTGAAGAGCCTCAGTAATAGCTATTTCACAAGGTTAACTACTTTATATATATTATTTATTTACGTTTGATAATCAATTAAAATCAGAAGTATTTCAACAATATTTAGCTTACCTTAAAAAGAAGTTAACATATTTTTAAGGCTAGACACCGATCCTTTACTGATTTTGAAACAAATATGCAATATTTTCTATTTTGGGTGAAAGATGAGTGGAAAACAAAAAAACAAAACTCTCCGAAGACTTAAAACTGGGTTAATGCAATTAGCAATTTTGCAAATATATGCAAACATTCACGGAAATGGGTGAAAAAGTAGAATGCCAAAATCTCAGACTGTTTAACACTGCGTATTAGCAATATATCAAACATTTTCTATTAGTTTTCACTGGAATGGGTGAAAGATGGGTGGAATGTAAAAAAGGAAAACTTTGAGACTATTTAACACAGGGTATCAACTATATACTTTCACATATACATACATATTTATGTATTTCTAATTTTAGATATACCCACCCATTACATACAGACACTTTTTCTGCTCTCTATTTTTACCGTTGCATTTTTGCATTGTTTCACCTGGCGAAATGAACAAATGAATCATTGTCTGCCGCACTGATTGCGAAATAAGCTTTTAATGTTCTCATCTCTAGAGCCGAGACGAACATTTAATTAAAGCTGCCAGCTTTGGATTATATTTTTTTTGGATTGGGTATTGGGTAGGTAAGCAGCGAGATAGATAGATAGATAGATACATAGGTAGATAGATGGGTTGGTTGCCTGCTGGATAGGTGTACACTATGAGCGGATAGATGCAGTGAAGCGTTCAGTTTCGCATTGTTGATTGTTGTTTTGTGTTTCGGTGAGCTTCACTTGCCATTAGAAATGTGTCGCCATGGCGAGGAAACGCTGCTTCTGCTGCTGCTGCTGCTGCTGTTGCTGCTGCTATCGTTGCCAGCCGATCTGGTGTTAAATTTAATTTATGGCAACGCTGCATGCTCTACATATTTTTGCCTGCTCTAGCAAACAGTCGTCAATAGTTGAAGGTGCGGCCGCCCCCAAAGTCGAACGCTTGGGTCAGAAAGCGGCGTTGCCCAATCGCTAATTGTCATCGACACGGGCCTTTGTTGTTTCTATTAACTGGAATATGGGCATGGCCCGGTGAATTGTGACTGTGACTGGGCTCGACTGCTGCGGCTACTGTTCCTGCCGCTGATGGCTGCTGATGATCTCCAGTTGTGGATCACTGTCTCAGCTGCGTGTTTTTCATCTGCTATCTGCCCAAAATTATCAGCTGCGGCGACCTCGTTTTTCACAGCTTCTTCTGCGTATTCATCTTTGCTGCTGCTGCTGCTGCTGCTGCTGTAGATGTTGCTGCTGTTGTAGATGTTGCTGCTGTGCAGCGCGTTTATTCAATTTATTTCTATTGCCTGGACGTTGTCTTCGTTGTCGCCGCCCGTCTTCGAGCTTTGGCCAATTGTCATTGTACTAATTCCATTAAACGATGGCAGCGCCGCCGCTTGCGTGCTTCTGTAATTGAAGTGCTCATCATAGAAGAGCAGCAGCAGCAGCAGCAACAACAACAGCAGCAACAACTTGATGGTTTGCTCGTTCCATGCTTCATTGAATGTACTACATAAGTACTAAGCATACATATCTGTACATACATACGTACATCTGTGTACATACATACATAGTTGTCGTCGCTTGCGTGCTCGAGTGTCAGTTTGTCTATTGAGACATTTGACGCCTTCGTTTGCTGTTATCAGAATTTTGAAATTCTTTCAAATTGCTTCGCCTGCTGCGCTTTGCTGTCTGCCCAGCGATTGCCACTGCCCTGGCACCACATTGCTCGAGCCATCCACTGCCTAGCCTCGACTATATACAAGCTATATTCATATATATACACACATTCATATACATGTACATATATATTTTTTTCAGTGCTTATCGTGGCGAGGGCAACTGCGAAGCAGCCAAAACGAGGTCGTCGTCGCCGTCGTCGAATGCAATTTTCTAATAATTTTTTGCCATTGTATATGTGTGTGTGTGCCTGCGTATGTGTGTGTGTGCGTGTGTGTGTGCGGCACTTGTAATCACCATTAAAAGCGCTTCAGAGTTCAGCTGCTGTTGCAGCTTCCTTTGAGTTGCATTGCAAAAATGCTGCTGCCCCTTGGCACCATATTCACGGCCCGTACGCTCGCCTCCCTCCCTGACCCAATCCCTGCCCACTGCCTCGCCCCCTCCGGCGTAGACTTCTAATGAATATGTTAAATCTGACCTAATTTGTGTGCAAAAAACTGAGCGCTTAAATGAATTCGCATAATTAGATGCAGCCAACAGCAGAAGATGCAGCAGAGCAGCAGCTGCAGCTGCAGCATCAACTTCTGTTATGTAATTTCGAGTGCGTGTGCGGATAAAACTTGTTTATGAACCATTTTCCATATGAAATGCGTTAATTACATCATTTCATTGCTTTTGTGGTAATTCATAAAGAATACTTTTTGGCAGCCAGTTAAGCAAATCTGGCTCCAGAGATGTGTGCTCGGAGACGTCTCCGATTCCATTGCGTATATGCAGACACACACACACATAAAGGTTGGCACAACAAGCATTTTCTACTTAATACCCATATTACGTCCTTTTTTGGAAAGAAAGATTCTTATCAAATGAGTTTCCTATGTAAGCCTGTTAATTTATAACTCAATTAACATCTCGATATACATACATATAAATCTGTTTGTCCTGATTGACTGATTGAATGACTGACTGACTGATTGGGCAACTGATTGGTTTAGGTTTAACTTGAAATAGATGCATAGAACATTTATTTTATTATTTAATACATTATTTTTATCTAATTTCTTTTTTTTTTGCGGAATTCACCTCGAAACGTGAAACACAAGTGAAAATGTGTGTAAGCATTTTAAGTAATATAAATTTGAGTTAATACCAGTTCCTTATTATTATTAATAAGTGTCTTTAAAATGATTTTAAATTGTGAACCAAATTGAAGCTTCCATCAAATGGCACCTTAAACTATAATTCCTGGAACTATTAACAGCTTAGTGCTGCCTGCCTTCACCTCTGAGTGTTGCCACTTCGAATTGCATAAATTCCACAATCGGAATGTAATACAGATAACACACATGTGACATACATACATCTATATATGTATATATGTATATATTGGCAGTCACCACACAAATGGTTGCCGCCGCCACAGAAATTCGAGGGCCAAATAACTTTTTGGGGCTGACACAAATGTCAACAACATCAGTGGACCGAAGCAGATTGGTCAGCCATTCAACAGACGACCACAAAGCGTTGACTCAGTTGCCCACTTTGTTCATTTGTGCGCCTCATTGGACTTGGCTTTATTGGCCCTGACTGGCCTGGCCGCAACCTAACCCGGCCTGGCCAACGGAGCGCCCCACTCGTTAACAGTTCTTAAAAGAAAACTTTGTGAAAATTGCCTGTCATGCGTTTTATTTTCACTAAGTACAAAAAGACGACCAACAACAGCAACAGCTCGCCTCGGGCCACAAGAAAAATTAAGACACTTAACGCTTTTTTCATTACGCTATTGTCAATGCTGCCCCTTACAGCCCCTTTCCCTTTCCCCTCTCTCGCTCTCTTTCACTCACTGGAAAAACTGTGGCAAAGTCACGGTTTGGGGCAAAGTGTGTTCCCGCATGGACCCAAGTGCCGCTTTATTTGTCCACTCGCTGGCGACACGCGTCCCAACAAATCTCCCGCTCATGCTTCTTCCTCTTCTGTTTGTTGTTGTTGTTGTTTTGTGGGTTTCGAGGGGGGTTTTGGCCCCCTTCTGGCCGGCATCTTATGTGCGTGGAAATTTGATAAACTGCTTTTCGACTTTATTGCTGTTTTGGCAGAATACAAAAATTCTTCATTTTTATTTGCTATTGCCAATTTTTTGGGGTGTATTCTACGTTTTTTTTCTTCTGATTTATTTTTTTATTAGTATTTTTATTTACTTTTATGTGTTTATTATTTGACGCTGGCTTCGGTGCTTTACCAAGCGCAAAATTGAGACATTTTCTGAAAAGGAATGCGAGACGGCTTCGCTTTTTGCTCAAATCCAAGGCCCAGCGTTAAGCTTTTCATTTTAATTTCTTCATGCGTTGCGTTTTGTGGTTTTTATACTGAAATTAAAAGGGAAAGGGGTTTGTTTTTGTGAAGTTGGGGGGCATAAGTATATTTTGTGGTTGGGGGGTGTTGGTGGGTGGTTTTTTTTTATGTGTTTTTTTTTTTTTGGCTGGTTTTTTTTTTTTTTTTTTCCTCTTTTTTTAGTTGTTGTTTATATTTTTTTTTTTTTTTTTTTTTTTTTTTTTTTTTTGTTATTTATAGGGGTTGGTTTTTTTTTTTTTTTTTGTTTTTTTTATGTATATTTTTTTTTTTTTTTTTTTTTTTTTTTTCTTTCCTCCTCCCTCTCTTCTTTTTTTTTTGTGGTGTGGTTTTTGTTGTGGGGTGGTTGGGCGTTTATTTGTTTGTATGTGTGTTTTCCTTTAAGTAAATTATGTTGACCAAGAAACCTCTTCGTGGACTGCGGAAAACCAATCGTCCATAAGTTTCCTGAAAAATAAAGCTGAGCATGTGAACTGTATTCTGGGCTTATGTGACAGGGAGAGAAAGAGATATTTCTATCCATTTCCAAGGTTAAAACAGTTCAGACTCCTAGTCAATCAGTCCACACAAATATCTGTTTTAACACATTTCCAAATTTGTTAACTCAATTTTCCATATATCTTGCTCGAACCTAATAAGCAATCAATCAGTCAGTCATTATGTCAATCAGTCAATCATTTAACTGTTTCAATCCATTTTCACCTTTTCACCTTTTCAAAGCAAAATGTTCGACTGACAAACTCTACCCTGTTAAGCAATCAATCAGTCAGTCAGTCAATCAGCTACTTTTAACTAAATTTGCAAATTTCTTAGTTCAATTTTCCACATTGTAATGCAAACCAAACTTAAAGACACAAATGAAATGTTGACAATATTTCCTCTTGGCTGCAAAGTAGATTTATAATCTAATTAGAAACGTGTTACATCATGATTGACCAATGCATTTGAGATGTAATTGCATTGTCACAGAGATAGAAAATCTGCTCTTTGTGTTTTATGTAACTATTTAATTAGGATAGTTAAATATTTATTGCAAGCCTGAGGCACTTTTGTGTGCCTTGATGTTCTGGCTGCGGATTTGTGGCAGCCAATTGAAAGCCGCACAAAATGACTTCATTTCTTTCAGACCATCTGCAGCTACTTGACTAACTTTCTGTTGCTGCGGCAGTTGCTGTTGCTGCGGCTCCTACTGTTGATGTTGATGTTGATGTTTCGGCTCGAGACGCGCCCAGTTGTTAACAATTGGTTGGGGTTTTTGTTATGCCAACAGCTGCAGTTGCAGCGGCGGGCCACAATAATAAATAAACAGAGCCAGGCCACTTGAAATTGGATCGCCAAAAAAGAAAAATAAACAAAACCAGCAACAGAGACGACGACGCGACGCCGGCAGCAACAATAAACACGCAGTTTTCACTTTTCTGACACTTGACTTGGCCGCCGCAGAGTCCAGAAGTCAGCTACCGGACCCCATGGGCAGGCGCAATGATGATGTCACACGCACACACACACACACAGAGACACACACTCGCACACAACAATAACTCATAAATGAAAAGTGAAAATCGCATGGCCGTCGTCTGTAGAAAGTTGCGCAAATTCTTTGGCCCTGCGACATAACCGATTGCGGATTGCGGATTGCGGCGCAACGTTGCGAGAGTCGCCCAAACTCGAGATACACTTAAATATTTGCTCAAGTGTCACGCTTCTTTACATCATCATCAGGCCCATCATCCGCATCATCCCCATCATCATCATTGGCTTCTTTTTTTTTTATTATCAGTCATTATCATTGTCAGACGCACATCCTGCGTACGTTTTTGAGCACAGCTCTGGGTGAAATCGCAAGTACACTTTGTAGCTGTGTATCTATTGAATGCGCCTTCGCATTGGATTTACATACGTGCTGTTAACGCCCAGTCGCAGCTCTTAATTTGCGCGTATCTTATGGACCAAGGCGATGACGACTGCCGCTGCTGTTGCATTGCAGTTGACATTGATAAAATCATTGGGCGCGTGCGGCCCAGACAGATCTGGCTAAAATAATAATACAAAAAAAAACATACTTGTATCTGTAAGATACACAGGGGCACGTAGCCAAAACTTATACGGGGAAGCTAAGTTAAGGCATGCCTTTAAACTTTTGACTTTTGCTTGTGCCTTTGCTTCTGCTTTCAATTTCATTTTTATTTTCTTTTCATACCCTGTACGCCGTGAAAGTGGGTAAGAAAAGGGTATATTGGTGTTGTTCGAATGTATGCAATTGACAAAAGCGGGCAGCTTCGAGCCCAGCAAGATGTGTATATGCTTGATCAGTATTTATGATCGTCTGTCCATCCGCCCGTCCGTCCGTTTGTCTAGCAGGCTGCCTCTCCGCCTGTCTATTGATCGAAAGATTTAAGGCTAAGGTCTTGGAATTTAGCACGTAGCCCTCCGGCTGCATGCGCAAGTCGAATTTATTCAAATTCATCGATAACTCCCCTCTTTGCGCAAAATCGATAAAAATCGATTTTAAATGTAACTGTCTTGAGCACGGTGCGAAGTGTCATAGAGCTTGAAACTTCAAATGTTGTTTTTAGCTTCTCGTATAGTAGAAACAAATCCAATATCTGAACGCAATCCTCGCTAAGCTTAAGTCCTCGAATTCTCTACGCAGCTCTTAACAATTGAACCGATTTTAGGTGTTGCTTCAAGCGAGGGCTTACTGCACTTTCCCTTTCGGAGACCTTCCCCCATTCAATGTTAAAAATTCATAGAAGACACAGACTTGCGCTTTAATGCATGCGTAGATTTTGTTGCCATATTAAACTGACGAAATTCACAAAACGATCGGACTATGAGCACCGAAGTTATTCAAGAGTGAGGAATTGGGCGCAGAGTGTGGTGTGAGGGAGTGAGAGAAGAAGATGCTGGCTTTCGTCAGTGGTGTGTGTGTGTGTGTGTGTGTGTGCACGTGAGCGGAAGTTCAAAGAAAGTACAAGGTATCTCCAAGTCGTAGACAAAGTTGTTGTTGTTGCTGCTGCTGCTGCTGTTGTTGTTGTTGTCTCTTTTATCTTCGGTGTGTGTCGCCCCGGCGAGTTCTTGGAAAATGTGTGTGCGCGCGTGTATCTATTGCCGTTTGCGACGCCTTGGCGGCAACTTCTGGGCCGCTTGCATTTGCTTAGCATAAATTTAGAGCCGTTGCTGCTGTCGCTGTTGTTCGTAGATGGCATTCACTTTCAGTTCTTTGTAATTTATGCTGCCAGCTCTCCTGAGGTCAAAACTCAACCAGAACACTAAGGCAAAGAATGCTAAACTAGGCAAACTTGCAGCTGAAAATAATTGAGACTGCTTTTTTTCAGAGTTAAAGAGCAGCCGCAAGTCGCATACTTGACAAACAAGAACTAGAGCAAATATTTAGCTAATGCGGAAAATCAACGTCATTAAAGCTAACTTAATTCATTTTATTCGTACATTATGTGAATACATATTAACAAAGAACTCTAAAAACAAGAAAATCAAATACAGTTTATGTAAGCAATATTGTTGAAGAGAAAGCCTTCAATGTATCCATATACTAGCCTAGAATTCAAATGGGATTTCTCCTTATTGACCTGCCAGAAAAGCTATCTAAAATAATTAAAGATCCAAATATCTCAATAATTATCCTTCAGATACTTCGAATACCTTTCAAGTATAAAGTACTAGTATGCTTGGCAAATATAATTGAAAAATTCAGAGCATTTCCTCGTTTGGACTTTAAAATATTTATTTGCCAAAGAAATTTATGCATAAGCCGGACTAAGTAACTAGCCTGAGGTCGTAAGTGCAGCCATGGTTGGGATTTTGTCTTCCGGATTAAAAGTATTTGCACTCATAGAAGTATTCATGCCTACATGAATTTATTGCCAACTTCATGATAAATGTACGACTATATATGTACTCCTTCAAGGCTATAAACAGAGCACAACTCAGTACGTTTCGTGTGCGAGGGCAGGGCAGGGCAAGGGGAGGCTGGCGGCAAGGACGAGCGGAAGAACTATGGCACGAGGACAGCTGAGACTCGGTTTTTTGGCAGCGGGTGGCATTTAAATAAACAATGTGCACTGCTTTAAATTTATGCGCATATCAAGCTGACAAGGTTATGAAAATGCTAAAAACCAGTCAGACTCTAGTCTGTCTCTGTATTTGTATCTGTATCTTTTGCTGCTTTGGGCTAGGACCCAACCATTTCAGCCCACGCCAAGCTCGGGCTCAGCTGGCTGCCGAGCTGCTTAGACTAGACGCTGCTGCCAACTTCCTGTCAGCCTCCAGCAGGCCGACTGCATCCCCTGCGACACACACACACGCAGACACACAACTACACACATGTATTTGAACACACACACACACACACACAAACAGACTCCTTTCGAGTGCAGGCATAAGCGTGTGTTTGTCTTTTGGCTCTAAGTTGTATATATTTTGGTAAGCATAATTGAAATGTAAATTTTGTTACGGTTTATATAGACAAAAGGTGGCGTAGCTTGAAATTAATATTTTACCATTTGTGGCTGTCAAAATAAATGCAGAGAAAACCAGAAGGAATATTTATTCTAGGCGTGCCGAACTTTAAACACCCTTGCTAAACGTAAGGCAGGTATAGATGTATGCCTTACGCTAAGAAGTTTAAGCTTCAGCTCGCCTAAGATAAATGTTCCATCTGGTTTTCTAAATACATGCGTATATATATATATATATATATATATATGAATCCAAATATATATGAGTCTAAATCTTTAAAAAATAGTTGGCAAATATGTTTTCAGTGAAGCCTCTAACCAAAGCTTTTTAGTCGAAAAGATTTTACTTATATTGAAAGCAAAATGTCTTGAATTTGTGTGGTTTATTTCTTTTTATACCCTGAACCCATTGAAAATGGGTAAAAGGGGTATATTGTATTTGTGCAAATGTATGTAACAGGCAGAAGGAATCATCTCCGACCCCATAAAGTATATATATTCTTGATCAGCATTAACAGCCGAGTCGATCTAGGCATGTCCGTCTGTCCGTTTCTATTGATTGGTTAAGATTTCTTAAGATTGAAATATGTGTTCAATAAGAGCTCAAACTGCGAGAATAGGTTTCTTCTAGAGCTAACTGCAATTCTGGTCTTCTGGCATCAAAAATTTCAAGACTAGGAACGATAAAAATGAAAACCCTATTTTAGTTTTATAGACTTTTTCAGCCATACGCTTTTCTAGCATTAGTTCAGCTAAGCGCTAACAATGCCATTTGTCTAGGTAATACCCCCCCACACCGACTAAGCCGCCTTTGAGCTTCTATTTGGGGTATTTCATCTAGCCAACGCCTTACTAATACACCTGCCCATTATCTTAGCTAATCTACAACTTAATTATGCTCTTAAATGTGCCATTTTGTGCGCTGCATGGCAAAAAATATATAAAAAAATGTTTTCATATACACAATTGGCATTTTAGCGGAATACACACATGTTTATAGCCAACATTTGGCTACACTCACACACACACACGCACACACCCACGCACACACCCACGCACACACATGTGGCAAGCGACGCGCTGCTGCAACTTAAAACGTGACTTTTGCTGCATTTTTTGCCGCATCCGCAGAGCGGGCAGCGTGAGACGCGTCAGCGGCTCTTGTATAAGACCCCATTTGAGTTTCATAATTCGCAACAAAAGAAGTCTCGGCCATTTTGTGGCTAAAACTTAAACTAAAATGGCCAAGTAGCCGCCGCACATACACTGAGCGAAACGGAAAAACAAGTGAGAGAAAAACGCGCCGTTTGTGTGCATAAAACGGCGCTTATTAAATTTCGCTCAATTTTAATAAGCAACATTCAGGCTTTTCTTTCACACACAAGAAACAAAGTGAAAAACCGCCTGCAATGATGAGTTTTTTTTTATTTTTTCGCTCACTAAAAAAGATGAAATTAAATTAAAAGAGGGGCCAGTTGCCGAACGGCGGCTTTTTAATGAATTTTTCACGCGCGCCTTTGGCAAATGAAACTCATTTTGCATAGGCACGTTTTTTCGACGTCGTTCAGTTGATTCACGGACTCTCAATTGCTGCTTGTTGTTGTTGTTGTTGCTGTTGTTGTGGCTGTACTTGAAAGCGAAAACTAGCGAAACTAAAATGTTATTACGCATACGCTCAGTTAACCCGCCCTACAAAATTTGGGTCAATTCATGCAGCTCTAATGCCCTTGTTGCAGGGTATTATAATTTTGTCACCAAATGTGACGCGCGTGTAGGAAGATATCTTTCTTAATAATCTTTCTATTCTTCAGTTAAATATAGCCAACATTAAGCTCTTGTATGAATAACCGTTTTTTGATTTTCCAGCTGTCTAAAACATGCTCGGGAACTATTTATATAACCATTAGCAATATGGTCTCAACATTGGTCCACTTTATCATATATGAACGATCATATCAAAATGAAACTCTTGTATGAAAAAGATTATATGTTTTTAAAGATATCTAAACCAAACTTTTCACATGTCTTACATATGAGCAAAATCTGATCTGATTTGTCGCAATTCAATCTCTTGTACGTAAAAGAGTATTTGTTGTTAAAGATTTTAACCTTAGCAATATCGGTATACTATATCATATGGGTCTATAAGAAATAAGAAGAAACGGTTGAAAAATTAGTTTTATTTGTGAAAAACCCTTCCGATTCCCAAGAGTATTTGAGCAAACTTAGCAAATACGAGCTGCGAAAGGCTTCCTACGCCCAAATGCAAGCCCGTTTTAATGGGACTCCTATGAAAACTATTGTTAACGCATATGAAGGGCATAGAAGGGTATTTGATAGCCGTTTTGTGGTTGATATTTATTCGCTTTTTTTGGTAAAATTTACCATATACTATTATGTGCACATATATGGAAAGTTCAACGGCTTAAGCTTATGAAAATTATTGTTGCAAAATGGAAAACAAAAAAAATGTGTTTAAATAAAAAGAAGCGCAGCTGATTCTCAATTGTTAAGTTTTTAGCCGCTTTTGGCAAGCTTTTATTTTCTTGCGCCTAGACCTCAGCTTGTTTGCAAAAATGAGTTCACCAGCCTGTGTTTCTTTTAATTGTTATACATTGTTGTTGTTGTTGCCGTTGTTGTTGCTGTTGCTGTTGCTTTTCTGCTACTGTTGTTTTTTGCTTTGTTGGTTAACAAATAAAACAGAAATGAGCTGGGTTTTGTGGCCTAATTAGTTTCACCTGTGTCAATGTGCAAACAAAGCCACAGACCAGGCTGCGGCCAAGAACATTGTTAATGAAGAAGACAACAGTACGTGTGTGTGTGTGTGTGTGTGTGTGCATGGCTGTATCTGTGTATGTGTGTGTGTGTGTGTATCTGTATTAAAAAGCGCATACATAATGCATGCAGCAGAAAATAATGCTACATTTAACGAGCAAGGCTTTTTATAGAAAACAAAGAATTTCGCTGCTAGTGAAAAATATAAATAAAACATTTCGATAGCAATGCGAAATTGAAGAGCATATACGTGTGTGTGTGTGTGATTGTGTGTGTGCGTGTGACTGTGTGAATGTGTGTGTAAGCTCATCTACAGTAGTATGCAACGGGAAATGATTCATGTTTATCGAAGTCTATGCTCGTGACTGCGCCTGGACAAGCTTTTTCCGCGTGGGCGTTTGGTTATGTATACGATAAGAGGTACTTCATAGTCCGAACATCAGTTGTAATGTGTAAAATGTACAGAACTACAAATCAGCTTGAGCTTCTCGGAACAACATTATATTCTTTTCGCATAGCAACGATTTGATATACTTATAGGAAAAAGGGTTTTTTAGAGCTTACAATTAGACGGGAATAGAAATTTTTTGTAATTAGTCAAATTTGATAACTCTAGATACAGATTTCGAAGATTTATGTTTTACCAAATAATCGTTTTTTTTATAACATGATTGAGTCTTCTTAAATATTGCCTTACTACTCGATTCTCATCAATTTAAGTAGGACTTATCGGCTTTAACAGTGCAGGAGACAGGTTTGTTAACTTTTCTCTACGCTGCAGATGCTTGAAAATCTTCTTGCCTTACTATGCGATTCTCATTAAATAAGGGACGACTAAGACAGAGTAGTGGTGAGTTAATGAGGTGGGTTTAATAGGGGAGAGGGGCAGTAGAAAAAAAAACTGATGTTGGTGTGTATGTGTGCATGTATATATGTTTGTGTGTAGTTTATAGGTTTAGCATGCAACATTAAGTAAAAAATATATAAAAATATTATGAAAGTGACATTTTTATTTTGAATATCTATAACTGCTGCAATACGTATTTGAATCCCACATTGTGACTGCCATTCTTTACAGTCCATAAATATTGGGTTGTTGTAACAGGAGCTTATCGTAACTGCGATTTGAAAGCTTAATGCTCATCAAAATGCATTTTGTTGGCTGGCAGAGGAAAAATATTTGCCAAACATATATTTCATGGGTGCCAACATGCCCAAGTTCCCAACTCCAGCCCCCTTAACAAAGAACATTCATCAATTTTAAAGCCAATGAAAGAAAGCCCCGTCTGCGGCATAAATAACACACAAGTATCGAAGGCGAAATTAAATCGCTGGCAGACGTAACAACGTGAATTTCAAGTGGGGGGCACGTAAAGGGAACGTAAAATATTTGAAGCTCATGACCAGACGATGGTATTGTGTTTTATTGAAAATTCTCACATACTATATTATTAAGCTTATTGCCTTTAACATATTTGTTGTGTAACAAAATGTGCTTGCCGCTGTCGGTATGCGTGTGTGTGTGTGTGTGCGGGGGTGGACACCGGGTGTTGGTGCTTCTGCTGCTACAAAATTGTATGCGACAGCGGCAAGTAATTCTTATGATTATCATAATTTATATGGCCTTGGGGTACGACAGCTTAGCAGCGAACTTCAGCATTCGTTTTGCCTGGGCTGAGCCCAAAAAGAACGCAGAAGAAGCGAAACCAAGCGAGCTTCAGAACCAGAACAGACCGCACACAAAAAGATACAGATACAAAGCCAGAACCTGAACTTCTTTCTTTGTGCTGTTGCTGCCGCTGCTTCTCTTGCTGCTTCTCTTGCTGCTTCTCTTGCTGCTACCGCTACTTCTGTTGCTGCTGTTACTGTTTCTATTGCTGGTGACGTCTTCCGTGCCGCTTCGTGCTTTTCAAATGCACACAGAGCAGCTGGAGAGCCATCTAACTAATGCTAAATACTTTGACCTTGGTACCGCGCACGCCTCAGGGTCTTGAAAATTATATATGTGGCTAGCACCTAGAGAAAAAAACAACTCTCTCACACACACACACATACACAGAGGGATAAACTGACAGACAGACAGACAGACAGCTGAAAAAGCGTTCAACAAAAACAATTTCCACTCAATGAATAGAAAAATTGCGCACAATTGTTTGGCGCTCTTTTTTTTTTTATTGTTTGGTATTTGTCGTTTTGTGGTCGTTGATGATGTTAACTAAATAATTAGCTGACATAATTTGCTGGCTAAGAGCGGCAATCGACTTGGAACCCTGCTCGACCATTAGACACGAGTCACTCCTCAGACCCTACGGAGTCAAAAGTCAGGCCAAAAGTGTCAAATTAAATGCGCATTAGAGCGTCATTTGAAAGACGAAGCAGCCGCCAACAGACCAACAGAGACTAACACAGCAGAAGCGGCAACAAAATGCGGCAGCAGCTCAAAGCTTTTTGTATATTAAACAATTAAATGGCCAGCAACATTTAATTGCATAATTAATAAACATTAAAAGCACTTAGGTATGGCAACAACGTTTTAATACTATACAATTTGCAGTTTGCGTTTTCTTTTCGCTGTCTATTTTTTTCCCCCCGATTTAGCTGCTGAATCTTCATGACAAAAGACACGCACCACAATTGATGGGCATATCTATGTATGTATGTATGTGTCTAATGGGCTATATTTGTCTGACAAATAAGAAGACCTTGGCTGCAGTTTGACTCTAAAAAGCGAATAGTTCTTACATTTGTAACTGCCTGAAAAACTTATAATGTGAACATACAAAGTGTTTCATAAATAGAAGTTTTTAAAATCCAAAGAAACAAAGCTAAATTTGTAGACCTTCAAGAAAGTAACTATTTTGAAGAGTTCTTTATATTAGAACCAACAAAAACGAGAAAGTAAGGATATAATTCCCTCTTTGCAGATATGTGAGAATAGTTAAGATCGAAAAAGTTTAGTTTCTTGAAAATATCTTTAAAAACAGATTATTTCGTCATATAACATCCTACTATTTAACCGATATTTCCTATAGCAGCTATATGCTATACTTTTCCGATATTGATAAGATTATGCATATATATCAAGTTATCGTTATATAAAAGAAGGTTTTCATATCAGAACCGACTTCACTTCAATTGAATGTCTTCTAGGCTTAAATATAATTAAAGTATGTTTTAATTTGAAGAGCAATTCCACGTCTTATATCTCCAAAATGCTTGGTTGAGTAACAAATATATTTTCTTTGAAAAATGTTCAGCAATTTCACATATAATCAAAACACATTTCTTGTTTTTCCGGAAGCAAAGCCTCTAATTATTTTGTTGTATCTCCAACTTTGGCTGCCTTAAAATTCTGTTGGAGAGCCAAAGCTGAAATATCATTTCAAAAGCAAACAGAACAAAAACATTGCCGCGACCTTCACCTACAACCGACCAGATCTGGCCAGCCCCCATGGCCGGCGGGGTGTTGGGGGTTGGGGAGTACAGGGTATGCTCTCTGCCGCTGTCTACTTGGTCATTCCGGGCAGCGCCTACGCAATTAGCAGTGCCCAGAGGCTATAAAAATAGCAACAATTGTCAGCTCGCAGGCGGCCGCAAGCGTAGCAAAGGTCTATCATAGTCTCGCATAGAAAGTGAATGTTTTTTAATGCGAATACCCTGTACTCATTGGAAACAGGTGAATTGGGGTCTTATGGAGCTTCGATTCAATACTACGGCACGTAAGCCTTCTATTGCATGTGCAGATCAAGAATATAACACACATCGATTAATCGATATGTTTTATACCAATCGATAAGTATCGATGTTCCCTTTAGGTTAATTGAGCATATATCGTAGCTCGTAAAAGCTAGAAATGTCTAGTTTTTTTTATATATAATAGAATTGCATATATATTTTTGATGTATATGAATATATAGTAATGTTATATATAGAAATAGATCGCATATATAGATCCAGAATTTTACCACAATACTTTTCCCCAATGCACACCAAACTTAAAGCAATGAAAATTTTAACTACACGCTTTGGTTTTGAGTATGTACTTGGATGCCATATTTAAACGTCAAATATTACATAAAGATCGGACTATAAGAGCCGAAGTTATTTAAGATTCTATTTTCCATAATGTGGCGAGTACTGAGAGTAGATTTCCGTCTATTTGCCACTGGCTACAGGGTATCTGCCAGTCTGACAACCCCGTCTAGAGCACGCTTGTTTTTTTTTCGTTTGTTTTTTTCATGCTCGAATTCAAAATCAGTTTCGCTGTCGCTGAAATGAAATCAAAAGTTGACGTTTCGTTCTCCGGTTTCTCCCCTCAGCGTTTTTGACAATTTGTTTACATTGTTGTTGCTTTTGTTGTTGTTGCTGCGTATTCTATGCGTTGTTTACGTTCGCCTGTTTCACACATAAAACGTGTGACTTGAACTTTGAATTAATACGTTCAATAATTTACATAAAATTTATTTGCCGCCCCCCCTCACTCAAATATCTACCCGCCCTTCATGCTTGCCTCTGTCCAGCTAGTTCTTGGCTTTGCGTTCGGCTCTTTTTGCTGTTGTGTTATTTATTTATGGCAGGTTCCAGTGTGCTGGCTTTTGACGCAGTCTCTAGTTCTAAGAAACGTTTCTTGTTATGGGTTAGGTGACCAAGAACCCGGTGACGACTCGCGGCCAACGATGGCGGTAGCCAATTCTGGGAAGCGGCAATGAAATCGAATGTGTGTAGTTCCCGGCTATGTGTCTGGCATTACTTATTATTGTTTTCGGGTTTTTTCTTTATCCGACTCTTTGCTAGCCGCATGAGGGTACCAAATGGGTTACTAATCGCTTCTCAATCGCCAAGAATCTTAAATATTTTACACACATACATGCATTTAAATAGACGTAACTTCTGTTCTTCTGGTATTACAAATGTCAATATTGATGAATCATGCGTTTTGTTTTGTATCTACAAGAGACAGTTGAACAAATTTGACAACAAAACAGAATTTTACAACTTTATTTGCATTTGTTTTAATTGATTTACATAAGGAAGTGTTATCGTAGTACAAATTTCGCTTAATTACACTTAAGGCAGGGCTGCAAATCGATTATGAATCCAAATCCAACTTACATCAATTTTATATATACATATATATAATTTTTGATCTAAAACATATATACTATTATGAAACCCCAATGACAAATTAAGTGCCTCTAGCTTTGAAAACCTAAGGTATTTGCCCAAAGAGAGAATTTCGATATCGATTTTTATAGATTGCTTGGCGACGGTGTAGTTATCGATTATCGAAAATGATACTCGTACTGCGCGAGTACTAGGAACTACGTTCAAAACTTCAAGTCCTTAGCTATCAAAGGTCCTTAGATCGTCGCGTTTATACGTACGGATAGACGGAGAGACGGACGGACAGAAGACGGACATGCCTAGATTGAGTCGGTCATTGTCGCTTGCGGACCATGCATAAAATAAATACTTCATAGATTCGGGGTGTTTTTCTTCGAAAATTGATAACTCTTGAAATTGCTTTAAAATTTTGAACACATTATCGAGAGATTTAATACGACTTTCTTAAGTATTCCAAACTAATCAGAAATTTTTCAAAATATATATATTTTTTCTCAATTTATGTGCCAATTATTAAACATAGTTATATAAGCTCTTTAAATTTCCATAATTAGCCCACATTTTGTATGAAATTGAAATCTCAAATCAAAATCAATTAATCTACTCAAAAGATAGCGGAGAAAGAAGCTCCTCTTCAATGGATGATTGATACGGCTATCATTTATAACTCATTCACAATATTGGGCTATATATATATATAGAAGTTAATAAATATATATAGCTGACATATCGAAAACAATTGTCGCTTGTCAAATTTGTTGTAGCTGTGTCGCAAAAAATTTGACAGACCATTTGATTGAAATCGTTTTGAAACGCTTTAAATTCAGTGCATTTGCAGTGCCACGCCCTAATGCCCCTACACCAGCGCCCCTTTCGGATCAATCAAATCGTTTGCAAATCGTTTGCGTTATATAAGTACTCGCATTTTTTATTCAAAGCCCATCGGCAAACTGCAGCTTTTGTGTCATGTTCGAACATCGATAGCTCGATGGCGATGATGATGGAGATGATGGCGATGATGATGTTGATTGCTGCTGATGATGATGATGATGTTGTTTGGTTGTCTGTGCTTTTTGGTGCTTTAAATTATTGAATTCATCGGCGCTGACAGTTGACAAAACAAACGGATTGCAGGCAACAGCAACAACAACAACAACAACAACAAAAATCAATAAGAACGCCGCCAAAAAAGCTGACGAAGTCTGCTCTAAAATAAAATATTGCATTTCAGAAATGTTAAAGCTGAAAATTCGGCTTTCGGGCAGGTATTCAGCTGCCGGCCACAAACCAATCAGTCAGCGGCAGATGGAAGATGGGCAGCTTGAAGAGATGGAGGGGCGGGGCTGGGCTGGATCAGAGACCACACGCTCGGCATATGAAATGATTTGTGCCCATTGTTCGATTGGCTGTGGACAACTCTTTGCATCCAATGTCGATGGCGCGTATTGATAATTGAAATCAGGCATGAAATCGCAGCGGCCACTTGAATTATGGCGTTTGCTGGCGCTTTTGTTCTCGCCAACGTGTGCAGCCGACTGATTGGCTTCTCCCGCCTCCTCGCCCGCGCTCTTCCTGTCCCAACCGCAGCCGGGCAACAGGCGACATGCTGCTTGGCTTGGGGCAGGGGGCAGGGGCAGGTGCAGACGCAGACGCTTCAACGACGCAGGTGAAATTTGCATAACAATTTAAAATTCTTGTGCTGTAACGAACCGACTGCGACTGCGACTGCGAGTTTGCCAATTGCCAGCTGCTCGTTGGAGAATGTATCCACCATTAGCTGACCACCTTGTTGCCCCCCTCCGCCCCCTCCCCCCTCTCTCTCACTCTCTCTCTCTTTCTCTCACTGATTGATTGCACACACGCGCTGCGCTTTGATTGTTAACAAATTCTGTCGCTTTTGGTCAGCGGGTTAATTAAAATTCAACTTTGTCGTGGCAAAAACAACAGAAGTGCAATTAAAATCAGCCAAAGGATTATTGGAATTTATAGCCTTCTTCAGAGAATCTGGCTAGACAAAAAGCAGCTGCTACTCAGCTCCACTCCAACTGGTCTGGGCCATAAGTTTTTAATATATTTTGCAAGTAGGTTGCACACTTTTTGCGCCAGCACAAGCCATGCCTCAAGCTCCAAGCAAGCAGACGAGCTATAAAAAACCGTGCAACCCCCACAGATCATCAAATAGCGCCAACTTGGCCACAAAGTTTTCAAAGTGGCAAAATGAAAAATTAGCAGCACGAAGTCAAACCGGAAATACTCTACATACAAAATTTGATGGCATTGCACAGTATACTGTTTTATATTGCTCTCTCTCTCTCTCTCTCTCTCTCTCTCTCTCTCTCTCTCTCTCTCTCTCTCTCTCAAAACAAAGCTTTAAATTTTAAAGTTCTGTTTTTTCCATGCAAGAAATGAAATTGTTAAAAAAAAATATGTGTTTACATATAATGTTAACTATAGACGCGGATTCACAGTTGTAAAAAAGGCAGCTTTTATCTAAAAAATATTCTCAAAAAAATATTATTGACTTATTTGCATTGCAAATGTCAACGTTAGCTTTGCAAACCGACTTCTTTATTTATTTATTTAACTTTATTAGAGAGTTAAATCGAATTTAAAGCTTTTTATTTAAAACTAAATCGCTTTGCATAATAAATACTTTTTATACCTATACTATAAAGAAGTGGTTAAACATTTTTACAATTTATTGAAGGAGAAAATTTATAGACTCTTATGATTATTATTCACTAAGAATAAAGCTGGGCGAAAGCTACAGCATTAATTTATTAAATTAAAAACAATTTCAAAAATTTTCCCCGATATTTTTCTGCTACCGAAGACTGTTGTTGCAGACGATTCCCAAGGCTTAGCTGAAATATATCGAAGAATCAATGGTCACAAACTAATTAAAGAAAAGTAAATTTTTTTCAATTTATCTTTGTATATACAATATGATTATGTTATAGAAGAAGTCGAATCCGGGTAGCTTAGTTCCCACACACCCAAACACCCTATAATCAGCCAGACAAAGTTAAGACCAGCCATATTATTTGAGGGCATAATGGTGGTCTTTATGGTAGCCCTTGTGGCCACCGACGAAGCAAACAAAAACGTCGACAACGCGACGGGAAATCGGTTGCTGAAGGGGGTATAAGAAGGGGCATAAGAGGAAGGGGACAGGCTCTAACCAGGCTTGGCCCTCTCTGCATTTATTAGTTCTTGTGAAAAATTTTTTGCGCTTGAGTGTGCCAATTAGTGCGACACATAGAGACAGAGAGAGAGACAGAGAGAGCTAGAGAGAGTGAGAGAGAGAGAGCACAGTGTAATATACGAGCTGTCGATCATGAAAAGAGCCAGGGCTTATGAGACTTTTGACACTTGCTTAAACGCAGCTGCTTCCGCTCTCTGTCTAACTCTCAATTTGTATGCCATGCCAGGCGTACAGATATATACAGATATATATACATGTATATATGTATGTACTGCATTTAGCTGAGGGGCCATAGCACAAGTGTCCATGTCCGTCTCTGTTTGCATTGCGTTGCCTTGCGCCTCGTCTAGTATTTGTTTAGACATTGCGCTCGCATTGCATACGTGGCGTATGCGTAACCTTGACAGATGTACACACTTATATGCCTGTGTGTGTGTGTGTGTGTGTGTGTGTATGTGTGTTTGTGTTTGTGCTTGTGATATATTGCCAGCTAGCTGGAGAGCAATAGTGCAGAGTGCTGTAACCCACAACAGGCCCGACGCGACACGCATCTCAGCGTAATTTGCTCGAAAAATATAACAATTACGGATAGTTAAGAGTATAGCGTGTTCTCTGCCCGACTCTAAAGATTGGCGGCAGCATTGTAATCAGTACTTTTCTATAGTGTACGTTAAGTTGTTTGACAGTGGCAAGGGCACAGGCACAGGCATATTGCATAAGCTTGGCAAAAGAAGAATCATTTTTATTGTCTATTACTAATAAATATTCATAGTAACTAGGAAAAATACCGTATAATTTAATAATGCCCTTACAAATACGATATATACAAATATATGCACATAAGAATGTTGATCTTATATTTGATCTGCTTCAAACTCGTTTACAAAGGTTCGCGGTTTAAGGCAAATGGGGTTCAAGGGCTGGTTTTCCTAGAGAAAACAAATTCTAATTTAAAATAATTAAAAATTTGAAAAAATGTTTTATATATATATATATGTATATGCATAGCTGCCAATCAGAATATATATGGAACAATATTAAAAAAAAATGTAGATCTGATATTCTAACTAAACACTGAGCATGTTGCATGTAAACAAAATTCACTGGAATTGCTCGCTTACAATGTAGTATACGTAATACGTATACGTAATATTCATAGTAAAAAGAACTGTTGTAAAAAGCTACTCCTCAGTTGACAAAAGCCAATCGAAAAACAACATTGCGTATGCGTATTTATTGTATTTGTACAATTACGCAGACACAATGCAATACCCTGGAGATGGGGCAACTTTCATGTGCGCCCGTTTTTCCGGTTGGCAAGTACATGCATATGTATGTCCTTTGCCATGACAATTTAAACAATAACGTCAACAACAACAACAACTTAATGACAAAACATTCGAAATAGGAAATGCTATAAAAAAATTTTAGCGCAGCTGCAACAACCAAATGCCAATAGCAGCAAAATTTACAAAATGCACTTGAAATTGTTTCAACTGCCAGCAGCAGCAACAATAGCAGCAGCAACAGCAACAGCAACAACAACAACAAAAACGCCACAACAATTTTGACAACAACAACTGTTAGGCCCATTAAAAGCCTCGACAATGAAGCATCGAAAACATCGAGAACGTTGCCGACAGCAACGGCAACGGCGACGGCGGCAGCGACGGCGGCAGCGTCGCCGATGGCAAATGATCGCCGACAATTTTCACTGAGAAACTGCTAGCTGGAAAAAACAACAACAACAACAACAACAGCAGCAGCAGCAACAATGGCGACGAGCATGAAAAAAGTTTTGCTTACGTGATCGAGGCCCGGACTATTCTCAGTGCTGTCTGGTAAAGATTTACACGCCTGACCTTGAGGCGAAAATCTCGCTGCAATCTTCAATAATAAAATTAAATATAATTGCGGGGCTGTAAAAGCAGCAGCAGCAGCAGCAGCAATAGGAATAGCAATAGCAATAGCAAAAGCAACAAATGCAAACTGCCAATCAAATTGTCAGTCAAGTGGAAAAAGAGCAAAAACTGCAGCAACAACTGGCGATGGGCGAAGAAATTTTCGCAAAAACTTCTCATTGCTGTGAGAGATGATGCAGAAAACGAACGAGCACAACAACAACAACAACAACAACAGCAACAGTTGCTGCTTGCACATTGGCGAGTGCAAAACTTGGCAAAAGCAAATAATACAAAGACCTTGAAATGCTGCTGGGTTGGAAAAACAACAAAAACAGTAACAACAACAACAACAACAACAATGCAAAATCACCCTGGAACAACAACACGCAAACTTGGAAACGAAACGGGCAAAACGAACAAAAATAAAAACGACAGCGATGAGCTCGTCTAACAACAATAATTATAGCAACAAAAACAACAATAACAAAAACAAGATCAATTTGTTAAAAATAAAGAATTAAACAACAAATATTGCCACTATTTCAGTGTAAGCAGCAAACAGCACCAAAAAAAGTACATTACATAAGCACACACACATGTGCATATGTATGTACATATGTCTGCAAGGCTCCGAAGCATCACATACCCTAAAAACCCACTCAAGCCATTTTTATTGCGAGCCATTTTTAAATGAAATTTCCCCCACTATTATTTTCTGCCTTATAATTAAATTAGATCACAAACAAATTATTTTCACGCAATTAACAATGCAATATCAATTACAACTGTCATGAGTAATTTTGTAAATAAATTATCTGATGCTTATATTAATTGCGAATTAAGAGGTAAGGCGTGACCAAGATAACTAGGGTATCAGAACTAACGGCGATGGCCGACAAGATGCTCTGCAAGTGCAGCTAAGCAATTGGCAAAGTGAGAGGGTCGCGGGGACCGCGGACTGAGAACTGTGGAACAGTGGAGCAGTGGAATTGCGGCGTGTGGCTGGCCGACACCGTTCGTGGGCAGCTCGTGTTTTTGTTGCTGGACTTGGCGCAGGGGCAGCAGCAACCACCAGCAACAAGCGCACATTTCATTATCATCATCTTCATTAGAAGTACACACACACACGCACATTCACACGGCAATGCAGAGCCAAAGAGAGGGACAGAGAGAGAGAGAGAGAGGAGCGCAGCGCAAAGGCGCTCAGATAAGCCGAGGCTAACGCTGCGTCCGCGACGACGGGCAGCGACGACGGTTGCTTCTCCATTACAGCGACGCGTCTCCGTCGCGTCGTCGTCGTCGTCGCCGTCGTCGCCGTCGTCGTCTTATGGCGCAGTTAAGATTTATTTTCCATAGTCGCCCGCTCGTCGTCTATTAATGTACAACAGCTTCTAATGTACGAGCATTTATTTCAGTTTCTGTTTCGTTTCTGTTTTGCAATAACTTTTTGTTGCTATTGCCATTGGCTGGCCTGTTGTTTTTGCTGTTGTTGCCTTTTGTTCTTGCTGTGCGGAAACTTTTGTTGCCCCCGTTGTCGCACTTTTGCCCATTTGACCGCAGCTAAATCATGTGACTTTTTTAGTGGTCTCTCCGCCAAACCGTCCTCGCAACCCGCACCCCGCCCCTGCGCCCCTATGCCCTACTCCGTCGCTGCGAACGCTGCTAAGCCTCAGGTTTTTTTTTCTCTCTCGCCCCTTCTAAGTGGATTTCAGTTTTGAGTTATGCGAAATTCGGTTATTTAGCAAAGTTCGCCGTCAACAATGCATTTCGTTGATGCTGTTCGCTTGAGTCGCAGTTCTAAAAATTGTTTTCGCCCAATCATGGGGCGAGGCGGGGGAATTTTTGTAGCCATTGTTTAAGCTAAAATTACAATTAGACGGGAGATTTGCGTGGGGGCTTACCTAAGCGTAAGTGAAGCGAAATATACGAGTAAAAGCTTCTATGAGATTTTGCACTTTTTTTTACCTGTTGCTGCACTACGACATGTGGCATACATTAACAGAAGAAGGGTGAATTATAATTACTCCAAGTTGATTTTCACAGATATAACAAAACTTTAAACTCAATCCAATGAATATTTGAGATCTTTATATAAGACATTATATTAGAAATGGTCAAAAATCGCTTAAAACTTAAGAAGTTTCTATGAAACAATTTCTGAGCTTGATCGAACAATAAATAATTGAAACAGATCGATTCTACGTTCTGTGACCTTCCAGAGAAAACTTTACCTTGTTCAGATGGATTAAGAGATGCCAAGTTCGAAATATCTTATCAAATATGCAAAATTTATGATTGGTAATTCTATTTCATCATCATCATTTTCATTTAATTTTTATTTTATTATTATTTTAAGTGTTGGTAACGGATATTGCCAACAATCCAACACTGGCTGTTTATACATACATGCCTCTAGCCTGGAATTCGAACCAGCATCCTCTAAGTTCAGTTGCCACTAAGAATACTCAGCTACCAAGAAACACATTCAGTTACTATTCTCACATACACAAAGCCCAACTTAAACTGTTTAGCATAAATTCTCTGCAATTTGCTTTATTTCATTAATCGCATCCAATCAATTGAATTCCTTACCAGCTCTCTAATAATTACCAAATGATTGAACAAATTGCTTTAGCTTATGAGCCCTGTCGACGTCAGCTTAAGCTGGAAAATGTCCTGGGGAAACAAAAGACAGCTTTGGTCTTACAGCTGAATGGTCACAGAATGCAAAGGCACTTATTGGAATATCTAGAAGCTGAAGGGAGAAGCCGCAGCAGTTGCCATGTTGTTAACGAGCAGGAAGAAGCGAACGCAGAAATATGTTAATAAATGAAATATGTAATGCCAGGAGTTGGCATTAGCAACAAAACAAATGATGCTGGCGCCCCCGCAGCATATGAATCTCAGTTTTTTTCAATTGTTATTAAGCCAAAGCTAAAAAGATAAGCCCTCAGTGGACATTTGTGTCATCTGGCGATGAAGGAAAGTTATTGTCTGAACGAGGCGAACGGCAATCGGCGGAAGTTAATGAAATATAATGCCATCAGTTGGTCAGAGTGTGAACTGGCTGCAGGCCTGGCCTGGACCGGCCGGGACTCTTGACCTTGGTCAAGCTGTTTATGCTGAAAGCAGAATACGCACAAGTTAGTTGACAAAATCCGGCGAAGCCTTGGTTAATTATAATACTCTTACAAAGAGCGTTCTCAACTTGGCCAGCTAGAAAAGATGTGCTTAGTGTGCGGGTTTTAAGAGGTTATAATAATACACTACTTTTCATTATTCCCAAATTTACATAGGCTTGCTAATTTTTATATAATTAATCTAATGATTATTATTATTTTCATTACTTTATTATTAGGCTATATATAATTCAATTTATCTATTGAATGATCTTATTGAAGATTTGCTTCAACAAATTCTTTATCTTATTCTTTTATTTAAGAACTAAGAACTTTAATGAATATCTTTTGGCTTGCTTAAATGCAGCTGCTAGTGTATGCAAACTGCGTTGTTGCAAAAACAACTTTCTTTATTATGAATACATATTTCAGACTTAATCCCAAAGTGGCAAAACGAGAATGTCGCCGGCCAATGTTGCAGCAGCAGCAGCAGCGGCATCAGCAGCGGTAGCGGCAAAGACGTTGAGCGACTTTTGGCAACACAATCTTGTAGCACGTCCACATTCACACAGGGGCAGCAAAGGTAACATCCACATAATGTATCTGAATTGCTCTGGTTTGGACAGAGCCTTGGCGTCAACTGGTTTGGCATAGGTCCCGGCTTCTTCTTTAATCGAGTTCATCATTGTTCATTATTGTCGCCATGGCTGGTTGCCATGATTCAAGTGTTTAATTTTATGCCGCCTGCTTCTCACTGTCTGTCTGTCTGTCCGGTCTGTCTGTCTTTCGGTTCATATGCATGATTAAGAAGCGGCCGTCGAAGGTCAACAAGTGCCAAGGAATTGGCTTCAAGCTGGTCCCAACTGCATGCCCCTTGCAACAATCTTCGGATGGAAATTTTAATAACCGCACAAGGTCAACCAGGAAACAGAAACAGTCGTTGCGGTTTGGCCAGCTTTTCAGCTTGCCTTTCGTTTCGCAGCCATTCGACGGAGTCTTAAGGCAATAAGACTTTGAATTTATGCTGTGGATCAAAAGCGTTGTTTCCACAGGCTGCAAAGCTATGCAAACATTTCTAACATAATAAAATTTATCAACGGACGATGCGGCGTATGCGCAATATTTGATTGAAATTTAAAACTGGCGCATGGGAAATTCATTTGGTGTTTAAAGAGCAGCAACAACAACTACGATTATTACAAGGTTGGGGCTTCAATTGGCAACCGCATGACAGTTGCTGGCAATTGCATGTCACCTTTTTTGTTTGCACGCGAAAAATTCAAAAACCAAACTTTCAGTTACACGACGGGGCGGCTGGCAGGTGGCTTGTGGGCGCGTCAAACGCACAGTTGACATACAAATTAGCAGGTTGAAGCTTTGATTTTTTTTTTTGTAGTTGTATGTGTGTGTGTTTTTTTCTTTTTTGCTGTTTTGTAGTCCTAACTGCTGTGCGACTGGCATTTCAAGTTCAGCTTTAGCTAAATCTGTTGCCATTTGTTGGCATTTTCATCTGTGAGCCATCGACAAAACTGCGCTGCAATGCGAGTAATTGCAGTCCAAGTTGGATTTCAAGTGCATACACAAATTACCAATGCAAATACAACATATACAATGCACAAATAGTAGGCACATATTGAGTCACCAGCGCTTCATGACATCGCCTGCCACATATTCAATGCCAGCGGATACAGATACTGATACTGATACATATACATATGCAGATACTGATACAGATACACAGATACAAATACACAGATACAGATAAAGATACAAATACAGATACAGATACAGATACAGATACAGATACAGATACAGATACACAGATACACAGATACGCAGATTCGCAGATACACAGATACACATTTACACAGATACAAATACACAGATGCACAGATTCACATATACATAGATTCAAATGCACAGATACAAATACACAGAAACAAATACACAGATACAAATGCACAGATACAAATACACAGATACACAGATTCAAATACACAGATACAAATACACAGATACAAATACACAGATACAAATACTCTTGCATATAGCAACAACTAGATGGATAGCAAACCCGGGCGCGCGCTTAAACTACAAAAAAATCGTGCAAATTTTATTTGCTTTAGACAGCTGCAATAAATACTAAAAGATATCAGTCAGTCAGTCAGTCAGTTAGCAGTTAATAGATACAGATATAGATACAGATACAGATACAACATACAAAGTGTTTAACCGTGATGTGCCGAGAGCTTGAAAACATTTTCACACTTCGCCGTTTGCATAATTGATGGCTGATGCTGATGCTGATGTGGATGCTGATGCTGATGCTGATGTTAACGTTCATGTTGATCATTTTGGTTGCTAATGATACTTGAGAGCGTGGTCCATTGGTTGCGTCAGTTTTCTGGGTTGCGACACATGCTTTGGTCTTTATCTTAACCACTTGATTTACGAGCTGCTAGAATTGTGGGCATTAACAACTCAAGAATCGCTCCTAATCCGCACAATAGAGTTTACCTTGCCGAAAAAGCGTAGTTCCTGAGCTTGAAACAAAAATCGCGTTCTCTGACTCAGTATTATTTTATTTTTATGACAAGAATCTTGTTGGCAGTCAAAATTTGTAGCTTGAACTTATTCTAGTTTACAAATGTAAAGCTAAAAGTTTATAGCTGCAAAAGTTATAGAAAAGGTTATTTATATATAAATATATATATTTTTTTTGTAGCTAACAAGTCATATATTTATTTATTTATGGTAATTGCATTTTTTTAAAACTATTATAACAACATTTTAAAAAAGAGTTTGTAGAAAAATTAAATTTTTATTATCAATTTGATTCGTGTATTTGAAATAATTATCAAAAAATTATTAATTATTAATTATAATTAAACTTAACCGAAAGATTTAATACCCTACAATCCATTAAAGCAGTCGAAAATCAGGTAAAGGTGTAGATATACATTTTTGACTGTCAGACATGGTGTTAATATTGTGTTAAGATCATGACAAGCCAAACGTCAGTTTGACTATGCTTCCGGCTTGAACAATTGCCACGCCTTTCATTCGGCTCATAAAATTATGTTATTTAAATATTTCATATTGTTTTTCATTTATTGAAATTAAGTTGCTTAATCGGTTTTTGTCCAATTTAAGGGATTGTGTGAATAAAGCAAGATAAATCTTAAGATACAAAAACTGACATATTTAAAGAAATACGGAAATTGAACGCAAGCCAAAATCATATAAGAAGTTAATAACTGGTACAAGATTCCAAAGATAGACGACATATTTATGCATATGAATATAAATCCATTTATTTCAAGACATCTTCTGGCTGGCCAACACGAAAATAAGTTAGGAACACGACCAACCCCTAGAGATTAAGGCAGGTCGAGTAGGAGAGGGAGAAAAAGATACTCTTAGAGAATTCAAACAAGCTAAACAAATGGTCGTCTTATATACAAATGACTAAATCCGAACAGCAGCAGCTACAAATGATTGGCATAAATTATACAAAGTGCTCGACAGCCGCAAGAACAACAAATGCAAATTGATCATTTGGCATGTTCTTGCAAGCAATTTGGCATCAAATGTGTAATAAGCCAACATTAAATCATTGCAGTGGATAAGTTCTCAGCCAGTCGGCCAACTGGAAAATTGCCAGCGCCAGCGAGCTGAGATCTCGTCAACTTTGGCCCAAAAGGTAGAAGAAGCCGGTGCAAATTTCCTTAGCCACTGGCCGTTTGTTAATTGTAATTGAGCTCTTGTCGGCGCACTTGAAACGTGCTTAATTGCCATAGATACACAGACAAGTACAAAACAAAAAGATAGATATACCAGCATGTATGCATGTATGCCATGCACAAATGCAGTTCACACTTCATTTGCAATTTGCATTTAAATGTGCCTGGCACAGATACAGGTAATTAACAGGCCAACAGATTTAACCAAGTTCTAATCAATCGAGAGCTGCATTTCAAGACCAAGCGTGTGTACTTGAGCCAAACAAATCTCTCCCACGTTCCCAATCGCTCTAAGCCAACTAGCAGTAGCTAAATAGCCAGCCCAAGAGCCAAGGCGGCTTCTTGTGCACTGGCCCGTTAAATGGGTCATTTGCAGCGGCTGTCGAAGACAAAGCTGTGGTTGTCGTTGTTTTTCTTATTGTTGTTGCTGCTGCTGGTAACGCCCCGTCAAGAGAAGCAAAACACGTTGACAATGACAACAATTGTAAACAGCAGGCAGGCAGGCAGGCAGACCAAAGATCTATCCAACAAACCATCCAAGCCAGCAGCGTCCAAGCATCCATCCGTCCATTCAGCCAGCCGGCCAGCCATCCATCCATCCATCCATCAGCGGGGCAGACCGAAGACAACGCCGCAATTTTAAATGACCAAATTCGTCTTGTGGTTTGTACTTGAAAAACCCAAAACTGGTAAACGAAATGCGATATACACGCACACATATAAACATACATACATATATATATATATATACTACATATAGCACTACTCGATAAACACGAGAACTTAACAGCCTGGCCAGCTGTCAACCAACTGGCAAAATGAAATGAAAATGAAACCAATTTTTTTTCAGCTTCTTTTAGTTTTATTTATTTTGTTCGACTCTTTTGCCGCCGTAGCCGTAAAATGTTAAAATATGTAGCCATAAAATTGGATTTTGGTTATATTAAATTAAATGCAATAAATAAAAGCGTACAAATGAATTAATCGGTTAGCCCACAAGTACCACAAGCAGCTGTGCGTAGGAATCTGTAGGAATCCGAGTATATTGACGAAATTGAGTTGACAAAGACATAATGTTGAGAATTACTTAACATAAGATATTAAGGCAGACTATCTGCCTTATCAAAGGCACGGGGAGAAAGCAAAATGCCTTTTAAGGAATATACCCAATTGATATTCATAATATGATATGTGTAATAACGGTAACATTATGATATGATATAAGAAAATGTCGGAGTTAAAGAGGGGAATAGCAGAGGATTAGCTAACCCTACAGCCAAACAGATAGTCCGACAGAAACAACTTATTCAGCTCGACCTTCTATTTAAGTATAAATAGATTTAATAGTTGTATAATATCGAAATTCAAGTGAAGTAAGCCCCAATCATAATCAAGAATTAATCAAAATCGACAAAATATGGATATCTTCCGTAGGCCGAACTATCTTGCGTAGGAAAACTAATAAATCTCGAGTTTGGTCAAGTTATCTTAATATAAAGAAAGGTTTACATATCAGAACCTACTTTTCGAGCCATCCCAATGAAACCTATATGATATATTTCTCCGATGTTAATAAGATTTTGCATATACTTTGATATATGTATCATATTCCGATCCGATCGTTTCCGACATATGTACTGCCTGCAACAGGCGTTTCATGACACAATTATAGAACCCTTTACAAAGAAATACTTTTATAAGGTTGATGTTTTCAATTTTTCAAAAACTATTTCTGTGTTTATTGTCCGACTCGTCTCGCCACAC
This sequence comes from Drosophila ezoana, assembly GCA_035045725.1. Classification (NCBI taxonomy): domain Eukaryota; kingdom Metazoa; phylum Arthropoda; class Insecta; order Diptera; family Drosophilidae; genus Drosophila; species Drosophila ezoana. The sequence goes on from JAWNOU010000092.1 coordinate 9,365,925, forward strand.
AAAAGTCACTCAGAAAAATTTAAATACAAATTCAGCAATTATTTTTAGTTACATGTGTTACCCACCTAGGTTTAAATATAGCATTTGCTGCTGAGACATTCGGTCATTAACAGTTACATTTAACTTTTCAAATATTTATAAACATATATTGCCGAGTAAATCTGAAAGTTTTCCGCACGTTTTCATGCTGGACTCTCAATTACTCAATCTTTCAGACTTGGACATGAATCGATCGCATCATGCTCCACTCGATAACCTGCCATGGCATGTGACTGCGCTGTCCGGCCGCCCATTTACGGAACACACAATGCCAAGAGACCCAAAGAAAAAATACAAGAAATTCTTTTGCTGGCTTTTGCTATGTATTATTTATTTATTTATTTTGGATCGTTTGACTGCCGAAATAAACACGAGATCAAGGGTAACCATGGCCGAGTCGCCAGCGTTGTCGTCACTTGTTGTGGATTCTTCGGCGATTTTGGTTTGGATCTTGCTTGCCCGGTTGTGCGAGTAGCTGGAAAACATTTTATAGCACCACGCAGCCGTTATGCTATGCCCTTGTAGCGGGTATGATAGCTAAGTCACGAAATGTGTAACGCATAGGAGACATATCCGAAATCACAAAGTATACATATAACCGATCTGTATCAACAAACGAATCACGATATATTGAGTTAACTTATCTTTTCCGAGTTTATACAGCAACAACTTATACACATCGGACTACTGTATCATATAGATCTATATATAGGAAGTATCGACCTTTTTTATGTTTCTCGATATTATGAACTTCACTTTCCTCCTATATGCCAACTATAGGAACAATCGTTGACAAGTAGAGCTCTTATAGATAATCACTTTTATGCCTAATGCTCGCAAGTGTATTCAATCTTCGGCGTGCCGATAAATAGCCGCTCTTTCCTGTTTTTATGAACCTCCGTTTCGTTTAGCGAACAAGTGCAAAAGACTACGGCTCTTAAAAATATATTTTCTTATGCAAATTTTTATGCTCGCCCCAAGATCTGAAGTCTGCGGCAAAGAGTTTCTGGCTTTTGTGTGTGAGTGTGTGTGTGTGTGTGTGTGTGTGTGATTTGATTTGATTTGCTTTGGTTTGGCTTGGTTTGGTTTGGTTTCTGTGCAGTTGCTGCTGGCAACAGCTTTAACAATTGTCGCGCATTAGTCGCGCTAACCTCAAGGTCCAACTTTTTTGCACATTTGTGCTGGCTGTTGATTGGTGGGGAGGGCTTTTGGGAGGAGGTCTAGAAACTTCAGCACCTGACGGCATCGCTGTCGCGCTGCTGCCAAAGTCATGTCATGTGAAATAATTGCAATTTACGCTTCGCAGCCAACGGGCAGCGCAGCAGCAGCAGCAGCGGCAGTAACAAAAACAACCAACACAATTGTCGGCCGTTCCATGGGGCGAATACAGAACGTAGAATTTTGTTTGCCGCCCGATGATCTCACATGCACTCGCTGCATGATGAAAAGCAGCCATCAGTGGCTGTGCACAGAGTCGGACACTAAGCCAGGCCGCGGGCACATGTTAGCACGCCTCATCGTCAAATTATCTCTCTCTCTCGAACACACACACTCGCACAGAAACCATTACAGCCTTTGTGCTCTGCTCTGGGCCCGGATTGCATAACGCTGCTTGTAATGAAGCGTCAATCTGCGTCGCAGCCAGGTCCACAAAGAGACCGGAATCGGCTGAGTGGAAGCGTTCGTTGTGTGAATATTTCATGGTCACCCATACAAGCAAATAGCTCTCAGTGTGTGCGAGTCTGTGTGTGTGTGTGTGTTTGGTGAAAATATTCGCATTGTAAGCGAACTGAAAACAGCAAGCAAGCCAAAAGCAAACAAACATTCCAACAACAACTTTTACATTGAAGCAGCCAAAGGGCGTTTCCGAACGATCTGAAAAGGGTTCCACTTCAATTCGGGCTATTTCGCCAGCTACATAAAACTTATTTAGAGGAGAATATCAAAATATCTTACGCTAAAGAACAAAATTCTTATTTTAAGAATGGGGGACTACAGCTACAAGAAAAAGTCGATGGTTCGATTGACGGCTCTAACCAATTCCCTGCCTGAAAGCTCGGTTCGTGAAGCTAATCTTACACATCTAGGAGCCTGGCTTAAGTTTGAATCTCGGCTTATCATAAGTTTTAAAAGTTTGTATAAAACATTTAAACTATTATTGTATAAATGAAGAAGCAAAGTTCCAAGGAAAAAAGTCGCTGGTTCAGTTCGCAGTCCAAACCAACTCTCTGCCTTAAAGTTCGGTTTGTGAAGCTAATCTTGTACATCTAGAAAATTGGGTCGTGGTTCAAAACTGCATTTGTCATGTATTTTCAATAATTTAATAAATTTAAATTTTGTCACCTGCCCGTACATATTTTCATAGAGAATTTGCTGGCTACATTTGATCTCTCGCCCAAAAGTTGGCATCTAGCACATATGGTTAGTTGAATCCAATGATTAGGGCCAAGTTATAAATACTTTGGGACTGAGTCAGCCAACTTTTTGAACAACTTGTTGTCTAATTTGCAATTTAAATATCGAACCTAACAAAACAAATAAGTATAGAATTTATAATAATTAATATTGGGTTGACAGACAGCACAAAGAGCATCTCATGTTCAACCCCTGCGAACTGAAAAGTTTGGCTTTTGGTAATGTTTACGTACAAAGTTTAACTAAGGGCATTTTAATGCACACAAAAAGCACACATACACATGCACACAAAGGGAAATATGCGCGCTGCATAAATACAATTGGCTTTTAGTCAGCGCTCGTTTGTGGTTTTTCCACATTTTCCTCGCTTGTCGGGCGAGCCAACTGTGCATGTGTGTGTGTGTGTGTGTGTGTGTGTGTGTGTGTGCATATTTGTTCTTTATATGCGGCATTAACAGAAACTTTTTGTTGCATTTCAGCGCAACTTTCATTGTAACGTTTTCAGTTTCAGTTGCCGTTTTCCACAGAAGTAAAAGCCAATAGCAAAAGCATAAGGTTCAGCAGCTATATTCAGATATTTAATTTGATATTTAATACCAACAAGTTTTAAGTCCAGCAATTTATTGCCCAACTATTTATTTGCCAACAAGCAGGATATGATACATTTAAGGATTATTTATAAGTAGGAAAAATTATATTTCTATTCAAATTAGGTTATATATATGTTTTTCTCCTATACTTTAAAACAACAATGTTCTTTATAAGACAAAAATCAAAATCAAATCTGGTTTATCAAGCTTAAATCAATATGAAATCTATCCTTGGATGGAACATGCTGCCTCTGAATATCCCTTCCAACTCTTTAGTTTATCTTTCATTATTCATTTATAAATAAATGTAATGTAATGTAATTTACAAAATTGTTGGCGAATTTGTCCGCTTTTAATTTTGCTTTGCTTGTGTGTAGGAATATCTCCTGGCGAATAGTTAAAGGGAAGTAATTAAACCTAATGCAGCTGTCTGTGGCAGCAGCAATTTGCATGCAAGTGACTTAGCTTGAAATTACATTTATTGACAACATTTAAATAGACAAAATAATTATTTACCTTGAATGGTTGCAACATTCTCAGCTGTGTGCATTTTTGTGTGTGGTGCATACAAATTAGGTTGAACTGAAGTACAACAATAGCTAAAAGCTATGTCCGACAGTTGCCGGCAGATATCGGGCGAGATCTGAGGATACGGTTCAAGTTACAAGCAATCCGCAACACACATGTCTAGATACATTTTGTATCTGTATGTGTAGCTGCTGCCGACTGCCAAATTGTTGCCACTTGGTTGTTGTACAATGTAGATGAAAGCCGCATGAATGAATATGCTAGCTGCTGCTGTTGAAAAATGTATTTTGTGCAATTTGTTTTACACATATGTGCATTTGTTAACTATACATATGCATATATCTATATTACTTTTGCATGCTTGGCTCAACCACAAAACCTTTTGACGGTTGCCGTTGCTGCAAATTGAATTGCGTATAAGCCCTTGTGTGTGTATTTGCTGCAGTTGTTGTGATAGTTATTATATATATTGTATATATATTTCGTAGAACACAACTCGACCAACTTTGGGCATACGGTGCGTATGAGTAATTCGAGAACCAAAGCAACGTGTTCATTTCTTTTGCCATTTTCGCTTTGACTCTCGACTTCGCTGGAACTGCAACTGAGTCATTTGGAACGGCCTGGCACCAAAACTGACATAGAATATGCAGCTTCCAATTACCAGCTAACGATTTGCAGCATTAGTCACCTATTTACAGCTTTTCAGCAGTTCCTGCCAAGACAGGGCGTATACTTAACGTAACAACACTCGCAGCATCTACGTGTGTGTGTGTGTGTAGGTGTGTTCGTGAGAACCTAATGGTTAGCTCTGGGGCCAGCTCATCAAGCGCGACTGGCAGATACATTTTAAAAAGCAATAATTACAGCGCACCGAGCGAGCGTTTGGACGCCGTGGACGCGAGGGGAAGACAATTCGCGCGCTCTTTTAAATTTATTTAATTTTCATTTTTTTTTTCGAATAAGTTAACAAACGTTGCCAGCTACACACGTTTACAGCGACCTTGAACTTGATATTAGATGCGATTGCATATAGATATATATCGGCTGGGAACCGGTTTGGACGTCTTTGGACCAGGGCAAGGCACTGGGCTAAATGCAATGCGAGCAGCGTCTAGTTAATGCACACTCAGCTACACTTCCCACACGCTCTCTCTCTCTCCCTCTCGCCCTCTCGCCCTCTCTCTTTACACACAAGCCATCAAAATTGAATTTTAAAGATAGTTTTATGGTCTCTTGCCTAAACTGGCGTCGCTTTTCCAACTTCTGCTGAGTCATAGCCCAAATATTTGCTGGTTATGTGCGTTTAGCCAAAAGCAAACAATTTGCCCAGAAGCTGCTCTTGTTGACGTTTTCTTAACATGAGCCCTATACCCAGCCTGTATCTGTATGTGTTTGTCTGTGTGTGTGTGTAGACAAATACATATGTAAATCGATGTGGGTCGCCTGCAATAACAAACCCTGCCAAAGGGCACACAAATACGACTGGATGAACTTGACTTCATCCAATGTGGTTGTTGCTGCTGCTCCTGCAGCTGCTTCTGAAGATGATAACCAAAGTCAAGTGCTGGAAACGGTTGGCATGTCACAAATTGTGTCTTAACCCTCTACGTCTCGGGCGCAACCCATAAAAAAAGGCTTTTGCAGTGGGCGGAGAAAAAACAAACAGTTGGATCTATCATTGCCATGTCAACACAAAAGTTGAGGCATAATGCTTGTAAATGATATTCCATGATGAATGCAAGATTCTGGTTTTTATTATGAACTAAAAAAACATGCGCATTTAAGAATTTTTTATAAATATATATTTTATGAAGATTCCTTAAAAAAACAATAAGAAAATTGTGAGAAAAATTTTAATATATTTTTGAATGAATGAAATATCTCAATAGATCTTACTTTTCTAAGAAAAGTCCTGTTTAAGTCTTCTGTAGGAACTGAGTGTTAGAAAAGGAATGTATATGGGAAATATCGCATCACAAATAACGTAAGATTTTAATTAAAAACTGAATTTTCCATAGATTTTGTAACTTGTATCGTTACAAGAACTTATATAAATAGCTCAGTCTGCAGTCTTGGACATGCAGCTCGTAATATACGCTTTTGCAGTTCATGCAGCTATAATTATATATAAACAGATAAATTGTATATGGGTATATATATAGGCTGGGGCGACAGTTGGCGGCATAGCCTACAATAAATTTTCATTTAATTGAGGCTTATTGCATTATTTGGCTGACTGTCGGGCTGTCTGGCTGGGTGGGTGGTTGGTTGGTCAGTTCTCCAGATGGCAAGCCGCCTGTTCTGACCGTCTGGGCGGTCATTGGCGCAACAGATGCGACTTTCAGGGAACAATGCGAAAATTAATCATTGGCGACTTAACGTTCTGATGTTCTTGATGCGCTTGATGAGGACGCGGCTGACAATGACAAGGGACAAAATAATGCTTATATATCGCCCATATACATATCAGAGATACTTGTGCATATTGTTTATTAACTGAAGCAATGTATGCTTGATATATCAATGAGCACAGAAATTATTGCCAATAATGATAATGCTCTCTATATAAAGACGTGTACGGAAAATGTAAAAAGTAAAACACCCAGCAAATTGTCACCTTTGAAATCCGTTCAGACTGTGTGTGACATTGATGGAAAATGCAGTTCACACGCCTTGTCACGTTTCGCAATTTCTCCTTTTGTCACTTAGAAAACGTATTTTCCTCCTTAACGCATGTTTTTTTTTCTGTCGCGTTTATTTGATTTCCGTATCTGTTTCTTTGTGACAGACTGCATAGGTTGAGTGAACCTAAGAGGTGAAAAAAAACGGTGAAAAAGAAAAAGGCAATTTTCATAGCAGAACAAACAAACAAGGACAGAATAAACTACTTACAGGTATTTCAATCTCTGGCGTTTACATTCCGACTGCCTTTGCTAAACAGATTCAGCTCAGATTCAACTGGCCTTCGATAGTTAACATGCATGCATAAAAAAAGCCAATCTTATGTTATTAAATCCAATCGATCCTTTTCTAAATGTGGAGGACTCTTAACGTAGCTACTACATTTTGTATACAGAGTTGCGTAAGGAAATGTTCAAATAGAATATAACTAAATACGAATTATGAATATATATTAATATTTATAAATATAGAACTTCATATAAGATATACATATAACATAACATATAAAGTCGCACAAGGATCGCACATCTGACGTGACCTTAAGATTTGTACAAAGCTGAGTTGGATCACGTGTAAAATCATTTGGACACGCCCATTGGGCCTGTCGCCTCTGCGCCCCTCGTTCTGATCAAGAATCTATGTCAAACATGTTTGCTTCAGTCTATAAAACTGATAAGATTTAGTAGCTAATTAAGCGTCCACCAAACTAATCAGACGAATTAGTTATTAATAGAGCTGTACGAGCCAGAAAGATCTTGAAGAACATAAAATTCCAATCAAAGTTCACATAGAAAGCTTCAATTGAGGCAACTTCCGTGTAGAAAGAAGGTTTTAGGTTAGGCATATTAAATAGGAACAAAACAAAACTGTGACACACATTTTTTGACCAGCCTACAAATTGTCGAAATCTATGTATGTGTGTACACATACATACATAAATATATATGTATGTATACCGAAAAATGTTCTAAACAGTCGAAAATAAGTAGAGGAACAAGCGAATGGAACGAAAATAAACAAATTCCATGACAATGACCTCCTAAACAGATAAATAAATGAGCAAACATTTTGAGCAAACCGCACAAATAGACAAAAACCTATATAGAACTACTTTTACTGATATAAATACGAGTGTTTAAATAATATAATATACATAAATATATATATATATATATATATGTATATGATAATCAAATAGACGCAAGTTCACTGCACGGAAATAACAAAAACAAAAGCGAAAACGTAGCGTAGCGAATAGAAAAGCAGAAGAGAAAACAAAAACATAATAATAATAATATTAAGAAAAAACAAACAAACAAACACACACACACACACATAAACAATTTGAAAACGTCATCGTTTTTTGTGGGGGCAGCAGCTGATTAATTAAAGTTTGACACGAGTGCAAGCGGGACAGCAATAGCGCGTGCTTGAGTGAGTGCGAGTGAGAGCGCATATCAAATAGATTTCTGATATGTGCTGCAGTTAAGCAAAATATAAAATAAAAAACAGAAAATCATAAAAAGGTGGCCACTTGTTGCACTGGCGTACAAATGAATTTGTCTCGCTGGGTTTCTGGTTTTGTATCTTCAATTTGAGAAACCTGCTGCCCACGAGTTTGCCGAAAAAGTTGCGAGCTTGAAATACATTTTATGGACATCATCGTTAAAGTAATCAACAGTAAGAGCAAGAATCATCAGCAGACGGCGGCGACGCAAAAAAAAATAAAAGTGAGTGAATGCTGTGCTCAACTAGCTGATACCCTGTAAGCAACCAGCTTACATTGAGGTAATCAACAGTAAGAGTCAAGCAGTCGGTACAACAAAAATACATGACTAGGTGCATTTGTCGATTGTGATCAACTGCCGATACCCTGTAAACAACTCCATGTGTGCATAAATCAAAGCAGGGCATGTTTCTAGATGCGAGAATCACGCAAAAAACTATTTTGATCGATTTTTAGGAAACGCGGTATCGATAATCATTCTTGATCTGACGAAGTTAGGTTACAAATTTAAGGTTTTTAGTTTCGATAGAGCTCGAGCTCAAAGACAAACAGACAATGCATAGAGACAGTATGCCCATTTTCAATGCATACAGGGTATGCAGAAGACAACAAAAAGTCTCTATATACAACTAACGAAGTAGGAAAAGCCTTCCGTCGCCTCTCACAGACATTTGCATAGAAACAGTATGCCCATTTTCAATGCATACAGGGTATACAGAAGAGAAGAAAAAAAAAAACAGCCCGCAATCGCAAGAGCCGAAAGCGAATAAAAGTTAAAAGACTTTAGCCAAATTCAAGGTCAACTTCGTTTCAATAAATTGCAAATGAAATGGTGGCTGGCTGGCCAGGCTGAAGGGGCCTGAAGGGGGCCTAAATGCTGCCTGAAAGGGGGGCTGAAGGGTATGCGAGAGCCAGCAACTGCATGACGCAAATGATGCCAAAGTCAGCGGCTTACCTGTAACTGAAGCTGAAGTTCTCTGCATCTGTATCTGTATCTGTATCTGAAGCCGAAACTGAATCTGTATCTGAAGCTGGGCAGCGAGCTGCTCAATTTGAGCTCCACGATTTTCAAGCGAATTTTTGGCGTGTTAATAAAGATTGTCGAAAATTTAAAGAATGGCTTTGATAAAATTAAAAAACAACAATATTAAGACAGCAGCACAAAAGAAGAACAACTGGTATAATAAATGCCCCTCCTCGACGATTCGGGCTGCATATAAAAAATAAAAAATATTCATTAACAATGCAATTTTATATTGTTTACCCAAACGAGTAAAAGTTGAGGTTTTTGTTGATTTGTCAAACAATCTTTAAGAACTAAATGTGATAAACTATAATGAATGTTTTAACTTCTACATTTATTCTATTGATCGAAGAGAATATATTTAAATACAATTTTCCCGACCGATCTCCGACCTCATAACTATTAATATATATATATATATATAATCTTGATCAGCATCAATTTCCGTCAATCTGGCCATGTCCGCCTCTCTGTCCGTTTGTATGAACGCGTCTATCTTAGAACCTGGAAGAGCTAGAGAAATTTTAAACGAATCGATAATTTGCCCCGTTCCCAAGCAATCGATAAATATCGATATCCTCTTTTTCGAGAGAATCCCAAATTCGACATGTAACTTCAATGATAGTCTATACAGATCAGATTTATTATTTTATAGATATCGCTGCTCCCGTCAAATGTTGGTAGAGAAAGATTCAGGGTATCCCCAGTCGGGCACTCCCGACTACAGCGCTCTTGTTTCTAATAAAAGTTGCAGCATCGGGTAATGAGAAATGACAATTTCTTTTTAATGATAATTAACGTTGGATTATTGATGGATTACTAATAAAAGCGATATATTGTGATTAATTGTGGAGTGCATTAGCCAAACCTACTCGCATTCCAATTAAGTAAGCTGAACATTTGCAATATAATTTGCTTTGTAATTTACATTTATAATTTGTTTATGCATTATTAGCTTAGTCACCTCTGCCAGCCTCTTTAATCGTGCCTCTTGCGACGCCAACAATATTGGCAAAACCAAAAATAAAACTAGTAAGAGGTTCTAGTCGGGAGCTCCCGACTAGGGGATACCCTGAACCCTCTTCTTCCAACACCAAATGCAAATATATACTATTCTAGAGGCTACATGTCAAGTTTGGTGACTCTAGCTCTTATTATTTACAAAAATTGCTTAAAAAACAGGATATCGATATAGATTTTTATCGATTATCGGAAACAAACTCGATCTGCGCAGGCACTAGGAGCACCTACATCTAAAATTTCAAGTCTCTAGCTCTTATAGGTTCTGAGATCCTTGCGTTCATACATACGGACGGACGGACGGACAGACAGACGGACATGGCTAGATCGACTCGGCTATTAATGCTGATCAAGAATATATATACTTTATGGGGTCGGAGATGCTTCCTTCTGCCTGTTACATACATTTGCATTTTGCACAAAAACATAATACCCCTTTTACCCATTTTTAATGGGTTCAGGGTATAAAAAACGCCCTTATATTGTATATTGTGGATGCGTTTTAAGCATTTATCGAACTCTGCGCTTAATTTGTTTATTTTACCTGTTAACCAATTTATTTCGGATAAATTGTTTATATGTCGTTGGCTTATACACAATTCTGTGGTTCGATCTGGTCTGGTTTCTGCTGCTGCTGTTGTGTGTATGAACGTTTTTTGAAATGAGCTTCGTGTTTTACAAGTTCAATCAACTTTGCAGCGACGCCAAAAGCAACCACAATTGATTAATTTATAAATTATTTATTGAAAACTTTCTGTGTATTGGCTTGTCAAAGTATGCGAAAGACAAAAACGATAAATCGATATTTATGGAAAGGTTTGCTTTAAACAAGAATTATGGCCTAAAAAACGTAATATGTTAATTAATCAAAGGATAATTTAAACAATTATATATGTATATACACTAAAGCAGACGAAGTGCGAAGACTTGCAAATGCGTCTGCTCAAATTGCGATGCATATGTGTGTTTGTGTGTGTGTGTGAGAGTGTGTGTTTATGCATTTGTATATTGACTGTAGCTATAGAAAACCTAAACATTTGCACTTCGTCTACTTGTTAGAAACTAAGCATGAACAAGGCTGGCAACAAGCGGGGCTAGAGTGAAGGGAGGGCTGGCAGGGGATGGAGGGGCGGAGGGGCGGAGGAGCGGCAGCGGCTGGCAGCTGCATGGTTTATCGCAGCAGCCAAGCTCCTCCAATATGCACTCGAATGCCCTTCATGCCCGTCTCCCAGCCCGCCGCAGCTCGCCTCTTCTCGCTTGAACTGTGTCAATGGCCTTGAAATTGTTTTTGCGCCATGCGCTGCTTAGTTGATGTTCTTGTTTTTATTTTTTATACAGTTGTTGTTTTTTTTTTTATAGTTGATGTTGTTGTTGTTTCTGTTGCTCCAACAACGAGATTAGTGGAAATAGCGCGCACTCAGCGCGCGCGCTTTGTAAGTCGCCCATAAGGAAATGCAATTCCATCTGACCCAATAAATTAGAAGCGCCGCGGTACCACGGTGCGTATGATTAACTAATCATACGCACCGTGCAACCATTCCCATTTTCGTGTGCATGTCGAGTGGCCATTCGATATTTTCTGGCCACCACCAGCTGCAGGAAGCGCCACAGCCAGCATTTTGTGGTTTTTTCATCAATGTCATCGTGAATCTGTAGCGGGCATAGAAAACAAAAAAACAACAACAAAACAACAAAAATAAAATATCACTGCACGACAAGGTCAAAGTCGACGACAACCGCACGAATAAAGCGGCTGCTCGAATGTTGAGCGCGTTTTTTTTTTTCTACCCCTTTTTTTGTTGTTTTTAATTTTTTTTTTCTGCTGCTGTTGTCAGTTTACAGCCAATGCACAGATGTTGCTAATGATAATGATTGTCAGCACTAGATGAGTATACAGACTAATAAGTAATTTGTCCGTTCTCGAAAATATTAAATATGAAATTAGTATTTTTTGGATGTAGCAAAAGCTCAATTGAAAATGATGTAAAAACACAGACAGACAAGCAGAGATTAAAAACTCGTGATAAAACAAATGCTGCATTAAATATAATCTATAGAAATGTAAGACTGTCAACAACTTTTATTAGATTGATGAATAGAAAAATATAAACAATTTTAGATTCTAAAAAGCCAGCTTTTATTGGACACCACATAAACATTTTCCCAAAGATCCTTATCAGATTTATAAATTTCTATTTTAAATGTCAATTTGAATGTAATGAATGTGAACGTTATGTTATACAGCAATAAGAGAACAAGCAACCCAAGACAATATGTCCGAACGATATTGATACTTCAAACAAATAAGAAACAAATTCAATTCTTCTATGTTATCCACACAAAACGGACAAAAGTTAAAAAATAAAGCCAACGGCTACCTATATTTTTCAATATATTATTTTTGATATTATTACGATGCCTCAATATGAATATTTTATACAATTCTTATGTAAACTTTGTCTTGTTTCTATATAACTCCAGAACTCAAATATCGCTCACTTACCAATCGATATCTTATGTTATCGGAAAATACAACCATGCAAGGCATTCACAGCTAGTAAATATCTCAAGCAATTACATTCGAAACTTTTCCATTTACATCTACATTCCAGTTACAATTAAATAGTATCATAAAACACAAAAGGCAATACTTAATAATATAAATGCTTGCCATAAAATCATATCTACATATTGTTACTATTGATATACATATAAAAAGTAGAGGTAGGTCGATGTTCATATTTCCTGTGAGATTGTCATAATCTTTCCCAAAAACTAAAAAGATTACATTTTCGGGAAGTAGTTCCTACGAGAACTATATAACATAGCAATGCAAACCAAAAAACTATACTGTGCTGATGATAGAATCGTGTTTAAATTACACAAATTTGCAATGGAGTTTGACAAAATTCGATAAGTTTCCCAACAAAACCTTAGCCGTTGCTTCTTGTATGTGTATCATCTGATAAAACAAATTAAGCAAATAGATTTCTTAAAAATGCTCGCGGAGCAGAGGGACTTAACGCTAATCAGTATGTGCACTCATTAAGGTATTAACTGCTTTGGCAATAAGTCCTTAAGCCCGCCAGCCAGCTGCGAGCGTTGAAAGCGTTAAGGTCAATGTAAATCCCCCATTAAAGAGAAAAAAAAACTTTGAAAGTGCTGCAGCGAACGCAGAGAACAGCTCAGGGCTCTCAAGTCTGAGACAGAGCTGCTGTTAAACCTTTGAACCCAACACAGTGCGGCACGAGTACTTACTAAAAACAAGTGCAACAACACAGGTCACAAAATTAAGAGATTAATCCGCGACAAGCAAATGCGAAAACCCAACAATAAACAACTCCAGATGCGGACAAGAGAATGTTGATTAAAAAAAATCAAATTTATATTATTACAGTCTTTTTTTTTTTTTTTGGGCTCGCAAGCAATAAGGCCTTTTAATTTATGGAAGGCAAAACTTGAACTTCAGCCTGTCAACACCTCGAAGTGCTGCTGCTGCTGCTGTTGCTGCTGCTGCCTTCAAGATTTGTGCGATAGCCGAGACGTTAACATCGACAACGTTGCCTGCTGCTAATTACCAGCATCAATTACGTTACTCATACGCAACGTTGACACGTTGCCGCTGTCGCTGCTCTCACTGCTGCTGCTGCTGCTGGTTGGCCTTACGTCAGATTGAGAAAAACTAATGTGCAGTGCGACATTGCCAGAAAATGCAGTTTCACTTGATGCTGCCAACTAAAGATTCATTAAGAAACAAAGTTGCTCAGCTAAAAGCAGCGCCCGATTTCCAGTTCACCATGGAAACAAAACGGAACGATGCAGTCTGTCTGTTAGCAATTGCCACCCGGCTGTATGCGGCGGCTTGTTTGTGCATTATGTCATTTAACAGCGCTCGCATTAACCAAAACTTAGTCATATCACTCGTCAACATAAGTTTTATCCTCCAGCTACATAGTTATAGGCAGGACAGATTCAGTTCTCGGTTCACATAAACTTCTTGCCCTTGGGTTCATAAGCATAGGTTTCGGCTTATACTTTCAAAAATGTAGTAAAATATATCCCTTTCTTTTAAATACTGTTCATATATCTCTCCAAATCAGCAACTATTAAATAATGGTTAGATAAAACCCAAGGCTTTGGTTCCAAGTCTGCCTCAAATATGTTTCTTATTTTAAACCATTCTTTTTACATAAAAAGTAAATGTTTATTTCATTTATATGTCATTAATATAGAGTCCCCTTCGAATATATTTTAATTTTGACCCCTTCTTTTTCCAGAAAAAGTAAATATATAACTAATTGAAAGATTTAATTTATGTATTTAACATCATATATTTGCTTAACAGTCGCGCATTCCTCTTTTCTAAACTATATAGACAACATTTTAATTGCCCCATGAAAATAACTTACAAAACCAAACCCGTTGCGCAACATTTGTGGCAAGGCGGCAATCAGATTTGGTGACGATGTCGACTTTGTCGACGTTGTCGATGATGACGCCGCCAGCCTTGACCCGGTTCTAACAGCCACCGAATGGCGCTGACTTAACTTGGCTTTCGTGGTGCACAGCCCGATGGCCGACTTCTAACCTCCAGTTTAAGACGCCTTGACTTGTGAACCGTCGCCCGGTGGCAACTATCTCAAGTCGCAGACAGATTTCAATTAGCGTTTCCGCACGTTCGCCTATTTAGTGTTTTGTCATTGTGGATTTAACTTTCATTTGTTGCCCGCCTCCGTTCTCGCTGCCCGCCAGTTGAGCGCCTAATTAAAAGCGCATCTCGCGTCAAGTATTGTATTCGTATTCTGTCTCTCTCTCTTTTCTCTCTCTCTCTCTATTGGCCAGCCTGTCTGTGTGTCTTAACACTTTAAGCTCCAGCAGCGACGCCGACCAAGCAGTTGCCAGTTAGCGGCTATGGCAGATCCTGGCCCAAAAGTTTTCAATTATCAAATTTTCTCATTTGCATTTCAAATGAATTTGGCGCTACTTGAGCTTCACTTGTGCGTTGTCTAAGTGCTTCCCATTAACATTTTGGCTTGGAAATCATCCTGTCTACTAAATATGAAAAATCACTTTTCAAATGGTTCATTCGTTTGTCCAGCAATTAGTTCAACGCGATTTATATCCTTTACTTGAGCTTGAAGAATTAAAATCAAAAATTTAAAGGTTGCAAACATTTTTATTATTGATATGCGAAGAGTAAGCAATGCTGTGCTACGAGTTTTCCAGGAAAGCTGCTTTCCCAATCGTTTAACAAAAATCCAAACCCAGCAAAACAACACCAAATTCCAGCACGAAACGCCTTCCTCAACAACAACTCACTTTTCAAAACAATGTTAAAGCATCGAAGAAAAAAGTACAGAAATCAAAACTTCTTAAATTTCAAACAAACCGCAAATATATATATGTACGTATGTATATACATATATTTCATAGAATTTTGCGCACTCTTTTTCATCAAATTAGTTTAGGTCCCAGCAGTCGTTGCGTCAGGAAAAAATCTTGAAAATCACCTAAGGGGCTCAAGACGTCTTAGCTTTGTAACGTGATGTGCGTGAGAAAAGAATAAATGGCGTTTGGGGGCATAGCCTAGTCCCAAGGAGGAGATGCCAACAGCAAAATATTGGCAAAGTTGGCGCCCCCCAAAAAAACAAAAAATAGAAAAAATAGAATGCTCTTCGTGTGCTTATCCAGCTGCGAGATACCCTTTACTCAAGCTTGAAACACAGCTCTTTTGCTAAAAATGGGCTCTAGCTCTCTTCTTAGAAAGACGTAACACATTTCTTGCCCAAATTATTTCGCCTTCTTATGCAGGGTATCCAGTCAGTCGTTCAGCTTTAATATATATTACAAGTGCTGTCCAACAAATCAGTGATAAACAACAAAACCAGCTTCATATATGCCATCATCAGTCTGAATGGCAACAATAGTTGAGTATTGCCCATATTAACACCTAACCTGCACCTGGTGTTCCAGGTGGTACGAGTCGAAGGAGCGTGCGTTCGTGCGTGAGCACTCACGCGTGTCATTTGACAACGTGTTTATGCTGGAAGCTCAATTTCGCATTGACAGCATCTTCAATGGTGCAAACGAATGTGTGGCCAGGAAGGCGGAGGGCTGGCACATAGAAAGTGGCAGCAGCAACAAGAAAAGCGCCTAACAAGCACTTTAAGCTGGCGCCCGTGACAAGCTATTCCAAGTGCTTCATTCATGCAGCCAGCCCGACAGGCCCTGTCCTGCGTCCTTCTAGGGAGCAGCCCTCGCTTGTGCTCATCCTCAACCCAACAGTCAGCCATCATCAACAGCAGCATTGATGTTGTCATTATACTCATCGACATCCTTGTCATTACGCGGCACATACGAAAAGAGCACGAAAACACTTGTCATTAACACAATCACACACTCAAATACACACACACACACACACACACACACTCGCACACACAGACATTCACCTCACCAAGCAATGGCGCCAAAAGAACTTTTAATACTTTTTTCTTTTGCTGTTAAATACAGCCCTTACACAAAATACTTGAACTAGTTGAAAGTGTTTGCAGCACATGAAAAGAGTTATTTGTGATCCTAGGCTGAGTGGTTGTGTGGACTTAAAAGCATGAGAATCGCAAAGAAAGGCGATGTTTAATAATTATCCAGATAAAATGTATACATGAAATCTCTGTAACATATTTTTATTCAAGCCCTAGCCAATATGTGCTTAAATTTTGAGAGGTATAAAAGCACCCTGTTTGCAGCTTTTTTCTCGTTTCTATATTCATTGATTGTTCATTTTTATCGACAAGTTCTCAATTGCACAAGCTGACCACAATAAATCAAATATTCAACTGCTTTGTCAAACAAGCAGGTAAAAGAAAAACAACAGGAGGACCAGAAAAAAAAGAAGAATACAATTGTGGGATATATCACAGGGGTAAAAACTGGCAGCCATACAATGATAGAAATAGGATATATGTAAGCCATTTATTTTTTAAAGCATGCATTGAACTACATTTTGTACATTTTTCTATTCTTGTTGTTGTTGCCATTGCCGCCTTTGGCACATTCGTAACGTATACGCAGCGTATTGCAGATGTTCGCCACAGCTGGAACAGTCGGACCGACATCAAATATCAAATAATTGTTTGCCATTTAGCAGTGTACATTTTGAATCGTTGCCAAAAAAAGAAGAAAGGCAAAAAACAAAACAGAAGAATATGCATTGGCCATTTGTTTACATCGCCAGGCATGAGAGGGGCTTGCAATGGCTGGGGCGAAAATCCGAAAGACATATGTCTGCACAGAAGTGTGTGCATATCAAGTACATTTCTAAATAGACAAGAAATAAGCAAGGCCATAAAATACCCTGGTAAGAACAAAGGCGTAAAAGTTTTCAACTGAACTAACTTTTGTATTAACAGAACTTTAAGAAACTCGAGTTGCGAGGAGAAGTTGAGATAATGTCTTGTGATACTTTCTTGATTAAAGTAAATATATCTTATTTATTCGTGTCTATATTTTGTTGCATGAAACTCTAATGAGAAACAAGCATAATAATGTTCAAAGTATATTTGGGCTCTACTTCAAATTAAGGTTTAAAATCTAAGTTACTTTTATGCTCTCCTGTTGTTATTAACCTTCAAAAGAATCCTTTCATGATGTGTTTTATTGAGCTTGTCGGAAACACTCGGCCATAGTTTGGCCTTGTTTGCAGGGTAAAGCAAAATTGCGAGTAAAATAAATGAATGTTACAATCAAAAGAACAAAAGAGCTCGGCATGTGGCAGACGAAATGCAAGCTGCAAATCATTTGTTATAGTTTCGTAAAAGTCCAACAAAATCCATGCCGCTGCGATTCTCGGCGCTGTCTCCAAGTCTTAACAATCACCATTAAGCACTGATATGTATTTCCAAATTAATAAACTGAGCACAAGTCTTATAAATAGGGCAGCTGTCGCCCAGACGGCTTCATGGCCAATAACATCGTCATTCCGATCTGTCAGCAACTCATGCAGTTTATAGCAGCCATCATTTAAATGATTGATGCGACAATGTCGTTTACGACCAGCCTTTTAACACAGGTGAGTCCCGAACTTGCAATTGTTATTGGGTGGCTAGAAATGGGTGCCCAGTTGTAGAGGCAATTTACACGCAATTTTCACGTCCGAAAGAAGTGCGACGACAGCCCCATTGCAGCAAATGTTACTCTGGGGAAAATTAAAATTTTCTACGCAATTTGGTTGGCGCACGGGGCGCTAATCGGCTTGGCAATATCCGAGCTTAAAAGGTCCAGCACTGTTAAGTGTGCATGGGCTTTACAGCTGTTAAGTAAATGTTAACAGCATGGCATGAGCAGAGCAGCCTGCGCTTAAGCCAATCGAAGAGCATAGCAGGCAAAGAGAGAGCCATGGCGGCTGCTGTTAACTTCCGCTCTCTTAACAAGCACTCAGACTCTGTAAACATTTCGGCTAAGCTGAGCTAGCAACAAACTAAGCAGTTCTTTTACAATTTTCAAATGCTGTTCTATTCGCACGCACAACCCTAAGCTACCCCATGGGCGCAACACTAAGGGCGGCAAATTGACTCATCTGGCAGTTACATTAAATGTTCGTTGGCCTTTTTTGGTAGTAAAAACGTGGCCAATGCCAGGGAAAATTTAACAATGCGGCAAAATAAAAATAAAAGCCAAACAAATTGTGCATGAAATGATGCCCAGGCCTTTGGGTCAGGCATCCATTGCAGCCTCAACTTTGGGGATATGTAAAATATATTTCCGTCATTTGAAATTTGCACAAATGAAAATTGTGACAGAAAATTGAATTACCCAAAGCAAGACCAGCGATAACAACAATAACAACAACAACAACAATGGTGACGACTACCGCAGTGAAAACAAAACAATAAAAGCTATCACAAAAAGAAGAAACGAGAAGAAAAGTTGAAAGTGTGCCCCTGAAACAAATATGTTGACAAGGCCGGTAAAGAAAAAGCGCCTGCAAAGTCAAATGAAAATCATCGGGCCCAGAGGGCAGCTTCATCCAGCTGCTTCCGCTGCTTGCCCCACTCCTACACGGTCTTGCCGCTTGTTGCCACATTAGCCACGCCACGCTGTGTCCCCTAATGAGCATGCCAGACATATGCCATGGGCCATGTCCTACCTACATAATCCACCTCCGCCTTCGAGTCCCACGCCCCTCGTTTGTCGTCTGTCCTCTATCGTCGCGAAGATCTTCCGACTGAAGTCAAATTGGTATATTCTTGAAAAAAGCAGCAAGCGTACTTTCTTGGCTTGGTTGGGGTTCATGGGGCTGTGGCGACCCACAGCATATGCTAGTGTCTGCTGGCCCCAACAGTTGCTTTTGCCATACGAAAGTGTTTTTATTGCTGGATTCCATGCGTGGAACTAACCATAAGAACGCGATTTTTAGGATGCGACAGATGGTCAGCTTTTGTTGCGTTTACCCCTTGCGTTGCGAAGGCACCAGAAAAACATTTAGACATGTACGCATTTCTGCATACATATATGCATGAACGAAAAGTACAAAGTATGTTTCAATTTAAGCAAGGAATACAAATTCAAATAAATTGGTTTTTATGTAAACAATCATTTTTGTAATCAATATACAGTCAACTGTAAAGTTTACATAAAAATATATGTAATGCAATAATAATTATATGATTATTCTGTTATTAATGTTACTTATATAGTCTGCAGATTGAGATAAATCAGACTAAAAAGTTCACAGCCTAATTTCACTTACTCTGAATATTTGTGGACTTGGCAGGTAGAAGGTTGCCTTTTTTATTAGCGGCAGTTTCCATAACCATATTTTAAGTCAATTCGTATATGGAAATAGTTTTCCATACAATAGTCTTCTTCATTTTATATTAATTTATTTATTTATTATTTTTCGCTTCAATGAGTGCAGTTTTAAGAGTAACCAGATTATGTGCTAACATAAACTGTCGAGCACTGTTGGTAAATTGGGCAACTTTTCAACACTGACTACAGAATTTACAGTCGAATAATTTCGCTGCACCACTTTTACAGGCAACAGCAATTATAAACGTTGCTCTGGCATTTTGAAGTTGCATTAAACATAATTTATTTGGCCAAAAATGTTTTCCGCTTTGTGTAGCAAACTGTTTCACTTGTTGATGTGAATGCACATTACGTATACGCAATGCAAATTTTTGTATTTCACATAATTCGAATTTACATACATATGTACATACATACATGCTGCATGCAGCGCCGGCCAAAATGCTGCGAAACACAAAAAGAACATACAAAACAAAAAAATAGAGAAAAATCCAGAAAAAAAAGAAATAAAAACAAACTTTGCGCGGCACATTTTTCACGCGCTGGGTTCCCATTTCAAGTATACGTATTTCAAAAGATGTCTAAACAAAATGCTGAAGAGATTTCTGCTTTGGCTAGGATGCATGTCGAGACTTTATGTTTGTGTTTAGATGCTGACGTCAGCGAGGCGCACATGAGCTATGTGAGAACGTCAGTCCGTCAGTCAGTCAGTCAGTCAGCCAGAGAGTTGGTGAGTCAGTGCGTCAGCTTTATCAAAAGTTTCTTTGTGCTGGACTGCAACGAGCTAGTTGCGAACTTGCCGGCTGCTTGGCTGCTGTTGCAGTTTTGCTTGATTTGCACCAAATTAAGTTGGCCCCCATCCGGGCAGTAGACCATGCCCAATAGCCCAGCCCCAGATCCGTGCCGTGCCGCGCCGTGGCCGTCGTCGTCGTCGTCGTCGTCGTCGACAGGCTGGCGGACGACCTGCGCCAGTGGCTGCTGCCCAAAAATGCAATAAAATTAAATGCTTTTATGTAAAAACTTTATGACTTTGTGTTTATGCTCGCTACACGCTCGACGCCCCGACGCTGTCTGCTCCGCAGCCTTCACCCCACGGCGCGCCACGCCATGCCACGCCTATGCGATGTCTTCTTCTTGGTTGGACTTTAGCTTGGCCTGCTTTAGTTTTTGTGGCCGGACAGTTGTTGTTGTTGTTGTTGTTATATTGTTACTGCCGCCTCGCATGTGTTGACAGTAATTAATTTAACTGGCGTAAATGAAATTTATATGGCCAACAACACATTGCCTCGCACTTTGTCGTTGCAATTTGTCCAAATGTTGCACAGTTGCGCTGCCCGTTAAATTCCTCTAAATTGCTGCTGCTGCAGCGCTAAGTGGCCAAAGTAGCTGACAGGCCTGACGGCAATAGAGTATAAACAAACTGCACTTTTATCGTTGATTGCAGACTTTCCCTTAACTAGTCTTACATATCTCAGTTAAAACTTAGCAGCTGAAGAAGCAAAAATCGTTTGCCCAAAAATAAAAACATACATTTCCCACTTCAATTCTAGCTGCCTTGTTGTTTCCGGCTGTAGATCTCTTTGCTTGTTCGTTTTAGAAGGTTAAAGGTAATCGTAAATGGCCCTTATTTCTTTATCTTCCCTATTCATTGGAAGATTAAGAACAAATCGCATCTTATACTAGTTCAGCTTTCTCTTAGCTTTGCATCTTTTCATATCAATTTTCCGTAAATATAAAATACGGTTGCTTTTACTTTCTATGCCCCTTTTGGCACGTTTAACCTTCAGCAGAGACATGGCAAGTACGACATAAAAACAATGAAGAAAGCTCTAGAAGAGAGTGCTAGACTTCAAGCTGCCCTCTACCAAAGAATATACAATAATATTCCATCCAATCCTTTTCTATCCCATAACATATTACTTATTTACAGGGTATAATTAAACATACATGCATAATTTTGCCTTTGATGGACTACGTCTACGTCTACTTGATTTGGGTCCTCCTTTGACCTATAAAAGGTAAGTTTACATACTTAAGAACTTCTCTTCTGTTAAGAAGCAACGAAAAAAAATGGCAATTAGCTTATAATATCGTTGAGAAACTTTCGCAAAACAGTCGTAAAAGTGCTGTGAAAAAGCGTCTCAAGCAAATGAAGCTGAAAAGTGCAATAATTTTTGGTCTTTTTATCTGGCAAAGTTAGCAAGCAGCATCAACATGCAAAATCAACAACAGTAATTATAATTTGTTCGCAATAACAAAAATACTTAATTACTTAACTGTCAAAATATGCTGCAGACAGCGCAACTTGCCGCAGAACTTTTCAATTTCGTTGAAGTAAGAAAAGTACAATTTAAATGGGCATGCTTATAGACAGACGATTATTATGCTTAAAGCTTTTAATTCTAATATGGTTATGGATCAAATTCTTAGGTTGACAATAATTTTGTCGATTAGAAATAAATAGATATAAGATACCTATTGATGAAAGTTAATAAGTATCTCAGTACACAATTTGATAATGTATTCTAATCTGACTAGTGTTGAAAAGGAACGTAAACTAAGCCTGCAATTTAAGAAAGAATATTTCAGTATTTAATTTTTGCTTCTATGTCAGTTTTCAGCATATTTTTGATCCATTTGGATAATTGCACGAATATGCTGTAGATCTTATATCAGACTCAAAAATACATAAACATCGCATTTCAATTCCCTATTCTTTAACAGATCCTTGAGATTGATAAGTTAATTGCCTTATTTCTCTTACAATCCTAACAACCCAAGCCCAATTTTGCTATTTTTCAACACTGCAATGATTAAATCATTAACATAGCAATATCAATTTGTGTATAAATTGGCAATAAAATTGACTTTGATCATTAAAAATCAATCTAAAAATAACCTGTAAAATGTAGAGCACCTGGTTACCCCGATTATGTACTAAATTTATCAATATGCAAGTAACTTTTGATCTGGACTTGCCAAAGTCTGCTTATCAGAAGCACCCTCACTCAAAAGCCTATAGATAATCTACTAGAATCAAAAGAAGGAAAAAACCGGACCGATTTTTCAAATATACACTCGGTGGCACGCACAAAGATATGCACCGAAGCTGTCAACGTCAGCGGCATGGGGCATTAAATCATTTAAACTGAAAAGGACAGGGCCAGAGGGCAACGAGTGCCACGACTCGTTGCGATAGGTTCACACAACACACTTCCGCTGCCATAGAACAGCAACAACAACAACAACAACGACAACGACAAATGGCAGCCCGTGTTGCCAACAAGCAAACAGAAAGTTTACGCTTCATAGCACAAATTGAATAAATCATCAAACGTCGAGCGGCTGCGATTTTCAAATGTGGGCGGGACGGTGCCGCATGTAGAAAGGTTACGTGCATAATTGTTGCGCGAAATTGCCTAAAAAAGCGTCGATAAAAATATGACAAAAGAAAAAGTACATCAAAAAATATTCTAAGCTAATTAGTTAAGTTTCCTCCAGTTAGGAGCGACGTTAGACTGATTCGTTCAGCAACACTTACCCAAGCTATCAGGGTCAGGGTATTCCCATTAATAGATATTGTTTATTTTTATTCATATTTAACAGGAATTGTAGTATGTTTGTCAGGGAAGTATTATGCAAAGTGTTTGAGGCATAACATATTAATAATATAAGCCAATTTACAAGGCATTAATATATTTATAAGCGAATGTTCATTTTAAACGAGTAGTGCTGCCAATCTGCTGAAAAAATTGCTGTATTGACAAGAAGTGCTGCCAATCTGCTAAAAAACATGTCTGCATTGACAAGAAGAGCCCAATTAGGAAATGAACAAGCTAGCGTATGGTAAAGAGAAAGCCAGTATGCGTGTCTATAAACTTGTAAAGCATAACTAATTTGTCGAGAAAAATTGACACATTTTGAAATTGTTCAACACTGGAAATTTGGGAAACAAATTTGAAATACAAAGTACCAAAAGTTAAACATATAAATATGCATTTTTTCGTCATAAAATCATATTAATCATTTTATTAATTTTCACTTTGCCAAATTTAGTTGTTTTTAACATTTGGCTTAATCGTTTTTCATATATACACACAATACTGCAAACCAGAAACTAATTTATTTAAAACCCTCAAATGAATTACTTAAATTTGCCCACAACTGTTTCCGTTTGTGAACTTCAACTGTGCGCAGTTCAGTATGAAAGAAAAGCCACTCGGCTAAGATGTGTTCTATCAGATTTTTACTCGCATTGCTGCTGGTGATGGCTGTTATCCAAAAAAGAGAACAAGTTCAAAGATCGTTTGAGAAATTGAGAAATCCACTTTTAGTGATGATGTGCCCCCCAATGCCTATGATGCAGAATGTTTTAAAGAATAAGGTTTGTTTATTTACAATTGAACAGATACATTTGCCATAATATTCACGTCCAATAGCTGTTGGGCTTCTGGTTCGCCTATGCAACGACACCGCTGTTCTTTGAACAATATCAGCGACGATGCGTCTCCCACAATGTCAAGGACAGCGGTGAGTATATGCGATTCTAATGAGTTTGAGCAATCTTTCATCAGCTAATGACCATTGTCGGCACAGACTTCTTTAAAACCAGCATACTTTATGCCAACTATCGCGGATTGGCAATTACATATCGGTGTACATTTAGTGCAAGAGTGCGAAGGTTTCAATGTGAGTAAAAAGAATAATAATAACAATAATAATAATAATAATAATAATGGATGATTCTAATACTAATGATAATAAAAATAACAATGATAATAATAATAATGGATGATTCTAATACTAATGATAACAAAAATAACAATGTATTATCATTAATACTATCGATAATAATTTTTATTATTATTAATAGTTTTATAAAAAAAAGGCATAAAAGTTAAAAAAAAAAATATAAAAAATTGAAAATAATAGTAAAAGCAATATCAACAATAATAATAACAATAACAATTACAATGATACTAACAATAATGAAAAAAAATAATACCAATAATAATGATAATTATAATACCAACAATAATGATAATATATTAATAATCAAAACAAAGACAAAAATGATAACAATGCAATTATTATTATTATTAGACCAATGGCACATTCAAAAAATTTGCAATCTAATGAAATCTCATTTCCAGTGACTCTTCGGCTGCTAACCCGCACTCGCACCCCAATGCCTGAAACCATATATGAAGCGCTAGCATTTTTGAACAATGTTAACTTTCCCGTTGCTGCATTAGTATGGCTTAAGACCGAAGCATTCTGCTTTGAATTATATGAGCTGAAGTTCGAGACACAAATGCGACCGATAAATTATCAAGCGCCCTTCAATCAGCCCGGCGAATTGGGATGACGCCGCGCAGCGTAAAAATTAATTGCATAAATCTTCAATTATTGTAACATAATTTGTGATCTACAAATGTTATCGATCAATCACTGATTAAACTGAGGAAATCGTATAATGGCAGGACCCCAACTTAATTAGCATTGTTGACCACCGAAATCAATTACGCCTCGACCGTATCGGCCAATAATGTGTTCACGATGATTTCATGTGCTTCGAGCACATATGTTGGCCAGGATACTGGGCCGACATCCTCCATGGCCATGACAAGGGCGCATTAATGAATGATGCCATGGCCTCCTCTGTTCGCCTCCCGCCCACGAGCCTCCGCTCAATTTATATATATATTTGTATATATGTTTGCAACCTCCCGAAAACTTTCCATGAGCCCAAAATTATCTTTAGTTTGTTTTTTTTTTTTTGGGGTTTTTTTTTTTGTGGCTGTTTGTTTGGCTTCCTTTGCCCAAATTGCTTGGCCGCACAAATTGGCTTTAGCCTCAGGGCCCGGCAATAAAATCAAACTCACGCAGGCGTATGCGTAACGCACAATTATCCCTCATTGAGTGGGCGTGTCTGCACTCGAAGGGATAACATTCGGTCGGGTCCTGTAATAATTGTCATTGTCAAGCGGATTCCGAGCGGACAATTTCGCTGCCAGCCAACAACATTATGTGCTGTACTTCTAAAGCAATTTGCTTTCAATTGTGTCCAAATGTCATGCAAGCTGTGGGCATCAGTTTAATTGACCTCAGGTGGACCTTTAAAGCCTTAGCAAATAAGTGAAGGTGCTTGAGGCAATTGATAATTTTATCATTTTTTAAGCAGCACTTGATCAGCGTTTGCTGCTTAGATCTTAGCTCTCATGTGGGGGGACTTAAGAGATCGGATATGG
This sequence comes from Drosophila ezoana, assembly GCA_035045725.1. Lineage (NCBI taxonomy): Eukaryota > Metazoa > Arthropoda > Insecta > Diptera > Drosophilidae > Drosophila > Drosophila ezoana. Next base: position 9,391,797 of record JAWNOU010000092.1, read on the forward strand.
GGATTAACTTATAATCATTTATTAATAAGACTCCCTGGTATATATATTCCGTTAAGTCTGATGTCGGTGTTTATCAATGTTTATGTTTCTGCTAGAAACCTATATATTGACAACGTCTAAATTGGCAGATTCCCAGCATTATATCAGCTGCAAAAGAGAGGTGAGTTCTTGTCTACAAATTGTTTGCTAATAGATATATCTTGGTCTTAAGCACACATAATCCTAGCATCAATATGCTTCTAGCATTTGGGCAACAGCTGATCAGAATTTTATCATATAGCCAAAGCGAAATTCCTTCAAACTTAAAACAACAAAAATTCAAAATATCTCAATTAATCTCTCATGGAAACAATTGCTATATATCTCTCTTTAATTACAGTATGCTTCGGACTTGGTTTTCCACGTTGAATCTCATATCTTACTGCTTTCCGATTTTAAGAACCAAAATCATGCATACCAGTGGAAACTCTAGAAATATATGAAAATGGTTTAAATTTGCAAAGCTTAGCTTAATTTTTCATATAAAATAAGTGCTAATTTTTTGGTGCAGCTTACGCTCTTCCATGTAAATTCTGAGTACCACATTTAACCACAAGTCAACGCAACAACATTTTAGACTCAGATTATATTTGTTATTGCTATTGCTGTTATTATTGTTGTTGCTGTTATTATTGTTGTTGCTGTTATTATTGTTGTTGCTGTTATTATTGTTGTTGTTGTTGTTGTTGTTGCTGCTGCTCTTCGCATCGGCCTGTTGCCATTCAATTTGATCTGTTTGTTTCATTTTGTTGTCGTTGTTGTTGCTGCTAATGCGCCTGGCTCGCCATTGTAACAATTTTATGGTTAGTACGTTTTATTTCAAACGATTTACTTTTTAACCAGTATGCGCGCTCTAGACCAATGTACTCGACTAGACAATACCCTAGCAAGCAGTTTGAGGCCGCCCAACACGCACATCTAATATGATTGCAAGTTACATTCCATTGATTTCTTAAGATTAATAAAAGTAACTACAATAATATTTTTAAATCTTTTCACTTTGTATGTGACCGAAAACCTTAAATTGGCAGGCACATATTTTTATAATATTTTGCTGAATATTTGTGCATATTTTATATATACAAAAGACCCTACAGATTTCTATATATATCGTCGACTACTGATCAAAAAATGTTAAAAATGCGTATACGATCAGCTCAACTGGCTGACTTTAACAGAGATCTGCACGTATCTATTCAAAGTATACAGGGTATTAAAAGCTCAGTAATTTTGCTGTCCGTGCTGGCTAATGTTGTTGTTCTTGCTGTTGTTTTCTGCTTTGTTTCAATTGCATGACGCTTTTAGCAATTTCAAGTTCAAATCGCTTTTTATGGTTTTTTATGTAATCACGTAAGCGGCATTTGTATAACACTCGTACTAGCAATACAGACGGCAATTTCCATCAATGTTTTTTTTTTTCTTTGCTAGCGACGGGGAAATTATTTTGGTTTTCGTGTTTTTGAATGGTTTATGGCGTTGCAATCCACAGGCAAGTCGCAGCTATTGAGTATAAGCATGGAAATATCTTTTATTTGCGCACGGCAACTCTTAATTAGTTCAAGAAGTTCTTTTGGTACGACCTGCTGATGGCTGTTTGACTGGTTCCACCAGTTTCCGTGCGTCGTTGTCGATGTAGCTGCTGCTGCTGCGGCTTTTTTTTTTGTATTTGTTGAGTTTAGAATTTCAATTTCGTTTTCGTTTCTTTCACGTCAAAGACAAAAACATCGCGCAAAAAACCAACAACAGGCCCATAGAAGACAACAAAGATGCGAGCTGAGAGATGATGACAACAACAACAACAGCAGAAATTACCATTTATTGATGTGATAATCTAAAGATCAAGGTCTTCCTTTTGCCATTTCAATAATCGTTGTCGTTCCTCGACGTTCAAAGCTTTTAGAAATAACGAAACTAGAATTTGTTTGCCACATTTGATTCAAATGAATGATACGACAGCTTTTGCTACAAAATTTGCAGATTAGAAAAAAACAGAGCCAACTAAAAGGCAAGCTTCCCCAGACAGGAAATGCTGCCTTTCGAGCAAGAGTTCGTCTGACATGGATTCACACATACCCACACACACAAGCACACACACACACACATAGAAAGCAAAAAACGAAAGTTAAGCAGCGAAAGTGGAGCACGAGCTGCTTCTGGGGATTCAGTGTATTCCGTCAAAGGGTAACCCAGACGCACCTAGTCAAATCCAAGCATATGCAAGTCTAATGAGCCTGGAGGAAAAGCAGAAATGCAATTCAAATGCAACAAATACCACTGCCACTCACTGAGGATTTGCTTTGATTGAGGTAAAATCAGTAAAAGTGGCATTAGAAAGATGAGTGCATGTATGTCATAGCTGCAACTGCAGACATTCAAATTCCATTCGAAGTTTGTACGTTAAGTTTCTTAAGAATTTATATCAACAATTTATGCGCAAGCCACAAACATGCCCGGAATTTTGCAGGCAGGAAATTAATCAAAATTTCCGAAAAATACCAACAAAATAAATCTTATCAAAGATTTACCAGTTTTTAATGTGAATGAATGAATAATGCTAAAGGTTAAACCATGTTTAAAATGCAAATTTTTAGAATTGTTTCAGTTTGGGCAAGTTCATGGAAATTTAGTGTATAAGAAGGGCATTTACTGGAAATTTGGGCATTTCCAGGCCAGGAGAGGCATCTACTAGGAGCTTGGGCATATATGAATGATCTTATATGGGATATATAAGCTCTTCGCAAAATGTATCCGTGCCTTTTCCGGACACAGCGTCTAGCACCACGACCAGAATATGGGTGAGTAGCCGTATGCTAAAGATTAGAAAACAAATAACAATTAAATAAACTCAGCAAAGACTTTAATTAAGTTCACTTTTATTTTGGCACCCAAAGAGACAAATGTATGCTGCTTATTTTGTATGATAATGTGCCTATATATGGATTAATTCTTCGACATTCATCAACAAACAACTTTGATGAAGTCGGTTATAAAACGAAATCAATGCCACATTGGATGAGGAAATGAATGAGCCGTAATGCTCACAAATGTGTCACGCACAAAATCACAAATAAATGAGAGTGCACAGAAAGTTCGCTGGGTTCATCAAGTGGCAAGCGGCAACCATAAAGAAAACAAATCCAAAGTGTTTCTTTGCTGCCAAAGAAAAAATGAAAAAAAAAAAGGCGCAACAGCAGAATTTTGTGTTGATAAGCAAAGTAGCAGCAACAGCAGCAACGAGAGCAGACCCCGAAAATAAAACAAATATAACCAAGAAGAGGGCGTCAAAGTTGACGCTTATCTGCGCCTCATTTGCCAAACAACAAAAGCCTCATCAATTTCATAGCCAGGGCGAGCGAGAGATTCGGGCAGCAGCTCAAATCGTAAACAAGAGGTGACAGCAAACAGAAGACATCAGCAGCATGATATGATAGAGCAGCTAGGAGAAGGAGGAGAGAGCATTGCCAAAAAATGGAAAAACGTGGACAGTATTGCGGCAAAGTTCACTCAACTTTCAACTTGTAATTTGTCATTGTGCCAGCACCATGAAAAACCATGAAAGCGACACCCGGCAGCTGTCGTGGACTAGTAGGCAAAGTGGCCGCCACAACGTCATCATTGGGGCCGGCCAAATAAATATTCAAAATCATGTGCGCCAGTGGCAGCTTTTGACCAGCCACCTCCACCAGCTGCTGTTGCCTGCTGTTGGCTGCTGCAACACTGCGTATACGCAATTAAATTTATGTGCCTAGCAATGCTTAATGCAAATGCCTTAACTGTCGCATTTTTGTGGAGAAAACGGAATGGAGGCCTCTTCGTTGTCGTTGTCCGTGTGGGTGGTGATTAATTTGCGTATTGTTCTTTGAGATATATATCTTTCTTATATATTTTTTCACGTCTTTATTGTTTTCTCTTTCATTCTTTTTTATGCTCTTCCACACAGTTGACAACGTTCATTGAACGCAGTAGACAATTTTGTGTTTTAGCATGAATTATGACATTATTACCATACATGATAAAGGGGTTAATTTCTTAACGGGTTCAGATATTAAACCCTTGACGCGTACAGGGTATTCTTGAACATCTGCATTTTTCTTGTTTTCTATATAAAATCAATCAAAAATCAAACTTATTTCGAAAGCAGAACATTTCATAAACACCTAATTAAGCTATTTAGGAAATGTTACACACGGCTATGGAAATTCAATGGAAAATGTTGCCTCAAATATCCTATATAGAGATAGGTTAAAACTTTCCACCCCCATAACTTGGTAAATTGCGAACAGAACCCGAGAGATGGGGGAAACGTCAATTTTTCCCAGAAGCAAAACGATTCGCATTACCATCATCATTATCATCAGCATCATTATTATCGGCCAGTTATGGAATGTAAAATGTAATTTATAAATACCAAGAATTATGGATATCTGTCCAAGTTAATAACTGGTTTGAACACACAGCTAGAGGCTGGCAATAAAATTACAATAAATGCCCAAAGCGGAAGCAAATTCTACAAATTTCATTTACAAACAGTCCTTGAAACTAGCGAGCACGCCGGTCTGCCAGTTGGTAGCCACTTTGAGAAGAAAAAAAAACGGCAGGTGAAGCAGAAATTAGCACTTTGCATTGCAGGAAAACCATCAACGGATTCACCGATTTGATATTAAAATGAAGAGGCGCTCGCATAAATCGCATAAATATGTTAATTTGCCTCACCAGAGACGTTTTTGCGCTTTGCGGCCAGGCATTTGATTTGATATGTATATATATACATATATATATTTTTATGTCGCATTAACTTAAAATTCAGCTTTGCCCAATTAGCATAAGTTGGGCGTGTGTGTGTGTGTGTGTGTGTGTGTGTGTGTGTGTATACATATAATACACGTTCTAGAACAACAAAAGTAAAAGTAATTTTGCAGCTATTGGCATTAAGACTTAAATGACGAAAAACATTTTGTACGAATTGGGTCAATGGAATGATGAATAAAATTACTGCCGCAAAAAAAATAGCAAGCAACAGAAGCCAAAGGAACAAGTTTAAATTACATTTGAATGCACGTCGTATCATAAATTTTAATTAGCCCAAAATGAAAGCTATAAAGCAACTGCCACCGCGAGACAATTTCAAAGAAACGCAAATCATGCGCAAAAACATTAACGCAGTCAAATGTTGGCCCGATAAAGGCAACGGTGCGTATGTGTAATGTGTAGAAAGGCAACAGTGCGTATGTGTGATGTGCGTTGTGTGTGCTACAGGGCAACTGTAAATAATTGAAAATATGTGCTGTCGCATTTTGCCATGAATACAGCTCGCGTATTGCTTTCAAAGTGTGTCTACGATTGGCTTGCTTTTCTAAAGTATTTTCTCCTGCTTCCGCAACAGACAGACAGACACACACACACTGAATGTCAGACAAAAGGCAAGGCAGAGCTCTTCGCGCGATAAGCAGCCTCAAAGCTCATAAAAGGTTCGAAATTGGAATAAAATGAAACGCTAAGCACAACGAAATATGAACTGGCAACCGGCAACTGGCGACTGGCAGCAACAATCAGCAGCTTAATAAAATGCGTAGACAAGAATCTTAAAGTCAACGCAGTGCCACAAGAATCCATGATAAGTCCGAGGGTGAGACTGAGACTGAACCATGGCAGATGGCAGCAAGCAGACCCCCAAAAATATATATATGTATAAAAAAAACCCCAAATTTGAATGGTTCAATGGTTCAGTTGGCGCGACGGAATTCGAAGCGGATTTTGGACAGACATTAGACGAAGGCGTTGGCAATTGATTAAATTTATTTATTATATCACAGAATGTTCATTTTATGAGCTGCTCTTAAGCGTAATCACCAAGAGTTGTCCATGCAGGAAGTCAGTGAGTGGGCAGGGTTTGCCAATTTAGTTGTCCTGCTCGATTTGTCTCCCCTACGCCCGCCTCCTTTCCCCCGCACATTCATTGATTGGTGGCAAATTGATTTTGGTCAGCAATTTGAAACGTGAAGAGACGACAGCCCACCAAACTCGATGATATCGTTCGGAAAGCCTTTTGTTCGTCAATTGAATTCACAGACTGTTGTTTATCTGCCGTTCAAATCGGTAGAGATTATCCAACCAGCTGATATATGATATTGGCCAACATACACATAGATATTATGTGCCTTTGTGCCAAGTTGGACTAAACGGACTGCGCCAGAGAACGTGTCATGGCCAGTTTCCCTTAGCGGAAATGCAATTCTCTCTCTACGTGAGTTGTTTGTTGTCTCTTTTTGCTTAAAATATAATTAACCAAGGTATCAATGTTTGAGCTCGTGTTACAAAAGTAAGCATATTGCATGTTTATTGATTATTTTCTTATTCTGCCTGGAGTGAGTCGTTGTTCTCATTATGTAATATCTTTGAACGAGTATGCCTTTATTTTGCGTGCTTTAGATTCACACTGCGTATATGACTCAAAGTTGGAGTAAATAAATAAAAGTTATTATTTATTTAACTTACATATTTATTTAACTTTAAGTAAAAGAATATCTAGCTGCATATAACGCTTTGATGCAGTTTCCAACACAGCTGAGCAGCGATTTAAGAAATTTTTCAGCACTGCATTTTTATGCATTTTTGAACACAGCTACTCAGCGATTTGAAAGCGTTAGGCAAACCGCAAAAAGACAATAAACGACAGAACAATGAAAATAGGGAAAATAAATAGAAATAGAATCAATGCTGACCGTTCTTAATATACCCTAAATTGTCCAATTTTTGTTATTTTCTATTTCATCATTTTCAAAAGTAACCAAAATCATTTTAAAGTAACCAAACACTTCACAAGCCTCAGAGAGGAGCTTTCGCTTATGTTTATACAAAGGTTTTAAAAAAGAAATATATTGTTTTACAATTAGTTACAAGCGGAAATGCCCTTTTGGTTAGTGGTAAGTGGTATTGGCTAATTGCAGCTAAAAATTTGAAAAAAGCCATGAGAGCTGATGTGCGACCAGCAGTTCAAACAATGTCCAGGAAATTCCCATTTAGTCATTGTCATTGTCAGAGTGACAATTCAACCATAACAATTTAGAATGCACTTATCGAGAGTAACCGACAATGAGATACTCCGTTTACAGATGTCAAATAGTTAAACAAATGAACAAAGGTATTTATATCTAAGTGTTATGTTGGACACCATAGTTAACGTCTAAAATACCCTGTGAACATGTGTTGTTAGGGTATTTATGAGTCTATTACATGCAAAAGTTTCAGTCTTAAATACCCTATGCATATTGGGTATAACAATGCATCTTTGCTAGAAAACGTTTAATTTATCTATGAGTTTTTAATGTATGCCTGTTACATGATATTGTTAAGTCTAGAATACCCTATGTGATATGTTATGATAGAGTATAACAATGCATTTTTGCAAAATGAGCTTCCAGAGCTGGAAAGCGTATTACAGCAGTCTAACATTTCCCTTAGCATCAATACAAATCTAATCTCGCGCCGGATTTGCGCCAAAGCCAAGTTGTATCTCATTTAATACGTATTAACTTAATCCTTAAGCGGCTCTTGACCCAACCAATTGTCGGCCCAAATGTGCGTAAGTGCAGCCATATGCTAAATTTGTGTTGCACAACTGTTTTAGCTGCCACACACAGAAATGCAATTTAGCCAAATGCTTTGGACCGACAGTGAAAAACACTCATGACGCCGTCGTGATGCCAACTCAGCATCGTTGTTGGGGCACATCAGCGGGCCGGGCACTTTAATAAAGTGCAGCCCAAATTGTGGGCCGTTGTTGATGTTGTTGTTGTTGCTGTTGTTGTTGCTGTTGGCATCGGCATTGTTGCTGGTGCAGTTGCAGCCACCGTGGCGTCAATTATCGCCGCTGTACGCAAAGTGGGCCAGGCAAATAATAAACGCGCCCAGAGCCGCGTCGTCATCAGAGGCACTCCATTGTCAAATGAGCTTAAACAGGGTGCCACGCCTCAATGAAGTGCCTCCCCCCCTCGACGGCTCAGGCCCGTCTCGTTCATTTATGCAGCAATCTTTGCCTGCAGTTTCGTTTTCAGCTTTTTACATACCCTTACAGAAGGTGTTGTAACTTTATGTCGCGAAATGCGTAGCGCATACAAGGAGATAGCACCAAGCAGCTAATCTATATCTCTCTATATATATATAATATATATACTTATATTCTAGATCAGTAATAGCAGGCGAACTGATAAAGCCATGTTGTATTTTGCTTTGCGCATGGGAATAAAAGGTCTTATATGAAAAACTTATTTGTTTTTCAAGTTATCCTGAGATAGTCTGGCATTTATTATGCTTACGATCCTGCCTATATATATAAGCTAATTCTTCTCAATATCGAAATACTATATTATACAGCTCTGTATACATCTTCAGGATATTTTAACCCAATTCAGCAATTACGATCTTCCCTATTCTCCCACTCGGATGGGAACAATCGCTCAATAATAAAACGTTTCTTTAAAAAAGGGTATTTAATCGGCGACATGCCCAAGAGAGAAGTTCTTTCTGTTTTTCTTTTTCTTATTTTTTTTTGTTGTTTTCTTCGCCATTTTCACGCCTCACTTGACGACTCGTTCGCTGATTGATGGCGACCTCAACTTCAACTTGGACTCCGACTTCGACGTCGACGCCGACGGCGACTGCGCGCAGGTGTCGCCGCCTAATTAAGCGAAGGCAACGCGCACGCATGCGTAACTCAATCGGTAAATATCGGCAGAAAACGCGCCAATGCCTCGCCCCCTGCACGCCCCCCACATACCACAACACATTCTGTATGTGTGTGAGTGTGCAAAATGGGTCAATATGCAATTATTGCATTTTTTCTCCATATATATATACATATATATATTTTTTTTTTACTGTGCCCAGCTTTGTTTGCGTCACTGCGTAACTCGAATAGTCGCTGCCCAGGGAAAGGGTCCGCACGTCCCATTCCGGCAACTCCAGATCTTGATTTGTCAATATTTGCGCAATTGTGAGATTGCGAATTCGCGGAACTGTGTAGAACTGAACCGAACAAAAATTACATAACTGACAACATTATCTTGAATTTATTTTCAAAAGTGTAGTTAAATTTATTTTCAGTTCATTTTCATAATTCCATAGCTCTAAATGAATCGAAATCTAATTCTCCCATATAGTTCTTTTGCGCATCATACAATACTTAAGCTCAATTTGTTGCACGTTTCGGGCAGTATAGTACTTATTTGTTAAAGAACTTTGCTCATTTCCGTCAGGTTCATTTGCCAAGTTCAAGGTGACCATTTGCATAAAAGCTACACAGAAACAGAAAAAAATGGCATTCATAACCATATTCGTGTGTATTATTACTCATGCATAAAACGCTCACCTTTGACAACGAACCCACCACAAAATACATCATCATAATAAAAGCCACTTGGTAGTATTTGGAGAAGTCGCCAAAGAGTCACCTCGCCTGCTCTTTGGGCTTGACTCCGACAATTATTCAGCTACCAAATGCACTCAGAACATCTCTGCAACGCCCACGATCTGAGCGCGAGAGCGATAAGAGCGAAGAGAGCGAAGAATGAAGCTCGCCTCACTTGGCTGGTTACACTGCCTTACAAAAATTTAAATAAAATGCATATATAAAAAAAATGTATATGGAATATATAGAAATCAGGGCTACAAGCCTAAAGTTAAAGTGCGGCTGGTTCGGCCAACGGCTCAAACAGTTGCTTGCCTTTAACCCGTAGATATCCTTACTTGCTCGTTTGAAATACATTCCGGGCTTTGTTTTGGCTGTGCTTTGGCTTGGTTAAAGGTTCGGCTCATAGGTATCTGGCTTTAAGACTTGATAAGCATAATGAAGCCATCCATTTAGTTCAAATATATAGCGCAATATGAATCTTTTTGAACAAATATTATAATTAATTATTTTACAGAACAGAAAAGTGGAAATAACAAAGTTAGAACAAAGCCAACAAAAAGTGCTCTTAAAAATGTATTGGGTATTTATATTTAAAACATATTTAAAATCTTTCTTTATAATAATAACTATGAATATGTTCAATGATTTGTCCATGTTTTCTTTATAAAACTATTTAATGCACATTCAGTTGCGCGTAAACTTCAACTTTGCAGTCTAGTGTTAATAAAGCCTCGAGTTGAAAACTTTGAGAACAAAATTAGCGAATTCACACGTGTGCAATAAAAGAGCAGATCAAACAAATAGCTTCGGTTATAGTCGCTGGCACAGTTAATCCCAATGAAAACAAAATCCAAAAATTCTTGCGCGGATTTTAGGCCAAGTCGATTTGGTGCAAGTGACCCACTTTTTGAATGTGCACATTTTTGCTTAGGCATCAATGCAGAGCTCTTGCACCCGGCTATTTTATTTGCTACGCGCAAAGATTCTTATGCAACATTTGCGGATCCATTTAGCATCTGCCCGTTGCACGCGTTGCCCCTCTGCCGCACAGCTCCTCCTGCTCCTCCGTCTCCTCCTCCTCCTCCTCCTCTGTTCCACATGGTCTTCTGATCTTTGCAGTTTTCTTGCTAAATTAAGTAATTGGTGCAAGAAGCAACTGGGGCAGACCACTGCCCATTGACTCGACCTCCCCTCCCAACCGCACGGCCCCCTTCCGTCTGTCAGTTATGGATTCTTGCAATTTAGATGCATTTGTCTGCGTTGATTTGTATATGTATTTATCTATCTATTTGACGTATCTGCATATATGTATATACATATATGTGTGCATCTGTGAATTGTGAGGCGTTCTCCATGAGAAGCGGTCTCTGTCCATTTAGTTCTTTTATGTATTCTGTTCTGGTTCTGTTTTCCATTTCGAATGAGATCTGCAGATGCAGTTCATCGCCGTGGGGCGGGCATTGAATGCAGGCCACGCCAAAATACGAAGCGAATAAGAGTCAAAGGGGCTAATGGTTTATGGCTGTGTGCGAGTGTCTCTGTGTGAGTGTGTGTGTGCGTGTGCGTATCTGTGTGTCGGCTCGCTTGCGCAACAGCTAAATCAAAGCAATTGTTGTTGTTACTGAGCTGCAGCTGCAGTTGAATTTAGCAAATGCCAGCGCCCCCAATTTACAAATCGCAAAGGCTTTTAACCTAAACAGCTAAAAAGAAATAAATGTCGCCTGAAGTAATGGCAGTTATTAAAAGAAGAAGCAGCATAAGAAAAGGAAAGTCTGGCCGAAAAGCATTTCAGAAGTTTGCATTTAATGTTATTTAAATGGCGAGTCGCGAAATCGCATTAAAAAATAATAAATAAAGAAACCAAAGAGCCGAAGACAGAACGTGGTTGGGTGAGAAGGACGGCAAAGGCGATAACACGCAGCGCACAAAGCCGGAGAACAGACACCAATACACACACCCAAACACACCAACACACAGATACACAAAAGTTGAAATTAAATTTCAAGGTCGCCAGCACAAGAACTTTTTTTTAGCATGTGTACGAAGATTTCTGGCGATGTTCATTGGGGAATTCAGTTGCACAGTGCTTCTTCTTCTTCTTTTCTTGTTGTTGTTGTTGTCTTTTCGGTTTTTTTCAGTTTGTTTAAAAAAGAATTAGCCGCTTAATCAGCAGCGCGTATGTAAACTGGAATATATATGTATATATGCACATAATGCTTATATAGAGAATATCCAAAAAAGATATTGCCTCCGGGAGTTTGTTGTTTTTCTGTTTTTCTGTTCTTTTTTTTTGGGAGTCGCGCAGGTAACACGGTCAAAACAAATGACAAAGCGGCGGTAAAATGTTGAATTCGAGTGCTAATTAAAGTCACAGTTCGAGACGGAGGCGAAAAGAGAGTGAGAATCCGAATCCGAATCCGAATCATTTAAGTCGTATATGCACATATCTTTAAATGTATTGACGGCTTTCTTTGAATTACGCAGCGATTTTACGATATTCTTTATTAATTTTTTACTGATGCTCATTTGGGTGCTCAGAGCTTGGTTTTTGTGCACACACTGACCTTGACCCCCATGATATAAGCAAGGCTTAAGACAGCTCCTTTTGAGTTCATTGCAAAAAGCGAATGAAGCTATCGAGATGCTTGGCAAGCATCGGTGAAGACTAATTGAGTTTGGCTAAAATTGGTCAAAATGCGCAGCAGCAGGCAACAAACACATCAGCCACCAATTCAATTCAAGACAATCCGTGACAGAACAAATCTATCAACGACAGCAACAACTGAACAACTCAGGCTGAGGCTCACCCTGGGGGCTTTGACATGACATCATTCTACCTCAACGACAATTACTTGGTACACAAATAAAGAACTGCGATCCGAACCTGTCGCAGTCGCAGCCAACTGTAGTATGACAAAGCATTTCAGCTCCAAATCGCAAACCAAGTCAAAGCTGATGCAACTTTAGCCAAGAAACGAGCTATCTATTGAGATGGAATCGCAAACAACACTTTCTAGGAATTGTAAACAGATTTGATTTCATCAGCCGATAGGATAAGTAAACAGTTACCTGGAACAACTTCTAATAACAAATATATAATAGGATGTGATATTTATAAAATCTAACATGATAAGAAGGCATCATTGATGACAAAACAAATATATGATCTTGATTGGATCGAGCACAGTCCCAACTATCCATATATCCACCTGACAATGTGAACTTTGTCAATTCTTAACCGATCTTAAAGTTATTGTCAGGTTAATCCAATATTAACAAATATAAGCTACATCCAGTATATATATTGAATTTACAAATTTGAATACCTTATCATATGAACAATCCATCAACATCAACAATCCATGCCTGCAAGCTAACCTATTCATTGGCATTTATAATATAAAATAATGTAATATATATACACTATAATCATAAACGGATCAAAAAACACAAATAGAAGCAACATATAAGGTATACGGCTCTTAAGAGTTATATCAGAGTATATCTGTCATATGCCTGCAAAGGTATTGTTAACTTTACAAGCCCAAGGATAACTTTTAATCAGGTTAAGTCTATTGAGTTTTTAAGTTCACATAGTTTTAGCTCTAAGATGGACATTTTCTTACAATCGTATAGGCCTTATATCGAAGGTCATCTAGATCGTCGCGACTGTTCGCACTAATCAATAAAATTATAAGGGTCAGCATGATAACGCCTCCATAGCACTTGGCCTTTACGTGCCCGCTTTTCTATTTACTGACTGCTTTTTTGTTTTTCTTTGTAGCTCTTTTTTACAGCTGACTTGCATCTACCCAACGATTATGCCGCCTCTCAAGTGGCAATTAGCGTTGACATTCATTAGAAGCAATTAAAGTGAGATCAGATTATGGCAACGATGACGCGAGTCGCGCGTGAGAAGGAGCTGTCAAATTGTTGGCAACGACCACGCCTTGAACCCCACGGGAATTGTGTGAATCACACGAGTGCAGCGAATGGAAGTGGCTAATAAATTAGAATGGCCAAAATTGCTAATTATATGACTTCAGTCAATATAGTGGATGGGGCAAATATATACCTACACGTTTGCAGTGATTCACAAGATAAAACACATACGTGTACATGAAACAACTTCCAAAAAATGATTCTTTTGAGCGTGAATTAAAAACAGAATCAGACAAAACAATATATATTTAATTAGCAATTGCTACTTTTCGACAAATTTCCTTTCATTCAAAGATGTGGATTAGCGAAAAATCCATTTCGCTTTCATTCATAGACCGAAATCTATGGCTGGGCTGTTGAGATTTTTAAACAGAGCTTATTCTTTATTATATTACCCGACTTCCACGCGGAAATGTGAATTTTCACTTAAATGCCAAAAGGGTCTCAAATGAATTGATAGAATAGAACAGATCTTTGAATCTTTATTAAAAGTCAATCGTTTAACAAAAAGAGATGTAAATCGGTTTTCACCAATTTTCCGCACTTGCGCGTGGAAATGTTTTTCACTGACAGCATAAAATCTGCTTTGAAGCATCGACGACTTGGACTTTTGCTAATCAGACAGACTAATTAGTCTGTCAGTCGAATGTATTTGGTAAGAATATTATTCTGAAGGTCTGGGTGACATCTGGGTTACCTTGAACTTGCCAAGTAATCTCCTCTGTACTTGGAACTGTTCCCTCGCGCGCTGCGTGTGGGATTTTAAATGCCATATTGTTATTGATGATGGCAATTGAAACTTATTTCTGTGCAATTGCATGAAAAGTGCTGTGCAGCGATGCCTAAAAACAATATGAATAAACGTTAACCGCCTTGTTGAATATTCAATTCGAATGGAATGTGTGCAATTTTTGGACTTCAGCCTCGCAATGGAAATGATGACGGCTTTTGGTCAGATCAAAAAAAAAAAAAATAAATAAACTGAGCGACGCCATCATCATCGTCAACATGAAAGCAATTACGTTTTGTTTTAGCCGCGTGCAGGTTATGCAGGTTCAAGGCCAGAAACTCTGCATTAATTATAATTATTTTTGCATTTGTTAAACACAGCGCAGCAACAATATTAACAGCAAACAATACTCAGCACATTCGTTTGTTAATGGCCAGCGGTAAGCGTATTGCAAAAGAAGACAAACAGGTAAATGCAGCCTTTGTTCTTATTGCGCACATTTCGACTTTCGGAAACCCAAAATATGGTAATTGATTGGGGACCGAATATCTGCTCAATGCAATTGGCCGACTAATTTTGATCAAGCTTAAGCACAAGGCACCAGTAAAACAAGTCAATATACTTCGCAATTTAAAGTCCCTTTTCCAAATGTAATTATCTATTTATGGATGGGATATATACGTAACTGAAGTATTTACGTATGTCTGTGTTTGTGTGTATGAATATTATGAATATTATACTTACTTAACTTACCTATAACATAAGTAGAGTGTGTTTACTTCCCACAGCGCTGCTTGGAAAGAAAGTATTTCTTTCTGGTAGGCTCCGCTCTATGTGATTCTCAAAAATTCAAGTAAGACCTACAGGACTTCATATTCCGTTGATAAGTCGAAATACAAATACAATCTAATAACATTTATCTGTGCTCATTCCCTCTCTTTAATTTACTTTCCCTCTCTCTCCCTCTCTCTCTCTCTCTCTCTCTCTCTCTCTCTCTCTCTCTCTCTCTCTCTCTCTCTCTCTCTCTCTCTCTCCCTCTCTATTTCCTTCTCTCTCCCCCTCTCTCCTCTCTATTTCTTCTTCTGCTCTCTACATCTTCTGTTGTTTAATTTTTGCTAGCATTTAAAGCTGATAATAAATAGAAACTCTGGTACAAAAAACTCTTGAGCCGAACAATGCCAGGCATGGCCATCGAGTTGTCGAGTGGCAATTCTGATAAGCATCAGATCAAATTCATTTCCCTGACCATCGATGGTCGGTGGATGAGCGACTGGGAAAGAGGCAGGGGGAAGAGGTAAGCTAAGTGCTTACCTGCGCCAAGTGCTTGCAAGAGCATCTATTTGTGCTCACGCCCAAGAACAGGCCATTAGGCGGATTGATAATAAATTAATTTAATCAGTTGACAAGTGCCGTGAAATCCGCTTCTAATTCTGACAAGACAGCTTTAACATTCGCTTTAAATTTGCTTTTGTTTTACTGTCTGCCGGCCATCCGCCGTGGCTGGTGCACAGCCTCCGACTTATCTTGGATTCTTGTGCTGCTTTTTGTCGACTTCAAGATTTCGCTGTTGTCTATCTTCTGCTATTATTTTTTTGTTGTTGTCTTTTTTTATTGGACTGGGCTGTTGCTTCAGTTCATATTTTTGTCTATGCCGCCCCTTTTATGAGCTGTCATTTCTGCTGCTTATCGCGCTGGCCTGCTTTTGTGCGTGTCTCGAAGTTCTCTATTCTTTTAGTTTTGCTTTGCATCAATGGGGCGTATACGTAATCACAGAGCAACTATAAGTACGACAGTGTAAATTCCTCTTACACACATACATACATACATTTTTACAGCTGGTGTCATAATTTTGGCACGAAATGTGTGGGGCTTATAGGAAAGCATCTCGGACTCTAGTCAGTGTAGAAATAATGCTCTAAATTTAAGCAATCTCCCCGAAACAAAAATGTAATATATAAATTTTGTCACTATAAGGATATGTTTTCTTCTACATTAAGAAGTTTTACCAAAAGAGTTTTTTCTAGTTTTTAGGGCTCATTTGGTTCCAGATTTTCATTTTTTTTCTCAATTGTAAGGGACTCGGAATGTATATCATATATGTATATAGTATATATAATAGCCAACAAATCTCTATTATCTATCTTATTATGTCTGCGAGGATATTTCATCTTTGGCACCACAGTTAAATACATCTGAGCATTAACAAATAATCTGCTTTATATTTTCACGGCAACGCTTAAAATTATGCAAATTAAATATTTTTCGATTTTCGTTTGCATTGGTTAATTAAAATAAATAATAATATTTAAATACTTGTACAAACGCCCCAACGCGCCACTCCCATAATTGTATTATATTAATTGCAATAAAAAATGGCTGGGGGCAAACGTGGCCAGAGAATTTAAACAATTAAATATACAAACTGGTCTTAATGGGAAATATTTTCAATTGGACTTTTAATGTCAGACATGTCCTTTGACCCGGCTGCACAGATACCATGTTTTTCAACCAATCCAATTATGCTCTGTTATCGATAATATATCGAAAATAAAAGAAGACCATATTTAAATGTATTTTTATCAGGAAAAGGTATTCAGGAGTGGTTAAGTCTACTGCATTTATTTGTGTATAGGTGAGAATCGATAGTTAATCGATAAATTGATGACACTTCCGATTAGTATGAAAGTAAGAAAGTTCGAATAGCTACAATCCTTAACAATAAAATTCTCAATAAAATCTTTAATCGATAACCGATAAATAATAGAACTAATTGTCAGATCAATTGGAAGACGTAGGACAGGGGCTACCCAACCATAAATGTCATCAAATCGATAATATATCGATAAATACTGTTCCAAGGCAAAACTCATACTCTTTATATAACGCAAGTCAGCTTCTTCTAATAGAAAACGTATCCATTCTAGTTGCAGTTCCTCAAATAAGATTAGGCTGAGCTAAGGCTGCAAATGCCAGACATCTCTTGGTTGTGATTCACGCAATAATCGTTATAAAACTTTCACTTTAATCAAACGTTAAACACTTAATATAAAAAGACGTTCGCAACTGTAGAACTGGCAATCACGGAAACTATGCTAATTAACGAAATATAAAATGAGAAAAATATCCGAAACGAAACCTGAGCAAAGCAATCGTCCAATCGCATGGGCGGCAACAACATAAATTAGCATATTTATGCGATTTATGTCGCCGGAGCATGGTCAAAATAAAGTTCTGTAGCGTGTTAATTGCTTTGACTTGTTGATATCACCAGTTTTTATCATCCAACAAACATATTGGCTACACATATTGCTTATGTTAGTCAGACCGACACACACACACACACATACACAAATACATATATACATATGCTACAAGGTCGTCACATAAAGAAATTCATTTCCGCTTCTTAACATTCATCGTATGAATTTCTAAATGCCATAGACATTTGGTTACTTTATTATTTCACATCTCGTTTAAAATAGAGTACAGATACATTACACAATAATTATTTGTGATAAATCTGCCGGCTTATTTAAAAGCCATTCGCGAAGGCGCTTTGTGTCATATCCGCTATTAGATACTTCGCCATTGCGTATTGTATCTGATCCGCGATTAGATACTTCGCCATTGCGTATTGTATCTGATCCGCCATTAGATACTTCACCAAAAAGGCTTCTCATTTCGTCCAATCCATTATTGCTCGAGGTGCCTGTTAACATGCTTAGCTCTTCGGATGAATCGGCTTCTATGTACTGATCAATGCTCGCCGCTTGAGCCACAGCGCATATTAATGCACATATCAGCAACAGGCAGAAGTTGAATTTCTTTGGCATTGTGTTCGTGTCTCTCAATTGCAAACAACTGAGTAAAATGCAATCTGTAGCACAAGCTTTTATACCAACTGCGGACTCACGGCCAAAGTTGTCAGGTTAATCCACATTATAAAATATAATCAACCCTCATCTACTAAACAGCTCTTGTTTTCTGAGATTTCATCGGTAGTCTGTGCATTTCCAGCTAAAGCAGTTTTAATCGACACTAATCAATCTCTAAACCATAGGTTATTCTAATCTAATACATTGCTTTATACATAGCTCAGCCTACGTGACAAGTCGGAGCAACAAAAACCTATAATTAAGCATACGCCGCAATTCCGATTTGTTTGTCAATGGAATAACAAATACATTTTTGATTGATATTTTAATTAGAATAATAATATGCATAATCCAGTTTTGATTTCCTAATGGATAATATGAAATATAAATATTTGTCACGATTGCTTTAGTCGGGTGTACCCGACTGGGAAATACTCTGAACTCAACGAGAAGCTGCCGTTAGATTATGTGCACGCATATTATGTATGAGAAATATATTGCTGATAAGCTTCGGACTTGAAAAGTTTCCGTGCCATGCCAAAGAAGTTCAGGCTTATTGTGGAATTAAATGCACTTTCTAATGTCAACAGATTAAGGACACCGTTGGTAGACCATCCTATGTTAAGTCTTAGTTTTCGCTGCGCAACAAGACAAATCCCACAATCTCAGAATGTTTGACACTTTTTATATGGTCCAGACACCGCAGGAAAGCCTAGTCTGAGCTTAACTTTTATTTGGTAGTTTTAACGGCTGTCCACAATAAAATTAATCTAAGGGTTACATTTCATTACAATTTTAATTGCCGGATTACTAAATAATATGGGGCATTGTAATCAGGGCTGACTCAGCCGCCTAGCAGAACTTACATATCGCATACGACACGTTGTCTTCATTGATTGCAACACTGGCGCCAAAAGTAAGTGTACAAGTGCCAAATGTACAATTGAAATAATACTAACAATACACATTATGTTTGCCTTATAATATTAAATGTGTAAATAAGTTTTCAATTAATTTGAATAAATATTTGTTTTGCAACACTGGCGCTAAAAGTAAGCGTACTAAATAAAATATCTACATGTGTTTGCAAACATGTTTTAATGTTATTTTAAATTATTTATTAATGGTTGTTATTTTATGTTTTTTTGGTAGTTTCAACTACCATATTGCTAATGTGCTTCCATTGGTGCGCATACTTTATGACAGCACTGTTTTCGAGCCACTCTCATTGGCAGGCCATTAAAATTAAACTGTGCTAAAACCGCAGCCGCTGTTGGCAGCGGGCAACCCCTAAATCACTTGGCTACAACGTCGAGCACGCTCCCTCAGTTGGCTTCATTTTCCTCCGCCGCATCTCCGCATCTCCGCCTGGTTATTCAATTTTCCAAACGCTACCGACACAGTTGCAGCAATGTGCTCACAAGGCTAATGCCCTTTTATGGCTTGCGAAAGTACCGCATCAGCAAAAACCTGCGCCGGCTGCTGCATCGACAGCATACCCACCACATCGCGAGCCATTAGATACAGCACCAAGCACCAGGCACCAGGCATCAGGCAGAGTCGTAGCCATCGTGGAGGCGCAGCCGGCAGCTCATTATGCTTATGCGTTCGTCTCCTTGTTTCAGGGATTCATGGATGGAGGCAGGCGACATAGCACTGAGTATGTATGTATCCCATTTGCAGGTCGTCTGTTTCGCGTCCTTTGTCTACTCACCCTGAGCTGCGGGCTGCTACAGAAATTAACTTTACTGTTACACAGATCGTTGACCAAGCAACTTTCGATTTTTGAGCTTTAAGGGCTTATCCTGGGTATAATGCATGAAAATTAATAAAATGTCGGGATCCATCCACTAGGAGCATGGAAAACTTAAGATATATTGGTAAACAATAAACTGTTCAATACAAAATCTCATTTTTTGACCAATTCTTCCTATTCAGCTATGTATAATTTAAAAATATATGATAATGTTCATTTATTTGTATGTATGTATGTTTGTATGAACGTAAGTGTGTATGTATGTATACATGTGTCATGTACTATCTCTTATAATACAGGCAGATCAAAATTACTTTCCATTTAGCTGCACATTAAAAATAACCGTCATTTTAAGTAGTGCCTTTCTATGCGATTCTCATAAATTCAAGTAAGCCCTACTAGTTTTCATGCATTAACTATAAGATTTTCTTGTAGGGTGTGAATTTTCTGTTTTTTTACGTGTGATATATGTTTGTGCATATGTAAGTATGTATATGAATGTATATATGTGTATGTTGTATGTATGTATGTTGTATGTATGTATGTACACTTATGTATGTATATATTAATGAATGTATGTATTTATCGTCTATATGTATGTATGTGTATGTACATACATATGTATATATGCATGCATGTTATGTATGCTCATGTATGTATGTGTGCCTTTATGTATGTGTATGAATGTATGGATGCATGCATGTAAGTATGATAGTGTATGTATTTGTGCGTATGCATGCATTCATGTATGATCTTTTATACTAAACGAAAGCCAAGATTTCTTCTCGGTCAAATATGGATTTTCCCTGTTCGTACCCTTATTTCCAATTGACTCTCTTGCATACCATCTGGCAATTTTATTTTATTTTGTTTCTACCATCAAGTACGCAAACAATTTGCGGTGACGAATTCAACTGAAAACCCCAGCAAATGTCAAGGAATTATCTGTAAAAATGAAAGCTTCTTGTGTCTGCGCAATACAATATGCAAATGCGACTCAAATCTTTTTTATTCATGCAACTTTATTTTAGTTTTAATTGCGCGCACGCAATAATTTTCTTTGATGGCGCATCAACGTCAAGGCGAATCACCCAATATGCGCCATCCATCATAAATGCCAGCTCACCCCAAACGCAGTACCAAGTGGCAATCCACGTCTCGGAATCCCACTGAGGAATCTCTGATTATGAGCGCGTGCGCACAATCAGTCAACAGTCAGCCAGTCCCAGTTTAAGTCTCAGTCTCGGCCCCAGTCTCGGACTCGGATTCGGTGTCAGACTCTCCGTGGCTCAATTATCATGCACAAAGCGCAACGTTCATAAAACGATTCTGCGATTCTGTTGGCCAAATGGCGTCTTGCGCCTTGTTTTGCATGCGCTGCTCGTTAAGAACGACGCAGAGAACAATGCAACAGCAACGGCAGCAGCAGCAGCCAGTTACCCAACTGGTGTCCAGTAATGGGCTAAGCCCATGTTACCGTATCGGATGCCCAAGTCGCCGTCACACAGTCACAGTCATAGCCCATGCCAAAGCTGCTCTGGCTTATAATGACGCTACGAAATAAAAAGCAGCCAGCGCTGTGGCCTGCATATTGATTGGCCAGCAAGTTCTCCCAATGGCACGATGCAATATGCCAAAGATTGAGCCAAGACAGTGTCTAATATATACTATATTTGCCACGATATACTAGAACATTAATTAATTACACAGGCAGAAGGAAATGTCTAAAACATATTTATTCCCATCCAGCCTGAACAGCTGGGTTCAACTGGCCAAGTCTGTTTACAATTTATGTTTATTTGTATTTGTACAATCGGGTCTTTGTGCATTTGGTTGATGTGATGATTACAATCTTCTCTTCAACGATATGAAAGCTAGGTATGTCAAACCTCGGACCTAAGCTTGTTTAAATGGGGTATCCCAATGATAGAATTTTAGAGAAAGAATCTATTCAGGTAATCCATTCGAACAGTTTAACGAACATGCAATTGTTGTTCGATTTATAAAGCTTTGCATTTTAAAAGATACTCTGATATTTCTGTATATATTTATAGTTGATATTTTCCAAATCAGTTAGATTCTGGGCTCACGGTCAACTCTTATGCCAACGTTGGTCCGTACTCGCACTCATAACATAACCAATTTAATTTGTTTGTTTTACTAATCAGTGGCACGTACAAGCTCGTTTATATACCCTGCAACCATTGAAAGAAAGGTATATTAGTTTTACATAAATGTTTGTGATAGACAGCAAGAGATTTATTCGACCAGAAGTATATGAAGGGTATATACACATATATTCTTGCTCAGCTTCAACAGCCGGATCGAGTAGAGTCAATCTAGGCGTCTCTTCCTCCGTCCGTCTGTCCTTTGATCCATGTGATCTCGGGAACTTGAAGCGCTTGAAATTTGGAACGTATGTTCTGCTATTGCAATATCATATAACGTTAATTTCAAATTATAAATACCTTTCCCTGTTCCTGGGTTCTCGATATGAACCGAATTTTATATTATGGATTCTCGTATAGTATACGCTTATCCAGAATATATTGTTATTTTGGTACCTCGTTCTGCACGTATTTGGTATCCCTACTTAAGCCCCAAAAATATCATAAAGCTCAGTTCATAGAGGCCTTACTTTCTATAGCATGGCAGCTGAAAAGGGTAGAAGTACAGAATTCAGAAAGTACTAAAGATTGTTACATGAGAGCTGGGTAAAGGGTATCTGCCAGTCGCGCACTTCCAACTAGAGTACTATGTTTTTTTCTTTTGCGTCAAAGTGTCTTTAGCTTGGTTTGGTTTGGGTTCTTTTGGGCCGAAGTTTGCCGAAGTTGTTGTTGCTGTTGTTGTTGTTGTTGTTGTTGCAGCTGATGTGCCGTTTTTGTATTGCCCGCCGTTTGGTTAAACAGCCCACGTTTAAACATGGCTAAGAGCGTGCTAATCAAGTAGCTCGAAAAAAAAAGAAGCAAAATTACGCGAACGACTGAGCAAATGCTGTTGGGCTTTTTGGGTTTCTGCTTGGCTATCTGCTCGCCTGTTGTTTGGTTATTTGGCTACCTATATCTACATTTGGCTGTGGCTCGTATTGCTTGGTCGCTTTTTTAGATTCCCATACACAGAGTTGCGCTTGGGGCTGGGCCACCAGTTCGTTTTGATGGCTTCTAGGTGAAGGTCATTGTGTGACTGAAATGTTAATTTGTCTGCTGTTTATTGCCAGCTCCAGCTCCATACATACACACATGGCATGTGGGCAACAAGAGTTTTTTTTTTTATGACAGTTGATGTACTTATTCTGCTTTGAGGGCGCCCAATGCCTAATGTATATAGAACCCATTAAAAAGTTAGCTATTTGCGGCGAGAGCGGGTACATTTTTAAAGCAAATTGGTGGATTGACAAACTGACTGAATGACTGACTGATGGGTGATAAAAGCCACAGTCTAAAGAGCCTAAAGAACTGCCAAAGAACTGAGAAGCTGAGTTTTTGACAGTATAATATAAAAGTGCAAGCTTAGACGGGGTTTTGACAAATTCCACCCGCAATTGTGGAAAATTAGCGGAATTGGCGAATTTTCACTTATATTTGTTTGAGTTGAGAACTTACACAAGCATGAAAATATACAATAAACATGTATACATTCCACATCCATTTATGCTTAAATAAGTTAAGGTTTACAAAATATATCCCAGTAGACCACATTCCACTAGAGTTTTTCCACTTGTTTTCTGTGTCATTTCCACTGCAAGTTCTTGTTTATTAACAACTAAAGTGTCCAACAATTTGCATAACTACAAAACTGTTGTGTTGAAAAGCAAAATATTATGGTTTTTTTTTAGCTTTGCAATTTATATCTTTATTTTGTGACGCAACGTTTTTTTTTTTTTTAGAGGGCGGAAGTTTCTATCTTTTCCCGACAAACGTGTCTGTGGAGCCCCCCCCCCCTTGTTTTTTATGGGGCTAACCCTGGCGCTTAAGAGCGACATTGTTGACATTTTGGCTGAACTATCTGGACAGTTGTATCGCGATATGTTGACAATCCGATTTCAAATGAATGTGCGAATGTGGACAAGCTTGATGCCCTTTCAAATTTATGGCGGGTAGCTGAAAAAAACAGACATAAAAAGCTCGTTTTTGCTTGTGACAAATGGAAAGCTTATTTGAAAGGTGGATGACAGCGACCAGGATTTACCATTGAAGTAGTCTTCAAAAAAAGGAAAAGATATTTTTAAAAGTTATTGCCTTTGGAATTTATTGCATGAATGAAAGCTAATCTGAATATCATTTCAATAAGCTAAGCCAGCTTATTTCCTTTCAGATTTTGTGTGAATAAACGTGATATTTCAGATAGCGATCTTTTAGGGCAGTCTAACAAGTTTTCTAGTGATTTTCAACGCCTAATTATACATGTTAAATAAACGTATACAACTTTTTCTATTTCCTTATTGTGCAATTTTGCTGTTGCCGCTAAACATTTCTCATTCCATTTAAAAATTTGACCACTGGAAGATGAATATCTGCAATATATATTGCAGGCAGCCAGAGCTGCAGACTGATGTCTGATCAAAAAAAAAACGCTTGTTAAATTATTTAGGCAGCAGAAATCGGCAGTTTAGCTGCAAGCTGCCAAACTGATAGACACCCTCTTAAATGCCAAAGGAATTTCAAAAGAAACACATCTAACGTGCCACAAAAACAAGCTGATAATGTGCTTTCAAAATATTTGTGTTTGTGTGTATAAAAAATGAAGAGATATTTTCGGATTGCCGAATATAAAATACTCTCAAGCAGTTTTTTAATATATTGAATACATTTAACTTAATATTCATAAACGAAAGCCGTCAAACGCTTGTCAATATCGGATAAATTTACATGATATATATTTTCTTTATTTAGGACCCCAGAATGAAGCAAATAAAGATCTTCTAAAAATCTAACTTTTGCATTTAGTCGGACTATATAACCGAGTAAATTGTAACCGAGCTGAATTTAGATACTCTTTCGCCATATAGCTTGAAAACAACGCGAAAAATGTTGCCGCAGGGCAAGCACGCGCTCTCAAAATATTTATTTATGAGCCTACGCCAAGACGGAGATCATTAAAGATCATATGCAGGGCAAGTGGGGATTGAGAACTGGCCCGTTGTGATTTACGGACTGCGCTTCAAGTAGCCGTCGCAGCTGTCAATCAGGCTGCAATCGGCTTCCACATGTGGCGAAGCCCATAAAAATGTCTGAAGTCGGCGGCAACGAAAAGTAAAAGTGGCTTACCGTACGGTAAAGCAATCTGTCGACAGGCATGTGGAATATAGCCACATATCAAGCAGCTGGCACACCCCTTCGAAAAAGAAAGAGGCGTCCGCATCCGCAGTTATTAACCCAAAAGCGACAATTGGCGACCTCAAAAACGTTTAGCACTTGATGATTTCTTGATCTTCATGACCGATATTGCCAATAAGCCGTGCACATATATCACATATATACAAACTTTTGGCTGCTGCATTTAGTTAATGAGCCCCTTAACTGTGCCGATGCGTTTTCACTTGGCAGACGACGATGACGACGATCCCATAAGGCCAGCCGGAACGTGCGCTGGCCCAGCCTTAAAAATTGTTTTTGCATTTTTTAACTGTTTTTTTTTTTTTTTTGATGTTTTTATTTATTATTATTTCTTCAAAATATGTTGACCAGGGTGTGCTCCGAAGAATGGTCCAAGCCGATGGTCACCACGTTCATTTCTACCTGGCCACAAAAAAAAATTATTTTTTGTTTATTTATTTTGCAGACCTTCAATGCGGCCTAACGCACAAATAAGACCCCAACAAATTGCCGTTGTTTTACTCACCAATTCTGGCGTTTTTTCCCCCCTTCCTTTTCTTATTTTTTAAAACTTTTTCGAGTAACACGAAACGAAACTGTCAATTGACGTATTCGGCGCCGGGTTTTGGGCCAATTGTTGTGGCCTTTTTGTTGTTGTTGTTGTTATTTCCTTGGAATTATCTTAATGTGAAATCTTTAACTATGTTTGGGACATGGTCGGCAAGGGACACATACAGACATACTAATACATTTGTAGCCATGTATCTGTTTATTGAGTGTACCTTAAGACGATTTTAATGGATTTCGCTTGACATGCCGCCTGCCTTTGACAACCAAAGACTCATTTAATTGCAAAGTTTTGTAACATCGAATGAAGACAATGAAATCTGTTTGTGGAACAAGAGAAAAGATTTTGACTCACCAACATAAAATTGTGTGTGTTATATAAAGCGGAATCAAATACTTTATGTTAAAGGATATCCAAATTGATAACATATCCGAAAGCAGCCAAATATATATGTATATTTTTATACCCCGAACCCATTAAAAATGGGTAAAAAGGGGATATTGTATTTGTGCAAAGTGCAAATGTATGTGACAGGCAGAAGGAAGCATCTCCGACCCCATAAAGTATATATATTCCGTCCGTCCGTATGTATGAACGCAAGGATCTCAGAACCTATAAGAGCTAGAGACTTGAAATTAGATGTAGGTGCTCTTAGTTCCTACGCAGATCGAGTTTGTTTCCGATAATCGATAACTTACTCCGTTTCAAAGTAATCGATAAAAATGTATATCGAAATCCTGTTTTTTAAGCAATTTTGGTAAATAATAAGAGCTAGAGTCACCAAACTTGATATTTAGCTTCTAGAAAAGTATATATGTATATATCAAGTATCTTTCATTTTATACCTATCGCCACCTCCCCGCTACTCTCTATCTATAAGCGCGCGCTGCATTTGGTATTGGAATATGAGGGTTCAGGGTATCCCCTAGTCGGGAGCTCCCGACTGGAACTTCTTACTTGTTTTGAATATTTTAAACCTATTAAATTGGTTTTTCTCATACCTTCAATACGTTTTATCCACCATATTTAAATTCTTAAAAAAAATGCAGTACACATACTTCTGTTAGTTAGGACAACCTTTGCGCACAATTTTAATGCTAATAGGGGTTGCAGATGTACGTATATTGATAAAAAGGCAACTCCATGCCATAAAAAAATAAAATACAAAAAACGACATGTGAACTCCAACGTGTGCAGAAAAGCGGAAATATACCCAACATTTTAACAAAGCAAAAAAACATGCATGTAAAGGAAAGCCAGGCAGATAAAAACCCGGGCAAACTTAGTAAACTCTAAGCTTTAAAGTCTAAAGGAGTAAAATAATTTAAGAAGAGTTTTAATGAATATTCAAAATAAAATAAAATTGATATATAAGAGATAGAGAGAGATAAAAAGATTGAAAAAAAAAACAGAATAATGTATATATATAGATATGTTTATAGTATCCTTTTGATGTAATTGCAACTGCATTGTGGTGAAATTCTAAGTGTGGTGAGTTGAGCAGCGTTGCCACACCAATCACATATTTATTTTTATATACTTATGAAACTGTTTGCTTTTCCCTTTAAACTGAAAAAGAATGAAGCAATATTATAAACTCTCTAAACTCTCCCTTTTCACCTAACATTCATTGTAAGATCACATAATCAATGGTAACATTCCCGTCAACTTAATCTAAAACTAAAGCAGATATGTATGTATGTTGCCCAATGCCTTGAGCTAAGGTAAATGCGTTCTGACTTTCAGAGGCGCCCCGGAAACGGATAAGGATGTCTACGGGCTCATTAGTAAGCACAATGTGTGTGCCCTGGCCAATTTCGACGCAATCCAGACATGACCCAGCATTCCAGGTAGGAAATGCCACCCCCGCTCTGCAGGCTGCCGACAAGTGTTTAACTTTTATCTTGGCCACATAAAACAAACTTTACAGCAGTTTTACAGTCGTAAACAGCTTATGAAATTTTAATGGCCCAGCCTGCGCACAAATCTGGCGCATTTTAATGCTGCTTTTGAGAAATTTAAAGTTATTGATTTTTTTTCAGGCTGATTCGGACAGTTTAATGCTTCACTTTATGCCGAGGCGTCATGCATGTAATGCATACTTGCCAAGTGGGCGGGATGATGTCGCCCGGGTGTCACATGTCCGGGCCACGCAACAATGGCTGCTAAGCCCCTTGGTAGGTTGCGTCCCGTTGCACCCACCCACACCCAGGACGCCAGGACGCCGTGTGTGATGGCCTGGCAACTCTGCTCGTTGGCTAAATCTGTCTGCTCAAAATGTCAATGGCGCTTATTAGGCAAAAGTTCAATGCGCTTCAAGGCGGGCATTGCTTGACTGTATAAATGGCAGCTGAGCATCCAGAAGCACATGGCCAAGGTGTTATAAGTGCCACCCCAAGGTGTGTATGCGACTCCTGGAAGCTGTCTGGAAGCTCTTCAGAGTCTTTCCATGCTGTTTGTCGTGCAAGTTGTAGTTAATTCCTGGGCAGCCAAATAAGATGTAAACATGCAGCAGAGTCAAAGGTTATCACTCAAGAAGATGTTCTAGGAACACAGCTGTTAATTTGTGTATTCGCACAATTAGGCGATGTAATTTAAATAAAACTTAAGCTTTTATAGTTAATTCCGTTATTGTTAGCTTTTTCTTAATACTTTGAATATGTTGCTTACTCACAGCATCTATTTGCGAATTCTCAAACAAGGTGGCAACTTTCTAACTACAATCAGCTGTTCAAAGGTAAGCAAAACATTATTAAGGTGTTGGAAAGTTCACTATAATTCAATTAAAAATTATGTTTTCTACTGTAGTTCGTGGTGGATTTACAAAATTTGTATAATACCTGCTAATGGAGGCAGGGGGGAGAAATAAACTAAGCTTAAAACCAGTACTGCAAACGCCAAAAAAAATGGTCGTTGTTTTAATCTACGGTCCGAAGCAACTTCTTGCACCAGGCTTCGGTGCGTGAGCCAGTTTTTCACATCCAATGCGAGTCCCAAAATTTTAATTTAAGCGCAACATATTGTGGCTTTAAATGCAGTTCATGTTAAGAAATAAATTTGACTTCCTGGTTCCAACTTGTTGAACTAGCGTCGCATGTAAATATAAATATGTATATATCTATATATGTACATAGAAATAGGGATATACGGATATACATTATTTGTGGTATATTTGATATACATTCATTATGTCATTTCCTTTGGGTTCAGGATATGGGTGTTATCCTGTAAAATGTATTTTTCGTGGCACGACAAAATAACTTTAAAGCAAGTTGAAAAAGGAACTTAAAGTATTCAGCTTTATGAAGTGAAATACGCGTAATTATTTTCAATGTGCCTGGCAAACACATTATTCGGACACAGAATATGGTAAATAAATCAACTAAAGTGTATGCTAACAATACAGGATAATTATATGGCGATTCAATAAAATGCCAATCCGTAGTGAAAAACTTAGCTGAAGCACTTAATTCTTTTCAAATGCTATCAGAGCCAGAGCCATGCTCTGTTTTTGCGCTCAACACTGCGTATGATTAATCACTTGACAGATGCACTTAGCCAAGCGCTTAGTGGCCCAGCCCGGCTGTGACATTAAAGCCAAAGTGTCGGTGGCACTTAATTTAAAATGCATGTTTAAATGTCATTAAATTAAAGCAGGAAGTGCACAGCTACTTACTTCCATTATGATGATGAGCTGTCTGCCCCTGTTCCGTGGGGCTGTTTGAAACGGAGACTAAGGCATTTTTTATGCCCGAGATCCTCTGGTTATTAGCTTGACCGTTTATTCAACTCTGCTTAGCCAGGCGCGTTGCATGAATATTATCCAAAAATAAAAAAAATAAATAATAAAAAAGATTTCAGCATTCTGATGCCATTTACAGATAGGCTAATTACGGAGCACGGTTCATGCCTATGTACTATATACACAAATCTGACTAATCGGGCTCGCCTGACTTTTTTTCGACTCTAAATATTTAAATTGCTTTGCGAGCTGCTTTAAATTATCAATTATCACTCATGCGTCATCAGACAAAGACAAGCGCTGAAGTGTGCAGTGGAAACTCCTCGCAACAAAGCTAGCTTGCAACATAATCGAGCGGTTGCAAATTGAAATACGCTGATGATCTACGCATGGCCGTCTGTGGCAGCCTTGACCTGGTTCTTGAAAACTGACAACACCAGCAGCGACTCCCAGCGGCGTTGTTGTGCGCCACATGCCACATCACACGGTGCAGCCAAGTCTGGCAAAGACAGCGACTAGTTTTGTTGCAGCCAACTAACTTGCAGCTGTTCGGTTAACCACTTAACCGGTTTGCTTCAGATACCCTGTACTTGTTCAAGTGCGCCAATAGGGTAGCACCCAACAGGCAACAGGATGCATTAAGTAAAAAGTTTGTTTTTAAATATTCAATTTTATTAATAGCTTATTATTACTAAACATTATCCTACCTCTTGTTACTTTAAGCTTATTTCCTCGCTTGCATTCTAGACAGCTTAAAATCATTTTTGTTTTATTCTTTTATTCTAATTGATAATCATAATAATACACACAACACAAACGTACGTTTACAGGGCATATGCTCGTCGTGCATGCCCGACTGCTGCAAATCTCGCTTATTTCTCACTGTTAATGGCAGACATTTGAAGTCGTTTACTTAAGAGACGCCCGCAGCTTCGATTTGCACGTTACATTTTTGGCGGTCAAATTAGTTGGACGTGAGTTCGCCACCAACCACAAAAGGGGGGGCGTGGCATACATCGATACAGACACACAGATAAATAAAACGAGTAGTCAATATAACTGTGCCTGATGGGGATACTTCGATAAAAAGAAAAGTTTTTGTGTTTCTAGATTATAGCCTGTACCTAGTTAACGGATAGAAAGATTCTAAAAGGCATAAGGGGCATCTTCAACGAAAAGTATATATCGATTAGGGAGAACGAGAAACTCTATTGAAACCAAAAGTTAGGTTCATTCATTATTTTTTTATAATTACGGACATTTATCCAAAGTCAATAAATATCGTTGCCCAGCTGTTTTTTTCAGTGAGCACATCTGGGGGATTATCAGACACCAGATTTGATAGGATTTACGATCAGCGTTGGGCAAAATTTTACTCAAAGCAGTAGAAGCTAACCCGTAAGTATGTATGTACCAGAAATGGACAGTTTGTTAGTGGACTTAAAAGTATAAATTCATTAATTGGGGCTTAGATTCCATGTATACCCCAACTAAATGTCGCTTAGCTAACAAATTAGCTTAAGGCTTAACTTATTATGCCATATTATGCACAGCTGGCATGATGAGGTCGTTTTGCTTGTTGGTTTATTTGTTTTTGAATATACCCTTCTAGAGGATATTTGAATGTTGTCATGAAATGTGCTATGCATAAAAGAAGAAGTCTCGAGCTTATGAATATATTGGTTTCTGTCTGTACTTACGTATATCGTATGTAGGAATCGGCCGGATTGGACCATTTATCATAAGAACGTTTAATCGAGACATATTTTTACCATACATATTTTAGTTTTAAGAGCTTCACTTTGCTCCATTTACTTGCCAAGAATCGGCCAAGATCAAAATGTAAAAGAAGGAATACTTTTATAATTCTAAAGATATCTAGATAAGTGTCAACAACTGCGCTCCCTCTGAGCTCCCTCTATATCATATGGCGATCTAGTAACAATCTCTTGGAAGTTTAATTTTTGTATAAAAGACTTTCAACGCTATATGTATGCCTAGAAGGGTATTCAATCTTCGGCATGGCGCCGGCAGCCGTTGTTTCTAGTTTCATTTTGTACGAAGCTTTTCAAAATTGACCGCCTCCGCCTGTCAGTAGCCACCCACAAGCACCCGCCCATTAAAATGAAAAAAAGAGGTCCTGCTACCCCTCGCTCTTAAAGCACACTTAGTGGACGCCGGATTAGCTGCGGTTGTGGCGCAACATGTTGGTTACCCGGCCGTCGTTCTGGCGTTCTGTTGGACTGTGTGTCGGTTGGCTTTTATTTGCGCTGCGGTTAGGGCTGAAAAGGGTTTGGATCCGCTGGGGTTACCCGGTACTTAATGCGCCAAAACAATTAGAATATTCCGCCATGGAGCAAGTGTAGCTGTTGATGTTAATATTTTGGGTTTTCTCCCGCTGCTTTTATCGGCATCAAGCTTGCATAGAAATGTGATTTAATTTGAATTATGCACCCACTTTGTACATTTGAAATGGAAATGTGAAAATGACAGAGCACACCCAGAGGGGAGGGGGAGGGGAAGTGGGGGGGAGTGGGGCAGAGCTCATTGTTATTGTGCGCTGCTCTTAATTCAAGCAAGTTGGTATTTTGCCGATACACCTCGTGCCGTGTCACCGTCTTGTCTTGGCCATTAATTTTACAGTACAAAAGCCCAGGTAACCAACCGGTTCTCAGAGCGAGAGGGAGAGAGAGAGAGAGAGAGCTCACATCTAATACCAAGTTCAAGGTCAAGATCAGAGCCGCAACCGCAGTGTGCATCACCAGCAAAGCAGCATCACAAAGGTGTGACGATGTCTTAAAAGATATTTCAATCTTTGGCGCGGGCGGCGCCGGCCAAGGGACGAGGCCGGGAGTTGTTTGTCAGCGGCGAGCTGCACTCATGGGCAGTTAATTATATACTACTATATATATATCTGTGGGTAAGTCAAACCGCTTTTTTTTCTGTATTTTTTGTATTTTGCAGTAGAATGCAATCAAGAGATTTTCCCACGAATTACGACGTTGCCATTGACTTTGAGACGTCAAGTGCTTAGCACCGAGAACTTGGCACGATTTCCACTTTGAAGCGCCTAAGAATGCGATTGCACAATAGTTGAGAATGCTAGACTATTAATACAAATAGGTACGTATTATTCTAGCTTAAAGTGTTAACGATTTTTTCAGCTGCGATTAAGAATGCAGCTCAAAAAAAATATATAAGAAGTAATTCTTATTTAAATGTAAATATATTTCATTAACAATACTATTTTTTAGCAATCCAAAACAACATAAATCTCGACTTTTATGCAGCTCAAGCATAACTTAATTAAATCCCTAAATCGAACTCTAGCCAAGTTAATCCCTTCTAAAACCTAGCTCATTTTGAGCTTAATTTAATATTCCGCATTCTTGATTTCATGAAATTTGCCAATCGATTCCAAAGCAGATTTATTTCGCTTTCAAGCCCAACCCCGCTATTGTTGAAAATTAATTTGCGTTGAGTAGCTTGATTTAAGCCAATTTATGCTGAAACTGGTGCTTTAGTTAAAAATAAGCTTTAATTATTGTTTGTGTAAAGCTTATTGTTCCAAACAACAACAATCCGCCCGCAAGCCCAACCCATTATAAAAAACGTGTTCAGTAAAATCAATTTTCTGCTTGATTAAAGCGAATTTAAGGGGAATTTACCCAACAGAAAATGCATATCTTAAGCAAAGAAAAGATTAAAGTATGCGATTCTTGTTTTTTGTTAGTTTATAAAATTCAAAGTAAGTCAAAAAAAGGCAAGCGGAAGAGTAAATCGAGTAAACGCAGTCGTAAATATATATTCAGTCTTTACGGATATCCTGAATATCTGTCCATGGCAATGCTGCTTGCCACTTGGCTCGGACAGTCATTTCCGTTGGAGCTTTTTGCTCGGCTCTTGTCGAAGTTTTGGCCATTTTGTGTGTGGAACCTGTTGCACCGGCTGCGATTTATATCATCGTAAAGGCTGCCATTTGAATTTTGGGAATTTAATTTTAATGCCAAGTAGGCTGCGGATGCTAAGGGCAGGCGGCTGATAGCATGGATATTTTTGGCGCACAGAAACTGACGCAAAGCCGTGCACTAAACCGCATAGTATATAGGCCAAAATGACGGAATGCCCAGGCACAGGCAGAGTCAGAGTCAGAGCCGCAGCCGCAGCCGCAGCCACATCCACATCGTCATCGTCATCCATGCCATCGCACACGCGTCGCCCATTAGGCGAGCCTGTCATTTTCTCGTCTAACGGAAGTTGTCTGTGTTAATGGAATTACATGAATTTCAACTCTGAACCACAGAGAAGGATGGCAAGCGACATTTCCGCCTGCCTGCCTGCCTGCCTGCCTGCCGTACGGCCCATAAACTTTGGTGGTGAAAGTTTTTCGCTGGCGAGACCGGAAATGGAAATAGCAGCACATACAAACAAACACAAGCTATTCATTGAAGGGGACTTATCATATTAAAGCCTCAATCTTAATACAAACTAAATGTCTCAAGCTGCCAAACTATTGCTGGAGTTATTGCCCCAAAGGCATGAGCTTAAGCCGCTCAACAATTTTAAAAGGAAAAAGCTTTTATTTTAATTTAAAATAAATGCACTGTGCTTTCGTTGAAATGATTACATCTCTTATCATGCTGAAATTGTTATAATTGCAGGAAGCTTTAATTTGAATACGTTTTTCACCACTCGGCGATGTGGTGAAATACATGCACAGGCACAGGTGGCAACGCTGCCTGCAAATGGCAGCTCTGTTCCTTAAGCATGCGCAGCGATCATAGCTTGACTTGTAAAAGTTAATAAAATGTCGCCACAAATCGCATTAAAGTTTTTTTTATAAAACAAATAAATCGTTTGAATCGCAGCTGAAGTCTACTGCAGAGAGAGAGAGAAAGAGGGAGAGAGAGAGGGAGGGAAAGAGACAACACTCGTTAGACATTGGCCACGAAGAAAACACGAAAAGGATAAAGGCTGGCAGCGTGTCTTGACGTTTCAGTTTTGATTTATCTTTGCATATTTTAGGTTATGCATTAACATAATGAAGGCGTTAATTTAATAGTTAACGCCTGCGCAGCTTGGCTTTTTATTAGCTGCCAGCATAATATTTACTATTTAAATAAAAGCAAATAGAAATTAGAATAAATGGGTGAGTAAAATAAGTAACTGCAACAATTAGTGCGTCAATTATTTACTATCATATCTTATTTGCCAAATATCGCCCGTTCATTTCCTGTAGCCCAGAAGAAGTTGCCAGCCCAGCCCCTGCATGAGTCGGATCAGATGGAATCCAATTTGGTTGCGGCATCCAATTCCATAATACCCAATGGCACCGTCCTTCGGGTCATGGCCTATACGAGATGTGGCAGAGAGCCGGTGCGCTCCACGATAACCATCAATGAGCTAATTGGCAAGGGTACTTTTGGCCGGGTTTACAAGGCGCAACTGGATCAATCGGAGCGCCTGGTCGCACTCAAGCAGGTCGACTTCGATCCGTACATTCTGGAGCGCGAGCCCAAGATCATGAACTACATTGAGGGTCACTGCAATATTGTGCGCTTGATTATGTACTGTTACGCTCAACTGGGCCATGCCCGGCAAAACTATTTACTGCTGGCCATGGAGTATATGCCGATGACGCTCTCCGAGTTTATACTGCAGCAACGGGAGCGGCCGCTGCAGTCGATCTACGTGCGCGTCATCTCTTATCAGTTGTTCCGCGGCCTTGGCTATCTGCACTCGCACTTCATTTGCCACCGGGACATTAAGCCGGAGAATACGCTGCTCGATCCGTTAACGATGAATCTCAAACTGTCCGACTTTGGCAGCGCCAAGTTCCTCGAGGCCAACGAGTCCAGCGCTACATACGTGTGTTCGCGTTTTTATCGTGCGCCCGAGCTGTTTGCCAAATGCGAAATATATGGCACCAGCGTGGATCTGTGGAGCGCCGGCTGTGTCCTGGCCGAGTTGCTCAAAGGCACCGCGCTCTTTGCGAGCAGCAAACACGACCAGGCCCAGCTGCTGCATGTGATTGGCCTGCTGGGCACCGCGGGCCTGGAGCGTGCGCCACGTGTACTCGCCGCCAGCGGCCTGGACGCGGCCACGGTTAGCGCTCGGACCAAGTTGGCAAACCTTAATTGGCAACTGGGTGCCCGAGGACTTGGCCGCGCTGCTGGACGATTGCCTGCAGTATGAGCCCGCGGCGCGCATCTCGCCACTGCGAGCCTGTGCACACGCCAGCTACGATGAGCTGCGCACCATGGATGCATTGAATACACCGATGCCCAATGGAGTCGGGCTGCCGCCATTGTTTAACTTCAGCGCGCACGAGCTGCAGGTTGAGCCGGGCCTGTGGATGCATCTATTACCGCTGCATCTCAACCAGTCCTTGGAGCAAGCCAAAGAGCAATAGGAGTCTACACGCTAGTCAAGTGCAACCTTAGATTTTTAAGTTTAAATAGTTAAGTCGCCAGAGGCTGTGTTATAGTTATACAAATTTCAATACCCAAAGTGAGGTGAGTACACTTTCCACCTCAATTTATAGCCCCTGATAATAAACCTTAAGTTTAAGGTTAGTTTTTCCTTTACTGTTTCTTATTCTCTTGCCTAAAGCATTGAGCGAGGTGAGTACACTTTCTACCTCAATTCATAAATCCCATAAATTATCCGTGAGGTTAATTTATCCTCTGCCCCTTCTGTACTTATTGTAAGGCTTTTTGTGGTGGGTTTTCCTGTAAAACACTTTTGTATACTCAACATGAGTTGAGAACACTTTCTACCTCATTTTATATCCCCACTCTTGATCATCCTTAGTTTTGAGCATAGTTTTTCTTTATGGAGTTTGTATCTATTGTAATCAATGGCTTAGGTTGTGCATTTCTTTATAATTTTATTTATAATTTGCTTTACTGAATCTGTAACTATGTTGGTGAGTTTATCTTTAAACTACTTTTAACGTTAGCTGAGTAAATTTTCTGCCTCATTTTAAAATCCTTGAATATAATAATCCTTAGTTGAGGTTAGTTTTTCCTTAACTGCTTGTGGTTTTCTTTTCAATTTTTTTTGTTACAATTTAGATAACTTTTTTTTTGGACTATATGTGTACATAGTACATAGGCATTGTGGCCTATCTTTTGCTGTCATTTTGGGTCTAATTTTCCGAATTTCTCTGCCCTCGCCCTCTCGTTTAACTTACCTCTATCGCAGCGCCGATCTTTTAACAGATTTCCACTTGATTTTTCTTTTTTCACTTTCAGAACTCAGTTGATTCCAGTGTCGTGTCTGGCCTAACATATATATGTGTATATATTTTTGGTGTGGTTAAATCAACCATATTGACAGACTTTCCTATAGCACGCATGGGACTCGAGGAACCGCTTTGAAATTCGAGACCCAAGTAGCCTTTGCGTAATAAAAAAGTCGACCATCGGTTTGACGGTCTGAAAGTGGTTTAGTTCAACGTGTGCTAACGTAGTGTTAACATCTCGCCTAAAACAAAAAAATAAAAACTTCTGGAAAAATCTTCAAGACATCAGCAAATCGTGAAAAACTTCGCCGACATGGAATTGCCGTCGATGGTGGAGCGTTCCGGTAGTCGTCTGGTGGTGCGCAGCCTGGTGAGCGGTGCCACGGTCTATCAGACCGCAATGGAGGCCAAAGAAGGCGGCGGCGCGCCAGCTACTGGGCGTGTCAATCCGAATGCCGCTCACCCACTGGTGGGCGCCGAGATGCTCGAGCGACAGCTTCAGATGCTCAACAACCGAACCGCCAGCCAGCCGTTGCCGCTGATCCTGCCGCTGGCCATGCCCAAGGCTGTGCTGCCCGGCGAGGAAGAGGGCAAGGAGCCGGCGGCGACGCATTTGCAGCTGGAGCCAAGGGCCGAGGAGGAGCTGCCGCAGTGCAAGATTAGGCGCAACTACAGCTGCAATGCCTGCGCTTTCTTCACGCAGAATCCGCGCAGCCATTTGTCGCATCTGCGCGACGTGCACGGCGAGAAGATTGTGATAAATGAGTGCAAGCTGTGCCTGTATGCCTCGCGGCACTTCCAGAAGCTGGTGCGGCACATGAAGATGGTGCATGGCTGTTCGGATGATGACAGCACTGGCATAGCTGGCAGGCGCCACTGCAATCGGGAGGCGCGCAAGCGTCGCCTCGAGGAGAGCATCGAGGCGCCGGTTATTGGGAGTGGGGGTGGCCCTGGTGGTGTTCCTTTTGGTGGTGTTTTGGCGGGTGGTGGAGCGACGTTGCAGGGTGGACCCTCGCTGAAGCAGCTGAAGAGCGAGCTGCAGCTGCAGGAACAGCAGCTGCTCAACAATGTGGAGGCCTTCAATCGACAGCAACAGCTGCAGCAGCTGCAGCAGATGGTCTCCCGCAGCGGCAACATATTCTCGATGGCCTTCGAGTTTCAGATGTGCATGCTGCCGCCCACAACCGGCATGAATATGGCCAACGGCCGACCACCGGAGGAGCCGGAACGTGAGCCGGAGAACAGCAGCTCCGATTCGGAGGAGCTGCCGCAGGCGGATGATTGTGCCACACCCGAGGCACTCGATCTCTCCGCCGGCTCCTCGGTCACCCAGTACCAGTGCCAGAAATGCTCGTACAGCACACCGATCCGTGCGCGCTTCAAGAAGCATGTCAAGTACCATTCCATGCCGTTGATCAAGTGCGGCTCGTGTGATTTTCACTCGCCCTACAAGTGGAATCTGGACAGGCACACCAAGAACCATGGCGCCAATGGCTATTTCAAATGCGGCGTCTGTGATTTCAGCACCAATATCAAGCAATCGCTGACCATACACGAGCTCAATCACCATGTGGCCAGACGCGCTGCATCCCAGGAACATCACCACAACGGGGCGCAGGAGTCAACGGATCCAGCGGAACCGGCACTAGACACCGAGCCCTGCTCCAGTCCTGTGGAGACAATGGGCTCTACTTCGCCGTTGTCGGAGCTGCCGCCCATCAGCTGCTCCCATTGCCAGCAACGAGTGCCCAATGCCATGGAGCTGGTCAGCCATCTGCAGCAGTGCGAGCCGGCGCTGCGCAATGCCACGCAGCTGGCCTGCGACATGGAGCTGGCTACGGATGAGGATTATCGCGGCGGCGGCAACGATCTCAGCTACTGCGGCATAGAAACGGCGCCCGGCTATGGCGAGGTAAGGCTCACACGCACAAATGCTGGCCAAAAAGATTTTAACTTAAACCCTGCCCCAGGTTACCGAGCAACTGCAGCCGGAGGACTCGGATGCACTGAAGAAGGTTTTCAAGTGTCCGCACTGCACATTTTGGGCGGCGACCGCATCGCGCTTCCATGTCCACATCGTTGGCCATCTGAATCGCAAGCCATTTGAGTGCTCGCTCTGCTCGTATCGCTCCAACTGGCGCTGGGACATAACCAAGCACATTCGGCTAAAGGCCATGCGCGACAAGTCGCACATCCAGGCCCAGGTGCTGATGAACGACGAGACGGGCAGACGCAACTATGCCAAATACAATCAATATCTGACCCTGATGAAGGTCAGTGCGGAGCAGGCAGCCGATGCCAAGACCATGCGCTGCGGCGAGATGCAGCCGAGCAGCGCCGATCAACAACAAATCCTTACTGTGCCGCCGTTCGAGGAGGAGCACGGCGAAGCCCATTTGGGCCTGGAACCGCATACGGAATCGTTGGCTGCACTCGATTTGCGTGTCTCCTGCAAGCCGTACGCGGACCAAACGCTGGCACCGAACGATCTGCTCCATGAGCGCAGCTTTCCAAAGCAAAAACAAAGCAAGAAACAACACGATGAAAACCAGACGCTGCTATACAGTAAACCCAGTAAGCACTCGCAGGACTCCGCCAAAAAGGATCGCTATCAACACGCTCTCTATGACGTGCGCAACTAAAGCAAGTCTTTTGGCTACTTCACACAACTTGAGCTGTTCCAGAAATTGACTACATCGTTTGCTTGGGATTTTTACAAACAGTTTACAATACTTGGAATCGTTTTCAGTTCTTAACGACGGACGCACATTGGAATTATTCTGGGTTTAGGTTATACAACATTTTATTCTCTCTATATATAGTTTACGTATTTATCGCTTTTTTTTCATATTCCAATAAACTGCATTAAATGTTCCACTTGAAAATTGATACTTCCAGAAATTAAAATAATCTAGAAATAAAAATTGGTTTTTCTAATAACTATGCAATAATAACGATGCCAAATTCATTTTATTGAAATGTATGTATGTACGTATGTATTTTTGTATTATGTATGCATGTATGTATGTATGTGTATGTGTGTGTGTGTATGTGCCTAAATATGTATGTATGTATGCATGTAAATTGTCTTCTATACCAATAGCAGACCACTTTTGTTGCGCGGCAGATTTAAATAAGCAAACGTATTTAATAAAGCTGCCCTCCTCCTCGATTCTCAAAATTGTAAGTAAGGCTTGCAGGCTTCATCTTTAAATTAGGCGCAGGCGGCTTCAACGTGGGAAGCTGAGGAGCCGTGGTAGGTAGGTGTGAATGTGTCTATGTGTGGTAAGTGGGATATGTATGTATGTATGTATGGTTGAAGAATGTAAATATGTATGTATGTATGTATGGTTGAAGTATGTATTCTGTATGTATGTATGTGTATGTATGTATTTTCACATGAATTTTGAATCGATCACCAGCCAGTCAATAGAGATAATATATGAGGAAACAACAAAAAAATATTTATTGGAATTTATAAAATTTTTTTATGGTTGTCCAATGTGGATATAATTTTGTAGAATTTTTATAACATCACTTATATTAAGTTTGGTCATAACATCTTTGTTTCTATTAGAGATACTAATTCGACTCGGGAAAAACTTAACATAATAACATTGAGAATTGTTGAGTTAAGTCAAGTTATCTTAAGAAACAGAATAGGTTTTCAGTGACTCAGTTTTTTAACCGAAAAAATATGCAGTTATATAATATAGTAATCCGATCCAAATTCGAACTGTCATTAAAAGAGACTAGAAATAAATATACATTCATGATGGGCATGGCTATGGAATATTATATGCATTCTTGAATGCTTACATGATTAGTAGAACACCTTATAATACCCTTTGCAACGGTATCATAAGACGCTGCCACAACAAATTAAAATTTAAAGAGTTCTTAAACTGGAATTTAAAGCAGAAATCTGTAGAATACTAGCAAAGCGTCTAGGCATTAATTCAACATTAGGTGTTGAAAATTTGTATTAGTTTGTTATGGTTATTAATTAGGGAATAAGTATATTATTGCTGATCGAGTATTTAATTTATATGTTAGTTTGGGATAGAGTTAATATTTAAACATAGAATTTGGAGGGCTTAATGATAATAATAACAGTAATGACATTTATATTTTGATTTAGCTAAGCTAAATTAACTGTTTGATTTGAAATTCACTAGCCTAAAAATGAGCCAAAAGTTTGATCACGCGCTGATCACAGCAAACATTCCTGTATGAAAAATAATACTATGAATAGTAATACGACTAGCGGCACTAAGAAGCACAACTCGTCAACGCCAAGCGTTGACAGAAGGTTCCAAAGATCGATGGCGAGATAACGAGCCTGTAAAAGCCACGGATACGCCCAT
Organism: Drosophila ezoana; assembly: GCA_035045725.1. Taxonomy (NCBI): domain Eukaryota; kingdom Metazoa; phylum Arthropoda; class Insecta; order Diptera; family Drosophilidae; genus Drosophila; species Drosophila ezoana. The sequence continues at coordinate 9,432,786 of JAWNOU010000092.1, forward strand.
GCCCATAACTAAGCCGTCTGGCATTGGACGCTCTCGAAATGTGGCGACTGGCCACTGAATTCATCATCATCTTCGGTGTCGGCGCGACGTCCCTGCGATTTATAGTCGGTCATCTGTACGATATCCGCTTCGGCCGGCACAACAATGCGTTCGCGCGGCGGCAGCAGATCCTCCAATGTGGCCAGCTGCGCGGGCGTGGCGAAATCGTTGGCCGGAAAGTTGACCTTAAATTGTAAATAAAGATCACCATGATCTTCTGGCTTGTTATATACCGGCATGCCAGATCCGCGCAACATTTTAATGTGATTGTGCCGCAGCACCTCGCCCGGCTGCGTGCGTATGCACACGTTTCGTCCATCCAGATGCTTAAAGCAGTGCGTATAGCCACACAGGGCCTCTGTCAGATTTATCTCCAAATCGTGCATGTACAGATTTGCGTGCCGACGCTGAAAGCGTTCATGCTCGGCCTGAACGATGATCACATACAGATCTCCAAAGTCACCGCTGCGCAATTGATGGCCCTCATTGGCGAAGGGCATCTTCAGCATGTGCGGCATGCCGCGCTCAATTTCCACAGTGCGCTTCATTTGTTGCTCAACAAAGCCGGTGCCGGTGCAAGACTTGCAGCGCATATTCTCCTTAATGTTGAATCCTCGACCATCGCAGCTGGGGCAAACCTAGACACACATTGCACATTAGGTAAGAAATATTTCTGATTTCTGGTTCTGCTCTTACCGCATCGAAAGCGCCAAGTCCCATAAATGTAAATGCTGCGGCACGGCCTACACCGCCGCAAGCCTCACAGGGTTCGCGCGCGTTCGGTGGACCGCCGTCACCATTGCACTTGTCACATAGCTTTTGCCGCTTGTAACTCACCGATTTTTGTTTGCCACCCACGTACATTTCCTCTAGCGTCAGCTCCATTCTCATCATTATTCTGCCGTCGCGTCTGCTACGTTCGTTGGACGTGCTGCCAAATGGGAGCCATTGCGCAAAAAAATCCGAGGTATCGGTAAATCCTTCTGCGCCCTCCTGCAGTCCCTTTATTCCATAGCGATCGTAGATGCGACGTTTCTCCGGATCGGAAAGCACTTCATATGCAAACGATATTTCCTTAAACTTGTCGCCCGAGTCAGGATTCTTGTCCGGATGAAATTCTTTGGCCAATTTGCGATAGTTCTAAGTTAAGCGCGTTGTATTAAAATTGAAATGGGAAAAAAGACCTCGCACCTTTTTGATGTCGTCCGGGGTCGCATCTTTGGTCACGCCAAGTACTTTGTACAAATTTAGGTTTTCCATTGCGATTGCGCGGTAGACCCTATATTAAACGAAAATGCCCACACATGCTTGTATGAATTTTGACTATTTTATGATTGTGACACAATAATTTTTAGTTCATATTGCTATGATGCTGATTTGTTTATGTTTTCTTTTTATTTTCCTATTCGCCCTATACCAATAATCCCAAGCAAAACAGCTGTGTTGACAGCTGCGCAGGCCGCAGTATGTATGCAATACAAGCTTACCGAATTCTGAAAAAATAGCCCCTCTACCTATTATTCAATGTGCTCCTTAATTATTCATTTTTAATTTTGTTTTCGTAACCAAATACTATAACACTTCAAAATCAAAGAATGCAAAAGAAAATAGTAAATGCATTGTTAGGGGTGACTGTGGCGACAACCAAAAAATTAGTGCTGTAAAACGCAAAACTATTCTATATACGTATAAGAAAAAGGGTAAGCCTAAATAAAAAAGTGTCACGACAATATCAAACTAGTCTGTATTTCAATATATTGTTTACAAAATATTGCATATCTACACATATATGGTCATGTATGATCCCTATATGTGAGGTACTATTCCCTTTTTTGCAGCCGTATACCACATAATTGTTGTGTGACCATATGCTGGTTGGTTGCAAAATACCGACATGAGTCATCAATGCGCGTCTCTGAAGATAACACGTTGGGCGTGGTGAAATTTAATTATTTGTTCGAACGTTTGCTTTGGGCACACTGGGCGGTTTGTACGTCACATCATCGGAAAATTTTCCAGAAATTACGTACAAATTTCACGAAAATACTTAATTGAAAATTATTTTAAAAAATACACAAATTTTAATTTAAACGTTAATATCGGAAATAAAAGTGTTTAAATTAAAAAAGTGCGTTTTTTATCAGTTAAACAAACTTTTTACGCAAGCAAAATGGATGCAAAGTAGAGACGTAAAAATTTTGTGTGTGTACCAACGAAAGAGAGGAGAAAACGGAACGCGAGAAAGTAAAAAGAAGAAATCGTAACTACCCGCTGGTAGTGTGCGTGAGTGTGTGGTAAGAAGCAGACAAAGCGAAATAGGCAAAAACAGTGTTGCGCCTGGAAAAATGATGGAAAACTATGAGGACATGAATATCCGTATAGGACACATCAACTCGAAAGAGCTTATGGCTGTCCATGAAGTCAAACTGCAAAATGGACATGATGAACTTAACAGTTTTGAACGCTCACAGGCGAATTTTGATTTTGGCGCTGAAATTCTGACAACAAACGTTAAGCCAGCAACAGCAGCAACAACATCATCAGCAGCAACAGAAGCGACGACGCCAGCAACAAGCGAAACGCAGCCAAAAGCAAATAGTGAAATCAAAACAAAAACATTGCCTCAAATGGGAGAACAAAAAATTGGCGCCAATCGAAATGGCGAAAATCAAATAAATGAATTGGAGCAAAGTGACCAGCATAGAAAAAGTCTAGACAAGTCCTTCTCCGAGGCGGATGATGACGATGAAGGGGATGAGGATGAAAATGAAGATTACAAATCAAGGTATATACCGTTAAACGAGTTGATGCAAAATATTTTACAGTTATTGGTGACATTCACAAAAACCCAAAAAAATAACAAATTTAACTTATTCATACATCCTAATACTAATGTTTTTAACTGGCTAAACCTACATATAATATTTGAGCAAAGAAGTTCGAACTGTATTTGGAAATTTTAGTTAAATAAAAATTAATTGATTTTATTTTATTACTGGTTTCTTTTTTCAACACAATTGGCATACATGTTCAGTATATGAGCTGGAAATCTAAATAGACCTGAAAACCATATTTTTTTCAAATAATTATTTATAACTTATTTTAGCTGGGCCAACAGCGATGACGACGATGACGATGACTCGTCCAGCTCGGACTGCTCGTCGGTGGGTCGCAGCGATTGGAAGCTGCGTTGGCTCCAGCGCGAATTTTACACTGGTCGCGTGCCGCGCCAGGTTATTGCCAGCATAATGCCGCACTTTGCCACTGGGCTGGCCACGGACACCAACGACTCGGTGCTGTGGGACTATCTGGCACATCTGCTCAACGAGCCAAAGCGTCGCACCAAGCTGAGCAACGTAAACACTTTTGACGATGTCATCGAACTAGTGCACAAGTCGGAGAGGATTATTGTACTCACTGGAGCTGGTGTTTCTGTATCTTGCGGCATACCTGATTTTCGCTCCACAAATGGGATCTATGCACGGCTGGCGCATGATTTTCCCGATTTGCCCGATCCACAGGCCATGTTCGACATTAACTACTTCAAGCGCGATCCACGGCCTTTCTATAAGTTTGCTCGTGAGATTTATCCAGGCGAATTCAAGCCCTCACCATGCCACCGATTCATTAAAATGCTGGAGACCAAGGGCAAACTGTTGCGCAACTATACGCAGAACATAGATACATTGGAGCGTGTCGCTGGCATACAGCGGGTCATTGAATGCCATGGCTCCTTTTCGACAGCCTCGTGCACCAAATGCAAGTACAAGTGCAATGCCGACGCCCTGCGAGCGGATATCTTTGCCCAGCGCATACCCGTCTGTCCCCAGTGCCAGCCGAATGTGGAGCATAGTGTTGATGCCTCTGTCGCTGTTACAGAGGAGCAGCTGAAGCAGCTTGTTGAGAACGGCATCATGAAGCCCGATATTGTCTTCTTTGGTGAAGGTATGTACTTACTTTTAATTAAACTAAAAATTTAAGTTAAATTGATTATAAGGAAACAGTCTCTCATTAAAATCAATTTCGAAGGATATGTTGAGACGCTGCCAACTTACCTTCGTACAAAATAAATTCTGGCAACGCCACATTCCGACAATCAACTGTTTATGGTTGTACATGAGAGATTTTAAAAAGCTATGACGTTTTCCAACACTCAACAAGAGTTCCATTTTATGGCTATAAATATCTTGTTTATGCTCTGATGAGCGTAAAAGGCTGTCATATAAAATCTTCATCGAATATTTTTAGCATAGGCATAATTCATGTTTATTACTTGCTTCGTTAACAGGATTGCCAGATGAGTATCACACAGTTATGGCCACGGATAAGGACCAATGCGATTTGTTGATTGTGATTGGCTCTTCACTGAAGGTACGCCCCGTCGCACACATTCCCAGCAGCATACCCGCCTCGGTGCCACAAATATTGATTAATCGCGAGCAGCTGCATCATCTCAAGTTCGATGTTGAACTCTTGGGCGACTCGGATGTTATTATCAACCAAATCTGTCAACGTCTTTCGGGCGCCGGATCCACCTACGATGACATTGACTGGAAGCAGCTATGTTGTGACGATCAAGTCTTGCGTGAATCCAAGGAGCTGCTGCCGCCGACAGAGCATCATTATTACCATCATCATCATCACCATCATCGACATCGAAGCTCGGAGAGTGAGCAACAATCCCAACTGGACACAGACACCCAATCGATAAAGTCAAATGGCTCCACTGATTATTTGCTCGGGTCCTCGGCAGGCACATGCTCCGACAGCGGCTTCGAGTCTTCCACATTCACGGCTGTGCACAGCAAGCGCATCCACCAGCAACAGCAGCAGCAACCACAACCAATCTGCAGCAGCAGCAGCATCACCAACAATAGCAACGCAGCCGAATGCGCCGCCATCGAACGTATCAAGAGCGACATACTCGTGGAATTAAATGAGACGGCATTGAGCTGCGATCGGCTTGCAGCTCCAGCGGCAACTAGCTCAACCTCCAGTTATCGTCATCTCTCCATTGATTCCTCCAAGGACAGTGGCATTGAGCAATGCGAATTCTCCAATGCCAGTAATATCGAAGCCAATCGCGGCTATACCAGTAATATGGATCCCAGCATTGCTGCGAATATGGTCGTGGAAACAAAGACAGCCGCACCCAGCTTGACGCCTACGCCGCCGCAGCGACCGCAGCGTCAGACTACGGCTGAACGGCTGCAGCCCGGAACGTTCTACTGCAATCCAAACGGTTGCTCGTACGTCTTTCCAGGCGCTCAGGTGTTCTGGAATAGCGATTGCAGCGATGACGAGGATGACGATGATGGCGCAAGTGTGCGCGACGGCGATCTCTTTGGCAACGTTGTGGCCAGCGACGAGGAAGCGTGCGATTTAAATGCGGTGCCACTGTCACCGCTACTGCCGCCAGCCTTGGAGGCACATATTGTCACCGAAATTACCAATGGCAGCGCCATGGATGTACCGATTGCACTCTCCGCCGCGAGCAGTCCCAGCAACAAGCGACGCAGTGCAGCCTCCACCGAAGAACAGTCGCCTGCGCCATCATCAGGCATCAATCCGGAAATTGAATCTGAAACGCCGCCTATTAAGAAGAGGCGGCCTAGCGTTGTTGCTGCCACAGCTGCAGCTGCATTAACAACTGTGTAAATGTTTAGATAAGTTAATTATTTATTTCCATTGCGACTTTGGAGTCAATTGAATTTGGACTCAAGAGCCTAAATCCTATTTAATGTCTAGAGAAGCTCAACACAAACTGTATTTGAGGCTTTTTTCTTTTTTGATTTGTCTATTGTTTTCTTTCAACTCTGAAAGCCCAAGTTTTGCAGTTGGTTCTAAGCAACCCCTTTTGATATTTTTTGCAAATTTAGTACATATATTTATTCATTATGCGAGTGTGTAAAATGTTAGTATTTTTATCATGTTAAGTTGTTGTTGAGGCCTTTTAGTTAATCCACTGAAAGCTGGAGGGAAATGCACGCAAATTCCAAAACAATTTGCATATCGTTAGCGCACGTTGCTTCAATATTCAAATTAGGCTAAGCTTGAAAGTATATACATAATAGATATACCTTTTTGTAGCATTTAAGATCTGGACAAAAGAACACCCTGTATATAGGCATCTTTGTATATGTAATTTTTTCTATTTCCTATTATTAAATATTCTGTTTCCTTATTTCTAACTTTCGGTTATGGCAGCTTTATATATAAACATATTTGCATTCACATTAACACTTCACACACACACACACACACACACACTCATTCTATACAAACACACACACACACACACCGTTATATATTTACTTGCCGTAGAGTGCGAGTTAGAATGTTTAATCAAAAATTTAGCATAATTATCAAACAAATCATAATAGCCACCAAACGTATGTGTAAAAAAAATGATATACTAAGCACTAGTTGTAATATATACCAATCTTAAATGTATTAATGTCAAAACAAAAAAAAACGTAATAAATCAATTTATTAAAAGTTGTTGAGCAGCTACAAAGGCATCCATCCGATAATTGGGTTTATATTGGTGTCGAATTGGCAAACAGAAAACTGTTTGGGAAATAATAAAAAAAAGTAGTTGCAAGTGTCTTGAACTCGTGAGGGTGGCTTTCTTCTCGACCCGCAGCTCTTGGCTTTAAGTCTTAGTTTGGTTAATGCTCAAAAATCGAATGAAACAATTACATTTTTAAATTACAATTGCCCGTTGTATTGAAAATATTGAAAGCCGTAAATATTTTCATATTCAAAATGCGGGCTAGATTTGACCTCTTCCCAAAATTGGCATCTACCTAATTTGGATAAATGCAATAATTGGGACCAAAGTTATTTATACTCTGGAGTTGGGTCTGCCATTTTTTTTTGTTCCAAACCATGAAAATAAATTTCGAGCTCAAATCGGTTCGACTTGGACTAGCTTACTAATATTGCAAGGTCGGAGTAATAGCCATTTTGCCATTTCTTTAAACCAATTCCCTGGTATACAAATATACCTAACTTTTTTATTAACTCCCTCCCCTCTATGCGATTTTCAAATATTCATGCTTTGACCAAAAACTGTTGGAGATCACTCTTAATTCATACTCAGTATTATGTACGCTTTTCGAAAGCGAAGGAGATCCCAGACGAATGGTATTGAAATAAGTCGTTCACATTTTGCAATTTTGAATTCGTTTTTATTAATTACGTGTTTTAGACATTAGCTGATATCTTAAGCATATCTAGATACATAGTATTCTAATTTAAGTTTACCTTCTTAAGAAGTACTCATTTATGGTACATACTTAATTCATGCAATATGCTGGGTTTCCACAACATAAAAAAAAATGATATCAGCACGACAACGAGCGCTGCAATTTGTATTGGGCCTGTTTGCTTACGGACTAGGAGCAACTAGCTCTGCTCTTAACTGGATGCATGTGCTCACGAGATGCTGCCTAATTTTCTGGATACTGTTTAGTGTACAATTGTTTGCGAGAACGAAACACAAGTCCTATGTACACCTAGTAAATATGATTATATACCCAAAATATATATTTATATATTAGGTTTTGTGTGTGTGTGTGTGTATGTATGTACATATGTATTTATATGCTGTATCTTATGCTTTCGATTTGTTGCTACAATTATAAAAATATTCGTGAAGTTATGATAAAAATGAATTACCCCAATTCACTTTGCTATATAGAAACTCTGACTGTTAACATGAGCATACATTAAAGACTACTACGGCGATACGTGTTTATAAATGTGTATATATATATATATATATAGAGTTGATATAAAATAACGCGCTGTGAGACTTGAGTTAGTTATACAAACTGTATATGGATAGTTAAATCCATTATAGGCAACGTATGTGTTTCGATTTCAAGTGCTAACAAAATACTTCAATTTTATATATATATATATTGTATATATATATCTATAATAGGATATAATATACATGCTATATATATGTATCATAATATGCACGTGTAGATGCGTGCGTTTCATCGGTGATAACATTTGTTTCAAAAAATTAAATACAACTACGCTTGGCTTTGTTAAACTATGTTTAAGTTTAGTTTCTGGCATTAAAATCATAATGTCCTTCATGATGCCGCACTATAAGAACTGTGATTTGTTAGTCTTGTGTGATCTGGACTTGCTGGGATTTATTTTGCACTTGAGTTGCGCAATGAGGTCAGAGATTTTGAGCGCAGGTCCCACTTTCATGCCCAGCAACGGCATTATATCATCCTTGGTCAGCTGCAGCAGACGCTTGCCATCGATCTTATTACGGCTAAATGTGTCGCAGTGAGCTGTGCAGTCGTTGACTCGCAGAAACTGGGAGACATCATACACATTCCAGGTGTCCGGCATCAGCTCCAGATGCGCCTCATTCGAATCGACATCGGCCAAACGTGGAATGTACTTGCTGTTCGTGACCGCAGAGTTCTGTGTGCGTGTAAAAGAAAACAAGAATTTTAGTTCATATACTTTAATTATTTGCAGCTAGAAAGTTTTGGAGGCGTGGCTGGGCTTTGAGCTGGTTGAATGGTTGATGAAGCTATGCAAGTACCAAAATAACAGTGCGTAAACATAAGTTATATACAAATTGCATTCAAATTTTGCTGATTATTTGATGAATATTAATATATGTATATATATATATATACATTTATATATATGCTTGTAGGTGGGCTAGCGGGCGGGCGGGCGGTTGTTTGATTGTTTCTAAAAGCTATACGCACTATTATCTCCAAGTACTCACCGCAATGTAACTAGTGGCTTTGCGACCCATAATTGGTGGCGCAGGAGATTTAGTAGTAGAAGATTTCTTTACCATTGTTTTGCTGCCATTGCCGCCGCCGCCGGCTACTGCAGCTGATGCTGGCGTTACCGCGCTGTTGGCAGCAGCACCACCAACTGCTCCAGCAAACTGATCCGAGTTTGTGGTCGACTGTTCGGACATGTGGCTGGTGCTGCAATCGCCATCGGCATCATCCTCAGCAAGGCCATCCTCGTCTTCATCCTCCTCGACTTGATTATTTTCATAGAAGGCAGCATTGTGATGCTCTGGCTTCAGTTCCAGCTTAATGCTCAGCTTGGGCAAGTGCGGCGTGGTCTTTAAGGCTATCGTGCGAGGTTTAACTGCTGAATATGTGTGGCATTATAAGCAAAGCTAGTTTAACATGTTATTTGAAAGACCTACCTGTCGTCTGCATGTTATTGTCATGTTGCAATTGTTTGTTGCCGGCCGTGCCAGTTGCGCCGTTGGCTCCCTTTTTAGTCTTGCGTTTCCTTTGCACCTTGGGCTTGGGCGCCGGCTTGGGCTGCTGCTGTTGGGCAACGCGCGGTGGTCCCTCCAGTTTGTGGCCAACAAGCACACACCAGCCGACCGGATATATATCCGCCGACTCGCAGTCCAACCATTGATCGTACTCGTCCGTCCAGCCATCGAAGTGCACCTTGAGCAGGCGGCCAACCACACGCGCCACTGTGGCCACACATACCAGACGCGGGTCCATGAGATCGGCACATTCCAGGCTCATGCCGGTTTCAAAGCCATGATCGGGCACAATACGATGGAATAGATGCTGACCAGCCGCAACGGCGCCTGTGTCGCGCAAATAGCCCTCCCAGGTGAACGTGCGTGCATCGTAACCGTTTGGCGGCGTCACAGTTATGTTATTAGAGTCACAAAAGCCAGCCGGAAAGATGCAGGGCGACTTCTCATGGTAGCAGAACCTGCAAATGCACAAATTCAATCGTTTTGATTTATTAAATGTTTTGGCTTTCAACTCGCGGGCTGGCTCACCAATCTGACCCTGAGGCATCCGGTTGATATGAATCGATGCGTATCATCATATAGCCAAACTTGAGAACAGCCATCACCGTGGCGGGACAAATGGAGGAGAGGTTCAGCGGATCGACGGCCTCTATCTTCATGCCCTCGATAAAGCCATTTGTTTTGCCATCCAGAAAGTATTCATCAAAGGTGAAGTTCATCTTGAACAGCTCAATTGTGGCGTCGTCCTCGTGTACCTCAATCATGGCCTCACGACCCGCTGGAAAGCAAAATATGTATTAAATTGGTAATCAGTTGGAATGGCAATCAGCCGTGTACTAACCCAACATGCGCTCCAGATAGTCTTGCGGCGCGGCCAGGTTGTGTCCAACCGTGGTTGCCCAGCCTACAGGATGTATAATGGGGGAATCCTCGTGACACCAGAAGCCATCGTCCGAATCAAAGTAGCGCAAAAACAGACGTTTACCCACTATTTTGGTTACTGTGGCCAGGCGCACCTGCGATATGCGATCCTTGTCCACGCATTCGAGATTCAGGCCGAGGCGGAAACGTGACTGTAGACTATCATTGATCTTGTTATAGAAATTGGAGGGCAATGTGCGTGCGCCAGACAGACGCCCAACGAGAAAATCCTTCCAATCCTTGTACTTGTGCTCTATGGTACGCGGTGGTATCAATGGCTTGCCGCGCGTTGCACACCAGCCCACCGAATGGACCTCGGCATTGCAGAGATTCACCCAAAAGTCGTGCGTGTCCATGTCAAAGCCCTCGTAACTCATTAACGCCTTGTAACCCTTGATCTCCAGTATGGTAGCCACCCAGAAGGATGTGGGCGTCTGGCCCGGCTGGATGATCTCAATGTTATCGCAATCGGTGTTCTCCACCTCCACTTTCATGCCCACGCCCAGATTATCCCACACCTCATAGCCGGGCGCGTGTGGAAAGCAGGTAACGGGCGCCGCATAAAAATTATCCTTGCCCAGACGCGGCAGCCAGTCATACGAGTGCGTCGGATCGTACATACGCCTTCGTATGCTGATGATTTTTTCCATTTGTGGGCATGGTGCCGGAAGACGTTCGTATTTGGGTATCTGCGGCAGATCATCCTGCGGAAATACATCACGAAACAGACGCAGCGCCTTTGGCGTTGGCGCCGCATTCACAAATGTATTGCTGGCGGCAGCGTTGACCTCACTGCCGCTGGCCTCAGCCGGGGGCGCTGCAGCATCCCCAACTGCGCCGCCATTCAGTGCCGCAATTGTCTCGTCCGTGGCCATCTGCACATTGTTGGCGGCAGCATCGCCGCCCAGTGACATGGGCTCCCCAAACCCATTCAGCTGCGTAATCTTAGACTGATCTGTGATACGGAAACGATAGTTGGCATTTTTGATATGTGCCGCTTGCAGCGTTAGCTCAATGTCCGATTGCTGCTGCTGCTGTTGTTGTTGCTGCTGCTGCTGTTGCTGTGCATCCGGTGGCGATGCGAGGTTCTCCTCCAGTGTGGCTGACGTCTCTGACATTTCCAGGGCTGGCGCTGGTGAGCTGCTTGCATCCATTTTGCTATTGAGCACCATCGAATAGAGCTCGCCACGGGCACAGGCCATGCTACAGAAGCGTCGCGATTTCGTGTAGAATGTATGCTTCACACCGATGGCGCCACAGCGCTCGCAGACAGCTGCAGAGCAGATACAAAAATGTGCCCGGATTAGTCAAAAAGTTTAAAAATTCCGAATAGTTTCCAATTACAATTACAACAGTGGTCGCTAGGAAAGTCGAATTTTTAGCAATTCCATCTAAGATTATTTTTGAGAAATGTATGCCCTTGTCTTTATTATTGCAAATGATGTTATAACTTTTACTTTATCTTAAAGGTACGCTAAGTAAACATGACGCCATGAGCCTGCGTGAACTTGTGTCTGACTTATAAACGGGAAGTCGCTGGTTCAAACCTAGCAACAATATTCAATTGCCTATGACCTGTTTGTTCTTTAAGTTAGCTCGAGTCCTTTAATCATCGAACGACTAAGCCTTATAGATTTCATAGGAACCATCAATAAATGATTTTTAAGCTAAACATTTTTCGCCAATGAATCAATTCCCAAACCGAGCGACCACAGTAAAACTAGCTTAAATATATATTTGACAATTAAGTATAATGGTATAATTTGGGAGATTACAGTTCGCTGCACGGGGTAAACTACCTGCCTACAAGCCCAAACCCAAATTCACCCCAAGAAAAAGAAAAAGGAATATAACAAGTTTAGCGCGAAAATAATAATTGTAAGAAAATTAAGTAAAGTGAAGGTAGGTGAAAACATACCCATGCCATCTTTCTGTATCGGTATTACCGAGGGATCAATGTTGCCCTTGTAGGCGATCGGTGTTTTAAGCACAAGTCCGGGCCGATTGACTGGCTCGATTTTGCGGGTTTTACGCTGTGCACGCATCGAGGAGCTGGACCCGCCGGAGCCGCTGTTGCCGGCCTTACAACTGCTGGACGCAATGCTGTACGGGCGCATCGCCTTTGCATTGGCGGCGCCTGCTGCATCCTCGCCAGAAATTAGTATATTGGCGAAGCCATTGCCACTGCCAGACGCAGTCATGCCGGTTAGAGATGTGCCCACTGACGTATTGACCATTTGATGCGTGGTGCCCAGCAGCTTGTGATGCAATAGGCCATCGCCTAAAGGCACGAGCAGATCATGATTGGGCATGCTGGTCATGCACGAGGAGGATGACTGTGATATGTCCTTGTCCGAGGAGGTCATAAAATCGGTGCCATCATACGAATTGTTATCCTCGTTCATCATGACAAAATCATCAATGTTTATGATCTCCTGCTTGGGCTCAAGATCTGACATCCCGCCACTGGCACCTCCATCATCATAGCCATCCTCCAACTGGCCGTACACCTGCTGATCATCGTCAACTGTCGCGGCGCCGACTCCCATTAGTGCAACGCCAGCATTATTGCCATCATCGCCATCCATGACTTCGGCATAGTTTTGAAAGACAGCCGCCGCGGCGGATTGCTGCAGCAGCTGCTGCTGCAGTCCGCCCATGTGTGCAAAGCCGTACAGATTATTTGTATTTGTGGCGATGAGCGTTGCCGGCTGTACGCCCAAAGCTGCAGCGGCTGCTGCGGCCTGTCCCGTAAAATCCCCCCCAACAATGCTCATCATTGGACTCATATCCTTTTGTGGTGTAGGTGGAGTTGGAGGTGGTGGTGTTGTTGTTGTTGTCGTTGTTGTTGTTTGTGTTTTAAGTTTGTGTTGAGTTCAGTTCAGTTGTTTTTTATGGGCAGTTGGATACAGTTGACAGTTGAATGGATACGGATACGGATACAACGTAACCAATACATAAATCATAGAAAAGAAAGTAGAAGAAATAAGTAAACGAATTCCAATTGTTAACTAAAGCAGAAACAGATGGTACATATACATATATAAAGGATGTTTTTTTAAACTATTATTAACCCCACTTAGCCTAGGCCTTTTTATACAATTCCCCTTAATTTCCACCTGTTGAGGTGGATTTATTTAAATATATGTATATAAAATTCTATTTAATCGAGCAATTTCTGGTATAACACGACTTTCCCTGGGCCCCATAAAGTTATAGTTCGTTTTTCCCCTTTAAGGATGATTTTTTAAGATTAGTGAACGTTTTTTTGTATTGTTTTATTTATGTGAATGTTGGCTTCAAAGCTTATGCTAAATTTATAAAATTAGTGGAAAATTAAGATTCACTATGATGAAAACCCGCTTAGTCCGTGCAAAAGCGGGCAATGCAAGCTGTTTTTAAATGCAATAAGATAAACTGACAATTTTCAACGAAAAAAAATTGTTTTTTAAAAACTACCTTGATTCATAATTAAGTATGTGAACGTGGCTAATTCTCAGGTATATATTAGCCTACCGAATTTGGGTTTGTTCAGCCTAGAGATTGGCAAGCACAGGGGGGGAACGGAATTGGATTCCTTAATATTCAGGCATATAGTTAAGGGCAGGCTTACCAAAGTGGGCTGGTGGGTCATGTCCTCCATGACGGATAGACCAACAGTTGAGTGACCGAGCAGAGTTGCAGCATCCTCCAGTGAAATGCGCTCCGAGTTGTATTGGCTGCTCATCCACATCATGCGCAACTCGGCCGGATTCATTGTATATATATGATTGTTGTTGTTGTTGATTTTAGTTTAGTATATTTGTTGATTGTTGTTTACACAAATTGAAGCGTCTTTTGCTGTGGCATTTGTGAAGCGGCGACTTTGGCTGCAATGGAAATACACACAAACACACATATAAACAGACTCCTGCACTTGCTGACCATATGGACCGTCATCGGCGCCTGTTTTCTGGTTCTTCTTCTGTTTCTGTTTCAGTTCCGCTTTTGTTTGTTTCCTCTTTTTACGCTTTCTACGAAATCCAAGCGCAACTGCTGCTAAATTGCTCTTCAGATTTCCAATTGCATTAGCATAGTCCAAAAATCACTTGCATACAATTGTTATTAAATTCGGTTCGCTAAAACCGAAATAGTTTTTGCAGTTTTGGTCATTTTTTACGCTTTACACTCGCTCGAAAAGTCAATGAAGCGCACCGTGCGACCAGACGACGAACGAACGAACACAAAAGAAAACTCACAAATCGTCCTCACACATCTGAAAACTTACATTTTTAGCACAATCAATACGCAGTTTTTCGTGTGAATTGTTCTTCTCACGTTTGTTGCTGGTTAATTTTAGCGCGATTGATAATTTTGTGGCATTTACCCAGTTTTTGGCATTCTTTTACGCGCAAATTTAATGCTAGTTTGGCGATGATTGGTGATGTGCAAACGCTATTTAGCCGATACTTAGCGATGTGCTATCGTCAAACTGTGAATCGCGTGGAGCGAGCAGTGCTGTAAAGTGCTTCAGTTTAGTAACTGAACTCAGTATATCGATTTATACAAATGTAGGAAGGCAATGGAATTAAATTATAAGAGCACATCATACTACTTATGAAATTTGAGGTATGTTTTGAAATGTTTTTCTTAATGTAATTATCGTTACAAATATTGCTTGATTGAATTTTTACAATCAAAGAAAGAAGGTTTTGAAAGCTGTTCTAAACAGATATGTGATTGGTCTAAAAACTCACCTATCGATAGACTAGTTTAAAGCAACATTAGCCAACACTAGTAAAAAAGAGAATGAAAACGCAAATAAATAAATAGCCAAACAATAACAAGCGAAATATATATACATATGTAAATATATGAAAATGCCCGAAAGTGCATTGCCAGAACAAATTCGCACCACATTAGGTGGCAGCACTTTCGGACAACGAAGAGAGGATATTTTTCGACGACTGCAGCAAAGTGCGCAACAAACAAGTGAAATTTATAGTGGAAAACGCGAACTAGCCACAGAAAAGGACGATGTTGTGCAGGAGTTATGTGAGGCATTGGAAGATACTCTTGCATATGGACTGCGACAAACGTTGAATGTTTCAATCACGGCTGCTAGCATCTTTCAAAATATGCACGAGATTGTAACAGGTGGCACTGGCGGCAGCAGCAGCAACAACAACGAAACCACATTTTGGGATTTTTGTGAGACACAGTTGACGCCACACGAAAGACACCGATTCGAGGAACTCAAGCAAATCTGGACGAAACACGGACGCGGCCGCGCTTTCATCCGCGCCACACTCAACGAGAAGCGGCTGCAGAGCCACCTTCTAACCTGGCTGAGTGACGAGGCGCAGCTCCAGCGTTTCTATACGCCCTGGTCGCTGTTGCTCAACGAGGAGGCGGCCAAGAAATTGCCCGAAATACTGGACAGCCTCAAGGATGTGCTCTTTGCCCTCAGTGTGGAAAATCCTGAGCTCAATGCGCCGAAACGACTGGCAGCGCCAGGAGTTGGCATTGTGAAAGAGGAGCCCATTATTTACGCACCGCAACCTGTCCCAGTGGCCGCCCGCAAGCCTGGACGCATGGCGACGGCTGTCAAGCGACCGATTGTGTGCGCCACATCAACTGAGGACTTGTTGGGCGCGCTCAGTCCGCGCGAAATGCTGGAGGTGCAGCAACTTACCTCGAAGGATGCCATTGAACAGGAACTGATGCCTCCAATGCCAGACATGCCCGTTTGTGCAACGCCCTGTGATCCTATAGAGCCCGAACTGGAATTTCTGAAAACTCCGCTACCCGATGTTTATCCAACTGATCAAGATAATGAGCAGGAGCACACTACTGATGCGCAGGAACTGTTTGAGGACCGCAGTGATACCTCCTCGCAGTGGAGCAAGTCATCGTCCTCGGCGAACGGGGGCAGCAGCCAACAGACGATGCAGCTGGCGGAGCAGGTGACTCAGCTAAACGAACGCTGCGCCCTGCTGGAAACACGCGTGGCCGAGCTGAAGCTACAAAATCGACAACTCATTCGTCGTCTCACCAAGCAGTTCAACGAGACCGGAATTGATCCGACTTCGTCATTTTGTTCAAACTTTCTGATAACCATTCCACAAGTGAAACTCGTTAAAACGCTGCGTTCGGGATCGCATTACGTCTACGAGATGCACATAACCATGCGCCAGCGGCTGGAGCATTGGACGCTCTTTCGTCGCTATAGCGAATTTAACAAACTACACAAATCCCTGTTGCGCACGCATCCCAATATTATTGGCTCCATTGAGTTTCCGCCTAAAAAACATTTTGGCAACATGAATCTCGTCTTTGTCGAAGAGCGTCGACAGCAGCTGCAAATCTATATGTTAAATGTTGTGGAGGCATTGCCACAAGTGGAGGCGTGTAAATCCAAAGCGGAATTGCAGAAAGTGTTCCCCTTTTTTCGCGAACGATAGCAAGGGTTGAGCCAAAAAAAAAAGTTGGACCAAACTTGAAAAGTTGAAAGTATTCGTTCTCTAATTAAGTTATGTTTTGTTATATTTATCAAAATGTTTATTTACATGTATAAACCGGGTGTTCAGTCACTATAAGCTGCAGAACAATGATATTATATTGAATAAAAAAGTCGTATATTAATGAAAACAAAAAAAAAGGTTCGTTATCGATCGTATTTAAATTTGCTTTGTCTGCGAAGTGTTCATTGTAAATCGATAGTTTTGTCACGCATCTTTTACCCCTGTTCGCACTGCTGATGCATGTTGCAACTTGTTGTGTGGTTAGTGAAGTTACTCTTGCGTTCCGATCTGTACAATTTAAACAGTGCTGGACAAGTGTTTTAGTTGTCTACAAAGACAAAGTCAGTACGGTCTCACAATTGTGCCTTTTGGCAAACAACGATACTTTTTTACGTTGCCTATCGATATGATTCAAATTGCGCGATAACTGCTTGCTGTCCCTCCGATCAGCTGTATTTGTTATTATCTGCTGCCGTCAAATTGCGTGTACTTTTGCGCCCACCACTTGCTTAACTTTCGGCATAATGATTTTGTGATAACCCATCACCTTTGCGTGCATTCAAACCCACACGTAAACTCAATAACTCGGACTTGTAACCGGTGCAACTGATTCGCAAGCAACTATAATCTAATTAGCGCAGCAACGGCCTCCAAAATGTCCACGGCGGCAATTGCAATAAACGGTGCCATATCCGTGGGTGCATATCTGATGACGGTACGCATGATACCCCGGCTTCGTGAGATGTTCATCAAGGCCAATTTGTGCGGCAAGGATCTGTGCAAAAAGGACAAGCCACAGGTGTAAGTGAAGTCGTATACCTATTCATGAATTTACATTAAATTTTAGTTTTTCCATTTTTAGGCCCGAGTCCTATGGTGTGATTATTGGCTGCGTTTTCTTGATCTCAATGTTCCTCTTTATACCCATACCATTTGCGTTCGATGAGGCTGCCGCGATGGACACAGTTACTGGCGGTAAGCCGGTTACATTTCCGCACAATAAGGTGATTTATGATGACTCATTAATGAGAGGCAAACTAATTATGATATTGTTATCTTTTGCGACAGTTCGTGGAGCTCATTGCCGCCTTGTTATCAATATGTTGCATGATCTTTCTTGGCTTTGCCGACGATGTGCTCGATCTGCGCTGGCGGCACAAGCTCCTGCTGCCCACCATAGCGACGCTGCCTCTGCTGATGGTCTACTATGTCAACTATAATTCCACCACGGTCATGATGCCCAACTTTGCGCGCGGCCTCTTTGGCACGTCTGTCAATATTGGTACGAATATGAATACCCTCTTATTTTCGTTCTAATAACGAATTTGATTACAGGCATGCTCTACTACATTTTCATGGGCAGTCTGGCGGTGTTCTGCACCAATGCCATCAACATACTCGCTGGCATCAATGGCCTGGAGGTGGGCCAGTCCCTCATCATTGCCGCTTCAGTATTGCTGTTTAACCTTATCGAATTGAGTCTGGGCCATCAGGTGGAATCGCATCAGTTCTCACTGTATTTTATGATACCATTCTTTGCTACCTCTTTGGCTCTGTGGAAATTTAATAGGTAAGTGCAAAGTTTCATTAACCTAAAATCCTTTTTCCCGACTTCATCAAAGAACGCACATACGAATTGTTGTAATTGAAAGCTTATCTAGCTATTTTAAAATTCGGAACAATTGAAATATTACAACCACCAATTTTCCACACTTTCGGGGGAAATTAATCAAAAACCCCTTACATCACATACGTTAAATCACATTTTCCTAGAAGAAAGATTTTGGTTTTGGATCAAATTTGTTTATGATTTATTTAATAAATACTGAAATTAGCTTGCCTGTTAACATTTATCAATATATATACTTATAAAACAAACGAATCTTTTCATGTCGAGAACTCGCATACTTAATTTACGTACTTTTAACTAAATTCACAACATCAAATTCCATGAAATTTGAGAATCATTTTAAATTCCTTTCTAGTTTAGTTTCTTATCACAGATGGCGGGTCTGTCGGCGCTCTCTGCCTGCTGAGATACTAAATTTTGAATTGATTTAATGAGAAATCAGAGCGTGATATACGATTAGATTAAAGATGACGATATGTTTAGCTTAAAGTAAAAAGATGTAAGTTCGTTTGATGATTGGGAAGCAGGCACATATACATATATATATGTATATATATATATACGAGTATAACTAGCCGAATAGGACATTAGATGTTAGTCTTAGTCTTCATCCTCCTGCACATCATCCAGCGCATTCGTATCATACAAATTGACAAGCAATTGTCCAAATTGACTGCTGTAAAGCAACGCCGTCTCCGGCGCATAATATTTCTCGCTCTGCTGCCGCAGTCGCAGCAACTGCGTGCGTCCATCCAGGAGCATGCCGGCACCCATCAATTGCTGTATGTAGGCTGCATCAATCCGTGAACTCCGCGTCTCGTTGGGCATTCGTATAGTTGGGTCGCTGTGGCTGCCAGCTGCTCGGGCGGTCAGCATGTGAACAATCTGTTCAGACGGCATGCAGAGCTCACAGCTCCAGCCGCCGTAGTGATTGAGATCGCCCAGCGTGTAGCTCGCTTGACGCTCGAGTCGCTGCGGATCCATTTGGACGCTGTGCATATGCACCAGGGAGCTGATGACACCATCCAGGCGTGTGCGCTGCGGATGTTGCCAGTAGAAGCCGTACACATTATGCTTCAGCCTGAAGCGCAACGGCAGCACATCGCTTGCAAAGTATTTGAGAAATTTCAAAGCAGCCGGCGCATAAACAGTCTCCCCATGGCCAAACAATAGCAAATCCTTAGGCTGGATTTGCACGCCGCACAGCGTCCACAGCTGGTGATGGAAATAGCTGTAGGCAGTTGCGCCGCTGCAGTTGCCATGACTTTGACCCTCGCATTGATACAGCAGGTAACTGGCAAGGGGCAGAGCGTCCAACTGGCGGACGAGCGTGCGCCGTGTCAGTCTGTCTTTGCTGTCCCTCACATGGTAGTAGATGAGAAAACAGTCCACAACCTTGATGAGTGTGCGCAGCTGCAGCTCCAGCAGCTCCATATTAATGTGCTCCCAGGCGCCCAGGTTCAGCATATAGTAAAGTCGCTTTAATGTTGTGCTGCTCGCCTCGTGCAGCTTCAGCGGCGCCTCATTGCCGCCCCGTCTGCTGGCGCGACTGTGCGTCATCAGGGCACGCCATATAATTTCCGGTTGTCCACAGTCACGTCCATGCCAGCCGCTGGCACACGGACACTGCGGCTGCGACATTAAATAGTCTACGTTGTTTCGCCCCGCCTGCCGGGATTCGTTTAGTGTGCCTTCGCCATAGCACCAGAGCGTTGACGCTAGCCCCAGATCCATATATGCCGGCATTGGATAGTCTGCAGAGCGATTCAATTGATCGGTTTTCAATTGAAAGAAATCCTGCTGATACCGATTAATGTTCTCGCTCTGCGGACAATGCGGCGTCCCATTTTGGTTCTGCTCCTTTTTTGCGTTTCTAGCCTGCCTCACGAAATGCACACGGCCCTGCTCCGGCTCCAAGCTGCCTGACTGCAGCTGCAGCTGGCTATGATTAGCCTGCAGCAGCCAAATGCAGCCAATGAAGCACACCTGAACCAGAAACACAGACCACAGGACGAGCTTCTTTGTACTCGCCAGACGGCCGCCGCCGGTTGCAAGTGTTTGGCTCAGACCTGTAATCCTGGCCATTGTGAGTTGTTGTGACTACACACTGTACATGGTTATTTTTTTCTTTTTATTTGAGTTATGCGTTTTAGAGTTTTCTTGCTTTTTCCAACTAACACACCCACTTTTCACATATTGCTGCCCACCCGCACAGCTGACGTTTGCGGCGTTTCTCTTTTTATGCCTGCGCTCTCAGCTGTTCACAGTTGGGCACGAAACAGACGGAAAATAAACATATTTTCGTTATAACATTGCGATCTCTTTATGTATACGAATTTAATATTTAAATTATTGCTTATTTTCTACTCCGTTGTGTATTATTTCTTATTAGTCGCTTGTCCAGTGTTAAACTATGACGTCACTTTCCTTCTCGTTATTAACACTGTCGCTGTGTGGACTAGCTCAACCTCTTTTCCTTAACCATGCACTCTGACGGTCATGGCTGCCATATGTTTACAAATGTACCGAAACACGTCTTGCACAATGTGGTATCATTTTTATAATAAACCAATATTTCTTATTCGAGCTTAGCCCCATAATCTTTTATTCCTTCTAGACTTCCATAGTAAACTTATTATTTTGGTATAAATTCAAATCGACTGATGCATAAGCTAGTATATAGTATATTTTTTGTATTTTCCGTTACACATTCAAAATTTCAAGTAGCGACAAATGTGACCCCACATGATAAATGTCGAATTCATTTAAATAATTGTTAATTTTGATATTATTTTATTTTTGCTTGCAGATATCCATCTCAGGTGTTTGTGGGCGATACCTATTGTTATTTTGCCGGCATGTCCTTTGCCGTTGTCGGCATTTTGGGTCATTTTAGCAAGACGCTGTTGCTCTTCTTCCTGCCACAGATACTGAACTTCCTGTACTCGACGCCGCAGTTGTTTCACTTTGTGCCCTGTCCGAGGCATCGACTGCCTAAATACGATGCCAAATCGGATCTGCTGCACATCAGCACCACGGAGTTTCGCATGCAGGAACTGAACAGTCTGGGTCGCCTAATGGTCACAGTGCTGCGCGTATTGCGCCTGATCAGCTGGCAGGAGCAGGCCGACGGACGCGTCATAACCAACAATTTTACGCTCATCAACTTTGTGCTGGTCGTCTTTGGGCCGGTGCACGAGCGCGTCGCCACCCAGATGCTGATGGGCTTCCAGGTGCTGTGCACGCTGTTGGCTCTATTCATCCGATATCCGTTGGCCAATTTCTTTTACGCCATTGAGACATAGTAAGCGTTTGCTTCACGTGTTTTTAAACGTAGTTTATATGTGAATACAATATAGTTCCCAAAAATTTATTTCATACGAGACGCAAAGTATATAAAATATAAAATTATATTATGAGCGTTTCGGAGGGGTCCGATGAATCGGAGCTTTCATTTCCGGAAGAGGAGGACGAGGGACCAAATATTGGCGTAGGTGCAACTGTTTGTCCTGGTTACATACTTTCCTTCCATTCGCAATTTCGACCCACAGAAATACATAGGTGGACGCAATGCAGCAGGCTATCGCCATGGACGCGGCTGGGCCATACTGCCAAATGGCGATCAGTACGATGGCAATTACCGTAAGGGCCGTCGTCACGGCATCGGGCTTTATGTGTTTAAGTATGGCGCTCGATATTACGGACAATATCGCTGTGGTGTTCGCTGTGGCCGCGGCATATTCATTTATCCCGATGGCTCCGTCTACGAAGGCAACTGGCGCAAGAATCTGAAGCACGGCAAGGGCCGTTACAATTACGCCAATGGAGATACTTACTCGGGTGATTGGTATAAGGGCCAACGTCATGGTGTTGGCATCTACAGTTTTAAAACCGACAAGGATAACTGCTGCATGACCGTGCGCCTTAAGTCCACTTGGAACTCCAATGTACGCATGGGTCCGTTTGAGATGTACATTGGCAACGATGACAAGTGCACCATCTTGCATGGTATTTGGGACAACCTATATCCCGCAGGACCTGCCGTTTTCAGTTTCGACAATCGCTATATGCTGCTTGGCTACTTTTTGCCGGGCGATTATAGTTTCAAAATTGTTCGATCCTCCGACGAAATTGCCGAGGACGAATTCGACCAAGATGGAGAAGAGGAGGCTGAAATTGATGAGCCGAAGCCCACATTGTGGTTTACCCAGGAGATCGCTGTCTATGATTATTCTCTACTGCCTCAAGAGCCGGTACCGCTGCCCATCTCCGACTCGGAGCTATCTGTATGCTCGCTGACCACAGAGCCGAGCGTTCAAAGCCAGGAAAAGATCAGCTTCTATGGCGAGGGCGAGGAAGCCGAAGGCGAGGGCGAGGAGGGTGAAATGGAATGCTTCCCTTGCGAGTGCGACTATAATCTCAGTGAGCTTGAATCTGAATCCGAAATATGCAAAATCGATGCCAACCCATGTGCCATTGAAGTGCTCAAACAGCCCGAGTGCCCCAACCCGTAGTTTTACATAGCTGTTGGCAGAGTTCTATTTAATTTAATTTGTTCTGTGTAAAACGCTTGAAAATATTATAAAAGTACTGAGCTACTATTAAAAAGGACTAAATCCCTATACGATTATTAAACGTGGTACAAAAACAAACAAAAATGTAAATTATAATAAAGCTTGACATCCAACCCCAAGTACTTTCTCGACCCTGACCAACCTTATAAGTCTTATATTTTGATAAGACTAATGTCTATCTGAATAGGCGCTTAAATCCCAGACAAGCGCTGGAGTCGAGTCGAGTATAAAGCATTAATTTTTTTGACCATCCTTCGTTAATTCAAGTTTAATAAATATCGTCCCCTCGTGTCAAAAACATTTGTCAGAGCTTTAATTAATAGTCACCATTTTATTAGTGTATATATATATATATTTTTGCTTTATTTGCCTTTTCAGAATTTGAATAAAATTTGTTTTTTTCATTTCTTTAAAATACGCCTGACTCTATGCAGATTTAATGCGCTCTCTATAAATAAATCGCTTCATATGTTATTGATGAAATCACAAATGGGGGCTTTTTCAAGTATTATTGACATTATTGATGATACCTTCTCCACACGAGCACATTCTAAGTGTTAAATTTTACTATCATTTTAATCGTATGACTTGTTTTTTCATTTATGTTTAATCCATCTGATGTTTAGTTTTTGAATTCATTAAGTTTCACTAATTAACTCTATACGTAATTATTGTTTGATGCATTTTCATTTTACACATTTGAAACATTTAACATTTGTTTAATGTGTTTTTAGCGTCAATTTTCTTCTTTTTTTTTTTTATATATATATTTGTATTTGTGTGCTGTTTTACTTTAATAACATATTTAAAAATTAATAAAATCTCTACGTGTTGTAAGCAGGCTGCGCAATGGCCGGCTGATAGGATGATTGACAGCAGTTGTCAGGGAAGCTGTTCGAGTCGCAAGCGGCTAACGCGGGCGCCGGCGGCGTAGTGGAATCTTCTTGTTCTGTCTTCATTCGATCTTGAGATGACCGGCCTTCGTCTTCGTCCTCGTCACTGTCATCCACAACGATGTTTAGCTTCTCTCTGGGCATCTGCAACGTTGTCAAGGTCGACTCGTCGACTGGATTGAGATGCACCATCTGATGTGGTGCTCCGTCTTCGGTGAGCAGCTCGTGCAGCGTGCTACCGTCTTGCTGTTTGGATACCTTATAAATAGCAGGACACGATTTGGAATTTTTAACATCACTTGCATCCTTCAGCTTAGTCATCTCCACATGACTAACACTCTCCTCCAAAAGCTGCGCATTCTGGTTGTTATCCTCGATGCTGCAACCAAGTAAAGCTGCCATCGCAGCTGCCTGACTGCTGCTCGCGCCTTCCGGGTTAACATATAGATCTGATTTGCTAAAGAGCAACATTTGCGGATCTATTTTAAAGTCGTACAACTCCAACTTCTGATGATCCAGATTCTCGTCAATATAGTTTATGTGTATTGGCGTAGTCTGCAGGTTCAGCTGAGAGAGATGGAATAGATCGTCCTCTGGCGGCGTATAATAGAGAGAAGCCTTGCTAGCCGAACTGTCAGCGACCATCAGACGTGATTTAATTTTCTGTATGTGCAACTCCTTCTCCATTTGGCTCTTTAAGTAACAGTCTATGTCTGCGAAGGAAAACACAGCGAAATATTTATTTCATTTAACCACCAAAATAGATACTGATACTTACCCTCGACAATATCCTCCTCGCAGCGACTGCGACAGTTCTCGAAGTAGAAGCTGGGCAGATTTTCCAGCACTTTGTTCAATGACTGCTGCTGATACTTGTAGCCTTCGCGTAGTCGCAAAACCTGATGCGCACTGAATTTGCGGATTTTATTGCGCTGGAAGACATAGTTCTCGCGCACCCAGCTCAGTTGGCCGGTGGAATAGTCGCGCACCTTCTTCACCTGATCGCAGTATTGATCTTTTAGTGCGGTCAGATGATTGGAGCCCATGTCGCGGAACTCCTTAATGTGCTTGGCCTGCGAAGTGTAGCTGCTCTGTATCCACTCGACCTGCTGTGCACAATTCTCCCGGATGCGATGCACCTGCTGTGCATAATTCTCACGCAAGCGCTCCAGCTGCTGGCTCTTGTAGCTCTCAATGCTGTCCAGCATTGCGTAAATTTGCCGCGATCTTGGTGACTTCTTGTTGCGATTCGCGCAACAGGACAAACGATCGCAGACACCGAATCTAGCCAGGCAGCTGCGCAATCCTTGCACTAGGAGTGTGAGCAACAAAAATGCCGTTGCGAGCAGTGTGCCAGCCAGAAGGCTCTCGATTTTGACACGATAAAATACAATTGGATCGATGTAGAGTCTGTGAAGAGAAATAGGAAGAATTAAGTTATCTTCGATATGGCACGCTAAAACACAACATTTGGGACACGTTTACTAAGATTAAAATTAAAAAAGTTATTTCTGATTAAAATATATACACAAATCTGCCGTCCTCAATTGATGACCCAATCATTCAGGCAACTGAAGAACGAGAATTCGGGTTCGAATCGCAGTTTTAGATAAGGATGTACTGTTTTCCAAGACGATGCTATTTGAAAAGATAGGTTAATAGTTTATAACTATATTCCAAACTTGTTATAACAATATTAATAATATGTACAATTAATTATATTCATCGCTGTAGCTGCATCTAAGTGACCCAGCCCTGAACATCGAGAATCCGGATTTTTTGTATTAGCCGAAATCAATGCAAGTGTTATTTAAAAGTTTGATTCATAGTTAAAAACTATAACCTTAGAGAAAATATTTATTTATTAACGTGTTGGCCAGAAATCTAAAATGTCAAGAGGCATTTTCGCATTGCTTTACTTGTGAGTTTTCCTTTTAAATGTAATGACAAACAAAATACAAACAGTGCAAACGGTCAGCTTCTGCTTATTAAATAAAATCATATTGGGATTATTTGAGATAAAATTATATAATTTGCATCTCCCAAGTAATTAAGTTAGTTCTGTCAACATATATGACAAATTTTATATAACATCGGGTCGGAATACGTCTACACATTCTCCTTTCAGTCGGGAGTAAAACCTCTGCTGGTTTCTATGCCCAGCATCCGGTAGATACTCAGCTCTATGGGAAACAGGGCTCTATCACAGTTACCACAATACTCCTGATTAAGCCAAACAAACAGTTTTGATCTGTTGATCTGCCTACTTTCCAGTTTTGTTCAACGTTAAGCAAGGAATGGGTCACTTCTTGGGGATTGTCTTACCAGATTAAGGTTCTTCTGATAAGTCTACAAGTACCTTTAGTCTTGGTTGGACCTCTGTTTTGCCACTGTCAATAGATCCCAGTACAGCTGGGTCTATAAATGTTGCAATTAAATTATACTTTACAAAATCAAACTAAGGAACTGCAAATTAAATTTGAAGACGCGTGACTGTTGGGTGCGCAGGCCTGGAAATGAATATCGTTGTTATGAGCTTACCTTATGCCAGCCGAGGCATTGCCCATCACATTGAAGGCATAGCAGGTGTAGAGGCCGCTGTCGCCGCGTGATATATTGTGCACCAGCAGCGAACCGTTCTCGATGAGCACCACACGCTGACCCACAGTGCTCTTCTGCCTGCTGATGTTTATGTGCAGCGTCTGTGCGTTGCTGTCGTCCGTCAGGGCGAATAGTTCAAATTTACTGGGCTGATGTTCCTTATCGCTGTTGATGATGATGGGTCGCTTGTCAGGATCGGCGTGATGACGCAGAATCTTATGACGTGGCGTCACCTGCAAACAGTAAACCAATATTGGAGCAGGTTGAAATATGAGCTGAGCGACTTACCCAAATAATATCCGGGGTAGGGCTACCGAAGACCATGCACTCCAGCTTGGCGGTGGCGTGTAGCCTGTACATCTTGGGCTCTGAGGATTGCACCACAACAGGCACGCTACAGTTGAGATTGCTTAGCACGCGCAACATGTCCCCGGGATAGCCATATTGACAGCTGAGTGCATCGATCTGGTTGTCAATATGCTCATACGAATCAAGTGTACGATTGGCAGCTAACGCTGCCCGTCGCAACGAGGTCGTCGCATTTGTTAGCCAGCCGGTGAGCCAGTACATGCTGCAATCACAAATATACTCATTGCCCAAGATGTTTAAATATTGCAGCTTGTTGAGCTCTTTGAGGCTCTCCGGCAGCGAGCCCAGACGATTGCCGCGCACACTAAGACGCTGCAGACGCGACAGACTGCCAATCTGTGAGGGCAGCTTGGACAAACTGTTGTCAGCCAGCAGCAGCTCACGCAGATTTCGCACATTGGCAAACAACGTAGCGGGCAGCTGGGTGAGCTGCGTATTCTGCTGCATGGACAGATAGCGCAGACGTTGCAGTATTTGCCCATCCACGTAGTCCTCGTTGCGGGATATCCAATTGGGCAGCTGCTGCAGCGGCGTCTTATCGATTCGCAGCAGCACCAATTTGCGTTGCGTCTGAAAGAGTCCATCGGGCAATTGCTTGAA
This sequence comes from Drosophila ezoana, assembly GCA_035045725.1. Lineage (NCBI taxonomy): Eukaryota > Metazoa > Arthropoda > Insecta > Diptera > Drosophilidae > Drosophila > Drosophila ezoana. The sequence continues at coordinate 9,460,208 of JAWNOU010000092.1, forward strand.
CTGGTTTCGACTAAGATCTAATTGCTGCAGTTCTCCAAGTGGCTGGAATATAATGGAGGACAGCAGCTTCAGTTTGTTGCCAGATATATTGAGAGTCACGAGATGTTCCAGCGACTCGAAGGCCTTGCGATCGATGCTGCCCAGCTCGTTCTGTGATAGATCCAGATGTCGCAGCTCCCGAAGATTATACAGGCTGTGCTTGCCTATGGACTGCAGTTGGTTGCTTTGCAGCTGCAGCTGGCGCAGCTGATTGTTAAGTGCAAAGAAGTTGTCGGGAAACGAGAGCAGGCGATTATTGCTGAGATCCAACAGGCGCAGTTCACGCGCCGTCTGGAAAAGCTGAAAGGGCAAAACGGTCAACCGATTGCCGGCCAGATGCAGCAACTCCAGCTGCAGTGCTCCCTCAAATATGTTGCGGGGCAGCTCGGCCAGCTCATTGTCGGTAAGATTCAGCAGTCGGAGCTCGCTTAGCTGATGCACAAAGTGTACAGGCAGTGCCCGCAGCTCGTTGCGATCCAAGTGCAGCTCCAACAGATGATTCATATGCTGTAGCTCGGCCAGGCTGCAGTTGGCTAAGCGATTGCCACTCAGCTTAAGTACTTTAAGGCGGCGCATGGTCTGTGGCTGCGCCCAGTGGATGCAGCTCAGCCGATTCTCACTCAAGTCCAACGTTTCGACAGTATCAAAACGTTGCCCATATTGCTCAAAGAGTCGCTGTAATGTGTCGTCCTGCAGTGAACTAAGCATCCATTTAAATTGCCGTATGCTCTCGTACTGTTGCAGTTTCAGTGATTCGTCAGGATTGCCTGGCACATGCATCAGTGTTACCTGCTCATAGTTTATATGGCGATTAAACATCAGCTGGTCATTGATCTCTGTCACGCTCGTATTCTGACAGCGTAGCTTTATAATGCTGTTGCCAGGATCACCCTGCTCGGAGCTTTCCTGTTCTAGTAGTTCCTCCTGCCCGGTGTACAATGGCTGCGCGATATTATCTAGGAGCCAGGCATCATCGAGACTATCACCATCGTCTACATCCGAGTCGACAGCATGACCCACAAACGGCAAATGGAACTTGTAACCCAGCAGGGAGAATTCGTGCTCTTGCCACGTTCGAGTCGTTACTGCTCCCGTTCCCCTGGCTCCTATGGCTCTGCCCTGCGTCTGCAACGTGACGTTCCTTGGGCTGTACGCGGTGACACAGCCGATTTGATTTGCCGCATTGGCGGCGACCGCAATGTTAACAAACAATGCAGCTAATATCAGGGAGATCTTGGATATTGTTTCCATTTTTCCGTATGTAATCTCAAAAACTTATATGGCATTATATGTGTCTCATTGTGCGATTGCATATTACACCTGCGGACAAAAATATACATTTTTTCATAAATAAATCGTTTTTCTTAACTGTTAATTTCTATTCAGAGTGTATAAAAAAACAACTACATTTAACAGTCCATACCATAAAAACTTTTCTTCGCTAGATCATCAATAACATTTTTGGCGTTGAGCCTAAAACTTATAGATACACCGGAAACCAAGTAAGAATGGTTATCTTTGAAGTGCGGAATATTAAATACCCTTGCAGACAAACAACAATGCACTACGTGTTATCTTAGCCACATAACGTTATTGTTTACACAGAAATTATAAATTATAATTTCAACATATTAGACCCGTTATATTTAAAATTCTTATCTTTAAGAACAACTTTAATATAGAATTACGAAAGCCCCTGTAAAGTTTGTTAAATTTAAATTTTTTTATTTATTTCTGGGCATTAATAAAAAAAAACTAAAAATTAAAATAGCAATCTTTTTTGGCCACCAAAAATTACTCGCTGTTGGTTGTACTCCAACCAAGTTAATGTGTTATACAGCACGAAATATGTATAATAAATACGATAAACAAGCTTCCTGATATCCTGATATCGTAATTGATTTATCGTAAAAAACAGAATTTTTCCTGATTCAATAAGGTAGAGCTTTAAAACTCTACTCTCTCTCAAGTAGACAGAAATGCTTAGTTATGGCCGTTGTTATACACTTTTTACTCATTTTTAATAGCTACAGGGTATTAAAAGAAAAAGTAGCTAAAGTGACAAAATAAATGCGCAAGGTACGCGAAAAGACGCAAATGAAAGATAATAATTAAATTAGCACAAGCTAAACATAAACATATAATATAAATTCATATGCACGTACCTATGTATGTACATACATTTTCGTATGCACTTTAAAGTAATAAACTGTTCTTTTCTTTTATTGAGTTGAAGTTTAAGGCCATTGTAATCGTTTATACCAATTGGGTATAAATCTCTGAAAAGATGGCTTATCAGCTTGCAGCAATACGGTTCGTATAAAACGACGAGCGTCGATGACTTACACATACATTTGTACATACATTTAAAGAGGCATACATCAAAACATGTGTACATACACACGTATTTATTAAATCGTTACATTAATTTTGTAGCTACTTGACTTGCGTCCATAGAGCAAGTTACATAATCAAGAATCGAGAATATACATACTTGCATACGCATATGTGCATTTGTTTGTGTAAGTGTATGTTAAATAGTCTCAGATCGAAAAACAACCGTTTTTTAAATAATTCATATACAGACATTTTAACTGGTATATACGAACACAAACAAATACACATTACATACTTATAAAAAGATGTCTCTTTCTGTCTGCCTGTGTATATACATATGTATGTATATACATGACGTCCGAAAAGCCGCTAATGAGCAGAGAGCACAAATAAGAAATGTGTGTTTGTATTGACACGCACACCAAGGTGAAACGAGACACGTTAGCGACGCCAAACGAAATAGAAAAACCATTCACAAAATTAAGCTAGACTCTTAATTTGTAACTGAGTGCGTCTTACATTTCTGTCAAGTGTTAAGGGTCAGTTTGTATATGTAATAATATGAATTCGTCAGTTTCTTATATGTTCTAGCATTATATCGACCCAGCAGCATTTTCATAACAGCCCGAAACTAAGCAGCTGGAGTTTAAGATGGGGCCTTAGTATATACATACATAGATACATATATACACATATATATGTACTTCGTTTTGTTTTTCACCCTTTGTGGCAAAATCAACCGTTTTTGCAGTAACTCAAACGCACACAGCCATAATACACATATGTTGAAACATTTTTAAATATTTATGTGCACATAGCATAAATTTATAATTTGCACAGATGAGGCACTGCTCTTATAAACGCCGAGACTATAAAATTTATTAGACACACTCACCGTTGCTTATAGCATTTTTAAAAAAAGTTAAATGTCCGATATTTCCGACGCAGCAAATTGTACTTGTGCAAAGAGGATTTAACTATGCAATGCTAATGTTAACTTAACAGATTTATGTTATTGAATTTGTTCCCCTGTTACTATTCTTTTATTATGCTACAATGTTAAAAACTTGTGTTATGTTGTATTCGTTTGAACTTGTCAATCGTTTTCGATTCTTTATTTTATCAATATATATTAGTTAAATTTTGGCTTCAAAATTTATATATAAATCATTATCTGACATATTTATGATGGCATTACTCTGCTAACTGTTAACAGGCTGTTGTACTCAAAATCTGCTCTAATACTGCTTCTCATCCCTATGGAACCATCGATAAAATTTTATTCTTATATTGCATTGAATCACAAACCATACAACATATGTTGAATGTAAATACTTTGCTTTTTGCTTACATTTTATGTTGGTTTTTTGTTAGCAAACTTTACAATAATTAAATTTATTGTTACCAGTTGTGTACAACTATCGGTATCGATAAGTGTATTACTATCAGCGCATTAGATTCAAACTACCTACAGTTACAGTTGCAGACAACCAACAGCTGTCTAATGCGGCGATTTCTCCTGAAAATTCAAATTCATTACAATTAATATATGTACATGGATGTGCGTACTAAAGTTTTCTACGATCAAAAGAAATATTTAAGTTATGACTTATTAATAACAACACTTATATCAAGATAATATCGGTAACAATATCCTCAAAAACGATACTGCTGAAACATGAGTAATCCAGATGGGCTTAATAGAAGAACTCTCCAGTGGCCGCAACGACCTTTGGACAATGTTGTGCTGCCCACTGCATGTAGGGGGCCTTTGAATTAATCTCAAGGGGCCATTCCGTGACTATGTGATTCCATGTATGTACCATTCGCGATTCCTTAGTGCGAGCCAGCGTTTCGCTCGCCTTCTCTAGGTCGAAAAACAGACTCCACTGCGTCCATGGCACCTCGTAAAATGCGTTAACATCGAACACTCTGAAGCCCTGACAGCGATCGCGATTATTCACCATCAGTGTAACATTTTTCGTACCGCAAACCTCTGATAAAACGCGCACCAATAACATAGGTCCATTATAGGCCCACGCGTCGCTCTTATAATTAGCCTGGAAGTTCTGCAGAAATAATTTGCTAAGCTGATGGCCAAAACCGTTGGGCTCCAAGCTTATAACACTATTCCCAATGCTATCTGCTCGCTCGGCACCTGCAAAGTTAAGTGGCTCATCCTCCAAGCTGCGTAACTGCAAGACGTCCATGTCCAGGTAGACGCCTCCAAAGCGATATAGTGTTATTAATCGAAGTAGGTCGGAAAGGTGAAACATCAGATATCTAAGTGGATAGATAACACGTCAGTCCAAGAAGTAGCTAAATTATGATGGAAAATAATTTCAAACCTTGATTTAAATAGATCGCCTTTCTTGAGCCAATCCGCAATGGACGTATCCTCTGCATAGCGTTCCAGATTAAGCGACCGAAAGTGCACGTTTTTGTAGCTAAGAAGGGCATCGATGATGGGCATTGATTCGTTACGGTGAGTGGGGCAGGCAAACAAAACAAACACTTGGAAATTTGGATTTGCAAGGCGGCAGATTCAATGGGACAGGCCTGATGCGCTTTAATGCTACTCATATTGTACTGGGATCCTGAACGGTAGCAACTACTCTCAATGAAAAATATTGTTCGTCCTGGCGGAGGTTTTGAGCTGGATAATAGAATATCCTCTATTATTGTAGGCGCTGGTTCCTCCGCATGCTGAGCCTTTGAGTCAAATTTTTCCCGTTCTTTTTTCTCTGGAGTATTCAGAATGTTTGTAAGAACTTTTCTCTCATTTAAGATCAAGATCATTGAACTGTAAACGAACACAACAGCAACCACGATCACTAATACCAGATGGCGTTTATTGACCAGATAGGGCGACAGTCTACTTTTTAGACGCAAGAACATCATGATGCTGAAAGAAGTCAAAGACAAGACTAACTTACTTTTGCATCGTTTTGAACAATTATGGTCCATGTGCCGATAAAAGCAGCTTTTTCAGCTGGGTCAATTTATACATTTTTTGGTCTGCTGTTTTGTTATACCCTGAACCCATTAAAAATGGGTAAAAGGGGTATTATGTTTTTGTGCAAAATGCAAATGTATGTAACAGGCAGAAGGAAGCATCTCCGACCCCATAAAGTACATATATTCTTGATCAGCATCAATAGCCGAGTCGATCTACCCATGTCCGTCTGTCTGTCCGTCCGTCTGTCCGTATGTATGAACGCAAGGATCTCAGAACCTATAAGAGCTAGAGACTTGAAATTTAGATGTAGGTCCTCCTAGTTCCTACGCAGATCGAGTTTATTTCCGATAATCGATAACTTGCCCCGTTTCCAAGTAATCGATAAAAATGTATATCGAAATACCGTTTTTTAAGCAATTTTGGTAAATAATAAGAGCTAGAGTCACCAAACGTGACATGTAGCTTCTAGAATAATATATATATATCGAGTATCTTTCATTTTATACCTATCGCCACCTCCCCGCTACTCTCTATCTATAAGCGCGAACTGCATTTGGTGTTGGAATATGAGGGTTCAGGGTATCCCCTAGTCGGGAACTCCCGACTAGAACCTCTTACTTGTTTTTTATTTGTAGACGCTGGCTACGTATTTCAAATGAAAGAAAAAAAACCCCATATAATATTAATGTATATAAATTAATTTTAAATATTATTGGCATACAATATACAAGAACATACCATGTTCTGTGTATCTAGCTGTTATATTTTGGAACTAGTCTAGAAGCCGTATTTTGTATATGTATTTACATATGTATATTTACTCATAGTTTGAGACTGAAAGGAGATAAACTGAATCTGAAACTATGTGTTTCTACAACCCTAAGTCCACAGTCTAGCTGACCTTACATACATGCGAACATTTTTCACCGGGATTTATTATTTACTCAGCTTTTTTTTCACCTACGTCAGTTCTGAAAGGCCGTTGAATATAATAAAAACCAGGGCAGAAAACCGACTTTTACCAAACTAGTTCAAATTTGGGAACTAATTTAAACCAACAATCATATAATTATTCCGAACTGGTTTCGTTTAATATGTTTTGCAATATATTCATTATAATAAATTATAATGCTTAATCTTTTTTAAACATTTTGAAAATGTATAACAAACCAAAAGTCGAATCAAGACCTGTGCTCATTGATGTGGAACACTAAGTCTCACGAACCGTACCAGCTGCCACGACTGAATCTTCTGCCCACAATTTAAATATGAAATAAGTTCCAAAAAAAATGGAAATCAAGATTGGCTAGAATGTTTGTAGAATATATAAAACTAATTGGGTTAAGCTAAGACACGAGCGATGATACCCGCAGACTTAACGTATATACCTGATTGCACGGGGTTTTCAGCTGTCGAAGATAAGACAAAATTGAGGACAAATAACAATTATCTTTTTTCAAATTAAGTTATACGACTCCATAGGCTTAGTGCAAAGCAGTTAGAATTTGTTTACTCTGCTCTGCTCTGCCAAAGTATAAATAGTTTATGTATGTCTTTCAAATGTTCAAATGATAGACAACTTTTGCGAAATTTTTGTTACCAAGAGTGGTTCAATTTTTTACATATACATTCCCTTTGTTCTGCTGATATTCTGCATATTGAAAATACACTAATCAATGCATTCTATGCTTTGCCTACCTCATTATAAAATATTTAACCCTAATTTATGCGCAATAATTTGAAAACAAAATAAAATCATTCCTGAAAGGATATCCCAAGGAATCGATTGAAATCTAAATGTGAAGCATTTCATGTGGCCTAATCAAATAGTTCTCCCGCGGCCGCAAAGACCCTGAAACAATGTTGCGCAGCCCACATCATATAGGCTGTGATTGAATCAGTTTTGAGGGGCCATTCCGAATTTGAATATCTGAATATTGTACTGGGAATCTGAACGATTGCAGTTGCTCTCAATAGAAAATATACTACTTCCTGGTGGAGGTTTTGATCTGGACAGTAAAATATCCTCAACAGCTGTAAGCTTTTCATTTGAAGTCAAGGATTTTATACTGAACACGAGCGCAACAGCTACAAGCATTGCCAATATCAGACGTCGTCTACAAATCAGGTAAGTCGACAGCTTACTTTTCTGGCTTAAGAACATGAAGTTGCTGATTAAAATAACTACACAACTATCAAATGTATTTTAAATTTAAATATAATGATCATGACGGCTTATTCAGCCCGGGATATTCAAACATTTTTATATTTGAAAACTGAACTGTTACAAACCGTTATAAGCAATCAATTTTTTTCTATAAAACATATGCAGATACACGAATACACACACATGCTAAGCTATCGATGGCACTATCGATACATCGAATCTCATCTGTTGTGTTCGCTATCGATGATTTTATCATACATCTAACTTGCCCATCTCTGTTAATTTATAGATGTTGACATCAAATATTTAATATTAATATGGCTATTGACATTAAGTAATATAATTCTTTTGCTTACAAATGTTTTATTTGAGTAAGCGAATGCGAACTTTTATCAATTAGAAATAATCACCAGCTGCCGCATAGACCCTGGGACAGTGCTTTTCCGCATATATCCCAAGCGCCGTTCTAGAGCCGACTTTGATCAAGCCTTTATAGGAAGCCTTGTTCCATAAATGTATTAAATAAGAATCTTTGGTGATTGCCATTGTTTCCTCCAGGTATTTAGGCTCAGTAAAATGCATCCACTGGGGCCAGCCCAACGGATAAAAAGCAGTAGAGTTGAATACTTTTAACCACTGGCAGCTTATCCGACCTTCTTCAATAAGTTTAACGAGGTTGTCGCCACAAAGATTTTTTACAACGCGTGTTACAAGAGCTGGTCCATTTTGTACATAGCCCTTTCCATTATAATTTTTTTCGTAGTCCCGCAAAAATAATTCTGCAATCTCATGGCCTTTGCCCGCGGGTTCTAGACTGATTACAGCATTGCCCAAAGTGATATTATCATGAGCACCCACATAGTTCAGTGGCTCATTTTCCAAGCTGCGCAGCACCACCACGTCCATGTCCAGGTAGATCCCACCAAAGCGGTACAGGCTTATCAGACGGAGTAAGTCGGCTGTATGCTGCATCGGAAAGCTGGGTGGAATATACGTCAACAAAGGTACTCACCAGGGGACAAGTAATATGGACTTACCTCGAGTTAAGCAGATCACCTTTCTTGATCCAATCTTCAATAGGAGTGTCTCTCGCATAAGTTCTTATGTTCAACTTACGAAACTTCACATTTTTATAGGTCTCAATAGCATCGATGAGGAGTTTTTGGCCGCCGGATTGGGGACGGTATGTGGGACAGGCAAACAATACAAACACTTGGAAGTTTGGATTATTCAAGGCGGCAGATTCGATGGCACAGGCTTGTCTTGCCGTCAGATTCATTACATTGAACAGCGAAACCTGATGATAACATGTGGTCTCGTGGAAGAATATAGTGCGACCTGGCGGAGGTTTTGAGCTCGAAAGTAAAACATCCTCCATGAATATCTTATTTAAAAGTATTCCTATGTTGTATGTCGACCGGTTGTTTATTTTGTAATTTTGATAAAAAAGAGTCGACAGGTCCTGTGTTGTGTGTATTACAAGAAGCATCATCACACCTACGACCAGGATGGGTAATATCAGACGTGGCCTTTGAATCTGAAAATTCTTTAGCTGCTTCTTTTGAGTTGCGAACATGATGATCCGGCCCATCTATACTTATGCCACTTAATAAGCTAACTTTTACTGTGTCAAGCATTTTTTCCAGTTTTACAATCGTAACGATTAAGTTTACTCAGCTGCGTCAATGTTCAATGACGTTGAATAGAAACAATTGCATTGTGTGTAATCTGCAAATGTTATCCATGTTAAAAACTTCTTGTTACATTTTCGCTTGAGAATAAATTTGACAGTGGTATTAACATTGTAAAAAAAAAATCAATACAATATGATATTAGCACTGTTTTCTTTAATAGCAACGAAAATTATAATTTAAATTATAACGATAGTTTATTTGAAATTTTGCATACGATGATATTATATTATAGTCGATAAGATACTCGATATCAGGATCGATATGCCAAACGAGCTATTTGTGAAATGGGCTAAAAAATACCAAAGATGCTCTGCTTCTTGACACATTTTTTTCATAAACTGGTAGCACCACGCAGCAACATTGTGAATGACAAAACGAAAGAAGTGTAAAAAAATTGTTAAAATTTGCAATTGTGAAAAGCATCAAATTGGCTGCCGCAACAATACGACCGGTACTCGTACCAAACGTTAAATCCATTAAATCATATAGCAAAATAGTGAAATGAATGTTCCTCCTAGCGCTGGCAATGGCAATGCAGCGATGCCGATGCCGCCAGCCGCCGCAATGGGCGGCATGGGATACACGCATACGCCGGGAATGGTGCCAGTGCCACCATTCAATCTGCCGCCGCCCGGCTTTGGTGCACCGCCGCCGCCGGAACTAGCAGCCGCATTTGGTGCCCTCGCTTCAAATACGGAGTGGACCGAGCATAAAGCGCCGGATGGACGACCGTATTACTATAATCAAAATACGAAGCAAAGCTCGTGGGAAAAGCCGGAGGCGCTAATGACGCCAGCTGAGCTACTGCACAATCAGTGCCCCTGGAAAGAGTATCGCTCAGATGCAAACAAAGTGTATTATCACAATGTGACCACGAAGGAGACGTGCTGGGAGCCACCGCCAGAGTATCTTGATATGAAGGCCAAAGCCAAGGCGGAGGAGTAAGTATCTGTTGCCTTTATGTCAAAACACTTTGCTGAAACAAAAAACGCGTATTCTTGCAGAGCAGCCGCTGCGGCTAAAGCCGTTGCCGCCATGACATCCTCGAGCCTAGCAGGTATGGTTCCGCATGTTGCATTGGCCAATATACTGCCAGCTGCGTTGCCCACAGCGCCGCGTATACCCACGCCCGAGATACACTCACCCCTGACGCCAAGCAGTAATGAAAATAGCTCCTCAGCAATGGATCAGGCAATGGCAGCCACTCTAGCGTCGATCGAGGTGCCACAACAGAATGGTGAGTAGCCAGAGCACAAATTGAACTAAGCCTTTAACGATTTGTTGTCTTCTTAGCTAAAAAGGAGGACAAAAATAGTGGCGAGAACAATACGCTTGTTTTTAAAGATAAGCGCGAGGCCATTGAGGCGTTCAAGGAGCTGCTGCGTGATCGAAATGTGCCCTCAACTGCGAACTGGGATCAGTGCGTCAAGATCATATCAAAGGATCCACGTTACAATGCCTTCAAAACGTTAAACGAACGCAAGCAAACTTTTAATGCATACAAAACTCAAAAGCTGAAAGATGAACGCGAGGAGTCGAGATTGCGTGCCAAAAAGGCTAAAGAGGATTTGGAACAGTTTCTCATGTCTAGCGATAAGATGAACTCACAAATGAAATACTTTCGCTGCGAGGAAGTTTTTGCGAACAATCGCACGTGGACAACGGTACCAGAACAGGATCGAAGAGATATCTACGAGGATTGCATCTTCAATTTGGCCAAGCGTGAGAAGGAAGAGGCTCGTTTGCTCAAGAAACGTAATATGAAAGTACTTGGTGAGTTGCTAGAATCAATGACATCCATTACGTACGCTAGCACGTGGTCGGAGGCGCAGGTAATGTTGCTGGACAATGCGGCGTTCAAAAACGATGTCACGCTACTCGGCATGGACAAGGAGGATGCGCTTATCGTATTTGAGGAGCATATCCGTACGCTTGAGAAGGAGGAAGAGGAGGATCGAGAACGGGAAAAAAAACGTTTAAAACGACAGCAACGCAAGAATCGTGATGGCTTCCTCGCTCTACTTGACTCGCTGCATGAGGAGGGCAAACTTACCTCGATGTCGTTGTGGGTGGAACTGTATCCAATTATATCGGCGGATATACGTTTCTCTGCCATGCTGGGTCAGAGTGGCTCCACGCCACTCGATCTCTTTAAGTTCTATGTTGAGAACTTGAAGGCACGTTTTCATGACGAAAAGAAGATCATACGGGAAATACTCAAAGAGAAGCAGTTTGTTGTCCAGGCGAAAACATCTTTTGAGGACTTTGCCACCGTTGTGTGCGAAGATAAACGCTCCGCCAGCTTGGATGCCGGTAATGTTAAGCTAACTTACAACTCGCTGCTAGAAAAGGTAAACTAATGTCTAAAAACCAGCTGCTGACCTATTTAAGAAAATTTGTATGTATTTATTTTTTAGGCGGAAGCCATTGAAAAGGAGCGCATGAAGGAGGAGGTGCGGCGCTTGCGAAAGTTGGAAAACGAAATCAAAAATGAATGGCTAGAGGCAAATGTGTCCGTGGGCGAACCCTATGAGAGCGCCAAAAAGCTGGTCGAGCATTTAGAGGCGTTTGCGCTGTACGAAAAAGAAATTGGAGTGGAAAAGGTCTGGGAAGATTTTATCAAAGAGAGTGAAGATGCCTGCAGCCATCATCATTCGCGTTCGCGTAAATCGAAAAAGAATAAAAAGCATAAAAAACGTGTCCGCTCCACCTCCAGATCAGATATTGAGAACGAGCTGGTTGAGCTGGAAAAATCCCGAAAGCGACGCTCAAAATCTCGCTCAGTGAGTTTGTTGACCTTAAACGCATCTTTTATAGCTTATCTAATAGCTGACATTTTTTCCACACAGAATTCGCTTAGTTCAATTGGCAGCATTGAGAGTGAAAAGCTGTTAAAAAAGAAGAAAAAGCGCAAAAATAAATCAAGAGCGGTATGTCCATGAAGTCCTTTTGCTTTTTAAATCATTAAAAAACACAACTTGTTGATTTTCCAGTCGTCTTGCGAATCCGGAATGGGAAATCAAACGCCAATTACTGCTGCTGCACTGCAGCAGAACGACTCAAATTCGCATTCGCCGGCCAAAAAGAAGAAAAAAGAGAAGCGCACCAAAAAGGACAAAGAAGCCAAACGGCATCGAAACAATCGATCCACAACGCCGCTCAGTCCTGCCGCCCAATCGGATTCAGCGACGTCCAGAAATGAGGAGCTAACGCTTAGCGACGGTGAACTTGAATCCAAACGTGCAGCCCTGCTAGCTCAACTCAATGAACAACTGGACGAATGACCAGCTGCAGTCGCAAGATCAAAACCTAAATTAACAACAACAACAGCAGTAAGCATTAGTCAGCTATAGCCATAATATAGACAGTGCGACCGGGTGCCCTAGTTAATATACGTTAATCCAAGCTCCAGCAGTTTAAGGCCTGCTCTTCGTGGACACGCTGTAACGTATTTATGCTATCGCACATATCATTTGCTTTGTTCTGGAACACTCTGGCCCTAGCACAACAACAAATCCCACACAACGCAGGCAAACAAATGTAAGTTTTTCATCAGCGATAAGTTTGATTGTAAAGAAATTATAATATTATTATAAGACAACAAAAAAATAATATTATTTGCACTTTGTGTGACTACAAAATCAACAGAGTTATTTATTTATTTAAATGCGAGAGAAAAAGATAACGCTTTTTCGCAACACATCGCAAATTTTTGTATACATTTTTAGCATGTCCAAGATAAAAATAATTCATAGCTTAAATGGATCAGATTTTAGAGCTAGATTCGATAAGTTGAGTTGCTCAATTTGGAATTTTATTAAATTATAAATAAACTATTTGCTAAACTATGTTTGCTGGCTGAACATGAAAATACAATTTTTTAGAACTCATTAAAAGTTGTGAAAGCTAGATCTGGGTATTCCCCGGTCATTATTCAGTTTATCAACAGAGAAAATATATTGTTAACAGATTTTTTTCAACGAGAATTTGAAATAATTTATTTGTTCGATTTGTAATAAATATTTTCTGGCCAAGACGCGGTCTATTAACATGTAAATTCAACAAAATGCAAAGAAATTAATGGATCGATATACGTTCGTTTTAAAGGCTTATATGGTCTTAGATTCTCCAATCTCGGGGGTTCACTCAAAATATAACATAGTTGCCTTGAGGTTCGGTTCGTAAAAGAGGTTAACATAGGTTTTAGTTCACATATTCGAACATGTTTATGAAACAATCCCAATTGCCCGTTCTGCCGAAAATATTGCAAGCCATAGATAATTTCAAATAGAAGAAGAAGCGGGCTAAATATGATTTCTTCCCAAAATTGGCATCTACCAAATATGGATGGATCCAATGGCTGGGACCCAAGTTAGTTATACACAGGGAAATTCCTGAAACTTACCGTGTTCAAATCGGCTAGGTTCAAAACCGGTTTAGCCTTAAAATAAATTACCCGGCTATTCTCGACAACTTATATCTATAAGAAAACAGTTTTTTAAAACTCCCGCCATTTACTTTAGAAAGAAAAGAATGTCTTTAAAATGTTTACTATTATTTTTTAATGACCATCTTGTATCTTCTTGATCTATAAATGACCAAGATAGAAACAGCAAACGCGCTTACAGAAGCACTGCGAATATTGTTGTACTAAAACTTGAATTCCTTGTACTTCTTTGTGGTCTTTGCTGGATCGGTTTGTTGTCGCTTGCGTTTCGATTTTTGACGCGCCACATGCTCCGCCAACATGTCCGATAGGTCCTCCTTTTGCAAGTGATTCTGTTGCTCGCGCATTTGCTGCTCATAACGCTGGGCCATCGCATCGTTGTCCAGATCCAGTTCACTAGGATCCAAGGCCAGTTCGACAATGCCTTCACGATCCGTTGTGGAGCGCACAGGCGGCTGTTTACTGGCACCAGCGCCGCTGCCAATGTCATACACATGCGTTGAGCCCATCATGGACGCACCTATGCGGTCTGTGCGCTTCTCTGGCAGCACCTGATACAGTACAGGCGTTTCATTGCTGTTTAAGAGGAATAAAATATTTTAGCTGGTCTTATTTAAAAGAGGATTCAACAATAGCTTACTCTTCCATTTCGGCTTCGATTTTCTTTTTGCGTAATTCAATATTCTCGGGTGTTTCCATGCCCGCTGGAACACTGGTTAGACCCGAGGGCGTAACCAGGCCCTCAACTGGCGTAACCAAACCGGTTTCGTCCTGCTGATTGCCCAGATCCTCGCCATCCTCCTCCTCCTCTTCGGAGGATTCCTCCGATTCGGATTCGAGTTCACCCCATTGGTTGCGCTCAATGTCCGCTTCATCGATGCCGTTCTGTTAATGCAAATATTAAATATTTATGTCATTTTAAGTGAAATCTATCTACTCACATCCAAATCAAGCGTATTCATGCCGAATACATCGCCATACAGAGGCTTGCCGTTCTCATCAACTGGCGGCTTACCCCAGCCACCCGCGTGGTAGCCAAAGGAGGTGCCCTCTGGTATGGGCGCATTTAAGCCGGGTATTTTAAGATTCGGATATGACGGCGGCGGACCGTAGCGCTGTTGGGCAATCAGCCATGGTGGCGGTATTTTGTGCGAATTGGGCCCAACCGGCATGCCCAGGGCAATGCGCAACTCTTCAGAAAGATCGCCTGGCTTTTTCTCCTTTAGACGCGTCTCAAACTCTTTGCCCTCATAATAAAGATCACCATGGATGGTCATGCGCGGCTTTGTTTGCCACTTGAAGAAAGCATCGTGCAGTTTCTGATAGTCAATGTCTATTTTGCCCATTTTCGGGCGAACACGTTCGCGCATCTTTGCCTTTAGCGTTTTGGCATCTTCGCGCTCTTGCAGGGATTCACGCATCTCCATGATGCCCGTTTTCTTAATAAACGCTGGCAGATCAAAGGGCGGCTTCTCAATGCCACGCTTGCCCTGCAGATATTTACGCTTGAAGCACCAGTGACGCGGCACCTGGACCGTATTGCGATAGGCCTTGAGCTGCACAAGCAGCTTTGGGTCCCGGGCTGTCACGTCGTGCATTTCAACAACATCCGGCCGTGAGACCAATTGCTTGAGCTCTGCCACGCTGAGACGTGTGAGTTTTTTTAGCTTGCGCTTGGACAACTTCTCTTTGTCCTCCTTATTGTCATCGTCGTCATCTCCGTCGTCATCGTCGTCGTCGTGCATTTTGTTGGATGATTTCTTGGCTTTGGCCAAAGCTTCGGCATCCAGAGCTGCCTTGTCTTTTTCAACGGGTTTCGGCTTGTTTTCCAGCTTAAAGATCTCAAAGACGCGGTAGAATTGACGGTACATGGGCGCCAGATCTGCAATAGTAATCTTCTCGGGCACATATCTGTGGGTTTTTGGACAATTTTAAGAAAAATTAGCGTTAAAAAATAAACAAATCTGTATGCACATACTCAATGGTCACATCCTCCTCGCCGTTTTCCGATTTCTTGCGTTCTTTGGCCTTATCCTTTTCTTCGGCTGCGCGCTCCTTTTTCTTTTTGCTGCGACTCTCTTTCTTTGTGTCCTTTTCCTTAGCCGGCGGCTGCTCGTCGTCACTACCGGCCGCCTTTGGTTCGTCCTCAGGGTCTAGTTCCCTGGGCTCAGAGCGGCGCGCCAACTGCTGTTGCCGTTCAAACTCCAACCTTTGTCGTATCTTTTTGTTTTGCTTCTTGCGGCGTTTCTTCTTTTTGTTTTTGTCCGCTTTACTCTGCTTGCCCGGCTTGTCGCTGCTGACGCCGTTTAATTGGTTGTCGGCCTCATCATCGCTATCTTCGCCTACATCGGCATAGTCACCATCTTGCGACGTCCCGTCTCCACCGTGGCCCCCTCGCGCATCCACATCAGTGTCGAACTCAGCTACGCGCTGATCTTTCAATGCGAGCACATCCTCCAGCGCCTTTGGCAGCACTAAATCAGCCGCTTTTTTTGCGTCGACAACTGCTTGTGCGTCGTCAACGTCGCCGGCTCCGCTGCCATTGGCAGCTACATTGTCAATCGTTTGTTGCTGATCGAAACGAATGGACATCAATGCCGCCGGTTGACCGCCCTGTGCGAAATTATGTTTGATTAACTATAAAGCTTAAGACTTATAAACACTACAATTACATCAGGTTGAATTTGGTCAGCCATTTTTATTATATTTTAAATAATAAAATAAACAAAAATCCCAACGAAAATGCAAATTTTGGTGATGTCCTATTCGCGTTATCGATTGATTTGGTGGTGGCGATGTCAATACACAACTTACAGCACTGTGTTTTGTTTATCGATAACTTTTGCTTTTAGCGTGGTTCTGTGTTCTGTGATGTGTGAAGTACGTTGCTTAACAACTGAGTTTCAAGTAAATATAGCTCGAATAAAAAAGATTACTGATAAATATTTTGCTGATAGTTTTGATAGTAGTTGTAGTTTCTTAAGTAACATTTTATTACATCTTTTCAGGTTTGCTCAAGTGCCGGTATAAGAGCAAAAAAGTGAACCAAATCAAACAGGGTGACTTAGGTTTTAAAAATGTTCAAGTTCAATTTTGAAGTGAACGATTCGGATTCATCGGACAACACTGAGAGTCCTTTTAAAAAACCTAAAGTTGAGCAAAAGATAAATTCAGATTCAGAGAAAGACGAAAAGATACTTTGGTATCAAGCAGAGCAAATAAAACCAACTAAAGCCATTTTACAAAGCTTGGATCTATACGAACTTAATGCAAAAGAACTAACTTTCGAAGACGTCGAACTGCGCCATATAATTGCTGGTTTTCTGCTTGAAGATATTAAAAGTAACAGTGATGTAGATAGTCAAGACATTAAGAAATCTGAAGAAAGTCACTCTGATTTAATAGCAGGTGTATATGAAGGTTTGTAGTGTTAAAATTATTTTCGGTTTTTAGAAAACTAACAACTTTCGTTAACAGGAGGAGCCAAAATTTGGGAGTGCACTGATGATTTGTTAAAATATTTGTTAAAAAACTATGAAAAAAAACATTGGGAGAACAAGCTGGTCTTGGACTTGGGCTGCGGATCAGGGCTTTTGGGAATATACGCTTTGAAATGTGGTGCGAAAGTTGACTTTCAGGACTATGTAAGAAATTAATAATCCACTGCCGTTTCTTCCAATGTAGTTTAAACGTTATTTCAGAACAAGGACGTTTTGGAGAAAATAACAATACCAAATGTACTGCTTAATTTGAACGAAACGTTAACCGATGATGAGAAAATTGATCAGCTACAAAAACAAAGTAATTTCTACGCTGGCGACTGGTCACATTTCGCGAAACTTACAGAGAACCTTGAGAAATATGATATAATACTGACATCAGAAACGATATACAACATGGAAAATCAACAAAAGCTTTTGGACACATTTAAAAAACGACTAAAATCAGACGGTGTTGTTTTGCTAGCTGGCAAATCACATTACTTTGGTGTGGGTGGTGGACTAGAGCAGTTTGTTGAGTTTGTTAAAAGTGGAAAAGATTTTCTAAGCACCTATTTGTGGCAGGCTGAAGAAAATCTCAAGCGCGGCATAATCGAATTAAAGTTGCAATGAAAAAAAAAACTATCGTACTTGCCGATGATTTCTTATGCAATTTGATTGTTAAGCGAAACACCCTGTGATGGGGGTGGGCTAAGAGTTGGGGTTTTGTTTTTATCGCAAAACAACGCGACTGTGTAAGTATTTTTACACGAATAAATCTTAATGTATATATTTGTTTTGTTTTCAAATTGAATATTTATTTGCGCTTTTAAAGCACACACTGTGGCTTGACTTTGGCCTTAAATTAAATTTCAACAAATTATTCTCTCACACGCTGCGTGGAAAACAAATTTCTTCCTCCACTGCCGGCCCGGCCCCACTATAAATCGATGCGCCTCAATGTCGACGACAACTGTGAACATTTTCGAGGCAGCCACAGAAGCCGAGCGGCGCGAAGCGGAAACGCGAAGCCTCTGCTGCTGCGAATACATAGACCATGATAAGCAGCCATTTCATATCTTAGGATGCTGTTGTAATTGCGAAGACTTTGACTTGGTATGCACACGGTAGGCAAAAACACTTCCTCCCTTCCACACACACACACACACCAACACACTATTGCCAAGTGATTGAATGCAGTCATGCGATTGAGAGATATACCATGGTGCCCAATTCCGATACTTCAGCTGAATCTTGAGCTTAATCGTGCTTCACCTCTTAATCGTATGACCTTAATATTGGATGAATTTATTTAAGCAATTTACAAAAATTTGCAGACTCATCACGTGTAAACGCATTGAACAGCGCAACATAGACGGCATGTTGATTGCATTCCAGGACCGGCTGCGTCTACCATGGCGCGGGGGCGCCAAACGCATATCACTCGCTGCACTGGCGCCAGCGATAATTCTGCCCATCATGATGGGGCTGGCGGCGCTCAATGCCAAGACTGCTATAGTAATTATGCTCACGCTGATGGTCTTTACATATTGGGGCTTGCAAATGGCAGAGCGCACGGCAACGAAAACCAGCTTCTTTTTAAGCTGGATTGTCTTTTCGGTAATCTACATGGCGTTGATTTTTGAGTGCGAAGTTCCGCTGCTGGAGCTGCTGCCGATAGAGAACAATATATTGCTGTTATTGTCATTGGGTGCGATATGCTTGTGGTATCGCATCAAGAAATTGGCGCCGCTCAATCTGGTGACCGCGCAATACGGAACCACGCCTAAGGATGAGCTGCCAGGCATCACGGAAGCCTCCAGTGGCGAGGAGCAGGCCGAGCAGCAGGCCCACGAACCTATCAGACTAAAGGGAGACACTGTGCTCGGCATCGACGATGATGATGATGATGATGACGCTGCTATAAACAGCTCTGAACATGCTGGCCTTATGCAGCATGCCGCTCAACCGAACATCTGTGAGACTTGTCGCAAGGTGACGCCCCGGCATGCCTATCATTGCGTCGTCTGTGGCAGCTGCGTTAAGCGGCGCTCGCATCACAGCTACTGGCTCAACTGTTGCATTGGTGAGAACAATTATCGCTTGTATCTGGCGGCCCTGGCGCTGTCCGAATGTGCGCTGCTGCTGGGCGCCAACTTGACATTGACGGCCGTTTGCCATCCATTTTTGGTGGTGCGTCTGCTGAGCCTTCCCCTGCTGCTGCCCGATGACTGCAGTGAGGTCTTTGAGGACTTTGAGTGAGTGTCGGCCAGAGCATCATGATGAATAAGCAGACTTATATTTTTCTTCTTTACATTTTCCGTAGATTGGGCATATCGTTTATTGTGGCCGGCTATGCCATGCTCATCTCTTGCTACATCGCCTTCGTCCTGGTGCGTCAATTGTATTTGTTGTGGCGTGGCACCAGCATGCATGAATATAAGCGCGCGCCAGCTCACAATGGGAGTCGCAATCGGGTTTGGAGCAATTGGCGGGCTATTTTAAATTGATGCAAGGAGCAAACATCAGCTACATTAAGAAGCCCAAATACTATAATATTAAAGCCCAAATACTATTTATTAAAGCTAAGGTATTTAATTGTATTAGCTTTGCCTGTCTGAGCGGAATCGATATATATATATATATGTATTTAGGCCTAATTTTTATTTATGCCCATTAGCTTTATTTAATGTTTGTGTTTATCGAGAGCGCACAACTTAAGCTTTTAGGAATGCGTTTAATTAAACGCGTTAATTGACGCTTACTACGTTTATATGAGGGCCTTTAATCGTGATTAAATATTTAATCCAAATATATGTTAAAAGTAAGAGTATTAAATGAAATTTCCGAATATATGAGAACTTATCAACCTTAACAAACAGTTTTACCAGTATGTCAAATTAAATTAAAATAGTTATTAGAGTTATTGTGATAATCGCTTCATTTTGAATGAATATTCAATATTTCAATTATTTTGTTTATTTTGTCTTATACAAAACCAGACAAAACTACCTTTATTGTCGATTATATAGGGTATATAATCAAATACAGTGATCGCTTACACATAAAAGACTTTTTTCAGAGCTAATTCCAGTTTGCTAAAAATTCTTATTCCCAAATGCCTCACTTTTTTTTTTAACAATAAATAATATAATTTTAAATATTTGCATAGAGCTTCCTGTATTCCTATATTCAAAAGAAAACTTAAAAAAATTGGAATTTAATGAACTAAGCAAGAAGTTTATAATTTTCGAGTTGAACGTTGGGCTGGCCGGAGTTTACGTGACCCCGGGGTGACATGACCTCGAGCCAGCAAAAAAGAAAATAACATAGGCAAAAGCAAGAAAATTAAACAAATTTACAACAAATAAAAATATCAGCTACCACAAGCTGTCCTCCCTGGGCTTGTAATCGGGCAGCAGCTCCCAAATTTTCATGCGCCAACGTTGGCGACGCTCTTCCGTCTCCTTTTCCAAGCGTAAGATTTGCGGCAGTCGTTGCCAGCAATCCAGGACCTTCCATTTCAGGTGCCTTAAACAAAATATATGCTTATGTGAGGGAACTCTATAGATTCAACTCGGGCACTTACCACTCGTGATGTGAGATGGCCTGTCGCAGCTTGGTGTCCTCAACCAAGCGACAGCTGGTGGCGTATTTTAGCCAGCGTCCAAACCAGTGCTCCATGGCATGCAGGGCATGCCAGTCAATGGCCACCAACAGCTTGTTGCGCTCCTCCTGCATATAGAGCCGCCAGGCATTTACGGCCCGTCGCTTCAGCGCCTTCTCATAGCACAATTCCGCACGGAAGCGCTTCTCCCGTTGCCGGCAGGCCGTATATTTCTGCCATTCCACAAAGAAGTTGCGCTTGAATAGACGCCGACAGAACTCCTCGCACTTGACCAGATTGTCGCGCTTGCGCTGTAGCAAACGCTTGAAGCCCTCCATGCCAATGCGACGCAATAGCAGACGGCGACTGAACTCCAGAGCCTTGCGTTGATTTTCAAGGAAGCGCTGACGTTCACGCTCCTTCAGCACCTTGGCCATTTTCTCCTGGCGGCGCTTCTCCTTCAGCACCTCCATGCGCAAGCGTTTGGCCTCCTCATCCTCCTGGCGCTGTTTGGACAACAACTTGAAATCGAACTCTTTGTGTGCCTGCTCCGACTTACCTTTGCCTCCTCTAGGGCCAGCTTGGCCGCCTCGCGCTCAGCCTCCGCCTGGGCGCGGCGCTGACGCGCCTGCTCATGTCGCACACTACGCTCTAGCGCGCGCTCCTCCATGTGCCGCAGGAAACGTGGCTGCAGTAGCGCCTTGCCCTGCAGCCGTTCCAGTTCCTCGTCCTCGGCATCGCGCAGACTGCCAATCAGCTGCAGGCACTTGGCCTTGGCCTTTGCCTTGGGATCGCCGCAGCGTATGACGGTTTTCAATTCCTGCTTGAGATCCTCGCGTGCCTCTTTGGCCTCGTCGCTAAGCTTGTGTAGCTTCAGCTGCATAATGAGACGCTCCTGACGCTCCAGCTTGATGCGCTGCAAATCTATGATGTCCTGCTGCACCTTAAGCCTGAAAAAGCATAAGGAATATGGTTGTGAAAACTGGACCAGTCCCAGTCAGGGTCAGGGGGTGTTGCTGTCATACTTATTCTTAAACTGCTTGGCCATTTTGATGGCCTCTTCGCGCTGCTCCATCGTCTTTTTCGCTATTTTGTCCGCATCGTCTGGCGTTGACGGCCGTTTGTTCTGACGCTGACGCCTCTTCTCCTGCCTGAGCTTGTCCAGAAATGCATTTATTTTGGTAACACGATTGATGTGCGTTTTGCCCGGCTCCCGTTCGATCTTCTCCATGGTAGTATAATGTATCCACCTGAGAAAGTACGTTCGCATAAGATTCAGATCCGTATTGCTGCGTGCCTGGAACAATTGCTCGATAATCCGTTGCTTCTCGGGTGGCACAGCCGTCGGATTATCATCCTCAGAGCTACTGCTGCTGCACAGCTGCGTTTCTGGCTTGGGCAGGAGCACAACTTTGGGTAATTCAATGCGGCGTATAAGCAACGGCTCCGGCACCGGCTCCTCCACGGATGAGGGTGCCGATTCGAACACTTCGACGTGGTTTGGCGTCTTTGCTGTCACGGGCAGCTGAAATTTCACGAGCTTCACGGGCGCTTCCACGGGCACAACCAGCTCAATGTCCAGTTGTACCTTTTCCTGCTCAGCTGCCTCCAGTTGCAGCTCATATAATGCCTCCTCGGCCAGATCCGATATGACAGAATCAATGCCCTCGCTAGTATTGGAGCAAGTGGAAGATTCACGCTGCAGCTGTGGCTGCTCGGCCGGCTGCTGCTCCTGCTGCTGTTGCTGCTGCTGCAGTTCCTCCTCGTGACGTACTGTGCGCAAGTGCAGCATCTGACGCTCGGCAGCGGCGCGCATCGGCCTGAACATTTCCTCGGTGGTTAGGAGAGGACTCGGCGTGCGACAGCGTTGCTGCAGCTGCGCCCTGCTCTCGTCCAGCTGCACCTGCTTGACAAACTTACGATACTCCAGCATGTCCAGCTCTTCGCGCAGCTCCAGCTGCTCGTCCTGCTTCAGCTCCACGTGCTCCAGCCAGATGTGCTCTATGTCCGCATCCGCCTCCGCTTCCGGCTCCGGCTCCAGCTGTCGCAGCAGCGTTGTCGTCGCCAGCTGCTTGCGTATGGAGCACAACTGCGCGGCCTGACCCAGTGCTTCGACGGGCGTCTTGTAGAAGTTGTCAATGTGCTGCGCCGCCTGCGACAGACTCTGCATTAAGGGGCCATGGTTGAGCTTAAAGTCCGGCTTTGTGGGCCGCACACGTATCTTCCGCTCCTGGATGCGCGGATGTTGTCTGGCCAGTTGTTGGCGAAACTTTTGCAGCTGATTGTTAACATAACGCTGTTCCACATCCAGATTATGCGCCTTTGTCGCGTCCAGTGTGCTGCCATGCGCCACTGTGGCCAACGGCAGCTTGCGTGGTATCTGAGAGAACTGCAGCAAGGATTAAGGATTACGTCTCATGGGTTTATGGACTCACCATCTCATGACGCATATCCATTATAACGCTCGGATTGAGTTGATGTTGCGGCTCACCGTGAATGAGCAGCTGGGATTGCCGTTTGCCAATGTAGTCCACCTCAATGAAACGACGCACTGCATCCGTTTTGAGGCCCAACGGATTCGCATTCAGATGACGTTTGCGTATGCGGTCCCAGCGCGTGGGCTTATTCAATTTTTCGCGACGTTTTTGTAGCGACATTTTCTATATTTATACTACAAATATTTTCTTTTGAAATCAATTTAACTGTCTGCAAGAAAATCAGGGATTGCTTGTACACAAGTTGGAAATGTTGTCCAGGCAACAACTGGCAACTATCAAATTTTGTAATATCCGAGGGTTATGGTTGCTATGCAACCGATGCCCTAGAAATAAGAATATTTCTTTTCCCTTTTTAAGATAAACAACACTTTAAGATACAAATCCAAGTTTGTTCTATTTTATCTTCACAATATCATGTAATTATAATATATCTCAACAAAAATAAGGATTTGAATCTCAGGCTACAGTTCCTCTTTTTGAAAACATATTTTGAAGAACTCGTAATTGTAACCTTATAATAATAAGAAACATATTTTAAATGATGTTTGAGCTAGTTTTGAAATCTATTATAAAATGAAAATTTGAATTTTGAGCCCAATCGATAAAAAAGCAAGAATTTACATCACATTTTTTCAAAAACTTTGATGTAACCCCTACGATTTTAGATTTAAGGTAGATCGACTTTCTTTCTATCTATTTCTAAATATGCATATTTTTTAAATCTACTACTTATATAATTAAGAAAAAGAATAAATCCATAATTTCGCATTTTGAAGCGCAAGTTGTTCCGATTTAATTATAAAACGTTTGCAATAAATGCAATAAATATACATAAGGAGTAATAACACAATTTTGGACTCGAAAGCTTAGTTTATGCTGAGTGTGGAGCGAGAGCGGGCGGCTAGTGGATCAGGATTAGGCAGGATTTAGGCTGCAGCCGGATCCTTCTTGGTCTTCTCCTTCTTCGTCTTCTGCTTGTCGGCGGCGGCCTGTTCCAGATCGATTGGTGCTGGCTTGACAAACGGAATCTCGTCCTGATACTTGCTCGGCATGAATTTCTTAAGAGGCTCGGGCACCTTGACGCCTGTCTCAGTCTGATGGGTTTCGAGTATGGCGCAAATGACACGTGTCGCTGCGCACATTGTGGCGTTCAGCATGTGCACATAGTCGACGGCGGCGTTCATCTTCTTTGTTTGACCATAGCGCACGAGGAGACGACGGGCCTGATAGTCCAGGCAGTTGGAGCAGGAGACCAGCTCTCTGTAGGCGCCACTGCCGCCAAACCAGGCCTCCAGATCGAGTTTCTTTGAGGCAGCATGATTGAGCGCGCCGGACACGATGTTGACCACACGGTAGGGAATGCCCAGCGATTGGCAGAACTGCTCGGCATTGCCAATCATTTCGTCCATCATTTCCCAGGATTTGTTGTCATGCGGCGAGGTCAACACAAACTGTTCGACCTTCTCGAACTGATGCACACGGAAGATGCCGCGCGTATCGCGTCCATGTGAGCCCACCTCCTGGCGGAAGCAAGTGGACAGGCCGGCATATTTGATGGGCAATGACGCCTCCGGCAGCCACTCATCGCGATGATAGGCCGCAATGGGCTGCTCAGAGGTGGCTATCAGGTATTTCTCATCGGTGCCGCTCTCCTCGGCACGTTCGCTGCCCTTGCCCACAACCTTGTAGAGCTCCTCATCGAACTGCGACAGCTGGGCCACTTCTTGCATAACCTCCTTGCGCATAAAGAAGGGCGTGTACAGCGGCACATAGTCACGCGCATAGAGCAGATGTAGAGCATGTTGTATTAGGGCCTGCTCCAGGAACACCGCTGCGCCCGTTAGGAAGTAGCCACGTCCACCCGATACCACGGCGCCCTTCTCGGCGTTCATGCCGTCGATCATAACAATGAGATCCACATGCGAGTATTTGCCGCGCTTCTGACAATCGCCAAAGGTTCGCTCTACGCGATTTTCATCCTCGTCGTTGGAAACGGGCACAGATTCGTGCAAATGATTGCCCACCTCACGCAGCGCAGTGTTACGTGTCTGCTCGGCCAGCTCCAATGCTTTCTGGTTCTCAGTCATCGCATCGTCGATGAGTAAGCGCAGCTGTTTGATTTGATTAACCGTCAGCGGCTGCAGCGTTTCGGCTGTGACCTGAGTCAGATCGGCGCGGACAGCGGCTGGCACCTCCTCGCCCTCGGCTCCGACAGGCTCCTTCTTCTTCATCTTCTCGCCAATTACCTTGCTGCAGACATTCTTCACCTTGTTCAGGTTGTCGGCGCGATGACGTCGCTGACGCCATTCAGTGTCTTTTTCGATGACTGTCTCAACCAGGGCGACATCTTTGAAGCGTTTCTTTTGATTATCGCGCACCGCATCAGGATTGCCACCCTTGTCGCTGCGAAACAAATCTAAATCCAAAACCATTTTTTACGCTTTTTAAGTAATTTGCACAGCGGATTTCGTCAGCGTTTAGTTGTGTCGGCGTTTACCACAACGTGGCGGCTATAGAGATGCGCATTAAATGAGTAGCTGTAACTGAGTAACTGTTACTTGTCACCGGCAGCTGTCGTTAGCTGTACAAAAACGTTAACTTTGCTGAAATGTGGAGACTAAGACAAGAGTTGACTAACAGACCTAACTGACAAGCGTCATAAATATACTTAACAACTATTATTACATATAAAACGCATGTAAACAGTAGCACCTAATGCTTGCAGCCTGCTCATCGCTATTTGATGGCTGTTTTCGATCGTTTTTAACAGTGGAGCACTAGCCCTGGCTTGACAGTTACTCGTCTTCGGCAGTTGTTGCAACATATATAAGTAGCCTGCAAGGAAATGAGGATACTATAAGTCACGAGTTATGTAATAAATGCCATAAACAAGTTTAACAATTACTATTATATATAAAAAATGGTTTTTAAATAACATGCAGAAAATATCACCAATACTTGCGACCATATCGTCGCTATTTGACGGCTGTTATCGATAGTTCTTGTTATTGACGCAGCAGCCCTGGCTTACAATTATTTAAAAATTGACTTCTTATTGGACATAAGATATATTTTATAGGTCCCATCCGCCATGGATTTCATCGAACGCGAATTGGTCGACATACGCGCAAATTGTGAAAAACAAATAGCCAGCAGCAAAATAATTAGCTGCAGCGCTACGCTAGTGCGTGTCGACCTGCTGCCGGATAGACCCAATCGCATCATGACCGTTTGTTTACGCTTTCCCGAGGATTATCCGCAGAGCTCAGCCATTTTGGTGGAGCTCAAGAGTCGCGTTTATTCCGACAAATTGCTCGCAGAGCTCACGCGGCTAATGGACGACCATGCAAGAGAGCATTTGGGAACAGCGCAAGCTTTGCTTGTATTGGGCTTTGCCCAGCAATACTTGTTGGACAATCCGCTGTGCGTGTGCCTGGACGAGATCAAGCAGCTGCGCATGGATCTAAAAAGCGAGGAGAACACACAAAATGTTGCTAGCCAGCTTAAGCTGCGACAGCGCACAAGTTGCGTGGAATTAATTGCCCGTGGCGGCCGTTACGTCTATCGCGTGACAGCTGCCGTGCCCGACTCCTATCCCAACCAGAGCGTGGAGCTTCGTGTCCAGGAGTCAAATCTGCCCACTGTCCTCGTTCGCTATCTGAACGGACAGTCCCGGGAGATAGCACGTCAATGCGTTGAGCCACCGCTGCGTCTCAGCAAGGATGAGCTGGCGCACTTTCGACCCGTGCGTAGTCTCTACCGTACCCTGAAGTTTTGTCTGGAGGCTACACGCGATTTTCATCAGGAGTTGTGTCCGATTTGTAATAGTACCGTGCTGCAGGCACAGCCAGATTCTATGGTGCTGGACGAGCATGCGGATGCGTTTGTCGAGCGTGTCTACTGCGGCCATCTCTTTCATCAGGGCTGCCTGAAGCTGTATCTGTCCGAGCCACCGTTTCCCAAAGGCGGCAAACTGTGCCCGGCCAAGCGACGGCATCCGCGCTCCGATGCACAAACATACATGGGCAAGGGAGCCACTGCAGCAGCCGCGTCCGCAGCGAGTGGCAGTCAGAAGAAACCGGATGGCGCCGTCTGTGGCATAAAGCTGGCCCATGACCGTTGGGTGGTCAACGTGAAGACGGCCGAGGCGCGTTGGGCACAAAAACAGGCTCGACAACGTGAACTGGAGGAGGTTGTCGACTTTCTGCAGTAAGTTGGGATCAGAAAAACATGGTTTTTGTACATATATTTAACTTGTGATGTATATTATTCGAATACGCTTAAATGTCTGCAGATGCTAGTTATGAAATAAATAGAAAAATGATAATGAGAGTAATGAGAGCGAACGACACTTATTAGTCTTAAAATTTGGATTACTGTGCTTTGTGCGACTAGGTTATATATATATTTCTCATGTGCGCTGTTTTGCCTTTCTTTCTGGAAGCACTTGCGTCATTGAGTTGGCAGGCTTTAGAAGCCAGTGATAATTTCATCGTCCTCGTGGCGCTTGATGGGATCACCCTTGATCAACGATGAAATCAAGCTGCAAAAACGGAGCACATGTAACAACTAAGAGAATAATATAAACATACATCACACACTTACCAATAGAGGCCCACAAAGAACATGACAAAGTAGAAGCCCAGATAAATCATGCAATTCCTTAAATGCACCTTCAGCAGGCCGCGACTGTGTATATCGACGGGATCGTAGACGCCCAGGCTGTCGCGACGTTGCCGGTGCAGCTCATAGAACAGCCACACGACCATGGGTAAATTGAGCAGAAACATCACCCAATGGCTAAAAACAAAAACAATTAACAAATCAGTGGAGCAACAATTTAAAGGAGCTACCCGGAGATGAGCAGCAGGGCGCAGAGCAGCGCGTGTGAGCCAAATTTGGGTATGACCCAGAAGTTGAGGCGACGACAGCATTCCTGCGCATTTAAATAGTCGCACTCCAAGTCGGCCAGCGTTAGCACCTGTTATCAAAAATCATTTTCATAACATTTTGCCTTTTATTTTCCCGGCGGTTTTCTCAAATTTCACTTACATAGTAAATTAATAGCAATAGTATGGCGCCATATACAAGCAATGTAATGCAGAACACAGCTGTTTCGGGCAAAAACATAATTGCACTGCTGATTCACCTTTTACTTAAAAACTATATATTTAAATTAATACAAACAAATGTTTTGCAGCATTTTCGCAGTTGTTATTAATTAGTGCTGGCAAATAGTGTTGGAAAGTGCAACAAACATATGCTCCATTCACAACAGGCTGGCAACACTGCACACCTAAACCAATTCAATTTTTTGTAAACAACAAAAAATAAATTAGTTATAGTTGTTTTCTATTAGTAAATGGGTGGCAAAAGCTATTATTGTGATTACTGCTGCTGCTTTATGAAAAATGATCTAAATGTGCGCAAGCTGCACAATGCGGGTGCTTCGCACACCGCTGCAAAGGCAACCTACATGCGTCGCTTTGAGAGTAAGCTAGCGTTTGCTTTTAAAAATACATAATAAATAATATATTTATTCATTTAGATCCGCGCAAAATACTGGCAGAGGAGCGCAGTAAAAGGCCCTGCAAGCGTTTCTTTGCTGGCTTCTGTAGATTTGAACAGCTCTGCAATTTCCGGCATTACAGTGATAAGCAAATGAAGCGGCTCGAGAAAATAGGTGCATCATCAATTTCCAAGTAACATTCTTTTATTTACTCATTTCCAAACTATTTCCAGTGAGTCAACTAAAGAGAAAAACGTCTAAAAAGCAAAGGAACCCACGGAAAACAAAACGCAATTTGCCGCCCTCATTGCAACCCCTAGACTTGGCGAAGCTTAAGCAAACAAATTGGGACTTAAGTTGGGGCTAGAAACAAAACACGGATCAGTAAAAAGAACAGTTTTTTGCTATTTATAATAAATAATTCGTTGATTAGTATAGGTCTCATCTAGTTTTGCCATTTAAAATGCCATTAACCTTATCCATGATGCGAGAGACTTTTAAATTTATGCGCAAGACGCGAGCATATTCATAATGAAACGATTTAGGGCTATGCCCGCTGAGGTTCTCCTCGTCGGGATTGGCCAGATGAGCCAGGAGAAAGTAACATAAATGTTCAAGCTCGCCTTCAACGGCATAAAACAAACTTGCGTTGCCCGCACGCGCTTCGGTGGCATTGAGTATCTCGTGCTTCAGCTGGCGTCTCAGCAGCTTCTCCTTATTGTGCTCCAATCTGTCGCAGGCGCGCTCATAGTATTTGGCAAACGTTTTCTCATCCCGCGCATCGGAACATTTATTATTGGATTCAACATTTGTTTCCCTCACTTCTTCAGATGCACGCCTATAGACGGGTGCACCCAACTGTCTCTGATCGATGGTGTCGCATATAATCTCAGCCATTCTGTAGCGATTGTGCCGCACAGCAATGTGGAGCGCTGTGTAGCCATCATCGTTGATTTGCAGCAGGAGATTAAGATCTATCCGCTGCATCAGCTCCCGCAGCGACTCCAATTGTACATTATTAATAATGGCTATGTGCAGAGCCGTATTGGCGTCCTCATAGATATGATTTGGCAACACGCCGGCATTTAGCACGACTCGAACAATTTCTGGATCGCAGTCATTGGTTAGCGCCAGCTGCAGACAATCTTCGCCATCGGCGCTGAGTATTTCATTGAAATCCTTGTTTCCCTTCAACTTGCTCCACACATAAACCTGCCGCTGCACGCACTGAACATCTCCAACCAAAATGGCATCGTGTATGGGACTGACAAAAGGAAAACAAAAGGAAATCATTAATTACTTAGGATTAAAGTCGTAACTAGGTTTAAACGAATTAAGCTTAATGGAAACCTAGAACGTAATACAATACAGAGTTTGCCTGTCTATTAATACCCTGCACCTAGTTTCAGAATTGACTCAAATTAAATCTATAGAATTTAGAATTTCGTGCCAAAAAATCAAGAGTTTACCAATTTGTGACTTTTATGCTCTTGAACTTCTCAATAAATGGTTGAATATCGGGCATGTAAAATTTTGACAATTTAAAATATATTGCAACCAACTACAACAAATTAACAGAATATATATAACATATAAATTAAATTATTTTGATATGCGTCAATTTGATATTAGGTGCTTTAGTTAGAACTCGTGAAGCCTTACGTACAGCAAGCCCTCCGCGGACATTTCTTCAGCTCGTAAGAACTCCTTTTCCATCATCAATAAAATAGTGCGTTCATTGTCATTGTTGATGTAATTATCCATTTGATTGCACATCTCGAGCACATTGATGTCACTCAGATTGGATAGATTGGACATGATTGAATCTCGACGCTGCATGGGACTTCCCCGGGTAATGGGGCTGGCAGAAGTGCT
Organism: Drosophila ezoana; assembly: GCA_035045725.1. Lineage (NCBI taxonomy): Eukaryota > Metazoa > Arthropoda > Insecta > Diptera > Drosophilidae > Drosophila > Drosophila ezoana. Next base: position 9,490,819 of record JAWNOU010000092.1, read on the forward strand.
GGGCTCCTGTGAAGATAATTGAAATAACAGAATCATTAGAAAGGCACAAGCGTAACTGATTATTAAAATGCTTTGCTTCATACGTAATAGTCCACTTTCTTCTTTTTTTGTGGCGGCAACGGCGTCAGTTGCTTCTCCTCGCGCTCCTGCAACGCCATTTGGGCCGTCGATCGCTTGACCACCTGCGGCACACATGTGTTCCGTTTGCGTCCGCGTTTTCGTGGCACCTTCTTGGCCGTTTCCGTGGGGATCTCATTATCTGGGCTGCTTTTAACAGCTGATTTTGTTTCGACGGGGCCTTCTTCTTTTTTAACAGATTTCACAGGTTGTATTTGTTTCACAATTTCTAATTCTTTAGTCTCTTTAGTCTCTACTGTTTCGGTCTGTGTTGACGCATTCACTTTGAGTGCTTTTTGCTTTTGTTCATTTATAGAGCATTGTTTACATTGATTAGGATTCAAGATAACCGACTTATCATTACGACCGTTGATAGCGTCAATTACGCGCTGCTGCAGCGCCTTGTCGGGCAGGCGCATAAGCAACTTGAATATGTCCTCGTATATGGACTGAAAGGATTTGCGCTGCATATATGTGTTGGTAATAACATTGGTTGGCATGTGCATAACACGCACGCCCGAAGAACTGATTATGGGCGGAGTTGTGGCACCGTTGGGTGCTTTTTTCATTATATCTGGCGTTGTCACACGAACGTGCTGCGATTTCGTTAATAACACTTTCTTCATCATTGGCACTTTATTTAGAACTGCGGAGCTTATTTACACTTTTCTGCGCTTGCTGTAACTTTCGGGGGATGTCGCGTTTTATTTTGATGAAAATTATATTAAGTTGGTTTTTCCCCAGCACGCCTGCACTATCAATACCGATAAATCTAATTGCAGAGTTATTTACGATTTATCGTTAAACAAATTGCGTTTTGCAGCACTGATCGAGAATATTTCAATTTGGAACAGTATTTCATGCACTTCTATCGATAGAATTTAACTGTTATTTGCATTTTTTTTTTAATTGTTGTCATAATAATTGCAATGCAACATTTATTTAAATATTGAGCTTAGCTTTTTGTTAAGTTAAATTCAAATTGGAGCGGTCAGCTGCGTTGCTTCTTCTTTGCTGCGAATAATTCGTATTTGCTCCTGTTCTAATCGATAACACAAAAGCAGGCATTTTGTGTGAATGGCAAGAGCAGGCCGAGATTTTTTCCACAATTTTTTTGTGCGTGTGCCTATTGTTAATTTGGAATCAAAACCAAGTGAGAAAGTTTCGATTTGAGATTTGCTAAATGAGTGAGTTGCGTGGTAATTGTTGCTAGCTAGTTGTGCACAACACACGTTTTGTTGGATTTAAAACGAATTCGGCCCCAGGTAGGCGTAACATGGACTCGCATACGCGCTATGGACGCAGCTTTTCTGGTGGTAGCGCTGGCGGCGGAGGCAACAACAGCGGCACCAGCCAATACAGACGCTACAGTCGCTCCCGTTCGCGTTCTCGGTAAGCACACAGTCACAGGCAGTCACCTGTAGTCTGCAGTCACCTGTATATATAAATAGACCGGAACAATTGGCTAATTTATTTATGTGCCTCGTTGCAGGGAGCGTAACCGGGACCAGCCTGGGTACAGGCGCCGGAACTCACGTTCGCGCAGTCGCGAACGCTCCATGCATCATCGCAATGCTGGCAGCGATGACAAGGATCTGTATCGCGATCTAATCAACGATGATTACAACGAGGATCGAGGCAGCAGCTACAGCGGCTACAACAATTCGCGCAACAACAATTATCACAGTCGTCGCGAAGATAACTATGACAGTGAGCGCGAACGTGAACGGGAACGTGATAGGGATCGGGATCGGGAGCGTGATCGCGATCGTGACCAGCGCTGGAAAAACTACGATCGAGAGCCACGTGAACGCAACTCTGACTATGAGCGCGCCATGGAGCGCAGGTAACCTCCGCTGTTCCTATATATTCTGACACATTCCTATAAGCTTCCAATCTTCCAGTCGCGATTATCGCTCGCACAACAATGGCAACGGCAGCAGTGCAGTCGCCAGCAGCAGCCGGGATCGCGACAGACGATATCCCTCCGACGAGGACAGCTATGATAGCGACGAGAGCGACGATAGCCAATATCGCCGCAATCACATCCGCACCAGCAACGAGGCTCTCAATCAAATTATCATATTTGGTTTGAAAAAGCACATCACCGAGGCGGACGTGAGTAGCCCAAGCAGAGCAGAGCTGTCCACTGGCGCCGAGGCCCATGCTAAAAATAGTTTTAAAAAAAGCTTTCTTGAGCACAGATTGGATAGTTCTTATCATTGAGATGCCAATTGCCTAAATCCGTTTTGAATTTCAACTGTTTCCGGCTGACAACGAAATAATTACTAGCAAATAGTTTAAAAACCCCAACTCTATTGGAAAGAAGCACTTTATATATTTAACAACTATGATTTAGTTTTGTGCCAAATCCGCTCTCATATTACGGACGTGAATTATGGCACTGTTTGCTATTCCGTTTGTCTTTCAAAACATTCCAAATTTGTGTAATTTTCAATCTTCTGAATCTTAGAATTTACCCGATTGCAATTCTTGAAAAACTGTTAAATCAATCTTTTGCTATTATCCGTTTGTCCTTCGAAACATTGCATATGTTTTTACTTTTGAAATATCTTTTGAATCTTAGATTTAACCCGATTGCAATTCCTGAAAAACTATTAACTAAACTTTTTTCTATTACAGATAATGGGCGCACTGATCCAAGTGAATATGGAGCCTTCCTCTATACGGCTTATACGCAAAAGACCTACAGGTGGGTTACAATATCGAAGCCTTTTCTATAACCTAGCTTAACAATATATGCAGTAAGACAAATAGCTACAAGCGTAAAAGGGGCGTAAGTATTACTTTTGTGTTAACTTGGCAGTAGTCCGGCAAAGTTCGCACCAGCAACCAAATTGAATATACTTGGCCTTCCATAAAAAAACCGACAACAAAACAAAAATAAAAATAAAAAATAAATAAACAAAACATACCCAAAAATGCTACCAAAATATTAAACAAACTACATTTTTTGACAAAAACCATTTTGTATCTGCTTCTATCTAAAATTTAGGTGCATCACGCGGTTTCGCATTTGTCGAGTTTAATACCGTTGAGGAAGCAACACGTTGGATGGATATAACCCAGGTATCACAACAAGAAACCCAACTAAGCAAACCAAAAATTAAAAAAATTATTAAACAAAATACCAAAAAAAAAAAAAAGAAAGAAAAACAAAACAAAACTCGGCATCAATAAGTGCGAAATATGTGCCTTAAGTTCAGTTACCCAATTTTGCCCATCGACAGAGCAACAACAACAGCAGCAAAAGTCCAAAGTTATCGCAACGCTTCGTATTGTATTATATAGTGGCATATATGATCCATTTCTCCTAGCCCATATTCTTTTTTCAGAACGTGCCATTTTGGTTTGTTCTGCCGTCTTTTATTTCACATATATATTATTTTTGTATGTATGACGAGAGAGTTCCTGGCGGCAACTGAACTTAATGTAAACATTTCAATTTATTGCATTTATTATGGAGAAACGACAACAACAACAACAACAACAACAACAGAAACTGCAACAACGGCTGCAAACAACAACGGCAACTGCGCGTTTAAGACACAGAAGCAACCTGGTGACTGTGTACTCTGTGCAACTTATGCCATCCCAAAGATCAGTCCACTAATCGATGCCAATCTCTCTTTTCTCTTCCTCTTTCATTCAGGGCACTCTGAAGCTGGGCGATCAACGCGTTTCGCTGCAATACAGCCACAAGCGCATCACCGACTGGCATTGCGTTAAGGTAGGTTTAGTAAAACATGGTTAAATGACACTTGCTTGAAGCAGAAAGTACATGAAAGCACATAATCCTATAGAGCCTAAAAGCAGATGTAGGCATTAAGCGGTCAAAAAAGTAGTCACATTTAAGCTCCAGAGTTGGGCAAAAGTTCAATGAGCTTAAGTTCACAAAGAACTATGCAGTCTAGCAGAAATAAGAGCAGCTTTTAAAACAACATTATACAAATATATTAAAAGACCGCTTGGAAAGCATAAAAAGTTCCTCATATATTGATTTAAGTAAATTCATTTTAACAGACCAAAGTTGAATAAAGCCGAAAACTATTCCAGACAAAAATCTTATCAAACTTCGTAAAGCACATTAAAGCTAACCTTTTAAGTGCAATGCTTTAAGCAAGTGTCATTGAAGCACATCAAAAGTGTTGATTAATATACGAAAGCCCTCCCTCTCTCTCTTTCAGTGTGGCGTGTACAATTTCAAGCGTCGCTTCTCCTGTTTCATGTGCATGGCATCTCGCGCGGAAAGCGAAAGCATCTTCTCTGGCGGCGGCGAGGGCATCGACGAAGTTAGCCCAATTCTTACAAAAAGTATACATAAATAACAAATATCAATTTTATTGCCAAAAATTGATACGTTGCGGCGTTTTTGGAAAACATTATTTAATTGAAATGCTTTCCCCAACCACTTCCCCCCAATCCAATGCAGAGATCATGCTGCGCAACCTGGACGCGCTGACCAACGAGGAGAGTGTGCTAACTGCCCTGCAGAAGGTGCTGCCCAAATTGGCCAAAACCATCAATAAGGTGCTCATCAGTCGCGATACGCTGACCCAAACGTCACGCGGCATTTGTTATCTGAACTTTGAGACGCTTGTCGACTCGATGGATGTGCACAATGCGCTGACCACACTGGATCCACCGCTCCGGATCGATGATCGTGATGGTGAGTTAATACCAAAAGCATAACTCTTATTGGCTTAATTCCTGGAATCTCTTTATTGCAGTCTGCATCAGCTACTGCATGGACTCTGAGAATCGCCAGATATTGCCAAAGGACACGCAAGGAGGCAGTATTCATAGCGGTGCTTTGGACGCTGTGCCACCTTCGGACTCGGGCGGTGTATATACGCTAGCGGATGTGCCGCGCCTGGCCGAGTACAGTGCCTCGCTTTATGCATCCACGCCGGCCGAGCATGCCCATTATGTGCAGTATTACACTGATTATTATTTGGCTGAGATCAAGAAGGGCGGCGGACAGCTGCTTGGCGGCGGCGACGCGCAAGTCACAGAGGCCAACTCTGGCGCCGCTGTGGCCCTATCGGCCATACAGCGAAAGCAGAAGAAGATCAACAGCATAGAGACGACAGCCACAGCGGCGGCAGCAGCTGCAGCACATGCAGCTGCTGCGGTGAAGGCAACGTTTGCGGCACAGAATGTGGTGGCGCCCAGGGGCAATGATGGCAAAACCTATCGTGAGTGGGCAAATATGCACCTAATTTATTTGGCTAAATTAATCGTTATCTTTCACTAAAGCTACGCCCGATGTATCTCGCTATCAATATGATGAAACCTCTGGCTACTATTACGATCCCAGCACGGGCTTGTATTACGATGCGCACTCGCAGTACTATTATAACAATGAGACGGGCGCCTATTTGTACTGGGATCAGCGGCGGAGCACGTACATACTGGCCACGCCGGCGTCAACGCAAGCCGCACTGGCGGAGTCGCTGGCCCTGGAATCGAACGCTGAAAAGGACGAGGAGGCGGCCAAGAAGGAGAAGGGCAAAGACAAGGATAACAACAAGCATGATAAGGTCAAGGTGGCCAAGAAAATCGTCAAGGATATGGAAAAGTGGGCCAAACAATTAAATCAGAAAAAAGACTATACTGTGGTGGCCACACCGCAGCCCATACTACCCGGACGCGGTGATCCCGGCGAGGGGCCGAGCACATCCCGTGCTGCGGCTGGCGCCTATGCAGACGTGGGTTTCTCCATACTCGAAAAGAAAGAACGTGGCAAGCTGGGCGATTATGTGCCCACACCTGCCGCTGCACCAATTAATAAATTGGTAAATGCCTACGGCGGCGGCTCCGATTCCGACGAGGACAATGCCGGCGCTCAGGGTGTTGGCGGCGGCGGCGGCAACGGCGGACCTATCGATGAAATGGACTACGTAGACTTCCAGAAACTTACCTGTCTGCTGTGCAAACGTGCCTTTCAATCACATGATATACTACAGAAGCATTTAAAAATGTCCAATTTACATAAGGAGAACTTGGCCAAGCTCAACATGGACCGCAGTGCCGGCGGCAGCAGCGAGGATGCAGCGGGCGCAGGCCTATCGTAAGTCTTAAAATAATATAGCTTATATAATACATTTATAAACAAACTCAACCAACAGCTATCGTGATCGTGCCAAGGAGCGACGACTCAAGTATGGCGAGGGCGATCCGCCGCCGCCAAATCGCAGTCGGGAGCGCTTCGAACATGAGATCAAAAATATGCAGACACGACAGAAGGATGGCGGCGCTGCGCCCGCCATGCCCATCAGCTCGAATAATGTGGGGAACCGTCTGCTGCAGAAAATGGGCTGGTCGGAGGGTCAGGGTCTGGGGCGCAAGAACCAGGGACGCACACAGATCATTGAGGTATGACAATAAAAAAAATTTGCATTTATCAATTACGTTAAGCTTCCATTTTACAGGCCGAGACGCGCTCGAACAATGTGGGCCTGGGCAATAAGAGCAGCACTCTGGCGCCTGGTGATGATTACAAAACATACATTAAGAAAATGATGAAATCACGCTATGAGAATGCTTGAATTTAATTGGTTATTTATTGGGTTTGATTTGATGATATCATTTGAATTATGCATACAAATTGTTTACCTCAATTTTCATTACGTTACATGTCATACCAATCGCATAACTTAGCTGAAATACGTTTAGTTTAGTAATCATTGTATATAATAAATATATATAATTTAATATGTGAAGTCAGTTCTATATTCAAAAGTGAAAAGTGATCGATAACAAGCGATGGATTTAACTGACAAAACCGCAATACATTTGGTATTTTTAGCGAGCGTATTTTGGTGTTTGCAAAATGCGGTCACACTTGTCTGCGTTAACGTTTTGTTTACGTTTTGTGCTGCACGTGTTTTACCTATATTTTTGTTATATATAAATCAAGCGTGTGCCAAATGAGTTCTAGCAAGATACCGCCGTTAACCTACAAGGTTGTGGCCGAGTGCTCCGTGTCGAAGGCGCGCGCCGGCCTTATGACGCTGCGGTATATTTTCAAAAGGAGTCTACTTTGTATATTTACTAAATATTTGTTTTTTCAGGCACAGTGAAGTGCGTACTCCAGTATTTATGCCCGTGGGCACACAGGGCACTCTGAAGGGCGTGCTGCCGGACCAGTTGATCGAGCTGGACTGCCAAATCCTGCTGGGCAACACCTATCATCTGGGCCTGCGACCCGGCATCGAGACGCTGAAACTCGCCGGCGGGCTGCACAATTTCATGGGCTGGCCACGGGCCATACTGACGGACTCGGGCGGGTTTCAGATGGTCTCGCTGCTGCAGCTGGCCGAGATCGATGAGCGCGGCGTCAACTTTCGCTCGCCGTTCGACAACAGCGAGTGCATGCTGACGCCGGAGCACTCCATGCAGATACAGAACGCCATCGGGGCGGACATAATGATGCAGCTGGACGATGTGGTGAAGACAACAACGACGGGTCCGCGCGTCGAGGAGGCCATGGAGCGCACCATACGCTGGGTGGATCGCTGCATTGAGGCGCATGCACGCGACGACGAGCAATCCCTGTTTCCGATTGTCCAGGGCGGCCTGGATGTACCGTTGCGCGAGCGCTGCGTGGGCGCCCTGATGGAGCGCCAGGTGCGAGGCTTTGCCGTTGGCGGCCTGAGCGGGGGTGAGAGCAAGCATGACTTCTGGCGCATGGTGCACGTCTGCACGGATCGACTGCCGCGCGACAAGCCGCGTTATCTAATGGGCGTGGGCTTTGCCGCCGACCTGGTCGTCTGTGTGGCCCTGGGCATCGATATGTTCGACTGTGTCTTTCCCACGCGCACAGCCCGCTTCGGCTGCGCCCTGGTGGACAGCGGCCAGATGAACCTGAAGCAGCAAAAGTACAAGCACGACATGCAGCCCATTGACAAGGCCTGCGGGTGCAGCACCTGCAGGCGCTACACACGCTCCTACCTGCATCACATTGCCACAAACGAGAGCGTCTCCTGCTCGCTGCTCAGCGTCCACAATGTGGCCTATCAGCTGCGCCTGATGCGCTCCATGCGCGAGGCTATTCAACGCGATGAGTTCCCACAATTTGTTCGTGATTTTATGGATCGTCACTTTGGACGCGATCCAATACCCAGCTGGATACGTGAGGCTTTGGCAGCGGTGAAAATCGAACTGCCTCCAGATGCGGCAAAGGAGGAAACGGCGAGCAGTTGAGTCTAAGATTTACTCTATATGACAAAGATACAAATGAACTTCTTGTATATACAACAAATCGTATAAATAAAATGTATTTATCTATTTTTAAGAAACTCTTATTATTTTGTAAGTGTATTTAAAAGCCAGTTTCCCTTCTTTGTTACGACACCTAAAAGCTTTCGGCACTCGTGTCTGGCGTCAAAAGCTCTTTGCTTACCTATGGGAAAAAGCTTACCACACATGACGCATGCGAGATATCGAACGCCGCATGAAGGAGGATCAATTTATATTCAATTTGTACTCTATTCTCGCTTTTCTTTCATGCCGTATGGTACTTGAATGTGTCCAAAGCATACAGACATATATATATGTGTGTGTGTATGCAAATACAATGTATGTATTTGTTTGTGCTGCTGTTCAAATGTTTCCCCCTCCTCCCTCCCACTACAAAAAGAAACGTGCGCTTTTTGGGTATTGCTCTTTTGCTCTCCTGCTCTCTGACTCTCACGAGCGCTCGCATATGCGTCAGAGACGGAGATCAGCAGGCATTTCAACATTTGACAGCAGTCGCGGCCAGTCTGGCTGTTTAGTGTGTCTCAAAGCGTCGTCATCGTCGGTGATCGCGCGGTTGTTGTCGTTGTTGCGCTGTAACGGTTTTTGCAGGCGCTCAGTCTACGCATTTCAGCGGCCATTGGCAGTAAATACAACCTCCCCTGCAGCCTCGCCCGCTTTATGAAACAAACGTGTAATTAATAAATAAAAACAGATTGGAAATTTGAATCCACTACCAATTGTAAGATATTATTGTTGTTAATTTATAGCCACAATCAATCACAAAACAATTGCAAGTGCGTGCGTGAGTGAGCGTGAGTTGCTGTTTTTGTTGTTGCTGCTGCTGGAGTTCTTGGTGTGCGTGCGTGTGTGTGTGTGTGTGCGAGTGTGTGTGCTGAGGCTTAACGTGCTACGTTCTGCCTGTTGCCAAATGTGGTCAAAGCAAAATAACAAAAATACATATGTGCATACACACATATTTGTATATATGTATATGTATTTATTAATACATTCACACAGAACTGTGCATTGTAAAGTGCTTTTTATGGCTTGAAATTTTGCGAGTTTTTGTCGCATTTGATGTTCTTTGCATTTCGTTTCGTCGAGAGCTTTAAGCGTCACAGCAGCCTGCACAACTTCTTATTGGATTCTCGGCAAAACGTACTGTAACGCAAGTTCCCATTGAACACACCGCCCAATTGGACTCTATGTACGTTCATATTCATGTGCAAATTAGGCAAAGTCCACAGCCCCCTAAGAAGAATTTTCCTTTTCGTAGGAACATTTTCACGGTTGGTTCGGAAAATTTCAGTTTCTCTTTATTATTTGTATTTTACTAGCCATCGTTTTGCCTTTGGTTTAGCCTGTGTTTTTGATTTTTCATGGTTTCATTTCTTTAAATAAGTTTTATTTTTAGCATTTTTAGTTATTTTTGTGTATTTTTTTTCTCACCAACTTTTTGCTTCTGTTTCTGTTTGCTCGCTTGATTATTTTCGAATATTCTTGGCGATTCTTTGGAATATACACAGCGGCCACTTGGTAAATACATACATTTTATGTGTGTGCGAACAGATTTGTGTATGATACGTAATTTGTTGTGCCGCAATACAGGGTGTAAAAGGGCCTGAAGCTGCAGGTGAACGTATCCAATTGGAATGTTTCTTATATGAACAAGAGTCGCAGCCTCAAGCTGTCAAAAAAAGCTCAGCCAAATGGAAACTGTCTGGTAAACTTTTTTTTGTTTACGTTTCAACTCCTCTTTAACGCTATGCCCAGAAAGCCGAAAGTCCCATTGGTCACACTGTTTGTTACAACAAAAGCGATTATAAAAAAAGCAACGATTATGATTGAACAAAAGAAATCAAATAAAATAAAGATTGTTGGCCTCCAAAAATTAAAAAGTAAAAAAAAAAAACAAAAGTTCGCCTTGCTGTACGTGCTTGTGAGTGTATGTGTGGGGAAGAGTATAAAAACAAATGGCAAATTACCAAGAAGAGAGTCAAACGCCGCCGCAGCGCTAATCATAATCGTAATCACTTACCCACACACACACATGCACGCAGACAGACACACATGCAAACTGTCAATCTTTACCGTTAGCAGTCTATCGTTTCTGCAGCTTTTATTTGTATTTTTAAATTATGACACACAAAATAGCCTCGTTCGCGCTCTCTTTCACTCACTCTCCACCACTCTCATTTAAAAAAAAGAGAGCGCACTCAACTCTTTGAACAGCTGCTGAGTGGGCGGCGCAGACGTAGGCGGTGGCCGGTGCTGTTGTATGTTGTTGTTGTCTTCAAATTTGCCACACTTGATTCAAATGAGCCGCAAAACGTTGCTCGTCATAAATAGGCAAAGAGCAGATAAACACGAAGAACTGTTGTGGCTGGCAATTAAGCGCAAACTAATCGCAATGCGGTTGGAAGAAGCAACACATAAAGGAAATATACTTTAGAGCTTTTTTTGTTGTTGTTGTTATTCAGTTTCCAGTGTTGTTTTTGTAATTGATTGATAACAGTTTTTTTTAGTGTTGTCACGGTGCGTTTAACGAGTGTTAAAAATAAAACGTCATTAATACATGTTCCCTGATTTTGTCCTTACTTGTTAGTCAAGTGTTAATAAAAAGTGTTGCAAAATTACATTTGAATTAAATTTTGATCGTGCATCAATATTTATAACAAATACAATTTGCATACACACACCGAAATTATTCCATTAGCTATAAAAACATAACTAAAACTTGTTTTCAGAGTCGTATGCAAATTTTGGTAGCCAAGTTTGAAATTCTAAAAATCTACAATATGTTTGTTGTATTTTGCTTTTTTAATAGTTATTCTATGCAAATGGCATAAATACACGGTTTATTGTTTGCTTACGTTTTAAATACAATGCCAAAACAAACGGAAATTGAATATGTTGTAAAGAATTTCTATGTATATTCAGTAGTCCAGCACAATTCTCAAATTGTGACCAAAAAGTAAATAAAAATTGCATAAGTTTTCGAGATTTTTGTTTCTTTTTCTTTGTGCAACAATCTTGAACCGAAAGCAACGTCGTTGACCGCCCCCTGGACCCGAGTGCCATTCCAAAATGTGATTCATTTGAATGAAACGGCTCGCACATGTTTTCTCCAAAAATATTTCGTATCGCCATGTGGGAGTCTCCACTGTGGACAGTTTTAGCTCTCGTTTACGCTTAGTCATTTCGTCTATTTTCGTAACGGATTTTCGGCTTAGAAACACCTACAATGCAAAATTCTGGAATCGAATGTTGGCTTTTTAAATAATTTATAAAAATATTATTTTTTTGGCCATTCGCGTTTGTTTGCCTAAATGTTATGCTTGGCTTTTATTGATGTTGGCCTTTTTTTTTGGCTTACAAAAAATATGTTGTTGTTCTTTTTTTGCGCAACGTGGGTGAATAAACTTCACGCTGTTTGACTTTTTTGCCTAATTTAAAATTTATCAAAAAATAGCAAAATGGCAACAATAACAACAACAAAATGTGGTTGTCAATGAATGAAGCTGTTGTTGACTTTGAAGCGGAGAACGAGAGTGAATGAAGGCGCTTTGTGCCCAACGCTCAATGCGAATCGAGTTGGTCAAGACAGAGCGAAAAAAAAAAAACAAATATTCAGTTCACTAACCTTGAAAGCTTAAAAGTGTTGGATAATTCAACGAAACTCTTGACTTTGCAGCCGAGGAAGAGCCAGGTGTGCATGTTAACTGTACGTGAAGTGCATTTTGTTTAATGAACTTATCTGGGAAATGCCATGACATATTTCCTGCTACCATAACAATTATTGGCATTCTTCGGCCGATCATCATTCCAGCAATTTGTTATCAATTTAAAAGCATAGAGTTAACTTATAAATGATAAAAGTTGCATTTAATAGTCAATTAACACAAAGCAACATTTAACATTTTCTGTAAAGATGTTGCTTAAGTTTTTGCCGTGCTAACATATTCTCACTCATTTCAACATATCTGAGAAATGTTCCTATCCTACACTGTTTTTAGTGTTCAGAACATCTCTAAAAAAACTGTCATTCTCTATGAAAATGTAGACAAACGTTAAACAAATTGAAAACTTTATTTAAAGTGTTGTGAATGCATGTGTTCGTTATTCAATACTGTTAGTTTTCATTGATATTTATCAACACTGTTAATGAGCTTTCCGATTTCTATACCGCTTGAGTAATTAGTACAAATGCATGTTTTTTCAGGCTCATGAGGCCCCTTTCGCACTCCGAACTTAGATATTGATCAGATATATATTTTTCATATAATTTCATATTGAAAATATTGTTTTTAACATATTTTACCTACATGTTTCCAGCCATAAATTATAACTTTAAGCTTGTCCATAAATCAAACAATAATATTTGTAAATTCATACATATGTATATGTATATATTTTTTAAAATTTTATTTTGCTCAAAATGCCGTCGTCTGTGGATTTGAGTTGCGTATTCGCTTGCAAATTTATGAGCCAAGAGGCGTTTGAGATCATAAAAAGTGGATAAAAGTAAAGCGCGGCATTATAAATCAAGTTCAATTCAATTAGAGCGCATGGGGCGCCATAATTTTTGCGCTGGCCTCATAACCTACGACAATTTATTAATTTTAGCTCGCACAGATATATCTAAAGTGTAATTGTTGTGCGTGTGTGTGTGTGTGTCTATGTCAGTGTGTGTGTTTGTCTATACGTGCGACTGAATAACTAGAAATTGAAATTGCATATGCAAAAATGGCAAAAATATTGCACTAAAACAAGCAAGAAAGACTTAAGCTTGACTAAAATATACCCTATACTGATTACAGACCTGAGTCTACAGTAACTAAAATAATCGAATGCTATTCGAGTACTATCCAACTTTGAGCTTAGTTAGATGAAGTGGGCAGAGTTGAGTGTACCAAAATTGAGAATTATTTATAGGAAATTCCTTTTAGTTTTGAGCATGGAATGGTACTCAACTTATCCAGAAAATATTAATCTGTAATCTTTTTTAATTTAATTTTTACTCCACTTTTTTTGTCCTATCTTTGTAAAAACAATTTACTTACTGTATTTCCTTTTTCTTCTAACTTGATTTTATTACAAAAATACTTATATATAACTTCGATGGCTTTACAACACTAGATGCTGACTTTTGAAAGTTTTCTCCACTGTTTACAATGATTAACAGTATATTTAAATAAACTACAGACTTGTAAACTGCGTAACATACATTTGTTTAACTTTTAACATGCTGCTTTACATAAATCTGTAAACTTACAGGGTATGCACAACATTAAAAGCATTTCAATAATGCTATTTAACATACATACAGCATATATTTATATACCTCTATATGCATATGAAATTGCCATAAATTGTTAAACAAATGTTATATTGTAATCAATAAGCAACGAATTCGATTTGCCGTGTGTGTGTGCCTGTGTGTGTGTGTGTGTGTGTTAATAATTTATGCGGAAGTCTCGCCCACACAGAAACATGTTGTAATTGTCAATGCAGGTGAGGGGTGGGTTGATTGGATGCGAATACTCATATAATATTCGTATCAGCATGAATTTATATCCATACAAGACTCATTATTTTGCACGAACAATGCGAATATTGTTAATAATTCAATAACAAACACCAAACGAAACGTGCGCGAAAAAATTTTCAATTAAATTGTCAAAAAGGAAAATCATAAACTTTTGCATACATATATCTACATAGCAATCGGGTTGGAAAAAGATAGAAAATAAACATATATTCACCTTGCGTAATAATTTTCAAGAATTATTTTTAGACGCACGCAAATTTCTTATTAAAAAAAAAAAAACCCGAAATTCGCCAGCGGCAAAATGTGTGGAAAAATTATATTTATCGCCGCGACGCGATGGCCTTGCCTGATACCCCAAATGCCCCAAACGCCCCACGCCCACGCCCCAAGTCAATGTGGCACACATTTGGCACGATTCAATGATCGATAAATAGATAGATATCGGGGCATAGCAATTATATGCATATCGCATGAGAATATATTGCAGTCGACAGCCGACAGCCGAGCGATGTCTGGATCGCTGATCAATCGAGCAAATTGCGCGCATTATTGACAGCGCGTCCCCCCATGAGACATCGAATTTGGATTCAGATTTGGATTCAAGGCAGCAAATTGGCAGCAGACATTTGTGCTGAAATTATTGTTGTGTGTGTTGTCAAAGCAACAAGTTGAGAAGAAAACAGCAACAAAAAATACAAAAAAATTATATTCCAAGATGAAATCAGTTAAACTCAAGGCTGGCAATTGCATTGAGACTGGATTGTCAGGCGTTGACATGTTGAATGTTAATGAATCGGACTTGGGAATGGCATTAATTTCAACTTGAACTTGATCTGAGGGCAATTGAAATTATAAATTGTCTGGATATGTAACTGATACACATAAGAAGAGCTTAGTTTTTACTTTTTGAATGTTGCTTAGCGCATAAAATGAATAACAACTGTGTGTACTTACTTAATGTTAATAAGTTTAACATGTTTTCGCTCTGTTATGTGACTCGCACAATATTTATGTTAAAGTATATTTGGTTTTGCCAAATATTTACTCCGGGTTTTACCTAGGAAGAGTAGTTTTTATTTCATTTAACAACAGTTTTTGTTTCTAATCTGATGTGAACTCTCTACAACCTGTTAAACAAGACTCCTATGAATTTTCTTTGATCGGATAACAAATTTCCACAAATTTTCTTTTAAGCAGAGTAAGAAATATAAGAAATGGAGTTTCCCAATGTTTTTTTTCCTTTAATCCCCATCGGGATGTCCATAGCTAGGCTTTTGTATAAAGTTAACAGTGCCAAAGCTCTGTTAATATGCCATATCTCTGTTAAGTAGCAGACTTAGAATGTTAAGCTCCGCCACAAGTTAACAGTATGTTAATGCAAGCCTTAGAAGTATTTGACATTTTTATTTTATAAATATAATCAACAATCCCTTTGTTCTATTTAATAAATTTCAAATTAATTTACTTTTGCTGAATTCGATATGAGAAATGCGGCTCTTTTGTTGTGGCTAACATAAAATTCTTCTCAATTTCGAGCTCGATTAACTTTTCACTATGAAATGTCTTATTTATAGTTGATTATAAATTTTGTATGACTGCGCCTAACCGCAACTAGAAGAATTTAATAGATGAAGCGTATTGTGTTGCTCTAAGCGCAAACCAGGAACAGTTCAAATGATATACAATATATATAGATATATATATATGTATATGTATGCTACACATTGCTCTTAAGAGTTTTCTATTCACAGTGATCTGCTGTTGTCAGTATTTAATGAAGACATTCATAAATGTCATTGTCAATTCGAATTCTTGTGCTTGTTTGAACTCAATTGGAATTTTAGCGCTTTGGCTAAGGTCAATGCAAATTGGCTAGCGCACAAAATTTCATACTCTGTGTACATAAACATATGAGTATGTGCTCATATACAGTCTACATATCATATATATATAGGTAGCTGTATATATTTGTATCTGTATGGATATGTACTTAGTCTTGTGTATATTAAAAGAGTTTCCCGGCGCTTGTGTTTTGCCGTGCTGTGCTGTTTATTTGTTAAATGTTTTAGCGGAAAATAAATAATATTAATTCTATTTGTAGTTTTGCATACGCAAATATTTAATTTAAATATGCTCATAAATTTAGATATCTCTCTGTACTCGTCGTCTGACTTGCTCAACAAAATCTCCCAATCTTTGAGCTCTGAATGTGTGTGTGCGTGTGTGTGTGTGTGCGTGTGTGTGTTGCCTTTTCTGTTCGCTCTCGAGTGCTAAATTTAACAAAACGTGTGGGCGGTTTAGCATTGAACATGGCCAAGGCTTGTGACGTGCTATTGGAGGCGACTATCATCATAATACTTATGGGCGATTTTTATTAGTTTCTCGACGAAACTAACCCAACATATGTATGAATGTGTATATCTATATATAATTGAGTTTGACCCAACTACTTGACTTATGAGGGATCAATGCACAGCCCAAAGGAATAGATGGCTGCAATTTGGACAGAAGCCTTCTTATGTGGGAAAAAGGTTGGTCAAAGATTGCATGACAACAACAGCAACAACAGCAAAAAAGTAGCAAAAAAAAGTGTGTGTGGATTAAATGTTTGTCGCGTCGAACCAACAAGCGGAAGGTCGCTGGTTCACAGTTTTGACAGCAGCTTTAAAATTTGTTAATATGTTTATTCAATTTGTTATTATTAACTTTCAGAAGAAACCCCAGAAAAGAAAACAACAAACAGACAACAAAATGTATGTGCCATTATAGAAAGCAGGAAATTTGGAGCAGTATCATAGCCACTAAGTAACGCCCGGAACTAGAAACATATATATACACACACATATATGTATATGGACTATAGACAAATGATATATAAACTTGTAAGTTTTAATGAATTCAAACTCGAATTGCAATTAATTTGAAACATTTTGCATTACAGACCTTAGAGCAGAGCGCATAGAATTAAAGACGTCGCCTTTTTGGGAACTTCATATAACTATATAAAGCAACTCAAAACCTCCCACACACACACACACATACACAATGGGCAAAGATTACTATAAGACTTTAGGCCTAACAAAAACTGCCACCGATGATGAGATCAAAAAGGCCTACAGAAAACTGGCGTTACGTTATCATCCCGATAAAAATAAAGCCGCAAATGCTGAAGAGAAATTTAAAGAGGTCGCCGAGGCATACGAAGTGCTCTCGGATAAGAGCAAGCGCGACATCTACGATAAATATGGCGAGGATGGACTGAAGAGTGGCGGTTAGTTAATGAATATAGCATCATATTTTGATTTCTAATCATTTATCATATTTCTAGGCGCTCGCAATGGCGGTGGCAGTGGCAAAAATACATTTACATATCAGTTCCATGGTGATCCGCGGGCCACATTTACACAGTTCTTTGGCAACAGCAATCCGTTTGCCTCGTTCTTTGACATGGGCGACAATCTGTTTGATAAGAATGTTTTTGATTTGGATACGGAACCCGATTTCTTCTCATCGCCATTTGGCGGCCTGGGCTCTAGGCATGGCCTAGGCAGCGCCTTCAGGTAGTTTTACTTAATATTGAAATTTGTTTCATGTTTGCTAAGCTTTCGTAGGCCCTCTTTTAGATCACACTCCTTCAATGTGCACACCCCCTTCAAAAAGGAACAGAAACAGGATCCACCCGTCGAGCATGATCTCTATGTCACGCTGGAGGAAATCTATCATGGCTGTGTTAAGAAAATGAAAATCTCACGTCGTGTTGTCCAGCCCGATGGCAGCTCCAAGAAGGAGGACAAAGTCCTGCAAATATCTATTAAACCCGGCTGGAAATCGGGCACCAAAGTCACGTTCCAGAAGGAGGGCGATCAGGCGCCCGGCAAAATACCAGCGGATATTGTGTTCATCATTCGGGACAAGCCACATGCCATGTTCAAGCGCGAGGGCAGCGATTTGCGATACACGGCGAGGCTGACGCTCAAGCAGGTGAGTGCTCAAAAATGTCTAGGTAGAATTATTGGCACACTTCAAAGTGTGATCTGAGGGCTTAGCGGGAATGTTTCTATATAAACATACTTATCAATTTATTATAAACTCGTAGAAGGTATTATTAATGTCGAATAAGGAAGATAGCAGTATAAAGTATATATATTCTTGATCATTATCAGCAACTAAGCCATGACTGTCCATGTAAACAAGTCTTTCTGTTTAGAAGTTTTGTATAGTATATAGATCGGAATCGTAAGGATTCCACCACTATATCATATAGCTGGAATATGAATAAACGTTCGAAAGTTAAGCATTTATTTCCAAGATATCTTGGCATATCTTATCAACATCAAAAGGATATATCATATATCATATCATATATATATCAAGAATCGTTCGGTAATTGAGTTTATTTATAGCAAGAAGTTTATGATATTATATATGAAGAAGTCTCGCTAGTCTCCAAATATATATATCTAATATATATATATCCATATCATATGCCTCCTATCGGAATAATCAGTTGCCAATAAAATCACTTCTAAGCTTTCTAAACTTCTTCAAGGCAATTTAATCAAATGCCAAGTTTAACATACCCTCTTTCAGCTTGTTCTCGTGCAGGTTGACATATTTGTTTGCCTAGAACTCAAATAGAAAGCAAGTGTTATGCGCTTGCTTTCCCATGAAAAGTATGAGCTTGAAATAACACAGCTGATATTCAATTTCTAGAACTTTTATATAATTGAACAGTCATTTGGAGATATTACCAAATTCCGCAATGTGCAATCATAATTATCGCGAGCCGCACACAAAAAAAAACCGTGTCAAATATTTCTAAATAGAAACCACAACATGACACTTTTAGCTAAACTGAGACTCTACCAAAATGGCAATCATAATTTATATACATATATCTATATATACATAAAATGAAAATGAAAACGCTGCCAAAATGGGAAAACTGAGACCCCAAAAATATTTACTAAATTTGTCGCACTAACAAGCAATAAAATGTTAAAAATGTCAAAACTTAGATAGCAACTATTTAATCTAGTTAATGCAATTAACAATTTTAACATGACTACGGACTGGCCAGCATGTTATTTATTTATCTATTTTTGTGGTAATCATTAAGTATGATTTTTTGTTTGTTTTTTTTTTTTTTTGGTATGTTCGCCATATGCGAAGCTTAGCGCGAAGTTTGCGCCCCAACTTTTAACGCAGTTGGCTGTGAAAAATTTAACACCTCAGCGTCATGAACTGCCTACCAAGTTGCCACAGAGTGTGCGTACGTGTGTTGGCCCGACCAACTGCTGTGCCCGCCTAATTGAAACTTGACCATGTTGACCAAATTCGCCTGCCAGCCAGCTCTCGGCTCTCGGCTCTCGGCTCTTGGCCAGAGCCAGACTCTGGTCGGCAGCTTCAGGCGCGTATATGGTAAATTTGCCATAACCATAACGCTGATTTCATTATAATTTCATTTAGGCGCTGCCCGGCTTTAATTGGGCGCCATACTGTGAGAACCCAGCCCAAGATCGTATCATATCATATATTTTGCAATATTTGGCCAGACCTAAACGGTTGACAGCTGGCCATAAGATCAAGTTAAGGGTCGTAAGATGTCCATATAATTGTGACAGTATGCTCTGTCTGTCATATAGTTTAAGGTAATAAGCGATTAATATTATAACATTAAACAGCTGGATAAAAAAAACCGTTTTCAGTCTCCTACAAAAGTTGGTGCTAGTTGACAAAACTCTAGAATGCATTTCAATTAATTCACTCTTTGTTAATGCCACATACAATATTTGGCCCAGTCTGGCAACTCCCTCAATGTAAGCTGGCAACACCTTGACAAATTTAAGAGAAGATGCTGCAATGAGAATTGCATAGAAAGGTCAAACGGAAATTGTGTTGAATAGAAAACAGCATACAATTTGAGAAATGATTATTTTAATATGGAATGCCTGAGTTAACGTTAAATATTTTATTATTTCAAAATTGTTGGCCCTAGAAATTCTAATTTCTTATTTGAAGATACAGCAATGAGAAGCGAATAGTGAGGACGAAGGTTATTTTTTTCGAATATGGCTTTTGAAAGGGAATGAGCAGATTAATAGCTTGAGCATTTATTTACGTTTTCTTGTCGGAAAAAGAAATTGCAATTAAAATAACAAATGTTTGCCTGAATTTGAATTTTTTGTTGCTGTACAAAGCGGGCCGTAAAGCAATTAAAGCGCCAAATAAGTACTTCACATAATTGGCCGCAACGCGATTGAATTTGTTTTTATTGTTGCATTAAATTTAATATCGGCCATAAATTACATCATCCTATACGTTACAAAATCAGAATTTGTAGCAAGCGGTGAATAATTTTTGATGACATTTAATATTCGACCGACGCACTAAACTAAAATGGGATCATTAAAATATTGTTGCACTCATGGCACTGACCTACAGCACATAGAATAGAAATAGGAGAAGTGCTTTATGGACATGCTATGTGCATATACTCGTAAATTTTAGATGGAATGCAAAGTCAACAGCTCAATGGCAAAAAAACAAGAATAAAATTGTTGTCGCTTTGAGTGTTGTCTGCGTTCGAAAATCCGCGAATGCGGCATCATCTACCCCAAAAATTGATGAATGCCAAACAACAATTGAACGTTGGTTATGTGTTTGTCCTATGTCTATGGCTAGCTCGTGTAACTGATGGCCAGACGTCACAAATTTTGTTCTCGTTGTTGAAATGTTGTCTGCCCATTGCCATTGTCATTTTTGGTTGGAGAACTTTTCGACTGCATAGAATTGGTAGCTCAATACAAAAAGCATTCAACGGCTTCGTTTGCATTTTGATGACAGTCGTCAGCGTCCTTCACATTGTCAATTCTAAAAAAAAAAAATAAAACAAAAACAAAACAAAAATCAAAAAAAGGAGAAATCAAAATCAAGTAAAACAACAAAATGCTTTATGACATGCTATTGAATGTCGTTGATTTGTTTTTCAAACACTTTTTCAGTTTATTTTTGTCAGCGAGCGTAATTGTCTCGCGTCGCTCAAAACTGGGGTAGTTTATGTTTGTTATTTCCCTTAACTAGACTAACTAAAACCGAATCTGGTAAAAGAAGAGAGAAGTTCCGTTTGATGCAAAATCATGTTTTATACAGTAGTTTTGGGAGTATTTTTGAAAAATGCAGACAATTTTCTCAATTGTTCTTTAACTATTTAAACTAATCTTGCTATTTGCGAAAATGAAGTATTCAATAATCTTAGTTTCTTAAAAAGTTGGCGCCCGAGCAGGGACTTTCCAAAATATACATGTGCGTATGCATGGCGACCGAGCAGGAAGAGTTTTTAAGTTTTCATACTTGCTGAAAACTAAGAAACCTTATAAACAAATTCTTAACATTTTTGTAAAATATTTTAGATTTTTTTTTAAATAAGCTTGGCGCCCGAGCAGGGACTTTTCACATATTTTATGTGTATGTACGGCGCCCGAGCAGGGACATTTTATGAAATTTCATTAGTTTTTTAATTAAATATGCTAAATGTTATATTCTACAAAGTTTGATGATTATAGAGACATTTTTCTTGTAGACTTTTATGGCTAAAATATGAATTAGCCATAGTCGCAATTAAAATTCTGTAAGTTTTTGTCATATTTATTGTAATGCTCAAGAACCAGTTGCCATTTTAGGCAACAGATTTGTGCCCTTATCCACCATGCCCATTCCCTTCACCCACCCAGCTGATCCAGTTGTTGCTTGTTGTAACCGAATCGCAATTCGCATTTGTATTCCCTGTGTGCTCTTTTTTTTTTTTTGCTCCAAGTTTTTATGGCTCAGCTTCCGTAAAAGGTAGCAAAGTATTTAAGCGTTTTTATGTTACAGATTTTTGTAGTTGTTGATTTTTATTTACTGCGTTTTTTTTTGTTTTGTTTTTGCTTTGCGACAACATTTTTAACATTTCCATTAAAAAATATCAATGCTGGCGGCGACGTCGTCGTCATCATCGGCATTTTGTGCTGCTCTTATTATTGTTGTCGTTGTTGTTGCCGTCGTCATCAGTTTATGTTGTCATCGCTTTAAATTCACCACTCGGCGAATGCATACATACATATAAACATACATACACACATACATATATTTAAATATTCATAAGGTGTGCACTTTGCTTTTGTCGCAATTTATTTATGTTCTTTATTGGGCGAGGCAACGGTTCGCACCATTCACAGGGTTTTATGTTCTGGACAACTGTCCGATGCGGGTAACTGGGTATCAAATCACAATGTGTCCATTGTGAACAGTGTGTGTAGTACATATGACAAGTGTCAGACAACTGGATGTTATTTTAGAAAGGCGTAACTGATTTATGATATTAAATTTCGAAAAAAAACGTTGAATATTTTTAATTTTAGTAAAAAGCTTTAAAAAAGAGCTTATTATTAAGTTAAAGAGCTTAAGCTGTTGACAATCGATTTTGTTTTTAGAAGAATTTTTGTCAATATATATTCAGCACCAAGTTTATTGCAGCAAATAATGCCTTGGTAATATTAAACTTGTTAAAGTTAGAAAGAGGTACATATGTTTTTAGCTAAGAGTTAGCTTAGTTGAAGCTCCGTAATATCAATCTAATGCTTAAATATGTAAAAGCTTATACAAATTATACCTTCTTTAGTCGAGAAAATGCGAGAGGGAAAGCTATTGACCTTTATGTGCTTTAATAAATAACATTTAGCGTAAAGCTTTAAGTTCAGATGAGCTTGAGTTTAAGTTCTAGAGCTTTATGTGCTTTAATACATAACATTGTATGAGCTTTAACTTCATTGTAGTTACTAATAACTAGTTTAGAGTGAAATTAATAGAGATTTTATGTGCTTTAATACATAATATTTAGCTTAAAGCTTGGATGAGCTTTAAGTTATCCTGAGGGAGTGAAAGATTCACATTTTGCCGAGTTTTAACCTTCTTATAGTGTATAGCTTCAATGAGCTTTCAAGGCCTACGAAATCTAGAGCTGTTAGAGCGAGACACAATTGGGCTAGCTTTAGGTGTATTTTACTTCAGTCACTTGATACATTTAAGCTAGCTTAAAGCGTTCGTCTGTTGCTTAAAGCTCTCACTGAAGAGCTGCGCAAATTGCACCGAAGAAAAACTTGTTATAATATTAGTAAAACTTCTCTTTAACTTTGCCAATCACATGACTGAGAAGCCAAAAAGTTTTTCTCTTCAATTATGAGCAACTTTCGTTCGCTAATTAAGTTGGCCACATTAATATCTCAATCCAAGCAAATCATGATTGATAGCTATCTTTTAGCTGGCCAATTAAACAAATCGAATGTCAGCTGCGGCAAATGAAATCGTCCCCGGCAAAAGTGAACAAACAAGGAATATAGTCTGTAGATTTTTGGTGCGGAGAAACATGTCAACAACATGTTTAAACACGAATTAGGCACATAAAAAGCATAAAAAGGATTTATGCAAGACACAAAGCAAACACAATAAGCAGACGAGGGAGCATTTCTGTTCGATTCCAAACGACATGTGGCTGCTGCTGCTGGGTGTGGCAAGTGGCAAGTGGCAAGTGGCGAGTGGCAGCCAAGAACATAAACAGGATTACCAAAAAGATTGATAGATTCCACAGTTAAAGCCCATGTGCGTTTGTTTGACCAGCTTTCCCTATTTTTCCTACTTTCATTCATTTATTTCTTCTTTTTTTTTTTTTGGGTACAATAACATTTTACAGGAAATTGAGTTGTTTACTTATGGGGATTTCTTTCACATTGTGCTTGATTGATAAGTCCAGCAATTGTTAAAGCATTTTATTTATATATATTTATTGATACGTTTCTCTTGATATCATTTTTAGGCGCTCTGCGGCGTTGTCTTTCAAGTTCCTACAATGTCCGGCGATAAACTGCGCATCAGCACCATGCAGGAGATCATCAAGCCGAACACTGTGAAACGCATCCAGGGCTATGGACTACCCTTTCCCAAGGATACCACGCGCAAGGGCGATCTGTTGGTGGCCTTCGATATACAATTTCCGGAGAAATTGACTGCCGCGCAAAAGGAAGTGCTCAGAGACATGTTATGAAGATGATAAATAATAAATGCCGCCTTAACCACGACAACGACTCACTCACAACCCGGCAACAGCTCAGTCTATCCAGTCTTCTTCTAGTTAGTCATACTAAAATCTACTACGCAATCAAAAGCTATTATTTTATCATCAAACAAATGAGCATTGAATGTGTCATCATTCAAAAATATTCGATATATTTCGTTTCGATGCGCATTTCATTTGTGTTGATAAAATATTTTACAAACATTTGCATCATCTAATAATGCTCATTGAACCAAACACGATAAAAAAAACATACACACACACACACACAACAAACCCCACCATTCATCCAGTTGCAATAATACATATGTTGACCATAGTTATTATATCGTATAATTCTTAATTTATTTGTCTAAATTAAAGCTACGTATAATAAAAACAAACATGTGAAACACAACTGAATCGCTTAAAAACTCTTCCTGCATATCTCTTTGATGGTTATTATATGACAGTGTATAGATGGAGATTATCCTCATCATGAAATGAGATCTAAAGATCATTACAAACACATCTGCGTGGAGAGTCAAGTCGCAATTATAATGAAATTCGTATAAATTCAAAGGACAAATTAAATTTAACTTATGCACCTGATGTAACTTAAAGGATGGGGTTGATTTAATTTCGCTACAAAGGAACAATCAAACCCCAATAATATACATAAAAAACATTATGATCGGATTTCTTCCCAAAGGCACAATCTGCTGAAAACAAAGGTATATTATGATATATTTCTAATTGTAAAATGATGTTGATGTTTTTTTATTTATTTATTTTCATTATATATCAGATTTTGTATATCAGACTTTTATACAATCTAATAAGATTGATCATCAGTGTTGCCACCCTGAAATGCATTGCATGAATATGCATTTGAGTGGAGTGTTGCCAACTTGTAGAGGCTGCAGACAGTGTTGAAAAGTGGCCTAGAAAGCAATGTGCCTGCAGCCAGTGTTGACACGTGGTTAAGAAAACAAAGCTGCTAAAGGCTTGCCTCTTGTAAACAACTTGACAGTTGCTGCAGTCTTCCCATAGTTCTTTTTGGCTATTTAGGTATTAGGTAATAGGCCCAACTATGTTTTACAGAAAAGAAAGTTTTTCCCTGTTTAATCAACGGGCTAAGTTTTGCCTTGGCCTGAAAGGAAAAGTGCAAATTGTGTGGTAATCGGAACGCGTTTGCCTAATTAGCTGCCGCTGCCAGCAGTTGGCAGTTGTTGCCAGTCGCCAGTTGCCAGTTGCCAGTTGCGAGTTGTCAAAGGAACTTGGCCAGCGTAGCGCTCGTTAAGTCATTAAAACTGCATGAAGTCAAAACTTTATGGTCTGCAAAGTTTGCATCAAAGCAGAAACAAACCGAAAAAAGTTAGAAAAAGGAATCAAAAAAAAGCCCGGAGATGAGAAGAAAAACCTCGGAAAAGTGGGCAGCAAATGCAGAAGAAACCGAGCAACATCAAAGCCGCCAAATGGTAATTCGTTTAAAAAGGAAAGCCAAGGCCGGGGCACAGACGCATTTCATTTGCAGACAATAAACTTGACAACAACAACACAAACGTCTAAATAAATTAAATTTTGAACAGCAGCTCTTTGCATACAAAATAGACGTCCCGAAAGCTGCCTCAGATTTCAAAACACATGCCACAAGCGTCGCGTTGTCTGCAACCGATACTTGGGGGCCAACGCATTGACAGCTAAAAAGTTGTCGAAATGCACGTGCCCCGTGGCCCGTGTCCTGTGTCCCTCAGAATCTCTGGCACACTCAGTCTCCGTTTGAGCCTGGCCAACATTGTAACAATTCGTAGCGATTTTCCACTTATTTTAAAAACGAGAGACCTCAACGTGTTTGTAGGCTTGCAGCAGGGCGAGGAGGGCGGGGGGTGTTGCATGATGAGCCGGGGTCACAGCTAACGTTGCCGAAATCTCGAATCTCGGCATCATCATCGACAACTGGCAAATGTGTGAATTGAATTTTCAAACAATTTGCCGTCAGTCAGTGGCAAAGTCAGTTGCAGTTCCACAGTTACCCCCCTGTGAGTGATTTCTGTGCGCACTGTTTTCTTATACTCTAACAAAGGGTATATTGCCTATGTTGGTGAAAATATAAATATTGGTGTGATATAAATATGTTTGACATGCAGACTTGGCCCTTAGCTATAAAACTTATCTTTATTAGATAAGTTAAGATTTGAACTCAAGCAAAAAACAGCTCAATCTGTTTACTTTATCATACATATAGCTACAATAGAACCTTTACTTTCTTTATCTTAAGAGGATCGAATTTACCATGAAGATGGAAAACCAAAAAGTTAAGATTGAATAACTTTCTGTTACAGGGTATTTCAAGTTTGGCAAACCGAAAAACAAAGCAATTTCTTCTATTCTTTCTGTTGGTTTCGTTTCTGGTTCGGACTTGGAACGTGCATGATTTGAGATTTGATTTGCTGTGCGGCTGCGGCAAACGCGTTTTGGGCTACATTACAGCCACGGCGGCTGCTTCTGCTCCTGCTGCTGCCTCTGCTGCTGCTGATCCTTGCACCTTAACCCAACTGCCGGCATTGGCTTTGTTTGTCCTGTGCTATCCTGTCCAATTCGTTTGTGGCGGCATTTTAAACATTTTGCTCACGTTTCGGATGTTTATGCCATTAGCGTTTAAGTTGCCATACAAAATGCGTCTCGTAAATAACGAAACGGTTTTCGCTTTTCCCATTGTGTTCAACTCAGAGGAGGGTTGGACAACCAGGACGAGGGTCGTGAACATTGTTGGATTTGTAATCGATGCTATTGCTAGGTTATTGGACATTATTGTAGAACGATATCTTGAACTCTTAAAAGGAATATTTGTATTTTGTGGAGTACTTTTTACTTAATTCGAAATTCTGTGTGAAATTGTAATCATATTTGAGCGGGGCTTAGTTTTCAAACGGCATCAGTTAAGCTATATAGTCATTTATTTATTTAAGGGAATAGCGCTAATATACATTTAAGATACATATTAAAAATAATAGGGTTTGCAACGGCAATAGGGACAGCAATGGGTGCTGCAGGAACGGATGTTAGGATCTGTTTGATCTGAAGCCTCCGACATGCCACTCCCATTGCTAGCCGGTCTCGCGTCCGTTGCCACATCCGTTCGCTCTTGATGAATGCGCGCCTCAACGGAATGAATCTTAGTGCTCGAACCATTCAATTTCAACTCATATGTGCAATCGGCTTGCAGGGACAAAATGGGCTGTTCCGCCTGCTTATTGGACTTTTGAGTTATCGTCTGTGTTCTGTATACGGTTCGTTTCTTTGAGCGCTTCTTCCGCCTTATCGGACAAGTTAGGATCTTGGTATATGTGGGCTCTGTGATGGCCGCCTGTATTTCCGACTCATAGAGCCGTTGACGTTTTTCAGCTGTTTTCTTTCGTGTGGCAATAAGCCTATATCGGTAGTTCAAATCGTCTATAGTTTGGAGTGTCTCCTCGAAGGCCACCTCCAGTTGCTCTACAGTTTGCAGCGTCTCCCAAAGTAATGTTTCCTTTATCATTTTTACACTAAAAATTTGATTTATGGAAAATGAATATTTGATTGAAAATGCCAAAACATAAAACGAAAATATAAAAAAAAATATACTCCATATTTCTTCAGTTCTCTAGAAGAATTTCAGCTGTATACGATTGGAGCTAAAATACTAGAGATTTTAAAAATGCATTCCCTTAGTAAATATACAAGCCTTTAATATATTTCTGATATCCAAATTGCTACAAAATCGAATCGGATTGGATTTTGACTCAGCCTATCAGCCTGGAGTTGGAAAAATATTATAAGTTTTCAAAAATTTGATTTGATGAAACTTAAAATCAAGATCAATCTCTTAAACTTTGATTAGGATCTTTTTCAAATACGATAAAAGAGAGAGAGAGAATTTATTTTATACATACCATGGGCAAGACCGGGTTATACCCGCTAGTGTTATTATATTTTAACTTATGCATATCCTCTAGTCATAATATATTATTATTTGTTAACTTTTTTTTAGTCAGACTAGCATCAGTTTAGATATCCGACTCGTATTTCTATCAACTTGGAATTTGTGGCTGCTCATTTCTAATCAGAATCAAATGCCAACGACGGTCAATCAGTCAAGCGTTTAATAACGGATTGCAGCTGGCTCTGTGTGTGTTTGTGTGTGTGAGTGTGTGAGTGGGGCTGGTGTAAAGAGCAGAGGAGAAGATAAGCAGAAGTCGAAGCAGGAATAAAATTTATAGCATATCTAACACGCATACATCATTTTGATATGCATGCCACGGGCACGTTTGCGAGTATTTGCTTAAGAGTGGAGCCAAAAGTGGAGGAGTGGTAATCAGAGGGAGGAAGTTGGGGTTGGGGGTGGCTATGGCAGCTGCAGCATTAAGCGCGGCCAGTGGCGTAGTCTGAAGGGGTTCGGGCATACTTCGCTGTGCACCGCACACGGACAGACACATTAATTTAGCTGCTGCTCTCGCAACCGCATGCAATTTTTCTTCGACTTGGGCTGCTGCTCCTGCTGCTGCCTTTCAATGGCAGGATGTGTATTGCGCTCTGGTCAGGCCAGGACGCAGGCACATCCCATCCAGTCAAGCAAGCAAGCGGAAGGCAGCCGCCAATAGTGTGTGTGTGTGTGTGTGTGTGTGTGTGTGGATGTGAGGCATTCAGTCAGTTAGTCAGTCAGCCAGATAAGTGCGGTTTATGTGCGGCACGTAGCCCGTCTCAATACAGTCAATAAATTGCCGCTGCGTTGCACTGTTAACTGACCAAAAAAGGATGTGGAATGAGGGAGGAGGCGGGGGGCGGGGTTATAGCCAGGGTTAACATGTGGTCCATTGTGGAAATTGATGCTGCGCATTTTTCTCTACACTTGACATAGGTTAAATCAATGCGCTTTAAACACTTGAAATTCGTACTAAATGCCAGAAATTTCAAATTCCATAAACAGTAATCACTCAATATGATAAACTTGATGGACATTAAAATGAACATTTGCTTGAATAGATTGTATTTGATATGTTGTTTGGTAGAAGATAGAAAAGATGTAAAAACATTCATGATAAGAAAGAAAATTTGAAACTAGAAAATCTGTGTTATATTTTACAATACTTTATCTTGATTTTTGACTATAAAAGACTTCAAACACATTAAAATAAATCAATAGAAAAAAGGTTTCAATATTTTTTGAAAAATCCATTTCTGCTATGCTTAAAATTATGTATTTAAAACTGGGAACTAAAATTTTGATTAGGTTTACCTTATTATTATTTTGATATCTATCTTAGAAATGTTAAATTTTAAGCAAACTATAGAATCGTTAGTCACAAGAAAGCTTGACTGTACATAGATTGAAAATTGAAAATTGAAAAAGTCTTTTTGTTGCTTTATAAATGATAACATGGAAACAAAATGTATTGTAGACACGTTCGTTACAGGGAGGTACCACTGTACATAGCTTGCAAACCGAAAATTACGAACAGTTGCCAGGTTCTGTGTAAAATTCCAATGCAAATTAACTCTATATTAAGAGCACATTAATGAGCAGGCGAATGCCTCGAAGCTACAACAATATCAACAACAACAACAACAACAAGCGGATGTTGGTAAACAGGAGCCGTGGAAGAGATCAGGAGTTGGAAGTCCTTTAGCCAAGGCATATTATAAATCAGAGCGCGCCTCACTGCGCATAGACAAGCAAATTATAACAAGCAAATTGCGAGTGTTTTTCCCAAACTCCCGGCTGCTTGGCATAGCTAACAACATTCCAGAGGAAAAGTCTGCCGGAAAATATGTTATTAATTCAAATTAATATAATCCAATTTTTTTTCTGCTGCTGCCGCTGCTTCGGGTTGCCTTTCCCTGTTCGCCTGCGCTGCGGAAATGGAAACTACTTTCTCAGCCGCTGTCAGAGCTGTGCGCATTATGAATAGATGTTTTTCACAACCCCTGCACCCCCCGGCAACCCGGACAGCCCCCCAACCCCCTTGTTGACTCGTCGCTTGCCGTGTGTGTGCTATGATGTATTGGCACGGTCGTATCTAGGCGGACTTCTGCTTGCGGTGCCTGGATTTAGTTTCATTTTTATTTTTTATTATTATTATCATTTTTTTCTTCTTTTTGTTGGGTGCGCTGCAGCTGTGGGCGTGGCAGTTAATAATGCGCAGATATGCCAGCTATGACAGCCCCTAATTTGTGCACATTTTTCACATTTTGCCATTAAACTTGTGCCTTTCGGTTTGGGATTTATCAAGCTGGGCCTTTGACTAGCCGGTCAACATATTTTATACATACATAAGACCCATTTTGAGCATGCCATATGTATCAACTTAATGGGCATAAAATGGGCGGGGCGTATCATTAACAAGATTTGCATAAGCCCTGTAAACAAATATTTATAGTTGCTTGACTACGAATGGGCTTGATATCTAGGAAAACACATTTGGTTTTTGTAATCGGTTTTTAAAAAAATTTAGTCTATTTTCGTTCAATTATAATATATTCGTTAAGCTAGATAGAAATTATTTAGTAGTGTTATGAAACCTATAATTCTTTGCTTGCGCTTTTAGTCTTAAGTAACAGATTGCTCGGGTAAGCGGGAATAAGCTAAGTTACTACTATGGCCCCTGAGTTGTTCCGTGTTCGTGTAAGAGGGGTTTTACTAAGGTATTACTTGGACCTTAAAGTTAATTTTCTCTAGCTCTCCAAGAAGCTAACCTCATATCATTAACTGGACAATATTTCAAACTGAATATCATTCAAATTTGCTTAACTTTCGATTACAATCGATTATAAATGTTATCTAGGCTGGAGAGTCTCTTGATAGAATTCAGGATAGCTAAAAACTTTTCGTCTGCTTGTGAAGATTGGCTGTTAATTTAGACAGCGTTGCCCAACACTGTCCGTCGGGCTCTTGAGTAACAGCTACTTAGCATAACTGCGGCATATTCGAAAAAGCGCAGCTGATCCCCCGAGCAAATAATTGTGAATGCCGAACATGGTTTGTGCCTTAAATGAAGTGAAAGTCGTACTTTTTATTTGTATTAAATATTTACGACTAAGCATCAGCGGGAAAAGCAGTTTGCACAGTTCCTCGCTGACTGCAAAGTGAAATTCAAGTCGAAACGGGGGCTGCGGATGGAGACAGTCGTTCGGGTAAGTGCTGCACTTGAAAGTGCTTTTCGCTGCTTTACTCATGCTGCCAGTCACGACTGCGGAGCGGAGTCATTAGATCTACTAAAGGCGTCGCGTGCGCAGCGATTCGCCGCGTTTGAGTATCTCCTCGAGGCGTCGCCTTTCCTGGACTGTCAAAACCTTCTCCAGTGTTTCCAATGTTGAGTTGATTTCCCGTTTCGAGTGCAATGGCAGCCAGAGCGTTGTGATGGAGAATGTTCTAAAACGAAATGGGTGTAAAAGGTGCTTTTGAACAGGTCGCTGTCAAAAGATAACAACCAGTTTAACATGTTTTCTATTGCATTTCTCATGCTGTCCAATTTTGAGCGCTAGCTTAACTAACTGTTAAATATTTGACAGGTAGATTGAGCTGTAGTGTTGCCTCTTTGCAATGAATTGCAACATTTGACATGGCGTTGCCACTTTTTTAAACTATTTTTATAAAACGTGCTGTGGTTTAAGTGCTTGTCAAATATGATACATTTTGAATTGGAGGCGACTTTAACTGGCTTCTATTCTCACCAGCTAATGCTCATTGCTATCAGTTTTATATATAGATTTAGTTTATCAAGCTGTTAAATATTGGAAGCACTTCAATTGTCTGACATGGCGTTGCCATACTGACTTAATGTCTTTTTGCTTAACAGCTAACTTCTATGAGGCGTTTATCTTATTGTTAAATAGCTGACAAGAAGTTTGAGTTTTAGTGTGGCCAACTCGTAATGAACTGCAGTCATGGCGTTGCCACTCTGTTAGACAATTTTCACAGTTCATGGACAGGAGAAACTCGCAATTTAACTGCATGTCATTTTGAACTGTCAAAATGTGTAAAAATTCCAATTGGAAGAGGCTAATTGACTATATTTTTTTTTGGTTCTGTCTTTCTCACCTGTGAACGCGCATTGCGTCGATGGCGCAGCGTTGCATCTGCTCGTGCATTGCCATTTCCCAGCGGAAACGCTCGTTATAGCGCCGGAATGCGGCCATATAGCGTCTATGGCATATGTCAGCGCTGTGGGGCGAATAGTGGGCCGATGGGGTTTTCAGAAATTGTAAAATGTATTAAATCAACAGGAAATTGCAATTTTCACACAATTTGATTCGATCTGGCAGAGGCGCCTGCCGGCGCTACTTACTAGGTTGGCTCCTTCTCATCCTGCGTCGGCTTCTGGCCGAAGCCCACACGCCTGGCAAGTAACACACGATACCATTGCTTCTGCAGCGCATTCATCGGTCGCTTGAAGGGATTGGGATTGGGATTGGAGTTGGAGTTGTGTTTGGGATTGGGTTTGCCTCTCGTATTGCCATTGCTGCTGGCCTCTGTCTGCTGTTTGGCTTTCAGTTTTTCCATTTCGCTTCGCTTTACCGTTTACAAGTTTTCCGTATTAAGTTAGAGATTGCTTCCTTACCGTTGGGCATTTGCCAATGCACTGCCCCGTGGAAATGTTGCCTCTCACATGCTGTTGTTGTTGTTTTTGTTGTTGTTGCTATTGGCGCCGTGTTGCCAGCTCCATGACGAGTTTATCGAACCAACAAGGCAAATGGGTTACGCGGCGTTAGTTCACCCTAGAGATAGGTGAGCGCGGGAGGAGAGGGGGTGGGTGTCGGTGTGTAACTGTTGCATATGCGAATGCATTTTGTGTGTTGCTCCTGACTGTGGCAAATCGCTTGTCTGCCGGATGAGAGATTGATGTTCAATAAATGAATAAATGAAATGTCTTAGATCTGTGATTGAGTGGGATTGAGGGAGTAGTGCTTGATGACCCAGCGCCAGTTCGTAGATATTGCTTGGGTTAATCAAATATATTGTGTTTAGGTCAGGGTGTCAGGCCGGAGATATAGATCAGGAACATGGCATAGACTAAAATAGACTACTTGATAGTATCCTTCCTTGCTTCCTTCCTGCTGCCTTTCCCACACATTTGCACAATTTCATGGCCCCATGTGCGTTTTTTTAATGATCATTGGCTATATAAAAAACCCTACTTAATCAGCCTAGCTCAAACTATGCCAAACTTTAGCTGAAATGACAACTAAAACTGTTGTCTCGAGCACTCGAATTGGCTCTAATCACTTTCATATTTCATTGAAAGGGTTAACAAACATAAAAGACACTTGTGCGGCTTGGTCTTAGCTGAAAGTTTAGCCCAGTCACATTCTGAATGACTGACATTTGTTGCCCAGAAAAATAGGCCAAACAGCAAAAGTGGGCACAACAATATCACAGCACAGGGCTGGCAGGACAAGGGCCTTATGAGGCGTCGCAGCTGTCGCTGGTGTTGGCCGATTGTTCGACTGGCATTTTGCCGAGTCGACAACCAAAAACAAAACTATTGAACTGAGTGGCGCCTGACGTCGTTTATGGCCCGTCGCAAAAGGCAATCATAGAAATGTGCTCTAATTTAAAGTGGCATAAAAAAAAACGAGAAGAAGACAGCAAAGCGAAATGTGCAGCCGCTGCCAAGACAGCATATGATACGAATTGGAACTGTTGCCAGAAATGCAGTTGGCTAAAATGATTTCTTCTTGTTGTTGTTGTTGTTTCTTATTATTTTTTTATATTTTATGTCTGTTTGTGTTGCGAGTTTTTGGCCCTTGGCTGTGTCGAGTCGGGTCGGGTCGAGCCAATATCAACATTAGTTCCCCGTAATGTCGTGAACTTTGCGGGTGAAACGTTTTTCTTGTTTTTTGCCTCGCCCGGTCTCAGCTGTTGGCAGTCGCGTCTTTGTCAGCGCTTATTGATGGCAGCTACAGCTAAATGTTTTTCAATTTATTTTATTTGGCAATTTTTTCTGTTGTTCTTTGAGCACAAAATTTATATACATACAATTTATTGGCGCCTCATGTCCTGGCTTTTATGGCCCTTTGCGATTGCAGGCCAATTGTTTCTGGCCTTTTGGGCCCTTTGTTGGCGTATCAGCCAGTTGATTGATGTTGCAACAAATTTTGCAGCATAATTTTAGGCTGACTTTTTAAAACTCATGCATGCCATGCGTTAGAGCGAGACAACTAGCTCGACACAATAGACACGTAGGCGCCGTTAGATTTTAAATGGCCGCCCGTTGCGATTTCCGGATAACAGTAATAAGCCCATTTATCATTTATTTGAGCTGAGTTATTAAGTTCAATTACTTGAGGGTGGGAGGGAGATTTTTACAATGGAATTTCATTTAAAAACTGTTGTTAAGTTGGGAGGAAAACTCTTGATGTAAATTTTTGTTTTCCTCATATATGTAAAATGTCATCAGAGACTGCAGAAAATAGGCTTCGCTTTCCATGGACAAAACTGATAACCAAAACTACGAGATAAGGCTGAGCAAAGCCGGATAATGACAGATTGCTACTTATTTCATTTATCGTTTGTATCTATATGAACAAAGCTTATAAAGTTGCCCAGGAATATGGTTAATGGATCTTATTAAGCCAATAGCTGCAATTAAGTTGAAAGCAAACAGTTTAAAGCTTTGAACTGTGTACACAGAGTAGAGACAACGACTGACATACTGCCAAATGGGTAAATGGATGAATGGATAAGCGACAGACAGACAGACAGACAGACGAAGTCAGCAAATGAAAGCAGGAGTAGGGAATTGTCGGGGTAAGGCGGCACAACACACAGCATAAGCAAATGCACAATGAGTTGATAATCCCAAAGGCAAACACACACTTACACACACACAAGGAGGGACAAGTGGCTGGGGGTTGGGGTTGGGGTCGGGGTCGGGGTTGGAAGCTGGTGGGTTAGTTCGTTAGTCTGGGAATCAGACTATGCATATAAGTATGCAAAAGCCATAAAGCAACAATAATAAACGCGCATCATCATCAGCGGTTGGTTTGTTGCCGCTGTCAGCAGAAAAGTATGAAATATCATCTAAAATAGGAAATGCGTAAATGCGAAATGCTACGCAACGGAAACTGAACTCAACGTTCGCTGATTCCCAGCCACACACACACAACACACACACAACACACAGACAACGCACACACAGCGAGTGTATGAAAGTCAATTTTTCATTTAGATAACTTTGACATACGCAAACGTCATGGCTTGCTTTAGCCCGAGGGTTGGCATGGGAGGGGGAGGGTTTGCTGCACATAACGATTTAGATTGGGACTTCAGCTAAGTTCCTGACATGCTGCTACTGATGGCGCCAGCCGGGCACAAAGCGCCGAAATGCGGGCAACGTTTTTGATAAATGAATATTCGACGCTGTGCCACAAAGCGTTCACTGCATATGTGTGTGTGTGTGAGAGTGTGGGTGTGCGTTTGCGTGTGTGTGACTTAAATGAAATGTTCACAATTAAAAGCAGAAAGCACAAATCCAACAAGCGACACGAAAAGACTATCAAAATACATAATAAGCCGCCAGAGCTGTTTACACGCGCGTTCGCCTTAATACGCGGCGTATGCGCAATATTACGATTATAAATTAAGGCTCCCCCCCGCCGCAACTAAGGGCTATATTGTCTTGGGCCACTGCTTTTGGGGGGCGGTTGGCTTAGTGTAAACTAAACATTATAAAGGAAAAGGTAAAGCGCCATAAAGCGCTGCACAAGTGGCAACAAAGGGGCTGAAACCCAAACAGGCTTCAAGTGGGATTTTCATTATATTTTCTGCTGTTGTTGTTTTTGTTTTGCTGCTCGCCAAATGAAAACAAGTTATTTTGTATTTGCTCAGCGCGCCTTACACATTGTTATAATCATAAAAAGTATTAAAAAGTAACAAGACAGGCGAGAGCTGCAAAAGATGGGGCGGACAGGTGGGTCGCGTTTGCCATTTGAAGTTGATTGCCCATTTTTCGGAAGCTACACTTGTTTACCTCTACTTGAGACGCGACGTGGAGTGCCGGCAGGCCGGAGGATGGGGGGTAGCTTATGAGGGGGGGGATTTCTCAAGCATATTGGATGAGAATCTGGTCGCGGCTTGTGTACAAAATTTGCGCTTACGTTAGCGTGAAATGATGTTCAGGTAATAAACCGAAGCGTGCGGTTGGTTTGAAGCGCTGCACAGGTGCCCTAACTGGGGGGGTTGGTATTATCATGTTGAGAGGTGTTCAAGCACATGGTCTTAAATATGAAAGTGAAAAACGAAAATGGTAAGCAAAAGAAGTAGGTTGGATAGATGAAGGCATAAAAATAAGACATGCTAGAAAAAATATGATAAAAATTAACGTACTTTCATAGTACACGTAAGAACACTGATCACGAAGTTTAGCGATCAAATCACTTTGAAGTGGAACGGGCGATTGTATACTACTTGTATCTAGCTATTAAAGTATATTTAGATCTCGACCTATCCGATTTAAAAGGGTTTATAGGTAATATTGATTACTTTTAAGGAATCAATTCGACTTTTGTTAGCTCTCTAAAAAAAAATTGTTTGAAGGAGAAAAACTTAAGTTATATTTTCAATAAAATTAATGAAATAAAAGAAATATAGAGAGGATGATTCTCAAACAAACTTTTTCTCTCTGCAGCCCTAACTCCAAATTGTCGTATTTTATAAATCTCTTCTTGATACCCTTTGATCGCAAGGCTTGCCAACTCTTCAATCGAGTTGCCCACCACTAATATGCCCCTCCATTTTAGCTGTAGCGCATTACAAACATATTTCACGCTTTGGTTCATCCAAAACAGCCCGTGAAAGTGGCAGAGTGGCCATACACAGGCATATGCCATGGCTAATATTTTATGGGCGTGCCATAACGCCAGCCAAATATAACGAGCGCGGCCGCAGTAGATTGTAAATTTTGAAATGAAATCCCCTTTAAGTTGCAATCGAGCTTGGGCCTTTGCCTAAACTATAGGCCCCACGATTGAGGTAGAGAGCACAAGCAACAGCAGCTGCAGCCGTTCGCAACACATAATATTTTTATTAAAGCTCCTGCTCAAGACTCCACCTTCAGTATGGCAGCCGTAAATGTGCACAACCACACACATACACACACGGACATACTAACACCTAGCCTGGGCACGTGTTGTTGTGTTTGGCCCTTTCCATTTCAATGGCGGCTGCTGGACGCAGGTGCTGGCTACGTGGCAGGAGATGTGTGGGACGCCAACAAAGATGCCAGACCGACTTGGAAGCCATAGAGCAGCAGCAGCAACAGCAGCGGGAGCAGCCCAGACGACCAGCATTCAGTTGAATGTTGGAATATTTTTTGGCTTTTGTCTGCGCACCTTGAAAATCCTTAGACTTTTGCGGGTTCGCACGGTTTATTTTCATTTTATTCCTTTCGGATTGGAGTTGGGGGGGGCTGGCACCAGGAACTGCTAGCTGCTCCACTCGATGCATACCTTTTTGGCACTTTGTTGAATTTATCGCATAAGCTTTTCGCATACTTCCGGGTAATTGGCAACACCATGTTCTACACCTTTGTGTTTGTGTGTGTGTGTGTGTGTCTCTGTGTGTGCGGCTGGGTATGCCTTGCGCATTTAAAGGCGTTAAGGTGCAAATTTATTTCCACGAAACCTTTTTTGCCAACGTCCGTCGTAATGAGCACTTTTGTGTGCGTTATATTTCTCGACCCTGACATATGGCCAGAATCAACCCAGACTGGCGCCCGGGAACAGGACAACCGGTCTCCGGCCCAGGGTCTGACTGTCTGGAGCGTGCAGGCTAGCAGGCTCGTTAAAGGCGTCTGGAGTGCCTTTCTGGCATTTTTGCACTTGTGGTTTCATGTTATTGTTCAAAATTGTTAAGCACATTTAAGCCTGATTTAGTTGCATATTTATTGTATTTACTGTGGCAGCGTTGCCACCTATTTAGCCCCCACTCCCCATTCTCCATTTTAATGAGTTATGTAAACTGTTTGGGTCTGGGCACTTTATGTGCGAGCTTAATGCGAGCTGCTGTGAACGCCCCTAAGTTGCGAAGCGAGAATCTATTTATTACTTTCTGGAAATAAAAATAAAGAGTGGTTATACGGGGGAAGTTGAAAGTGTGGTTTTCGCAAATGTTGAGCAGAGGGAGCAGAGGGGCATAAAGAATCAAACGATCTCAGGCTTTAACAAAGCAAGGCGTTACTTTAACAGAACATCAGTTAATTGATTATATGTTAAATATCTTAACGATTTGCTTCTTCAGATTTCAAAAACAATTAAATAATTAAATTCAACCTAAGAAAATCCATAAATGTTCTTTCAATTTGATCAAGTAGCAATTAACATAGATATTAACATTAAAATGTAACCATCGGCATAACATTAACATAACATAGCAATAGCCGCTTTTAAACCTTCGGTAGCATGCCTTACATAGCCCGTGTAACACTTTTTCCAGCTCTGAAAAACATATGCATATATTATGCTGAGCAAACATTCATATTTTCTGGGTCAGCCAAGCGCAAGAAACATTCGAAAAAATCATTGCAAATCGATGTATTTTTTTTGTGTGCGTCCTCATGTTTTATTCCACTGCGATTTTAGCCTCTATATAGAAAACATTCAGAAAACTAACCTCCTGGAACTACTTACTCCTACACCTTGCAGCAGACAGACGCAGCAAAAGGACAAAGGCAGGAAAAAAACATGTCTCTTATCGTAATCTTTTCCAGACAGCTGCGTTGACTTTCCGTTTAAGGCAGAAGTGCCCAACCATGGCCGGGCCCCCACTCCCCACTTCGAGCGACCCTTTTTCGATGATGATGGAAAACCCAACGCCGCATTGCTTTATGGCCATAAATATTTCATTATGAATTTTGTTTTTTTGCCGTGGTCTGGCAGCGCATTTCGACATGCTATCTACAGCTTGCCTAGAAGTAATTTTGCCTACAGAAGTTGGTCGAAATAAATAATAAAAAATGCAATCCGTTGCCGCTTCAATGAACCTTTGCCGGGCAGCCAGCGGAAATTTTTGTTTTTACGCATCAAAATGTGCCGCACGGTAGGGTTAAGAATATCAAAGTATTGATGGAAGTTGGGCTGTTCTCTATGTTCGTGACATCTGCAGGTCGCATTAATAATTAAATCAAGCAATAAAAATTCAGCACGAGTGCCAGCCAGGTCCCCCTCAAATGTTGGCTAGAAAAAGAACGGCTAAATAGAAAATTGGAGTACTTTCGTTAAATGTGCTTGACTTTTCTGATGCCCTGTGCCATATTTCTTGTTGTGACGACGCCACTTTCTATTTTTGTATATGTTGGTTTAAGTTTGCAAAGCAAATGCCCGCTTTATGTGAAGTTTTCATGTGTTAACATATTTGTATATTTATTGTTGTTACACGAAAGCTTTCATGTGCTTTGAAAGCTCTATATTTATTATTTTTCAATATATAGCGCTTAAGCACGTAAAAGCTTCACTTGAAGCCTATTTTAATACGCTCTACAGTGTACAATTCTGAAAGCACATGAAAGCTTAACTTCTCAGCGCATAGCATACTTATTGGATTAGAGGTTTCATTAAGTTTTTTTTAACTATTCTGATTGAGCTAAATAGCTGCTTCTGCAGAATGCTTTCTTAAAAGCTTACATGAAAGCTGTTGCACATCATGCGCAAGCTTTCTATTGATTCAAATGTACTGTATTGCTATATTGCTTTACTTTATTGACTTTATTTATTGCTTATTCGGGATTTTGAAGTAAATTTCAAAATGTATTTATTCTTCTTCTAAATTCGTCGCCATCAGTCTGATATACTTCTTGGTATAATTACAAATACAGGGTATAAAATACATAAATCATTTATTTTGCCCGTACCCAAAATATTCACCAGACTCCAAAAAGTATGCAATACAAAAGTTCAATTGACATTTTCATTGTTTTTCCAACAAAAATATTTATATTCTAGATAATTAAATCCGTACGCTTCTGTGTGTGTGTATATATTCCACTCAGTATTTATTCGCACACGAATTGCTAAATTCATAATAAATTAACATTGTCTTGGAAAATTGAAAATGCCGCCTGCAACAACATTCTTACGCACGAATAATTCAGTAATGAACGGAACTGAGCCCGGAGGAAATCGTCCTCCCCACCCCCTGGCCAGTACAGATTCCTCGGTTCCATGGGCTGCCAAACAAGATGAAGAAGAAGAAGCACAAGTGGAAGAAGAAGCAGCAGCAATAGACGCAACATTGTTGTTAATATTTTGCTCAGTGCCTCGCAAATGCGATTAAAATTGTTAGAGAGAAAATTACGGCTAGAGATTTACGCGCATTGTTGTTGCCCACTCTATAAGTATATTTATATTATATATATATATATATATATATATATGAAATCTTTTTTAATCTAATAAAAATAGTTTCGCGGCGCTCATAAATTCGCAGATAGAAATTCCAGCTGCGTAAAGGAAATTACAACAAAATTAAGAAACTTGTTGGCAAAACAAACGACCGCTCGCCGTGCGTGCAACTTCAAGTTTAATCAATAAAAGCCGCATGGGGGCATGCTCACAACTTCTACACACAACACACACACACAGTCACACACACACACACACACACTTTTTTTCTTTTCATACTTATACTTCAGAGTTATTGTTGTTATCATGCAACCCCGTTGCGCTTTGTTATAAACTTGCTGAAAATTTTTATGGAAAAGCATTCTTATCCCTGCTTAAGACCCTTCCTGCCCTGCCCCTTCACTTTGTAAGCCTTGGCCCTTGGGTCGCGCCCTTTGAGCCTGTTAACATATCTTGTTGCTGGCGTTCGTAAATATTTTAATTGAAATTTCATTTTAGCTGGTTTTTGCAGTTCTTCTTTACCAGCTCTTAGCTGCTACTTCTTGGCTTTTACCTTTTGGTTTTCGTCTTGTCTTTTTTGGCAACTTGCCAAAATATTTGCCCTGAAAGTCCCCGAGGCCAAAAGCTCAAAACAAAATCTGAACATTAATTTAATTGATAATTTCAAAGGCACAAATACACAAAAATCTTGCAACGAAGTGAGTTTATACAAACGTATTAAATTTAAATTGCAATTATGTCTATTTAGAGCATATATCAAGTTAAGATGAGGGCGTGATTAAAATTGTGATTCTTTTGGAAATCTTAGTCTTAGTTTTGACCCAGCTAAAGGAGTTTAAAGTTTAGGAAGTTTATCTAGTATTGGTTCGTATATATATATATATTTCAGTTAATTTTGTTGTTTCATGCCAAAATGTGTAAATTATATATAAAATAAAACTATATACAAAAATAACTATTTATTCCGCATACAAATCGAGTACAGCTTTGCCAAAGTAATATGCTTGAAAGAAACGTCCGAGTAGTTGGGACTAGCCTACTTTTCCACTTTCCCACATTTTCCACAGCTATCTGCTGTTTATCATCTTTAAATACAATGTGTGACAGAGTCTGTCACACGATATATCACATTTGGGATGCAAAACAGTTGAGGCCACAATCCCGAAAGTGACTTTTGCATTGAGTTTCAATGGCAGACCGGAAACTTTTTCAAAGCAATTAGATAACGGGCTTTGCTGATTTTCAAGTTTTTCCACTGTGTGTGTGTGTGTGTAGGAGGGGTGGGGAGAGGGTATGCTACCCTTTCAAGGTTCGGCTTGGCTTTATGTGTGTGTGTTTTTTTTTTTTTTTTTTTTTTTTTTTGTTTTTTTGGGAGAAGGGGGGGGGCGCCGGGTCTTCCCCTCTCCTTCTCAGGTACGCCTTAAAGATGCCCAGTCAATATTTGGGAGGTAGTGGTACCTCGCCGTGTCGCCGTGTAGCCAAAGTTAGGTTTGGGATCAATCTGTGGGTCCATCTACATTTGAGTCTCATCCCATTTACTTTGCCATTGTTCGATGGTGTTGTCCCTCAGTTGCCTGTTGGTGGTTGCCCGCTTTGCCTTTCGACCGCCCTCAGGCCGAGTGGGATCATGCCTGCCAGCACTAAGGCCGCGTCTTCCGATACTGTACGGAAGCAGGTGGCTAACGTAATGCACAACGACGATATGCGGCCTTGCATCCTCGGCTGTAAGATGCAACCTCCATTGCGGGGGCCCATATGCTAGATCCGTAGAGGATTGTGGACGTCACC
The DNA here is from genome assembly GCA_035045725.1 of Drosophila ezoana. NCBI lineage: Eukaryota > Metazoa > Arthropoda > Insecta > Diptera > Drosophilidae > Drosophila > Drosophila ezoana. The sequence goes on from JAWNOU010000092.1 coordinate 9,533,007, forward strand.
ACACCAGCGATTAGCCTTCTGCTCCTCTGTCTTGGGCCTTTAGTGTTCGCCATCATTCGGCTTATGGCTGTTGTAACCCTGGCCGCTTTGTGGCTTATGTACTCCAGGTGCTGTTTATACGACAGTCTGTGGTCTATCATGACGCCCAGGTATTTGATGGCAGGCTTGGACTTAATGGTAGCACTGCCAACGCGCAACGAGGCCGTCTCAACTATCTTTCTGCTACTTATTAAAACTGCCTCAGACTTCTGCTCCGCTAGCGCGAGTCCGTTCTGGGATAGCCACTCAATTATCCTGTCGATAGCCGCACTGCTCCTAAGAGTGACCTCATCGAGTTTCTTCGCCACAGTCACTACAGCGATGTCATCGGCGAACCCAATGATTGTGTTGCCCTCTGGTAGGCAAAGGCGCAGTACTCCATCGTACATGACGTTCCACAGTAGCGGCCCGAGAACAGAGCCCTGGGGAACGCCTCCAGTTACCGCGTACTGTCGCTGACCGTCTTCAGTGTCGTAGATTAGCACTCTGTCTTGGAAGTAGCTAGTCACTAGCTGTATTAGCTGGCTCGGGATATGTCTGGCTGTTAGTGCTTCTAGGATTTTCGTCCAATTCGCTGAGTTGAACGCGTTTTTGACATCCAAAGTACAGACTAGGCAGTACTGTTTGGTGCCACCTGCCCATCTTGTTCCTTGGATTGCACCTTCTGCTAGTTCAGTCACGGCCCTGATGGCATCCGTGGTGCTCCTGTGTTTCCTGAAGCCAAATTGACGTTCAGACAGCCCGTGAACTTCAGCAAGCTTGCATTCTAGGCGATTGCAGATTAGCCGCTCGAATATTTTCCCCGTCGTGTCCAGCATACACAGAGGGCGATATGAGGAGGGATCATCCAGCTCCTTGCCGGGCTTCGGGATGAGCACAAGTCGCTGGAGCTTCCATCTACGTGGTACTGTGCATTCCGCTATATATTGATTGTAGCTCCACGAAGCTTCTGGGGTGTGCAGCGATGACAGCTTTGATTACCCCGTTCGGTATGCCGTCTGGTCCAGGGGATTTGTCGGCCTTTAGCTTCGCAGCAATGCAAAGTACCTCATTGTCGTCGGTGGGTGCGCAGTCGTTTATTCCACTTGCTGGGAGCTGCGCTGCAAATCCAGATGGCTGCCGGGGAAAGAGCGTTTGAACTATTTGTTTCAGCTGATCGGGTTTGTTGGCATTGGTTGCCTGCATAGCCTTCCCATGACTAATTTGTAAGCCATTCCAAAAGGCTCCGCGTCCGCGGCGTCGCAAAGCTCTTGGAAGTTCGGGTTTTGCTGCGCCTGATAGCTTCCTTGAGTACTTTCCGCTTGGCTCTGAAGTTCTGCAGATGGTGCTCGAAATTGGGCGACGATCTCGACCGTTGGCTCTTTCGCCTAGCTGCAAAGCACTCTTTGCGCGCTTTGGCTATGTCCTCGTTCCACCAGGCTACCGGTCTTGTGAGTTTCCACCTTTGCGAACTCTGGTCAGTTGGCATCACATGCGTTGGTGATGTCCCTGCTTCGCGTCAGCGGAGCTGTTGGCATCGCCCCTTATGCCAAGACCTTCTACCATAGGGAGGATTCTTTCCAGGTCCATGTGTCCATCTTGTTCCAGTGTGTTGGAGCCTTCTCTGACGCTTCTGTTTCCAGGTTGAGAGGTGTCCGTTATCACCGCAAAGTGGTCGCTGTGGGTGTTCGTCCGATCATGCCATTGGGCGTCTCGGGCAATGTCTGGGCTGGCAAACGTCAGGTCTATGGTCGACTCACGACCCGCTTTGCTGTGGTGCTTCTTGTGCCGATGTTCAGCAGACAGACATTCAGCGAGGCAATGTGTCCAGCAGAATGGTTCCCCTTGGTGTCGTTCTGCTGCTGCCCCATTCTGTGCCCACGCATTGAAGTTCGGCGATTTCACAGGAGATTTGCCGTGCGCGTCCTGTGCGATGTCTTCAACGCGGCTGCGTCTCTGCCAGGGGGATGCTTGGTGGTATGTGCAGCTATAAACGTTATGGGCCACATTTTGCCCTAGCAACCCTTTGCGAGCAATCCGTTGTGTGAGTGGAATGGTGCCTGTCCGCAGTCATAGTGCTGCTCCAGCGTCCGAGCTTTCGTGCCACACTCCGTTGTTGGGTGTTCGGTCGCTGTGTGGCTACATCGATTCTCTTCTCCCGGACCGTTTGTGCGAGAGTCCTGGGCTGCTCTGCAGTGATTTAGGTTAAGTTGCAGGAACTTCCATCTTTAAGCGCTTTGTAGGCCTTCTTATCTCGGGAGTTCCTGCTCAGAGTTGAGTGCGCGGTTGGCTGTGCCCGCGCCCATTCTTGTGCAGAGGATGCACTTTGCCTCATCGTGCACTGTCCAGACTTGTGCCCAGTCCTGCGCACTTAAAACACGTCTCTTTTCCAACCGGTGCCGGCTCTTGCACCTGGTGGATGTTGGCCGAACGCCATTCGGAGATTCTTTGGCTCTATCTTTCGACGTATTCGGATATCACCCATCCTTGCGGCCTTGCCGGTTTCGAGCAGTTTCATGGCTAGATCGGTTGAGGGCAGCGTGCGATCTGTGTTCTCCGTAGGCCGTCCTATAGTAGGCGTGCTTCGACTGGTAGTCTCCTTCCACCGAGGCAAAAGAGTGTGAGGACTCATTGCTGTGTGGATATGTGTCTAGGACCTCCATTTGCACCGTTTCCTGCATGGTTCTAACTGCAGCTTTCCCGGAGTACGCTGCTGTTGCCACATGCAGCTGGTGGTGCTGGGTCCGATGGCTTCTGGAGCCTGTGATCAGTTCTCCTGCTGTGATTTGCGGTGCCCTGCACTTGTTTTCAGCGCTGAGTGAGGGAGCTGTTTTCACATTTTGAGACATGGTATGGCATCTTTGTGCACTTGACCAGGATTGCATCCGGACGGTTGGGCTGTTTCCGCCTGGTGTGCTTGCCTTTCACCTCAGTCCATTTCTGTTTATCCTTGTTTTTTCCACCCGCGGTGGGTTGGTGTTTTGCCCTTGGGTGTAGGGTGCTGCATGGAGTTGTTGACGGCTTGACTTTGCTGGGGCCAAAGCCCGGTTTTTTGCCTGTCCTTTCTCGTTTTTGCGCCGCTGTCGGTGGCTAGTGCCTGACCGCTTTCTTCCGTCTGCGTTGCAGTGTCGCATTTAGGAATGCTTCCGCTGCTTGCTTCAGCATGGCTGGGCTGCTTAAGGGCCTTTCGGTGCATGCTTGCACTGGTTTTCCATGAGCTGCGTTTTGACTACTTCTTGCAGCTCTTTTAGTCTCGCTAGCATGCTCTTGGTGGCCAAGTTTTGTGCTCATGTGGTGCTTGCCATGGTCATGTCGCAGCTCATCCAGTCGAACCGATCTCTTCGATTCTGGGTATTTGCCTTGCTCTTCTTCGGCGGAGTGTCCTTGGCTTGTTCGTGGGGCTGGCCGGGTCCCTAAGCCTTTTCGGGGTCTCCATCTCTTCAATTTCCTGATGGTGAGTGAGTGGGGATCATAGTGGCGTAGCCGGGGGCGTGCTCGCCAGGCGTGATCGTCTAGCGAACGGGTGGCCTGGCGTACTCCTTCTTCCTCTTGTCCACCTAGTGGGGTGGTGTTTTGTTTATTTTGGGTCATCATTTTAGTTAATTGGGTCCCAACTCGAAGCCGTTGTTGTCGTGTGTATTGTGCAGTCACCTTCGCGATCCCGGGTTGCCTTTCCATGGAGTGAGGTCCACGCGAGGGTTGACTCCGGTCCTTATGGGAGACGGGTTAGAGCCAGTCAGTGCTGGTCAGGGAATATAATGGCCTGCACGGCCAACTGAATGGCGAATCGACAAGCGTTCTAGAGGCTGCAAGGTTTTAGCGGGAGGGGGCGAGGGAAATTAGCTAGGAGCGTTTGAAAGGTGTCGGCTTGCTTATTAAGGTCCTAGAATGCCCGACTCGTCAGCCCATATCTCCAGTTACGTAAGGGGGGTCCAGTGGGTCGCTTCCACACTTTACTGGGCTCAGTGTGGGGGTGGGGATTTGGTTGTTTGCAGTTTGCAGTTGCTGCCAATTGTGGCGCTAGTCGCTGCTGACTTGTGGCTCCAACGGTGGCCGATGGTTTCCCACTGGCGTTTTACCGATGGGAGTTTAACCGCTCCGACTCGGCCGCCAGCGCCCCTTTTAGTACACCGCTATGCGGCAGGGGTTGGCTTGGTCGGATCCGTGACCTTCTGTACCATTTCATGCCTCAAATCTGCAGCTGTAATGCGAGAAGTACGGTAAAGCCTAAAAGCATGCCATATCTTCCTTTGGCTTCCTGTGGACTCCAACTGCGTGGCATACTTTCGCGCGTGTTTGCTTTTTATGTTGACGCCCGCACTTCGGTTAGGTTGGCAGCTCTGTACAACCAACCAGCTGTCCAGAACTTTTGTCTTGCTCATGTGCTTGAGCATAAACAGTGTCGCCATGCCAAATCCGCCAAAAAAGTGCTCAACTTACTTGAACGAGGCTTTGGATTCAATATATACGATTAGTTGGTCCGCGCCATCGCCCAGTCATCCAGGTGAGTGCTCGGGCTCGCTCCATTCTCGTGTTCACCATCCCAGTCTTGCAGGTGCACCACCAGTCGTGCCGCCTGAGTCTTTCAGTGTGCTCATGCAGTCGCCTCTGGTTCAACGCACCCCGGCATCCGCCGCTTGCGCAGCGCATGGGCGAACGTGGGTGTCCACGTGTGCACAACCACTTCGCCAATGGATTGCGCATCATCACCCTGCTTTCCCTGCCGGCGCAGCGGCCCACGACAAAGAACAGCAGGAGCGACGATCGAGACGCGTCTACTCACTTTCACTTTCACTCAAACATTATGTGTGTGTGTGTGTGTGTGTGTGTGGTGCTATCGGGAATAGAGTTGGCAGAACGTTTAATCAGCGCAAAGTTTGGACACAAGAAGCTGGAAGAAGTTGTAAAGTCGCCAGCAGATGCAGTTGACCAGACAACAGATACCTGAGTGTGTGTGTGTGTGTGTGTGTGCGTGAGTGTGTGTGTGTGTGTGTGTGTGCGTGAGTGTGTGTGTGTGTGTGTGTGTGGGTGTGTGTGTGTGTGTGTGAGTGTGTGTTTGTGCTGGTCAACGAAATCTCATTAAAGAGCAGAACAGAGCTCAAAGTTCTATTTAGCTTAAATAATATTTGGGCAAGCGTCAACGGAAATGGCCACTAACTGAAGTGTTTTCCTGGCCCGGCTAAGACAAAGAAAAATATTTAAGCACTTAAGTGTGGCTCAAGCCGGGGCCTGGTCCAGTTCGGTTGGGTTCGGTTTGGCTTGGTTTGGTTTGCATCCACTTCAGATTGGCTAAGGCCTCCCGCCTGGTGCATGGTGTGTGCGTGCGTCCACTCAGAAATTAGTTGTAAGATGAATGGCCCAAAGTCGCAAAGTTTTTGCAGCTTTTACTTGGGATTTACTGGCGGCGACGGCTGTAACTGGCTGCCCCACCCCCCCTGGATACTGCCAAAACCCCCCCTGCAGAAGCCTGTGCTCGCAGGCCAACTGCACGTCTTTGACTCTACATCATGCTCTTTAGTCTTTATTTAAAGCAAAAACTTTTTTAATGAATGCTCTTAGTTTGCGCACATATTTTTAATGCATAGTTCATTAAAAAGCAACTTTCCATTTGGCTAATGCTCGGCTTCGTTTTTATATTTCTTCTCGGATTTCTGCACACAAAGTGGCTTAAGTGTTCAGTTTATTCTATTAGTTAAGAGCGGGCCTTAAAATGGACTTGCAAATTGGTTTCGCAAATAGTTTACACACGCTGCGTACAAAAGTTTTTTTTGTGAGTACCTTCCAAGTTGCAGCAACTATCAATTACGTTGAATTTAAGTTAGATTTGCATTCTCTCTAATTTATAAATAAATATGTAATCAATAATGGTAGAAAGAATCACACATCTGCAGTTTCTTCTTGCTTGTAAAAAATTTAACATGAGCTTAAGTAGCCTGCAAATTTACATTTTATAAACATGAACTTATAGTCTACGACAGAAATGTAGAAGAAACGAGTTTAAGGCGAAAATAGAATCAGGTCGAACAGAAGAGAGGTCTGAAAGCTGCAGTAGTAGAAGATATAGATGTCGAGAGAATGCGAGAAAGGGAGAGAGAGTGTATGTAAAGATAAAGGGAGAGTGACGGAATTGCAAAGAATTATCTAATTCTGGCGTACTCTTGATTGCGCAACATAAGAAAGTAGAAAGAAGAAAAGTACAAGACGATGAGAGATAGGGTAAAGGTTGAGATAGAAATAGAGATAGTGATAGTGATAAAGATAGCGATAGGGATAGAGATAGGAGAAAGGGGAAAGAGAGAGAGAGTGACAGTAGGATAGATCCAAGAATAGTTCAAGACTATTAAAAATTGGTGCAAAATGAACAGATGAATCTGACTAGAATTGGCTTTTTCATTTATCTTTCGGCAACTGTTCTATCATAAATGATAACAAAAATTGAAAGCAATTATGCTTGAATTTAGTATTCAGCTCCGCTTAACTTTAATGCAGTTAACGTTCCATTAGGAGTTGAGAAATAGCAATGCATGATTTTTCAGCTACTGACAAATTGCATTGCCGTTGATGGCTCTGCAAAAAATGAAAATCAAAAAGGCAACAACAAAATTTGCCAACCTATCCAAAAAACTGCAGCAGCATTTTTGCCATTTTCTGCTGGAGAGCTTGTTTTTTATTTTCTTTTATATTTTTGGCTGTGTTTTTGGCCCTTTGTTGGGATCCGTTGATAGTCAGATCACGTAGTATCAACGAAAAGCTGATACGCCGTGTATAATGGGATTTGTTTATTGGTATCATTTGCGCCAACTTTTTTTTTATTTTTTGCTGCTTTGTTTTGTTTCCTATGGCCCTTTTCCCCTTGGTGCTTGATGATGCCCACCCCCGCACTCCCTTGGAGCGTATCCATTTTCGTATGCGAGCCAAGTGGGCGAACCCCATGACTGCAGTTCGGAGCCAACTCGTCGCCCACGTCGGAACAAAGTTTCGTATTGCGTTTTAGAGTGCACAACGGCACATAAGTAGCTAAAGTGGCCCGAAAAACGTACGCGTCGCTAATCCCGGACACAGCCAAAACAGCTGACAGCTGGATACAAAGACGAGAAGGGGCGGGGGGTGCTGGGTGTTGGTTTCCAGGTGCGGGCACGTGACGCTTGAGCGCAATATTGACACTTTCAACGACTTGACGCGCCAAAAGTCATAAAGGGAGTCAAAAAGTTTCAACGCCTCCGATTGCACTGCCAATGGCCAAGGAGCTGCCTCTGCTCCGGCTCTGCTGCCTTTGCTCTGGCTGCATAAAAGTAAATCCATGGATTTTTCGTATAGCCACTTAAACTTTTTCGCACTGGGTGCGAAACCTTTGCCAGTCTTTAAGTGCTTGGGGCTTCCCGGCGCTCTGGACGTCTGGGGCGGGTTTCCTAGCTGCAGCTGCGGGCGGCGTGTATGTGTGTGTGTGTGTGCGGGTGTGCGGGTGTGCGTGTGTCGGGCATTATTTTCATTGTCGCATTTTTCATCATCACGCTGCCTGAAGTTTTTATGGCTCTCGCTCTCTCTCTCTCATTTTGGCTCAGCCTCTGTTTTGGCTTTGCCTGCACCTGTGCGTCGCTTAGAACCGGAAGCTGCACATCAGCCATGTGCGTGGGCGGGCGGGCAGGGGGGCGGGGCGGCGTTTGTCTGGTTAGGAGTCACGCTGGCTGCTTTCTAGTCTCGCCGTTGTCGTTGTCGTGCCTGGCAATTGCCACTTTCAGTCTGGGGCCGCATTGCAACATTGCTTTCATTGTCTCTTGTACAGGTTTTCCTTTCCTCTTTTTTTTCGTCTTGTTTTTGGTGGTGCGGCCAAATCTCTTTTGAATTATTACTGTAATTACCGCTGAGTTTCGCCTGCGTCCTGGCATCCTGGCATCATCATCATCGTCGTCGTCCTCGTCGTCACCGGCGCCAGCTAGGAGCTGTGTGTGTTGTGACACCGCTGATGACTGTGTTGATCCGACGATTATGATTTTATTACGTTCTCGTGTAGTTGTGCTTTGTTTCCTTAATTTCGTGCCACACTCCTCACAGTGCCCGTGGCGTGAGTTATGGCACTCGATTCGCTTCCAAATATTTCGGTATATGCCTCTCTAGTGTTTGCCTCAGCCCCACAATCAAATCTAATCGCTTGCAATAAAGCTGCTCCATAGTCTTTTCTTCGGTTTTGTCCACTGGATTTTCGCTGTGATAAACGATGCCGGCAACTGTCGCGTTGAGCTGCACATTTAATTGTAATTGTGCCCCAGGGGGGTGTGGGGTTGGGGGCGTCGGCATCTGGAATCTGAATACCTATGCTTGGCTGTGTGCTAAGCCATTTTTCTTAGGGGGTCAGCTAATCAAAATTGATGCATTTGGGCATTTTGCTTAGTTGTGGCATGTTTTTTTTGGCAGTCCTTAGCTATTATCAAAAGGCAGACTTAAGAGCTTTATGTGTATGTATGTTTTTTATATTAAATAGTCCCAGGTAAGAATACACAGAACATGAAGGCTCGTATGCTCGGTTTACTATATTCATTGCTGAACGCTTGTAACGCTTATAAGCACTAAGAAGTAGACTGAAATAATTTTTTTTAACTATTGTGTGTCCTTCAATTTCTTACGCATATCCTAACAATTTGATCACCTCTTAATTGGCTAATAAATTTTAAATTCTGTTTCTTTAACTTTCACTTCGCCGAATGCACTGAAAACTTTTAACATTAATTCAGCTGTTAGCTGAACCTGAACTTAAGCCCAGCCATTGGCTTGCTTCCTTAAATGTCATGCTGTTAATCCTGGCAAAAATCCTCCACAAAAGCCACTACATTCCCCCCTCCCGCCTGCTTGCCACTAACTCCCTCCACCATGTGTAGCACACATTTAACTCGTGCTGGCTACGCTCGACTGTTAAGTAGAATGTAAACCGCGTCGCACAATCCACAATCCAAACAACAACTGCGACAAACACTAGCAGACAGACAGACAGACGGACGGAGAGACATAGTCAACTGCAGCCATGTGCTGCTCATTGGGTCTAAGGGACGAGGCGGGGTGGGAGTTAGCTGGCGGGGGCGGTAGGGGCTATGAATTTCGACACATGTTGCCGCAATAAAAATGTCAACACACACATAAAACATCTTCTAAAATGGCATTTGCAGAGCGGCGTAAAATTCCAGCAGCCGAAAAATTTGAAGCATAATAAATGGCGCTCTGCCTCGGCGGGCAATTGACACACACACACAACTAGACACACACACATGCACACACTAACAGCGAGCACGTGCTTAAAGCCGGGGCACAGCCATACGCACATTGTTGGCCATTAAACACGCATTCCTTGGCCATATATAAATTTATAGACCAGAAGCAAAAGACGACCGAAGCGAAAGTGTGAGCAAAGGAAAGGAAAGTGTTGGAAATGGTGTGTGTGTGTGTGTGTGTGAACTGAAAATGCGAGCAAAGAAAATGGTGAATGTGTCGCGCAAGCCGCGAGACGCTTTCACTTTTCGCCCAGACGCCAAATGGCCCAAAACGCGCTGCGCTTTCGGTTTTAGTTTGTCTGTTGAATTACCAACCCTCGACCTGCCCCTCCCCACAACCCAGGAGCTACCCCTGACCCTGGAACCTTTCGTGTGTGAGCGGAATTTAAAAAAAAAAATCATGTGCGCTTCTTTAATGAGATAATCTACGCTCTCTGTGCTCATTTTATATAATTGAAGGTTCACTTACCGTATCAGCACCCCCCATCAAACATTTTGAGCGCCCCCCACGACCGCCTGCTGATTACAAGAGCTGCGCCTGACTCCGGGCTAGCAGCTGCCCAGGGGCGTGGTAATGATAGTGCCCCAGCCCCCGTCAGCCCGTACGTGCGTACAGCACAGAGTCCCCCCTGCCTCCCTGCCTGTGGGGCTGCAGTTTGTGGCGCCTTGCGCCACATGCAGCAGCAGCAGCAGGAGCAGCATCTAGGAGAGCCGTGGCATGGTAATCTGCAATAAATGAGGCATGTTGGAAGATTTATTTGATTGCTTTATTTAATATTTTAGAAAAGGCAGATGTTTCGCTAGCGATAAACCCTCAGCAAAAGCAAGCTCCAAAAATTCCCAGACGAAGGCGCAGACGGGGCGCAGTTGACGTTGAATTATGACAGACGTAATGAAATTTTTAAGGGCACCAAAAAGACAGTAAGGTAAGTGGGTTTTGATTGTGACAGCTGGAGATTGTCAAGGTGTTGACATAAATGGAATGCCTAGGAATACGTTAGCAAAAACAAAAGCCAATTTACATACTATATATGTGTATATCCGAGCACGAAGGGAGCTTAGGAATACAAAATATTGTTATGGTTATGAATGAATTATTGCTTTTAAGTTTGATGTGCTGTGTTATTTATGGACATTCCCAGCGATGCCAGTAAATATTTTTGAATATTTGCTAGAACAAATAGAACAACCTTACTTACATTTTTTAATATTATCAGGGTTGACGGCGGGCTGGGTTAAGTTGAAGTAAACAATTAAGTTGCTAGTCTAAGGCCTAATACATAATTATATTTTTAATAGTGCAAATAATACAACGTTTTTTTTTTCTATATAGGCAATCTTCTCATGAATCGAAGCAGTTATTAATACGAATTTTTCGTGTAGCACAATCCATTCAATTTTTATTTTTTCCCAGCATTGTTGCTACATGCATTTTCTAAAGAAAAATCTCTTATGAATTTTCTTTATCTTGTAATTAAAATTATATCAAATTGGAAGATTGAAATTCCATAAAATTTCTAGAATTTTTGTTTTCGAAGATTCTCAATTGAATCGAAGTGCTCCAAGTTTTTACTTTTATTTGGCATCATTCCATAATGAAATCTGTCAAGTCCCAATAGGAAGTTATTCGGCATCTTATAACACACATACATACATCATACGCCCTGTTGTGCCAATGTTAAAGTTCAGCAACGCCTTTTCCATATGGTTAAACTCTTTTGGGAACACAGACCTTGCCACAACAATTAGGTTTATGTAGCGCATACGCACCGTAGTGCCACACACACATCTATCAGCAATTCATGTATGCAACATAAACGTGCAGCAACTAACAACTGAATTTCATTAAGCCGCATCGCACAAATTGAACTACAACAGGCGGTGGCAAGAGCGGACAAAAAACAACAAAAACAAAAAAGGGCAGGGCCAGGCAGAAAATTTAAGTGCCCCGGCGACCAGTGGAGTGCCCCACGGCCCAACCAAACGAACCAATTTCGTAGCGGGCAGCCATGTGCCCCAAAAAAGTGGCAGCAACAGCAGCAGCAGCGGCAGTGGCAGCGGCAGCAAGTCGTGCATGAAGCTCAGGACGAGGGACGCGACAGCACAAAAATCAGGCAACGGAGCATGACAAGCAAACGCAACGTAGCGCATCCTGTGCCGCCATCGCCATTGCCATCGCCATTGCCATCGCTGGTGCCACCACCAAATGTTGCTGCCACAAGCCAACAGATCGCCGCCTGCTGCTGGCCAACTTCAAAATGCTGCTGCTGCTGCTGCTTGGGACTAGTATTGGGTTGCTCACTCTCGCTGATGTTTCTCTATGGCTGGCTGAGTCTCACGCTCGTGTGATAATAAAATGAAAACTTTGAGCCAAAGCCAGGGAGCACCCGGCCAGGGCTGCCACAGACGGACAGACCAGGGCTAACAGGCGACCAACGGCGCACCGCATGTCTGGCATATTTAATTTATTTATTTTATGCAAATTTCGGATAATGTATCTGCGGCCGCAGGACACAAAACAACAACTGCAACAACAACAACGGCCAAAACATCAAGGGGTTTCTCCAAGTTGGCGCATCATCATCTACTACCACCAGCAGCAGCAGCAGCGTCAGCGGCATCAAAAAATTCTAATGAAAGCAATTGTTGCCAAACCGCGCACAAAATTATGCTGCATGGCCACGCCCACACTCCTACACCCAAACGCCCACACCAAACGGAATACCTATCCGAGCTGGCAACGGCTGGCTGCGGTTGCCAGCGCGATATTTAGCATTACACGGTTCATTGTCTAAAGTGGCGCCCGGGGAGGACATCCCCCGCCGCCCCGCGCATCCACAACATACCTCAACAGCCCCCGCTCCCTTTCCCCCAACCTGTCCGCCATATCTATTGTATTTATTCAAAAGTTTGAGAGCCGCCTGCTTGCACTAACTACTAATGTGCGGTTGTCTCTCTGGGTGTGTGTGTGTGTGTGTGTGCATGCTTTTGGTGGGCGTGGCATTGTGCACAAGTTCTATCTAGCGCCATTTGCTTTTTATTGTTAAACTGCTAAAAAGTTTTACCATAATTTTAGCCAGCTTTCAGCTTTGTTATTTTTGTACTTGCCACCGAGCTGCAATAACGAAAGATATTTGCAAATAAAGCACCAAAAGTCGAAGCTTCAATATCCTTTATAAGCGTATAAATTTCTCTACAAAAGGCAGCTAATTAAATTAACAAAAGTCAAACCGTTTTTATATTCCTCGGCTCTGTGAAAAATCCTGAGTTTCTTATGAGATTATGGATTAATGAGAAGAGCAATGCGTTTTCGATCTTAAAGAAATAACTAGCTTTAGCAATAATTTGAATAAATCTGACATTTCTTAAAGTTAACTTCTCTTAACTTTCCGATCTGCCAATCTGTGAGCTAATCATTAGCACAAAATTTAAAGAATCGAAGCGCAGTATAAGCTGAATTTTTAAAAACACATTTGTTTGTCCTTAAATAAAGAATTATTTGTTTATTTTAAGAACTATACAAAAAGAATACTCAACATTTTTACACTCTCCGAAAAACAGGCTAAAATGTTTCTCAAAATATTTAATATTAATGGAAAACTGATATTTTTCTCTCAGTGCGAACATAATTAAATATTTTCATCGTTACTTAACCTGTGAAAAAGTTCACATGCCTCGCAGCTGTATTGAGTTGTGTATGAAAAGGATTTCGCTTAGCGAAATATTACGTATACGCGCGTTGGGAATTTTTACTAATTAAAATGGTTTTTCCGCTGACGCTTGCCGGGCCCATGCAAAATTCCCATGTAATTCCCACACAGATTTGCAAATCCAAAGAGAAGAGAAATGTAAAATAAAAAAAAAAAACGCAAATTAATATATATTTCTGCAGCTCATAAATAAGTCGAGGGTGCAGCCAAAGGCCTTGCCACATACGAATGCGCGCGCCATAAATTAGCATTAAAAATGCTTCGGGCGTGGATTATACGAATTTTTTTTTCATTTGTTTTTTGTGCACCTTTTGGGCTCTTTAGCAACTAACACGCACAGCTAATAAATTCAGATTGGGTGCATTTAAAAGGATTGCGAATCGAAAGGCTGTCGGAAATGTGATTAAGTCTGACCGCGTGGTCGGGCAACCCTTTCTCAAATTGAATGGCATCCTTTTGCCGCTGTCGTTTGTGCAATTGTTTGTAAAACATTTGCGACTCTAGCCCTGGACATTTTGCTTTTTTTTGCGTTCTTTATTTTTTTGGGCTACCGAAATGTCGCTTGCAGTCCATTTACCTGCACAATTGACTGATTTTCTAAGCGCCAACATTGGCATCCCTTTCGAATACCCTTTAAGGAGGTTATTCTAAATTTGTCATGTTATGTGTAAGGTATAGAAGAAACCTTCCTGTTAAGCATATATATACCATATAATATATAGGGAGCAATCGGTCGACATTTATTTGTTTATATGATAACCTCTTTCAGACATTTGTCTGTTAGGGCATCTAATCTTCGGCGTGCAGCTAGCCGTTTTTTGCTTGTTTCATTTTATTTGTTTGGCTCTTAGGAAGAATCAAAGGAGTTTAAGGTATTGCCATCAAAATTTATGCAGCTGCTTTCGCAATTTCAATTATTTTGTTTGTTTTAAAATAAATGAATTTTTATTGAGCCTTAAACAAATCACAATAAAATAAAATGGGCCTGGATTGCTTTAAGAGCATTAAGATATTCCTGGAAATCAAACACTTTATCCAAATCCTTTTGGAGTTCATATATCTTAAACTAAATCTCAGTTATGTACAAAGAAATTGCCACGCAAAGAGAATGCAATAAAAAAGTGTTAAGAATTTTGAGAATATTATTCTTTATTCTTTATTTCGCAACATCGTAAATATTCGCTAGCCGTGTGACAACACAAAAATTACATTTCTCGTGGTCAGTTTTCATTGTTGTTGTTTATTTTTTGCTTTTGTTTTTATTTTGTTTACATTTTTTTTGGGTTGTTATCTCTGTTAATATAAAGAGCGCATTTCCGGCTATCCCTGGTTGTCGGGGCGGGCATATTTATGCGCGTGTTGGTCCGAGGCAGGCAATTTGCTGCTTTACAATAAGTGCCAGGACATAAAAATAATAATTATGCTTGTACCTTTTATGATTATGGTGTGAAAACAACAATTGCTCGTGCGCTGCCTGCTACTGCGTGGTATGTTTTTGGAAAGGACAACCAGAGCAACAACGACAACGACAACACACACACACACACCCACACACACACTTTAGTGTAGATTTATGGGCCATGTAGGTGGAGCAAATTATTAAAACAAGAGTGCTGAAAAAAAAGTTCTCTAGTAGTAAGTATGCGCCTGCCAAATACCCTGTACGGGGAGCTCTAAAATAAAAGTATCTGATTGTAGTCTATCTTAATCTTATATTGAGCATCAGATTCGGATATCTTTTGCAGGATGATTAATGGAAATTACATAGTATTTTACTCAGTTCTAGATATGTTTGTGTTGTTTTTTCGGTTCACAAACTATTTTTATCAATTGCTATCGCCATTTTAACTGCCTTAGCGAGAACTTGGCGATAGCAAAGCTTATAAAAAACTTAAATAGTTCAAGGTACGTTTTGTGGGCTTAATATCGCATGTGTCTCTTCCGCGCGTTAACGATTCCGAGTACCCAGGCAAGAGGCATCTCTCTCCATACTAGAAACTCCCAATGGAAGACATAAAGACGACAAATGCGCGATATATGCATGCTATTAGGCAATACTTCCTGGACGAATTGAGGCCTTTTCCATAAACATGCACACACGCACGCATTATTGAATACAGGGTATACAAATTGTCAGGCGGCAACCGCAACGAGAACAACTCAATGTTATTGTTGGCCAGGAGCAGGCGGCTATGATGTTAGCCCGTGTATGGGTGGATGGGCTGCTCTGGGGCACCTTGGCCTTAACATTAAGCTTAGCGTGGCTTTCAGCACAATAAACAAAAAGTAATTTTCACAAATTTGCCAACTTGTAAGCCACGCCGAAAGTGGGCGATGCCGCCGAAACCATTGGAATTTATGTGGCGTGCAGTTGCCGCGTTGCTCTGCGATTCCGATCCCCTCTCAAGCTTGCCACCCCCCCACCGCCCAACCCCTCGTTTCTATTGCTGAGAGTGGACGCAGGTGTTTTGTGGTGCTTGTCGTTAGCTACAAGCCAGACGATGGTTCTTAATACCGGATACACAAAGTTTTGTTAAAAGGAAACTGTCGCGACGCCATTTATTATGGCCGTCTGAAGGGTCGTTGTCGCCCCACAGATATCGCTAATGGGTGTGTGTGTGTGTGTGTGTGTGTGTTTGAGGGTCCTTAAATCGAAACGTTTACACATATCTGTGCACATATGTATATCCGTCTGTGGTCCTTATCATGCGCGCCTAATTCAATCAGCCGTGGCAAATTAAAGTTCCATTTTCTCGGCCAACTCAAGCAGGCAAGCGTTTAAATGCCAAAAGAAAAATTACATGGATTGCTACCCTTTGCCAGGGTCAAAGTTCGATTTGGAGCTTATAACACAATGACACTAGCTTACACTTTAGCAAAAATCATATGTTAAATAAAACTAGTTAGAGCGGAAAAATTATTTTAACAGCATTCATTTCAGATAAGCCTAATATCTGAAGCTTTCAGTTTTGATTAAGGTGAAAGTTTCGCAGAGCCACAGCTTTTTGGTGCTTTACACCGTTTGTTGTTCACAAATACAAATCTCATCTTCAAGCTTCTGTCTGAGCTTTTTTTACTTAATAGTTTAAAGCTCATTTATTACTTTCAAATTAATCGAAGCTTTGTTCACTTATATTTGAAAGTTTCTTAAAAAAGTTATGCAGTCATTTCTATTCTTATACTTTTTTCTCCGCAGCCGCACTGCAGAAATTCGCAGCCCATTCCTTAAACCAAAGATAAGTCAAAAGTGTCTTTTAGGCCAATGTCATTGGGGTTCATAGCATATGCGCATAAATCACGCGCCCTCCAAAGGGGGCTGGCCCAGCGGCAGGACAATCTGAATTGCTAAATGCTACAAGGACAGTTCAAGCATGTAAATTAAAGCGCATCGAAAAAAAATAGAAAAGACGAAAGAAAGGGAATGCGGAAGAGGGAAGCAGACAAAAGGACAATGCAAGCGAAATCAAACTCCGGTTGGCAGCTCCTTTTTGCAGCTGCGCAGCCTTAAAGACCAGCAGGGATATTGGCGACGGCGGCGTCGGCGGCGTCTGCGTCGCGCAAATGAAATTAAAGGCGAGCAAACAAGTTACGGTCAGACAATCAGCAATGGGCCAAAAGGACACTGGCTAAGGACAACGGCTAAGGGCGAGCCCTGGACAAGGGACAAGGGACAAGGGACACAAAGTGCGTTGCGCGCTGCTTAAAGCAATTTCATTTGGTAACGCCTTCCCGCCTTCCTACCACCCCGCGCATCCTCATCCCTTTTACATCTGCCTGTGGGAGCCTGGAGATTGATTTGTGCTGCCTGCTGCCCCTGCCTCTGCTCTCGCTCCCGCTCCCGCTCCCGCTCCAGTTCCTGTTCCTGTCACGCCGCGCTGGCCTGCTTGCCCTTTGATTAAATTAAATTTCATGGGACATATGTACACATTGAACCGGATTGTATGGCTAACGGTATTTTTGGGTTCTTTTTTGTGTTTGTGTGCTTTTTTTTGTTTGCCCGGATTTGAAAGAAAAGTGTTGAAAAATGGCGCGTAATTTGCAGCAAATCCTTCGTGTAATTTGTTTGTCAACAAATGAGTGTGTAAATGCTGCACATTTAACATGCCACTGTGCTTCTTCTTCTTTTTCGTACAAATACATTTTTTTCTGACCCATCTGGGATACTGTGACATTGTCTAATGAGTTAATTAGGCTGTTTTATACGGGTCGATGTGAAAGAATTACGCTTTGGGTTCATCAGCAGGCACATCAAATTGATGGGTCAGTGTCCTTAATGATTAGGCTCTATATAGAGATGTATGGGGCTAAATGCTCGGAGGGTTATCTGTTAAATGATGCCATCAAATAAGCTCTAAATGATTTGCATAGCTGCATATTTGTGGTGTGTAAGCTTAAGGAAGTTGACATCAATTTGAAGAGTACTTTTGGTATAAAGAAGGGCTCTACATTTTATTTAAATATAATAAGAATGGTGCTACTATCGATATTTGCTATTTAAAAGTTATCGATAGGTTGCGATTAATCAAAACTAATAAAACTATAAAATATATATTTTACAATGAAAGGTCGCTAAACAATCAAGATCAAGTTAAAATATTTATTCTTGTGAGATAGAAGTAAATTTAAGAAACTGAATTTTCTATATTTGATAAAACTTCCTGGCAAAGTTAAGTTAGTATATATATATAAGTTAGACTTAGGAATAGTCTGTATCAAAAGAAGAAAAAGTAAAACATAGATTTTACCAGAAATTAAATAAAAATATGCTTTACAAATTCCAACAAGAATGTAAATATTTCAAATATTAAAAAACTGTAGAAAGTTTTCGATGGCAAATATTCAAGCAGCAAACTTTTCCCCGGTAAAAACTTTACCTCCTTTTTTTTTTGACTACCATAAAATTCTTTAAAGTATTTCAGTGCCCTTTTTACGTGCTCTGTTCACATGTGCCCCAGTCAACTATAAAAACGCACAATAGCGTAAATAATGCAAAAGAAATATGAAAAACATAAATACCAAAAAAATATAGAGGGAAAAGAAAATGCATAAAGCTGGCCCCCGCATATTTCTCGCAACAAAAAAATCGAGTGAAAAAATGGAAGAAAAACAATTGAGAGGGAAACAAAAACAAAGTTAAACCCAATACATTAATGGTATTTGCATTTGTACTGATTTTATTTGGTTTTTATTGAATTGATAAAATCACGAGCAACGACAAACGCCCAGGACAAACGAGAGGGCTGCGGTCCTGCTTCGTCCTGTTTCGTCCTGCTGCCAATTTGATATTCCGATTGCAATTTATGTGTGCGCACACAGTAATGTACATTACATACGTGTGTGTTTTCCCCTTTGTGAGTGTGCGTGTGTGTGTGTGTGTGTGGGTGCGGGGGCGTTTCGGGCAAGTCGTTGTGATTCTTTGGAGCCCCGAACCCCAACATTGTGCCCGGCTTTATGTTTAAACATCTGCAATATGCTGCGGAACAAGCGCGAGGGTTGAGGCCAGAGTTTGGGCTTTTGGGTGGATCAATGCAGTCAGTTGTGGAGTGTTTGGGCTGTGTGTGTGCGGGTGTGTGTGTGTGTGTGTGTGTGTGCGTGCGTGTTTATTTGGCACCACAAATGCGTTTCCTCTGCGCGGCTGGGTGTTCGGGTGGTTTCGGGTTGAATTGGTGGCTTGCTGCCTGTGGTTGTCGTTTAATGGAATTCCGCTCTTGCATTAAATGTGACACACAGAAGCTGCCAATTGGAATGCACACACACACACACACAGCTACAGTTACAGCCGAACAGGACACTGTTGAGGCTGTCCTGCGGTTTAGCTTGTTTAAGTGTTAAATTAACGTTTTAACAGTTTCGATTATTCCGCCAGTTAATTTTTAATGTTCAGTCGAACCCGAAAAAAAAGCAATTGCCACCCGAACTGAGATCCAGAACAGTTCCGCATCCCATTTTGTTTTTTTTTTTTGGCTCTTTGTTTATTGGCCAAGTTATGTCCTTAGCCGTACAATTTCATTAGTTTAATTAAAATTTTACATGCGTTGTGTGAGTAAGTGTATTTTCCTTGTGTGTGGCTGGGTATCTGTGTGCGTGCTTCCTTTTCAAATTGAACCGCAAAAGTTTTTAGGGGGCGGCAGCAAAAGGATTATGTTATTGCTTTTGTCATTTATGTGGCCCATTGTTGCACTTGAGTTGCCGTCGTTGTTGTTGTTGTTGTTGTTGTTGTTGTAGTTGCCACAAAACTTTTGCCACATGGCATTCATTTCAATTTGCTTTGTTTCTTTGATACCCTGTAAGGCTCTAGATAGTAAAATGAGCATCATACTTCCAAGCAAAATAACTACTATTGAGCAGCATCTGCTATTTATGGAATTAAGCCTATTCTATTTATATATGTGAAACTGTGACAACAAGAAACATGTTATGTTAAACTATTAACAGATTGAGTCAAAATATGTATCTATACTTTTTAATACACATTTATTTATTATATGCTCAATTAACAATTCATATCAAAACTTGGATATAAATTTATTTTCTGTATAGAAAGTCATTTTAGCTACCTTTAAGCTTGACTACAGGGTATTAACTAGCCGAACTCCTTCTATTAGCTCATTATTTTTGCGGTCTTCCAGCTCAAAAGTTGCATATCCTGCTAGTTCTTGCCATTGACAGGCATTGTAACCGCACTTTTCTTCTCGTTTATGCCCATTGCGGCCAGTTTTCTCAGTTTTCTCAGTTTTCACAGTTTTCCCAACAAACTAAAATGAATTTTGGCCAGAACGAAGGCCACAAAAAATGATTGCGGCTGCTGACCAAATTTTCTGGCTTCTGATGAGAATTTATTAAAATGAAATGTGTGTTAAATGCAATGAATGGGTTAAGTTTTGCATAAAAGAAATGAGATAAGAATTGAAGAATCAGTTCTTGACCTTAACCTTTTTTAACAAAACTTGAGAAATTACGAGAGAGAGAGAGAGAGAGAAGTAAAATACTTTAACAGGCAATAGAATATATAGAACGTAAATATAAAACCACGTTAAAATTTGTCTGTCTATATATTTATTGGTGTTATATTTTGTATGATACATTAAAATATATATTTATTGATAAATAAGCGTACCTTTATTTAATTTGTTAACTTATCCAGCTTAAATAATAATAATTTTTTTCATTTTTCTGGCGAGCACCTGCCGTTTCCATTAACTATATCTAATCTGTTATGAGACTTATTTGTTGATCCTATTAAATAGTAATCTACGTAGCAGCTAATTTCAATTTATGAAATCCAACAGATGTGCACAATTTGTTGTTTCCCTCGAACTGCTAATGAACTCTTGGCGTGTAAAGGATATCTAAACAATAACCGTCCGGATTGTGTATGGTATTATTCACCTTTCAGCAGAGCTGCCAGACGGCCAACACACAATTCAATTATTATTTTATAATTAATATTTTGCACATTAGAAACGCATCAGCAGCAGCTGGAAACCAGATCCCAGCTCCCAGTCATGGGCTCAGCACACGCTATTCTGCGGCAGAAAAACAAGAAACTAACAGCAAAGCAGCATCGTGAGCTGGAAAAATCCAAAACGTGTTGCGTGTGGCACAAAGAAAAAGGTAGAAAAAAAATGAAGAAAAATTAGGCAGAAGTTTTCTTGAAAGATGAAATGGAACAGGCAAAGCAATTAATAAAAACGCGCCGTGAATCTAAAGAGGATGTTGCGGGGAAATCTCACGTTTAGCACGAATCATGATATACTACGTTCGGGAAATTAAGTATATTTCACATTGGGAGATGTTTTCTTAATAATACTTAGTAATATAACAATTGATTAAACTCCTTTTGAAATGAATTATATCTATACCCAATTCAATACTTAACACTACGTAGTTTGTATTGAAGATATCAATGTGAAACATTGAAACAAGCTCTTTATTATATATTTAATAAGGATAACAAACTTCGAACTTTGAAGACGGAAGATGTAGAAAACCACGCTAACGAAGCAAACTGCAAGTAAAAGCATTGGTTCAAACAGGTGAGCAGAACCAACGAAAATTTCATTGGGCTTCCATTCTCGTTGTCGATAACATTCATAATTGATATTGATACGATATCGATAGTGCCATCGCTAGTTTACCAACACTGAGAAGTGAAAGAAATAGCATAGCCATTAACTCGCGTACTGGGTATCTCATGTCTAATTAATTTTTACTCTTACACCTTGCGCTCTCTTTTGCTTGCCTGAAATCAAATTAAAATTCAATCTTGCATGTAATTATGACTTTTAGCAGCTGCTTTCACAACCTGCATGATTGATATGTGCGCTTATGTTTTTCTATGGGGTGTATGCGACGTGCATATTTAGCAAGCACGCAGGTCCAAGGATAACCAAAGGATAACAGAACATTTTGGCCTGTTGTCAGCTTTTATGCAAATTGTCGGGGGCAACATTTAAAACTCAATTAAAAGTAAAATATTTACTCGATAGCTGAAGATTAATAACTTTTTAAAGACTAGACTCTATGCAGCAGCAACTGAAAACAAAGGCAACGGCAGTAGGAAAATGCAGAATGAGCTGGAAGATACCCTGTAATAAATTTATTTTAACACTTACTCCTTACTCCTCTGGTAAATATATTAAAAGTTGTAGAGTCCTTTGGCCAACATTCACATGTACCAACTTAATGTTACCCCTTTTCAGTAATTTCTTTGCTACAGGGTATACAAAAAGATAAAGCTCGTTAAATGTGTAGGCGTGACTGTCCGAGCTGGCAAGCTGGAACTGCTGCGCATGGCACACATTGAGTGTGCGTGTGTGTAGCACAAAAGTGTTGCATGCCTCTTGCTGCTGCCACATCCATGCGAGTATATATATATAATTATTCCTTGCCAGCAGCAACTCCCAGCAGTCTACTTAATTATATTGTCGTAACTTTAAATGTCATTTTGCGCATTGTGTGTCTCATGTCGCACATGAGAGATAGAAATGGTAGCTGGCGAGGGGGTTGGCTTCCTAGCCAACTCGGAGTCGCCACTTGCAGAGACAAATCAGTGGACGTACGTGGTCGCCGTCTAAACAACAGCATTGAGATTCATGTGGCAGAGTGTGGCTGGCATTGCGTGCCGTCTGACTGGCCTAATCCCGGGCTGCTCTTTCATCTTTAGCAAAGGGGCGCGGGCTGGGGTCAAGAAACTTAAAATCACAACAGGCACTCGTTTCATGATATTTGCCAGTTTCGTTTCCGCTTCCGCTTGCCCCACTCGCATGCGTGACTGTGCGACAGTGTTTAGTCGTAAATATGTTGAGCATATAATTCATCTGCCCAGATAATGCAGCAAAGCTGTAAAATACGACCAAACCGAAGGGCTAGAAGCCGCCCAGAGAGTTCATGTTGAGGCTTTAAAATCGCATAAATATTTCGCTCATGCCTATATGCATATACATTTATTTTTTCTTTTTGTTGTCTTAACTTTATTCCGCGCACTCAACAATCGACAACAACAACAATTAAATGAGGAATACTGGGCCTGTGGGAAAACCCATCGGACCAGTTTTATGTTGTAGGGCGCTTGCGGGGTGAGGCGGGGCTGCGATAAGAAGCGGCTGTTATAAAATAATTAAATATTTAAGCGATTATCATTTCACATACATTAAATCAGCTGAAATGAAATATGAGTAAGTCGAAACAGTCGACCAAGACAGAAAACTTGATGTTCATCTCGAATGCCACAAGGTTGTGTAACTATTGTAGTTTCGTCGGGGCTTTTGAATACTATAAGTGCTATGTTACGCGTTTTATATTTTTGCATTAAGCAATTATTCAGCAATATGTAAAAAGATAATAGTGTGTATTTGACTTCCTATTTTGGCAAAATTGTGTGACAAGACGCAATTTGAAAAATGTTTTAAAGTCGAATTACATAAAAAAGTTCAAATTTCTTAAACTAAAGGATTGCCAGCTCTTAAAATAATTTTTTTTTCTACAGGTAACTATTTATTCAACATGTTTTTAGTTGATACTTAAGAGCTAGTTCCATGCATATTTTAAACAATTTTAATATTTTCTTCTCATTTAAGTTTTTTGGTGATTCTCCATAAAATATGTTTCATAAATTGCTGTTTGTAGTGCATTAAGCAGCCGTTGCGACCCTACGATTTAATCGCAAGAAGTCGCTGCTTGAATTTGGTATTTTTGTAGTTCTATGGAACGTGATTAGAATGTTAAATGAAAACTCTCTATAGTCTATCCACATACATGTATGTATATAAGCAATCGTGTATAAATATAGTCTGAAATAGCTACTGGGCGATCGTGAGCAGCGCAAAAGCGAATCTTTAATTTTATTAAAGCTCAACGCAATTGTTGTTGTTGATTTATTTATTTTTTTATCGCCAAGCCGGGCAAGTTGCCGGCCTTGTTAAGAGTCGCTGAGCTTGGAGAGCGCCGGCAACTGAAGCAGTTGCCCAGTTCCAAGCTGACAATCGAGCGAAACGCAATGCGAACATTGGCGAAGCGGAACATTTTATCGCTGCTGCTGTGGCTGCAGTTGGTCGTCGCCGCGCTGACCTTGGAGCAGTTGCAATCGGAATTGCAATTGGAGTCGGAATCTGAGTCGGAAACATCATCGTCGCATCGTCGCGTGAAGCGCATTGTGGGTGGCAAAAGTGCGAAGCCACCGCCCGTTGATGATCCGGTTGTATTTGCACGCGTCTTCAATCGCGATACACGCGTTGAGGGCTACCGGAATCCCAACACGGGCATCTACAGCTTTCTGGGCATACACTACGCTGAGCCGCCGGTGGGTGCGCTGCGCTATTCGCGTCCCGTCTACAAGCGCCTCAGCGGGGATATAAATGCCACTCGGCATGGCTCGCCCTGCATACAGCCGCATCCGCAGCAGCCGAGGCGCATCATCGGCGATGAGAATTGCCTGCTGGTGAACGTGTACACGCCGCAGATGCCGGATGAGACGACGGGATTGCCGGTATTTGTATGGATACATCCGGGTGGCTTTCGTTACGGTTCCGCTGCTCAATACGATGCCACGCCCATGGCCCAACAGGGTGCTATTGTCGTGGCACCTCAGTATCGACTCGGCTCGCTGGGCATCTTGGGCGATGGCACCAAGGAGTTTGACGGCAATCTGGCCATGTTCGATCTGGCCGCGGCACTGCGTTGGGTCACCGACTACATCGCCAACTTTGGCGGCAATCCCAAGCAGGTGCAGGCCATAGGACATGGTTCGGGCGCCGCCAGTGCCATGTACTTGTCCATGTCGCGGGCGGCGCGCAGTGGAGGTGATGTCCACGGTGTCGTGGCCATGTCGGGCACAGCATTGTCGCAGTATGCCATGGATAAGGAGCCGGTGCAGAGTGTGCAGGAGGTGGCCAAGATCAACAACTGTCCCACTGGCAATGAGCTGGAAATTGTTAACTGTATGCGAGCGGTGAGTACGGGAGGGGGAAGTGGGTAAAGGCAAATCCAAGCTATACAAATTAGCAGATTTTTTCCTTAAATAACTAATTAATGTGAAATTTCGCTTTTACATTTTGAAATTGTGTTAAATGTTAACTATTTGCTGTTAACATGCAGCTGTTAAAATGTTTCTGTTAAAATTTAAGCATGGTAAGCTACGAGCAAAATTGTATTATCTAATTCCGTTATAACAAATTAGTATTCTTTTACACAAAAATTCATTTTCTTAAGCTCAACCATGGAAGAACCTTTTCAACCTTTTTGACTGTTCGTAGACTGACTTTTTTATTATTTTTTTTAAGCTTATAAAATTAACACCCACTTCTGCACAATTCTTATGTTCCTTCCTAGAAATCCGCCGAGGAGATCATTCAGAACGATGCCAAGGTGCAAACGGAGCGTCTGGCCGGTCGAGCTTTGGTCAAGGGTCTTACTGGCAACACGGGCTTCCAGCCGCACATCGAGGCGGAGGACGACTACCGTTCGTTGCCCAGCTTGCTGATCGGTGAGCCGGAGCAGCAGCTGCGCAGTGGCAACTACACGGGCATACCGCTGCTGACGGGCGTGACCAAGCACGAGACGGCCAACTCGGTGACGGTGGATACGCTGAATAAGATTTACGGTTCGGTCGAGCAGTTTCTGGGCTCGCTTCAGGGTGCACTGAAGCAGCTGACCGGCTTCCTGCGCATCGATAAGCTGACTGGCGACATTGCCAAGCCGGTGCTGCCGGGTCTGACCAACGTGTTGACGCCCACGCTGCAGGATGTGTGGAAGGTTCCGCAAGCACTGAACGTGGATCAGGTGCTGGCCAAGGTGGTGGAGTCCACCACAGACGTGCTCTTCAATTTGCCCGCAGTGCTGACCACACAGGTGTGGTCCAAACTGGCGCCCGCCTACATGTACAGCTTCGAGTACAATGGCACCAAGTCGAAGGGCATTAACTTTTTGCGTGGTCTGCCCATTGTATCGGAACAGGCACAGGATAAGCCGGAGCTGGTTGCTCATGGCGATGAGCTGGGCTACATGTTCGATGCGAATGATATATTCGGCGAACCGTTGCCGGAGACGCGTCTCACCAGCGAGGATGATCTGCTGGTGCGCAAGAATCTCATCGATATGCTGCTGCAGTTCGCCAAGCAGGGTGAGAAGAAGGACGGCACTGTGACCTCCAAGCTGTTCCAGAGCATCACGGGCGGCGGCACGCCCTTCATAAAGGTGGATACCCAACTGGAGGCGGCCTCCGATTTCCGCTTCTGTGAGCTGTCCGTGCTGGGCGCTTCGCTGTCGCCGCTTAGCTCCACGAGCTGCGCCGCGCTGGGCGGCCTGCTGGGCCAGCTGGGTGGCGGCGTGGGACAGACGGTGGGCGGCGTGGGACAAACGGTGGGCGGCGTGGGAAATAAGCTGGGCCTGGGTGGCGTGGGACAAACCCTAGGCCTGGGCGGCGGCGGCAACAACAACAACAACAGACGCGGCGGCGGCCTGGGCTTGGGTTTGCTTTAAGTTTTTTTGTATATCTAGTTTGGGTAGGGGGCCATGTTGCATATTGAATAAAGCCGTCGGTATTGATATAAGCTGCTGGTTGCCATGACCCGTCGCTCAATTAGCACAGCTCGACACACACACACACACACACACCAAGCTCTGTGCCTGACGCTAATCTCTCTATTGACTTTGGTTTTGGGGCAGAGAGCGCCGCAGCAGTCACTGAAATGCGCCGATAAGCAAATTTCCGGCCACCCGCCGCACGCAAAATTTAAACAAAAGCAAAGTTTTAAAACTTGTGGGCAGATGCGAAGCCCGCATCCGGAGCAGGAGTGGGCCGTGAGGGGCGCCACGTCGTCAATGGCAACCCAGCGCAAACAATGAGCATAAGCTTCAAGTGAATTTTTGTGAGAGGAGGGCGGGCGGGGTGGCTGCTGGAGCAGCTCTATCTGCTGGTTGCCCTGGCATCTTTTGTCCAAATTCCTTGCACGCGCGTTTAACTATGGCCAAAAAGCTAAGACCAAAGCCGGCTTACCCAAAGCCGAAGAGACTCATTGTAACTGCTCTTTCATGTGATGATATTAATATTATTAAAACTAATTTCATAAATTGAGACTGCCTGACACGGCAGACCCCATGTTCCAAGTCATGCTATGCAGGCGTGGGCGTGGCTGTGGGCGTTAATACCTAGGCTCAACTGACAGGCCAGCACGGCATTGTCGCTTAAGAGCCCCCCTCCCCACTCCATGCTCTCACAGCTGACAATCAAGGAATACTGGATTGAATGGCTATTATAAGTGAAGATTATGGCATAGCTGAGATATTGTCTATGGAGCTGGTCTACTGTCACGCGAGCTTATTTGAAGCGAAGGTAAAGTTCAATTAATGTCAATACATTCAGTTACAAATGTATATAAATGAGGGTGGGGTATATTAATTGTTCAGTCTTAACAAAAAAAGTGAATACACCCTTTTTATTACATATAGATTTTTTGTAATTCGAATATATCTCGTTAAGCTTTATGAAACTAGAATAATAGCTTAAATTCAGACTTTTTCTTCTTGTCATTCCAAAGTATTTTATAGCCTAAGTCCATAAACAATGGTCAAATTAGGTATTGGCAAAAGACATCTTCTTCAAACCTAACGGGTGTATCTCTTTTCTAGTCGATCTAGGCAGCTCCGTCCGTCTGATTATAAAAGCTGGAGTTATGAAATTTTGAACTTAGGTCCTCCTAGTGAAACAAAGATTGAGATTTTGTTTTTTCTAATTATCGATAACTCACCTTAATTCTACAAATCCGGTTAAAATCGACAATCTTAATTCTTCTAATTTTTCGGAACCTATAATAGCTAGAGGCAGTAAATCTTGGATATGTTGGAAAGACCCAGAATATTTTACATCTGGATATAATATCCACAAAAGAAAAGAAAACCCATTTGTAATGACGTCGTCTTGGACCTTGGTTGTGCACATTAAGGTGTCATATGTATGCCCTGAAAATTCCATAAAGATCGGACTATAAGCACAGAAGTTTATCCAGATAACATTTCTTATAATGTGGGAATAGGGGAAGAAGAAGCACAGCCGCCCTTTTAATTGTTCCATTGAAACGCAACCTTGTATCTTCATGAAGGAAATCTCTCGTTGCGCGTAAATGTTTTTTTATTCTTTTCATTTCAATTAGAAAACTTTGATGTATTAATCATTGGCCGAGTTTGAGTTTGCAGCCCGCGACATCTGTGACAATATTAATGGGCCGTTTGGAGGGCTTGAAACGGAAAACTTTACAATTAATTAGAGTGCGGATGACAAATGATAATTATAATTATAAGTAGTTGGCCGGGCTGGCTCATAAATAGAAAAAGAAGATGTCGAGCACTTTTAATGATGCTCATAAAAATTTACGATTGCGAAACGTAAAATTGGCCAAAAGGTAGGCAAAAACTTTGGGCCTGAGCAGAGACCGGAAGGCATAATAAATGATGATCAGTGGACAATGATGGGGCGTAATCAAAGCAAGCTGTTGGCTAAGCAGCCAGCATACCTTCCATAAAACCTATAAAACTACTGTGGATAATCAGCTTGCTGCCCCTCCTCCTCCTCATATCCGCATGCCCATTGCCTCCCTGCTCGTTCAGTTCATTATGGTGCTGTTTACCTGGGCGGCAGCTCAATTGGCATAAATCACGTGCCCGTTTTATGGCTAAAGTGTCGCCCAATTTCCAATGCAATTTGCCGGGCCAAAAAAAAAGTTTTTTTGTTGGTTAGTTTCGGCTTTTCAATGGCCTGAAAGGGACCTGGGAGGGGTCTTAGTCTGCCGCACCCTTACGCAATTTTTCTTCATTAATGTGTAGTTACGCAATTTCCGCAAAAACTTTTCTAACGTTGCGTTAATTTTGGCCAATTCAGTAGCATGTTGGTCTGCAACTGTATTTGCCCCGCAGCCGGCTGCTGCTCATCAACCCCAGAGTCTGGCTTCATCTCATCCTCCATCTCAGGCTCATTGTTGTTATGTCGTTTTGTGGTTCAGGCTCGGCCTATTTCGAGTCTTTTGCCAAATTAGTTCCGCCCCTCGATTTATATTGTCATTTCGTGCGTTTCGATTGTGTAAAGCAATTTCAGGCCCGGATCCTGGTGTGCTGCCTGTAGTCAGTTTTTGCCTATTTGATTCTCGTAGTTGCCCCCACCTCATGCTACGCTTTACTGTCATTTCATCAATTCTGGAGCAGAAGTTACGGCATTGCGGCGTGTTTTAGTCTCTGAATAGATGTGTTTACCCATATGGAATGCGAGTACTCGACCTCACACTCACAATCTGTCTATGTGTGTGTGTGTGTGTGTGTGTGTGTCTGTGCAGCTAGGCACATAAATTAGGCTAGTCATTTGATGTTAATAGTTGCAGCAGCTGCTTTTGGCCCTGTTCTGGCCATGTTGTTGATTTTACATGAACTTGTTGTGTTCGTTACAAAATTGCTTTGTACCAAGCCAAAAATTTGTAGGTCATTTACCTCAATGTAAAATGGAAACATTACATGAATTTGTTCGAGATTGTAAATGGTTTTTTATTGCTCTATAAAATCTGTAAAATTTAAAAAATTATATTTAATATCAATTATTATTAAATACAAATTTACATCTTTCACTTATTGGCTGGGCTTCTGTTCTGTATTCTTTTTTTTTGCTTTTCTCAGTCTAAATTGGAAACTTTGTGAAAAGATTTTCATGATTCATAAGAAATCATATATTTGTTACTATTTTTTTTCATTTTTGTCGACATTCAATATTTCTTTTACTGATTTTTATAATTTTCTGAATACTTTTAAATCTATATGCAAAATGTTGTTCATTTTATCAAGCTTAAGCCAAATCTGCAAAAATTTAACCCAATTTAAAACTTTTATTTGTGCATATTAAAATTATAAATCAATTTTAAGCCCCTTTGGCACTGTATTTAAATCAAATTAGTTCAAAGCCCATACGAAACGTAATTAGGCCCATTCTAATTTCGATTATTTTCAATTTTGTGATCAACATGAGCTGCCTGTACACAACTGACAAGTGCTTTTTTGATATTTATGGGCAAATTTTTGAATGAAAGAAATAATCTGCTCAACGTGATGCAGGCAGGCCCAACAATAAAGCCCCAGCAACAATTGGTCTAATCCAAATAATGGAATTTGGATGCTATGTGCCGGCCTGTCTATCAGGCTGGATTTTTGGAAGCTGGTGCGGGGCATGCATATGCAATGGATAGGCCAGTCAACTGGCAGGGCTGGCGGCTGGGCTTGGGCGGGGTTTTGGGCGTCTGCCATCAGTGGCCGCTGTCAGGCTCAATTTTGGGTAAAGCCACTTGGCCATTGTTCGAGTTTTGACATAAGCAAAAATCTGCTTTGTATGGCCTCAATCTGAAGGCTCCCTTTCTGTGTGTGTGTGTGTGCCCGGGACAGGTCTCTTTTCTAATGTGAAGTCGGTGCTGTTGGATTATGTCTTTGTTGTGGAACTGCACTTGGCTACGTTTTGACAACGTCAATTGCAGCCCCCATTCAGCCCTCGGCACTGAGCATGGCTGGTGGTGGTTGGCCAGAGCCTGGCGCTCGTCTGTGCGTAAGGTTATCAAAAGCTCTAATTAAAATTGATTACTATAATTAGTATTGATTGCAGCGCGGCACGCACAATGACCACGCAGCGCAGTGTCTCGCAACCATCGTCATAATTTTGCCAGCGTCAAATGTTAACAGTTTTGACCCCATTGGTCGGTCAGTAACAGTTTAATAAATAGTTGATGCGTATTTGTGAGCAACACCTTTTGGAGCCAATTGTCACAGACACTAATTAACTGCACGCAACTGGCCCACAGGCCAAGCATATCGATTGTCCAGTTCGTTTGGGCCAAGTGCCCCACCGCCATCAAC
Organism: Drosophila ezoana; assembly: GCA_035045725.1. Classification (NCBI taxonomy): domain Eukaryota; kingdom Metazoa; phylum Arthropoda; class Insecta; order Diptera; family Drosophilidae; genus Drosophila; species Drosophila ezoana. The sequence goes on from JAWNOU010000092.1 coordinate 9,563,371, forward strand.
TGTGCCATGACTTATTTATGCCCGTTGATTGGGTTTGACATCTGCTGGAATTGACACATTTCGCAAAAGCCACTCATGACAGCTAAGCGCAGAAAAAACAGGTAAGTACCCGACCCTGCTCAGGCTTTCACTTTATTTTATAAATATTTTATAATTTGTTTTCAGTTTAGATACACTTGGTAGAGATCCAATTACTTGCTCTAAGTAGCGTTTAGCAACGTATGTGTAAGATTTTAAAAAAAATAACAAAAATAAAATGCAAATTGTAAATATAAAAATTATTAAAAGTTAAAAGGACCAACTTCTGAATAAAAAGCAGTTATCTCTATATATAAAACTGTTTGTCCTTATGTGATGAAGGTGCATGTTAAGACGGGGCTTCGGGAAATTCCACCTGCATTTGTAGGAAGCATCCCGAAAATGATTGTATGAAACTTCTTTGTTTACCATCCGATCAGCCTCAAACTCAATTTCAAAGATCTTCGTTCAAATTCATTTGAGGGGTGTTTCAAACTTTTCGAAAAATGCCTTCGTCCTTGGTGATGGGTCAAAGATTTGGTGGGTTACGTTTCGCGCCCAAATTAATTTCCAAGGATCTATATGGAAAATCAAGGTTTTAAGTTTTGTCCCATCGACCTCAAACTTACATTCAAAGCGCTACAAAAGATCGTGCATGAAAATGCAGGAACATATCTAATTTTATTTAGCACAAAACTTGCCACGGGCAAGGCCGGGTAATACCCGCTAGTATTATACTTTGCTTTACTACTTGATCTCAAACCCTTCTACAAATTTGTGCTCGCAACAAGCAAGTACCACAATAGATTTCTATTGTCTTTTATCCCAAATATAACAAGCGGAAGACGACACTAAATCTGCCATAAAATAAACTTTAAAAACCGCTTGAGTTGTGTTGCATTTCATTCTGGCACAGATCAACGCGATTTTTACAAGCGCAGCGGGAGCACTGAGCAGGTCCTGCCTGACGCTTTCCGCAGCCCCTTATAAAAGTTTACTGGCGAATCCTGTTTATATGGCTGCTGTGCTCCTTGGGCAGGAGGGCGGTGTCACGAAGTGCATTGGAATGTGTGGCAGCTGCAATTGTGCGGCAATAAATTATTGTGCAACACGCAGACGGCGCGGCCGCACCGACACCCGGGTCTGACTGCGAATCCGACTGCGACTCGTGAGTGAGTGGCAGACAGAGTTCCTGCAGTTCGGGGGGTTAGAGCAGATTGTCTAGTGGAGTTTGGGCCATGGTAATGAATGCTACGAAAATTTTTTAACAATTTTTTAACTTAAAAATTACGACAGCGCTGACAATTTGCCATAAAAAACAGTGAGAGAGAAGGGGGAGCAGCAGCAGGCGTATTGCCCATTGCTGACTTTGCTGACTCTGAAAATGTTGAACGTCTGAAGAAGAGGTGGGAGGGGTAGTTGGGTGGAAGGTTGGAGTTCAGTGCTGACTGTTGGCTTTTGCTTTTGTTACACCCATTTGATGTACCTACAATTTGCATGTGTGTGTGCTCGTGCGTCTGCTGGCATTGCAATATTTTACTTTGCCAAATGTGTGTGTGCTGATGGGTGTGTGGGTTGGTTTTTGAGGGGGCGGTGCTCATTTGTCAAATGTCACGACTTGATGATGCAATTGTTGTTTGTGTCGCCTGCTGCATTGTCGTCATTTAGTAGCGCTCGCTGGATTTATGGCCTCGTTGCAACAGTTATTTATACGCATTTATTTAAATGTACGAGAGCGCATCCCATTTATGGCTTATTTACGCAGCCTTAAAACAAAAACTCTGTCAACTGTCTGTCCAAATTGACGCAGACAGTTGAGTTTCTACCTGACGCTAAGTAAACATATCGTATTTCCAACAAGGGTTAGTTACCAAAGAATAACACTTAAAGATGTGCACAGCCACACAGCCACACCACCATTCCACCCACCCATCGCAGCAGTCACGTGGGACGGGGAGGGGAAGGGGGTGTTGGGTTTGCACGACAAACATCAAACAACCCCGTGTGCAATGTCAACCTGTGCTGGGGTTGTGGGTCGGGCAAAGACCCCTCACTGTCAATACAATTTATGCGTTTTTAAAGACTTCTGCTTCAAGTCGCAGCGCTGTTTATGTTTTTCTTCTTCTATGTGGATTTATCTATGCTCTAACTGAGGGTATTTTAATGATGTCTTGAAGTGTGTCACCGCATGTGCATACTCTCATTGTGCTAGAGAATCGATAAAAAGAAGATGTGTATATACTATCTATATCTATCTCGAGATCCATGTAGGTAAGGGCATCAGATCTTCGGGTTAGCCACGGCAAAATTTCCTATTTTTGCTCTTTGCTTTGCATTTTCTGGTTTCACGCTCGCCTGCATTTCGGCTGTGGCCCTAAGAAAATATTATTCTTTAATTTCTGCGCTACTGCATTTTGTTGCCATTCAGTTAGCTCGTTTTGGCTGGTTTCGCTTCCTTTTTTTTTTCGGCTGCCAAAAGGCATAAATATACAATGCAGTTCTGTTTTTTTCTGCTTGCTGCTACCTATGAGTTACCGTTAGTTTTGCCTTTAGCTCGGCAACTGCTTTCCAAACTTTCGATTGCTTCTTTTATGCATTTCACCAAAAAAAAAAGGGACGAAAAAAACTCGAATTCGTTGCATAAGTTTGGGCGCCATTGCCATAACTTTCCAATTGGCGCATAAAGTTTTGCTTTACTATCATGTAAGAATCTTTTTCTGAGTGCTTATTTTTTCGTGGTTTTTTGTGGCGTCTCAAGCTGTTTAATTGTGAGGCAAATTTCTTGGTTCATTGAATTTCGTTGGCTGCAAAAACTTTGCTTGGTAGCTTGATGTACAATGTTTCCACTTGCAGATAAATTTTGCCATAAATTCGCAAAGTTTCTCAAAGAAAATTTATGAGCGTTCAGCGGCCACAAATAAAGCATAAAATTTTCATAGTTCGTGTTCTAAGTTCTGTCTTATAGCACAAATGAAAATTATATTTTTAATTTTCCAACAGTTTGGAGACATGTGCGAAAGTGAATTGTGAAATGCCTTTGCAATCGCTGAGCTAAGCACATAAAGTCTGCCGCGAAATCCTTGTAGTCGTTACGTGTAAATATTTTTGCTAGAGTCGCAGCGGCATTAATCATATGAAGCGCGATTTTTTGTTCCGTCACACAGTGCGTATGATTATTACCACTATTATTAATATTATCATGTGCCCGACTGCCAATGCTCGCGGCTTGTTTTTCGCCTTCACGTGGCTCGTGGCTCGTTGCCATCGTCATTGCAATTATTTAGAAAATCAAAGCACGTGCGCGCTGTGCTTTTATGCGCTTACGTGTGTGCCTCTCCACGTGTGTGCCTGTGTGTGTGTGTGTGTGTGTGTGCACTAAAATGCTTTGAGCCGCCTCGCTTATTACGCCACACACACACACGCACACACTCATAAAAAGAAGGAACTGTTGGAGACGGGCACAAATACACAAACAATGCGCAGTTGTTGACAGCTTTAAGTTGTGGGCTTTGCTTTTGTAAAGTCACATAGCTGGTGTGGACTTTAAGGGGGCGGGGTCATTTTCTTTCCAGCTTGGCAGAGCATAAAAATATAGTTGTATTAGGTTTTGAGGTAAGCATTTTATGACGCCTGATAAGGTGTTAAATGTTAAGTGGAAAATGTGCATAAACTAACTTAGCTTATTTTCAGGGATTTCGTATAATCTTAAAAGGAAATATAATTTTTCAATGTAACTGATTTTCGGTTATTTGAATTATATACTCCTGCTCATTATAACTTCCTCTTGCAACCTATGTATTTTAAATCAGTCTTGAAATAGCTAATAAAAAATGATTTGGCAACAGTTGGTTACAGAATTGTTTCCAAATATGTTTTTCTAACCTAAGCATTTAAAGATTACTCCGTTAACTTATTTTTGCTAAGTTTTTTCATGTAAGTTTTAAGTTCCTTTTTTAAGCCGCATTTAATACCCCTTACTTTGCTGCTTTGCTCATTAAGTCACTTGTTTTTTAACGACTAGACATTAGAAATTTCCAGCTAACAACTTTTAATTTCCCAATGCGCTCATCCCGGCAGTTCGGGCTCCTCCATTAGCATATGGACTGAAAATTGCAGACATAAACAAAAGTTTTTTGTTGTTAATCCACACGTTCGCTAATGAAATATCCATTTGCCCCACGCCTTTGACAGCCTCTTCCTGGGCTTCTGTCAGATTGCTTATAGAGAGAGAGAGAGAGAGAGGGAGTGGAGGGGGGTTGCTGATGAGGGGTAAAGAGAGAAGCTTATGTCTTGTCGGGCTGTCGGAATGACTGGCTGCAACTTTTGCGGCAGCGGTTTTAATTTAAATTGACAACATCAAGCAGTTAAGTACTTGCAGCGACATTTTAATAGCTTGTAAGCCCCGGGAGTACCAGAAAAAAAGAGGGGGCCGGTGGCGCTACCGATGGGAGGGGGGCGTAGGTTGGTGATCCTGAAAAAAGACGCAACGGCACAAGCTAAAGGAAATAAATACAACGGACTCTTATTTACATATTCCCAAACGTAAATACGCGCCATTTTTATTTGCCCGACTGCTTTTTTATATTTGGGCACTCAACGAATCCTGTGAATCCAGTATGGCTCCCCCCCCCCCCCACACACCTTTTTTTTTATTTTCTGGCTTGCCCCTTGCTTTTCATTTTATTTTAAAGAAAATTTGCATAAAGTGAAAACAAGCATTTTAATTTCACTCGACGTAGTCAAAAAATAAAATGTACGATTCGCATATACGAGTAGGTAGTAAACGTTAGCATTTACCGTCCGCCCCCCCTCCAACCAAACCCTGGACCCTGTGTGACCGGCAACTCCCCCGAGCGGTAAAAACTTTTGCGAGACGAAATCCATTGCAAAACATGTCCAGTTACAATTGTTAAGCCGAAGTTTAAATGTCCTAATTTATACATATATATCTTTAACCTTCCGATAGCTGCATTATATACTGAATAAATCTAATATGTGCGGGCAGAGATATGTGGTAGATTCCCACAAGAAGAAGCATCTATAACAAATAAATAAATATATATGCATGCATATGTATAAATATAATATAATATTAGCTCAATGCAGACCAACTTTGCTAGCCAAGTTGAAGAAACTCAAAGGAATAAAAATTGTTTTAATATTGCCTTACTTCGCGATTCTCATAAATTCATATACGGCTTACAGGCTTTTATACTTTTCTATAAGTGACTATATTAGCATGTTGTGTAGGCAATCTAATGAGCGCATTCTCTGACTATCTCTTCATCTCTCTCTTCATTAACAGTTTTGCTGAGAGTCTGTGAATCATTTTGTTTTTTCATGCATTACACATGCGATGACAAAGTGAAAATACCCTTCGCAAGTGTATGAAAACTAGGCGGGGGTGTGTCAGCAGTCGTAATTGTTGGGGACCTGGAAAAAAGCGCAATGCCCACAGACAAAACAAACCAATTTAAATTAGACTACCCGCTGGGCCATTGGGGTTCAGCGTTCGGGGGCTAATATTTGGGGAAAAGTGTTGAAACTTTTCTGAGCTCCAACTTTTGACATTCGCAATGCACTAAATGTAAATGCCTGAGCTGTTGCCAGAGCTGGGGCTGGGCCGAAAGCCATGATAAATGTGCATTTTATTTTCCCGGGTGTGGAAGGGGGCTTCACTTCGCAGGAGCCACGTACTCTATGAGGTGCCATTATGAAAACAATTTCGACAGATAACCGCAACCAGAACTTGAATTCGACCAACATTTGCTCATTTAACTTGCGAGCTTTAGGTTCAGGAGCATTATTTGAGATGGGACACATGCCACGCTGGCAGTTTAATATAATTTAAACCTAAACACATACCACAAGTCACACACTGAGTGTGTGTGCGAGTTTGCGTATATGTGTGTGTGTGTGCCTGTCAGGGGTTATTTGTGTGCGGCTGTCAAGTAGCCAGCCGTCTGCCTTTTGACGCTGTGCCCCATAAATTACCAAGCACTTGGCAGTGCCAGCATCTTCCCAATTTGGTTAGTCATTTGCCTGGGCCCCAGGCACAAACAAAACTATTAAGTGGGCATAAAACTCTCTGGATATGTGAATTAAGGGAGTGCGACGTCGAGATGCCAGAGAACCCAAACTGAAGTACCATACACAAATGGCAGACACTGTTTCGGTGAGTTCTACGAGTATAGCTATTCGAGTACTTCATGTTCATTTAGCAACCCCCCAAAGAAGAACAAAAAATATGCAAAAAATCCAAATAGAACAAACGCAAAGAGTCTAAAAGGCTTTTAACAAATATCTATACAAATATGAACTGAATATTTAAATAGGAATTTATAGTACTAAATTTATGTATTTATAGAACTATAACAATATATCATATAAAAACTAATGGATTGGTCAAAGCTTTTTATACTCTCTGCGTTTAATAGTAGCAACAACATTTGATAACCAAGGAGAGAGTTTCGATAAGTATCTCTTGTACTTTTTCTTAATGCTATATAAAAACCATATAGTTTTAAAGTCTTTAAAGCTGCCTTGATATGCATGTTATTAAAGTAGTTAAGAACCTACATACCATCTATAGCTTCTATGGTTGTTGGGATAAATGAGGACAGATAGGAGAATTTACCTCAATGTAGATATGTCCAGCTTGAAGCAGCTCTTATGCAGATGTATATACCTTATAAGGTTGAAAATATCTCGTATATTTGTCAAATCTACTTAATTTAATTCGAATAGATTTCTTAATTGTTTGCAGGGTATACAACTCTTTATAAAGTCTATAAATAACAAATTAATATAATTGGTCACACAACCAGCTGTATTAAGTGTTGCAATGATAATTACAGGGTATCTACAAGTCTATGCCCATTCATTAACTCTCCAGTGACTACGTGCCGCCTGTTAATGGCATTTTTGCAGTTTATTTGCAACTAATTTTGCATTGATTTCAATACATTTACATTTAATTGCTCGATTCGTGTTTTATTTAATTATTTTGTTTTCAATTTTCCATTTTTCCCTTTTTTTCCCTCTTTTTTTTGTCACAATTTATTGGCTTAATTGACGAAACAAATCGAATGCAAACGAAATACGTGGCCAATTGATTCAGTTTCGGTTTCTGGTCCTGCATATGCAATGAAGTCCGGGCGTTGTTTTAATTGGATGCTGGCAAATCGAACTGTCACATAAATAAAATATAAAAATAATGTATAAAGCATTTATTTGTTTTAAAGAAGAAACAGAGGGAAAAGCAAAGGCCAAGCAAGAAAAAAAAAGTAAACTTTGTGGCAGCTTTCAAAACTTTTGCCAAAGACATTTTCAAGTGCAAAGTTTTTGCCAGGCAAGTGCAAATCTCCTGGGGCCGAGCCACCGGTTGAATTGTTTCCACTCCAAGTGTAAGCTATGGGCAGATATCACCCCACAACCCTCTCCACAGCTCCTGCTTGTATTTAGCGTGTGTTATCAGCGAGAGGGGGATGTAGTTCAAGGGTATGTGTGAGCTGCAAGGGTCGCACGTTGTACGCTGATTTCGAGGTCTAAAAAGTCAATCACAATTCCCAGTGCAATCAGAAGACGTCGTATTAATATTTAAAGAGGTCATCGGAATTGGTTTCTACTCTCAACCTATGCTCCCAGCTCCGTCTACCCACCCACAGCCTGTGCTGCAGCTCGCCAGATAAGATGGGCAGAGAAATGTAGCAATTTGTGGCCTGCAATATTTTCCACTTATTTGACGATTTGTTGCAGTTAAGTGGCTCACGGGCTAGCAACCCCTAAGATACAATTGTATCTTCCAGCCATGGTCTTTCTTTATGTCTGGCAATTTGGGCTTTTATGATTCGCAGCATTGTCTCAGTCGCTTTTATGAGCGCACATCGTTGCATTTTTAATGCCAGATTGAATTCACATTTGCATTCGCTTCGCTGCTATTTATGCTTTTCCGCTTTTCCAGCACAATGACAGCTCTGCTGTCTGCTAGCTGTCTGGACGAAAAGTTGATTTTTCTTCTCCCCACCCGCATCCGATTGAAAGTGAAAACTTTCGCTTTTTTGCGCATTCTTCAAGTTGCGGCTATTCAATTACATTCAGTTGCAATCAATCACACTCAAAGTTCAAGAGTTTTTCTCTGCAACTGCGGAAAACCTTTTGTTTGTTTTCCCTGTAGCTGTCATTGACTTGCAGCTGTGTGCGTGTGCGTGAGTCTGTGTGTGAGTGAGTGTGTTTTAAGTATTTGCATTGGAGTTATAAGTACTTTTGAGTAGTTCTCTCAAATACTATTTATCATGTCTTTGAGTGAAAGCAATACATTTGTGATAAATCTTTGTTTATTCTTAATTTAATTTCTATATGTAAACATTTATAAAAAGTATTCTTAATAATAATATCAGCAATCGCTTGGCATAAAATAAGAAGAACTCTTGCTTGTTTTAAACTATATTCCCATTGATATCTTCTCTTCTTTCGTATTTATGATCACATAGAATAACATACATACAATCAAACTGTCTATATCAATAATATTTTATATGTTTTTCTCTGTGAAATACTTGATTTAATTCCCATTCCCACAAATTTTTAAATATTTCATTTAAATGTGGGCACCGAAATCAACTGAAATCTTGACATTGCCTTCGGCTTAGCTCGATACTTCACTTAAATGCTCTTGAACAAAAAAAAAAGCTTCTCAAAATCTCATCCAAACTTGTTGCTGTTTTATACAAAAAATTGTATACTTCGCAATTCGTGTAGTTTTAATTTTGTTTATCAAGAAACTTACAAGTTTTGCATAATTTGCACAGCCCGGCTCTACTTAATTTGAATGCCAACTTTTAATTCACAAAAACCCCCAAAAAAGAATCAAATAAAATTATGACAACAACAACAAAATAATAATAAAAATAAATAGTGAAGCAAAGCAAACGAATTAACACTTTTTTGGGCAAAAGCCCGTCGTGGGATACCGGTTGCCCGTGGCGCCCAGTGCACAGGCATCTCCCCCCCCCCCCACACCCCGGGCAACTTCTGATGGCCCGCAGAGCAAGTTTGAGGCCGTGGGGTGAATTGCGAATCCGGAACTTCCGTGCAGTGCTCAAGTTCTGTGCCGCCGGCTGTGCGCACAAAGTCTGTGAGTGCAGCCCCTGGATGAGGGGCTGCAGCGGGCACTTGGTTGCAAAAATAAATTTGTATTGTTTTTGTTTATGTGTATATGTGTGTGTGTGTGTGTGTGTGTGTGTTGCTGTTGTTGTTATAGTGGCTGCTGTTGCTGCTGCTGCTTGTGCTGCTTTGTTGTTCTGGCGCGCCAAAGAGCAAACACAGTGAGCGCAAAAACCGCAGCCACTAAATGCATTAAAAGCCAGGCTCCATGAAATGGAGGCGTTGCAAATTGCGGCTATGTGTGTGAGAGTGTGTGTGTGTGTGTGTGGGTGTGCTTTGCCCTCTTGTGTTTGGCTGCGGTAATATTGTAACGGCTTTTGTGTCTCGCAGCCAAGTTTCGAGTTTGGCATTGTTTTCCTGCACGGATATCCTTAATGAGTAAAAACTGGGCTAAGGCATGGGCGTTTGGTTGAGGCCACAGAAGCCAGCAGCAGCCATCATAATTACCCCAGCCCGACTAACACGCCCCCACCCCCGCTACCCTTACAGCCGCCCCCCTGTTCAGCTGACAAAAACACACTCGACACTCGACGACGCGCCGCCTCCATACTTCAGTTTTCTGTGCATAAAGTCCTTTTGGGCTGGCCTGCTGCTTCTGCTTCTGCTTATCTGACCACATGCCACCACATAAATCTTGGTGGTGTTTAGCTACCCTAACCCGCGGCCATACAGTCTCCCCCACCCCGCTTTGTCGCGGCCACCTACTGTTACGCTTGTGTAATTATCATTGTGATCACTTTTCAGCAGTGGGAAAAACTTTTGTATTAAAAGTAAACTTATGACAGGGCGAGAAGCACACGCCAAGACCAAGGCTCTGACCAAGTTGTTGAGTCCTGCAGACAGGACACGGTATTCATCGGACTCTGTAACAGCAGCAGCGGGCACACACACACACACATACACACACTCACATGTTGCCACTGGCCATTGTCAAGTGTAATTTATCATTCAGTCAACGTCCTTCGATTGCAGTTTATCATCCAAGCCACCCCCTGCAAACCGAATAGCCCCCCTCCCCCTGCTCCACCCACATTCTTGTGTGGAACTTACTTTACTGGGTCGTCTACTATAATTTTTCTCTATCTTTTCGCTTTTGCACCCCAAGCCCCAGTTAAAGAAAAGCAAAAGCTGTGCAACAAAAAAAAAAAAAAAGGAAGGAGTGAATGGAAAATCAGTTCCCGACCTCAGGTTGTTATTTTTCTTGGCAGGACTTTAAAGCCATTGAACAGGGTGTAGATGAGGGGCTGCCAGCTTGGTAAAATAGCAATTAATGTGGATTTGAAGTTTCTACCTGCAATAATCGGAAATAATTGAAGAAAATAGACGAGAGGGAGCAAAAACGAAAAATGAAAGAAAAGAAAATCCTGAGAAATGTGCATAGTTCATGGAGCTCTTTGAAGGATGTTTGTACGTGCAATTTGTAACGTTTTAATTGTTGTTTATGTAGCTGCAGGCTGATGCCGAGACCATGAGAAGGGGGCGAGCTTGGGTGAAGGCGAGAATTCTGATTAGCTGCTTGGCTGTGGTTGAAGGGGATTTAAATCGCAACCACAAGCCACTGGGGCTAATTTTGATGGTGGTGCTTGTGCATGACATAATGGAAATGACATTAGTTTCCAATTAACTGGGCCAACCATGTGGGGTTCGTGCAATGAAAGAGCTATTCATGAGAGTATAAAGTGCGAACAAAAAAGAAAAACGTACTACTTTTAGGATGTAATTAACTAGAATATAACTTAATTATTATAATTCCTATTTCTATTGTTATTATCATATCTGGTATTGCTCTCAATATTCAAATTATTGTAATATTTTTGTATTTTTACATTTTATATAATCTACCAAACCAACAAGATACCACACTATGCTTTCAATCTGAATCCACATTGCGTGAACCTAGATTAAACCTAGATGAGCGATGTAACATTACACCCAGAAATAGCAAATATAGGCAAATATGCCTAACATGCCGCTTAAGAAAAAAAAAAGTAGTTAAATAGTTAAAATATAGAATATAGCATTAGAAAATTTAGAGCTAAGGAGTTCTGTCTGAACTCTCAATACTAGAATGGAAAACTAGTAGAAAACTTGTTCTAACGGCTTCAGTTATTTCGATATTTTCGAAACCAACATGCATTGGCATTTAACGGTTTTTCACGCACATATTTCAAAAATTCCACTCGTTACTTTGCACAAAACTCTCAACATTCTCCCAGTGAGCGAAATTCGCTCAGCTGAATTTGTAAGCGATGCGAGCACCGGAATTTGAAGAACTCCGAAAAATTGTGAAAACTCTTTTAGGCAATGCGCAGACTCAACAATTTCTTGAACGCCGGCAGAATTCAGCAACAAATGTTGTTTATGCTGCGAAGCTGTTGATAATAAACAAAACGAAACGCGGCGGTAAACAATAAACTAGGACTTTATACTAATGATAAAAAATATTTATAAAAATTAAGCTAATTAACAGAAATTTTAAGAAAAAAGTGTAAAACAGAATAAGAACGAATTGAAAAAATATATTAAATTTTTGAAACTTTTCTAGAATATTTTAAGTTAATTTAATTTAAGTACTCGAACTAACTATGGAATTCTTTGGAGGAGCTTGGCTTCCGAACAGCTGATTTGTGTGCTGCACGCAGGAATTTCGCTCGTACTCCGAATTTAGAAGGCGCACGAAGCGAACACAACGAAGTTACCAGCCCGATGAAAAACTCACCACTGTCGGAAGAGACGGGGTGGGGGCTTGTTGCTGCTGGGGGTAGGCAGGCATAACTGTAAACTGTTGGCCCGTTGGCGTTCAGTTGAGTTTTGGTTACTGCCGCCAACGGTTAACGGTTTGGAGCAAGCCACGCGTTCAGTCACTGCCACATTGCCACTTGCCACACAACAACGACAAACAAAAGAGAGTTAAACATAAACAAACATTTTGGCCAAGTTTTGGCTGCCGGTTACGGAAAACGTGTTGCACGTCGAGTGTGCCGTGTGTCTTAATTGTTTAATTTGCGAGGCATCGCCAACATGCGAAACTCAAGTGGCCACCAGGTGGCAGCCGCAGCCACGACGCTGATGCGCCGCAAGATTTTGGTGGCAAGCGGAAACGCAAAAGCAAACGGAAGCGGAAGCATTTAGGCAAAGTGCCTGCTTTCTTGCCAGCGGCAAGCGCAATGTGTGTGTGTGTGTGTCTGTGTGAAATGCTGGGCAAACTGAGCGCCTAGTAAAAGCCGGCGACCTAGCCAAAAGTTGCAGCTGAAACTCGCAATAAAAAATTGAATACGAATACTGATAAAGAAATAAAAAAAAAACAACCTCACAGCGGCTGCACATCCTTGGCGATCCTTTTGTGCATGTGGTGTGCGTGTGTAGGTGTGTCTGTGTGTGTGGCAAGCAAATAAATGCTTTTGCAACGCTTTTTTAGCCATTTTATCTCAAGTCGAAATACTGTAAAAAATTGTAAAATGGATTTACGTTTCGTATTCATCGTTTTCCTGCTGAAGTGGACGTATGCACAAGGTAAGACCATGTTTGGACTCCTTCCACAGCTGTGTGTGTGTTTTATGTGTGTGCTTTAGTGTGTGTGTGTGTGTGTGTTTGCTTGGCCATTCTGTTTGTGCAGCAGCAGCAGCTGCTGAAGTGCAGTTTCTCGCATTTGTTCAAGTGCTGCTGCTGCAATTGCAAATATGCCATAGAAAATGCCTGGTAGCTCGACGTTATATGAGTATTTATTATATGTACTCTAATGTGTGGTTCTATGAGTGTGTGCCACAGTGTGTGCGTGTGTGTGTGTGTGTGTGTGGCACAGTAATGAGGTGCATTTAGCTGAGGTAACAGAGCGACTGGCCCCAAAGTGTGTGTGTGTGTTTTTCCACTTGTCGCATTTGTGGTAAAAGTTTTGCTGCACAATCCAAAAAAGAAACTTTTCAAATGCACACGATTTTTTTTATTTGTATTATTGATGTTGGTTTTGTTGCTGAAAGGCGTAAGGTGTTGCCAAGTGCCAACAGTCGAATGTTTTCTCAAGCATTGCCAACAGTATATATAGATTTCTAAAGCAAGATTGTAAACTATTGTTCGAGATTTTCAAGGAAAACAGCGAAGTTTTATTTATTGTTCTTAATGCGACCTAATGCGAGCGCAAAGAAAATTCAGCTTATAGTTTGAAATAATGCCCTGTACGTAGATTTGATGCAAGAACTCAGTTTAACAAATACTTGAACCCAGGTTTTGGTCGTCTGTTTTCAAAGTTTTCAAAGTGTTATTCATTGAATTCAATTTAAATGCATAGCTGCACGTTTAACTCAAAATATTGCAAATCGTAAATATTTTCATAAAGAAATCGCGGGCATCTACCAAACATGGTTAGATAAAGCCCATTTATGCTTTGTGGCTGAGTTATCCTTAAAAGTTCAAGTATTTCATTTTAAGACTTATTATTTTGAATATATATATGGCTCAAATCGGGGTTCATTTTAGCTAAAGCAAAATAATTCTTAAAATTTCGGCTGCATCCGGTTTGGTTTTCTTGACTTTAGTTCAACTTAGTTAAACTTTGAAATTTTTTTAATATTCTGTACTGCATTTAGATAAAAATATACAGTTTTTTTAACTTATATTGTAACTTTTCTAGGCCACTTTTTTATAGCACATATAGCACAGGGCTAGTCTTAAAAAGATATGAAAATCCTTTTTAGTTACAATTGGGTATTTTCATATAATTTCTAGTTTCCAATTTTCTATATGAATTCCATATTATAACTTCTAGATCTTATGTTAAGATGCAGCTAATAAGCACTTATATTAATTTGCGCTGAGTAACTGGAAAAGTATTTAAGTTTTGGCCAAGTTATGAGCTAATGTATTGATTAACTGTCTTTTTGCTTAGAGTAAATGTATCTTAGTTAAGTTTCGTTTAACATTCATTTACTCGTGCTCAAATAAACTTATTTGCTTGGTTTTCATACGAAAAACTTTTGCCCACCACAAAACAATTTCCGCTCTCAGTTTTCTTGTGCTGCCTTTGCCTCCCTCTATACCCCGCCAGCCCACTCGCTGACTAACAACTCAAACAAATTAGGCAAAAGGAAAAAATATATATATATATGTATAAATGAAATGCGGCCAAGAAAGCAGCAATCAGCCAGAGCGAAAGTCAGAGTCAGGGCCAGAGTTAGAGCCCGAGGGCAAACCAAATTATGAATGAGTTTCTTGTTGGTCTCGTATCTCTTTTTCTGTTGGCTCTTGCATAAAATATGCGCATTTAATAAGCCCCAAAATGAATACATATAGATCTCTTGTACTCTGCCCGAAAGCAATGAGAGGCGCAAGTAAATATGACCCTCCGAAATGGAGCGAACCGAACTGCACAAAACGGAAACGAAGCGACATAAAACACAAACGCTTTACCGCACATTTAATGCAATCAGATAAATACAAGAAGAATCCATACCCTGTACTCTATAAAGTATATTTTCTTAAGAGAGCTTTCAGTAAGGTCCACAGATCAACAACTAACTGCAAGGCATGTCTATTCTTTTTAAATAATTTATTAAGTTACCTACTGGAAACAAAAACGTATTGAAATACGTTCAGTTTGCTTACAGCGTATCTGCTAGTCGAGCACAGTTTTTTCGTAGTATTTCAGCGTCGGCCTTTTATTATTTTGTAGTTTCGGGCATGTAAACGAATTCAATTGAATAATATCCTGTCATTTTGTTGGGCAGCTCGACTCGTTTGGCATGTCAAAATTTTTATCAGCGCACCGAAAAATTCGCCACGGAGCAGTAAATAAATAAATCCCAGTTAAAAGCACAGACAGGCACACACACACACACACACACACATGCACAGGCCTGCGCTCAGAAGTATGCAATAAATTGTTGTTTCGGCCAGCATTGGCAAATTTATTGGCATTTTAGTGGCAGCAACTCGCACGCCTGCAACATCAAATAAAACAAATTAAATACTCGTTGTTTCTTTTTTTTTTTTTTATTTTGTGCCAACTTTTGTGCGCTGCCAAGTTGTAAGCTACATTCTTTTTATTTTTATTATTATATTTGTTTTTTTATTTATTTATTTTTCTGTTTGTTGTGCAAAAGTTTTTGGCTTGTTCGCATTTTCTTGCGCTTAATTTATAAATTATTCATTTGGCGGAAGCAGCCATTGGGCCAATTATCATTTTCATTGCATGCTGAACTCGGTTCTAGTTCCAGTTCTAGTTCCAGTTGCCTGTTGTTCTTCAGGGGGCGCCACGTAAAAGTAGGCTACGGCAAAGGCAAAGGCAAAGCACACATACGCCCTGTTGGCCAAATTAATTTCTGTGCGTGTGTGTCTGTATGTGTGTGTGTGTGTGTGTGTGTGTGCTACTCCCTTCGTGCATTTATATATTTGTTGTTGTTTCGTCTTGTGCCTTGCGGCCAAAGCGTCGGGCATAAATTTATTTGGCAAAAACTTTCGCAGACCGGAATATTAATGAGTATTTAACCAAAATTGTTGCCTTTGATAAGTGGCATGAAATGTTGCCAGCCCCCTTCGTCCAACCCGTCGGTATCAATGTGCCGCAGACAGCTATTTCTCTAACCCCCAATAAATGGCTTGTGTGTGTCTGTGCGAGTCTGTGCTATGTTGCGTTAAATTACTTTAAAAAAAAGGGTTAAAATTATTTTATATGGGCCTTAAAGACCGGGTCCTAATAGGGTTTTAGGCCCACAAATAAAGGCAAGTTATTTGCCTCTTGTTCTTTTCTGGCATTTCTTTGTTATCTTTTATTTTGGGTTGTTTTTTGGGTAATAAGCTCTAAAAGTATTTGGTACCAGTTATCCTTTTGTCTTCCAGCTAATTGAGACGAAATGTGAAATTGTTGCGAAATTATATATAAAAGGTATTCGAGCGTTAAATGAATTTGCTAAAATTGTGCGGAAGTCCATTGAATGCAACATAAGCAGCTTATTAGCTTTATAAATAGATAAGTAAATTCAATGAATATGAACATAAATATTTAAGAAATTCATCAGCTTTTTGGCGACTATCTTCTAAGTTGTTATGGTATAGAAAATCAATCAAAATTGAACACAATTGAATCAAAATTCTTTATATCTTTCTCAGATTAAATGCTTAAGAAAGTACTGCTACGGCAATAGGTTTTGTTTTAATTAATTTGATTTTCAAAACTGAAGTCAATTAAAGTAAATTCGGTTCATTGAATTCTTTAATGCAATCGTATCGAAATCCATTTGATTTAGTCGCATATTAGTCGGCATTTTGTTAAATGCACACTGTAAGTTTTACGGAAGGCAACTGACATTTGCATGCTATTTGCCTTTGTGGGCGATTTCAAATTGGAGAAAGGAGCAGAATTTTAATTAATTTCGGCATCAATTCGATGCCTGTCATAATACAAATAGCATAAACAGGCAGGGAAAGACACATAAATGTGTATACACACATGTTCTTAAACAAACAAATCATTAGGGATAGACACATTTATTTATTTATCTAACGTATTCTCTAATACGAGTGTGTGTGTGTGTGTGTGTGTGAACAAACATTGAAATATGCTGCAAAGGACATGCAGGACTGTGAGCTTAATTATGCTGATGCCTTTCAGCGCGTCCGAAATAATGGCAATATTTTGATTAAGTTAATTAAGTGATTTCTCGTTTTTGCTCAACGACAACAGCAACAACAACAACAACAGAAACAACAACAATAACAAACAATAACACAACGACAATGCCTATCAACAGCAATTCGTGTTCCTGTTGGGCTAATCCTGGCGCAGCTTGACATGATTACCCGCTGAGCCTTTGTGTGTGAGCGTTTGCCACATGAAAACATATTTCATGCCATTATGCGCAAAACTAGGCCAAAAACAACAGCTAGCACTGCGGGCAGAAACAGGCAGTAACAGGCAGAAACAACGACAACGACAACAACATCGACCAATTGCCACTAATGAATTGCGCTAGTAAATTTTCTGAAGCAGCTGCCAAGGCGCAGCGGGGCTATCAAAAGTTTAAAGTACCTCTAAAGTGTGAGCCTTAAAAACAAACGAAATAAATACAGAAACTGTAAAATCTAATAACTGAAAAAGTCGATGTCCTAATACTCTTTTAAGTAAAGCTTTTTATGATATTATTTATTTAACAATCAAGGAACCAAACTAATTACGAATATTAATATAAATAACAGTTCATAATATTTTATTATAATTATAAAAATATATAATAATATATAATATAATTCTGAATTAATTGCTAGAGAGTTTCTATCTTAAACTAATTTTAATATAACACCTGAAAAAATACAGTTTTGGGGATACGTTTGCGATAAGTAGATACATTTGTATATTTACTAATCGTGACTTAAATAAACGCAAACGTGATTGTTTTTTGTTAATACTCTCTTCAGAAGTTAAAAAGGCGATAAAAAGGCGATACTGCTTTCAAGCTCTTCACAGACTCAGCAAAACTCTCTCATTTTTATGACTATTATAAAATATTCTTTTATGAATTGTGCCAAATATGTTAAATAACAAGCTCAGTTCAAGCAACCGGTTTGGTTACCCTATTTTATAAAGTTCAAACTGCGTTTCATATTTAATATACCCATTTAAGTGTTGTGAAACGACTCGAGACAACAAACTCTGACATAAACAAGTGTTGAGCATATTTTTTATGACAAGTTTTCGCATATTTTTGTGTGGCTGTGCATTTTGTGGCAACCCTGGCGCCAACGCAATCATAAAGCATTGACTGACCAGACGACAAGGGGGTCCTGTCCGTGTCCGTGTCCGCGTCCGTGTCCGTGTCCGGGTTAAGAATGCCGAGCGGCCGTCTGGCGAGAAGCCTTCGCTGCTGCTGTCATCGTCTGCGACAGCTTTGGAGCTCTGTAGCCGGTTCTGTTGATTCGCCGCTTGGCACTTGTTCGCATTTCTCGCGCATTTTTTAAATGTTTACCCTTTCGACCCTTGAGCCGGGCAGCCGTCAACGCCCCCGCGCCAAGTGTCATTGACATTTTAATGTGCTAATGAAGATGAGGGCCAAAAGCAAAGCTTACGCCATATAAGTTGAAGGAGAAGATGAAGAGAAAGACGAAGTAGAGGCAAAAATAAAAAATAAAATGCTAAAAATACATATTACAAAATTGTTATAAAAATAGTCGGGATTGAGTTGACGGGCAACATAAATGTCGCCTTTGACTCGTCCCGTTCCACAAGCTCATTATGAGCAGAGTGCGGTTTTTAATTTTTATATGAACTTTGTATACAGTTTACGCGACGCTCTTCAAGGACCTGGCCAAGGACTTGCGGTGTTTATGAGCTGTTATGATTTTATTTTACATCAGTTTGTTTCGAGTTCGCCTTGGCACCTTCTCTCTTCGCTCGCTTTTCTCTGGTTTCTCTCGCTTCTTTCGCTTGCAGTCAATTATGTCAAAGTTGTCAATTCAGAACGAAAATTGCAGGGCTTTAACGTAAGCAGCTTTTACAAGCAGCTGAGTGCAAAGTAAAAAATAGAAAATAAAACATAAATGTTAAATGTAGGTTATGATTTTATGAGCGAAAATTGAGCTGGACCGAAAAGTACCTAACATTGCGGAACTGCAGCGACTCTTGTTTATTTAAGCTAGCTAAGTGGAATAGCAAATTGCAATCAGCAATAAGAATACTTAAGTACTTGCGATGGCCAGCAAAAGTTTGTGGTTGATTCTGAATTTATGCGTTCTGCTAAGAAGACAGTTAGGGTAAGAGAAACACTAAAATATTCCGCTTTGAATTCTGAATTAACAGACAAGATAATATGTTAAAACCTAATAATTTGAGGATACTAAAATTTCAATTGAAGATTAGCTTTCTTCCATAATTTTTATTCCGTTAAGTAAACACAACATAAACATAAGCCCTTTTAAATTAGGTGTCTGCTTCGATATGTGGAACATATTTATCAACTAACAGCGCTAGTCTGTTAACATAGAATAATCTTTACAGCCAATTTCAATTATGTTACCAACATAGACTATGATAAACGTTGGTTAAAGATATGTTAGCTTTTAATATGAAGGAATTTATGTTATTAACATTCATCGTTAGAGTTAACAGTATTTCTTAACGACAGAATGTAGCTGTTGTAAAAGCTAGCAATTAGCTCTTCTTTCCCTCTCATACACTGATTCTTTTAAGCAATTAAAATGAATTTGTAAGTTAGTTCACAGTATGTAAGGATTACAAAAAAAATATGTATATATATATCTCAAAAAATATGTAACTAATTTGAGAGCTCCATAACATTTCTACAGAATTGTACAACTCGCTACTAAACTTTAATATTCCTTCAATATGTTCCCTCTTATAGCCAACTTTAACAAACCCAAAATATGAGCGCTTTATTTACCACTTATTCCGCTTGCCCAGTCACAAAATAGCAACAAGCAAACGCGGGCACTTAAATTTTAAATGCCAAGACGCAAACCCATTTTGTAACCCTTCAAAGAGTATATTTAGATACATATATATTTAGAATAAATACATATTTTTATGACTTTAGGCCAGCGAGTCATAATTTTTGCCAACTCATTGCCTTTTGAGCCTCACACATACACACGCACAGAGAAAATCACGGCAAGGCCGAAAGGCGCGCAACAGCCTTTTTTTTTTGGGACCAGCCATTTGTTGCTGCTGCCGGACGAAAAGGATACGAAGCATAGTCCTAGCCAAAGGACTGTTTAGCTGTGCTCAGCTGTTGCCCTGAGCAGCTTGCATAATTTATCAATGTCAGCAGGCGATGATGAACGCGCCCGAAATGTCAGGCCAGCAGATTGTCAAGACTCTTGCACCCCTGCTCCGGACTAACTATGGCTGCAAATCGATAGGCCTTAACTTGTTGGACATTTCGACCAGAAGGAAAAGAAAGAAAAAACCTAAAGAAAAGGCCATAAAACTTGAGCTTTTTAACAAGCAAATCGAATGAAAAGCAGCCCAAGACAACAACGGACATGGTCTTTATGAATGGACCAGAAGCCGAACGATGTGGCAACTCTGGCAAAAGGACATGCTGGACCATCAATGCTAAGCATTCATTGTGTGAGTGGGTGTGTGTGTGTGAGCTCACCTTTTCCTTTCTTCTCAGCTTTGCTCCTTTGTGTGCTTTGACATTTTATATTTATTAAAAAAGCGTCGGCAATTCGCAACGTTGGGAATCCCCTAAATAGGCATCCGGTCATAAAAACATGAATTGTGGCTCTTAGCAGCAAATCCAATTGGGCATAAATCGGCTTTGTTGTCGTGCAAAACACATGAGCACGCATAAAGGACCTGCCTCGGCGAAATTTAATGGCATTCTCCGTGGAGAGCCCACTCCGGACTTCGCCTCGCCAGCTACATTGAGGCTTTGGCTATGGCTTTGCTTTTGACTTTGACTTTATTTTTATGTACATTTAAGCACAATGCGCTTATTGACTTAATGACAAATGTTGTTGTTGCTGTTGTTGTTGGCCATCAATGCTGCTGATAGGTTTCTGCAAAGTATGCGCTGAGCCTCGTTACCGATGGGTAATTGGCGAAGTACTTCAGTTACTCTCTTTTTTTTTTGCCTATTCCTTGGGCATTATCAAAAGATGCACTGCAAATTGCATTGCGGCTGTCATCAGCAGCTGCAAGTCCCGGCCCCTCTTCCCGTTGCCGTCGCTTGTCAACGCAAGCAACAATTCAAGTCTCAAGTCTGCCTTTAGCTATTTTTTCAAGGATGTTTACAAATTTACAACACGAAAGTGAGTTTTCTTTCAATTTTGTTGCGCTGCCTGTTTGGCAGCGGCAGAGGCAGTAGCTGAAGCAAGGAGTCGCTTTGAGTCCTGTCGTGCCGAGTCGAGTCGAGTCGCGTCGAGTCCTGTCGAGTCGAGTCTGCGTCTTCTTGCCTGCCAGGCAGGATGCGCGCCTAAGTAGTTTTTGTATAATTGCACTCGTCATTGTCGTCCTTGTCGACATCCTTGTTGTGCCTGGCTCCGCCTGCCAATCCCCGCCATGCCCAGAGGCGCAGATACAACAACAACAACAACAACAGCAATTAAGGAATGTTAACAAGCGCACTTTTCAACTTTGCTCGCGGCTGTTGCACTTCAAAGGTGTGCATGCCACGCCCCTATTGAACGACACCCAGCCTGTGCCCCTCGCCGTTTGTAAACTTATCTGCGGCAGCTTCTGTCTGAGTTGAACAGTAGAAATTGTATGCACTCTATAATCTGTCTTTATCTCGGAAACATATAGACAATCTTTGAATTGTTATTGAAGCCAAAAAAATAATGCATAGGTATTTATGTTGGTAATATCTGTGATATATATGCAATATTAAATAAACCATTGTTAAAAACATATTCATTCAAGTCTACAGGCATAGCGAGCTGAGGGAGACTCCCCGCGCTCTAGGAAGTGTATATCAATTAGTCTTGCAACAGTAAAAGATACTTGAGGTAACTATGAGATACATCAGACGCGTTCTTAATTAAGACTTGATTGCGAGGGCTCGAGTCGCACACTTAAAAATCAATTTGTAGTTGAGTGTAGGCAGACGCTGGGCATGCGTAATTAAACAAATCTGAAAATAATTGAAACTTTGCCTCGTAAATCCCAGACATAAACACCCAATACACACACACACACACACACACACACACACACATATATGAGTAAACATATCGTATATCAGCTAAACTATGCAAGTTGTTGTTTAGCTTAAAAATTCCCATGTTGACAATTAAGTTAGCAGCAAAACAACAAAAACTACAACAACAATGACAACGACAGCAAAACGCGTTAAAGGCACGCAACCCTTGGCCAAATGTGGGTGGTGCGGACAGTTGGGGACAATGCCTCGTTGACAACTGAGCAAACCATCCACCCGTCCAACTCACACGGACAGTTAAAAACTGGTTTCTGGTTTCGTTTTGCTGGTTGGAACAACCCTAATTTGCTTTTAATAACTTCATAGGCAAAATCAGGCGGCAGCGAGGAGGAGGCGGCGATGCCTTAAAAGTGTCCTTTTTTGCCATGTGAACTAAATACATAAAGCGTTAATTTCGATTTTGCTTAACGAGGGTTAAATGTGCGACCCTCAGCCCACATACCAAAGCAAGCCAAGGGGAGCCAGCTATAAGCAAGCCAACAGTGCGTATACGCGATATCGATAACGATAATTACACAGGCAGACATGGGCGATGCGCTCAGGTGAGAAATTCAATTTGCAAGCCAAGGCGCCCCTAGCTTAAAAAAAAGCACCCTCCCCCCACACCAGAGGCGTGCATGTCTAAGTGTGTGTGTTGAGCAATCGAATGGGACTTGAGTTTTCCTTTTTTTGGGCAGTGTATCAAGTGCTGCGGCCGCATGACTGAGTGACTTTCTGTCATGCCATGCGATTTGCGCACACACAAGATGGAAACTGATGCAGGCAGGAGGTGGCAAGAGGCGGCAGGAGGTGCTGCAGCAGCAGCTGGAGGCATATGACAAGCTCAAGTGTGTGGCAGTCGCATTCAATGCTGACGCATGTCATGAAGAGCAATGCGAGAAATCGAAAAGACACACACACAAACACACACATTGCACACACAGCCAATGGGCATAGAAACAATGCTTCATTTCCATCTCTTTCCAACTGTGATTTCATGTGAGACGCTTGACGCCTGGCTCCAGACCCAACAGATCCTGACATGGGGCTGCGTGTGACAGTCGTTTTGCAAACATGTCGAAGCCATTAAGACAATCATGCGTTCTGCCAGCTTCCTTTTTTTTTTTTGGAGTGATTCTCTTTTTACATTTCTGCAGAATTTAGCATGCTTCATTCCGCTTTGGCAAGTTGTTTTTTATATGCCCATTCCTTCAATTCGTTTCTTCTCGTTTTGTTTTGCTTTCTTTTTTTTCAGACTGTTTTGTTTTTGAAAAATGGCTGTCGCATCACTTCTATTGTATTTTTCGAGTGTGTGTTGTGTGTGTGTCTGTTGGGTGTTTGTCACAAAGATTTATGCGTTGCAATTTACACACACACACACTCGAGCAGACACACACAAAGAGTAGACAAAACAAAAAGCCGAGAGTTTGTTTGACGCTCACATCGAGTGGAAGGCACCAAAGTGGTTCCAAACTGGAGGTGTTCAGGGTAGGGAGAGGAGGCGGGCTGGGGGTGTTGGAGGCGCTAAAGTGCTTACTGCAAAGCTGACCAAATAAGTGCTTCCTTTTAGCCTTCTTTGTGCTGCATTGTATAGATAATGGAAGTTTGTGCCGGTCATAACTCAACTTGGCTAACATGGGATAAGCGATCTATTATGGGCTTTTATAAATTAATCCGCTTAGAAGTGATGTTTTCAATAGAGTTTTAATTGCAATAGACAATATTCGGGCTGCATTAATTATAAATAATTAAATATGTACGTTAAATAGAAGTAAACATTTGATTAAGTTAACATGATTCAGTTGGGAAACACTTAACAGTGCCTGGACATGTTTTCGTTAAGGCCTTTCTAATAATGTAAGCTCTAACACAGCTGTTAATGGACGTTAACATGCTTCGAAAAGAGATTGATAAACAGAGTCAGAGAATATTTTAGTCATACGTATAAGTCTATTCCATATTTAATGAAGGAATAAATATGAAACGATAAAATATACTATATATAACTTTATATGCCTAACTGTTGTAGCTCTGTTATTATTACATGTTCTTTACATTTTATTTTAACATCATATTTTTCTCTAAAAAAAGTCGAAGAATTCTGGCTAAGCACTAAGCCCGATTTTATGGGCTACAACATTTCATTTTTATTTCGCCATAAAAACCAAAAATATGTGGTTCAATGAATTTTTAATGAAAACTCAAAAATGAATTCAAATTTATTTATGATTTATGAATAAGGAAAACTAAATTGACTTTTGCACAGTAAAATTAATAAAATAAAAAAAATTAATCGACTTTATTTAACGAGTGCAGTAAACAGGTCACGCCCATCCACCCCAATCAAAACGCTCAGCTCCATTGACGCCCACAAAAGCTAAACCTATTGCAGCATAAAAAGTTCAGAGACCATAAAAAGCAACAACAACTAAAAAGCGCTGGCTCTAATGAATGCTTGCCGGGTCAGGGAAGGGAAGGTGTCGGGAAGGGCGGGGAGCACAAGTTAAAAAGTAAACCCAACGACAACAACTTGAAGGGTAGAATGAAGAGAACGACTATAACGACAGATTGAACCCTTCGCTTTTAATGCAATTAAGTTTAATTGAAAATTTTCACTCCAAATTATGAGCCGAACGTGTTGTTATGGGGCACTCGAAGGGCGGACAGGCCGTTAGATAGACGAGAGACACCCCCGCAATCAGGCAGATGGAAATTAACATGCACACCCATACACACACATACCCACACACACACACACACAGAGAGACAAACACATAGCGATAGCTGTGCAGAAGCGTGTCCTTTGGTGCTTTGCACGTACTGTGGCTCAGAGTGGGTCGCAGCCTGGTGGGCAGGATGAGTGAAAGCAATCAAGCGTCCAAATCACTAGCCGAAAAACCGAAGGCAGCTCAAAGTTTGCTTTGATGCGAGCCGCAGAGCACGCAGAGCGAGCGAGTACTGCCAGCTCGTCCAGGACTTTATTACAAAACAAACAAGCAGGAGCAACAGCAGCATCAGCAGCAAAGTCATTCGATGCGCAGGACCAAGGCAGGACCGGCTACAGTTCCACTTCCACAGCCCAACGGCTGCCCACTCGGCATTTAACTTATCTTTTATCTTGATTGCTGTTGACGATGACAAGGATAATGATGATGATGGCGTTAGCGTTGGTCCTTTCTGCCGATGTCCTGTGATTTTAGTTTACCTGCCCCACTCCGACGCCCCTGACAGGATATCTGTTTATACAAGCGACTGCCGCTTGATTTTAATTAGCATTTGACACAGCTGCTTGACACGAAACAAATTTTTGCGATCCGAGCTTGTGGGTGGTGCAGGTGGTGCAGCTATTTGCTGCTTAATGAGCCATCACACAACTGGAATTTCAAATGTCCCGATGTGCAAATAAAAATATCGTATGGCTGGCAACAACTTGCCCGTGCCCAGCTGTAACATTTTACGCTTCACAAACTTTTGTTGCCAAATAGCTCGCAAAGGTGCAACAAATTTATGCAATAGGAAAGAGGAACTACCTTATGGTTGGCATGTGTATACGCTTTTATGAGTGCTTAAGAGGTAAGAGATAAAAGGATGTTGTTAAAGTCATGATAGATTTCAATTTCGATCATTTGAGATAGAAACGAATATCTTTAAACAATAAACCCATCGGGAGAAGAATAAAATAGCTAGAATCGTTTCGAAATTATTCGCTAAGACTTGTATTAACAGCTCTTAATACAAGTCTTAGCGTGTAATTGTACTGCTAAGACTCTGCTATTAACACTTCTCTGTTAAGACTCCACAATCTAAATACTACTGTTAAAACTCTGCTATTAACACTTCTCTGTTAAGACTACACAATCTAAATACTACTGTTAAAACTGTCGCTGTTAAGGGAAAACTGCAGAGATTCCAGAGCATTGTCGCATCTTATAAAAATATATATTTTGACCTGAAGTCTTCAGTGATACTTTCCCACAAATCTTATTTAACTCAATTCAAATTTAAGCAGAAATTCACAATACCCTGCATAGATACAGTGTCTGAACTAACGGAGAGTGACATACACAAACACACGAACACACCTGCCCAGTTACACATACAATTCTAGATACTTCGTGTACCAGAAAATTCAATGTGAAAAGTTTGTTGTTGTTTTTGAGCGAAATGTGGGTGGTTGTAGGTGGTTTTGGGTGGTGATGCGCTCAGCTAGCGTCAAGCCTGCAACTTTTGGCCAGAGCCAAGTGCAACTGCATATACTTAGTTGTATCTGTATCTACATAAAACGCCACACATTCGACATGTGTTCTCCTTTTTTTTTGGGAGTGGGTGGGAGATTGGCTGCGGTTGCAGGTAGCCTATGAGAATGTGGAGCAGCAGTGGAAAAAGTATCTATAGAACTGACTCGACTGACTGACTGACTGAGTGGGCGCTCGCATTGGGTATACGGGTAAAACTAAAAGCAAGCCCCCAGCTGCCCCCTAGCCAGATGCTACGAATGTCTAAAAGTATTTGCACATTTGGGCAAGGGGTGCAGTGCATTGCATTTGGCATTGTAATGCATTTAGTGGGTGCCACAGCGCTGGGAGTGGGCCAAAGCTTAGACAGGAATACGGGTGGATGTAGCTGGGTGTGGGTGGGTGTGACAGGGGTTGCACTTTGAAGTGTGTCAATGCAAATGTGTGTGTGTGTGTGGGTGTATGTGTGAGTCTGTGTGAGTTCAGTCTCTCGTATGTTTTGAATTATTTATATTATTTGCACTTTATATGCAGGCAGCGAGATCGAGACACCCGAACAGGCCAAGTCGCTAGCAGACAGTTTTCCTCTCGGAAAATATATATATTTTCCAGTTGTTGGCAAAACATTTGCAAGTGACATTGAGTTGATGCCAATGCATCGCTCGCCTGCTCTTTGCATTTATTGCATTTCGCAATTTAACCACAAAAATCTTGACTCCTGACATGTTTACAATTCCCATGGGGGTGGAAACTATTACAGGGTGTGGCCTCAACAATTGGAATAGGTGTCAAAAAAACACATACACACCCCAAATAGCTGTTAGCCAAAAAAAAAAAGAAGCAATTCATTTGAAAAACTTGTGAGTCATTGTCAAAATTCAACCCCGCCCACAGCCCACAACCCAACCCTTGCCTCTTAACAGCTAGAGCGTAAAAAAGAAACAAATGAAGAAAAAATGTTTTTGGTCTAAACGATAAATTTTATGGCCACATTGTTGTTGCTTGTTTGTTGCTGTTCCAGTTGCTGTTATGGTTGTTGCTTGTGCGTCGTTGTGATTCATAACTAAACAAAAACTTTTCACAACATCCCCGGAAACAATTTGCTGCACACGAAGCATTTACAAACTTTAATTTGACTCATTTGGTTGTTGTTCCCGGGCTGTTGCCTATTCAAAAGAAAAATGTCCAACATATTTCTGTCGAAATGAACTCGACTTCACAGAGGCGACAATGAAGCTTGTGCCCAGATATATTCCTTAATTTCGGGTGGTTGAAAGTAAAAATGAAATAGAATAGAAGTGGTATGCTGACAAATATAATATATCATAATTGGTTACTATAGATATACGATTTGCATAGAAAGTTAAGCTCAGAAAATACTTGAAATTATTTGGGTTTTATTAAGGTAGTTATGGTAAAATAATTTATATACGATACAATAAGGACTATAATAGACGTGTATTTCTCGTAAGAAACTTTAGGAAAAAATTTTTGCATTATTTAAAAATGTTTGCTGCCTTTATTATATTCATTTAAATTATTTATATTTTTTAAATATATATTACTTTTTTCTTGTCTTATGTCTAACCGATTTCTTATCCATTGAGTACCATTTCCCTCAAATTATATATTCATGAGCACGAACACATAACTCAAAACTGGATTGGAATATAGTTGAAAAATCTCAAAACTGCTTTGCGCTGATTTCGCAGTTTGTTGACGTTGCAATTCTTGTAGTTGTTGTTGTTGCTGTAATTGTTGTTGCTGGGTAAAACTTTGCGTGTGCATTTAATGAAACGACTTGCAACTAAATAATTCAATTAGCAAACTGAAAACTGCATTCAGAAACTCGCACTGCCCACAGCCCATAGCCCAGAGGCCTACTAATTTAGTTTTAATTGCATGCCAGTCCTTACCCTACATATATATTTACATATATGTATACAGGATGCATATATAGGTTGTTGTGTGTGGTTAATGTATGTGCGTATGTGTTTGTGCTGTATATGTTGGCCAGGCGTACAAAGAATGTAACAACATGGGGAAAATGCACGAAATTTGCATAAATTGCTAAAACGACAAAGGCATTTCCAAGCGCTTATGCAAAATGCAAAACTGCCAAGCGCCAAAAGGACTAGAGAAATAACCCAAAGAAACCGGAACGAAGGACGAAGGACGAAAGGCGAAGACGTCGTCATAGACGAAGACGAAGACGTTCTGTGAGTGCCGTCGAGTGCTCGACCCTGGCATGGCGAAAAATGCCTGAAGAGCATTTCTGAGTGCAGTTTTGGTCGCTGGCAAAAACGGTTTTCGAAACTGGGTTTCACTTAACAAGCAAAATATTTGCAGCAATTTCCTTAAACATTTTCTTTTTGTTTCAGCACGTTGTGCATGTGCATGTGTGTGTGCCTCTGTGTGTGTGTGTGTGTGTGTAATAACACACATTTGCATGCTTGCTTTTGTTGCCTGCATTGTTTGTTGCCTGGCGGCCAAAAATAAAAAAGGAAAAACACAGACGGAAGGGAAAACAAAGCCAAGAACTGAGCGACTTCAACGCGTCGCCGCATTTGCCTCATGTGCTGC
Organism: Drosophila ezoana; assembly: GCA_035045725.1. Lineage (NCBI taxonomy): Eukaryota > Metazoa > Arthropoda > Insecta > Diptera > Drosophilidae > Drosophila > Drosophila ezoana. The sequence goes on from JAWNOU010000092.1 coordinate 9,592,019, forward strand.
ATACTTTGAGGCGTTCTCGCCTCTTACATCATCAATCAAGTACCCTGGAGGCACTCTCCTTGTTGCTGGCTCTTTAGATTGTTGTTTTAATTAGGGCGCTGCTAATTGTTTTAGTAGCATACTTTTGGGCAGGACACACACACACACACACAAAGGCGCACACACAGACGAAACTGTGTTACGAGTAGTTGCTGCACGTCCGTCCAGTGCGATAATTAAATTCTGTGCCATAATTTATGTGCTGCAACAACAGCTGCTGCTAAGCAAATTTATCTAGCGGGTGGCCCAAAATATATTGCATGTACTCGTACTTAGTTTCAGTTGGCAGTGAACAAAGGCAAGCAAAACAACTCAGATTGAAAAGTTAGTAAACTGTAAGTTAAGCGCACCTTTAATGCGATTTTACGCATATTTTTGTAGATAACTTTAATTATAGATACAGCCAAAACTCTCCCAATGGACACTCCTATTAGGCAGAAACCCCTCTCTAACTATCTTAACCCAATCTATATCTCTATCAAGCTACCTAAATTATACAATTGAGTGCTTGTATGAACATGAATATTGTTTTTACCAATTTAAACTTCTCTAATATCTTTTCATCATCGGTCTTTTATATCAAAGGGCACCTATAGAAGCAAACAGCAAATAATATATATAAATTTCGCTAAGTTTGTTATGTTTCCAGCTCATAAAGCAAATTATGATTTCGCCAACGTTTCTTGTAATAGATCAGTCTTGACTTTTAATCTTGTGAATTAATATTTAAATACGAACTTGTGGCACACGCATGTGCCCATACACACACACACACAGAGTAAAACGACGTTTTGCTTTCCGACCCCTCACTTGGCTCTGCCCCCCGCCCAGCCGCCCTTGTTTGTCATTTGTAAAAACAACCTTTTTAGGTGTTGAATATTACCGCAGGGCATCAACCACAAACGCAACCAGAAGCCAGTTCGTTCCTTGATCCTCGCCTGGTCAGCAAAGATATGTAAACACTAAAAACAAAAAAAAAAGTACACGGTCCAGCAACTTGTGGTCCCACAAAAAAAAATGAACAGGGAACCACCCACATGCGACATTTAACCCTCAAAATGTGCGCATTGAACACATTTTGGCTCAACTTCAGTTTCATTTGTTGGCGTTCGTTTTTTTTTTCCTGTTTTGTTTGCGTGTTGATTTTTGACCCAGCCATAACTGCCCCGCCCCCTGCCTCCACCCCAGCGCCAGTTGGCACTTCAGCATGTTTTTTTTTTTTATTTTTTCATTGCTGAAATAACATTGACATGCGTCTTGCCTGGGAGAGCCGCCGGCAACATGCAACACGTCTCGAGGTCCCCTCAGCTCGATGCGGATTTGGAGTTCGGGATTCGCCTTTTTTGTTTCCATCCCCCCAATTTCAATTCGATTTACAGCTCGACTTTGTGCAGCGTCTGCTGCATGACATGCAACTTTTGCCTGCAGCTGTGAATTTGTTGTTGCTGCTGTCAATGTTGCTGTTGTAGCTGTTATTGCTATTGTTGTTGTCATGTTGCTGGCAATGTGCAATCAGCAGCAACAACAACAGCTGCGTTTTTCCTTATTTAATAACGTTTCAATATTCCAACATTTTCTGACATATCAATTTTCAAACGGCGAGCTTACAGCAACAGCTACAGCTGCAGATACAGATACATTTATAAATATATATATATATAGATATATATTTATGTATAGCTTTATAGATTTATGCTGCGATATAAATAAAGTTTTCCGTCGTCGCCCAAGTTGCGTGAGCTGTTGCTCTTGTTGCTGTGTTGTGTTCTGTTAGCGATAGGGTGTGCGTGTGTGACAGCAAATTGTTTATATATGACAGGAAAATTGAAATTTATGTATTTACCACTGACAGATTGCTTATGACTAAACATACGATTTATGTGCCGCACATAAACTTTGTGGCAAGACAAACGTGTTGAGCACTGTTTAACGATTGGGGCAAACGAGTTGACAACAAATATACCACTTTTGGGTTTGCGGCAGATTTGCAAGAGTTAATCTGGCTTTTCTGCTCCCCTTCTCACTACACAACTTAGACGAATCGAGAGGAATTGTCTTTCTGATCTGGACTTAAATGCACAATTGGTTTATCTAATTTTCAAATATATAATATACTTATCATTCAAATATTTGGAATTAAAATGTTCCGTTCTGTCGGTTTCTAATTTGCAATTTGCATTCTTTTATATAAATGTCATTTCTTTCATTTAAAATTGTGATTTTCCAGACCAAATGTAAATTATTTCAAGTTCTGCATCTCTAAGTTTCTTCCCGTAATAATCCGTCCTGGTTGTAAATCAAAAATTGCCCTATTTATTTGCCTTGTCGGAGAATTGTAAGCTGCATTTGGAATGCACGTAAATGAAACTTTAACTATGCTAATCCTTTGAGCAACTCGGCTGTTTCTATGGCAACCTGTGCTCAGGTCTTAGCTACGCCCACCTTCTCCCTCTGCCTCCTTTGCACTTCCCCTCTTCTAGTTAATTTAGCAGTTTCGCATTATGCAAAAACAAAAAACTACTTAACTGCTAAGCTGCGCTGCGGTTCTTTGCCGCATATGCAAATTCACACAAATTAATTCCGAAATGAACCTTTGAACACCCGCCACGGGCGACTGCTGATATAAAACCCAACCCGCCCCTGCCCCTGCCCGTGCCCCCTCCCCAACATCTGGTCGCACTGCGACAGTTGAATTGCAACTGCAACTTCATTTGCAACGTCAACGGCAATGCGCATTAACATTGTTTTCATTTGCCAGGGAGATCTTTTAACATTTGCCAAACCGCTGACGACTGACAACTGGCGACTGACGCAGCGGAAAAAGGAAACTCCCCGTATATGCCCCTTTCCCCTGTCCGCTGCCCTGCCCTGTCTTGCATATACAATCCCAGTGCAATTTGTATAAAAAGCGCTTTAACCTCTTCATTGCTCATTCTGCATCTCCTTTCCAGGTTCACATCCGCCGCGAATAGTGGAACATCCCATAGATACGACGGTGCCACGACACGAGCCAGCGACGCTTAATTGCAAGGCAGAGGGCTCTCCCACGCCCACAATTCAATGGTACAAGGATGGCGTACCGCTAAAGATACTGCCGGGCTCGCATCGCATAACCCTACCAGCGGGCGGATTGTTTTTCCTCAAGGTAAGTGCACAGAATATGCCATTGTCAGCGCTTCAAGTCGCATCAGCGATACTCTATCGAGGGTGACATGGAAATGTGCAAGAATAAAATGTTAGAACTCAATCAGGAATATAAACAATTTAAGCTATGTTGCTCATATGTTAAAACATTTAGATAATTATATAAAGATATTTACTTTCTTTATTTAACAATAAGATTTTGAGAAATATTTTTGAATATCAACATTAGAATCTATTTAACTTTAAGGAAATATAAATTAAGTAAAGTCAACAAAGGGACTTATAAGAATGTTAAGTATTTGCTTGGACTTGTATTGGATTTGTACTCAGCCTACATAATATCATGTGATATCAAAATATATATAATATATATTATTCTTGAACACTCAGTTTAGGAACAGAAAACTAATGAAAAAACTGTAATTAGTAGCCAGTAAGGAATATAAGATATAAATATATAAAAATGTATATTTAGCTAGAAACCATCTGTCATTGTTTATTGTGAGGAGTTCTTCAGGCGCAACAATCCCAATGCTCTCCATTCACACCTATAGCAACAATAATATTTGCACATTCTTTTGGGGGCACAGCTCATCGTGAAGCTCATTGTATCCTTTGGCGAGGCCAGCGAAATGCGCTTGTGGCATATTTACATTATTTCAGTGGTTCGCTTACTTATTATTATTATTTCTGTTATTTTTTCTCTTTTCTTTTATTATTTTCCAGCATGCATAATTATTATTTTGCTGCTGATGCGGCTGCTGCTGTCTCCGCGCTTTCATTCAGAATGAGAGTCGCGGAAAATGGGCGGGAAAATGGGAGGCGGGGCAGTTGGGCGCTGTTTAACAATTTTCATTTTGCCCGGCCATCTGTTGAGTGATGAACAAACTAATTGCTTTTATTTTTACTTTTTATATATTTTTTTCTCTTACACATATTTATGTATATGTTTGGATATACCTTTTGCACGCTGCGAAAATATTTTCGCAAGCATTTTCGCTGGGGCGGCCAACAACTTCATTAACGTAAGGTAAACAAACATTAAGAGGGACGCTGAGTGCGATGGCCAGGGGCAGGGGCAGGAGCAGGGGGAGAGGAGGGGCTGGGTAGGAGCAGTCGAAGCCAAAAGCAGCATCAGCCAGACAAATAAAGACAAACGGAAGTTGGCAGGCAACGCAGCAAAAGTCAGCTGCCTGATGAGCTTCAAGTATGTGTGTGTGTCTGTCAGTGTGTGTGTCTGGGTGAGTGTGTGTGCTGTGGCAGCAACAAGGAGCAGGCAGCTGGTAGCTGTGGCAGCACTTGGACTGAGCACTCAGCAATTTACGACGCAAAAAGCCAACGGCGCGCGCGTTGATTATGCTGATGATGCAGTTGGAGACGCTGCTGCGGCCAGGACATTTGGAGCACCAGCTCCCAGCCAGCTGCCACTCTCGAGCTGCATTTGTAGCCTGCCACTTTTCACACTCGATCTGTGCTGGCTGTCTGCTAGACTGTGCTTATGTATTCGCATTCGCATTCGCATTCTCAGTCGCATTCGCATTCGCATTTGTGTTTGTATTTGTCAGCTGCGCGTGTATTTGTTTATCACTTAAGTGCAAAAAAGGATTCAGGATGCAGGATTCCAGCAATCAGACTTCAGACACGCTCTTCCGCTTTCTAAATGTTGTTGCTCCTATTTATTTTCACTCTCCTCTTTTCTTTCGTCTAACGAGCTCTAAATGAATTAATTCCAAAGCAGCTCTATGCTCGTCTTTGCTCAATATCCTGTCCACCGTTGCCGTATCCTGTGGCTCTCCCATTATTTTTAGCCCGTTCGTTCTTTCTGGCCACAATCAACTTGCCTGGCCTGGCCTCGCACAGCTGTGTGCGACATTTTTGGCATTTTTGTCAGCCCCCTGAGCACAAAAACTTGTTGGTTATTGAAAATTGTTTTGACACAGGTAAACAAAAGGACATAACTTAAAGTATTTAAATTTGCGCTCAATTTGTTAAAGGATGAAAACTAGTTTTGAGCAAAAATACAATGTCGATATAGATTAAATTTATATAAATTGCTGCAACTCAAATAATCTGTTTTTATTTTTAATTCGTAATTAAATATTTAAATATATATTGTAATAAATAATATATTTGTATAAGTAATATACATTATTACTTACCTATTCAATAGCTTAGATATTAAATGCGAATTTTTCTTTAACAATGCGTTTATTGTTTTCCTAAAATAATAATTCCCCATATTCATACATCTACATTTGAAAATAATTAAAATTTTCATCCCTATCTAGCTTATTTTCATTTACAATTCTAGGCTTAAGCATTTAGGTATTTAATGCTCCACTGAGTTATATTTAACGTTCGTTGTGGCTCTATTGTTAGAATTTTAACATTCAGTTAAGTTTTTTTTTTTTTTGAGTCCCACATCCTTTGTTTCCACACATAGAACTGACCCTTGGCAATTTCACACGCAAACAATATTCATTTATATTTTTTTCCAGTTAATCCTCAGTGCACAAAAGAATACTCTATAAACTAATCCACATAAATTCGTTGCCAGCTTCATTTTAAATTTAAGCCAAGCATTTTATTTCTTTTATTATTCCCTTTTTTTTCGAATCTTTTGCCATTTTTCTATGTCACTTGCATAATTTACATTCTAATTCCGCCAGCTTTTCGCTGTGCATATCTCTCTCCCTCTCTCTCTCTCTCTCTCCCTCTCTTTCAATCGTTCTCTGTCTCTCTTAAGTTACAGACAATTCATCTTACTTATAATGCTAGTGAAGCTTCCACTTCGCCCAGGCATTATAATAACGAGGGGCGCCCTAAAGCTAGCCCCGAAAATGATAGCCCAAAACTATGCAACACTATCAAATTGCGCTAAGCTCATAAGAGAGAGAGAGAGAGAGAGAGAGAGAGAGAGTGAGAGAGAGAGAGAGAGAGAGAGAAGACGGCGGGAAGGAAGCCAAACAAAAATGTGGCAACTTTAATGTGGCGCAGAGTTTTGGAAGGTTCCGTCTTTAAGTAACAATAGGAGACAAGCGGATGGGGAATATGCAATAAAATACAAGAAGGCACAAGCGTATACAAAGTCAGTGTCTGTATGTGTTCGTGTGTGTGTGTGTGTTGAGGAAGAGCGCCCGAAAAAATAAAAGCTGAAGTGTAGTGAAAAGTGACAGTGGAGGAGCGAGCAACAGGGAGACAGACAATAATTTACGTAACTGCACGAAAAAAAATATAAAAAAAACGAAGGACGCAAGGACCAGTCAGGACAAATGTTGTAGCACACACACACACACACACACATACACTCCCCCGTTTGGCGAGGGAGTTGGCAGAGGCAACACATGATTTGTAGCAACTATGCGCTTGTATTTGTGTGCGCCACTTTGGTTTTGCCTGCCGCACATCATCAGCAGCTGAAGAGGCAACAACTGAATCCTTGCCGCCGCCCATCCCATCCCCCACCCCGCCCTACGCTCCGCTGAAAGTTGCCAGTTCGGGTATTCGGGTATATATTTGTACATCTGTCTGGCTCAGTCAAGTGTTTGCATGTAATGCGTTCGTTGGCTTCGCTCAGCATCTAAATGTTTATTTAAACGCCTGCCACATTTGGCAGTAGTTCTGTGGCAAGCTTTAAAATGCCATCAACAATTTGAAGCATAAATCAACTACTTAACTGAGCGATTTTGATTGCATTGCAATTTTCGACTGTATTCCATGTGCTTAATTAAAAAACTGGCAAAGCACTTGCGGCAGGTTAAACGTAGCCAAGTTAATGCCACACACATTACTGCAGCTGCCACTTGCCGCAGGGCATAACTTTCAACTGCCGGCGCGTGGAGTACATTTTAATGAGTTTACAAACGCTTGACACATTCGCAGCCTCATAAAAATAAGGAATTTTATATGCTCAGCCCAGTTCCTGGTCCTGCTGCGGGCCCACGTTGCGTATACTTTATATATTTACATATACATTTTTTTTTATGTGCGGACGCTTATTAACTGCATGTGCGAGGGGAGGCGCTTTGAGAGCCGTTTAATGAGCGACTTAACAGGTGGCAGGAAGTCAAGTAGCTGCGCGGCCTGCGTGCAAGATGATTGGATTCGCTTTCCAGTTTCGTGGGGGCCGCAAATTTTTAATTTATTGATGCGTCGCAATTCAAAAGAAACAAGTTTCAGTGGTCGTCAATCGACTGCGAGATTCGCTATCACAGTTCAATAACAGCTAAAACAGGTCACCCGCAGAGCCTTTAACTCGCCTCGAATAGGCACGGTATGTTTTTTACGGATCTTCAGAGTAGCTCACATAGGCAAGTAGTATAGATGTGGGTATATTTATATATGCATATCATATCTGCTCCTTTCATTTTGTAAGAGTTTAAAAGAGAGCTAGATGGATAAGTTGCAGCTGAATCAAAATAGTTTGCCTTGACACAACTGTCAAAATGTTAGCACGTAGCATGAACAATATCAGCTTATAGTTCCCAAATGGATTAGACGTTTTTCAATCAACGCGCTTAAGCCACTTGAGAATTATAAGCTGACACTGTCCATATTTTAAATGAAACAAATATGTTTATCATGTAATAAGTTTGGCCCGTATTGTGCGATTAATTTTCAGTTGCAAACTACTCTCCGAGGACTCGAACTCGTATCCCCAAGCTGTCGTCGTCTCTTAAACAACTTGACCACGGGAGACGTTGAGACTTGTCATATTCATATAATTATATTAAATACTATATCATGTTTAGGGAAATAAATTGACTTTTCATAATAATAAATATATTACAAATGGGACAAAATAAAAGTGTTGCCTGAACTCGGACTACAAACTGAAACCCGTTTGACTTATTTTTTGTTACTTGTTTTCTTTTGACAACTCATTTGACTAATTTAGAGCACATCTATTGATATACTTTTGCCAAATAATTGAGTTTTAAATGGATAACACGACTTTGAATTTTGAATTTCTGCACAATTTCGCATCCATTTCAACTTACCTGTTGCTTTTAACTGCGACACTTGCCCTGCCCCAACCCCCCCCCTGTAGAGCAGTTGTTAGCTGACATTTAACCAATTTCGCTGACTGGCTCGATTTCAGGCTCAATTAAAAGCATTTACACGCCACATTTTACCGACTTTAAATTTAAACAATATTATAAAACACTCGTCCTCCCTCACCCAGCCACTTTCTCTTTATTTATCTCACACACAACTGGCAATCTCTCTCTCTCTCTTTCTCCGGGTCTGTCTCTATCTCTTCCTCTCTATTTTACACAATTACAAAATGTAACAACATGAAAACGAAATGGCTCCCAAATGAAATGTTGTAAATTTATGGGTATTTTAAATTAAAACGGAAGCGTGTTTTCAACGCGCGACTACACACAGCTACACACACACACACACACACACACACACACACAGAAGCACACACTAATACACACACACAGTCAATATATTTTATAGCCGCAGTGCTGCGACTCTGCCCCTTGACTCGTGCTCTTCCTGCCCCCTCAGCTAAAGACGCACGTAGCACACGGCAGAGCTGCTGCTGTTGTTGTTGTTGTCAAATCAGTTTCAATGTTTGCTGGCAGCACGCACCAAAACACCGAAAAAACAGCAGCAACAACAACAAGGACAACAACAAGGACCATATCAACAACAACAAAGCGCAGCCAATTCGCAGCAATTCGCGTGGCTCAAGTCATTAAAGACATAAATAAATTTATGTGACTTTCGGCGCAGTTTCTTTTCCCCATCCTGTTCCCCATCCGGGCCAAAAATTTAATTTCAGCCAGAAAACACACTGGAAAATAAAAAAGAGCAAAAATAAAAAGAGTCAGCAACATATAGATTACATTGTCTGCGCGTATTATATTTTTATTTGCTCACATTTTCATTTGTCCGCGTTGCCATTGCTACGGATTTGGATTCCTTTATTTTATTCATTTTTATTAGAAAGGATAACGTTGCCTGCGACTGTTTCTTTTCTATGTTATTTATATGAAATTTTAATACCAAATGCTGCGCAGGCAGCTAATGAGCTTAGCTTTTTGCTTTTTGCTCATTGCAGTCGGCTGTTGCACAATTGACTAAGCGCCGGCCCACGGTGCGTATGCGTATTATTTATATTAAAGCTGCTTATACTAAAAATAAATTCAGATTTCACATTCAAATGTCATATATGTAAATCAAATATGTTAAATATCTTCTTCTTAAGCAGGAAAAAATCAATCATTTCTAAAAGGATCTTGAGATTTTCAGAGAAATATAAAATTATGAGGATGATGGACATAGGGGAAAACAAATGTAAAGGGAATATTTGGCGGTCTATGAACTATTAAGTTACGATAAAAAAACTCTCTATTAAAGTCTTAAGAGCTTAAGGAAATTAAGTAATTTAATAATTACAATAAAATATATATATATATGCATAATTTGAGAGTATTTTCAGTATTTGATATATAAATAAACTCATGCCAACTTTGTATACACAATAAATTGTTATATATACCTTTTAGAAAGTTACTAAGAATTTCTTACATTAAATAAAATTATAGAATATTTTGTAGACTTAAGTCCCCAATCCTTTTGCCTGAATAGACAACAAGCATATACTATGTACATATGTGTTCTTGTGGCAAAGCAAACTTTTGATGGGCTTAATATAATGGTATGGGGAAAGCCAAAGTACAAAGCACTATTACAACATATATACACACATGCCATATAGCTACGTATATATAGAGTTATATTTAAGAACAGATTGCCATAAGTTTAGCCTGAAGTAAGCGCTTTGCCTTTGAGTTGCCAGCATGACAATTGAGACGCCTGAAGCGCATTCGCTTATTTGTTTTATAAAGCACACCCGCGGCACAACGCACACTCCAGACACACACGGCCACACACACACACACACAGGCAGACACATACATGAGCAAGATTAAATGAAAGAATAATAGAGCTGAAGAACCCTTTTGTCATCTTCACTTAGCGCAACACTTAATTTCACTTGGATGAGGCGCAGAAGTTGTGTAAATTGTGCGAACTTTGTAGCTGCCGTTGCTGAGATAAATATGACAAACACACACGCTTAAAACACACACACACACACACACACACACACACACACACATGCACACTAACATTCAACACACATTTTGACATTTAATTTTAAGCGCATGTTGGGGAATTTCTTTTGTGCGCCAAAAACAAATAAACAAACTGAAAAGACAAAAACAGTCAGTAAAACAACACAAGATGAAGGGCGGCAAGAAAGTGGGGGCGGGTCTGTGTGAAAAGTGCCTGGGGTGAGGGGCAGTTAGCGGTGGGGGGCATGAAGTAACTATAAAGTTGCTCGAGAGACATTTTATGATTTGAGCACTTGAAGGCAGCAGACGCGCAACAGACAACAGATTGCTGACTGTTTATTATGGCCAAAAAGACAGGGCAACAGCGCAAATGTAAGCGAGAGAGAGGGAGAGAGAGGGAGATAGAGAGAGATAGAGAGAGAGAGAGCGAGCAGCACATGAGATAGAGACTGCAAATCAACGTCTTGAAGTTGCGAAAGCACTTTTTGCAGCCCATTTGTAAAATGACAATAAGAAAGAAAGCAAAGCAATCTAAAAGATGACATAACTCCAATATACCCTGTAAGTATGACACAAGAAGGGAGGCTTAGCTGATGTGCGTATAGGTTAAACATGAATATATATATATATAGGTAAGCTTAGATATTATTTTGAACAAGTTTTAACTGTTTTATATGTAATTCTTTATAATTCTTGTTTTAGAATTTGTAACGATAATTTTAAAAGCAAGCTCATGAAATTTTTTATTCAGAATTTATTTAATTTCTTTATTTTAATTCGATTGTTTTTTGATTCATTTTTGATTTTAAAAATTTAAAATTAATTTCATTTCTTATCGATCATCATGAATTTATCAGCATAAACCACTTTTAAACCGGCTTAGACGTTATGCATATATTTTTTTAAGGAGCTATAATGTCAAATTCTCAAATTACCAGCTAAAGAATCATATCTCAAAGCAGTGAAGTCTAAAAAAACTCTAAGATATAGATAAGTTAAGCATCATTTAAATATCATTCCAAGTTCATATTATCGTGGGAAATTACATCTGTCCAACTGTAGCTACAAACTAATACTGCCGCCCTTAAAGGGTATTTAGCTATGAAAAAACAATCTTTTACTCATTTCAATTAAAATTTGCTCACATTTGGCCCTCAGTTCGTGCTTTTACTGACAACTTTTCAACTGCTAACTTCTTTTTTTCTGTTTTTGCAGGTTGTCAATTCACGTCGCGAAACAGATGCTGGCATCTACTGGTGCGAGGCCAAGAACGAACTGGGCGTGGCACGGAGTCGCAATGCCACGCTGCAAGTGGCGGGTAAGTCGTATATCCTACACAAAGTCTTCTTCTTATAGCCACACGCTGCTGCGGGCGACGGCGTCTGCCCACGCACGACTTTGCGTTTTTTTAATATTCTAAATTGATGTTGATTTTTCGCCACAGTTGTTGTCGTTATTGTTGTTGTTGTTGGGTTTCGATATGCTCAGGGCAGCTCTTTTTTTTTTGTTTGGCTCAGAGTTGGTGGCTTGTTAAGGGGAGGGGGGGTTTTGTGGCACCGCCCACTTAACTAACTAGCTGAGCAGCGTTTACAAGTTTTCCGCATGAACGCACCCACTTGTCTTGTCAGAGGTCTCTGCTCCTGCCTCTATTAACCCGTTTCAGTTTCTTTTCCGCGCTCTCTCTCTCTCTCTTCCCTTCCTTCTCCATCTGCCTATCTCTCTCTATTAACTATTTTTGCTCTTTTTGCCATTTTTTGACTTTTAAAGCCTTTTCAGCTGGTTAGTTGGGTGCTTGGTTGACTGAATCGAGCTGAGTTTCAGTTTTTCCAGCATTTTCTTTTTATCAGTGTGTGTGAGTGTGCGTGATTTATGGCTACATATGAAGAGGGTGTAGCTATATTTAGATTGGGCAAGGTCTGTTTGACAACAACTTCAAAATGAACCACTTAACTCGTGCGGAAAACTTAATCAAATCTCACTTCGGACACCTAAGCTCACATCAAATTATGATGTAATCCAAATTGAGAGGCATATTTAAATGCTTAAGGTTTGGATATTCGATTTGCTTGATTTGATTACAAAAGAATGAAATATAGAAAAATATTTCAAATTAACTATATGCTCACATTTGATACCAACAAATTAAAACTTTATTTGCATATATTGAACATAAATGAAGAATATCTTACACATGCGTTATGTCTAAATTTTAATTTGATTTAATAATTTAAAAGGTTTTGAATGTCATTTATCACATGGTTTTTTCGTAGCAATGCGAAATTTCCATTATTTATATTGAAAACCTATTTCGGGAACATTTTTCAACCTCTGCTTTTGGCCAGATCTTTCGGCTGTAGCGCATTTTTAGGCCAAAAACGAGGCACTTGTGGCCCCATTTGAGCTCCCAATTGCCCTATTGCCACCGCAGACCTCCACTTTGTCTTTTGTTGGCCAATATTTCTTTTATTTGCCATGCTCTTTTATTCCTTACCGCCGCCCACATGAAAATCGATATTGCTTCCTGACGTTGGGAGTTCATTTTTTTTTTGTTCTCCCTTCAATGCGGCGTTTTTTTTTTTTATTTTATTTTTTCCTGGTACCGCTCGTGTTTAGCTTTAGCCAGTTTGGTTTGCTTTTTGCGGTATCCTTGGGGAATATTTTTCAATATTTGCATGTAAATCACGAAAAGCACGTCAAATTTGTTTGCTTGGTTAAAACGTCGTTATTGCGACTCTTGAGCTGGCAACTTGCCGGAGAGCTGCAGTCAGATCGGGCGAAGAGTTAGCGGGGGAGCGGTAGCAATGGCAAAAGGCGTTCACTTTGATTGGGTTAGGTAATAAAAGCGTGTAAGAGGAAGCAGCAAAAAAAAGGCGTTTCACTTGCTCACTTGTCGGATGCTCTGTCAATAACAAACATAAGTTGCCTATTTCTGATGTTGTCAGCGTAATTTCTGTCGAACGCATATTACGCATACGCAATGTGTGTAAACTGAAAAAGAGGGCGCGTGCTTTTCAAAACAAACTCAAATATGGAACTCATTCAGGCTTAAATACATAAACCTACTACCAAATATTCCTCTTGTTCCCTAGAATTCAAAACAAAATTTGCTATTCACTATGCAAAACATACAAATATTTTGAATGTTTTGTTTACGAATGCCTTTAAGGGTTAAGTTTGCCGATCGCTTCTAACAGTGCTAGAGAATTGGTTGGGTATTCCAAGAAAAGCTTTACTTTATTTAAGTTTTATCAAAACATCTATCATATTTCCAAATGAATTTTTTATTGTGCTTCGAGTTGACATGCTTTTGTTGCCTTTTTACGTATCTTCCGAATAATTAATATAGTATAGAGTATAAAATATAAAAAAAATCTACGAGTCCAAACTTGCTCTTTCACATATCATCCGCATAAATACAACTTGTTCTCTCTTAAATTTTAAGTTGACTAATATTTTTTTTAGTATATAATCCTATAACATAATTTAGAGTATCCCATCCAAACTCAACAAAAATCCTGTATGCAAATAATTTTCTAAGAATCTGCAAAAAGTGCTTTTATCGATCTTGCTCATAGCATATATCTTCTATAAATAGCTCTCCTTATGTGCGCTTTATACCTGACTTAGCCCAAAAATAACCTTAATTGAGCTCTGCCTTATCGCAAATCTCCCACACACACACACATTTATTGTAGGAGCATGCCTTATAAATATTGCCTTAATGGTCATTTATTAACTCATTATCAGCAGCTGGCATTTTGCACCTTTTCAGCGCGAGTTTTCCGCTTGACTGAGTCACGACCTCGAACCGAACCGAACCGAACTGAATTGGACCTGAACTGAACTGAGCTGAGCTGAGCTGAATGGCCTACAACTTTCGCCAGTGCCACTGAACCTGACACTGATTATGACTTTGATTAATTTATTGATGGTTGGCGTGTTTCCTGCTGTGCTCAGCCGTTCAGCCATGGAACGGCCCCTGTCCTGGGCGCTGTCTCACTCGCTGCTGGCCTCTTTCTGTGTCCCGGGCTCGGGCTTGGCTGTGAGTTTCGGCAACCAGCTCCAAATTTGTTGCTATATTTTGAGCGCATTAAAAGTTTTTGTCTGTGTGTGTGTGTGTGTGTGCGGGAAAGTTGGGTCGAAATTCGCTTTCGTGTTCACTTTCGCCATGCGTTGAAATATTTTGATTTATGTTGATTTATAGACATCACTTTAAATTTAATAAAAGTCATGCTTGAACAGTTTTTTTCAACAAATATTTTAAACTAAGGCCAAAAGTAAATGCGCTTATTCACTTTGCAGATTAAAATAAAAATATATATATATAAAAAAACACCAGTAAAATAAAATAAAAAGAAAAATGTAATTTACGTAAAAGCAGCTGCCGTTTTTTGGATTTATTCGTTATATATTTTGTGTACGCTGAATGCGACCAAGTTGAATGCACAAAGCTCGCTTTTCAGGGCAGCAGGCAAAAATAAAAAGGGAAAAAGAAAATGTACTTTCTGCTGCTTTTCAAGTGCTTGAAAGTTACTTGATTTATTATGCTACTCCCCCGTTTCTATATGTGTGTGTGTGCTTGTGTGTGTGGGGGGGACAAATATTCACCTAGCAAATTTATAACTGAGCAAATCGGTCTAGCTGCAACCAGAGTTGCCAGACATCCTAGGGGGAAAGGTGTGCAAATTACAGGTTTGCAATTTGACCACAAAATGGAGCTGGCAAGATGGCGGAGGATAGCGTATAAAAAAGATGGAAAATCTGAAATGGAAAATGGAGAAAGAAAAAGAAAAAGAACCAAGCGAATGCCATGCAAAATAAATGCAGACAGCTGAGTTAGTGCCTTAAATCTGCGGTTGGCAAAAGCAAAATGTTGATAATAGCGTGATTTACTATGCGCCAGGGTTAAGAAAAGCTTTAGAAATGCGTTTCGTTAAAAAATATTTCCAGTTCTGAATGCAAGCTTCTTGGTTAGCAAAAGTGGCGCATGAATAATTCGCAATACAAGTATTATTCCATTTCAATTAACTGAAAATATTATATAATTCAAGAGCTTAAGTATTAAAAAAAATAAAATAAATGCGTCAGTAATTTCCCTGCTCAGTTTGTGAAAATGTTTTAAATTATTAAATATTTCTCATTAAATATATCAGCGTAGGGTGAACGAAAACTTTCGTTGTCCCTGAGAATGAAATAATTGAAATAATTGCGTGGAAACTATCGATGTTTTTCCTTGCAACACTGTCGATTAACCATTCACAATGGTCGATACAAGTAGGCTCCTGTAATCGATTCCACATCAGCCTGCAACTTTCCGCTTTCTTTTTCTGGCGACTGCCGACTGAAGCAAACCGTCCTGTCCACGAAATAGAAGGAAAAACGGCCTGATTATGGATAAACCAATTGTATGGGCTCGCGTTGTGAAAGTGCTCGGACGCACGGGCTCCCAGGGTCAGTGCACCCAGGTGAAAGTGGAATTTCTGGGCGAACAGAATCGCCAGATTATACGCAACGTAAAGGGACCAGTGCGTGAGGGCGACATTTTGACGCTGTTGGAGTCGGAACGTGAAGCCAGACGTCTGCGCTAGGATGGGAGTTTTGGATCTTAAGAACTAGATAGACTAATCATTGTGCTAATCGGGGGAACTTTGAGGATTTGTTGCATATATTGATGGATATATGTATAAATACAACACATAATAAGCTCTTAAATATGTGGGTTATATTGCGCAAGGGGTTTTGGGCGAAACTTCCTTTGCGAATACTTGCATATGCATATAATATTTACCAAATAATAATATAATCAATCTCTTTTGAAATTAATCATCTAAGCGAATACTTGTAAAACATTTTGAAACTTGATTTAATTTTAATTTATAATCAATCGTATTGTGCATTAAGTTGTTTGGGCGAAACGCTTTTTGTGAGTACTTTTATAAAATATAACATATTATAATCCAAAGAAAACCACAGTAAATAGATCGAAAGTTTGTTTTATTTGAAATTCATGCAATTTGCATTTCAATAAGGAGCATGAGTATTCCGACTTCAGCAAAAACAGTTAACTTTAAAATACTAACAAGATCGAATTAAAATTACTCGTTAAAACGAATAGTCAAAAGTGTACTTGCATCTTCCTGGCGTTGCCAGACTCTATCAAAATGTTGACAATATATGAAATTAAATGATTCAACTAGTTTAAATTCGCATGAAGCGTAATCGGATTTTATTATCGATTTAGCTTAAGCGTGATTTAGCAAAGTGCCTTAAGAACCAATAAATGGAGTATATGAAGCAGAATTAAATTAGCCTGAAAGCTGTGTGCCCTTGGCGTTGCCAGACTTTTTTACAAATGAGCTGCTGTAGTTGGGTAAAAAGCTGCCTGAGCGTGTGTGTGTGGGTATGTGCGTGGGCATGCCGTATAAAAATCACATTTATGCCATTTACCAACAATTTATCTTTGCTGTCAGACCACAAACACCCGCACACCCGCACACACACACAAAGAGCCGCACACGGCCGCAGGTTAAGGCAGGACAGGGACAGGCATTTATCATGCAAAACCAAGATAATTTATAACCACCACCAACAACAGGAGGAATCAAATGGACAGAGGCCATCACACATATACACACACACACACCCGCACGCACACTAAAGCTGTTGCCCAAGCCTCATCGTTTCTTCTTCTTTTCGCCCTGCTCCATTTACAGTGCTGCGCGATGAGTTTCGCCTGGAGCCGCAAAACACACGCATCGCCCAGGGTGACACCGCGCTGCTGGAGTGTGCAGCGCCGCGCGGCATACCGGAACCGACGGTCACATGGAAGAAGGGCGGCCAGAAATTGGATTTGGAGGGCACGAAGCGTATACGCATCGTTGATGGCGGCAATTTGGCCATACAGGATGCACGTCAAAGTGACGAGGGTCAATACCAGTGCATTGCCAAGAATCCTGTCGGTGTGCGCGAATCATCCCTAGCCACGCTCAAAGTACATGGTACGTTAACCCCCTGCCAACCAACACCCCCATCCACACCCCTATCCATGCCAAATCCCACATCAAGCTGCACCTCAAATCAATGTGTCATGTTCAATTTGCTGGCATGTGACTTGGGTGCCTGCGTAGCACGACGATTGCACCTAAATGCCGCTAAGCGTTTCATTATGTTTATTGCAGTTAAACCCTACATCATACGCGGACCACATGATCAAACGGTGCTTGAAGGCGCCTCCGTCACATTTCCCTGCCGTGTCGGCGGGGATCCCATGCCGGATGTGCTCTGGCTGCGCACCGCCTCCGGTGGCAATATGCCGCTAGGTAAGCCCCCAGATAACACCTGGCGATTCATCAGTTATTACAATTTCCCCGCGTGTACGCATACTTATTGCAGACCGTGTCAGCGTGCTGGAGGATCGCAGCCTGCGCCTGGAGCGTGTCACCATTGCCGATGAGGGCGAGTACAGCTGCGAGGCGGACAATGTGGTGGGTGCCATCACAGCGATGGGCACATTGACGGTCTTTGGTAAGTCACTGCTTCCGTAATTTTTAATTGCGGCTCAATGACACTAGTTTAAAGCGAGGAGAGCTTTCTGAAAGAAAAAAATTGAAAGCTTAAAAGTATAAGTCAGCTAATGCGTAGATATATTGCAAAGCTACAGTGCTAAACATAATAAAACTTGATTTGAAAGCTTAAATATCACATTAAAGCAGAAGCTAAAATTTAAAGCACATTAAGGCTTAAAGTGAAATACGTTGAGAGCTTAATTTGAAAGCCATTCAGATAAATTTCGGATAATAAAAATCAGTATAAAAGCTTAACATTTGATAACTCACCTCGAATGAATGGACTCATAGCTCATATTCTAGTGAGAGCATTAAGCAAAAGCTTTGTGCAAATAAAATGTTAAGATTAATGAAATGATAGCTGGTAAGCCATTTTCTATTTCTAAAAGATGTTTGGATTTTATTTTTGTGCTTAAATTAAAAACATTTTAACTTATTTCAATATTTTATAGAAATGTTAGTCTAATTTAAAGCTCCTGTCATTGAGCCACATAGTTAGCGCTAGTCGAGCACACTTAGCTAATTAGTTAAAACCCTATATGAATCCCATACATACGCACACTGTAGCGCCCCCGAAATTCATACAACGTCCCGCCAGCAAATCCGTTGAGCTGGGCGCGGACACCTCGTTTGAGTGCCGCGCCTCAGGCAATCCCAAGCCGACCATATTCTGGACGATCAAGAACAATAGCACATTGATCTTTCCGGGCGCACCGCCGCTGGATCGCTTTCACAGCCTGAACACGGAGGAGGGCCATTCCATCTTGACGTTGACGCGCTTTCAGCGCACGGACAAGGATCTGGTTATTGTATGCAATGCAATGAACGAGGTGGCCAGCATCACGTCTAGGGTGCAGCTGACGCTGGACTCGCAGGAGGATCGACCGCCGCCGATAATCATTGCGGGCCCAGTGAACCAAACGTTGCCCATCAAATCGCTGGCCACGCTGCAATGCAAGGCCATTGGACTGCCCAATCCGACCATATCCTGGTATCGCGACGGCATACCCGTGCATCCCAGCGCCAAGTTGAACATAACTGCCGCTGGGGATTTAATTATATCCGATTTGGATCGACAGCAGGATCAGGGTCTCTACACGTGTGTGGCCAGCTCGCGGGCCGGCAAGTCGACGTGGAGCGGCTTTCTGCGCATAGAGCTGCCCACCAATCCGAACATTAAGTTCTATCGGGCGCCCGAGCAAAGCAAATGCCCCACGGCACCGGGGCAGCCGACCGTGCTGAATGCCACCGCCTCGGCCATGACAATTGTGTGGCCCACCAGCGACAAGCTGGGCGCCTCCCCGTTCCTCGGCTACAGCGTGGAAATGTATTGCACGAACAAGAGCAAGACCTGGATACCCATTGCCAGCAGGCTCAGCGAGCCAATTGTCACGGTGGACAGCTTGGAACAGGGCGCCGCTTATATGTTCATTGTGCGCGCCGAGAACGCCTTGGGCTTCTCGCCGCCCTCGCCTATCTCGGAGCCGATTACGGCCGGCAAGCTGGTGGGCGTGCGCGATGGCAGCGACGCTTCCGCCGGCTCGGCCAGCTCGCAGCTGCTGCTCAGCGATGTGGAGCAGCTGCTGCAATCGAATGATATTGTCGAGCTGCTGGAGGCGAATGCCAGCGACTCGACTTCGGTGCGCCTCGCCTGGGACATAGACAGCGGCCAGTACATCGAGGGCTACTATTTGTATGCACGTGAGCTGCGCTCGGCGGAATACAAGATGCTTACACTGCTCAACAAGGGTCAGGGCCTGAGCTCCTGCACGGTGCCCAATCTGGCCAAGGCGTCTACGTATGAGTTTTTTCTTGTGCCATTTTACAAGAGCATCGTAGGCAAACCCTCCAATTCCCGACACGCGCGCACCCTGGAAGATGGTAAGAATGCCCAAGATAGCTTTTTTCCATCTACCTGCTAATCAGCTGATCCCCGGCTTTCAACGTCCCATCTTCTGCTACTAATCCGACTTCATTTATTTCCCTCTTTGTTAACAGTACCCGAGGCACCGCCATTTGGCATGGAGGCCATCCAATTCAATCGCACCTCCGTCTTCCTCAAATGGCTTGCCCCACAGCCGAATCGCACACGCAATGGTATGTACTGTAAACAAATCCCCAAAATGCGCCTATTATAGACACCCTACGATGGGTATATAAGCTTGCAATTTGAGTTTGTAACAGATTGTAGTAGTTATGACCAAGAGTGGGGTTTTGTTCCTTTTTTAAACAGCATATATGGAAATATTTAATGAGAAAAAGATTCTGACTGTTAAACTAGAGGCCAGATAAAATATATGGGAAAAGTCTCTGAAAACTAGTTACACAGTTTAGTAGAATAAGCACTTTCTTAAAAAAAAAAATTAATATGTGTAGATAAGATCAAATTTTAGATAATCAGTTAGATAGTAAAAAATAAAAAAATAAATATATATACTATATATGGTCTAACTTTTGCTTATCATTAATCTTTAAGCGTGTATTTAATGCATTTTCCATTAAAATTCCTTCACCATATACTTTGCAGTTGTTTCGAAAGGGCATTTAATCATTCGGTTGACCGAATAAGTAACTATTTTCTTTGTGCTCTTGTTAACATTTAATTTCATTTGTTCTTTTCCCTCTTTCTCTCCCACACACTGTCTCTGCGGCCGCACGGCAGGCATCCTCACCAGCTACAATGTGCTCGTCAAGGGTCTGGATGTGCACAATACGACGCGTATATTCAAAAATATGACCATTGATGCGGCGACACCGACCCTGCTGCTGGCCAACCTCACAACGGGCGTCACCTACTACATTGCCGTGGCTGCGGCCACCCGGGTGGGCGTCGGTCCCTATAGCAAACCGGCCGTGCTGCGCATCGATGCGCGGACCCAATCACTGGACACAGGCTACACGCGGTGAGTTGACGGACCGGACAGGGGCACGGGCACGGGCAGGGGCACAGTCTGGGGTATTGCCTGGACGGTTTATTGTGCGGGAGCTCATTTGACTGCTGCCATTTGGGACAAAAGCTGGCGCGGCCACATTCACATCAATCCATTAACAGCAAACGACAATGGGCGGCTGAGAATTGAGACAGGCAGACGGACGACAGTGGGATGACTATGTGACCATTAAACTAAGCCTAGCCAGGGCACGTACTTCCTGCTCCTGTAGTCAACCGATGCTCATTCCGCTTTCTTTTTGTCCATTTCTCTGCTTTCTATTCCTATTGTGCACAGCTATCCCATCAGTCGTGATATTGCCGATGACTTTTTAACGCAGACCTGGTTTATCGTCCTGCTGGGCTCCATCATCGCCATAATTGTGTTTCTATTGGGCGCATTGGTTCTATTCAAGCGCTATCAATTTATCAAGCAGACCTCGCTGGGCAGTTTACATGGTGAGTTATCCGACGCCCGACGGGTCAGCAATTTAAATGTATTTTTTGTCTATTTATTTTACTTTCTTTTTTTGCTTGGATTAAGTTTTGGTGGCAGCAGCTTTGCAGGGGGTGGCTCTAAGTTCTCTCTGCCTGGCCGGTAATTGCTTGGCATTTGGAATTTATGAGCTGTATGCTCTATTGAGCATTGGAAATGTCACAGCTTAGCTACAACTAGATTTTATAGAGCGATTAGAACTTAAGCCATTCAAATCTTTTGCTCATTGGCACTTGTTAAGCTCAAAAGTAACTGACATAATGAATAGAATATATTTAAGCAACCTTTCTTTTATAAACATTTTAGAGCTTCTGCTTTTAAAATGCATTTCTGGAGTTTGCTCCTTAAACCAAATTTCAGCAGGCACAACCTGATTTTCCCTTTTGCTCTTCCCAAAGAAAAAAAGAATATGCAAAATGTTTTGTTGGGATAATTCTCGTTCAGCTGAAAGCACGGACAAA
This sequence comes from Drosophila ezoana, assembly GCA_035045725.1. Classification (NCBI taxonomy): domain Eukaryota; kingdom Metazoa; phylum Arthropoda; class Insecta; order Diptera; family Drosophilidae; genus Drosophila; species Drosophila ezoana. Next base: position 9,613,747 of record JAWNOU010000092.1, read on the forward strand.
TAGAGCTCATATAATCTATGATTTATGAGCGCTCGTTTATGCCTGGTCTCAATTAGGCTGCCGCTTTGTAAGCCACAAAAACTAAGCAACACGCACTCGTAACATTAGCGAGCGACTGTGAACCTAGTCGCAGTACCTAGGCTAATAATCCTGTGAGGGCAAAAGCAAAGCTCAGAGGTTAAAGCGGCGATAAAAGGAGACACAGGCATGGAGTGCGGGGAGGGGCTGTGGGGTGAAACGACAAATGGGCACGTGAAAATCACATCAATTGTCTAGTAAAACTCTAAAAATATAATAACATGAGACTGAGGGGGAAGGCAGCTGCTTGCCAATTGAATATAAAATGTTATTTCCGTCTTTTATTATTTGCACGTTGCCCTTTTTCTTTTCTGTTAACGGCCAAAACGAGGCTTACGAGACTCGCTTCTTACCAACGGCATTAACTAGATCTACTATCTGGCCATATACACATACATATACCATATATACGTGTGTATTTACTCGATATCCGTGCTTTATTTCAGGCAATCACGCAATCGGCACCGTGCGAAAGTTCCCAACGTTGCCAATGAATGGCGGCATAGGGGGCGGCGGCGGCAGCGCCAACAATGGTGGCAACTCTGGCATTGGTGGCTCCAATGGCCTCTGGATCGATCCAAGTGGCGGTGTTTGGCGACAGGCCGCTGGCTCCTGTTCGACAAAGGAACAACTTCCGGGCTATGCACAGGCCACAGCTCAGCAGCGAAGCACACAACAACAACAACAGCAACAGGGACAACATGGACAGAGACAACAACAAGGACAATCAAACACACAACAGCCGCTGCCTGATTATGAGAGGTGAGCATGATTTGAAGCTGGCCCAAAAGGGTTGCCCAAACGTGGCTGGTGGGGGTCTGGTTTATCAGTCGGGCGCACAGGAAGTTGCCTTAATATCCTGTCTACGCTTCGCTGCCTGTTTAATTACGAAAAATTGCGAGAGCAGCCGAAAAACCACGCCAAATGCTTAAATGTTTTACTACCAAGGAGGCGGAGAGGTGGGAGAGGGGGGCTTTGGGTATTGGGGTTGAGTGTTTGTTGCCAAAGAAAACATCCAGTGCCAGGCCGCACTATTTACGATTCGCTCATAAAAATTGCGGAGCTGCAGCCGCATCCACTTCAATAAGCTACCAAAACCACCCACCAACACATACAACTCACCCACCCACATACACACACGCACACCCCCTCCCCATCCCAATGAACCCCAGAAACAAAAATAACAACAACAAGCGCCATTAAATTGTTACACTTGAACGGGTTTTACTTTGGGCCATGGCGATTGCCAGTGCCTGGTACCGCCAGCAGCCGCTGCCCTCTGTTTATTTCGAAAGGGGGCTTTTGGGCTCTACCGTGGCCTTACTGCTGCTGCAACCCCGCCCCACCCCTGATCCCTTGCCAGCCAAAGTGCGGCCATTTATGATGGCCCCTTAATTCATTTCCATATACGCACATGAATTCCATATTTCTCGTTGCGTATTTTTAAATATTTGTCTGTTTGCATTGCGTTCGGTTTGTGGTGCTGGGCCCTCTGCTTTTTTTTTTGCCAGCATGCCAAAAAGAAAATTTTATCTCGATTTACCCATATAAAAGGGAATGTATTGCATGCACAGAAATCAGATATTAAAATATTTTTGCAATCTATAAATTCCAAGAAATTCCTTTCAAACTATATAATACAACTTTTTTAAATAACTTTTATATATACAATCAGAAGTTATGAAATTTTGAGTATGCATGGCAAATATAAATTTAAAGGTACAAAAAAATGTTTGGTCCAGGTTTTTATTTGAATTTGAGGAAGAGATATTGTTGAAATTCGAAGTATGGTAATAAATTGTTAATATATAATATTTTTTAAATTTTTTAAGCCCATTTTTCCAATATCTAAAAACGTCTTAAGGTAGGAAGAAGGTTTTAAACGAAAATCTTCAAATAATTAACCATTATTTGATGTTTTCCATCTATTACCAACTACTGTAAAAGGCCTGTCTTTGTTTCCATTCTTTTTTATAGTCCCTTTAACTTAAACAACAAAATCTTAATTTCGTTTATAATTCTCACATAGTTAAGGCGCCTCAAGATATTTCCTTTCACTTGCTCAATGCGTCTCATATCCCGTTTGAAGAAGTTTACGTTCCTTTCGTTTGCTCTTTAACAATTGTATCTGTCGTACCTCTCAATCTCCATTTCTTAAGTCCATATCTTTAAACCGACTTTATCCAAGTTCTTTTTTAACAACTACCTATCGCCCTTTGCGTGTTGCTTTGTTTTTACTTCTTACTTAAACAATTTTGCGCCGTGTTTTCGTTTTCCGTGTTTTTTTTCTGTTTTACTTCTGTAATTTTGTTTCGTATTTCTTTTCTTTTTTTTCGCTTGCCAAAAGTTTTCTTTAAAGCTTAATGTACCGTTGTGGCAACAATAACTGAAAAGCAAACAAGACGCAATAAAAAGACTCAACTGCCGGCGACATATTGCCGAGCTGCTCTGTTGTTGTTTTTTTTCTCTTACTGTTATTGTTTCTCCTTCTCTTTTTCTTTTACTACCACCGCCACGCCCCGTAGCCAGCTATCCAACCCCGCCCCGCCACGTCCCGCCTCAACTTGTGCGTATTTATTTGCGGCATTTTACGCATTTATTTGTTTTGACTTTTGTACAATATCCCAGCAGATATCATTCCCCCCCACCTTGTCCCACTTCTGTCCCCCTCGACTCTCGCTGTCACGCCCTCACACTAGCGCAATTTGAGCATTTCCTATTGCTGGCTGCCTCTGCCGCATTCTTCTAATGCTGTTGCCACTTCCGTTACGCGATTTTCATTATTTCCGTTTCAATTTTTCCGTTGTGTACTTTTTGGCAACTTTCTGCGTTGTACTTTTTGTTGTTGTTGTGCATTTTAACAACGTTGTAAACTCGTAAAAAAAAATCATACACACACACGCACACCTTGTGTCATGGTACCACCCCCAGAGCCCCTGCCCCGGCACTTGGCACGCGTGCGGCGACGCCGTCATTTGAATTTCCAATTAAAATATTTAATTTCTTTTCGGGTTGTCTGATTTTCAACATTATGGCGTCAGCTTTAACATCTTGCACTGGATATCATAAACCCCCCCTGCATCACCAACCCCTCCCCTTATTCACCAACCCCCCTCACGTATTTGGTTTATTAGTTTGCGAACGTAATTTTCACCGCTAAATTAACAATTAAAAATTGATAGCCCCGGGGGAGCAGCTGCCCCCGCGCCTTCGCTTAGATCCCAGTCACATTTCCAGGTCCGAGCCTTAAGCCCTAAGCGTATGCAAATGCCTTCGCTGCGAATAGGGGAGATGGGGGAGTGCGGGATGTGGACGTTGGGCTCCGTTCCTGTGTGCACGACATGTCCTTATAGGCAGTTTCGGTCCCCCGTCGCAGGCACGTTTAATTGCTGGAAAATTTCAAATTCCGTTGCATAATTTCAGGCGTCTTTAGGCAGAGCTGAAGCTAATGCTCGTCGGGGTTAAGGTATTTTCATATGCCTAAAATTGGCCGGGAAACGGGTGATCTTGACAATTTAATACACTTTGTAGCCAATGGTTTTATTGCTTGTTCATTATTTTTATAATTAACTTGCAAAATTCGCTGGTTTTAGGCACAATTTAAGTTTAAGTAGTTCATAGTTGCCAGCTTTTATTTTTAGAGTTTTTATCTCGTTGGCTCATGTTAATTTTTAACATGAACTTTAGTCCAAAGTTACAAAGCACATCATCTTAATTTCATAAATTTGATTTAACATTGCACACAATGCATAGTAAACTTATTCCCAGCTCTCCACACTTCCATTTAGAGCTGTTCGACTTTTTACACAACTATCTTTACCGCATGTGTAAATATCTGGCACTGTAATTTATGCTTAACGAAGCTCCTAACTTTACTATATGCATTTATACAGTTAGCTGCATGCGGAGAACATTTGAATTATCTCGCACGCTTTTTCAAAGGAAAATTTCTGTTTCAGTAATTTTTTGTGCCAGAGCGAAAACAGAAATCGGGTAAAAATTCATTGGGAAAGTGCGATAGATAAGCATTATCTCATTAGCTAATTAGCGCACGAAAAATTTCAGCAATAAAAAAGTTTTTGCATACAAATTTTTGCAACCAAACAGCGGGAGGCGCGGGGGTAATGGAGGGCGCTTGGCAAAAAGTTTCGCCCGCGATTTGAGTACTTTTTTTTTGTGTTTTTATTTATTTTTTTGGGTGTTGTTGTTCGCCCACTAATTAGAAAGTTTGAATGCATGACACGCCCAGCTAATGTGCAAATTCATTGGCAATCCGCAGCAATTTCAATGCCCAGCTCCGCTTCGGCTACGGATAAAACTCTACGTTCTACATCATGCTATACACAAATTTTTAATGAGCTGCAGCAAACAAATTTCCGGTCGAGGTTCGAACTCGGCACCATTAGTGGGCTGTGCGTGTGTGTATGGGGCTAACAAAAGCAATTTCCTACGATTGATTTATGAGTAATGCATTTGTGTCCAGACATACGCTTTTTAACCTACGAGTTAATAACCAAAACCCACCCCTATAACTACACCCAATCTCTTGGTCCATTTGCAGACTCTCGCCGCTGAATATGCCGGACTATGCGGAAGTAGCATGTTCAACATTCAAAAGCCCCCACAACAATGCTGCACAAACTTCCGGCGTGCAGGCAGGCTCATCATCATTATACGATAGCTGCGGCGCCTATGCCACAACAAATGTGGTCGCCAATGTGAAGCTCTATCAGAATCGATATGGCGCAAAGACAGCAGGAGGTGGAGCAACTGCAACAGCAGCAGGAGCAGCTGGAAACAACAACAATGGCTGCAACAATGATTATCAATCGACTGGGATGTACTCGGCGCCAGCGAGCGCCCATTACGGCTGCCTGGAGCCAAATCCGATGACCATATCGACTGCCTCGACGGCCATACTGAGCGGCTCGCCGGCCAAGCTGAAAAAGATCAACATAACGGAGAACAAAATGGAGCATATCCAGAATCTGAACAGCAACAAGAACGAGACAAAGTTGGAGCGCACGAATCCCTTCAATCAGCAGCAGCAGCTGCTCCTCGCCAGCAACGCGCTGAAGCAGGGCCTGGGCGCCTATGCGAACACCACGCTGGCCGCCCAAATGGCCAGCGGCGGCGGAGCTGGCACCCTGCGTCGGCAGCGACAGCCGAAGACGCTCTTCAAGAGCGAGACCAACATATTGGGCAAATCCAGCGGCGTCGGCTCGCGTCACCAGATTAATGGCTCGTCGGCCAATGGCAATTTGGACTTTCTAACTGGCGGGCCGCCAGCGGTTGGCGGCGAGAGCCACGATGCGGACTTCGAGGCGCTGTGCAATTCGACAAATCAGCTGCTTAACGATTGGGCTTCCAGTGCGTCGATTGCGGCGGGCGATTATCATTTTGGCAGCAAGCAGCCCAGCAAACAGCATTTGTATGTTAAGGCCAAGGATGGCACCTGGTCCGCCGTCAGCTCCGATGCGTATCAGACCTTCAAGCAGCAGCAGCAGCAGCAGCAACAACAACAATTCCATACCGGATCAGGTGACAACAAGATGCCCCTCCTGGTAGCTGGTAGCGTTAATCCCGCCCATAGTTCGAGCAGCCTTGCAGCTGATAGCAAATTCCTGAGTAGTTTCGGTGCCAGCGCCAATGTCTAGACCGATTGCTAGCAATGATATACATACCATATATAAGTATAAAGGGGTTGATGGGGAGAGGGTCTAGCAGCACCACACCCCTTCCCTACACACCCCTAGAGTTGTGTTTATGCTCAGTAGACTTAAGTGCAAAAATTCAAGTTGTGAACTGCATTAGTGCTGGGTACGAGGAGTTGACCTGAAGCGGGCAGGGAAACTACCCAAATGAAAGTTTGGCTATGCTTAAAAAGGGTTAGTGAGCGGAGGCAGGTGGGAGATCTGCTGGAAAGCAGAGGCATTAGCTAAGATCACACAGGGAGAAAACCTTAATGCACTTTGACTTAACAGCTAAAACTCGCTCTGACTTAAAAATTAGTTTGTTGATTTTAAAATGTTGATAAACTTAAAAACAACTAAGTTCTAAGTAGATAAGTTCTCATAGAGCAAGCCGCTTATTCCCAAACATATCGCAATGTGTGAGCTCAAAACGGTTCGGTTCGCAAACATTTCGCTTCAAAGTTATGCGTTACATTCTGTTAATGTGATGCTAACAGCATTTACCATGTAATGTTAACTGTCCGTGCTGGTACCTTTAACAGGGCAACATTAACGCTCTGTTGTTTACAGTCACTTGATGTTTAGTTTTATCAGGTCATGTTATGTTAAGTAAACAGAATAATAAGTCGCATGGGCCATGTTAAGTTTCCTATTTTGTTATGCCGAATTTGAACAGTAAGTTGATACTTATGAGTTTGGACTTGAACCGAACCGTCTGTCATAGAAGCTGACTAGATCAATATAAATTTAAAAAATGTATGCACCGTGTTTACAGTCCTGCAGAGAACTCTCTGCGACTGTTAGCTAAAGCTCTATAGTAAATCCCCCACTGCACTCTAGATAAGTCTCTGCCCTCTAAACGCTCGCTCAATATCTAGACTAGACTTTCACCCGTAATGCAAGTTCTATACAAAAAGCCCACCCCACTCCACCCCCAGAAAACCAACAACAACGAAAGGTGTGTGTGTGTGTGTATAAAAACTCGATTATGCTCGATTATACAAATTGGCTTGTAAATAGATTTCAACCTTATAAAGCATATGGAATATGGCATTTCTACTAAAAAAGCTAAGCAAGTAAATTATATAGATATACTCTATATAAACAAAACCCACACACAAACCAAATAGCACCGACGTAGTTTAACTAAGTAAAGATAAATGTAATTTTTAGTACGAAATCTGAAGTCTTTGAGCCAAAAATATAAGAAAAACCATGAGAATAGCAAACCCTAACGAAACATTAAATAATAACTCACCTAATAAAGAAACATTTAGAATTGTACTTAAAATCCAGCAGCACTTAAACAATAATTAAAGATTCATTAGCTAACGGTGCAATGTGTAATAATCCCCCGGATAAGCGAAATAAATGCTAATAATAAGGCTGTTAAATGTAAAATATCATAAATAATTAATAATCCCCAAACCGAAAAACAAAAACAACCAAAATATATATATATATAATATCTACATTAAAATTGTGTAATTAAAGCATTTAATTGTAATTAACTGACGAACTAGCTTTAGTTGCTGTAGCTAAACTGAAAATAGATTGCAGCTAAAATACACGGATATATATATTTAAAAATATATGTGGGTAAAAAAAAACAAAATATGACGAGTTTTAAGCAATCAATGAAAATTAAATTGATAAATTATGCGGAAAAAACGTACGTGAAAAGTAAAGCTACAAATAAATACTAAATAACTACTAACAAAGTTAATACTAACTAAAATACATATAAACGCATTTTATTTGGACTTAAATATTTTGAATACCTTTCGCCCACGTGCAGCTGCCACCGTTTGGAGGCGCCACAGCTGCGCCTACACGCTCCTGGACAATAGCATGGATTTTGTCATTTGAAATTCCGACGCGGCGACGTCGACCAAACAGGTAAACCAACATCCAACTATGTCAGAGACCCCCCTCCCCCTCCCCTGCCCACCACAACTAGAAAAATAGAGTACAATTTCCCAACACTTCTGATCCAAATTAATTATGCGCTTTGTGCTCTACCATCCAAACCCCGCCCACTTTGGGGCGCTGCATCATTAAACTGAAATGAGATATTGTTTATAGTACTGCAACCTGTGTCCCCCTCCCCCCCTTCCCTCTCTCTCACATTCTCGCTGTTGTAACTGTAAACATGGCAATTGGAAATTCAGGATAATCAAATGAAAACCCTTCTCTCTCTGTCCCTCTCTCTCTCTCACTCAATTTATAGCTATCTCTATTTCTCTGCGTGTGTTTGTGTTTTTGTTTTCGCATTTGGTTGTAAAACAATTTTACAAATTGTTATTGACAATTTATGTCTGTTGTTCTGTCTATTTTTTATTCGCTTTTCTCTTTTGTTTTGCCCCTGTGAATGTCCCTTCCCTATTTGAGTGTGCATTGGAATTGCGCAAACAAATGAAAATCAATTCGACCAAATGAAGCGCAATAATATTGCAACAATTTTTGCTTAATATTGCCAATTTTAGGTTGAATTGTCCAGATATGAGTGCATATATATGTAATACACTGTTTGCACGGATTATTAAAGCGCACAGCCAAAAACCAAACAAAATCAGCAAACAGTAAAGTTTCTCTATAATGCACACGAGAGAATTGTATAGCTGATTTCTTTAAGGAAGTTCGACTGTGGTAAACATATATAATGGAGTTTTTGCAGAAATCAAAATATTAAACAAATTGTGCGAAGAGAATTTTAAAGAGTCGAAAAACAAATGTCTATAATGAAGAGGTACGTTATAGAGGGTTTGGACTGTAGCAAATATTTTACACATTTATATTAAACAGGTTATGGGAAATGAAATCGAAATACACAAATCCAAACATTTGATTTATATTACTTTTTTTATAGAAAAGTTGAATTGCATATTCTTTTTCATGTCCACGAATATGTTGCAATACAAAATCTGTAATAAATTCCCTACAAAATTCTATCTTAAGTTAGAAGTTCTTATTCAAATGCACAAGATTATAACTCTTGCATATGCGATGGACTCCTTTTGGAAATTTGCTTGTAATTCTCATCAAGTTTAAGCTTCGTAAAACTTAAACTCGTTTGCTGCTGATGATAGAAACGTTAGGCTCTTTTAACAGCTGCACAGACAAGCAAATAAAGTCTTAGCTGAAAGGAACTTAAAGATAAAGTCACATATTCTATATATAAATATATACTTATTGCGCTGAACATAGTCTATCTTCTAGTTAGTTTTTAGTTGTCAAAGCTTTTATGGCTTTCAAGTAAAATCGATAAGTATTTTGGCACTTTTCAATATATTTTCCATTTGCAGAGAGAACTTTAAGCCGACGCCAACAGGCAGCAGCAGCAGCAGCTGCAACAGCGTCCAATGCCTGGCTACTGCCTAATGTATCTGAACAGCCCACGCCATTAGCTACAACAGGCACACACACACACACACACACACACACACAACACACACACATTTGCCACTCCCCTTTCGCCCAACTAGAAATAGGCGAAACTTTAGTCTGCTAGCCACTGAGCAGGCCGATAAATAAACCCAAATTTATCATGTACATGGACACAGTGCATGGTAACTAGAAAGAGAGAGAGACAGAGCAAGGTTGAGTGAGAGAGAGAGAGGGTGATAGAACTACATAGCATTCGGAACGAACATATATCGTGGATATAATAGCAGTGCCGGCAGCGGTCATAATTTTTGGCACAAAATTGTCGATAGGCGTTGAAGCGTTCAATTGAATGTCCTGGCCGACATCGACATCGTCTGGCCAGGAGCTGAGCCCGAACCCTAAGCCCAAGACCCTGGTCTGTCGTAGTACGTCCTCCCCCCTAGCACTACGGCTGGCTTCCTAATGTCGTTCAGCCAAACACTATTGTATAATCAAAACTAATGGTCTATAAAGAATCAATTCTCAATTTGTTTAGCCCCAGCTGTTGCCCCTCAATTCTCAACTGGCGGCGGGCCGGACACGCCGGACAATGGAAACATGGGGACAATTTCACATTTGGCGAAACTCTGGCAGCACATGTGGCAAATAAAATTTAAATGCATTTTGTAAATAATTTAATAAAAAATATATATAAACACAGCAAAGCGCAGATGGGCCCCGGAACTGGTTGGCCCCAAATGAGTGTATTCTGATTAGGGATATTCCCGCACATTCGCCGAGTCACACATAAATTAGTCGGCAAATTTGTTGCATAAAAATGGCATTTTTTATTTTATTGTATTTAGGCAGTCATGTGTGTCTGTGTGTGTGTGTGCATGTGTGCGGCATGTGACAGAGCATGAGTTACGGAAGGGGAAACGGCATGGGTTGGAGGCACATGGAAATGGAAATGGTGGATGTGTTGGCCGGGGGCATGTTGCCGGAAAGCACTGATTCAGCAAGTTGCCATAAAGTTTAATCAGCAGCTTGGCATCGTCAGAGCAAGGACAAGCATCTAGAAAAAACGAAAGACTCGTAAATATGAGCTGAAACCAGACACACACACACACACACACGCACACTCGCACGCACACATACCAAGTTTTATGCGCATTTGAGTGACCATAAAAATGGGCAGTTCTGGTCCGAGTCCTGGACATCCAGCTGCTTGCGGCAGGATGCCTGTGGCCTGTGCCCCGCGTTGCCTGTTGATAACAACAACGCAATTTGATGAGATTAGCCATCGCACCGAGTGTACAAGTACGATATATGTATATATCTAAATATCCATATATTTATATACCTATGTGCATAGTCAAATGTCATTATAATTCGATGCGGCAGGCTTAACTCCTTGCAACAAATTGATTAAAGCTGACACAACAACAACGGCGAGGACCAAATGGAGCGTAGTGAACCCAAAATTGATAGTGTCGTAAGTAACTAGCCTTATCTTGCGATATTACATAGTCCAATTATGAAGCAAGCTACTAAAAGTGTACTTTTAGGCTAAACATCTGTGTATGTGTATGTATATAAGAAATTGAGGCATGATTCTGGGGGGAAACATGCGCTGGCTCTTTATTAAGCAATAAAACATTTTATGACAGCCTTAAAACGTTTAAGGACACAACACAAAGAGGATTAGAAAAAAGAAATGATTTTAGATGAGAGAAGAACGTGTATGTTTTTTAGGTTGGTATTAAAATGTGATATGCCGAGAATATACAGTTTTATCTCTATAGAGTCAGCGATGTTATACGTTTGTAACGAAATTGTAATACCCTACGATTGTAATCCAAGGTGAAAGACATACGAAACATAACGGAAAGTAAGAAAACGCTTTTGAAGAATTTTTACTGAAATAATAAATTCTTTCCTTTCTATCTCTTGTTTTTAAGTGCCTTTAACTTATGTATCTAACGACTAAATTTTTTATTTGCTTAAATTGGAAAAGACCTGCCCTTAAATCCCCCATTTTTCTCCATTCCAAACCAGAGAAAAAAGAATTAAAATTGTTTTAGCTAAATGGCTGCAATAAAAATGGCGTCGTTCTACAAGCAATTTAATTGAAACTTCCCAAAAGTCCGAAACAATATCTAAATGCCAATAATGTGTACAGGAATTCCAGAAGAGCGACAAAACGGAATAAAACCCATAAAAATCTAGTGAAGCAATTTTTATGCGAGCGCAAACATTTTAATTTGAGCATCATTTTTGATTTTCCCTTTTTGTTCACGTTTTATAACAAATTGAAATTGACCAAAGCTCAAAGCCCAAGGGTTGTTGAAAGCACACAGACAGACAGACTCATGTACATACCCTTTCCTCTACACCTGTCTCGCTCTCTCACACACACACACAAACAAACACACTAATTAAATGCCCAAAAAGTTGTGCTGGCAAGTGAAATGTGGCCTTCGCTTTAAATGGACCGACTAAAACTTCGTGTTAGTCAAAAAGTTTAATTTGCGCTGTGGGGGAGACTTCAGTTGCCTCAGTGGCTTTTGCTTGTTTCCGTGAGTAATTAGTAAAATGCATTAAAATAAATGAACTTTTGCCGTGGGGTGGCGCAAGCGCGCCTGCTTTGCCTTAAGCTCTTAAATGTTAAAAACTAAAAATTAACATGGATTATTGAAAAGATCAAATAGCCAACATGTGCTGCCAAATTAGTAGCATGAAAAAGAAAAAAAAGTATAATTTGCCATTAATACATATTAAATTTTATTCACTCGCTAGCACTCGAAAAATGAGCGCATTTCGTTTAGTTACAGTAATTTAAGCGTAACATAAAACTTAACAGCCTATTTACAGCGCTGGCCACAGACAGACAGGGAGACAAAACATGGCGGGAGTACCGTTAAAGTAAGTATGAGAGAGAGCGAGAGAGGGAGTCAAAGTATAAGTGTAAGGCGCGGACTATGGCTGCTGCTGTCGGCGGACGCTGCTTCCTGAGACACTTAAACAGGCCATAAAATACATTTTGAGCGTGGCGTCTGCCAGGCCGTTTTTGTCGCTTTGTCGCTTTTGTAGTTGTCGTTCTGTCGTTGGCGTCTCGCCTCTAGGCGTTGTAATTTCTTCAATGTGTCAGCCGCGTCGTCTTTCTAATTGCAAAATATGGCAACAATTTCAAAGAAGTTGAGCACATTGACGCCTGCTTGCCGTGGGGATAATATAATTTCCAACAGGGGAGCGGGAGGGTTTTATAGTCTAGCGCTTGAACTTGCTCGCACTCGTTACGTAACGAATGCTCGCACAGCGTAGCGCAGAAGACGCTCACGAAAATGCCAAAAACACAATTATTAAATGTAAAGAAAGCGAAGCTTAAACGGCAACTAAAGCTCAAAATGAAATGTTAAGAGTGCGACGAAAACCCCAGCTCAATTGTTGTCTGCGGCCAAGTTCGCTCTCTCTGCCGCCAGTGCTAAGCACAAGAGTGTGTGTAGCTGTGTGTGTGTGTGAGTGTGTGTGGCGCATTTTATGAAACGTTTTATTATACTAATTTGTAGCCTGGCAATGGTCGCCAGTTTCGGTTACATCGAATGGCACCAACTAAAAATGGCAATTTGCCATTGCATGAAATGAGCGAGTGAGAGTGAGAGAGCGTGAGCGTGTGTGTGAGAGGGAGAGGCACATTCACTTCAGTCAAGTCTCTATTAGCAGACAATGCGTTTTGCGAGGGGCGCTTTCTAAAATCGTCTCTTCTAATACATATGGAAAAGGTATACCATGGAAATTGTTTAACTGTCTGTCTGTGCTTGTGTGTGTGTGTGTGTGTGCGTGCTTTCGTGTGGGGATTTTCGCCTTTGGGGAGTTTTTATTAAAATGACGTTGCCCGTTTGCCGGAATTGTCTGTCCCTGACCAGCGTCGAGTGGGCAACGGCATTTGCTCTACGCATATCCAGCAAATGCTCCTTTGCTGGCGTCGTTAGTGTCCTTTGCTGCTGCTGGTGCTGCTGCTGCAGTCGCATTCGTCCTGCCACTCGGCTGGTTAAAGTCCCGTTTTGGTTGGGGGCCAAGTTTTAACGACTTTGTTTCCGTTACGTCTAATTTAATGAAATTCGTTTTGCTTTTGGTTTCTGTTTCTGTTTCGGTTTCGGTTTTTGCTTTCTGCCAAGTTTTCTGCATACAATTTTCCGAAAAACGGCATTCTAATGACTTGGGCGTTGTTGCACTTAGTCCTTGTTTTTGTTGTTGTTGTTGTTGTTGGGTAAAGTCTGCTCTGGTCATTGGCCACCCTGTAGTCACCCTGTGCTCTTTGCAGGGGGTCTCTTTTAAGTTGGGTCTGTTATATTTTGTTTGGTTTTTGATTTAATGATGGTCTGTGGTCTGCTCTTCCTCTTATTATGCTAGTCATTGTGCGGCTTGCATTCGCATTGATATAAAGACATTGCTTATAATGATACAGTGCCAGCGATTCCAGAGCTGACCGTGTGCCCCGGCTAGAAACTGAATTGAATGCAAATGCTTGGGGCGTTACAATGCACAGTACGAGCGATAAGTATACGTTTGGCATTCAGTTGAGAACTGTTGACAGCGCATAGCAATTATAACCCCGAGGTCCTGGAGCAAATGTCCTCGTTTGGGCTGTGACAGTTTTCCAGATTTGACCTAAAATAGCCATAGATAACAATTAACGTTTATTTTTCTTCATTAAGATTCAAATTGTTTTACCTTTAAATAATCTAATTCAATCACCCCTTTGAAAATTTCGAGTAAATAATGTCCGATTGTGGAAAAATATATAGTTTTTGGACTATTATTCATTAGAATTAACAACACGACAATAAAATTAGGTAGTTTCAGTCTGTAGAACGTACAGATACCTTAAGTTTTGCGTTCCTTGCCATGGTTTGCAATCGTTACGGATCTTTGCGAAAACTTGAAATCCAGAATAGTTTCATGAAATATGTAGCCTTCACGTTTCTTCCAAGGCAATTTACTTGCATGTTGTTCCCGTCTGCCACGCCCACGAGTAAGCCCGGAGGCGAAAATGCAGCCACAAAATATGCAACAAATATTCGTCGGATGGCTTTTTGCCTGATAACTTGAACTATTTGCAAGAAATATGAGCGAAGAAGCGCGCTGCGAATAAACAAACTGATTTGCATTTATGGAAATGCTAAACACACACACACACACACATACACAACCAAGGCCCCATCGCACCCCCTTTCCCGCCAGCCGTAGACAAACACGTAACGGTAATGGTGTAAAAATGCAAAGGAAATATGGAATATGTGTGCGGGCGCAGGACGAGGCCATATGCGCAGGATACACATGAGTAGCTACTGACCAAAATCAAATAGAAATGTCGAGTGTGTTGTGTGTGTGTGTGTGTGTGCATGGGGTGTGTGTGCAAAAGCCAAAAGTAAATATTTATGTTTTATGTTAATGAGAATATGTCTGACTTTTTGCTATTTGAATATTGGCAAACGGCCGCTGCAGCAGCGCAGGATACGCTGCAGTCGCTGCCAGGACTTGCTTGTGCCACGGCCAAGAGAATGACAAATGCGTCGGGGCGTTGGTTAAACTGTGGTTGCACTTCTTTTTGTCGTTGTTGTTGTTGTTGTTGTTGTTGCCACAAACAGCCAAACAACCACCCGGCTCATGAGTCTCAGCCTCGCCTGTGGTTTTGTGAATTTAGCCCTGCAGCAGGGCGGTGGGTCGGGGGAGGGCGTGGCTATGGGGTGGGCAGTAGTAATACTTTATTGCCCTGACTTTCGCTTGCTAACACAGTTGTTGTTGTTGTTGTTGTTGCTGCTGGTTTGTTGGTCAATAATTGACAATTTAATTTGACAAAGTGCTGAAAAAAATGTGCGTTTAATGGCAAAAAGCGTGCTTAAAAAATTAATTGAAACAATGGAATTTTAAATACTCTAACTGTGCGAAATTTTAATTGGAAAGAGGGTATTGGCAAATAAATGGGTATATTATTTACTCGTATTTTTTATGAGCTAAAATATAAAATATCTTATAGTATCATTTGTCTTATGTTCAATGGATATCTTTTATCTATGTTATATGTATCTGGTACTCAAAATATTTTATTTTAAATTATATAAATTAAATCATATATCTTTATATTGAATTGTTTTTGCGAAATTCTACGTCTTTTATTTAAAATTTTACATCTTATATCTAGATATATTCCATCTTATATCATACATACTAGATATACATATTATATATCAGCTTACATCTTATATATCTCAAGCATTATAGAACACATTTTCTTCCACTTCTAAAATAGATACAGATACAAAGATACAAAAAAAGCATCAAAATTAATAATATGATATTACCGATTATATAACTATTTATGTTACTGTAAAATAATAATAAAACATGTTTTTTTTCTTCAACAAAATCCGCTAATTTGTGCAGAAAAAACGTATATATTATTTCTCTAAAATATTCTTGTAAATTTGCAATTTCGCTCATATTTTGTATAATCATTTAGCATTTTTTACCCACTATTTTTTGAGAGTATTAAAAGTTATGTTTGCTGTTGTTATTTTTGTGGCATGTGCCTCTTGTTGCATGTTTAATTAGTTGGTTGTTTATAGCTGCATACTGGCTTTTTTATAATCATTGTTGCGGCGCATATTTGGTTTATTTATTTACCATTTTTTTAATTGTGTTTGTTTTTGCCTTCTTTTTTATTTGTTCTTAATTTATTAATGCTGCATGATATGCTGCTTAAGCTGACGTTTAATTAATTCTATTAATTTTTTAATTATGCAAGAGAATACTGAAAAAAGCAAACTACAAAAAACGCTGCAAATAAATGCAAGTTTTTGTGTTCATAAAAAATACATTTAAATGGAAATGTCGAACAAAATTATGAGAAATGAAATATTTATAAATATTAAACAGAGCAGTGGATCTTTTATTTTAATGTAAAGCTGTAAAAAGCTACAAAAGCAAATAAGCCTGCAAAAAATTAATAAATCAAATATGTTGCATCCCTAAAATGAGCAATAATTGGGTAAAATTTAAGTATACTTTATAGGTAAAAAAGTTGGCTAAAGTTACTCAGGTTAAAAAAGTTAGTTAAAGCTTCCCAATGCTCAAGATCTCTTCAACAGCTCTCTTCTCTCCTCGAATAAATGTTATGTATAATCGATCTAAAAATCGAATTATCCTTAATGTCGAGATTATATTGTTGCTTTCTTTCCAGCTTTAATCAGTTCTCTTTCTCCATTTCCAAACTACATAATTTGAAATCAAGTCTGCAACTGGAACTATCCCGCATAACTAATAACCAGTTGCAATCAGTTGTGCAATCACAACCGAACCGAAGTTCTACACCCTTGCCCATCCACGGCGTTTGGCAGGGCCCACAAGTTTAGCTGGCAATTGCACTCAGAAGAATGAAATGCCAACAAAATGGCAAAGGTTAATGCACCATCGGACAGTTGTCGTCTATGCGTTATGTCTCATCCAATGCAACCAATGTCGACATCATCATCAGCAAAGCGAACATCATCATCAACATTGGCAGAGTGTGTTTGTGTGTGTGTGTGTGTGTGTGTGGCATATGACAAAGTTTAAGTGCTGGTAAATCCATAGATTTCATGCTGGCAGCCGGCAAACATGGCCACATATTGTGCGAGACACACAGCAACAGCGACAACAACGACAACAACAGGAACAAACAACCAGAGGTGTTGGTAATGTGCTGCAAACGACAACGACAACGACAACAACAAGAACAACAATTGTTGCAACAATAGTATCGCATTTCAATGTTTTTAGTGCGGCATAAAAACAAAAGCAAAAGCCGCATTCAAACTGCGAACTAACAACAACAACAACAACAACAACAACTACAAACAACGTTACTTTGGGGCACAGACTGCAAAAGTTTTTATGCTACAACTCGCAGATACTTACCAGCCCCCAGCACCCGGCTCGCCCCCTTTGCTGCCGTCCACCCCCCGGCTGGCTGCACGTAATTTTGTTGTGTCGCGACGCAAATATGTTGCCCATGAAAGCCATCGAACCACCCTCGCCGCCCGCCCCACCCTTTCCACCCATCCCCCTGCCACGTCATATGCTAAGCTGCTACCTTGGCATTATGCAAGGCGCCATTGCCGTCGCACTTGTCACTTTAACCTTGCACGGCCTGTCAGCAGACGCCTCACACTTGCGCCCAAAAAACGCCCAACACACCCGCCCCCGCGCCCCACCGAAACCCAGCGCCCATCTGGCAAGCCACTGAAAATTTGCGCAAAGCGGCATGGAAAATGAAAAGAAAAGCCATAAAACCAAAGACGACGCGCAAAGCCAGAAAAAAAACACAACAACATCAACATATAATGCAAGACATGTCGCTGCTTAATTGACGCACCTTGAATACACTCACCTGAAAGATTTGATTAAAAGTGAGAGAAAACGAGTTTGATGTAGAATTATTGTTAACAAAATATGTGTGGCTATTTGTAAATATATCTATATAATCTGTGAAGAAGAGTTAAGAGACTGGTTAATGGCTGCAATTTTTAGCAGCTTGTTACCAATCTCATCGCATAGCTAATATTATCCAACATGTAGAGCATTGAAACCGAAACGAGCGTAAATATGCCTGTCATCATTTTGACATCAGCATTGCTGTCGGCATCGCCTTCGTCGCCTGGACTGGCATCGGCTGTGGCTGTAGCTGGAGCTGGAGCTGATGCCATGGCTGGATCTGTGGCGGCTTGGGTAGTTGAGCGGGCCATTACCATAACTATAATGCATATTTCAGCATCGGCATCGGCCCGTCTAAGGCCCCGTCCACATCATCATGATCATCATCATCATCATCAGCGACGGCGATGATGATGCCGTCGTAGCCGTCGTCATGTGGAAAATCCCGGTATCACTTTCGCTTCTGCCTTTGTTGACAATCTCGGTTTCAATGTGTGCCCAGTAGTACCCCTCAACCTTCCCCTCCGCCCACCTCATGCCACCCCCAACTGCTGTACTTAGTTATCTGGGAAGCATGCCTCGGCATATTTATGCCTTGTTTGTAGCCGCATTTGCTGTTCCTCGGGCCCGGGCCCATAATGAATGGCAAGGTTTTAGCATAAAAGTTTATTGAACTAGAACTACGAGGTAAATACACATAGATTGAACCGCAGGAGCCGCCCACCCATTGGCCATGCAGACACAGTAACGACAGTGGTTATGGCCTCTTTATAAATAAATCGATGCAATTTACGCGAAAATTTGGCAGAAATGGACAGCGAAAAGTACTTTGCTGGGTATACGTACTAGTATTCCCAGCGGTCTGATTCTACGGAGGCTACAGAAAATATTTTAAAAATCTCATTTATATTTTGAGATTTTGACACACTGTTGCAAGTGCGACTGTTGAGTAAAGCTATAATTTTCATAAGAATCTATTGATAATGAATTCTTAAAAACCAGTCTGGAAAATTGTGGTAGCTTTCCACTTTTACTGATCTGCTGAAGGGAAAGTGTTTCGAAATGACAATTCTAATACATTCCCAAGAATAATAATAAATATAAAAGTTGGCATATTAATCAAATCAAACCAAATAGATTGCACTTTATAATTATTTGTGCATTATTAGAAGGAGGAGGTACAATTTTTTTATTTTATTTCTTTAAACTCAAT
Organism: Drosophila ezoana; assembly: GCA_035045725.1. Taxonomy (NCBI): domain Eukaryota; kingdom Metazoa; phylum Arthropoda; class Insecta; order Diptera; family Drosophilidae; genus Drosophila; species Drosophila ezoana. The sequence continues at coordinate 9,632,572 of JAWNOU010000092.1, forward strand.
GTGAGTAAAATGTAAAAACTGCCTGGATTGTTATTGATATTTTTATGTTAAGAGTTTTTAAGTATTGAGCTTTTAATAATTTTATGATCAAATTTAATGGTAATAGAGAAGGAGTATGATAATTATCTTCAATTAATTTGAGTAATTTTATTATTACTTAAACTTTTTTTATTATTATTTGTTTCCTCAAAAGGAAATGTTAAAATGTTTAGCTTTTATTTTTCCATAATATCTCACTTGATTATTATTACGCATATCATGAAAATAATATAACAGACAGCATTGTTTATTACTCAAAATAATATTCATATTCATATATATATCTAATATTATATTATATCAATTTTAAATTTAAGCAAATTTCTGTTTGAAAAATATGGTAAATCAAATTTTTTAACGTATATAAACTATCAAAAATGGAGTCCTTTTTAGTTGATCTCAAAATCAATAGTTTTTCACAATTGTGGACAAGTCACTTGGGATAGTTATCAAAGTGAACCCCCCACAAACAGTTTGTATATCATATTAAGACTTCCTAATCAAACATGTTTGTGCCTCAACTCGACGCATCTGTCTCGCCCCACCAGCACCCAGCCCTCCTCTTTCTCTCTCTCTCTTTCTCTCTCTGTCTCTCTTGGCCATTTGCCGTGAAGCATTTCCCTATTTTGGCCAATTTGAACAACTGCGAGTGTGTGACTCCAGTTGCTCGTGTTCGTAATCCACGTGGATTATGTCAAAATTGGTATATCATAAAAACGTCGCGTACGTGAGCGGCATGGACAAAATATGATAAAGCTGCGAGACGAAGAGAGAAAGAGATGAGACAGAGAGAGAGAGAGAGAGAGAGAGGGAGAGAGTGGGAGAGAGAGAAAGGTAAGCGCTGCGATTCGAACCCGAAACCGAAGCCATTAACTTTGCCTTTTGGCGCCGCTGACACTCCAACCTTTTGACCAAGTGATTAATTTGTATGCGCCAGGCGCTGACTTTTGCGGTCTCGGGACAAAGGCCAAAAGTGTTTGGCATGTAACGGAAATGCGCGCCCGGGGACAGTCCGTCCAGACAGCCCGGCGCAGTCCTTCGGAGCTGGAGTTAGAGCTAGCAGATGGGCAACAGCACATTCTGCGGCGCCAGTGTTGGTAAGTGCTTTGAATATGCAGTTGTTGTGGGGCGGACAACATAAAGTTTTGCCTGCTGGCTTACGGATTTCGTCCGGAAAGTTTTCCACACAGACCTTATAAGGCGGCTTGGCTGGCTTATGGCCAACAACTTGTAAAGCGGCACAAAAACTCGAAATACGTTTACTTCGTATTTCTTTTCATTGTTTTTTTTTTGGTCTTAATTTTTTTTTATTGTACAACTTGTAAAGAGCGAAATAAAATTCATGACGCGACAATTGGTAAGAAAAACTCACATTCCGCTCGCGCGTTTCGTGTCAAGATTTCATTAAACTTTCTGTAAGACAGCAAAGCTTGACCAATCTATTGAGCAAGACTGGCAAAAGAAAAGAATGTAAAGAAGCCGGAAAAAAACTTGGCTCATTAATTGAGTTGCTCGCGCTATTAGGCAAAATTGCAAGGGGGAAAAAACCAAAAAAGATTTTGCATAAAAATAAATACAGCATAATACTTAAGGGCAAGGGATGAAGTGCGAGGAATGTTAAAAGGGTTTTTAGGTAGAAGAAAATTTGCATATACTCATGAATTTCTACAGTAAAGATTGAAAAATGTGCCAAAGATAAAGATTTTGCTATAATCATTTTTTATGTTAAAAAAAAAAAAAAAAAAAAAAAATTGAAAATATAAAAAAAATAAAAAAAAAAAAAAAAATAACAACCTACGACATTTAAATATTTTGAAAAATATGGTTTATCTTGTTTTGATAACCTTAAACATTGCCTAACTATTCGAAAACACTTATGAAAATGCGCCTCAAATACTTTAACAATTTCAACCTCAACTCTTTTTGTTAAACAATAGTAATACATGGCTTATGGCAGTAAAATATGTCAGCCTCATCCACACCCCTTTTGTGTAATATATATCCTGTTCAAATTATATTATATACACAGCGAGGGTAAACAAAAAATAAGATACGGCCTTAAGTCAGCTGCTGTGAGTTTCCTTGAAGGAAAAAGTGTTTCCTATTTCAATTTCGTATATCAGCCATTTGGAAATGAACTTTACACTTGCCTGCCTCTGGCGCCCCAGCAAAAGTATCTGTATCTGTATCTTTAGCTGTGGCTAAAGCTATTCCTGTAACTGTAGCTCTATAGATGTATCCTTTTCTTTTTATTGTATTACCGCGAGTGTTATGCTAATTTCCGTAGCCGGGAAGCAGCGGGGCCTGCCGCCCTGAGTCTGTGGTTCAGCCTCAGACTCATTCTCATCTCGTTCTCGTCGTCGTCGTCTTCGTCGCATCTTCTGCAAAGTCCTGGGCCGGAAATGAAATTTAACTGAATTTGCATTGGAATTCGATTAAATCGTTTATGCAAACATTTCGTTTCATTTCATTTGCGGGTTTTTCGCTTTCCCAACGCTCGTCTGCGACTGTTACCGTAAACAGGGCCATGTGAATGTGCGAATCCTTTTTGCCTGCCTCCATGCTAAAGCCGAATTGCGGCCATGTCTCGACTCCCCATCCACATCCACTTCCTGCTCCAGCTCCAGCTCCAGCTCCCCACTCATTTTGCGCCATTTGATTCTCTTCTTCTTGCTCAGCTCTTGTGGCATGGCAAAATTACATTGAAAAGCCTCGAGAGTTGATTTTGGCGTTCATCTAATTTACATAATGCTCATATGTTTTGCCTGTTTTCGAGTTCTGCACGGCTCAGCACATTAAATGCTGTGGAAATGTATCTTGGCGCTTGTTATTTATGAATTAATTTCATTTGCCATGTAAATGCATAAAGGTAATCGAGTATGCGGCGGCCTAGCTCAATCATTTGCATAAAAATATGAAATTTTATTCAAAAATAAATAAATAAAATATGCAAAAAAAGTTAAGATTGATCGAAGAACATTTCCAACAAGCACAATTTCGAATTTTACAGTTGAATACAAAGAAACCGACTAAAGAGTCCAACTAAAATGAAAGAAGTCTGATAAATGTTTAAAAATATCATGATCTTCATAATCATGTTCTTCCTTATGAACATTGCTTTCGGCTTTTCATATAAAGCGCCTAAAGTGAACTTTAATATAATTCCTTAATGGTGTGCCACATGAGCTGCATTTTATTTTGCCGATGATTACCAAATGGCCAAGCTCGTTGCGTATGGCTTGCCACATTGCATTCGCTTTTGTGGCTTCCTTAAGCTCCTTGGCATTGCCGGAGTTTTATCTGTGTCCCCCAAATGGCATTCAAATGCAAACCGCATGAGTCGCATAAGGATGCGCTGAAGGCTGCAGCAATAAGCTGCAGTGGCAGTGGCAGTGTGGCACTGTGGCAATGTGGCAGTAACCTACTGCGGTCATACATTGTCTCTCGCCCTCCCTCTCCCTTTCCATCTCTCTCTCTCTATCTCTCTCTTGCTGTTTCTCTGGAACCCATTTGCCACAATGAGCTACCAAAAATGGAGTTCAGCGTCAAGGGAAATGTCTGTTTTATTGCGGTCCATGAAACAGTTCATAAATAAGCATATGCACGCGAGTCTATGAGTGTGTGTTGGTGTGCTTGTGTGTGTGTGAGTGCACTCATACACTCATCTAGCGTAGGTATGCAAAAACCTATTTATATCAACATAACTCGGTTTGTGGCTTTTTCCCATATAAAAAGCATTGAAATTATATTACAATTGCATTCGGTATATTTGTTTGTGCTTCGAGCTCGGCTTTTGCATTTGCATGCCACAAAATATGTTTGCCCTGTCTCGTAATATCTCATAAAAGCGCTGAAAATTAAATATGAAAAAAAGACCTTGTTGCAAGCGCCAGCAAAATGGTGAAAATTGAAGCGCATTAAATATTTAAGCACAATTTGAAAACTCTATTAACGCCCTGCGAAAAGCGTACAATGGGAACAACAGTGTCTGCGAAAAGTTTGCGCTCACTTATAAATCATAAAAATTGAAATCACAAGACAAAACTTGTCCATTATCAACATTAGCAAACGAATTTTCGCCCTTATTCCACGCCGCGCCGCAACCAACTTTTGTACATTTTACAACAAATTTAACTTTAATTTGGTAATTTAGCAACGCCCGCGGCTGGGCAACTGAATGCGAATGAAAATGTATGAAAATGAATGACTGAATGAATATTCAATTTGTATTCGTTGAATTTCCCGCTGAGCACTTGGCCAGCGGGCGCTGCGAAAAGTTGAAAATTCAATAATGGATAACCTTCAATTTACGTGAAAAACTTTTCATTTCAGTTGAATTGTGGACTCAGTTCAAGTCTTAAAGTGACTTTGTTAAATGTACGAAATAAAATATATTGAACTTTCTTTATATTTATTTAAAAACCTACTTTAAACAAGCTTTTCTCAGTAAAGTATAGATTTTCTTTCAACATGATTGACGAATTTAATGAACCGCTTGAAGCAAGGAAGCAAGCAAAGAAGCAAGGATATCTTCAGTTCACATAGAAACAGACAGATGGACGGACAGACGGACTTGGCTATATCAACTCGCCTGTTTATGCTAATCTAGAGTATAATACTCTATGGGATCGGAGATGTCTTCTTCTATGCGTTACTCATTTCTTGACAAAATTATAAAAACCTCAACAAGGTATTTATGTATATAGATAGATAGATAGATATGATGGATAGCTAGATAGTTATAGATACTTTTCAGACATGTGTTATTTTTAACGACCAACTCATGCATTTTAAATATAATTGAATATATTTTTTCAAATATTTCTTCCTATTTGCATTAGCTTATCTGGTTCCCGAGGTATTCGGCAATATGCTTTCCAAAAATTGGTCACTTTTATTGATTGACCCCTGCGCGCTTTATCTATGCAATCTTTGACATTTGCCATGCTGAATTTCGCATCCATATTTTACATACTCGCACCAATTTTCGAAAATCAACCAATTCCCTGAATGAAAAAATATAAAACAGAAATAGAGCCTGGCTGTAGAGCCCAATTCAAAAGCGAAACGTGTAGCCCATAAATTTGGAACTCAGCCCCCGCTCATTTGCACAGAGGATTAAAGGGTCTCGTCGGGGTTTTGCACTCTCACCATTTGTTATGCCTTTGCGCTGGGTTTTGCTTTCCAATTTTTCTCGTTTTCCATTTCCCTGTTGTTGTTGTTGTTGTTTGTCCTAGCGGAAAGCTTGCAAAAGTGATTAATGCAAAAGTCGGCGGCCGCGTCGATGGCGACCAACAACAAATTTGCCAACGCGCATAGAAAACACAACGCAACGCCGGCATTTTTATTGAATTGCCAGCCTCGGAATGCGCTGGCCACTCCATTTACCTGCGCTGCCTGAATAAAACTAGACACTCAGAGTGAATTTCCTAGTGCAGACGGGAGACTCGGCTGGGGCCCGGTCTGGAAGTATGCTTTGACTACAGTTGCACGGATTAAAGCACAAAATGCCCCGAAATCCGCTTTGGGCAGCAAAGAGTATGCGGCAGGTGTGGCAGCAGTCGTGTTAAAGCCGCACTGAGGTTGCATGCAACCGCAGCAGCAGCGAATACCGAATATTCTTGCAAATCAATTATTTGAGACTTTCAATGGAATATACCTTTTAAGATATAAATATATATATATGAATATATATTATTTAGCATTTAAATGTTTTGCAAAAGGTTATTAATTTTAATTTTAATAGTAAAATTAAAAAATCTAAATATTTTCAATGACACTTTCCATTATCAAAAATATAAGTTCTTAATCAATTGAGATTTAAAGATTTTAAGAGTTTAGGCTTAAGATAACAAGTTGTCGGATATAGTTAAAATTCCATTTGAAATGCACTGAAACGATTTTCAATAAATACGAAACGAGCCCGAGACAATAAAATGTCAAGAAACTCAGACAGTCAGCCACCCCCTCATAGACCAGGCACGCTCCGGGCCCAAATGATGTTTACCAGAGGTGGCGGGGGAGGGGGAATATTGGAGACTGGGTAGCTGCGCGCCAGATTTCTATCAAGCCATCAAACTGGCAATGAGAACTGAGTCCTGCTGCCGGCTTAGTCGAAAGTCAAAGGACCGCCCGAGTGTCACTGACACCGAACCACCCCCGCTGGGTGGGGCGAACTGTTGTGCTCGGCTTTCTACATTATTGATGGTAATTTTAAAACGTGCCTACAACAAAAATTTCACACATTTGCCGGATTTACAATTTGTGTGTGGCTTTGTTTTACTTGCGTTCGATTGACGCTTATCTTAATGGACCAAACATATGGACCAGGCCAGGCCTCCTCCGTTCCCATGCTGCCGCCTTGTGGCACGTCAGGAGCAAACGTGTTGATAATTTAAATAAGCTACTTTGAGCGCTGCCGTTTGACATTGCGCATACGCAGCGTTCGCCTGTCGTCGCTGCGATAAGCCTTGGTAAATGTTTTTCGATTTTGTATTAATTTTGTGCTCAAATCCCAGCGAGATTTGTGTTGCACACAGACAGGCGAGTGTGCACGAGGGTTAGCTTCATTAAAAAAATATTTGAAATTTCTTTTGGCTGGGGAATTTGCAATAAACGCGATGTGGGCATAAATTGAAACAAGCTGCGCTCGGGTATTGGTTGGCTAAATGCTTTAGCTTGAACCAGATTTTACATAAATGCCTCACATTTTTTCAGTCATGAATAAAGTTTTTATTCTTATTTTTTTTTGTTTGGCAAAAGTGAACACTTTATTCCGGATTTCTTACGCGGCCTGCGAGATAAACTTTTTGTTTGTCCCTGATCACAAATAGAAATGGATGATCCGCTTTAATCTGAGGCCAATCGTCGGGTTTCTCTGAAATATTGGAAAATCTATTATTGACGTAATATTTATTTATAGATTTTAGATACTCACCACGGTAATCTGAGGGCGATGCGCCCTTTTCATTCACCTCAACGACTGCTGTTTGTAGGAACTCTGAGATTTCCAAGGGGTTGTTTAAATCAGTCGTATCCTTTAAATTTGCCTCTAGCGAATAATTTATGCCCAGAGCGCGTAGGACATCTTTCACCTTTATATTAGATTCTAGTCTAAATTTTGGTAAGGTAAGCCGAAGACGTTTGATATATGTATCCGGCTCAAATTGCCTTGTCTCCAGTGTATCAAACATATCGACGACCTTAAGAATGCCATTTGTCTTTCTTGGCACAATAATAATCATATTCATTGTACTTGGTAACAAATATTTTATTTTGATAGCGTCAGCATCCAGTTGCTCCACATATTTATATGGAAAAAAGCCCTCACGACTCATCATATCCACCTCAACAGTTCGCTCACCTCCATCTGCCAGAGGTATATAGAAGGGTGAACGCTTTGTCTGTGCGCTATCAAAATCTAGTCTCCACAATCCTGTAAAGTAAATCGCGCTCATGAACAATATCTTTGAGTTGGGTTCCGTTTTCTCAATCAATTTAGTTATTTTGCTTTTAGTTGTTGCGGCAGCCCAATCATTGATTTTGGAAACAGTCGCCGCGGAGTCTGCAAAGTTCACACTTTCAACTGGCGATTTGTGAATTCTACCCAATTTTTCTTTATACTCCGGCATAACGCTTACATCCTTTGACACAAAGAGCCGATTGCCCACATAGAGCTTAACGCCGTCAAACGAAGTTTGAATCGAATATGAGTTATTCATCATTCGCTCAAAAGCTACCGCATCCGTGACCTCAAACAGTTCCAGCAGCTTGTCCTTTGTCTTGCCCTGTCCACCATAATACAACTGAATCAAACCGTCTAGCACCAGATAGGGCGATACGATCACATTGTCATCTTTGCTCTGACGCAGTACCTCCGCAATGATCGAGGGTATTATCTGCTTCGCATAGACCGATTCGATGGCAACATGTGCGTGGAGCACAACAATTGACAGAGTATAATATAACTTGAACATGTTGTATAAACTGCTATGACAGCATCTGGTTAGATTCTTTTAAAGTTTTAGGTGGAGATTCATTTGATTTGCAAAAAAACTGAAACTAATCAAATTGGAACTTCAGTTTAACTGTAGCAAATAAACATGACGGGCAAAAGAACTATATACCCTATTCCCCTGATATATTTGATGAAGGGTGATTACCTTTTGTATTCAACAGTTGGCAGTGGATGGTTTTCCACTGTAGAGTATATATAATGCAGTAGTAAAGTCGAGTTGATCTGATAAAAAATTATAAAAACGCCTTACTTTATTTTATTAATTTTTGATAATGGGTAAAGGGTATCTCTTTGTCGGTCGCTTTCCTTCCTTAACTTCTTTTCATCAAACTGATATTTCCAAGATTGTTTGTAAGTGACCACGCTGATCGTCATTATTTTCGTTGCCATACTAATTCCCTCGACCAGATTCGTTATTTCGTTTTTCGATTTCTTCGCTACCAAATTATTTATAATAGAACTCGCCTCCGTGGTGTCTCTAAAGTTAACTTTTTCAATTTCCGAGCTAGGCACGGTAACCACATTCTTGTCCATAAAGAAACGCGTTGTCGTTGTCACACTTCGATATTTGTGCTCGCTAGTTATTGTAGCCTTTCTTTTCAGCACATTATTTATTTCGTCAGCCGTTTTGCCATTGGACCACGCTGACATCAGCCTCTGGGCGTCGATAAGCAGCTCTGGCGAAACGATTACAAAATCTTCATACCTCCTCCGCAACGCGGCCGAAGCAATAGACGTGGACACCTTATCCGCAAACAATCAACCCAAAGCATTTTTCAATTTGACCATTTCGGGAGAACTGCGCTAAGAGCACTGCGTCTACCTAACGTATATTAGTGCGCATTCAAATTGTTAACTTATGCACTTTTAATTTGATTGGTTCCCAATTTGTCTCGCCTATTAATAACTTCACAGCTAATTCCCTAATAAAAGCTTTAAACTTCAATTATTATTGTCGTATAGCAGTGGAGAATTTATCCGATTCTTGGTGGATTTTATATAAATTGTATATTCTATAGACACAACAGAAATAGTACAATAAAAGTAAGTTTGTCTATGTAGCTTTTTAAAGCTTTAACTAATTGAGAATTGCAAGCGTGAAGCATCAAAAAAGCGAAGTGTGAATAGCACAGAACATTTTATCTGCCCCCAACTCGTGTTTTTTAACAAAATCAGATCAGAGAACAATTTCTTTATACCTGTCAAAAGACAGATGGAGAGATGTTATAAGAAAGATGTATAAAACATATGTTGATTTCGAGAAGTAAAGATTTATCAGAGCGAACTGGCTGAAAACCTCTGACTTAAGAACTCGCTGAAAATATAAAATTTAGAAAATATAAAGTATAATACTAAATGATTAGTGAATGAAGTGATATCTGTTACTATTAGTTCAAAGAATATTAAAAGTTGAGAGAATTATGCTTGTCACCTTAAAAATTCCTTTAAAACTCTTTACTCTTTCAATACCTCAATGCCTTCTTTTCGTAACACAATTAATACTAGAACGTTTTTTATTTAGGTTTCGGAAATGTTTGCTTCTCATATTTTCACACATTTCATTATTCAATTAAAAAACATAATTTATTAAAGCAACAAAATGTCAAAGATGCCGGGCTGCAAGGACTCTACGCATATGTGCAATTTAAGCATATTAGAGCAGCAGCAGGACATTGGCCAAGGGCCAAGCACGGACCCTGGACGAGAACAACAAAAGAGCAATAGAGCAAAAATCAAATCAATTTTAATTTAGAAAACAAGCAAAAACGCGTTAGAAAAATGCGAAGCCAAGCAAAAAGTTGGGCAAATGTTAAAAGGCAAACAGGACGACAGGACAACAGGACAACACAGGAGCTGGAAGCAGCAGCCGAGCTGCCAACCCTTCGAATGTCTTGAAAGATAAAGAACTAACAGTCAACCCCCCAAAATGAGAACAAACCTGCCGGTGCCCAGCTTCCCACTCCCCCCTTCCACACACAACAAGCAAGGCAAACAGTGTGCTTAGCATATGCGCATAAATCTCAGCCTGGACGCAGGAAGGCAGGAAGGCAGGGCGGCAGGGAATGGTTGCCAAAGGGGCAGAAGAACTCGAAGGGCCACCCCAATGCAAACTGGGGCGATTCGCCGGGTCGTCTGCTTCAAGACGACAGCACAATCTAATAAAATGGCTAAACGCTTCAATGACAATTCGAGCATGTAAAGTACGCACACACATTCCGGGGGGAAGATGGAGGCAGAGAGCTGGGGCAAGACACAGAAAAGAACGGTAAATACATGTTGCATGTGGCGCTTAGCCGTGTCGTACAAGCGCCATCAGACAGCGCCTCGCCCTCTCCGCGCCCCAGCAAAAATAGGCAATAATCGTAAGTGAAACTGCGTTCGCTTGCCGGACAAGGCGGGTCAGATTGAGGCTGAGGCGGGGGTCGGTCAGTCACCAGCTGCTGAAGTGACCCCCGTTCCACGTCCACACTCTCCCCAATCAGCTCTTGTATTGAAATGCGCTTTAAGTTGTGGCGCTGTGTAATTGAATTAAATGGATTTCAATATGCGGGCGCATGTTTCCCAAAGGGGATGGGCTTGGCCAAGGGGCAGCAAGGGGCTGCTTGGAGAAATGTACATGCATAAACAGCTGCCGGAGATCAAAGTCACTGTGCCCATGTGTAGGAATACATAGAAAGTTGCTGAACTTAAGCTTATTATATTATTAAACTGGGAGAATGAAAGATTAGGAAAGTATCAGAAATAATTAAACTTTAGTTTTGAATACAACATTTACTTAGGCATCCAGTTCTAATCAAGACAAGCCTTATTTGCCTAAAGCTTATACAAAAAAGATGACTTATACTACAAAGCTTACTTAAAGCTCGAACACTCACTTAACTAGCTTTAATTTTGTAATGCACCAACTGCATTTCACTATATAATATATTTGGATTTTAAATTTGTAATCCTATTTTTCTGCCCTGCCCGTTCCGAACGCTGTGTTGACCCCCTTTTTAAGGCTACCAGAGCTAAGAAACAGGTAGCTCGTGGGTAACTTTGGCAAGTTTGTCGGTGGAACTTTAAGACTCATTGCGAAAACTTTTGGCAACATGCAAACTTCAATCAACACCAGCAAATATCAAGCTAGGAAACCTCAAGACAAACTTAACTGACCAACTGTCCCGCATTGTGTAATTTTTCAACTTGAGACCAACAAAAGATAACAAAAACCCAAAAAATAGAAGAGAGAAACTTTTTGTGACTTCTTATCGTTTTTTCGGTTCCTTTGGTCGTTCATTGTTTTATTTACCTGCCCGCCAGGTTGTGTGTCTCTCGGTGTGTGTGTGTGTGTGTGTGCTTATTTATATCGCATGATTGAATCTTGGCCAACAGCAACTTTTTCTATTAACTTTAATGCCAGCAGAGACCAACCAGCAGCAGTACCAACTATGTGGCTATAAGTCTGGAACTGTCTGCCTTGGCGGGTTTTTGTCTGGTTTTGTCTAGGCAGCAGCGTCCGCTTCACCTGCGAAATGGTCGCCTCTTTAGCTCGTAAATGAACTTGATTTTATCGTCAGCCCACTCTTCCTCCTCTCAATGTGTATTGATTTCCAGTGGCTTCCACTTGGCTGCTTCAACTTCCTCAAGTGGTGCCTTGTCCTGGCGTTACATTGTTTTTATGCCACGATTTCGGTTCGTCTCCCTGCGCTAATGAAAAAGTTCAAAAGTCAATGTTTTTTGACTTTTCATTGGCTTTGCTCTTTCATTTCTTTAGAAGTTTCTCCCGCTCTCTCGCTGTCGTGCTTTTTATGGCAATTTCAGTTTGAGTCAAGCGATTGCCCATTATTGATGACTTTGCAAGTCGCGAATAGCTCAAGAATAGTTCATTAATCGTTGCCAACCGAATCGTATCCCTTAAACGTTCACTTCCAGCTATAATATAGGGCGTAGTCTTGATATATGGGCTCATAAATTAATTGCATGCTTAGAAACACCTTTTATTATCTGAGCATTATAGATTTCAGCTGTGAGACTTTTCAAATATGTATCAAAGTTACCTTAAGCCTCGTCGAAAATATGACGATATGTAGCTTATACTTAATGAAAAAATTAACAGCTCTTAAAAATTTAAGCTTCTCCGTATTTGTATAATTCATTTTAATTTAACAACATTCAGCATATTCTTCAAATAATCCATTGAAAATGTCTTTAAAACTCATTTTGGAGTAAATTTCATAAATTGCTCATTAACTGCAATTACCCACATAATTCTATCTCACTTGTGGGCACGAGTGTGTGCGAGAGTGTGTGTCTGTGTGTGGTTGTGTGTCTTTGGTTGTCTGCCAATGTAAAATATTGGCATTGTACGACATGCTCATTAATTATGCTGCATATTGCAGTTTATCAACACAATCGTCGACTTGACAACATATTTACCACACCCTTTTCCATACACCACCTCCCCCCTCACACATCTTTACCCGCCCCGACCTGGTCGTATAGCCCATTCAAGGACTCTCGCCTTGAATTGGTTGTACTTGCATTTAATTTATAACCCGAAAAGCCCAAAGTTATACATTTTAACAGGATATGAATAAAGTTGAAGACAATAAAAGCAAATAAAACAGACAGACAACAACTCGACAGGCCAAACTTTGCGGCAGCGGGGTGTGTGGCAGTGGGTGCAAGAGATTCATTATCTAGCACAACATTTATAAGTGTATGGCAACTGTCTGTGGCACTGGATGAGAGTATGTGACTTCCTTCAACATGTCTGTCTGTGCGGCTGTGCGGCTGTGCTGCTTCTCCCACCAGTTCAACGTCCCTTACTCCACCATGCGTATGCGTATTTAATGAGCAGACGTGCGTGCCAAGTCAGCTTAGGCTAAGAATCGCCCAGAATTCCACCCAGCTTCCTTGAACCGAGCCGAAAATCCAAAACTCGCAGCTTGCTGGCGCTAGGTGCTTGCGGGGAGTGCAGCCGGAAAACGCAAGTGTTGGGCATGTATGTGGGCAATGTGTGGGTGCAAATACGTGAAAATGCCAAAATTAAACCAAAACTTTTCATGCTTCATCGCAGCAGAAACAGCAACAGAAACAGCAACAACAATGTTGAGGCGGAACGTGCACTTGGCCACTTTTGGTGACTACGTGCAAAAGTTTTTCATTTCCGCTTTGGCAAACATTAAAGCTGCCAGAACGAATTTACAACGAGCTGCACTTACAGATACAAACAGCCAGCCAAAGATACAAAGATACAGATACAAAGATACACGCACGCTCGAACTGAGCTGAGCGCTGAACTCAACTGAGCAGAGTCAAGATGAGCTCAGCTAAAATGAGATGAATCTGCGGCCGAAAACGGAAATGAGCAAACGCAAATAAATCAAACGCTGACTTAAAATAAATACTCACAAAGGGCATTATCTGTTTATTTGCTTGATATATTTTTTCCATTGCAAATCTATCTTATTCAGCTCAATCTTAAATGAGGGCAGTAGCTAATTAATTCTGCCTAGCCTTAGCCTTTTATATACCCTTTGCACAGGCCGTGGCTTTCCTTTTGAATATTACATTTATTTGACTTCGTTTTATATATATTTCATAAAAATTCTTCTTGGTTCAATCTATGTCTTTGCATATGTCATACAATTTTGTTCAAATCTATCCGAAAAAGTGTAATTGGAGAAAGGCACAGAGACACATGCACATGTTTGATTGCATTTTCTATGTGAATTATAATTTTAAGTCAGTTTAGGCCTAAAGGGCATCAATAATATTGCAGCTCCGAGATGTTGCCAGTATGTCAGATAGCTGGCAGGTCAGGGGTTCGAATACTGCTGGAGAGAAGCAAGAGAAACTCGATTGATTTTGGTTGGTTGGATATAAATAAATAATTAGTCCCCGCTTGAACTCCTAGCTAACGATGGTATAAATTCTTTTAAGCATAATTAATATAATTTTGTCTGGCTTGAAGACACAGAAGTTCCCTTTAATTATATATTGATAAATCGCACTATTAATTTATTTTTATCTATTTATCCCTAGACGAATTTAAATCGAACAAAATAGAAATAAATGGTTTGCTTGGCTAAAAAATCGTATAAATTGCAAAATAATAATAAAAAGGCACCTGTTGATATATTATCACAGACAGGCTTTTAAGCACATAAGAGCCAAACAGCCTGCCACTATACGCAGTTGGCACTTAATCAGCGCTCGTCGAGCTAATCCCACAACAAACTTTGGCACTTGGCGCGCTCGAAATTAGCGCCTGTGACCCCCCAATTAAAGGAGCCGAGTCTTCAAGGCGAAAAGGGAACAAAGGCAGCGTTGCGTCGCGCGCGTGTAAACAGTTGCCATTGGCCATAACTCTAAGCCAATAGTCAACATGGGAAAATAAAACAAAAACAAGGCCCAGACCGAACACTTGACGGCGGCAATGGCTGCGACGACTTGGCCATGGCTATGGCTATGGCTTTGGTCTGGGCGCATTCACGCCTCAAAATTTTCAACAATAGCAAAATGAAGCAAACGAAGCGACGAAGCCACTTTAAGCTCTGCAAATCCATAAAGCAAACAAAATGGTTTTCAAATAGAAACCGCGTTCCGGATGCGAGCAGCAATGGGGCCAGGCGGAGGGCAGACGCACGTTGAGGAGGAATCCAGTGAGCAGCCAGCATTCAGCAGCCAGGAGCGCCACTGCCAGGACGTTCGAGGTTGCCATTGTTACGGACATCGATAATACTGAGCCATATTTTCACAGCGGTTAGACCAAGAAGGCAAACCCACAGGCTGCGTCTGGAGAGGGGGGGTGGACACTGAGCGGGCGGAGGCTGCCTTCGGGTGTCAACAATGCCAGCGGCTGTCGCCCATTTCAACAGTTTGTTTGGTTGTGATTTTCGTTTTGTTTTCATTTTTTTGGTCTCTGCTTTTTTTTTTGAATACTCCGGCAGCTCTGGCAGAAAATTGAAAATTTTCTTACTAATCGCAATCGATATGCCTTGCCAAATGTCACTCAGCTGTGTGTGTGTGTGTGTGTGGGTTGGGTGTGCCGGGGGGCAGTGGCCGGGGATCTGTTTGAATTCGATTGTGCAAACAAATAAATTGAAGAATGCTCAAAATTAAATAAATATTTGGCATTTTCAGCTGCAAATAAATTACAATAATGAATGACTTTGCAGGGCTTAGCGAGTGAGAAAGATAAATTACAGTTGAATTGACAAATTAAGTTGCTTGCAGGGCCCTCAATTTATAAATTTATAAAGATATGCCAAGTGATTTTTAAGATTTTTCTCTAAGCTTAAAAAGTCTTGCTTTTTGCCCGAAATCAGATAAAATGCTTTGCTGAAGCCGAGCGAAAAAATTTTGAGAACAGTATTTTGAGAAATATAAATGCAAGCATTTGATTATTTGTTATGTATCGTAAGAGATGGTTCATAGACCTACGATGACATTAACATAACATTAATTATTATCTACTTTTATAATTTAAAACCAGCTACCATGATCTTCAGCTTGGACATTAACAGTATGTCAGGTTTCGTAATATAAATATATAGATATATATATTTTTTAAAGCATATGACAGAGAACTGCATTCAAAAAGGTGATTTTTATTTACATGACTTTATTTTGTTCGCTGAGAAGGTAATTGTGGGAATGCCGATATTTATTTTTTTAGAATTCTTAAATATCTATAACAATCTGTCTGACAACCATACAAATTTAAATTTAATACTTTGCTCCGATTTGCAGCTGCAGTCTGTAAATCCTTTTGAATTTCCAATACACAAAGTAATTGTCAAGTCAAGCTCGTGTCTGCTTCTCGAGTTTTCCTTCAATTAAAAAAACAATTGCATACCCAGCACCAAAAAAAAAAAAGAAAACGCACTCGAGCACTTCTGAAGGCGAGTTCCGTGGCAGGGTGCACAAATTAAAATCGACACCAAATAACCAGGCCACCAGCCACGCCACATGCGTCCATTTATTGCTTCGTGCCACATTCCGTAGCTGGCTCCCTGTCTGCCCCTGCCCGCCCTTCCGCCCATCCCCTTTGTGGAGACTTTTGCTCTACTCCTTCAACAAGAACAACACTTCGACGAGCGCATAATTCACAGCTGAGTGAATTTTAAGTGGTTATTGCAAAAGTTCGCACAGGCGAAAGTGTTGCGCGTCCCCCACTCCGGACACCATCCCACTCAGACGACCCCCCTCTTGCCACATCTCCATCAATTGCAGCCATATTGGGTGCCAGCAAATTGGAGCGCAGTTTTTATTGAGTTATATTTTTGTAGAAGGAGGAGACGCAGTTGGCGCCGGCGCCGGCGACGACTGCAGCGTCGACGATGGCGTCGTTGACTAGGCCAGAAATTAGGTTAAGCATTATAAATAATTTGATTAGCCTTAATTGGCGTGAACTTGCAACGACTCAGCAGCAGAGCCAGCGCCCGAGCCAAGCTGCAAAGGTCGCCCCCGTGGGCCAGAGGAGTCGAAGGCTTTTTATGATTGACAGGCGGGCGCGACACGAAGCCAGTGTGGGGGGCAGGGGCGTAGCCAGACGGAAATGATTATTATATAATTGAAATTGCTAGGCAAGTGGGCAACGGGCGGGCCACTTGCCTGCTTCAATTATTCATAAAAATCCCATTTAATTCCAATTAAAGATGCAAAAGCAGCTGCTCATCTGAAGATAAGCCGACAATCGACCCCAAATTGGGGCGAGGCTTAGACCATGGCTGGGTCATTTGCGACCGGCTATTTGCTCAGCGACGACTACGTGTCCAAGCGAGAAACGTGCTCAAGTTGCAATTTAAAGCTGCATTTGGCGCAGCAATATACCCTAGCTAAGAGTTAAAGCAGCAGCCCGGCAACGATTTGCTGATACCCTATGCAGAGCTTAAATAATATTGTTTAAAGTTCACAATCGCACAATCCATTGTTAAATCACATTTTCGGTTCCTAAGAGGTTTTGGTAGATGCTAATCTAAATATAAATCGTGGTCTTTAGCATATACACAAACCGCGAAAATCTCTGCAAATACGCATTATAAGCCTTGCCTGGACCTGCGCCATTTGCCGGCTGGGTTGGTCATGAGTATTGAGTCCATGCTTCTCATGTATATATAAATTTAATGCTCTAGCTCTTGTCTTCCCAATACCAGTCGCGGGTTCGAGTCCCGCTGCGGGCATGGTTGTCTTGGATTGTCCCTGTCCTTTTAAATACTAATTGAAGGGGTGTATTTAGATGATGTGATTTATTGTGTATCACTTTCTGAATATATATGTAAATATTGTTGCGCGTCTGTCAATGTTGTATATAGTAGGATTAAGCTTAAAATACACACTCGTCAAACTATAGATATATAAGCTAGTAATATATAACTTGAACCTGAACACAACATTACACACACATATATAAAAGCATCTACTACTACTCATACATCTATATACACAACATCCATTATATATGGTAGTAGTAGTAGCTGTAGTCGTTCGTCGTCAATTGCAGAGAAGAGGGCAGTGGCTGTGGCTAGAAAGAAGAAGACAGCAGCAGCCGACAATCGTCAACATAACATCGTCGTCGTCATCATATCATCATCGTCTCTCTCTCTCTCTCAACAACACACGTCTCTCGGTTGCGCTTTGGAATGGTTTTCGATAGGAAGGTAGACACTGGTAGTAGGCTAAATAATAAGACTGACTGAGAAAGTATTGCAGAAAATCTGGCAATCCCCCCCCCCCCCCCCCCCCCCCACCCCACTCTTAATGAACAAAAAAGTTTCAACTCTTAATGTCAAAAGAGAAATTTCAAATGAACATTTAAATGTTAAAAAAATATAACTAGAGAATAAAATTTAAAAAAATTCTTTTTATCCTTTTACACATTTTTAATCAGCTTAGCTGATTAAGAGCTATGCATTTTATAACGGAATAATAGTAAAATTCAATATCATATCGTTAATTTGCTTTTAACTCATTAGGAGCTAATTATTAAAATATTATGATATTGATAAGATATTGTTCATAATGTAGAATTCATTTGGATAAGATGATTTAAAAAAATTAATTCTTTTAAGCAATATGTAAGACTTTTAATTGTTCCTATACTAGCTATAACATATAGTGATCCGATCCAGTCACAGAATAACTGAATATATGTAAGTATAGTTCTAAGCGCTCTTAGTTCTTTTGAAACTGGTTCGCAAATCGCGTTGTTTGGAAACTCAAATAAACTGATGAACGAATTCAATTCAATGTGTATTTGGGGCGTGGATGGGTTTAGGCAGCAGTGGGTGGAGCCTGTCGGGTGTTCGGTAGTTCGGAGTGGAAGGCAGGGGGGCGTGCCACTGTAAAGTGAAATTTGCACAATCCGTTGGCGAGCCCCAAATGCAAAATTGTTGCCCGACGCCAATTACAACACGGCGCGTGTAAATGCAAAAGCGCCGTCCCTGTGGGCGTGTGGAAATGTGGGCGTGGGAGTGTTTACTGTGGCGCACTGCAGGCGATGCGCACAAATTGAAAATGAAATGCAAAATTGTTAAATTTGGTGAAGAGAGAGTTCATTTAAATGAAATCAAATATCCAGCAGCTGCAGCTGCAACTGCAGGAGGCCGGGCCGACAGAACTAGCGCCCACTAGTGCTAGAAGAAAATGCCGAATGGCCCCCTTAACAATGGGCAAACATTTTTGCAATGATAACTAAATAAACTGACAACTGGCCGAACTGTCGGCCGCTCGCATTGATTACTAAGAGAATTGACTGAACAAATAAACTGCATACAATGCCAAAAATCGTAGCTGACAGCAAATCCAAATCCCAATGACAAAATCAAGCAATTGCAATCGATATGTGCCGCACACACACAAACACAACACACACAAAATACACACGCAAAACACACACAGAAGCACACAGTAAATGGTCGTGTTTCGGTCTGTTGCCAGTACTGAGGTCTAAGTCAGGTGGAGTGAGCGGAATGTGGAGAAGCGCTGTTTGGGGCGAGTTAGCTGCTGTGTGCATGCAGAGATGAACACGCTCGAAAAGTCTTGTCCACACGACACGAGCCAAAAACAATTCACGCACGATCGTTAGCTTTAACAACACATTTTAATCAATATATTTTCACGAAAATGTATTTGATTCACGCACGATTGTAATTAGAAAGTGCCGTCAGTCATAATAATTATCGAGTGTATTTCGATATATTTTTAAATTTGTAAGTTTTTTTTTCTGTTTGTTTGAGTATCGATAAACAGTAAAAGCTAAACTAACGGACACTTTTATCAGATGGCCGTCCCTGTTGGGAAACTTTCCTCTCAAACATTTTTAATCCGGCCACACCATTCCCTCTCTATTAGGCGAACACTCCTCTTGAACGTTCATAAATCACCCGACGATCGATGTCCGCCCAAAAGGATTTTCACAGATTTTTGAAAATTTTCTGCTTTTCTTCGCTTTAGTTTGAATATCGATCATTTTTTTAATTTTGAATTTTTCGACTATATCAAATTCGTTTGCGCTGAATAGTGTTTGGTTTATGTTCATGTTACATTAAGAGACGTTCTTATTGTTTTATTATATTTATCGTGAATGCACGAGCTTCTAGTGTCGTGCTTACTTAAGTAACATGAAAAAGACACGACACGGGGCCATCTCTAGCTTGGGCTGCCCAGTAACTCGACCGTTTAGACAGGCACGCGACATGTTGCTGCTGTGTTCGTTCGTTGCTCTGTCGAAATGTCAATGCAATTGTCATTGTCTCTCTCCCGCTCGTGTTTGCAGTTGCAGTTGTTGTTGTTGTTGTTGTTGCTACTCCTGTTGTTTGCCGTATGCATCATCAATTTGATATGTCCAGCAGGAGTTGGGGGGAGTTAATGGAGAAAGCACTTTGGCGCCCAGCTGCTGCTACTCTTATTGATGAGTTCGAGCAAACTGAAAACTGAAATGCAATAAGCAGCCCAATACTTAGGGATAAAAGGGCAGACACTTTGAGTGGTTGTGGGGGGGAAAAATCGGCTATGGAATTTCGAAATTTGATGGTCGTAGCTTTAATAAAGGCTAGGACCATTTTTAAATACAATTTGATTAAGTTTTATGTGCTCTAGCGATATATTTGAGGTTTTTGGATAGATTCAAAATAGCTTAAAATATGTTTCTAAAATGATTTAGAGTAGACAAGTTCTAAAAATATAGAAAAATATTATATATATATATAAATATATTACGAGCTTAAAAACAGTTCCAGATCCGAGTTCAAGGATCCCAAAGAAGATGATAAGATATGAATATGTACATACTTTTAAATGAATGAAATATGAAAAGTCCATTCCAAAAAAAAGTATTATCGAGGATTGTGATATTTCAATACTCTTGACAACAATCTTAAAAATATTTACTTTCACTAAGCGATTTTAAATAGATAAAAATAACAAGAAATTCCGAATATTTTCTATGACAAAAACACATAAATTCCCATTTCTGGTTGCTGTACGAAATACGCCTAATATGCACGTAAGTACATAAATTACAACCATGAAACCAGACCTATGAAACTGCCAGGGCGATGAGATCTTTTGAAAATACCGCACGCAACGAAAATAATTTCCAAAATGCGTCAAGCCTTGGCAACAGAATCAGGAGCGGAGCGAATGGATCCGATCAGAGCAGAGCCGAATAGACGCTGTCGTAAGCCGCTTAAAATCATAAAAAGAAAAACTCATTGTGCCTGTGGTGGGAGCCTGTTGGGGGACGCATTCCAAAAAATCGCACTCGAAACTCATTACAACAAAAGGTGCTTCATCAGCGTGGCTGGCAACAGCAGCAACAGCAACAACAAGACGCCCACTTAAGTCGGCATTGGTGGCCATAATCAACCCGCCGCTCCCGTCGAACACCTTCAACAGGCAGTCGGGGGGCAGAGTGTCGGCGGGGGTTGCAGGGTGGCCAACTGGGGGCACTCGGGGCAGCATTTCATTTGCAGCATACTCGTAAAAAGTGAAAAGAACAATGGTGTGTCAAGGACCAGCTGGGACTACGGGCTGCAAAATGCGGGTCTGCTCGTGCCACCAACCCCACCCCAACCCCACCCCCTTCATACACACCTCTGGAAAAACAGCCCCGAGCGCATTCTGCGCCTGTCAGCCGCTGCCTCACAATGCTCAGGCACTTAAGCCATTGCTTTTTGATGCTGCACCAGCTCGCCCACCCACCCAAGCACACAGACGAAGCGGGTGAGTGCGTGTGTGTGTGGGTGCTGTTCCAGTTTCCGGTGTGTGTCACAGGATTTTTCCTCATTTTGCGTTGAGAGTTCAGCGTGTCAGGTCGAAACCCATTTGCCTGTCTTCCACCAACTGGCTGTCTATCTGCCGGCTGCTGTCCTGGCCCGCCTAGTCCTTCTGGGCCGCCTGGTCATGTAGACAGCTAGCAATAATTCTGATACTGACTCAGAGCAGGTAGCTGCTGCCCCCGCTGCTCTGGGCCTGACAATGATGGCGTTGACGTCATTGGCATTGGCGTTGGCTGCTGGCGTTTGTCATTCATTTACTGCCACCCACAAAGGCCAAAGCTTCTAACATTCCCTCTCAAGCCGATGCAAGTCTGACAGCGTCTGGGGGCAGACGTTGCCCATTATTTATGCTTTTAAGGTAGCTATGCACATTGGAGATTGTTTGCAGCCAGTGCTCCCTCGGAGTAGGTGTCGCTTGTCGCTCCCTCGACTACATTTTCTGGGTATTATGTGCGTCCGGGCACGTTGCCAGATTGGCAAAAAAAAACCCATCTCCAATTTGCAGTTGTCGTACATTTTAATTGTTATTGTTGTGTGCGTGCATTGCTGTTATAGTCGATAATGGCCATTCAGTTGGCTTTAATTTGAATCGAGTGATTTTCCTCCTGCACAATTAGTAGCTGCAGCTATTAATTGACACGCACACAAGTAGTAATTGAGAGAGAGAGAGCTGTTAAATTTGCTGAATATTCAATATTCGCCTCCTAAGTTCCACTTATAATTCCCAAGTGCTCTGTTGAGCTTGTTTACACATTGATCTATTCAGGTTTCAAACCCTTGCAATTTGCCATCAATTTAGCAAGGACACACAGCATGACATAGACTCTATGGGTGATTAGGGTTAAAGAGATTTTCATAATAATATCTTAGTCGTAAGTTTCAACCTTTTTATATTTATAATTCTTTCCATCAATAAGAAACATAAATATAATTATAAACTCCACTCATTTGCTAAATTCTTTCCCCATTTGTAATATTTAATTTTTAAATTATTTTAAAAAAATAAACAGATTAATAGAATATAAATGCACTTACCTAAATGCTTGACTAGGAGATTCTTTGAACCAGCTTCAATGTACTGATTAGCCTGAAAGAACTTTCCTGTTAAATTTTGTGACTCTCTCTGAAAAGAGTTTAAGGGAGTTGTGAGACTTTAAAATCAAATCGAATTCAAAGAGTTTATTTCTTGGTAAATTACGCGATTGCAAGCTGTACACGAAACCAAGGGAAATGCTTTATCATCGTCAAGTTGGGCAACCCTTGCTTGAAATACATACGCAAGTGCCACTTGGAGGGGGTGCTAGAAGTGGGCGTAACCTGAACGCCCAGCAGTGACCAAAATTACAAATAGCGGTTATTATGAAGCCATAATTTATGCAAATACGTTTGCGGGGTAGGCTGGGGAATGGTGCGGGGGCAGTTACTTGACGCAAACCAGCTCTAATTGTTTGATTAATGGTTTGGTAAAAAGTGCGGCACGTGCTCCAAGAACTACGCAATGGCAAGTTGCAGGCACGAAGCTCAAGCACAACCCTCAACCCTTGCCAGTTCCATATGCTGACCTTTGCGAGGGTGGGCTGAAAGGCGCAAATATTGTTTCAATTGCAAGAGTTGCACACAAAATTTACCTAGCGGGCACAGACAGGCGCACACAACTATCCAACTATGCCTCCACATCTATCTGTGGACTGCATGCCACACGTAACTTGCGCATATGATATACGTATGTATATTTGCGTAACACACTCTTTATATATATATATACATAAAATATATATGTTTACATAGGCGCACATATATCATGTGCTGTGCCGCTGGCTGCTTTATGCATAACCCGGCCAAGGTTTGCCCACTTCGTGGCCCCTGCTCTACACTTCGACTAGTTTCCATGAGTTTTGCAAGTTGTTTGCTGTTTTTCATGTTTTTCATGTTTATGCGAAAAACTTTGCCAAGCTTTGCCGTGCGCGCGTCGCGCCTTCGAGGCATATTTTCGTTCTATGTCTTCCGCTGGGATGCCTGCCTAGCACCGGAGAGGTACATAGGACGCAGAGGTTCCACCGAGGAGCGAGAAGTCTAGTCTGTCTGCTTCGGCTGGCTGTTGGGAGCTGTGCCAGCAGAGTTCTTGGCGGGATTGCATTGTTTGCCTTTTGGCTTCAGCCGCCGTGGCGCTGTTTGCATTCTGGTTTATTCTTCTAGTTTTTTATGCAATTTTTATATCTGCCCGTAGCGCTCGCTGGCGCATCATCCATTGGCCATATTAAAAGATTTACATAGTTAAGCTCTTAAAATTGCGAGCAAATGGCGTCATATTTTGTGATTATGGCATAAGCCGAGTGGCCAGTCGAGTTTTTAGATATGACCAGAAAGTGCTTGGTCAGTCACTAACAAATCAACATAATGTCTAAAGTTAGACACAGTCAAACTTCGCTATGGCAAACTGGCCAGAGATTGAACTTATTCAAGCATTACGAATTATTGGCGAAAAGTTGTTTAAAAATTGGCATTAAACAAAACCAATCGCAAATTTAATAAATTCGCTGCATAGAAGTTTCACTGTACCCTCCCATCCCTAACATTATGACTGCACTCAGCATTTCTTAGGCAATGAGCTCTTCAATGGCCGGAAATCGTCTTAAGACAGACAAAAGTTGAGAAAGTTTTCATTTTTTATGCTCCATTCGGTTCGGTTCGGCTCGGTTCATGGACAGGCCGTGCCCCACCAATAAAAGATAAGATAAGATAAAGTTCGGCGCAAAAAGTGTATGCAGAAAATGGAAAACCCAATTGAAAGTTATTGAAATTGCACAATAATTTCTTCAATTGCATGCGCTATTGAATTTCTATCATAAGTTTTCTCTGCTGTCCTTTGGCTCAGGCATCCTTTCCATGCTGGAGACACTGTCGGAGTGGGGGAGGCGGTGGGGCTTTTGCAGGCTGTCGAACAGAAACTCTGTTGTGCTTTGTTGTATTGTAAGTGTGTGTGTGTGTGTGTGTGTAATTATGGGCAAATTGGAAATGTATTAAAGTTTTTGGACCATTCAGCATTCCGAACGGGTAATTATTGATAATGGAAAATTTTGCATTCAAAGCCAATGATACTTATTACTTAAGACTTCTGAAAATATATTACACTTGGCTGAGCTTCATTGTTTAGATACGCATATTGAATATTTATTTGATTGGTTTTCAGACCGAAATTGATTCTTTTGTAGAAGTAAAACAGGTAAATTCACAATTAAATATTTCTTAAATTTACCAAAACTTTCTTAAAACTGAAGCGTTTTATTGCCATTGCATCAAATTTTTCATATTCGAATATTCGTGGCAGCTAGTGACATTTTTTGCATGATATTCTTTCATTTGCGGCTTGTCATTGAAACCCGACAACCTCCAGGCCCAGCCGCCAACCCCCTTGAGAGACCCATGTCAAGAGCAAAAGAGCAGCTCGAGAAAAACACAAATTGTTGGGCTGCAAATGACGCGAGTTGTCAACGTGAATTAAAATAATTGATTTATTTTAAGTACAACTTAGGCGAATCACAAAAAAACAAACAAAACTGAATGAGAAAAATTGTAAAGTGAAAAGGGCCGCACTCGAGAGTTGTCAGCAACAGAAACGACTAATTTGAAGGGATAATTTGAAAGGAAATATGTGAAATGTAAAAAATTAAACAAACCAATAAATATGCAATTAAAAAATTAAAGACCTGGACACTTGATGAGCTTATTAGCCAAATGAGCAATGAACACCCTGTGGGGCAAGGGTTTTTCTTGGGGCTTGTCGAGAAATCAAAAAGAATTGCTTCGCGAAGGACCTCGGCAAGTGGCTGTCTGTTTGTCCTTATCTTTTGCGCAATGTTGTGTAAATTGTCAAAATTATTAATTGCGGTCATTATTTTTGTGCTTGGCAGCTACCCCCCGACCCCAACCCTCCCCGCAGCCGCTCCTACTTCTCGTGCCATGTTCTACACGCATATCCTGGGGCCTTGTCTTTCGAAACTCTGGCAACTGCCCCAGCAGCATTTTAATTAGCCAATAAATGCCGCTGTGAAAATTACGCCACAATGAGAATTAATGCCGCCTGTTAACCGTAAGCGATTTGTTATCGTTAAAAAAAAATATATATATATATATATACATATATTTTTGCCTTGGCAAGTTGTTAAGCTGCCAAAAACTTTTGATGGCTGCCCCCTTTTGTATCTTGTGGGTTAATCGCTTTCTTGCCTGCCCCACATAAGTATTTGCGCCCTTTTATTAGCCAACATTTATATTTTTATAGTATTGCCCGCCGCACTCCACAAAAAACCCCTCGACTTTTGGTTGCGGCCCGTTAATAAAGACATAACTGCTGCCCAGCGGCCTTTATTGAAGTGCCTTCATTATGTTGACTGTCCGATAAGTCCACGAGCTGTGTACAAATTTCAAATTGTCAATTGGTTATAAAAAATATGAAAATGAAGTAGGAAACTAGATGGGGGGACTCAGATATTCAGACTAGAACAGCCTGCAAAGTTATCCCTACAGTTTTCGCTTAATAAATGCAATTAGACTCTGATAATTTATTTTTCTTAAATTTAATGGAATTTATTTCTAATAAAACCAGCCAGATTAAAACACAATAGCTTACCATACTTTTAAATAACATCATACAACAATTTCGAAACCGTTTTCCCAAGAAGTCTGAAAAAGGTTTTTTTGAATTTCCAGACTTGGATTTATTGACTGTGTTCGGCGCGGCTTTAAAACGTTATCGGGACATTACGCAAAGCGTCACATTGCCTCAATTACTTCCCGTTGCCAACAAAAAGAACAACAATTGGAGGCACTTAATCAAAATAAATAAATCGGTAAATGTTGCCGCCGCAGCCGCCGATACGAGATTGCGTGGCAGCCCAATGACAATAAAGAAAACGGCAGTCAGCTGGAAAACTTGGATAAGTTGCCAAGAAATACATACATATATTTGCCTATCGGGGACAAAATGAGAAATTTGCGCGGGGAATGGAGGGTGATTCGGGGGAGGGGCAACGCTTTTAAAGGAAATTTCAAACGGAAATTATTCAAATATGTGAGCGGCTATATAAATGCATATATCAAGCGATCCATTGAGGCGTAGGGTCTGGCAAACCAATTCAAACTACACGCAAGTAAAAGCAAAAGTTCGAGCAAAAGGAAAAGCGGATGCGAAAACCCTTTTGCTTACAAGCATTATGCGATTTGCATACACATATATAAATAAACTTTATCAAAAACATATTCATAGCGCCCGCACATTTATGAAGAGTCGTAGCCAGATGGGTGCTGGGCGCGGGATGCGGAGTGCGAGGGGCAAGAGCAACAAAACGATTTTCCACTTGACATGTGCTCAAGTGGCTGCCACTCGCTGCTCGTTGGGGTTAGGGGATAGCAAGGGGGCGTGCTTCGGTTGGAGGATATTCAATCTGTTTTTTCCATTTAAACAATTTTCAAAACTTGTTTATAACTCAATTTTGCAAAATAAAACGAAATAACACTTAAATAAATAAACACAAAGCGCACAAACAGTACAAAACCAAAAGTTGAGCACAAAATGAACAATTCCCCACTTTTTGTACGTTGTCTGAGTGTGTGCGTGTGTGTGTGTGTTGTGCTCTGCTGTGTTGCCAGTTCACACGCATGTAATACACAACAACAACAGCGGCAATAACAATTGCTTTGTTGTTGCAGCAGCTCTTAACAGGCACGCGAAGAATCCTCCAAACGAAATGGATATATCAAGCGCTTTAGTCCTGTGCTCCAAAGGATACACAACCAAAACTGAAATTGCCAAATGGCATTTACCGAATGTGTTAGCCCGTGAATGTGTGTGAAACTGAGTGCCTGTCTGCGGGAGGGGGCTGTAATTTTAGTCAGGCTGGCACAAAAGTTCTTAAAATGTTCACAGCCAAACTTGTATTTAATTTGGACAATTTGCATTGCCAAAAAATTCAAATACAAAGCGTTGATTAAGGTATGCTATAAAAACATGTAATTGATTATCTTTATATCATGGTTTAAGAATCCGAACTCTAAGAACAGGCTGGTGCATGAGTATCTTAGTCAAAGGCCATAACAATAATAATACAGTAAAAACTCGTTTGGATGGACAGAGGTCGAATGAGCATGGGCTGTTTTATAATGGTTTGTATCAGAATACGGTCAAAAATGTATGTTCTCAGCGGAAAAACGCGTCTAATTATTAATAGCATAAAATAACAGATACGAACTCGTGAAGTTCTGATAAGAAAAATAGTTGATTTTGTAAATAAATGTCGACCAAGTAATAATTTTAATGTTTTTGTTTTTAATAATAACATTGTGTCTTCTATAAGAATAATAGTTTACAAATTTCTTTGCCCAAGAGTTTTAAACGTAAAATTCCTTAAACTATATCTACTCTAGCTGCACAAAACGCACTTCTTTTGGGAAAATCTTTAAAAGCTACCGATTGAGTTTTTCCCCCTTCAAAATGCAGCTCATTTAAGAGCAGCTCGTGCACTGATAAGCTGCAGCTTAGCTTGGCAATTGCTAATTAGCCTGGCTAACAACTCTCTCACGTCCAACCCACCCTTCCCCTTAACCACCGCCACCTCACCCTCCATCAGCCGGTTGAACCAAGAATTGTCATTGTTTTTCAGCAAGTTCTCCACTTGAGTGCCGCAATTTATGCATTTTCCATGGCATTAACGTTGAAAAGCGTCGCAAATGAAATGCCATTCAAATGTTGTGGCCCTGTTGGGCTATCTAACTGGTTGGCTGGGCTGTTCCCTGGCTGCTTGGTTGGTTAGTTGGTTACCTGGTTAGTTGGCTTGGCTCTGTGCGGAGCCAAAGGTCATGCAAATTAGTGCAGCAAGAGGAACACAAAATCAGCAGCTGCAACAACAATGCAAAAGTTTCTTGAATAGAAATTCGCTTCAGCTCCAGACCCATTCAGCTCGCTCGTAATCTTGGCAAAACTTGTAAAAGTAACTAGATAATGCAGCCTGTAGCTGGGGCAACTACTTCTTTCAAGATATTGCACCCAAAAACCCCCCCAAACCCCGAATTGCTAATGAAATGCGACATGCTCCTAGCGGAGGGGCGCGCAGAGGCAAAGGAAATCGGTTGCCCAAGCAACTTCTGACTTGTGGTATTTGGCATAGATGGCTGTTGTATTTGGAAGTGAGCTACGATAAGATAATTAGCAAATAAATATGAAAATAAAGACGCTTCTAGAGTACTAAATAGATGAGCTGGCCAACTGAAGCAACTGAACAACCACGATCTAATCGAGGGTTTGGATCTCAAGCCACATTTCCATATTATGGATGTCTTAGCAAACTAGTTGTCAATAATCCTATCATAATATTTATATGTTGATCAGAGTTTAACTTTCTTTTGTGTAATAGTCAATACACATTTAATGCCTGCCTTAAAGAAATTATTGATAGCTATTTATCAACACGGTTCACATAACTCCGGTCCAAATTATGTCATCAAATATACGCACAGGTAAGTTGTATAAGTTGTCAGCTAATTTGGGCCAGCCAATTTTGCCAGCTAATTGCTGGCATATTAATAACTGAAAAGAAAGCTGGGCGCACACATGTGTCACACGCACAAATTAAGCTGCGAGATCGAAACGTTAAATTAATTAATAGGCAAATTAATGTATAATAAGGCCAAATAATGAGCCAATATTTGCGACAAATATTGAGAAAATGGCAAACGCAGTGCTCAAATTACGACATCAATGTGCTGCCACACACACGCACACGTGCATAACTGTGTGTGTGTGTGTGTGTGTGCTCATTCAAATGCCATCATTATCGTGCTCATCATCGTTTACATGGCAAGTGCCCAGCATCAAGTAGAAGGACGCATGCCACAGCGGCTGTTGCTGTTGCTGCTTCATTATCCTTATTACTCCTTTCGTGCCGTCTACAGTTCCTGACGCTGTTGTTGCTGCTGCTGCTGCTGCTGTTCCTGTGTCCTGTGCTCCGTCTTCAGTGTTGCGTTATTGTTTCCATTTTGATTTATGTCCGCCCGCCCGCCTGCCTGCCTGACAGTCTATGCTGGCCCCTCCGCATGCCGCAGTCGCTCCCGCACCCAGCTGCTCGTCTACAATTTTAACGTTGTTAACCAAATTGCATAAATTAAGTGCGTTCGTTTGCTTGAGTGGCGCCGGCTCCGCATAGCTCAACTAGCTTCTGACTCCAGTGCCCAGGCTCATCCCCAGATCCTGCCCGCCCGCTTGCCCATCCTTCAGTCAACTCGACTGCATTTGTGTTGCTAATGTGCGCACATTAGACGCACATGTTGCCACAGCTCGGAGCTCGGAGCTCGCTGCTCGGTACTCGCTCGGGGCTGCCAACTCGAGCGCAACAACTCTTCTCCTTTTGACTTTTAAGCATTTTTAGTGCTTATTTGCTTTTGCCTGCCACAAATAAAAAAACGCACATAGTTTTCCTTAAATTATGTGCATCACTTGGTAATCATTTTTTTAATTGCCTTGCAAATGTGCAGCATGCGAATATATAAATTCTCCAAGTAAACCACTTTTTCAGCTGCTGCGAGATGGTAAAAAATATGTATATATAATTACTTTTTTCATTGCTATAACTTAAGTTAATTATTACAATTGTATTCCTGGGTTGATGAGCGGGCGGGATTCGAATCTTAGTCAAGTGTATGGACGTACCTGGTACTGTTTTATACGATTGCTATTGGGCGGTGGAAAAAAAAATTCCTTTTTTATCTAAAGCGTAAAGCTTTGCCCCTCAGAATAATCGGACTTCAAATATGAGAACCAAAGCTGCAAACCATTTATGAACCGAAACGCTTGGAACTTGAAGCTACAGTTAATATTTTACTATGATAAATGGCCCGTTGCCCAGGTTGTCCGAACCGAACCGTTAACTGAAACCCCGACTACAATTTTGGTGCTTGCAGCTCTGATGAAAAGACAATCTTCTTTCATAGATTCGTTTTATAAAAGTAGAATTTTCCAAAATATCACGTTACTATTTCCATTACATTATAATATGTAACTGCTCAGAGCAAAGTTCAGCTCTTGAAAAGTCCTAAAATTATTCTCTTTGTAATAATACAAAATACAAAACTAAGTATATCAATTAAATATAAATGTGCTTTGGTTATGAAAACCGTTTGACACAAACTATTTGTACTTATTACCCCTATATCGTGTCAATGCCCTAATTTAATTTTATTTGTTGAGCAACAAAAGCGGCTGTAAAATTATGGAAATTGTGCGGCATATAGAAAAATATAAATGCAAATATTTGCACAAGTTTCACAAATGATTGCAAATTGTTCGCTCAATTTTCTTAATTATATTTGCGCTGACAATTTGAGTCGACGATTAGTGCCAAGTAATATTGATTCGGTGGCTATAAAAGCTGCGCGTTCTAGCCAGAAGTCGAAAGCATTGAATATGAATTCATTGTACGTTTTTTTGTTGTGCGTGCTGTGCCTGACTCGGGCCGAACAGGAGGAGCTGAGTGTGCGACGTATTATGAAGGAATTGAATGTGATTCCCGATGTGCTCAAGGAACTGCCGCAAGGACTACTTAAGGTAAGTCATTTACAAATTTACACCAATCTAAACCTAACTATGTTCTGGCCAAAACTTTAGATGCGTTTTGAGAATGGAATAGAAATTGAGGAGGGTAAGACGTACACCCCCACAGAATTGAAATTCCAGCCCAGGCTCGAATGGAATGGCGATGCGGAATCCTTTTATACGATCATTATGCTCAGTCCCGATGCGCCCAGTCGTGAGTATCCCATATACCGCTCCTGGCTCCACTGGCTGGTGGTCAATGTGCCCGGCATGGACGTGGCCAAAGGTCAGGCTATATCCGAGTACTTTGGCCCAATGCCGCCCAAGGATAGCGGCCTCTTGCGTTATGTGGCACTTGTCTATAAGCAGTCGGCTAAACTAGACTTCGACGAAAAGAAAATGGAGCTGAAGAACGCCGAGGATCATAGCAATTTCGATCTGGAGAAATTTACACAGAAATACGATATGAGCGCTCCATGTGCAGGCAATGTATTTCAGTCCAAGTGGGATGAATATGTGTCGGAATTGATGAAAATGTTGTACGATGTGAGCGAGTGAGTGCGAAGAGTGTGACGCCCGTTAAAACTATGAAAGTTGCGGTATTGGGTTCCCATACTTAAAATATTAATCATACATAAAATAGTTGTTTAATAATTGTAGTTAACACATGCCTATATCTGTTCGTTGTCTTACAATGGCATTTGCTAAGTACAATCTATGAGAAACTCCGAGAGTGGTCTAAGTTTTGCTATGTTTGTAAGCACACATTTCCAGCTTAAAAAACCTGTATTAAAATTGGCACAGGAAATTGTTCAATGATAAATAAATATACATGAAGTTCATTTAAGTTGATTTAAGCCCATTCAAGCCATCTTATAAACAGCTCATAAAGTCGGAGTTTCAAGCTTGTCAGTGGAAAACTTCAAGCTAAGAGCTTTAGATACAGTCGCCTAATCGAAATTTAACTAACTTTTACTTACCTAGAGCTGCCACAAGATTCCCCCAGCGCACGCCCCAGCAACATTGATTGACTTGCTACATTTTCAAAGTGCCGCAACAGAAAGAACAACAACAACTATGCAGCGTAGCTATCGCTTTGCACTTGCAGAAAAGTCACTTAAACTTTGCAATCATGATAAGACGTAATGCTAGATTTCCATTTATATTTCCTCCAAGAGCCGAAGCCCGCCCCGCCGGGAAACAAGTGTTAAAGGTGCAACGCCAACAAGAGTCTGTGTAACGCGAGAGTCAAGTGTTGCCAAGTCGACTTTGGGCTTGGGTGTTTGGGGGGGAAGGTTGGTGTTGTGTTGGGGCACTCAAATAGTAACTAAACGCAGGGCACAAAGCGTTTTGCGGCAAACGGCAAATAACCTTAAGGTTAAGATTACAAGGTAATTTGATTCAATTCCACTGATAGGCGTGCCAAAAGCAACAACAAACAGACCCAAGACTCACGACTTCTGCCCAGGGCTGCAGGCAACGGAGCCAATTTCAATGGCAATGGCAATTTCCCAGCTCTAAAGATGACAATGTCAAGATAGCAATTGTTGCAGCATTGCCGCCAGCCAGCCTAAAATGTCGTTTTCTTTTTATTCTTAGAAGTATTTTGTTTGTTTTTTTTTTTTCTCCTGATTTTGTTTATCAGTTTGTGTATAAATTTGCCTCCACTTTGACATATTTAGTGGCCTCCTTCGGCTCTGCGATACGGCCAAAGGCAGCTCATGTGCTGCACACAAGCTGCCAGTCCATTATAACGCAATATAAGCTCAATAGCCAAGTGAAAGTGGACCGGCAGACTTTATACATCTTATCACTTAAATTTAAGCTCAATTTATGTAGTTCAAATATGTGAAGCTTTACTAAACGAACTTTATATGAAGTTCCTTTTTGGGCATACTTATTTGTGGAAGCGTCAAAAGGATTATAAACTTATCTCTTACAACTAGAATTAAACATATTTGAAAGGGCAGCAGCTTTAACATTCGCTAGACTAAACATGGTCAGGATAAACAACTGGGAAGTGCGAGCTGGGCGTCTAAAAATATTAGAAGAAAATTACCATGAAATATTTTGATCTATAGTAAGTAGGTCAATAAGAACTGACCTGTTCACTAAAATATTGATAAATATATATTCAACTGTATTATTCCAAACTAAATTTTCTTTTCGACTCTCTTGAATTATACAACACTGTTATGCATTCATTTTTCAAACTCGCTCAACAATAAGCAACAATGACCTATTTAAAGTGCTTACTACTAATTTTACGCTGGCCTGGTCACACTTATCATGCATTTTGAATGCTCCCTAGCAGCACATGGCGTATGAGTAATCTACAGCTGAAGCTCAGTCACAAATCCCCGAGGTCGCAGAGCTCTTGCTGTTGTAGTTGTAGTTGTAGATGTCGCCTCCCAGTGGCCTGTGGCACATGCTGTGTAAAAGTTAAGCAAGTTTCTTCTTATTATTTATCCCATGTGACAAATTTGCTGCAGCAGATTTTTGCCTGGCATAATAAATTATGCGTAGCAGTGTAAAAAAAAAGGAAGAGAGAAAGAAAGAAAGAAGCATATCCAAAAAAGAAAAGAAGAAGTTTCATCTTTGGGAAAAGTTTTTTGCACGTTTTAATTTAATAATCGTCGTCGCAGTCGTTAAGTTGCCGCAAAGTTTGAACTCCCCGCAGGCAGTTGTTGATAGTTGGCTGCATTTACATTTGCTTAATAGCCGCCTGATGAGTAGGCTTTTAATTGCTAGCGGGCGGCAGGGGAGGGAGCGAGACTGAGCTGCATTTGAATAAATAAAGAGCCGGCACACTTGTTGGCCCCTGCATTATTTATTGTTGGAATCAATGACTGTGACACTTGGAAGCGTTCAATATGCGATACTTGCACTTGCATATTGAATAACATTTCAAATGCATGCCTGACAAACCAAGCAAATGACAGGACAGGACAGGACAGGACAGTACAGCACAGGACGCAACAACAGCAGCAGCGGCAGCAGCGGCAGCTGGACTAGGATGCTTCAACCAACACCCGCACAGTCAGGGCTGCCACTGCTGACGTTGTCGTTTCTGTCACACAGTTAAAATGTGATAAATTCCATTAAGTGACAGCCGTACACACACACACACACATAGACAGACACAAACGGAGAGAGTTGCAGCAGCAAGAAATCCATTTTGTGGGCTCAAATCAAAATGTACCCGCCAGCCAGTGACACACACACACACACACAAACACACACATACTCGCACACCCGCACAAATTCTAAACATCAACTTGAAACTTCATGTTCACATTGAAAGCCAAACTGCCACCAACAGACATTTGTACGCATCGCATATTGAAATTGTAATTTGATTTCTGCCTTTTGCCACCAACAACAACAACAACAACAACCATAACAAAAACAACTCTTCAACTGTCCGACTCTCGAACTGTGTCTCTTCTTTTTCTCTCTCTCTCTATGTATATGTCAGTTTTGTCAAGGCATGGCCAGTGGAATAGAGTTTTCCATGTTTTACTATTCAAATAATATTGTTTAACCGGAAAAATCTGAACATCTCCTAATCAAAATCTAGAGATCAACATTATTACAGAATTAAAGCTGTAGATTTATATAAATATTTTTATATTGATTCCAGTAAATATTATATATGATATAAAACTTTAATCTCGTACTGTTACCCATAGAGAACAATGTAGCAAAATATATAACATATTCTATGCCACCACTCGTATTAACATAATTTTAGAGCTGTTTATAGCTGTAAGCTGTTACCTTAACAGTGAGTAAACAGCATCAAGATTATGTTACGGAAGGCAGAAATAAACTAACATTAAAGACAATATACATAATATGGTGTTTGCTGTTATTGTAAATATTCTTAGCGAGATTTAAGAGCGTTAGTCAGCCTACATAAAAAAGTCAAGCTTAAATAACATATTGGCATATGTAAGTTAACATAGCATTTTTAACAGATTGAAGGACCCATATGATGAAGCATATTGGGACTTGAATAATTAGCATTTTCTCGTAACATTTAACTACCCGATTAAACAGGAACTAACTTGATCCAAGTTTATGTAATTTTTTCATCTATTGTGTTCGGATATTGATTAGGCTTTACAAGCTAAAAGTCTCTTTTTTTATTTTTTTGCATTTGTTCATTTATTTAAAGAGCTTCTTTGCACTTTTTTTTATTATATATTAATTTATCCCAGCTATATTTAATTTATTACGCTGAAATATACACATTCATGCCCCATCTTAAATACTTTAACAACCCTAACAATGGCTGCATCTGATGTCAGCTCTAGCTCCTTTCTGGATCTGGCAACAGACAAAGCCTCGCGGCGCACTTAAATCATTATTTAATTTTAATTTTAAATGCGCCTCGTTTTTTTGTTATCGGCCCGTGCGTTGCGCATTCGAAACAAAGCGCTGGGCAAATAAATAAAATAAAATGGCAAACTCATTACAAGGCAAGTGGCGAATGGACGCCAAGTGGCAACGTCACGGCAACAAGTCGGCAGCGGGATCCTCGCCGCTGCACGCCGCCAACAATGCAGCTGGCTGCACAGCAAAAAAAAAAAAGGAAAAAAAAAATAGAGCAAAAAATGGCCAACAATGCGCCGCTCAAAAGGCACAATGGTGGCTCAACACACGGTGCTGCCTAGTGCTGCCCCACGTGCCCCAAATGCTTCCTGTTGCCGTTGTTGCTGCAGCCGCTGCTGCTGCTGTTGCTGCTCGGTTGGCTGCATTGTTCGGTGGCAGTGGCCAAACGCCGGCGGCAATGGCGGCGTCGCCTCCATGGGGGCATTGATGCCAGGTGACAGACGGGAAAAACTGTGTGCAAGTATGCGCACGTGTGTGTGTGTGTGCGCGTGTATATGGGTGTGTGTGTGTGTGACGGCATAAAATTTTCAGACCGCAACCAGCCATGTTTTCAAGCTAATTGCCCGCTATTTACATTTTAAATTGAAAAACTTAAAGAGAAGCTCACGGCATTTCGACATAGGTAAGCTAATCCTTAGTTTCTTATTCCTTTATAATAAAGCCTAACTAAAATTGAACAAAATTAAATTTTTGAATAAAAGCCTTACCTAAGTTCTTTTTGTATGTGTGGTTTTTTTATAGATGATAAACTTAAGTCAAATTTGCTTGACTTTTGCCTAAAATATACTTTCTTTCTCTATAATATAATTGAAATCTTACTAAAATTTAATGTGTATTAGGGTCTTTATACTGATGATAAACAAACTTTTTAAGTAAAATCCTCGAACTAACTCTGACAATAAGTATTACTTTTAGGCCTAGCTAAATTTTTTTAAAATTTGATGCACCTTCAATCTACGTGTTTTTCGTTTATTAAGAGCTACAAATATTTTATTAAACTGTTTTTGACAAGAAATCTTTCATGATGTCATTTTCGTTCCCACGGCAAACCTTATTAGGCTAGCCTAGAATTAGGTTCTCGTTTCCCTTTTTAACTCAGTCGACAGCTGGTAAAAGTTTTTTGCCAATTTCCTATTAATTTTCCCCTATGTCATGCACAGGCCTGGAAAATATGCCCCTGTCAAAATGATCTATGTGGCTAATCAAACGCATAACAGAAAAATAGGCAGCCAAGGCTGCAAAAAAAAAATAGTATAAGTTGGCATACGGCAAACATATTTATAAATATTGAAAAAATAAAAAGTGAAAAAACAAAATAATGGAAAGTGTAAAAAATGTGCAAACATTAAAAAGATTTAAGTAAATTTGTCTTGCTG
Source organism: Drosophila ezoana (assembly GCA_035045725.1). NCBI lineage: Eukaryota > Metazoa > Arthropoda > Insecta > Diptera > Drosophilidae > Drosophila > Drosophila ezoana. Next base: position 9,669,256 of record JAWNOU010000092.1, read on the forward strand.
CGTGCGCCCATCAATAACTTTGGCAGCATATTTGACTTCTGGGGCTGTAACGATATTTTTGCAGTGCCATGCCCGCCCCGACCCTTCACCCTTGTAGCTAGCAGCCAACTTATTACATGCTGGGGTTGTATTTTGGGGCTGGTAACTGTGGACGCATAAATCCAAAAAGTCAATGCAAGCCTTTAAAAATATTTGCCCTGCCAGGCCGGCAGTTAGCCAGCCAGCTGCTACACCTCCATGCCACATCCCGCACCCACCCACCCACACACACAGAGTGTGCACACTTTTGCCAGCTATCTGGCTAATGTTTGCTCTTGGCATAGCATTACAAACATTAGCTTTGGCTGTGCCATGCAAATATGCCGGCTACTATGGCAGCTACTCTCAAATTGCCCGAAAAAGTATGCTACATTTTTTGCGAAGGGCGAGTCGCTTGGCGGCGCTTGCTGCTAATTTTGTGTTTCCTTTTCTTACACTTGCGACCTATGTAATTTTAAAATCGATAAGCAACAGAGTTCCCACCAACACCACCAGCACCACCCCTGACAGGCTGGCAGTTCTTTGGGGAGGGGTTTGCCATTTTGTTTTGCTACATTTTTGCATGAAAATCACGAACTTGTTGTCAAAAATGTTACCTTATCAACTTTAGGCTGCGGAAATGATTGGAAATGCGGCGACCACTCAAAGAGCTAACCAGCTACAGCAGCTGGGCGTGGCATTTCTGTGTGTGTTGTGTGTGTGTGTGTGTGGGTGTTTGTTGCGGTAAAAACAATTTCCAAAGTTGTCAATAAAAAGTAACTGCTTGAATTTTGTGCTGTTTAGATGGCAGGCGTTTGCCGTTGCGGGACACAAGGGGTTGTCAAATTGTTATGCACGGTTACTGCCAGCCATTTTCCTTTGCCCTGCTTGTCAAATGCAGCCCACAGCAGCAACAACAGCAAATAATAAAATGACAAAGGATTGACATATTTCAAGCGGCGCATAAATGACGAGAGCGCATTTCGTATGCATGAGAAGAAACGAGGCCTTGTCTTGAGTTTTTCTTTTGATTATATTGGAATTTATTGCTCGCATTTGCTGCTGAGAAATGTTTTTTAAGTCTTGCCAGCTTTTTTAGTAATTGATTGCATACTTAATCTATAAAAAGTTTTATATTTTATTCCATTATAATCATGCATCAATTTATATTAAAATACTTCAATACAACTAACTTAAACTAAAAATTCGACATGCTAAGGCGTCCATTCACATCCTTATCAAAGTATTTTCTTCTTTAACCTTGCTATCAGTTCCCTGCTTTGGTCCCCATTAAACATTTATAATTTTGCCTCGCTTAGGCAAAGCTGAATATTACAAAGTCAAAAGCGCACCCCCAAAAAAATGTGCTGCACAGACAGAAATTTTGCCTACAACCAAACACACACACACACATACATACATTTGCGACTTAATCAACAAAAGTACTAATTGCATAGAAGACTCACTGACATTGATGTCTGCTCGTGCTGGCACATTCGCCTCCATTGGCACTTCCCATTTCGAAGTCCGCCTCCACAGACACTTCTACTTCGAATTTCATTTGCGCTTATGTGCAATGGCATTACCGTTGCCATTGCCGTTACCTGGGCCCACGCTGCTGCTAAGCTGTCTGCCTGCCCAGGCGAAGGGAGATCCCTATCGCACACACACAAACACACACACACACACTGTCACATGGCCGCCGGGCCAGTTGGCGCACAACTTCATTAACGCAAAGTAAACACACGCATGCAGTTGGCGCTGCCAGCAAAGTGTTTGATGTTGTTGTTGTTGTCGTTGTTGCCAGTTTAAAGTTACATTTTCGACATATTCGGTGTGGAGGGGGCGAGGCAGCGGCAGCAGCAAAACTGCAGACAAGCTCATCTTTGCTCTGTACATGCGTGTGTGTGCGTGTTTGCGTTTCACTTAGACGCACTTTAATGCTGAAATTGCGCATACGCCGCGTGCTGCGACTACATCTTAGGCATCTTTTAAATGCATGCAAATTAACATGATTTAAATAATTAAATATAATTTGATGAGCTTTTGCGGCGTTGCCATTGTCATCGCTGTTGTTGTCTTGCTGCCGGCACATTTATGAGCCAGTGCGAGAGTCCATTAACAAAACATAACGATGTGTCATGTGACTCATAACGAGCGCCAAAAGCCGCACACACGCACCGCCCAACACACACACATAGGCAGACCGCAAATGCGGCACTTCGTTTTTTTTTTCTTTGGCTGTTTTTCATATTTATGAGTCGGCGACTTTTTGTGGGGCTGTGTGTGTGTGTCTCTTAACAAGCCTAACGAACTGCCAAATTACGCGAAATAGCATTAAAAATTTAAATTTTGTTCGTGCTGCGTCAAAAGCGTAAGCGCTCAAAAGTAGGCAACAAAAAGCACGCGTGCGCCCGCTTCTAAATGGCCATTCAACTTTTGTTGTTCTCGAAATAAATCACTTTACAAATGCCACAACAAAAATGCTGGAAAGTAATACCAACAACAACAACAAAAAGCGTTTATATACGGCTTTAAAGCTTTGTCGGAATTTCATTATTTAGCTACATTTATGCTAGGAAAAACCTAATTCATAAGGAATTACCAGATGTTGCTCTTAAAGATGTGTTTATATCCTGAACTGTAAAGTAATTTATATTTAGAGCGTATAAGAATGCATAAGTCTTCTATTTAGCTTTGGCTAATCTTGAAATCTTAGCATGTAGAATATGCTAATCTGTCAGTCAAACGTTTACGAATGCCGCACAAAACAGAATTGAGAAAACTAAAACAGCGTGAAGAGGCGCTGAGTAGTGGGCAAACATCTTTTGATTACAAAGCAGTCAGTGGCACGTTTAAGAATGTCCCACAAAATAGAATTGAAAACCCGTAAATTAAAAGTGTCTTTGCTTTTAGTTCAATCTATAAATTGAGATATGAATTGATAAATTTAATAAAAGAGACTCAAATTAAATTCCAAAATCGATTTGCTTGCTAATTCATAAATAACCAAATGAAAAATCTATCAATTTGCAAGAGCTATGCAGAAAGCAGCTCGGTTAAACGAAGCTCTTATTTTATAAAATTGAAAATCAGTTGCATGTTAAAAACCAAGCAGGAAGCGTACGTTGTGCATGCCTTGGCCCATATGACAAGAGTCAATTGTGAAATGAAAAATAGCTTGATAACCGCATGTTAAATCATGTCGCCCCTCTCTCCCTCTCTCTCTCTCTGCCTCTCGCCCTGGCCTGCTCTCTGTTTATCGTTAAGGCGTAGCCAACACACAATTGCACAATATTTCCGGTAAGGTAATAAATAAATTGCATACGTAATTAAAATTGACGGCTGTGCAGGCCTCCGTTTCAGTCTCGGACTGCGGCAATTGTTACAGCAATTACAGCAACAACAATGCCACAAAGAAGAAGCACAGGCACAATAAGAAGAAGAAGGCAGAGAAACAAAAGTTTTCTGTCTTGACTTGTGCTTCCTTTTAACGTCAACCAGTTGCCAGTTGCTGCTGTTGGCAGCTCTTTGTTTTCCTCTGCCTTTTTTTTTTTTTGACTATACAAGTTGCATGTGAAACATGGATGTGGCTTGCAGCAGGGGCTATCAGGTGGGGAGGGTGATGGCTGAGTTGTATATGAAGGTAAGCACTGTTAACTTGTCTGCCTGCCTGCTGTTTGTTTTTAATTTTGTATCGTGGGTTTGTCTTTGGGGGTCCGCCTGCCTTGTTGAGCTATTTGCATGACAAAAGCTCAACAGGAGCTGCCCACTGTGGTGTGTCCTTTGGTCTAGGCAACACCTTTTCGATTGTTCCTTGTTCTCGTTGCCATTGTTTGCCACAAGTCACGCAACTCGTGCTTGAAACAGGAGAACCTTTCATGCTCATAACTAGCCCCTAACTTGATTTCTTTGCAACTTAACAAACAACAAACGAGCTTTGTGCGCTCTTTTATGTTAATTCATGCAGTTCGGCATGATTAACTAGCTTGAAGGTTTGATTAGAGAGAAGAAAAGACTCTTAATTGGCGTTAACTGTCTGGCATACAATATATTAGCATTTATTTATTTTTATCAAAGTAAAAGTTAAGGCACAGTAAATTACGATTAAATACTTTCAACTCATCTAACTGTTAACAACTCACATTAACATATTTCAATCACTATTAATAGCCGATAACATAGGTGCGACAGTTAACATAAATAAATTAACATAAAGCCTTCTATATTACATCTTTTTATGCGCTTACATCAACTGAAATAATACTCGTTTCTAATGCACGTTTAATTTGTAAGCGACTCAACTTTAGCAGCCGCTTTAAGTCAAGAATTTATGGAAGGCATAAATGTTGTCGCCGTTGTTAAGGTTGTTTTTGTCGTTGTTGCTGCCGTTTTTGCTGCTGCCGTCATGCGAGCCATTAAAAAATCAAAACAAGTTAACAGAAACCAACTAGTAGCTGGCAAGCCGGAAACCGGAAGTGAGAACAGGGCGCTGCCGCAAGTTTGCGGTGGCGTCCGCGTGCGGCGTGTGCAGGAAGTGAACAACGCAGCAGCAGCAGCGGCAGCCGAGACGATAGCCAAGCAGCGATTGTATTTGTACTTGTTCTGTTGTTGTTGCAGTTGCTGTGGTTGTTGCATCAAAGCCATGTTCTGTGGCGCTCAAGCGCAGGCGAGCAGCTCGCGATAAAGTTGGCAACACGTTAACAAGTTAAAGCCGTCAGTGTGTGTGCATATGTATGTGTGTGTTTGTGCTGACATTTGTGACCCATGTAGTCCAATGTCAGAACGGTTAGCTGACCTGTTGTTTGGACCTTACCAAACGAGGGTCATTTGCAACGGCCTCGAAAACGTCCCCCTTCACCACACCGCTTTCCGTCTCTGGCTGCAAATAATCGACAGAGTTTTTGGTAACAACTCATGGCTTCAACTTGCCACACGGCACACAGCAGCAGCACTTGATGCAGCTGCCAGCTCAACGGGCAACCGAAAGCCGCCGGCTAATACTGCAACAGCTCTTTCCCTCTCTTACCGACTCACCCATTTACACATCGTGCCTCTCGCTCTCACTCTGTGGCAGCCAGACAGCGGCGTTTTGGCATTATAATGCCATTAACTTTGTCAGAATTTAGCGCTGCAAATTTTCGCAGCGACAATTTATGCATAATGAGCAGAGACCCACACAGGCGCACCCACACAAACACACCCACACAGAGATATTCGCATACACATGCAACTGGCCAGTAGCACTTAGTTGCCCAGCAAACATTTTCTTTAACTCAACTGGAAAGTAGCAATAAGAGTATCACGTGAGCTGAGATTTACCAGTGTATTTTTGTAATAAACTAAATACTTAAATAAAAGCAATTAACAAACAAATTTACATAAAATATTTGAAAATAATGTTTGCTAGATAATAAAAATAATTCAATCTTCTGGCAAACTCTAGGCTTGTCTAAAACCACAAAAAAAATATAATAAAAATTACAAGAAAATTGTGAATAATTTTATAACTTAGTTGCTTTTTATATTTAAGTATTACGTTACTCTCAGATCGCAAAGGATATAAAATAATTAATTCCTTTTCGATTTTTTGGTTATTTTGAATGATGATTACTTTTGTTTTTGTCGCATCAAACTAATCTATATATTATTACAAACTAATTGTAATTAAGATAATTATAGACATAGCAATTTAGGCTCTATATTGCAATTTAATACTTCGCTTGCAATTCATGCAAAAATTTGTTCACTGGGTTTTTGACTACCAAAATGAGATTGTTTATGACAGCGGCAGCGCCCGCTGGGTAACTAACTCCCAGCAACTGCGACTGACTCTGCTGCTGGATGTGGCAGTGCCAGTGGCGGAGTGCCACTGACGACAGCAAGTGGCAGTACGAGTATTTGGCAGTCATAGACGTCAACTACTCGTAAGCTAGCCGGCCATAATACCACTAAATATCTACATATACACTCAGTCGTGTGTGTGTGTGTGTGTGTGTGTGTGTAGGTGTTTGTTGACGTAGCTTTTGTCTAGGGTTGCCATGGCAGGTGAAATTTCTTGGAAAGACCACACAACAGCTGCAGCCGCCTCATTGTGGCAATTGGGTTGTGAAGACTGAGACTAAGTTGGCAACTGGAACTGAAACTCCGACTGCTTGATGACTTGCACTGCAATTGCCTGAGTGTGCGTGTGTGTGTGTGTGCGAGTGTGTGTTTGTATTTGCACTCTGTTTGACTTTGCTCGCACTCGCACAGCGTCAGCGAAAAATTTTTGTTATTTACTTGGCTGGGTTGGGTTTTTGTTGAGTTGAGTTGCCTTCTCACTGCTGAAATTTATGACACCGCACACAGAATTTTGCATATTTGCACTGGGCAAATTAATTTCGCCTGCTATATTTGCGTTTTGCGGTGGGCAACGCCCAAAACCAGTGTTAAAAGCAAAACCAGTGAGTATTCATACAAGCGTTGGTTAATTAAAAATTTTCATCAAATTATTTGAATTTCGTTGTCGAGCTTTTCCCGTGCTCTGTGCCTGTTGTTGCTGACAGGACAATTGCAATGGCGGTCATAACTTTTTACTATGTAATTGGCAATCCTAAACAAGTTACTTTTTTTATGTTCATATAAACTACATTTTAATCAAAAAAGTCGCTGCTAGCCACGATACCCTGCGAAGTTATGATAGTCTTACTTAGGTGTGCGAGTTTCAATATTTATGTCTGACTTTTTGCTCTTTGGGGCACAAATGTCTTTTCTTTTGGCCAAAACTGAACATAGCGATGTCAGAAAACTCAAAAAGGCATTGTAATGCAAAACTGGGTTGACAATATTTTTAAAAATATATTAAAAATAATAAGTATTACATATATATAAACAGTTTTATATACCAACATTAAAATTATAAATATAAAAATCCCGTATACTTAATTTATTTAACTAAAACTGAATTGCTTTATAAAATGTTGCTATTAATTTTTATTTAAGCAGCACTTGAAACTGACTCAAACAGAACAAACAATAAATCAAGTGTAAAAGTGTTGTTAATGTTTACAAAACTGAACAAAGTCACGTTTTGGATTTGAAGTTACGCAACAGTCAAGTACAGTGCGGGATTTTCTAAAGTGCACTGTTTACTGGAGTGCCAAAAGGTCAGCTCAGGCTCTTTAATCTCTACATTTCCAGAGCACTAGCAAATGGAGTCGCTTTTTCGTCAACTTTTTAGGCATGCAAACTAAAATGCAACTTTATATAGATAGTACATATATCCATATATGTGTGTGTGTGTGTGTGTGTTGATCATGGGCAAAACTTTGGCATTTGCATTTGTCACAGTCGGTGGCAAAAGTTTTCAGCTTAAATTCCTGCATGCATTTCAACACGCAATTGGCATGTGACAGTCAAAATGTTTGCGCAAGATGAGACAGTCCAACACACACTCACGACTAGGGCGAAAGAGAGAGGCACCTCGAAATGGGAATAGGAAAAGGCATACGAATCGAATGTTTGATATATCAATTTGAAAAGTTTGACTTAGTTTCCCCACTCGAGCATTTCGATTAAAGTTTTCCATGCGGCAGATTAAAAACTTTTGTTCCCAGCCCAACTTTTTGTGTGCCGCAAAAAAAAAAATACAAAGAAGAAACATTTTTGCATTGTCTGCATTACTTGGCAACATCCTGAGTAGGTTCAATATGCATTTGGCTTTTTGGCATTCTTGCACTTTTCCTAGCCAAGTGGGCCATGGGCGTGAAAAGAACAACAACAATAGTAAACGACATAAGGACCTACAAAGTGAATAAATTTAAATAACAATTGATTTAAAATGCACTTTAAAATAATTTAGACATATAATATAGGCAAGGAAGAGAAGATATCCTTGCAAAGTTCCTTATTTCCAACACATATAGGCCCAAGGATTGGCGAGTTGATATTTAATAAGGCGGTTTAATTTATGTACATAAGAATTAAATCGCTAAAAAATAAAATTACATGTTTTATTTGCGTTATTTTTTAACGTGAACTTGAAAAGTTGAATAAACTGTTTTACAATTCATTATATTATCATTGTTAATATGAAGGAATGGTTCACGAATGGTTCAAAATTCTTGAATTTCTCAATCTTAAGAACGGAACAGTGGAACAGATAACCAGTGTTGCCAACTGTCGCATTGAAAAAGTAGTAGAGTCCAATGTTAAAAACAGCAAAAATATCTGATTTACTTTTCTGAGCAGAAATTGGCAAAAAAAATTGTTAAAAAGCAGCCAAAAATATGTAAATGAGTTGAAATTTCAATTGTGGTTTCCGGCTAACTATAAAATAGCTAAATTGCCAACTTTTCCGATAAACTGGATTAGAACTAAAAACATATCTTTCGCGCATCAATATTCTGCCATAATTAAAATGACTTTCGACTTAATTAAACGAAACATTACGCGTTTCAGGGCAAATCGGGTCAAATTGGACTCCAAATGGACTCATTCATGCGTGTTTACTTATCTAGTTGTTATTATTATTTTTTAACAATGGTCTGCAATGTGGTACCTACCATAAGCATTACCCGGACAATGGGCTGGTTGTTGGTTGCGTGTGAGCCGTAAATTAGCGTTTCATTAAAAAACAGGCAAAATTTGTTCGCAATGTTGTCGTTGAATTGGGCGCTGAACAGTTGGTTCGTGTTTAGATCCGTGTCCATGTCCGGTTAAGGCTAAAAAAAAAGAGACCGTAAATTAGTTGCATTACTTGATTAGCTGCACAAATGCTATTATTAAAATTCAATTTCCTTTACGTGCTCCGCGATTGCATGTCTCATCGAATTTAACAAGTTTTCCATTTTGCCTTGCGCATTTGCATTTATCACGTGTCCGGCCGAAAAAAAAAATAAATTTAAATGAAATTTCGTCGTAAGTGCAAATTCCGGCGTGCAATTTATCAACCAATTTTAGGAGCGTGCTTAATTCTATATCGCAAAGACTACAGATTGCAGTTAGAGCGTAAGCTTATTTACTTAAAATACTATCGAATTATCGACGACAGAAATCTGTTAAGAATCAGCTTTGGCAGTGCTGCCACATGTTTCATAATTTCAAGTGTTAGACAACGACTACTTCGCCGAACAAACAAAAATTCCTGACATATTGAAACATAAACTCGTGACAAATTTAAATTCCAACTGAGAATTGTTTGTATACGTAAGTCCTCGAATCAATTGATTTCTTAGTCAAAATAAACTAATCTCACATTTGAAAACATTCTAAAAATACCTTGTGACGACCAAATTTTTTCCAGATTGGTGTTTCTGTGATTACCACTGCACTTTTTTAAGAGTAGAAACAACTACAAGGTTTGTCAGCGATTTGTGCTTATTTGCGCACATTAAACCCTTAACAAATTCTTAACCCACTCGCAGCTAACCGAAAAGAAATAGCTTCAAGATGTCAGATCGTAAGGCAGTCATCAAAAATGCGGATATGAGCGAGGAGATGCAACAGGATTCGGTGGACTGTGCCACACAGGCACTCGAGAAATACAACATTGAGAAGGACATTGCCGCCTACATCAAGAAAGAGTTCGACAAAAAGTACAATCCCACCTGGCATTGCATTGTCGGACGCAACTTTGGATCGTATGTGACACACGAAACACGCCACTTCATCTACTTCTATCTGGGACAGGTGGCCGTATTGCTGTTCAAGAGCGGTTAACTGGACAGATGTAGGCTAGCATAAGAGATGTTCATATTGTAGAAGAAATCGAGAATATTGACCCGATTTCCTGAAATAAAACACGTTCTGGATGAAGCATACATATATGTGTTGCATTTACATTTCATTTTTTACCCAAATAATATTCTTATAAAGCAAAATTTAATAAAATTTCTGTACGATTAAACTTTTACTTTTTAACTTATAATTAAGTTTTTTTTTACTCAGCGGGATAATTTATATTTGAATGTTAACAGCTAAAGAAATGGCACGAAAAGAAGAATCATCGAAAGTTCGATTTTTCAATATGCGAAACGCAAAAAGCACGCTGCAAATTTGCCAGCGTTGCCATAAGATAAAATTTAGCGCTTCACAGCACTACGGCAACGTTTCAGTGGACTTGTCATTGCCAAGGCTATTTAGTGAAAATTGTGCGAAAATTAAATTAGGGAGTTAATTTTGTGTGTAAGTCTCGAGCAGCCTTCACTCTTTTCATGCTGTTCCATCTATAGACAATTGATTTATCAGTCAAATTTAAACTAATGCCTGCTTATTATTAAAAATTAGAATTCTGTGACAAAATTATCCGAAATCGGCGTTCGTTGGATATTTTGAAAGTCAGAACGACCACAATGTAAGTGCCGGTGCCCACAGACCACAAACCGGAATGTTAATAAAGCGAACAATCTTCCGTAGAACTGGTGATTAATACCAAACTACAACGCCAAGATGTCAGATCGCAAGGCAGTCATCAAAAATGCGGATATGAGCGAGGAGATGCAGCAGGATGCTGTGGACTGTGCTACTCAGGCCCTGGAGAAGTACAACATTGAGAAGGACATTGCGGCCTACATCAAGAAGGAGTTCGACAAGAAGTACAATCCCACCTGGCATTGCATTGTCGGACGCAACTTTGGATCGTATGTGACACATGAGACGCGCCACTTCATCTACTTTTACCTGGGACAGGTGGCCATATTGCTATTCAAGAGCGGTTAACAACCCCAATTCTACACACACTCTAGAACACACACACACCACTAGCACACGTAACATTTGCGGTTCGACTTTTTCGTTGTTGTAGCCCCTTCTCCATCCACTTCCCATATCAACAAATGCACACACCAAGAACTCTGATTTGAAATGGCACACTGTTAGAATCTTCTATATCTTCCAACACTGAGCAAATGGAGTGGCATGACGCTGTGTTAAACCGATCCACCCAAGCAACCCACACATACAATCGCGTTTATTAAATTTACATTAGTTTTCAATTCACACAACTTTCGAAACGGATTAAATCAATTACATCAGCTAAGAATCTTTGTTGTTTTTATCATCTCTCGAGATATGATCAGCCGCTGTTACAATAAGATTTTCATGAAATTTAGCTTTTACCAATTTTATTTGAAAAATTATAGGCGAAACTTCGTGCTCGATAATAGGCATTATCTTTAATCTTAAATTATTTTATATTATATACATGGTCTTCTTGATTATATTGCTGGGCTTTTCCACATATCTAATATCAACTGAGGCTTGAGCTATCGCTGGAGATCAAAGAGGTTGACAGTCAAAACCTGAGATTTTTGTACAATTTTGTGTTTATAATATTATAAATATGTCGGCATATATAAAAAAATGTGGATCGATTCAACTAACCGCAGCAAAGCTGATAAAGCGTGTGACGTTGGAGAGGGTACAATCATGCTATGCTGTTGCGAGGGGCATTTCCGACTTCGTAGGCTTGATAAATACTAAACTTGGATCAAGCTTATATTTAAACTATAAATATAATCAGGTTTGGTATTTGGTTTATATAATTACCTCTGCGTCATGTCTAATAATGACTAAAAACCAATACATATTTGGTTTAAAATCGTGACGATACAGAAAGCAATTCATACTTATCCTAGAGTATCGAGTATTCAGCGCCAAGAATTTGCAATTTCTTTAGAAATAAATAGTTGCTACTGATAAGGTCGATGGCATTTTTAAAGCTGTGAAATTCTCACACAGCTTTAGTTTCATTTTGCTCTTGCGCTCGTACAGAATTCTCGATCTATCAACGCAAATAAATATTTTACAATATGTTGAGACTTTCTATGTTGTTGGTCTTTGGAAGTGTGACTCTAGCAACGTTTCCTCCCTTGAAATTGGATGGCCAAGCTAACCATGTGCTGCAGCTGGACAGAGCTTTGAGGGAAACTAGAAGGCATATTCAAAGAAACGAAGCTCTTTTATCGAAACTGGAAGCTAAAATATTTGGGGCTACAAGCAAACCCACAGCAAATCAATTCAACCACGGTTCATTTGATGAGCTGGACACAGCTATAGCGGAAACTGAAAGGGATATTGAAAGAAACGAAGATATTTTATCGAAAGTGGAAGCTGAAATATGTGGCGATAAAGGCAAACGGAGACATAATCAATCCAAACCGCGTGTTTTTGTAATTACGGAAACCAATATGCCAGAAGAAATGCAAAAGTCAGCACTCAACATAATCAAGGCCCAGCCGAACTTCTATAAAAAAGCAAATGCCGCAGAAACCATCAAGAAAGAGTTCGAAAAGTCATTGGGGCTACACAACTGGCAATGCATTTTGGGCAAGCAAATAGGTTACGTCTTCTCTCAATCTATAGATACCTTTATCAATATTAAATCCGATCATTTAGAAATCAGTTTGTTCAATTTTTATACGAATAACGCCACAACTCAAAAGTTGAGCTGTGGGAAAAATTGATATTTAAGGAAATTTTGTATATCCTCAATTTATTATAAATAAATATAAAGTGCCAAAAAAAAAGTCGATAGTTGACAGTTTACTGACCTTCAGCTATGGATAAATACAGGTAAGTTGTAAAATTGTTTCAAAAATAAGAAACAAAAAAGAATATTAATATAGTAACTTTATTATAAATTTAATATTCATAGAAAAAGGTGCGCTGGAAGTTGGGAATTTGAGACATAGGCTTTATGTCTAATACTATGATCTAATTAAAGAACATTTGGATTTTAATAACAAATTGTGTGTTGTTAAATGATTGAAAATACTTAATAAATATAAAAAGATTAATAATTTTAGAAATGAGTTTCTTTAAGATAACAAAGTCACATTTCGCATGGAAGCAAAAGCTAAATGTGTTTAATTTTAATTATTATGCCCAGGGTCAGAGCAAAGCAGAGCTCAAGTTTCTTGCAACATACAATAGTTTTTGTGCAGTGTAGCCCTTTCCACAGTGTGTCTGCCAGTCGAACATATATTACGAATATTTGCTTATTTGCTTTCACAGACGCTGGCACCGCACATCGATCAAGTCCTTTGAGTTAATCTTTGTGTATCGAGCTGCATCATAAAGTAAACAATGCACGCATGCTGTTTTTGTTGTGTGTGTGTGTGTGCGCGGTGTGTGTGTGAGTTAACACCTGACCGTGGCAAATAAAAATGGCTTAATTAAGTTAATTAAAATATTGTTGCTGCTGGCCGTCGCACGCGGTTCGCATTTATGTGCTTTTATTATCTCGGCGATTGGCAATTTTCGGACAGCAGGACCTTTGCACTGCCGGCCAGAGGATGTCGCCAGTCGGGTAATTATGCCAGCGCACGTACTAGCCGCAGGAGCTGGAGCTGGGCCAACGACAATACTATTAATAAAGTTGCAATGCCGTGGAAATATGTAGTCTTCTTCTTTCTTTTTTTTTTAATACGCGCATGAAAATGTTTGCCAGCGGCCAAACAGATGCAAATTGTTGGGAATGTCCTTTGAGCCGCTTTCACGGTCCGACGACTTTTGGCCTTGTCGCATTGTTCTCGCCGGACAGCTGCATTCGATATATATATGTACATATGTGATGCATACGATGAATTCAATTCAATTGCTGTCCAGCTCTGTCCTGGCACAGACAGCGTCTCATGCATATTTCATGCGGCGCTTAAATACAGTCGAAATGCTTGCCCATGCTCAACAAAATCCTTTGCGCCCATAAAAATTTAAGTGCCACGCACGCACACGACTCGCAATCAGGTTTACGCGCTCAAGCGTGCTTTATTAATATTTTTACGTTGTCAATTTATGGTAATTTTTTATGTTCTAACATTAAAAATAAAATACAACAACAACAACAACAAGTCAAATTGCAAGGCAGGTAAAATCGTCATTTGTTTAGTACCCCCCTAGCTGCCCGTCTATCGGCTCCATGGTCGCATCCAATCCTGCAAGACTTCTGACCCCAACTAAGCAGGCGCCTTGCCAGTCCGCCCAGTCTGAGGTGACTTGGCCAGCAGCTGTTTGGACAGCTCCATTTCGAGTTATCTCCTGTTGAGCTGAATGAGCAACAGAGCGACTTTTGTTGAGTCTGCGCACTCGCCAGACTCCGCTGCGAGAAGTAGCGAGTGGCAAAAGACTCGTTAGTTCAATACTCGAAACTCTTTTTAAGTGAATGCAAGTTTTTGAACAATTAACTCTTAGTATTATAGTTAGTATAGTATTTATTGTAGATTAAATATCTTTTGGATTATTTAATTATAAAGTAAATTAAGTCATAAATTAAATAAAAACCTGTATATTATTTTTGGAATTTAATACCATTCTTGAGGAGTTTAATTTGAAGTAAAAAGCACAAAAAATCATATTTGGAATACTTGAATTACAATTGTATACCATTCTAAAGGACTTGTCAAACAATGTTGACTTATTCAAATTCATAATCTGGAGTTTGAAAATGTACAAAAAATGCGTATTGCAATTTGAAATTTCAGGAAAAGGAAAATCGTGATAAACAAAAAAGTCGTTTATATAGCAGATATATGAAATATATATATATATCAACTCGGCATTTGATGCTGATCTAGCATATATCTACACTACACTTTTAACCGTACAGTGTCAACAACATTTAAGAGACAGACTGAAACTGATGATGAGCGTGATAGCGATGTTCAATTCAGTTAAATGAAAAAAAAAAATAATTAAATCATTTAAATGCAGCGCAACAAAGAAATGCTTGATTTAAAGAGATGCATTTGATGGCCAATTTCCATATGGGAAATCGCATGCAATGCGAGCAATTTCCATGACCCACACAAAAGGAGCAGCCGAAACTTTTTGGTCTTTTTGAGCTGTGTGCGGGTCAAACAAAATGCCAACTTTTATAAATTACAGTCAGCAGTGCTGACCTCAATATAAAATTACACAACATGACTTGAATAAACACTCACAGGCACACACATACACACACACACACACACATTCGGGCACACACACAGTGCAAAAAACGAGAACAATTGCAAGTGCCATAGATACGAGCGTAATTGCATTTTACTTTGTTGCATTTGGTCAGGCAAAAAGCTAGAAAGCCAAAGTCAACCAACCAACCAACCAACCACACACACACTCACACACTCACACACGCACACACATAGATACTCTCACACACGCACATGTGTTAGGTTTTTTGCCTTTGGCTGCTTTTATTATTATTATTATTATTTATATTATTATTTTTGTTGTTGTTAATTTGTTACTGTGAAAAACCAACAAAGCCAAGCGGTTCGGTTGTGCGCAAAGGGGGGCGCGGTTGGTGCCACAGGGGAGAGAGGTGGGGGGGCACAGCAGGTCCAAAGTCAACACTGCGACTAGTTTTATCAGTCAGTGGACACAGAGAGCGAGTGCGAGTGCGAGTGCGAGCATCCAACAGATGCAGCTGCAGCAACAGTCGAGTCCGACAATGACAAAAAACACACACACTCACACACGCAGAAAAAAAAAACTTAATGAAACATAAACAAGAAACAGGCTGAGGGCAGAAACCAACGAAACAACACAACAATAACAACAAAAACCACACAAAATAAAACTAACAAAAAGAGCAACAACAAAAATTATAATCTAAACAAGAAAATTCTCATTTGTTGCGCAATTTAACATATAACTAAAAAAAAGGAACACATTAAAAATAATTGTCAAGCTAGTCGAAGTTGAAACACTCTTCATTTCGAATTGTATAAATGTATAAAATAATAATATAATAAATATTTATATAAAAACCAAATGAAACCAAATAAGAAATTTCGAAAAATTAATTTGATTATTTCATTTTAGTTTTTTATATAGAGCCTGAAGGAATATGCATAATAATTGAAACCAATTTTCTTTGCTTCTTATTATTGGTAAAGTTGATAAAGGCTTAGATCCCATAAGCGGACACCCGGCATCACGGCGTACATGTCCGGTAACGGGAGCTGTTCGATTATGGAAGCTGTCTGTTATGGGTGCTATATACATCATATACCATATATCAAATATCAAGCGAATCGGTTTTCCAATATCCTATTTGAAAGCTGCTATAGTGCCTTTTCAAGCACAAACCAGATATACAGTACAAATCAGAATCTGCGTCAGAATTCAGTCCAATTAATTTCCCTGATATTGCTCATAACAATACAATTGAGAATTAACAGTTGTAAAAGGGTAGACCATGTCATTGTCATGAAGCCAATGCACTAGATTATCGCACACATAAACAATAATAATCGCATGACAGTCCGTGCTCTGACAGGCAGTCAGAAGGCTTCTTTTGGTGCTTTCTCAAGCTGAGCCGGAAACTTGCATCGCTTTCGGCATGATGAATGGAGCCAAGTGTTGCCCCCACGAACCGCAGACCCATCAGCCGGCAGCCCACCCACAAAGGCAGCGAGTGGGCGTCAATTTTTCATTTGGTATCCTCTACTACATATAAGAATCCGTTTGTCTTGTGTGAATTTGGGAATATCTTCCTCTCAGTTGTGGTTCTTTTCTGTCTCTCTCTCTCTCTCTCTCTCTCTCTCTCTCTCTCTCTCTCTCTCTCTCTCTCTCTCTCTCTCTCTCTTTCTTTTCCTTTTGTCGCTGACCATTGTCAGTGTCCCCTTGACTTGACTTGGACTCGGATTCGGTTTTGGTTTTGGTTCTAGTCTGTCAACTTGGCTTTCCATTGCACGCTTTAAACAATTGCCCACAGATCTCTTGTTAGTTTTTGGATTGAATGCTGTGCATACGATATCATTCTTAAAGGGCATATTTTGCCATATTTGAAGAACTGCGGAATAGAATAGATCTAAGATGCAGTGTTGTAGTACTCTAAATGTAATAGAGATTGATGATACCTTTTCAAAATTCCCATTTAAAATGATATATCTGTTATATGATAGCTCTGACAGGGTATTTAAGTTTCGGGCAGCCATCTGTGGGTATCAGTATCTGTGTGTTTTTGCCATATTTTTGTTTGCTTTATTGTTACTTTTGATAAATTGTGCGCCTTTCGTTTTGACACATGTCAGCGTTTGTCTGCCCATTGTAAAACAACTCGTAATATAGAGGCTGTCTTTTGATTGTCTAGGCTGGAATCCAAAGGTTGACGTTCTCTTAATTCGTAGAAAAAATAATATTTAAAGTTACTTCTAGTTATATCTGTAGAAAAGTAAAAAAGGCACCGAGGATAAAGAAGGAAATGCAATGTATAAAAATATGGCACTGGAGATATTAATGTGACCATGGAAATGCCATATGAAAGAAAAACCTTCTGCATTCAACATTTTCTTTTCCATTCTTCAAATAGGTCCCATATGAAAGGCTTAAAAGGTTATCGTATATGAGAAAACATTTTATAACATTTAATTTAAAGGAATAAAAATTAAGAAATTATAGGAAATAAAAGCAGAGCAGAGTAGAGCAGAATAATATTGGGAGAAAAAAACTTCAACAGCTTAGGCATACTTTAATCAATATTGGGAGATCATATAAACGTATTACAGTTCAGATTATTGTATACAGTACACAATATCGGGGCGTTGTGATCTATTGTTGTGTGAATGCAGTCAACTATTTGCTGTCAGTACACAGTGTTTGTCACTTGAACTGACATCGGTGGGTGCACTTGGCTGTGACCACTTGGCCAAGTGCCTGTTCTGGACACACGGGCACGGGACACACATGAGGCTGTCAGCCAGCTACTGCTGCCGGGTGGCTGATGTCTCCACGTCAGCCATGTCAGCCATGTCAGCGTCACTTTATGCGCCTGACACAGCGTCAACAATTTTATTTACTTAATTTGGCTTTAGTTTGTCATTTATTTACTTGTTGTTGCCACAACAGCCTGTACTCGTGCTGTATCTGTCCCATTCGCACACGTTTGCCACCTTATCTCCATCTCATGGGCGGCTCATGTGCGTCTCCTAATGTCTGTTGTTGTCACTTTGACGCTTGACGTTGTTTCAGTTCTTGTTGCCGGTTTGTGCCTTTTGTTTACCCTAACCAGGGGTAGTTTCGACAATAACAGCGTGTTTGCAAAGGAGTGGGCAAATCTTAGGATAATTTCTACTTTAATACAGAGTCTATCAATTATCTGTCTCTTTACTTTTGCTCCAAAATCTCTCTCTCTCTTTCTCTCTTTCTCTCTTTCTCTCTCTCTCTCTCTGTCTCTCTTAATCTATCTATCTATCTTTCTCTTTTTTCCTTTAACTGATTTAAGGCCATTAGCACATTATTCATTAATTCATCCTTGTGTTATATCCTGAAAGAATATTTCTGACTTGTATTTTAATTGTTTTGAATTTTTAAACAAAACGTGTTTTATAATTATTCAACTAGATATTTTGAAAAAATCTGTGTAACAGTTGGCAACATATATTTTTTAAGAATATACATATATATTTTATATATATATTTATACTTTTTAAGAGCATTCGAGTTGCGTGTGACAGCTTATAGTTTTTTCGCCTTGATTCATTTTATTTATTTAATGTTTTTTTTTTTTGTTTGTTGACTGTGACACATTTTGGTGCTCGCACTTTATTGCATATCGTTGTCGTTGTTGTTGTTGCTCTCTTCTCGCCGGCGGCACGTGCTTTTGCATTTTTTATGAAAATTTAGAGCCTGCTGCCGCTGTTGTTGCTCTTGCAACACTTGAGCGCACTTTAATTAAATATTTATTTCAATCATTTTGGGCAAATGGAAATGCGCTCAACTAAATCAGAGCGGCTAGAGAGAGAGAGGAGAAAGAGAGAGAGAGAGAGAGAGAGAGAGTGCAGGGAGAGAGACTGCACTAACATTTGTCATTACACATTAATAGCGCACCATTAATCTTTTCGTGAGCTGTTGGCCAAATGAATGCTGCTACCAAGGGCCAAGTCTCGTTAATTAATGTATGCCATTTAGCCGGAAAATTGCAGGGGTGCACACACACACATGTCCTGTGTGTATGCGTGTGTGTGTGTTCAGGCCCATCATAATGAGCGCCAATTTAGTGTTCTGTGTGTGTGTGTGTGTGTGTGTGTGTCGTTGTCGCCACCGCAAACAAGCAAAGGCCAAAGCCACAGCCAGCCCCACCGGCTGAACTCTCTCGCTCATTTTCTCCCTCTCTATCTATCGCTGAATCGCTGTCCCGTTCTCTCACTGCCCAGCAGGTATGCTTGATTAATGCTTTATAACAGGACACTGAACACACACAAACAAAACAAGGATATTGCTGCCTGTATGGATGCTGACCCCGCAGCTGACGCCCAGTCGCGCCCTGTTGCCCCGCCACCCTGCCACTCCCGCAGGGCTCTTGCATTTTAACATTAATTTAGTGGAATGCGGCAAAGGACTATGAAAGCTTTTCAGCGTCGTCGTCGACACATGTTAATCCCGTCGTTGTCGCTACCACAACCACTCACGTCCATATTCGCATTACACATTCGCATTCACATTACATTCATTTGAGCCCACTCCAGGTCAAGCATTCGGATTTCATATACGGATTTAGGATGCATGAATTTGAACAGCTTAATTTTTGAGCGGATATTGTAAACTTAATCTGGCAGCGGGTTGGAGAAGTTGATAAGCAAAGGATGTGTTACGTTAATAAGGATCGAAAATCTGTTAAGTCTTTTAAACAAATCGATTATTAAGTATTTTCTGTATTCAGTAAAAGTGCTTTCTTAAGGTATAAGCTACTATTTAAGTTTTTAAGGCATCAGTAAATTATTAGATATAGGATACAGGGTCCATTAACAGATATAAGTGTTGATAAACATATAAAAAGACTACATCGACATAATTAAATGTTTATAAAAACACAGACATTCTTTAATAACAGAGCGTTCTTCTTTGATTATTAGTTAATATTTGAATGTACTAAGCGTGACCATTTTCTATTTATTAAAATATATTTCACTTTCACTTAATACAACAAAGAAAATTTCCAAAATTAGTTGCCCAAGCAAATGCTGTGCTTCACATAATTTTGGTCGTATTTAGGGTATTTTTCTTTTAAATTTTATTTATCATATTTTTAGGCAACTTCATGTGCGATAGGATACCTCGAATAACCGCAACTGCGCCGCGATGTCTGCGCTGTTGTCCGCCCTGCTGTAATCCGTGTCTCTCCTGTCCGCCGGTTTGCTGTGAGCCATGCACTGCCTATTGCCTTTTCGACTTGGAGTCGGCGGTATTTGGTAAGATGAGCCACGAGTTATTTAAATGGCATAGATGAAAGCCTTTCGCTTCCAGACACGCGTCATATTTATCAACGGGCCTGTCGCGAACTGCTGGCCAGCTATAATAAGACCCTGCCCGAGGAGGTGCTCATGCGCTGTGGTCCCATGGAGACTCATGAGATGGCCCAGCTGATATGCCGCAAATGCGAGCTGCCCGTGCTCTGGGAGAACTTCCTGCTGCAGCTGAATGAGCATACCTGTGAGCTGATTGCCAATCCACCTCTGATGGACGGCGTGGAGCGTCTGGTCAAGCATTTGTATGATAATTGCATTGGACTGGCGCTAATTACCTCCAGCACGAGAGCACTATACTGCAAGAAGATACGCGGCCGCGAAGAGTTCTTCGGTATGTTCAACGTTGTGCTGTGCTCCGATGAATATAATCGTCCCAAGCCAGAACCGGATTGTTATTTGATTGCCATGTCGTTACTCTGTGATACGCCCTGTGTGGACTGCTGTTTGGCCTTCGATGGCACCAGCAAGGGCGTGCAGGCGGCCAGGGAGGCGCACTTGCAGGTGATTATGTTGCCGGATCCCGATCTGCCCTGTTGCTGGTCCGAGCTGGCCACGCAGCGACTTGAAACGCTTGTCGATTTCGATCCCGAGGAGTTTGGCATGCCGTATCTGGAACCCTTACCTGAACCACCGCCGGTGCCGTCGGCTCGTGCAAGTGCAGACGATCAGCAAGCCATCGCTATAAAGTCGGAGGAGGAGATCATAACCAGTGGACAGGACGATGAGGAGCCGCCGGAGACAAACGCTGACGAGCCACCCACTGAACCAGCTTAGATTTTAAATATACATACATATATGAACAAAATTTTATCAAAAATGCTAAGAATCCAAATTTATAGTTTTATTACGGAAATTGTATAAAAAAATCCATTAAAAATATAAATAAGAACTGTGTGCAAAGTTGTTTACACTTGTAGAAAAAAAATATGTGACTTACGTTAAGCTACAAAATATAATTAAAATTGTTTACTCAAGGTAAATCCAAGTATTTCATCATATTAAAATAGGTTCTAATTAAAACTATAAGCATAAACAAGTCTTGTCCAATTTATTGGTGAATATAAACGCCTAAAATTCATTTTGATTGATTTTAACTCGATATATCGGACTATATTTATAGGACCTGCAAGATATAGCAGACAACTATTGAAAACGAATCTGATCTTATACAATAACACATACCTGCACAGAGCCCAAAATGCCACACAAGATGATTATGCCATAAGTTAGGGTATATTAGCTACACTTGCTGACAATTTTCCAATTTCCAGCTTCAGCTTTTACCTGAAGATTATCCAGATTGAAATGCCGTTAAAAACAGGATGAGCCTAACAATAAATCAAAATTAATTGCTTAGGCAAATAGAAGATTTTAACGACTGTCTGGCTGCCGTCTTGCTGTTTGTCTGTTTGTCTGCCGAAAGTCAATTGTTGACAATTTAATTATTCAGCATATTACGTATACGCCGTGTGTGGCTGCTCGAGTGCAAAGATGTCGCTCGTGCGACATGCAGCAAACAGCTGCCACAGCCCAACTTGCAACTAGCAACTTTTGCCGGCAACAAGAGCAACAACAACAACAAAAACTCGGTCCCAACTTATAATTACTTAATGTTCCAACCAGACCGCCGGCAGCTGCCAAGCCAGCCAGGGTGCCTTATGCCATCTCCGCCTCCGGCACCGGCTCCAGCTTCAGCTCAATCTCAATCCCTGTCTATGGCTCATAACCGCTAGCCGGTTCGCATAAAAGTAAAGTGAATAAACCTTTTAACTCTTTAGACTGCGACGGCGACGGCGACTTTTCTTTTTATTTTCGAATCATTATTTTTTTGCAATTCGCCCCCCACTTCCGTTTTGCCTAATGAAGGAACGCCACAGGAAGCACTCAAGGGCAGCTGAATAAAAGAATAGAGGCAAAAAAAAGAAAACACAAGAAAAACAAACTACGGACCGCCGAAGACTAAATACTCTTTTAGACACGTGGCTTGGAAGTGTCATTATAGGAAAGCTAAATTTGCGACCGATAGATCCTATAGTGTAAATTATATAATATATTTGCTACGATTTGCCAAGAGAATAAAGAATTTTGTATTGGCTGAGTTGGCTCAGGGCAAATTTCTTACACATATGTAGGGGGCTTGTGGAAACTAATAAGTGTTAAGATATGTTCACAAACAAATAAGTGTCCCAAACAAGGAAACAATTTCCGACCGATCATTACTATGGTATGTATATGATGAAGTGATGCGATCCGATCGTTTTTACCGTAATATTAATTGGGCTTTTGATACTGTTCAAGAATATATATATATGTCTGTATCTAAGAGTTACACATTACATGATTGAATTAAAGTACCCATAAGAATAATAATAAAACGAAAGTGCGCAGAAAGTAATCATAGACGCCGGCTCAAAACAAGTTGAAGTTTTTCATTTCTTAATTTAATTAAAGTCATCAACGCCTCGGGACTTTAATGCTATAAATTTCAAATTCGCTTCAATTTCAGCAATTGAAATCATGAAATATAATTAATTATTTATATATATTATTTATAAATATTTAGCTATACTTTTTCATATTCCGTAGAGCCTCCGTTATATGTAAATAAAAATAAATATCAAGAGAATCCATAAAAATGACTGTTTTAATTTTATACAGGCATATTTAAAATGTACAGCGCTAACCAAATGTAAATTTCGAGATGTTGTCAAACTCTGGCAGGCCAAAGAGCTCAGGCTGGAACTCGGCCATGGAACGCAGCACTTGCGTGGCATCCTTGGTGGATTCGGCAGGAACCCGCGGATCGGGTATCATAACCACCTGCATGCCCGCCGCTAAGCCCGACTGCAAGCCGACGGGCGAGTCCTCGAAAACCAGACAGCACTCGGGCCGTGGCGTTGGCTTGAAGCGCGATGCTGCCAGCAGAAAGATATCCGGCGCAGGTTTGCCGGCCTTCAGCTCCGGATCATCGCCGCAGACGATGTTACGAAAGACGGGCATCAGCTCGCAATGGGGCCGAGCCTTCAGATTAAATGTTTTGCGATAGGAAGAAGTGGCAACTGCCATTGGGATACGAAATTCAAACAGATGCAGCAGCAATTCTCTCACGCCGGGCAAGAGGGCCACATTTGACATCCGGCGAGCTACCTCGGCTTCAAACTTGGCCATGTACTCAGGCACGGCTAGCGGCAAATTGAACTCATTGACTATCAGCTCGGATGCCGCAGACGCTAGCTGGCCCATGCAGCGCATTTTCAACTCGTAGGTGTAGGTATGTCCATAGGGCGTGAGTACGGCTTGCACCGCTTCCGTGTACAAATTTTCCGTATCTGAGAGATAGACATCAGATATGGATGCAGTTCTTACGAGCCGGATATAGTTTACCCAATAGAGTGCCATCGCAGTCAAAGATGACATGTGTCACCCTCTGAAAGCACTTGGGCGTAGTTGTTGACATTTTTTATTTCTTCTTCTTCCTACAATAACGCGCTTTCCTGGCCTAAAACATTTCCGAAAATTATTCACTTTTTTGAAATTTTTTTTGTCTAACTAAAAATGTTGAAAACTGACTAAATGCTTCATGAGTTTGTTATTAGTACAGCGACCATATAAGGTCACCTCCTCATTTTTTAATTGGTTATTCGGAAAACTGCTCGATAGCCGACCGGGACTTCTCACGGCGTATGCAGTGTACTTCCTCGTCTTAGCCCTATATCATTTCTAATTCTACAGTTGGAAAACATCCCAATCTCTCCCTCAGTCTGTCTCTCTCACTCTACCTGTTTTGCTTTTAACGTCACTTTTCTGGGAAACAACTAAGAAGTGACCATTACTCGGTCAAAACTCAATCGATTTTCATAAGGCTTGGCTTTTTGTCTTGGATTCTATATAAGCCCTAAATGTTCCTTGATTGGCGCTTGCTTTTTTATTTGGGTATACATTTCATTAGGGTTAATTCTGCAATATACCATTAAATTGCAATTAGACCAACTCCATTTGAACATTTTGCCCTGGGGCAGGCTGCTGTTGAAAGATCACGTTAATTTCATTATGCAAGCCGAAGGAAATGTTGAAAAGAAAATGCTTCACATGCATTTTAATTAAACTATTTTCGACTTTTGCAACGTGCAATTTAAAATACTTTGCCAACTTGCCAAAGCAGCGAGTGGCGCAGCATGTGCGGGTGCGACTGCAAGTGGAAGGTGTTTGCTGCAGCTGTCAATTTAGTGGCGCCTCGGGATAGCTGCCTTTTTATGCCCCAGCCTTAGCCATGGCCATGGCCATAGCCTAATGCATGCCACGTTTGGGTGTGAGGGCGTCTTGAGCTCAGTTCGGCTGCCAGTTTCAGGCTGTCGCATGTTGTTACAAAGTTGCGTAATTGATTAAGCAGTTGGCAAGCGTGCCACAAGACGCTGTGGCAGCGGCAAACTTCGTCATACGACTGCACGTGCCCCACGTTGACAGCCGTTTTTGGAGTCACGCAGAAAGAGGCAAGTGCCATGTGGCAGCAACGTGTTGGGTAAGCGCACCAAATCAAGCTGCACTCGTTGGACTTATATCAGTTGGATCGTAGAAGACAATACATACATCCATACTACTTATGCACGCTACTTATTTGTAACCTACTTTTTTATTTTTACAGGGTATTCTAGCATAAATTGTTTTGCTAGCCTAAAAGGCCGACCACAAAATAATTTGAACGTATTTTGGTAGCACACGCGCTAAGTGGAGAGTAAAACCGCAGTGGCAAAAACGACATAGCGACTGCCAGTCAATAAAATGGCTTTAATTAATCGGAAGCGCTGCGTCAGCTGTTGCCACAAAAACAAGGCAACAAGGCAACAAAATGGGTAGCAGACGTTGAGCATTCGAATGCAGCGACGAATTGTGCGCATAAATTATGCAGCCAACCATTTGGGGCAAGCATTTATAGCCACGTTTTTTGGCCACGCCACAACGGGCTGGCAGGCACCGAACGGCCGACTGGTCAGCAACAATATGTTGTAAACGTTTAATTTGAGCGCGTCTCTAATCGCTGTCCTGGCAACGTGCAACGTGTGGCAGCCACCCAGCAGCACCCGCACACCAGCCCCTGGCCAGGGCAACAAGCCCGACCAGGTCGCTTGTAATTGCGTTCATTGAATTGTTAACTGGATTCGTTGTCTACGGCGAGCCGCTGGCCGCAACCGCAACTTGCAGCGGCGGCAGCAGCAGCAGCAGCGGGAAAACGGCTAAAAGCCGTTGTTATCCTTGTGGTTGTTGCGGCTACCCTTCCTGTGAGTGTGTTCGTGTGTATATGTGTGTGTGTTTCCCTTGAGTTGATTTGGCTGTGCAGCGAGCCACGACGCATTGGGATTTGGTTGTAGCCGCAGCACAGCAGCAAAATCCCGGTCAATGCACATCAAACTCTTGGCTCGCTCTGCATTTGGCATTTATTGGTATTGTTCCAATTAAAGTTCGACCAGCCCCATAAAATATGCAAACACGTAAAAGTTCCCAGTTCGATTTGGCTGCCACAGGACATTAATGCTTAACGGTCAATGGTTTTGACTGCAGCATCCCGAACATTCCAGTGGACAGTGCCAATAAAAGGTAATAAAACTCCAAGAACAGTATTCCCAGAGCTGCTGCAATTGCTCGACTGCAATTGTAAAGAGCTGCAATGAAATTAAAGATTCTACTCGGCCGCATAACCTGAGCATGGGCGGAATTTTGAGCAGGCGTGCAAATCGGCGTAGCAGTTAACCGACTTGACTCTGGATTACCAACCTATTTTGTATATGAACTCAGCCTTAAACCAAACAAGTTACCAAAATAAAGTGAACCTGTTTAGTTTTATTTGTTTATTTAATGGCTATCGAACAATATTAGCTAGAAGCCAATTTGGCCTATGGATCTAATATGGCCCGCAACTTTTATATAAAAATATTAATGGCATACAATATTTTCAGAGGAACGAGCAATAAAACATACGAAATTTTGCCCATATACGACTAGCCAAGTTTTGAACCAAGGACGTAGAAAACAAAGTTCTAAAGTGAAAGCCAAGGGAGCGTGCTGGTTCAAACCGTGAGCCGAAACACCGACAATTTGTGTGAGTTTGGAGTACAGATTTTCTTATAGAGGCTCTGTAAGGATTGAATATTTGGGGCCAAGCTTCCCGGGCCTGATTTAAACATAAGAATATTATACTTAAATGCCTGAATTTAAAGCTATTAAGTTTCAGATAGTTTACAGATAAGTTTTAAGTCTTACCAAGATTAGCTGCCGTGGATGGGCTTGGCGAATCTATCTACCCAGTATTTATGCTATATATGGCTGACTCAACTATCTCAGTTATTTACATACTTAGTTATTCTCTTTAAAAAAAAAAAAAGCTTTCCACATGACTTTTATGTCATGTCATAGCCGCGATTAAGTGATGCCAAAGAGAAACCCTCATTTGGCTTTTTGGCTGAAGGCAACTCGCAACATGCTGAGTGTTTTTTGCACTCAATAAATATTTTCTGACCGCACACTATCTATCGCTCATCGAGGTCTCGAATGTCAGATGGGGCTGGCAGTCACACATCCTTGTCGAGGCATCACGCACAGCACAGTCCCGGGCTCATGGGCGCCCCCGAGGCGCAGTTGAGCGATTTCCCAACGGTGGCACAAGCTACACCTCCAGCTCCAGCTCCAGCTTTAGCTTTAGATCGTGGCCAAAAATGCAAGAGCCCGCAACAAAGTACAAAAAGCATGGCACAAAGTCCAATTTGTTTGTAATGGCATTTACTTTGTTTACAAAATAAATTTTGTATGCACAGCGAGTAGTTTGTAGTCCCTCCAACTCTATCGCTAGCCCCATCTCTGTCTGGCTCTGAGCCCGACTCCCAGTCTGACTCCAGCCCATGCAGGCGCGGTAAGGCGACTACAAGCTCAAAAATAAGAGAACACAAAGAACAAAAATAAAATAAATAGATGGATGCATATAGTACAAATTCTAAAATCGCTGTACCATAAAATTTGCCCATCGGGCGTTTGGGTTTTTGTTATGCCACTCTAGGCAAGGACGATTCTCTTGCCTTTTCGCTGTTTAATTTTGCAATTGTCCTTTTCGATAGAGCACAGAGAACATAAAAAAAACGGAGAGAGAGCGTCGTAGAGAAATGCAGTTGAAGAGGGAGTTATATATTCCGGTCATGGCTGTTGCGGCTTGTGATTTATGTTTGTTTATGTTGTTCAACATTTGTTTCGTTTACCGCACACACTAAAAATAATAATAAAAAAAACCCTTGCCAAACTCAAACAAATAAGCAGCTTAGAGACAACAACTCGCAGCATTAAACTTTGGAAAAATAAAATTATATTTCTCTCTAGCTTGGCTTCGACTTTGTTATGTTATAGAATACCTAGAAGTACAATTGAGGTTTCTATACTCACTGTTTCATATATAGTAACTTAATGAGAACTTAATACTTAGTAATGATTAGTTCTCAATTTACTTCCAAACTAGTTTATTATGTTCGGTAATTAAGTGTTTGTCTCTTCTATAAAGCGTAAGACCTTGCAGTTCATTTTTATAATTGCTCACAGCCAGGAAAAAATGTTAACAAAAAACATCATAACCTTCTATTGCTCAAAATTCTCTAGCTCAAGATTTGGCTAGCAATGCATCAGTTCTAGAAACCAGTTTGGGTTTAGTTTAAGGTTCATAGAACTCAAATTATGTGTATAATTGTGCAAATTTGTTTGTTAAACCGGTTTTTAAGGTTATGTTTCATTATAATCGCGTCATTTAAGAAGTTTGTGCAAAGCACTCGAACTTTGGACGGACGCCAACGAGTCGCAGCTGAGCTAATTAAACATTTTGGCCATTGGCCATTATAATTTTTGAGTACAATAGCATATTGTTGAGTTTGGTCAGTTCTAAAGAATAATTGAAAGCAAGAGGTGTCACACGCGCTGAGTGAATATATCTGTATATATATCTATATATATATGTAATTGAAAGTATTTGGGACAAAATAATATTTCAAGAATATATAAAACTTAAGGTGATGAAAATATCACATGGATTACTCGATTTTTGTTTTGAAATGTCATATACTATACTTCTTTAAATCTTAAAAAAAATTTGTTTTATGCTTACAAATCTGCATGTCCGTGACCAATCTGACTAGTTGAATGGATTATTCGAGGTTATAAAAGTGTGGCCAATTTGAACTTATTTTAAAATTTATGTTCATACCCTAACGAATAATCTAGGAAAAAGAATGCTCTAGTTAACTAGTTACAGAATAAGTTTGAAAATAGGTGTTTCAAGAGTAAATATATTACTTTTATTGCCATTTAATTTGATTACATTTCAATATTATTAATTATGATTCTTTGATTATACTTTCAATGGTATAATATAAAACACAGTTAATGTATATAGAATCTGTTATGTATCGGGTGGGCAGCCATTCTG
This sequence comes from Drosophila ezoana, assembly GCA_035045725.1. NCBI lineage: Eukaryota > Metazoa > Arthropoda > Insecta > Diptera > Drosophilidae > Drosophila > Drosophila ezoana. Next base: position 9,697,957 of record JAWNOU010000092.1, read on the forward strand.
CTGAACGACTGTCAGTTTATCAACATGTATGCCAAATCGTTGGGCGAATTGTCGAGCCTGGAATGCAATGGACTGCGGTGGTGACCGTTGGCGTGTCAGTATAGCAGCATATTCTGAAAACGAAGGTATTTAGGACGCAACCGTTTCAGGCAACTTGGTGGAATGACTTACGAAAGTTAATAACGTCATTGGAATCAATGCATAAGAACTGTATAGAAAATATTTCATAGTCAGTGATAAGCACATACATATCCAGGCCACCAACAAAGGCTAATAAGGGAAGATTATATATTATCCTCTACTGAATAGATAGTTAAAGATGTCATAGTTTCTACATACCATTGGATGATGTTTTCAATGTGAATCTACCAGCCTTTACATCCACAGATTCAATATCCACTTTTTTTACCACCAAAGTCTCCTTACTATAAGTTGCATCATTTAAGAATCTTAACTAGTGTTTGTTTGTATTAAGCCAACTTACGTGCTGTGTAGCTCCGTCATTTTTTCAATATATTTACCATTGGGCAACTTATCAATTTGGATCGCTCGACATTTGTTCATTTTTTTATGAAGGTGTGGATACATTGCGTACACATACCACTTGCCCGTGTAGAGATCCATACGGAAATCACCAATGGCTGTCATGTTTGTTGGACATCCACCTTGAAATACTGCCAATCCCATAGCGCGACTGCCAAACAAGAGCATCAATATGCCAAATCTGCTTGGAATTGTAACTCTTAGGACAATTGTAATATAATATTAACTTAAATAGGATTACATACACTCCGACTCGTGGGTTGAACATGCTTTGAAGTCTGATCTGCGAATAGATTGACAGAACCAAGAGCCACATGCAGTTTCTACAAAATTGCATTAGTAATGGTCGTAGCCTGCAATATTGATTCGTTAGAGAAAATGAATTAAACTTATAACAAATCTTCACATTAATACATGTATCTATATATATATATATATATATATATAAATATTTGCATATATCTAAACAATAAACAATCAAATAATTTTCAATTTCATTTAAAGGTTTCAAGTTTGAAATTTCAATATAAAACTTTAATAATTATTTCAATTTACAATATTTTGTGTGTACTTCTGTTAAAATTAAAATATTATATTTTAATATTATTCAACTTGCTTTTAGTATTCTTTTATTTATTACACAAGAACGTATATACAATATAATCTGAACATTCGTAAACTCCTCTGCTAGTAAACGATTATGATATTAATATCTAAAATCAACTTATAGTTCTTTCTGAGCATACATTAAGGATATAAGTATTTGGCTGCTATAAACCGTTGCATCTAGTTATTTAAGAAGTTCATGAATATATCGAAGAGACGCTCGTTGAAGCGCCGGAGCCAATCTCATGCTGTCTCAATAGCCTGCGGCAATGCATTGCTGAGAAATATGTTCTCCTCAGCCGAAGCTGTGCCATTGCTCTCCAGTTCGGGACAGTTCTTTTGGTCGGTATGGATTAGCACAGATTGGGTTATCTTGTTGTCATCCAGCACCTTGTGGGCCGTCTCGATTGTCTCCTTTGTGGGCTCACGGTCGCGCGTCAATATCCAGACGATTTCTGCAATGGCAAATCCATATGATTGTAATTAACGTGCTGGCAAATGTGTCCCTGGCTGACCATAATGCAATTAATTATGGAGTTGCATTAATTATGCCAAATGCAATAACTGATTTGTCGTTTGCATGCCAAATTGGCCAAGGCCAAGACGGGACGTGCCCAGCCAATCGGCCTAAGCTTCCGTATACTCACTAAAGTGGGCCAGGGGGGTGAGGCTCGTGCAGCTATAGACGACTGCATACGATTCGTAATCGGTGCCCAATACCAGATAGTTGGCCCTATTAGCTTGTTCTGAAAGTTAAAGATACAAAAAGAAATGAAGATACAGATGCAGATGCAGATGCAGATGCAGTACACGGCTGCATTTACTTACGATTCTTGGAGAAGGTCACGGCCAGTTGACCGGGTGCAATGATCTTGGCCGTGCCCGTCACATTCGATGGGCTTCCGGTGCTGTAGGTGCGAGAATATACAGATAATTCTAGATGTATCCCAAAAACTATGAGCTGAACTACTTACAGTTTGTTGATGGCCGCATTAAGTACAGATACTGTGCTGTTATCGGCGATTTCATAGCGCGCGTAAATACATTTCTTGCCTATTTCAAAGGCAAATGGATACTTCGCATACTCATACCAGACGCCCATATACTGAAAAATAAAAAATAAAAACGAAAAAAAAAAAACATTAACAAGTTGAGTTAATGAGCTGTTAAAGATTTACAATCGCAGCGCAGGTGTTTAGTCATGAGACATTCCAGAAAATACTTGAAATTTGGCGAAACGTGTTCAACAACAATTCTAATAATTAGATAATAATAACAGATTAGGCAGCCATGTGTCAAGCTGTTATCTAATCTATGCTAAAATATTGATAACAGCTATGGTCAACATGTTTTGATTTCTGTTATCAAATATCTTATAGTTTTTTGGTTATTGATTAAAGTTCAAAGACTTCTTAAAAAATTAATTAAATTATGAAGTGGACAGTCAGCAGCAGTTTTTAAGGAACTTATTAGATCAACATGAACAAAAAAAAATTTTTATTAAACTAGTAAATTTGGAATAGAAAAGTTAAATAGGTTATTATTATTATTATATATTTCATATATTATATACCAAATGTCCCAAAAACATTTAACTATTGAACCAGATCTCGATGTTATAAAATTTAATTAATTTTTCATATATAATCAATTAATTGAAAAATATCAATTTAATCATTATATTATAACTTGTTTTCATCTTGCTTTCTTGAAGTTGTAATTTGATCAAGTTCAAATAAATAAATTTTAATTAAAAGATTTTTCAAAAATAGAGTAAAAACATTTCAATCGTGACTTTTGATTAAAAATGGGCAAAACAACGAAGTTCTCAAGAATGTAACTCAAGATAAGCATTCACCGAAAACTAATTTGCCAACTTTATGATTGCCTTTGGCACAATTAATTAAATGGTTACATTTGATTAATTATGGGGCAGGTTCAAGTGCTCAAGTGGTTGACAATTGTGTGTGGTACTTACCGCTTCCAAGTCAAAAGTGTCCACAATCTTAACCTCTGGACACCGGCCGGGAAAGGGCACTTGGGCCCAGACTCCATTTAGGGCCACAAATGTGAGCAGCCAAAATGAGGCACTGCAACAACAACAACAACAAGGAGAATATGTCAAGAGTCAAACGAATCAAATTAGTTTTCACATTCCAAGATGTGATGAAGGCGGGAGAGGGGAGGGGTAGGTAAGGTATGTATATATATAAATAAATTTACCTGATAGATTGACGCATTATAATGGATTTGCTAGGATTTGCTTTTGATTAGGTATTATGCACGTTGTAATATGTGATTGGAAGAGTATTTCAGCTAGTTGTATTCTCACTCAGCTCGTTCGTTGAGTACTGACATTCATGCGGCTGCAGTGCATCATTTATAGATTCATCTGTTCGAGCTTTTTGTCGGTTTGTTGTTGCCTTTTTTTTGTTTTTAGTGTTCTGCTTTTTTTTTTTGCTTGGCGGCAACAAAGCTTTTTTCCACTGCGCCGGCGCTGCTTTGTTGTTCAAGTGTAAACAAATGAAAAGTGAAATGTTGACGATCCGAACGGAAGGGCTGAAAGCTGCGAGGGGGGTTGGCTGGGCGTTATAAGTGGATCTCTCAATGTTCTGGTTACACTCGCTGCACGCGACGCTTTTACTCCGCTTATCTAGAACATGATTCATCGAATCAATACAAATAATTAAAAAAAAAAACGAAAACCAAAAACAATCACAATATCAAGAGCAACTCAATTAGATTGCATAACTATTTAGAAAATATATGGGTGCGAATAAAATAAATTAAATCTTTGGAATATGCAGCTCAGGGATCAGATGACAGTCTACAAGCTGAAGGCATATTAATTTCATTTTTATTTATATATAAAAGACCACACAACAGACCCCGCGGTTATCTGCTAGATTGAAAATGTATATTTATTATATAGTTTACACATATATAACTATAATTAATATATATACTTTAACTTTAAATATAATTCAAGCGAGTAGCTCGGGTTAATGAACCTGAAATGTACCGTAATGTTCATTGTAACTTTACATGTCAAAAGTAAACGAACTTTAATTTTATTTTGCAGTATTTTATGGTCTCAGTACCGTTTTTTTTAAGTTTAAAAATTAATATTGTAAGAAATTGTTTACAAATAAAAATTAAGCATACATTTTTAACAATAATTAAACACTATGTCTGTGCTTATCAGGTTTTGCATATTTAAGCTACTGATTTATAGCTACCAATTGAAAAATACATATATGCTCTTATCAAAAATATCGTCTACTGAATACTCGATTTTTCTATGATTTAAGCCTCATAAACATAATTTCTGATTTATTGCAGAATTAGTCATCGTTTGCCATAACATTCGTAATGGAAAATAAAATCTTGAAATGCTTATCTAGCACACGCAATACTACATTATCTATGAAACAACAAAATCTTAGAGTTCTCTTATGATTAAGCAGCGCATATCAATTGGCTTCCACATAGAACCAAAGCTCTTGCTAGCATGTGGAATGTGTGTTGCAGCGCCATCTATTGGCAGCGCACAATCGTTTTGGCACTGGCGCCATCTGTGCGGCGTCATGTGCTGCAACTGCAACTGTGTGTGAATATGTATATGAAACCCTTATCGAGCAGCTTAGCGGTCGTCTTGGCCATTATTTATTGAAATCTCTGGAGCACACACACACACACACACACACACACACCTGCAGAAGCTCACACACTCACCCAGCCACAGAGAGAAAATTGTTGTGCTGCGGTTATTTAAAAAAAAAAATGTATATACACATAATACATTTTCGTATTATTAAATTAATTAAATGTAAGCCACAAATTGAGTTAAATGTACAAAAATGCGCCCACGGCAAAGGGCAAAACACTCGGAAAGGCATTCACATATGGCCCGGGCAAACTGGCCAACGTACATATATATTTATTTAAGTGGAAGGCTTGAAAGGTTTGTTGAATGCAATTTTACAAATTACAAAACAAGTATATATATTAAAAAAAATATATATATATATATACATTAAAAATAACATATCCCAGTAATGAAAGAAAAAAATGATAATTGAATACTTAAGCATTTAATGGAATTCAAATTTTTACTTCTACAAATCTATACATTTATTCGTGTTTTAATATTGACATTACACACATTCCCGAAATAGATTTTCTTAACAATTTAATCCATGTTTCTAAAATCTAAAAAGATTTTATCTCCAGCTTTTTATCAAGATGAAGTCAAAGAAAATTAATTAATATTTATTTAAATCAAATTGAATGCGACAGAAAACGTAAGTTTTTTATTTAAAGCTAAGAACTGTTAAGAAAAATGTTATACAATTTTTAAATAAATTGAAAAGCCGTATAATTTGATAAAATTTATTTGAGCAGCCCTCGCATATTAAAATGCTTACAGCTGTGTGTGGACAGCACAGATCTGAATGGCCTGCCAACTATTTTCGAATGGAAATTTATGGTGCTCCAGAGCTGAGCCATTGCGACAAATGAAAGGATCTCTGAAATGGGTAAGGGTGCGGGCAGTGCGGGGTAGTCGGAGGGAGTACAGGTAAATGGGTAGGTTGATCTGCTTGGAGGGACAGATGGATGGATGGATGGATGGATGGTTGGCTGGTTGCTTGGATTTGGCGCTGTTGTTGCAGCGTGTAGTAATTAAATTTAAAATATGTACACACAACGGATGTTTGAGTTTTGAAACAGTGTGGGGCTGGGGGCTGGGGGCAGGGGCATGGGATAATTTTATCAAAGGCAGCCGACACGACTGCAAAACCGATGCAATAAGCCAACCAGCCGGGCCGGGCAGCTATGGAGCTGCAGCTTTGGCATATGCAAACACGCGCATGCACACACACACACACACACACACAAATACACCTGCAATAAATGCACACCAACACGCATACACACACTTGGACATTCGCACACAATTCAATCATTTTGCCTCCATTTTAAGTGTATTTTGCGGTTATGCGCTTTATGGCCATTTTGTCCCATGTAATTTGATTTATATGGCTATCTCTAGCCCACTCGCCTCCTCGCCCCCCCCCCCCTCTCGTTCTCTCTGCCTCTTTTGTTGATTAAAAAAGAAATCAGTGTCCTGGCCGCAGGATGCGTGCATGCGGCCATTTAATTGACCGGTTGCAGCCTTTTAAAAGTTTGCTAACAAATTGAATTAAATTTTATTATTGTTACGCTTGCAGCAGCAGCAGCAGCTCTTCTTCTTCTTGCAGCTACCGTGCATTCAACAGTTAAGGCAGCCAAAGGATTGAAGGATTAAGCCAAATGAGCAACTACTAAACAGCATTGCGGCAGGAGCTGGGACACTGGCTGCATAATGACCTTTAACCCAGTTCCTTTGGGCTTAGCTGCGCACAGTCGCTGAGCCTGGGAATGACACAACATGACGCAATTTTGGATTTTCACACAGACACGCACAAGCACGCACACACATACATACACAGCAATGCGCTTTTGGATGCCCTGTCACAGGGTCTTTGAAGGGTTTCACATGAACGGTCGAAATATTTGAGCTTTAAATAGAACTGCTTGCATTGAATTGAATTTGCTGCAAAGTATCCAGCTTGGCCACAATTTCATATGATAACAGAGGTAATCGAAGAATTAATAAGCTTAAGAATTACTTTTATTAAAAGTAATTTGTTACAATAAGAGACTATAAAAAAACGTTGAGTGGGGAGAAGTCAGAGATTATCAATGTCTGTCAACGCTTTGTTAATTATTATTCTAATTGTGGAATCCAAAGAACTGTGCTGTTGTCTGTTAGAAAATTATTTAAAAACATTTCCCCAAATATTTAAAGGAAAAGGTTCCCTCAAACATGGTCACTTTATCTGTTAGAAAATTATTTATATCAAATAATTGGCTCATAGTCTTAGGCACTTTTAATAAGCTTACATTTAAAATGATATATTTCCTGCAGTGAAAGCTCTCATAACCGGACTACCCGGCGCCGCCACTGTATTTAACTTAGTCGAAATGAATAAAAATTCTTTTTTTAAAACAAAGCAAAAACGCAATCTTATTGATGCTGGCAATGCTTAATACATTATTTATTTAGCACCTTGTTGTTGCCCCTTGTTTGGGCATCAGTTGTTCTGCGGAACTTGCAGCCGTGTGGCGCGTGGGGTGTGGGGTGTGGGTTGCAAGAACAAGAAGCAGACAACAAAGGCTAAAGTGGAAGAACCTGAAAGTATTTTGATTTGTGCAATGCTCGAAAGTATTGTCGTTTGGCAGCCACTGGCGGCAATTTCTTAAATTTTTTATAGCGCATAACCTGTCTGGCACACATGCGCGCCATTCCCTGCCCCACCCACAAGCAACTTCCCGCAGCGCCTTACTGGCAGCTCCTTGTTTGTTGTTTGTTGTAAGGCTCAAAGTTAGCGAAGGACTAAGACGCGAACAAGGACGAGAACGAGAGCGAGGCTGAGGCTGAGGATGTCGTCGCTATCGTTGGCTACGCTTATTGCATTATGCCACCGAGCGCCAAGTCAGTCAGCGTGCGTGCACAGCCAGATAGAAAGAAGTTGGAGGCGTGTGGTGGTAGCGGAGAGGCGGCAGGAAGCGGCTCAGGATATATCCTCGCCAAGTGCAGCTGATGCCACTTTTGGCCCGTGGCAGTCGCGAGCTGTTTGCTGTTGTTGGTTATGGCGTGCTAAGAAGAAAAACTCAGCGGCAAAAATAACAAGAAACGGAAATTAGAAACGGCACAACGACATATGAATACCCTTAACGTATCGCTGGTTGTTTATTTAGTAGGTAAATAGAGCTTCAATAAAAGAGCTTTATCAGCTAAAGCTCTCATGCGCTTTCACTGCTTTCACAGTTAATCGCAGCAACACGTAGAAATTCTGCACTAGGTGAGCTTTTGATTAAAACGCAGCTTTCATGTGCTTTTCCAGCTGACATCTTTTGTGTTTTACTGCATAATTTTAAGTTTTATTATACAAAAGCTTATTTTACTTTTTATTAGACAAAAGCTTTTATGTGCTCTCATGGCCTTTAAGCTTAAGCTGTTAAGCGAGCTTTAAGCTGAAAACTACATTTTAACTTAAGACATTCTTAAATTAATGTATTGTTTTAGAAACTTAATCCGTTAAAGCAGCATTTAATAATCTCTTCTTGTGATGTTTTATCTAAATTAATGTTTTATCTGTCCCCAAACCGCATGCTCAAGTGTACAAGCTCTTCGCAAAGAGCATACAAATATGAGAATTGGCACAGCTTCTATGCATCCCATACCCCCGCCCTCTGGCCAACATTTCCTGCATCATCTGTACCCACAGCACCCCCGATCCAATCCGCGTTGCTGGCAAGAAATGTTAATACCAAAAACGAACCATTTGCCGCAATGAAAATCGCGTAAATTTCATACTGATTGTAAGTGTCGCCGTTTGCTTGACGTTGTCGCAGCTCAAGCTGGAGATGAAGACGTCCCCGAGTATGGGGACGTATGGGGGGTATTGGTCGGGTGGGCGGGTGCGTCGGGGGGCTGTGTTTGCCGTCTGTTTGTCTAGCTGCCTGCCGCCTGGCTCTGTCGCCTCCTGTGCTCGCCTGTCGCCTGCAGATTGTCACCATTGTCACAATTGCAATTTTTAGTTTGCGCTGTCGTTTGGCGCTGATTTGCTTGCCATTTTGCGGCATTTACCATAAGCGTCTGGCGGCCATAACCGAACCCAGTTAAGCTAAGGATCTTGGCCAAAAATGCCCTTCGATTGCATTAATGGCAGAGCCCGTCCAGCTTGCCAGCTGCAAATATCTCAAATGAGAAAACTTTTACCCACTGCCAAGCAGCAACATTTTTTTCAGTATGTCGTTTAGATGACTTTGGATTTTGTTTATGTATGCGTGTGTGTGAGTGTGTAACCATTCACATACATTGTAAGCGTATGGAAACTGATACTTAAATTAGTACAGAAATGGTTGCTATATGTTCAGAAAAGACACTTTGAGACTTTATTGAGAATATCGAATGAGCTCTTATTATATTATAATTTCTTGTGCTTAATAGCAGAAAGCATAAAGAGACCATGGAGGACATGCACCTTGACAAACAAAAATTTTATTTTTCAAATATATTTGGCGTATTACTGACCATGCATATATTTTGTAAGCCCCTGCAAAAACAAAGTGACCATGGAGGGCACGTATTATGGCTCTCTAGTATTATAACTTAATTTTCCCTATTGATTTCCACTTAAAAAGGCAACTAGAAAAATTCATCTGCGACACTCTGAACTGTGATTAAAAAATAATTTCACAGAAATATGACAAGAAATGAAAATGCAGCGAGCACGTCTCCGATTTGCTGTAGAGGGAAAGCGTATAAGACGGCGGGGGGGAGGGAGGAGAAGTCAAAGAAAACATTTGTCAGACATCGGGAAGACTGATGGCGTTTTTGATGGCCGAAAATCAAGTTTGTTTTTACGTGCCTCGTGACAGGATAGGAACGTGGCGCTGTGGAACCCCCGACTGTGTGTGGGAATTTGGCTGTGGATATCAAAGGTCGCAGCTGCTGCAAATGGCTGGTGCTTTGGCAAAATGAGAGCGCTGCCCGCCCACCGACTGCGACGAGTGGCGCTGGCTATGAGAAATCGCTCGTCATTATTGACGCTTGCGAAAATTCGCTAGAATCGCACACATGCCCCTCCCCCCCTCACCAGCGTCTACGGGCCATAAATTATGCCACTTTCTGCGTATTGCCTGCCGCACGAATATAGACATCTGTAGCTGTGAAAAATCGTGCCCCAAAAACTTTGACCCGCCCCCCCAGCCCAAAACTGCTGCCAACTTATTGAAAATCACTTAGACACACATGTGACGCCAGGCCCAGCGCGTTACGTGAGCGTAAAACTGGAACTCCTTCTACGGCCGTCGCTCCGGCACTTTGTGTGTATAATTTATGTTTGAGCATTAGAATTTATTTGCAGCCCCCCGCCCAGAAAGCGGCTAATCTTGTGTGGAGTAACTGCCTGACATAGGAATGACAGGCATGGCCAAAGGGCGACCAGTCGAAGCGATTTAAATTGTTTAAGGCAATTACTGGTGATATATTTATAGGGAAATCGCAGGAAATCAAAACAGTATAAAAACAATTTCTACTAAGTAGCAATTCTCAAGGACATAGAATTAATTAAATTAAAACAATATACATTTTCACATTCCATTTAAAACCGAGAATTCGATGTGCTCAAAGTTAGCAGACATACATAATAATAAAAGAAGTGCTCTAGTCTGGAATGCCCAGCTTATAATTCTCAACAAGTTTAAACTTCGAAAAAGGGAGCAAATCGTTTGTAGTCTTTTATGATATGCTTTCATATCAAAAGCGGGCTTTTCTATGATATTAATGCATAAGCAGAAACGTTTTATAGCCGGGAGGTTATTGTAAGAGCTATTTAGAAAACTTGCTCCTTTACAGCTTATTGTTGTTGGTTATTATTTTTTTAAATAAACTCAAAATGAATGTCTTTTTCTCTATATAACAACTGTTAAAGATATTAAGCCCTAGTTATGTAATTGCTATCTTCCGAGTAACAGCGCCTGGATATGGCATTCTAATCCGCAAACACAACTCAATCGTTGCTTTAAAATCCGTTTAGACTGCGCTCTGTGGGTGGGCTGGCAGCTGTCGCGCTTGGCTGCACTTGATAAACGAGCCGCCTTCGAGGGGACATGCAGGAAGAGCAAACGGGTTTAGAACCAAGGCCAGAGCAAAACCCCAAACTAAGCCTAAGCACTGTCAAACTCGGACATTCTAAGGCTGCTAATAGACACAGCCAAGTGCTGGCCAGCGATGACATATTCGTAATTTATGACCAGAGCCCGCCATGAACTCGCTGAATGTTATCTTCGCACTGGTAAACGGAGAATGTACGACGACGATGTCGACGGCAGCGACTATCTCGGGGTGGCATCGGGAAGTATCTGGGTGTCCTGGAGTCCTGGTAACAGCCACGCACTGCTTTTGTGGCTGTCAGTGGCCGTTGTCTGTAATTGTTTTCCTAATGGAAAGCACCCCAAACATTGACCGCACTTAAGTTGTCATACGAGTATGTGCTGTACAAATTTATGAGCTATCCAGCCGAAACTTGGACCCGGTATTTCTTACTGGAAACTTGTGCTGTTTGTTCTCAGGCAAACAGCTCATTTACACAGGAATGTAATTGGAGCAGAAGCTCGTTTAAAAATTTCTTTACTTACCAGTCCGAGAAGATTTAGTTTTTAGGTATTCCAACAATCGAAGTTTTGTGGTGAAGCTCGAATGTTATTAAGAGATTTGTAAAATTACATTGAAAGCTAGCCGAGCTTGTTGAAGACGATGTAAGTATGTAGCTGAGATGTTAACCCTTCAACTCTATTTTTCTCAGACGTCTGACTTTAGCTACGAACAGAACTAAACTGAGTACGTAGATATCGATATCGATGATACCACAGATATCGTAATGATATTCTTTCGATTAATCGATAGCACATCCTTTGACTTTTTTCCAGGCAAAATGCCTCCTTTCGATAACAATTGTTCTCTCCACTTGTTGCAACGGTATCCAAGTGAGAGGCACTACATCACGAACCAAACTTATTCGGGTCAGCCAATTAAGAGCTGCAAAAACAATATCTGGCGTTCCTTGTTAGATGAGATACTTGGTAAAATGGGAGACCAAATTAATGTGAATTCCATTTAGTACGAATCGATGTAAGAGTTTGTTGATTGTTGTCGCAGACTGAGTATGATTCATCCTGCTGACCATTCCATCAGATGGATTTATATTCTCTTATTACAAAATACACTCATTTATAGAATATAGCCTAAGAATTAAAATTGTGATTTTATTTTCCTGTTTCCTGTTATGGTCAAAAGGTTGCGACGAATCTAAAAAATTAACAAAAATTCTCTATAAAAAAGATTTGTTACTAATTTAATTCCGTTAGACTTTCAGAAAATCTCATTTTAACTTCCATTCCAAGCCAAACTTTAAGCGGATAGTTGCATGCTTACTTTTCTATTCATTTCTAAATGACTTTTTAACCTCTTGATATGTTGTTTTACTGGAGTTCCCTTGTGACCATTTCCATTAAAGACTAAGCCATTTTGGCCAAAAATGAATTTATGCAAAAAGGTTGGCCGAAATGCAAACATGAATCCACAATAGCGAAAGCAAATCCTTTTGCCAGAAGCAGTCGGCAGCGCAAGGAGGCAACTCAATTAGTTGCACGCATCCATTAGATATTCCAGGCACAGTTACAGAACGATTGCAAAGCCATAAAATAGCCAAAGGCCGCATTGAAAAGACCAAAAGAAGCTTATTTCTGTGCGGACCGAGGGGTTGGGGGGGGGACACCAAAATATAAAAAACAAAAACAAACAAAATGAAACCAAAGATGTCACGCAGCGGACTGCCCCAGGGATTTGTCCATGGCATAGCAAAATATGTATTATATATATGACATTTTGTTATGAATACTAATCTATGGGGGAACTTTAAAAGGGGCCCAGGCACACTTTACATAATGGACAATAGTGTAAAACGCCCCGAATTCACCAAGTATTCCAGAAATGCTTTCGTTTCACATTTAGAGAAATGCGTCCAAACTTGTTGATTTAGAAGGGAAATTCGATAAGCAATGAAATTTCTATAATATTTGTTTTTAAGAAAGGCTGGAATGTTATAGTCGAAATTCAATGAATTTTTCCGTAATACAAATTTGAATTAATCCTAAATTGTCGAATTTCTTTATAATATGTAAAGGTCTAAATTGTTACAATAGATATTGGCTTTCGATTGAAGTCGAGCTTAACATAAGCTATTGACAATATCTAAAAAATAAGCCAAATAAATTGTTCGCAATATCAAAACAATATTTCAAAATTTAGAAAATAGTTTTTGAACAAAAATGTCAAATAAAATATCTAAAAGAAATTCAAAACCAACAATTTGATGTTGCTCAGATTCAAAAAGCTTTGGCGACTTTGTAGAGAAATAGATTACAAGAATACTCCAAATACGCCAGAACATTTGTGGAGCAAAATTGGAACTGAGAACTAAGTAGAAAGGTAATTTAAATAGTAAAAGCGAAATCAAAACTGGGAACAACTAGAAATTATTGAGAGACACGTCGACAGTTCATTTAGTCAGCTGTGTCTAATGCGTCGCCATCAGATTGAACCAATTCGAAACACGGGGATATTTAATAATGAAAAATTCATTTTTACTGAGTGTATTACGAGTAGAGAGTAGGAGCATTATTTTTTGGGGGCGGCATCCACTTTGCGGCACATATTGGTTAGCTGATCCGGCAGCTGCTGGCCGGTGAGGCTTTTCACGCCCAACGGCTGCAGTTTCTTTAGAAGATTCTGGACGCACTGATGCTGATAGCTGACGCCGCTGATTACTTGGCCAGAATAGATTTTGTCGTCCACGTAGATTATGTCAATACCCTCGTTCATGATGCGCACATGATAGTGATGGTTGCTCGGAAAGAAATTGAGTTCGGTGCCCAATTCCTTGGTGATCAGCGTGTTCACCTCGTATATTTTGACCAAAAACACGACAATATCGGTGCCCGTGTGCAGGGTCTGGCCCGCCGGCAACACGGTTATCTCCACCACACAGCGCTCGCAGCAGATTAGCTCCGGCTCATAGGGTTCCAGGGCGTGAAAGGTCAACAGCGTGGAATCGGGCTGAGAGTGGAAAAGTAGGCATGTCAATAAAAATGAAAACGGACTTTGAATAAATCCAGGACTCACCTTGAAGCGCTTGCGATAGCTATCCAGCAATTCCTCTGTGCTATAGACGGTGCCATGCCAACGCGGCGGTATATAGACCTCATAATCGGCCGATGTTAGCAGCATAACGCCGTGCTGGAAATTATGCCGCACAAATCTGTCAGCTGGCTGCCCAGAATTCAATTAGAGCTTACCAGATCATACGTATATTCGTGCAGATTATCCGGTGTCACATCCTTGGGTGCTCCATAGGCATCGAGAAACATGACGATATTTGAACTCGAGTGATAGTTGTTGTCTGATTTATAACTTGAGTTCACAGAAATTTTGTATGTTTTAAATACGATAGAAGCGATGGAACAATGTGAGCGAAGATGACAGCTTTTGCAAGGCTTAGCCGATTCGTAACAATCGATTTATTCCAAATATATCGAAAGTGTTTTGCTATATTCAAAGAGGGCCAAAGCGCGAACATTGCCAAAGCTAGAACAAAGAAGAGACAGAGCTTAGGATTCTTTTAATGAACAACTGTTGTTATTATATTGAAGAATCTTATCCTGAAAAAAACTAATAAAAACTAATATTATAATGCCTTTTTCAAAGGTTAGCTATGCTTTTAACCAAACTATCCTACATCAACATAAATGATTTGCAGATAGATAATTAAAATCTAACTGCACTAAAAAAGAGTTAACTGTGAACTGATTTGCCCAAAAATGAAAGCCAGATAGGCAGTAGCTTTCTTCTGTAAGGACTAGGCAGGAGTTGCCAGTCAGGTTTGGTCCTTTTCAATCTACATTAAAGGTACAATAGTAGTAGACACTTACAGTTAAACACGGTAATATTTGTTATTTCTGCCTACCTGTCTGCCACCTGTTGCCCACCTGTGCAATAATTGATGTAAATCTGTCGACGTTGTGAAGTGTCACAGCCGTTGCCTTTCCAATTGCAGTTGCTGTCGTTGTTGTTGTTGTTGTTGTTGTTGCTGGTGTTGAGTGCCTTGTTGATCCTTTTTGCGACTTGTTCACAACTCTGAAGGCACTTGAAATTGTGTAAATGGCAGGGAAAAAAAGAGAACTTTATGGAAACTGTGCAGCTGTGTGGCCAAGAGGCAAACAGTTACCAGGCAGCCAAGAGGCAGAGCAGGCCTATTGCCAGTGCCATTGCTAACCCATATCGGGCACTTGAACTTATGTATAAGCACTTGGCAAATGATAAATAGCAGGCGAGTTAAAGAGGACGACAGCCTCTCACCTTGCCTCGAGGATAACGAGAGCACGAGTTGCTCGATGCACAGACACTTGCTTGCAGCGAACGCCACGAGCTAAGCCCAAATGTAATGAAAATGAGATGAAAATTATTGCACCGTAAATCAGCTGTCGTCCTGGCGTCCTGGCGTCCTGGCGCCCAGCTGAGTCCCGGAGCAGCCTGCAGCAGCAGCATCTGCGCCTTTGGCTAAACGGTTTCAACTGCTTAATTTGGCTTTCATTGCGTCTTTTCTTGTTTGATTTTTTTTCGGTTCTTTTTTTTTTTTGGCCTGACATGAATTATTTAACGATCTCCAGCTGCGTTGATGCGATTTCCCAAGGATGGCTCCAAATTAAAGCCCTAACAAGCTTAATGCACGCCAAACCGCAAAACGGACGCGCCCAGACTAAAGCCAAAAACTTCATTTAATGGTACAATGCTGGCCAAACAATAAGCTGCCGCCCGCCAACGTCCACCTCCAGGCATAGAAACGCAGTTGGTTTGCCCGCGGGCACAGCTACAGATACACGGATACATTGAGTCCGTGGCATGCTTCATGTGGGGACTTAACTCTCTTTGTATGGCCCCCAAAACGTCGCTGTCGACTTTCCAATTTCAAGTGAAAAATCCCGCGAATGAACATGTAAACAACAATGCTGCGATAGGTGGGCAAAGGCCAAAAACAACACAAAAACAAAGGCACAAGGAAAGCGACTAAGATTGATTGCGCTCCCAAATGTGCGACTACGAAATGCACTACAAATGCACAAGCAATATAACAAAAATCAAAA
The DNA here is from genome assembly GCA_035045725.1 of Drosophila ezoana. Lineage (NCBI taxonomy): Eukaryota > Metazoa > Arthropoda > Insecta > Diptera > Drosophilidae > Drosophila > Drosophila ezoana. The sequence continues at coordinate 9,713,920 of JAWNOU010000092.1, forward strand.
AAAAAGAGAAGAATAGTTACTTTGAAAAAGGGTTAATAGTTAGAAAATGTGAAATAGTTATATCTTTGTAGATCTCAACTCTTAGTACTCTTTATTTTCTTTAATATACGATACTCTAATTTAAAAAAATGTATCATTTATAATTATAATTTTATTACTCCATTCGTTTCCATTTACAATTATTACTTGTGTAAATTTGTACAATTTTTATTTTCTAATATCTTGTAAATGTAAAATGCTTAACCTGATCAACTCAATAGCTGATATACCACATTTTATGCTCTACCTAGCATCAGTTCAGCAAATCCGGCCAAAACTACTGACAGACTCTGCTGGGCGCATTCAATGCCAACGCTTGTTTCCTGTATCTGCAGCTGCAAATGTGTGTCTGTGTGTGTGTGCGTGTGTATCTGTGTGAGTGTGGGCAACTGTATCCGTAGCTTTAGCAGTTGCTGTAACTGTATTTGCAGCCTTAGCGTGAGGAGTGTGGCGCGTGTATGAAAAATTTGCAATGAACGTTGCGTTTGGGCTGGCGGAAAGGAAATCCTAAAGGCAAATAAAAAGTGCTGCACAGTTGCTGAAACCCACTTGAAATATTTTTGGCAATGAAAATAACCCAAAAAGGAGATAAACGCAGACATAATAAATGGAATGAAGCGCAAAGCGCTAAACTGCGCGTCGAGAATGATGCAACATTTGCAACGTTGCGTTGCATGCAACAGCAACAACAACAACAACAACAGAGAGAGCAACAAATATGCAAGCAAAGCGCTGCTGCTGTTAATCCCTGGAAATTTGTCTAAAAACCCGAAAATCCGCGTCGTTCCGTGTCCTTCGTAAGGCTGATGAATGACGTCGTCCTCGCTGCTGCTGTGCAAATTATAAAAGCAATTTGCATTATGTGGGTCGCCGTTGTCCTGGATTAAATATAAAGGCACGCGGCATAATACCCCCGCCACCAGCCGTGGCCCACCCGCCAAATTATTCACGCTCAGGCATTGTTTGCGAGTCGTTAGTTGTTGGCTTTAGCTTAAAATTAGCTTTTCGTTGCTTGATTATGATTTGCGTTCTGAGATTTTGTGGATGGGACATTGAAAAGCTCCAGTGCGTATTTCTATATGGTCGATAAGTTTTGAATACTTTCAAAAATTACACAAAATTTGAAAGGGCAACATTCCATTTGTAGACTATGATATAAGACAGCTTGCTTAAGATGTCACTTGATTACTTTGCTGAGCTTAAAGCTAAATTCAGTCACTTCAAAGCTTTTGATAGTTGCATAAATGCATGATCCAGTGCTGGAAAACACTACACAAGCATATTAGCAAATTAGTTTGAGAGGACATTAAGGTTTGGACTATGTTAAATAATTTTATCACCTACTTTGCATGTTTTTCCAACACAAGATTAAAGAATTTGTTGAAAGTCAAAAGCTTCGAAAACACATTTGCTTGTGCTGAATAAAGCCGAAAGATTAAGGCCCAGAAAAGTTATTAGGTGAAACTTTCAGGCAACTGTATTATATCCATGATCTATAATTGAATAGCTTAAATGTCCTTTCGAATGGTATGTTAAAGATTATTAACAACAATAATTATTTGGGATGACTCAAAAGTTCTTTTCTCTTATGTAATATGAATTTAACTGCCCATTCACACAGTCAAATATAGTTATCTTACATTGATTAAAAACCTGACTAATTAATGAGTATTTAAAAAGCTTAATGACGAAAATTGACTCATGTTATTTAGCACATTCATTATCGCCATCTAACAGCATACGAAAAAAAAAATAAAAATTTGTTTTAGTTTTCATTTCAATCAACTAATTGAAATCGAAATGAAATCAGTCAACTACCTCCCGCAGAGTCAGCGACTCTTTTTGATTAAACTCTGACTCAATCGCATGCTGGACGCAAGCCACGGCGCCTTTTAACAGAATCCACCCCATAAACCAGGCCACACACACACACACACACACACACACACACATACACATATGATTGCAAATGCATATATATAAATTGATGCCTGGTGCCTGGTTTAAAGCATAATAAATTTTTGAATGCGCCATTAGCATGATTTATGCCTATTTAATTTTTCATAACAATGAAAGCGACAACAGCAACAACAAGGATAATGGCAAGGACAATGCGAACAACTATAATGTGACAACAGGCGCGGCATTAGCGCCGCCCTCAGCGGCACAAAGGAGCCGCACTGGACACAGGACACGGTACACTGTCCTCCACAATGAAGAAGAAGAGTAGTGCATAAAAAATTGCGATCGTCGGTGGGGGCAACATAATTGAATAGTAAAAGCGCGCACTGAAATTAACCACCACAAATGACGCAAATGATGTTAAAATGCCAGCCATGGGGCAGCTGAGCGGGCTGTGGAGGGGGCTTTGCAGCGAGGGGAGGAGACCGCATGTACGGACGATTAAATTTCATTGAAATTGAATTACATTAAAAAGTGCAAAAGGCGACGCAGCACAAAAGCGCTACGTACCCCAGCTAGACATGAAATGCGACAACATCCGCAACAACAAAAAGGACAATAACAACAACAACAAGAGCAGCAGCAACAAGGAGCTGGAGCCGCACTACAACCCCTCGGGCAGGACAATAGTGCGCAAATTAACTTACAAAAGCGAAATAAAAATCGCTTATGCGAACATTTTTACCAGCAACTACAATGTGATATATGTGCTCTCTCTTATTCTCGCTCTTCCTCTCTCTCTCTCTCTCTTACTCTCTCTCTGTCTCTTGTTGTTTTGCTTAAGCGCCATCTGCCGCAATTTGGTTTAATGCTAAACAGCCCAGTTCCAGTTTGCCCTTCCCACATTTCCAGTTGCACTCACACACGCACAAACCCACCACAGCCCCGCCCACCCCACCAGACTCCACCACACGCTGCAAACGTTGCATAGTTTACGGCGCTTTGTTTATGGTCGCGTCTTTTATCCTTTGGCCTTATCGCATTTGTCGTCACCGCGAAAAGCAGTTGCTTATTAAGTAATTTGCGGATTTATTAAAAGTTTGCGCCTTTTGTGAAGCTCGCCTCGCCTCCATTGTCAACGTCTGTTGTTCTTTCCACAATCACACGAATCTTTCCTCTCCCCTCCGTCCACGCATCATGTAATTACTTGCCTAATTTTCTAGGTGAAAAGCAAATTGCTTTTGCATTTAGAAAGTTCTCATGCGGAAATTGAATTTTTGCAGTTAGCCAAATAAATGTAATTCTTAAGTCCATAGTAATTCCCAGTATTTGTCCTAATATGATATCTTGTACTAAACTCCATTTCCAAAAAATCGATTAAAAGCGATATGGAAATTCTGTTATTGGACCATCAGACTTGACATGTAGAGTATATGTAAGAGTATATACAGTTCTTGTATATTTAATTTTATATCCAAAAACGATGCTAAGTTTATGGCACATACCCTTCTCAGGTATCCAGCTCTTACTACAATGTTAAATTTATACACATATAATTATTTTAATCCGTGTTAAGCTTTAAGACTTATTCAGCATATATTCCCATTTACCCAAATTATTAAAGTTGCTGAGTAGATGATTTTTGAGAAGCAAATAAAAAGGAAACTGCTCGAAACAGTCGTTGACAAAAATAAATCAAAACAGAACTCATCATTGTAAATTACACAGCTCACACCCGCATATTCGCACAACATAAATCTACTTGACGCAACATGACCCCAACCCGAGATGGAAAGCGCTGTCAGGCCCACAGGAGCGGTCCCTCAGAGAGAGTCTGAGGGCAGCGCAGCGGGCGGGCTGAGCGTTAAGATTTATGAAACAGTCAAGTATTTTCTATTTAAGTTAATAACAATCATAATAATGGAACTATGAAAATTGATGCAGCTCCAGCTGAATATGCGGGCACAAAAGTAACTGCTGTGTGTGTGTGTGCGTGTGTTGCAGGGTGTGTGTTGTTGTGTTAACCTGATGATAGATGATGTGCATATAAGCTCAAATAAACACAAAATCGCTATTGTCTACAAAATAAGTACTCCCCACATATTTTTGCTGCATACTTTGGGGCGCGAGTATGAGGGAAAAAAACCAGCAGGTCGTATACGTAATAAGCCGGTGAGGTGTGTCTCCGTGTGGGCAAAAGTCTTTGCATATTTGAGCAGCTGCTGTGATGTTTCTACATTTGTGACATTCACTTAAAAATTCCATTACAGTAAGCTCCAATAACCACATGAGTAGCAGACGCTACCGAAATCTTATTTCAGGCAGCGTTAAGCACACAAATTGCAGTTGACAACAGAACTCAACTAAGAGGATACCTTCCACAAATATCAGATTGGGGGAGCAGACAACTCAGATACAACTCATTAAATGTTGAAGAGCACTCGAACAGCTGCTCGAAACACTTGAGTTTTCTTCACTTTTTTATTATTATTATTTTCTCGTTGCTCATAACTCTCAAAGATGAGTTGCTTTCGACCTGCGGCTACACTTAGCCAACACCTCGTTTGAGCATTCAAATATTTTGGCGAAATTTCGACACATTTTGAATAGACAACCCTTAACAAGTCGGAATTCTCAAAGGGAAAGTCCTCGACTGAGCAAACACCTCGTACAGAATTCAAGGAGGGTTTGGAAACATAAAAAAGTATAGCTAAATGATCTTAGTTTTTAAACAGATAAAAATAATATATTTTTTTGCTTTAGATGTCTTATCCCCTATCAAATAGATGTATATGAAAAAGTTTGCCATGACCCTTTCGGCCTATATCATGAATACAGGGTATAATAAATAGATGAACAACAAATCAGAACCGGAGGCGCTGAACTGCTTTGTAATTTTGTAATCAAATTAATGTTGTGTATTTAACAAAGTTTACACACAAGTTTACAACAGAATTGAAGTGGACTCCCTTCGCGTGTCCCCAACATAAATAAACAAAAATGGGTAACGTGATGTCTGCTGTGCACAACAATGCCGAACACAATGTGGCCTGCAGCAAAGTGCGAATCAAAAGCGTCAAAGAATTCACTTTTCATATTATTGAGAAAGAAATCACTCAGACAGAGTACTCCAAAGGCCCCTTGTCAATACCAAATAGCTAGCCTCGGGCACAAGACCAGGGCTGCCACATTAAATGTTTAATCAGCGCAGCTCTGAAACTAAATATAAACTGTCATTCGCAAATATCGTGTGGCTTTAGACGAACTTAAACGTGTACTTCAATCTGTTCTGCTCCATGCTCCAAGTGTTTCCCACATCAGTTGTTTGCCTACGCATCTGTATGTGGTTGTATGTGTGTGTGTGTGTGTTTGTGTGCTTGAGGCAACTGCTGGCAAACATGTTTTGGCATGTGATTTGGTCATGTACATTGGTTTAATTATAATAGTTGCCTCTTGGGACTTTTAATATTTTAAGTGAGCTGCTTGATTTAAGCAAATGCTGCATCAGCATGCTAATTGAAACGATAAGCAATGACATTGATGTCACAGTATTAGTGAGCTTTCAAAAGCTCTATAGATAAGCAATGCAAGTGGCCGAGCTTTGGTCGTGTCTTAGCGTCGGTGTTTGTGTCTGTGTGAAAGCTCTGCTTAAAACTGTGCATTGTTTATAACAGGTTATGAATTTTAAATCAGTTCTAAAAGTTTTCGGAAGAAGAAATCCCTATTAAAATATTGTGGTTCTTAGCTAAACAAACATAGTTAACATGGCTCAATTTTCAATTGTGTTATAGCTATACTGCCAAGCCAACTACCTCTTTGGAAACTATTAGAGCTTTGTCAGTCTGCTGGCAACTGCTCAATATGCCAATCAGCACATCATATTGTCAATAACGAGTACTGTTATAGCCCCAGTCAAAAGCCCAACCAGCCAGTTACCAACATTAAGCGGCTCAGTTTAAATATGCGCAAAGCCTTTAAGCGGTTCTCCGACTCAGACAGTTGATGGCCAAACAATGACAGCTAAACAACAATAACAACAAATAACTATTTGTATGTGTGTGTGTGTGTGTGTGTGTCTGTGTGTTCGCATAGGTATGCGATTCAAGGCAATTTCCTTAATGCTATTTGAGGAGCGTCTGGCGTCGTCTAGCAGATGGCCATAATTAACGCACGATGTCTGTCAGGCATTTCGGTTGAGGAAAGTTCCCTTTATGAAGACACGCAGAAACTTTGGTTAGAATACACTGAAAAAAAGTAAATGATATTTTAAGAAACATTTTCATCTGATCGCAGAAACAATTTTGATAAATGAATTAGTACCCTGATAATATTCAAAAATCTATAGCTGAATTTAAAATATTGATATGTCTTGAAAATGATTTAAAAAGTTCTTAACTTCAACAAAAAATCTTGTTGAATTTATATCCCATTGTAACCTCCATTCTATGCGGTTACATTGTTTGTTTTATAATTATTTCTTATTTATCTATGTGATCTTTCTATATATCGATTATATTATACTTGCTAAGTTCACGCTAGTGTTTCCAAGTGTACACACATGACAATAATAATTATTGTCTTTATTATGCTCCTGTGGATGTTTTACTGTTTTACTTATCCGAGTTTTGCCATTTAGCCAAATTGCCAGACATTTGTCTTCAGGTCGAGCTAACTGCTGCATTCTCAGACTCCAGTCCTTGGTGGCTGCTTTGGCTGTCATTCCTCATACTTCAGCCGACATCCTTCAACCTGCTTTCAGTTATAACTATGGCATATTTTTTTTGCACCCAACTTCACCTTGATGGTCTCGGCTCATCATTGGATCCTTGGGACTCTTGGATGTCTTGGTGCCTCGCCGGCTGATGCTTAAAAGCTTTTCATTTAGCTTAATTAACTTATAACAATTTGGTGGTTTATTATCTTAATTTATAGCCCGGAGGCATAAATCGTTGCACTCTTTTGTCTGGCCTGTGTGCCTTCTAATTAAACTTTAAGTGAATTTCGTTTATGAAGTTTTCATCTTACTCATGTATATTTAATTTTTGTAATAAACGTCCGCACATTTTGTGTGGGTTTTTACTTTGATTTATCAGTTCGTCTTAAGGCGAGCTAATCAAAGCTCTCTATCAGGACCCATTCAATTTGACAACGTAATTTATTTACTCTCATACAAACAAAAAATAGAAAAGAAAATCAAATGCAACTGTAATACAACTAATTTATTTAAAATGCTCATTCATGCCATGTCGAATTCTTGTCCATTCATCAAAAGCCAAAAGTCCAGGCAACAGGACATGGGTCAAAGCCTTTGTGTTTGCGCCGACCCCCAAAGATGTCCCTTGCTCAATCCCAAGCTATGCAATTAATATTGAAAAGCTCAGCACTACACAAAACTTGGCAACTCAGCTTAAGGGTAGCTACCCTGCACTCCTTATAAATGGATTGAATGAACGCAGCTGAATGAAGATGATGGAGCTGATGAAAGCGAGCGTGTGACAAATGTGCCGCCTGTCCAAAGATTTACAAATCTGGCTAAGCATTTCTTGAAGGTAATTAATTGAGCTTTGGTCAAACAGCTCCAGACAGAGGTCAAACAAAAGATTGAAATCGAAAATGTCGACGCAGTTGGCATTTATAAGATTTAAAAAAGTGACTTCTATTAAACAAATGAAAGAACAAAAACCTTACTAAACAGAAATGTTGTATCCAATTGTAAATGAAATATAATATACATTATGCAATAGAAAATGAGTGGGCTAGTGTCAGAGCAAGAGAATGGAAAAAAAAATAGATGGAAAAAGTGAAAATATGATGAGCAGAGATACAGATTAAAAGATTGACCACTCTACTTATTAATATAAAACAATTTGAAAGTTACTAGAATTCATGAGAATCGCAGGGAAGGGTCTAAGAAAACACACACAAAAAAAATATTTTTATAAAGGCATTTCCGAATATTTCCTTCTGTTTAGTATTGAGTATAGTAACCTACAAGAGAACATTTGAAATCTTTTTCTATTACGGCTCATTACGTGATTTATTAAACGTTTAACGTTTTCAAAATTTTGTCTGTCAGCCGTTTGGCAGTTTATGGGCGTGGCATGACTGGCACTTTCGACAGGCGAAACAGGCGCTTGTTTAATGAGCTATAAGTATCTGGCGAAGTTGAGGCTCTGCCACAAAGTGGCTGCCACTCATTTGGTCTGTCATCGCGCCGCTAAGTATGCAACAACTTTTGACAAACGACATTACGGGCATTGGCAATTAATTTGGGTGAAGGCAGGCCTGCAGGCGGGGAGAAGCATGAGACAGCAGAAGAGCAACCAGTTGGCAGATCTACTTATGTAGAGCTCTGGTCTATGCGGGCCAGTCATGGACGTCACATTACGTCTCATTAGCGGCTGCGGCTGCGGCTGCGGCTGCAGGCGGAAATCATTCATTTCCGCCAGTCAAAATGAAAATGAAAATGAACAGTTTTTCGGCAGTTTTCAATGGGCGTTTTTCAAGCAGCAATCAAAAAGCAGCGACATGGCAGTTGGGGCATTGGTTCTCGGGGTTGGAGGTTAAGGGTCTCCCAATTCCCAAAAGCTGCAACAAAAAAAAAAGAATGAATGAAAAAAATGTATTTCAATTGAATTGATTTTGAATGCGACGCTGTCTGCCGCCTGTCTGCTGCCCCATTCAAAAGTGCGTGCGTGTTTTCGCAGGGGGGGCATCGCACACGGTTCTATTAAGTTTCAGTCTGCGACCCTCTTTGCCCCCGCCTCGCCCCACCTTGCACTGATTGACTTTTGCGTTGACATTTGCGCTCGGTTATCGCGCGCGCTCCGCCCTTCGCTTGCTTGCTTGGGGGTGTGTGGCACTGCGGGGCTTTCCCTTGGCTTTTCCCGGCGACTAACTGGTCGCACATCTGCGACTGTCTGTTGCTGCTGTTGTTGTGCTCGTGATTCCACAATAAACGCATTATGCTGCCATTAGTTGAGTGCCAGAGCCTTCCGCTTGTTTGCCAGCTTCCGTTTGTGTTTTTGTTTGTTTGTTTGTTTGTTTGACTCACTTTTCAGCTCTCGTTTTATTTTTCTAACAATAAAACTGCCTTGTCAATGGGGCGTCCAGCGCAGTGAGTTCTGTTTCCTATGTGCGCCAACAAAATTTCAAAACTTTTCATGCAATGAATTGTTAATTTACTTAAACAGTTTTCCCATTTGCTGACGTTCTTTTTTTTTTCTTTCCTATTTGCCCCACCTGTGCACAGGTTGGCCCAATGACTTTTTAGTCGGCCCCACAGCTACTTCTTAACAGGCTCGGGCCATCAAATGACATTTACGTTGATTGCATTTCTATGAGCTGAGCTGCGCACATAAATTCTGGCGTCTATTCGATTGTAATGGGAAGTTCAATATTGTTGCTTTGTCTGAAGAACCGTTTCCGGGACTTAAGCATTGTCAAGGCTTATAGAATAAAATAACTGAATACAGAATTAAGAAAATAAGCTTTTGAACTACTTTGAAATCAGAAATCAGAACTATTCTGAAATCCTTATCTATTGAAATAATTTTAATAAACTTTTTTAGATGCTAAAGCAAAGTAGTTAACATTATTAGTCAAAGTAGTCAATAATTTGCTGCAGTCTGAGTATGAAATCGGTTTCTGTTTGCCAAATATTATGTTTTATAAATGCTTAGATTTCTCATAAGCAAAGCTAGGATAAAGTCTGTCTTTGGCATTTATAGCTCTTAGTAAGAGTTCTTTGCCACGCCTGATGAAGCTCTTGTGGCAGTAAATGGCGGTCAGTGTGGCTCTTGACACCCGCACACACTCACACACACACATACACGATACTATGCACATCAACTTTACTCCACACACAACACACATGCATAGAGAGAGAGAGAGAGAGCTGCGTGCGACTGTCACCTACCGTTTAACGATATTTTGCTGACAGCGACAACGGATAATTAGTTTCGCTAACGAGAAAACTTCCACGTGCTGGCCGAGTCACACACGCACACACAGGCGCACACACACACATTAACATCACACTTGACACATGATGGGATCTCTGGTGCAACATGTTAACTCAAGTGGCGTTAACAATAACAACAACAACAACAAGTGAAACATGGCCAACACGTACTCCGCACAGTTGCTCAGTCATTTCGAACGAATGGCAACAGGATGAACAATCCGCCGGAATCCTTTGCCTCCGCTTCACTGCGTCCGCCGTTTCGCCTTGCTGCTAATAAAATGATTATGTGTTGTTTTTATGCTCGCCAGCAGCCAGGACCAACCAGGACCAGCAGCAGCAACAGCAGAGCCACATTGTAAGCAGGCAACAGGCAGCAGGCGGCATCATAATGTTGTTGTCTCTGGGCCTGGAAGGCACTTTCAAAACAATTGCTGCGATTGTTTACATATTAATGACAGCAACTTTTATGAACTGGCAACATTTTCTACATAATTGATTGCCAGCAAGTGCCATGGCATACAAAAAAAATCGACTCTCCTCCAGCTGAAAATGACGCAGAAATTGCGCAAATTTTTTACAAGTACATTATGCGAGCATAAGGAAAATGTGCGAATATGTGTTAAACGAAGTATTCATGTTGTTCGTCTGGAATTTTTTCTTAATTGTAAAAAAAAATGATTCACATTTTTTATTAAATTTTTACAACTTACCAAATGTAATGTATTTTTCTTAGTTTTATTTTATATTTGTTTATTTATTTTTAATATATATTTTATAATTTAGGTATGTAAAATTGTAAAACAAATGTTGTTGATTTATTTATAGCGCATAATACCAACTTATGCTGTTATTCTCTAGTAATCATATTTACAATAGAGCTCTCTAATACCATAGACAACATATGCAATTGTAAGCAGCTCCCCTCGCCCGTCCGTCATACAGTGATTAAATTTGCATTAAGCACATTTTGTAATGCATTCTAGCTTTTTATTTTTCCGGCATGTTACAACAAACCGCTCATAACAAATGTTGGTATGCCCCCCGAGCAGGGCATACATACGCGCACCGGAAGTGGCTGTCGATTTGTAACAAATGGCTGCCGGATGTTGCCACATGGCGCACGTGAGTTTTTTTTTTGTGTGTGGTACTCTAACCCCTTGGCAATTAATTGCCTGGCACGTAATTATTTTGTAGTTAAAATGGGCGCGGTCACACACACACACACCGACACACACACCCATTGAAACTGGGTGTATGCATAATTTGGGTTTTTGCAGCTAATTAAAAACGCGTTGCTTAGTTGAAACTAGATGCAAAGCGGGGAGCGCTAAATGGGGGAAGCTGTTGAATGGGGAGCTGTTAAACGTGGTGCGTGGTGACTTTTCAATTAGTTCTACACTTGAGCGATTGTTTTGGGGGAAGGTAATTTAAAATATATGTTTGTGTTGCCTACTTTTGTGCGCTGATAAAGTTTTTCTCGAAAATATCTTCAAATTTAGGGCGGAACTCGGATTTAGGCTTTATACAATTGGATTGTAGTTAAAATAATAATAATACACTTAAAGCCTGACAACTTTCCTGCTATCATGAGCACTGACTGCTTCTCTAACGTAGCTCAATCGAAAATAAAAAATAATATTGCCTACTTTCTTGCGCAAAATAAAATGTAATCGTGCCTATTCCTTCTATTCTTCAGCTGCACACCTTTAGATATTGACATGATATATAAATATGTAACTTGATTTATGAACAGATGTTTATTAGGAAGTATAAATAATGTTTTCATATTATGTTTGCTCAAAACATCGCCATTTGCAGCGATTGTATTGACTTTGGTTCACTTTGCAATGCAAACAATTATGGAATAAATGTACGATACGATTGTTTTGTGTTTGAATTTCATAATTATGGCATTTTTATTTGCATTTTAATTGCTACATTGTAAATACGCGTATTCAATATCAATAATTACACATAGACATACACTTAATTTCAATATTTTCTAATTGATAAACAACATACATACGAATATTTTATAATATATGCATTTAATATTTTATGTTATATGCTTGAATATATGTATATGTGTGTTTATATATATGGTATGGGGTTGGCAGTCACATATGTATTTGTAAATGCATATCTAATTGTCTGCCTTATGCCAAAGTCCAGTTCATTAGTGCGGCAGCTAGAAAGTAAATGGGGTTTACAAATTGTGTTTAGCCATTAAATTGAAGGAGTTTTGTCATATATGCCTGGTGTTATTTACGCACTAATTACATAAGTAGTTGTATATATAGTTATATGTTTTATGTTATATATATGTATTTGTTTAACAACTAAATAAAGGGCTCTGCTATAATGATATTTAAATTACTATATGCACAATTTGATTCACTTGTTATTCATAGTTGTCTACTTGCATATTCGAATACAATTGAAATTTCGTATATGTCTAGCTTAATACATTATATACAATTACCAAATAGTTTTACATAATTTATTATATTTAGTTATTGATTAAGCTGTTTAATAACAATCTAACTAACCGATTAGTATAACTTTAAGCGCTGGCTTTAGCTGCCCGCATACTTGGAGGAACTTATTATACGTTTCTTTAACATTTACAATCATCTATAGCTAAAACTAAGCCTAAACTGCGCAGTAAAGCAGAGAGAGAGGGAGAGCTAGAAAGAGAGCAAGGGAGGGAGACAGATAGTGTGTGTGTGGGTAGTTAGTCTATCACTAGCATAGAGCCAATCGCTGCTTGGATTGGTCAACAGTCAACTCAGCTTCATTATGAGTAGTTGAAGAACGAAACCTTTAAGAGTAATTCTCTTGCTTTCCTTTCCTTTTTAAAATTATTAACTTAACTCACAAATGCTCTCAGTCTTAGTCACAGCATTAGTGACAAATGCACTTAGGATGGGCATTAAAAAAACATCCGAGAAATTTAGTTATAACAATACACATAAATCATAAACCAAATATGCTTCAAATTCGCAGTAGAGCATCGCGCTTAAGTTGAGCTCACGCGCGTCAGTCAGCAGGTATAAAGAGCTTTAAGGGAAAAGTAAAGCTTTAAGTGAGCTTAATTGCATTGACTGAATGCAGCCAAGATCACTTAAAGAAAGCTCTGTAGCTAAATGGCTGAAAAGCTCATTAAAGCTTAAACGAGCGTTCGAGCGTATAAATGCGTATCTTATTATGCTTTTTAAGAAGCTTTCTCAATGCTCAGTTTTTTAACATCTATGCTCTGAAGATTTGCTTTCGTTAGGCTGCTTATCATTTGTTTTTTTGTCGCTATTATCAATCGCTTTTTAAGTCCAAGCTACTTGCACTGATCTTACTTTTCTTTAACTCCAATTTGATAAAAAAGAAATTATGGCAAGCAAATGAGAGCTTTAAGTTAGCTTTATCTCAAGTCGTAAAACTCAACTGAAAGCTTTCACTTGGCTCTTTATACTTCTCTCTATTTAATTCTATCGTTTCTATGCCTAACAGCTAACTGACTCGCCTGAACTCAACTTGAAAGCACGGTCAACAATCAGCGCGAGCAGTATGCGCCCATGTCCAATAGATGCCCAAGATTATTCGCTTACTCAAAGTTCTCTGCGCCGCCGTTGTTGAAGCGCTCGCACCAAGCGAGCAGCTCGCGCACCTCCCGAGCGTACAGCTGCTCCTGCGCCTGCGTCTGGGCCGACAGCTGGGGTCAGACATTGTGGCAAGGCTGCTGATTGCTGCTGCCGCTGCCGGAGTTGCTCAGCAAACTGCGCTCGCTGGCCACGCTGCCGGGCGCATAGATCAGCTCGCTGGCCTCCTTGGCCAGTGGCTCCTCGGCGTGCACCTTGCGGCCGCCGCGTGTGCCTTGAGCACGCCAGGATTGCGGCTCGAGCGGCTGCTGATGTTGCTGCGAATGCGGCACCAAGGGCAGCAACTGTTGCTGCTGCTGTGAGACTGGCTGCTGCTGATCATCGACCTTGACATAGAGACGCTCCATGTCATCCAGATCGCCATCGGCCGTGTGATAAAGCGCCTGCTCATCCTCGTGCGACATCAGCATGGCCATGGGCGAGGGAGAGCCGCCGCAGCCAGAGTCCGCCAAGCCATTGTAACAGAACGAGGAGCCATCCAAGTCAAGCAGATTCTGCTGATGGCTCTTGGCCAGCGTCTGATCCAGTGCCTGAGCCGGGCTGGCGTTGAGCACCTTAAAGCGCGCACTGTCCCGTCCAATGCTGCAGCCATGTGGCAGCTGCTGTCGCCGCACGCTGGCAAATTGGGTCGAGTTGCCGCCAGTCGATGCCAGCTGCTGCTGCTGTTGCTGCTGCTGCTGATGGCCGCCATTGGGCGCCGCCTCATAGGTGTGGCAGTTGCTCAGCTTATTTTCCGTGATGTGCATGTGCATGTGCTTGTCCTTGGGATAATAATACTGATCCGAATAGACGGAGCGCGCGCCGGCCGTATTGCTGGGATAGATCTCGCCGGTGGTGGACATTTGCTGATAGATGTTCGCGCTGGAGTGTGGCTGCTGCTGCAGCTGCTGCTGTGGCTGGTAATGCGGATGCATGGGTCGCTGAATTCCATAGGAGCCGGGCAGCCCAGCTGGGCCTGGACGCTGCTGATAACGCGGCTGCTGTTGCTGCAGCTGCTGCTGCTGGCCGGGATTGAGTATGGCCGAGGTGGCATAGGGCGCGGGTGAGGCATTGCCGTGACGTCCATACTCGCTGGGCGCCTTGCCAAAGCTGGACACCTCCGCATAGTCGGTGGGTATATTGGAGTACTCGCCCACGTAGCTGCAAATGAAGAGATAAAAACAAAAAGGGAAAAACATTTATTGCCGTCGCTTGTTTATTACAATATTCCCACGCCCAAAACGTACGCAAGGATTGTGGAAGTGGCAGCAGGGAAAACATTTTTCGGTTATAAATTTGTCGGTTCGTATGATTTTTGGGCGGCCGGCAGTGCGCGGTCGCTGGTTGGCTGGGAATTTATGGCGTGCGGTCTGCAGTCGGAGCGGAAATTTGCATTTCGCCTGCGCCCGGAACCAGATCCACGAGCAGCGTTCATGCAGCGGCGCGTGCTCATGTGTAAAAATGGAATTTATTTCGGATTTAACATTTTACATATTCACACCTGAGCGCCCAACTGCCCCGCCCTTACGCCACCCGCCCAGCTGCCTGTTAACCCAACTAATGTTGTGCAAATGGACCCGGCTCTAAGCAGCGATAATACTTATCACCAGCTCCAACTGACTCCACTTTGAACGCGACTCACGCACTCAGATAAATAAGCAGGGGCAAAAAGTAAAGAAGAAAAGGCTAAAGCTAAAAATGCGCGACTAGAAGATACTCAGTTATCAGGTTTCCTAATACATACTGTATTTCATTTAAATTCTTATTATCTGAAAATTGAAGATGCATTAATAAGAATAAATGATAGATGAGAGTGCTTGCCCTGGATATACCCTGTAGGCAAGTTATGAATGCCTTAAAGGAATATACTTTTCCAGCTCAGTGTTTACCATGCAGATTTTAGGTTATAATAATGATATGTCAAGCTTTTAATGTTATAAGAATCAAGACTCTGTTTTAAGTATAATTTTGAGTTATTTTTTTGACTACATTTTTGGTGAATCGGAAATAATTTGAATCAAGGCAGCTTTACCAAATTTCTGGGGTTAGCCTTTATAGTTCCTGAGACCCTGAGATGGTGGGTCTTTGCATCTAAAACCGGAATTGGACTGACAGACAAATGGAAATTTCTAACTTTACTGTTAATGGCAAAATGACCAAGTCTATATTCCCCCCATCCAGCTCCGAAGATACCCATTCCGTCTTTTCATTTAATTACAGGGTATGCTGAAGAAGCGAAATGTTCACCCTCAAATACAAAATTTTTAACATTATTTTCGTATTTAAATACTGAAAGCGGATTAAAAAGCAGCCGGAGGAAATGCGAAAAAAAAACATATAAAACGAAACCAGCTAAAAGCTGACTAAAATATGTATGTACATATATACGGCGTATTGATGGAGTCGCCATGGCGCAGTCGACGTGAAAAAAAGTCCGGTGCGTGCATTTCAAAATACGCTTTTAATGCCCTTAATGAGTTTTCATTTGGCGAAGGGAAATGTCTGCACTGAATGAGTCCTTTTGTACCGCACTAAAAGGGGGCCAGCTGGGGTCAGAGTTAAATGTCGGTGGAAACTATGTTAAAAAAAATAAAAAGAATTGAATGTAAGTAGTTTAAATGGAACGCAGTTTGGACAAGCTCTGAGGAATTGTGTTTAATTCAAGCGAATTGGGATAACAAAATCGAGCAGTTGAATAATTGGAAGTATGAGAATGAAAATGAGTGAAAATCACTCGCTACAGTCTCAGCGAGCGTTGCCACCTGGCTGGAATGCTGTGAGGCATGTGGTCAGTGATGCCACAGTTTTTGATTATAATAGCAATTAGTTCATCAGGCTTAGGCTTAGTTTTATAAAAATAGGTAAAGTTAATAAAATATTTAACTGAAGATTAAGTTTTTTCCCTACACTTTCTCATCCCTTGTTATACCCTGAACCCATTAAAAATGGGTAAAAGGGGTATTATGTTTTTGTGCAAAATCCAAATGTATGTAACAGGCAGAAGGAAGCATCTCCGACCCCATAAAGTATATATATTCTTGATCAGCATTAATAGCCGAGTCGATCTAGCCATGTCCGTCTGTCTGTCCGTCCGTCCGTCCGTCCGTCCGTCCGTATGTATGAACGCAAGGATCTCAGAACCTATAAAAGCTAGAGACTTGAAATTTTAGATGTAGGTGCTCCTAGTTCCTACGCAGATCGAGTTTGTTTCCGATAATCGATAGCTTGCCCCGTTTCCAAGTAATCGATAAAAATGTATATCGAAATCCTGTTTTTTAAGCAATTTTGGTAAATAATAAGAGCTAGAGTCACCAAACTTGACATGTAGCTTCTAGAAAAGTATATATATATCGATTATCTTTCAATTTATAGCTATCGCCACCTCCCCGCTACTCTCTATCTATAAGCGCGCGCTGCATTTGGTGTTGGAATATGAGGGTTCAGGGTATCCTCTAGTCGGGAGCTCCCGACTAGAACCTCTTACTTGTTTCTCATTACGAAATTGTTGCCTAAACTTGAGATCTCTACATATAAGTATTTATAGATATTATCATTTGCCTTAAAATGCTGGCATTAAACTTTATTTATACTGACTGCTAAAGTAGCATTAAAAGTGACCCCATCTCATAACGAATGCTGCTTCATTTTTTTTCTCTCACATTTTTATTTTCGCACATATGACACTCATTATATTGTGATTACTTTTATATTGTTATTGTTATTACAATTGTTATTGTTATTGTTATTGTTGCTGCACATTTCGCTCGCACGGACAATTTTGTTGCAATCATTATTAATATTTGCGTTGAATTGCGTACATTTTCAATTTGTGTTTTTAATGACTAATTAAGTGTGCGAAAATAATTTTAATTATGTCGGGCACAAATTTATGCGCACAGTAGTCGAACGGAAAATTGCATTTAAATTATGGATAAATCGAAATTTATTTAAATTTATATTTATTTCATTTCCTGCTGCTTTTGTTTTTATTGATATATGCTACTTGCTGGGCTGTATTTTTTTTTTTTTGCTGTATGGCGCACTTCAGCTTTTTACGCTTGATTGGCATTTAATTGCCATTTGGCAGACAGCTGTGATTTTTGCTGTTTGGCCAATTCGAGGGGAATTATTATGAAGCACACTCTGAGGCATTTGGCCAGCTAAAACTTTTTAAACATTTATAAAATTGTGCTTCGTTGCGCATCAATTATTTAATTGCATTAAATCTGTGACCTCTGCTATGCGTAATTTGTGGCCAGCACAAAATTAGCCGCAAATAAATAACAATTACGATTTTTGGCCATTTTGGCGAAACAGCGCAAACAATTTACCCCAAAATCCAACATCATCTACAAAACGCAAACAATTATTTTATGCCTTCTGATTGCCAGACAAATAAATTAGCCACGCCTGCAATTGCTGTGCTGCATATTATGTTGCCAGCTTTGATTAACCATTCCACGGAGCAAACATAAATGAATTATGCGAAATGTAACAGAAAAAAAAACAAGTAGGAGGTTCTAGTCGGGAGCTCCCGACTAGGGGATACCCTGAACCCTCTTATACCAACACCAAATGCAGCTCGCGCTTATAGATAGAGAGTAGCGGGGAGGTGGCGATAGGTATAAAATGAAAGATAATCGATATATATATACTTTTTTAGAAGCTACATGTCAAGTTTGGTGACTCTAGCTCTTATTATTTACCAAAGTTGCTTAAAAAACGGGATTTCGATATACATTTTTATCGATTACTTGGAAACGGGGCAAGTTATCGTTTATCGGAAACAAACTCGATCTGCGCGGGCACCAGGAGGACCTACAGCTAAAGTCTCTAGCTCTTATAGGATCTGAGATCCTTGCGTTCATACATACGGCCAGACAGACGGACATGGCTAGATCGCCTCGGCTATTGATGCTGATCAAGAATATATATACTTTATTGGGTCGGAGATGCTTACTTCTGCCTGTTACATACATTTACATTTTGCACAAATACAATATACCCTTTTTACCCATTTTCAATGGGTTCAGGGTATAAAAACATAGAAATAAATAAAATCAAACAACATGGAAAACATATTTTGGGCTGTACTTCAAAATGTTTTGCACAATTTAAAGCTGTCGGCGGCATAATAAAAGTGCAAATACAACTTGAGCAAGTTGTGATGAATATTTAATACCCTGTTTTTGATATTTCACTCAACTATTTACTATTAAAAATTTGAAATTTTGTATATATATTTTTCATTTCCTCTCTGTTTCTTCTTCATATTCGAGAAAAACTTTTTCTTTTGTATAAAAATCGAAAGAAAAACTTATAAAGAAATAGTTTTTGCTGCTGGTATTTTATATTTAATCAAATAACCAAAACACCTTTCACACAGGCTTAGCACATATGCCAGACACTTTCGCCCCTTAAAAGTATGCTACATTTGGCGGCAAGGACAAGCTTAAAGCTGTCCAATTTAAAGCTAGACAAACGGAAAGGTAGCCCAACTTCTGCCCGACACCCCGATAATTACATTTGTGCCAACGGGGGAGCTGAAAACTACTATGTGAGCTGTCTGTCCTGCGGGAGCTGTCCGCCGCCGGGAACTGTCCGCTGGCTGCTGCAAAAATCAACATAAATAGCGCGGCAACATCTCCATTTCTAACTTGATTTTGCTGCCCAGCGCCGTTGCCAAACGAAAACAAAAATCTCTTGCTCAAAAAAAAAAGAAAAATAAAGTTGCCGAAAACATTTTTGCGACGCGCCAGAAAAATGCAATTTCACAGTTTGGTGAATTTTTATTGTCGTCCTCGCTTTGAGTGGGTCCCCAGTTTCATTTTTTTCTCTTTGCCACGGCATTTTCCGGCTACCTAACTGTGTAAAATAAAAAAAAACTTACCGCTGATGATTGCGTTCGCCAGCGAGTCCATGAATATCATCGATGCCGCCGCCGCCGCCGTTGCCGTTGCCATTGCCGCCGCCGCTGCTGCTGCTGCTGCTGCCGGTGGCGCCGCCAGAGCTTGCACCACTTGCACCGCAAACGGGGGCATAGTCGGCAATGTGATCCTTCTGCATGTCGAGGGCGTCGCCGCTGGGCGAGGTGCGCCACACCATGCCGCCGGTGGAGGCATCCAGCCAGTAGCCGTTACCATTGCGCGTCGATAGACTCGGCATTTTGAGCACGTCGCTCGTGTGATTGCCTGCAGGTGAGAGAAAGCAGAGAGAGTGTGAGAGAGGGAGAGGGAGAGAGACAAGAGAGTGTGAGAGACAGAGCAATTAAATGTTTTGCAACAAATTGGCAACCAAATAAATTGTTGCCGGAAATTAACAAAAAGACATATAAAACATAAAACAAAGGCCAACACAGTCTTCGGGCTGTTCCCAAAAGCAATTTCACTGCAAAAGCAAACACTTTTCTAAATATTTTAGGAATGTTCATTAACTTTTGATACTTTAACTGCATTTATTAATTGAAAGCTTACAAAAAGTTGGCGAAATTGCGGCGAAAGTGATTTTGGTTAGCTTATGGGATTTCAATGCTGAGCGCTGCAGTGCTATAAATTCAGAGCATTAAAATAATATTATGCCAGGGGTCGAGGGGGGCGTATGCGCAATTTCCCCTATTGTCAGCGAACACACACACACACACACACACACGCACACAGTGAAAAATCAAATAAATTATTGTCAATTTTCCAGTTGGCGCCCGTCGCTTGCGCAAAAATGTGTTGCATACTTTTGAGCAAGAAAAAAATTATTGCATAAAAAATGCACCAATTAAACTGTCCCCGGGTTATAACTGCGCATCAAGCGAGTATTTTATGGCGCTTGTTGCCGTCGCGGGGGGCGAGGTTGGGCGCGTTTTTATTGTCTATGGCTGTTCAGGTGAGCTGCATGAAAAGCTTTGCGCTTTTTGCTGCTTAGTTTATGTGCAACTGGCGCCCATGAATATGCAATGCACTTTTTTTGCACCTCTTTTTCGCCCACTTTTCGCCCTTTTTCAGTGCTCGTTTTAAAATGTCGGTTAGCCGCGGCTTGTTGAACAATGCCAAAGTTGAAAAGCAATGTTGTTGTCTACACTTACGAGCGTGGACACGAAAAAAAAGTGCAAAAATCGCTAACTATTTTGTAAACTATAGAAATTGAAAATAATAGTCAACATGCGGGCTTTGCGGACTTGTTCTTAATACGCTTTCGCTGCAATAAAAGTTTGCATAGAGCTGACTTTTTGAAGCGTTTTAAAAATATATTTTAAGCTACTTTTATGGCTCTTTAAATTGCCTAATAACAGAGGCTGTTAGATGTTAAAAACAAAAACAATATAGATAACTAAGTCGAAGTATTAGAAGTAGCTAGTTGGTTGTGTTTTATAAGGTAACATTTCGCTCTACTAGGAGCATTAACAGGGCCTTCATAAAAGCATGCATTGCTTTGTATTTGAAAGAACTTTGTTGTTGTAGAAATTGATCAGATGTAGTAGAAAATAGTATGCCGTAGTAGTAATAATAGTAGAAGTAGTAATTGTAGTAGAAAATAGAAGCAGTAGTAGTAGAAGTAATAGTAGTATCAGTTGTAGTAGTTGTAGTATTAGTAGCTATATGATGTAGTAGTAGAAGTATTAGTGAAATTAGTAGTAGGTAGTAGTAGTAGTATCAGTATTAGTAGTGATAGCAGTAGAAATAGTAGTAGTAGATATAAGCTGTAGTAGTAGAAGTATTAGTGAAATTAGTAGTAGGTAGTAGTAGTAGTAGAATTAGTTGTAGTAGTGATAGCAGTAGAAGTAGTAGTATAGTTAGTAACAGATTGGTAGAAGTAGTAGTTGGCGTAACTTGAAGGTGGTAGTAGTAGGAGTCAGTAGAAGTAGTTGGTGGTACTAAAAAGTAGTAGAAGTTCGTAGTAATAGAAGGTAGTAGTAGTAGTAGTAGTAGTAGTAGTAGTAGTAGTAGTATTAGTTGGCAGTAGTAGAGTCAATAGTTTATTTTCCAGCCTGTTTCATTGACATTTCCTAAATTTCAATACCCATTGCCTAATCCTATCACATCTTCAGACCGAAATGTAATACCCTTTTCTATTTGCACGCCCACGAGTTTAATTTGCCGGTGCCCTGCTCATTGCGTCGTGCCACAAGCCAACGAGCAGCATTTACTGTGCAACCAGCTAAACCGAAAGCCTAAGCATCAGTGCCACATGCGGCAGTTTACAGGCGAACCGCTCTGTGCCCCCCTCCCCCTTCCCGTTTTCACCCGCAAGTCCCTTGCCCGATTTGGTTTCTCGTAATGCTGCTAATTTCAATTAGACCACAAGCTGGGCCCCCAACTGCAAGTGTTGAACATTGCCAGAGACACACCACACACACACGCACACCACACACACACACACAACTTGTTGGTTAATAATGCACACAAAACTAAATGCATAATTGCAGCTGAAGGGGGGCAGGAGAGGAGAAAGGCGGTTTACACCCGAGCATGGAACGTCACGTGCAAAATGTTAATTTCTATTATGTGCCCGGGATGAAAATTTGTGCTGTGCTGCCTGCTAAAATATTTATTCGCACCTATTTTGTTGTGTGCGTGTGCATGTGTGTGTGTATGTGGCGCCAACAATGGAAAATTAGCGTTGTTTATACATGCAAATGTAAAGCTGTATGTGTGTATGTGTAAAAATTTTAGCTGGGAAGGAAGCGCCGCTAGCTGAACACAACGGATGCAGCTCGGATGTGGCGGGGCAGAAAATAAAAATAAGAAGAGGGTTGGGTATTTCGGGTACTCACCTCGCATGGTATTCAGCGCGGACTGTTTCATCATCATGTGCTTGCGCTTCACAAAGACCATCGCGCCAAAGGATAACATCATGATGGCCAGTATGGCGCCCAGGAGTATTATGAACCAGGGCTGTGTCAGCACATCGTTCACATGATCCTGATTGATGGGATAGCTGCAGAAACAAGATAAACGAAAATCAAATAAATTAATTAAAACAAGATCTGCTTAATTGACGGAAAATCTAAACGATCTGGCAACGCCAAAGTGCACAATGTGCTTGTTAAGTTGGCTGCGCCTAAGCATTTCTTGTTTGTGTTTAGTTACAGTGAAATGTCACTTTAACAAACGTATTTTTAACCTTAAATATGTTAATCTATCTTATACAAAATCTCCTTAAAACTTATATAGGGAATATATATATTTTGACGACTTTCTTTAAGCAAATAGTATATTCTGTGCTGCAAACTATTTTCTAAAAGGAAGATTTCACAAAATCCTAGTTTAAAGATTCTGTAAATCTTCTATAGTGAGGTTTCGCCGTAGTTTAACTAAAATCTTCTACTTACCGCTGATTGATAAACGGATCGAGACGCTTGGTAATCGGATCCAGACGCAGTGTGGCCGGCACACAGTAGGGTCCAATGCCAGCATTATTGCCCGCTGCCACGCCCACCGTATACATGACGCCCTCCGTAAGATTAGCCAAAACGAGCGTGGGCGAAGCTGCATCAATTGTCACATTGGTCAATATACGCGAGAAATTGTGAGCCGTATCGATGCCGCGCACAATTACGTGATAGTAGAGCAAAAGACCTGCACAAGGGTTAAGGTCAGGGGTTAATGAGTGAGGAAAGGGTTAAATGGGAGGTTGGGGAATATACATACCATGCTTCTCCTTGAGTTCGGGTGCCTTCCATTTCAAAAAGACCGCGGAGGCATTTAGCAGAATGGCCTCCATGCCAAAGGGTGCTTCATTGGGCACTAAAAAAACAGAAAGATATATGCAAAAGATGAGTTAGGATGGGTTTTCCAGGGTTTTCTTGGGGGTTCGGCTGAAAATGCGTTTTTGATTGTGGCGCCAGCTGCTGGCGGCGCGCTCTAATGAGCCGCGTCTGGTGGCGGCTGCTCTAATTAATTGCCATTTAGTGGGTTAGCTGCTGAGCAGTAGTTGGGTTTCGGGCACAGTTCCGGGTAGCGTCCAGCACCCGCCATTGGGAACCGAGTATTTTTAGGAGCGGGACGCGCATATGAAGTGGCTGCATTCATCACGGCACCTCACGTTGCCACACTTCAAAAGCTCATCTTCATTTGTTTATTTATTTCCTGCTGTCGCCGGCATTTACCTCCAACCTACCTCACCCTACCCCCAGCAGCTGCCGCTAACTAACCCAGCAGATCTGTGACTGTGTGTCTGGCGACGGTTGAAGCAATTTCTTTAAATAAACACACGTGCGAATGCGAAACAACAGCAACAACACATCTCTAAATAGGTGCCTGTCTCTTCTGGGTATATATAGGGTTAGCCTAGGTATACTTAGGAGCGAGTGCTGCTGCGATTCCTCTTTTATTTTCATTTTGGCTTTGTTTCTTTTCCTGCTGTTGTTGTTGTTGTTGTTCTGCGACATGCTAAAGTGCTTGTCAGGCTTTTTGTCTATGGCGGAGAGGGAGGTTTTTTCTCTTTCTTTTCTTTTCTTATATTTTTCTGATATTCTTTTCTTTTTTTAGCCGTGTCTGATGACGCGCTTAACACGTAGCTGCCATTGTGTGGCATATACGACCTCGAGGCAATTGTAGAAAAAAGTGTTGCACGTCACATTTGACAAACCAATTGGAAAATTGCAATCGAAATGACGGTTTCCCGTTGATGCTTAAACCCATTTGCCACCAAATAGAGCTGTGTATTAACCTAAGGACTAAGTGGCTGATCTGTCAGTCGAATGATGGAGGCAATGAATTGATACGGTTTTCTATCCTTAACTCAACTAAAGTCTTACTCGACCGAACTAAGTGCTACTTTTTAGGAAAATCTAGTTCAAAAAGTGTTGGGCAATGTTCCAAAGTCGTAGGTATCATCCTTTACAGTGTGCTAAAGTGCCAAATTCATAAACTTAAGCACGATTTTCTATTCATGTGCAAATGTTTTTATTTTTACACAATTTGTGTTTTTCTTCTCCTCTAAAATATGTCTCACATTTTTTAGATTTTTTTTTTTAAATACTACTTCAACTTATTATTTTGAAAGTTACTTTTTTGGCTTTTTGCATTCTTCCTTCTATATCTTCTCCATTTTTAAACAATTGTAGAGCATTCACAAGACGCCTTCAGACACTTACACCTTTCGTTGCACTCCCCAGCTATTTTTGTACCTGCATCCTTTATTTGCCCAGTTCCGTTTTTGCTGAAGGACCTGTGCCAAATGCTTCCTGTGTGGATTTTCAAATGCCCCGGTTCTGCTTGCTCCCAAACCTCTATCCTAATCCTGTGCGAGGAGGACTAACAAACGCGCATCAAATTTGCATTGCAAGGCACTGCAACACTTTGCAAGGAGGGAGGCTTTGTGATTGAGGGCGTGAGGGGCTGCTCTTCATATACCTAGCAGCAATAATTGTTGTTTATCTTTACACAATTGCGTTGGCAATTTCTTTGAGTTTTTGCTGATGTTGTTCTTGTTGTTGTTGTTGTCAGCAAAAAGTCACAAGTGGAAATGTGATGCATACGAAATGAGTTTTGATTTGCGAAGCAGACGCCGCAGATCCGCGGCATGCAGCACAGACGCACAGACCCGACTTACCCCCAAAACAAGGGTAAAGGCGACCCAAACCCACGAGCCGCACTTTCGGGCAGACAGAGGGCGCTTTGGTGCCAAGGCGCGACGTTTGTGCATTTCATATTGCAGCAGCAACAGCAGCGTCTGTTGACTTATTTGCGGCACTGTGTCTCCGCCAACTTCCACGCCACGACCGCCTTCTAGAAACCAGCGCTCATTCAACATTTGCCATCCATGACATTCCCAAAGCCCTGTCCTGTGTTGCCAACTTGGCTATTTTTAAGCTAAATTTGGCTATTTCCAGAAGTCGCCGTAAACAGTGGACATATTATAACATTGAGCTTTTTTTTTAATTTTGTATGTCAGGTTTCAGCTAATTAGCTATTTTTAACACTGCATTCAGCTAATTTTCTATAGCTACGGCTGCCAACACTGGCCCTGGTTGAAACTCTGCTGCCCTCTCTCTCTCTTTCTATCGGTTGCTCTCATTTCTCTTTCTTGTATTTAATTATTTTGTAAAAAGTCGCCTCATTGGGAATTGTTCACTTTTTGCCGCGATTCTTTGAAGTTTTTTCGGTGATGAAATGAAGTGATAAACCTGTCTGCAAAGTTTCGCTCGCTGAGTTTGGCATCTTTGCAGAAAGAGAAAGAAAAGGGAAAAGGAGGTGAGAAAGAGCGTGATTGCAAAAATGCTGAGCTGAAATTTTGGACAGTCTTATCGGAGAATATGTGTCTTAGTCACAGTGAAGCTTACGAACAAAGTCGGTAATACGCCAAGTTTTCGCTTAGATATGCCCAACTTGTGTGAGTTTGTTTAGGCCAGGCAATAAAAGCTTAAAAAGCTGAGAGAGAAAAAAACTTATATGTTGTAGAAGTTTGCAAAAAAAGGCAACAACTCTGGATTGCAACCGCACAGGAATTTCCCCAACAGAAGAAGAAAAGATAAGCAAGAATAGATATTCGTAAAACGCTGAACCGACTTATGGAGGGCAAATGCCAAGATAGTTCGTTGATTCGCTTACAATTCCCAAAATGTTAAAGCGCGCATGTTATGGGGATATGAGGCCTGGGGAATGTGGTTTTTAGGACCTATCATTACCTATTTTGTCTTTGGACTTACTTTGGTAGCACTACCATTTGATATTAATAAAGTCTTATGTTCCTTGCCCAGTCTCAAGTCTCTAGCCTGACATCGACATAATGTATTCCATTTATTGTAGTTTAGTCTCTATTCCAAACGTTAACCCTACCTTCCTGGGACAGACTTTATTATTGCGAGCCGACGCGAAATGTCGTAGCTATGCTATTTTTAAAATATTTTCAGGTTCCACCGTACACAAATAATTACAAGTTTAGCTTCAGGACACATTCCTTAGGCACATGTCGAGTCATCGAGCGAATCCTTTCACCTGTCTGCCACATGCGACACATGTAAATCGCCACATCAAGTATTCAACGCACTCAACACACACACACGGATGAGTTACTCTCGCTCGTCAGCCACGTGTGTTGGAACCTGAGCCTACGTGCTTGCCGCGTTATCCCGCTGCTTGATATCCCTTTTGCCCAGCTTTTTATTCCTTTTAGTTCGCATTCCACAGGCTTTGCACACGCATGAATCGGTTTTTGCAGTGTTCAATGATTGACATACTTTTTTATTTGCCATATCCGAAAAGGAACCCCAACCTTTTGCCAGTTTCCATACTCCTTCACAAAGTGATACAAAGGGTATATTAGTTTTGAGTCCCGATAAGGGACGATAGGGCTAACAAATTGTGTGGGTTAACCACCAAAGACCTTCTCTACAAATACAGCCACAGAAGATTCGGCAAATCAGGAGTTATATATATATATGAACTCTTGTCGAGCACCCTGCTTCAAGCTGTTCAAGCTGAACTCTGAACGAGTATTTGGCAGTCGTTGACACCCAAGTGCAACATTTTCGCTGGTTTTTTCTTTTTTGTTTTTTGTGCGACCCTCAAAATTATATGCGATTATGGGACCCGCATAGCAGCTGATGCCAGCTTGGGATAAGGCTAGGCTAAGGCTCAGGACTTGGCCTGGCCTGGCCCGGCATTTATGTGACGCAGTTTCCGTTTCGCGCACATATCCTTTTATTGTATTAGAGGTTATTGTTGCAATGCGAACAGCCCCCCAACCCTAAGCCCAGCTGTTGCCGCTGCTGCATTTGTCAGATGGAAGAGTCGACAGAACTACCCCCCGCTGCGGAGGGTTGTTGCTGGGGGTTGGTTGGTTGGTTGTGTAGGCATTTATATGGTTTGTTGGATTTCGCTGCGATTTAGCCGGTTCATTAGGCGCCGGGCGGGCATAGACAACTGCATATTTGCCTACTTGGCTCCACATAAATAATACATCAAAGAAGCAAAGGATATGGAATACTCACCATCTTCGAGGGTGCGCGCCAGGCGCGAATTTGAAGGTTTGCCCTCGACGGATTTGTAAAATGGCACAATGAAAAATTCATAGAGCGTATACTGCTGGAGTCCTGTCAGCGTACAGGACGAGGCCCCGCCGCCGTTCAATATGGTTAGCATGCGATATTTGTTGGCATACGAGGATTGGATTTGGCTCTGGGTCTGCTGTTGCTGCTGCTGGGCATCCATTGCATCACGTTTGCCGGCAGCGGCAATATTTGGTTTTGTCGAAATCAAAGCCGAGGCGGATGCGGAGGCAGAGGCGGAGGCCGAGTTGGAGGCCAGCAATGGATTCGTATTGGCTGTTACCATGTTTGTTATGGGATTTGGTAACTGGCGCGCATAGATGTAGAAGCCCTCGACGTATTTGCCATTGATGATCTGCATGTGTAAACGAAGCGGGGGGTTAGACTGTGCTGCAGTTGGGCTGGGGTCAGTTAGTTACAAACCTGCCAAGTGAGCTTCATGCTGGTGGAATCCACAACGCTGGCATTGGTCAGCTCCACAACATCGCCGGACAACAGGCTGGCGCGTGCCTCGCTCAGATCCAGGCCGCTATTGAAATAACGCTGTTTAGAAGGAAGGGAAGAACAAGTTAGCTAGTTTTAGAGTGAAACTTCTCTCTCTCTGACTCCTCTCGACTTACCGTGCCCACAGCTATGGGCTCCGACATGGGACTGGGCAGGGACAAGCCATGCGAGTTCTCAGCGCGTATCAGAAAGAAGTAGTTCACGCCCGGCACCAGACCCAGCTGGGTGTACGTTGTATTCTGTATGCGTGTGCCCACGGCTAACCAGCCGTCCGTCTCATTTTTGCCAAACATTTCGACGACGTAGCCCACCAGACTGGAGGCGCCCACCTTGTTGCTGCGCGTCCAGCTTAGGGTAACCGAATCCTCGCCCTTCTCCACCAGCTGTGGCTTGCCCGGTGGGCCCGGATACGTGGACAATTCCGCGGCGCGATAGAATTTGATGTTCGGATTGGTGGGCGTGTCCAGGCGCAAATAGCCGCTCCAGGAGGATTTGCCATTGCGATTGCTGGCCACACAAGTGTACAGGCCCTCATCCTCGTGTCGCTGCAAGTCGGAAATGGTCAGCGTGCCAGCATCGGATAAATTTCGACGCTCGTGCTCCTGCACATCGATGGGTATGCCATCCAAATACCAGGATATCTGGGGCACCGGTGTGCCCAGCGTACGGCAGGGCAGCACCACAATTGACTTCACCGGCAGCGTCTGATTCACCGGACCCTGTTCAATAATGGGCGGCGGCAGCTCAAACTGTGTATCCACATTGACCACAGTACGGCTGCTGACGCTGCCGACTGCATTCAGGGCATTGCAGACGACCACCTTGCCGGAGTCCTCGCGAGCAAAGCGCGCAATCGACAACACTGAACGACCCTCCGGGGTTAGGGTGACCTCCAGTCGGCCATCCCGATAGCCTGGCAGCAGCAGGGAGCTGTTGCCCTCGACGGACCAGTACAGTGTGGGACGCGGATGACCGCTGGCCTGGCACTCGAAGAGCACCTCATCGCCGATCTCCACCAGCTGGTTCTTGGGTCGTGTAATGAATTTGGGTGGTGCTGTGCGAAGAGTGGATTCGAGTTGGGAGTTTAGTATGGGAATCGAGTGGGGGTTGATCAATTAACTTACCGTGCACGGTGAGTATGCCCGTGGCCGTAATTGAGCCGACCGCATTGTCCGCCTCACAGCTGTACTCGCCCATGTCCTCGAGCGTGACGTCGTCCAGCTTCAGACTCCGGTCCTCAAGTATGTGCACACGACCTGTAAGTGGAGTAAGTAGAGAAGCAGAAGGGAGGCGGTGGGGCCATGTGAGTTCAGGCCAAAAACGAGCAACTAACTCCGACGTCATCAGACACTGTCTTCTTCAACTTCGTTAGTAGTTCAAGTAGCGTAAAAATGGCCAAGACAGCGCTGCTGAGCAGTTCAAACAACCGCAGCCAACTAAGCCAAGCCAAGACGAGGCTGGCCAGAAGTGCTGCAGCAAGGGGGTAGTTACACACATTGAGCCAGCTTTTGTGGTCGTGTCTTACAATAAAAGATAGAGGAGAACAGCAAGCACCAGCAGAGGAATAACAAGAGAAAATAGATGCTCGGCAAGCCGAAGCTGAAATGCCCTACCCCACGATTTCTATACTGAACCATTCTAGACGGAATATTCAGTTGGAATTTAATTTTCATCCAATGGATCCAATGGTAAGGTAGCTAAAATACCCTCTGCGAGGGCATTCAAAGAGAGCTTTGCTTTCTTTTTTCGGTTGGTTGCCTGACTGCGAAATAGGTCTCAACTGTTGTTGTTGTTTTCCTAGCTGTTGTTGTTGCTGCTCCTTCAGTGGCCACTGTGCCAATTGTTTGCTTAACAAAAGTTTAGCCCCCCAAAGAGCTGAGCCACCTTGAAGTCCCGTTAGCTGACGGAATGTGTTTTTACCGTATTTCTTTTACGGCTTTTGGCTGCGGAGGGCAGTTTAAAGAAGCGTAACTAGCTTCCTGAGAGGGGGGTGGGGTGTGTGGTTTGATGTGTGTGTGTGTGTGTGGTGCTGAGCAGTTCCCCACTATCTCCCCACTGGACACACTCCCCCGGCTAGTTGGTTGCACTCTTTGGGGGTGCGTCCTGTCCCGTCTGAAGGACAACATTGCAACAGTCGAGTGTTGTGCAAGCAAAATTGTTGATTGCTGCCAACAGAGATTGGCAATTAACGGAATTAAAAGTTACAGTTGTGTTTACAAACAGTGCGGACTGTGCGGTGACGGGGGCCGGGGTGGTGTACGTTGCCATCGCCCACAAACACAATCACACTAGCAACAACAACAACAACTAACGGACTGTCCCTGTACTAGGTGTTTATTACACTGAGAGAAATTTTGAAATGTCCTAAGGTTGGGCTAAAATTGACAGATCTGTTGCTTAGAGAAACGAGCTATCTCTTTCAGTTGCTTCGCTTGCGTTTCTCTCAGTGTAGCTCAGCAAATGCTGTCAGTGCAAACATGAAAAGCCACAGGCCAAAGGCCAAAGCAACCGCATAAAACCAACAATTTTTTTTGTTTGTGACGTTCGCCACTAGCTTTTACAGCCCCCCTCATTAGGGGGTGGGGCATGCAAATATGGTAAACAAAAAGCTTAAATTTCAAACTAACAAAATGGCCGACAGGCACTTCAGCTTAATTAACTAACTATATGCTATAAAGATATATTCGCATAGACACTTACGCAGAGGCATGTTGCCGCCGGAGGCGGTGCGTCGCCACAGGACATCCGGCAGAGGATCACCGCCAATGCGACATTGAAATACAACCGAGCTGCCCACGACAGCCGTCTGATTCTGTGGACCGCGTATCAGAAAAGGACGCACTGCAGAAAGAGGAGAAAGGTCAGGCTGAGGCTGAGATTAATGGGGTTTGAACTTACCGTGCACCTTGAGAAAGGCGGTGGCCGATTCACGGGTGCCCACCACATTCTTGACCACACACTGATACCGTCCATCGTCCGACTGACGGGCATCCTGTATGGCCAGATTGCCGCCATCGACGATGCGGATGCGCTTGTTGCCGCCGCCGCCGCCGCCGCTCAGATTCAGAGTTTGTCCGTTCTTGCGCCAGGAGATTTGCGGTTCCGGTGAGCCGCGCGGTGCACCGCATTCCATCAGCGCCACCTCGCCCTGGGCCACCCGAGTGTTTTGCGGTTCCAGTCGAAATTCATCGCGCAGAACTGAAATAGAGCAAGCAAGTGTTGGAGAGCGGGTAAGCGGGAGTGCTCAGCTGATGGGGTTTTTCCGGTTAAGCTTTGATTGATTCAATATTAATAACTGTCGGGCTAAGGACACGCTCAGGTGAGCGTCCGTCGGACAACGTGCTGCAGCACTTGCTTTATCCTTTTGCGTTTGGGTCAAGTGCCTGCAGTGTTGCCTGGCGTAGGGAGTATTCTTCGTACTTAATGCGTCTGCCATTTGAAATGACCCCGCCACGCCCCCTCTGCTGCCACTCAATATGCCAATAAAGCCTTGATAATGATGTGCTGTCCAGGCTTTGAGCTGCTGCTGCTCCTGCTGCAATATTAATAAGCTTTGGCATTTGCAATGCGTATTTTTTTCCCCGTTTTTTTTATTATTCGTATTTCACAAACAGAAATTGAAAAATTGATAATGTGCGGGTGTGCTCGACGAGCAGTTACCCTGCAGCTACAAATATAACAAGGCATAAGCAATATCCCTTGTCTAGATGTGAAGTTCCTCACATAAATATGTTTAACAATCGTTTGAAGTATCGATCAATAGTTAATCGATACCTTTGAACAATCGTCCTAGAGCTTAAACAAGATTGAAAATAACTCTTAGGTTTATAATGCGATTATTCTGAAATTTTCGAAACTTAAAGATGATAAACTTAGATATCTGCATACCAAAGATTAGGGCTATATTCGCAAACTTTCCTCGAGGGAAAGCTATCAACTTCATTCGTATTAAACTGTAGGTTTTATTATCCGATTATTCTTAAATTTTGAGATCTTATAGATAAGAAGCTTAGATATGTGCGTACCAAAAATCAGATCTTTTTCTTTATCTTTTCTCCGAGGAAACAGCTTTTATATAGCTAGCAGAAAAGAGAACAGATTTTATGTTACCTACACAGACCCAAGTTCGAGCTACCTTTCGAATGCCCACAACGAGTACAGGGTATTTAAATGGAGAATACAAAATGTAAAATGCAAAATGCACTTCAATAAACGCATAATGCGCTTCAGTGCACGCCAAAGGCAACAAAGCTGCTCGGCAAACAAGTTCAGAGTTTTACAATCCGAACTGGGCAAAAAGTGTGTTCAACCGTACAATGTTGTTAAAGATAAACAATTGTAAGCAGGTGAAGACCATCTACTGCCCACGTTGATAGCCCTTTAAATGAGCTCAAGTACAGCAGAAATTTGAAATCCTTCTCGCAATATTAATTAATCTGCTTGGGCACAGCCCTTGGCAACGGCATGGCAGCAGCCCCAAAAAATACGCCCCGCCTCAACCCCCATAATCCTAATCGCTCCATCTGCAGTTACTGCTGTGTATATCAATTACAAAACATTTTTGCCAAATGCTTTATTTTATTAATTAGAAAGCAATGCGAATGCATGACGTGCCCGTCAGTTACCAGGCAGCAGGCAACAGCAACAGGAACAGGAACAGGAACTCAAACTGGACATGCAATGCAGTTGTTTTTGGAATTGAAAAGGGTTGCTTCGCCTGCCCAAATGCAAGCCACAAAAGTTCATTAGCTGTAAATGTGCAACGTCAATCGATCAAAGTCGGTGAGTGGCTTTTTCGGGCATGTGCCTATCGTGGTTTTTATATAAAGTGCATTTTAAAGTAACAACTATTAATTTCTGAAAAATAGACTATAGGAAGTCTGGGAATCAGCTAAGGCAGGCTGACTTTAAGCTAATACCCGAATTTTGCCTATAAAAACCCAAATTTATTGGATTAACAACCCTTAACTTACATGGGATTTGGCTAAAATTTGTAGGAATTACACAGGAAGTCATAAAAAGGGGTTTTGAAAATATTCCCTTTCCATTTTTCAAAATAAGTAGATGTTACGACGATGCCAATGACGACTTAGAACTATAAAATATCGTAAGGAATAAAGAGAGTGTGATTCAGCTAAAGCAACCCATGTTTCCTATCAAAACCTCAATTTACTGAAATAACAAACCTTAACTCACATGAGATTTTGCTAAAATTTGTAGGATATGTTGAGGAGGTCATGAAAAGAGGCTTTACTAAAACAAAGCTTCTATATTTCTAAATCTATGGATGTTACAATGATGTTTGCATTGTCAAATGTGATAAACGCTTTCAGCTTTCCATTCTACCTGAATATTATTAATTATTGAAATCAATCAAGTTGACTAGTTTATAGCTGTTTTGTTAAGAAAAGTCTTTACTGATTGGATTAGCAACCCTTAACCCTCAAGCTGAAAACCCTAGCTGAAAATCATAGACTAAGTACAGGAATGCCTAAATTGTAGTTCTGCAAACGTTTTTAACTGTATAATCATGATGTTTGCATATAAAAAAGATATTCTATTTATGGGATTTCTGGTTGATCTACTTACATGCGACTTGCAATGTTGCATTTCTGGAACGCGCCACGCCGAACTCGTTCTTCGCCTGGCACCAATAGGTGCCCGCATCGCTCTCCCGGCGCGAATGTATAACCTGCAATAGAGAGAGAGAAAGAAAGAAAGATAGATAAGAAGATTAGATACATTATTGCAGATATGTTTAAGCTGGGGTTGGGCATTAAGTACGAGTAGTTAGGGGCTTAAGTGCGACACGTGTCGCCGGCACAAAGATCAAAACAGAACGAAGCTCGTTCAACCAAAATCAAATAAAACTGAAAGTGAAAACGTGCCACGACCCTGACTCTGGCCGTCTGACCAGTCCACGCTGCGTATACGCAATTTAATTTAATTAATATAACAACAACAACAACAATAGCTGAATTACATACATCCAGACGAACACTTGCAACAACCCCAGGGTCCAGTTGAGGTCGGATGTGTCTGTGTTGTGCCTTAATCACTTGGCCTCTTCAGTTTTAATTGGCAACAAACTGTAAGCTTGCCGACAAGTCACTTAGGATTGGGGCACGACTCCAAAAATGCCCGAAATGCCATTGAAAACAATAAAAATAAACTGCTGCGGGTGGGGGGGGCTGCATAGGATTCGAGGGGGGAGGTGGGCTGGACAGGAACTCATCACAAATTGCCGGGGCTGTTTGGCCCGAGATATGCCCAAGTAACTGTAAATAAGCGAGCGTATGATGCAAATTGTTGCGAGGCGGTTTTTAATGATATAAACCCAACCCCCTCCCCCTCCCCCTCTCCACGAAAATCCTCTCAGTTCCGACCACTCAAGTGCGTCCGGCCGGACACTGGCGTCCAAAATATTGCAACCCATTCGCTAGCATTAGTTGAACAACAATTTAACAAAAAAACCCAATTCAAAACTCGCTCAGCCCGAAGTAATTCGTTAAATTCCAGCAAGAAGAAAAAATTAAATTTATATCAAATACATTTTTGTTGCATTTAATGAAAACCAACTGCGCGGGGGGCGGGCCAAAATGTAATATAAACAAAGCAGCGGCAGCCGAAAAAAAAACAGAAGCTGAAAAAAAAACACCAACTGACAAAAATTGCAATCTAGGGGGGTTGAGTGGGCGGGGAGTGAACCCCCGCACTGCGCCTCGTTAGCTAAAATTGTGAAATGTGCACGCACGTTGGGCAAATGGGGTTGGGAGAAAGTAGAGATGGGTACGGGTCGATATTTAAGGGCAAGAAATGAAAATATGGCGAAAAATAATTGAACTGGAAATTCCTAGAAAATTCTGATTACAACAAGTATCGATTCATATTCGGAATGTTTTGAGTGAAAGTATCCAATATACATTTTTTTATGCATTTTACATAAAAACAAACTTTGAAATATTCCCTTCTATGATAATTTATTTTTTGTATTCTTTTTAAAATATTGGAAATATCCATGTTTTGATTTTTGAAAATACTTGTGGTTAAATTATGAAATATTTTCTATTTCTAATAGCATATATTTTATTTCTCTCCTTTATTCCAGTGCCTTCCATCGACTGGAAAGTACGTGTATACTTATAAATATGAAATACTTTCCTTTTCATATTCCCATATTCAGTTTCCTTCCCTTGTACGCCTTTAAAAACAATGTAGTGTCTCTTACTGTACTTTATTTGTGCATTCTCTTTGCGCCCCTCTTTTTGAACGTCGCCCATCTCTAATGCTCAACGACATCCGCTCACTCGGCTAGACAATTCGCAAGTGTTTCAGGCCTAAGCTGAAGAGAGAGTTACTGCCCCCTTCCCTTCCCCATCCCTTCTCATCCAGCTCTAGTTTTTATTGTTTTGCGCTGTCTGCACTTTGTTTTACTTTCCGATCAAAATGCAACCAATCGGAAGCGCATAAAATAATATGAGCAAAAATTTATGCACAAATGTGTTGCGTTTCTCAGGCGTGCGAGAGAAGAGAAGACGAGACGTGGAGCGTGTAGTGAGTGAGGGGGAAGGGGTTTCGAAAGAGTTCGAATGAAATTTCGCATGATATGAAAGCAGCAGCTGTAACCGAACATAATGATAGAGTCGAGTCGGGTCTCTTAACTCACCTTCAGAAAGAATAAACCACCCGCGGGCAGCATTATGCGATGCGAGCCCGCATCCGTTTTCAATTCGCGTCCATCCTTGAACCATTGAATCGTTGGTGTTGGACTGCCCTCGGCCTTGCAGTTGAACGTGAATGGATCATTTTTTGGCACCGTCGTGTCCATGGGATGTTCGATGATGTGTGGATTTTCACCTGGCAAAAGATAAAAGAGAGTTGGAAAATTAAAAAAATTGTTGCTGAGCTGTTGTTGCAATTGAAAGAATAAAGTAAACCCTTGCAGTTAACCACTTAGGAGGGTTTTTTTCTTTTGACCACCAAGAGCGTGTTCCATTATTAAAGACTTAAGATCAAACATATGTGTCTCAAGTGGCCCTCTCTAGGGACTGGCAATACATCTTCCCTACTTTAAACAAGTTTTGTCACTTAATGCCGAGCAATTAATGCGCCATTAGAATGTCTTGGTGAAAAAGAAAATACATCTATTTGCAGCAAATCCCCCCAAGGAGTAAAATCCGAGCTGAAATTATGTTAAGGAGCAGTGAAATTCACTTGAATTTGGTCCACGCCTCAAATTCAATTAACTTCAAGAAAATATTTGCTCGCCCACGGTGCAGACAGAGCGAGAAGCGGACAGGACGAAGCAGACTAAACATAAATTTACAGCATGTCGATAAGGATGAAACAAAGGACAACGTTAGATAAACTTTATTAAAAGCGGCAGCAACGCTGAAAACAACAACAACAATGGCCAGCGAAATGGAGAACAGCTGAAATGTAATTACAAAAAGCGCTTAAAGGTGAAAAATATGTGCGCGTGGGTGTGTGTGTGTGTGTCTGTGTGTGTGTAGGAGAATGAAAATAGAAGATGGTTTTTCGGGACGACTAGGAATGGGCGATAGTAACATCATTCAGCCGGAAATTAAGTTCTGCAGATTTATTGAAAGCGGATAGTAATGAGAGAAAGAGAGCTGAACGAAAAAACACAGTTGCAAACTGTGATTGAAGAGATATTACAGTTAGAGAGAAGAGAAGAGCGCTTGCAGCTATCGAACGAGTGTGCGAATTGATAGGGAATGTGAAACAAGAGAATGGTGAAATTGAGAAACAAAAGAATTAAATGTGTGCAAAAAATCAAATATAGTTATGCTCGAAAAAGTAGATTCAGC
Source organism: Drosophila ezoana (assembly GCA_035045725.1). Taxonomy (NCBI): domain Eukaryota; kingdom Metazoa; phylum Arthropoda; class Insecta; order Diptera; family Drosophilidae; genus Drosophila; species Drosophila ezoana. The sequence goes on from JAWNOU010000092.1 coordinate 9,750,778, forward strand.
ACAGAAACTGTGAAATGAAACGGCATGCAAATCAAATCACATCGTGACATTGTTATCACTATGAAAAATCTCTATTCACTCATTTCGCTTTGAGCTTCACGATGCCATTTATCAAATGCGTGAGTGTGTGTGTGCAGAGGAATTGCAGAGAAGCGCACCTTGGTACATTTGTCAATTGCTTTTGTGCCATGCCAGCAAGCTGGGCAGCAGCAGCAGCAGCCTTTTGTGCTCTACGCTTTGTTTAATGCACAGCTTTGGCTATTGTCTGATTTTGCACTCTACCCTCACTCTCACTCATTCACTCACTCAATCTCACGCTCTCTCTCTCTCTCTGTGCATTGCGTGTCCCTTTGTTGTTGTTGTTGTTGAGCTGCCTCTGTCGTCAAGGCGACAGTGTGCTAATTTAAATGATGAAATGCCAAAAGAGGCGAGGTGAACATAAAGTAAATGCCAGTTGAATAGTTCTCTCTCATGCTAATAAAGCTCGGCAATGCGGTAGAGCTGATTATTAAAATTGTACAAACAAACCAGTGTGTGTGTGTTTTTTTTATGTATTTTTTTTTAGTGCATTACCTTTGGCCTCGTGCAAGGAAAATTCTTTGGCCAGCTAACAAAATATTTAATTAAGCAAAAATATGTTGCAGCAAAATCAACATAAACATGTGCAAAAAGTAAAAAGCATTTTTGCATTTTTTAACACATGAACAAAGAGAGAGAAAATTAAAGTAAAGCAAATACACACAAAAAGGAAACTTCGATAAGCTTCCTAGCAGCAGCAGAAGCTGAACTACAAAAACAACTGTAAATCAGGTAAGTGAAAATATGTAAAATTTACTACAAGAATTTCTACACAAAGTCAGAAAGACGAAAGTTTTTATTTGCTTTACTGAATTAATATCTAAAGCATAAGTCACGTTGACTTTCAAATACCCTGCCTTTCATACATGTCAATATTTGGTAGCTGATTGACTGATTGAATCTAAAAACTATCAAACTCTAGTACAGTGCATCTCCTTTTGTTACTTGTTGCTTTTTATGCGCTTCGTTCTTTCGGCAGCCAAAAAGGAAAAGGAGAAAAAATTGCAGCACAGAGAAGCCGCAAAAATTTCGGCAGACACTGCAGCAGCTCAGTCGACGTCAACGCTTCTTTGCTTTTAAGCTACACGGCAGAAGCCGTGGTAGAGTGAATGAATGAGAGTAAATGGGAGTGCGAGTGGTAAAGCAAGACTTTGCACTTAATTACGCTCATTTGGCGCACGCACTTTATTTGTGTGCGTGTTGTTCGGTGTAGGTGTAGGTATATGTGCATATGTGTGTGGGTGGCTGCGTGCGCTGGCAATTTATGCATATGAAATAATGTAAAAGAAGTCTGTGTAAATAAACAGCAAAGTGCTGCCGGCGTTGAAATCATGCAAGCGAACATACACCTAAGCAAACACACGCACGCACACACACTCACACACAGGCACAGGCAAGCTGGAGAGAGTCTCAGGCATGTGCCGGCCCATAATGCAATGGAGTTGCGGCAGCACTGCAACAACAACAGCAGCAGCAATAATAACAGGAAGTGCATTTGTTGTTGCCGCTGTTAAGAAATCTACGGCTGCTGTTGTTGCTGCTGCTGCTGCGTTTGTGCGTATGTTATCTTAGTTTATGTGCTTTTGCGCGTTTTGTTGTTGTTTGCAGTTGCTGTTGCCGCAGTTGTTGTTGTTTGTCTGGCATAAGCATAAAAATGTCTGCCTTTGAGGCGTATTCCAACAGCAGCAGGAGCAGCAGCAGCAGCAGCTGTTGTGCGCTCTCTTCCCTATGTTCTTCTTCTTCTTCTTGCTAATTTGTCGCTGTTATTTGACTTTGGCCACTGGCTGCTGGGTGCTAAGAGTTGCGTACCCAAGCAGTTGCGCCAATATGATCATTATTAGCATGTCAACAACAACAGCAACACTAACAACGCAAAATCACAACTTTCGACAAACACAAACGACGTCGACGGCTACATGAATCGACGCAATGACAAAGCAGCATTTGGGGAGGGACAGAAAACAGGAGATGGACTCAGCAGGTGCGCACAAATGCATATGCAAATATGTAAGTAGCTGCCCTTACATCTCTCTCTCCCCCTCTCTCTCTCTCTGATGTCTCCCCCCACGATCTCTCTGTGTTCCCAGCTTGTTATGGCACCCACAAGACAGCTTGTAATCAAACAAACACCAAATAGCTGGCCGCCGTGTGAAATGCAAGTAGAGTTGGGCGCGTGACACGAACCTTTTTGCAAGACCTGTTCGTGTTAGGAAATTAAATACCGTGTGACAGTTTGTATAATACAAACTATGCATACTTAATGGAATAAAACTAATTTATACAAATAATTAAATAAGAATTGCCAATTAGTTGACAAGTTAGGAAAACTAAATCTTAAGTGTTTTGAAGAGCGAGAAAACGCTAACATGCTGTTCTATATGTACATATATACATTTTTTTGCGACACGCGCCCATCTCTAGCTGGCAGCAAAAGGAGCCCAGTGCAGGTGGAAAATGTCCAGACAAACAGCTGTTGGGCTTAGTTGTTGTACTTGTTGTAGATGCAGCCTGCCGGAAAACCACTGATTATGATATGTTTGTCTATACGGCAGGCATACGGTATGCCCCTCCCTCCCTCCGCAACTATATTTGTTTCTGTTTCTTAATTCTTCAGTTCTTGTATTGCACACACACACACACACACGCACAGTCAACCTAAAATGAAAATAGAATTTTCTTGTTTAAATTTCACATAATTTCCTTAGTTTTTAACCCCAGTCAAAAATGTAAGTCAAAGTTTGTCGTTGACATCAAGAGATTAGGCAGAAAAGCAAAAGTCAAATTGTGACGGCTTTTCAAAGGCATCAAATCGCAGGCAGCTAACTGTAAAGCTCTGCTTTGGAATCAAGTAACTGTATCATTGACATTTCTGCGCTGCTTCCGTTGACGTAGGCGTCGCTGTTAAAAAATTAACCAAGCTTGACAGTGCCAATCGAGCTGTTGTTCTTGTTCTTCTTCTTCTTGTTTCTGCAATGGCCCAACATGGCAACTCAACAATAATTTATAAGCTTTTAGTGCAACAGCAAAGCGACTACAACAGCAGCAACAACAACAGCAGCTAAGTTTTTGATTTGCCGCCAGCAGCTGTTGTTGTTGTTCTTGCTATTTCTACTTTTGCTACCATTTATTTATTTATGTTGAATGTTTAATTTTTAATGTGCATGCAACTTTCGCGAACGTTATGAGAACTAACCATGGAAAGCTAGAGGGCGACAGAGCGAGTGAGAGGAAGTGAGAGAGCTGTAACTGTGGAAAGGGTTTCCTTTGCCAATTGGCAAGGGGGGGAGGCCCTCAAGAGTTTTGTAAGCCTTTGACACAACTTTTGCCACTTAAGCTTTATGTAAGTAAATATGAGAGAGTAAGAGAGGGAGGAGCGTGTGTGCGTCTGTGGGGGAGCACTGTGTGAGTGTGTGCGTGTGTGAGCTGCATATTTCTGTATTGACTTATTGTTGGTGTGGTTAATCAACTTAATATGTGTGTGGGCGCTTATAATTTTTTAAACCGTTCTGCTGCCGTAAGCCAAACAAAAGCTCTCAAACTTGAGCAAAGGCATTTTTTAAGAGAATCGGAAACATTTGAAGAGTGGAAATGAAGGAAATTAAAGTATAATTTAAAAGTTATGTTGAAATTAGTATGTGTTATATTTAAAATAATTGTTGATTATATTTTGTAATTTTCATTGCCTGCTTCTGAGGTTATGTTCATGCATTTTCTCTGCTTATTTGTTTTCTCTACTTTTCGCGCTTGTTTTCAACTGTCATCAAAATCTTTCAACTGGAAATAACAGTATTTCCATACCTGAGGGCCTTACATGAAATTACGGTATAAAAACTCAAATACTTGCTGAGATTTGGCTAAGTGTCTTCCTCTTTTATGCATTAGTTAAGACGTCTATTGGAAGCCCGTATAATAAATATGCCCTGCAATGTTCACGACAGCGAAACAAATGACTCCCCACTTCAAAAGTTGCTCCTGCAAATCTGAGAGTGCAATAAAACTTTTACAAGTGTGCGCGTGTGTGTGTGTGATTGTTGTTGTTGCCCACATTGCAATGCAAAGTGTAAGAAAAATGGTGCAAAGTGCGCATTGTTCTTCCTGTTCCTGTTTCAGAGTGTTTGTCTTTGTATTTGCGCGCCTCGCTTGTTGTTTGTTTGCTTAGGCGTCGCGGGTACGGTCGGGGAGGGGAGGGCGAGCGAGTGGGCCTAGAGCGGAAGCTGCCTGGCTGCCAATTATTTAAATGCTGGTATTTACCTAACAACACGACGCAACGGCGGATGTGGGCCAAGACAGAAGCCTGAACCGGAGCCAGGAGCCAGGAGTCGGAACCGGAGCCGGCACATAAATCATTATCACATTTATGTAATATGCACAAGGAGTCGAGGACAGACAGAGCCAAAATATTTGCCCAGGCGAGCCCGGGACCAGGCCCATAAAAACCGCAATAAACCAACGGGGATTATGGCCATAATGTGGGGATTTCATTTCCCGCAAACGGGCGGAGGCTGAGTGCTGAGAAAAAACATGTAAGCAAAAGAGACAAAACGAGAAAAACACCCCTCAACCCCGTCGCCCAGACGCATTTTTATTGTTTTTATGATTGCAACAAAATGCAAGAAATCAAAAAATCAAATAAATTATTCAAATGTTCGAGCTGTTATTAATATGAACCCAAAACAACATAAGGATTTAGGGATATATGGATAAATATATATGTATATATTACAACGACCCTCTGCTAGCCCTCAGGCTCACACATTTGATTAGACAAAACCCAGGCAAAACCGCAGCCAGCCCGCGGGGCACCAAAAGGGGCGACTCTCAAGGGTTTGCAATACTTGTAGAGTCCCGCCGCAGAACCATTCAACATGTTCAATGTCAAATTTATGCCAGAGCACGCCAAGTCTGGCAACGCTGGCGCCCCCCAAAAATAAAAGAAATATGTCTGAGTAGCTGCTGCTGCCGCCGCCGCCGCGCTAATGAGCCAAAACGCCCCAAGGTGCTGAAAATGTTGGAAATACGGAAAATACTGCTCAGACAGCTTTTCAGACAACGTCATGTTCTTTCCCTCTAACTCTGTCTCTCTCTCTCTTTATATATCTGTCTCTTTCCATTTGACTTGTTTTTCGCACATTGTACGCATATTGTTAATTTGGCGCCGCCATTGGGTTCGAACCACAGGCCACAGGGACTCAGTCAACCACTCAAAGCTGTTCGTATACCCTGTACAAATTAAAAATTTCTGAGGGGGAGTAACGATTATGCTACACAAAGGAATTTGGGCACAAAACTTAGCTATAAGTTAAACCCTTTTAAATATACGATCTGCTCTGTAAATTGCATTATTCTTATCTGCTCGAATCTTACTCTATCTACAGGGTTTCCCCTCGTCGAATACGCTCGTTGAGATATATATAGAGCTTAGACCCTATTTATGTATAGAATATACTTTGCATATCTCACTACTGCTATCTAGTTCTATCTTATTCTATCTACAGGGTATACGCACGTCAAACACGCTCGTTTGGAACATTCTTGCTTTGTTTTGTCTGCTTTTGTCTGGGGTTTTTCTTTTGCTATTGGCTGTTTGGTTGTTTTGGTCTTTGGCTGGGGTTTTCCTTTGCGACTTTTTCAACTGTTAATTAAATTCGACAGCAGCGTGTGTGGAGTCGCCTTCCCCCACCCATGCCCCTAGCCCGCCCCTCATAGGTGTAAAGCACTCAGTATCAGGTTTTAAAAAATATGCATTGGCTTTTATTATTATGAATGAACGAATGGCCGCATGCAGCTGCTGCCGCAAAAAAAGGGTTCGCTCCGCTCGCTTATCAATAATTTCATAAATGCTTGCCTGATAAAAAAAAGCAACAACACTGAAATCCTTTTAAAGCTGGCAGCAAAAACCTAAAAGCCCCAGCAGTGGCCCTTTTATCCATAAATATGCGCGAGTTCTCTGTGAAAGAAGACGAGCAGAAAAAAAAACTGTAGGAAAATGTACGAAAGGACGCGCACACATGGGACGGCGATCAATGTCATATATAGCATATTTATATAGCCCCCCACACCTCCCCCCGTCCTTTAGCATGCCATTTTTGCTGGCTTTATCAACTCCATAGTTTATATCTTTGTTTACTATCTTTGTGCGTTATCTTTGCATTGCGGCGCTTTCGCTTTTGTTGGCCCAACTATTTTTGTTTTTATTTTTTTTGGGGCGCATTGAAAAATTGCAATGGTTGGGTTGGTTTGTGGAGCGGGCTTTTAAGAACTTATGTACATTTAACTGTCCAGCCATAAACTTATAAAGTGCGCTTTATCTCTTCGCATATGCAAATAGCCCTTTAAAATGATGTAACCCAAGTGACTGGCTTAAGTTTTGAGGCCGACAAGTTGGCTTAGCCGGTTTCGAGTTACGTTAAGACCAAATCTGCATTACAATGTGCGTGTCATTTGTCAAAGGTCTGTAAAATGAATAATTGTTTCAAGATAACGAGTTGGAGCTATGAAACGAGGTAATGCTCTTTGCTACTAAACAAAATACTGCTTATTGGTTGAAGTGCTCTTCTTTGCGATTCTCAAAAGGAATTAAGCTAAAATTATAATAATAATGTGGTAATGAAGAACACATATGTGATTGACAGCAAGCCAAACCGTAAAAAGAAAAGGAGTTTAAAAAATAATCTGTTCTTTCTGCATTTAAAATCTGTGCTGGAAAAATCAGCACAAATAGCTCAGACTAGACCTAAAATGTATTCACGTAATTAATCTTATTCAATTATTATTTTTAAACACAATAAGTTTCTTTATAACAAAAGCAAAAGCTTAACAAGCTGTTCATATGTGGACGACTCACAACAGATAAGAGCTGACATTAAATACGGCTGTCAGACTTAAAACTGATAAGTCCGACCTACCCTGACATTTCTATGTGGACAGACAGCTTATATGACAGCTAAAAAATGCAAAAAAAACATCAAAGAAAAAGCCAATTAATCATTTGCGTAATCTCTTAATTGTATTATATTTAGATTTTAATTTGTTTATTTCGTAAGCCGATTTAAAACAAATTTCATAGTTCACACAGCGATAAGCTCTCGAACCTGTCTACTATATAAGACAATATGAATTCATATTTATTTTTCCAGCTATATATTCATAATTTGTCAAATGTGTTTTGTAGTTTTTTTTAGAAAAAAACTAAAATTAATTAGATTTGTCATTCCCATTGACATTTCGACAACTTTTCTATTAATTATTTTTGATAGATGTTACGGCCAGATGGAAAGGGGGGAATGTGTCTGTCGCTTGGCTGATTTATGGGCGCGACACAGTTTCCAAATGCTCCACATTTATTGTACTTGCCTCCACATAGAAATAGATCCCAAGACGTGATCTATTTGGTATGTGTGTAGTATTTTTTGATGTTCGGTATTTTTTATGGTTTCATGTTGTGAACTTTTGCTTACCTGCAAATAGAAGAAGCAAAGAAGAAATTGAAATTAAATTTATGTTTAAATCATATTGTATACGAAGAGTGCATAGTTAATTAGAGAGACGATTGGGCATAGATGCTTATATAGAAATCTAGGAAACGGTAGCTTTATCGACGGGAACTGTCGCATGTGCCGCATAAATGATGCGAGTTTTACGTTTTTGGTTTTTCCGATTTATGTCTTGCCCCTCGTTTTGACAGCCCTGACAGATATGCATCGAACGCGCTCTAACCCCCGGGCCCGGGCACAGCTACCCGGCCATTATACAGCCTGCCCAGCTGCTCTCCGGGCCAAACAAAGAGATCATTATCGTAGCGCAGAGCCAGAGGAGAGACGAGGAGGAGAGGTTGAGAGAGAAAAAAAATGCACACAGATGTCGTTTATTGAATATCGATTTACGCTGACTTCGTTAGGAGAGTCGAGAAAACGCATGTTAAATGTAAATATGAATAAATGAGCTGAAAACAAAAACTAAAAGAACTGGGCAACATCATCATAAATACCAGAAACCGAGCTGGGTTAGAGGAGTGCGCTCTAGTTGGTCTGAGTTTCGCTGTGAGTCATGAGAAAAGTTCAAGTTTTTGGTTTCAATGTCACATGTTGCATGTCCTGCAGGCAACAATTCGTAATCGCAATCGCCGTCATCGTCGTCGGCCTCCATGCCAATCTACCAGACCAAGGGTTCGGGCCACTTCAAGCGCGAAACTCAACACTGCTCAACGACAATGCCGCCAGGGCAAGATTTTAGCAATGGATAAGCGCGCAGCACAGCGCAGCGCAGAGACCAGGACACAGGCCACAGACCAGAGCCCAGATCCAGAGACCTGGGCCCAGTCCCGGCGGCCGAAAAAAAAGGGCTTTCTGTGCAGCCGTCTGCTTCGATGATTGATTTCATGGCAAAGTTGATTTCAATCAGCAAATGTTTATGCAGTTTTTTTGCCCTTGGTCGCTTGGGGGCTTGCAAACTGACAAGAATTATGACACTATCCATATTTGGAGCCGTCTCTCGGGGGGGCAGCCCGGCTGCCAGCCTGTCGTTTAATTGCCAAAAGCGCATAATTATGGAACGTACATTGAACCACAAAAAAGCGACGAAAACGGGCCGAAACAAAGCCGAAAAAGTTAATAGGCTTTTAGGTTCTTACGAAAGAAAAAAAAACTTAATCAAGAGCCATGAAATCGCCTTCAACTGAAACAGAAACCGAGCAAAACAAGAAGCGAGAAGCCAGCCTCTAAAACGTCATAAAAGAGAACGAAAAATGCTTAGCAAAGTTATTATTGAGCCTGAGATGATGATACAAATTGCAGCAATTATTAGGACGGGGGATATGGCATAAAAGAGAGCGGGATAAAGAGAAAAAGGGCGGGGAACATAAGCCAGAAAAATGAAATTAAAACGCAGGACGAAGCTGGAGAGAGATATCATATGTGTATATTATGATATACGATATGGCAAATATGTTAGCTGAAAAGTGCTACACGCAGAGAAAAGATGTAGTGAAAACAACAGGAATGGGGAAAAAGAAGTACAGATAGTGGGAGATAGAAAGATAGACAAAGATTAAGAAAATAACAAAAGAGAGAGAGAGAGAGAGAGAGAGAGAGAAATATATAGAATATAATACGAATACAAGAAAGAGATCGAAAACTGTAATAAGTATGAGCGGGACAGACAGCAAAAGAGTATGATATACAAGGAAATTTTGAAGTAAGAGAGAAAGTATAAAGTATAAGGATAGATCTTCAACGAAGAAAGGATACTAGAAGAGAGAAAAAGAGAAAGTAAGTGTGGGAGATGGAAAAATAGACGTTGTCCAAAAAGAGATAGCAAGAGTAACAGAGATAAATAAAAGAAGCTAAGAAGAACAAAATTGAGTCTGAGACCAAAAGAGTTTACAAACAGAGAGAGAAAGGTTTCTGATTTCAGTTAAGATTTGCCATTTTATAAAATGCCCGAAGAGTATGTTTTGAATATCTTTATCGTAGCATACACCATTAAAGTTCACACAGCCCAATTTCAATGAGAATAACAACCCATTGAGATGCTTTTTTTTTGCGCAGTGTAGCCTCTGCACATGCCGCCGTATTACTTAAGCGGATAGCCAGGAGCAAGCAGTCAGCTCTGAATCCTTGAAGCCCAACCCCGCCGGCAATGTCCGGCAAACTGATTTAAGCAGCTCACACAACATTTAATAAACGTTGAAAGTAAATGTCATTAGTGAAAGAGATGCTCGCTTCACGAAACACTTGGGTGTGTGAGTAGGGGGAGGGAGGAGGGGAGGGGTTGAGCCTCAGGTTCGACGTCTGGGTTGGGGGGTTTTCGGGTCGGACGCCGTTCTGCGCTGACACTTGATGAGCTGTCATAACATTAGATCAAGTCTGGGTAGCATGTGGAGGAGGCTGCAACAGCAGCAACAGCAGCAGCAGCTCATTAGTCGTGGAAAACTGTTTACTCTGCTTATTATTATAAACATTAACTGAGGCAAAGGGAAAATGGCAGCTGGCGGGGGGGGGGCGGGACGGTTCGTTTGCTTTAACGGCTTCAACTAAAAATGCACTTTAACTTAATATTGTTGCGCGCCCCGAGACAGAGAGAGAGAGAGGGTGAGAGTGAGCGAGAGCGACAGCTGGGCCTAATTGATTGATTGATTGATGCTCTGATGGATTGAGTGTGATTGACTGCGTGGCTAACTGACTGAGCTATAGACGCCATATGCCAATGTCAAAGGTGTCAAGAAAAGTTGCTTTCCAAAAATATTTATTTGACTTGTTGAAATATTTTTCAGCAAAAAACAATTTTTATTTTTGTTTCAGATTTTTCTCGCAGCTGTCATTGCTTTTAAGTGATTGGCCCCGAACAGCGGGGAGAGCGGGGGAAATTCGATGCGCTTAATGAAAGCGACACTTGACGGGAGACAGAGCAGATATTAATACATAACATACACACAGCTGTGGCTGCCTATTTGGTAGCCTGACTAATCAAAAAATTATGAGACGATTTGTTACACCAAATATTAAGTTCATTGGCAGCGTAGAAGTACTTATAAATTGAGGGGCATTGGGTGAGAAATGGAGAAAAAGAATCACTTGATTGAGATGTGGGCGCGGGGCAGCCGCATCAGTATAATCAGAATTCGGGCATTGAAAGAGAGACTGAGATCGGAGAGATGAAAATAATTATACTGGTAGAAAGCAGCATGAAATAGTTGCAAGCTGCAAGTCAGCTTTATATGAATATGTGAGATTAATCTTGGAGAAGAGAATAATACAAAATTAGAGCGCACTAGGCTTTTAAAAGTTAATACTATTTGAATGCTTGTTGCAGCTGCTAGAAGCTCCTTTTGACTGTATAAATATGATCTTTTGTGGAAGCAGCTCTGAAAGCTCGATAAAGCTTAAAGTTTACCCAATAATATAGTTCTAATTATAGTCTAAGGCAGCTTTGAAAGCTCGTTTAAGCTCAAAGAGAACCTATAAATTAAATAATATATGAAAATGATTATTTGTGGAAACTTTGAAAGCTCGTTAAAGCTCCAAGTATACTCAATTGTAAGCTCACAGTTGGATAATTTGGCTACTGACTAATATTTATACTTTAAACTCAGAGATTGAATGATGAAAACACAAGCTTTTCAAGACAACAAAAAAATGAAGAAAAAGCCAAGATAAAGCTCGAAGTAGATTTAAGTAAAACTTGTAATAAAAACCAGTCAGATTTCAGTGGCTAGCGCCACAAATGACTTCCGTTACAGACACAAATTATAATGTAAATCGATGCAACATGAACATGAAATATAATTGAATTGAAAATGTTGCCACACACAGCAGCAACAGCAGCAACTCAACAGCAGCAGCAACTGACAGCAACAACAACAGCGGGAGCAAAAAAAAAGAAACGTCAACGTCAACAACCACATGGCGGACTAAGTAAAGGGCAAAATGCTAATAAATGCAAAAAAAAAAAAAAAAGAAGAGAGAGAGAAGCAAACTAAATAGATGGAAAGAAAACGCTAAACACAACATTGTTGCTCGTTTGGCCAATGACAACTACGAGAACGTCATGTAACATGTAACTGCACATCAAATATGGATGGAAAAGCTGAGAGAGCTGCGGGGCGTATAGAGTAGGGGGACAGTTGGGCAACTTGGCGGCGATATATCATCAAAGCGCAGGCCAGGCACTCGGCCAGATCAACAGAGCCAAAGATGTTGCTGTTGTAGCTGCCGGCAGCAACATCAGCAGCAGCAGCAGCAAAATCAATGCAATTTCTATTTGTAAATGACCAAAATGAGCAAACAGAACGTTGCTGTTGTTGTTGTTGTTGTCAGTCACATGCATACGATTTGAGGCAATACATGGCAAAAAGGTTGCCAGCCATGTTGCATGCGGCTGCAATTGCAGCTTGAGACCACCTTTGAGCGAGCGATGCAGCAGCAGCAACAGTGGCTGTTGTTGTTGCTGCTGTAGCTGCTTGCATTTCTATTTATTTCACAATAATTAATAAACACATTGCCAACAATTTATCAGTGGCATGTTGCAAGTTGTTGTTGCTGCTGCTGCTGCGTCTGCTGCTGTTGTTGCCGGCAAATCGATTAAGCTATCTTTGGACGCAGATGAGTTGAGGGAAAACGAATTAAAAACACAAAAACAAAACGCACAAAAAAGCAACAACATATGAGCCGAGAAATATGAAAAACGGGCGCCGGCTTTTGATGCATGTTGCTGCAGGGCATTGGCAACAGCAACAACAGCAACAACAACAACAACAGCAGCAACCACGGTGCGGCTGGAACAGCAGCAAAACTTGACTTGCTTGCCACGTTGTTGCTCGTATTTGTTTTTATTTTTCATTCTTGGCGCACAAAAAAATTCAATTTAAAAATTATTGCTGCACTTGGCTGCGTTGCTGCACGGCGGCAACATGTGCCTGCCCACAAACATGTTGATTATTTAGCAGCAACATGCAGAGAGCAATGTGCGAGCCGTGCATGACAAGTGAGCGGGACGCGGTGCGGAGCAGACGCTTGTTGCTGCCGTACGCAACAGCAGCAACTGGCAGCAGCAACAGGCCCAACAACAGCAACATAATTTGTTGCCAGCAACATGGGCCGCTTAAGTTTAATTTCGCATTTTGCATTTGGCATTTGGCTCATTTGCATTTTACTGTCAAATTAATCCAATTTAACACAAGCAACAAACATTGCAAGCCAAAACATCCTCCAGAGTTTCTGTTGCTGGACCTTTGGTTCGACTGTGCATGGGACGGGTTGTTAGGGCTACGCAAAATGCTTTGCTGCCAAAACGAACAACATAATTACCGTTAAGAATTGCGCGCTGAACAGAACATTTTAGGAGCTGGCAGCCAATTCCCCAAACCCGCCACTCACCTTGTGGACCCCTTAATTGCCAGCAATGTCCACTGGCAACCATTTGAGGCAAACGCTGCAGCTGCCCCGTGGCCAAGCGCACGATTTTGCACGGGCCAGTGTCTAGAGTCTAGCTTTTGTGGCATTAGCAATATGGGAAACGAATCGCTGACCAGACGCGCCACTCAACATTGCGGCATGTGCAACATGTTGCTGCGGCAACTATTGCTGCTGTTCCTGCTGCTGTTGCTGCTGCTGCTGCTGCTGCTGCTACTTAGCTGCAGGAGATGACCGCACGTATCGATCGCATTCCGCGTTCCTAATTCGCCAGCATTTTGCTCAGGCTCAAGCTTCCTTACCATATTCAGCAGATAGCGCGAAACGCGCGACTCTGTCGCAAATCAGATACCAGAGGGACAGCCAGCCATGGGGAACAGAGAGATGCTGGGAGAAGGAGGCAGGAGGTGGAACGGAGATGGGGCAGCGAGCTCTGGCTTAGCATATGCAGATGGAAGCCCTCCGCTACGCAACACGCTAAAAATTATTTGCATACGTTAGGAGCAGTGGCAGCAGAGCTCAGCAGATCTTGCTTGTATCTACAAGATACAATATTAAATTTAAAACCGCGCAGAAACGAAACGAAACGAAATATGTTAAACGCGTGACTAATGTGAGAACGTTCCACGAGATACATTTTGTTCGTTAGCCGAGACTTGATCAATGATCAGACACCGACATCAGCAACAGCAACGCGACTGCGGCTCCGACTGCGGCTGCTGCTTGGCTAATTAGCTATGCAAACTATGAGATACACAGCCAAAGATACGCGCAAATCTTCTAGACTTGCTTCACTTCTTCTTATTTTCTTTGGCTTAGTCCGTTTTTTTGGCATGTTATTTGCAAAATGCCTGCAGCGTCATGCGTGTAATCCGAGTTGAAAAGAAAGTTTAACTCGATTTACTTCCAATTAACTGCCATTTTCGGCTTTTGTATCTGTATCTTTGTATCTTTTTTCTGTGCCCGTGCTGTGTGTGGGCGCCAAATTCGTAGCTAAATGGCGGCTCAAAATTGCTTAGACAGACTTTGAGTTGTGCTTGTTTTTTTTTTCTTCCTCTGTTTTTTAAAGCCTGTAATTTAACTAAAGACTGATATTTGATGTCTGGACTAAGTGGCCTTGCGTTGGCATCAGCAAATCTCTTTTGGGGCCTGCATAAACGATGTTGAGTGATGTGGAGCAAAAGCAGCGTATGAGCTCCTGCCCACAGGTATTTGCGGCTATTATCAGCCAAATTAAGTTGCGTTACCAGCCTTCAAGATTAGCTATACTTAAGATCTGGAGCGGTCTTTCTTCATATCTAACTGCCGTTTAGCAAGTGCATTCGTGCGTTTATTATAATGAATATTTGGCTGTTTTTGCTGCTAAACTGTGCGGAAATTCGCTGCGAAGAAGAATTTTCGGTACGAATTAATGTTAAACGTCAATCGGAACGATTAAGCATGAAATTGCGTCAAGTTCTTAATGATATTTCATTATCTAGCTATTATAGAGAAATCTTTGTGTTTTGTAATTTACCATGAAATGGAAGAGTCCCATTTTAGCATTTAGGTTAAGTATTTTTGGCACTAATTAATTTTTATTTAAATTGTTTGGGGAAGAAAAGTTGCAAGTTATTTATACGAAAAATTGCAGATCTTAACTGTGAATAACTTATATTATTCAATATTGTTGGAAAAATTTTAAAATATGATATAAAATATTTGCAACCTTTCGCAACTGAAAATGTTAAGCAAAAATTATTTTTTAAGAATTTGACTGCAGATTTTCATAAAATATTCTTTATATATTTAAATAATATTTAACTCAATCATTATATATCTCGATAAATAACAAATTATTGACAATGAAAAATTTCGGAAAGGTTTTCTTAAGATAACTTCTGGTGAGCTAAGATTATGTTGGGAAACTCAAAAATTCTTTGGCACGCCTAATTTTGTAATTACAAAAAATTAAAAATTCACATTTGCAATCTATATTTATTTATTTCTTTATGATGTAGTATATTGTACTCATTAAACTGAATATAACTTCCTGTGGATCCTTAATCTACTGGCTTTCATCTGTTCCAGTTTCTAATCGCTGCCTTTCACCAACTGCTGCTGCTTCTTCCTAAAAGAAACTGTGCACCTGCCTGCAATGCAGGATATATTCTTATTATTATACCAACTTTATCGACTACATTGTATCTGGGAAAAGCAAGAGGAAAAACGAAAAACTGTTGCCGTCAGCTACCCGCACAAATTGTCTACCTAAACTCTTGAAACATACCAAATGCCATTCTTCTTCTAGTTGTTGTTGTTATTGTTTTATTTTACTTGTTCTTCTTCTTGTTGAACCTTTTCTTTTATTTTTCTGTCTAGTTCTCTTTCTGTCGCCCGCTCTCTTTAGATTTCTATGTTTCTATTGTGTGTGTGTTGGTTTTTTTTTTCGACTATTTGGTTTTTATTATTTTTGGTAAAATTTATGACTCGTTGCCGCCAGAGTCTTGAGCCTCGGTTCTAGTGTCTAGAGTGTGACCATGCCATGTGTTGCATTCAACTTGAGAATGCGTTTCTTGTTTCCACACACACACACACATACACTCAGACACACACACACACCATTGTTTGTGCATTCGTTTAGCGTGCTGCAGCTAATCGCCTGGGCTCTTCTCTACCTACGCATGCTACGAATCTTTAGAGACCGCACTCCGCAGAACCCGAAACCGAACCCGAATCCAAATAGATATTTCTACTCTATTTGGCGGCACAAATTGCCTTTGACCTTGTCTATGTCTGGCCAAAGGGAAAACGACAGGCAACACTCTGAAGCACATTGACGGCCATTTTGGAGTTTTTCAGTGTTGGAGGCCATTGAAATAATTTTGCCGCCTTTGCATTGTTGCTTCAATTAGGCAGCATTTGAGCCAAGAAAAAAAAAGAGAAGCTAAGGAAAACTTTGCACATTAAATGGAAATGGAAATTGCTCCAACTGTGTCTGTCTCGCCCGCTGTTAAAACACAGATAAACATAAAAATTTAGCAGCATGAAAATTGTTAAATTTTATTAGCAAAGTTTTTGCTGTTTTATATATGAACAAAAATTTAATTTGTAACACTGGCCAACATCAAAAGCAGCTGCTTTTTTTTTGGCTATTCAGTCGAAACCAAAACAAAAGGGAGAAAAAAGAGAACAAATAAAATTATACCAGTGGAGTTTGCTCGACGCAGTTGGTTTGTTAAGCGGAAAAATACTTTGATTTTCTTTGTAAAAAAACGTTTTTTTGCAGGTGTTTATCAATTTGTGAGAGTGCGGCTTGAGATTTATACGAAATGTTATGAATTTAAGCTACTTTGAATATAAGAAAAATTCTATTCGACAATTTTGTAACCTTAGCTCTTATAATCTCTGAGATCAATGAGGTCAAAAAGCAATAAAATGGGAAGGATATTGATAAATGAAAATAAATATACATATATAAAAATATATAAATACTCTGTATTTGTTGCTAGCCTAAGCTTAATATATATGTGCCTAACCGTATCTACCTTTCGTAATGCCCTTTCTAGCCATATCTTTGATTACAGGGTATTGGCAAATATAATCATATAATTTTTTTTGTTGCCCCCAACTTTCTGTTTGGTTGCGTTTGCCGTTATTGCAACTGCGTGTAGTCACTGTGTATAAACTCATATAGATTACTGCGTGCGTGTGTATGTGTAATGGTGTGTAGTTGAGGTGTGTGTGTGTGTGTGTGTGTGTGTGTGCGTGTATTTGTGTGGGTTTTACCTGACTCAGTGTGGGATTATGCCTGCCAATGCGAAATTATACAACTTTGGCAACTCTGGCTTTGTTTTCTCTCGTCTTTTTTTCTACGAAATTGTTGCTTATTGCTTTTGGTCTCTGCGTTTAAGCCCCTCGCTCTCTCTCGCTCTCTCACTCTCTCTGTCTCTGTCTCACCCTCTCCCTTTAATCCGCACCCTCTCCCCGTGAGTTATTGTGTGGATGCAGGTAAGCGTGAAAATTTGCTAAGCCAACTTAATGCAAGTTCTTCTTGGGATCTCTGCTTCCTGCTGACCCCTACGCATTGTTTTATTTATCTTTTCGGCTGTTGTTTTTTTTTTTTGATATTTTTTCTTCCATTGTTTTCAATACTGCGTCTGCAGCGGGATGCTGACCCCGTGCACCCTGTCGTCGTACCGCACCCTGTCTCAACTGTCGCCTTACCCGCTGCGTCGGCAATTTATGCGGCATTCACACATTTATCGCCAAGTTGTATCTGTATCTGTTGCTGTTGCCTTTGCTGCTGCTGTCTCTCCTAATAGAGATATGAGTTGGAACCTGAACCGTGGCTTTATTTAATTTATACATTAACCCCTTTGGCTGCGTCGTCGTCGACATCGTGTCACACGATTTACATTGCATGTTGTCACGTCATTCTGTCAACAGTTTGCAACTTTAACTTGGCCCTGAATTATACACACACTCGCACCTCGGGACACGCCCCAGGATAAGGCAACAGCCATTGCCCCCTACCACGCTTTTTGCTGCGCTTTGGCTACCGTGAGTAATTAAGCCGCATGCCTTTGGCCTCTTGCCACATCTTGGCCAGGTTTTTTTTTTCTTCTTTTCTGGCAGCTTCAAAAGTCTCAGCCGCTGTTGCGGCCTGTTGCCAGCTCATTCCTAGATCCAATTAAAGCGCTATAAAAATCACTTAAGAGTCGCGCATTTGACAATCAACTTTAATAAAGACCATGAATGGGGTCCGACCCGCCCCCTCGACCATCTCCCGCGCCTGTGACTCAACCTTGACCCAGGCGATGCGGCAAATGGCGTTGACAATAAATGGGCAACAGGATTCGGCGTATGGCAAACATTGTTGCCAGCCTAGAGCTGTGGCATGCCAGAGAGGGGGGTGCTGGAAGTACAACAAGCCAGGGGAAACAAGTTGCGATAACAACAGCAGCGGCAGCAACAACAACAACAACCCTGCAACAACGACCAAAAAAAAAGGGCGCAAAAAAATTATGAAAAATTAATTTCTGCCCGACGGCAGACTGCTTTTTGTTGCTCTTTTTTCCTGTGAAGAGCAGCGAGCAGGGGCCGTGGCAGACAGACACATGGAAAGTGATTCGCAGGGTCAGGAAAATTATTGTTGCTCATGTTTATGCGTGTATGTTTGTGTGTGTGAGCGTGTGTGTGTGTGCAAAACTAAGTGAATCATGAAATGTTGCCAGATGACTTTACAAATGGGTTTTAATAGTTTTATGCGAATTCAGATGGAATTACGAGTTGATTCAAGTAGCAAAGTAAACTTTTAGTTAATGTGTTTTGTGTTTATCTATGCGAGCGTTGCCATATCGCTTAACTTATTAATGTAATTGAGGGGCTTAGAAGCGTGCCAGTGTTGGGAAAGGCAATATAAGTAATGTGATGAGATACTTAGCAGAGCTTTTAATACTCTTGATTAATCATCTATCATTTGAAAAGATATTAAGCGTTGCCATATCTTGCAAACTAAACTTAGGTGTAGTTTATTTGTACAGCTGTATATAATTGTATTGTGGCTAACTAAATAGTTAAACACAAATAAGATATTGCTATAGAGCGTTGCCACGATCGTTAATTTATTTTCTAATATTCCAATTTTATGGTGCTGCCAGATCGTTTACAGCCTCTCTTCGTTTACAGCCATTCTATTCAATTCAGTTTCTGTTTCAATATCATGACTAGGTGTCACGCATAAGCCCCCTTAGGGGAACTACAAAAAAAATATATATAAAAATTGCTCACATCATGCTTGAGTTTACCCTTAGTTGAGTTGCATGCGCTGCGCTTTTGTCTGAATGTTTTACAGTACATTCCACTGTTGCGGTAACGATGACGATTGCCACCACCAACAACCAGGGACAACAGTGGCAACTTTGGCTGCAGGCGTGCCCCTTCTATGCCCGCCCTTTAGCTTGCCCCCCTTCTCAACCTATTGAGCATCTTTGGATATGGGCGCAGTCAGCGCGTTGCCCTTCGATTTGTTGGTCTGTCATCATGCCTCATCATTGTCAGCCGCCTGGACGCTCGACTCGTTGCCTGGTGAATGCCTCCCGACTGACTCCTGCCGCTCCCTGCGCTGTTCAACAACGTTTATGTTGTCGTTGTCGTCGTCGTCGTCGTTCAGCATGTGCAACATTTTCATCATCATTATTTTATGTTGCAGGCAGTTGGGCGAAGAAGACGCAACTAACCAAAGGCTTTACCTTGCCGCAGACGCTGCTTACACACTTTTTTTCCTTCTCTTCTCCTGCCTCGTATTTATGCATTATTGAATATTGTTTATAAAGCGACATGTTGCTGTTGTGTTGTGGCTGTGCTGCTGCTGTTGATGTTGCTCTTGTGTCGTGCACACAGAGGCAGCAATTGCCGCTGTTGTCGCGCAATTATGATTTGAACTCTGCATTTTTTTGTTTACATTGCAAGCCTGGGAATGTTTATGATGCGTAAATATTTACAATACTCCCGCAACGCAGCCACAACAGCAGCAGCAGCAGCATCAGCAGCAGCAACAGTTGCTGTTGTGCCCGTATTTAAGCGACATTTGAATTGAGCCATCAATGCCAGCCAATTGTCAACCGTAAGCCAAATCGCAGCAAGTGCCAAACAAATGTCAGTTTGTCAGGGATCTGCGATCAGCGATCACTGATCACTGATCATCAACAACTCTGATCCTCACAGCAATGCAGTGTGAATCAATCCAGCAACAACAGCAACAGCAACAACAACAATCTGCAGTCCGCAGCTCTGCTGAGCAATCTCCACGTCGAGACGTTGAACGTTGATTTTTATTGACAGCTCACAGCGGTTTATTAATGATCGTGCTGGGTTGCCCGATTGTCAGAGATAGTGAGCGAGTAAGAGAGAGAGAGAGAGAGGAGGAGGGAGGAGTGAAGAGTGAGAGCGTTAAGATCTCTGGAGATGCGAGCTGAAGATTGAGACGGCGACTTTTAGCTAAACACGCGATGGCAACACATCAATCTGTGCAGCTCTTGAGCATCAAGCATGTTGCCCGTCTCCGACTCTGAGAATCACTCAGCTGTCCTGGTCTGGCGGCCTCGAGGATCGTCATGCAAATTCTTGGGTGTATTGCGCACTCGCATGATTAATTAGACGCACAAATTGCAGCTGCGTTTGTAATTAATTTTGTTCTTAAAAATTTATGAAGCAAAACCTTGCCGAGGATCGTTAAGCAAGCGCGTTCTGCACATAATTATGCAGTCGCAGCACGTAACAACTTTGCGACTCTGCAGCTGAATGCCTAATTAGGCAAACGCATAAACGAATAATCGAATAATCGATCTGACAATTTATACAAAATCATGCTAAATCAATTAGTCAGTGTTGAGCAGCCCACATGATGCCAGGCCTCAGCGTGACTTGGCTAGAAAACGTTAACAAATTCGAAAAAAAAAAAGAAAAGGAAAGAAAGAAGATAAATTTCCTAGAATATCATCTGACAGACATGCCGACATTTGCATGGGCCCACGAAATGCATCTAACTCGAATAGAATTTCCCACAAGGTGCGTCACAGACTATTCAAATATTTACCACAGCCACACCCGGCTAACCCAGTTCTAGTTCCAGTTCCAGTTCTGATTTCGATTGCAATGTTTATTTTACAAGAAACGCCAGAGAGAGAAAGAGAAAAATGCTTATGCAAACAACAAGTCGTCAAACAAATGTAATTCGAGCCTAGCTACGAAATAAAATTTAAAAAATATATACACAAATATAAAATCCCAAAAACAAAAGAAGCGGAACGTCGTCTGCTGTCAGTCAAAGTCGCAGCTCGGTTCGGTTCGGCTCTTAAAATGTAAATAATGCTAAAAAAAAAGGAGGAAAATAAAAAAAAAAGAAATGCCAAAGCGACGGCGACAAGTGACGCCTTATCTTAAATGCATGCCTCTTCGAGAGCTGCCCCTGCCCCTGCCCCTGCCCCTGTTTTGTGCCCCAACAAAGTGTCGCAGCACTCTCAAGTGATTGGCCTATCGCATTTCTCTCTCCATTTGCCACACAGCGCAAAAGTGCAATAAATTAAGTATAAAACCCGCTTCGCACTTGGCATTTCATAAAAACAAAAAAAAAGTGCTATATGACGCGACTTTAGGAGCCAATCTACGAAGCAACTAAAACTAATGAATTCGATGACAAAACTAGTTGAATTGAAAGCTACCAGGGTTTTTTTTTAGTTTATACTGCCACGTGGGTTGTTTTAATAGTTTCTCTAAGGCAAAAGCTATAAACAAAAAACAAGTTGATTAAATCAACTTTTACGGTATTTATTGCTGCGATCGGAAAGAAATTGAGAAGAAAATATTTGATCCCGTTTTTAATGAGCTACTCGTTTGTTCAGGAAGAAGAAACATACGATTTTATGTAATTTTATCAATTTAATCTGGAATTCTGGGCGTAAAATTATTTATAATGCATCTCTTTCCCTTTCGTAATTCTCTTGCCTGAGATAAAAGACATTCCATTTACCATATCTCTTATTTCTGGGTTAAAAGATTTTTCTATTATCGCTATATAAATTGCATATATTTAAGCCATTATTGATTTCTTTTTCTAAATATGCGTATTTTAAAGAAAATGTTTGGTTTTTTACTTGGCTTACTTTCTCATTCATTTCGCATACTTATTGAAAGCAATTAGCTTGCAACAATTTAAATGCCAGTTAGGATAAGTTAACTATTTCTTGTGGAGCTACCCATGAATAGCTGCGGCAACAACAAATTTCGTATGCAATAAGTAAAGTTTTTTAATGTTTATGGTAAATGCGATGGCAACGCAATATCAATATCGAATGCAAGAGTTCTTAACATATTTCAGTGTCTTATCAGGCGGCGGCAAATGAGTCGAAGTCCGAGTCCGAGTCCGAGTCGGAGTCAGAGTCGGAGTCAGAGACTGTGGGCAACATGTTGCCAAAGAGTGGCCATTGTAGGCTGTTGCTGTTGTTGCACGGGTTGACAGTCATTTAGATTTATGGCTGATTGTCTGCGTGGCAGCCAGCGTCTGTTTATAGTTGTTGTTGCTGTTGTCAGGGTACTTGTTGTAGTTGTTGCCCATTTTAGCCTTATTTGCACGCAGCGCAGTCCAATTTTGCATGTTGCTGCCTCACGTTGCAACGCTGCCTGCCCCGTTGATGTTTGTCGTTGTTGTCGTTGTCGCTTACGCAGGTGACTACAAGAAAGCAGCGCCGAGAGCCAAGCGGCAAACTTGTTTAGCAACATGGCCAATTTGCATGTGTCGCACTCGGCGAGGCGGAAGATGCCAGCCATGCCGGAGGGGCTCAATGAGGGGGCAGCGGGAGGGTTTGGGTTGGAAGTTTTGGGCGGCCCAAACGCTGGCACAGCTCTCAGTCATTGGTATTAGATATCACAAATGCGATAAACGTCGAACAGCATTTTATTTTTTTATTGATTTAAATGCCAGGCTTGCGAGCGAGCCGCACATCTTGTGGCATCTTTTCATTTTGGCCACAAAATCAAACAGTTTATGCCCCGCCTGAGTCTGAGTCTTGGGAAAAAGAGATTAGGATTAAGCCGTTTGTCAACTTGTCATAATTGCAGACTGCGATGGCGGCGGCGGCGCCGTCGATCGGCTTGTTAGCAAATTATTAACTTTTTTTTTTCATTCGACTCGACTCGACTGTTGTTCTTGTTGTTCGCGACGTGCTTCAACGCCAACGTTGGCGACGCTGTGGCACGTTGCACGCTCAACGTGGACACAAACGATGACTCAAGGCAATTCTGTGCTGATTTTTTTTTTTTTCTGCTTTTTGTTAAACAATTTTTTGCGCGTAGGCAGCGCATATCCAAATCTCAGCTTGCAACTTGCAACTTGCAACCGGCAACTGGCTAACGCTGGCGGCAGCTGCCAACTCCCAAACTCCAAACGGCAAACTCCAAACTTCGGCTTCATCAAGTGCAAATATGCAAATCTCGGTGCAACGTTTGGTCTGCTGCTCCAGAGCGGGATCCTTGTCAAATGGAAAACTTGCACAAACCTACTCAAATGCCGCAAATCAAGCTGCCAGCCAGCTTGAATATATTTTGTTGCACCAGCTAAATTAGCTTTTGCTAATAGGAATTTATGCTAAGGCTATGCGAATTAACAGATTCCAGAAAATATCTCAAATGAATCCATAAATATTTAGATATAAATATTCTAATATATAAAAATGCATATACATATTATGAAATACAAAAATATTTATAGAATATTGTAATATATAAAAATATTTATTTATTTTTTAATTTTAGTAAAAAATTGTATAAAAATTAATATATAACTACAGAGAAGGCTATTGATAACAAAAGCATTGGAAAAAATGATTCCAAATATAAAGTTTTAACTTTTTAGTAAAAATATATGTATAAGATTAGAAAAGAAACGATTTCATCAATAGTACATACATTGAGATTTGGAAGCGTTTAAGGATCATAGCTCGGGAACTAATTGAGTTATAAAGCTGAAACTAAGTATGCACATAGATATCAACAAAATAAATAAAAAACGAGCAAAAAATATACTGTTTAAGAGCTGTTAATAAAAAGCCTAAAGTAGCCATTGAAAATACAATCGAACTCAGCTTGCAGGAGCTCTGTACAGCTAAATATTATTATACTGTATTATATATTATAATATACTCTCTGACAACAATGGCAAACGAAAAGAGAGCCCCGGGACCCAAAATCAAACCACATAACCCAAACCAAGTACAACCCAAGGAAACGGATACCAGCGACTTGAAGGATATGTTGCAGAAAAGTCTCCAGTATTCCCGCTGGCGCAACAGCATACGTACTACAATCCGTAACATTCTCGTTCAGCGGGGTGTGCAGAATGTGTGCTATCACCAGGTGGCCGAGGAGATAATCCCCATAGCGCGAGCCCTGCTGCCCGACGCCGTGCGTCACGAACTGCAGTTGCGCATGCGTAACACCCTGGAGAAGGCCCACTAAGAGGGGCAACATGCAACATGAATACCCTTCTCAGCCTTAGACACGTGTAAATATATATATATGGGGGATATATACGAATATGTACATATACAGCAAATATACGTATACTCTTTCTCGTAAATCTAGCCAAGGCTCTGGCAATTCGGCGAGAGAGTATCCCTTGATTATAGCCCAGCTGGAATCTAGCTGCCACATCACCTTTCAACTTTTTTGCAAGCAGCTCGCAAAACGCTTCGAGCTTTTGAAGTACGAGCAACGCCTTCTACTCAAAAGCACAAGAAAACAAAAAAAAAAGAAAAATATATGAAAACCCATTTTCCAAGCATTCGCGTTGCATGCAAAAATGTGGCAAGCAACAACGGCAACATTTGGGCAACCAAAAAAATAGCGAAAAAACGGCCAAAATAACGGCTGCAAGTTTGCATTTAACGCGGCTGCCAGGCTTAATTTTTTTTTTTGCTTGCTTATTTTTAATATCGCGCAGCTCAGGCAAAAATAGAAGAGTAAAAAGACATGAAAAAAACCCACGGCTATGTAAAGCAACAACTACAAAAGGCGACTCGTTGCATTTGCCACACACACACACAAGCACACACACAAACTGTGGCAAGTTGCTTGCAAGACTCGCCAAGTCCATGTCCAGAATCACGTCCATGTCCAGGAAGCAAAACTCTTGCGTATTTGCGTAGGCAAAACTTGGCGCTTGTCTAAGCTGAGGGACCGTGCGACGTGCTGGTAAGGGGGGCAGAGGGGTGGGTAGGGGGGCTGAGCAGTTGGGAGCTTAAATTGAGACTCGGCCTGTTCGCTAGTTGGTTTTTCATAATTAATTATTATTTAGCTGGAAAATACCCCTGGCAGATCAAATAACTCAGCTGAGTAGACACAAAAAATGCAAGCGCTTAATTAAAAATAAAAAAAGGAGTAGAAAAAATATCAATTAACTCACGCACAACGAAGGCGCAAATGCACTAGCTTGAGAAATAAATAACGTTTGACTTGTGATAAAAATTAATTTGATATGGTAATAAAAACATCTTTTTAAAGCAGGTTGGAATGGTGGAGATGGACTAAGGAACCCGATAAATAGTATTCTTTATTTAACTTATTCACATTCCAATTTACTCAGCCTAACTTTGCAGCAGAATTATTTGTAGGCATAGTTACTAATCTAAGCATTTTAGTTTCTTGTTCATCTGGAAGCTGCATTTATTTAAAGCCTAGATACCAAGTTTCAGCCACATAGCTCTGAGAGTTGCCTAGTTCGGATAGATAGAAAGAGATATGGGGGAGCTATAGGACATGTAGAAGACAACAGATAGAATTGAGAGATTAGATACCAAGTTTTAGCGAGATATATTCAAGGAGAGCCCAGTTCAAATAGACAGCAAATCGTAAGGGAAGTCTATTATGATATAATGAACGTGTGTGTGAATAGTTGGCAAAAGCCAACACTAAGAATACTAGAGAAAAGATAAAACCCAGGTACCCAAGTTTCAGCGAATTATATTCGTGAAGAGTCGAGTTCGAATAGTCAGGGAAAGATATGTTATAGCGGGAATCGATAAGAATGTTTGCAAATTTACAAAAAACTGTTGAAAATTAACAACAAAAATTCTACAGAATATCTTTAATGAGAAACCTTGTTGAAATAGCTGGTAAAAGGCGATACTACGAATACTGGCAAACAGATGTAGACATTTTATGGGGAGTGCGATATGATGTGGTGGTTAAAGCAAAAGAAACTGCCACAGTTTAAAATTTAGGAACCAACTAGCTAGAAAAACCCGATACTACAAATACTAGAGAACAAATGGAGAAGTTTTAAGATCAATATGCTGCAATTTAAAACCCACATAACAACTTTCAGGCTTCAAGCTGCAATAAGTACACAGTTCTCATAGACAGCCAACGTGAAATAGGTCTTAAGGAACTTGGTTTGAAGCCAACGTTTTTTTTTAATTTGAATGCCTTCCCTCTTTTCTCAGGCAACTCAGCTGCGGCCCATAACAATTCAGTTAGCCAATCATGTGATTGTTAAAATAACATGTTGCGGCAGCACTTGACTTCATTTACATGTCCCAAAGGGTGCACCTACCTCCCCCCCTTCGCCACGTTGCACCCCTTGCCAGTTCAAAGTGCGACCCACAAAAACTGGCAAGCCAGGCCGAGCTGCTGCTTAGCCCAATTTCGCATAATGCACATGAGTTGCCTACCAAACCTCGCTACACTGTCCTACCACAAACTTGAACAGTCGCCACTTTGCAAATTACAAAAGAGCCAACGGGCAACGTTCGAAAAATTGAGCCGCAGCAATTGTAACACTTTTTTTTCGCCCCCTCTCCACCTCTCACTCTCTCTCGCTTTTGAGCCAAAATCTAAACTAGGCAATAAAAAAAATTGCTCATGAAATTCCCTCGAGACAAACTGCACGCCAGTTGCTGCCCGCCTTCCTCTCTCCTCTATCTCTCTCTCTCTCTCTCTCTCTTCTCTACTTTTGACTAGCTGCGTTTTGTAGCGTTGAGATTCTTGTGAAAAGTGCAGGCTAGCCGGAAAAACGCTCCCCAGAGTAACATTACAAGCATTTGGCCAGAGTTGTCGCAGCTCTAGCTGCTCATTTGTCTCTCTCCCTCCTCTCTCTCTCTCTCACTCGCTTTCTCTGTGTGTCAACCCTTGGCAACATGTTGAGGGCGTTTAGCAGCAGATAATTTTTATGACCCGTTCGGATTTTCTTTGGGTCTGAAAGTGTTGCACGCCGCGGCACAAGCAGCCAGCGATTGACCCACCACCCAATTGGACGCACCATCCCTGCCCCACCCCCTCTCCCCCATCCCACACTCTCCACACTTATAGCTGTGACTGCCGTGTGCCGTGCGAGATAATTTTATACAATTTATTATCAACGTGCGACGGCTTCGTCGCGTGCAACACTTGCCACATGGCCACACAGCTCATCAGTGTGGCAGCCTCAGCGCTTGCCTCCTCAGCTCCTGTTGTTGTTGTTGTTGTTGCGTGTTAAATGTTTTCACGTGGCGCACAATCGTTATATATATATGTATGTATATGGCAGTCGTCATTCGACATCGGTATTGCCCCCGTCTCGCGATGGGCAATCGTTGCGTGCAGTTGCCGCTTGTTGCATTAAAAAGCGTTTAATAAGCATTAGATTACACATTTCAGTATTTGTGCTAATGCTTTGTAGGCGTTTTATGCCCGATTCTGATCGGGTTAAGGGTGACCAAATGTGCGTCCGGCATTATCTCACTTAATGTCCGACACTTGCGCCAATTTAACGCTGCGAGCTTTAAACGCGAAAGAGAGTCGTCCCAAGGGGGCAGCTGATATGAATTTAGAATGCTCGCTAGAGGCAACAACAGCAGAGGCTGATATGCTGATAAAAGGAAAAGGAAAATGGGTAAAAGTTGCAGGAAAAACTGATCAAAGTAAGCTAAGATCAGACAGACTAATCGGTATAACAAATTCGAGAAGTCCCCACGGTGGACTCTTCTTGAAGCTGACAAATTTTGTTTAATCAATCAGCTTAACTTAGTATACTAATTGAGAAAAAACAAATTGCTTGTAAACTACTCTCAACTATTTTTAAATTAGTTTTAAAAGAAACGACGTTTTTTTGAGCAATTTTAAAATTCTCAGTTTTCAAACTATTCTCAATTGTTTTTTAAAGTAGGGATAAAACTAGTTTTGAGACAATGGCAAATTTTCCATGCTCTCCAAAAATTCGATATCGAATAGAAATTGTAAAAATACATATTGGTTAATTGCACATTTTAATTTTCGAATTGTTGCACATTGCTTTTTGCCTTGTTCAAGAAACATTTTTCCACATAAAATTTAACTATCAACTTACGCAGAGTTTTCTAAAACAGCTATTGGGTTTTTTTCTCATATATTTCCATGACTGTTTTCCATGGCTTTCAGCTAAACACAAAGCACATGTGAGGTTGCACATTTTCCTTTCAAGACAACCGCAACAAATGACGGCAAAGTCTAGTCGAATAATCGACTGCCAGACTATGTCTATATATGTGTGTGTATATGTATATACATATATGGTTATATATTTGCTTGTGGTTGTGCATTTTGAAATCTCAAAATATCAAAAACTAACCGCAAAAACCACACAAAGGCCTCAAAACTGTTTCCATTTGGTATTTTGTTAGTTTTTTTTTTTTCTCATTCTTTCTTTATTTTTATTAAGTATGCGCCGATATTTGTTTGGCTTTTGATGTAATTGACCAAGAAAATGGTATCTAAGGCAACGCAATCAGTTTTATGATTATTTTGTGCGCTGATTGTGGGACAATTTAATTGCCTACCGAGAAAAAATATAAATAAAATGTTGCACAGCTTTATAAACAAGGAAAAAAGTGTCTGAAAATGTTGGCCAGGCTTCTGGGAAAACATGATATCATAGCTGTTATATAGAAAACTAAACTGAAAAGCTTTGTAATCTGAGTGGGGCGTGAATTTAAGGCGACTTATCTATGTGAACTTATCTAGTTACAAGTCTGCACAGCCAAATGATGCGAGAATTGACTAAAAAACGGAAAAGTAGATATATTTTTGAATTATGTCTCTGATGTCGTGTCTATAAAGCGGCATTAAAATCCATTAGCGAACGCGCCGCATAAATAAAACCGCGCGCTGCCTTAATTTCCCGTTGCTGCAACTGGCCAAAAATAGCCAAAAACGAGACACCAAATGTGGCAACGAGAATGGAAACAAATGACGCTAATAAATATTTAGAGACGATGCGAGGGAGAGTTGAGGTGAGCTGCATTTCCACAAAGGATTTGTACGGCCATTAGAGCCAGCCGGAAGTGAAGGTGAAGGAGGAGGAGGAGGAGGAAATGGGGGAGGCTGCCCCCGGGTTGCCCTTCAAAATGCTGTTGAATGTGGCAATATGCAATATGCATAATGGCTGCAGCTGACACTTACCCTTGAGCGCGGCAACTTGTGTTAATCCATTTAATCCAGCCAGAAGCAGCAGCAGTTGCAGCAGCCGCAGCCGTTGCAGTTGCAGTTGCATTGTCAGCTGCAGCAGTGGCAACTGCAGCGTCTTCCTCCCAACTGGCTGACGCATCTTTGGGTCGTCGCTTTTCTCTAATTTTAGCAAAGGCGACGCTGCGGCGACATTTTGATTGTTTCTGTTTCTGTTTCTGTCTCGGGTTTGGTTTTGGTTTTTGTGTCGTCGTTTGATCTCGTCGACGTCGTTGTTATTTTGAATTTTATTTTTAATTTTGATTTTAAATTCGTTAGCTAAATGCGGCGTGGCACGCATTTCACATAAATGCATTTTGTCAAGTTTTATTTTTTATTCTTGCGCTCGCTCGTTTTTAATTGGAGCCAACAATTTTTGGCAACGCGTCACCTGAACAGCTTTTTGCTTTTCACTTTAGCAAAATCACTTATATTTCACTTGAAATTTTTGGCACACTCCTTGTCGTGTTTTGAATCCTATGCCATGGCGCTAACAAGACCGGAAACCGGAAGCCGCGTGCAGCCAATGACGTTGGGCCGTCGTTACGCACGAAACTGGCGCCCGACCAACCGACAACGATATTTTTCCGCTTAACATGCGAATTCCCCGAAACGAAACGCAACGAAACGCAACGCACGAACCGCTCGCACAACCGAAGCGACCGAGTACCAGCAGCAAATTGAATGCGCCCCAGCAACATGTTCGCGGCTTGCCCTGTTAAGCTAGCAGCGCACGGTCCACACGCGTTCCACACGCGCGTCACAGTGTGCGCTGCTGCTCGAAATGGCACTGTTAGCACGCTGTGTGCGTGCTCTTCTAACCAATGCGTGTGTGCGCTGTTAAACTTGTTGCATGCTGTGGATGCCAAATGTTTGACTTAACAGTCGCTTTGTTTACCTTTGGCCTGTTTCATTTGCGCCTGTTTCTGCTTGCAGCTGTAAATGTTGAGCAACATTTCCTGTTGCAAAATAATGTTGCTAAGACAGACTAATGGCAACATGAAATATTGAGTGCGTGTGATTGTGATTTATTTAAAATATTTTAAAACAACTATTTTCGTGTTGATTTTAATGTGTTTATTATGGTCCACATAAACGCATTTTATTTATTTATATACGCCTGCCTTTGTCATTTATATCATTATTTTTTATGGCCATCATAAAAGTAAACATAATGAAACATGCTCTAGTAATTTTTAATAATTAACTTGCTAATTTATTTTTGAACATTCACGGCTATAAAGCAAAATTCGGCAGAAATTGTTTGATTTCTATTTTGGGAATTGAATTCTGCTTCAATTTAATTTAACTTAATTTATATTTATTTTTCTTGACTTCGATATCTTAACTCGTTAAGGTGTTGATTGTACCTGCTTAAAACTTTGGACATATAAAAATGTTGTTTTGGCTCTAACAATTCTTTTGTTAGTTTCCCCCACAGTTGTGTTGTTCGCGCATTTCGAGTGTTCTATTCAAATCTAAAGGCCCACGAGTTCTTAATGCTGTTCTCCATCAAGCGTTGACCATTTGCTATCTAATCTGAACGAGTGCCGCACTCGCTCTCCAGCTGTTAGCTCATCCATTTTCCAAACTGCAATAAACTCCAGACAAACTTTGGACGCATTTCACAACAAGCCGAAAGCAGAAAGGGCCACAGAATTTGAATCACATAGATATAGAACCATTTGGGGTCATAACCATATCGTCGTAGACGACGCCTCGGCGGCCGTTAGAAGCCGCTAATGAATTTCGAAAATCAATTGAATGGACATAGATATTGTATTAATTTATCAAAGTGCATATCCCAAAAAAAAAATAAAAAATAATAAAAACGAGGCTTTTTATAAATCGCTGCCTAATTTCCCAACGTTTGTTAAATAATCAATAGCCCCTCTTTCTCCCTCTCTTCATCTGTCTCTCTTTCACGCTCGCAGGTAGATTTTTTCCTGGAGTGTGAATTTGGTTCTTTAATGCAGCTCAGATACAGATACATTAACCAAGTGTAAAATAAAGGTGTGTATCTTTTTATAGAAAATTGTGCGTGCATTCAAGTCCAGGCCAGGCAGTCGGGTAGTCCGTGTTGCCGGGGTCGCCGGGCAGGTGTTGGTACCAGGTCGGCATATTCCGCTGCTCAACAATGTGCATTGTCTTCCCGAAAAAGGTCACAGTGCGTACAATGCACGTAGCCAGCCGTGCCAAGAAAGCAGGTAGAGAGCACTAAATGCATGCGTTCAGGTAAACCATATTTCAAATGCCGATAATTGGCCAATTTACGTTGACTCTGGCAGCACGCATTTCTATACTCTGTTGCCGAACTTCTCAAGCCCTGAAAACTGACAATGTCGCATGATTTATTCAAATAATGTACAATTAATTTAAATATTGCCATTGTTGTGCTTGGCAACATTGCTCCTCCTTAGGAAATAATTTAAAGGCTGCTTTTTGCAACTCCTAGCCAGAAATGTGGCAACGCTGCAAACTTTTCTATAGCTCAGGAGCCTGTTCACCCTGTTCAACACTGAACTTTGGCAACGTCACATGATGTGAATCCGTTCAGCTAAATAATTCATAATGGTCCGCTCTGCCTTTGCATAAAATGACATTGTTGCCGCGCTTCACTCCAATGAAACCCTGAAGTTTGGCAACATTGCATGTCTAACTTCAGCAAAACATTGACATGGCTTAAGACCCGATTAACACCCACTTGGAAACTCGTCATTTGTAGCGCTGTTGTCACACTTCACACAATGTCTGAAATTTGGCAACGTCGCATGCCTTGCTACCTTTTGGCAAAATATTGTCATGGCTTAGGGCCCGGATTGTCGCTTTGAAACATTTAAATGTTTGTCTTAGTCGTAGCTTGTCATTGTTGGTTAACTGACTGTCCCTTCCCCTCTCTCTCACTCTCTCTCTCTCTCTCCCTCTCTCTCTCTCTCTCTCTCTCCACCCTCTCTGTCGCTCTGTCTGTCATGTCTGCTGTCTGCTGGGCCTAAGCCCATGTTAATGACATGTAAGTTGCGTCTCAATTGCGGATTTGCTTAGCTTACTTTACCCACGAAATGAAATGACATTTTGATTGCCAGCCAAAGTTCACTCTTTACTCTAGCTGTATTCGTGCGAGTGTTCATATTTCATTATGAGTGCTACGTTTGAGTGCATCAGCACTTAACATGACTTTTACTTTCGTAATTAATTTATGATCTTCGCTAATTTGCCAATCAAAAGCACTAAAAAGGCGTTTATGGCAGCTGCGGGTGGTCGTCTGCTTAAATATTGTTGGTAGGGTATATAAACTATATCATGCTGCTTGGCGTTACGTACAAGTTATCAACTTTATCTTCCGCAAGAGTATCCGAGTTTATACAAGAGAAATAAAACCCCATTCCCTCGTCAATTTTTTAATCGGACTTCCAGAATCTGCAAAGACTTTGCCGCCACAAAAAAACCGTCTGAAGAGTCGCCCCTCTCCCAGCCGCGAGAAGTGTTTCCGCATTTATTTATTTATTATTTGGTTTGCCTTCACATATGTTAAGGACGAGGGGAAAGGGGGGCAGTGGGTTGTTTGCGTTTGGTTAAATTTGCGCACATTTTGGCTGCGGCTTTCAAAAGTCAACAAATTACTCGTACGCATACACTCAAGATAATTGAAATTAGCGGCTGTGACAGCCTGATTGCCCGCAGAGATCTCCTGGGGACGCCCGCTAAGCTGAACCTGCGCCTCCGCCACAAATCTCTCGCATCCGAGGGACGCGGGGCGAGGCGACTCGAAGACGCGCCGCCGCTGGCCGCCCACTCGCAAGACCCGAAACCAAAAGCAAAGCCAAAGCCAAACCCAAATTGAGTGGGTTTCTTGGACAGCCCAGGCAGGCAGCACATGTGAGGAACTGGAAGATGGGAACTGAGACTGGCTCTGGGCTTGGGTTTGGGGTTTGGGCTTGCTGTGTGCGTCTGTGGCATGTTGCATGTTTCTGAGTCCAGGTGAAGATTACGTCCGTCTGCATCGCCTGTGTGTATGTGTCTGGTTGTGCGTACAGCGCATGCTCATCTAACTCTACAGATTGTATAATGTGCATAGGGATATGATAATGAGCAGGAAATGAGTTGAGTGTGAAATTTATGTACAGGAGTGTTTGCTTCCACCACGTCTTGTCTTGTCTTCTCAATGGCAGGCAACCCCTTCTAGTTGGCCAACATGACTGATGGTTATAATTAAAATTTGGTGTGTCTCTCTCTATGTGTGTGTGTGCATTTGATAATGAATTATGTTTAAATTATAAACCCCACAAAACGAATCGTGTTTTGATTGAGTAAGACAAGGGCTGGTTAGTTGTCGTAGTTACAAGAGGCAATTGTAGAACATAATTCAATCAAAGAGCTCACAAATATTACAACTAACAAATATATTCAAATGTGCGTGAATATAAATTAAAGTAAAGGAAAAAGAGTTTGACATATTTCCTTTTTATTAATTTCATAAATATTTTGATACGATGAAAATGAGTCGATTTGCATATTTGTAAAATGTCCAATATTTCAAAAGATTTGTACGTCTAGCTTGCAAGAAGCAGTCAGTAAAACGTTTAAGAATGCAGCATAAAGCGGAATGCATAATAGAAATGAAAGGAAATAAAGGATTATGTGAGAACTTCAGAGAAAGTAAACAATTGATCCATTGACTGAGGTAGAAATATAATTACAGATGGAAAAACAGAATACAGGAAACAGGAATCAGGCGGATTGACATAGGTTAAGAATCAAATATAGAGATAAAGAAAAATATATAAAAAGGGGAAGTGGGAGAAATCGAGCTTATAATTGATTATAAAATGCGAAAATATAACTGTTTGGTGATCATCTATATCAAGAGTCATTGGGATAAACAAATATAGAGTAATATATAATGATTGATGATAGAAAAAGGCTTGTGAAGGGGGCATAAAATTGGGATATGCATATAAAATTGGAGTATAAATGGGACTAGATATAAATATGTTGCCATATGTTGATATACTTTTAGCTAGAGCAGAGATTTCAAATATATTTATGGATGGAGGCAGGAAGCCCACAAGGCAGAAAAGAGTTGAAATTTGTTTGTTGTTATTAATATCATGTTAAAGAAAATTAAATAAAATAAATAGAAGAATTTCTTAGCAACAAAAACCTTATGATTTCTTATTATGAATAACTTTTCTGAGCTTCTAAAGAATCTGAATGAGTTCTTGCCGACTGACGCAGCAAACTTATGCTCTGCGTTGAATGAAATATTCAATAAACAATGAAGTGCCTTACAATTGTTAAAAGTATACATAAAATTGAGCTGTGTGTGTGTGTGTGTGTGTGTGTATAGAAATCCAATACGAGGCATAATTAAACCCGCGGCGCAGTAGTTGTCCAATAAAAAACAAAAAAAAAAAAAACTGAACAACAAACAAGCGTAAAAAATGTTTAAACAAAAAAAAAAAATGAGAGAATTAAAATTTCGTAAGCCAAATGTCACACAATTGAAATATGTAATTAATTATACCGAAATATACAAATGCATGAACAAAATACACAGCTAGATACAGATACAGATACAGATACAGACTACAGATACAGATACATATAAACATGTATGTATGGATATATGGGCTGCATTTATGCCGCCTGCTGTTTATTTGTTGCTACCAAAACAACTCACAGGGCGTCGATAGAAATCTACAAAACTATTTGCCACAAGCACAGTGGCGGTGGGGGCGGTCAGCATAGAGGGGGGAGGGTGGTTGGAAGGGGGGCAGGGTGTGTGTGGACCGCCAGCAGCTGTGCGAGCAGCTCCATAAAAACGGCGGCCTTTTGTTTTGTTTTTTGTTGCTGTTGCTCATATTTCGTTTTAATGAATCCACTCTATATGATTATCTTGATTTCGAAACATTTTCAAGCTCATGTATGAGCTGTATTTAAACACCCACACACACACACACACACACACACAGAGAGAGGGAGAAAAAAACACCCATTGAATGAAATGAATAATTTTGAATGCGCTGTTATCAAACGCGCCGTCGGTGGTCGCTGACTACTGAAAATATTAATTAAATGCCATAAAATACAAATATTGATAAATAGTTATCAACAGTATTCAATTTAAGGTCCATGAAATTTTTGTTACAAACGCTGCAAATACGAGACTAATTTATGAGCCTATTTTAAATAATTACCAAAATACCCTCTAACTAAAAAACTGGCCAAAGAGGGTAACGAATATTTAGAGACTTGTGTGTGTTACAGTCAGAGAGCTTCTAAAGATCTAGAGTATTTAAATATTTGTTTTAATTTTTATCTGAAAGATTTGATTAAGACGTTTATTATGGCATATTAGAGAGATTTTTATCGATTGCCTGGAAACGGGACAAGTTATCGATTATCGGAAACAAACTCGTACTGCGCGGGAACTAGGAGGTCTTTAGCTCTTCTAGACGATCAAATATATATGTATATACTTTATGGGGTCGGAGATGCTTCCTTTTGCCAATTGCACAGATACATTAAACCCTTTTTACCCATTCTCAGTGGGTTCAGGGTATCTAAAGTCAGTCAGAAAATAGTTATAGTTAATGAGAAGCTGAGTAAAAGATGTAAACTTAACGAATGAGCATCTGTAGCAGCTAGATTAGAGGGTATCTGCCAGTCGTGCACTCCCCCACTACGTAGTACTCTTATTTGTAGTACACACACAATGAGCCAATGTCAATATTAATGTTTAATTATGCAATATAATACGAGTATAGTACAAAACAAAAAAAAAAAGAAACTAATGCATGGCTTTTGCCTTATTGAAATGTTGATCTTTTGTGCTTAATTTATGAATATTTTATGTACTGATTTTATTTGGCCAAGTTTAAAGTTTAATTGACTTTTAATTTCATTAGTTTTAATTGCTGGATTTTAATAGGATTGACTGGATTTTTATTACTGGCTTAATATTAAATTTCACATAAAAAGGAACTTAAATTTTTATATAAGTTTTTTTGTCGGGTGAAGGAAATGCGCATTAGTCATGGCAGGAAGCTATTGGGAATCTAATTTTGAAAAGGTTTAGCATTTATTAT
This sequence comes from Drosophila ezoana, assembly GCA_035045725.1. Classification (NCBI taxonomy): domain Eukaryota; kingdom Metazoa; phylum Arthropoda; class Insecta; order Diptera; family Drosophilidae; genus Drosophila; species Drosophila ezoana. The sequence goes on from JAWNOU010000092.1 coordinate 9,786,845, forward strand.
ACCCTGAACCCATTAAAAATGGGTAAAAGGGGTATTATGTTTTTGTGCAAAGTGCAAATGTATGTAACAGGCAGAAGGAAGCATCTCCGACCCCATAAAGTATATATATTCTTGATCAGCATCAATAGCCGAGTCGATCTAGCCATGTCCGGTGTCTGTCTGTCCGTCCGTCCGTCCGTCCGTATGCATGAACGCAAGGATCTCAGAACCTATAAGAGCTAGAGGACTTTTAGCTGTAGGTCCTCCTGGTGCCCGCGCAGATCGAGTTTGTTTCCGATAATCGATTACTTGCCCCGTTTCCAAGTAATCGATAAAAGTGTATATCGAAATCCCATTTTTTAAGCAATTTTGGTAAATAATAAGAGCTAGAGTCACCAAACTTGACATGTAGCTTCTAGAATAGTATATATATATCATGTATCTTTAATTTTATACCTATCGCCACCTCCCCGCTACTCTCTATCTATAAGCGCGCGCTGCATTTGGTGTTGGAATAAGAGGGTTCAGGGTATCCCCTAGTCGGGAGCACCCGACGAGATCCTCTTACTTGTTTTTGAAATTTGAATCATATAAATGTTGTTACTTGTACTTTTATTCCTAATGTGTCAGCTGCTTAAGCCTAAGGCCAGCTACTGCATATGCCACACATGGGCAACGATCAGCGAAGAACTAATTTAAGTGCATTAAATGCATTCGGAGTGACCGTTGAGAATGATCGGGCAAGTCCTATAATCACATAATACCCCCAGAGCTAATGATGCCTGGGTTATATAAGCGTAGCCAACAATTTAACAACCATCTATCATTAAATAATTTGTTAAATTTCAAACTAAAAGCGCCACGCAGCTACACACGATAGCCCTTCAGGCAGCCCAAGCCAAAAAACAGGGTCTTGATCTTGTCCAGCCCAGCAAATGGGGTCTAGGCAGTGGATATGGGTCTGAGTCTGAGTATGAGTCTGTGGCATGAGTATGAGTTTGAGTTTGAGTTTGAGTATGTTTTGTGCATACGAATGCGAGACTGAAGCGTTTTTTAATTAGTTGTGCAGTCGATAAAAAAAATGCGCTGAAAATGAAGCGAGCGAACCGAAGCGAAACAAATAAAACGAGTGTGAAAGAAGAAAAAAACTACATGAACTGGCAAAAAGATTCGCACGCAGCTAAAGATCGAGCGATCGGCATCGGCATCGGCATCGGCATTGATGGTCTGTACGTGATCGGTTCATAAAACTAAAAGCAGCCATAAACTGATAATTTGAGAATTTATAAATTTAAAACGCAGACGCGGGCATTATGGGACTTGGAAAACGCCAATACCGAACCCGATCGATCGAGCTGAGCAGGCGACTTGTCTTCCATTCGCAGACAGGAAGCGTTGATACTGGTAATGATGATGATGATGATGGGCCCTGGTTCAGACTACCATTGTGCCAGACCAATAGACAGGCAGGCAGACAGACAGAGAGACAGACAGAGAGACAGAGAGACTGCTGAATTGTTAGAGACTTCCAAGAAGCTGGGCATGCGCCATAAACGCTTCTAATACAGCAGACTTGAGACAGTCGGAGCGGAAAAAACACACAGCATAAAGGGGCAAAAGTGTCAAGGATAAAAATAAAGATAAAATGACACTAGCTTAAAAAGAATGGCAGCTGCAAGTGGAGTTTGTTAAAGCTGAGCTTAAAGCTTTAGATATGCCCAATTGCATTTAATCAATGCGAAACAGCTTGGCTAAAGCTTTTTACTATGTCAAATCTATTTACATAGTTATAATTAATAAATTAGGATTAATATTGTGCCTTATTAGGATATTTTTATTTTAAATCATATTAAGTCTGTGCAAACTTCAAGCTGTCGTAGGTTTTTCAAGCTTTAAGCTGCTTTTAATGAACTTGTTAATGTGCACTGCTTCCAGATAAATGCCTGACTGTATTTGGTTAAAGCTTTTACGTCATTTTAAGGCTTTTATCGCCTACGACTTGTGTTCACTGCAAGCTTAAGCACATGTTTAAGTCGCGCTTTCAGCTCGTGTGCTTAAGCATGAAACCGTTGGAAAGCTATTCGGCAGCAGGGAAATGCCTAACTCTTAAGCCCACACGATTGTTTTTATGTTGGAAGTTAATGTGCGTTGTTTTAAGACGATTTTTAACGCGCGTTTAAACATTTTATTTTTAGTCGCCTACCATGGGCCATACAAGCAGTACTTAAGTGTGTGCACACACACACGCACGCACACACACTTTGGCTCTGAGGGACCTGCTACTGGCAGGTCGTTAAGTTGCCACATCTTTGGGTTTATTTTAACGCTACACGAGAGTTGTGTTTTTTATGGCCGCTGCACTAATTAAAATATTATGCAGAAATTCGCTGGCTAACGAAAATTCGTGTTAATTTTTATTGAGCCTCGACGACTCGATATGCAATTTGCAATAATTAAGCATTAAGTTGGGGATCTGCAGCCATAAATCGCGTCGTCTTAGGGAAGCACACACACACAAAAAGAAAAACAAACTTGGCACAAATCATGCATTTGTTTTGGTTGCCCGATAAGACAGGCCCTCGATAGAGGACAGACTCTGTCGATTGGGTTTGGGATGAAGGAGAAGGGAAGGTATAGGCTGCTATCTGCTCGATGGTAAGGGTCAAGAGCGTCGACGACCCGCGACGTCTATAAAAAATTGAAAATTACCAAAAGGCGAGCGACTGCAGGCGTCTCAAATCACAGCAATGAATGAAATGTGTGTGTGCTGAATGAAGTGGGTACAGTGAGCACTGGGTACATTCTACACACTCGATTGGGCATGGGAAATGGTAACAAGACCTTTGTGCATTACCCTGGCAAAATTCAAACAGACTAAAGAAACATCCTCTTTTATTTTTTATGGAGCTGTGACAATGTTGTTGTTGTTGTTGTTGTTGTTGTTGCTGGATCTTTCATTCGCTTTGTCAATCGCTGTGCGAGGGTTGCCATGACAGAGGCGTCGATAAAGCCACAGGGGGTCATAAATTCTTGAGCTTCTTGCGTTCGTTCGTTTGCCACTGCGAGAGATATCAATGAAAATGCCGACAACGCCGTCGCAACGTCTTGCCACATTGTCTCCTTTAAGTTATCGCCAAAAAACCTAAAAAAAAAGAGCATATAAAAAAATAAAAACAACAACACACAATATTAACAACAAAAACCTGGAATGTATAATGCAGCTTTTTTTTTACCAAGCCCTGCAACATTTTGAATGCATTATTTACTTTTTTTTTTTTAATTTTCAACCAGGCATGTGTCATGTTTTTATGCCGTATGAAATTATCAGGAAAATCATTTTTTACAGGGTATATCAAAATATGAAGACTGTGGCATACGTAAAGAAAACAAAAGAGTTTAAAGGGCAATCTGTTGTAAGAATATGTTTGTGAAGCAAGATCCCATAAAAATCTTAGCATTAATATTAATCATAATAATAATTTTAATGACAATACTTATACTAATGCGTTAGGTTACAAATTGATATATTATATTTCTTCTAAAATACAGAGCTTTAAAATTAATATTTTACTTATACAATTTATTTTCTTTCAGATGCAGTTTATTTTAGTTAAAATATATGCGGTAAGTCTATTCATTAAACTTCTTTTACTTACTTTCTCTCTGCTCCATTATATTTGAATGCTTACAGGGTATCTAATAGTTGATAACCATTTGGCTAAATTGTTTTTTCTTCTGAGTTGTTATTGTTGTTGTTGTTGTTTCTGCTATCGCATACGATTTAGTGTCTTCTTTGCTGCTTATCTGCGGTTGGGTTTCTTTCACCAAGAAGAGGCAACTCTTTGGTACGGTACGATGGGGTTTGTTGGGTTTGGGGGTTTCTGGACAAACTCTCGGCGCATGTGTCATCGGCGTTAAGTGCTACGGCAAAGAGTTAATCTCGTCGATAATTATAATTTATGGCTCGTTGTGTGTTCACCTTCCTCAAAATATACAAGTACCAGTCTGCATTATAGAGCGACTTTGCTTCTCCCGCTTCTCTCGCTGTCCCTCTCCCTCTCCCTCTCTCTGTCTCTGTGTTTCTTTCTGTACTGTGTGCCTCATCATAATCACAGTTTTAATTGGGGTTTGGGTCGGAACAACGCAAAAAAAAAAATGTGTATCGCATTTTGAGTTTCTGTTTCTGATTTTTTTTCTCGTCGCTGTTCATAATGTCAAACTGACAATATTTATGATTCAGATTGCTCATTGTAATTGATCATTGTCTGAACGATCATAAACTATAAACGAATGCGATATCTGTATGTTGTGTGTGGTTTTTTTTCTTCGTGTCTCTCGGACTTATATGTTAAGCCCAATTATGTCAATCAGAGCCGGTGGCTACCGTTTTCACTTTCACCTACATAGATACGAGCGGGTGTAGTACGAGCTATACGATATCTGTATCGTAATTTATCATATTGATAAGCCGAAATGTTGCGACGTCAAAAGCGGCTTTTGATTTAACCCACTTTAACTCACACCAAAGCAACAGTCTGCCGCACGCTCAACAACACTGGTAGCCTAACTGCGTTGAAGATAAGTTCAACTTGCAGCACTAACAATTCCAGTTGTTAAATGATCACAGCGCACTCTTTAATCTTTGCCACATTAACTTAATTTACGCGATAAATCCTTGAGAAAACATGCAGAAAAAGTCTAGGGTTGAGATGCTGAACTAGTAGATACCCTATTTTTAGATCTACAATGTCTTGTTCGTTGTGAATACTACAAATGAATTGGGGAAGACTAGACTAGCAGATGTCTAGGGATGAGATGCTGAACTAGAAGTAGTAGATACCCTAGTTTTGTTACCTTGATCTCTATGAATACTAATTAATGAATTGAGAAAGACCAGGATTGTGGAAGACTTGATTGCTATCCACAGTTAACAATCGGAAGCTTAAAAATATGCAAAATTTTTAAATCTTATAATCTCTGACATAATTGTCTCATATACACAACCGCTTTAAGCTACAGGGTATTTAAAACAAGGTCAAACTCTTGTTTGCATTCTTATGTTCGTGCATTTTCAGGCAGCTTCAATCATAATTCATCAGTCAAGACGAGACGAGGCAACAAAATGTTTCTATTTACAGGCCACATCAGCAACAGCTCCCCCTCTCCCCCACCCCACTAACCATGCGCCCTCCTCACAGACAAATCAACGCTGCTTGAAGCACTTAATCATGCGAAGGCTGCGCAGATTAACTCATTACTTAACACTGTTCCAGAACTCGTTCTGTAGAGGATCTGCGCCCGTGTTGACGGATGCTGCTATGGATAATTGTGTGGCCACAGCTGAAATCTCTGGTTGACGGGCGGGGGAGGCTACACCTAATAGCGCGGGGGCGTGCCATCGATTTGGCGGCAAAAATGTTTCAAAAAAAAAGAAAAGAACAACAAAAATTAAAAATGTTTCAAAATTGATGCGCACCTTCTGCCACTCTGCTGCGCCCCGCTGAAACACCTTTCGCTGTGACAGAGCGACATGAGTGGGGTCTCAGCCCCATGCCCCGCGCCACACGCCCCGTGCCCCGCACCTCGCCTGTGCCTAATGACTCGGCGACGTTTGTAGCTTTTGGCTGGCGCATTAACATTCCACAGTTGTTGTTGCTGTTGTTGCTGTTGTTGGGGGTGTTGCACAAACACAGCAGCTTAAGTGGAGACTCTTTAATAGCAGCTACTTTGCTGCCACTTGCCCCACGCAGCTGTTGTTGTTGTTGTTATTGTTGTTGTGCAGTCGAGATCTGAGTTCATTACTTAATCCACTCTGCGGTTGTCCCCAAGGAATACAACTGAAGATCACTTAAGAACATTTTTCGAAGATTTTAAAGTTCACTTTGAGAATTTCTGGAATGAATATTAATGAAGGTTGCTGAAATTCAACAATTTTGCATGTTTTGCATACGGAAGTGATCTGTTGTGTGGATTTCTTTGGGCGGGTGAGAAGCGAAAAGAAGAGCACAAAATGAATTACGATAAATAACATGGGAGCATATTTTGATTATGTGTGTTTGTTTTTACTTAGACTAGGTACGTTTATAGAGGTCTTTCCAGTCCAATATTTCGGTCTCTTTCTCTTCAGCTTATATTTCTAGAGATCTAGAGATTAAGTAGGTTATTTATTCATTAAAGATCGATTCGAAACATTGTTTTGATATCTAAGATTAACAAAAAGTTCTTAAAAATAATTTTCTGTATATAATTATTAATTACATTTTAGAGCATTTTCAACACTTCCAGCTGGAACATATATTTTCCTTCCCATGCAATAAAAATGGGGATTTATTTAAAGAAAAATTCAAGATAAAATTCTTTTTTTTTTTTTTGCTAATTTCCCTATAATTTTCCTAAGCTGTTGATAGCTTTTGAAAGCCCTTTACAAAATTGTGTGCTCAAATATTTGGAAATAAATGACATTTTGTTGGCCACTTCTTAAATAAGCGACGCCCATCAAGGAATTTGTTTTGTGTGTGTGTTGCTATGAAATTTATGATATTGCTGAACGAATTTACAACAATAATTAAATAAAAGATACACACACACGCACACATACGCACGCATTAAATGATAGAAAATGTATCTGCATCTGACAGACGTCAAACTGGAAATGCGTGCATAAAAACGTAGAAATCAATGCGGAGAAATGACAGGCAGAGCGTTGCACGGACAAATCGGTGGGAAAAGTCGAGTGGTATATATTTTGCTATACTATATATATATTTTATTTATTCCCCCTACCCTCCCTTACCCTACCCATCTTCTGCTGATACTGTTGCTACCCTCAACCTCAGTGTTGTCTGGCCTGTGGGATCGGCCAGACCCATAACCAATTATTTACCAACACTCGTGTCCTGCACATCCTGCGCATAGCTGTACAATTGGTGAATCGGAAATGCAGTCAATGCATTCAAGATGTGCCGTTAGCAACACCCTCCCCTCGCCAGTCTATTCCCCTGTCCCTCTATCGCCGGCCTGGCCATTTCGTGTAATTATAGACATTTTCGCAACTATTGTGTTACATTTTAATGGTTCTTTACCTGAGCAAGCGAAAAATTTCTCTGCTCTTGCGTCTGAAACCATTTTAATTGCTTGAATTCGCAAAAAAAAGGCACCAGGAAAATTCCATTTTATGGCCATCGATCAAACTGATATATTAAAATATTTAATACACAGCTGCAGCAAATACCACAAAAAAATAGCATTAAATAAACTTGAAATAACTTCAGCTCACTTCATTTAATCGCTTGCTTTAGGCTTGATTCCCATAAACTGAATTTTAAATTCAGCCGCAAATCCTCTGCACAATCGCATGAAATAAAATCCCTGCTAAGCACCCTTTAAAAAGATAGCCCATCATTTATAATCCTTTAATAGGCGTCTATAAGGCATAAAAACTAACAATGCAGCTGATAAATTTCCGTTCATTTCTTCTGGTTAACCTCTCGCATGGGCTTAGCCCCATGGCCCATTGTTGCACCTAAAGCACTTCATGATGTTCTTCCTATTGTTGTTGTTCTTGTTGTTGCTGCTAAGGAAAATGTCAAAGCAACTAGCTATACGCTAAGATTTTTATAGTCAAGAATGTGCGGGCTGCTAAATTGGCATTTGAAAAAGTAAGGCAAAGAGTTGGGCATGTGCTGTGTTTTGAGCACAGATTAGATTTAATGAGTTTAAGATACATTTACATACAGAAATAGAATAGATCGAACCTTTAAAGAAATATGATAAGTTAAAAACAGGTATCTGAGTATGTAAGAACAAAATATATATATATTTATATAGTACATCAATAAATCTGTTAGAGTGTATGAAAATGTTGACCTATGTCTATGAGATATGAGATATTTGAGGGTACCATTTTCGATCAAGAATAAGGTTGCCAGATGTAAATGCCAAATTAATCTCCACCTTTATCACATAAGGTAGCTGCAGTGAAAACTTTAGATTCCTAGCTCTTATTAGGGGCTGTGCTTTGATCACCAATCAGTCAGTCAGTCAGTCAGTCAGTCAGTCAGTCAGTCATTCAGTCAGTTAGTCAGTCTGTCAGTCAGTCAGTCAGGACAAACAGTTTTATATAAAGAGATATATGAAATAACTACAAAAGCTTAGCAAAATGTTGAGAATTTAAGAAAAATTGTCTGCTCGGTCGCAAAGAAATATCTTCTTTTTTTTTTAGTATTATTTTAGTTTTCTATTTTCTTAGTAGTTGTCATTTCATTCACATGCCCATTTGATTTGGCATCAATATGCGCACAAGAAGAAGAAGAAGAAGAACTCAAAAGTGTCTGGACAGGCGAAGAAAGCAATGCATATGATTAATTGCCGGGTAACTTCTTGGTGTGACAGCAACAACAAACGAGAATTCTTCATGCGACACCGCGCCCTCCCCTCTCGTACTATTTGTATTACCAAAAATAACATCAAAGCAAACAAAGGCCGCTGAAAATATGAAGTGCAAACTGCGACGATGTACCAGGGAGGATGCAACAGCAACAGCAACAACAACGAAAAGCCAACAACCAACAACAAGAAGAAGAAGAGGCAGACGAACAGCAAGTCAGATGGAAATCTTGGCGACAGTTGAAAAGTTGAACAAATGTTGTTGTTGTTTTTGCCGCTGGGGTATCGCAGATCGGGCAACGAATGTTGATATATACATATGTGGGGGGAGGGAGGGGCTATTGGTGCGGGCTGGTGCGGCAGGAGGGGGGGCAACTTGTTTCAGTTTTTGGCTCTGACTGTCGCCTGTCGCCGCTGACAGCCGACGAGACATTTCGCTTCCTACTTGGCTGCCAAATTCCGATGGCCCGATAGCTTGATGGCAGCATGCAAATTGCGTTTGGAGACGGAAGGGCAGGGGCCACAGGCCGGGTTGACAAGGGCCCGCAGGGGCCGAAGCTGACGCACAAATCGAGTTGTCGTAAAATTAGCACTTAATGCTTTAATTAATTACGTCGACGTGCGTTGGGCACACTACAACAGTTTTTTCATACCCTTTCGCAAAATGTTTAAAGAGTATATTGGTTTGTATGAAAAGTTTATTTAGATGTTTGAACGTTTGTACATTGGAGCTAGATACCTGAAATGTGGAATATATACTCGTGTTAATTCGGTCAATCTCGGGAGTTGATCAAATCTTTATCATCCACATTTTAAAAGCTGGAGTACAAAATGTAGGGAATAATACCTACTGGCGGGCTTTTGAAAATTTCGATCCAATATTCGGTATCTCTTAGGAAGTTTCTCGGATATTCCAATTGAGTATTGCGCAGTCGCATATACCCGACTGGAATATTCTTACTTGTTGCTGTTGTTGCTGCTGCCTCGCCGTTTAATGCATTTCGCATTTATTTATGGCCATTGCATGCGCGTAACTCAACTCCGCCGACTGTAACTCCGCCTTCTCCTTCTCCTGCTGCTGCTGCTGCAACCGCTTCGCTCCTCTAGCAGATTGTCTCATGTTTGGCAACGTCAAGTGTCAGGCCATTTCGGCAGCAAGCGAAAAGAAATTCATTGGCATTCCACTCGGACACGTTTCACACTTTCACAGGAGGCAGACAGAGAGATACGTGCGACCCGTTGTTGCACGCTTTGCTCTCCAAACGGTTTTATGAATGAGTCTCGGTCTTTGGAGTTTCGCTACCTGAGCGTGACAACAGTTGTTGCCTTATGTATCTCGGACGTTCTATTTAGAGTTTGCAAAGTATCTTTTCATCTGGCTAGCCCTTTACGACTGTCTAGCTGCAAGTATCTGGGCTACAAGAATCTTATCAGCGGACTTTGTCTCAGTTCAGCCTTTCTCAAGTGATGGCCATAACAAACTCGAGTTAAGAATTACGTTTATTGCCCGAACATCCTTATGTAGCTTACAGTTATTTTGTCTTATTGATTTATGTGCGCACACAAAGTATCTGAAAGTGGAAAACAATCAGCTTGGCGGTCAGTGCAGTGATCCTTATTGGTTGAGAGGCACTTCTGAGGTGCACTTACAGTTACAGATACAGCTGAAGTTGCAGAAGGAGATGTAACTGTATATAGTAAGGGTAACAGATACAGTTAAAGATACTTACAGGTACACATAAAGATAGATATAGAAAAAGCAATACAGATACAGAAACAGATACAGATACAACGGTTGATATATACAAAAAAATGAACGTATATAACTAGGGGATACCCTATACTCCGATTAGGAATTATAAATTGGATAAGGTTGCATCGACTCAGCTGAAATGCAGTTAATTATGACCTCAGCCATCTTTAGTCATTAATTTATGTGTCTTCTTTGTAGCTATAAAATACGCTAAAGCAGCTTAAGCCCCCGGCTGTTGGTTAAAGTTTTCCCAGTTGCACATTTTCAACTAATTTATTGGCCTTTAATTGCTGCTGGCTTTCCGCGGAGCGATAAGCTAAATATTGGCGGTTTCCAATGTGCAGCGTACTCTGCCTTACGGTCCGGCGAGCGTGAAATTGGCACTGAATGCAGACATAGTGTTAGTAGATATATATATATATATATATATATATATATAGCGAGAGAGAGGTATTATAGTTTGTCCTGCGACCAAAGAGATTATATTAATTAATTTAACGTCTATTGCAATATTAGCTGCCCATTGTCAAGGCTCTAGTCGAGTGCTCCTTAGAGTACGGGCCGTTGGCCGGGCAACAGTCTCAGTTATCGAAGGATGCAATTCCACAAAGGTGGGGTTACTGGGAATGCTAAAGGGAAAGTGTAGAACTATTTCAACAAGTTGCTTTCTCATTAAATTGAAATTGTTTAAATCAAATATTTTGATTTGCATTGTTCTCTATTAAAGCTGTTTATTCTATGCCATCTGAAAGATAATCATGCTCTGAACCCAAATGGGCAAAAAAGGAATAATAGTATATATATTCTTGAACATGCTGAGTCAACCTGTGACTATTCTGATGAAGTTTATTAAGCAAATCCGGCTTTAGATACACTCTTCTTTAGCCAAGTTAAAACAAAATTCAATCGCATTTCAATTAACACGGGTTTCCAAACAAAAACAGTTCTTTGTGTCCAAAATTGGCCAGCTCGGAATGTGTTTTTTTTGTGTTGTCGTTCTTTTTTTTTGAGTTGTAGCGCGAAATGCAGTTTACTTGTTGGACATGGAAAGCTTTGCGGCCACAGCGAAAGCAAATCAGACAGCGGCAGCAGGAACAACAACAAGAGGAGTGACAACAACAATATGCTAAAGCCCGAAATGAATTGGTAATTTATTATGCGCCGTCATGGCGTGGGCTAATTAATGGCCAACGGATCGGATCTGGCCATGTCAGCGCTTATCGGACGCGTCCGTTCATCGACAGCATTTGCCAAATTAATGCAAATCATGCGACCAGCAGAAGATGCTGCTTACCGCTGGCTGCTGCTCATGACGATGACAATGATGATGATGACAAAAATGATAATAATGATGATGACGACGACGACGACGATGATGATGATGCGGCTCGGCGTATCAATGCGCGCCTAATGAGTCAAGTGGAAAAGGATTTTGTGGGTGCGTTTGTCTGGACGTCGGGCTAATCCAGGCCCAGATAAATTGTATAAATTGTATACCAAAGTGAATCACAGACCAAATACGCAGACAGACGCCACAGCAACAACAGCAACAACAACAACAACAATAACAAAAACATTGTTAATGTCGTCTTAGGCTCAAGACAAGGCGATAAGACGTCTAAGCGGCTCGAGCGAGGGATGAGTTCACATTTCGAGCTATTGCCATATGCTTTGCGGCCTCTAACAATTATTCATGCATTCATTTATTCATTCATTCAATCATACACTCATTCGATTCAAGGCGTGGCATATTCAAGGTGTTGCTATTGTTGCGGCTATGCCTGCGGCTGCTATTTCTGCTGCTGCTGTTGCGGCTGATGAGCATTATTTGTATAATTAATCATGCGACAATCGCCAAGCGATAGCAGCGTCAGATACAAATGTATCTATGAGTGTGCAGCGCCAGACGCGGCCTTTGACTTCTGCTTGACTGATAGTTTTTGGAAAGATACAAGTGAGCTGTGTTAGCTTAGGCTTAGTTGCGAGTTAGCTAGTTAGTTGGAATTCAAAGAAGTCAGGCCATTAAATTCAGATAGCTTGTTGTAATATCTTTATTGTATCTATAGTTGTATATTCAACTATTGAGGAGAGTTAAGCACAGTATACTGTATTTCCTGTAGCATAAAGCTATATCTGTCTACATATTATTTGGCGCCTCTCACTTTTGCCTGCTGCCACACGAAAAATTTCCCAAGAAAAATGTAACTTGATGTCAAGTCAATTGATCGCAGCAGCATTGACAGACTTATTGGGCATATCTGTAAGAGCCACAACAACAAAAACAATGCGCCACACTATATGCAAATGAGAGCAAGCCACACACAAGCACACACACACACACTGAAAGAAACACCACGCTCTACCAAAATTTAATTAATGCGCCGGCAATTAAACATGCATCATTTACAGTCGCAGCAGCAGCAGCAGGGGCAGCAGTCGCAGTCGCGTCGCCATCAGCGGAGGCGGCAACATCGACACATGCGGCATCCACAGATCTGTCAACACTTTCGGGGGTAACATCATGTGGAACCCAAAAGCGCAGACCCGCGACATGGTCGCTGCAGCTTCTTGACATTGTCCAATGCCATCATTTGTCAGTATTAAGTTTAATTAGCAAAGTTTCGAATGCCCAACTTGATATATATAGAATATACTTTATATATATAAACTTTATACAATTTGTTCTTACTTCAATGAGCCACAATTTGTTTTATTAAGTTTGGTGCAGAGAGCGCCCAGTTTCCTTATTATTCTCATCATTGTGGGCGGCCACAAAAGATCGTTTATTTTCATTTCGATACGCAGACGGATATTTTGTAAACTCCACAGATTTATGTGAATGCAATGGGAAGTACTTGATATAATGCTTAGCAGAGTGAAAGAATTTAAAATAAACACAAGACTAAACATATATCTAAAAATCTTTATGCTCTCCATACTCATATATATATCGCAGCTTGCACTAAAAAACCACTCTAGAAACATAAAAAATATTATATGATCGATTGCTCAACGCAAAATGCAGCATAACGAAACGTATAGCGCATACGCCCCATTAACCCTTTCAACAAAATGCATAAATTTCATTTTTCATGCTTATGTTGTTTTATGTGTCAGAGACACCATTTTTAAACAGCAACAGAACACAACAAACAACACTGCTCAAGTCTGGAGTATACGGCTAGAGTATACCCTGTAAACTAGGTTAACAGGTGCAACAAATTCTTTTTCCATTTTTTATTTACTTTTTAAACAATTACAAGTTTTACTATTAGTACTTCTTTATTTTATAGCCTCTCCGAGAGGCACATTTATACCCCTTTTACCCTTTTTTATTTTTACAGGGTATACATGTCTAGTCGATAAAAAACAGCATTTGCAATTCACACCCGAATGCATTTTTAATTGTTGTTTTAATATTTTGCCAAATTATCACATCATTTTTTTTCGTTTACCCCCAAACGTAAGGCACTTCAAAGGCCTCGCGTGCTCTCTCTCCACTCTGCTAATGTGTTGATTTTGGACCGATCGCAGTCGCATAAATCATAAAAATCCTAATGCAAGTTGCAAGCAATAACATTCGAGGGGAAGAGTGTGTGGGGAGAGCGGGGGATGTCGCTGTCTGTGCGAGCGGCGGCACTTGAAGCTATTTTACCATAGACAAATACAAAATTCATATTTGAAATCGGAAAAGAAAATATTTTTACTCGACAACGTTGCCACCCACTTGGCAACTGAATTAATTTGCGGCTTCTTCAGCGATTCGCCCCTCTCTTTCACACTTGATCTGTTTCTCTATTTCTCTCTCTCAAAGTCTCATCAAATTTTCTATTTTTTTTTTTGGGGTTTTATGTTTGCGTGTCGAGCAGACGCAAAATAAATAAACTTTAAGTACTTTTCGAAATTGCTGTTGGCTGTTGTGTAATCTTAAGTAGTGCGCCGTGCACTCACTCAGCACACACACACACACACACACACACACTCACACACACACAGACACACTCATTCACTCACAGACATCGCGGCATGTTGACATATTAATGCAATTAGTTTAGGGCGCACTTCGTGCTAATTTTATAGTTCTGCTCTTTGCCGTATTTACATTATTCATATTTGTAACCCGCCCACCCTATAGCCCCGCCCCCTCGACCACCCGTTGCAGTTGTCAATACATCTGGGAAGCACGCACTCCAAAAAGGGAGAGAGAGAGGGGGCGGGGGCTGCAGCGACTGCAGCTGCAGCTGTTTCGTACTTTCAAATTTATGAGCCACGCTCCAAATTGATGCCTCAAATTGACAGCGTTAATGTAGGCAAATATTTTGTGAGAGCTGAAAGAGCTTTTTTTGGGGGATTTAAAGTTTGAGAAGTTTTTAAAATATGAAGTCTTGATGAAATCCAGCTAAAGTTATCCACATAGGATAACAGTTGAAATGAAGGTGTAAAAAGGCTGTGATGCTTTGTGTAAATGTATGTTACAGGCAGAAGGACATGTCTCCGCAAATTGCCAGGACTTCTATTAACACATGCACATGCATGTAATTCCAATTGCATTGGATGCTGAGCTGCTCTTTTTTTTTTTTTTTTTATTGGTTTTTTTCGTAGACCTTTAATTTTTAACATGGTTGTCAGGCAAGAAGGGCAAGTAGTTCGTTTGGTTTAAGGTAGTTGCAAGATTGTTTCTAAAAGTTGAGTTTCATCAATCCTAGTATATCTCTTTGGGAGAAGAAGGTTCAGGGTATCCTCCCTAGTCGGGCACTCCCCACCAGAGAACTCTCACTTGTTTTTGTCATGTAAGTCAACAATTCGCAAGACCCATTCAAAACTTGGCATATGCTAGTAAAAACTTAGTTTCTCGAAAAAACTAGCCAACTTTTCGCATCTAACAATGTCACCCCCGTAAAAACTTCATTGCTATCTTTTCGACTACCTGTGACGAAATGCATAAAAATACAAAAAAAAAGGTAGCACTGAGGAAAATGTCGCATTTTTCATTGTTTAGCCAAACACAATTTACACAACTCTCGCTGCAATTATCCTGCGCAGTTTGTTATTTTTTGATTATGAACCCCCTTTTCGGCAGCCTGCACCTTGACAGCCGCCGTGCCAAACCAAATTACATGGCTACAACAAAGGCCGAACCAAGTTTAGTTGTAATTTATGGGAGCAGCAAAAAACAAAAAAAAAAGAAAACCAACTACAAAACGGGACGCGTTGCCAGCCCATTTCCGTTGCGCAGAAGGCTAATCAACATTTTCTAACCCCTCGGATGAGCTGGCATAAAAAACACGATAGAGAGTGAGAGGGAGACAGAGAGAGAAGAACAAACCACCCGGTGCGAGACTCTCAATAAAACGCATGCCATCCCATTTGATCAGAACTCATAATAGAATTCATCTCGTGCTGGGCTACTCAGCATCCCGGGTTGTAATCCCAGCTGTAAATATGCCGCTGATCCCGCGCCGATCTTAAATCATGTTTCTATTTATGTTGTCGCAACAGATTTGCGTGGTGCGCAGCAGTTCATGAATCTGCATGGATGCAACTGTGGCTCGGCTTGGCGAGAGGTGTGGCTAAGCTGGCTTAAGAGCAACACGAGTCGCTTTCTTGTAAGCCCCGCTCCCCACCCTTAGGCTTGGCCGCGGACTTGCCCTTGGCCATTTCCGGTTCTCAAGGGTTGCACGCGCACGAGCGCTAGCCACTTTTTCATTTTTTATAGAGCTACCCCTACCACGAGCCTGGTGCCTGGTCCATCGATCATCTATTTTAATTAGCAACAGCGTGTCGATGGCATTCACAAACTATCAATTTCACTTGAACACCCTTCGCCGGCTATTTACATAAACCCAAATGACATGTGACGAATCTCAAGTACACAATTCCCAGTTTCAGTTACAGGACACATTTCGCTTCTCTCGATATATATCGAGACCATTTTGCCCAGTAGGCGTGGCCCTATACACTTGGCGACAGTGAAAGACACTTAGCCACGGTTTGTTCCTCAGGCTGCGAAGCAAACGACAGCTGTGAACTGCATTTGATAAATGGGAACCCAATGAAAGATAAACCAGAGAGCATCGAGACACACTCTCAATCTCGCAATCACGCACAAAAGACACGGGCTGCACAGGAAGCGTCTGTTGCTGTTAACAACTCTTCAAAATTGTATACTCTTGCTGGAGAGTATGTCGATTTACTTATAGGGTTTGCTCATGGTATCTCAAATTGCTCGAAGTAATAGGTTTTTAATCAATGCTTTGCCTTGATATTGATTAAGCGGCTTTTCAACATTTTTCTACAGTCCTAAATTATTTTCATTTTTCAATAGTATAAAATAAAGTCCACAAAAGAGATTCCATTCCTAAAACTCTCTCAATTTTTTAAACGGAATAGCTTTGCTGTAGTTTTTTATATCCGACATGCAACAAATTCAATTTTTATACATTTTAGCAAATATTAACAGATTGAAAAATGTTTGAGATGGCATTTTTTGAAAAATATTTCTTACAAACTTCTACTTTGATCCTTCTACTTTTAACATTTATTTCATCTATCTTATCTAAGTTGAATGAAGAACAATTTTTTTCAATAAATCTTCTTAAATTAAGAAAATAAAAGTATTTTGTGGGGATTTTCTAAGATTTGGGCGCAACTGCATTTTTCTTTTAGGTAAAGTATTACAGGCATACCTTTTTAAAAATTCTTTAAAATATTTTATGCAGCTTCAACAAAACTTGTCAATCAATATATTTTTTTAAAGTTTGCTTAAGATATATTTCTAATATTTATTAACAGCATGCAAGGGTTAGGGTATTTAAACTCGAATATGTTAAAGAACTGCAGGCATGTTTCCAGGTAACCTCTGCTGATGATTCATCGTTAAGCACTTCTCATCTTTGTTTACGCTTAGTTTTGTTGTACAAAAAGGTGCTCCAAGGATTAGCCTTTCAGTATCTTCATGTTCTTCTGCGATGATTTTCAAGTTTTGATGAGTGCGTACCCTGATTCTTTGGAGATGTGGGTCTTATAAGTAATTATTGATTGTATTGTTAACTGAACTCAATGCATTTTGAATGGGTTTTCAATTAATTTTTATTATATTTCATGTGGTTTTTATTTCGTGTGCGTGTATTTGTGTGTGTGTGCGTGTGGGTAACCAAATGCTGTATTGTTTAGCTGCGTCTGCAGACTTATTCCTCCCATCTACGCACTCCCCTCCCATCTATGTTTTGTCTCCTGCTGTTCCTCTCCTGTTGCTGCTGTTATTGCATTTTGTAAAGTAAACATGCCAAGTGCTGCTGTCGCCCATTGCCACCCACAAATTACACACACACACACACACATACGTACACCCAAAGAGAAGCACACACTCACACACAGTTGCACATTATGCAAATATTTACTTTGCGTTGATGAGGCTGATGAACAGGATGAACTGTTGCCGATGCCGTTTGAGGCTGTCCATTGATGAAGCCACTCGGCACAAAGGGGGTAAAACGCAAAAAGTGCTGCACAAATAATGTCATACGGCTGCCTCATTTGCTTGGCCAACTACCCGCACCCCCTGACACCCCACCCACCCAGCCGCCCAATCATCCAAGCTGCAGCCGCCCGCCCTGTGGCACAACCCCTTGGCAACCTGCTGACTGTGTTTTTTATACCTTCTACGCATACAAAGCTCTTGAACAGGGTATCTTGAAGCTGCGTAAATAGGGTCAGTAAAGTTTCTGACTTATTGAGATATGTATGTGCTTATATATTCTTGAACAACATTAATTCAGATATCTTCACTCAAAGAATAACATAGAAATCAACCAATGAATCAATCGAGTTCGAAATTCTCCCAAATATCATACGTAAGTCAAGAAGAGTTCCTCGTTTTTTGTAACATTATACGAATACTATAAAAATCAATCAATCACCATTCCTAATCTGGAATATGAAATTCTCCATAGTTTTTGTCAATCTAGGAGCTTTGCTTAAAGACCAAATATCATACTTAAATCAAGAAACATCTTTCTACTAATACTTTAATCAATCAGTCAATCAATCAATCGATCAAGCAATACACCAATAAATCAATCAATAATATTCTTTGTTATTCAGAAAAGCTATTTGTAGATCGCAGAATTTTCAAAAGTTAATTTAATAAACACAGCTGAAGATAATTTATTTCTGCATAGCTGATCGTATTGTCGACTGTCGCACAGGGTATCTCACCGTCGTGTACTCACAGTTATTTAATTGTAACTTGTTTTATTTTTTCTGTTGCTGCTGCTCTGATGCTTCGCAGTTTCTCAAACTGCTGTTAGCATAAATTTCAAAATTAAAATCGCAACGGCGACATATGCGCTCGGGCCAACCCAAGGATGGGATGGGGACAGGGTCTGTGCCAAGGGGTTGTTAGCAGTGTTTGGAACGGGGGATGGGTGGGGGTGGGGTCGCTTGGTTGCGCTCTCAAAAAGTAATTATTTCAAGCAAAGACGGCGCCAGGGGTTTGTGTCTTTGTCCAGATACGAGACTCATTCGCTTTTGTTGCAGCTGTCACTTCACTTTGACATTTCGCTGGCATTAACTCACGATGCATCTCTCACCTTCTCTCTCCCTCTCTTTCACTCTCTCGCTCTCACTCTCTTTGGCTCAACAACAATTCTTGTTTACATGCGCAATAATTATAAAATTTACGTTTGTTGTAATTGTTAAATAAATCAATGTCACAGCGTTTTTCCCAAACTGCATTGTTCGGCTTTTTCTCCGGCTCAAAACCCCCCCTCGACAACTCTCTCTGTCCCGCTCTCCCTCTCTCACCTTTTCAACTCTCCGGCTCCTGAGGGGTTGAGTGCTGTGCAACTTTTTTGTTTCGATTTAATTGCTTGTTAAAGGCGAATTGTGCACGTTGAGTTAATGATCCAGGAATGTGCTGACTTGCAATGGCCTGTAAAATGCCAAAACGGGGGGGTTAAAGTTGGCTGGTTCGGACTGCCGAGGGGCGAGGGCATCTCAAGTGTAATCCAGCAGCTGGCAGTTGCTTGAAATTTGATTTCTGCTGCAGTTTTCAGCTCGAAATGAAACTTTACATTGAAATGCAGCAGTTAAAAACGATGCTCAGTCCGTTTCAGCTCAATGAAAGCTGGTGGAATATATTGTCTGGACAATCTTGGCATCACGTTGTAAGCTTTAGGCAACACTTTTCATGCAAGTGCAGAAAAGCATTGTGTAATTTGGGCTTTTCACTCATTTAAATGCACTTTACAGACGGGCAACAGGCATATGCCTATGCACTTAACAGAGTTCAATCATATTTTGAGGCAAAAAGCTTAAAAACTTTATTAAAAGTTTAATCTTAAAATTCAGATTAAAGCAGGCTTCCCTGCTTAGGCTCCATTAGCCATTAAATACACTTAAAGCTCTAAGCACCCTTAACTGGCAAAAATCTTTTAAGAGCTAGCTCACTTGAAGAGCATTGAAATTTCGGCTTGTCCGTCCAAGCTGTGCTCCCTCATTTGTTGCATAGGCAAAAATCCAGTCACACACAATCAATTTGATGTCAAATTTTTTGGAGCACAACAATAGAAATGCAGCTTCATTAAATATGAAATTCAAACTAAAAGCAATTGCAGATTGCACTCAAAGAGCTGAGGAATGGAACTGGAAGCGGGGAATCGGGAGCTCAGACTAGGACAATATTCATGCTGGGTGCGACTTACGAGTATGGCATGTCTCTGGGCCCGTTTACCAGCTTTTTGCCCTGCACTCCGCCCTCTGTCCTGCTTATGGATCCAGAGACATTTTACAATTTTTGCAATTGCTGGGTGAACACACAAAAAGCGGACAGCAGCCAAAGCGGCGGCTTACACACACTTACACACACAACACACACACACACACAGATACAGATGCAGCTGCAGATGCAGATAGAAATACAGACACTTGAAGTATTAAATAATTTGGTGCCATTGTGTTGACACCACGACTGAGAAAAGCAACTGCAACTGGTACTATATACATATGTCCATGTGTGTGTGTGTTTGTTCATGATTTCAAATTATTTCTTCATTTTGTGCTAAAATATGCAAAAAACAACAAGAAACTGGCACAAGACAAGCCAACGTTGGCGTCATTGTAATAGGTTCTAGTGCAGAGTATTCAAATTTCATAAAATCCTATGTGAGACTCAAGAAAAGGATTGTCAAGAAAACTGCATTTAAAAATACAAAAAAATTAATTTTTTTAACATTTTTGACATTTAACATTTCATCTTTATTTTAGAGACAAGAGATTATTTAGCTTATCCATGCAAAATGCAATAAAGTAAATATTCATATTTAATAATGTTAACATAAACTCAGTCAAAAAAGAACAAAAGAAGCTAATATATTGAACAAAATGCATTTTTCATGAAGTTTACATTTAATATTATAAAAAACACATTAAAATACCTCAACTGGCATGGTTTTGATCTCTTCCACTTGCTCTCTCTCGAGAGCGTAACATTTTTCGTGTCTGCTTTGTGTTACATTCGTAAACGTTGAACAGGCAGACTGTTATTTAAATAATATATGCCCTGGTCTTTATGTTAGGCTTATTAGTTGGGTGTTTACCTGAAATGCTTGCACTGTTAGGGCATCGATTGGTCGATATGCTTTGCTATCACAGTAGTTAATATTTACTTTCTACTTATGTTATTGTTGGCACTGTCGTAGTCTGCATTATTTGCCGTTTGATTCCTACCATTTTTCATCCATGTCTGCATGTTTGCATGCCCTGACAAAGGACAACAATAATGATGATGTTGATCATGCTGATGATGATGAAGATGAGGCTGATGAGGATGTAGCTGATGCTGCTGGTGTTGGCTGCCAGACTTTGTTGGTGACTTGGTTTTTGTGCCATGCACTGGCAGAGTATTTGTATGCATTTCCCATTTGGCTCTTGTCATTGAGAATAAACAACGTAATTGCAAGCTTGTGTGGGCGACACAAAACGCTGGCGACAAATAATCCAAATATACAAATTCATGTCTCTACATACTTAAGCGAGCTCTCATATCTGAGACTCTGGACTGGACTCTAACTAGCCGCAGCTGGAGCTGGAGCTGGAGCTGGAGCTGGAGCTGGAATATCGTTAATGTCAGGGGCTTTATGATGCAACGACCTTTGACTGGACAACCAACGTCTTCAAAGAACGTACCCGGAAAGGCCAGACTCAAGCGACATGCAACAGCTACATGCAACATGCCATAAAATTTATGGCACACGTGTATATGCGGCACGCGGCTCATTTCCCATTTCCCATTCCCGGAACACATGTGGGCTGCATCTGTAGGAGGGGCGAACGCTCTATGACATGTACCAAGTTCCAAGTTCCAAGTTTTTTTCTTTCTATGTTTACTTCATAATTTTTTCAAAACCCAAAACCTTTTACTTGATGCCGCAGTTTTACGAGCTAATCGCGCCGATTGTTGTCGTTGTGCCCGTTTTGTTTTTATACCCTGTACCTATTTAAATGGGCAGAAGGGGGTATTTTGACAGTGTGCAGATATATGACTACGGGCTGTATATCTATCAAAAATATATAGTGATAGACAGACGGAATTATCAATAGAGAATGCTATATAATCATTGATATTTAAGATTATAGACAAATGAAATGGACCTATCTTATGACTCAATGATCTTAGAGATTATTGAGATTCAAAATATGAAACTTGTTGTATGAAACTTTGCTACCCACATGCAGATAAAAGGTATCATACACCTACTATTTATGCCTTGAATACCCTGTAAACTAATATAAAACTAGTTATATATACAATATGTATGTATTTTGTTCCCAACCACAAACATATCTTTTCAAAACGTATTTGATATTATATAAGCAGTATTCAAATACTTTCTGTGGCTTGTCATTTTTGATTACAGAGCATCTCATAGTCTACCTTTCTGTTGCTTTTTTTTGCACATTCTTCCGCCAGCATTGACTGTCAGTTGCCGAAGCGCCTCACAAATTTTGTTGGGCAATTAAAATGCAGTTTTGCTGGGAGACATTTATGCGCCGCAGCCGTCGACTTGTTGAGTGATTTGTACATTTTTGAGGCAGTGTTTCTGTGTGTGTGTGTGTGTGTGTGTGTGTGTGTGTGTACTTGTGGGCGAGGCCCCGCGGCAACTATGTAGCTCAGCAATCAAGTTGTCAAATGTCTTCATTTGTACCAACACACACACGCACGTACACACTCTCACACATACTGCAAAGTCAAATTTGAAATACAAATTCAATTTCAATTGTTTGCAAATTTCATTTGCCTCGCTGAGCAGGGGGAGGGTGTTCAGCAGGCGGGCGAGTGAGAGTAGGAGCAGCTTCGGTAGCATTAGGAGCAGCTGCTGGTCACAACCATGACAAACAGCCGGCTAATGTGACCATTCCATTCCTTAGTACTCAGTACTTTCCACTCCAGCACGAACCCTCGATATCGCGCGCGCACTTTTAGTTTTTCGCAGTTTTCCATTAGCAATTGTGAAGTTTCTGTTGTTGTTGTTGTTGTTATTTTTGTTTTTCGCACTTGAACGCATCCCATCAGAAATGCCACAAACCCAAAAAAGAAAATCTATTTCGATTGCGTGTCGGTTGCCCCTATTTCACATGGGTCAGCGCCGCGGTCCAGGGGATTACACAAAATAATGACGCACAAATCCGGCAATGGCGAAACGCAATCAATGCACGCTGATTGCCCGGGCTAAGGGCTCAGTGGGCGAGGGTTGTGCGGTGTGGTAGCCAAATTGTGGTAATAAGTGTGCAACTACTTTAGACGAGCATTGCTGTCAGCTTGGACGATGTGTAAGGTTAATACAAGATAAATTATTAACTGAACATCGAAAAACAGTTTAAAGTTTAAATTTGCAATGCAAAATTTGTTTATGCATAACAACTTTTAAAGCATCTTGTTGTATATATTGTTGATATTTTCTATATATATTATACTCGTTATTTGTGGCCTTTTACAACAGCATCCGAACTTTTATTCGTGTATTCATCAACAGAGAAGCCATCTTAAGCTACTTGTCAACTGCGATCTTATCAAGGAATCCTTAGAATCTATAATTCCGGTAAAATTAAAAACTGCCCAGGGAAGCTTTAACTCGTTATGTGGAATATAAAAATAACGAGCAAAGATAAATACTCTCAGCTCTTAAGGGACACATTTGTTAAACTTTAAGCCTCTACAGATAGAAAGAACTTATGGGTCTTCTTTAGCTTGGGCTACTCGAACAAGGGGTTAAAATTACCTGGATGTGATGATCTATGTGTATTTAGATGTTTAATTTTTTATATATACCCTAAACGGGCTAAAAAGTGTATAATGTATTTGTGCTCATTTATAGAGACTAAAAATTTTCAACTAGAGTCTCTTACTGTTAATTATTTATTTTTATTGAATTATTTGATTATCTTATTAAGATAGAGTTGCATACATTTTACATTTTTAACTAAAAACTTTTAAAAAATGTATTATATTTTATATATTTAAATTTACATATTTCACCATAAACGTATGAAACTGCCACGTACGAGCTTAAAAATTTAAAATTCATAGCATAAATCCATAATCCAATAGAGTTTTTTTTGTTCTTCTCAACATTTTTTTGGCTCTCCTTTGACTATTTGCAACTGCAGCGAGCTAATTTGGAGTTTTAATTCCGTTTATTGCCGCATTGAAAGCGCAAAGAAGCTGCCAAAAGGAAAAAAAAACGAATGCCAGGAATATGATATGGTCTGTTATAGTCTGGTCGGGTCTGCTCCGCTCTGCTCTGGTCTGGTCGGGTCTGGCTGTAGAAATATGAGTGGCAGCCGCAGACAAGACGTAGGATTTGGGCATATTTCTGGCAACGTTTGGTGGCTTGCCAACTGCTTGCCAAATGCCGCAGCTGCTTTGAAGCGCCGCCAGCGCCGGGGGCAGGGGTTGCAGCTTGGCTGACGCCTTCCTCCCGCTGGGCAAAGCGAGGAGAGCTGCAGAGGGAGGAGGTAGGCAGCAGGGCGCGGACTAGAAACACTCGATGCGACAATTGTTGAAATTTAAGAGGACGCAACGCATGTTGCAAAATGTCGCAATTTGCTGGCGTTCGCACACGATGGCCGCGTGTGGCACGTGCACACACACACACACACACGCATACACTCATTGAGTAGTTGTGCCGGTGATCGGATCACAACATAATCTGAGCCACGTTATCACTTTGGTAAACAGCGGCCGAAGCGGCCAGCTCGAATATCAATCAATTGCACAGACCCTTCAACCAAGCCTGACCCATTCGCCCTCTTTCTCATCACTCTCTCCCTGGCTCTCTCTCTAATCTCAAAGATACTCAACACATTTTGCAAATTACGCGCTGTACTTGGTGGGAACACAACTGTGTGGCGGCAGGGTTGAAAAATTGAATTTTGTCTCAGCTCGGGCGACAAATGCCTGCAACAAAAGCAGCGTCGAATCGAAAATAAAAGTAATTTCGAAAATTGATTTCTTTAAACTCGTGAAGGTTATCAGCTGCATGACGCGCTCTGGCCCCGCGATAGGGCAGGCTCTTCAGCTATGACACAGCCCAAACCGAACGAAATACTAAATACTTTGAGCTCATCTTGTCACACGAGACTTGAGAGCTGGCAACTTGTGGCATCGAGTTACAATTGAAGTGGCCCATTAAAAAAAGGGCCACACATAATATAAATAAATAGGGGAAATGCACTTTGTAACATGCATGCGATAAAATTGCAATTTTATTATGTATATACATATATTTTTTTATTGATAAAAATATGTTTATTTTGTGGCAATTAAAACGAAGGCCACAGCACAAATTATGATTGGGATTTATTGCAGCTTTGATAAATGTATGAAATTTCGATTTAAACTTTTTCTTGTATTGATATATTTGCATTCTTAATTTGCAAATAAACTGCAGTCAACAGATATTATCATGTTTTTGAACTAGTCTTGAACCAACTTTTTGAAACACAGTTGCAATATATGCCCTGCTGATTACAAGTCAAATTTGCATTGCAAGTGGAGAGTTTGCCTGTGGCTTCAGTTTCGCCCAGCCAGAATTGCATCAGGTTGTAAATAATCTGAAATCCATGAGTCAAGTTCAGGCAGCATACAGCGAAGAACTTAGTGCAGTATCGAAAAAAATAGGGGAATTAAAACGATTTAATGTGGAAACGTTGAAAACGTTTGCAGACGTGCTAGCAAATAAAGTGGATCAGTTAAATAAACGGAAACTAGATGAAGTTGAATGGGAATACCACATCGTGTGTCAAAAAGCTACGCGAGCTGATAAATGCAGTACACAAGCATCTGGAGGAATATACATATGCAAATCAACAGCGAAAAAGATCTAGAAATTTTGCAACTGAAAAGGGATGTAGAGTCGCATGTTGAGTTTCATAGTTGGGTTATAGAGAAAGTCATAGCAAGTCCGACTTTGTACATTTGTACAACACTAGTACTATGCATTTATTTTGATGCAATTATGAGGACTCGACTGAGAGATACTGTGCATGCAGCTCTCTGTATCCTTAATATCCTAATTTGATATTTTCCAAATATATACAAATATACCCAAATTTGTCTGAATTGTTTTCTTCTGCGAGTAGCATACACTTGGGTAAATGCTTTATAGCCTCTCAAAATTTTGTTATTGCAGTGTTTCAAGAACTCTGCGTCTTAGTTGTCAGTTGATACAGGGTATCAGCAAGTGTCATACATGTTGCATATAAAATAATTCCTAGAAATCTGATAGACAAGAATAAATACGTATGAAGCAAAATAAAATAAATGAAATACATTTATACGATTATGTGTTATTCTATAATTATTTCACAAAGCAGCGCTTAGGGTATGCTGATTTCTGAACGGAAAAAGTTTATCTCTGCAAACTAAAAAGCTTATGATTCTGTATAGAAGCAGCTCTTAATTTCAGTACTAAAGAGTTTCAAATGAAAACTCAATGAAAAGCAAAGAAAGCACATGCAACTAAGACCTAAAACAAGGTTTAAAATTCGATTCTAGAGTATTTGTATATCGGACTAATGCAAATAAAGCAACTCTTATCAGCTTTACTATAAAAAATGAAGAGTAAAAAACAAATAACAAAATACACATTATTTATAAAATAAATAAATACACATGACGATTCCAGACAGTTCATATTTATATGCAGTGAAGACAACATTCGAAATAAATAGATTCCCAACATAATTAAAAATATATATGTACTTAAAATGCAAAAGTTGGGTGCTACAGCGATTATTTTGCTAACATGTTCAGTTCTGCGTGCGGAGGAATCAGCTGAGGCAGTCAGTTCAGTGGGTATATCCGACCTCCTGCTTCAAGCCCAACAGTACGAAGAAAAAGCAAGAGAATTGGAACAAAATATTAGTGAACATGTAAACCAGATGAATGTAACTAATGTCAAAGGAGCGTTTGATATCATACAAAATCAGTTGAGGCAATTCGATGAAATAGAAAATATGTCCCAAATCTATAGAGCTGCGCTTTTGAAAATAGAGCCAACATTATGCTTACCCGAACACACACTAAGCGGATCCTATACGATCGACGGCCTGTTCGAAGAGAGCTGCTATGGGGATAATATTGCCGGACCCGGCTGGACTGTTATACAGAGACGCATTGATAATAGTTTGATCTTTAAACAAAACTGGATAACGTACGAGCGCGGATTTGGTGACAGCTCAAACAATTTCTTCATTGGCCTGCAAAAGTTGCATCAATTGACAAGCCGTAAACCCCATGAGTTGTATATACGTCTTGAAAACCTACTGGGCGAGACACGTTATGCACTCTATAGTCATTTCAAGATTGGCGACTACAAAGAGTACTATAAATTGAAAAAATTGGGTGATTATGCTGGCAATGCTGGTAATGCTTTATTAAAATCTCTAGATCATCCATTTAGGACAAATGATACCCTATGTAATTGGTATCAATCTAATACCATAACAACTGCCAATGATGGCTGGTGGATTGGTTGCACTCATTCGGGTGCAGAAAGGTAAATAATTGCTAGAGAGCTTATTTGAATGCTTATATTCGACTTTTTTCCTGCATGCAGCAACCTGAATGCACAGATGAGCCAATGGCATACCTGGCCGGAGACTTTTAGATCTGTCGAAATGATGATACGCCCGCAATTGACGTGCCACAATGAATTTGATAATGCAAAAAAAAATTCTAGTCCCGTTCAAGCCTGGTTTTGCAAAAAATTTCCTTTTACATGTATAAATCACCAATAAAAATATATATTTGTATATTATAAAACTCAAATAAATAAAATGTAGATACGTTTTTATTGTACATTATCATTAATGACAGACGCTGGCATTGGGCTTCCCTGTTGATGCTCAGTAGCTGCATAAGGTACCCCTCAAAAGGGCATAGAAAACTTGAATGTTGTCGAAACGAAACTCAGCACTACGAGCTTCAGTTTCCTCGCAACATATATGTACTATATTATATAGCGCTACACTTGTAGTTAATCATGTTTTACCAGATAGCCTCTGCTGTGCCCGATAGCCTCTGGAACCCCTCGTGAATCTGTGAGCAGCTGCTGCTGTTGTTCACATTAGTTCATTTTCGCAGAATCAGTTTTACTTAAGTTCTTCTGTGTGCAACGTTTATACACGGCAAAAACGTACCTATAAACCTAAATATGATGCTATTCCGATTTGTGGTTTTGCTGACCTTTCTCAACTACACTCTGGCTGATAAGGAGCTTTGTGACTCAGAGATTGAAGCATGGAATTCCCAAATCGATACATTGGAAGCTGATATAGAAGAGCATGAAGAGAAATTACAAATTTTAACATCCGAAATTAATAACCAATTAAAGTCAATCGACTTTAGTTTAGTTGCCAATTTAGCTGAAGGGCAACAAAACAATTCCGCCGAAATAGAGCATCAATTGCAACTAGAAGAAAAGGAAAACTATTTTAAGAGTTTTTTAAACTGTGATTCGCGGCAAATATCTCATAACTGGCTACATTATTTAAGATTCAAGGGTACCTATGAGATCAATTTACCCGATTGGACTATATTCTCTGCATTCTACGACTCGAATTGGACAGTTATACAGAGGCGAACTTGGCAAAACTTAAATATGGGTTTCCGGCATCCGGATAATGAGTTTTTCATAGGCTTGGATAAGTTTTATGCCATGATTGAGTCGCAACCTCACGAATTGCTTATTTATTTTCGATACTATCACAATCAAATCGGTTATGCACATTATAATAACTTTTCAATTGGAAGCGAACAGGAGAACTACAAGCTAATTTCATTGGGTCAATACTCGGGCAATCTCTTAACCTATCTGCAAAAATGTGTGGGAGAAAGGTTCACAGCTATTAATAAGTACGATATCCAAACAACCTTCTCCGGGTGCGTGGAATATTCGCTAAAAGGTTACTTGTACAGAAACGAATATATTGTATATGAATCTTATACGCTTATGATCCGACCTATTAACAATAGCAACTAAGTCCACGAATTTATAATTTTAATTTCTTATTAATAAATTTGTAGTTATTTAAAGAAAATATATGTACAAGCAATTGAGATTGCGAATTTTGTCATTAGACATTAAGATAATAGTTACCTGATTTAGATATATATCAAATCAAGATAAGATTTTGCGTCTAAGTTGCCTAGAAAAACTCAGAAATTGAAATGCCAAGTTTGTTATGTTGTTATATGTATTGAAAAGAGGGAAGTTTTACAAGCTTGATAATGATCAGAAAAGATTTCAGAAACTCACACATTTTATGGAATAAATAACATACGTACATATACGTTAAATCAAATCTATTAAGTAATCGAATTATGCTGTGGAATAAATAATGTCTTTTGCTTTGCATAACATGAGAATGCTTATCATCTGGTTGTCTACTGAATGGGGTCAAGTTCGGGGCGTCAAAGAATGGGAACGAGGCAGTACGAGGAACACAGTTGCCAAAAGGTCAGACGTCAGTTCCGCCCTTATCTCGCATACATCAACAGAAAATACAAATACAATAAGACAGCGAGCGCATCTCAAATTTGGAGCGCGTCATAAACGCCAGACTCCCAGACCAAATGGCAGTATGAGCGACCCTCAGTGAGCTATAAAAAAAGAAACCCCGAGCCGAGCCCGAGGCGAATGTGAGGAAACACATGAATGTGAGCGCATTTTTATGCAATTAGAGGCAAAGACCCCGATAGATAAAAAACCACCAAAATGATGCGCTCAAAGTGTAACAAATAGTAAATTTCATTTTGTTTTTTTTTTTGTTTTCTTATTTTTTTCTGGTTTGTTTCGTTCATTTTTTATGTGCAGACAATAAAAGCCACACACGCCGCAGCCTGCCTCAGTGGTTGGATACCATCATATCTAAAACTGGCGACACTTGACAATGGCGACGTGTGGTCCATGGCTTGGGACTTGGAATCTAAATTATGAAACACTTTCCGAGAGAAAGAAAGAAAAAGTCGTGCAATAAATAAAATGCTTCAAAAGTGCACTTAAGTTCGAAAGACATAGAAAGAAACAACAATAAGAGCAAGCCACAAAACTTGAAACAATCCAAATTCAAAAACTCACAAAATCTGGGTCAAGATGCAGCTCAAAAACTGAGAGTTCGTCACGCATATGGGAAATTTTGAAAGAATTATTGCAAAATAATTAAACAACACACAATCCGAGAGATTTGCTGGAGTTTTGCGGCAGCTGCCATTGAATTTGACCTGGCAAATTGAGTTATCAGACGTTTTGGGTTTCAATGTCAGACGAAATCGATAAATCGCATAGATAGATATTAGTTCCAGGTGATTAGGCGTGTGTGGGTCCATCTCTTACGCTCCGCTGCATAATGTGGCCAAAATGTGTATGCACAAAAAGGTAAATGCCTGGCATATGGCTTTACCAACTAAATTCCGGACGCACTTACGCCTGACTGACTTTTTCACACGTAGGCAGACGGGCGGGCAAAAATCATAAGCCAAATTACTTGGGTCATGCGAGCTTGGGCCAAAAAAAAAAAAAAATAGCTGTCAATGGCCAAAAGTTTGTTGGCCAGGTTTTGCCAAAGGTCTTGCCAAGACGCGGTTGGGAAGTGGGACCCACTACAATAATTTATAATTCAATAAGTTAAAGTTGAATGCGGTCCAAGCAGCATAAGCTTGTGCCTATAGAAAGGAGTTAAGTCTCTCATACACACACATGTGTGTGTGTGTGTGTGTGTGCCCCTTGTGCGCATGCCACACAATTCACCTGGAAGGCAACTCAGAAGCGAAGATTAATTGCGGCAGCGTCTTTTGTTGCCGCCACTTATCTTGCCCTTGCCGCTCGCCTCGCTCTCTCTCTCTCTCCCCTCTCTCCTTCTCTCCCTCTCTCCCTCTCTCCCTCTCTCTCTGGTTGTCTCTTCTGCGCGATAAGGAATTTTATTCGCTGCCCAGTCCCTAAATTGTCCCTAACCCGTTTCAACTCGCAGCGTGCACACGTAATTGCATTTTCTTTGGCATCTCATTTTAGTTACGGTCTGGCAACTCCGCAACTGGGCAACCGGGCAACTGGGCAACTCGAGAGTCGAGACGCCTCTTGATGATGTGGATAACGCGCCTACGAGCATAGGTGTCGCCAAGGCGATTAGGCAGCAGCAGCGGCAACAATGAGTGCCCACCATGAATCAAAACCAAGTTTACTATAGTTAAGAGGGGGGAGGAGTGCGTTGTGCGGGGGAGAGGGAGAGGGGCCACACTCTCACTAAAAGTGAGTGACTGACTCGATTCGTTAACGCCGCCAACTGTCACATGATTTTGAATAATGTGGCGCTCATTTGAATTATTGTTGTGCCCACAACGACCCTCAGCGTGACCAACACGCAGTTAGCCAAAAAGGCTAAGATCCCCACTCCTCTGCCCCCTTGCCCCTACCTATCCTTTTAACCTTTAACCAGAATTCTGGCAAAGGCAATTTGTCTGGCTGTCTCTCATGCAAGTGCCGAGGTTTCTAACATTGCTCAGCCATTTGATTGTGATAAGAAGTGAACCAGATCAAATTGATATTAAAAACCGCAGAGGTAAAAGGTAAAGAGTTGAAGAGGCAGACAATGACAATGAAAATATTCGAAGAGATGTAGGTAGGCTTCTTTTTTACAGGGTAATATGGTTTTTATAAATTTAGATTTGTTCCTCGTGGTTTTGTATATTCTTAATCAGTATAATTAGATGAGCTTAATTAGCTATGTCCATCTCTCTGTCTGTTTATCTCTTTCTATATAAGCCTGTCTTACATAAATATATAAGTAAATTAATAAATAAATAAAAATAAACAAATAAGCAAACAAACAAATTAACAAATATATAATTAGATCCGTCTTTACATTCAATAACTTTTGTATACGGCATTTCTTTGTTTTCCATTTTTTACTCCGATAAGGTATCTTTTATTATTCTACATTGGTAATAGTTAGAAGTACAAAAGTCCAAATTTGCAACGTTTCCTTTATTGCAGTCTTTATGATTCCTTCACGCCTAATGTCATCTAACTATAACCCAATAACACACAAAAAAACTCGGAACTGTTTCTTAGTTTTCATTTTCTGATATGCTCAGTAGATATCAGAGCCCATTAAATGTCTTTTAACCTTTCGATTTTCTAGATCGAAATCCCGCACAACAGTTATGCTTGGCGCCAAAGCTTTTTGCTCACGTCAAATGAGCCACTTTATCAGCTGCTCAATTTAAATGTATTTCTTTAATTATTTATCTCACATGCTTGGACATAATTTGTAACCCTTTTGTAACCTTTTGCCAAACAAGATTCCACTGGGGCTGGGTCAATTTGTCTTTCACCTAGTAAAGCTTGATGATTAAGCGACGCCTTTCTATGGTCACCTGTTTGGGTTCGATCATAAAATAGATGCATTTTATAATTTGTTTGGAACGTTACGAGCGGCGCCTCCGACCGATGAACCCCGCCCCCTCCCAGCCAACCTACAGACCAAACCGTAGCGAATGTAATGCGCTACTCGAGTTGATTTTTGGGCTCTTCGAAAGATTGGGGCTTGGGAGTATACATATGTGGCTGCATGAAGTGAAAGTAATTTTTGGTATTTTTATGGTCACGCACACAGCAAGCGAAAGAGAGAGAGAGAGTGAGAGCGAGAGCGAGAGCGAGAGAGACAGAGCATATGCCATTAAGGCTGCATTCCTTTTGTGTGGAGCTTGTCAAATCATTTTTGACTGGGTGTTGAAAGCTCTTGGCTCTAAAGAGCACATCCAGCACTTCACACACCGAATTGCTTAATCCGAATGGGTTCCCCGTAGTCCCCCTTCTAGGCATTCTTTTGTTGTTGCTGCGTTGACAAAAACGATTAAAATAATTGGCTCGCGACGAGTTCGTTTGTGTAAAAGCCATTTGCATCTGATTTATTGCATTATAAATTGTGCGCATGCCTAAGTAGCTACGATTTTCAAAAAGAAAAACAAAATTTAGAAAGTTGTCGTCATCTTGAGAAGCGCCTCTATTGACTATACTCTACCAATAGTACACACTCTCGTATTTTATTGACGACCCATTCATAAATTATGCCTAATGAGCCAGCGATGCCACGGATAGCGCCTCCCACCCACAAGTTGTTGTTATATTACAGTGCCTCAACTTTGTAAATGCCATGAAATTATAATTGGAAAGGAATGCGCAATGAGGCGTTCAACTAATGCAAAACTTAAAGCTGCTATTAATCAACTAGATACAAATATCTGAACGATCTAAATCTAGATTTCACAATCTCAACTTGGACTGTAATAGAACATTGTAATGGGTTCTAGTTAGTTAAAGGAAAGAACATGATGCAAGCTAAATTGTCTTTATTTTTGCATTTGACTATTTAATTTGAAAAAAAAAAATTATTAGATTCCGGTTGAGCAGAGTTTGGGAAATCGGAAAACCAAAAGCTGAACCTTATGAAAGAACATTCAAATATGAAGAAAACTCAAAAATAAATAAAATATAACTGTCATATATCACTGCATGTTTGGACATCAAGATAAAAAGGTACACAAACTATTTGCCAAGCATTGTGCATCCATTTACAGCTGTCCATTAGGATAAGCAATTTGTTGCACCTCCGACACGTTTTCTTTGCTGTGTATATCTTCCGATACACAAATCCTAATCCTGGCCCAACCAGCTTGATATCAGCAAACAAATTGTCATCTGCCCACGCAATTTGCAAGCAAACTCTGAAAGTATTTTCAAGACTTTATGCTCAGAGCTGTGTTTCCGAGTGGTGAAACCTTTTCTTTCTGATTGCACAGTTCTGCAATTACAAATTGCCGTCTCACTGGCTGTTTAATCCCTTTCCCTTTATGCTATGCGGTGGTTTTTAGATGACAGCGTGAATTTTCTATCAGTGACAAATATTTACCAACACAACTGATCAAAAGCCGAACACCGCCCTCCCCCACCAAAAGGGGCTGAGGTGTGTGTGCCAAGAGCAAGGTTTGGGCAGAGGGGAGGGGGCAGCGCGTGCTGTGTTCTGGTTATTAATCAAAAGCATACAATTTTTTAATGATGTTGGCGAACGACATCAAATTGTTGCCGCTGTTGTTGTCGTTGTTGTTGTTGTTGTTGTTGTCATTGCACGGCTGCGATAATATTTGGATTAGTTCAAGTCAATTGCATCTTGGCCAACAGTTGGAACATGACGCGTGCTGGCCAAGAAGCAAGAGGCTGCCTGCAATGAGACGAATCTAATGTTGCACACGTGCCCAAACGAAGGCTGCACTCCACAGTGGGTGGTGGGTGGTGGGTGGTGGGTTGTGGGTGCTGGATAGCTGTGTTAGTGAAAATGTGTGTGTGGCGCTCAGATAGCCGGCCAAGTAAGCATGTTAAATGTTGTGTTAAGATTAGCAACGGCCAACGCCACGCGGAGACCACAGAAATCGCCTTATCGAGTGGGTTGGGCGCACGGCAAGGGTTCGAGCTTCTACGTGCGCGGCATTAACAAAAATTGAAAGCAAATTCGGAATGCGGGCGACATTATCGGCAAACAAACTGTACAAGCCGAAAATGCCTGCTGCCCGCTTCCCTTTTTCTCTCTACTTTTTTTCTTGGCTATGCTCCTTGACTGCCTAATGACGACGTCGCCAGGCAAAGTTGAGGAGCCGCAGGTGTTGCCTGCAGGCTTGCGTCTGTGCCACATTAAATATGCTCACACTGCGCATAATTTATGGCATCTTATGCCGGGCCGTATACCAAAAATACCAAAATAAAAGTTAAACATCAAAATAAAAGTAAGCCCGTGCGCTAAATGCTAAGCAAACTGCAGACAGCTTATCAAAGGTCGCTGCGGCTATTGTTGAAGCGCCTCTGCAAACAAGCGACTGCGTCCAGTTGGAAGACAGGGTATTTAACACCTTGAAAACGTTGTGTGTGGCCAGCAATTATGTGAGTTTCAATCGAGTAAAAAAGATGTATACTCTTACCCAGAACTAATTGAGGCAAGAAATATATAATATTTAAAGTGACTTGCAGTACAAACATATGTCTCTTATTTATTTGGATATAATTTAAATGTTTAGTCACTAAGTTAGGCAATAATTAAAAATTTAAACAAAAAAACTTTTAATGAACACAGTCTTTCTTTAAATTGATAAATTTTTAGCTAGATATTAAACTGCAGCTTGATAAGAATCTTTAAATTATTTCTTTAATATTACAAATTTTTGGTTTCCTCAATGCCATAGCAAAGTGTAGCTCAAAATGCATGCATTTCAATTAGTCTAAAAATTCTAACAAAGAAAATAACAAACATATCATATTATTCTGACAAAACTGACAAATGGAAATAAAATAAAATAAAATATTATTGTAAACTCTCAATATTAAAAGCAAAAGATTTTACAAATGTAAAAGCATATACATATATGTATATATACAAAGATATCATAATGCAGCCGCATTCCTACGCAGGTTACACACCTGTGTCAGCCTTTAACAACTGCTCTTAAACTCTTTCTGTCTGTCATGCACACACACACACACACACACACACACACACACAGACACACTCACACACACAATCTGAACCGTCCTGTGGGCAAATTGAATGGCAAATTTGTCTGCATGCAGCAGCAACAGCAAAAAACTTTTTAATTGAAAAACAATTTTTTTGCAATTTCTTGTTCAATTTTTTGAATTTTTTTCGGGATATGAGTTAAGGGGTGTATGTGTCAGTGTGTGTGTGTGCGACTTGCGCTTTTTCGGACAGTTCAAGTTTCATAAATGTTATTGAGTTTCTTTATTTCTTTATTTTTGTATATTTTTTGTTCATTTCTCTTGCAATTTGTGTAACTAGTTTCTGTAACTCGCACGCAGTGTTGAGGGTTGCGGGTGGTGTGGGTAGGGGGTTGGGGTTGGGGTTGGGGTAGGTGTAACGTCGGCCATTTATTGACTTGACTTCCGTGCGTATGTCGCAATTTCCGGTTTACGGCAAACGAAATAAAAACGTAATTTAATGCCGTATGAATCAGGAGGATGCCAGTTCAACAGCTGCTGCTGTGGCTGCTCCAGCAACGAGTGGTGCTGTGAGTGGTGCGACTGGTGGTGCTGACCCACGCACGCACTTTGTCCGTTAATTGAAATCATAAGATTTGCTACTTTACGGACAGTGGGGCTGCAATTAAAAACACAACACCTTGAGAGTACCGACAACTTTATTGATATCTATTATAATTTTCACACTTTGCTGTGAGTTGTGCGCTGAGTTTTCAGCTTTGAGCTGCGAGCTTCGCGTTTCAATTCCAATTCGCATGCAAATGCATATTAGTCGTTTTTATGAGCCACATTGATAAGCAGGACGCGCCGAAAGACGCTGACGTTAAGCCACTTTGTTGCGAGGGTCGCTTGAGAAAGTATTCCCATCAGCTGGGTGAGCAACAAAAAATATTTTGAGTATAAAAAAAAGGACTAAGAATAAATACCCAAAGTACTTTAACTTTCCCTTACAGCTTTCGGCTTGCAAAGAATTGTGAAGCTGAGTTAAGTCAAGATAGTTCTTCAGAAAGAGATATATGATATAGTATACCATTAGTTCTTGGTTCATATTAGAAAAGCATGTTAGGACTAGTTAATGCCAAGCTTGGATTGTGTTTTACAAAATTTAGGCGATCGTTCCTATGACAACTTTCTGATAAAGTAGTCCGATCTGGCCAATGTATTTAGTTTACCATTATCTTTTTTTTAAAAAAAGGTAATATAATTTCTTCACACAGTTATTACGTACATTTAACTACTTACTTTTACATACATTTGAGTAGTTAAAAAAGAAAAGTCCCGAAATTTTTAAAAATATGTTTTACGTTTCTTCAAGTTCATGTTAATAATTATTGGTCGAATACGGGCTATTTATCTATTATAATTAACAAACTATTATTTATTAATACAAATCTTAACAAAAAATTTGGCAAACAATCTCTCAAACCTCTCAAGCTACCCTCCACAGCACGCCAGAGAATGCATTTGTGTGTGTGTGTGTGTGTGCAAGTGACCAATTGTGGACACGCACACCTGCCGCTGAGCCGCTGAGCTACTAAAGTCACCTGGTTTATGGCGCCGTGAAACTGCGGGCGCTCCATTTGCACATCTCGATGCGGGCTAAGCTCTCACTCGCCGACTTACTCACTCCACACACACCCCCCTCCCACCCTATCTCACTCTGCCACTATGAGCATTAGCATTAAAGCGGATCAGTCATTCGAGTGAAGGCAAGTTTATAGCCGCCGCCTCTCACAAATGTCTGGAGAGATAAGCGCTGCGGCCAAAACCGAACCGGGTTCAATAAACTAAACAATGGACCAGCCGCTGGCGTCACTTAATTGAATTACCATTGACCAAAGCTGCATCAGCTTCAGCTTCAGCTCCATATTGGAGCTCTGGCTCTGCTCATCGAATGCCAATGAATTATCCACAGACGGATCATGTGAATTAGTTGAAAAGTCATCCAATTGCTGACACATTATCGCATAATTTGAACGTGCCGATGCCTGCTTCAGTCCCTCCTCCCTCCAAACGCCACGCTTCCTTCCTTCAGTCTCCACTCTGACTCTGACTCTGACTCCGTCTGCACTCTTAATTAACCGCTTCGGTTAGAAGAGAAATTAACTCGATTGCGCGTTAATTAGACGCGCTGCGTTTAATGAACTCAATGCGTATGTGTGTGTGAGTGTGTGCATGCGTGGGTGTGTGTGTGTGCGTCGGTGTGTGTGCGGTGATTTTTTTCAACAATTTTTAGGCCTGACCACAACTGGTCAGCTATGGCCATCAGCAGCGGGGTCATGGGACTGATTACATGGGGTCATCTACTAATCTGGCAGCATTTGCTTGTGATATATTTAGACAACAGACAGATGAAGACTTTCCAACTCATCCAAAATTTAGGAAAGATACGTGAAATTAGTTTCAGATTAATTTATATGTATGCATTACATTCGCGAACCGAAATTGACAAAAATAACCCACTTTTTAGATATATTAAGCTATAGATCTTATTCGATATTCTGATTCAAGCCTAAGGTAAGGTTCAAATGTTCTCCTTCTTAGCCTCCTGATGGCGAGCTATGCGAGCCTGCTGGCGTGCTTTGGCTTTGATCTTCGACCCAGGAAGCGCCTATTCAGCCCAATTTTTAGTTACACTTCTCCCAGTTTTACTCTCTTTGCTTTACCCAGGTTCTGGCTTAGCATAGAACATACATTTACATATCTATTCATGGAATTATTTACAAACAAGTGCTCAAATTTTCCATCCTGTACCCTGGACCATTCATTAGTTTAGCTACCGCAAATGCAAGCCATGAGATACTCGAACATCGGCACGCGTTTGATTCCCGCACGGCCCATTGAGTGTGCAAATAAATGCGCTTAATTAATTGCATTTTTGCACTTTCGAGTGTTGGCCCAAACCCCGCCCCGGCCACCACCCACCGCCGACCAATCGATGGATGCAGAGTGCGGCGCATGGAACTTGACTTCAAATATGCATCAATAAACTCAATTAAACGTAAACGAGAAGCGCTTCAAATCAAATGCGCAGCAGCTGCAATGTGAGCAGCTGCCCTCTGACTCCCCTTCTGGCTGACAAAGCTTCCTGTGAGGGGGAGTTAATGGTGATGATCATGATGCTGATGATGCACTTTTAATACCCTATATTTATATGATTAAAGGAGTGTGCCATATTATTGGGCATATACTTTTGTGAGGTTTGGAACCCAAAAATAGTATATATTCTTCATTGTTCTATTCTCCAAGTTTAGAAAAAAGTCTTTAAATAGTATATACTCTTGATCGACTTATAAAAAAGGATCGTTGGATTCTGTAATTCATAACATATATATTATATTTTATATATAATTTTATAGTAAATCCAAAATTGATTGAATATCCTAAGAATTGTATAGGGTATTTGCCCATATGTTTTATTTTATATTTAGTTGTGTTTAGGGTATAGTCTAGTCGAGCACTCTCTACTTGACACGCTTACTATTTTCATATTTTGCTTGTGCTCAGGTCTGGGGACTGATAGCGGTGCATTAGTTGGTTGTCATGGACATGTAGGAAGCTGGGGATTTAGCCAAAGGCAAGATAAACTGAGGTGCAACTCGCACGGGGCAAGTGCCTGGGCAGGGGCGTTGGTGGGCGTCTTAACTTGTTTGGCCTTAGCTGCCACACAGCTTGCTTGGCCTCAAACAGTGTTTGGTTTTTTTTTAGTCTATGTGGCACAAACGCATCTTTCAACAGCGGCGCAGCTACATCTGTTAGAGTACAACATTTGGACATGGGATCAAACCAAGACCCAATTCCAGATCCTGTCTAGCTGTGAGTGCTGATTGAGTGGGGCAGGCAGCGAAGCGGGAGGGGGCTTAGCGCCATAAAATTAGCCAAAAGCAAACAAATAAAAACATCAAATAAATAAATCAATTTGAAACAAGCCCCTCCTCACAAGACCGTGCACTACTTTTCCGCTCAACTCTTTGCTGGTTTCATTTTCATTTTCATTTTCATTTTAATTTCCATTTAGTTTGAGTTTCACTTTGAAATGCAAACCAAGAAACGTGGCGCATCCGCTAATTATCCGAGCTAACCGAACTACCCCCCGCAAGTGTGCCGGGCAATATGTGTGTGTAAACAATTCTTCAAATTGTACCAAAATATGTGTTCTAAAAGTAACTTTAAACCCTTTACGCAGCGTGTGCGTGCAAGCGAGAGCGGAAACAGCGTTAGAAAGAGACAGAGTGAGACTTCATTCAATGCCTTTGACTGATGCGTTGGGCAGCTGTTTTGTTCGGTGGGGGGCTATTCAAATTGGGGGGGGATTCACAGATCAAAGTGTTCGCTTTTTTCTTCAACTTTTTTTGACAGAAACAAACATTGGCCAGCGTTTTATTTACATTGGCTTCCGGTTGAGTTTGGTTTTCAGTTTTTCAGTATCAGCATCTTTTTTTTTGTTTTTTTTTTTGGTATTTTCGGCATTTCATTTGTTGTTCTAGCGAAATAAAAAGCAAAAAAATGTGTTCAGCCTTTGAGTGTACATTTTGGCTGCAATCGTATAAACAATCGAAAAAGTCAACTAACAATGCAACTAACTGGAATTATTGAGTAGCCAAACTTCAAAGGCCAAACAAATGGACATAGTTGCTCGATATGATCTCTGGGTTCAAATAAATGGAACTCAATGCAAAGCTGAAAATTCTCTTAATACACTAAGCTCACGACTGCTTAAACAATTCCCATTGCATTCACGTTCGCGCCATTCTCTATATAAATATACTATACCCATTGCGTACTATCTGAAACGTTTATCGAAAAGCCATAAAGTTTTCATTATTACGCATTTACCGTTGCCTCTCATTTAATTACGTTTCATATTAAACCCAAAAAAGGGCCACAACCAAAACAAAACCCAAACTTGAACCCGGTACCGGTCCCAAACCCCAAAATCAAAGCCAAAACCAAAGCCAAAGAGCCAACAAAAGGGCCGAAGAAGTCTCAGAGCTTCGTTTCTGAATCACGTGCCGTGCGCAACGTTCTAAATTTCAATTGAATTCAATTTAATTAGCCGAAAGCGTAAGAAAAATACCAACCAGCCAACGCTTCGGGCCAAACCTTATAACATCTCGTGTACATATTCCCTTTTGGCTAATTGTAATTTGTATGCAACGAAGGCAGCGGCCAAAGTTGTCGTCCAGGCGTGGACAATAATGAAACTGACATAATTTGCATTTAATAGTTTTTCCATATACATTTTTGGGTCGTGTGCCGTGCGCTGCCGGGTAATAAACCTGAAGTAAAGAACTGTGCTTGGGAAAAAAAGAGCTGGATATATAGGAAACGCTACGGTTTAGAACTTGAGAGCTTTAAATGAGATTAATTATTGTATTTGCTTCAAGCATTTGTTCACAAGGCTTTAATTTTTAAAACTTTCGCAGAGAGAACAAGCGAGAGGCTCAGTTGTTCAATTTTGGCGAGCTTTAAAGTGCCAAAATGTGCTTATTCAAATATGTGAGCTTAAATGGTAGATTATTTAACTTTAAGAAGCACTTTAAGAGAATGTATATGCAGCTGGTTGGAGTGAGCTTAAGGTGAGCTTCATCGCATTGGCTTAATGTACTTTATCTTGCTCGAAGCTTTAATCAACTTTGAAAGCTTTTACACGTTCTTATTTAATTAGCACTCGAAACAAAGGCAACTTTTTTTGACACATCAGATTTGAAGTTCCTTTATCTTTTATCTGTATTTATTAGAAAGACAGCCTTTGTAAATTGAATTATAATTATTACATGAATTAAATATCTCATTACATAAATCTCGATTGCCACAAAATGAATGAGTGCTCTGGCCACACATGTGTTGCAGCCTTAATTAGCTTTTGGGCCGACTTTTAACAAGGCTCATATTTAACATTGATTGCCATTGTTAACAGCCATTCAGGCAGTGCTCTGCTGGCAACAAACCAACCAACGTGCAAAACCAACGAAACCCAAAACCCCAAAAACCGAGCAGCTCGAAACACAACGCTCAAATTGGCAAAAGCTTTTGTAAACGTATTTAATTACATTTGGCAATTGTCTATGAATATGTTAGCAGCGTGTAAATACGCATACAAACACAAATACAGACACAGATACAGATACAGATACAGCAACAGATACACAAATTAATAAATATGCATATGGCCAGGAAACGAGGTTTGTTTCCCACACTCGGGCATGTCCTGGCAGCCAGTCGACGTGTTGCATTGCCGAATTGTCCTTGAAAATGGCGCACACAAAGCGAAAGATAAACTTTGTGTCTCTATCTGTGTGTGTATATATGTGTGTGTGTGTGTGTGTGTGCATAAATCTGCCTAAAGTGTTTGCTTTGAAATGCGTATACCGTTGATAAGCCCACCGCACATCCGCATATCCTGCCTGGACCCAGGCTCAGGCATGCGAATTCTATCGCAGCTCTGATTGAATTTTCAACGGACAGATGTGTGTGTGGGGCGGAGCGGGTTGTTAAGTGGGCAGGCATTGTTTGCTCTAATGAAATTATGGCTGAAAATTAAATACGCTAGACCCAGTTAGTTGGATATCAGTCATGAACTGCGCATTGCGGCCTTTTCAGCCAGCCGCAGTAAGTCAAATTGAGTTGAAGCACATTAAAAAGGATTCTGAAACATACCGAATATAAATTTGAACCGGTTCAGAACAAGTTCACTCACCAGTTCACAGACCAGTTTTCACAAATCAGTTCGTAAAGTGCTTTGTCTCACGGCTATAACTTGAAAACTTTTGTTAATATTTGAATCCATTTTAGAGTCTAAAATAGCCAAATGGCGCAACTGAACTGGTTCGCAAATAAATTTGTCAGGTTCTCTGTCGCACAGCTGCGACTTAAACTCAGTATTGTTTCGGCTTATTCTAATGCGCCTGGCAAGTCTTTTATTTTTGGACAACGCTCTCTAACCTCTTACCCCGAAACTTTAATCTGGAGACAATCCCATCTGCTGCTTCTCGCATAACAACTGTATCGTTGAGATTCTCAAAGCAATTGTCCCCAGCATAAAAGTTGTATTAGAAAGCAAAACTTTCTTTTGGTGATTTTTTGCCGCTTGCAGCTGAGCCTGCAAAATCAAATGGCACCAAAGTTGCCTCTCCATTGCCTCGGTGGCACCCAATAACAATGGGGTTGACAGTGGTACCAGGTCTTATGAGATTAGCAAACGTTAAGCGGATTGTAAATTTATAAATAGCATCAAATGTTATTGTAGTCGCTTTGAAATGTCATTAGAGTTGAGTTCTTTCTATATATGTGTGTATGTGTGTGGGTGGGTGGGTGTGTGTTTGTGTGGCACACATTCGCACATTAGGTATAGAACTTAAGCACAAAGCCTTTTTCTGGCTGAAAGGGTCGAAGGGTGGTGGCAAGTTTGCCGGGGCGGTCTTTGCCTTACATTTGTCAACTTGTCAACTGTCTCCTTGACAATGGATGCTGTTCGTCGCGTCTTGGCAATTAGTTAATGTCAAACAAGCTGGGAACAATGACGTTAGCTGAAAGTGACAATTAAATTTTAGATTCATCTCATTGAGCGCAACTAGTTTGACTGAGAGGAAAAAAGTGTCAAATTGTGAGCAGTTAGTCAAGCTTTTGAGCTTTAAGTGAGCTTAATTGCATGCAGCAAACGCAATTAATCGTGCTTAGAGCTTACAGATAGTTTATAGTTATCTTTATTGCAAGCATTTAATTTTTAAATCTAACTTAAAGCTTGCGCGAGCTTTAGGTTCTTGCTTAAACGTTGTTTTGTCAGTTAGAATGATTCGAAGCTCTGTTATAAACATTAATAAAAAATAAAAATTTAAAAAAAAGGTTCTAAATTTATGAAAAATAAGCTCTTCTATATGCTATTAAATAGTTTGGCAGCTTAAATCCAGCTTTAACATGCTTGTTCTACTTTTAATACTTTTAAACCAAACTTTACCAATTAAAAGTAACCAAATACTTTTCAGCTTTAACGAAGCTTTCATGCACTTGATCTCTGTGTAAGCTTTCTTAAGCTTTTAAAGCTGTTTTATTTAATAACAGGTCAATCTAATTTTTAGCGCCTTTTTAAGCTGCTAACATTCCCAAACATTTATAGAAGCTTTTTCGAGTTTAAGTCGAGATTTATTGTAGGCGAATGATTCAGTTACTATTACTTTAGCTTGCCTGGGGCTTAGACTTCGTTTTTAGATTTATCTACTTGATAATTGCTACTTTCAGCTGATGTAAACGCTGCATTAAGCTAAAGAAAGATATTTTGCGATTCCTAATGAATGGAGACAGACTTGTAGCTCTCACAACTTAATCAGCGCCCAAGAAAAGGTCAAGTACGAGTGCTTCGCTAATTTGTTGTCTCCCAGCGCACGTGTGTGTATGTGGGTTGGGTGTGAGTGTGAGTGTGTGTGGGTGGGTGTGTGCGAGACATTGTCAAGTGTTGTGCCTTTGTCACGTAGCAAAAACTTGTCTCCAACTTGCAGCACTCGTACGGTTTGGCGGCTAATGAGACCAACAGCCGGCGGCCAAAAGCCCAGACCGACCCCAACCTCAGCTGAACAGTCGCAGCTCCAGTTTGGGTTTTTGTCGGCAGCTGCACGAGCGAATGGTAAATGTGCGGCATGGGGCATGGGGCATGAGGCATGCGGCAAGCGGCATGCGGCTATACTATAGGGCGGATGCGGCAATTTCAGCCTGAAATCGATATGGCATCAAAGCGAAGGCACATTTATGCCATTATATGCAGCTTGGCTCTTGTCT
Source organism: Drosophila ezoana (assembly GCA_035045725.1). Classification (NCBI taxonomy): domain Eukaryota; kingdom Metazoa; phylum Arthropoda; class Insecta; order Diptera; family Drosophilidae; genus Drosophila; species Drosophila ezoana. Next base: position 9,830,837 of record JAWNOU010000092.1, read on the forward strand.
GAGCCTGTGCTTGGGCCTGAGACTTTTGGCGTAGGAGATGCCCCCAGCTACAGAGTCTGATATATTTTTATTATGCTAAAATAATCGGCATAGACAACGGTCGGGGGCATTTCGCGTTTTCGGTTAGCGTAGCAACCAAAAATTATCTGAAAGATGCATCTGAATATTGCAAACAAAAGATAAAAGCCAAATGCAACGACAACACCGCACCAGTTGCTGCCAGCCCCCTGCAGCCCCTGCGGCACCTCTCGGCTCTATGGCAGCTGTTGCTGCTGTTGTTGTTGGTAGTTGGTTGGTACATGGAACGGCTGCTGCTCCGTTTGCCTTTCGCTTGCAGCCACGCAAAAGGTGATTTATTTGAACATGGTTATCAACTTAGTAGAATAACAGGAGCAGAAAGCGCCGCACCGCAGCAGCAGCTACAACAGCAACAACAACAACAACAACGGGAACTACAACAGCGGCAGCAACAATATTCTGTGGGGCAGCCCCCCAAAAACAATGAAGAACAAACAATGCAACGCGCTCGCAACTTGAACTTGTGGCTAGAAAGTGCAGAGCCGTAAGATACGATTGCATTTACATGCATCCGTATCGCTATCAGAGCGCCTGCATCGGGGCGTGTGTGTGTCCATAGCCCCCCCTCTCCCCTATCCACTTCCCTTTATCCCCCCTACACCCCCTCTTAGCTCAACATCAGTCGCTGTGCGCGCCCAAGACACACACCCACAGCTGCATGTGGCACGAACCCGCGTCGACTGCGATTGAGTCGGAGTCGTTGTCTGGGCTTTGGGCTCGGGTTCGGACTTGGACTGTGCAACTGGCAACTGGCAACTGGCAACCGGCATACAATTTGGCCGGCAGCGAAATTTATTTGAAATCAATGCTTCTTGTTGCATTCTTTAGTTGCTCTGTGCCACAAAAGTTTTCTTTTTATTTTGACTGTTGTTGCACCAGCAGCAGCGGCCGCAGCGGCAGCCGTTACAGCAAATAGTGGCAACTGCTGCCGCGCTACATATGAAATCATACGGCATATTGAATCATCTAGTAAATATCAGAAATATGTGGGCGAAAGTTAGCTGAATAAATTCCAAAGGTAATCAGAGCTATGTTCGAACGCTGGCATATCAAATCCTATTAATCAATCAATTAATCAATCCTATAAATGTAAAATATATCAAGTTATTCTTTGGAGAGCACAAAGAAAACGGATTATACATAGATGTATCAATGTTAAACGTAGATTTTTCTTCTAAATGTATCTTACTTAACTTTTATTTAAGTTATTCGCCCAATTAAGATATATTTAAAAAAATGCTGTATATTTTTTCATTCGACACGAATCCTTTAAGCAACATTTCCGTTGACCCTCAAATAATCCACAAAGCCAACAAATTCGGGCAGTTGGAGAAACTGTGGCCAATTGCAGTGCAGGCAGCTCAGCGAAAGACAATAATTGAATAGAGTATACATATGGTATATATGCATATAGTATATAGTATATGCAATACTATATGTTTGGATCTAGTTGCATGTGTGCGATTGTATTATTATTTATTATGCATTTCCTTATGATGATTTCAACGGCAGCTGATTTAATGTGCATGTTTTATTTTCTTCTCGATTTTTTTTTCTCGCCGCAACGGTCACGAGTTTTGGGGGCAGTGTTAACACCGGCCCGGATTTTGGCCCAGGCATAATGCCCGAATAGCAATACGAGTAATATTTGACCATTAAAATGCAGTTGTTGCCACAGTCGATGGGAAATGATAATGAAGGCAAACGGTAAATGGGAGAGATAGATGCAACTGCAACAAGTTGCCAGTTGCCAGTTGCCCGTTGCCAGTTACCAGTTGCCAGTTGCCAGTTGGTTGAGTGAAATCGATACATATTAGAACTGGAGGCAGTTGGTAGCTTGGATAGGTCTCTGATAGACTCTGACTCAGACTCAGACACAGACCTCTGGCCAGTGGCTCTGAGTTTGACTTTGACTTTGAGCTGGAGAAGCAAACAAAAAGCCTGGACACAGTCGCACGTCAAATGCATTTCGTTTGGGTTTTATTGAATGCCAGACCGAAGGCTTTGGCTGGCTGGCTACGCTTTTGATTTTGATTCTCATTTTGTTTGCCTGCCTGTCGAAATCCAAAGCCCAGCGACCACCTTGGAGCTGCACAAGAGTCCCAGCTGAAGCTGGAGAGTTGCAGTTGGAGTTGGAGTTCGAGTTGCTGCCAGGCAAATACGAAAAACCGAATACAAAGTTTGCTTAAAATTGTAATTTCGAAAACAAAGTTTACGCTTTCCCAAAAATAAAACAAAAATTGTTTAAGCCAATAGACAGCTCCTCCTCCTCTTCCTTCTCCTCCTCCTCCGCTCGTCCGCTTTTCCGCTGCCCGCTCCACAGAGCCACAGTCCGCTGGCTGCAGTCGCCTGTAAAAGTGTGAAATACCATGGCCATGGTATTTACCTTTGCATTTAGAGGCCTCTTAGCTCTCTCAACTCCTAACTCTTTGCTTATATTTTGGCCATTACTAAGCAGTCAGCGTCGGCGTCGGCATCGGCATCGGCATCGGCGTTGGCGGCGACAGCGCTTTGATTAATGCCAAACTGCGCACAATTCACAAGATCTGCACAGGTTTTCGGTGCGCGATTCACACATTATTCATGTGCATTGTTCCGCGCATCGCAAAATAAACAAAATCTAGACTCAAGAATCTGCAACCATTCTTTTGGTTAACAGCGCTACCAATCCGCATACTCTGGCCCCTCTCCCCTCGACTCTGTTACCCTGCTCCTATCTTCTGCTCAATTCTCGGCTCTGTGCAAATTCAATGGCTCTTTGCATACATTTGCGTTTAGCCAGCCATGCGTAGCCAGAAAGGCCACAATACAGCTAAGTACATTTAACCGAAACGAGATCGAACAATCGACATCTGCTTGAGACCGAACTATAAATACTCTTTTTGATATTCGTTCATATTTTAACATAGTAACTGGGAAATGCAATTTTTATATTATTAAATATATCTCATACTCTCATATGCATATTCAACAATAAACTAATTAAAGTGTTTTAAATGGTCTCTGATAGCATTATTTTTCACATTTTCCATTCCTGAACTCCTAAAATACTTAGCACATATGATTTTAGAACTGTTTTTGGAGTGGTTCAGTCTTCTAAGTCAGGTATTCCTTGAGGTATTATGCTGTAATTTTGTGTGCACTCTTACAATATATAACCCTACTTACCTGCTTAAATGTAGCTTGAAGAAGAATTTAGATATACTCGTTTAGAACTAGTTCCACTTTTTGCCAAGTCAAGCTCTACTGAAGGAACCAACAAAAAAATGGTTCATTCAAGATATGGTTCGAGACATGCTGCTAAATGAACAAGGTGAATGAAGATGGGTCATAGGAAACTTAGTCAGCAAAGCGTTCTGGAAACTCTGGGATTCGCAAAAAAATATCTAAGAAAACACTCCAAGAATTGGCAGAATGTTTTAGTAATAGCAAGATCACAATAAGTTCCTAGGGTTATCTATCTAGGGTTCTAGATTATGTTTGTCTATCTCTAATGAAGATCCACTAGAAACTGATCGGCTCTGTTAATTATTCAAATATATATATTTCATTTCACAAAGCTGACAGCTTAGTCAATATACTTTTCGCTACGCTGTAACTCTATCGAAAGGCAGCTCTAGCAAAAGGCAAAAGAATTGCAAGAGTCTCGCGCAAGTTGCAAGTCGCCAGCGGCGGCGCAACAACAATAACAACAACAACGGAGACGGCAAGCAACAATGGCCATTGAGTTGCTGCCTCTGCTGCTGCTGCATGTTGTTGTTGTTGTTGTTGTTGTTATTGTTGCTGCTGTTGCAGCCTGCCCAAAAACAAAGGCCAAATAACAACAAAGCGAAGCAAAATAAAAAAACGACGAGAAATATGTATATCAGATTTAAAATAAATGTAACTGCGCGGCTCATTATGCTGCGCTTACACACGGAGTGGCAGGCAGCAGCAGGAACCTGCCCCCCTGCCACAGCTGGCTGCCCCAACGGGCCGACCAAATGGGGCTGGCTGCTGCCGCTGCTGCTGCTGCGCATGCTCAACAGTTGGTGCACTTAATGGCCTGGGCAATCAGTGGCTGCCGCCTGCCCCGTAAACCTGCCGCACGGCCCGAGCCTGTGACTCTGTGCAGAATATGCTGCTGCCAGCAACATGCTGGCTAGTTAGGCTGGGGCAAGGTAAACCTGCAGCCTAGCCGCATCGTGTGGCATGGCCAACGCATTTCGTATTCGCATTTAAATAAACATTTTTCAGTTTGGCCACAAAGGAACGCGCATTGTTTGGCTAAACGTTGGCGCGACTCAACTGGCTAGATCTGCGGCGCAAGTGGCATGCCACACAGCTCCAACTTTCACTCCACATAGAACAAAGCAACAAATGTCTTGCCTCTAACTGGCACGTGCAGCTACTTTCCTGCACGCCTTTCCCCGCCATATTTGCATGCACATTTCATATTTTCCATGGGGCTTTGGCATTCGCCAAGACGGCAAACAACTCAATCGATTAACGTGCATTTGCAATTTGTTATCGGACTGCTCGTATCTATGCAACGTGTGCGCCGCACACCACATGCCACAAATTTGTTGCAACGATTAGCCGGCTGCAAGCAACAAAAACAAAAAAGAAAAGAAATTGCAATGCCATTCGCTTATTAATTACCCACGATAGCAGCCACTGAGTGACGCATTTGTTAATGTTGCCCCGCGTGCCCCACGCTTACCTAACGAAAAAAATAAGAGAAAAATGAAATAAGTTGCTGCCTGCAACTTTTGGTGGCAACTTCAAGGGCAGCTCGGCGGCATTCCTCACTGTCTGTTGCCAATTATGATTGAATTTTTTAAATTATTATCCCTAGCTGGAGACGAGTTTTTGCCCAGCTGCTGTCCGGCGGCATATTTTGTCACTTCTTTGAATTAAATACTTTTCAAATGTCGCAAATACTTTTTGTAATAAAAATTCTAAAGGCCAACGAGCAGGGGCGGGACAATCCAAAAAGTCTTGTTAAATGGCAACAAGAAGCTTATATAAATTCATAATTGAGCTTGGGAACATTTATGTTTCAATTAAAATGCATCTTGACTCATGTGTGAAGTGCTTAATAGGGTTGTTAAATGACAAAAAAAGAAGTTTTTATCGATTTTCCTTACTTCACCATCGATTTTAAGGAGTCCTTAGAAAAAACAGTGTTGTTAAAGTCCACACAAATATAACAGTATAACAACTCTGCTCTCCTTGCCTGCTGCATAATTATCCTTTACAATGGTGAAACAGTGTTGACAAACGCTTTTAATTTGCTGATTTAGAGAATTATTAAAATAGGAAAAAATGAACATATTGATCATATGTGTAATATCTAACGCATATCTAAAAACCGTATTCATATTTTTAAAAATGAAGTGCACTAAGCCGAGCTTCTAGCTGCCCTTGCAAGCATTCACAGCTGCCGCTAATTATTTTACGCATTTCATATAAATATTATCTGTTGAGTAAACAAGCATTAGCTATTATATATATATATATATATATAGAAATATAAATACATATATATATATAGGAAGCGAATATATATGTATATATAGGAAGGAGCACGGTCCAGCTCTCTGCCTATCTTTAGTTCAACAGGGTTTGGCGCTACTTATCAAATTCGGTTCAGTGTTTATGGGTCTCAAGTCAGAGGCGGATGTGTTTGACGCTTTAAAATTATAATAAAAATGGGAAAGTTTTTTGCTATATTTCTGGTTCAGTTTATAATTTTGGCACGATGCGTGGCAAGTTTACAATCCGAAGAGATAACTGAAAAGTCAATCGAGGAACTTCAAAAAGATTTGGATAATATTGATAAATTGATCGGAGAAAATAAAGATGAGCTTAAAAAGCTGGAATGGGAATTGGAGCTGGAGATAAAGAACTTTGATTTCAATGAAACAAAAACCAACATTAACAACCAATTTACGGACTTGCAAAACCAATTGACGGAATGTCAGCAACAGTCAAACAACCAAACCAAAAAACAGTCAATAATAAGAAATTTCTTTACCGCATTCAAGCAATTATATGATGATAAGGCAAAAGAAATACAAAACTTGCAATCTAATATTGCGGATGCTGACTCAAAGCTAAGAGAATGTGGCTCTGATATTTCTAAAATAAATGTTGAAATTTCCAACTTGAAATATGCTCAAAGGCAGATGGAAGAACTGATATCAAAGTTGAACAGTAAAGTTCATTCAAATGAAAATCAGCAAGGAAATTTCCAGGATCGATCTTCCGAATTTGACCGATTAACGCAAAAAATATCACTAATGGAATTGCAATTAAAACAAACAGAAAATACCATCCAGTCGCTGAATGTAAAAACTCAGAGCAATTTACCGGAAAGCTGCGCTTGGAGAGATGGAGTTCAATTTATACAAGTTGCTGGTGAAAAACCTTTTGAAGTACTTTGTAATAACCATGTTTTCGGCATCGGCTGGTTAATAATTCAGCAGCGAATTGACAGCAAAGTTGGCTTCAATCGCAACTGGGAAGATTACAAAGAAGGATTTGGAGATTTTAAAACCGACTTTTTCCTTGGACTGGAAAAACTGCATCTTATCACAAATGCACAACCGCACGAATTGCATATTCGGTTAACTGATCAATTAAACGAAAACTTTTATGCTCACTATGATGATTTTAAGATCGGTAATGAGGAGAACGGATACCCTTTGGAATTACTCGGGAGGTACACAGGCAATGCGGGCGATGCCATGACTGCAAATGTGTTTCAAACATTTAAAACTTATGATCGTCGTAGATCCAATCAAAATAATTGCCTGAACTGGCGATCTGGTGGCTGGTGGTTTCCTTCTACTTCTTGTGGAAACAGGTAAATAAATATTTTCATAATTGTTTGTAATGGATATCAAACGATTTTAACGCTCATCTTGAATTAATTATAGTAATCTAAATGGACAATACAACTTCTACTCTTCCAATATGTTCTGGAATCCTAAATTACCTAGGCTTCAAACTGTCTACATGGCGATTCGGCCCAAGCCGGCAAGGCCGTAAAAATACAAATATTTGATTACATAATGTGAAAAAATATAATAATTCTGCAATCAACATTAAATTAATTATATAATTAATATGTTAATCTGGCTAATCGGAGCTGCAGACGTTCTTCTCTTCTCTCGATGGGTTCTTAGTATGTACATATGTATGTATGTATGTACTCATATGGACAGAAAGATCGACTCAGCTTATGACTTAATCAAAAAATGATAATCATATTGAAGTTTTATCGGAGATGCTTATCGCGGACACAACTACAGTATACCCTTTCTACCCATTGTCAATGGGTATAAAAATCGCAAAGCACTTATTTGGCAATTTCTGAAAACTCATTGAGTTTTGGTTCTTGGAATTCCAGAATTCTTAAACATAAAATTGCTTTTGTCGAATATTTTTGATTTCAGTGAAAAAGCGAAGCTAACTTTTTCTAAGACACATTGAATGCAAATTCAATGAATTCCTTGCCGCGCCTTGACTCGACTTGAATTCTTGCAGTAAATACTGCCAGAAGGATCAACCGTAGCTGGGTGTGCTACGTGGGCAGGTTGCAGCGCAGCCTGTGGCAGTTGTAGACTTGTGCAACTGCAACCGTTGCACATTTTTCATGCTGCATATTTATGTTATTTTAATATGTTTTTTCTTTATTTTCTTTTCATTTTTTGCATTTGCATAAAAACTCGTTGGCCCCGTTGGCCGTTTGAGTTAGTTTGTTGTTGCAACCAAACCCCCTTATTGAGGCATCTCTCTCTCCCTCTCTTTCTCTCTGTTTATCTTTCTCTAGAGTTCAGTTATTTTGCACGTGGGACGCACTTAAAGAATTTAAAGCATTTCGTTTTTGATTCAGGTATTTGGTTGAATGAAGCAATCACCACGTGTGGCAGCTATAAATAAATACCCGAGTCTTTGGCATTTCTGCCAATAAATTGCACCAAATGAGCATTTAGCATTTTTAACGCCTCTTAGCTTAAGCCCCTCGGCGATAAGGCGACACGCAATGGGCCCAAAACGAGACCTCAAACCAAACACCGGACTCAACGCTCGGCTCCAATTTCAGTCAGAGTCAGAGGCATGTGTTGCATGTGCGGCACGTGAGCTGTGAAACTTTTGACACGCCACATATCGCTGGCGCTGATCCCCCCAACTTGCCCCCGTCTAGCCTTTGGCTAGCTTCGGTCAACGCAGTCATCCAGCTGTGCAACACAGTCTGAGGGCAGGGCTTAAAGGATATGCTGCTAGGCAGGAGCAGCAGCAGCAGCAGCAGCTCCTATCATCATTATCACACACGCACATGGCAGTTGCCACTTCTCAATAGATACTCGGCCTCTGCCTCAGTCGCTGCCCCTTCCTCAGTCGCTGTCTCTGCTCTCTGTGTGTCATTAGGCGCTTTGCTCTCGACTGCGCTGTTTGTCACCTCGTTCAAGTGTCCAGCCTTTGCCTCTAATGAAGTCAACTGCTTTGTGTGTGTGTGTGTGTGTGTGTGTGTATGTGTGCTGCCCTACCTGAGAAGTCATTACACTGCACTACACTGGCCTCCACTCCAGTTCGGCCCACGGTCATGTGCAATGTCCCACTCTCAAGCCCTGTTCAGCTGCAAATGAAGTTCGCTTCACGACGAACTGCCCGAAAAACGAAGTCTACCCGCGCCTTCGGCTTGTGGAACTTGTTTCCATTCAACTTGTTTCATTTGCAGCTGTGTTTCATTTCTATTCGTTTCGCCTAGCACGTGTGTTGCCAGCCGCTGCGTCGCTTCATGCTTAGCAACATTACAGACTTGCAACAGGTTTGCGCTTCACAGCAACATCAACAACAGCTGACTGAAGAGCCTAGTGCACAGGCCAAAGGGTTCATATAGAGCATTAAATAACAGCAAGGAAAACTGTTAAATGTTTTATAATAGAAATGAATGGATGGACATATGTATATTATAGGGTATACTTCTATGCAAAAGGATATTTACCGACCACAAGCTAGTTGTAGGGCCTAGCTTAAGCTACGTCATGGATTAACTTCCAGCAGAAACCGAAATCATTTTCAAAGGAATTCAAATTACAGAAATTATTCTCTATTCTTAAGATATCTTGAGCTCATATATATTATCAAATTATCCTAAGCTTAAGAAGCATCTAAATGAAAAATCATATATATGAGAAAGAAATACTCTATATAGTAACATGTTCTACTTGCAAATATTGCATTAAAAATGTAGATTAGAATGATGAAAAATATTATTAAACTATTTTTATTAATGAACTCTTTAATTTATGCATAACAAGCAGCAATTTGATGTTGAACACACAAAGTTCTAACTGTTCCGACTCTCGACCCACACGCACTGTTTATACAACTTCGGTCGCTTCTTTCTCCAACCAAACGAGAACAATAAGACGGGTCAAAAATCTTAACTCGGTCTAACAAGTTGTAAGCAGTTTAAATACCAATCGGTTGACTACTTTACAGGGTTCTAACCTCGGGCGTGCTTTTGTTAAGTTCATGCACAAGTTCTCTTCTCCATTTTTTTCTTTTTTTTTTTGATTACTTCATTAAGAGGACAACGGCAACTGCTGATAATAATAATAATTATGGCTCTCCATAACTTGAATTTTTTATGCCATCTCATTCAAATGCCACCCACGGCAGATCTATGGGTACATACATCGGTATATATACTCTTATTGTTTGTTATATTGCCAAAGCCAAACAACTCACGATATTCTAATTAAAACACATACGCAGACCGTGGCAACAACAACAACATTGTCATCATCATCATCATCATCATCATCATCAACGTCGTCGTCATTGTCATCATCGGCTTTGGCCTGGGCTCCCTTTTTGCGGTGTGTGAACTTCAATTCGATGAATTTACATCGAAACGTGATGCAGCACTTTTTGGCCAGAGTGTGGCAAGTCATGTGGACAAAGCTAATGTCTATGGATTTAGATGTGGATGTGGATGTGGATTTGAATGTGAGCGTGTAGATGTACATATGTGTTGGTATATCTCTATAGTCAGTCAATGGATCGGATTGCGGCTACGAGCTCGTGTGCCATGTCTCGATGACATATTCCATTAAAGACAAGCAGGCATGTCCCAGAAAATTCTGCTGCGACATGAGGTTACCCTGTAAACAGTGTGCAATTTATAAGCATTGAAAATGAACTGAAAACTTTAGAATATAAAGTTAAATTTTAAAGTGTGCTTGCCTGAAAGATGCCCTGCAATAACTAGATAAATCTTTTGCAAATTGCAAAATAAAAAGTTTAAATATATCTACGCGCAACTTGGCGAGCGTGCTTGAAGGAGAGATGCCCTGTATAAACTAGAAAGCTCTTCTGGACTTTTAATCCGAAAGAGTGATCTGAGAGTGCTTGAAGAGAAAATACCCTGTTAAAACGTCTTAAAAATATGACATATTATAAATTAGCTAAGGATAAGACTGTGTCTCAACTCTTACTTTACTCCAATATACCCTGCTCAATCAATTTCTATGAGACAGGGTATGGAAAAAGGCACCGTGTGGCCCACATCTGGGCGCATGCATTGCATGCACACCTCATTTCTAGGCTACCTGACGAGACAGCTCATTGGAAATATATATGGGTTTGGCAGGCCCGAAATAAGAGCGGGTCGCTCGGTTGCGCATGCCCAGAGAAAGAGTCTGACAAAGTGACAGACCCATAACATACCACACACACATGTGCGGTTCTCTGTATGTGTGTGTGTGTGTGTGTGCGGATGGAAACAAACCCAAAAATTCGTCTAATAAATTGACATTTATAAATAGTTCAGAGCTATAGAGAAAGAATTCAGTTCATGCATGCCGAGTGCGTGCTCGGGGCACATGTGTCCGCATATTGCAAGGGTCTGTCTGGGCATGTTACCTATGTATGTGCAGTTGGTTCTATGGGCCTAGAGCCCAAAACTATGCGCATATGCTCCAATAACCACCGTATAACTCAAGGGCAATGAGCTGCATAATTGCGCTGAGTAATTCTCACTTAAGTTTCGGGCGATTTCTAATTTAATTGCTTAGGGTAAAATATGTTCGAAATTTCAAAAAGGAATTTGTTGAATTTCGAGTAGAAATAAATCCATAAAACGCGCTAAAGAAAGTGCGACTAATGGGTGTACTTATTGCTTACTTAGAGGTTAGACATATTTATAAATTCGATCAGGATTTTGTTCAGAGCGCTTAGCTGCTTTTTAATTTATTTGTAGAGAATACTTTTATTTTAGTATTTTTTTTACGGATGATTAAAAAAAATTTTTTAAATTTTTTTTTTAAATTAATGTTTTTTTTTATTTTTTTTTTTTTTTTTTTTTTTTTTTTTTTTTTTTTTTTTTTTTATTTTTATTTTTTTTATAATTTTAATTAATTTTATTTTTTTTTTTTTTTTTTTTTTATTTTTTTTTTTTTTTTTTTTTTTATTATTTCCCTATGTTTTCTCATTGTGCAACAATTTCTTTACTTATATCGAGAACCCTCAATTAGATTAAACAGATATCGTTTCAATAACAAGTCTACATTATAACTTGTCCAGGCCCGTCAATTAGTGAAGGTCTCCTCCGTATGTGACATTCTGACATTTGATAGCGCTAAGGTGCAGAACTTTCACGGCTATTTTGAAATGGAAATGGAATTGGAATTGGGAATGAGGCCACATATCGCATTGTACTAAGGGCCACGGTGCAGGCACATATTTTATTTCAATTTATTTGAATGTCAGCGGGCATAAATTACGTTGGCATAAATAAATGGCATGATATCAAGACAAAACAATCTATATAGAGCGTAAAAAGCTGTACTACAACAAAAGACGGCACGGCAAAACGGAAAAAGGAAGTTAACAAAATAAGCCAGATAGACCGATTGAGCGATTGAGATACCGACACAGAGACACAGAAACAGACACCACAACACAACAACCACTGACAAAACCTAAGCCCAATAAAAGAAAAGATAAATGTCAGAAGAAAACAAAAAAACACAGGTAAAAATCAACGGCTAACAAAACTGCGACGAAACTCAATACTCAAACGCAGCCAGAGAGATGAAGAAATATATTTATATGTGCGCCGGCTACCGGGGACCCGCGGCGGTATAGTAATAATTTTTGTTCTTGGGTCTTCTCTTTTTTGGCAAAGTGCGCCGGCGATGAGTGCCATGGATCGCATCGTATCGGATCGCATTTCACCTTCTTCTCTTTCAGGTGTCACCGATAGGCATCTCTTAATGCACAGGCCAAGAGACCTGGCTCAGGGCCAGGTCAATGTGAGAATACGGAGGCAACATATTTTACAGCTCCACACTCACACACACACACACACACACAAGCGTACGCTTCCCTGTCGACCTCTGGCGTCCTGCGTCCTGCGTCCGGTCAGCTCTTAGTTGTTTTTCGGCATCTTCCAGAAAATAAAAACAAAAAAAAAAAATATGCAGCAGTGTGGTCCGAAAATTCTCATTAAGCGAAATATTCACATAATCCCGCATTTATTTGATATGCGCTGCATGATAAAGACCAAGGGACCTAAAGGAAAAACAGCATGTGTGTGTGTGTGTGTGTGAGTGTGTGTGTATAGGTATGCTGTCTCATTACAGGTACCAAGATGTTAGGCTCTAGATTTGGCAAACAGAGCAGAGCAGCAAGATATTTTAGAGGAGATTGAACTCATTTTGAAAAGTCCTCGTTTAACTTGGCTCAAAAAAAGGTTAATTAGCACTTGAATATTGACATATTGATGTCAGGTATTTTATAAAATTATAATTAGGGACCCTTTTAAGTCAAATGCACACAATATACGACTTGTTAAAGTTGCTTTCTTTGTGTAATTTTTCCTTATATATTTCCCATATAAAGAGTTGCCGCTTCAACTCTTCAAATATCTGCCAAATTAGCCAAATCATAGCAAAAATCCAGTCGAGGTGCATGCAACAAACTCCCTTAGGCGAAACTTCAAAGTGTGCAACATGCCAAAGCCGCAGTCAAACGTGCTGCGGTTTCTATTTTCCACAATTTTTCGTCAAGTTGAGCTGAGAAATGAAGTGGCGAGCGAGTGACACCTTTAAGGTAACAATCCACTGTTATTATTTGACTTGAAAAGGTTAAAAAGCGCTGCGCCTGAATGCTTGCGGAAAACAATCAAAGCTTTTCCGAGCTCCCTGTTGCGGAATACCAATTAAAGGTTTTGTTCCTGCTCAGTTCCAGCTATACTTTATTACTACACTATTCTCACATGAGGATAATGTCTATAAGGGTATTAAATCTTCGGCATGCCGAAGATATCCTTACTTTGTCGTCTTTTTTTTTTTTTGTTAAAATAACAATGTTTCAATATGTGGATGATTTATATAGAAATTATACATCATAGTCATATACGAAACATAGATTTGCTCATCCTGCAGATCTTTAAATTTTGCTGGTACCAGAGATTTTGCCTGAATTCTTTGCTAAAGTCCCTGCTCGGGCGCCTGCTGAATTGCGGGTCTTATCTATATACTTTCTATACTTTCTTTCGATTTAAAAACTATTTAATATAAACATTCTTCGACTCGTAGTTATTCGAATCAGTGCCTTGTGCTTCATTTAATTCTCTCAATCCGTCCCTGCTCGGGCGCCAGCTATTTACACGCTGTCATTGAATATGATTGTGCAAATTGGCATAATGTTACACAAAGCTTTTAGTTATAATCTTGCAGCTTAAGATTGTTTCTACATCAATCTATATTACGCATATTAGCCCGGAATACACCAAACACTAAACACTTCCGCCCTCAACTAAACACATAATGATTCAACGCACATTGGAACGCAATTTATGTGGGGTTTCCAGCTTGTGTTTAGCCTTTAGCATATATACACACACACAAGATGATTGATGACACACAAAGTAGTTAGCATGAGATCTGCCTAAGACCCCGTGTAGCCCATAGCTAAACACAAACATGTGCCGCGGATTGGGTTTGTGGTGCTTGGGAACCCGCTGCAAACTGAGCCTGGTCAAGCGGTCGCAGCTGTAATCCGTTCAACTGTCACACAGCTCGTGTGGCTGCCACTGCTACTGCTACTGCTGCGACTACTGCTGCAGTAATCGCCAATGACAATGACATTGCATATGCCGCAAGACGTGGGCATTGCCTATGGATGGGGCACTCGAGCGAGCATCGAATTGCGTCTGAGAATAATAATTAAAATATTCCATGCGACTGCAGCCTGCGTTTTTATGGATCTTTTCTCGAAAACCAATTGCCATTAAAATAAAAACAGCCTTCCCTTTTCTAGCTGGTTTCCATGATTTGGCATTGAAGAGCCAAAGATTTGCCCGGCCTGGGGGAGGGGGGAAGGGGGCTTTGTTAAGCGGCTTACAAAAATCTTGCGTGTTTCGCTGTTGCCTGTGTTTAACGAAAAGATTAACAACAGGCAATCGGAGAATCAGATTTGTCACAGGGGTAGCTCAGGGTTGGCCAAAAGCTTAATTACGAGTCACATGCACGTTGACTTGGCCCTGGGGAGGGGTAGCAAGCCCTCATATTGCAGGTTTGATATTAATTTTGTGATTTTTCGGTTATTTGATGCCAATTAACTGTGAGAAACATTCGATGCAATTGTACGAGATAGAAACCAATCAGGATCAAAGGACTTAAGATGTCTTAACTGTTAGAATTGAAAGGCTAATTTTAAATGGAAATATAGAATATAGAATCGGACTGATATATATCATTATAGTGACTGACTGACTGACATGCACAGTCCAAGCCGTAAGAGCTAGGAAAAAATTTTCACGATAAGACGGGGTTTTGGCAAATTTCACCCGCCAGCGTGGAAAAATCGCGTGAAACGTTTATATGAAACTTTTTTGTTTATTACTTTATTTTCGGGAACTGTCCAAACTAAGCCATTCAATCTGAAAAGATATTTGTAGCTTGTGCATTATTATGATACTAAATTAAATTCTCTAACTAGCCCTATATTAAAGTGTAACTACGGAATTCCCAAGTCTATCTTCTAGCTAATAAATGGTATAAACTTCAATAATAACATATGAATTTTGCTTCAACTGCCAATTTTGCTTACTCGTTGCTAATTAACTAATGAAAATTGAGCTTCAGTTTTGTGTGTGTTGGCGTCTGTCTGATTTTGGTTTTGTTATCATTTTCCAGTTGCATTGTTGCAAGTCTCTCGAGGCAGAGCCAGACAAAAGGCGGCGTTGCAGCAGGCCATCAATCAGAGTGGTAGTCGATGCGGGGCGAGGAGCGGAGGGGAGGGGAGGGGAGGGAAGCAGAGCGACAGATCTGGCAACCTTTGAATGTGATTTACATGAACGCGCGTGTCTTTTGTTTAATTGTTGCTACCCACACACTCACGCGCACACACGCACACACAATGTATTGGATTTCTTTGCTGCAGTGTCTAGATAATTGATTAATGCACACACACACGGACACACACACACACACACACACGCTTACAGCCTTTGGTTTTAATTATGCGTTACCAGCCATCAGCGGACCAATAAATCATAATCCATCAAAGATTTGCGGTACATGTGGCGGCTGCCACCGTTCGTAACGTCTGTGTCCCCTCCCCCACTCAAGCCCCCTTCGTCCGTCTGGCATTCGATTAATGCGCAATGTTTAATTGGAGTAGCTTAGCTCAAACTATGAATTGGCAGCTTCTCAAGTCCCAAGAAAAAAATGAGAGAAAAAGCACGGAACCAGCGGAAATGAATACTTGGCCAACAACTTGATGTCAGAAACAATAAGAAAGCCAACGAGCTGCTGAAAAGGTTTTCACAATTAACCGCTTCAAAGGATGCGAACGGGCAGTCGGCAAGTCGGCTCGCGCTGTCAGGCTACCCCCATTCAGATCCGAAGCTGCACAAGTTTTTACCCCACTGACACACACACACACACACACAAACACACATACACACACACATACACACACTTATAGGCAAAGTCAAAAACGCACCGGAAAGGGCTGATGGGGGGCGTGGCTGTCGACCTCCCGCTGCCTAACAGAGCCGCCCCTTCAGTGCGTCGGTTGATTACAATCACTTGAAATTTGTGCGGCAGTTGGTTTTGCAATTGCAGCTTAACCCTTAGGCGGAACAGGTTACTAATTAAGGTAGCTAGAAGTGGGGTTAATAAAAAATATATTTTTTAGTGGAAAAATATATAAAATATATTAAGGTAAATGAGATAGTTTAATCATTTTTGATGTAATAATGATCTTTTAATTTTTTATGCATACATTATTTTACATATATATTTATAAATATCAAACAGAAAATTATCTAGAAATTAAGCTTATTTTGCAACTACTTTAAAATAACAAAAATTAGTTAAATATACTTAAATAACATTAACTGCATTTCTCAGTGTTTTTAGGGTTTTCATTTTTATGAATATTCTGAATTTCTGTAAAATTGATGCTACTACTAAGATTTTAAAATATTTTTAAGGTTGGGTTATGCGAGAACTCTCTATTATGTGATTATTTTTCAGTAACATTAATATGGGGTGTATCAATCGAATTCATTAATGAAACGCGAATTGTCAGCATGGACTTCAGCCTAATAATTACCTCCTAGACTTTGTGTCATCTTTTCTGAATTTCTTATCAGTAACAGAACTGAATATACAATATTTCTGATGCACTCTTTCATGGGTTATTTTTGTCATCAGCTGATCATCTAAGGGTTAAGGTATTTACAATTTGTAGGGTAACATTTGCGTACACAGCGATTCGGAGCTGTGTTTACAATATTTCTATTGCCGGCTGTTGCTTTACGACTACAGCGAAAAGGCTGAACCGTTAATTTGATTCGATTTTGAAAATGGCAACAGCAAACAACAACAAGAGAGGAGAGAGAGAGGAAGAGAGAGAAACAACAATGGATGAAGACATGCAACATGAAAATGCAAAATGTGATTGAACTTTTGTTGGTTATGTCGAATTTATCGAATGTGAAAGAAGTCGTCTAAAACGTGGAATGGGTGCGAGCGGGAGAGGGGTACAGCATAACCTAACAAATTTTGTGCATGTGGAAGGAGTCGGTATAGGAAAGAGAGAGGGTGGACATAAACAGTGCTCATTTGAGCTTGAAAACGAGTTTGAAACTAGAGTGAGTGTGAGAGAGAGGGAGAGGTAGACAGAGCATGGGCTGCGCTCATTTATAAGTCTCTGTTCTGCTCGCTAAGTAAGGGCATTTGTCTTATTTAGACAGCGGCGAGTTGGAAAAAAGTTAACGCCACATCAGCATCAGCATCAGCATCAGCATCTACATCAGCATCAGCATCAACGTCAGCGCTGCAAATCGCATTAAGGACTCTTAATGAAAGTTGCTGCATCCTGAAGCATGTGGCACACACTGCGGCAGGCTCATGTGTGTGTGCGTGCGTGTGTGTGCTCTTTGTATTTGTATTTGTAGACATCGTTGTGCGATGATTGATTTCACGCCAAAACGATTTCAATCAGCATTTCCGTTCCAAGTTGTATTATGTTATTTTTTTTTTCCCCTTGCCTTCTTATTGCATTACGTGCCCCTGCACTTGGTTACATGCGGGGTGCAGCTGCTGCCAGCGGGGGGGAGCTGTGGGTTGAGTTTTCATCAGCGTCTTGGGAGTATGCGTCAATCTGTTCCATTTCCGCAAAACTGGGTCATGGCTGGGGCCGTGTCCATTAATTGTTTATTTCATTTCATATTTGCCACTTGATTTGCTCTCGAAATGCGGGTGACACAGCGCTTTTGGCCTACTCTGCCCATTCCCTTTAGTGCCCCGCCCCCCTTCCCCGTTCAGCCCTTCGTGTCTAGACGGACATCGTGTGCATGCAGCAACCTGTCATGTGGCACATATCCTTGCGCCAGACAACGATAAATTTATTACCTATTTAGCTTTAATAGCCTGGCTTGTTTTTATGATGATGCCGATGACATTCCACATAAGTGTACGTGTGTGTGTGTGTGTGTGTGTGTGTGTACGTGTGTTTGCTTTTGGGGGCGACAGTTTAATTTGTGATTAATTGACGTTAAAAGGGTTTAACAGCCTCCAGCCCCAACAACTGATTCCAAAGTGACATCCACTTGATTCACCGCCCATCACTTTCACTCACTTTCGCCAAAAACGGGGCGTGGCCTGGAACTCAATTTGCGTTAATAGAACGGAAATTGCTTCATGAATGCGGATGT
This sequence comes from Drosophila ezoana, assembly GCA_035045725.1. Lineage (NCBI taxonomy): Eukaryota > Metazoa > Arthropoda > Insecta > Diptera > Drosophilidae > Drosophila > Drosophila ezoana. The sequence continues at coordinate 9,849,147 of JAWNOU010000092.1, forward strand.
TGAATATAAAATTTATTTGAGGCATTTAATCAACTTGATAAAAAGAAAAACACAAAGAAAAAGTTTCAAAACCAAAGTAAATGTGATTTCCATTTCTTAATCGAGCACAGCTTAAAATATTTTAAAAAAAAATTGTTGAATAAGATTTAAGGATTTATTTTCATTTACCAGCTTTTTAAAATGTATATCTTTCCTTTTTTGAATAAGACATTTATTTAATGGAAATATCTTAGCAATCTTTTGAAATTCAACCGATTTTTGGGTTAATTATTTTTGATATTATTATATAATATTAAATATAATTTAATATATTAACTATTCTATTTACTATGGTCTAATATTTAGAAGCTCAAAGTTATATTTTTAACTTTTTTCCAGTAATCTTTAATCTCTCGTTACGTTTTCAAAGATAATCTCTTTGAACTTAGCTTATCTATATAATTCGGAAAAAGATTTATCGATTTGAATTTCCAGTTAAATTTACACTTCAAATGTGTTGTCTGCTTTGGCATGTTTGCATTTGAATACCCTTTCAAAGCGCAATTAAAGTTGTTCAGTTTGTTAATGAAGACAATTAGCATTCGAAAACAATTCCAGTTAACACTCAAGTTTGCCGCAGGCTATTCATTTCCGTCATTACCACAATTTACCTGCCTACCTGACATGCGGTACCGACAAAACTTGACTGGAAAACTTCCGTTTTAGCCAGCTTTAAAGGCCACAAGGAGAACACGATGAAGAAGCAGAAGAAGATGAGCCAAGGAACAACTGCAAATGGCATTAATAGTCGGAATACGTGCGACGTGCGGCTTTCAAACTCTGAGAAAACAAAGAAAAGTATAAAAATCTCCCACGCCTCTTTGAGACGGGGCGCGACAACCAAAAGTCGAGTGGTTGTGCGCTCGAGTGTGTGTTGTTGTGTGTGTTGGTGTGTGTGTGTGGTTAGAGTGGTGTTCCGTATTCCACACTGACCGCTTGATTAACATTTCCTAAACATTTCTTCAAGCCCATATTAATATGCTCGCCCGTCTGTGGCCAATATGTCAACAAATTCCTAAGCGGAACACGTACTCGAAACACTCGAAATTCGTGGAATTCGTGCCTGTGGCCAAAAGGACACGACTGCCAGCTTGGACCGGGACTTGTTGGACAGTGCCAAGTTTTTAATGCGTTTGTTTTCCAACTTGAAGAGTTAATGCGACTGCGTTCTGTCAAATGTATTCCCCAAATCCCCGAGGGCCCAGAACCCCCAACAGAACCTCTAAATATGAAATCACTTTCACAAAGTGCTGAGCGCCAGACAACGCACCCGCTGCCGCCCACCGCACCTGCATTCAACGCTTATCCCTGAAGTACCATTTGCATAGAGTGTGTGTGGATCCAGGGGTGTGTGTGGAGGGGGGTGTATGTGCGGGGCAGGGGCAAGTTTATCTAGTCGACAACACGAGTAACCAATTTTCAGCAAATTTAATGCACAAAGGACATGCACAGATTTCCCAGACAGTCGCCAGGCTTTGTCTTTAATGTGTTTTATAATTGAATTCAATGCAAAAATTCATGTCCCTTGATTACACTGTGCAACAAAATTGGGCAGCTCAAAACTTGTGACTTTTAACAAAATACTTCGATAAGTGCTGAGAACTTGAGAAATAGATAAAATTGACTTTGAATATTCTACTTAATTGCCTTTACTTTGTTGCACAGTGTTAACAGCAGCAACAGACACATCAGCATTTCAGATGCGAGTTCATTTTCGTCATCTCTCGCCCTCATCAGTTTTCAGCAGTTTTCCAGAGAACTGTTGCTGTTGTTGTTGGGCCTCTTGTCTGGCTGCCATAGAGCTGCATCCTTTGTGGCGCCGAATCGGTATCTGAATGGATTTGGCTTTGGCGTTGGCTTTGGCATTCGCATTCATATTCGCATCTACTCATGTGCACATATCAGTTGTCTGGCAGCTGTCTGCGGCCTTGAATAGTCCCAAAGTCAAAGCCGCAATTTAATCGCTCTTTTGAGGCCAACAACAACAACATGCGCAACAAGAATAACATCAACAATCGAGTTGCAACAATAACAAGTCCTACAAATATGAAATTATTTCATTTCGCATTATTGACGTCGTTTTGAAGTTGTGTAATTAAAAATGTTGATTTGTAGGAATAAAAGCATGAATTAAAACAAAAATAAAATTATTAGATCAAAATTGCACATTAAAATAATTAATTTTGTATTTGTTTAGTAATTGTTATAATTTAAATAATAATTTTTAGTTACTTAAAATGATTAATTTCTTAAATTTATGATTACTTTTAGGAAGATCATTTGAGTAAATATATTGCGACTTCTGGGAACATTGTGAAAAGAATCTCTATCACAAGGTAAGTTATATAAAATATATATAGAGATAAAGTTATATAAAACATAAAACTTTTGAACACGTATCTGAAAATTGACGAACCAACCAACATATTGGGCATATTAGGAATATGTTCTCTGAAAGATTGAAACTTAAAAGTTTCTTATGAGATACAAAATTCAACCTTCGACAATTTATTAAAATGGTAAACTTCGAAAAAAACTAGATTAATTTTTGATCTGAAGAATCCTGTGTATACATATATGATTGAAGTCCAGATCAAGCAATTATACGCTCAAAAAACCCTAAAAGCCTATCAACATATCACTTTCACTAGCACATAACACAAAATCTCGTTAAATTTGCTGTGTTGAGACTTGTAAAAACTTTGGTAATCACTTGACAAAACTAATGAAATAAGTTTGCAGTGTTGTAAAACTCTGCTAATATGTTATAGATAACTTTTTGAATATAGTATGCAATTAATATGCCATCAGCTGTGGTGGACAGCTCATTGAGCCCAACCAATAGCCAGTTAATGTTTCTAAAAATGATGTGGTTGCAACCCTGGACAATATTGTGGTCGAACGAACTTCGAAGAGCCGCCAAGTGGCATGGCTAATGCCGTGTCATGGGGTTTTTGTGACGGGCGCAAGAGCGTAACGTTTGAACTCGACGTCGACGTCGGCGTCAGCGTCGACTGCAGCTGCTGCCAGGGTTAATAGAGCGATTTTCGGTGTCGGCTGCCCCCTTAGGGGCACTTCACTTGGGGGCACGCGCACGCTCTGGCACTTCCTTGCGCCTGCCTGGCCACAGAAGTGGAACAAATGGGCGCAGGACGTGCACAAGGAGGAGGAGGAGGCTGAGTGGATATACGAGACCCAGCTGCCTGCTTTGCATAGAAGGCGACTTTGAATCGCGTCTCCTCGTCGCGTCTCCTCGTCGCGTCGTCGGCGGCATTTTCAATTTCATGGTTAATTGTTTTGCACGCAGCATTTGGTGCTCGAGTCCACGTCCACGCAGATCGACAGATGAAAAACGAAGAGCGAGAAGTCGGTGCAGCCAATGTGCGCCTTCAATGCCACATTAAGTTTCATAATTAGCACAACAAATGATTGGAATCCAGAACTGGCGGCATATGCAAATTGTCTCGTTGCAAATAAGCAACATATGGATACGGGATCGCATGGAGCACTGGCAAGTGGCATTCCTTGCTCTCTGACAACTGCCAGTTGTTGCAGCCCGCAGCCAGCTCACAGCTGCAACTTCTACTTTTATCTGTGACATATACTAATGACAAATTTATTCACGCTGTCACTTAGTCGCCCAGTGCCCTGTCACGTAATGCGGCCGTCTCGGTTTTTCCTTTTCCCATTCCAATTGTTTCTTCCCTGTTCAAGCTGCAAAATGTCCTGGACCTGCGGCAACAGCCAGCCAAGTGTCACGGATCGTCGCTTGTTGTGAAGTCAAGATTTGTTTTCCGCACTTCTAATTAGAACTTTTCTTTGCCATTTCAATTGCAACGCCGAGTCCGATTCCGATTCCGATTCAGATTTCAATTCCATTGAAGTGCTGCCCTTTGATCTATTCGTGGCATAGATGATTGATTGATTTTCCCATACAGTCCATTCACAAGAGACTCTTGAACTAATTAATCAACTAGAAGTACATAAATAAATGACATTTATGGCATCAGTTGTAAAACTCAAAGTCCAATGGCAACTATATAATGAGTGTCTTAAAGAAGAAACTATTGGGTTAACAGATACCCTGTAAACTATATGAACTTTACTTCTAATGAGTATCTTATAAAAGAAACTATTAAATTTATTTTATTATTATTATGATATAACAGAAAGTCTTGGTGGTCTTGGGGACCTTCTTCGTGATTATCCTATACTGTACTTTTCCAACTTTCTTTTAAACAAATCTTAAGCATTTTTAGTTTATTTATACATTTTTTCGTAATTTGAATCAGCACTCCCCCCAACTCCCCCATATATTACTGGGTATATATGCAACACATACTTATGCATATTACTCTGACAATTTTGGTGGTCGTGTTTATCAGTTCTGAAAAATCATCAGCCCGAGGATCATTAAACTTTACACATACACACACACACACACACAATTGCGGATTCCCCACGATTTAAAAGTTTCGTCCGGGGGATCGGTTAACGAAAGCGAAACGAGATCTTGATGGGCAGCCAGTGGCTCTGGAGCCGGCGCAATTTGGGCACCGTTTGGGTATCTTTTAATGCCTGCCAGACACGCACATTCAAGAGTTTTTGCCAATGAATCGAATACGAATACGAATACGAATAATGAATGCATAACGCAATTAATTTGTAAAATTTCAACAATGCAAAGCGAACAAATTATTGCCGCTTGAATGGATCGGATCGGATCGGGCCTGACCGTGTATTGCGAGTATTACTTGTATTTGGCTGGGCACGCCCCGGGCTAATCACAAAAAAATATATGTATGTATAAATTTTGTTCAAAAGGGTTGCACAATAAAGCCAATAACACTGCCTGCAAGTGCTTCCGCGCAATTTCATTCTACAGCCAATGGAAAGGGCTGTATTTCAATAAACAATGCCACATCAAGGCAAGAAGCTGGCGCCGAGCGGCTTTTAGGTATTCCGCCCCTTTCCCCTGCCCTTGGCTTTTGTCAGCGGGCCTTTGATTTGTCTAGCTGCCTACATAATTGGCCAGCGTACGGGCAAAATCGACGGCACGGCGGCGCTTCGAGTGGCATGCAGCGATCCCTAGGGAGAACTTGGGTGCTTTTCCAATGAGCAACTCAATTTGAATTGTCTTTAAAACTGTTTGCCCACGCTTTATGCTAATGAATCGCTAAAATCCAGAAGACTAAACACAACAAGAATACCAAACTAGTTGTCTTTTGCAAAATTGTATAGAAGAAGTGTTACGGAGCTGAGCTGAAGAAGCTTCAAGATTTATATATGTGGAAAAATAAAATTATTTTACGTCCATAAGTTGTATTTTATTATATTTTAGGATTTAATCAAGATCAATTATGAAAATTCGGTTCAGCTCTGACGAAAGTAAGGATGTTTGAAGTCTGTGGCCTTTCCAGAAACTGGATCCTTATTACAATCTTGGCAATTATAAATTTGAGCATTGACAACATATTTTTGAATCGAACTCTAGAGTTCAAATCTTATTTGAAATTTGGTAACTCTAATTCATTGATTTAAGTCTTCCTGATTTATTATTACTCTCATCAAGGGATTATAATTTATTAACTCAACTATATTTTCAGTTTGTTTCTTAACATTCCTTCCTTAACCATAACCATATTTCCCAACTACATACAAATATTTCGGTTGGACTGTTATTTTATATATCTAAGATTCTCTGCTTTATAAATGTCAAATCATGTAAAATCCATTTATTTAACTGCTATAAAAATCCTTTGAAATATTGTATAGCCAGTTTGAATAATACACATGCTTTTGCCATTAAAATCTTATTAATTATGCATAGACTCAATTTCAAAGTCTTCAGAGTCCGCCCTTGGCCTAGGCCCTTGAATGCTGAAGCACCGCAAACATCTTGTCATAGGAATATATAACAATTTACTTTTTTTAATCAAGCAAAAGAGAAAAGCACCTTCGTTTTCATCTTGATCAACATAAGGAACAGATTGTTAACGTAGCTCGTGCCATTAGTAGGCGCAAATATTTGCATAATGTCTAAGATTCTTTCCCATTAAAAGCAGCCGCTTAAATGGCTGCTTGCTGGACAGGTGTCTGCCGTTGAGTTAGCTGGTCGCTTAAGCCAGAAAAACGGCGCACAATACCAAAGTGAAATGTGTTTTTCTAACGGCTAACAGTTGCGTTCTAAGGCTTAGACGTAGAGAGAAAAACACTGTCCATGCTAATCAGGGTAATTTGAGTCCAAAATGTGTGACAGTTGTTGGGCTAATCTCCGCACAAATGTCATGAATTGTTGTGTGTCCGTGCGGGCACGAGGTGTCAGCAAGCCAAATGTAATAATTTTAATGATTTTTCATAAATGCAAAGTCCACACCGAAATCGAGGGATGGGGATGTGGGTTGGGGGCTGGCACGCGTTACACAAATGGTAAAAATGGAAAGGCATGCACTTAAGGGTAGCGTCTGCATCTGGGTTTGGGGTTGGCTTTTGGGCATGTCCCGCTGTTATGACATCGCCCTCATCCGGGCTGCACCCTTTTCGGCCTATTAAACATGGAGACTCTACACACCACTGAACGCATTGTTCTCCTGCCACTCAATGTTCCCATTGTTGTTGTTGTTGTTGTTGTTGTTGTTGTTATAATTGCGCATATTTTAAAACACAAATTAGCAACGCTGTAGCTGAAATTTCAATAGCGTTTTAAATGGCCGCAGGCCGACTCTATACGCATTCATACTCATATTCATATACATATTGGGAGTGTGCTAAGTTCTCTGACTTTTAACAGCAGCAAGAAACATGAGAGGGTTGCCTTGAACTTGCCCCCCAGCACAGCTTGCCAGCAGGCCATGCCACAGTGCCACAAACCGTCGTTGCACACATCCATCTATGCATCAGGCGTCAGCATTCAGTCTGTGGCATTGGCTTTGGCATTTCATACATAAAACACACACACACACACACTCGCACAGCTGAGATCAGGGTGTCGAGTAGTTTGTCAAGCGAGTGGTTTAGTAACGGTTCGCTTTGGTTGCTTACTGCCATTAAAAATACCCTGTAATATGAGCAAAAGCAGAGAATCTTTATCAGCTAGTATTTAGCTTGTTGTTTGTTCTTTTCCTTGCACATTTTTTTATTGAAGCTCCACATTTTTACTTGAATCACTTTAAATAATAATACATAAGTTTTTTTTGACTTTAGGATATCATATTAATCTTTAGCCCCGAGATACCCTGTGTGCTCTGAGTGCTCTGTCTCTCTCACTTTTTATATTTCTATCCCAAGTATTGCCACATGTCAGAAGATAAAGGTAATTCATCTTAGACACTTACAGAGTATCTCAGAGTCTAGCAACATATGAGTAGCTGCTTTTTATTTTTTTTATACCTGCGCATAAATAGCAAACACTTTTCGGATTTGCAGCTTCAAACATGAAGCTGTAGCTGAAGCTGAAGCTGAAGCTAAAGCTGAAGCTGCCTTGGCGCTACATTTATCACTGCCAATTCGGGGCAAACGTCGTCGTGACATTGCAGCCCCTTTGGGCGGGGCCATGGGGACAGGATCCCGGGGCCAGGGCCTGGTCAGGTTGGAACAAAGCGCTCGAGTGTAAATGGAATTCTGGGAAATGAAATTGCACAGGGCAAAAAGCAAGCTAAAAAAAAAACGAGTAACAAAAAAATAAAAGAAATAAGAAATGTTGTTAGCTGAAATGCAGCCACATGATTGTTGGATTGTCGGATTGTTGGGTTCTTGTTTTTGAGTTATTGGTTTTGAATTGATGTGGTGCTGTAGTCGCCGCCAGAGCAGAGCTCAAAGCGCTTAGAGATTTCACTTAAGGCTTTAGACAAATGTTTTTGCATAGCTCTTCTGACACATGTGGCCATGTGACATGGCCAGAGCGTAGACGATGTTCACATTTGCATTGAAATACCCTCGAATTTTGGGGTATAACTGGTTAAGTTTTAAGCTAGAGATGAGAGCAACTAACTGAAATATTCATTTGAAATAATTATATTATTGTTGTGGGCTATATGGCTTCCAGCTATCCTCTTACTTAACTAAAGTAACGTGAGTCAATGGCGAATTCAGAAAACTAACGAGCAAGCGAGCCAGGTATCACATAGTCAAATAGCGAGAGTAATAAATCGTTGGCAAATGGCGAAGTCAGAAAAGAACCGAGTAAAAAGTAGCGAATAAAAACGAGCAATCGATCGAGTTAACAAATAATAAGCGCGAGGAAATCATTGCTGGCCAATGGCGAATTTAGAACAGTAGCGAGTAAGAGTAAGAAAAGTAGCGAGTATAAAGTAGCGAACAAAAAACGATGAAACGAGTGAATCTGTTGCTTGTCAATGAGTACCATTATAAGGAAAATAAATATTATTCTCTTTCTTTATAATAATAAGAGCATATCGTGTCATATTAAAACATGGTTATATACCTTTTTTTTATTCACCCACCGAATCGTCGTCTGTTGAAGTGTATTTAAAATTCGACTTACAAGCAGTTACAGTCACTGGCTCGTTAGATTTTTTCATTCACCAAATTTGTCATTGCCACATTTTGCAAACGTTGGACACATGTAACTACCTACAACAATGCAACAACTTGCTGCACTTGTTACATGCTCCAAAGTTGTGAAATTGTAATTTAGCGGCAACTGCTGTTAAGCCACATAAGTTAAAAGGAGCAATAAAGTTTGCTTGACTGCAAGATACCCTGTAGGCAGCTCAACAGTATGACATATAGATGAGTTCTTATAGAAACCACGAGCATCAACAAAGTAACGAGTATGCAAACGAGACAGCAACGAGAATGTCTATGAGAATGAGGACGAAATCAACTACTGATTTCTATATTAATAAATCGACCTTTTAGAAACTTTATTATATTAACGTATATCAGGGACATATCCTAACAAAATGGATATTACATATATCAAAAAGCTTTTACCGCTTTTACTGAAAACAGAACTTGAAAAGCAATGAAACTATAAAAAGATAAGGCTCAAGAAGATGCCCACATCTGTCGCTAAGACCCATAAAGCTCAACATTTGTAATCATGTAGATCTACGGCTATTTAAAGCTGCATCATTTATGCCGTACAATCCGAACAAAAGTCGAATCCCGTCCCCGTTGTTGGGCCGCGTGTCGTCGAGCTTTGGCAAAAAACTTTTGCCAACCACATTCAACACTCAACTTTGAACAATCCGCATGCGAATACGAATCCGCATGCCACATCGAATCCAAGTGTGTGCCCCGTGTGTGCACTTCAGCCGCTGATAACTTATCTTCTGGCTGGGGCGATGTCTGTTACAAATGTTGCAATATTTATGCCCCACACACACAGGGCCGAGCCACAGGAAGTTCGTATTATGATTTGCACATTATGCAAATTGCGCTATCGTAAATACTTTTTTCCTGCTCTCCCAGCCCCTGTCCCCCCCTCCACCCTATCAGCATTCAGTAGAAAAAGAACAATAGGCGCCGCCGTGTGCACATGATAAATGTGATAAGCGATATTTGGCAACAATGCGAGCCACATAATTTATAAGGCACAACTCTGTAAATTTATTTGCTAATAAATGCGACTTGTTTAGCCTTTTGTCAAAGATAAAAAAATTATAATATCAAAGAAATTTTATACTCAGAATAAAATGATATAAGCTTAAGCAAACGCTTTAAGACCCACTGAAATTTGCCCCTACTTTTTCTTGCTGTTTTAAATATATTTAAAAATTGAATACGTGAAAAAGACTTCAAAAAACTATTATGTAATTTATGTACAATAGAAAATGACAGAAACTTTAAAAGGATATATAATATGGACAGGAATTTGTAAAAACTTAATACAGCTATCAAAAGTAATATGCAGTAAAAATATATACTTCCATTAACGTCAAGCCTAAGAGAACACAGAATGGGTTTTTCTTAATTTCAAATAATATATCCCGGTAAAGTTGGACTAAAAGATCTGCGGCATGGAATGGTATATATAGGAAGTATATAATGTCCAGCTTATGAGGATTTCTTAACATTTATTTATTTGTTTATTTTTTGAAGAACGCAATGATTTCATCGTAGTTGTCATACTGAATGACGTAAAGTATGCATATTGAAAATGAAATTGATTTATGTAGCAAATTGTGACAGCTAAATTATAAACGCTGTGCTCAACATCTCAGATATGCAAATTGATGATGTAGACTGTCACAAATTGGCAACATTTGATTTGCCATTTTAAAGATACATGAGTATTGCGCCAAGTGCCAATATGCAAATAAGACAGAGAGAGACAGAGAGGGATCGAGGGAGAGAGAGGGAGAGGGAGAGAGACTCGAACGGCGCTCACAATTGTCACTTGAGTTGGTTGCACAGAATGCAAATGAATATGAATATGACCAGAACTAAATGAAGAACAACTAAATATGCCTCGGACAGAGAGTAAGCAGCTCAAAGATACCCTGTAAACAGAAGTTTATTGGTGAGAATAGCAAGAATTATTTGAGTATATATTTGGGATAGGTAGATATCGGGCTTATTAAAACTCTATAATATATTATATCTCAAAAGTTGTGACTGTTTGGTGTAAGTTATTTAAACTTTTTAGCAATTGGAAAAATAAATTAGAGCTGCAAATCTGCGAATCTGGTTCAATGTTGACTGAGACTGTAGCCAAAAACTGTTTCGACTTTTGATGCTGAAATATGCAAATTCGCAGAAGATTTACAGGGTATGCCAGACGAAAGACTGACTGCACTTTGGGACATGAATTGTTTATACGAGTACCACAAATATGCCTTTGTCTCAGCGTGGCTAGCTTTAAGAACTGCATATAGCCCGGCTGCATGGATGGAGGCTGCTCATAAAAATATGATTCATTGTAAACACTCGGACTTGGAGTGACTTCCGCTACGCTGCGCAGCGCATGAAATATTTATAAATCCATTCGAGAAGCAGTTGCATGCCATGCCAGAGTGTGGGAGCAGTAGCCACTTGCTGATGTCTGCAAGGATGAGGTGCGGCTGCCGTTGCTTGGCTGGGGGCAGGGGGCAGGGGGCAATGGCGGGGTCGCTGCATGTGATCACTCATCATCGACAACTTCAAACGGGAATGGAACGTGTTGCCACTTTAACTGCCATTTAAATACACAATTTGCAGTGCCAAAGAAAGACATGAAAGGAGCAACCTGCGGGAGTTGCCCAGGCACGAGGAGAGAGTATGAGAGAGGGTGTGAGAAGGAGGGAGGTGGTGGCAGGTGGGTTACAGCTGCCGCTGTGACATTTATTGGCCGCATTATTTCAGCGCCAGCAGCAACGCCGTCAGTCAACACCCCAAGGGATCTGTTGCTGTCGCTGATGCTGCAACTGCATCTGCATTTGAGTTTCGCCTTCCTTCTCTTTTTTTTTTCTTGAGTCTCTGGATTTTTGCATAAAACCTGAGCTGGGCCGTCAGGTTAGGGCCGACAACGCGACGGCAATTTATCAATGCTGCCGGCAGCCTACGAAACTCTGAAAGTTTCTCGGCTCGCCCGCCTCCATGCGGCTATAAAAGTTTTCAAATGGCGCCGCGGGCGGGCAGCTGCAGCAGAAACGAAACGAAACCAAAACCAAATCCAAGTCCCAAACCCACCTTTTTGGCCATGGAACACGATGCGGCGCTAACGAGGACAAGCGTTTATGTCAAAACCCAATACGTGATGCATTTAGTAAGCTAACTCCTACTCCACGTCTCTCTCGCCCTCTCCCTCTCTCTCTCTCTCTCTCTCCCACCCACTGCAGATATTTTAAATGCATTTTGCTGCAAGCCAACGACAGGATTTACACGTTACGCCATTCTTGGTCTAATTGGATGGGCAAACGTTGAACTGTTCAAGGCAAACAGCAAGTCAAGTGCTTAAAAAATCGTTTTTGCACTTATCAAACACTGAAAGTTAAACAGCAGAAACTAAAGAGTTAAATGGGTATAAAATTGCATAAACTGCTAAGTTTATTGTCCAAACAGGGTGTCTTAAAAAGGAAGTCTATTATTTGACAGCATCAACTTATTATAAAATAATGCTCTTTCTCGCTCTACTCACATTCGGTTACGACACTCAGTAAAAACCGTTTAATTATCAATTACTTTTTGTTAGTTATCCGTTAACATTTAACTGGCTGCTTGATTATGATATATGAATAAATTAAGCATGAATAGATCACGGTCCATGAATCTCTCTCTCTCTCTCTCTCTCTCTATTATTCTCTCTGCCTCATGAGCTAATTTTATTTAGATTCCTCTTTGTGCTTACTTCGCAAATGTTTCACGGTTATTTAAACTTTACTATTTACATATATGAGGATAAAAATATGTGTAACCACACTCTCTGCCTCTCTCTCCCTCTCTCTCTTTCTCTCTCTTTCACACTGTTCTCTTTTTCTTTCTGTCGTTTTCTTTCCGCTAAGAAGTTAATATGCAGTTATTTCTAGTGCGTCTTTCTTAAACGTTCTACGAGACCCGCCTGTGAACAGAGTATCATTTTTTTTGTGAGGCATTCGTAAAAGTCTAACTATATTTCAACAGTTGATATTCGAAGTAACTGTTAATATTTGATAAACCAATTTTATTAATTAAGTGCGCAACATTTTAAAAGAACCTCAGTGAATTTTATTGAATAGTATCTGAAGATCTCTTAAGATTTCAATTTGATGCTGGACACATCATTTGCCAGAATACTTTTAGTATTAACAGTATGCCTCACAATCTATTAATTTATTTTTTTGCACTTGTCAACAATTCCATTCGTTAACAAAATTAATGATTGCCGTTGAAAAACTTTTACAAACTGTGCCTAAGATTTTTGCCAACTTTTGGATTACTTTGAGGGGGGCTAGCCAGCAATTGTTGTTGTTTACCGTATTTTGTTGCTGCAAATATACATCTATCATACAGGTCTTAAGTATTTTACACAATTTATTTACGTCACCTGGCACTTGCCACTTGCCACACTTTGCATATCTCTCCATTAGTTCGGGACGCGTTTTTTTTTGTGCTCATTACCTTTTTTTCATTTGTTTGGCTTTTGTTGTTGTTGCAGTTGGTGTCGATGTTGTTACCAAGTTTTTTTTTTCGTTTTTTGCTCATTTTTCTTGTGGTTTTTATTTGTTTAGGACGAGGTGTGCCGACAAGGGGGCTGCCAATTTGACACTCTTAAGGATTTTGCGAGTTTGACATGCGTAACGCCATTAAATTTATCAATTGCTCAACGCACCCTTCGCTGTCAACGTCTCGTCGTTGTTGCTGTTTTATATATATATATATATTTTGTTTTTTTTATTTGTCGTTAAAAAATGTACAAGTTTTTTCAATCAACGCTCGACGCGTGGCTCCTGCGGTTGATTTTGATTATTTACCAGAGCAACTTTTGGTTTATCCCAGACCCAACATAGTGGCAATTTATCATTAATCGGTGAAATGCTTTGCAAAGTGCAAGTTCAGCTTCATTTGAGGGGGTTTTCTGGCTGCCTCAGAAAGGACTCTCGACAATTGTTTCGAAAAGTGTTGACAAGGTAATCGCATAAATTATTTTGAAATGAAATCTGTATCTTTTTTTATTTATGCAGACTGAATTGAACAATTTTGTTGAGAATTCATTTTCCGCCTCAACTTTTGCAACAGTTGACCCGAGATATAGGCTTTAATTTAGTGAGCTTGGGAAAAAGTAAAGATTTTTATAGCTCTGTGGAATGCTCAAGCATATTCTTGACCACAGGGGCAACAAATAATTTGTAATATTATTTACAATTTTTGTACATTTCAGTTTTATGGCGCCCCGCATAACTCGTATTTGCATTTTCTTAATATGATTTTATGCCCTGATTTATGGATACAATAAAAATCGATGGTTCGCTTTCATAAATCGAAGCACTCGTTAGGTTTATGTGTTGTGTCACAGGTGCGCTTAAGATTGGGAAGCGTTAAGATTGAAGGAGAACGCATGTGGGGTCGCGTTGGGGGCAGAGAACTTTAAGAGTTGAGTTGCTTTATGGCTGCATCTATGGCTGCTTCTGGCCACTAAGTGGCAAACTAACGGTACAGCCATATGACAAGAGTTTTCACTTTTATTGCCAACATTTAACAGGCCATGACACGAACACGAAGCTTTGGCCCAGCGGCTGCGGCTGCGGCGGCAACTTTTTCATCATCAATTTGCTTTATGGCTCGGAAACGGCGCAACGTTGCAGCCACTTGTCATAACACAGCGTTGAGTTAGCAGCGCCAGTTGCCAGTTGCCAGTTGGCTTAAACGAAAAAAGATATAAGATACAAAACTGCAACAGCCAGGCTGGCGGGCAGACAGATTCGGTGGCAGGCAACCTGACCAGGCGGCGAGGGGGCCAGCGGCAGCCAGTTCTAGCAATCCCAGCAGCTAACCGGGCATTGTCATTGCCACTTTGCCAACATTTTCACACCCAAGCTGCGAGGGCAGCGACAATTTGTCGACGTCGGGGGGGAAGGCAGAAGCTGGTCGAGAGAGCTGCCTGAAAGTGTTTAGCCGGGTTGCATGTCCATGGCGTGTAACTGGCTTGTATCTTTTGTAGCTCTTACTCCCCCCTCTTTCTCTCTCTCTCTCTCCCTCTCTCGCTCTGTCTCTCTTCTCTTGCTGCACCCTTCGCTGACCGCCATCGCTTCAGCGATTTTGTCAACATTATTCAAGCATAAACATGACCCAGCGCTGACGAGCGCCCCGGCAACGTGATGCCACGAATCCAGCGAGTCCAATGGAGTAGCCAACGACTCCAACGGCTTCACCGAATGCTACAAATGGTGCAAAACGTTCAGAACAAGCATTTAAACGTCGTTAGGTTTGTACAAATCAAGATAAATGGCCCCGGAGCATGTGAGCATTGAGTTGGCCGGGCGGACGGTGTGGGTCCTTCACTGTCGGGCGGGGTTCAGGTGGACTTGTCTGTTTGCATAGGACAATGCAAAGTAGTAGCTAAAGAAAAGCTGAGAACGCTTCAAAAATTCAAACTTTAACTTGAAATTACCCAACAGTTGCATTAAATAAAGTGCGAATATAAGCTAAGTATAGATATCCTTGATAATTTAGGGGCCATCCCTCGAATTATCGATATCGCTCCCAATTAATATCGGGAGACATGGTATAAAAATCTATTTGAATGGCCCGGAATGGAATACCTAGGGATAAAAGTAGGCATATTAATTATATTTAACTGAGGCTAATAATAGGCATTTGAATATTTAAAAAAGGGCGAAAGCTATTTATAAGTAAGTCGAAGATTAGGAATTTCAGTGAGCAACAAATATGCTCGTCACTCACTTCATAAACGTCACACATACGACTACGAACAACACCCCCGGGCATACTCCTTTGGCAATGGCAAGCCGCAAACAAAGTTTATAGCTAAACAATTTCCGGCCGTGCGTTTACATTATTAGCATATTGACGAACCGGGCCCAAAAACTGTCTAGTCATAAAACTTTTACCAGGGCTTAGAATGATTTTGATGGCAAACTTTTACTTTGCCTTGGCACAAGTCAGAGCACATTATCATCGCCCGAGCTACTCACAGACATCATGCCAGACGTCAGAGGAGATTAATCTAAAGGGCGCGGAGTGAGCAGATACTGGGGCAGCTATATGTAAAATGAAATTAAGTCACAGCTGAGTAAACACACTCTGCCATTGGCTTTAAAAAGTCAAACAAATTGGCTGCACTTGCCGCCAACCAAGAAGCGACCATGCTCACTTTAACTAGTCGAGCAAATAACTACGGTAGTTGTGCAGTATATCGCTACAACTAAGTAGATAAGTTCCTTGTACAAGGTCAATATTAAAGCACAAGACTATTTTCACATGCAATTAACATGAGCCTGCCCGCTCAAGCAAGGTAACTATTAAACAACAACACTAGTTTTACATGCATGTTAACTTTAAACATGAGAATTGTAAACTTTTTTCTTTACGATGCGAACTGGCTGGCAGCTTGTTTCAGGTCACTAGAAGAGAACAACACTATCTTAACAAGCATGTTAAATTTTAACATGAGGATACAAATTAGTTTCCTTACAATGCAAACTTTTAACATAAGGGTAAAAATACTTTTTCCAACAATGCAAACTGTCCGTCAGCTTGAACTGAAGTATTTAGATGCTCTATCGATTACATATTGATCTATTTTAAATCAACTTTTAACATCCATGTTAAATTTAACATTAGCGACAAGGCCTCGACTTCATAGTTTCTCTCTATATATTTGCATAAGTTATTCTTTGTTTTTGGATTCTTTCGATCTATTCATTTCCATGCCATGCACATCATTCCACATCAAACGTCGGTGCTGCCTCATTTACAGCATAAAACGCACAATTTGCCGAGCGTTTATTAAGACAAGCAAGTCCAGAGGTTGTCCGTCCACTTCAGTATAGCCCCTCTCCTCTTGCGTAAAACAGAGGCAAACATAATCAGCATCAGGGCAGACAAGAGACACTCGAAACTTCAAATGCATTTGCCTCGCTGACTTGGCCAAAAGCAAAAGAGTACAACAAGAAATTATTTCAATTAGCGCAATTATTAATAGGTATCCCAGTTCATATCGGCATCTGTTGCATTCGAGTGAAACGCAAATCGCTTACAAGATTGCATTTCTGCCCGGAAATTAGATTAATTAGTGCCTAGTCTGAAAATGCATGAAAAAGATTAAATTAAACGAATACGAGTCCATATGGCAAAGAATATAATAATAATGAGAAGTCAACGGATTTGATTTAAATAAAATTATATGGATAAAAGATAAATCTTGTAGCTTATAATTATATCATGCATAACATGATTTTAAAATGGAACCACGCTAATTATGATACCCATAAAGAAAATATAAATAATAAGCAACAAAATTGAACTTGAACCCTTTAAAGAAATGGCCCACTACATTGACAGTAGATATATATCTGTATATATAAAGAAAATAATAATAAATTCATTTTAAATACCCACTGTGCACATGCTGACTACTAAGAACTGATATTTTAAGACATTATTTCTTATTTGTATTATTCACATTCGCATTATATAATTTATTTGTAGTATGTTGTGCGAATGTGTGTGCATATGAGTATAATATAAAATATGATAAGAGAATCGCTCTAGCTTGGCCGTACTTAACAAATTCCGTTCAGTGTTTGTGGGTCTCAAGTGCGAAACGGCTGGGTGCGACGCTTTGAAAAACTATAAAATAACGCATAAAACAATTAAAATGGGAAAGTGTTTAGCTGTGTTTGTGGTTCAGTTTATATTTTTGGCACGCTGTGTAGCAAGTTTACAATCCGAAGAGATAACTGAAAAGTCAATCGAGGAACTTCAAAAAGATTTGGATAATTATGACAAATTGATCGAAAACAATGAGGATGAACTAAAAAAGTTGGAATGGGAATTGGAGCTGGAGATTAAAAGCTCGGATTTGAATACAGCAAAAACCAACATTAACAACGAATTTACAGACTTGCAAAACCAACTGACGGAATGTCAGCAACAGTCGAACAACCAAACCGAACAACAGTCAATAAACACTGAATTAATAAGGAATCTTATAAACAAAGTCAATGATGATAAGGCAAACGAGATACGAGAATTGAAATCGAATATTGCGGATGCTGACTCAAAGCTACGCGAGCGTGATTCACAAATTTCTAACTTAAAAAATGCTCAAAGGGAGATGCAAGCAAAACAGAAAAGCCTTGAAGAACAAATCAAAGAACTGAACAATACAAATCATATAAATGAAAATCAACAAAAAAATTGCCAAGATCACATTGACGAGATTAATCAATTGAAGCAAGAAATATCAACAATGAAATCTAAGCTAAAACGAGAAGAAAATGCCACCCAGTTGCCAAATGCAAAGACCCAGCCCAACGTACCGAACAGTTGCATTTCCTCAGATGGAGTTCAATTTATACAAGTTGCCGGTGCCAATCCCTTCTACGTACTTTGCGATAAGGATGTTCTCGGGCCCGGCTGGATGATAATTCAGCAGCGTATTGATGGAAAACTTGCTTTCAATGGCAACTGGTCTGTTTACAAAAATGGATTTGGAGATTTGCATAAAGACTTTTTCCTTGGGCTGAGAAAATTGCATCTAATCACAAATGCACAACCGCACGAATTGTATATTCGATTAACTGATCAATTTAACAAAATCTATTTTGCTCACTATGATGATTTTAAGATCGGTAATGAGGAGAGCGAATTTGCCTTAGTGGAACTCGGAAATTATAAAGGAAATGCAAGTGATGCCATGAATGAAAGTTGGCATCAAACATTTAAAACTTATGATCATGGTAATTCCCGTCAAAATGATTGCCTGAACAAGTACTCGGGGGGCTGGTGGTTTCCTTCTTCTTCTTGTGGAAACAGGTAAGTAAATATTTTTATAATTATTTGTAACGAATATCAAAATAATCCAATTCTCGTTTTGAATTAATAATAGTAATTTAAATGGACAATACGAATTTAGGAAACGCAATCATATATTCTGGAATCGTTATGCAGCCCCATATTCTATTAAAACTATCTACATGATGATTCGTCCCAAGCAAGCAAGAAAATAATTTTTATAAATTTATAATACGATTAATAACTCATTTTTTTCGTCATATAAATAAAGATTAAAGTTTCTGCACTTGTACACTTGCTCGTTAGCATTTCCCGCAACTCCGCCTTTGTGGAGTTGCATCCATCGATAACTGAGACTGTTGCCCGGCCAACGGACTATCCTCTTAGCAGCACTCGACTAGCGCCTTGACAATGGGCAGCTAATATTGTGATCGATATTAAATTAATTAACATAATCTCTTTGGTCGCAGGACAAACTATAATACCTCTCTCTCGCTATATATATATATGTGTACTAATACTATACTGAATGCAGACAGTGGCAATTTCACGCTCGCCGGACCGTAAGGCTGATTACGCTGTACATTGGAAACAGCCAATATTTAGCTTATCGCTCCGCGGCAAGCCAGCAGCAATTAAAGGCCAATAAATTAGTTGAAAATGTGCAACTGGGAAAACTGTGGCTGAGGCCACCAACGGCCGTGGGCTTAAGCTACTTAAGCGTATTTTATAGCTACAAAGAAGTTACATAAATAAATGACTGAAGATGCTTAACTGGCATATCAAGAAATCAAATATATTTGAATACCCTGTATCCACTGCAATTAGGTAAAAAGTTGCATATGAAAGTAATGGACTGAATGTGATATATATCCATATATCGACGATCAGCATTAACAGCTGAATCGATATGGCCATATCCCTAAAACCGACTAATTGCCTGCTCGTCAAATTTATAACTTTTTTTCAAAAGCTCTCTCAAGCTAAGATCTAAAATAAAATAGAAACAATTTTAGGAGCGGAGCAGATTTTTTCAGATATTCTTAAATTAACGACAACCGATTTGGGGGCCATACAAATTCGGAAATTGATTGGAAAATACAAATATTTCAGATTATTCGGACCATGGTACAGGATATCTCCTCATTCAGTACGTTTCTAACTTATAACTTTTATCTCATAAAAAAAAAGCTGGATGCATTAGCTGCAAACATTTTATGGCAAAGGACATACAAAGCTCGTTGCTCGCCTTAGCGGACCGTGAACTGGAAGTGCAACTATGATTGGAAACACCCCTCCGTACCACCTGGCAGTGGCACAAAATCTGAGAGCCTGCCAGCAAACAGCAATTGCGAGCCGTTGCTCAGGTGACGAAATGCGTCTTGGAGGTACGTGATGTGCCTGGTAAGGACCCCAAAAATGAGGGCGGTGAAAAAAATGTGGAAAATCAAAATCCGCACCATGGGGTGGCACATTAAGTACGAGCAGCTAGCTCGGCGAAAAGATCCCAAAATCCCAAGTGGATGGCAGTCGTTTTGGCTGCCAGACAACAATGGCTGGCATAAGGTGCGAGTTGAAGTAAATGCAATCAATACGCATAGACGGCACATAACAGGTATTACGAGTATGTATTACGTATTACGTATTATGTATAATGCATGATGTGTACCCGAATCGGCCCTCAGCCTGGGCCTGGGCCTGTCTATGCTACACATATGAAAAATCAACGCCAAGCATAATCTATTAAATTATCCTAATTTCATCACGCACCAAATCCCTTTAGCCGTGAACCGTGCGGGCCGGGCCGGGACACACGCCGGGACACGCCGGGCACCCGCATGAAAAACAATAAAAATTTGCATAATATCGGTATAATATTTTAGCATTATGTGCATGACAAAGGTGCAGAAAGTAATGGTATTATGTGCCAGACATTGCCAGCAAGATTTTCACATTCAGCTCTTCACATCAATTCGATAGCGGGACGCTATTTGCCGGCGTGGGGGGCTACGATAATGGCCCATAAATGTGGCAACACATGTTGCCAAACATTTTCAAACACATTTGTTATGCGCCTGCCGACGCCAATCCACGGCTTCCACTTGAAATATAGAACTAGAGCTTAGCTGCCTTAGTCGTATATATGCTATAAGAATTCTGCGCGCAACTAACCAAGTAATTTATTTTCTCCGGTTTTGCTTTCTACTTTTGAAAATCCCGACTAATTACTTGTCTAATTACTGCCCATTTTTTTGGAAAGCAAATTAACTGCAATTTGTTTGCTAAATCGTATTTTAAGCAGAGTCAAGCGTGGTATAGTCAAAATAAAAGTATACAACGGCTGCATTGGGGTTTCAAACAAATTTACACGCTTTACATTTTAATATTATATATTCTAGAGAATATATATAGGAGTAAAGCGAAGAGCTTTAAGCTGTGCTTTAATACCAGCAGATTCCTCGAAGGAAAAAGGATAAAGATTGAAGCCATATGCGTAAGCTTTTACTGTCGCGAAGTAGAAGGAAATATGCAAGACAGCTTTAAGCTTGATTCTTTAATTATTAATCTTGTTGAAAGCTTTAATGTGCTTTCGAAGTTCTTTTTAAAAGAGCTGAAATACATTTCAATTAGTTGTGTGTAGTTAAACTTGCAGAAAGCTTTAATGTGCTTTTAAAATTTGTATTCAATGCGAAGGAAGATTTTCATTCACTCTTGAAAAAAGTTCCTATGTGATTTTTAGATATATTTGTAAGAGAAAAGAACAAGCTTTGAGTGTATATGTCTATTAAACCCTACTTAGAAAGTTCTTAATTATAAATCTTACATAAATTCTGAAAGAAATGTTGCTATTAATTGCAAAGTTATTTCTACTATAAGTCATTTAATTCCATTCTTTAATTTTATATTCAAACAATTTAAAGATGGAACAGAAAATATATGTAAGCACTGTCAGCATTTATCACAAACATAAATTGGCGTCAGTTAGTTATGCATATTATTTTTGGCTAGCTATAAAAATCAGATGCATAAATCTAAAAGCATATTTGTCTCCAATGACTTGGCACTCTCTCAGCAATCAGGCACAATTTATCATATCTGTAAGTAGCTCCGGGGGCGTTGCTCATTTGCCAGACTGCGTGCAATGAACTTCCCAATAAAGTATGAAACCACAGAAAATCGCAAAGAAATCAAATAAAAATAAAACAAAGTATGCCAAATAAGCGCACATTTTAGCCAGCATACTAATAGGCAAATTCGTCGCATATGTGAGCTCCGCTGCGGTTGAGCTTTGATGATTCGATTGGGTGGCAGGACGTGCCGCGGGACATTGATGCGTAAGAGAGCGTAAAATGAAAGGAAATTGAAATGCGGGCAAATTGAATTGGACAAGGACGAGCAGCAGAAGACCCAGCCCACACCTTGCCCGCAGCAGCAAGATGTTCTATGCTTCGTTTAACTAAGAACCAGAGTACCAAAATCGAAACGAGACATAACGCCCGCAAGTATGCAACAACTTTCACTTGCCGAACTTATTGGGCTCAATCAAATATTCAAAGCCAAAGCTAAGCACGATACTCTTTTCACTTGTTTTTCTTTTGCTTTTTAGCTGCGAGACTTTTGCCAATGCATAATTAAAATCCATTAAGTGTAATTTTCCAACTCTTTCGATTACTTTTTCTTACAGAATCCGGTCCGGGTGAACTTTTCTTAATGAATCCAATTGAAAACGCGTGCAAGAGAGTGTAGAATCTGTGAGTATGCCGAAGTTTAAATACCCTGCCAATTCGGGAGATTCACAATCCACATATCCAATATAATCTTTCAATATGTCCAATATGTCTGGGACAATCTAAGAAACATGGTTAGCTTGGTTTTCATAAAAGAATTTTTATTTTGTGAGATATAATAAAATAAATTATATACAAGTATTTTAATATATTCTATTTAACTACGGTTTGGGCTAGTAGAAATATTAGAAGGAAATAAAATTTCAATTTTATGCACATTAATTATTTAATATTTCCATTAATAAGGTTTCTTAAATGTATTCGCTCTAAAAAACCCCTTTAAATAATATACCTGATGAAATGGCAAACATATTACAAACATATATACCAGAATATACTCTATATATTTGAGAGTTGATTCTCTTAAAATCGAACATTCTTCGTTAGCTATTAATGTTGATTGTTTGATTCGTTTTTCGACAGAAGAATCATTCGTTTTGGTTGTCATGCTTCATAAATTTTGCAGCAGGCAAATTTGTTGGCCTCATGAATGCCAAAGTGCAAAATTCAATCAATTTGAGCCATTTACCCATTCAAGTGTTTGTGACCTGGCCACAATGGTCATTCACTCGCTGTCCGTACCTCAAATATGTACGTGTGTGTGTGTGTGTGTGTGTGTGTGGCTTGTGTTTTTGACATTCCTACCAAAGAACAACCATAGAAATATTTGAAAAGTTCATCAATTGTAAGAGTTTTTCAATTAATACACACACACACTCGCACACACACACACACACACACACACTCGACACACACACAAATACACATTCGCACCGCAATACATTGGCTTTTGATTTAGTAATGCACATTGAAAATTTACATGATCCAAACTACATAATTGTTGTTGTTGTTGTTGTAGTTGTTATTGTTGTTGCTGCTCTTGCTGGGATTTCATGTCATTGATGGCTTGTTAATATTGTAAGCTCGCTCTCTCAGATATTGTAGAGCTCAAGGCTAGAAATACGCATTTAATTGAATTTTTTGCCGAGTTTAACCCAGAAACTGTTGTTAAGGGTATATTGAATTTGTGAAAGGGCTTGCCACTGGCAAAGTATTACAATAAAAAGAATAAATAAAACAGAAAAGTTTCTAAAACATAAGAAACTAGCTTTTGTTAGGGTTCGTAACTAATATAGCTGAAATGATACTAGCTGAAATTATTTCTATGATAATAAAAACGAGGTGTTTTTTTTTTTAAAGTTTTGCAGCATATTTCAACAGTTAATCAATATAACAGCTGATTATTAAACTTATTTTTGGTGAAAGTATTAACCAATACTCCATAATATTATTTGCTTAACCATAAGTTTTTTATAGAGCATTCCCGGGTCGACAACAAATGTTTAACCTATTATTAATTTCTTTATGTGTGTTTTCAAGTTGACTTTTTGCCGCTTGTTGGCTGCCGTTTTTTTGTTGTCCGCTTATTGGCCGGGGCCATAAATTGGCAGCATTTTGTTTATTAAAACAGTGCATAGTGCTGGGTAACGACAAAAAGTCAATTTGTGCCATAATGAACTGCAAACCGGTAAACTGTCGCCCAATCGGAGTTTATAGCCATTTAAACGCGCTCACCGACAAAAACCAACACACACTGGCAGGCTGGACTGAAAGGCAGAGCGGGGGTATTGCATGTATTGATTTAATATCTGTGCTGCCTGAGGCCAATTTAATCATCATTTGTAGAAAATAATTAAAATTTACAATAAGAGCCAACTGGCAACGGGCAGCTGGGCCCGAGTCTGACCATGCGATATCTCGTATTCGTAATATTCACTGAAAATGTTTTAATAACCTGTAAAAACAATGTAGAACGGGCCTGAGCTTGCCCCCACAGACAGACAGACAAACAGTGGGAACAGGGGGCCAGGGGGACAGGCAGAGCGGTAGACAGACATCTCAATGAAATTTGAAGAGGCAAAAACTGCGACTGCGACTGCGACTGCAACTGCCGCGTGCAGACTGGCAGCTTGCCTCAGTTGCAAGTCACAAAAAGTGTGTAAATGATACCCTGTAATGGTGTGGTAATACATGGGAAGCGAGTTTAAGCTAGAGTTCGAAAATAGATAATAATTTCTTACTTACAATCAGTTGATATTAAAGTGTTTGCAACTATCGTCAACATATCTCCCAGGCGATACTATCTTCCAGTTTATACAAATCATATATAAACATTTTCTACAATTGTTTTTATATCTCCCAGGCGATATGGATATAATGATAATGGAGACTTGCAGATCGATGACGAAACTATTTGCCTATTATCGTAAATATATCTTCCAGGCGACACTGATTAATCCAATATTCTTGATAAATGTGTGCCTTTTGCGAGTTTGAATGTTTCACGCGAAACTGATATCTATCTCCTGGCTTTCTTTTATAAACCATCACATTCTTGTCGTGCGGGATAAACAATTTTATGAACGTAGTCAGATTGAGCTGGCATATGCACTTTTCGCCTGGCACTTTCTGATGCCATTTCCAACAACAGGGTATAATTAGTGTCTGCCTGGCTGCTGCTTAACATTAATGTTGTGTGAGTGTGTGAAAACTTAAACTAAAAATTCCTCTACCCTTTATGACGGCCCATAAAATGTGCTAATTTCGTTGACATTGCGCAGACGATTTGTAATTGTGCGCCATAATTTTGTTTAATTTGGAACTGCTTTCATTTAAATAGCTGACGCCGACCATAGCCCAGCAGCTAAATGCATGTAGTTTGCCACGGTTTAGCCACGCAGTTGGCACAGCTCATAAATTAGTGCCATATACGAGCATACAGATCCTAAGTGCTATATGGAATACATTTGGCTATTGGTTGGTCTTTGTTGGCCTTTTGTTGCCCCTTTTACGATGCCAGCAAATGTCTAAATACGAAGTAATACAACTTGTACGCGCTGCTCTATATGCATTGTGTCTTGGTCTTGTGTGTGTTTTTGTTTCGGCTCGTGTAAGTGCCATTTCAAGCTCATTAGTGGCCATAATTAGCCAGCTCCAGTTTATGGCCCACAGACACAACAGGCGCGGAGACAAACGCACCACTGCAGACGGTATTCCCACTACAAATGCGAACAAAAAAAAACATATTTCTTCGGCTTTAGCCATTTCTGTATGCCCTTTACTACGACAAAAGTTTGCTATAGATTTTAAGAGTGTTTTTCTTGGTAAGAATAACTTTTATATAGTATATGAGTTGTATGACGCAAATAAAATAATATCAATAATAATATAAATAAAAAGTATAATCATTTTAAATAAAGAATAATTGATTTGACAGTATATATAATATAATATACAATCGGGAAAAAGTTCGAAAAAATATCTGAGCCTTGACTTAAACTCAAAAAGAAAGAGCTCGTTGAATATCTATTTTCATATTTTTTGTAAAGAAATATAATATAACTTTTGTAAATATATAATATATCAATCATAAGTCTAAGCCAAGCTCCATAATTTGTTCAGTTTTCACAACATTTTGGCAAAGAAAAACCGTATTCAGCACGTATTCGATAGGTCTTAGCCTGAGCTCAAAGAATGTTTTTAGTTACAAGCCAAACATGTTTATAAACTGAAAATCGATTATATGTTTGTTCTCATATGTCCCATTGTCAAGCATAATCCCCGTTTGGGCAGGCCTCGTGCAAAATGCCAAACACCCAGCCAACCGTAAAGGGCATATGTATTCGCAGAGAGTCAACAAAACAAATAGAAGAACAAAACGCAGATACTTTTCGGCTGCTCTCGCATTATATTTTACTTTTCTTGTATTTGTACTATTTTTTTTTTCTATTTTATTTTTTTGCACCATTTAAAGAGGCTGCTCTGAGCTGGCGGGGCGGGCGGGGCGGTCTGTGAGCTCTGCGGTAACTTTATGGCCCCGTGCATTACAAACTGAAACATGTGTTTATTGTCCGACAGCCTCTTTGTTCCCGTCTCTGTCCCGACCTGGGTCTGTGTATCTGTATCTGCGTCTGGGCTGCTGAAAAATTTTTATTTTCGCTGTCAGCGAGGCGACACGAAGAACGAAGCTGCAACACTTCAAATGACACTGTCCCCCACTCCCCCGATTTCACCACCCTTTCCCCTCTCCGCAGGCCAACAAATTGCTAGTAAAATGTGAGACTCCGTTTCTGCTCATTTGTTTGCATTTAGCTCAAGTCTCTGCGTGTGTGGAATGCAGTTTTTGTTGCCCGTTTTTGCCAGGTTGTCATTAACAAATGGGAAATTAAATTGTGCTTAAATTTGTTTAGCTGCGCCTCCCCTAAACAAGGAAATATCGCAGCTGCCGCAAGAACTTATTCAGCTCATGTTGGCACGGCCCTTTGAACTAACTTGCAATTTATTGAAGATGAATATAGTAGGTTTTTTCTTTAAACTAAACATAAGAACTAAAAGCTGATTGATGTACTTATTTCTGACACAGTATTATAACAGAGTATTTTGATCTTAAGTAAAGTTGTGTGGTATCAGGTGTAATAAAGCAAGAACATTGTGAACAACTTCTGAGTATTCTTTACTAGACTATGCTAGCCTATACTATACTATACCATACTATACTATACTATACTATTCTTTACTATACTATACTATGCTATACTTTGCTATACTTTTATCTATAACTCCTATCTATATCTATAGTTAAGTCCAATGTATACTTCCTCCTGTACCGTATTATATAACACAAATTTAACTCGACATTATATACGATATACTTTAATTTCTAAATATCTACAATAATTCACAATATCGAAATCCTTTTAAAAATTTATAACATTTTCTAGCTAAACCTACTATCCCAAATGAATTTGCCAAACAAAGTCATAAAACTTACACATGCCTTACAATATTCGCCCAAATAGTAACATATTGAAGCTGCGAAGAATTTTAAAGTCAGTTTTTGCTCATATTATCGCAGTTAACCAATCTACTTTGAAATATTACCTGCTTTTTTGACTGCCAACTGGGACACAATGCAACTTAAGAGCCCTATCAGGTGGACACGCCCATACAATTGAGGCCAAGCCAAAGAAAAGTTTCCGAGCTCCAATTGAAATTCTCAAGAGCAAAATAACTCAGCATCGTGAACGCCCACAAAATGCGAATGTGCCGCACTTCAATTAAATGCCCCAGAAATCTCAGAACACATGTTGGGTAGGAAGGCATGCGCCCCTTACACCCCCAGAAACACAATGCAAGAGGTATTGGGGGTCTATGGGGGGAGTCGAATCTATTAAGGTTTGACATTAGCATGAAAAACGCATTTTTCTTTACAAACGAAAACCGAAATGCGAACGGAAATGTTTTAAATAACTTCCGAAGTTTTGTTGGCTACGTTATAGGCAGACATAGGTGACAAAATATTCAGCCTAAACAGGGTGCGGGGGTGGGTGAGGGAGGATGGAAGAGGGCTCAGGGTTTGCCTTTAGCCAAAGTTTGCAATTCTTTCTTTCAATTGGGCTTTTGGCTGCTTTTGTTAAACGGAATCGAGTCGACACTTTGATTGAATAAAATTGTAAAATTATTTCTTGCACATTACCCGGCTATGAAATAAAGTGTGTAAATGTTGTCGGTTTGTTTTCCCTCCCAACTTTGAGTTTTTTTGTTTGTCAACTTTTTGAGAAGTTTTGCATATTTATGCAATTGAATTGTTTACACCAAAATGATGCTTTTGAAGGGTTCAAATTTGACAACTTTTCGGATGTGTGCAGCTTGGATAGAAAAAGTTTCTTATGTGCTGCCTCAGTACCTGACAACGTGTCGTATACTTTATCAATTTTTATGCCACTTACACAAGAGCTTTGATTGATTTTAGTTAAGCTTTGACTTACGAAGAGGTGTTTAAATGGGCAGAGAAAATGAGCAGAAAACGAGAGAAGTTACTCGACAAATTGACAGATCAGTTAATCATTTTTCAGCTTAAAGTTTTGAAGAATACAAAGATGAAACTATGCAAAAGCACAGCTATAAAAGTATTATGGCAAGTGCGATTAACTGAACCCTTAAGCTTTTGAAGAAGCTTATTGAAATAATTTTGAGAAATTCATAAAATAATTGATATATTCTCCTTAAGCTTTCATGGCGCCTTTTTGTATTTAGACAAATCATTTAAATACTCTTAAAGCTTTATGATCTACGATTTTTATAATAGAAGCTTTAAGCTTTTATTTCATTACATTTTGAGAAAGCAATTGGAGCTTCAGTGAGCAGCTTTCTGAAAACCTTTCTTTGCACATGCGACTAATATTATTGTTTAAAATAAAATTGGAAAGTGGCATAAAGGGAAAAATTAAATCAGTTTTAACTTTGCACATTGGTATTTATTTTCTATGTACGCATGTGTGTGGTATTTTTGGATAAGCTACGTTCAGCCGCAACGCTTCCAGGCCTGGCCCCCATTTGCTCTTAACGCTATCTTAGCCAAATCTTAAGCCAAAAACGTAGACAAAA
Source organism: Drosophila ezoana (assembly GCA_035045725.1). NCBI lineage: Eukaryota > Metazoa > Arthropoda > Insecta > Diptera > Drosophilidae > Drosophila > Drosophila ezoana. The sequence continues at coordinate 9,877,820 of JAWNOU010000092.1, forward strand.
CGAAGCAAGAACTTGGCAAACAGACGTCTGCGTGGCAAAGGCAAACTTTTGCTAAAACTCTTGGCCCATTGACAAAAGTTGACATATGCAAAAAACACATACAAATTATCAGCACATTTATCTGGGGAAATAATGCACGAATGAAAAGTTTTGATTTATTTTTAAGCGCAAAGTTTTTGCCCTGTCACAAATTCTGATGAGGGTGCAAACGACAGACATCCAAATCGAAGCACAGCACGAAAATGCAAAATCAAATATGACAACTCCTCCCCAGAGACAATGGGCCATAAAACGAAGCCAATAGACAACAGCTCCAGCAGCTGGGATTAACGAACTTAAAGGCGCTTAAAACCTATTAACTTCTTTAAGTGCCAAACTTGCTTTGCTTCTCGCTCAATCTCCCTCTCGCTCAGGTAGTTTTGTGAGAGGCCAAAAACTTTAATCTTTTAACTGAGCTTAATACATTTCGAGTTCCTTAAGCTCTAGTTTTGTTCATTTTCATAAATTATTAAGAATTGACTTTTTTTTTAATTTGCTGAATATTTTTAAATATGCAGGTACTCATATTTTTAAAAAGCAACCTACTCTGCTTTTGTCTGCCGATCAAAACTAAGAAATCCTGTTTTAAATAAGGGTATTCATTTAGTCCAACTCATTGGCATAATTTAGAGGTTCAATAATGATTACAGAAAAAAACAAACTGACTACGCTAACTGCAAACTAAGCACTTTTTATAAACACGACTCCTTTTTTGTACCCTTGTAGAGTGTATTATAACTTTGTCATTAAATGAGTATCACATAGAAGGATACGATTCCGACCCAATAAGGTATATACATATATTCTAGATCCGCATTAGCAGCCGAGTTGATATAGCCATGTCCGTCTTTTCGTCCATCCGTCCGTCTATCAGTTTTGTGTATCTTAATTGTTTATATAGTTACAGCTCTTTCAATTCAATCTAAATAACTATCAAGCTATAGTAATAATATTCTTAAATTTATTTAGATTTACTTAATTGTTTATTCAGTTGTAAAAATTCTCTGGTCTTCAATTAGCACACACACACACTCAATATATATATATCTCTCTCTCTCTCTCTCTTGCTCTCTCTTGCCCTCTCTAACCTTCTCCTAAGGAATCGCATAAGAAATATCTTATTTAGTTGAGCCCCGCATTGAACTGTCAGGGCCCAAAAGTCCGGTCTAATCGAGTCAGAGTGGACTATTACATCGATTTATCAACATGTCAACATATTTAATGAGACGGGGTTAAGGACATTTTGCTGTTATGTGCACGATTCTCAAAACGGATTCAATGGATGCCAACTCGATATGCCAATATTGCGTATACGCGCCATAGACCCGGTCATTGTTCCAACTATTGTTGTTGTTGTTGCTATTGCTGTTGCTGTTGTTGTTGTTGTTGTTGCTTGTGATGTTTAGCTAGCTGGATTTGTTTGCAGTAAGCGGAAATAGTTGTAGAGGGGCATTTCGGTGTGTACACGTATGTTGTTGAAGTTTATATACTGGATAAACTGTACAGCCAACTGACGTATGCATGTCCTCGACAGACACACACACACACACACACACACACGCACATACACAGCTGCCATAAAAGCAAATAGCTGTCATGTGTGCGTGTGTGTGTGTGTGTGTGGGGTGGAGTGAGGCATGGCTGACAATTTGAATGGATATCGGTGAACCAAACCAAACCGAAATAGTTGTCAGCATATATACAACATATTACAGCCGGGTTCGGGGGGACTGTGTCCCTGTTTATCCTGTCAATTGTCCTGGCGACTGGCTGAGCCCATCAGTGGGCCACAGAGAACATGGCCAAATCCTTATCGTACCGTCTAAGCCAACAGCTTATAAATATTTTCTCAATCAATAAAAAAACATATATAAAATCAAGTATATTAAAAGCAGAAATTTCTGCGCAATTGCAAAATTTTGCAGAAATTGTTGAAAATGTTTGGCATTGTTAGTTTTGCGGTTTGTCCTGTTATTAGGCCAGCAGCTGTTGCATTTCACAAAATTTAATGAAGTGTTCACACACAAACGTAACCACACACATGCATACAAACACACGCACAACAAGTGTATTTTATGTTTATTTGGTTTTAGGCACAAAAGTCTTTCAATTTGCCTGCCAAGCTTCTGTCGTTGTTGTTGTTGTTGTTGCTTTTGGGCCCAGCTAAGTATAGAGTAGTGTAAACAGAATGTGTTTAGCCGTCCTGTCCATAAATACAAATTAATTGGCCTTGGCTATTGTTAGCAGTTATTCTTGTTGTTGTCGTTTTTGTTGCCTGACTCAGTCGACTGCGAATGTGTGCGAATAGTTTTGCTGAAAACTGCTTGCAGTTCATTCACTATGCGAGACTTTGTTGATATCTGAGACTTATTTCACATATTGGACAAACAAAAATGCAACAAGAAAATTCTCTAATTGACCAATTACTGAAACAAATTAATAATCAAATCAAATATCAGCATTTTTCAGTTTATTCTGTCTGACGAAGCACAATCCGATTTAAAGACTTGCTTTCTTTTATTACTCTTCATGATCGTATTTCTGCTGATTTAGATAAATGGGAAATGTAGAATAAATGGGAAGTGGAAATGTATCTATTGTTAATTGCTTTAATATATTTTGAGCACTCTTTACTAACTCTGTCCCGAAATATCATTCTTAATCATCCGCGTGTTGCTACTCGCTACAATAGCTCCCCTTTCGCAATTTTATTTCTCATTACTCGTTACTTGTTACTCGTTGATTTAGACTCTTTGTCAATTGTCTCTAGCTACTCGTTACTTTGGTCTTGTAATCTTTCTTCTCGCATTGATTTCCTTTTGTATTTTCTCGTTTTTTTGACTCATCAATCATATCTAATTACTCGTTGGTTACAGCTAAGACGTTATTAGTTGCTTTTGACTTCTTACCTTCCTCTTGACTATCTTTTTTCTAGCTAATTTTCTTGTGATTGGCTGCAGTTATTCCCACTTCAAGCTGCTGACTGCTTTCTCTTATTACTCGTTACTTTGGTCTCATTGTTCTCCTATGCGTTGAGGTAAAGTTTCAAGTTGCTCGTTACATACCATTTTATAGTTACTCTTAACTTTTTGCTTGGTGTTTTATAGTTACTCGTTACTTTTTGCTTGATGTTTTCCTATGCGTTGGATACACTGCCCAGTTTCCTTATCGTGTTGAGTTCCGTTGTTTTGAGCTTTTCGTAACTTTTACTCACTGCTTAAAGTATGGCCAGAATTATGTGCTGGATTCTCACAAATGAAAATCCGTATATATTGAATATGCTCGTAAATATCAAATAATTTTGTTCACAATATCTGGGATTATGCTCACGTCTTAACCATTTTATGGCTCAGAGGGTGTAAAGCGTTGAATAAAAGCCGAAAACAAACCCGAAATACAACTGAAAACATGTCACCAGCTGCCGTTTTCAATCTTAATATTTGATGTCACACGTCGCACTCGCACAGCAGCTGCGACCTGCTTTGGGTTCTTCATCTTGTGCTTTTTTTTTGGCCCGTCGTATGTTAACGATTTATTGTTGAGCCCCGTGACCTAGTCCCGGGCTGGTAACAGATAGTAAAACTGCAAACTGATAAAAACTAATAAAAAATGCACAACATTAACAATTTAATGCGCTTACACTTGACTTTTCTTCTAGCCCATCTCCTGCTTTCCCTTCACTTTGCATAATGTAGACTACAATGCACAAATTGGCCATAACTAAGGGTCCAGTTTTTTGATGGTACTCTGCATACGAAATGAGCTCGAGGCTAGAATTTTGCTAAAGATGTTCGTTATAAATGAGCGAATGAATGGAAATGAGTGGATTGTCTGGTGCGCACGGCTAAACACAAATGAACTGATTTTTTTCGTTTTTCCGAAGATTTGCGACTTAGGCTTGAGAGAGATTGGCAGATATTTTCAAAGACATGCAGTTTGGGGCACATCTAAAGAGGAATTGTTACATCAACTCAAACTCTAAAATGGCAAAACAATTTAATGCTTCATTGATAACCGCACATGTCGACTGGCAAATGACAGCCAATTGGGCGATAAGAACAGTTCCTAACTCAGACAAAAAACCAGATAGAAAGGCTCAGCAAGGCACGGGGAAGATTCAATACCCTAGCAGAGCTTTATTTTCAGACAATTGTTGCTGTAAATGCTGTAGAAAGTCGGGTTTGTTATAGTTTGCAGATATGTGAGACAAATGGTGAAGCTCGTAATTGCTGAGCTTCGTCAGGAGATCTGATATTTTGCTCAAATTTAGCTATATATATGTGGACACCGACCGGCTCCGACCACAAAAATATGGATCTATGCAAAGATTCAAGACGATAGCCCTAAATTTGAGAGACTAATTTGCATGGAAACACACTGAGAGACAGACGATCATGTCTATATAAACTCGACAATAGTCATAGATAAAGAATATATACTCAATAAAGTCGGAGATGTTTTCTTCCATGTGTTACATATATGTTGTAAGAAATAAACAATACCCTCGTCTAGGGTATAATAAGGTACCAGCTCGCAGGCAATGTTTTTCAGTCTCGTCGCAGTCACTTTCATTGCGCAGACTTGTCAGAAAAAGCGGCCCAATAACAAACCAAGTGGCATCGGGTTAGAGCGGGGGAAATTGTGGGTGGAGGGTTGGCGGGGTAAGCTGGGAGAGGGGCATTTATATTGAACACTGCGATAAACATATGAAAAATGCACATGCGGCTGGGCGCCAAGTTCGATTCCGCAGGCCAAAAGTTTACGCCACTTAATAGAACTTGACGCAAATTCAATTACAACGTGGCGCCCCAAACCCTTGCCACACACGCACACAAACAGGCACTCACACTCACACACACACACAAAGAGAAACCAGAACTTGCCAAAGAAATTTGCGGAAAAACGTTGCCTTCGAGTTTTCTGTGGAAAACTTTTGCCCACCGGCGGCGGTTTTTTGTGTGATTTCTGTAAACGTTGTCACAGCTCCAGGGCTAGCCCGCAACCCCCCGCCCACTCCCCTCTCTCTCTCTTTCGCCCTCTCTCTCTTTCTCTTTATCTATCTATTATGCCTCCAACCTTGTCTGTGTCTATGGCTCTTGGCCAGCATTGGAATTGCAAGTTTTCTGCTTGCGGCTATTTACACTGCAGCAGCTGCCCCCCCCCCTCGTCCCTACGCCTTGCCTCTGCCCTTTCGATCCGCTGCAATTAGCAAATAAAACTTGGCATATTTTAAGCGTCAATGAGGCGGCTGCCTGTGCAAAAACTTTTGCAATCACTTTCATTTCGCTGCTTATTGGCCCAAAAGTATTGGCCAACTGCTTGACTAAGCTGCGTTCTTTTCATCTTAAGAGTCAAAGGAGTAGGATCTTCCCAATGTGACTTTCTGCTTATGTTTTGTGGTCAGGGACCAGGCAGCGCTGTATGTACGTATGTGTGATAAGTGATTCAATCAATTTTCAATTAATTATGCTGCAAGTCTAAGCCTATTATAAGAAGCTTCTTTCTATATTTGTATTGAGTACCTTAGGCAATTGATTTTTTCATTATATATTCAACATGTAATTTTAAAAATTAGAATTTTAACGCAAACAAAATTTTCATGATATAAAATTGTGATGTTTATACAAAATGCTTCACTTTGGTCCTTTCATTTAACCACTTATACAAATTAAATAAGTATGAAGAAAGTTTTTAATTAAAAAGCAAAGTCTTCTGCATTTAAAAGAAAATTAAATAAATTAGTCAACAATAGACTCATTCTAATATAATTGAGTGATAAACTAAGAAATTTGCAATGTCTAAGCCTCAATGGCTGGTTATTGTCTTGGCTATTCAACAAGTACTGCGCTTCTCGTCAACAGATGGCGCAAGCTTAAGCCCGTTAGAGGGCGATAGTTGCGCTTCTATTGGACGCAAGATGGCGGCACACAACACAAAATTATGCAAGACTAGGAAAATATCACTATTTAACATTATTCTTGAAAAATAGAATACCATTCTTATTATGCCCAGGTATCTATATTTGATTTGAAGCATTTTAGAGCCGGACTTGGACTTGAGAAAATATATATTTGTATATTTTAAAGGTTGTTATCCATAAGACTCCCAAGCGTTTTACAGCTTCTTATAACTGGCAAAAAGTAAACGATTTCTATATTTGATAATAAATTGCCTATGCAGCACGTTCCTCAGCTTGAGCTGAGCTGATCAAATCCATCCTCTTGAATGCCCCAGTAAATAGCTGAGCCCCTGAGATAAACAGCAGCACGCAGCAGTATTTGAAATATTCGGCACTTTTCGCATATTACAATTATTATAAATACGTGAGGTTGAGCGAATTGCGGGCCACATTAAATTGAGAACATGCATTGGAATTGGATGCCGAATTTGTTACTGGGACTGGCGCTGCTGCAGCTGCTGCTGTTTAGCGCCTGCGTGGAGGCCAGGCGACGCAAAAGGGGGCATCAGGTGCAGCTGAAGCGGCAGAAAAATCGCGAGGAGTCCCTCAAGTATCTGCAATACGAGACGACGGCGCTGCGTGCCAAGTTCGGGCTGAAGACGGTGAGCGCGCTGCAGATTATGTCTGCCAGCAAGGGGAATGCGGAACTGCCGCTGGGCAATGCCTACAATACGGAATATTATGGCAGCATTAAGATCGGCAGCAGCCAGACCTTCAAGATATTGTTCGACACGGCCTCATCGAATCTGTGGGTGCCCTCGGTGCAGTGCCCCGCCGATAGCTGCCTGCATCTGCAGCGCTACGACTCCAGCCTGTCCAGCAGCTATGTGGCCAATGGCAGCGCCTTTGAGATACAGTACGCCACGCGCAACAATCAGGCCACCATTCTGAAGGGTTTTCTCTCCACGGACACCGTTGAGCTGGCGGGCCTGAGCATCAAGGGGCAAACGTTTGCGGAGATTACCTCGCTGCCCTCGAGCGTCTTCAGTCGCTCCAACTTCGATGGCATCTTTGGACTGGGCTTTCAGCAGATCGCCATTGGGGATGTCAAGCCGCCCATGTACAATCTGATCGAACAGGAGCTCATCTCGCAGCCGACGTTCTCGTTCTATCTGAATCGCAACAATACGGGCAGCATCGACTCCAATGGCGGCAAGCTGCTGCTGGGACCCAGTGATCCGACTCTGTACAGCGGCTGCATGACCTATGTGCCCCTCTCCAAGGTCGGCTACTGGCAGTTCACCGTCGCCAGCATTGTCCTCGGCAGCAGCAACAAGCTCTGCAGCAAATGTGAGGCCATTGTCGATGTGGGCACCTCGCTAATTGTTGCTCCTCGCGCCGCACTCCAGAGCATCAATGCACAGCTCGGCCTGACCGAGGCGGACAAGCGGGATGGCGTCTATACTTTACCCTGCTCCCGGGTGTCCACGCTGCCGAGCATCACATTCAACATTGGTAGGCGCGATTTCGTGCTGTCCCCCGCCAACTATGTGGTTCAGTATAAGGACGTGTGTGTTTCGGGCTTCACAAGCTTGGATGATGGCAGCACCGAGCTAAGCGACGACCGTGGCACGGACTACGCTAACATTTGGGTCTTGGGCGAGGTGTTTATGGGCCCCTTCTATATGGAGTTCGACATGGAGTACAAACGCGTTGGCATAGCGCCTAAGATCTAGCATCGAGTCATGCGACTGCATAGCTCAAACGATTTTCAGTACCGTTAAATCAATAAGAAAGAATATATTATCTAAAACTATTCAGACATTATAATATAATATACTATCTGAAGAAAAAGATTTCCTAAACCATTGAAAATGGGTGAAAAGGGCCTAATATTTTATACAAATGTATGTAACAGGCAGAAGGACCCCAAAAAGTATATGAATATAAATATTCTTGATCAGCATCAATTTCCGAGTCGATCTAGCCATGTCCGTCGGTCTGTCCTTCCGACTGTCCACCTGTCCATATGTATGAAGACGTCGAAAATTATAATACTCTTTCACAGAGTATACAAATTTAACCTTTAACCTTCGAGCAAATACTTTTCTTACACCAGGCAAAAGGGATTATGAACTTATACATTTTTGACCATATTTAAATATACTACTTGAACTATAAAAGTTAATAAAACTATATGCACTTCGAAGAAACTCCTGTCAAGAGTTCAACATTGAAATAATAAAGGAATATAATTTACAAAAAGTTCTGTTATCTGTTTTGCCATAGATTATATGAAATTTCAGTCTGAAATTAAGATTTGAATTTCTCTGGAAAAAGCCTATGATAATTTGCCTATTTCTGTACATTTCAGCCCATCATAGCTTACCTTGGCATTATCAGACCTTACCATATGCAATTATCAAATTTCTAAATAAACCCAAATCAGATAATAATATTCGGTTAACATTGGTAAACAATTCGCATTGTTTACCTCTCAGAAACTAATGAATAATAATGGGCTTACATTTGTTCAATTAATTTCAAGAACTTCAAGATAGCTTCATTGATAAATACCTGAGCTTAGCACGTGTAATTCTAAAGCACGTTAAGATTGCGCAGTAGCTTAAGTTGTTTTTTATTGTACGACAACAAAGCATGACAACACTGGAAAAAAATACGAGTTATAAGTAAATTTATAATAAAGAATATAATACAAAAGATATTTAAAATTATGAATACTTTTTAACTTATCCCATTTGATAGGAAAACCTCTGCTATTGTTAAAACGTTTACGAATGCGACGCAAAACAAAATTGATGTGCTCTTAAGATGGCGTGACCATGAAAAATACCCTGTAATCGTCTACAATTATCGCAATATTGGTGAGTGTGCATAAATATATTTTATTTGATGATACATCTGTACGAGAAAAGTTTGAAACGAAACCAATTTAAATGTTTACAAGTGCGACGCAAGCAAAATTAAAGTGCTTTTAGGGTCGTACGACATCGTAAATACCCTGTAATGCGAGTTTGAGTTTCAATATATTTCATTTGTGTATTCTTAGATTTATAAGACTCCAATTGAAACGTTTACGAATGTGGTGCACTGCAACCTTGAAAAGAGGTTTAAAGTAGACGCGATTTAGTGCAGAGAAATATATATGTTATTTATATGAAATTTCTTATGATTAAAGGATGAAACATCTTTTGATTGTTTTCAGATATTCATTTCGACACTTTATTTAAGATCATGTAGAAATTTCTTGGAAAAATGATAACATTGCATTATTCGATGCATTCTTAGTCCATTTCAGTTATATTCTCAGTGCGTGTGAGAGCAATATTTCGATCGGTCTGGGGACTCGCACTTGGCAACTTTAGTCCAGCCTCGTCATTCTTGAAGTGCTGACGCTCCACGAGCAATTGTTTGTCGTTCTTCAGCGTATGCTGCTTCTTATCCAGATCATCGCTGATCTTTTGTGCATGCTCCGATATCATTTGCAAATTGAACCTAGATTCATCCAGCTTGTCCTCCAGACAGCGACGAATCCCGCGCAGCTTTTCCACCTCCCGGCATAGCAGATTGTGTGCATTGTCCAGGCACAGTTCAGTTTTACAGCGTTGGGCACGATTCTCCCGTCGCGTCTCGGCCAAACGTATATCATTTCCCACATCGCGCACATCATTCTCCAGAGTCTCAATCTCGCACACGGCCGCCTTCATCTCTTCGTCCAGCCTCATCTGCTGCCACTCCAGCTCGTTGGTCACCTGCTGAGTCTGGAAAACACGAATGCGTATATAGGCTTCGGTACGCTCATCCTGGCCATCCAGAATGCTACGTGCCTTAAGGCTACACAAGTGCAGCGCCTCCCGCATGGCAGCTGCATCGACCACTTCTTCTTCCACCGCCGTCTTTATATTTTGCGTATGCTTCAACCATAAACTATATGCACAGGCGCTGCAAATATTCAGATATTATTGCCCAGAACTCAAATTTCCATTTTTAGTATGTTATTCATATTCCTTCAATAAACCAAATATAACGCAACCCCCAATTTTTGTACTTACTCTCGGGGAGTAGCCTCCAGTTTGTAGGATACTTTAGATGAATTGCTATCTAGCGACCTTTGTGCACTGTCTATCTCTACGGTCTCAAGCTTATTCTTGACTTCTTGCTCAACCTTGAAGCGCACCTCTTCGAGATGTGAAAGCTTCTCCCATGCCTTCTCGAGGAGTTCCGTCAGCAAACGCTGATTGTTTTCCAATAAGACCAGTTCATTATTGATCTCAAAGCTTGGCTTATCGTAGGTCAGCTCGGACGTGAAGCGATTGTCGCGCAGACTAAGCATATCTTTTATAACCGATATCTGGCGCGACTCTCGATGCAGCTCTTGATCGGCCGCCTTTTTCACCCCCTGCAGCAAATGAATTTCATTCTCCAGGCGCTCGAGTGCCTTGGAAGTGATCTCACGCCAGCTTGTGATCTCCAAAATGCTGCGCACAAATATCAAATCTCAGCGTACTGGCAATCGCAAAGGCCTCGCACAACTTACCGATCGTCCAGCGCAACGTTCGTCTCGTTTTTCGACCAGCGGCGCTCTATGCGCGTCTCATTGCGCAGCTGACGCGATGAATATCGCAAGTCGGAGGCATCGGCACAGCGTGCACTGGCCACATTACGCAGACAAGTAGCTCGGGCATGCCAGTCGGCCATCGAGAGCTTCATAAACGGCCTTTCCTGTGTCGATATCGCATGATAAGTCATTTTGAATTCGATTATTTTTTTTTTATTTATATATTATTATTGGTATTTTATTTATTTTTTTTTGTTTTTGGTTTTTATATTTTTTTATATATTTTATATTTTTGTATATGTGTAGTTATGTGTTCATTGGAGTGTAGTGTTTTAATAACATTTTATTAGTTTTTTTCACTTTGTTACATTAGCTCCGTGTCCTGGCCTACTAGATCTGGCAATGCGAAAAACATTTTGCGTATGTAGTTTGTTTTAGTGCATGAAAAACAGTTGAACAGCCTCAAAAAACCCCATAGAAATTTTCATCTGCAACAGCTTTTGTCATATTGTCGAAATTTATGTTCCAGGTTTAAATTCGGTCTTAATTTCTAACGAAAATGTGTGTCAAAGCTCTTCCACCCACATAAGCGGAAAATAGGTGAAAATCGGAAAGAAATGATTAAAAATGGGAATTGAATACAGCCATACAAGAAAATTCATATCTAAGCGAATCCACCAACACGATCGGAAAATGGATGAATCGGATGGATAAAAGATAAAATAAAAATAAAACCCGGAAATTCTTTCAAACTAAGTTATACCAGTAAATGCGTGTCTAATGGCCAGACTTGTTTGCACAATGAGTGAAAATGTGTCCAAGTTATTCCATATTTGGTTTCAACTTTAGAGTACCTACACCTTTTTCTCTGCATGTACGCAAGCCCAGCGATGTATCAATCAATTTATTTATCAATTATGCCACAATTAACGATAAGTTTAAAACATTTTTATCGTACTGCGATCAATCCTGAACAGCTTTAGCCTTATCGCAGGCATATATAAAGCAGTGTCTGACCGCAGTGCCCGCCAAAGTGGCCCAGTCAAGGCTACAAAATAGCTAAAAAATTTCACAACCAAGCAAAATGTTCAAGTGTCTGCTGCTGCTGTTGGCCCTTGTGGCGCTGGTCAGCGCCGAGCTGCACCGCATACCCATACACAAGCACCAGCACAAGAGGACCCGCCAGCATCTGAAGTCGGCCACCCGCTGGCTGCACCAGAAATACCATCCGCAGCAGGAGCTATATGTGCCGGATTATGTGGCGCCCAACTATGATTATGATCTCGGCAGCGATGAGAGCAGCGAAAGCAGCGATGACTACACGATTGAGACGCTGTCCAACAATCAGAATATGGACTACTATGGGGTGATTGGCATTGGCACGCCCGCGCAGTACTTCAATGTGGTCTTCGATACGGGCTCTGCGAATCTGTGGGTGCCATCGGTGCAGTGCCTGCCCAGCGATGTGGCCTGCCAGAATCACAATCAATACAATTCGAGCGCCTCCAGCACGTATGTGGCCAACGGCCAGAGCTTCTCCATACAGTATGGCACGGGCAGCCTGACCGGCTTTCTGTCCACCGATACGGTCACCATCAATGGCCTGAGCATTGCGAGTCAGACGTTTGGCGAGGCGATTTCCCAGCCAAATGGCAGCTTCACTGGTGTGCCATTCGATGGCATACTGGGCATGGGCTACAGCACCATTGCCGTGGATCAGGTGGTGCCGCCCTTCTACAATCTCTACGAACAGGGCCTGATCGATGAGCCCAGCTTTGGCTTCTATCTGGCACGCACTGGCTCCGCCCAGGACGGCGGCCAGCTGGTGCTCGGCGGCGTCGATTATCAGCTCTTCAGCGGCAATCTGACCTATGTCCCAGTCTCCCAGGAGGGATACTGGCAATTTGTGGTTACCAGCGCCGTAATGAATGGCTTTGTTGTTTGCTCCAATTGCCAGGCAATTGCCGATACGGGCACCTCCCTGCTGGCCTGTCCTGGCAGCTCCTACACGCAGCTCAATCAGCTGATCGGTGGCTATCTTATGGATGGTGACTACTATGTGGACTGTTCCACGGTTGATTCTCTGCCCGTGCTTAGCTTCAACATTGGCGGCACCATCTTCAACCTGCCCGCCTCCGCGTACATAAGCAGCTTCACGGAGAACAACACCACCTTCTGCATGTCCAGCTTTACGTATATCAACACCGACTTTTGGATTCTCGGCGATGTCTTCATTGGCCAGTTCTACACACAGTTCGATTTCGGACAGAATCGCGTGGGCTTTGCACCTGTGGCTTAAGCTGCGAACGATTCTCGTTGAAAATTCAGTCTGCACTGAGTTTCATTAATCAATGGAATGAATTGAAACGATCAGAATTAAACGATAAAAATGTTTGAAAAACTACACAAAAAAAACAACTGCAAACAGAAATTATAAATAAAATAAATTTAAAAAAAAATCTTTCATTCACTATCATTTTACTAAATGATAATATTAGGATCTGTAGAAGATCTTGTAAATTAGATTTCATCCACTTATTATTATAATATACATAGCTAGAGTTCCATTTGAAGAATTCTCAAATATATAAAAGATTTAAAATGTAAGCTAAATGTTTGGTTTTATTTGAAATAAACAAATAGAGTTCTGTAAAAATATGTTTGAATAAGTTTGTAAAATTAATTTGTTGACCGACAAGAAAAAAAATTGCAAAATAATCGAATGGAGCTTTGCCTGGGAAACTGGCCACAGTTGCACATTGTCAAAAATTTTGTAAAATGGGGGGGGGTTTTTTTATTTATTTGTTGTCCGGCGTTGGCGGCTTGTTGCTAGCAGCTGAGAAGTTGCCGCCGTAGATGCCGCGCGGAGTGCGTGGCATTTGTTGGGCCTGTTGCTGCTGCTGCTGTTGCTGCTGCAGCTGAGCCTGTTGCTGCTGCAATTGCTGTTGCTGCAGCTGATGGTGCTGCAGTGCGCGTTGCTGCAGCATCGCCTCGTAGAGTATGGCGGCAGCTGCCGCATTGGACGACTGTTGCTGCTGCTGTTGTTGCTGCTGTTGTTGCTGCTGCTGTTGCTGCTGCTGTTGCTGCTGCTGGTGCAACTGCTGATGATGATGCTGTTGCTGCTGCTGTTGCTGGTGCTGCAGCTGCTGCTGCTGATGATGCTGTGTGGCATTCTGACGCAAATTGGCCGCCAGCAGCTGGGCATAGACCTGGGTTATGTCATTGGCATTGCCCGAGGCCATGCCATAGATGGGCATGGACATGTTGTTCGAGGCGCCGGCAACCAAATGCTGCTGCTGCTGTGCCTGCTGCTGCGGCAGTTGCTGCTGCAACAGCTGCAAATACAGCTGCGACAGTTCGTTAATGGAGGCGGTGCCCGCTTGTCCGGCCCCGCGACCGCTGAGATCGCTGCCTCCATGCGAGCCCTGCTGATGTGGCAGCCCCGGCAACAGCTGACTGTAGGCAGAGCTCTGAAAAAGTTGTTGAAGACAATTTTCTTTAGATCTGTTAGCTTTGGCAGCCAAATTCTTTAACTTACAGCGCTAGGACGTGCGCTGTGCCCAACGATTGCTGGCTGCTTGCGATCGTAGAGTGCCTTGGCTCCACGCTCGAAGCCGGGTGGCGGCGGCTGCTGTGACTTCTGTGCACCACCCGCTCCATATGACTGGGTCTGCTGTGGAGCCTGAGCCTGCGTCTGCGGCTGGGGCTGATAATCGTCACCGGACAGCGCATAATGCTCGGCTGCCTTGTGATAGCTAAAGCTGCCGTTCTCCGGATGGCCAGTGGTGTCGCCATAGAGTGCATTCAGTACCTCATTCAGAAAGCCCGATGTGGCCGCTGCACTCGGCTCCATGAGGGACTCGGAATCGGACGGCGGCGAATCATCAATGTGCACGGGCATGCCCAGCTGTGAATCGGTGATGGTGGGACGCCAGATCTTCTTGGCCAGCTGCTCGTAGGCATTGGCTATGGAAAGGGAAGTCGAAACTGATTTAGAAATGGATTTCATTTGATTTTGACAACTTACGTTCAGCGGCTCGTTTAGCACCGTGTGCATCCATTCGATTGTTCAAAATTTAAGGCACACTTTACTGTATATCAAGAACTCAAGCTGCAATTATTGCCCGAAAGACTCGCTGCCACAAGTTGCGTTTTCTACTGAAGCTGAATTTGTGGCTTACGAGTGCGTGCAGCGAGCGCTTGGCTTTGTTTATGACAATTGCTATTGTTTACGATATCGAATTAAGGAATTTCTTGTTATCGACTCAAACACATTGAATAGGCCTGATTTGTAATTATTTATTTAGATTTGTCCCTTACTCTCAAATATTTGCCTAGTACTTCAAACGGAATAAACGACGTGACATTCACACAGGTTTGACGAAAGAGAGGCCCATGTTTGTGAATGTGTGCGAGAGATGGGCAGCACTGGCGCCTGCAAGCTTGGAAATTGCATATTTTCATAGGAGAATGACACCTTCCAGCTGGCTTGTGGATAAGATATTCGGTAAATAGGAACAGTAAAAATTGTTCTCGTGCTTGGACTGAGTGAGCGTAGCTAAGAATGTATCAAGTTTGTGGAAATCGATTATTGGAAAAAATAACGGTACACTAATAGGAAACGTCACTTTTATAAATAACAATATGCGCTTTATTACACAATTATAACAACATTTAAAAACAACAGCCATCAAATAGAGTCAGGCCAGGGTTAATATTTCCCATTTTCAGAGCGTTTGTGGAGCTGCAGTCTCCACATCAACCGCTTCCACAATAGCATAACAGAATCCGGCGCCAGTTCCGGCCAATTTTGCGTATCCAGGCAGCTTTATTAATGTTGGAACACATCTAAAAAAGACAAATGAAAAGGTTTACATATAGTCAACTTTCTGATTAACTCTAACTTTCTACCAATTTTGTTATAATCTAGCATATCCAATCAAAATTTTTGACTTCGTTCTCATTTATATATCCGTATTACAGACTTAATCGCATTATTCTTATCAAGTATGGTGATTTTCAATGCCATGTTCTAGTCCTAAAATATGTCTTAATCGCTTTACTTTAGACAATCAAGTAAAGAAGTTTATCTAAATAAAAGCTTTCCTTGATCTACCACTTTCACTTACAAATTCTCTGTGGTATTGTTGCCGCAATTGCCATGCTCATTCCAGCCCCAGGTATAGATCTCGCCAGCTGTGGTGCGCAGCAATCCGTGCTCGGCGCCCATGTGTAGGCGTGCCGGCGTTCGTCCCTCCTTCAGTTGCAGCTTCAACGGGGTTGGCGTTGCCTGCTGCTCATTAAATTGGCCGATGCCCAGTTGGCCATAACAATTGCGTCCCCAGAGCAAAACGTCGTTGGTTTTCAGCAGGGCTGCATTGTGTGTCCAGCCAACGGCGAGCTGTCCCACATCCTCCTCGAACTGAAAGGCATTCGCCTGGCCGTACTTGTTGTCGCCTAAGGCCACAATGCGCCTGCTGCCGCCCGCTTCTATATTCACGCACTTCAGCAGCAGATGATTCTGTCCACTGACCAGTGTGACAATGCGCAGCTCATTGGGATTATGCGCTTGTATTTTCATCACGTTGCAGCGATGCAACGTGGTTGAAGTTACGTCCAGTTCGATGGGCGCGGGATCCATAATGCGCAAACGGCCAAATATATAGATTTTTCTATCCTGTGAGAGCACCGCACAGAAGCGCAGACCAAAGCTCAAGCGTTGCGCCGCCTCATCTCGGGGCAGACGCACAAGCATTGGCCGGCGCACTGACGTAAATCCTCGCTGACAAATCCCGAGCTGATGAAACGCATTGGAGCCCCAGACAAACAGGCGCTTGGTCAGCGTTATGGCGCCTGAAATGTCCCAGCCGCAGCTGATGGACTCCACGGGCACTTCCTGCATGAAAGATGAATTAAAAGTGAATCAGCTGTTTTGTGATTAACGGCCGCTCACCTCAAAGTATTCGGTGGGTACCATGGAAAACTCATTGTGGCATTCCTCTGTTGAGTCGAGGCCCAGCTGGCCGCGATTGTTCCAGCCGCAGGAGTGCACCCGCCCATTTCTGTCCAGGATCAGCACATGACCACCACCGCCGCGTATGCAGCGCACCAGCTGCGGCTGAAATGAGCATTTAGATAGCCTCTGCGGTACCATGCACAGCTCCGACTCGTAGCCAAGGCCAAGCTGACCGTGAGAATTGGCGCCCTGTGCGCAACCAAAGGAAATCGCTCATTAATTTGCATTGCAAATGACATTTGCTTAGGGTCGTCAAAGCTGGCGATGTCGCCGGCTCACTTACCCAGGCATAGACATCCACATCCATTGCGACCACCAGTTGCGCCTGATGTGGGCCAGACAGGGTCAGGGTCGGTTGTGGCGGCGGCGATGCACTTCCGGTTTGTGTTTCACACGTTGATTTAATGCGCCGCAGTCACGCCAACAATGTTTTTGTCGCTGCCTTAGACTCCTCCTTTTGCCAACTGCAGCTGCTGCTCGTCCTCGCGCGTTGCTCTGCCCGGCGCTGCTCATGTAAAACTGAGCCTTTCGCTGCCGGCCAAATAACTTTTATATCGTTTCGGCAAATATTTTGTTTCGCGGCCGTTTTTATGGTCGTTTTCGCTATTGTCGTTTGCTGTAGCTCGGCAAAGAACTGCTAAATTTCATGCTGGTTTTGCGTGCTGGCTAAAACCTTGTTCTAATGGATTTATTTAATAATTTTAAGCAATCAAAACTATTTTTAAAGTAATTCTTATTTATTTTTGTAAAGTAAATTGTGCGAATATATTGCAGCGTTGCCAATTGAACCAATTCCATTTTATTGTTTACAAAACGTGCGCATATGTGTTGCTCTTCTTGCCGGTTTATCAAGGTGGCAACATTAACGGCGCATATATTTGCTCTTTTGGAATTAGTATGCTGTTCACACAAATTGAAAGCAGGCGAACATAATTATGCGCAGCAGAAATATTTATACGTTCAACATTAAAAAATAATGTTAATAATTGTAATAAGCATATATTATAGCACACAAATTTTTCAACCAATTTTGTTTGGTTTGCGTTAAGATAAATTCTTTCTCTAGTTAAATGTAATTTACAGCTGCATACTAGCAAATGTTCTTAACTGCATACATGGTTTAATTTATTTTACAGTTACATTTCGCGCATTTTGCTGAGATGAGTGCATAGTGAAGAAAATATTTTAAATCGCCTTTTTTTCAAATTAAAAATAATAAAAACACATAATCGGTGGCCATTAATTGTGATATTCGCCAGCGACTTTGTAAAAACAATAACAGCACATCATATTCACGCCAGACAACGTGGAAAACAAATTGGCGCAAAAAGCCCGGTCAAGAATGTGTCAAGCAGCTTATCGACTTAAAAATACCCTACAAAAAATGAAAAAGGATTACGGCTCGTGGGTTTTCTGCACATGGTAAGTCAATTCAATTAATTACCAGCTATTGGGCTTAAAAACTGTACATGCAATCAAAAGTTTGCCTCCGACTGCGTTCGCTTGCGTGCGGCGACTTTACCGGGCTGGTATAATGTGAAAATCATTAGTTTTTATTTGTGGCGTTTAGGGCGTATGCGAAACCGATGTTGGGCGCCTGTTTTGCATTGCAAATACAAATTCAAAGTGCATTTTTCACCTGAACCAGCGGCTACTTTTTGCCATAGGGTTGCATGTTAGCTGGACATTGCAGTATTTATTATGTCCTGCTGTTAGTGTTGGTTAGTGTTGCGCATTTGCTGGTGCCGTTAGTTCGTTGGCCATAATTAAAATCCAGTTGGCATACAATTTGAGATGGACATATTGGTTTAGATGAACAATTATTTGCAAAGCAATAATTTATCTATTAACAATCAATTCAAATAACTGCTTATAAGGCTTTTAGCAGTTTATATTCACACACATAAACATAGTATTATTATTAATATAATTTTTAATCATGTCTATATTTTTATCCGAAATTTTAAGACAATCCTGCTTGATTTATTTCCATTTCCATTTAAATTATTATTAACATTGTAAAGTACGCAGGGAACTTAGAGTTTCTTAACTGTGGCTCATATTTCCGCGCGCCTAATGGCTTTTTCTCTTACCATCTCGTGTGTGCACACTTAGGGGCTAACATGGTGGGAGTTCACTTGTTTTCTAGCGACAATTAAAGCTTAATTAAAATTGCATGCACCTTAACCTTCGCCATGAACTTTGACAGTTTTAATTGCAATATGTTTATATGCGGTTCGCGTGTCGATGCCAGCGGAAGGCGGGCTTTATAATCGCTTTATAAAATCAAAGAAGACATTCAATTTGGGTAAATATATAATTTGGTTTTTTTCTAAATTGAAGATAACGTGACTAGACGACATTGTTATTGTTTTAGTTGTAAATAAGGCGTGGACCACCTAACTTGAGAGCTACAAATTTATTTTTCCCTTTAATCTTTCATTGTTGAGTGTCTTAAACATTATTTTTATTCATTCATATTAAATATTTTTCTGTTCGCATAATTTGAAAATGAAACTTGTTCAAAAGTACCGCCTCGTTTAATTACCAGTTCCGATTCCATAACATCTGTTCGGAACTGCGCATGCGATAGCCGCACCGATAGTTTAGACACGCCAATAGTGTTGCAAGTCTCCGCAAGCAGTGTTGTCTAGCAGCCGTAGGCGAAGCATGCGCGCGTATTCAAATGTTATGCAGCTTATGGGGAGATGTGTATGATTGTGGTTTGTGTTCCCTAGAGACTGATGGCATTGAGGACAAACGTGACTCCATTTTCTATATGCTTTTCCTATGTTGTGACTTTTTACGTCTTTTCGCGCTTATTTATCTTGTTGTTCGTTTTGCTTTTGCTGTGTGGGTAGAAAAACATTTTTGCTATTTTCAAATTAAATCTAATTTAATGGGAAAGTGTGTTGTCTCGGCATTCGCACATTTGCTTTTAGCTGTACTCCATTCAACACCCATTTGCACACACGTGCAACCACACACGCACACACACACACACCCACACAAACACACACGCAATTAAAGTTAAGAGTGAAAATTGCACATGTTTGCATTTCTTTTGCATTGTTTTTATATTTGTTCTTCCCTTTTTTAATGGCGTGGTTCAACTGAGAAGCTCTGTAAATGTCGATTGCCACTTGTAATTAAACGGTTGCCTTTTTAATGTCAATTGCTGTTTCTCTT
Organism: Drosophila ezoana; assembly: GCA_035045725.1. Classification (NCBI taxonomy): domain Eukaryota; kingdom Metazoa; phylum Arthropoda; class Insecta; order Diptera; family Drosophilidae; genus Drosophila; species Drosophila ezoana. The sequence continues at coordinate 9,897,542 of JAWNOU010000092.1, forward strand.
TTATCTGGTAGAACTCTTTTTCTGCTATTGAATTATCTGCGGTAAACGAAAAGTATATATGTATACATGAAGATGGGAGTCGAATTTTAAAGCGTTTATCTTGAAAGTGTTTAATATATATTATATTTAAAGAAAATAATGCATGTTGGTAACAAAGCACAGAATGGAAATGATCTAAAATTCTGAAATGTACAAATAAAAAAGAATGGGAAAAAAATTCCCATCGATTTCGAGTTATTTCAAGGAATTGAAAACTTGAAAAAGACCTGAAAGTTCAAAGGGAGATAAAATAATTGTGCATTGCCTTAACTCGATGAGCTAGTTTTATTGTTTTAATTTAAAGCGTTAATTTTTTGATAAACAACATTTAATTTTCATAATGTTAAGCGCTGAACACCCGAAAAGCTCTTAACTGCAGCAAAATAATGAAATGCAAATTGATGGACTCTCTGTCAATACCAGGCACATAAAACTGGAAGTTCCCATAGTGCAGCCCAGCCCAAATGCCAGAGCATCGAGTACCGCACACACACACACACACACACACAAATATGAACTGTGCCGAGGGGCAAGTGGGGGGTGGGGGGCTTAAACAAATTCAACTGCGGCCATGGGCGATGGCAGCGCACAAAAGTCATTTGACCACTAATCATGACTGTGGTTTCTGCTGTTGTCCATTGCATGGTCTGGCCACGCCCACTGTGGCTCAAGCGTGAAACCATGGTTAAATCCATAGCTAAACCCACGAACCGAATTCCCTATCCGCAGAGCAGTCAAATTATGAAAAGTGTACACTTTGCGTCTGACACTTCAAATTAAATTTCAAATTTCAAATGCCAAACTCACCCCCCACCCCCCATCCCCCACTAGTCGCCGCCTGTGCTTTTCTTGTGCATTCCCTAATTGCTCAATCAAAAACGTATGCAATTCCTTTGGGGTAAATCCAACATTGGAGCTTAAAATATATTTTGAAAAAAAAAATGCGTTTCATACTTAAACTTTGCGCAACGTCGCGACGCGTCGGAAGCCAACGGAAGTGTTTGGCGGTTCAACGAGTCGGCCAAGAGGAAGGTGTGCAGGGGCACGTTAGCGAGGGTGTGTGTGTGTGTGTGTTTGAGCTGTTGGGTGTCTGCGCTAACTGAAGAAGGAACTGCTAGAACGAAAGTGATTGCCGCAGGCAACGCCAAAGACAACAATGCCAAAGTTTGGCTCCTGTCAGGGCGTTGCGGGGGGCTGTCGGTGTGGGGGTTAAACGGAAACGGAAGCGCATTGAGCAAAGTTGTTGCAGTTGTTGGCCTTTGTTTCGCCATTGCTGCAGCAGCAGCAAAGCAATTTAAGTTAAACAAGCGCGCAGTGTACACTCACCAGCCCACGCCCCACAAGCGACCCTGCAACCGCCCCACCCCGCCCCCGCCAGAGCACCAAGCCACCGCACAATATACTTGTCAAATATACTTTAGCATTTTTTGTATTTTTATTTTTGGAAAATCTGCTCAAGTTTTTGGCATCGAATTTGTGCTGCACACTTTTCAAAAATTGTTTTTCTTGATTGACTTAAAGTTTCGACAGCGTGTCGCGAAATTTGTGACATGCTTTGCTTGACATGCCGGCAAAGAAAATAGCTGAAGTAAGTTTATTTAACCTCTTTTCTTATATTATAATCTCAAATGTTCAATTGTTTTATAGGCAACAGTTTCTTTTAATCACATATAACATACATAAGCTTACATCAAAATTAATGACTAAAAAAGATTCTGTGTTAACAAGAGACTTTTAAAATTTTAATATATATTATCCTATAGAATACGCAAAAATGTCAGCATTAATTTCCCGATATACACTCCCTTTTTCATATCATCAATAAGTATCAACTTTGTGTGTATGTGTACAATGTACAGGATATCTCTTAGTTGTTCAGTTGCTCACCTTGCGCTTAAGTATTCACAATTTTGTATGCCAAGTTTAAGCCCTGAAAATTTCATTAGATCGGACTATATGCACCGAAGGTAATCAATAATGCATTTCCTTTATTGTGTGTATGTGTACAATGTACAGGGTATCTCTTAGTTGTTCAGTTGCTCACCTTGCGCTTAAGTATTCACAATTTTGTATGCCAAGCTTAAGCCCTGAAAATTTCGTTAAGATCGGACTTTATGCACTGAAGATAATCAAATATTCATTTTCATATTTTCGAGGCTAGAATGCTTGCAACTATAGGATATCTGCTAGTTGTGCACTCCCGACAACAGCTTCTCTTTTTCGTTTTATTTGCTTATTTACAAGTATTTTATTGCTCAATGAATTGTGAATTTCGTAAAGCTTCAAGTACCTCTATTGCTTCCTTAATTGAGTAGACTTTAATTGATAACCTGTTAATATGTTTCTTCTTCGATAAGCTGATCTCGGTTGAAATTGTTGTTAAATTTTCTAAGTTAGAAGCTGGCGAAAACTAATTATGTAGTTGCCATCGAGTTGGGCGAAGTTTTTCAATATCTCAAACGGCATCCGCCGTTGTGGGAGTTCATCGCTGGCAATTTTCGCAGCCTGCCCGTTTGGCTCTTCAACTAGCGCCTGCTCGATAATTATTATGTAAATTGCTTAAAAATGCACCGCAGGTAAGCCCAAAGGATTCACTTTGTTCCGGTGCCCCTCCCGTCTAGTCGTCTCGTCGTCTCGGCCAGCCGTCGCGCTGCATTAAGCTTGATTGCATTAAGTTTGCTTTCGCCTTGACAGGAGCTCTGTGCTTTGCTCGCTCAGCCTCGCCAAGGGGTTCACATTGCCCTCCCCCTGCCCTTTCTCTCTCCCCCATCTTGCCTTAATCTATGCACTCGGAATTTCTTAGCGTGCATTTCGTATTAGCCAAATTTTCGCATGCTTCGTTGAATGCCTCTTGGTCTTAGAGACGGTTACGTCTAGTGTTGGGCCGGATACTGATGGGTGCCACGGTGGACGCTTGATTGAACCATTGCTGTACAGTGGTAACCAAACGAAATTTACTTAGTTAATGTTTAATAATTAAAGCAAATATGCGATACTTTCTGTTTAGTTCTATATTAGGTTTACCTGCTTTCTGCGGTTCTTAGAATCCTATGCTTAATCGTAATTCTTAGCTCCTTCATACTATGAAATTGATATTGAGTATTTCAAAAGAAAAACCCATTTTGAAATTAAATGAATATAATATTTGAAACTGATAATTAAGAGAAATTCATCTAAAACTATATTAAATTTTTACTCGAAATATTGTCCGCCAACTCCATCGTATGCTGTCCTTTGAAAATGTGCTTGCACTCGACAGGATATTGATGACTCTCCCCCCATTTGAATCCCCCTTGATCCTAATCACGTAGCCACGTTAGTCGGGTTATTCATCGAAGTTTCGATCCTGTTAAATCTTAAGAGATTTTCGCACATTTTGTGGCCAGCTTCCGTTCAGTTGTTGTTTTAGTTGCAAATAATTAATTTGTGCAAATTGCAAAACTTGGCCTTTGATGGTGAATGCATAATGGAGCACTTTATTGAATTACATATGCGATGAATTTTTTGTGTACGATGCAGCCTAATTGCACATTAGCTCAACTCATGCCTCGTGTGGCATGCGCACTGTTAACCCGTTTATCCATTTCCCATTTCACATTCTCCATGCTACGGCAATATCAATTCTCAGTTTTCGTTCCGTCCGGCGGACCACAGTTTATGCAAATGAAGCAAATGCGGTTCTCTATATCAGGACTAAAGCTGGGCGTGTGCATTGTCCTTGTCTTCGACTAAATTGTCGGACGTCTGGCGCGTCCTTCGAGTTACGCCTCGAACTGTTTTCATGCCCAATGGGCAACTAATTATTTGTTAACATAACACGAGTGGCAATTTAAATGCAATTAAGCTCAGCTGCCTAGGCGCAGGCACAGGCTCGCAGACCCAGGACCTCATCTCGTTGAGGCTTAGCTGAGTTGAGTAAAATGGCTCATTAGGAGTGTGGCCTTCAAATGTTTAGTGCACAATTGAATGTGCAGCGACTGAGCTTCAATTCAGAGATAACGGCAATTCAAATGGATTAAATATCTTTAAATCACCGGGATTTGCCCTACTTGACAATTTATGCGCAGCTTAGATGACAATTCACAATAATATAGCTGAAGTACTCGCATCGCGATTCGAAGTTACGAGCTAGTCTTAAGGCTTTAATTGAAGGTTATTATTCTATTTTTTATTTAAAGTCTTTTATCAAGGCTTAAATTTTTAGTACAATTTCTTGATCCTATTAAGTTAGGGTATCTGAAGTTATGTATAACAAGTATCTAAGTAAGATAGAATAACATTAAGTTTAGTCTCTCTCGCTAAACAGAATGCTTCGCTTTTAAAAAAGGATCAATGGTTATTTACAAATAAATTACCGATTGAATTTTATAGAAATAAAACAATGTTCAAATTGCGCGTACTCAACATTCACAAATGCAAGGCCAATTTAATCTAAAGTGTTGCCTGGTGTTTACAATTTCAAATTCATTTTTCGAGATGCGAGAAGATAACGCTTTTGTTCGTTCTCATAAATATTAAAAAGGAATTGCAAAAGCTTCTGTGCAAATGTTGAATGCATAAATGACAAATTTGTTAAACATGGATAAAGACTTGTGCTTAATTCAATCTAGAGTCAACAATGCGTGACTTGCAGGTTGCAGGTTGCAGGTTTCTGGTTTCTGGTTGAAATGCTAACTTGACAATTTAATTACCAGCATGCAGAGCAAAAAGCATTAGCTGAGACCTTGACCAAACTGTCTGGACGGAGCGCATTTTGTCCGAAATCCAAATCTAACCCGCAACAGGCACTTCATTTTCATTTTTGCATTGTTTGTTTGCTTTCAGAGCTCTTTTTTTGAGGGCAGAGGCGGCTGCACAAAATCTATTTAGACTACAATTGCTGGCCATGATTTTATTGCATTCGGCCTGCAACTTGGTTAGGCCGAGTCGACAAATGCGATTACAAGGCGGCAGCAGCACAAAGGATGCTGAATCCGAATGTCCAATCTCCGACAGTTGTCTGGTAAATCTTGGCTTATGAAATTGTTCTAGGCATACGAAAAACAGGGTTATTTAACTATTTCATGGGATTTGCAACGCATCTAAAACTATTATTGATTCCTTGTTAGTTTTATCTCTAGTATCAGTTTTGATTAAGTTAATTTACAAATAATTTCAATCTCAAATTTCTTACTGCTTTTACAATCTAGCTATGTTAAATTCAGCAGCATTCCTTAACGCTGTTATGTATGTTTCTTATTAACTGCAGTCAGTATGTTGAGAAAGTTAATGTTGAATTTGTTAAACATATGTTAAGCTGGATTCCAATGCTAATCAGAGTTGTGCTTAAACATTATTCCCTGGGTATCCGTTTTATTATATTTTTAATCTAACAGAAACATTCTATTGTACACCTTCCGCTTCAGTTATGTTAATAAGCAGCATGTTAACAGTTAACATTAAAAACTCTATCTTAATTGTCTCTCCATAGTGGGTAACAGCAATGTTAACAGTATTTTAATGAGAGCTGCTGCGAATGATTTTTTTTAAGGCAATCTTTAGCTGACTGACTTTTTTTTAATAATTATTATAAAATATTTATTTATAAAAAATTTCTTGATAAGCAGCGGCAAGGGCATACAACTGTCGCTATGCCAGAAGGCACGCCTTTTCTATGGTTTTGAATGTCAAATGCAGACCATAATGCAGATAAGACCCACAAGCTCTACCCATTTGATGGCCAACAAAAAAAGGGGAAAAACAACTGGAGAAATGTGTGTGTTTGGCTGACATTAGACACCGAATGAGTTGCATGCAAATGAGCTGAATAATGAGCAGCCAGATCTGTCTGGCACAATGGCGAGCAACTAGACGAGACACATTTGCCCAAGACCAAACAACCCGTTTAGCTAAGGAGCAGCTTTTGTGGCCCTAATTTCCAGTTGCAACAACCACCCGTACATTATGGCCCAGTGGCAGTGTCAAAGTGTCAGTAAGTCAACAAGAATGCACTCTGGCAACGCTCAAAGTTTGTGCAAGGATGTAGGATGTTAGGCTCCGGGTCCGGGTCCGGGTCCGGTTCGGGTTCTGGCTCGTGCTCGGGCCTGGCCAACCGGCCACTCGACTTAACACTTTGAATGTCATTAAAACGTCCGTCCGAACGCGCTGCCTGCGCCCGCTCTGCTATCCAGCTGCTCTCCTGTTCTCCAGCTCCTGCCTGACACTCAGTCAATGTCTCACTAACAATTGTCAACAGGCTCAAGCAGCGTGCAGCTCCGAGAGTTTGCATTGTTGTTCCTGTTGTTGGCGCCTTTGTTAACCCTTTTGGCATGTTGTCTGCATTCGCCAGCATTTTGGCCAAAAACGTTTGTCAATTTTACGCTTGTCGACTTTCTGAGTTGTCCTTTTCATCCTTTCAGTCTTTATTCTCGCTGTCGCATATAGCTCAATGCCGGCGCTCTCTGTGCCAGCTGCAATTGTCTCAGTCCCCTGTTCCACTCGTAGGTGTACAAATTTGAATTCCAATCTAATTGTTAATCGAGTCGCTTTTATTGCATAAAATGATAAGGACTTGCAACTTATTTATTGGTAATACTCTAATTCTTCTGTAAATACTTTTTTGTGCTTTGAAAAAAGAGACATTAATAAGAAATGCTCGAATTCCCTCCTATATTAATTTATATATATTATGTATAAACTATACGGGAATTTACATACCAAGCTTGGAGCTTTGCTTTAAAGAAAACATGTCTCGAAGTCCTTGCTTCTGCATATAATAAAAGTGTGAGAAGAAATCATGTGAATGGATCAATTCCGTCTGAATATATATATATCACAAATTGCAATCTCTAGCTTTTATAGTTTGCAATATCGACTAATTTACACGAAGGGTTAGGCATACGGTCAGGTTGACTCGGTTCGGGCAACTCAGCTACGTGCCTGATTAAGTGTATATATATTTACTTTAAGAGGTCGGAGATGTTCCTAGTGCATGTTACCCTATTACCTAAATTTTAATGTACATAAATGTTGTAAAAAAATTCTTGCAAAAAAATCGTTTTGAAATACGAATTCCACTTTCACAAAACATGGGACTATTTTAAGGTACCGAAATTTCGGGTTAATACGATAAACCCGCAGAAATTCGGGGCTGAGCAAGGGTTTATCTTCTATGTATTTGGGCGATTTTGGTCACCAACGTGGCCGCAGAATGCTAAGTACAAAGAGCTGGCGAGGCCAACGTTTAGGAGCTTATTAAATTGCCATTACCTAAGCCGGACATCAGCAGCGCGAATGGACGGGTGGCCGGCTGTAGCCGATGCTCGTCCGGACACTGGTGCGGCATTTGCCACTCAAACGAGGGATTAGCGGCGATGATGACAACAGCTTGACGTCGGCATTGGCGACGGAGCGCGACAGGCGGCAGCTCCATTAGCTGGGCACAAGGGCGGGAACTGTCGTCTGTGTGTGGGTGGTTGGGCCGGGGGAAGGTGTCACGCACACAAACACACACTGGCAGGATTTACGGGGTAAAAGGTGCGACTGAATGGGACGCAGGCAAGTGCATAAATCCTCAAAATATTTAACATTTAAATGGCCAAAAATTAACTGAAGCTGGCAGGCGATGTGGATTGGATAGGAGCTAAGGCACACAGTAAATGCGAAATAATCCACAAAAAGCTGGCAAAGCTGAAACGCAAGGAGCCGTCGCGCAAGTGGACACGGACAATGTGCAGTAAAAGTCGAGCCAGCGACAACAAAAGCCCGGAACTCTCGAGTCGTAATATATATACATATATATATATATATGTATACACAAGTATGGACCGAGGGCAAGCCTTAATGTGCTTTAAATGGCAAAGAGAGCGAGCGAAAGATCTCTCGTTCGCTGCATTCATACGGCAAATATCAAGTGCATCATCATCAACAAGCGGCGACAGCAGCAACAAGGACGAGACCCAACTACATTAAGCAGCCCGGACCGGTGCCCGCTCCCGACCCGTCTCAATCTCAATCCCATTGCCATTCCCAGAATTCGAACCACAAGCCAAAAGCCAGAAAGCAGTTCGCATCGCTCTCTCAACAGCGTCCTTGGCAGCATCATCGTTATTATCGCACTGAGCACTGTAAAGTACCGAATAATCTACAGGATAATGAGCATGAAGAAAACGTGAACCAGTTTTTTGTTTTTTGGTTTTCGTCTTTTTTCTGTATTGCTGGACGGCAATTGGAGAGGCTGGGGCAGAAACAACCGAGCCATGAATGGCAATCCAATGAAATAACAGCCCAGTGGCTGCCCAAGTGCACTCAACTAAGCAGGCATATCTGAAGTGCCATGCTGAATACTTTCTTAGAAAATGAATTCTGTAAACGGCAACAAATTCTCACAAAGCAACCAAAAACAAATTTAATGTGAACCAAATTAAATATCACAAAACGAGCTTACAACTGAGGTCAACTCAGATTACAAATATAAAGACTTATATAAATTAAAAGATAGATTTTAAAACATAAAATTCCAAAGAGAATTTATTAATTAATTCAATATTGATTGCAATATTAGACGCCCATTGTCTTTGCGCTAGTCGAGTGGAGGATAGATCGTTGGCCGGGCAACACTCCAAGCTATCAAATTCCCAAGCCGGCAAGTGCACAATTGCAGAAAAAGAGGATATTTATGTACATTATATAAACAATTAGAAATTATACGTAACAAATATAACAGAAACCTATATCCTCGGTTGCTTGGGACGATTCATCATCTAGACAAACTGTCTAGAAAATGTAATAGGACTGTCTATTACAATTCCAGAAGGGAGCCTACTTAAATCAAGATGGGAATTGGAATCTATTGATATCCGCTTCAAATAATTATGCAAATATTCACTTAACTTCTTTCCACAAGAATAAGAAGGGAAAATTTCATGGGGTTGTGCATTTGTGATTAGATGCTATTTTTCCAAGGAAAAAGTCTGTATGAAAATGTGCATATCCACTTTTTTATTCAGTCCAGTTGCGATTGAAGGCAACTTTGCCATCAACTGAATTTCAACTTAAGATTTGTACTTGTCTGTTTCTCAAAATTTTTGCATTCAACGTTTGATTTGAAATATGCAAAAATATACAAAAGAGTTTGAGTGCATATCATTTTAATATGTAAGGAACCTGCCTTGAGGAACTTGTCTTTAAATTTAGGCAAGTAGGACATCGTTCTCAGGACCCTTGAGCTTGCTCCACTATATATATATATATATATATATATATTATTGCCGATGCAGATAGTAGTAATTACTTATTGAAATATCTTTGTAATGTGCTTTCAGCAGAATGTCCTACTAACATGCTGGCTGGCGCTGTCGGCAGTTATGGGGGCATGCATTGCGAACACAATGTCCTGTGGTCATGGATATTAAATTTAATTTCATATTTTCCATATTTATATAGAATATTTATGACAGGGTCGCTCACAGCACACAAAAAGCAAATGGAGGCAACATTTTGCCTCGTTTCAGCTTGTTTTTTTTTTCCTTTTTAGCATTTTGTCATTGGTCGGTGGCCAGTGAGAAGCTGCCCAGAACGGAGTTCATTAGTTTGTCCCATTTTGTTGTTGTTGTTGTTGTTGTTTGTTTGTGGCAAAGTATCAAAGCTACGCAGGAGAAGTGGCGCCTCTTGGCCCCTGGGTTCATCTCCATTCCAACTGCCATTACTGCGGGACGTCCCGGGATGCTCTGGCTCTATTCATAGCAGCTGAATGAATGAATGGCTCTGAGCTGTTGTAATGAAAAGTTGTGGCAACTTCATGTGTGCATAATTTGAGCCACTGCACTCATGTTGCATGTTGCATTTTTAAAGTTTCCACATGCTCCAGGGGCATGATTCGAAAGAAAACTTGTTCTTATTTGAAGTACAATCCAGCCCGAAAGATAGACCATATAATACTATTATCAAATTCAAGTCTATGAAGAAATCTTCATTAAGATATCGATATCCATCCAAAAATCATCTGTTAAATTGGATAGGCAGAATGAGGACATGGGGAACACTCGAGGCATATGATTGCAGAGTCAACGATGTCAACTGTTTTATTTATAAGGCTTATAAGGTCAAAGATAACGCATATGCAGGCAAATATATGCACACTATTAATATTGAATTTCATATGTCATTGCACAGCTATTGGGGCAGGGATGGGTAGTGGATGGAGTGGGCACGCATGAGAATCAAAATGAAAATCTGATAACATCCGCTTCCGGCAGACAGGCGCACACGCACACATGCTGACAAATTCACGCACATCCTGTCAACATTATCAAACGCACTTGAGTGTTTTTTCATGTTACGCATTTGCAATGTTTGTAATTTACATTAGCCGCCAATGATGATGTCGGCCCAGCCAGTTGCTGATGATGTCACCGCAGCATTCAACTATGCTGAACGAGTCCTGGACCCATTTATACACTCCATGCTGCGCAGCTTTATCTAGGTGTAGGAATCAATAGCTAATGCGATTCTGACAACCCGCTTTCATTGGGGCGAATTTGTTTCGTTTACTTTTTGGCAAAACACGCCCGTAACTTTTGTGGCATGCAGACCCCCCATCGGGGCCCGGCTACTAACTGTAACTGCAAGTCTGGGAGTTACTGAAACTGAAACCGAGAACTGTTTACAGCTCGGTGCACACTCGCAGCGTTTCGCTCGGTTCTTTCACTTTGTTTTCAATTGCAAAAGTTTTGCTCGTAATATTTTTTTTTTCCCAGCCCCCCTACCCTTACTCTCGCTCTATTTCTTTTTGCAAATGTCTGTACCGGAAGTTTTTTCCCTGCCACATCCCCCGCCCAAAATGAAGTCGTTGAAACAAAAGTGGTTCAGCGAGGTGCGATCGAGGGGCTTATGAAGGTCAGTGAATATGCCAAAACTTAAGTAACCTTTTCAATACAACAAATTTGTTTTATCTGGAATATTTACTCCAAAATGCAAAAAAGTTGTCAAAAATTTGTAGAAAATTCGGCTGTCTTTTATTGATAATTTCACCTTAAATATTAAAAAAATAAATAATGTACGTTTTCTAGCAAATAATTATAATATGATATTGTACACTCTACCAACTATGCACTTCATTATTTTGTTGCTATGAATGGAAATTGATTTAAATAATTATTTTTATTTGATTAATTTTTCATTCCTTAACTTTCGTTTTTGCTCCCCGGAACTTGTCGAACCGCTCTCTAATATTTTTATTTCAATGACAGCGATTGCATTAACTTATCTGAGAAATCATAAATATAAACCTACCGCATTGCATCATTGAGCAAATTGCTGAGTGGAAACAGTGGAGAGAACAAAATCAAACTAGCTGCGACTGTGCCTCGAACATGTGTCCATGGTTTTCTAAAGCTAGCCAGCCCCGCGCTATCCCCTTGCCCATCAACAATGTCCACACACATGCTGCAAACGGCTGACACTTGAAAACATCAATTTATTTTTATTTCCCAGCTCGTCTCGCAGGAATCCTTTCGCTGGGTATTTTAGTGGCATGCCCCCATCTGCCGCTCATACCCTAACCATTATGGCCCAGACGAGGGTCTTGCTTAGTCATTCAATTCAATTGATTCAATTGGGATTGTATCGGTTTTTTATGTGCATTTTGGCCAACACTGTCGCACATAGCCTGTTGCCAGTTTCTCCCCAGCCTCAAAACCTTCTTGCTGTTGTTGTTGTTGTTGTTGTTGTTGTTGTCACCAGCGGTTCCCGAGTGTCTCATTTATCTGCGGTTAGTGGAGGGCTCTTCCGCTCTGTCGTTGCCGCCTCGCTTTGCACTTTATTGTAAAAGGAAAACGGTTTTGCGTGCCTGGCAGCCGAACCATTTGTAAAATTTAATAATATATAATTTCGTTCTCCCTTTTTTTTTTTTCTTTTTGGCCAACACTTTTATGTGCCGATAATGTTATTAGCCTAGGCATGCATAGCACCTAGTCAGACAGAACATTTTTTGGCCCTTTTGCGAGCACCTTCCTTCCTCTTCCTCTTTTTTTATCTCACCAAGAATGGCATCGATATCAGGCAATAGCCGAAACACTCAAGAGCCATGACTTTTGCAATTTGCATCAAAAATTGTGTCACGACTAGTTTCGTTACACTACATTGCGGCAGTTCCCCTCTACCCCCTCTGCCAGTCCATCTAGCTGCTGGCTGTGGTTTTGCGGTATGGGCTGTAGTTGGCCCAGGCACGCCAGGAATTTTGTTCACTTTGAGCTTAGGAGCTGGGAGCTGGGAGCTGGGAGCGTGTTGCTTCTTTGCGTGCTTTTGTGTAGGTTAAAATATTTTGCGACTTCTGACTAGGCACCAGGCACTCAACGGTTCAGCGGTTTGGGCTAGCACCCAGCCTCCCAAGAAATGTGAGCTGGCAACGGGCGAATGGGGTTAGGTAGGATTCGGGCCTCGGGCCTCATACTCGTATACATTGTGTCGGGTCAGTTGGGTGCCCAGCAATAAGAAGAATTTGGTCTTGCATGTAAAATGTTCAAAACAAAATTGTATGGGCCAAATTCTTGGATATTTCGAATATCTATGCAAACTAAAATGTGGCAACAATTTGTTTTCGCTTTTGTACTTGAAAACCAAAGCATTTTAGTGCGTGATATAATTTTATTTAAATTTAATTTCATTTAAATAATTAGAATGAATTTATATGGTATTTGTGCGGTGACTTCAAAGCAAAGTTTATTTTATCTATATACGAGCTGTTTTAGTTCCGATCGAAGCATTCGAAGTCAGTTTATTGATGTCTTAACACCATATTATTGCTTATGCTCTTATTTAAAAGAAAAATAAATACCCTCACTCAAAAAATGTCTTTCATAGAACTAAATTTCAATATTTTCCCCATCTGCAATACTCCGCGTATGCGCAATATTCACATGCGACGCACACGGACTCGACACGCATCTGTCAGTCGCTGTACGCTGATAAATTTCTGTCATTGAGCCACTTTTTGGGTTCCAACTTGGTCCATTGTGAACGGCGGCAGCAGCAGCGCCAGCAAGTTTTTCATGTTTTTGTTTTTGCATGGGGGTCCTTTTTCTTGCTTAGACCCTGGACAGAAGTGCGCAAAGTTTTGCGCTTTCAACTTTTTGCAGTGAACTTTTTTCTGCATTAATATTTTTCTTTCGCTTTTGCGTCATTTTCTATTTTCTATTACATGCATTCCAGTGCGCTTCGCTACGCGTATTTGTTGCATGGTTTGGCCACTTGAAATGCAATTCCCAAAGAAATATTCAACTCAAGAATATCAAAATACCCGCCAATGGCGTACACAGCGTGGACAAGCTTTGGATTTCCTTGCCCGCTTCCGAGTATTGTTTGTTGTTTTTCATTCAACTAAACTCGTTCTGTCAATCCATCAGACAATCTATCAGCCGGTCAGTCAGTCAGTCAGTCAGTCAGTCAGTCAGTGTGTAGGTCGGTTTAACTCTAGCTCCCTCAGAAGGGATTACACAAAGGAACTTCAAAGTGCTTTGAATAGAAAACTTTGGTTTAAGAATAAAGCATCGATTATCTGAATCGGAATCAATTTAAAGTGCGATTAAAATGATCAGCCAGATAATATTACTGATATATATAAAAAAGCCTATCTATCGGCTATTCGACTGTTTATGAATGTTTACCCTCAGTTAAAACTGGTTACAGATTTATTAGGGAACTAGTTTTTGTTCGAAATAGGCCTTTTAATATATCTTAACCCTTGGTTAACACAGGTTCACCTATAGGATTAGGGAACTAGTTTCAGTTTCAGCCTGTTAATAAATTTTCCTCGGCCAAGAGTAGTTCAGCTCCTTTTTGGGAACTAGTTTCAGTTTGAAATGGGCGTGTCAATTCAAACTGGTTCATACCTTTTAGGAACTTTTCTGCTTCTAAATGTGCCTGTTAATAAATGTTACCTACTGAGCGCTGCTTACGCATATGACCAAGACCGTGCGGCATTTGCATAATTCGCGAGCTGCGTTGAGTACGGGGTTTCACATAAGAAATGCGTGCTGGCATGCCACATAAAGTGCGGTTGCAGAAGTTGCACACACACCGCACAACAAAAAGAAGGGAGAACAGAGCGGAACGGAACCAAACCGAACATCGCGTAGTTTTGCATGTTAACATGCCGTTGCTTATGCTCTGCCCGCTTCTCTCTTCTACGCTTCTTGCGTCGCGTTCCCGGTTGCTTCCTTTTTAACTGCAGCGCGAAAAACGACATTTCAAATGCCGCACTAAATTACTAAAACACGCACCGCCACGCCCACTGTCTGCCCCGCCCGCCAAGCACCCTCCTTTATTTACTTATATGCGAAAAAGCCAAAAAACAAAAAAAAAGGAAATAACTTTCAGCTGCGACTACAATTTACGCTTTGCGTTGCATTTTTCATGTGTTTTGCTGCAGTTGTTGTTGTTGTCGTTTTGCTGACAAAGTTTTTATGGCCGCAACATACAACAATGGCTTGTGTGTGCGTGTGTGTGGGTGTGTGCGGGTGTGTGTGTTTGTGGGTGTGGTTCGGCATGTAATGTGCATCTGGCAGAAAAACTTTGCCAAATCATTAAGAGCTGCACTCAAATGCAAACAACAACCCGCGACTGAGGCTGTTAAAACTCGAAAGCTGTGCCTGAGAGCTCATCAAAGAGCTCACAATGTTTTCCAAAGCACCTAAATTATGGCTAGGGCAACGAATATTTGTAATTAGTAAGATAATATAATAGAGAGCTAATCTGCATTGCATAGCTGGTCGGCCATGCTAAAGAGAGTTTAATTTAATTTAGAATCATTATTGTTGTTGGTGTTTTTCGATTCTTTTGTATTCTGATCATGTTTTAAGCTTTTCATTTTTCTATTCTTATACTTTGGTTTACTATAAATAAACAACTACAAAAATAAATAAATGAGTAAATATAAATTCTCTTTATACTAATGCCCGTACACTATGAGTTTGCTTTTTTGTTAAATCATCGAAACCTTGCCCCGTTTCCAAGCAATCGATAAGAATCGAAATCTAATTCCCGTATATATCTTTAAGAGATTTCATTAAACTAACAAATCAAGTGCCTTGAACAAATATTTCCTTCCACCATAACTGAATACAGACAAGACAAGATTCGGCCCTTTTGCTACGGCTTAACAATTAATCAAGATAAAGTTGGTTCTCTTTCATACTCTGTCGCCTCTGTCTCTCTCTCTCTCTCTCTCTCTCTCTCGCGCCTTTTCTCTCCCTCTCTCTCTTTCTGTCTGGCCTCTCTCTCTCTTTCACGATTGCCACTTTTAACGCTGACCCACATATCTTTCCATGTGCTGTCGCTGCTTATTTCCACGAAAATCGAGCTCTACTAATGAAGCCTTTCGCTCTGATGTCTAAAAGCCTTCTGCCAAAAGTGAAGCTGCATGTGCAGCACACACACACACACACACACACACATACACGTCCCTTAGCCCTTGGCCACGAAGTCTATTAGTGGCTGCAGTGGTGCATCAAACGCCATCCTTGCCGCATGCCTCTCTTTGTGTGCGTATGGACGCAGATACACCGTCAAGCACAGATATGGCCTGGCATTTTGTAGTTTGCCTGCGTACCTGAAAGTGTAATCGACAATTAACCAAACTGCACTTAATTCCACGCTGCAGGCATATGTGACTAGGGAATACCCTATTTTTGCTCCCAAACGTTGTCAATATGTGAGAAAATTGATATATGTATATACATATATTTATATAATACAAGTTATTTATTATACATGTATTAAGCAAAAAAAAACAACAAGAATATATCTGCAAACTATCACATTTAAAAAAATAACACAAAGTATTTTCACAGTTTTAAATTGTATATGTATTTAAAAAAAATGTTATTTTTTTATGTATTAAAATTTTTGTTTTCCATTTAATTACATATTTTATATAAATTCAGCTTACAACTGAGTTTTAGAAACTTGCGATCTTATTAACTAAGTTGTTGACATGCTTGGAGTATGTTTTTTGTTTTTGTTGTTTGTTTACACAGTTTTCTGCTGCTGTTCTTTACGGGCTTAGTCCCACTGCAAATCATTGAGCTGACGCGGATCCACATTGAGTCCCATCTTCTCCAGCTTGCGCACTTTCCGCATCTGCTTGGTCAGCTTGCGCTTGAAGACAATCTCGCGATTGAGGTTCATGATCTCAAGTGTATCCAATAGTCGTATATTTTTAATCGTTTGCAATATCAGATTATCGGTTAGGTGAAGCTTGATCGTGGACATCTTCATGAAGGGCGCGTCGCGACGTCGCAGCTCCTCGCGATAGGCGTAGAGCGTGTAGTGCAGGGACGGTAGCTGCGGAAGAGGTCGCTCCAGACCAGGGAACAGTTCCTCTGCCATAGCCTTAAGGTATTTGTTTCTTCTTTTACTTTGTACTAGCTACTAAGGAACTCTAGACTGCACTTTCGGTTGTGTTTGGGTTGTGCGTACGAAGCGTAATGCGTGCCCTGCTCGTAGAACCTTTGATTTTTATAGTCAGCCTCTCTCTTTACCTGACTTGACAGCTCGGCTAAATCTGTATTGCTTCTGGAAAATTCCAAACAGTTCCGCCTGTTCCTTTTCGGGGGAAGTTTGAGCAGCTGGCTGACTGAGCTACCTGCTGCCAGGCTGCATCCTAGCCAGCTGCAAGTGTCATTTGTTTCGGGCACGCGATTAGCTCGTGTCTCAGGCCTGAGTTCTCCTGGTCTCTGCTGGCTAGTCAAAAATTCTATTAGTTTCGCAACAATTTTCAGCTCACGTCTGGCGCATTTATTTGTATTTTATTTGGCGAACAACTATAAACTCTTGTCGCCTCTAGTCCAAATGCGATGCTTAAAATTTAAAGAGCTCGTGACCCACAATATTCCACCTCTATGCTGTACCAGAATTTATATATAGGGTATATATATACATATATATACAGCTACCGTTTTGGGCATTTTACAGCCATTTCGCATGGTTTTCTTTTAGGTTCTTTGAATTTGGCTGCCGCATTGCAATTAAAATGAATTGCATTCGTTCAAAGGATATTGCAGCACGAATTCGGCTCAAAGGATTGAAATAAATTCACTTAATTATACAAATTAGCAGTGGACGCCCTGTTAATTATCCACTTGGGCTTTATACGCTCATTTCTGAATCAAAACATATGATTCTCAGTTTGAATAAAGGGATTGCATTTCGATTCGACTGCGAATGGAAAACATAGTAATGAACGGGTGTATTATGCAAGGATATTAAGCTTCAGCCTGCAGCTGAATGTTATATATATCTTTCGAGGTTACAATTTTTAAACTTATATTGGATCGAAAGCTTTAATCACTTCACTTCGCTTTTATGCACCTTCCTTGCCTAAGTCAATTTGTTATAAAAATCGAAGTACGAATATGTTTGATTTTAGATAATACTTAAACTTTCATTGTATACTCAAAGATAACAAACATAAAGATACTTTTCTATATCCAAGCCACTCTCCAGAACGTTATATAACAGGAAAGACAGCCAATCCTTAGACATTCCAAAAGCATGGCAAAATATATATCCTTGTTTGCCCATTCAAGCTATCTTTAACTCTACTCCATAAATTCTCATAGTCTAACGTAGCTGTGGATTGAGTTCTAATGTGTGGTTGGCAAGAAACTTATGCACACACTCAATTTCAATTTCTGTTAAATAGAGTTTAACATGTAGTTAACAGCAGCTGTTAAGCAGCTTCGGATGTGCCTCAATTTGGTTCAGCTGCTGAGTTCAATGTGTTAATCACAGCAGCATTTGTGGCATGCAACCCGAAATGATTGCCAAACACATTATCTGTATTATTAATGAGCTGCATGCCGCACATGCCACACGAGGAAGACATGCTGTTGCCACCGACTGTTGCCGTTTTGTTGTCGTTGTTGTTGTTGTTGTTCTTGGTGTTGTTGTTGTTAATGTGGTCCATATTTTTGTTGCTGTTGGCTCGATAGTTTGGTATGTCTGTGGGTTCGTTGGTTATTTCAACTGGCCGCCTGGTCATTCTCTTTACGGGGCACTGCATTTTTATTATTGTGTCGCTTTTGGGTGTTTAATTAATTGAAAGCATTTTTTATCGCCGCATTTTTGTGGCTGACACCATCGGGGCTCCTTGTGTTTCGCATTGACCGTAATAATATTGACTTTCTGCCGGCCGCAGCAAGGATGCGCCAGGACTCGTTCAGAGTATTTTAAATGCATTCAATAAATGCCAAACAATAAATGAACCTGAGCTTCTTTTGCAGTCATTAATTAATTGAAATATGCATTTATTTATGTATTGTATATACAAATTTCTTTTTCTCAATCCAAATTTGTTTTATCTCCATTTAATTATTTTTGCTCCGGTTTAATTTACTCTTTTTCTGCATTTTCTTAAATTTTTATTTACTTTGCATTATTTGTATCTTTGCACCTTGTATTTAACGCTTAAATTATAAAAAGAAACAACATTCCTTTATTTTTATTCTCCATTTTATCTCCCGCTCAAAAACAGGAATTTAAACCAAATATGAAATATTTGTTGAATGTTTAGTTCGTTCTTTAGTAATATTTTAAAAAATACTTTTAATAAATTCCTGGCAATTTCAAAATAACTCATTTAAAGCATTGAAGGCCGCAAACAAAAATGTTGCATTGCCTTTAAAAGTCATTCAAAACATTTCCAAAATCTTTATCTAAATTCCCCGAACTGATTCATTTACATAAAAAGCTTACACTACTTGTGCTGTTTAAATCTTCATTAAATAGAAATGTAATCGAAAAATTGTCTAGTTTTATAACATTTATTTATATAATGCTGGTTTCGGCGACCCTTCAATTTTATAAATCTTTGTTTAGCTAAAAAACTAATATTCATAATCAATTTATGTTTTAATTCGTTTTAATTCGTTTCTGTTAATGCTCTTTGAGTGTAATGTGCTAGATTATTAAGCTGCATTGTATTACGTTTGTTATTTATGCCCAGTAGCTACGCAAAGCTTGCTGAACCATTGTTAGCAACATTCCATATTTGCTTGTATGTAAGCCCGAAATGCCAAGGCATCAACATTGAGTATTTGCTGCTGACTTGGCCCGAACTGAATGGCAGGCAAACGAAACGGTAGCTCGAGGTGGCCAAAATCCCTCAATGCTTGAGCAGAGAAGTTGCAAAAGTTGCTGCATGGAGATCAAAAGCGTATTGGTCTATTTGCATACATTGATATTATATAAGCCAAAGGAACAGCAACCGCAATAATAATAATAATATTGCGAGCTCTAATAACTAAGCCTTTTTGGCAAGAGCTGTTTATTTAATGGCCAACTCGCAGGCAGCTCCTTCAACAGGCTAACAGCATTTGAATAAATATTTCAAACAGTTTTTGCCCGGCCTACGGGCAGCTACCTGTACAGCATATTGAATGAGCATTTCGCCGAACTGTGCACACACAGCTACACACACTGTACACACATACACACACCAGCAGCCGCGACCGCCATCAATTGAATTAACTGGAAATTGACTGTTGTGCGGCGTATGTAAAATTGTCTCGAACTGCGAGTCGATGCGGTTTTTGGCAAACGCTTAACTCGCATACACAATTCCATCATCCAGCAGCGAGGTAAAAGCGTGCCGCAAAATGAAAACAAAAATTGTGTAGCATAGTGTAGCGCATTCGTGCAGTGCTACCACCACAAATTGCAATTAGTGTCTCTCTGTTGATTGATAGTCGAGATAAATTTCCCTGTGTGACGTGTTACGGAATTTAAAACCATACAATATTACGAAATATTGTATGCATCGCGATTTACGTATTGCTCTTTTCCCTACTTATCAATTTTTAGTAGCTTAGCACACGTATATCGTAAGTTAAAGATTATGATTTTCTTTCTCATTCGAATATTGCCGCTTCGAGATTTTCAAAGCAGCTGTTAAGATGATTAGTTTGCAAAAAAGCTTCGTAAGCACATTAAAGCATGCTGAACATCTTAAACAACAGCTCTAAAAGCACATGAAAGCGTAAAGATAGTTCATATATGCATGAATCCTGCGCTTCGAAAGTATATAAAAGCTTTTGGCACTTAAGGCTTTCAACAAAAAGCTCATTAAGCACTTGATGTAAGCAACGAGATTAAAAAGCACATGAAAGCTTCGACAAATATACGAACAACATTTAGCTCTAAAAGCTGCCAACGTAAGACTTGTATGAAAATCAAAGATAGTGCTGTAAAATATCAGAAAATCTGCGAGCGTAATAAGTATATGAAATGTTAAATCAAGTGGACTTATATAGGCCAGCATTTCTTCATTTCTCTTTTTATTAAAGGTCCTTGAAGCCATATCTTACAACTTGATATTTCTCATTGAATCGTCAATTAATGCAGCTGAAAGCCGAATTAGTCAATTTCACAAGTCACTTTGAGTGCTCATTATGTTTATCAGCTCTTCAATTAAGTGAACTGAATTTACATGCTTGTACACACATATTTGGTCTCTTATATCTAACGTAAAAGTTATCCAAAGAGCGATACTTACATTATTTAATTAGGCAAAATATTTCAATTGGGATTTGTTAAATGGCAAATGCAAATGCCAAAATTAGCTCATTACAAGCTGGAAAATAAATGCGCACAAATTGACTATTATAAAATATATGTTTGTATAAATACATATGTTTACATAAGCACATAAAACACTAATGATATTAATTTTCGGGTTTTATGTTTCATATCCTGCGGCGGGTGTCCTAATTTGGTGGCCCACAACACAAATTGACAAACGAAAATATGTGAAATATGTTCAAATTGAATATAATAGTATTTGTATGCATTATAATTATTATAGCTGCATACTTTTGGCTGCCAACGTACAATTGATTGTGTTCTGTGCTCTGTGGTGAGCCAACTAGTGTGCGGCAGTTGTGGTGACTCTTGGCTAAAAATACTAACGCTTAAAGTAGCCTTCAGATATTATGTTTATTATTTTATATAAATATACTAAAGATTATAATATAAGAAGCTTATACATACAATAGCAGCATATTATATTGATAATTTTTTAATATATATATAAAATATAACATAGTCAGACTTTTACTTTTTAGAATTAACTTGGACTATTTTAATCCATATCGAATTCGTCTACTAAAGAGTTTTTCAATTATCTTAGCGATGATAATTTTGAAAATATCGATAAATTATCGAATTGCATTAAATGGAGATGGGACTCAATCTGATTAATTATGAGCGAAACAGCGTGTTGAGTACCCGACTCTAAAATGGGAAACTATTCAATGGTTTATAGCCAAATATAATGAATGCATTTCCATGCAAATACGTTTATTACTTGGAATATGAATTTTTTAACAATTAATCAATATCAATAACTGTGAAGAGCCCCAGAGATAATACCAATAAAATTTTACAGCCGCCTGTAATCAAGAGCCAAAAATAAAACAAAAGGAAAACTTTTACCCTAAATGGATAAAAGTAAAATTCCAGTTGTGTGTGTGTGTGTGTGTGTGTGTGGGTGCGCGTGTCCACTTTTGCTGTCCGTGTGCGGCCATAAAGCAGCTCGTAAATTTCAGCACACTTGGCACGCGGACCAGTTGCCGGTTGTCTTCGCCTTTTGCCACTGCAAATCGCCAGAGTTGCCACCCAGCGCGGCTTTTTGTCTGTGCCGTTACGTGGGCTGTCCGTTCTGTCCGGTTTTTGTGTTCATTGTATAACTGTAGCTTGTTTTCTTCTTCATTCTTATTTCTTTTTTCTTGCCTTTTTTCGACCTCAGCTCAACAATGAAAATTCACGCTGTACAATTTTTCGCGGCGGTCATCGCTGTTGTTACACACTGTTACAGTGAGTGCTTTAAATGTGGGACGCAGCATGCAACATGTTTTATTTAAGTGTTGTAGAAGAGTGTTTTTTTGTTCGTTGTGAAACTTTTTATCAACTCTCATATCTTGCTGGTGTGGAACAATTCTCCGTATATTACGCAAATCCTTAGTTACGCCGCCGCTCGCCATATCCTGGTTATATTCCAGTCGCTGTCCCGGGTCACGAGTCACAGTGTATATGTGTGTGTGTGTGTGTGTGGAGGAAGGGTGTTGAACAATAGCTGTGAAATAATCACTTGCTTGTTTGCACTTTATTAAGTGGCAGGGCGGCATGTTCGTTCTGTAGTGCAGCTTGTAACGCTTGAGGTGGCCAACTATGCGAAATGGAATAGTAAAATTCAAACAACATTGAAACATGTTGCATACTTAAGCGTTTTGCAACACTGTTAGATAATAAATGGCTGAAGAGGCTTTGAGTGCCAAAAAATATGTACGATGAATATTAATTTTTGGAATTTCAGATGGAATAGACCATTCTGGCTTATATGTTTAGTATTAATCATCATACATAATCATACATATTATCTGAGCTAAGCTAATTGAAGGCTTTTTAAAAAAATAAAAATAAAATATCTTTGTTAAATTATTTACATATTTTGGTAAGGTCTTATATGATATCAATTTTTAGTGACCTCTTTACTAGTAGCAAAACGAATCAGATACAAGGGGTATTCCTTAACTCAGGTATTCCTAAACTCTCGCCTCGAAATTAGCAAACCTAAAACTTTTCGGCAATATTTAATTGCTTGACGAATGTGACCACGGAAAATGCCAATTTAGCGACCTTTAAGAACAATGGGTTAATTTGAAAGATATTAAAACCAAAACAAAAGGTCTCTACTCACGGTTATGTTTGAGCTCATGGAAATGTCGAAGACGCCACCTGCTGACAGAACGATGGGCTTCTGTACATTGTGCAGAAAATAACGCAATGTGGTCGTATAACGACGATCCGCACTCAGCCAATTGGAGTGAAAGAGACAGTTGGCTAGCTCCTCGCAATCATCCATGATCATGTTGCAAATGAAGCAGAAGGGAAAGGTCTGCAGAACCAGATCAAATAGAAATATGCCAGTGCCCAGGCCAGTCCAGAAATTTGAAAAGAAGAGTAAATTGATCATGGACAGGCCCATGACAATGCCGCAAAGCAGGAACTGTATAAAAATTGTGGCCGAAACAATGGGTCGTAGTGTGTTGCAATATCTGAAAAGGCCAGAAATTAAAATACAAATTTGCTGGCAAATAATTCACTCTTGAATACGAACTTACTCCAATATTACACGATGATCATCAATGCACCTAATTAGTTCCTCATAGTTCTGCTCCTCGCTCATCGCTGGATCTGTGCGCAGTCGTCGCAGACGCTGCTTAAGCAAACCTATGTGAGCTCTCAGTATTAAAAAGTATATGACAGGATAAACATCGGCCATTAAATCCTGCATCACAGCGGTTGTCATCCAAAAGTATTCCATAAAGCCAGCCAGCCAAAAGTTGCGTGTACTCGTCTGCCAGTCAATCAGCGGATTGTATAGCTTCCAGGGCAGGCGACCGCTGAAGGCGTTAGATAGAAATGTGGAGAACGTATACATGAGGTACATGGTATGGTAGGCCATATAGAACCGATTGCAAAGCGTCACAGCTCGTTGCAGCTGGGCGTACTCCTCCACGCTGTTGCAGCGCTCGTCGAGGCGATCCAAGAGCTTCTTGGCCAGCCTGAAACGCTTGATGCCCGCAAATGTGTAGCTGGCCTTGATGCTGGAGCCAAAACAATTGAACGACACCTGCAGCGAGGTGAGAAACTGACCCGCCGAAAAGGTGCTCAATTCCTTGAAATAGCTGACCAACAGTGACACATCCAGCAATATTATTCCAAGCACCGTTGTGAAAACTGTCCACAATAAATATATCCAGCGTCCATAGATGTGTTTCGGCGGTATCCAACCAATCGATTGCATGCCACGATCCATATAAATGAATGCATCGCAGGACTTGACCGGCCCCGTGACGACTCGCATACGCAGTCGTGGGAATAGCTTGAAGAGCATGTTGCCGCCTGAGACTAGGATATGGCAATGATTACCACAATTTGACGCACAAAGCGCTTTTATACCACAGTCTTTTTTTTCATTTTCTATATACATATATTTGTTTTTTTCATGCTTTAATTATGCATCAAAAGTTGCCAGGAATGGTTTCTTGGCCTGCATTATTTAGTTGGACACAATATAAGTTGGACCCGAAGTTTTTTAGCATTAGAATGGGAATTTTCTTTAAGTTTTTCAATTAGTTTGACTTGAGTTTGAATAACTTTTCTTTTTTACTTTGATGAACAATTAATTTATTATTGAAGATACAAAAATATGAAGATAACTTAAGGCTTTAAGTCTAACAATTCGCTTGAGCGGAAATAACCAACATTTAGTAATAAAAAATATTGTTGTAGGTATTTTAACTATATTTTAGTTATAAGTGACATATATATCTATATATAGAAATAGAGACTTATATCGATGGCTTGTTCTGCTTTAGTCACAGTTTTAGGGACTGGCGCCTGGTATTCTCTTCCTTATGCACTTCATATTGATGATAAATTGATTTAATTTTTCCATTTCGTACATACTTCTAAATGGTCAGAGCGCCAAATAAACGAGGCATCTATTGTTAACCAATATTGTGCGCATTGAGTGCACCAAGAAAAGCGGAAAAGCGGAAAAATGGCGTCGAATGGACACAGCTACACAATGTCAGCATTGCAGTCTCATCAGACAACTTTTGTTTGGAATGGAAGTCGGATCCATTTGCTTTGCTGACTGAGTTAAATTTGTGGTATTTGAAATACGCGCCTCACGCGGCGCATAAACTATTTTCTTAAGCTACGCCTTCGAGCAGCAGGAGCCAAAAAGGCTGCGGCTGCTTGAACTTTGCAAGGATTTCGCATCCATTGCTGCGTCCTTCTCACAAGCGCACAAGTCTCTCTCTGTGTGTGTGCGTCATGTGTGTCCTATTATGTATCTCAGACTCTGCTTTTTTCTTCCCTCTTATTGAAAGCATCTGTGAGTTATTTTTATAGAGCTACTTTATATAGTACGTATGCGTGTGTGTGTGTGTTCTTCCCCAGCTAAGTCCTTAGAATAAAAATAGAAGAAGAACAAGCACAAAATGCGCTGTCAACTTGAGCGACGGTTTATTTATATAACCAGCCATTAAAAGCAACGCGCTTTGATCATCTTTTGTATACTCTAACAAAGCAAGTCATCATATAGGGTATTCGAAAGCTATATTTAGATAATTCTTAGAACTAGCTTGCAGGAAATGATTAGTGAGCTTACAGCTGCTGCGAGTTGCGTTGAACTTTATGTTAACTTTATGTGTGCATTTTGAGAGATTTTGTTGTGAAACCTCAATGCAATAAGAATATATGATGTAATTTGTAAGGTGCTTTTTAAGCTTTATTTCTACGTTTTAGAAAAGCTAGAAGTACGATATATCAGCTGACAATACGTATTAGCCGAATGTAGTCCTAGACTCCAGCTTAAAAATTAAACAAATGCATTAAGGAGCTTTTTAAGTTTCTTGTTTTAAGGTTTGCCTTTTATGGAATTGAAAATGGCTCAAGTAAGACAACAATAAATGTAGCTCAGCTTTTTTTAGATTAATCTAAATCAAGCGCTGTTAACCGATGTCAAAATATTGGATATGAAAGTAATAAAAAGCTATTCGTGAAGCAATAAAGCACCGGACAGCTTTCATGTGCTTTCCAAGCTCTTCGCACAGAATAATCTATTTTGAGTGTTAAGAAACAACTTAAAAGCTTTTTAGAATTAATGTGACTGTGGCAAGGGTGTTTAAGCGGCGACTATTTGTTACTCGGAAAACTTAGTTGTTTTGCTGTTACCCTAATTTATCGCTTGCTGGCAATCAAATAATTCAAGTGCTGCAATCTAGAAAAATTACACGCTCTCTATGCAGCCATCTATTTTAGTTTTTTAATTAAAGAGCAACAGCAACGGGTAACAAAAAGGTCGCGCTGCAGCAACATTTGCCAAATACACAGACATAAATCAAACAAACGAGACGCCGTCTCGGTCTCTGTTCGCCGTCTGGACATTGGACAAGGACATGAGCCTGGACACGCTGCAGTTTTGATGTGATCCAACAGCTGGCAACTGGTTGAAAATTTGTGAATTGCATTGCCCCAAAATGCCCGTGGCCAGAGCGTGCAAGGGGCAACGGCTGGTCTGCACGGAGCTTAGGGTAAAGTTTTAGCCAAAAAACTAACGAGCATCAGTGTAAACTGTCGCGTCGAGTTCTCATTAAACTTGCAACTAAAATGAAGCAAAAAACCCCAATGCATTAGTTTTGGTGCCCATATTGCAGCCGGGGATTTGTAGTCCCCCTCTCAAGTAGGCTCCCCCTTCCCCTTACATCATCTTATTTGCCATGTCAACAGCGACTACAAATTAGTTAAGAGTCTTTTTTTGCGTAGCACACTTTGCGGCATCTTCGATTTGCGAATGCGCTGCTTAAAAAGCAAATAGATTTATGACTTTAACAAAAAGAGCTTGGAGTACTTGTTAGTTTTTGAATGAGAATTTGAATATATTCATGAGAAATCAAAATCTATTAAAAATGAATATTGTCGTTAAAGAAAAGTGTTTAATTTTGTACCCAATGTATACAGAAGTATTAATGTTTAGAGAAGTATTAAGCAATTGAAATAAGCAGTATTTTCAGGCAATTAATACCGAATACCAATTAACCTTAAGGTCGCAAAAATCATTCCGTCACGCCCTTGTACCCTACAAAACAAACTCCATAAACTTCTTAACAGAAAAATCTCTCCAACTTTTGTTTCTACGCATAGTTGAGAACATTGTCATTGTCTATAGCGCGCTCTTCCCCCCTCCGCCTAGCTATTACCGAAGGTTCCCCTGCCCAAAAAGTATGCAGCACAATGCAACTAGAAATGGCATAGATGTAGGGCTTGGTCCCTGCTACCTCCCCTGCTACTTCCCTGGCCGCTGCCCATGGGCGTGTGTTGTGAGCAAACTTTTGTAACATTTATCTTCGTTATTATGACGCCCGAATGGGCTATCAGCGCCAAGTGGAGCGACTGTTAAATATTTGGAGAGCAGCGACAGTTGCAGAACAGAATGCGTTCTGGCCCTAATGCGGGGCATCCAGCGGGACAACACAGCTACTGGCTAAGCATGTAACCCCTCCTTCCCCCACCCAACCAGCCTGTCTTGTGTCAAAAAATGCTACAACTTGTCTTACAGCAGGGACAAGGACTGGCTGGAGGGTGGTGGAGTGGTACTCCTAGCGACAGCACCACGTTGCATTCAGCGCGCCAGGATCAGGAGACCGGCAGTTGTAAACGGGAAGGAAATGGTAACTTTTTCCTGCACTTAATTAGTTTGGGCATAAGTGGAGCAGAAAAAGTTCTGCGCCATGTTCCAGCAAAGCAGAAGACGACGACAAACGACGAGCAGTACAGGACATGGCTGCAGGGAGGAGCAGGACTTGGGCGAGGCGAAGTTCCCGTTGCCAACGGTTTGTCATCTGTCTCTGTGTGTCCCTTGTGTGTGTGTGTGCGTGTGCGTGTGTGTGTTGCCAAGGAAATTGCCTCATAAATGTTCATTACACAGTTCTGTGCAACTGTCGAATGAATGGGCGGCGCCACCCATTGGGTGGCCAAATGGGCGTGGACGCGATTTCAAGCCAAGCATTATTGCAGCAAATAATTTTTGCACTGATTTATTAACGCAATTCAAGGGAAACAATAGATTCGCCCTTGCCAAGCATAATAATAATAACTAAATGGCAATTTATATGACATATTGTTGCGATAGGAACTGCAAGTGCAGCTGAGCGCATATTTGAAAGCGAGTTGTAAAAAACTGAATTATGATATGTTTTTTTTTTTTTGTTTATTTATTTCAATAAAATTGTGCGTCAGTAAAAAGCTGAAAAGGGCGTCAAATGAAGTAATTGAAATGTTGAATATATTACATTTCATTGATTGAAATCTGCACGTGCTTTTTTCTTTTATTAATTAGCTTTAAAGTGCTTCCAATTAGTGATAGACACTTCTGGATACTTTGATACTCACCATTGTAGATTTGTACAGCCGCGTTTAAATTTGTTCTCCAATCGGTTCATTGGAGCCTCTGAAGCCTATGAAAATGGTTAAAAAGCAAATGAATATAACAGGCAGAAGGAAGCATCAAAAGCCTAGTCGATCTAGCCATGTCCTCTGTCTGTTCATCAGCCCATTTGGTGTTAGTAGAAGAAGGTTCAGCGTATCGCGAAGTCTGGCACTGCCGACTAGAGGTCCCCTTTGATTGTTTTTGAATTTTTTGTAAAATTTTAGGTTCTTAAGCTTAGCTTTTTAGGTGTTGTTTAAGTTAAGCTTATATATCATTAGCGCAAATCTTATATTTTGCCAAAGGTCAGCTACAATTTCAAACAAATATAAATTCTCTATTATATTGTGTTATGCACTATTTATAGTATATTTCATTAATTAACAATAATTTCTGAAACCCAACTCGTCAATTTAAATTGCATTCCAGCACCATTGAAGGCATTCATTAGGAAACAAAGCCTGCTCAAATGAAATACCATTTGTAAGGCAGCCTGCAGCTGGGCGGGCATGTTTATGAGCACCTAGTACATTGAATCCATGAATTTAACAACCCTTTGTAAGCAGCATTTTCACACACAATGTTATCTGTTTTGTGTGTTTGGGTATTTTATGGACGCCTCTGACTGACCCCAGCGCGTTAATTAAACACCTGCACTTATCACAGCTACAGTTACGGCGAGTTTATACTCGCACAGCGTGCCAGACAGTGCCTGCCAGAATTCATTCGACACACTTGTAATGCACATTAAGCGAAATTGTGTAAAGGGGCCGTCAAGGGGGGCTGCTGCCATCATTTGTAGCAATAAGCAAACAATAAAACATTAGCGCCAGCTGATAAAGTATACGCTCCCCATACTTGCCAAGTGTTTCTTTTGCCACGCCACGCCTCCCCCGCTGTGTCTTTTTCCCCCTCCTTCCCGCGGCAGTCGTGCATGTGTCAGCGAGCTGCTTAGCGCCCTAATGCGATTATTAAGTGCCAAGTGCGATGGCAGCGTGTAAAATTCATTATATTAGCCCCGCTGGGCGGAGTTCATTGGCCCACCCCAACCCTCTCCCATCAGTCGGTGGGTACACTCGTTCATGCATTACGCGTACTCAATATCCTGGCGCTGGCTACAGACTGCGACTCCTAGCCGCGACCGCCTTCGCCGGCTGTGTCGCAATAAATTAAGAGCACAAATAAATCATCCATTTTAATGTGACAGTTCCGACAAACGCGCAACGCATCGCTCGAGGCGACCGAGTCCCCGCCAAAAATTCGATGTGAAACTGAAACTGAAGCCTGCGGCGGCGTCAACAGGACATTGTTTTGAATGCGCCTTTGTTACACGCCCAACCGAACGGCCCGCACCAGAGCCCAACCCCGAACCCCAGCTCCAACCAGCCAGCCCATTTCTCATCTTGTTTGGCCATATTTAGCGGGTTCATTCTCTTCGCTTGGCTCATTGTTTGCACATTGTGTGGCCTGACGCTTCCGGAGAGCCCTCCTCGGCCCGGCTCCGGCTCCGGCTCCTGTAACTCCGCCCACGCCTCTGCTCTGCGCCCTGGCTTGTCGTGGCATTTTGTTCGCGCTAAGTACTTGGCCTAACTGCGGCACTTAATATTTTCGATTCGCGCGTGTTTCTGTGGGCTAGTTTCCAGCTTTTCGAGTTTCCGTTGGGCGGAAGTGCCGCCATTACACAGTAAGAAAATGTGTTGTGAATTTGTAAAAAGACCTTTTAAGTCGTTCGACAGTGCGTATGATTAATACGTTTTCTTTTTTTGGGGTAGAGGTTATTGCCTCGTTTTAAGGTCATCGATTGGCTCCGTTCTGATTGGAAATTAACTTCCTGAATGAACTTCAATTGAATGGCTGGATAGTTGGAATTTGCAGTAAATTTATGGCCCATATTGAACAGTAGTATATTTAAACTGCAGAAAATTATGAGGCTGGATATGTTGTCATCTGTATGCTTAAAGTTGAGGATTATAAATAGCAGGTCTCTGATTTATTCTTATATCTAATTCGTTAGAATTGTTTGTAAATTGAGAATTTGCGCCCAAAAGTACGCTACATTTGTGTGAAGTCGTTTTAAAAGATGGGCTACCCAGAAAAAAGCTTCGTATGCTTACAATTGTAATTAATTGAACAAATGATTTAATTTATTATTTAATAGCAAGCACTCAGCTTAACATACTACAATCAGCAATTGGGTAAACTTTTTTAATTAGAAAACCTTTTGCTGTTGAAGTGCTTGCCCCTTTTTTTTTTCGTGGCACATCGAAACGAAACAACTTCTGATTGCTGTCTGCCTTTTGTCGGCTTCTTCGTGTGCTCAGATCCTGTTTGGCATTGCATTTGGTGCATGGAACAGCAACAATAAGATGACGCCGTCAGTGGACTGTCCAGGTGACTGTCCAGGCGCCTGGGTTCAGGCTCAGAGTGCCGGGCACATCTTCATCAGCTGACACCTCATATCCTTTGAACATTTTCCAATTGAACTGGCTCTGCGCCCAGTTGGCCCCCATTCGTTGTGTCTATCTTTCTTACAGGTGCCATTAGAAAAATTGCGCGTCCTTCGATTCGATTTCTTTATTAGAAAAATCTTTTTGTTGCATTCACTGTGCTGCCAAGTGGAAAGCGGGGAAAATCAATGGAATTGCCAATGCCAATGCCAATAGCAGGTAAGGCACTGTGATTGTGAAACACAGATAGACTCTGTAAATAGAAGAAATGTTGCTCAGCTACAAGCTCACACGCACACACACATACACGGCGAACAAGAGAAGTTGTCATTGTGTGTGTTGCCTCAGAAATTCAATTGGCTTGAGCACTTTTCAAATTTGATCGAGTGAATAGCGTTACAAAGCAGCAAATAACAGCTGCAGTTTATTTAAATCAAATACAAACTCTAAATAACTCAACTATTTCGCATTACTTTCATTGCAATTCTTGTGTACATTAAATCAAGTGTTAGAATGTCTATATTTGTTTAAGCATAGATTGAAGCCAAGGTTTTGCAATACTATTGACAAACTAAAGTGTGGTCAAAATGTTGACGAAGGTGATATTTTGTGATGCCATGCAACTATGGGCTTATCTATAGATTCTTAAGCCAACATTCGAGCGATATTCACTTGGCCTGCATAATCAAAATAACAACTAATTTCTTTAATATTTATCGGGTTGGGTATTGGGACTATCGCTCATCGATATGTACTCCAGTAAATAATCGTATATGGCATTATCGATAACAACCTTTTTGTTCCTCTCTGTCTTTTGATTTCCACACTATTTGACATATGTTATTTTATATATCCACAACCCGCAACACCGTCGTATAAGTTTGCAGCCCGAGCACTTTAATATATATATGATATTAATAATTTTTGTCCCTATATTAATCGATATTCTTTACTTCTGTACACTCCACAAATATTACAAAAGAGCTCTGTTACTAAGGCCTGTTATCTGATTGATTCTCTTATTTAACATCGTATGCATCGCACATACAGAACTTTCCATTTCAACCAATCGATATATCGAAAATCAGTTACTTGGCAACCCTAATTAATATTGCCCCGAAGAGAGAAAATACGTTCAAAATAACATTTTAGCTTTGATTTTGCTTTCAAGCAACTCAAATCAAATCAGACGGCTAATAAATAAAATGGCTGAAGCCACGTCATGGGAAAATGCTGCACAATTGTGGCATAAATTGCAACTGTTGATTGCACCGCGAGAAGGTTAGAGAGAGGGGGGGCACACAGCCCTAACAGCCCAAAAACATGCCCCACAACCGGCCCAAGAGCAGCCACAACATTGTCCGTTGCTGACGCGCTAATCAACATGAATTGCTGCGTAGGGCTGCCGGGTTGGCATAGACTGTGCGATATTTTGTAATTAGACACAAAAACAAAAAGAAAAACAGAAACAAGGCATTTTCATTTCTCGCTGCTGAAATTGGTTGTGATGGCAGCACCCCACCCCACACTCTCGGCACTCTCGGATTTCTATCCCCATTCCCCCACGTTGGTAACAGCAGCATCAGCCAAAAACCATGGCAAACAATTTGACCAAAAAGCAAACAGCAACGAATATGGTAAAACTCATTAGTGCCAAATGCAGCCGCATTGCCAGGGTTGCCACCTAACGTTCAGCCACCCTCTCGCATCCTCCTTTGCCTTCCAGCTCTTAACTGTGCCAAAGAAATTCATGCATACTCGCATGACTCATATTTTATACTCTTGCATATGGCATGCTAAACAGCGATATTTTCTAAATAAGTCGTTGACTTGAAATTTGTTGCTGGCATTTGTCACAGACACAATACAGCGGGGTATAGAAAATTATCTCTTATTATCCTTATATATATATATATATATATATAGATATATTTTCCGCAAGTCCATTTTGCGATATCATTTGTACATATTCTAGATCGGAATCAACAGCCAAGTTGATATAGCCATAAAATCTGGCATGCATAAAGCCTGTCCATCTGTCTGTTTACATATGAAGTTGTCTCTCGGTCTTAAGGCTATGGCGTTAAAATAGGTCCGGATCGGACCACTACATCTTTAAGCATTAGCGAGCTTCACTATTCTTACATATCTGCTGAAGGGAAACTTCCACAAGGGTACTAAATCTTCGGCGTGCCGAATATGTGCCCACTTTTTCTTTGTTTATTAGTAAACTGTCAACTTATAAGATCAAAAACTACTTCACCATTGCTATATTATAGGAGTAGAATGTCTTGAAGGGTATTCAATATTCGACAGCCTTTCTTTTGACTTTCTGTTGTTATCATTTTGACATGCGATGTTGCTCTTCTGTGCATTTTAACGCATTTCAAAATATGGCCATAAATTGCCTAACAAATTATTGATAATTAGGCTGCGGTTGAAGTTTCATATTGTTTTGGGTGTTTTTTCGGTTTTTTGCAGATAGTTCAAAACAGGTGCTGATTAAACAATATTTGTTGGCATCGGTCGAAATTTTATGAGCAATTTGCATGCAACGCTGATTTCTATGGAATTTAATGAACAACTCGGTTTA
Source organism: Drosophila ezoana (assembly GCA_035045725.1). NCBI lineage: Eukaryota > Metazoa > Arthropoda > Insecta > Diptera > Drosophilidae > Drosophila > Drosophila ezoana. The sequence continues at coordinate 9,930,654 of JAWNOU010000092.1, forward strand.
TTACGAGAGCCAATGAGCTGGAACTGGTTGCATTTTATTGCCATTTCCTGTGGGAGATGCAAGCAAAATTGTATGCATTGCGAATCGATGTGATTTTTGTTATTGCGGTTGCAAATATTCTGGTTCTTACTATGAAGCTGGGCAACTGTTATGCATGCATATTTCAGATTTCGTAAGATTGCTTTCGGGCTTAACTGTGTTCAAGTTGTTGAGACATATTCCAAAGGGGCCAGTTCTTTATTTTTGTGTTATTTATTATAGTTCACAATGCATATCAGTAGAGATTTGGCTTAAACATTTATTACTTAAACATTAAAGGAATCTATTGCACAATATTAATATTAAACTAGTTCCTCTTGACCTTCTACATATGCAACCATCAACAACAAGCCCTAAAAGCTCTGGACCTCCACTGAATTATACGCATGTCCATTTTGGCGGCATGTGTACTTTGAAAATTATTCTAGTGAGACTTTTAATACTTTAAGGGGCAGTTGGGGAAATGTTAACATACTTTTACTTTTATAACTACAAGTTAAAAATTAGCACATAGCTTGTGGGCTGATTTTGCTTGTCCGTAGTCCCTAAACTGTCAATACATTCTTCAGCTTCTCATGTGGCGCTCACATTTTTCAGCTTTCAGCGTCATTTTTTTAAAAATATAATTGCTAAAATTAGTCAGACGCGCACACACACATACCTAGACACACCCACACACGCACAGTCTGGGGAAAACAAAAGCTCATATGCGCCGTTTAAACTCAGCCTTGTTCAGAGCGTTTATTCATTAATCAGCTTTTGAGTTTTCAGTCTTTGACGTCAGGTTTGGCTGCTTCTTACCCTTACTACCTTTGGACTGCTCCTTTAATTTTTAACTTTGAACACAGATGTCAACTTGATGCCTCAGTCCAGCATCAGGCGGCGCCACGCCCACCAAACACCCAAAAACTTTAGCAGCTAATTTGCTTTGCGAGACTGGGCCAAAAAGGGGCGTGTAAGCCAAGGGCGGCGTAAAGAAAAAACCGGGCCACTGACGTCATTACCGTCTATGTAGCAGAAGAAGAAGAAAAAACAGAAGAGAAATAGAAAAAGTTTCGAAATGGCGTTTTGTCACATGCAGAAGAAGATGGGGCGAAAAAAAATTTGTTAATTGAATATTTTCGGGGCGCTTGCAATTTCTTAAGGACACACACAAACACAAGCACAAACACAAACAGGAGCAGCCGCCCGATGAGCTGCTCGAAGAAAATCAACGTCAAATTGGTTTAGCTGCTAAATTTGCCGGCGCTGTTGATGTTGAGCTAAGCAAATCGAATCTGGGACGCATTATCCAAGCCAGGCACTTGGCCTCGATGCCAGCGCAGTGTCCTGGCAGGTCGGACGGAAAGTGGGTGGCGTGAGGAGGGTGGGGGAGGGGTAACTGCAGCGAAAGCAAAATCATTAAAATTAGATTACAAAATCCGTCGGTGGTGTCACATTTCCGCCGGAAATTGCACTTTGCGTGCGGCGGGGCCAAGCGCTGTGTCTGTCTGGCGCCAGGATTTGCATCTTCAAGCCAAATGACAGATTAGTTAATAAAATCTTTTTGCCCAGCATTCGTTTTGTCCGTGGCAAGTGGCTCGGACTCGGGGCAAAAAAAAACAGAAAACACGAAGAAAACTAGACGAAATTTGTCATGAGATGGGCAATAAAATATGAAAATTTCCTATGACAGTTGTAGAAGTTTTCGGTCTTGTTTCGCTGTTTTTTGTCTGCTTTTATTTTTAGCTGCTTTCCGTTGCAGAGCATCTGTTTTTTTTTTTATTTTTATTTTTTGTGGCTTGCCAACACTTGCAGCGGGCAAAAGTGTCGAAAAGTTCCCTTGGCCAAAGCCGTCGTGTTGAGTTTTCTTTGTCAGGGACAAGTCAGAAACTTCAGACAGCCAACAACAGCATAAAGTACAGCTCCGAGCTATTTGGGCTGGCAGCGTGCAGATGGAAATCGTAAGAAAGTGCAGTACTTTGGGCTTGCAACCCTAGCATATGGTAAGAAATATATAAAATAAATTTTATAAATAAATGAAAATGAAAATGAAAATTCTTAAGATATATAGGTCAATCAAATTTATTTTAATACAAAAATAAAATAATACAAAAAATGTATGTATGATTATATTGGAAGGATAGAAAAGCCTCAGAAAAAGTAATGTGTGGGATTATAAACTTTTGCCAAATATATATGTATAATATATATTTTGTATACTAAGATTAAGTGGATAAGAAATAAACCAATTTTTCAGAATATTCAAACGTGAATAAGTATAAAAGTAGGCTGGTGCGTGAAGTCCAAGAGAAACTTTATAAGTATGTAATGTAGTTTTTCGGATTATAAAGTTTTGCTTGTATCTAACTATATGTCTCGTGTAATAACAAATGAACAAAATGATCTGATTTATTTATGATTATACCAGTAGGATAATATGTGAAGTCAAAAGAAGACCTTAAAAGTTTGTAAAGTAATTTGTGGGATTAAAAATGTTTGGTAAATATATATAGCTTAGAGAGATATATAGATTTTGTATTATAGGTGGACAAATATAACCTACTTTACCTCAAATTTGAAATTCAATTTTTCGGTTTATTTTTTATTGGTAAAACTCCAAGTTAACATAAACCAGTGACTCACGCTGTCATCTCCGGCAACAACAAATGCACACGAAAAGGGGAAAAAAAGTAAATAAATAATAAAAAATTTGTGACAGTCAGACTTGTTGCATTATTTGCAGCTTTTGCATGGCTCGAGTGGGTCACAGAAAAAGAGACGGAGAGAGCAAAAATAAAAAAATATAAAAAGTTTGGGTAGTTGCGGCGTTTTAGGGGTTTTAGGAAACGCATAAGCATGTTATAAAATATGCACATTATAAAATGCGATGCGAAGCTAGACAAAAGCCGAAAGGAATTTGCACACTCATGCAACAAGAGCTGCGCAGACATTTTTATACACATACACACACAAGCGAATATTTTGGGCTGAATATGTGGTTTGTTGTTGTTGTTGTTGTTGTAGCTGGCTTCCATAATTTCCTTCCTTCTTTTTTCTCCGTTGACAACTGGCTGCAAAATGTATGCTGGCATTTATTTATTTGTGTTTTTTTCGTTTTGACAGTTTTATTTCTTGTTAGGATATTCTTGAAACATATTTCCGAAGACGTTCACAGCACGAGCCGCAAAAACTTGCTCAAGTGCAGACAACGCCGCGTATGCGTAATATATATATAACTAGATGGTTATTGCAGCTTATGCAATAAAGGCCATAGAAAAACGTTATTCAAATGTGCAACGAGTGCGTTCCAGAAATTGATACGAATATTATAAAGTGCCTTTTCAAGAGTGTAATCAAATGAAATCTTTAAGAAATCAAGTAATTTGTATACCCTGTAATCAAGAGATGTGTACTTAAGTATGAGGCAGGCAGACGAATATATTACCAAGTAGATTTATGCCTATCCTTAGAATGATGGGATATTGACAATGAAAGGAATCGAGTGAAGTCCACTCCTGTGACCGATCAAAATAGAAGCTGTTCGGCATATTAAGCCAAAATACAGGGTAACTTTGAGTCAAACACTCTTCAGCAAAACATTCTAATTTGTTCAAATTTATTTACTCGTCAGCTTTAAATTCATTTGACACTCCAATAAATATAACAACCTCTATTAAACGCTTCAATAAACCTATAACAACTAACTCAAGAGAAGAAAAAAAAAAACAATTTACTATTGAATTAGTTGGTCTCTTGTGTGGCAAAACCGAAAATCAAACAAATCGCACATAAAATTTAACACACAATGCAATCAAGTCAAACAAGCTGAAGCCAAAAATCCAAAATAACAATGGCAAATGGCAAATAGCATCACGACTCGAAGACTGGAGCAGAGAGGAGAGTTAGGAAAATTGAAATCAAATTAAAGTGCAACACCATTTTGCAATGAAAATCGGAAGAAAATCATTCGACATCGTTAGAGTTGCAGTTGCTGCTGCTGTTTCTGCTGCTGCTGCTGCTTGTTGCAGTTGGGTCGAAAGTACGCGCAGCCAGAGGCAATGCGAAGTGCAGTGAACTGTGCGCCCTGCCACAACCTCATGCCACATACTGTCCCAGTGGCAGCCAAATTGCCGAGCAGCAATCGTTGATGAGATGAGCGCGCGACTCAGCTGCTCGCTGCTCTGCTCCACAGTGCGTATGTGCAATCTGTATGTCTGTGTGTCCATGTGTGTCCATGTGTGTGTGTGTGTGTGTGTGTAAGAAAGTCACACAAAATGCATCCGGCAACTGCTGCTTTGCCATTTCCGAAACATTTAGCTTCTGCTCAGCTCATGTGTGTTAGGTCTGTGTATTTCCTGAAGTCATGCCAGCAAATCAGTTGAAGTCAGTCCAAATATCCGAAGCTGCCTGCAGGCTTACATTTGTCAGACGTTTTATTTATGAAAAATATTGTGAATAGAAAGAAAAAAAAAAACAAATTCCTGCAAGAAATTTCGTTCTTATTAAGTAACAGTCGCTTAAGGGGCATGGTCTTTAAAATAAATTAGTTTTCTATGAATGAATTATTGTTTTAATTAAATTTTAAGATTTACCCACTGTTAATAAATCATATAGGACATAATGACATCTCCGTTCCAAATAGGCATTATTAATGCGGTTTTCCAACTTGTCATACGCGCCCCCTTCTGCCTGTATATGTAAAAGGAAGTTCGAGTTAGGCTGCTTACAGGGTATCTCCTTTGAGCACTCTTGACTACATCTGCAGGTTTTTGGATCTCTCTTGTCATCCATGTTCTCATTAATACTTTGTTTCTATACCTACCTCTTCTTTGGTTTGCTTCCTTGGCTAAACTTTTAAGCTTTAATTGCAGTAAAATGTTTAATGCCTTTGAGTTTTTGTTCAAGTGAACCATTTTATTTATTTTTATTTAACCTGCACATCGAATTCCTTTAAAGAATTCCTTAGTTCAGCTATTTTTGCCAACTAATTGAATTTTAATTATTTATTACATATTTCACATTTCTCAATATAAAGAAAGAAAAAGTGTTTGGCATTTATTTAAGCTTACATTTAATAACAACATTATTTATATAGCAAGCAATTGTTTTCCAACCTTCGTCCCTGCTGCTGTGCACGCTAACAGTCCTTGCTTAACAGCAGCTCAACAGTCTGTTAACCCCATAAAATATTGTAAACATCATGTTATTAGTCAGCGTTAAGCTTTCTTCTTTAAACTGCATCAATAAAATATTAAAAGTCACGTCTACATTTTTTTATTGTTTTTCCTTACTGACTTTTCAACTTTGCATAGCGAAAAAATCTATAAAAAATGTTGGAATTTAACTTAAAAAATAAAATATTGTCATTGAATTCAACACGTTGACACATATTGACTGTACGAATAAGTATTTAGCATGTGTGCTTAAAATAAAAAATATAAAATATTGAAACAACTCTCAACTGGGATTTGTACATTTTTCATGGCAACTTACTAAACTAATAGGCCCAACAAAAACAACAAAAATCAGAAGATATTTGCGTTTTTATTGCAATCCATTGTTGAATTATTTTTTTGGTATGTATTTTCACTTGCAAACTGGGCACCCAGGAGCATAATGATTGATTATTTATGGACTGACAAAAAGTGGAATGTGAATTCTTTAACCCTGTGTAACGATAACGACACACAGCACACATTCTTTTATTTATTGTACATTCTGTGGCTACTCCCGAACATTTTCACGTAGTCTACATAAAAAGTCAATTTCAGTTTTTGGGTCTGACACGATTTAATGGTGTCTGCGCTTCGCTGACAAATCGTGCACGAGGTCCAGAACGTGGCAGATGGAGTGGAGACCATGTCCATGTCCATGTCGTTCATGTCGTGATAAACGTCAGTCATTCCGTCTGCCGGGGCTATCCTGCTCATTGCTGGGGTTTGATTTTGACGAAATCTAATCAAAACGACGATGACAAAATAAATTGCCAACAAATCAAAGACAAGAAATTTGTAAAAAAAATACACCAAAAAATAAGAACCGAGCTCAAGTCGCACACATCAGAGGATATTGCGAGCATATCCGGTTTCTAGACTGCCTAATGATAATGATGACGATTATGTTGTTGTTGCTGATGATGATAATGATGATGATATTTATGTTGGGGTCACTTTCCTGACACAATTAGCCTTGGCAGCTGGCGACTGTCGCTTGCTCCGTCCTCTGCTTAATGGCATTTAAAGCATTATAAATAAAATTTAATAAAAGTCAACTTTTGACTGCCGCTTAATTATAATTTAGTGCCCTGGCACGCGCCCGCCAAGCGGACAGGTGTAATTGTAATTACTCCGCACAGCCTCCACAGACTCCACTGCGAACTCCACACGCACCGTTTTCATTGCAAGAAATGTCCATTTAAATGGCTTGATTAATGCCAGCAACAAACTGCCAAGTGGAATAAAAAGTAAACAACCAGCTGCACAGTGGAACGAAACAAATAATTTATATTTTATTTAAGGGAAGCACAAACTTTCTTTCTATTTCTTTCACTTTCTCGTTCTTACTAATATAATAATCCTATTTGCAATCAATCAACATTTTATTTCTGTTACAGTAATGTCTACAAGACCTTTATATTTGGATTAACCTTATACCCCATAAATTTACTTCTTCAAAGTAAAGTTTTTGTTAGTAAAGCTACATTCTTGCCTCGCGTCAACCTTACTCACATTCTGGGTTATTTATTCAATCATGTATTGCATAAAGCTCTGTCTAACCCCACTTTATTCAGCATCACCGACATCATTGCTTAGTTTGCCAACACTGGCTCGACTTTTTCTTTCGCAGTCTGGTAACACTGTGCAGTCCACACTGTGCGCTGACCACTGTGACCTAGTCGCTTTTGAGGGCGCCACCAACTAACCGACTCTTCTTCCGTTTTAAGTTTATTTATTTGGTCTTTATTTTTATGACTCGACCCCGTGTAATTGACGCGGTGCGCGCTCGAAAGCGCATTTTGATAGTCGTATAGCAGCACTTGGGCACATAGGCAGGGCAGCTGGAGGGCTTGTGCAGACAGCCATAAAGTGCATGCTGCTTGTTTTTTTTTATGTCCAGCTTGCTTTTTATTTATTTAAAAAGTATGCTGTATAAGTGTGTGAGTGTGTGTGTTTGTTGTGAATTCTCAGCTTTGCTCATTTAAATTTTTAATTAAAGTTAAAGTGCGATGTGCACTTATTTTGTGCGTTTACGGCAATTGGTCTGCGTACACTCAGTTGGCTTTTAAATAACATAACTTAACCAACAAAAAGGAAAAAAGAAAGTAATAAATCAAATTAAATATTTTGCTAGCCTAGTTAAAGCAGCTGTCAATTGTTGAGTGATTAAATATTGAGAAGATAATTGCAAATTGAGAAATAAATTGAACGGAAAATGACAAATTTACGAAAAAGTATATACATAAAATGTTGTTTTTCTTAAATTACAATTTTAAGTTTTAAACTGCATTCCAATTTGTGGGCATAAATGTGGGAATAAACACACTAATTTCCATTGAGTTTATGTGCATTGCACGTTTCGAAAGAGTTTTGAGCTGAATACAGCCTATTGCTGTTTGGCGACGGCAATTGAAACGCCCACGTTATAAATCAGGATGGCAGCAAACCAAATAACAACGACAGCGACAGGAACAACGACAGCAGCAGCAGCAGCAGCAACAACAATGAGAACTAAAGCTGAAGAACATGGAGCATTCATTTGCATGCAACACGTTGCCGCCGCCGACACAAACGAGAAGCGGTGGTCGGTGGCGTATGAGCGACGTGCACAACGTGCCGCATGTCGCATGTCACATGTCGCATGTGCAGCAGTTTGTTGCAGTAACAGATGCAGCAGAGCACAGTTGCCCGGCCAAAAAAATATGCAGCTAACTAAACAAGACCGGCCAACGGGCAGCTGCTGCTGCTCTCTATGCATAACCAGGGCTGCACAGGCTCAACATGATTGCAAGCTTTCAAGAACTAAATGGAGAGTTAAATTAATAGTTAAATAAATAAAACGAATGCTTCACTTATTTGCATATCGAAGTGCAAACCAAATGATTTTCTAAGGGTTTCTAATCCAATTTCCAAGTTTCCCCGTGTAATTAAAATTCTCATACTCCATACTTTACAATTGTACTAAACTCTTCAGCCCTGGTCTGAAGTACTACACACCGTAATCTAATTTGTGATATTGCCAGACGGCAGTGAATAGGTAGCCCGGTCTATGTGAATGCGTAACAGTTGGAGTTGACAGCTAAAACGGAGACGACGGCCAACAGCGAGACCATGACCAAGAGAACCGGATATGATGAGTGGTAGTTGCAACTCATTCGGTTGACCCATTCGAAAACACGTTTCGAATGCTGCACAGTAACAGAGTTCTACTTGACTTGGCTAATTTAAAGCCGGGCATAAGCATTGCCTATTGGTTGAAGCGGTCCAGAGCAAGCCACAGTTTTAGAGGTAAAGTCCTTAGCCCGGCACAGGGCAGAGCTCATTTGAAATTAAATTTTAATGTGCCTGCCGCACGAGCTGCACTCTTAAATTAATTCGCCGCTCGACTCTATCATTGTGCGAGCGCATGAGATACGCTCAAAATGTACGGGGTGGCACTTGTAATTGCTGCAATGTTGCACTCACGTGTGCAGCGCGTTCCACTTGCTGTGAATCATGAGCTGAATTTATTAGAAACCAACAGACAACTCAACGTTGCTTTAGTTAGTTAGTTAGTCCACAAAACCCACACAACACTTAAATGCACTGCGAACTGTTGACCTTCTGTTGTGGATGGGCGTGTGCATACACATACAGAGTGTTTGTGTGTGTTTGTTTGTTTGCATCTGACACGAACACACTTCAATTTGTTTACTGTCAACGGGCAGCTAGACAAGAAGCCAGTCAGCCATTCAGTCAAGTCACCTGCGGCAAAAATCACAACCATTTCAATCTCCAATGGAGAATATATATAAAATAACATTTGATAAACATAATAACGAAACATGAATGAAATTAAATCAATTCAAATATGTGATAACTGATTTTGTTCCGTTTTCAAACACTAGATTATTTTCTTTTAAAGAACGTTTCTATTGAAAAGCTTTTCAAGAGCTTGACAATATTAAAATAACAATCAGTCTCAGAATCTTGTTTAAGCTTGCATTAAGCTTGCGAAAAAAAAGTCCGAGTAAAGTTAAAGCTTTTATATAAAGCGAATCAATTTAAGTTCATACAAACCTTATCACTTAATTCCTTACTTAATTACATAAGTTAACTTTAAGAGTTCTTGAAAGCTATAACATAAAATTGATACTTACGAGTAAAAGCTTCAAGCATACACTATTTGAAGTCTAAAATAAATGGAGGTAGGATTTCTTTAAGTTGAAAGCTTATCAATTATCGCTCAGTCAAACCCGTTCTGCTCTTTCTTGACAAGTCTAAGGGAATAATTCAGTTTCAGGTTTTTACAGCACCTTTCTAACTTTATAAGCTAATGATATACTGCATATAATATTATATATTGCCACATTAAAGCTGCACTCGAAAATAAACCCAAAACACACTGAGACACACTCAAAGCTGGCACTTAAAAAGCATTTTGATGCCAAATCGTTGGGTAATGCCCCCCGCGCAGTTATCACAATGTGCTCTCATATCTCAGTCCCACCTACCGCAGTTACATTTCGGATTACAGCAAACACATTACACGTAGATATATTTTAGTTGCCAACTCACCGTCAGAAGTTCATGTGTGGCTTTGCCTTCTAATGAGAAAACTGCATTGCTCTGGGTCTCTGCTCTCTGCTGTATCTTATCAGCTAAATATTTCCCCCCTTTTCCACGCGTGAGTATGTGTGTGTGTGTGTGTGTGTGTGCTTTCTCTTACACTTTTACTTAATGGCATTGCTTATTGCATTTTATGCTTTACTTTTGCTTTCTCATAGAGACTTAGAGAGAGGTGAGCTAAGCCTCAAGCTCATTACGGCGATGACAAATCAGTTTTCTTGTCAAACACAAACTCGATGTCAAGTTTGCGGATGGCATTTTCCAATTTCATACTCAGCATTTGGATTACTTTTCGGAATCCCCAGTGCAAACGTGCGAGGATTTCGTTTGAAATAGAATTTTAGATCGTTGCAAAAATGTCTCTAAAATTCTGACAGGTGCTCACAGTTTTAATTGGAGGTGGGGGTGTACTAGAAGTAGATGTTAACTATCTCTCCTACAGATATCTCTCTTCAAAATCGGAGTATATTAGTAAATATTGTTATCGATTTTTTGCCTTCTCCTATTCCATTGCGTAATCTGTTCATAATTCCTTGTTATAACAAAGTTCTGGACACAGTCACAATATAAAGCTCTATTCTGCCCATGAAGGTGGTTGAGGGTTTTTTATTAACATCTGGACAAACAGTAATCTATTGCTGAATGACAGTTAAGTAAAGTTGGCCGAGCAAATAATGCTGCCTGGAATCAGCTCCAATCTAATTGAATGGACGAACATTTCATTTTATTCCATTTTATTTCGTTGTTGTTGTTGTTGTTGGTATTTTCCACTGGTTTTTCCTTCTTTTTAACGTGGCTTTTATGCGCATTCAAATGATTTTAATGACAGCAATTTGTGTCTGGAAATCGCGCAACATTAGCTTTTGGCTCGTCGAGATATCTTTGCGGCCTGAGCTGACAAGTGTGGGTAACATGGGGGAGGGTGTTAAATGAATGTGTTTATAACGCTTAACTTTGAAATTGAGGCCGCGTTCCCAGGCAACATGCGGAAGTTTCGATTTGTCAGTGGGTCACCCGAGGGCCTTTGAAAATGACGCGATTCGCGTCTCACGTCTCGCAAAGGATAAGCCGCAGAGCGAGAGCACGTCGGACACACGCTCCCGTTCCCGTTCCCGCCCCACTGGGCGACAATCACAGGCAGACAGTCTGTCCGCTACGTCATTATCAACACTGGTCGGCAACAAATTCATTTAGACACAACAAAGTTGGCCAACAGCAAAGCATGACAGCGTCCCCCGTGGCAACCCGTATCCATGTCCAACCCCCGCTCCCCCCTTTTAAAGCGTTCGTCGGCATCATCGTCGGCCAAGTGTTAACTGAAATGTGGGTTAGTGGCGTGTGGCGTGTGGCATGGCGCTCAGTTTAGTTGAAAGAAATGTTTGTGATTTCTCGTGGCAGGCTACACAAAATTATCACACTAAGATTTTGATTGATGAGACTTTTGGCTGCTGCCGGCTGTCGGCTGCCGTCTTCCAACGCACACCCACACACACACACACACACACACACATACTACAGCCATTGCCATTTCGCGTGGGCGTTTTAACCAAACGCTTCAATCGCGGCCAGCTCGAGTTGATGCGGCCAAAAGCCGCGGGCTTTGATTAGTTTTTCGGGCTCACGTACGCGCCATTTCAGGCCGCTTTGTTGTACTTTGAATGCCTGCGAAACGATGCTGTTTATTATCTGAACTGATTTAGCGTTCAATGTTGCTCTAAATATTTAAATCGGGAATACACTTGCTGGCTTACTTAATCTCTAGAATGATATATATTTGACTAATTAACAAAAATAAAAATTGTTGAAATTGTAGAAAGAAAATTATCAATATATAAAATACAAAAACTTTTGCGATTTCTTGTGAATTTAATATTCATATAAAAGAAATTGCTTTCAAATATTGTTATAAAATCTTTTAAAGAAATTTTAAGCAGATCAGTTTTCTCCCAATCTCAAAAACGAACATTTTCTTAACATATTCTGTTCTTCAGACCCTGATGAACTCGCTATCCAGATTAAAAATGCACATAAATTTGTTAATCCCGAGTCAATACGCCTGATTGATGCCTTTTCGTTCTTATCCCATAGATTGATTTGCTTAATGGGCGTAAATATATGACAATACCTTGCTTTTATAGTCAATTCGGTAAAGTCACAAAACTGAGAAATCATCAAGGTATTAAGATTACAAAATTCATAGACTCTGGCTGGCGATAATTTCTGAGTCTTGCGAAATCCATAACTTAACCGAAATTGCGACATAAATAAATGAAAATTTTTGCAGACGCCCCACAGACACCAAAGCCTGTACGCATTGTGGCTGTGGCTGTTGTTGTTGTTGTTGTTTGTATTGCAACAACAATAACAACTTATCACACAGCTGGCAGTCATAAAAGAGCCGTAAAAAAAATTATCCACATGGCTTGCAACATCAGCGCAATTTGCAGCAAGCCAGAAAGAAACAACCTGCAACTTATCCGAAAAAAAAGATACACCAAAAAACACAACAAAATATCCAACACAAGATCTTGGCCGGCAAAAACTACTTTAAATTTTGCTGTGAGTGTTTCTTTGCCTTATCCAACATGTGCTAGACAGGCCCGACAACAACAATAGAGCCTAAAAGTCTGAATAACGTCTGTTTTTTTCTGATTTAATATGGGAAAATTGTTGGGTGGTGCTGACCAAAAAAGAAAAAAGCAAACCAAATAAAAACAAACTGAAATCTGTGGCCACGGCTGCGAGGGGGCGAGGTGGAGCCTCACGTGAACAACATAATCGCACATTTAAGCGGCTGGCAACATTTGGCCAAAACTCCCGCCACCCCAAACCCACCCCTCTAGCCATAGTTCTCTGAACTGATGTCGTTGCCCCGCAAGTGGAGAGCACCACGCGGTTGGGCCTGTGGGGCAACAAGTGTGGACAGAGGCGCTGTTGTTGTTGTTGGTCGGGTAGGAGACGTAATAGCCAGCTCTGTGTATGACGCCAAAAGCATTCGAGCTGTTTACCTAAATATGAAAAACAAGTAGAGAGAAAATAAACTGTCCGGCAAGCTATGTAGCTCTTATATAACTTTTTAATATATTCAGAAATAACAAGAATTTGCGAATATCTAGCTATTATCTTTAAGGTCTTATGAAAGCTTTTAAGGCAAACTTAAAGCTTAGAAGGGCCAAGAAGGGACAGTGTGCTTTTTTTTCGGTGGCAATATTCAAATTAATATTTTAAACTTAATAAAATATTTATAAAATGTTTAAAGAGTTGCTTTGTACTTTGGCCCAAATGTTGCCCTTCTGTCATGATTATTTCATCATAAAAACTTTTGAATTATTCTTTTAAATATATATATGATTTATTTTTGCATACCTTCAACATTTTTTCATATACCCATTTAAATAGTTGTTCAAAATTTATATACATCAGTTTAATATTTTATTTATTGTTGCATGCCTGCAAATTGCCAGCTTCATTTCAGTTGCATGCTTTCTGAAATTGTTAAATATCACAAAAATGCCATATGATAAAAATTCAAATAAATTGACGGACAAAACAAACAAAAAACTATACTTTCTGATGGTTTAAAGTCATAAACAAAAGTTGTTCCGTAATTAATCTTGACATTTAGTATTTTATATTCGTGCGTTTGTTTTCGTATTTGTTGCTTAACAGTTTGTGTTTGGTTGAAAGTTTTGCCGTGTCAAAGTTCAGGGCAATTAGTGAGCAGCAGACGGAGCATCTCCCCTGGGGTATTTGAGTACCTGATACGACAAATCACAAAGCTCTGGCATATTATTAGAGGCTTCAACACTTGCCGGCTTTACAGCTTGGCTGGCCAAAATATGCTAAGAGCGTCAAGACGGTGGCTTCTACTGCCTACGTACTTAATGAACGCACCTTGTTGCGAGCTCTTTAGTATGCAAAATTTCCAAGGCTGTTGCATTAATTAATTCACACGAAGACTGGGCGGAGCCGTTGCGTCTACCCAGCAATTGTATAATTAGTGCTCTCTCTCCCTGTCTCTCGCCTACTCTGTCTATCTCCATTTCCAGCTCTTGCACTCTGGCAATTGAGCACAATTTTCCACTCCCTAGTTAAATAAACGCCCACTGGCTGAGCATCTCAGTTGAATTTGTCAATTTTAGTTGGCGCACAACACGAAGGTGTTCAATTACACAAAGTACAATAACAACAACAAACAAGGTGCAGAAAACGTCAAAAGCATTTGTAGAAATATTTTCCACAATAAAATACTTAGCTCGAGGCGTGGCCGTCGTGCCCAAAATACAGAAAATTGTTCATTGATGAAGCTAACTTCATGGCCTGTGGCATTGGCCGAGCTTTAAATGGAAATGGGCTCGGATCGCTTTTAGCTGATGGCTGTGTTTTTGTGTCATTTGAGAAATGTATTTTCAAGCACAATTGGCTTGGGGCCGAGCGCCTTGATAGCCGAAAGACTAACTTGCTATAAAAAGATTTCGTCCTTGAATTCATGCAAATGGTATTGGGTTTCCCTTTGTGTAATATTTAATGTCTATCTGCAAACATTAGCCATTTAATTTATAAATTCTGCATTGCTCTGCATTTGTAAATATTTCACTGGCTGCGCTATAAATAACTCTGTTAAGCAGCCTTTACATTACCCATCTTAACTCTTACACTCCTTTAGTATTTGTTGCTTGGTTTTCTTGACTTTACTTTTTTAAGATCACATTTTCTCTTTCCTTATCGTAATCGTTTTACTGGACTGATAATATATATAGCAAGAGATGTTCTTAAATATAATCTCTTTAGAGCACATTCAAATTTTGTATTCCTCTTTTATAGTCGTTCATAAAAGTTTCACTGAGAAGATAATATATAGCAAGAGATTTTCTTCCTTTTACTCTGTTAAGGGTGCATTTAATTTTCTCTCGTTCCTTTTTCTTTTTCTTTCGTAAACGTTTCAATTGCAGCAGTTGTATATGCTCTATGTTTTCTTGTTGTTTGCATGTAGGAACAGTTTCTCTTAAACTTAATATACAGTATATTTTGACTTTCATGCTGCATTCCTAAACGTTTCACTGGCAGCGTGACCTTGTTTAAAATACAGAAAACTCAAATTTCTTTAAATTATTTTGATATACATGCAAATGTGCACAATGCAACATATGCTAATCGCAGCCACGCGCAAAGCGACTTTTGAGGGCGTTGCCACGCCTCTCGCTCAGAAGCTGGCACAAATCGTTGCCGGTTACAGTCAAATTACGGCCAAAGCCAAATGCAAAATTGTTGACGGTTAATGATGACGCCCCAGCAATGACTGCCAAAGAAAACAAAACAAGACATATGCCCGACTCATACTCGTGTACTCATACTCATATTCATATTCGTACTCCCACTCATACTCATACTCATACTCATACTCATATTCGTGCCACTCACGGATGACCTTATGCGCTGGCGTCTTTGGCAATCGCGTTGGTTGAGAGAGGCGCGCGCGTGCCTAAGTAATGAGGCCCAAAGAACAAGTCGACGGCAATTAGAAGAAGCCAAAAAAAAACAAGAAGAAAAAAGCGATGTCGACGCCAAGTCTCAATGAGTTGGTTCCTTTTTAAGCGATGCCAACAAAAGGGGCGGAAAGTAGGCGTGTGTGTGTGTGTGTGGCACGAGTTGCAGCTAAAGGTTAAACATTCAATTAAGTGTAGTGCAGCAGCAGGAGCTGAAGCTGGGAGAGGAGCTGGCGATTGAGTGCGGCAGCTGAGAAGGCAACTTTATTGCAGTTGAAACGGCGCAAAAGAAAAGTGAAAACTGAATGAAAAACTGACCAAAGTAATAAAACGAAACGTATAGAAATGAAATGAAACGGAAGTGAAACCCAACGGCTGCCAAGTAAATAGACAAACAACTGGCAACAAGCCGAGCGACGAGCAACTTTTCCACATGCCGTTACGCTTAGCCAGCTGCATGTGCGATTGTGTGTGCGAGTGTGTGTGCGTGTGTTGACGCTAGTTAAAGTTTATCAAAGCTACAATAAGAACAGCAACAGCAACAGGGAACTGGCAACAGCCACACGGCAGCAACAGGGAACAGCAGCAAAGTTTGCGCTCGCAAGCAACTTGGCATCGTCCTGGCACGGCCTCAGCTCCAGCTCCGGCTCCTGCTCCGACTCCGGCTCCTGGGCTAGCGGCTGCTCCTGTTGTTCGCTGTGCTTAAGTCGTAAGTCCTCTTTTGGAGTTTTTGACTTCTCAAGTTCAGTTGCGCGCGCCCCGACTAATGCCAAGCTATATATATATTAAGCAAAGAAAACGCGCACACACGCTAAAACTCTACATGCTCTCGCACTTCCAGCTTCTTCCCCTCTCTCTGTCTATTTCTCTTTGTTTTTCAGCTATCGTTATTTAACTCAGTTTATTTGATTCCTGGCAGGACACACACGCACACTCACATATTTCTTACTTAATTCTCCAACTGCATACATATTTTCATCCGCCAACTTTCGCTCCAGATTGTCCCATAAACTTGCCAATGAATTGAAAGGTGTTTGTGTATAGCTAGCCACATATGTTCTAGCCTATTAACTGCTAAATATAATGTAAGTATCTGCTCTGCTGTTAAACATAATAAACTTAAAAACAGAGTTTCTGAAGAAAACTTTTGAAGTTAGCCAAGAAAAGAAAAGTTTAAAAGTTGGCTTCTTTATGAACGTGAAAATAGTTTGGGGTAAAATATTGTTTAATTTTGCCAAATCGATTTGATAAAATACCAAAAGAAATCATAAAACGTAAATTCCAAAGAAAAGGTGAACATTTCTTTAGAAATTATAGTGAGCATTATATCTTAAACTCCGTTTTAACAATTTTCTCAGCATACTTTCTTATATTTATTACAATTGCAATTTATGTTTCTCGTTCGGTGTTGTCCTTGCCCATAAACTAATTATTTTTATTGACAGTTCTTACCATCCACTGGGAAAAAATAAACTCTATCTCTTTGCCCTATCTCGCCGTACAAGGCCAGGTAATATCCGTTATGCAGACAAAGTTAACTTCGCTTTCTTTGTTACTCTCACCGTAGAGCTGCATATAAGAGAAATTGTTTTTTCAGTATAATAATTCATCTTCTTGCATTCCTTGGATTTTATATGGAAAATAGCATCACGCAGTTTTTGATTTGCAAATATCTATTGAAAGTCTGTACATGACAATTTAATGAACAATTTTCATGCCACATTTTTGTTTAACTTCTTTTTCATTGTCTACCTTGAAGGTACTTTGTGTGATTTATACTCTTAGGTATATTAATATATAATTAATTGTTAATTCAAAATTAATTGGATTTTCAAGCATCAATATTCATATTTATTGTGCTGCCATGCTTTGACACTCTGTGTCAAAGTGTGTGTAATTGAAAGTGTGTGTGCGTGTGTGATTATATAGATGTTTACGCATACATATAAAGGTTTAAATATATTCAATTGTTGGTCAACAAAATATGCTGACCAACAATAAGTTAAAATGGTCGTGTGGAATTTAATTTATTATGCAAATTGAAATCAAACGATGCAAATCTAAGCCTCATGTCTGGCCATCAAATGAAAAGCAAATAAACTACGGCAAATGGCAACAAATCAAAAATGTCGCCGGCTTTAAAAGGGCCACAGACAAAGCCAGATACAGTTTCAGAGCCGGAGCCAGAGCCAGAGCCAGAGTCAAGGCCTACAAAATTTGCAAACAGATTTGCTCGTCGACAGTCTCCAAAACAATGGCCAGAAGCGAAAGCTTCTGTTTCCGCTCTCGGTTAGAACAATTTACCAACAATGGCCATGTCAAATGGGAAATGCTCGCCGGGTGTAACGATGAAAATATTTGCCAAATCTAGCAAAAATATACCCCCTCACCCCCTGGAAAAGAGAAGGTTGGGGATTTCCAAGAGGCGGGGCGGGTTGACGCTGGCGCCTGCAGTAAAATGTAAATTTCTTTATTGTTGTTGCATCAAATTGAAATTTAGTATGCAAGTTTGCTTAAATAAAAGAAGTTAGTAAACATGTCAATAGTTGATGAACTGAGACATACCCCGTAGTTATAGTGAAGAAATAAGAGGTTGCCCAAATATGCCTAAAAGCTGCCAGACTAAGGGATACCCTGTAGCTGCAACTAAACATAAGTTTAGTAGAGACTTTGTTTCTTTCTCTTTCGCAATATGTATTTATTTTATTTTCAAAATTTTTACCCTCTTCAATATCTTAACATTCCTGCGCTTTACAGTTTCCAGGGTATTTCCCTTGAATCTGAATATATCTGCTGCAGTTGCTTTTGTCAGGATACAGAATTCCGGAATCGTTAGCAACAAGGACACGTTGTTTTAAGCACAGGCACTTCGTGTCGGCCACTTTTTGGTTATATTTCTGTATTAAAAACTGCTTTGTTGTGTGGACCCTTAGTCTGTTTATGGGTCGGACGCACCCCAAAGTGGCCGCATTTCATGTGTGTGCGTGTGCACGTGTGTACGCGTGTGTACGTGTGTGTGTGTGGGAGTTTATAGCACACTTTAAGGCGCCATAAGCTTATATTGCACTTAATAGCACATAAAAAGTGGTACGTGATAATGCAACGCACCACAAAAGTGGCCATTCGATGAGGAAAAACCAAATGCTGTAACCGATGCTCACGCCGGGCATCCAATGCGTTTGCCGGAAAAGCCGGTAAAAACGGCGCGAAGCTGTTGAAGTGGCCACATTTAAGGGCTTAACATAATAAGTGTCTGAAGAAAGACAGGGCGCGGAGTACAGTTGGTTGGAGGGGGAAAATGAATAATTACCGAGCTTAAAATAAAAGAAGCTTAAAAATTATCAAAAGAAATAGCTTCAGATCCAGATGTGGCACCAAAAGTCGCAAATGAAAGAAAAGGCTTAAGATATGGCAGCATAAATGAGTCCAACGATATTTAAGCAAATAATTCAACAGGCAGATACGTGGAGAACAATATTTAATGCAGAAGACAAAGGGCAATGAAAGGGGGGAGAGAAAGAGTGAGAGAGAGAAAGGAATTGATCGAAAAGAGAGAAAGAGAAAATAATTCATTCAAATATTAGACTGAACTGTTTTTATTGTCGATTTATATATATGTTAAATAACGAGAAAATACGGATATTTTCGGCTCGCCGATAATTTAATACCCTTTTCGCCTTTTGCAAATATGTGAAGCTCACAAATGCTGAGTTTGATAAAAATCTCTTGGAAAACAGAATATGCTGTCAGGCAAGACACCTACTTTTCGAACCTATCTAACACCTATTACAGTTATATGATATTGTGGTCCGATGTCGATAAGATTTTGCCAACAGTTTATCCATACGATAAACTACCAAATATTTATATGACCATAATATAGCTTTAATTAAATAGCGAACAGTGTCAAAGTTTTAAATGAAACACAAATTGAAAATGTTAAAAAAAAAACACTTGCCTACTTTTTGAGGTCGTTCGGTAAACAAACTAAATGCTTCCCCTGCTAAGGCAAAAACAAATTTTAATTACGTAAAAGTTTGCCAACTTGCACATCAACTGATTAATATCGAAGCCAAAACATTTCATTAGGGGACATGTCCTTCAAAAGCTGAAACTATCTATCATCGAGTGAAAAATCTTGAACTTTGATGTCAGGTCCACATTATTCATTGAATGGATGGACCCAAATGGCCAGAAAATGTGCTGCCAAAGCTTTTGCGTTAATTGACAACTATTTTTCCTTCTACTAGCATCTATTTTGGGGAGTTTCTGAAAAACTTATAGCCTGCATGTCACATGTCCAAGTGTCAGTTAGTTACTTAGTTCCTGTTGTTGTTATTATGGGTATTGTTATTGTGATTGCTGTTGTTTTTAGAAGTCGAACAAACACGGGGGCGGCAGATAAAAAGAAAAAATAGCCAGGCTCACGCCCAGCGCGTGGCTGTAAACAAAGCTCAGACGACGGCAATGCAAACAGGCCAATTAAAGGCTAACAACAGCCTTCACGCATCGTTACAGTATATTGCCACGCCCACTGCACACCCACCCATCAATCAAAAAATCAAAAAAAAAAATGGTAAGCTGTGTGAAAACACGGCACACACACACATGCAGACGCACACACATAACAATGCGGAAGCATGGAAAATGGGAAATGGAATTTTCCCACTTAAGCATTGAGCTGCAATACAAATGAGAATGAAAGCTGCCGAAGCAAATCAATTGACAACTTGAGAAGCAGCTAAACATTTGTTGCAACAACAAAAGTCCCCACACTTGCCACACACACTCGCACACACACACACATGGATTCAAATTCAAAGCCACTGCGAGCCAGTCATTTAGTCAGGCATTCAAGTAGTCAACTTCTCTCGGACACTCAGTCAATCATATGGTCAACATTGTGGGTGGGCTGGAATGGTGCTTGAATTACCCCAAACCCCACTTCAAACATTTTACTATCGTTCTACATTGTTGTGGCAAGTTGTTGTTGCCAGTCGGACTCGTTGTTCTTCTGGCTGCCGTTGTCTCTTGTCCTTCATCTGCTATAAAACTTGCACTTTACTTTCCTGACTTACTGCCAGCTTCCAGCTGAAGCGAGCCACGGAGTGCGCCGCAGTTTTTATGCGCCATTCAAATGGAGTTCATCTGGCTTGGACATGGAATATAGTCGCATCTTAAGTGGGTTCTTGGCCAGAATATTCGCCCTCTTGTCATGCCACGAAGCTATCTGCTCAAACAGTTGATCATCATCACATTTCATTATGATAACAGAAATGCGTATTGTTTTGAATTAAAAATATATAAACTACAATATTACATAAAATACGTAATTAATACTGAAACATCTATTTCTAGAAGAAATAAAAGTATTTATAACAGCAAATATATATTCTGGTTAGTTTTACAAAGGTTCTTACTCGAATATTCGATATTTAAGAGACTTGTTTAAGAAGCTTTTGCAGCAGCTTTAAAGCTTTCAGCTTTTGGTATATAGAAATATAGACTTTTCTGGCAAAAGTTTTGAACCTTTGTTACAAAAGCTTTAAGTTTAATAAACAGTAAATTATGTTTAAGTGCGTTAATAGCTAAAAGCCTTATTCCACTATGTTCAACATATCTTACATTCACATTTAATATTTAAAATATTTAATATGCTCTCTTTACTTCAAAGTAGAAGCTAGAATCTTAACAAAAAATATACAATAATGTTACCTTGAAGCGGAAGCCAAAGAAATGTAGATACAAGAGCTTTTCTTACTTAAGTCTTAAAAGTTCTTTTTATAGAGCATCAATGCCGCACTTTAATCGAGTTTCAATTTTTTCACCCTCAATTTTCTGGTTCGTAGTTCTTTTCTTAAGTTTACAGCTTCTTTTGCGGTTTATCTTCGCATAAGCCCAATTCCCTGCTCCCATAGGCCACAATTCCCTAATGCAGGCATTAACACACATTCACACACTCACACACACACACACACACACACACATATATATATACATTTTGTAATGTGACGCTCAAGTTTTGGAAATCCTTTAATTGGCTTTGCATTGCATTTTTTCCCATCTTTCCGCACAGATGAGTAGCTAAACTTGTCGAAAAAATATATAAGTCGAGATGCAGGGAAGCGTAGAGATTGACACTGAGGACATGAGATTTGCAATTATTGAAGCTGTCACAACTTTGGCCCAATCTCTCAGATTAGGTTAGAGGGCCAAAAGCTCTGTCTATGTGCATTACGTTTGATTTTCTTTTATTTTGCATAATCGATTTTCCGGGCATGCCAACTTGCCTGCGGCTGTCATGACCGCCTGAAAATGTAATGACTCGACTGAAAATGTTATGCAAATAAACGTATGTGTGTGCGCGTGTGTGTGTGCCTTGGGTGTGTGACTTTCATTGTCTGGTTGTATAACGTCAGACAATTATAGATATTTATGATGATGAGTAACAATTTTTAGCCAAAGATACGCGCAGCACAACTAATTCTAGTACAAAAGCCAGTCAAAATCCAGAGCTAACCCGCATTGACATGACAATATCTACATGCTACATATCTACATGCATATCTATTTATATATCTACACATTCTATGGCAACCGCACACACACACACACACATCAAATGTTATGCAGAACAATGGACCCGAATATTCTTGATTTTTTGTTTGGGTTTTTTTTTTACAATTTTGTTGCCTTTTTTTGTGCTCAAAAATTGTGTGGCAAAAAGTGGCGCACAGCAGGAGCATTCACAAAGGCATCCTTGGGGCCACGCACACACACACACACACACACACACACACCCAAGCAATCATATGTGTGAAAGTTGTACATACATATGTTCGTGATACCCTGTAAATTTAATTTACTTAACAGGGTTTTAGTTGTATATTAATCAATATTATACCACAGATCTCTTTGCCATAGTCAAAAACAAACTTTATATATTTGTATATTTTTTTATGTGTGATACTTAATACCTTAATAAAAGTTGTAATAATCGTTAAATGTATATTTATAGGGTATTTTCTAGTCCAGTTCACTTACGTTTGAAGGCTGTATATATTTTTCATCATATGTCGCACACATTTTGAAACTCCATTTAATCATAGTCATATAATTAATACAACAGTTAAAGTTCTTTTAACTTATTTACATAGGGTATTTCTAGTCCAGCTCTTTCATATACTTTTGCTATATATTTTTTTTTGTTCATCTGTGACTACATTGATAAGCTGGCAACATATTTGGCCATTGTTTGGCTTCTGCCAACAGGCCATACATCTTCGGACCTGCACTTGGGGCATTGTTCTAAGTCGTAGCCATAAATGCAGACACTTTGGCACTTTCAGTTCCACTTTCACAACCAGTTCTAGTTGCATTTTTATGACTCCTAGGCTCATCGGCAGCTGAGCTTTGTCTGGTTACACTTTTAAGGTGGTGCGCTTTAATTGCAGTCGCCTCAGGCAATTTATGGCAGGCCTTGCAACGAGTCAAATCCAAATATTTTGCCAAATTGTGCTCCAGGCAGTTGAGTTATGTTTAGGAAATAAGCCAGCTGAAGGCAGCCGAAAGCAGTTTTTCTTGCTTTTGTTCATAAATTCTGTTCATAATTTCCCCAACTATATGATAGAATACTTTAGCCTTAGTTTAGTATTTCAAGCGAACAAATCCATATGCAATCAGATTTCGACTTAAATGCAGCAAATAACAAGCATCAAGTTTGGCTTTGAGCTTTAAGAGTTTTATTTGGAAACTTTTAATATATTAAAGCTTATCTTGTAGAGCAAAGTCATAGCAACAACTTGTTCGCACTCGGTAATAAGTCGAGCTTTAAGCATACATACATGAACACTTAAAGCTTCAATGAGCTTTAGCCGAACTTATAAACGGAGCTTTAAGTTCACTTGATGGCACGCATTCCGACTTAATATGAGCGTATGAGCTTTCAATGCTGTTTAGCAGGTTCGCAATTTACATTTCAAAAATTTTCGAAAATTGTCAAGCTCTTAAAGCTCCGTTTTGCAATTTATGTGCCTATTAAAGTTGCTTATAATGCTGTTTTTATACACAAGCTTTTTTAATGACCAACTATAAGCCTTTTTAATAACATATTTTGAGTACCATCAAGTTTGTCGCTTTAATTATCGCATCCCTTTCCAAATGCTTTCCTTTTCTTCTCATTACACTGAGATCCTTTTACACTTTACAAGGCTCTCATTTCCACTTCCGTCCTTTTTTTTTTTGCCAGCTCGGACAACCTCACTTCTTAATTTCATGCCTGTGCATACTTCTGTCAGGGTTGGTAAATCTATGACCTTATGATGTCAATTTGTTCTCTGCTTTGTGGAGTTTTTCACTTTATGCACTTTCAACCTTTCTCTTTTTTTTTTTTTGCTTTTTCCACAATTTTTCCTTCTCTTCCGGCTGCGCATTTCCTAAGGAAAATGTAGTCCTTAAAAAAAAAAGAGTCCTTGCTGCCTTTAATTACAATTGTAACATGTGTCTGTCCCCTGCCCAGATGTGAACCTATTTTCGGGCCCGAGGCCTTCAAGTTCATTTTCATGCCGAATGCCACGCCTACGTATTAATGTCAACTCATTAGGCACTGCTAACCATAATCGCCATTAGATCCTTGGGGAACCAAAAACTGTTGCCAGCTTCGTGCCAGGACTTCGTCCCACACTCCGTCTCGAAGTTTTCGAAACGGACACGTAGCAACGCATAATTACAACTTAATCGCTTGACAAACAAAGCAGACGCAACCATAAACACGAAAAGCAAACCAACAATTTCACGGGAATGCCAAGGTGGTCTCAAGGGCTGGCAGGGGCTTGGCGGGGGCTGCCGGGCTGAAGCAATCTAGGATCTAGAGGCGTGCCTTAACTTTTAAACAGTTGCCAAAAAAAAAAAATGAAATGAAAACAGTTTAAAGAGCTGCCCGCTCCACTTCAATTTGCAGGTGCTGCTCAGTACATGTTTATGGACTATTGTCCCTCGGTTAATAGTTAATGGGCGGTCACACAAAATAATAAAAGACCTGGCGAGGGCAGGCACAAGAGTTGTGAGCTTTCATTGGAGAAGATTTTCTGATGAATTACCAAAAGTATAATTATTTCAATACTTGAATACTTGTTTATTATTTAAGCTGCATTCTTAATTGACAATTTTAAACTATCAAACAAAACTTTGGAAATTTGAAGTCAATGTTATATTTGAAAATGTGTTTTTTTGATCAAATTAAACATGTTTTTCTGATAACAATTCATCAAGCAATAATGTGGTTAATTTTTGGACCTTATGCTAATTTTTAAATTTACAACTGTCAAAGAAGTTGTCTGCATTTTTAACTCAATGTTAACTTTAAAATGCTCATTATAAAACTGCTGATAAATTTTAACACTCGCTTTTAAATGAATACAACATTGTTGACAGTTTAAATGCCAGCAAATGTGTGGTTATTTTTTGGTACTCTTTGTTAATTGAGTGCTTTATTGCTATTAGTTTAAATTTTTGTTATAAATTTAGTAATTTGCAGTGCTTGTCAAACCACCCGCGTCACGCGCACAGGGTGGCACAGTTTTGAGCATATTTAGATATGTTCTGGGGGACATGCAAAAACTATTTTCATGTTTGGTGCCCGCATCGCATCACTGAATATTTCATGGCAATTAAAATGTTAGCTCTGTCAAGCGTCCATGGCACGCACATGAACCATGCATTAAGCTACTACCTCCCGAATACCCCCGCTGCCCCTGCTCCTACATTACATTACCCTCCCACTTTACCCTTTTGCTATGGTTCGGCATGCAACATTCATACGAATAATGTTGCGGTCAATTTCGTTAGCTCAGCGTGCGTATGTGTGTGTGTGTGTGTGTGTGTGTGTGTGTGTGTGGAGAGAGGGTTGCGAACGCGGGGCTTTAGATGCTCCCTTGTCGCGCACATAGCTTTGGCTTATTGGCATTAGCAAAGGATTGGCGAGGCTTTGGCTCAGATGTGCCCTGCCCCGACCCGATTCGTCCTGCTGATTTGACAGGCGTCTGCGGGCAGCAGCATTTGCATTGTTGTAGGTCATGAAAGCGGCTTAAGGCAAACGTTAAATGATTCAGCAGCTGCCTGGCCTCAACTTCAGATTTGGCCTTTTGTGCGGGCATCAAGTGGGTCGGGCCGGGCCGGGCCGGGTGGGCGTACTTGGTGTGGCCGTGGCCATGCACATACATCAACATCACTTCATTAAACGTATCAACGTCAATGCAGCCGTAACAGCAACTGCAGCAGGAGCAGGAGCAGCAGCAGCAGGAGCAGGAGCAGGAGTAGGAGCAGGAGTAGCAGCTGCAGCTGCAGCAGCTGGTCATGCATCAATATCGCTGACCAGGAGCTGGAGCCAGGGCTCATAACGTTGACCATTGGCATTAGCATGCATCATTTGTCAATTTGCCGGCCAGAGCAGGGCGGACATTGTCCTCTGATATACATTTGCCGGCTTCTAATTGCTAAAGCTGCGCAGCGACGTCAACATCAACGTCAACGTAGTCGCCGGCGTCGCTGTGACGTCAAATACTGGAGCGTAATTCGACGTTTTGTGGCACTTGCCAATCGCAATTGTGGTTGTTATTGTTTTTGGCTGTTGCCAATCGCGAAACCTTTCATTTCAGCATCAGCACAAAATCATATTAAGTATACGCACTTAATAAGCATACGCAGCGTGTGCTCTCAGCTCTCAGCTGTATGCGCCTGCTACTGAAAGGTTGTTTTAATAAAAATTAAATATGTTAAATTGGCATTTTATTAGGCATCCACTTTGCTTATATATGCGTCTTTTTTTTAGCATAAAATGAGTGCTAAAAATATATAAGAGTCTCAGCACGAATATGAGATTTTGCATATATTTAGAGAGCATGGTTAAAGCTACAAATGCCGTTAAGATACAGAAAGGTTTCTTTATACAATAACCTACTTTTCAAACGATCGTTCCTATGGCAGCTTTATGATATAGCTGTCCGATTTGACTGGTCTTGCCATATAAACCGACTGCAACAGAAAGACGGACCTCGGCAAAGCTACAACACAATAGCTACAAGACTTAGAGACTTATTCGCATGGAAACGGACAGACGGACGAACGGACAGAAGAACAGGTCTGCATCAAACGCCTGTTGATGCTGATCTAGAATATATCTATATATATAAAACTGTTTGTCCTGACTGACTTATTGACTGAAATCAAAGTTTCATCGGTGGAAAAAACAAATTTATTTTCTTGTTCTTCATTATTCTTGTACACTATACTTTATGGGATCGGAGTTGTCTCCTTTTACCCTCTACAAATGTATAAAAAGGGAAAACATGATAAATAAATAAATAATAAAATAGATAAATAGTATAAAATAAAACAATATTTATTTGTTTAGATAATTGGCAAAAAATCAATAAAGCTATTATGACCAGCATTTGAATAATGCACAATTGTGCCCAAATATTCAAATAGTAGAAAAATTAGAAGAAAAAACTAACTAAATTAATAAATAGAAAAATAAATGCGATTGGGAGCCATGGCAATGATAAACAAATAAACAAATGCAAACAAATATTTAAGCGCATGGGAATTTAACAAAAGTTAAATATTTGCGTATTTGGCATTTGGTTAAATATGATTAAAGAACCGCAAAGCGCAAAAAACAATTCATTTGATGATATAATTAAATATTTAGAAAGTGCAAATATTATTGTTAGAGCACACAACAAATAAGCTGCTTAATGAATTTGCTCGGCTAAGCTGTGAAATTATTTATTTTTGATTTATTTATTGATTGCCAAGGCGCTGCTCAATGGAAAATTAATTGTTTACAATGCATCGATGAGGGGAGGGGAGCAGGGGGGGAAGGGGAGTAAATTGATTTAACTGTTGCCATTAAAATGATTTCTTTGCGCTGTCAATTAAATGAAAGTGAAATGCATGCTCTTTATACACTTGTACAGGGTATTGTGATTTTGTCATGAAATGCGTAACGCATCGAAGAAGACATATTGATATATATATTCTTGATCAGCAACAACAGCCGATTTGCTATAGCTAAGTCTGTCTGTCTGTCGTCTTTCTATTGCAGGCAGTATATATTTGGATCGGATTACTATATCATATATATCTCTCAAAGGAAAGATCGGTCGAAAAGTAGGTTTTTGTATGGGAAAGTTTCTTAATTATGCCGATATCTGGATCAAAACTTGGCATTTATAAGTTTCACTATGCTCTTCACATGTATGTACATAGGAATACTCTGTTTTCCCAGATTTTTCATCAAACTCAGCATTTGCGAGCTGCGATTTTCTCACATATCTGCAAGGGTATTAAATCTTCGGCGTACCGAAGACATCCTTACTTTCTCGCTATAATTTTTGTTCCTGCACAAATTCATTATGAAATTATGCATTAATTAATGATATGCAAAAGTACCGCACACACACACACACACACACACACATATGTCATTTGGCACGCGTAGTTAAAAATGTAATGCACATGTCGTGTGGCATCGTGGCGTATACATAATTGAACAGACAGCATTTATATATTTATATATTTATATCAATTAAAACGAAATGAAATGCAGCTACAGACAAATTAGAAATGAATTATACAATAGTCGCCGTCAAGTGGCCATTGCAAATGCTCTCCATAAAGTGGCCCATCAAATAAAACGTTAATTAATTTGACATTTTTTTTATTATTTATTGTTGCATTATTTCTATTGCCAACTCTTTTGGCCTTTGCAGTGTTGCAAAGTGGATTTGTATTCAAAGCGTGCAAATTAAAAAACTCTAATACCTACTGTTATTATAAAAAAAAGTGACATAAAAAGCAACTTAAATATATACATATATTATAAAAGGTTTGCGAGCTAAACAAATATTTACTTTTATGGCACTTTAAAGTCTCTCTCCAACATTTCAAGTTGGCTTTTGGCGCTTTGAGATATTACTAAAAAGTTTTTAAAGCAAATTTAAGCTTTAAGTTTTATGAATTGCGCTAACTGCATACAATTAATAAATTCTTTAGTTTTTTAGTCTTTATTTTCTACTATAGAAAATCTATTCTTAATGGGATTTTTTATACCCTTATAGACGATCTTTTATCATTAAATGTGGAACAGATGAAAGAAGACATTGTCAACTCTATAAAGTATATAAATTCTAGATCAGCAGAAGGAAAAAGTTCTATGTTTTACACATTTCATGACAAAATAAAAATGCCCTTCACAGGGTTTAAATAAAGAGATTATTGTTGAATGCAATCGAAAGCCGAAAATAAATTTGACTAATTAAAATTGCAAATTGTATATTAAATTGCGGACAGTCGAGTGCACATGAAAATGTTGATGCAATTAACGCCAGTTGAGCAATTAGCAATAGATAGTTAGAGATTAGGGCAAACATTGAAGTCATCTAAACACATATAAAACACGTTCATGTTAACGCTTTTCCGTAATTGGCAACAGAATTTCTGATAAACGGCTAATTAATTGGCGACACTTTTTGCAGCTCTGCCAAATCCAAGAAGAAAAGTAAGTAGAAAGAATTTACGTCGATTTAGACGGCAATTACACGACATATTCATGGAATCCCGCATAAATGGGCTCATTAGAAACTTGGCCCAAACAAATTTAAATAAAAAAAAAAAAAAAACAGCTTAATTTCACGATAAGAAAAATAGGGAAGAGAAGAGCGAGAAGTGGGTAAAAAGAAGCAGCTCCATATGCGATGTACAAATTTAATGCGTTAATTTTCCGACAATATTTTCGTAATCTGGCCAAGCGTGAGACACACACACATATGACGGGGACGGGAAAGGTGGCGGGGGTCGGCGAGGACACGTGCCTGGAAAATGATGATGGAAACGTTGACGTCATTTTCAACGACGTCTTTATCGCTGCCGTTTCCTGGCGCTCACGCCGGCTGCTAATGCCACCTGCCAGGATATCCCTTTGTTGTTAACGTCTTCGGCTTTAATCGATGCTAATATGGCAACCAGGCAGAACCAGGGCCAATCCTCAAGACAGACGCCCGACTGCAGCCGCCGGCGAAGCCCACTAACAACTCACAGGACTCACCTTTTAAGTGCTACCCAAATTTCCAACCAGTTGAGCATTGAATGCGCCTGTATTGTTGTCAGCTTAGCTGATTGTGTGTGTGTGTGTGTGTGTGTGTGTGTGTGTGCGTGTGCGTGTGGCATATTCGAAAACTTTTGCCCCCTGCAAAAAGCGAAGGCATATGAAAAATTGTGCGCATAACTCGAACTTCAGTCGAAAATCTTTGCAACAAACAATTTTCGCAAGTCAGCACAAGCATCTCAGGTATTTTTTTTTGGTGGGGGCGGGTTGGCTACCAATTTTAATGCCAACTATTTGCAACGGCCACATATTCCAGCAACATAATTAGTTTAGGTTAAAGTCTCCCCTCCCGCCCCGGCTAACCCCTGTGGCATGTAATGGAGCTACTTTGAGTTTTGTTGCAGCATCAGAAACTGTTAACGGCAAACTATGCGGTTTATGATGAGAGCAATTGCAGTTTATGTTGCCTAAGTGCTGTTAAAAGTTTGCCACATGTTATGCACACACTTTAACAGCTTGTTGGTAACAGCCTGCTGGCAGCTAAAACGCGCTAGTTTCTAACTTTTACGACTCTGGGCGACTGGGAATTCTCTTGCAGCTGCTCAAATTTAATAAATTAAATACAAAAACTATAAGAGAAGAAGTTAGGGAGATAAAAGCTTCTTCTAACTTCTTCATTTTAACATTATTATTGATAATGTTTAAATAGATTTGTAAGCAATTTTATATTAATTAAGATTATGAATATTATAATTTTCACAACTATTGGGATCATCCAACAATTCTATCAATATCAAATAAAAAAAAAAATTTGTATATATTTTTTAACATTTAATTCTCATACTAACTTATCAATCCTATATATTTTTGTTATTATTATCTATTCTTACATAAATCTTCGAACTAATTTAAGCTAATTTCATAGCTACTCTCGCAGCACTTTTACTAAATTTAAATATAGCCCATGACTATTTCCTACAATCTTTTTTCTTTCCCAATATGCCTAAGTTAAAAATGATTTTTAGATGCCAAACTATCTTTTTTTCTCTAAAAATACCTTTGCATTTCCTTGAGTTAATTGCACTCGGCAACTTAATTGAATACACTTAATTATGCTTGCATGTTAATTGGCATCAATATTTTTCTTTTGCCAAAACCGCTTTTGTTATGGCGTTTAAGTCCAAAAATAAATGCATATAAATATTATTTGGAAATATTTTGCGTGCCAAATGCGGCGCAATGTTAGTTAACAGCGACGTTGGGTTTAACAGAGCGCTTGACGCGCTGCTGCCCAGCTGTTGCTGTCAGCTGCGCTGCCGGCGTCGCTGCATCAACTTCGTGTCGACCATAACATAACAACTTCGGGTCTGCTGCTGCTACTGTTAAGGCTGCTGCCTGCGCCTGCTGCTGTTGCTGTTGGTCGCTGCTGGTCGCTGCAGCGCTGCTCGTATTTCCGTTTTGTTATTTCAGTTCTTGGCTTGAGGCCTGCTGGCGCTTGTCTCAGTCACCTGCCAAGGTTTGAGCGCGTCGCAACGTAGCGGCAACTTCGCAACGGTTTCTAACGGTGTGTTTAACTCTCGTGTCACTTTTCAATGCGTGTGTGTGTGTATTAGTGTGAAGCGCGTCATCTATGCTGTGCATGTGTTTTGTTTTTATTTACATTTTTTATACATATCATAAATCCAAAAACACAAATCCTGTTCAAACGCTTAAAACCAGTTTCTCCTTTATCCCATTTGTTAGATATTTCTTCTTTTTTTTTGGCTTGCTTCTAACCGTTTTGATTTGAACTCGATACCAATGTTCGATACCCGATGGCAAACGGCTTTGGTAATTGGCTGGCATGCAAGAATTTTAAGCGCGCGCCGCGTGACGTCGCTCGGTTATAGCTGGCTCCCCTCCCCTCACTTCCCCCTTGCAGCTGCAGTGCCTGCCGACTTTGGCTATCGATAGAAGCTTTTTGTTTTTGTTTACCGTTAGCGGTTTGCTAGTTTTCAGCTAGTCTCGCTCTCGCTCTCTCTCTCTCTTAGCTAGTGTTGTTCTTGCTGTTTGTTCTTCTCAAGAGCTGCCCAGCTACTGCTGCTGCTGCTTCTTGTTCCTCGTCTTCTTCTTCTTCTTCTTGTGCTTCTTCTTGTTCTGCTCAGCACCCGCCCGCTGGCCAACGAAGCGTGCGGAGCCGCCGCCTGCTCTTGGTGTTTAGAAAGCCACTCGTCGTCTCCAGACACCAAGTTGTTGTTACTGTTGTTGTTGTTGCCTCTTCTTCATCATCATCATCTACTGCTGTTTCTTCTTCTACTTCGTCATTATTATCAACCGGGTGTCTGCAGTCTCTCCGGTTCTCTAGTCCGAGCTCTTGAAATGTGTTTAATTAAATTTCAAACAAAACTTGACTCTTCAGACATAAATTGACCGACTTCTTGTACCGAAACCGAAAAACCGTTAATTAATTCGATTGTTGCCTGTGAACGGAATTTATTGTTGTTCCAAGCCAAGAATAAAAATATACAAAATTATTCTAAAGGAACTATATAAACAAAGATAGGAATGTGTATGAAACATTTGATTAATGAAGTTTTTTTGGTTACGTCTGAAATCGGACAATGAAGCTTTTATTTAGATTCTTGCATCATAGTTCTACAAAAAAAATTGTACAAAATTATGTTAAAAGAATTTTAATTGTCTTCATGTTTGAGTTTTTTCAAGAGTTTTTCGCATTCTTTGCTAAATTTGTTTGATAATTGATATTGAAATTCGAATTATATTTTTTTTTTTTTTTTTTTTAAGTTTAATAGGGGGTTTGGGGGGAATTAAAAAAATTGTTTAAAAAAAAAAAAAAGTTTGAGAATAAGAAGTATTATATTGTAAATATTTGAGAAAAATCTTAACTCTTCTTCTTTTGGCCAGTTTTAGATAACCATTTAGTTCAGTTAAAGATTAACAACATTATTAGCATATTAGTTCATCAAGCACAGTCTTTTGTCTCCACTTTGGTAGTTTTTTTTAATAAATATTTTCAATTGTTTTGGCAAACAGGTTGCCATACGCAACAACAACAAAGCCGCACACCTGCAGGGCCCTCAACAAATGCTAACGAGCAAAATCCACGTGAAAATTACAAAGCCAAAAACGCAAACCACATAAAAATTTTCAAAACAAAACGCGCGCGACAAATAAAAAGGAAGAAAAACAACGAAAACAAAAAAAAAAATTAAAAAGCCAAAAACACACAAAAAATGCTGGTAAAAAATTAAAAAACATAAAAAAACAAAAAAAAAGGAAGGAATTTCAAGCGCGGGCGTTTTGTCAAGCAGAAAAGGGCCAAGCGGCAATAAAAGCGCACAAGTGGCTGCAACAACAACAACAACAACAACAACAGCTGCAACAACAACAGCTGCAACAACAACAACAGCAGCAAGAAAAGGCAGCTACCCTGTGAAATATAAAAACACAACAAAAAACTGAGGCCCAAAACGAAACCCTTTTGAACCCGCAGGCAGGAAAACGCTTGTTTCGACAACGCAGTGACAAAAACAACAACAACATCAACAACAACAACCACACAGGTGAGCAGTGCATGAATGAGGTGAATAAATGAATGAATGAATGAATCGAATGTGGGTGGCGGCGGTGGGCGGTGCTGCCCCGCCCTCTGCCCTCGCTGGTTGGCAGCGCCTGTGCGATTGAGTGATTGAAAACTGATAAAAGAATAATAAAAGGCGCCGCCGCCGCTCACAGGTTTTTCTTTGCCTTTTGTTAAGCGCCGGCAGCAGCCAATCCCCGCAATCCCCCTACCCCGCAAGCCCCGCAATCCCCGCAGGCAGCAGCCGGGCCCCGCGGGCCAGCTCAATAAGCAATTAATATGCACAAGTGTCTGTGAGGGCAGCCCCCGAACTGAATGCGAGCTGAGTTTTTTTCTTCATTTGCCAGAGCGCAGGGATTGTGGCGGAGGGGGACGGGGAGGGAGAGAGGGAGGGGCACGGAGGGATTTTGCGTCTACAACAATGAACGTTAACCAAAATCGCTGCCATAGCCCGAAAATCCAAAGTGGTTTTCCTTCATTCTCCCTGTGTGTGTGTGTTTGTGTGTGTGTGTGTGTGTGTGTGCGGAGGAAAAACGTGGCACATTGTTTTGGTTTTGCCGCACAACAAAAGCGACAAAAAAATTGTATTCAACACAGTTTTTTTGTTCTTCCTTTATTCTCTTTTTGCTTTTTTTTGGGATCAATGACAAGCGTCTAATTTAATTTTTTTAAATTTTTTGAATTTTATTTAACATTTTTATTCGGTTGGAGAAGAATTCGCTGGGATATCGCGAAAAATATATCTTCTCTCTAATCGAAAAATAATTGCTTCTCTCTTATCGAAATTTAGCTGTAATTAGTTGTATCTATCTATTATTATCTCTTATATGTATATACTTTAGGCAGATCTATCTATTTATTATTTTTGTATTTTTATAGATAGCAGATAACTTTTCCTTTAGTTAAGAATATAATATACAATTCAATCAGATAAATAAAATCGTTTAAAAAATATTTTGGTGATAAGAACATTTATTATAAGTACATAGAAAAGTATCAATTTTATCTAAATTAACCTGCATTTAAATTATTTATTTATATTTTATTTAAAAGCCAGATTTAAAAAGTTTAATCTTAAATATAAATAATTTATAGTCCAAACTTCTTTTTGTCAACGCAGCTTCTCTCAACTCATGCTCATGGGAAATTCAATTTTTATTTTATGCTGCAAGAAAAACAATAAAAATTCTTTAGCGCTTTGCTGATTTGCTAGACTGTGATTATTTTTAGTAGCTTTAGCTTGATTTTTTACTGTTACAGTCACGACTTAGCTAATCAAAGCCAATTTATATGCGTCTTTGTCCCTGGCAAAAGGGGGCGAGAAATAAATAGAAGCAGAAAAAAAAACTATTACTATAATCCGAAGTTTGTCGCAAAAGTTAAACAAGTGAAGTTGATAAAAAAAAAATGGGAAAATAAATATAAAAAGCATCTTTGAGAGTGAAAAAAAAGTAAAAACAAAGAGCACAAAGGGTCAACACAAACAAGTGAGTCGGAGTCGGAGTCGAGCTGGGGTCGAGTTGCAGCCAAATATCGCACATGGCACATATAGCAGAAGTTCTTGTCGTTTGTTCAAATAGAAATTGAGGAAAAGTCCAAATTCACTGTAGAAGAAGAAGAAGCAGAAGAAGAAGCAGTAAACAGACAGTCAAAGGCAAAGCACAAACATGTAAAACACAATAAAAGTGTCTAACTGTTTAAAGAAATGAAAGTCAAATTGTTTGTGTGCCGTCTGAGACTCGTATACCCTATCCCCATCCCTATCCCCTGCCCTGCCCTTCCCTGCCCTGCTCTGCCATGCTGCTCGCAGCATCATCTATGGCATCATTAGCGGCAATTGAGTTTTGGCCAAGTTTACGAGCGTTTTGCCTTCACTCTTCACTCTGCACACATCTCGCTTTCAAGTTTCTCTCTTCAGCGGCAACAGCTTCATCAACTGTTCGCGTTGATCGTGAACTCGAAAAATATTTCAAAAAAATGTGCTAAGGTGCCGCCGTTGTAGAATTATGCTTTGAAAGACGAAAGTCTCTCTGACTAAGTCGAGAAGAAAGCGTGCAAATCTTGTCGGAGCTGAGCACTTACATGTGTATGTGCCTGTGTGTGTGTGTGTGTGTGTGTGTGTGAAGCTTAGAAACCGCAAGCAGAACGCACAGTGGATCATTTTTCTAATGTTTGAACTATAAATTTGTATAGTGTAGATTGCGCGCTTAGATGTAGGAAAAGATATCGCCCGGAAGATAAATTTACAATTGGGTTGCGCCTGGAAGATAGCATGAAGTGTAGCCTAGACGAAGGGAATAGGATTAGATATAATCTACCTTACTTTATCATTGCATAACCAACTGCTTAGTTTCTTACTAAATATAAATATTTAATCATCTTTTATCTATATGTGCTCTAAACATTACGATTTAAAACCAAAGCCAAATCAGAATACAAATATTGATAATATAAACGCCTAAGAAACCTTTAATATCTTTACCCCAATAAATTTTCATTCTTAACAAACTATACGTTTAAGAAAATTGATTAAATTATGCTACGCAGCACTCGCTTTCTTAATGCAGTTTCCCACATTTATCATGAATTTTCCTGTTGCTTACCTCCTAAATGATTGTCTTACAATTCTTAAGTACAGCTCTGAATGGGCATTTCCTGCGTTCGCAACTAACCCAGCTAATTTTGTAGCCTTTTTTTAAAAGTGTTTTAAAGCCATAATTTTCGTAATACCCGCCACTTCCTCTCGGGCCAATCATTACCGACTACCCGAAAAAAAAGGAAAAAGAAAAACAAGAGAGCCAAAAAGAAGTACAGAGAATAAAAATTGTTTCCCACTGTGGAACTCATAATTGAATTATGATCACCGACTGTGTCAAGCGTTCACTCAAACAGACAAACTAATGAACACGCCAAGCCAGAAGGGTAGTCAACTGAAGCACATGATGACGATAGCGATGATGATGATGATGATGATGATGATGGTGATGTTGCCAGTTGCAGTTGCAGAGATGCAAAGCGAATGAATGTTGGAAAAAACAGTGCAAGTGCCAGACCAGACCAGACCAGACCAGCCCGGACCCAACCCAACCCATTCCAGCTGAGAGCTCTGTTTGCCGTGTTACAGCAGCGGCAATGAACTCAAAAGAAGAAAATGCCAGACAAACAACAACAAAAAGTGGCAGAAGAACCGCCTGAAGATGAGGCAGAAGCCAAACACGAGCAGCAAATGCAACCAACAAATACCGAAAAAGCGGCAACATTATCAGCCCGAACAGACTTTGGGTTTCAGATGTGTCCGCTGCAGTCGCAGAGCCAAGCTGAGCCTATTAGAGAAGCAACAACTGGACACACTTTTAATATTTAGTCGTGCATTTCGTAGCTGCAGCTAATTTTTATCACAACTCACCAGCAAAGAACGGCAAGCCGAAGATGAAATACTCTTGTCTAAAGTCGTTTTCTACAGTAGTCCACTTTGATAGGGACTTGCAGATAAATATCTCTCATTTCTCGACTAATTCTAGCTACAGAGATATGCGTTAATAGATATCTATATGTATGAGATATATATATGTATATATATGTTATGTCACCTATATAATATACTCGTCTGATACAGTCCTTGTCTTATCTTGTACTTTCCGCAAGAGCAAGACGGACCTATCCAAGGTAGCACGACAATAGCTTTAAAGCTAAAACACCAGGATTTTTTAGCATTCTTGATCAGTCGTATATATATGGTTAGTATATCAAGAATATATATACCTAAAGTAGAGGCGTTACACATTCCGTGAGAAAAACGCAATACCCTCCGCAAGGTTTTCATAGCCCAAAAACAAAGCCGCTAGAGAGAGTGAGAGTGAGAGATTGTGAGAGTGAGAGATTGTGAGAGCAACGGAGAGACGGGGGCAGAGGTCATTCATCCAGCAGAGCGTTTATCACGTTTATCACGCTGGCTCGGGCGCTGGCTATGCCGCGTTATTAACATATTTTTATACCCTCTAACACAAATATTAGTTGAAGTGTGTTCAACGAGCGAAACGTAGTTTGGGTTCAAATTTGTTTTGCCAGATTTAGCAGATATGCAGACACAAAATTAACTTGAACTTAATACAAATATATAAAAATATGTATAAATAATTTAATACAAATTGTACAACGTTATTTAAGTTAACAACAAATACGAAAAGCGGCAGTTGAGCTGCGTATTTGTGGGCAAAAGTACAACAAATTGTTTGTGTGCATGTTTATCATAGTTTTTACATATCCCGAATAGTTGGCTTTTCCTTCATGGAAGATAAGAATGCTAGTCTGTTATTTACTAAGTATTTTATACCCCTGGGAATGTTGCTAGTTTCTGTATTTTATTAATTATGCTATTGTATATTTTATTGATAATACTAATTTTTACTAATTATTGTATTATAACTTTAATTGTTGTGCCAAAAATCGGTCAGCAATTTGAGCTATAACATGAAGGTATGGTATATGTATATTTCATTGCTTTGTCAATCAATAAAATAAAATATTGATTGTTTTTAAATATTTATTTGTAGTATAGATTATGTGTAGTAAAAGATTACGGCTGAAATTTGTTCTAGGGTAACTTGCAGTTCATCGTTTTCGCCTTTTTATGTTCTGGACTGTTGTTGATATTTTTGCCCCATTTCCTCTACACGCTTTACAAGAAAAACGCCACAGCCATGGGGCATAGCTGCACACACACACGCACACACGCACACACACACACATAACCATTCCAAAGCACTCTTCCTATCATTCTCATACTTTGTCGTGCCCCTCCACTCCGCATGCCCCCGGCTGCTTTTGCTGCTGCTGCTGGTGACGCACAAGTTGGTGCCCTTTATGCATTTTAGAATGCTTCGTGTTGCCTGTTTCTGGTTACTCGCATCGAGTTTGGTTACTGGGGTTTTGGCCAGCAGGAAATGGCCAACATTAGACAGTTGGCACGTGTTTTGTGCAGCTGCATATACACATACATACATAAACACACAGATACATACAACATTTTTTATGCAACCAGCGAACGGAAATGCGACAGCAACATTCTATGGAATTTGTATATAAAACCAGCTGGATGACAACTGTTTGCATTTGGGGCTTATACTAAGGAGGGTTAAAATATTTTATTATTATTATCGTGACTGCAAACCCAGCGAAAGATTTACAGGGTTTGGTTCACGCTGCAGACCAAGGTTCGGGTTTTACATATTCTGTCGGTCGAAACTTTTCGATTTATTATAAATGATGTTAATTATATTAACATAGTTTTATTCATACAATTCGTATTTAGATAAGTCTTCGAGCTATGCAAAAGTAATCTTGACTAAGAACGAAAGATTTACATGGTTCCGTTGATGGCTCAGACCAAAGGTCGGCCATGAAGCTAGTTATCTATATCCAAGATACTTTCATCAAAATCAGCATTTAGGAGCTTGACTATGCTCACATATCTGTAAAAGGGAAAGGTCTAGGGTATAGAATCTTCGTCGTGCCAAGGATGTATTACTCTGTCCTTTATCATTATTAATGTTATCATTATTATAACTATTATTATTACTATAATATTTATTATTACTATTTTTATAATTATTTTAATTATATTTATCACTATTTTCCAAGAGCAGGTTAAACTTATTTGACATTTTTATGTGCTGAAAACAATGCTGAAAAGCTGATCGTTTATCTTTCATCTTAGGTGGAGCTAAGTGAGTTGCCAACAGCTCGATTGTCTACTGATTTATGCAGTGACAGACGGGGGGTGCAGGGGATGAAGGATGCAGTGGAGAGAGAGAGAGAGGGAGAGGGGGGGGGAGAGTTTCTGCAGCTCATTCATCTCATTAAACTCGCCCTCGCTCTTTCAGTTTGGTGTCACTCTTCTCATTGTTGGCAATTCTTTAGCACTCAAAAGTCACGCTCCCCAAACAGCTGCTGCTATTGCCCCTCCCCTCCTTCTCGTCTTTGAATAGCCCCCAGCTATTCCCAGCCCCATTCGCGCAATATCAACAGCTTGCAGCTTCTGGCCAGCCCGTTGGTCATCATCGTGTGTTAAAACGAGATGCAACAAGAGAATGAAGAGAAAAAAGTGCCGGCAACATTTTATTCTTTTGTACTCGTTGGTATTCTTTGGCTCACAGAGTTTTCTCAGTTTTTCCGGGCAAACGTTTTCATAGTTTATTTTGTGGCTCATTTGCATTATTTTAATTCATTTCGCTGCGGTAATCGCCCATCGTTTCAGCCCTATAAATAAAACCGAATGAATTCTAAAGTGAGAAATTCAAATGGAGAAAATGCTACGGTTCTGGTCGTTATGCATGTTGCATATACTTAGTTAATTTTCGAACAAGTCCAATGAAAGGAAAACCCAACAAATGGCAACAAAATAAAATAAATATATTTTATTAAAAAAAAGGGGGGGAGTAGAAGAAGCAGAGGAATTGCAATGAAATCATATGCCAAAGTTTGCAATTCAATTTATATTTTCAAAACGAAAGCCAAAAGACAAATTACCAACTTTTTCGGGCCAACTGAAATCATAGCAGATAGTTTTACGCTATTTCAGGTAGCACACGGCAGAGGGGCTGAAAATGAAAGAAGAGGGGGGCAGGTAGTATAGAGTCAGACACAAAAGCCATAGGAAACTTGGTCCTGCCAAATGCCAGCAGGACACTTAAAACAAATTGCAATTTGTTCCATGCCAACACTCAGTACATATCGAGGGGTTAAAGGACGGGCGCGGTCTCTAGAGGGGGGTTGGAGGGAGGCTGTCTTGGCTTTTTCACTCGGTGCGGAGCCTATAAATTAAGTGCTGCAATTAATAATTAAAATGTGTGTTAATTGAAGAACGGGGCGCCCAACATTTGCCGCCTTCGGCTAATTGCAATTTCAATTAGGCGCATTAGAAATGCAAGAGAATTTCTCTTTCGCCCGCTTTCTGGTAAATAATATTCTGAAAATCTAATCAACGCTTGTTGAAAGCCAACGGGACTCCAGACATTGGCCAAATAAATTTATGGGGTTAAGAACCTTTCTAATCTCAACACATTAAACCATAATTCACTTAAATTGTTTAAAATGTTTGTTTGAGACAGAAATTATGGTACCTTTACGAGAATATTATCAAATATTTTGTAAGTTTATTTGAGCTCAAATGAAGCTCTCGTTTTGAACTGTTTTATTGAAATTGAGTATGTAAGCTGTTGATAAATGGTTAGATTAATATTGATGCTCAACATTAATGCTGAGCACTTGAAAGAAAAGTTTGACATAAATTATAATGTTTTTAATATTTCTCTCCCTCTGTCCATTTGTTGTCTCTTTTCCCACTATCTCTCATACTCTTTCTCCCTCATCTCTCGCTTTTATTCTGCTTACCTACGCATTCGCAAACGTTTTTATTGACAGATTATAATGAATGTTCACAGATCATGATAAATAAGCTGCTGGCATAGACTCAAGCATAGAACGAATATATAGAGATATTCTTTGAACTTTCATGTGAGCAAAGATAGTGGAAGAGTATGCATGTGTTATTCTGCTTTGTGTTTCGTTCTTAAACGCTTCGATTGCCTGCTCTGCTTTACATAAGATTCTTTATATGACTCACACACTCATTTGCCCTTCTTCTCTCAACCGCACTTGCTTCTTTAATTCTGCTTTGTACAGCATTCGTAAACGTTTTCAATGCAAAAGTAAATATATCATTTCCCCATAAATGTCATTAAAGGCGACTTATTGTTGAATATTTACGCTGCCAGCCTTTTATTAAAATAGATTTATTTCTTGGAACAACTAAAGACGTTCAAATAAGTAGATTATATATTTGTTGCAAGCACAAAATATGCGCCAGGCAGCAATTATATTATTAAAATATCGCCAGTTGTTATGGTAATAATACATATAATTCATGTTATTCTTATCACATTTTCCTATCTTTTCGCTTGCTTCTTCTCTGCTTGCGCACCATTTCATTCGTCGTAGGCCCCAAACATTTTGCGCTGACAATTCGCAGAGCCAACCGCTTTGTGCCCAACTCATATTTCATTCCCATTTTCATTGTGCGAGTGGCGCGTAACGAGCAAAGGATGCACCGGGCGACTGTTATCCTGACTCTGCCGTCTGCTGAATATTTCAGCTGGCTGGGGAATCAGTGAATCTTTTATTACATAACACGAATTAGATTTGTGTGGGGTCTCTGGTTCCTCGGGGTCGCCTCCTGCCTCAGTTGCGCCTAAATGCTCCGCTGTTGCTCCTCGGCCGCGACTCGTGTGGCATGCCCCTCACGTTTCGCTCGAGCCCATTTGTGTTTGGCCGCGTAATTGAGTTATGCTGCAAGCACCGGACGACACACTCGTTGACTGCCCGGCCCAGTGCTCACATATCGATATATATACATATGTATGTATTCGCCAGATATGTATGTGCATTGATTATTAACATCAATCAGCGTATTGGCTTTTTGTTTTCCCTTTTTCGGTGCTTCACTGTAGCACAGCAGGCAATTAGCTTGCAACACATGAATTCAATTGCCAATTGCGAATAATTTCATTTCATTTTTTTTTTCTGCCAATTAGTTAATTAATGTTGGTGAAAATATTTCATTGGCTTCGCTATGTTAAAGTTGTACAAATCGGTGCGTAAATTACAAACAAAATTAAAACTGACAATCAAGCACAAAATGTAAGTATCAAAAACAGATGCAATAAATGAAAATTTTATATCACAAATCATAATTTACGAGATGAAAATAACTTTTCGCTGCATAAAAAAACAATATGCTACGTTCACACCTGCCTGATAGAATGGGCAATAATCTAATGGAATTTAAGTACATCATAAAATAAAATAAAGTATGCTTAGATACAGCTGATTTTAGCTGAAGTTACGTTTAATAAATTTTAATTAAAAAAGTATTTAACATGAACGTGTGAACGCAGCTTGAAGTCTGCTTGCAGCAAACAGAACAAGCTGCAATTATCACAAGTCTTGTATGTTATGCACTTCATGCGCCTGCCAATGGCCAATAACCAGATGCAGGTCCACAAAACGAGCGCAACATTAAAAAATCACGATTGTCAATTAAATGCCGTTTAATTCGTGGCTGACAAGCGAATAAATACATAAAAATTGCTCGTTACGTTTACTTCTTGTGCAATTGTGCAACATTGCGTATGTGTAATTTTGCACAATTAACCATTTCAATTGAAGTTTTGCAATTTATTTCCTGGCACTCGCTCACCTTGCGGCGCAAAATTCTAATTTTCATTTCAAATGAAGCAAAAATACCAGAAAAACACACATGGAAAAACTGAAATACTTTGAAATAAGAACGAAATGTGAAACTGATTAGAGCCAATTTAAATGAGCTTAAAATATTTCGTTGCAAGCTCGGGAGTGCAGAGCAAATATGTGAAGGCAAAAGAAGTTGAAAGTGCCAAACGTGCAGATACCCTGTAATTGGCTAGAAAGCAACAGCGAGCATAAATGTTTCTAGGCATGAATTTGCATTGTTTGTTGTTTGAACAATGTTATGTCAGGCAAATTTATTTTGTAGATTTTCTTAATTATTTTGATTGAAGCGTATTTGAGTTGAAGCTGTGTTTGATATAAGGCATACAGGGTATTAAAGCAGGAGCAACTGGTTGACTGATGTGTCTAATTGACTGCATGACGAACTGACAAACTGATGGATTGGACCGACTGCAGAAAGCCAGCGAGCAGCAAAAGTGCCTGACCCAAATACCTGGCGTTGAAACAAAGCAAAACAGCAACAACAACAAAAAAAATGTTTCTAATGAGGCAAATTAAGCAAGAGCCAAACAATTAAAACAAAAGCAACAAATGAGCGCATAATTATTTTATAATTAAATTCCATTTAACAAAGTCCACACACACACACACACACATTCACACGTGTGTGTTGTTGTTTTGCGAGTTGCTAAATTTTGTGTAAACTTTTGTGCATTTTTCATGGGTTGACTTTGCGCCAGCGCCTGTGGCCAAAAGCGCAACAGGTGTAAATTACAAAACAGCGCGAAAAGTGCTTAGCGAAACATTTGGTCAAAGGGAGAGAGGATAGGCGGCTGAGCGGGGCGAGGGAAACAGGTAGCAGCCATAAGCGGGTAAGCGGTGCAGCCATAATCGCTGTAATCAACTCAATGAGCAAAAATTCTCTTGAAACTGAAAATTAGTTGCGCTTAAAATTGAGGGGGCGGCGGGTGGAAATGTTGAGCAAGATGAATGGGCAACACTTGGCGGCATGCAACCAAAGTTGAAATACCCCTTAAAGTAAGCGTAAAAAGGGATGTATGTCTACTTATCACGTAGTTCTAACCAATCGTTAGTATATACACAACTTTACAATTTAAACAAACTTATTTAGTTCCAAGAACCAAGTGCATCAACGCTTAGCTCAAACATTTGAAAAATATCAAATATTGTTACCAAATTGGCTCAAGTCCTAGATGAAGAGCGCCTTTAAACTAGTTTAGAATCTCAAAGGATTTAAAATTTGTTTCAATATTATTAACAATGAGAAGATCAGAAGATCTAATACCTGTTCCTGTTATTACTCTCTACAATATATAAATACGAAGTTGTCAAAGTATTAAAGACACTTTAGGATGTGACTAGATTGTGAATTTTATTGGCAAAAAGGTATTAAGAGAATCGTTGGTCGGGCTATAAAGTCTGTTTATAAATATGTGTCAGAAGATGGCATCTGGGCAAGAAAACAATTAAATACACGTGTTGTCGCTTTGATTTGAACAATCGTTAGAGAAATAATACAAATAATAATTGTGATAGTAATAATGTTATTTATTTTTTCGTTGTATTTTCTTATTGCCATTGTTGCAATCGAAGCGGCCACAAATTGGTGAAAGTCCACACAGATATTCGAAGAAGCAGCGTAGGCTGTCAGGCGTTGGCTTCTCAGGTGCGTGCAACAATTTGCGGTGCCTCCGTGTGTGTGTGTGTGTGTGTGTGTGTGTGTGTGTGTGTGTCTGTGTGATGGTGGGTGTATGTGGGTGGGTGGCAGCGGAGAGAGAGAAAAACAAGAAAAAGAAACAAAAGGAAAATG
The DNA here is from genome assembly GCA_035045725.1 of Drosophila ezoana. Lineage (NCBI taxonomy): Eukaryota > Metazoa > Arthropoda > Insecta > Diptera > Drosophilidae > Drosophila > Drosophila ezoana. The sequence goes on from JAWNOU010000092.1 coordinate 9,974,770, forward strand.
CCTGCTTGTCGGAAAACAAAAACAACAAACTTCATTGAGCTTCTTGAGAGCTGGCGTCGTGAACTAGTTTCCATTTTAATAGCCCATAGTTGTCGGCTGTGGCAGCAACGGCAGCAAAGAGAGCATGAAATGTGCAACGAATTGTGGCAGCCACAAAGATTTATTGAAGCCCAGCCGCGGCCGGGGCTATTAACAAAATTACTTAACAAGCGGCCAACTGCAATGGACAGCGGCAAATGCATCGCATTTTGGTCAAACAATCCCCAAAACAACCAACAACAACAACAACAGCCAAGCGGCAAGTGAACAACGCTGAATTATTGCCAAGCGAGTGAGTTTTGAGTTTTGGCCGAGGCGAACCCTAGAGCTATTTCTGGAGTTTGGATACACTGGCTCATCCATTGGCTTGGGTCTGGGTCTGGGTTTGGCTCTGTTCTGACTGCCAGGCGATATATTCTATTTAATTGCATTTGAGGTCGATGCCAGCACAAAGCGCAGCACTGCAGCCAGAAGGACACTAAGCCTGCCCTAACCCACTTCCCCTACCCTACTCCCCCTCTTCCTCTCACTCTCCGGCCATCTCCAGCGGCGTGCGAGCTGCTGCTGCTGCCGCTGTCTCGGGGGTCAGTAAAATGTTAATCTCGGACTTTAAGCTGACAGCGAAAGAAGTAAAATGTGTAATAGCATCAAATGTACGTAATGCGTTGATTTATGCTCTCAATGCAGTTGCTAGAAAACTACTTGAAGCAAATGCAGAATCCTTTCTTATGGGAATTTAATTAAAAACGTTCAGTTTAAGGTAATGTAAATGGGGAAATAATGCCGCAACGAGCTAACGATAAATACTTAGGCACTTTGTTTGACAATAATAACCTCCGTATAGAGTATAAATCCTATATTAAATAAAAACTTACATGAGCATCGTTTACGAATGCGGCACATTTACTTTGACAGAAGCTAACGAAGTTTTCTATTGCTCCTTTGTGTCGTATTCGTAAACGTTTTAGGGATTGCTCTGCTTTGCGCTGAAAATAAGGTATCTCAGATATATATTTTGAGCCCTAGAGTCGAATCTTATGTAAGATTTACAATAAAACTTGTTCTCTTTTTCTCTATTTACTATTTCTTCTTTTTGAAGAGATAATGATTCTGATCTTAACAATGCAAGGCCTTTGTTCCTAGCCTTAAAACATAATCAAAGTCAGCAACTTTTTCTTTTCGTCATGTTTAAAGTATCTTTTCAAAGTGCAAGTCACTTGCTTTTGCAGCTCGTGCTGCACACGCCCCCTTGCCAATTTGCGCTAACGACGCCCCTGGCACAATGGGTTCGCTTTTATTTTTAGGGGAGGGGGCAGGTCCAGTCACAGTTTTACAGACAGCAGCACACACACAACAACAGCAGCAACAATTGTAGCTGCAATCGCGGTTGCCGCCTGCCAATCGGCAAAGTTGCAAGCGGCAAAGTTGACGACCGCAGCGACTAAAAAACAACAACAACAACAACTACAACAACAACAGCAGCAGCAGCAGCAGCGACAACAGCAACAGACAGCAGCAACATCGATGCAATTTGTTATTTTGAATTTTCGCAATTTTCGAGTTCAAACTATTTTTGTGCGCGAGCAAAAAGCAATCACAGAACGCAGAACGAACCCACAAGAGGCCTTTGCTGCCAACTTTGTTAAAACATGTTAGTAGTGTGGAGTGGCGGAAGGGGCTGGAGGGGGTGGTACGGGTGTTCATTTTGGGGGCGGGTTGGTGGGTCGTCTCGAAGCCCACCATTGGCAGCTGCTTTGTGCTCAGACCTCGACAGGCTGCAACAAATATTTAATTAAATGTTGCTTTGACTTCGGGGTAAGAGTTGGACTACAATCGGACAGCCTTCTAGACGCAGCTCGACGGGGGCTTGGGTTTATTTATTTGTTGGATTTTTTTTTTTTGCTTCCCCCGTAGTGCCCATTGAAGGCCATCATTAAGCCATGGCATTGATAATGATTGGTGCGCAGCCAATAAAAATGATACCTTTTGCCAAGCTAAATATAAATCTTGAGCTATTTTTGCGGCCGGCCACTTCGTATACTCAGCACGTTGCCAATTTCAAGTAGCTCCAATTGTATGGCGTGGGGCACCCATTCCCAGTCAGCTGATTCGATTTATGCAGCTCTTCTTTTATTCTGGGGCTTCTTTTTGCCACTCACCTCTGACTGCTTTTAATCCTGCACTTTAGCAACGAGGACATTGAATTCAAATTCCAAGTCAAGGGCTAAATAAACCTTGCCGCGTGGCGCTGACAAGAGAGAGCCCAAAAAGAAAGCTTTTCACAACTTTTTGACAGTAGCTGCCTTATGTGTATACCCTGTAGTTAATAATATATGACAGGCTGATGAAGGCATATCCAATTCTATTCTATCAATTCTTCATCAATTTCTTTACAATACTTCTAGTTGAAGTTAATTTCAAATATGCTTTTGTATTCCATATTTCAACGGCAACAATTTAGAAGATATAGCCTTTTTGATGCTAAGTCTATAATTTCAAAGTTTTATCTACACATTCTCAAAATTGTACTCAAAATCTTACTCAAACTTTTGACTCATAATTTCTCTCTAGACGGGGTATCTGCGAGTCGTGTACTCCGTGCTGCCACATTCGTCTTTGCCTTCAACTATCTTACAGCCAACCTCTGGACAGGGTATCTGCAAGTCGTGCACACCCCATTGCTGCATTCTTATTTGCCTTCATCTCACTCGCTCTCGCAGCGAACATATTTTATGTGTCTATCAATTCGACCTGTAGACTGGCAGCCACAGCGCATCCATCCTTGAGCCATACAAAAGTGCTCCTATATAGATGCATATACACACATATATCTATATAAATCTATATATATGTATATATCTTTAGACGGAGGCGTCTGCCAGTCTGTCTGGCTATCTCCGCTCAGCGTTTCTCGCCATGCAAAATTTATTGAATTTAATATGCATATTGCAATAAAATTTATGCATTTTTCTGTGTCCTTTTTTTTTTTGTTTCAGCTTTTCTTTCTTTTTTTTTTTGCCATATCCTTTTGTCATTAAATTTGCAGCGTCAAGGCGTAAATTTGTTGCTGCTTTCCCGGGTGCACAGGATTTTCAATATGATGTTGCTCTTTTGCCGAGAAATTTTGATAGTTGCCGGCAGCTGAGTAAAATATTTTCATAAATTTGTATAAAAAATGAGAAAAATCTTTATTCCTATCTGCTGTGCTATGAAATTTATGAACTATTAGCAAGCGAAAGCGTAAACATCAAACTTTCGGAAAAACGTTTAATATTTATTTGCCAACTTAAGTAGATGAAAACTGTGCTTAAGCATTCTCTTCATTTATTAAATGCTCAACTTTGCACCTTTTGTCAGTTTTGCTGCACTCAATACAATTAAATTGAAGTACAATTTTTATTTATTTTTTATTATAGAAGTTGAACGTACTTGCAAATTACGGCCAAAGTCTTTAGCTTGAAAGTAACAAATATTTTATTTTATATTTTGAGTATAATTTTTGTGGTAATAGATATTGATATTTGTTGTAAGTTAAAAGGAGAAATAAATAATAATATTATTTAAATTGTGAGTGCGATTTGTTTGAATATGTTTTTGATATTTGTCATATATCTGTGAGTAAATAGGGGCATATTTTTGAAATACGTTTTAATTAAAAAAGTTAGTTTGAAAGAGCTTGAGCTTTCAGTGTATTTTATTTTATTCAATCTAAAACCATTTTTTTGTGTAAGCTTTAATGTAAATTTAGTGCAGTAAACTTTTAATTAGCTTTTTAACAATCCAATACTAAATTTAATTGGGCTTTAAACTCTTTCAGGCGCGATTTAAAAGTGCCCGAGGTTTTCGCCTGGCTAAGCTTTAATGTGCTTGGATTGACTTTAGTATGCTCTTGAAACTTTTAATTTCATTGAAACTATTATAAAATAATATTAATTTATTATATTCTTAAATATTGAAATATATTTCATTATACTATATTCTTTTATATTAACTAATAATCTTTTAAATTTCTTGTATCTTTTTAGGTATGTGAGCCACTTTTACAAATTTGAACCGTTCGCCAAGGTAACCCACAAAACTTCCCATGCTCTTTGACCCAGTCTCCCAATTTTCGCAAAGCTCAGCTAATTACATTTAAAGCTACTGTATTTATGTTGTGCGAGTGTGTGTGTGTGTGTGTGTGTGTGTGTGTGTGTGTGTGTGTGTTGATCACTTTTCACAGAGTGCTCTCGAATGACCCATTAAAATGAGCCATTAATTTTTAGCCAATGACCCTCTTAACTGCCAGCTGCCGAGGGAGCTAGAAAAATGTTTGGAAACGTCAAAAGCAAAAGCCAAATTAAAATAGGAAAATAAAATACATATTTGCCGAAACGCACATAAAACTCAAAATAAATATGCAATTAACGGCCACAACAGTCGCGATGGGGCGAGGGGCGGCCAGTGGGCGTGGCAAAGCGCCACTCTAAGCGCCATAAGTTTGTGCGAAATGTAGTGTGAATTCCATTAATTAGCCATAACGAGCCCGGAGCCGGGGCATGTCCATTTTCCAATTGATCCGATTGGCATATGCGTAAGCCACATGTGGCGCGTGTGTCATGTGTGTGGCAAATGTCGCATGCAACATTTAACTGCAAAGTACAAGAATAGGGCAGAACATGAAACGCACATAAATGCGGCTAATTGCCGGTCAAATGGATGCCTGAAGGTCAGCTTACAGGCTGTCACACGCACAGATACATCAGCAGCTACAGATACAGATACAGATACAGATACATGAACAGCTACAGATACATTTGCAGTTATAGCCACAGAGCCACAAAGCGCATAACTAATACTTAGTTGACACACATGCGAGGGCTCATAAACTGTGCTGTGGGGCTGGGGTTGGGGTTGGGCTTTGCCGTAGCTGCGCGCCTTTGGGGCCCAGATTAACCGTTAATAGCTTCAAATTGTTGCCACGCTTTTTGATTTTTGGGCATTTTGTTATAGACCCTCTTGTTTTCGTTGTTGTTGTTGTTGTTACGCATTTTTCCACGCTTTTCTTTCTGGCTGTTTGGTATGCGACTCAACTCGATTGACTCGTTTCTGTGTTGCCTGTTTTTTTTTTTTTTTTTGACTGCCTCTATACGGTCAACTTCATAATCATGTTAATGCTAATGATGATGATGATGATGATGCTGCTGCTCACGATGATGCTGATGATGATGCGGTAACTGAATCGCCTTTTGCTCAACTAGTTCCATTCGCTCCATTGGCCAATGTTAGCGTCAATTGCCAATGTTTATCTGGCCATTTGCAGTCGCTTTTCGAGTTCGGCTTCCAATTTCCAATTGAGTTGTACAGTTGCCCGAGAAATACCAATCTCCAAATACACTGTCCAGCATAGTTATGCACATTGCCGTTGAATTTATTGGTGTCCGACAGCATGTGAGAATTGAGATAATGATTGCAAATGCTTTTTATGTTGTTTCTTTATAAGCAGGGGCTGGATTTTAGTTGAGATGGCAGAGAAGGAGAGAGATAGGGACAGCGATGGAGAGAGATGGAGAGAGTGAGAGAGAAAGAGAGAAAGCGATTAAGATTGAGAGAGAGAGATAGAAATGGAGAGAGAAAGAGATAAGGAGAGACAGAGAGGGAGAGAAAAGCAGATAGAAATAGATAGGGGGAGAAAAAGAGAGATAGCAAGTTTTGCATCGTTTGATATTAATAAATTTTAATTAACGATTACATTTTACTTTTAGAGAAAAGTTACTCAGCTCAAGTATAAGAACTGGCGAATTTCCAACTTTTAAGAATTTTTGACTTAATTCCAAGAAAATGAATCATGAATTAATTCCAAGAAAATATCATTATTATTATTCCAACAAACCTTAGATGATATTCTGTCAAGAACAGGAAACATTTTTGTTTAGAAACTTTCAACTTTCAACTATTAATATAAATAATAAACATATATGCATTAATTTTCTAGTCCCTATTCTTTTTATCACTCTTTTTATATACCTTATATTTCTCTTTTAATAAAAGACAAAACTGTTGGCATTGGTTAAATATATTTTCGTCTTAATTTCGTGTGTTGAATTTCTCAACCAGAGTTAAATCTGTTCAATATGTTTATTATTATTTCTGATTGACCTAACTGTCAATGAGTTTGTTTACATCTTCTATTGAGCACACTCAGTACATCCCACACACACGCACACACACACACACACACTGCAATAAACGGTACTAACTCAAGATTCAGATGACAAGCACCTCGGCTACTTCTTGTTGTGCTGTGTTGCTCATATGAATTACATGGCCTGATCCCCACGTAAATCTCTTAGCAGCTTGTTAGGAAAACAACACCAAAAACGGGTCTATGAATACGTCGACGAGTCAGAAAACAGTTACAACATAAATACACAACAGAGCCGAGCTGAAGTCATGCGTATTAAATACCAAAAAAAAAAGAAGAAAATAGGAGAAAAAAAAGGAAAATTCAAATCGTTGCGCACGACCAAATTGTAGACAATCATTGGGAAATACACACACACAGATGATGTGTGTGTGTGTGCGTAAATATTGGTAGTTAGTTATGGCTAAATAGCGCAAAAAGCGTCACATATGTGGCTGACTTCATATAACTGCGTTCGACTGCTCCACTTGCTAATAATTTATATGAAATGTTGTGGTAGTGGGGAGGGCAGGGAGGCAGCGGGGCAAGGCGGGTCTGATTTACAACAATCAGCGGCAACTAAATCAGTGCAACTAACAGTGCAACCTGTTTGAAGTGCAACACGACACAATCCCGAACGTTGACAGCGCTGCGAGCGCACTTGAAACAAGTTTCAAATGCAGCCAGCAAATTGGCCCGCAAATACACGACCCTCCCCCCGCCCCTCTCCGACAAAACTGGCCGCCTCCTTTTATCCCACTCTTTGTGGCAGCAAACGCAGCGCGTCGCATGCTTGGCCAAGTGCAGCGTCCACAACGAACGGGACACTTAACGTTTTGGCCATTGACAACGATTAAAAACAAGTTTCCCCTTAGCCAGGCCCACCCGCTCGACCCGATTCGCCCCGCTGTTAGCCAAGCCATGCGCCACATCCTCTGGCCTCCAATGTGGCCCAAATACGCGAGAGGCTGCTGCTTGCAACTGGATGTGGCACCGGGACCGGGGCAGCAGCAGCCGCAGCAGCAGCCAACCAGGCGAGTGGCCAGGCGCGACAGCATTGCTGACCCAAATACACAAACATTCAATCGACGCGCTGCACATGAACTGTATTTTGTATCATATTTTTTACTCTCTTTCTCTTTTTATGGCCTTGCAACAGAGCGAGAGCGAGAGAGAGAGAAAGATAAAGAGTGTGAAAGGGGAGGATTGTGTTGGTCATGAAGTTTGAAAGTCTTGAAGTTTGGTCTTCAGACGGCCACCAAGTACACACATCGCCTAACTGCTTATAAAAGCGCATCGTTCGGCTTTATAGCCGAGCAGAGCGCGACTGCAGAGCTGTAACTTAAGATCTATAAAGTTAAGGAACGTAAAGTTAAGGATATAATAATATTTACTGCATGTGCTGTCCCTTAAATATCCTACAAAAGGATATATCACAAGACATATCCCACGTTCATATTTAACAAATGCGACAGGACTTTGGCTATTTTCCTTTTCTTAGAAATATGATTTAACTAAAAGAAAATTCGCTTCTGTTTTATACGTGGAAATATGATTTCAATAAAAATAATTCCAGCGTATTATTTTACATGCGAACGTGATTTATATAAATGAAAAATTCCTTTCGTCTGTTTTTCAAGGAAACTGAAATGAAAGAACAGCAAACTGTATTATGTGGCATATTGTATAGGTATTCATTGTCTTAGATTTTATTTAAGAGTATATTATTTAAAATGATATGAATGACAAAGATGACAGCTTTTCAAGTACTCAACAGACGAGCCGTCGGACAATAAATTTGCAGTGCGTATGCTCTAAAATATATCTTGATGTTGTTTTTAGGAAATTCAACCCCAAAATGAACGAATAAGAGTGAAAGGCTAATTTGAATGTTGCGAATGACAGGAATGATCATTTCATAAGTTTCTTTCTTCTTGTTGCTGACCATCCTAACGGAAAGCCATTTCGAGAAAATATTCTCTCTAAATTGATTGTACATCTAGGCAAGACCCATTTCCCTAGATACATACTATATACGCACAACAATTACGCGACACTCGCCGTCCGTCTAAGAGAGTTATCACTGTATGTTGTACATACTAAGCAATATCGCCATTATGTCGCTTTTCTATCTTCCCTCGCGTAAATTTGCCTTATTTTATAGATAATTGCAGAACTTGCGATGAGATAAGTTAGGATATATATTATCGCCAAGTAGATAGATTTGCGATAGTAAAATCTTAATGCTATTCGTACGAATATGAATAAGAATATAACATACTTCACATTCATCTTCATTTTGTATTTTAAAGGGCATATGTACTTCGTTGTACGCGACTCTCGTATAAATAAAAATTGAACGATGTTGGCAAAACGAGACCGAAATGTTGCAGAGCGAGACAGGTGCAGCAGGGTCAGTGGGTGCGGGGGCGGAGCGGGCGGCGCGGCCTGGTTGGCAGGTTGGGTGCACAGTTGGCGAATTGGCGGGCGAGTTTTTGTCGTCAACAAAAGCGCGCGAATACAGGTGTGTGTTTGTGTGTGCAGGTGTGTGTAAGCTGTGTGTACAGCTGTATGTGTGTGTGTGTGTATCTGATGATTTACCGTTGTGGCCTCATACACACAAAAGAGCCCGTTGCCTCATACACTTGTGTTGGGATCTGGTCGCCGGCTCGTTCGTATCCTCGTCAAGCAACACACGAGCTGCGGTTACCGAGCTGGTTCTTGTTGCTCTCTTTCTTGTTGTTGTTGTTGTTGTTTTTGTGCCCATTTTAACGTTAGCTGCACGTAGTTGGCTTGTTAGCAAATGTACGGTACTTTTGCCTCCACACACACATGCACACTTCATCGCACACACAAGTGTAAACATCAAAGTGAAACATTTCAATTTTGATGCGTAATCAAACTATTGGCCAAGTTTTAAATACAATCCAATTGATTCAGGTTATTTGCCACCTTTAAGGTGAAAATCTGGCTTCTTCTTATCCTTAAATACGCAGCATTAAGAAGCTTTTCCAATAATATTGTGTGTTCTACAAACGAACTTTCATTTCAATTTTAAGCATTTTTATACAATTTTTGGATTTTATACGGTTGTAGGTCCTGGATTTGAAAGCTTCACATTTGTCGAAAAGGAAGCTGAGTTTCAGTGAAAAGAGAGATTCAATAAAATACATGAGATCCAGAAGCTAGATTCTGTGAAATACAAAAAACGTATAGAAACAACAAATAGGTCACCAAATACCCAGAATTAAAGGATGAAAGTTTTCCCTCACTTTATTCTAAACATAACACGACTGTTTTTCATTTTAAAAATTTAGTTATTGTTGAAATAGTCACTGAATGAAATACTTGAAAAATGTTTTCTACATTTTAAAAAGTTTATTGGAATTAAATATTTAAATTTAACATATTTTATTTAGTCTCAAGATCGTGGCAAGTGCTTCTGTTAACTTACCACCTGGTAAATTTAACTGAAATGAGAAAATGTAGGCCTCGATTTGTCTTCTTGTTGAATGTCGCCTACAAACTAGCTTAATTGCTAGTAATAATTTGTTTTAATAGACATTTCGCCTATGTTTTCTGAGATGCTTCTTTGAAATTTCCCTCTCTTAATAAAATCGGTTGCATTGTTCAAAATAAATGCTCAAAATTTGTTTTGCTTACATTGCAATTACAGTCCGCATTCTAAACTTTGAACTGTTTAGAGTAAAGACTCTTAGCAACTATTAAAATTTGTGTAAAACAATGTCTAGACTCTCGGAACTTAATAAATTTGATTTTCTTTCTATGGAAATATTTCTCACATGCTGCTGATGATGATAAACTTTTAATGTGCGCCAAATGAGCGCAAGGCGAGTGCCTGCCGGGTAAGGGGGGCAAGAAAAGAGCAACTTAAATATATGGAAATGGGCACAACATGCACAGCACAGGTGCTTGCCACGCCCACACAATGCCCAAAGTGGGCGGCCAGGCAAAAAGCACACAAAACAAAACAACGACAATTTTTGCAGCTTGAAAGAATAAAGCCCGCCAGTCATTTGCAGTTGCAACTGTGCAGGCTATGGTGAGGGAGGGGTGAAGGGGGGTCGCTCCTGGCAGGGGCGTGCCACAGCCCTAGTTGCAACATAAGTATTAGCTTCATTTTGTGCAGCGTTTAGCCAGGCCAAGAGGCGACGCAGGGCGGCAACCGCCGATTCTTCAAGCTGCCCCTTCACACACACACGCACACACACACCCCTCCCCCTACCCCTTGGCAGCGGCTCCTTGACTTGCTTCGTCTTTGTAACTTTGTTTGCTTTTTTGTTGGCAGGCCTCAAATGAATTGAATGTGAAAAATTTAAATGCAAACAGCCGCAGTCAACGCAGCATGCAACCTGCTCTCTGATGCTGCTGCTGCTGCTGCTTTCTGCTTGCGTTGCATTACACAAGTCGACCTCCGACAACATGCCCCCTCCCCCCTCCCTCCACTACTTTAGTGCCCCCAATGCTATACAAAGTTCATTGTACCGCGCTTAGGCTAAGAGCCGCAGTCGCAGCCCAAAAGAAAAACGCCGCCGCTTTTGATTGCCAACGGCCTGACTGAAGCATGGTGCTGTTGCACGTGGTCGTGGGAGGGGGAAGTGGGGGAGGGGGAGTTGCTGTAAGCGGGGGTGTGCTGCTATATAGTGCTATAGGTAGCCAGGTCATAGACTTCAGTACGCCGGGCCTGTTACTTAGGCCTGGTTAGGCCCAACACACGCATAACATTTTTCTCATATTTGTTTTTCGTTTGTTGTTTTTTTTTCATCATTTTTTCTTCTTTTCTGTGAACTCATGAGAAACTTTTATTGTTGCAGTGTGTGTGCGTGTGTGTGTGTGTGTGTGTGTGCGTGTGTGCGTGTGTGTTTTGGGTGCGTGTTTTGGATTTACTGTTACTGTTGGTCGTTCGCATCGGCTGAATGGATTTTGACTGGGCTGCCTTAGTGCCTCGGTAACTCCTATTGAATGTTCTGTTCTGGCGGCAACTGCAGCTGACAATTATTGTTTCATATTTGTTGAGATTTTACAAGTACTAAAACAATAAATTGTTAGCCCAGCTACAAATTGGAACGATAGACTGGGAGATACGCTGTAGCAAGTTTAGAAGGCATTAGGAACGTTCAGCTTTATTAAACGCCGAGAATGTTGTCGGTAGTGTGTACATTATTCCGTTTCTTATATACATTTTTAAATCGCAAATAGAAATATAAATTAATTATATTAATATTTGGAGTGGGTTATAAACGTTCATTTATTGAAAGCTTAGTTATTGAATTCTTAACAATATTAAATATCAAATAAAAGGCCGGAAGCTTTAAAATGTAATTATTGAAACCTCAATTTCGCAGTCGAAGTCCATGCCATGCGGTCAGCTTTTGGCTTTCGTGGTACTCAGCTGCTTTGGACACAACATTAAAGCTGGGTTCGTTGCACTCAGAGTCGCACAAGGTTTGGCACCTTCTCCGAAATTCGCTCCATTCTCTTTGACTTTGACAAACTGAACTTTCTCGGCTTTGTGCGGAGCTGACGCATTCAAAGCCAACTGAAACCCTTTTGCGGCCCATTCACAGACTTGGCTACAAAATTAGCACTTTGAAAACTACGCATGGCCGGCACATGCCAAAGAAATTAGCGCCTAACCAAGCCGCAAAACCAAACCAACTTCTCTGCCTCTGCCTCTCGCTGACAGCTCACTCCGCTCTTGCCCCGCTAGTTGGGGGTCTCACTTTAGTCAGCTTTATTCGTGGCACTAAATAATACGCCTTAACGCGTTCATAACATTTTGCAGCTACTGAAGAGGCTGCTATTCAAATGCTGCCCGCTCTTTCTCCACTCGGCCCTTCTATACTCTATATAAATCTGGCCCTGCTCGTGCCACACATTTCGCCCGCAGCGTTTTCATTATGCAGCGCACGCGCTCGCCATGAGTCCTGGCAGTTATCTATGAAGTCCTAGACGCGCCGACTGCCAGATAAGCAGCCACATTAGCACACACCTGCCGCCCCTGCCTGTCACCTGGCCCAACCTCTGCATTATTCAGTTTTTTTTTTAGAGAATTCAGTCTGCGAGAGTTGTTTATGGAGTAAGTGCTCCATACTTGAGCAGGGAATAATGGCAGGCTTTGTTTTGCTTACAGCTAAACAAACCAAATCTCTGACTTTTACGTGGGACCCCTAAAGGTCACAGCAATTTGCTGAAGCGACGACTTACTTAAGATTCCCCTACCACAGACTACTTGAGTCATAACATTACATTTATTGTACATTCATTTAGTTAAACTCTCTGTAGACAGCTTTAAATGATGTTGAATTAGATCTTACGGAACAATCAGACGTTCTTCTTTAGAATATTATATATATTTTATTTTGAGCACGTCTTGAGAGCATTTTAATTATTTTTACAAAACTTTGTTTATATTGATAAAGTACAATGAAGTTCATAAAATATAAATTTATATTTATAACATTTCTTCAAGTTATACTAATGAGTAAAACAAATTAAAATAATTTAGCTAATTAAAAAAATATAATATATTCTAATTTATGGGATACAAAACACTTTACTACTTCAAACTGATATTCTTCATAGATATATAGATATCTCGATCTATATAGATATATGTATAAATTTACATATATCTTTTCCATATTATACTTGATGTATGACTGATGGAGTAGCTTTATGTGCTAAGTGTTGGCACACTGAGCGTGAAGTTAAGGGTTCAAACTCCTGAAAAGAGGGAAGACAATGAATATATAATCATAATATATATATAATCATATACTCAAGTATTAACAGAAGTTCTCTTATAATCCGCAATATATTGTAAGTGTGCAATAACTTTAATGTTTACAAACTTGCTAATAGCTTGACTTAACTTAATAGCCTGCTGCCAGGTATTTAAATCTGCCTCGTAAATAGTCCCATTGCGCAACGAGTGAACCACCTGGCGTGCCATTGTTCTGGGCTTCATTCATGCCACAGGTCTAGTTTTCAGTGCTATCTTTGTGAGCGCAGTTAATGATTGCCCGCTATGATGGCAAACTTTTCACTTGCAGTCACAACACTGCACACACAGCACACAACACACACAACACACACAGCACACATGCAGTGCACATAAATTACGCATACGCCGCATTGACCAGCCTGCCAGTCTCAATGTATATATTTCTGTGTGTTTTTTTTTTTGTTGTTTTGCTTTGCCTGGCCCCGACTCTGGGGCCATTCATCATTTTTCATGGCGTTGACACTTTCACTTGTTTCAGCAAACAAACAACAACAACAACAAGGACAGCGACAACGACAACGACAACAAACCTGCTGCAAAGTTGACAAGTCTATTTTTTATAGCCACACGCCACGCCCCGCTTTGACCCCATGTCCTGCCTTTTTTTGGTGCTGGTTACGCGCTGTCAAATTTATTAGTTTCAATATAAATTGACAACACGAAAATTTGTTTATAAATTGTTCGTTTATATGCATATGTATGTAATGTACCCAGTATATCTGAATATACCCAGTTGTTGTACCCTGTAAAGTTGAGTTGGGTCGAGTGGAAACATGAAAGTTTCTCACAATAGAAATAACATTTTTCCTTCCTTATGACCATGAAGCAAGGCTCTTTACGACTCTTGACTCTACTCTTGACTATGCTATCGTAAAATTAACGCTTTGGGAGATAAAAAAGCGATAATTATTAATATATATATATTGATAGATAGATAATAGATTTATATTGAAAGAGTATCTCCTAGTCGACCATGTCCAACATAGGCTACCTTGATGGGATATATTTATCATTTTGGCTGGCATCTTCTTGACTTTTTGAACTGTTGCAAGGCACTGGCTTTAAATTTCACTGTTAACTTAGATTTATGTGCCGACCTTACCTGAAATTATCATAAATTGCCCCTCATTACGGGGCATAACAAATAAAATGTAGCAAAAGCAAAATGCAGAAATGCGAAAAGCCAAAGTGGCAAAAAGCAAAACAAAACAAAACAAAACATAAACGAGCCGCACAATAAATATGAAAAGCGTTTTTCATAATGTGCCCATAGCTCACCCCAGTTGAGTTGAGTTGAGCTGAGTTCGGTTTCGGTTTTCTCACTAGATGCTTTTCGCCGTTGTCAGTCAGTGAAAATCGCTTTCATCTTTAGCACGTAGCGAAACCAAAGCAAACTGTTGACTGTCCAAGCATACAGCCGTCAGGCAATCCGCCAATCTAACATTTCAACAATCCAACAATTCATCCAGCTAGCTTTAATGCCTTCACTTTTATTGTTGCCGACAGCATTTTTGCTCGCAGAGTGTTGATGTCTTCATTATAGTGCAGAGCATTATTTCTGCAGAGGAGGGGTTCAGGTAAATTTTTGATGAACTTTAATTAACATCTGGCACGACTTTCAATGTCAATGGCAACCGGCGAGTGCACGCATCTAAATTATATTATATTGTCTGCCATATCAGGCAAATGGGTTCATTTCTTCCAACAGCCAGAAGACAAAACCCCCAACGCCTAATGACTAACAGTCTTCTCTTGTGTTCATTAAACAAAGCTGGGTAGCTGTAGAGGGGGGAGGGACTCCTTGATTAATATTGCGTTGGCATATTGCGAATATGTAGCTGTGTGTGAGGGTTAGCTATTTATTATGCAAGTTCTACGTTGCGTTGAGCTGAACAGGTCACAGTTTCAGCTAAGCTCGGGTTCAGCTAGTCAAGTTCAGATGTCAGGCTGAGCAGGTTGACTTGCAAACACGTCGAAATAATGTTTATGTAAGCTGCATCTTGTAACTTTGTTATATTTTGAGAAATATTGTCCAAGCTAAACATAAATAGGAGTTGGTTTCGGGTTACGAGAAGCTGAATCCAAAATCTACTTTGTCTAGCTCTTGTAGTCTCTGAGATATAGCAGAACTAGCCTAGGTTTGAACTAGGTTTTAAATGCTCAAAAGTAATTTAATTGAAATTTAAAGATATACAATATTCAAGAAGAATACCATATACCCTTCTGATGACACATTATTCAACAAAATAAACTTCAAGCTCAAAGCTAACGCATAATATTTGAATAAAATACTTCCACTTACAACTTTAGCTGTAATTTCTCAGTCCCTTAGCTGCAATCAATCTTTTAAACAAGTTCCTAGCTACCCCTTTAAGAAAAAAGCAAGAAGAAACACCACCATCTAACACACATTTTACATTAACAAACACTTGTGGGTACGAGGCAATTCACTTAACTTTATTTGCTTGGGGAGTCTCGCGTCGAGAGCCAACTATACGACAATCTATCTATCATAAGCTCCATTTGCCGTGCAACTCACTTGGTCACACTTGACCCAGCAGAGCCACAAAACTCGCTCGTTACGCAACTCGATCAGCTGCCACAAGCCGCACTTCAATGCGACTCACTTGAAAGTAAATATACAAAAAAGAAAAAAGCTAACTCCACGGCCGTAAAAAGTGTGTGTTTTTTATTGATTAGTTGGCTTTGATGCGACAGCTTGACCTTGGCGAGCGTTTCATCTATTCAAATGGAATTTTAAATTACAAAGCTCGCGCGGCACTTCCTCAATGCAAAATATCAGCTACCAGTTCAGCAGCCAACCCATCATCATCATCAACATCATCGTCATCGTCATCATCATGATGATGATGAGTATTTTTGGCATTTTTGGCCATCTGACAGCGTTCTTTTTGTTTAATCTCTTAACATTTTTTATACATTTTACGCTTCATTGTGCATGTTGATTTTTAGCTGTTGCCGTTGTTGCTTATTTTATGGTCTCGAAATTAGCATATTTCACAAATTTTGTGAGCCCACAATACTCTATAAGCCATTAACAGAAACTTTGTCATTTTTATCTGCTTCTTTCATTTGAGTTCTATCGGTTCCGTTTCAGCTTTTTTGCCCCCCCCTCTCAGTTTGCTAGCCATTTTCTCGTCTTTTTTTTCTGCCAAGAAAAACTTTTTGTGCAGTTGTTGTTCAATAAACAGGAAATCGCAGACGAAATGTCGTTTCGATATTGGTAAACACAAAATAGTTATCATTGTTGTTGTTGTTGTTGTTGTTTTTGGCTGGTTTATTATGCTGCTCGACTTGACAAATACATTTGTAAATTGCTTTTTTTTGATCAGTTCTTCATGGTTTTAATTATGAGCAGCCGGTTTATTTAGCAAGTAGCTTATGACTTTAAACAATCATAAGCTGGGAATTTTTCCATAATCTGGCAATAAACTGGTTTTTATTTTCTAAAACTGAACATTAGTTATGCGCTTAATTGGATAAATTGGATATTAAAATAAATCATAAAGAATTCTATGGGCTGAGAGATGACATTAATAAAGATGTTTTACTATGCATTCAATTTTTAGTTTGAAATAAAAAGAACTTTTAAGACACAAACGGACGAAACTGAGGTAATCGAAAGAAGAGGACAGGCTTGTTAACTTTGAAACTGATTATGAGGTAATAACACAGAAGAATTAAAATATTGTTCCTAGATAGTAGAAAATGAATAAGAAGACAAACTTGTAAATTAATTAAATTGTAGGCAAAATAATTAAAAGAATAGAAGTATATAGAGGTTATTGTACATGAAGCAAACAAAGTAGTAGAATATGTAGCTGTGGCATATAGGGGAATAAATAGAGAAGTTTGAACATGAGAGCAGAGCAAAAGAATAAGTAAAAGATAAGGAGAAGGTGAAAAGTAAATAGATGTTGTAGTTGTAAGTGGTAGATAGACGGTAGAAGACATAGATATTTTAGGTAAACACGTAGAAGTTATAGTTATTGTAAGTTTTAGATAGATGGAATATAAAGTGATTGTATGTCATATATGTTCAGGTAGATGATATAGCAGAAGTTGGTATTAGATGTACAGAAAGAAGATAAAGTACTATAAGTGCAGGTTGAAAATATAAGAAGTAGGAGGAAGTATAACATTAAAGTGAAATGTTGAAGGAATAAACGAAGATTTGGGAACAGTTTAAGCTAATAAAATGACTATGAGGTATATGTAGTAGATAGGGTAAATAGTATAAGAAGTGATCCAAAGTATTGAAATTGTGGACACCGAGAGGAATACTGAGAGATATGTGCAAACAGTAGCATTATATAAATAATCTCAAACCAACAAATTGCGTTTCGAATTCTGACTTAAATTACATTAATCACTAAAACTTCATCTGCTACTTCTGTCAATTTCTAGTACAATTTCATAGAGATGACAGATACAACTTAAACAGATCCTAAATAGAGTTCCTTCTGTCTAAACGTAAAGTTCTAAAGCTGTACACTGCATAACCTTTCGACCTCGGTTTAGCGATTAATCTTCCAACGAGCTTGGATCAATATAAATGAGCTACGCTTTTCCATGCACTGTCACAACATTTTCTAATGCATACAAATCATATTTTGCACAAATTGGTATATGATAAAAAAAATAAAATGATTAACAACCACGCAGCAAATCACTTTACAACTGTCGAACAAACAATGCTAAACAGCCAAAAGAATACACCTCCCTCTGGACCCACCCCCACTCCCAGTGCCTAGCATCACCACCCAGTGCGTCCTTGGGATATCCAAGGTTTGACTTTATCACACAAATTGATTGCATGCAGGTCGAAGCATATGCCAAAATATTTGATTGATAACTTATTAGTTGGGTTGCTTTCATGTCTCATGTCTCGAGCTGGAACTAAACCCTGAGGGTGAAGCTGGCCAATATGAGGCTGGGGTTGGGGCTGGCCCTGTTTCATCATTTTGCATGGCTCTGCAAAACTTTTGTCTTTTCTCTCGGACCGTTTATCGACTTAAGATGAACGCATGAATGAATGCCTAATAAAGATGAATACGCCCAAAAGATACGAGTCTGTCTACTCGCTTGCTTCCCTCCAGCAGCTGTTTTTACAGCAACAACAAACAACAATTTAAATTTATATACAATTTTTGTTGCTTATAAAAAGACAAGTTTTGTTTCTCTAAAAATTTAAACGACTTTCGGAGAGTTACAAACATTTATTGGATGCCCGAACCGAATGCAAATACAAGCAAGCGGATTTTGCGGTTTATGCAAATTGTTGCCCAAAGTCACGGCACAAAAATAACAACAATTTTGTGTTGTTTTTTTATATATTTATATATATACATACATATATATATTTGCTTGTACTATGTATTGTTAAATAAAAAATAAATAAAGATTAAATGTTAATTCGTTCGCAGATTCGAGAAAAACAGTTTAGTCAGTTAAGAGATGCAGGACAATATTCGTTTACTAGATACCCTGTAGTTAGACAATGGGCAGTCTGTATCACTTATCTATCGAATCGAACACTTTTTCAGTTATCTAGATCGATTATTTTGATATATTTCTAACTTAGTTTTGTATCTGATACTATATTGAAGATATCATTAGATTGAGAGCTTATATGTGTATGTTTTCTCATGACTTTCCTTCTGCTCCTATCTCTTGAGTTTTCTTCTTTCCTACAGCTTTTGATTCATCTTGTTTTTCTTTACCTCATTCTTCCTCGTAAGCTCGCTCTGCATCTGTTTCTCTCTCCTCTTCACAAGAAAAAATATAAAGTATGCGCATTTATTTATCACATTTTCAGATTCCCCCGCATTTTCTCAATCTTTCTCTCCAGCTCTCTTTCTCTCTATCCATCTCCTTTAATTTCTTCTTTTCACAAAAAAATATAAAATAATTATCTCAGCTGCTTTTACGTTTGTCAGCAACCAACAGTCTCTAAATATGAATATACCCCATTGAACAATTGTTAACAAAGAAACCAATCAAACAGTTTGTTAAAATATATCCAACCTGCATCAAAACATCTGTACATATTGATATGTATATATATCTGTTGCTCAGCTGTCAAACTGTGCAGCTGAAGGCTGACTTTGGTTTTGGCCTGGCCCAGTGCCTGGCGGGAATTGGGCTTGGCTCCGAGTTCAGTTTCATTTGTTGTGGGTTTCCTTTTGGCCCAAAAAGTGCGGGTGGCAAATGCCATCAAGATACTGCCAAATGTTTTATTTGTTGTTGTTAATTCTATTGTTGCCGCTGCCATTTGACTGCTTCATTTTGATATTTATTTAAGAACCGTCAAGTTTTGGCGCAGTTTCCTCAACCAAAAAAAAAAAAACACACATTTGATATGATACATTTTCATTTTCATTTTGAAGAGCAGCTTGTATTTGTGTATTTTGGTTTCAGGCCAGGTCCCAGCATCCCAGCAACCAGGTCTAAAGTAACGCCCAAGAGCAATAATTCATTTTGCAGGTCCTGCGTCGACGTGTTTGAATTTGATGAAAATTCTTTTAAATTGAATTCATCGCCTCGTACAACATTTGGTTAACATTTCAAACGGAAACATTTTTGGCCCCAACTGAGCTATGCGAGTGTGTGCCTGGGTGTGTGTGTGTGTGTGGGGGGGCGTGTGTGGCTGTTCGAGTGTGTGTTTGTTTATTTAAGCTTCTGTTAGCCGTTACCCAATGTGGATCGTTGTATTGATTGCATTCCATTTTTTATGCCACATATTTGAATTTTTATTCATTAGTTCATTTGATTGGTGAGGTTAAAGTTTGCTTTTGGCACTTCAATCTGCAAATCGCACGTCGAGCTTTTCAAAATATTTCGTTTATTTATCGTGCTGTCTAAATTTTTGCAGCTCATATTTGCCATGTGAATTGATAAGAAAACACACAATTTAGATGAATCAAACGAAATCGTTTTGACTTACCAACATTTAAAAAGTTTAATTTTTTGCTGATGTTGGAAATGGCCCAAAAACAAAATTGTTTAAATTACGGCATAAATATTTGCTAGTTATTATTGGGATGGAATTTCATTCAAGCTCTTGAGTACTATTCAAGCAAGACTTTAATTAAGGTTAGGAAATGGATTGATATTGGGTCAAATGGAGCTTTGACTAATAATTAGTTACCTTAACTTGGGATCAGTAAGTGCAATCGGTATAGAAAATTAATAAAATAGTTTATCTAACGTACTTTTGCTTAATTAAAAACCAAATTAGGTAAAGCTTAGATTCTTTTTTCTTCTTTCTTATTACTCAATAATTCATTTATGTTATGAATATCTTGACTGTCCTTTTGTCCTAGTTGGGCTTTCAATAAGCACCTACAAGTCTTAGCCTAAAGTTAGCTTATAAATTATTACCAATTACAACTTCAAATCCAATTTATTAAAAGCTCACAATTTTAAACTGGTTGACAAGAAATGAAAAATTATTTTAAAAAGAATTGAACCAGTTTTTTTTGTTTTAGTTATTGAAAGTCTAGTCTTCGTTAATGAACTGGCTCAAAAGATACTCAAGATACTCAAATAAAGATTTTTATGATTTGGCGATAGTTTCTAGTCTCTATTCAACAAGCATTGCGTATATTTCACTCTATTTTTTATGTACCTTAAAAATAACGCCTTAGTTTATTACAGTTCGGATCAATTGCACGTTGATTACATGCTTTGAAATATTTCTCAATTTATTTGCTGGCATCCAATAAATTTTAGAGCCACCTCAGGCAAGTCATAAATAGAAGTAAATTGTTTTTATTCGATTCATTTGGTTCTCAATTGCTTTGGCTTCACTTTTGTCAGCTCTTTGTGCGAGATGTGCAAATACTCATTAAACACAACAAAAGCCATTTGAGAGTCGCTTCGACCATAGCCACTGGCAATTGCTTCCACTCCTCTCGCCCCGCCCCGCCCCGCACCGCAGATTGGTTGTTCTTTGTGTTTCAATTTCATTTACATTGATTTTTTTTTTGTTCTCGGTTTGGGTTTGAACTAACACATTTTTAGTCGCTTTTTTCTCTCTCTGTGGCGGTCGAAGCTATTTGCAATTTTCGTTCTTTTTCTATTATTATTATTTAGCTGCAACAACAATCGAAAATTGTCAAATATAAAACAAAAAAGTTTTATATCGTTCTGCGGGCTTGCTCCCCAGTTGGATAACCAAAACCAGAGCCACCCGCAGCAGACGCAGAGCCACAAAACAGAGCTGCAACTTTTCACATGGCGCTGCCAAATGCTGTGGCACACACACACATACACGCCCACACACACACACACATGGGTTATAAATATAAACGTTGCCCGAATATAAAGTTTTTAGCAAATAAAGTGGGATATACTTTTGGCATTATTTAATATTTGTCTTTTCTTTCATATTTCGCAGGTAAGAAGTGCACTTAAATTTATTGGACATATCAATTGGGTTTATTGGGCCACGGCTAATGGGTAAGTGAAACGTGGTAACTGGTGCAACTTCATCTTGGCACGGGCTCAACAACTTGCCACACAATACCTGACCTTCACGGCGAGCGGAACAATGGAGCACGTGTATCGCCTGGCAATCTACCCAAAGATTCGCATCGAAATTCTTGGGTACTTTTTTTTTTGGGTCAGTTGGTCGTCGCCAAGTCGCTGCTAGTCGGCATTTCCGTGGCTATAGCTGATTCTTTTTTTTTTCGCTTTCCATGACACTTCCGCCTCATCAGTCGAAGAGCAGGAGCGGATTTGCAAGAAAGGGCGCCAGTTTGAGGTTGAATAATAACCTTTACAAAGTAATTGAATGCCATATTATTACAGGGTATCGTTGGGGTTTCTTAAGACCTGACAATGCCCAATGTTTGCCACTGTTTAAAGTATATACTACATATTTGAGAAAACACATTTTTGGGACTATAGAATATCTCTTTACATCCTTACATCATTCAACTAGCTTAGTTCCTTGTCTGTGCTCACATGATTGTGTCGCCCTTGGGCCCCAAATGCTAGCTAAGTCCGCTCCTGGTTTTGGGCAGTCAGCGCTTGGTAGTCTCATTGTCGCCACAGTTGCTGCTGCTGCAGCCTTGAGTTGCCAGTAAGCAGCTCTATAGACATATCTCAGACCGAGTTGATTGCATCTAGCACTGTGCCGCAAGTGTTTACTGTTTACACTCATTTTCGTTTAAATTTGCATTTTAATTTATTGTTTTATGTCTGTTTTTGGTATCTTTGCAATACGCTTTTCCTTAGGGTGTTTCAATGGTGTCTTAGCATATGTAACGATATTGATAGCGAGAGCCTACAAATTATATACAAACAGAATGAAATGAACAGATCTTCTTCTCTCAGTGCTGTCTATGTAAACTGAGGTCTCTTTCAAGCTATGGTCAGAAAACTTAACACAGCAGCTAGTTCTAGTTTCCGTTAAGAAATATATCAGGTTCATCGCGATCAGATCAATATATCATATGGTAATAATCAATCAAGCACTTCAAACCATCCACATCAAGGTCTTTCTCTATAGGTGACTTTATCAGATTCATCAGCATATTAACTATAACATTTTGTCTGCTAGGGTATTTCGTATTCGGCTTCGCGCAGATACACTAATTCCTTCTTGGTAAAGACTTCTTTTGGCGCTTTTGTGCGCTCGTTGCACAATTCATGAAGTTGTCGCCGCTGTCTTTGTCTCTCTTTACATTTCATTTTCCACTGTTTTTGCCGTTTGTCTTCCGGCTTTGCCGTTTTCTTGCAATTTATGCACTGACCTGTTTTCATTTCCCGCCTTACCCCCATCCACCGGCCGCGTCGGGGGTCCAGCTAGACGCCGATTGTTACCTTTAATTAATTTTATAGTTGATTTTTAGCCAGAGTTGAGTCGCAGCATGCTCCGATTTAATGACATTTTCCTATTGTTTGCATAACAAACGATTGCGATTACTTCATTAGAAAGTTTAAAATAATAAACAACAGTTAAAATGCACTTTTTATGCTTAATGAATGTACGGATTGATTGAGAAGCTTTTGCGCTTACTCAACTTTCAAGTTAAACAGGAGATTAATCTAGAGTTTTATTTTTTATTTGGCTGAAAGTGGAAAAACATTTCTGAAAGCCTTTTGAAGATAGTTGCTATACGAAAAATGCACAAAATAAAAATCAACGCGGCTTTGAGCCGCAGCTGTCCAGTTTTAAATTAAACACAATGAGCGGGTTGAGCAGAGCATTAAGATTTAAGCTGCCTAATTTAGTATTAAAGCTCTACTAACTATTTTAATGAGGTTGACGAGCAGACAATTGAGCTTTAAGTTATCTGATTTAATACTCAAGCTCAAAGCTCTGCCATAGTCCAGTTTCGAGGCTTAAGCTGCTTAATTCCATATGGAAGCTTAAAGCTCTGCAACAATTTGTCGCTATGCCTCATTTGCTCTGTTCATAACAACGGCAAAGATTAAATTAAGATTTAAAGCTTATTTTAAATATTTGCTCTCAATATCAATATTGAAAATTTAAATACATATTGTTTAATATTTATGGCTGCTCTGCAGCATTTGTTCCGCTGACTTTTCCGTCATTTGCCAATGCGCCACACAATTTATGCATTGCAAATAAATAAATATAAATAAATATGCATATGCATTTATGTCCAATGCAAATACATATACAAATATATACGTATTCACAATTATTCTTGTTTGCGGCTCATTTAAATGCGTTCGACGCGTGCTTGTGGCAGCATGTGATAAACAATTTTTTATTGTTTATTGCTAAAAAAAAAAAAGAGAACACACTGCAAAAGTGCTTAAAATTAATGTTGCACATTCATTGCTCCTATTGGATTGCAGATCCATTTTAATAAACCAGCGATTAAAAAATTGGTAAGCTCTATAAAAAGTTTTCAAATGCGAGCAGATGCTCGTGAGCTAGCAGATAAAAGCGAGCTACAAATTCATGTGAAATGCAATTTTTATTAAAGGCGAAATTACCTAGAAATAAACGCGGTCTAATTTATTGAAATTGTGGTTATATTATGTAGTAAAAGGCTAAAGGTTCATTTTTTATGGGTTTTTAGAAGGCCTAAATTGCTTTAAAGCGAGATTTGAAGCTGTTTTTTCAAGTGCATTCGATTTTTGAGCTCTTTAGCAGCCTTGACATTATCACAAATGAAAACCTTTTTGAAACAGTTTTCAACTGAGCCTCAAACTAATTTAGCCAGACAACCCTTAAGCTTCATTCCATCTGCCCCTTAAAGCTCCAGTTCTGTGCATAAATGTGTTTTTCAACAATTTCAAACCAAATTTAAACCCTTTTGTAAGCTTAAGGCACTCAGAAACTCCCACATAATATATAATTAGTAGTTGGCCAACTACTTATCTGGCGGCTTACAGAGAGAGTGAGAGACTTCAGTTATTCAACATAAGCACAATACAAGCTTTTAATTGACCCAATTCCGGGTAGAAACTTTGTTCGCTTGTGTTTACCGCTTTATCTGTCCATTTGGCACGCACTTTTATAATTATATTGAAAATTTTGTAAAGAGCTAAAAAGAATTCATATTCATAACGAAAAAACGCACTTGAAACAAGGCAAACTGAAAACTCAAACAATCGCCGAAACTTAAATAATTTTGTGCAACTGCAGAAAGTTGTGCAAAACGGCAGGAAAACTTTTCGGTTTATCATTTTGCATTTTTGTTTTATTATTCTATTTATTTTTTTTTTGCTTTTTGCTTTTTGTTGAGCTCCCCCTTTCCCAGACTGTCAGACATTGTCTTGTTGAAAAATTGCGCATATTTCCGTTTCCGTTTTCAGGCAGATGCGTGCGTGTGAGTGTGTGCGTGAGTGTGTGCGTGAGTGTGTGTCAATGAGTCTGTGTGTGAACATTGTGTTGGGTTCCTAACCCCCACGGCGACCTGTGCCTTAGTTTGGCTGCCTGTGTCTGCTGATGTCTGCGCATAAATTAAAATAAAATTCATTTTGCAGACAGACGCTAAAGAGAGACACGCACACACACACACACACACACACACACACACTCACGTGCGTGTGTGTAAATTAAAAACCAAATGCAACATGGCATATAAATGAAAACTTTTACGCAATGCAATTTTCATGCAAAATTGCGAGCAATTTTTCTGTTTTGCAAATGAAACTTAACAATTCTGGCTAAAAAAAAAAAAAAACGTTTAACACTGGGCCTGAACTTTTGGCCATGTGGAATTCCAATCTCAATTCCAAACCCAATCCCCAATCCGATTGCTCAATACCAAGTTCGTCATTTGCTGACAGCCAATTCATGCATGAACTGGTTATATGGAAAGATATGTCCCATATTTCAATGTGATGCATATGACTTTATATTCTGCCAAAATACATCTATACATATGTCTCTCTCTCTCTCTCTCTCACATGTACAGCATTTCATATTGATGAAATTTTCGTTGGGCGCACACGTTTTCATTTTTTGGAAATTTGTTGACTACTTTTGTAAAATTCTGTTAAGTGTGTGATGAGGCAACACGTCCACCTATGTACATAGGTGCTTGGCCCATATGATATGCAAACACGCGAGCTGTTCAATCAACATTGCTGACATTTATTGTGCGAAAACCCTTCAAACAACTCTCGCAGCAAATATTTGATGTATTTCTATTTAATACCCCTTTAAATGTGCTGGGGGATGTGCATGGCTAGAAGCCGCGACAAGTTATTCAGATTGCGGTTAATCAAATGGAATTAATTATATTTGCCATACATCGACTTGTCTTCAATATCTTTCTTTTATTCGTTTTCACTTTTATATACAACCTTGTTTAAAAGCATTTTTATTTTATGCACACTTAAATCCAAACAATTTTCTTATTCATCCTCTTCTCTTCCTGCTTCTCCTTCTCATCTTTAATCTTCTCTCTCTTTAAATACTTAAAGCTTAATACTTAACTCTCGGATAACTTTTTGTTATCTTAACATCTTCACCTCCATGAGACTGACTTTCAGTATTTGCAGGATATCTCAGCAGTCGATCATATTTGACTTACTCAGTCAGTTAATTTTGGCAGCGAGCGCTGTGTAAATTTTCTGTCGTCAATATATGGCATATCCAGACGACGACTGATTGCGTATACGTAATGTGACAGTTTCGGAAAATTGTTGCGTATACGACGTGTGTGTGCGCAAAAATAGTTGCGAATCGTTGTCGTCGCCAGTCGAGTGTGTCTGGGGCCAGCTTGGCAGATGTGATTTTTAATTTTACAATTTTTGACATTTGCTTTTGCATTTATATTAGATTTTACGAGGCCACATTTGAGACCCCAACCCCCCACACACACACACACACAGCCACACACACACACAGGTGGCTTGTTGCCGGGTCAATGGAGACTGACAAACCGAACGGGTCGAGCGCCATATCGTTGCAGGCGTGACAAATGGGATTTGCCTGAACTATGTGTGCGCGTGTGTGTGTGTGTGTGCTGCATGCTGCATGCTGCAACATATTCTACGCTCATACACATGCCAGCCACGCTCCACGGGGGTTAATGTAACTCAGCTCAAGGTAACGAAAATTTTGCGAGCACACGTAGACACAGAAGTTACAGATAGCAGCTCGTTGCTGCAACTGCAGCTTAGTGCGGCAGCTTAGCTTAAATGCTGACTGTGGCTCATAAATTCTCCGGCAACTTCATTTTGCAAGTGGCCGCCCATGGCTTAGGCCTGAGAGCCGCCTGCTCTAATTAAAACATTAAATCTTGCAAATGTCTCAATTCGATTGGCGAAAACGCAGCGCAAGATGATCGAAAGTCTGTGACATTGTCTTGGCCAGCTGCCTGCGGCATTGTGGGGCATGCTACAGTTTGCTGCAACATCATTAATTGCAGCAGCGTCCACGAAAAAAAACAGAAAAGGAGAAGCGCAACAGCGAAAAAAGCGACTGACAAACTGCGTTCCAATCAGCTTGCAACGCCTCTGGCAAATGGCTGTCACAAAATGTTGTTGAAGCCACAAAAGCGGCCACAGCAACAACTGGCCGCTGCAACAACAATGTGGCAAGCGACGGCGGCAACTTCGCGCCATCAAATTAATTTTAATAATCATGACGTTTTTATTAAACGAAAGTAATCATAATTAAGGACTTGCCCCAGTAAAGCGCTGTGTGTCCCGCCAAAAAGTTGTTGTAAAAATTAATTAAACTTTAATAGCCCAGGCGGCGGCAAATTTATATGTTTATAAATGAAACATAAACGCCATAAATGCGCTTAGCAACAACAACAATTTATTTTAAACAGCCAAATGCTTTATTTTATAACATAATCAAACAGTGTGCGGAACGTTAAATTCTCACTTACCTTTTATGGATCTTTTAATTTTAGCGAACGAGATTCTTTTGAAAGAACGTTTTTTTTTTTGCTTTTGTTTTGCATTTTCCAGAAGAATTTTATGTTACTTTTCAGACAGTTTTTTAAGAGTAACCTTTTTTATAACTGTTAGCTCTTCCTGTTTGTTTTTCGAAAATTGTCTTTATTTTTGCCCCAAAATAGTGACCATAAAGGACAATATAAGCAGCATTACAACTGTTGAACTTTATCTGATTAGACTGTGTTTTAACACATTTGAAATTTCGAATTTTATCATTTCATTGTCATTCATAGATGGAAATTGTGCACATATGTATGTGTATGTGCCCTGTACTTGGACATACATATATCCATGCGAATTTAGGATAAATTTCAATAAATATCCATGCCAAAGAGTATTTTATATCTGACTTCACAAAAAAAACTTTTCTTCCTCGCAAATTTTATGTTATTTAGCTCTCTGTTCCAAATGGAAATAATACAAATTAGTTATATTATTTATATTATTTATGATATTTGAAATGTCGTGAAGAATATTCACCTGGAAATGAAATATATCAGAGCCATTTTGCGTGTCCTTTTCAACTTATGCATTAGTTAAATTTACCAAGAATTTGAATATTTTTGGCTTTTTGTAACTCACATTCACTTTGCTGCAATTAAAATGCTGTCAATTACAGCTGCCTTTGTCTCTCATATTTAATTCTATTTGCGTCAGCACAAATATCTCTTTATAAAGCAATTCGATTGAAGTCAGTTTTCTATTGGTATAAAACAATCAATAGCCAAACAATAAACATGTAATATAAATTTGTAAACAATTTCTCAAAATTCCCTAATCATAATGCACACAATTTGCTAACACAATTTGAGCAGCAAAACACACACGCACACTCGCACACTCGCACACTAACTTGGTCGATTGCACAAGCCCCAACTTGGCAGCTTCTTCAGCTGCTGCCTCCGGCTGCCCCGCTGCCCCACTCTCCGGGCAGACTCCATCATTATGCCGTTTACAATGAGTCGTAAAGTAAATTTAAGCGGCTGCCGTTTGACTTTTGTGTGTGCGCCTATTTGACTTTGCCTCCGAGGCAGCCAACGTTGCCGCATGCCGCACGCCTTGCCTTGCCTCGCCTCGGCTCGTCTGCAAATCTCGGCAAGAACAATGGCCGGCGATAAATGGCAAAAGCGCAATAACATTAACCGTTAGAGGCAGCGCTGTCGGCCTCACAGCTGCTGGCCAAAATGCGGCATTTGACCCAATTCCCATTTCGCACAACGCGTCGCGACGTTCCACAACTCTTTCAAACGCTTTTCGGGGAACAGATTCAATCGACTGCGTCATTGGCAACCAGCAGCAAAGGAGCACAGCGCGGGGGGAAGGGGGGCGATTTACTGTGGCAACATTGCCAACTTTGTCTGCGTTGCCGCTACTTTGCCATATTTAGCACACACACACACACACGCACACACACGCACACACTCGCACACACACACGCACTGTTTGCCCAGCCAGGCATGTATTGGTCTATCTCTTAAGCACCCAAGCAGTCACTTATCTATGAGTACATGTGTGTGTACTTGTGTGTGTAGTTGCCTGTGTACTTGTGTGTATGTGCGTGTGTGTGTGTGTGTGTGTGTGTGTGTGTGTGTGTGTGCTTGTACCAAGCCACTGACGTAATTTTCCTGAGCTTCTTTAAATGCATTTTTAGCTAGAGATGAGCGCGGGAATGTTTAGAAATTAATTGACTCCGATAGTAAATGCATGTTTATATGCTATAAATCGCAGACATTTTATCGTAATACTTATACTTTTCCTTAAAGAGATTGTATAAAAATTTAAATTCAAATATGTAAATACTGGTAAATTTAAATGCATCTTTTAGGCAGAAAGAAAACAACCTTAGCAGGGCATTTAAAATATAGAGGCAAAGTAAATATATTTAAATCTAAGAACTTATTTTAAAGAGCTTTCGTGTTTCGATTTTCTCTGCTGAGTTTCTTTTTAATAAGTATTAATACTATATTTGCTTATATATCTTATTAATACTATTCTCATTATGTACTTTATAATATAGCTGCCCTTCTGCGTGATTCTCATAATCATCGCTTAAGTGCTGCTCAGCTCTATAAGTAGATCTCGTACTTGGAATTTCTGACCACAGTCAACGCGCGTTGTCCGCAACTTTGTGCAAATGTTTGTGCGGCAAGTGTTCAGTTGAGTGTGTGTGTGTGTGTGTGTGTGTGTGTATCGTTGAGAGTGTGTATCTTTGTATCTATGTTTATGCGCGCGTGTGTTACACTGCGTTTGTGTTGCCAGTTGTTTTCCAATTGAATTTCCAATTTGGTTGGCCAGCGCAACTTTTTCAATTGGAGGTTTCAACTTTAAGCGCACATTGCACGTTTTGCGCTTTTCGCTTGCCAATTTAATTAGCCATTAAAAAATGCTTGGGCCTGGCCTCCTTGGAGAATCGGTAACGTGCAGAATATTCATAAAAATAAACATTTTCTCTGGAATTTGTATACCCTGTACTGTGAAAAGGGCATAAAGAGCTGATATAAAGCTATAATTCATATAATATTTACAGCAAACATACGATCCGACTTGCCTATCCTTCAGTATTGTATACATATCTATTGACCTCAGAGTCTTCTATATAAATATAAATATAATACTTCAGATATGTTTACTTTAGATTATGTTTACTAAAAATTGACTCATAATTTAAGAATAGGCACATTACATGCATTAAAGTGCCTTTTACTCGATTACAGGCTATCTAGCTAGTCGATCATTTGCTCGCCGCTTGAAGATGCTTACGCATATATATATTATTCAATTTTTGTTGTCTTTCGTTTATTTGTTGTAATTTATGAGGACGTGCTGTAAATTTACGCAGATTTTTCAGCGCTCATATTCAGCGCTTTAGCTTGCGCGGATGAGTTTTCTGCCTCATCATCATTTGCCCGTCGTGGCTGCCACTTAACACCTTTTGGCAGCAGCTGCCACGCCCCAGCAAGCAATGTTAATAAATGCCTCGCCCTGCATTTCGCTTCCCTCGCGCCCAGCAGCTATCATCTCGCATGCCTGGCTGTCCGCCCCGAGACAACCAGGCATCGAGTTGATCTGCGAAAACCAAAAAAAAATAAATAAAAAAATTAAACAAAGAAGCAGCAAAAATAAAGAAAAACCAGGCAACGACTTAAAGTTTTGCCAGCGTTGTGTTTCTTTCTCGCCCTTTGCGCGGGGCATCAAAAAGTTTTTAAAGCCGTTTATAAGAATTTAAGCGTACCGGCGGAATATTTGCCCGCCAATGTTTTCCTCAGCTTGTTTGCTTAAAAAAATACCGCCCAAAATACACAGCTTACAATGCTGATATCAATAATCCAATTTTGTCAGTTGCTTTCAATGGGATTGTGAAAACAAGCGTACAGTTAAGGTTGCCATTTAAAATTTCAATGCAGTATTTAAAAAATATCATATTTCAGCATTTAAAGTATTTTTTCACCTAAATGATAGATAGCTCTCATAAGCTTTTGGCTCTGTAATCACATGAACGATTTAAAAGCTTAAAGCTCGTATTTTTTCAGCTAACGTTTTTGAAGCATCTTACATACAAATTTTCTTTATAAACTCATAAGCACTTGTAAGCTTTTGTTCGAATTAAGTACAAGCGCTCATCAAGCTGAAAGCTTTACTCTATTATGTGAGCCAAGAGCTTTAAAAGCACATGAAAGCTTTCTGTAGCCTTGTCTCCATTAGAACTAGCTCGTACTTATTTTAGCTAATGTCATTGAAACATCTTGCATTTAAATGTTCAGTATAAACTATGCTTAACATGAATTAAATTAATATTGATTAATCACTCAATACTAGTATTGATTAATTTGTCTGACTTAACTGACCTTCGCAAAACTTTAAGAAATTAAAATATTTTGATAAATTTGCTAAAAATGAACTGTCTTTAATAATGACTCATCGAACGCTTTCATTAGCCAAAGGCAGATGCTAAATATGTGGCCAAAGCAGGTTTGTTGCCTAAGCGGATGTTGTCACAAGTGGAATTTAAATTTTAAAAGGCCAAATCATATCAATGAGATGCGGGCGTAGCCAAAACCCACACAAAATTAAGTATACCTAAGCACACGCACAGCAGCACAACAACACACACACACACACACACAACACACAGACACACAAATACCAACACACTGAAGAGCTGACAGCGCTAATTGCTGGCAAACAATTGGCATCTTCAATTACAAGTATTTGCAATCACTTCGCTTGGCTCAAGTGTTAACTACAAGACAAGTTATTCAACCTTGTGAAGTATTTTTGAGTACTTTTCGGTATTTCACCACCCAAAGCTCGTAACTTACACACACACACACACACACACACACACACACACAGACACCAGTGTCGAGTGTTTATTTATGCATACAGCAAATTTATAATAAGCTGCTTAAGATTGGTTTTACGGCAGCTGCCGCTGACAAGCCTAATCAGACAACGTGTTACACCTCCAAAGAAAAAATACAACTTTACAACACTTAATTTGACGCACCTAACCTCAACTCGCTCATAAAATAAAAAGTGCGCAATTTGTTGTTGGCGCTCTTTGGCACGTTTTAATCTTAATTTGAGTTGCTTTTCATTTTTTAACAGCTCTTTTGTTGGCTTTACTTTTAATTATTGAGTTGTGAAACTTATAATCTCGGTTCAGTTCAGTTAAGTTCGGTTTTTTTTTTTTCTTTCTCTGCTCGCCTTTTACGATGAGTATGCAAATTTGTGCAGCTAAATTTGCTGCGCGCTTCCCACAGTTATTTTTTATGCGCCATTGTTAAGTTAACTGAAGAAAACAAAAAAAAAAACCAGAAGCTGAAACTATTTTTTATGACTTGGTCTAAAAGCCGTAGAACTCTCCATTTCATGCAATTAGATCTCTGAGAGAGCGCTGCATGCATATATTCGTTATGATTGCCATCGCTGAATAATTCATGTGCATAAAAGCGAAAATCCCCTAACTCAGTTCCATATAACAAATAAAAGAAGAATGAAAAAAATGTTTTTCAAGAATAGACCATAGAGAAAAAATATTTCATTCATTTTTATTCACAGCTACTTTTCAATGTGCAACCACAGGCAATAGCCGGAGTTCAATAGAAATTGAAAATCTCAACAAATCTCGCCTCTCCCTCTAACCCAAACTCTCGCTCTCTCTCTCTCTCTCTCTCTCACTTCGTCTGCTATGTCTGCTATAATTCAATTTTCCGTGCGAAAAAAGGAAAAGCGTTTTCATTAAAATTCAACTGCATCAGCAAAATTGTAACACTGGCCGCACACCACACACACACACACACACACAACCACACACAACACCCGGCGTGTGTGTGCATAGGTACCACAAAACCAGCAGCAAATCAATTGGAATTGAACTTCTCCATTCAGCGGCCATTTCGTGCCAAATTGATTGTGAGAATTTAATTAATTTTTTACCATATTATTGAAAAATACCTCAATTATCATGAATAGTTTTTACTGTCTGTCATATTATATACATATATATATATTTTTGATTTGAGTGCGCAACTTATTTTTGATTTTCCAAGTGGATTTCCATTTATGAAAAGCATATTTATTGCCAGACACAACTCTTATGTGGTACGATTGGTGTGAAAAGTTCGTATTGAAGCGCATTTGAAATGCAGCCGATTCAAATAGTGCATTTCATCTAATGACACTTGCTGAAAGCTAGAAGTGTATGGCATAGCAATCGTAATTCAATAAAGCTCTCAGCTCTTAGGTATCCACTTCGTGCGCTTAAAGCTTTTCAAAAATATCAATAAAATATGTTGAGTTAGGCTGAATTTTACAGAGCTAATTAAATAAATGGCATATCGAGCTCCAAAGCTCTTTCTTGAATTAGGTGTCTTTTATGTTAACACATTTTTTATATATATATTTTTTTAACTAGCTTGACTGATAAGCACAGTATGATAGCCTTGAATTAAAATCATTACTTCTTCAGTAGCATACAACTGATATTAAGATGCTTCTTTATTCTCTCAGGCTCATATTTATTAAACTAGTCAGTAAAATTTTGTCATATGATCGCAATAGTTTAAGTAAAAGCTTTACTAATTCTTCCTTTCAAGAAAAATCAAAAGCTCAAGTAACCAAATAAAACAAAGAGCTTATAAAGCATTTTGAAAGAAGCTTTTGAATAAACTTGAACTAAATATTTATTGTAAAGTTAAAAACTAATGTTAAAATCTAGCTTGAAGTCATTCAATATGATCGTTAGAGCAGAAGTTTAAATTAAAAACTTTACTTTTTCTGTTACAAAATACTAATTAAAAGAAGCTAGTGAAAACTCAATTCTAATTTCAGCTGAAGTCTTGGCCATAAAACTGTTAATGAATAACGCTTGCTGAAACATTTACAGTTTTCGCAGAAATCACGCTCAGTGTAATATATTTAAAAGAATTATTATGAATATTGCGGCTCGTTTGCTATAAATACGAAATGCTCCAACGAATTACTATTTATACAATTTTGCATATTTCGGTAAGGCCAAGTGTGGCCCGGGGTAAGGGGAACATTGTTGCACGGCTGCACAAGTTGTTGTTGTTCTCGAAGACCCTCGACTCCGGCACCGACGCCATCGCCATCGCCGACTCCGACTCTCGACATGTACACAAAACAATTATAGCCCGTAGGTAATTTAGTGGCGGAATATTTACGAGTACCAGCAAAAGGCGCAAAAAACAAAAACAGAAAAGAAAAAAATAAAAGGAAAGAAATACTGGTAAGAGGAGAAATGTTTTATGTGCTGGCCACGAGGCAAAAATGTTGCTTTGGCTATGGCAACGGAGTGCGCTTAAAATAATTTCAGTTAAACATGGCCCACATAACGAGAGTTAGTTTCCACTTGGGATGGGCATTTGAAGGAGTCGCCTTTGGGCACAGTCTTGTGTTTACCGCCTCGGTATGTAGGCAATTTTCATGTCTGAAGTTGCGCAGTTGAATTCAACTAGATGCCTTGTTGCCTGTCATTCGAGTGTAGTTTTTGCTGCTTGGCTAAAACGCTTGCCTGCAAATGGCTTAAAGTGCTACAGTCGAGTGTTGAGTGGCTTGGGAAGGGGAAATGATTATGTGATGAGATGTGGTTGCCTGTATGGCAGTTGGCAGCGAGCAGTCGACACAAGTGTAAATGTTGTCTTGTTATAATTGATATTGATAACAGGAAACAGTTGCGGTTCCAAAGCAAAAGAGCATTTGCCATAGAAAGCCCAATGTTTATTAACCGCCAATAAAACAAAGCCAAACTAATTGAAATATATATAAATATAAATACATATAAATAGTTTGGCCTGACTCTCATCGAATAGCCTAAGCAGTAAATGTGTACTAAGAGGGCATTTTGAAATATTTCGACCTTCAAGCGGGGGAAAAGCAGACTGCAAAGTTGTATCAAAAGCCTGCGTAGCTTTAGTGTCTAAGTGTCGGAACAACCGACGACAGAAATTTAAACAATTAACATGCAAACAAATAATACAATTTAAACATTTTAAGCCAACCCAAATAACAGAATACTTCCATAATGTACAGGAATATGTTTGCATTTGATTTCAGCCGAACGCAGCAGCAGCCTCTCCCTCCGCTCTCATGGTTCCCAGTTGACCCATATATCCTTGGTTCTACCATACCATAGATATAGTCCTGGTGACCTAAAAGGTCCAAATCGCTGCGAAATTCACATGTAAATAGTCCACAATCATATCATGCATGCATTTTTTCAGCCGCCCCCAACTGCAGACACGCCTCCTCGATGGTACCTAGTCGACCCACATATCCTTGGTCTTATCATACCATAGATATAGTCCTAGTGAACCTAAAGGACCAGTTCTTTGCGAAATATGCATTGAAGTAGTCAAAAAACATGCATGCTTTTTCATTCAGCAGTCCATTTACATGCCCCTTAACAGCCGTCTTTACAGCACCCCCATTACAGAGGCCACAGCTGCTCCTTAACAGCCAACTGTTACAATTAACATTTCTGGCCCTTGCGCTTATGCAATGCATTTTTTATTCCCAGAAAATTTGTCTGCTTGCTGGGCATTTCTGTTCGCCTGGTATTTCAGCAGAATTTGTACCCTCATCTGGCCAGCCAGCGGCCGCCAACCGGCGCCCCTTGCGTGTATGCAATGCATTTTTTATTCCCAGAATATTTGTCTGCTTGCTGGGCATTTCTGTTCGCCTGGTATTTCAGCTGAATTTCTACCCAAATCTGGCCACCCAGCGGCCGCCAACCGGCGCCCCTTGCGTGTATGCAATGAATTTTTCATTTTTGTCTACTTGCTGGGCATTTCTGTTCGCCTGGTACTTTAGCTGAATTTTTATCAAATTTCAGCGGCAATCGCCAATAGCCATTTTAAATAAAAAAAACAGAAGATTGTATGCATATTTTATATTTATATGAATTATTTATACATACATAGATGTTGTTTATTTAATGTTCATGAACATATATAAAAATTAATATATCTTAAAATTATACACATACATATCAAGTTTATAATGGTTATATATTGTTTTTTTCTGAGAATATAATTTTAGCTTAAACCTAAAATGACTTTATCCCGGGTAATTGAAGTCCAATTCTGAAAACATACGCCTTTAAGGACTCGTGGAAGTCTGCAGAATCAGTTGGAATTTTGAATTCTTTAATCTGAAAAGATAAAAATTCATTAAAACAAAGGAAATTAAAAAAACGAAATAACATCGATCTGTTCCTTTTGGGCAAATGAACTCTGACCTGGATAAGACGAATGACTTTAGTAATCCTTTCAAATGATATCAAATCAAGTGGATTATATAATATACAAAGTACGCTAAATTGGAATGGTTGAAGAATTGGTTTTAATTAAAACGCTTACCTCTAAACAAAGGTTGTGCTCTCCGTGAAGGCGCCACAGAGTCTGAGCTTGTCGCCCGTAACAATCGCTCGCATAAACTGTGGCCCCAGATAGAGACCCTTTTCGGTTGATTTCGTATCACCGTCCAGACGTAAAACATAATCTTTGCTGATCAACCGATTGGATATATCCTCTTCCAGCTTAGGACTCAATATATCAAACAAGCTGCCACTGCTGCACAGCACATCGCCCGCAGCGCCGCGCTTCTTATCCACAATTGTGCAGCTATTCTCATTCTTGAGTATTTCCTCAAACTGTCGCTTGATCTCGGCCAACGAGCTGCGTTTTGGATAGCCAGCGAGTCGTTCAAAGCACTTGAACTGATAGAAACGACGCTCCAGCTCGGCCAGATCATCGAGCAGATTCCTGACATTGGGCAGCTCATTCGTGTGAGCGCGCGAGACGCGACACAAATCATTCAAAAGCTGTTCAATGTGGCTGCTAAACAGATCCTCCACGTGGGCATTGCTGTAGATGTCCTGTAGGAGTAGATATAATATACGAATTCTATTAAAATTAAACTTAAATATAGTCAGATTCAGATGTGCTAAAAGTTAAAAGCTCAAATAAAAAATGTTATAACTTAATATAATATGACTTTTGTTAAAGAAGACAATTCCCTTAAGGCATGTCGAATTTGCGTACCAAATCCTTTTGACAGGCTTTATATATTGCAAAAGTATCTTCATGTTCGACTAACATCTACGATAACTTACAATTAACTTCAGTATGGCTGTGTGCAGTGTGGGTATAATTGTCAGTCCATAGATCTCGCTCATATTACGCGTTTCCAGATAGTGTAACACCTTTAGCGCCTCATTGGTGTCATCGAAGAGGCGTCGCTGTCTGGCAACTGGAGTCGGCTGTGCCTGTTGCCACACTTTTTGCCAGGTATTGCCCTCGGTGGTCATGCGCACGCTCAGCTGATGCACAGTCTCTCCACTTTCTGGAGCGTTATTAAAATGAAATGATATATTATCTCTGCAAACGCGACGCAAACTTCTTTCTCTTACCATTCTGCACCTGCTCCCAGTCCTTGGGGCTATACCAGCGTATAAAGTCCTCCATTTTGCCGCGTGGATTGGCCGCCTTGAATGCCTCCATGTCGGACAAAAGCGAAGTGCACATCATTTGTGTGCTTAAGCCCGAGCCGGGACCCAGTTTTAACATTACCTCCGCGTCGTCCTGCAGCTGATCTTCTGTCTTGGGCACCGGCTCTTGCGTTTCCGGTATATACAGAAACTCTTCGGGTTCGTCTAGCAAACGCTCTTGGCCCAAACGCTTCAAGCGACCCTCTGGCTTGAGGCTGAGCACCGCTTTGGTTGGTGAGCCGCTTGCGGAAGTTGGCTCGTCGCAGTCATAAAATTCGCCATCATCCTCCTCGTCCTCATCCGTTAACAGCTGCTCCTCCACAACCTTCTGCTGCTGTTGTTTGCGCTTGCCGAGCGCCTCGCGCTGCAGGCGACGCTCCACGCAAACGTTGAGCATCTGCAGCTTCTGGTGCAGCAGACAGGTGCGTGTGTCCGGAAAACCAGGTGCAACGCTGTGCAAAGAGATTTCGGTTAAAGAGCAATGCAAGCGTAAATTAAGCCATATTTGTACAGTTTGTATTGTGAAAAGCAATTTAATTTAAAGCAAATAGTTTGGAATATAAACTTTGAAAATTGCAGAGCAGCAGAAAATTAAATACTAGCGAATTAAAACTTATAAGCTTATAGCTGACAGTCCTGAAAATATACCATAGTTGTTGAAAAGTTGGTCATCTGGCAACGCAAGACGGATTTAAAAACAGCAAACAATATTCTTGATCTGGCAACTACTAACGATGAACAACTACATCAGCTATTTCAACAAAGTTGTAAACTTCAGACTTATCGATAATATTACAAATATATCGATAATATTAGACAAAATACAATACTGTTAGGTTATATGCCAAAGCTTTTAAACTAAGTAGCTGTCAGCCCTGATAAAGTCTTGGCTGAAGAATTGAAATATTTGACATCTTAAGCAAATAAAAACAAACTAAAAAAGTGAGGATTCATTTTTAACTGCTAGAAGTTAGGTAACTTCTCGCGAAATCAAAGTGTTGCAGACTAAGTATGACAGCTCATGTTTTGAAGTGCAGCAAAGTTAGAAATATTTACAGCTCATTTGTTAAGCTCTTAAACTTTTATTCAATTTGAATATTCGCATCAAGCACTTTTGATAATTTAAGCGGTACGTGTTGATATGCATCTATTTACAAATTTGCGTTGTGATATATTCCACACAAAATAAACCTTTTTTAAGAATTTTGCATACCCCTTGAACAAAGACGGCGATTTGAAGTGAGCTGAGCCCCTTTTCGAGCCAACAGCAAAGTGGCAATAAAGGCGTCAGCTGTCGGTGTCTATGCCAATGACAATGGCAACCTACATATGATATATATATATATGCCCAACTATATCTTCAATCCATGACACGCACTGTCTAAAGCCACAGAGAGAGGGAGATGGAGAGAGAGGGGGAACGCGTCTTTGTCACCGTCGTCGCCGCCGCCTGCCACATTTGGTATTCACGCTGTTTCATCCGCTTTTGTGTGGTGCGTGGCTTTCGGCTTGTGCATAGCAAATGAGCTCCTCTTAAAGGGGCAACGGGGGAGGGGAGCTGCTATTCCCGTGAGTCATGGACAAAGAGTTTATTGAACCTCAAGTTGTGGCAATTTGAACAGTTATGTGTTGCATGCACGGCGCTTCTACATCTTTTGGCCAGCTACGGAACTGACTTATTTGGCCAGCAGCGGATGTGTCCAGCAGATTGCTGCGCCCAATCCTCCTGGCCAATTCCCAGCTCTACTCTGCTCTATTGTGCATTTGCATAAAGTTTGCTTATGAGTTTCGTATGGACAGGCGCTGCAGCTGCTTAAAAGCTTTTTAAAGCGACTAAAAACCAATTGACAAGCATTTTGGCCAACAACTGCTACCAGAATGCCGACCACAATAGAGCTAGCTGCCTTCAGCTGGTATCTGTTTGTTGGGCCAGTTTAAGCTCAAGTGCCCTGTGCACATCATTAATTGCTTTGGAGGGGGGAGGAAGCTGGGCTGAGGTGAACCTCATCAGGACAACGCCCCCGGCCATAAACTGGCCAAATAAATGAGCTAACGTTACGTTTTAGTTTGTGGCCAGAGCATAACAATTTGTTTTGGCCCATTTTATTTTTGGCCAAGTCACTTTATAGTTCTATTTATTTCCCAAGCCAAGATGTTGAATATATAAACACACACTCAACATGCGCATGCTGCCAAGGTCTTAGCCTTAAAGAGGCCTACGAGAGTTAAGATACTGTGACAAAAAAAAATAAATTGCCTATTTTTGGCTTTGCCTATTTAAGGCACTTTCAATTAAATGGATAAAAAGTTG
Organism: Drosophila ezoana; assembly: GCA_035045725.1. Taxonomy (NCBI): domain Eukaryota; kingdom Metazoa; phylum Arthropoda; class Insecta; order Diptera; family Drosophilidae; genus Drosophila; species Drosophila ezoana. Next base: position 10,014,530 of record JAWNOU010000092.1, read on the forward strand.
CTACCAGTCAAAGATTATTTTTTGATAATATTTAAGCTAAATTTACTGGGACAATGAACAATTATTGCAAAAATAAAATTGAGTATAAGTAGAGAATTTTTATCAATAATTATAATACTTTAGATAGATAATAGAACAGAACACCCAAGCCTTTGTCAACTATATCGTTTATCAGCATAAATTGTTTGTCAGCATATATCATTAATCGAAACTGCTTTCTGAATATTATTTATATATGTTAGCAATGATAGATCTAAAGCACAAGCCAAAACAACTTGAGAAAAGAGAAATGATTAACTCGTTCTGTGTATAATATACCCGATTGTATATTTGTAATTGCATGTCTCTAGCTTTTGTTGTTACCGAGATTGATGCCTTAATAGATAGGATAGAAGTAAAATGAAATAGGATATTAATAAAAGACTAATTTCTAATCAAATTCTCAAATCATGCATAGTTTCTGATACCTCGCACGATTACGCTAATCAATTTTAGTTGACTACAATTTTTTTTTGGCTATTTCCTTTTTTTTAAATTATTTCTATATTTTTATAGACCCAATATGGGTTCTTTGAAAGGTTCTCTAAGCAGGCGCCAGCTGTGAAATGGAAAGTGATTTATGGCATTGTTAACAATTTTGCCATCGACAGATAAGAGTCATGCGTGACGTTCTTTAAGCTTATCGAATATGAGAATATATATGTTTTTCTATGGATTCAGGTGAGCAGATTTTCGTAAAGCTTGGGCTTTACAGAGATTGATTTATCAATGTGACAGACAATAATGCCACAGAGTCTAAACATCCGCGCAGCTGAGGCGTATATATGTTAGCTGATTCAGTCTCTACGTATATGATATTATTAATCTAATCTGTGGGTATTTCCTCTGGGCATGTTCTTCAATAATGAACTAAGATTTCCATTGGCTTATCAAGCAGCAGATCCTTTGATATAAAAGCAAGCAAGCACAGTTGTGGCTAAAAGTGTTTTCTGATTAGTTAGCAGCCAGCTGGCAGACAGAACGGAACAGAAAGTCGCAATGAAAGGTGGGTGCTGGCTACTAATTGACCTCCTTCAATATGTGGACTGAGTGCTTTGAATATTCGCAGCGAGCAGCAGCCTTTTGGCACTCTTGATCTTGGGCCTGTGTGGCTTGGGCCAGAGCCAGCGCATTGACGATATATGCACGCTCTTCTCGAATAATACGGTTATACGAGATCCGGAATCGTGCAGTCGTTCGATAACCTGCATCGATGGCAAGAGCGTCTATAGCACCTGCAAGGGCACCACGCCGTTCTTTGACAAGGATTCGCTGAAGTGCGTCAAGACGCTGGAGGGATCAGATAGTTGTGATGTGACCTGTGCGAATGCGTCTGGCCTATTTATATCCGATCCAAAGTCATGCTTCGGCTACTATTATTGCATGGACGAGGAGACGCCCGTTTATGGCGCCTGCCCGGACTCTACGCACTTCAATGAGACCATACAGGAGTGCACCTGGAGTCATGCCTCCGAGTGCAGAGCGAGCAGCTTTGACTACTGCAGCATCATCAAGAACGGCGTCAACTTTGACAATGTGCAGGGCTGTAATCGGTATCATGTGTGCACCAAGGGCGAGCTGAAGGATGAGACCTGCAAGACGGGCTACTATCAGGCCAGCACGGGGACATGTGTGGACAAGACTCTAGTCGCCTGCGATGCCCATCCCTTACCCAGCAATGTGTGCGGCACAGCGAAGAGTCCCAAGAAGAACGCCCTGGTGCCAGATGGTGCCACCTGCCAGGGTTATTTCTTTTGCGCCGAACAGGCCGATGGCACACCCGATGAGAATCCAACTTGGGGCAAATGCGGCAATGATTTGTTCTTTGACAAGAGCTCACAGAAGTGCATTGAGCCCAACAAGGTGGCCTGCTCGGAGGATCGCTGCCAGGGCCGCACCATTCCCTTCGTTTTGAGCTCCACCAAGGGCTGTCGCCACTATTTGCGCTGTGCCGATGGCCGCACCATGGACGAGAAGACCTGCGGCAATTTCTTTTTCGATGAGGCCAACGCCGTTTGTGTGTCCCAGGTTTTAACCTATGACATATGCTAGTTTTACCAATCATCGGCATGAAATAGATCTTATCTTAAAGAGCATATTATTGAATTCTCTTTTGAGTTAATTAATTATCTAGCGGAAGCTTAAATGGAATTTATAAGCGAAACAACGAAAATAGCCAAATAATTGAACATTATATGTTCTTCTTAGAATTCCCAAAGAGTTTTAGCTGCCAGGATTATAAGCACTTGATACACTTGTTTACGTTTAAGCCTTAGGAAATTAAATACGTTTCGTTAAAATGAACTACAAATCGTTTGACTTTCTAGATTCCATAGGTTTATAACAGGCATTAAAAATGCCTTTATTTAATCGACCACAATAATCTTAGCTCTTTAAGATTATCTTATCGTGGTCTCACAATATAATCACAAACAATAAACCCTCATATATCATTTGGCGGCTTAACATTTTGTTTAGTTAAGAAATCAAAAGCCTCAAAACAAATTGTTGTAAACGTCTGAAATGTTTATGGGCTCAATTGCAGATATGGGCCGCTGCTTGTTATTAATTATTTTGATAGAACAATTAATTAGCTACATATTACTGTTGTGATTGTTAAGTAGCTTATCTAAAATTGGGAATCTTCAGGTAAAACCTTGGGCGTACATTTCTTTTAAAACTCAACTTTTTTAAGACACAGGAACAGCATGATAATTCTATTGATAGACAATCTGGCGGCTCTTAATCGCAAGTTTAAGATGCATAAATATAAATTATTAATAAATTAAATGTTTTGTTTTCTCAACAAGTTAACTTGATTAGAAATCACAACAAGCTGCTTATCAAACATTTTCAATTAGCTGAAGCAACCTTTCGAACAGAGCATGATTAAAAGAGTAAAATTTCCAGGCCGATTAACTTCGATAGACTTGGCGAGAGTTTCCGAAATTATCGATAACTGCACATCCTAACAGTCTGGCAACTCCAATAAGCACAAATGTAATTTGCTCTTGCAGTTTGAGAACCTTTTCAATTAATTTTCATGCATTTTAGCACCCAAAATGAACTTTAAAAGACTCATGAATGGCTTCTAATAATATTAGACCCAAAAAATGTAATTTTTCTTAACTTTTTCAATTTTAATGCGTGCGATGACCTGTAAGATTAGTTCAGCTAACACTTTCACACCTGCCTACACACCCACACCTACACACACACAAACACACACACACACACACACACTGCGAGTCATATACGTAAACTTTTCAATTGACAACTTTTCGTCTTTAGTATACCCAAAAAAGGAGAAGAAACTTTTTTACACCTGCAAATTCTAATCCACTTAAATGCTTAACAGCATTATCATGCGGTCGCCCAGCCACGCCCACAATGCGGCCACCCCCACCCCGCCCACAAAAAAACTGTGCCGGCAGCAAAAACAACTTCTCGCTCATTGTTAAAAAAAAACTTCAATTAAATCTCGTTTTAAGTGAGAGGCTCAGGCCCGAAGGGAAAAATTGTTTGTAAGCTGTCCCAAAATAGATGGGCAAAAAAAAACAAGAAGCAGAACGAGAAAAATTTGTAGCTTTGCCTCGGACCCGCTCGGCCATTGTCTAAAAATGCAAATTTAGCCGAAAAAAAAAGACAAAAAGTGAATAATTATGCGGCGAGAAAAAAACATTTACACCTTCAATTGGGCAAAATGGGAGGGCAAAATGTATTTTCCTCCCTCTTCTTTTTTTTTTGGCTAAAACTTTGCAGCACAACTGTACTTGATTCGTTTTTCATTCACTACTTTTGTGTCTTGCAATTTTCGCACTTTCGCGCATTAAAAATGTTTGTGATGCAATTAATGCGACCGGCGGCAGCAGAGGAAAAAACTCTGCACAGCGAACAAAAAAAAATGGAGTGCAAGAATTTTTTAATTAAATTTTGCGGCCGGACAGCTGAGTGAGAAATGAGCGCCGAATGGCAGGGGCCTTGGCAGGGGTTGGGGTTAGGGGTGCGCCAAGAGGAATGCACACTCAAGCGAAAAATATTTGCTGGCCACGTAATGCAATTTAGACTTGAATTGGACAAAACATAGGCAAGCAGCAGACAAACAAAGAAGCGCGCAAATCGCGCGACAAAATGAAGTCAAGCGAAACGACATTTTGGGCCGCAGGGCAGGGAAAATCGAAAAGAAAAACATCTGCTGAAAAACTATCAATCAAAAGACAAAATGTTGATTATTATTATTACTAAGACGCGGGAGCGAAGCGTGCAGCTTAATTTATTTATTATTATTATATTTATTTGCGGTCTTGTGGCTGTAAAACAAATCAATGAAGCGTTCGATTTGCTCAACTTTGAAAGCGGGGCGAGCAATTTGTCGAGGGGAGGCTCTTGGATAATTGCAATTTTACTTTTACTTTTGCCTTTAAATAATTCAGGCAAAATTGAAAGTGCGCTCGGCCTGCAGAGTTTCCGGTGAATATCTACCGAGAATAAGTTCAATTCCAAATACATTGTAAATATTTTGTGTGCTAAATCCAAAGCCAAATAAATAAAAAATATTTAGCTGCATTAAATTCATAAACAAATTTAACCCGATGCAAATATTTTGTTTATTTAAGAAATTTCAGGTCAAGTGATTTGTATAAAAAATAAACATATTTTTGCACAGAAGCAAAGCAAACATATTTATTTTAAAATTTTCATTGCAACTTTATTTGATGAGAAAAATCCATTTTATGTTGAACTAAAACTGTGCTCAAAAATGCAAACACTTCAGTTTTTGTGGAGCTTTGCAATAGCTTATAAAATTTTAAATAAAACGCATGAATAAACATCTAATGTTATTAAGTGGAAGACAAATTCAAAAGAAATATATTCTTAAAAGTTTTCAAGAGTCAGGTGAACTATTTATTTGCTAACAACATAACTTTTGCTCGCGGCATTGTTAGTTGGGGAAATCAAATGTATAAGCTATCATTTTACAATGCGCACAACCCGGCGTATACGTAACATTTATTTAAGGTGCATTCAACCCTTTTGTGTACGTAATGCCTCAAGACGAAACAATAGAAAACTCTCGAGCTCGAAAATAGAGACACCTCAAAAGCATAAAAGTTGTGAGGCTCAAAATTGAGTGTGGCCATAATTCATGATTATGCAAAAAGGTCAACAGCTTTTGACTGGACCGAAGGGACAGTCCACTTTTGTTACGGCTCACTTTGTTCTCTTCCTTCTTTTTTTTATTACGCGCCTGTCGCGTTTGGCAAATTAAATTAAATGTCCGGCAGCATACACACCACGATTTTGTTGCTGCCAAAAGGGATGCAGGATTATTGTGCCTTCCTTGTTCACCTTCTTTTTTATTTTATTTTTTTGTGAATTTTTTATGCTGCTTTTTATGGGCCGTAGCGCTGGCAGCTTGACAGGCCTGACCGGGCCGGACAGGCAAATTAATCAAACTAAACTGCCAAAGGATCAGCAGGAGAATGATGAGCAGCCCACAAAGTGGGCATTAGAGAGGGTGGCGGGGGCAAACTGGGGTAGATTAGGTAAGGTGAGGCACTCTCTTCACGCACAGTTTGTTGTTTAACGAGCATTAAAATCAAATTGAAAGTAACTGGACAACTGATTGATAAATCTGGCTGTCCTCCTTTATTGTCCCTGAATGTATTTTTGACCAACTGCTTGGGCAAATATATTAATTATATAATTTTAAGCATCGACAGCTGTTAAGACCCTGCCTTACTAAACTCTCTTTTTCACTCTCTCTCTCTTTTAGCTCTATGCCGGCGCCAAGATGAGACGCAGCAGCACTCAAACAGCGACCACGCCCACATATCGACAACTTTGGCTGCCGTCGCTGCTTTTGCTTTTGGCAGGCAGCAGCCGCACCAGCGCCCAATGCCCCTGGCAGCGAGATGTGCCCGATCTGCAGACGAGCTGCATATGTGCCTATAATCTGGGACGAGAGCTGAGCGTACAATGCGATCAGGTAAGAAAATTGTTAAATTTTTTAAATTGTTTTGTACAAAAATCAACAAAATGAAAGTTCATAAGATTTATCCTCAAGATAATTTTTGCATTTATAATACCAATTATTAAATTTTTTGGCAATTTATATCTTAGTTTGTGAGTTTGTATTCTTATAATTTCTCCATTTTATCTTGGGATTTCGAAACAGTTTCTAAACTGTTTAATAAAAGTGACTTGTAAAGCTCATAGTAAAAGCTGCTTGGTAAACTACAAGCTTTAAAATATTCCCTGTTTTTCAACGCAAATTACAACTTTTAGCTTTAAATTTTATGTAAGTTGATTACCCTTTGATTTCTTGTTCAAACCAGGTCGAGTTCACGCAATTGCTGGAAGCAATGAACAAATATGCGCGACTAAAGCCCGTGGACTTGCTGTACGTGAACAATGCGACAATTGAGGAGCTGCCAGATGAGGTGTTCAGCAATCTGAGTCTGCACAATGTGCAGCTATCCAGTTGCGGCATCAAAAGGATTGCAAATGGCGCATTTAAGGGGCAGGAGTCGGTGCTAAAGAATCTCAACCTGCAGGATAATCTGCTGAGCGAGGTGCCCGTGGAGGCGCTGCAAGTGCTGGGCAGGCTCAATCTGCTGGATCTGTCTCGCAATCAGCTCTCCAACATACCCGACGATGCCTTTGCCGGCCTGAACAAGCTGTCCACGCTGAAGCTGAACGACAACAATGTGACGCTGGCGCCGGGCGCATTTCGTGGTCTCGAGCAGAGTCTGAAGAATCTCAATTTGAAGGGCACGAGACAGCGTCGTGTGCCGGAATGCATACGCGGTCTGAAGAGCTTGGCTTTCCTGGATCTATCGCAGAATGGCATCAAGGAGCTGCCTGGCGCCGGTGGCATACGTGTTTTCGATGGCCTGGACGCGCTCACTGCGCTCAATATGGAACGGAATCTCATCCAGAGCATTGCGGAGACGGCATTTGCGGGTGTGCGGAAAACGTTGAGCTCGCTGAGTTTACTCAACAATTTGCTGTCGGACTTTCCCATCGGCGCTGTGCACTCATTGAAGGAGCTGCGCGTGCTGGACATTGGTTTTAATTTGCTCACCAGCCTGCCGGAGGCGGCCTTTCGTGGAAATCCAAGCATCACACTGTTGGCCCTCGACGGCAATCCACTCAGCACGGTGCCGGAGGGCGCATTTGCCCATTTGAATGCCACGCTGCGTGGCCTGTCGCTGGGCGGGCGGTTTCTGCACTGTGATTGCAAACTGCGCTGGGTTGCCGAATGGATACGCAATGGCGATTTGCAGGTGAGTGTAGCATGGGCATATCCATTCCATTGCTTCGTGGGTGACGCCTCTCCTCTCTCCCTCTCTCTCTCTCTCTCTCTCTCTCGCTCTTTCACTAGGTCACCTCACGTGAACGCAATCCTCAGTTTTGCGGCACGCCGCCGCGTTTTCGCGATCGCGGCTTCTACTCTATACAACCGGAGGAGCTGAGCTGCCCCGAAATAGCCGATGCCGCGCTCCGTGGCCCTGTCGGTCTAGCCGATAATCTAAAGCCAACGTTTCCATCTTCGCCCGACTCCGTGGAGTTTGAGACGGGCTCAGCTACGGGCACGGGCACCGGAACAGCCGCCTCGGCACCTGTTGCCAGCAGCGTGAGCACCACAGTGCCAACAACAACAACCACATTGTCCACGACAACAACAACCACAACAACAACAGCAGCGCCCACAACTAGTTCCAGTTCCAGCACAGCAGCCAGCACGGTGAGTGATTGTATTGATTCGAAAACTAGTTTACAGACGAACTTGATAGATATGAACCATTACCGAACCAGTTTGCTAAGCTCGGAACTAGTTTCGATCAAGCTGAACTACCATTTGAACTAGTTTAATATGAAACATATCAAAACAGCAGAAAATTCTTGATTGTAAGATTCACCTTTTAGACTAGAAAGCTCCCGCTCGGAACTGAACTAGTTCCAAAAAGACTTTAAAATGCACAATTTATCAGCGATTTTTTAAATGTGTGCAATTATTTATGCATAGTCAGCTACATTAATAACTTTTTTCCATGTGGTCGCGCCACATGCCACAACAGACTCGTGCCCCAACACAAGCCACAACGAAAGCGACAAAGGCAGCAGCTTCGCCAACGGTGGGCGTCAATGGCACCGGCAGCGTTCAGGCCACGGCCATCTCCTCGACAAGCAGCAGCAGCAGCAGCAGCAGCTCCTCGACATTGCACACAGCCGGCAAACAGGCGCCCGGCTGGCGACAGGGCGCCAATGTCAATGCCAATGGCAGCCAGCACAAGCCGCAGCGACCGCCGCTGGTGCTGGGCTATCCGCCGCAGCGTGGCACACGCATCGACGATGCCAACGAGGTGCAGGTGAAGCATGCGTTCCGCCAGGACAGCTCCGTGATCATACAATGGGACTCGGAGACGGCCAACATATTGGGCTTTCGCGTTGTCTATCGCCTGTTTGGCGAAAAGGCCTTCAAGCAGGGCCCGCCGCTGGAGGCCAGCGAGCGTGAGTTCAAGATCAAGAATGTGCCCGCCCAGGAGTGCATCATAGTGTGCGTCATATCGCTGGAGGAGCTGCACGTCACGCCCGAAACGGTGCCCTATCAACAATGCCGCGAGGTGCGCACCGTCTCCTCCCAAACCTCCAACATGGATAAGATAACCATAGCGGCCAGTGCAGCCATTTGTGGCACCATCATTGTGGCTGTGATTGTGTTCATTGCGGCAAGCAGGTGAGACAATTGTAACTGCTTCACGGGGCGACCTTTAAAGCGTGTTAGGCCCATAAATATTTTATGCTATCAGCAAGAACATTATCAAATGCCTATCCACACTCTCCTCACTCTCTCTTTTAGACGCTCGCGCAAACTGCAAAATAACCAGCAAAAGAGTCCGCTGCCAATTGGAGGTTTGCCCGTTAATTGTTGCGGTCCAACCGGTTCGCCAGGACCACTTGGCTCGATTGCCACGCTATCGGCGTTTAACAATCACAAGGTGAGTTTAGTTGCCAATTGGCCATAAAAAATGTATATAGAGCGGGTTGGCCAAAACGTTGGCCTCAGGTTGTTGCTAAATTGGCCTCTGTGACTCGGAAATGGCCGCAATTGAAGCCAATTTTTTTATACATTTTTCTATATATATTTTTATTTATTTTCGTTTATGTGCCAACAAATTAAACCGTGGCAGGCGGAAAAATGAAAAACATACCAGCCTATATTTTTGGTCTAAATTCCCCTCTGTTTTCAGCTAGCTGCCAATAAAATATTTAGTTCACTTTTAAATAAATTTAAAGCTGTTTTATAGCCCCAACAAACCGAAAGAATATTCAGCTTTAAGTGAAAAAATGTTTTAAATACTTCATGCCTGTTTACTTTGTCTCAGCATAGCAAATAAATACTCTTTGCAGAAAACAGATACGATTTTTTAAATTTTTATAGAATTCTGAGGCCCATTTTTAAATTAATTTTCTAAAAAAAAAACCCCAAGCAAGATAATTTGAAAATAATTGTGTGAACAGAAGTTTAAGAGCTTAAGAAACATCATGAAAATCTGAGTAATTCAGACATTTGTATACCCTATCAATATTGTCTAAGATAGTATTATCATCATTTTAGTTGAAGAATTCTGTAAAAGTAAAGTATTTGAGAAGTTTAAGCTGTAAAGAGAAGTTAACGAAAGTCAGAAATCAGTTTAGCTGCGTCTTTTATAGACAAAATTCTGATAACTAAGTTTTCTTAATAGAAACTCAAGTAAGTTCTTTACAATCTTCCCTATGAAACTATCTCTCATGACCATAACCATACCCTGCTTTTATTTCGCACCTTCTCTCTTCCCTTAGGAATGGGATCAGGTATCGGCGTACAGTGGACGCTCGATACCGCGACCACGCATCTATCCAGTCGAACAGCCCGACGATATGCGCAGTCATTTCTCTGGCATGCCCGGCAAGGTGGGCAAATCGAGGTATGTAGAGTAACTGATAGTCGGTGTTGACATCAAAAATTTATACAAAACAGCCTCAATCATTGAAAATGTTGGCCAAATATTTGCTTGATTTTTGCCATATTTAATTTGTGTTTATTTTAATGTAATTTCATATTTCATTATGTTTGTTATTTACTCATGCCACAACACGATGCACACACACACACACGCATACACACACATAAACATACACACTTGCGACTGCCACACACAACACCAAAGCAGATCCATAGCCGATGGGCAGTCGCAGCACAGTTTCTCGAATAATTCACATCGCGGCTATTTGGGCAGCGCGTTCCCCACAAATCTGGTCAATTCACGCCCGGAGCTGCGTCAGTCGCGCCAGTCGCTGGCCGCTGCCTCCGAGCGCATGTCGCGCGCCTCCTACGCCGGCTCCATACATGGCGGTGGCGGTGGTGGACCTGGCGGCGGCGGTGCCAATGGCATGGGCGGCATGGTCGGCGCCGGCAGCTTGATGGGCATGAGCGGGCTGGTTGGCCCCGGCGGGCCGGCCAGCATTGCATCCAGCAATGCAAGACGCTCGCGTCCGCGCTCCAGATCACGCGATCAACTGAACACAACGCACATACATAACCATCGACCGGGAAGTCGGTAAGTAGAACGCAGACAAACAACAACCAAAAGATGCTAACCCTCCTGGTGCTTGGTGCGGCTCAAAGAGACAGCATTCACACACTCAATTAACACACACTCACACACAACACACGCAACTCGGATAACTGTCACATTTCGCTAATTACAAACGTCACACTTTCAATTTTTTTGCTCGAGAGTTTCTCAAAAAAAACCTGTTTTTTTATTATCTTTTTTATGTGTTGCCATTAAATTTATTATTAGCCATTTGCGCATCTCCCTCTTCCACCCAAAAGCAGAACTAAAGCTTTTCAAAGCACATCTTGAATTTTGAGTATGTTTTGTTAATATTTGCATAATAAAAGCATTTAAATTAGGTTTGCTTTGACTCTAATTTTTGCTTGTTGAATTTACAACAAATTATAACGAATGCGCGTTAAAAACCCCTTTAAACAAAATATTTGCTAATTTGCGGGAAAGTAAACTGAAAATAGAACACATATTCAATTTGTAAAAAACTGAAATATGGGAAGCTTAGCAGGTTTTATTTGAGCCAGAAAATGACATTTAATTTTTTTAATAAATCAATCAAGCTTTGGAAATTGGAACATTTACAATGAAAAGTTAAACTAAGAGAAAAGCAAAGGGCAATTGAAAAGACGTTCCAATTAGAACTTCAGATATTAAAAATTGTTTTTAAGAACGAGAAGAAATTGTATATTCCAGTAGATATTTGGAAATTTGTATCGATTTTCAAAGCAGAACAACAAGAAATTATATATATTATCCATTTAAAATATTTGTATTTGATTGTCAAAGCGAAAGACACGCTTCATAATTTATGTTTTCGCCTTGCTAGATAGTAAGATTGTTAGGGATATTCCTTGCTAAGATAAAGGTATTACGCATTTCAACATTTAATGCCTAAAAAGAAACATAATCGTTAAGGCTTGCAATGTGGAATAGATAGAAGTAAAAAGCTGTTCGTCTCTTTTTCTGATAGATTGATTGGCCGATTAATAGTTAAGAGATGCAGTCTACAAAATCATTTAAAGTCAAAATTAAAAATGTAAATTTTACCTTTCCTATTTATTATGCAATCTGTAAAGCAAATAAAGTACTTTCAACAATAGCCTTAATTTAACGCCTATTCAATTAATTAACCACCTCCGCCCAAACCTCATAGTAACTTTTAATAATCGAACACAACTAACTGTTTACTTAATTCATTAATATATTTTTGCTGTTATTTGCTTTGCTCAATGTTGTAAATTCGTTACGTCCATTATATTTAATTTCGTTTGGTTTCGTTTCGTTTCGTTTCGGCTTTAACATTTTTGCACAAGTCATTAGCCGCCTTTTCCACACAACTTTCCCAAATTCACAAATTGAGTAAATTGTTGTGCATTGTAATTGATCTATTCCCCCCTCTCGCTCCCTCTCGCTCTCTTTCTCTTCTGTTCGAGCAGATATTCGACAGCTGGTTCAACGCACACGTTGAACAATTATTGCGACACATCGGACAATTGGACCGATCATGATATGGATATATATATGGCGCGCAATCCGACAACGCGCAACGGTCTGGTGCCATTATGAGGGCGGCTCATGTTATCCTGATATTTCAATGTTGTATTAAATTTGGATGGCATTTTCTGACAATATCTGACGCCGGCCATGGCAGCGGGTGGCGGTGCGGGCGATGGACGGCGTCAGCAGCAAACTGCTGCAGCACAACAGCAGCAACAACAGCAACGACATAGAAACAATCAGCAATTGGAGCAGCCATATCAACTACAACAGCAACATCAACAACATCAACAGCAACAACAGCAACAACAACGTTTACAATATTACAATACACCGCAAACGCAACGCTGCACCTCGCCGCCTGATGTGGTGCCCCGTGCAGCCAATTTCCATAATAGCAGCAGCAGAAGCAGCAGCAGCAACAGCCACGCGTGCAGCACCAACAACAACAACAACAATCAGCAACAGTCGCTGTTGCCAGCTTCGACAGCAGCAGCAGCAGCAGCAGACAACGGCGGCATTGTTGTTGAGAACTATTTTAACGAATATGAGCGTCAGGAAATCATTTATCATCCCACAAGCAACAGCAGCAACAGCAACAACAACAACAGCAGCAGCACGCCAGCAACACGTCTGGGCAGCCGCAGCAATGCCTTTCGTTTACAGTTAAACGCGGCGGCAACGACGAATGCAACGACTAACAATATTTTATATAGACGAAACAATTATTTAATAGATGCAACTAATGCGCATACATTTAGTGATAACTGTAACTGTACTTGTAATTGTAGCCTAAGCGAGCAGCAGCTGCAGCAGCAACAGCAGCAGCAACAGCAGAGAGCAGCAGCAACAACAACTGACAGCAGTTGCGTTGACACACAAGCAGAAGCATCCTTGGCGCCGAGCACCTCAGTGTCAAGCATTGAGCAAGTGCAGCCAGATAAATATGAGAATGAGACGGCAACAATTGCAACAGTAGCAGCAGCAACAACCACAGCAACACCAGCAGCAACAGCAGCAGCTGAGGCCTTGTCTGAACTGAACTTGACATTGGCTGACATTGACACGGACTTGGACTTGGACATGGACACGCTTTGAGTGCAATACACAATTCTAGTTGTTGCTGCTAACAATTTAGTTGCTGTTGCTGTTGTTTTCGTGTCCCAAACAATTTGCTTAACATTTAGAAAGAAGAAAATAAGCAACTCGAACAACTTGGCTAAACTATTTTTGTATGCTGTTTGTGTTTTTGTGCAATGAATACGTATGTTAACCACATAGACATTATATTTGGTTTGTGTACATAAATGTATCTGTATCTGTAACTGCAATTGTATCTGTAACTGTAACAGCGCTTTCCTTGGTTCTTTGTCGTTGTGCGCGTAGATTCTTTTGGTATATCAGCAAATGTTAAGCAATCAAAGAACTAACACGTAAGTCAATATCTTATAATTGGTACTAATACACACACAAACACACACACGCAAAACACACAACACACACTTACACACTAAACTATTTAATATAGCATAGAAATGATCAAAACAAAAATCTACAAAATCAATTCAAAACTGCGGTTGGACAAGCATAGAAAATGAATTATTTGTTTAAAAAGAAATTATTATTGCTTCACAAAATATTATATTATGATATTATTGTTTAAACCATAAAATTCTTCAATGCTTGAACAGATCGATAAACATCTGTTAAGAAACGGATTGAAATATTTTGCCCTTTAAAAAAAAAAAACATAGGGGCAATTTTATGCATTTAATTCAAGCACATTTTCTAGTTAATTTAAACGATTTTAAAACAATATTTTAGATTTGTTTTAAATTGAAAATGTGCTTGAATGAATGTTTAAAGAAATAAATCTCTTTTGCTTTATATAAAATATAAATTTGATAACATTTAAGAGACCCAAATAATAATTCTTTTAAAAAACAGATTTCCCATTTTTAAGATTTTCATATAAAAAAAGATTTCTAACAAAGTTGTTCTACAATCAAGTTGAATATTTAATAACAATTCAATATATTTTCCAACCCACTTTGAGCAATTAACAAGAGTCTCAAAAGAAGCTACAAAATTCTCAAATATTTTATTTGCTATGCTTGTCGAAACCAGTCAAACAAAAGAAAGAAAAAAAAATATAAAAAATCGCATTCCAATTGCCCTGCAAATGGGGCGTTTACTGCCTTGAATATACTGAGTAAATTATGAGAAATTGTATTTTCTCGAAATTTGTGTTGAACATATTTTTAACAAGCAATTTTTTATTTGCAGTCCAAGAATTTACATTTTGTATAAAAGCTTCAGTCGAAACGTTTGTGTGCTAAGTTTTATACTTATAACAATTATTTGTTTAATTTTTACGTTTAATTATAATTTTATAGTGAGATTTTAATAAAAATTAAAAGAAATCAAATTAAAACAAATTTAAAATCTTTTCCGTTTTTAAATGAATTTTAGTTTTATGGAAGGTTTGTATTTCATTTTATTATTATTCATTCCATATTTTATTGCCCAACTTTTTTTAAAAATCTTTTTAATATTATTGATTTATCTTCATTTATAAATTTAGTTTAATTTATGTATGCTTACTATTTGAAGCTTACTGTAAATCTTTGTACATAATATTGATAGCCTTAAGCTTTCTATTTGAGTTTCAAACATTCTTAATGATGGGATTTGCCTGAGCGCAAATCCGAGCGAACACAGTTGACAGTTAACAATATTTAGTGCCCGTGGGCAGGATTTGGGCCCCACAAAGGCCAAATCCACAACGCTCATGTCTGGCGCTAAATACTTAGTACATTAAGGTAAATATATCTATTGAATTCGATTTAAGAACCAGTTAAGACAACGCTTTGAGCATTAGACAGGTAAACAACACACAATTTAGATGGAAAACGGGAGCAATTATTTAGAACAACAAACAATAAAATTATGAATATAATCTATATGAATAAATATAAATCAATTGTAGGTTATAAATTTGAAAGAGAACAAGAAGAAGCAGCAGTAGCAGAAGAAGAAAACACCCAACAATTTTAGGCTTATACAAAAAACTAGAGCAAATGCAAATGTTTCACTTGTAAAGTAAGCAAAATAAATAGTTAAGAATTTCATTGATCGATAACTCGATACACGGCTGAGTTATCGATTATAGTATAGATATATAAGAAATGCAAAATCAAATTTAGTATTTAACATAATTACAATGAACTAAATTTATAAACTGCCTTAGCACCAGCGAGAAACGAGATCGAAGAATTACGAAAATGAGGAAAAAGCACGTGCTTAGTTTTTAGTTTAGCAGCACTTTAGAGTACCAAGATGAGCTGGATTTGATGGAACTGTGTATTGAACACAAATACTGCCAAACATTAAGTTCCACTAATACAAAATCACGTGACTTTAAGAACAGTTTCTTAAAAGATCTACTTGAAATCATTTCATTTTAAACCCTTGTCGAATAGATTTTCTGTAGGAGATCTTAAGTATATTGTTGTCGTCCCCCAAATTGTAATCATTTCTCTTGAATGTCACGCTGAAACCCATACGAAACATGATACTGAGAAGGGCTCATCTCTTAAACCACAAATGACACCAAAAACGATAGATCGTTAAGCAAAACACCACCCGATGTTAGATTTTAGAACGGATCAAAGTTACTCTCTAACAATAAATGTGCGTTAAATTGTTAATGTATTCACTAAAGTGTTAACTTTGCGGCTTCAACAGTAACAAAATAATATATAACAAAATGTTAGCAAAAAGTTCATTAGAGACAAGTTTTGCCAGTTTTGTTTGTTGTATTTAAAATAAAAAAAAATAAAAAAAAAAAAACATTTTTTCGTTTATACGCATCAAGTTCCAAATAAAGCATATTTTTGTTAAGACCCAAAGTTGTGTTAATATTTCGTATTGTTGGGGGTACTCACCCGGTTACTGATAGAGAATTATCCCACAACAAACGCAATTGACGCGTAAAGGCCGCCCACAGCTGTGCCATGCCCTCCAAGCCGCCCAAATGGGCGTGGCAAGTGGCCAACAAGCTGCTTAGACGACAAACCAAAGAATCAGCAACTGCGCTCTTGATGCGCATCGGATCGAACTGCAAGAAAGAATGTTATATAAATTTAGATATTTCATCAGAGGATAAGAGGTGTAAGTAACGTGTTTATAGAGCACAAACGTCGGTCTATTACTATATTCTTGATGATAAATCCTCTTTTGTTAAAATGAACCCAAAGCTGTACCCACCCACCTAATCACAGGCCCCTAAAATAAGTATTTAAAAGGGGGAAAGGAGTACCGAAAACATTTAAATTGTTTACACAGCATCGTACCCATCAATAGGCTATCTCTTAATGCATTACCCATCTGATGAAGAAATGATTATACCTGCAGGAATGGTATACACGTTCATAATTATAAAACGACTCACCTTTTCTTTGAAGCTCTGCTTGGCATAGGGAAAAAGCGCCATTTCGGGATGCATATCGGGAAACAGATAGGCCAAAAGCTCCGTGAGTTCGCTCTCTGTCATGGGTCCAGGCAAACGTTTGGTAAGACCCGCCTGCGAGGGCAGCTCATAGTTGCGCTCCCTTCGCGCGGTGAGCTTGTGTTCGGTAAGCTTATCCAATGGATTTGTGCGCTCGGCGCCGCTGCTAATGCCAGAGAAATTGCGACCCACGTACGATTCCAGCGAGCGCACGACCTTGCCCACCGCCTGGTAATCTTGCAAGCAGCAGCTTAGGTAGGAAAATGCCTCCACAGATAAATAGATCTTGCCCAAGGGTGCCTTGGAGGGCAGAAAATCCGTGCGCTGTTCGCTATCAAAGGCCACGCTCTCCGAGAGCTCTGGCCAGGTGTAGACCAGATAGCTCTCTGTGGATGACTCCGGGGCATAGCCATGCGGGAGCGCATAGAAATGCTGCACATCCAGCTGCTCCACGTCGCCATCGATGGCTATATCCTCGGAGCTTAGACCATGATCGAAGGGCACATATAAAGGCATGCGTATGCGCACCGCGTCCAGCGTGTAGGTGGTGCGGACTGAGACCCTGGCTTCCTGGGTGTACGCGGAGGGCAGCTTGTCACGGAAGAGCGTTACTAGGCCCGTCAAATAACGGCATTCCGGTGGCGCCTGCTGCAGACCAATGAGTCGGAAATTGGTGCGTAGAGCGGGTGCCAAAGCGACGCCCGTGTAGAAATTCCACTTGGGGTCGTACAGCTGCACAAAGATGGGCACCACGCTGGACACTTCGGCGGCCACCACAGCCGCAGCGCTCAAAAAAAAATTAAACTCTGATGTGGACTTCATGTAATTGCTGGCAGCATTTACGGGATGCAGCAGCACAAAGCGCCGCAGTCCAAAGATTCGCGCCAACGTGTGCAGCTCGCTTGAGTTGCGTATGGGCGGCCCAAAGCTGTTCCAACTGCACATCAAATCGTGATGGCAATTCGTACGCTGCAGGCAGGTGCCGCCCTCGTCGCCCGTTACAACGGTTGCCGTGTTAGTTGGCTGCGCTTTATAGAAGTCCACGGCAATGCTATTGCGAAGCATGTCCAGAGTTTGCGACTCTACGTGCCACTTGCAATGGAAGAGCTCCTCTGGCTGCAGTGGGACGCCCACGTCGACGGCCACCTCCCATTTTTGTAGCAGTTCGCCAAGCTGGGCGTTGAAAACCTCCCAGTCGGAGTCGGCGCTAAAGTTTTCACGGTAGAAATCGTTATCATCTATTTCCTCGGCCATTACTTTGCAATTTGTGCGTATTAAAAAGCAGCAGACAAACAAGTTGCAATGCACTGGAATTAAAAACTGTGTCAGCTGTTTTGATAGAGTTGCCACTTCGCTGCAATAACTTATATGCCTCCTAGAGATGGACAAATTGTCCATTGACTATGCAAATAGTATTTTCTTAATACCATTTTTAACTTTATATCTTTAATCCGTATAATGTTACTGGCAGAAAGCAAAAAAAAAACACCACAACAACTGCTATGTTATGATAGCAATTTGAAGATGGGTTTCGATGGATGATGACAGTCAAATAGATACATGTGCATTATATTCAACTTGCATGTTAATTTTTATTTTTCCCGCTGCGTAGGAAAGCGTTGCCAGACTTTCTACGACAAATGCAACTTTAAAAACAAAACGCGTCTTATCGGTTTTTGCGTATCGAACTGTGAAAAGCCATACCTGCACATCATCATGCGTCGCATCGAAAACAAAAAAAGTATATAAACAAACATTAAATTTTAAATTAAACAATTAATTTACTTCTGTAAATATTTTACAGAATTTAGTTATCGCAGCCAACGTTTTGTCTGGGAACCGGCGCCCACGAGGCTCTTCCTGAAACTGTGGCTCGAAAACATTGACGGTTTGCGCGGCGCGCGAGTAAAAACGCAGATTCACAGAGAAATGGCAGAAAAAATGCAGAAATATGGACCAACCCACGTAGAAATAAAGGCCAAACTGGATAATATGACCAAGAAATACAGGTATGAAGCTGTCGCATGTAAATGAAAGACATAACCCACTATCTACCTTGTCTATTTTTCAGAATAGAAATGACCAAATATCGCAACAGTGGGCAGCCATCAAAATGGGAATATTTTAGTCAAGTGCAGGAAATATTGAAGGAATCAAAATTGGTTAACTTGAGCCTGTGCATGGCAGACAGTTTTGGTATACATCTAGCACATAAAGCCATATTAAAATGCAGCTAAAATTCAGTTCGCATCAATTACAGACTATTCGCCCATGGAGGATTCGGACAGCAGCGATTCAGCCGACTCGAATTTCAACGAACTTCCACCGGCAATGGCCAACAGCGAAACTGAGCTAACAAGGAGCCCTGAAAGAGCCGTTTCTATCAAAAGTGACTCGGCCTACTCGGCAAATACCTATGCACCACCGCAATCAAATTATAGCTTTAACAAATCGGAAAGAATCTTGAAAATAGAAGAGGCAAAGCTGGCCATACAAAAGGAAAAGCTGAAATTAATGAAAAACATTGCTGATAACTTGTCATCCATACATAGGAATTTTCTTAAAGCCTACAAAATGAAGTGATACAGAACACATTTTATATTAAGGCCTCTAACGCACTCATTTATTGAGCAAGTTAATTAATTGTATGTAAATTTAATGAATGCTTGCCTTAAGTATTAATGCTACGTACCATCGTACAAAACGCAGAAACACCAATAAATTTGTTATTTTCTTAATATTTCTTGCATCGCTGCCTTTTAGCCCAAACACTTCTGTTAATTCGAATGGTTTATTAGCCCAACTCGATCAGCTGTTCACAGATTATTAAAACTAACGGAATAGTCTCATATTGGAAACGGCAAAAGTAAAAGGCGACGATAGGCCGACCGATAAATTGAATGTTTTGCATTTAGTTGACTGAGTGGCAACTCCCTTCAAGTTTGGAACGGGCTTTAAATATCGCCCACTCTTCTCTTAATTGTTGTGTTCGTTCATATAGTAATCCTCTACTAGTTTTGGAAAAGCCCCTGCATGCAACTCGACCAGGTAAGTTTACAAACAAAGCACTTGAACTTGAAAACTTTATAAGTTCGCCACGAAACGTGTAATATAGTTAATAAGACCCCGGCATCACAAGTGTACTCGAGTCTCTTAGTCTCAAAACTATATTGCTTAAACGTTGTGTAGGTAGAGGTGTGCTGCAGGCAGTACATATGTAAATATGGGGAAGCCGGAGGGATTGGTGACCTATATCATTGCTTATCTTACATCTAAGCCAAATTCACTGTGTTCTTAGGGGTATTCAATCTTCGGCACACCAAAGACAACAGTTTGGGTGTTTTTTTGTTTGGTTTTTATTAATTTACATCAATCCATTCTCTATATGCTGTCGCGGGGGCTTTGCTTAAACGTAAACAACTCTTGACGGCTTAACCAACGATAAGGGTGCCCTCGTCGGGGAACTCATGGGTGGGCACTTCCAAGTTCAATGGCGCCGGTCCCTTGCGAATGCGTCCGGAGGCGTCATAGTGGGAGCCGTGGCAGGGGCAATAGTAGCCACCAAAATCACCGGCATTCGCAATTGGCACGCAGCCCAAGTGCGTGCACACGCCAATAACCACAAGCCATTCGGGCTTGAGCACACGTTGCTGCAAGAGGTACATGCAAAAGTGGGTTTAACAGAGAAAGTGTTTGGATATCATCAATTATATGTACGCACATCGTCCGTTTCGGGATCACGCAGCGCCGATGTGGGCACAGCCCTTTCCGTTTCAATCTCCGCCGGGGTGCGGTGGCGAATGAAAAGTGGCTTGCCGCGCCACTTGAACGTCACCGACTTGCCTTCGGCGATGTCGCCCAATTTAATTTCAATTTTGGCCATGGCCAGCACATCGGCCGAGGCACTCATGGAGCCCAGGAAAGCGTTGACCATGCCTTTGGCCGCATAGACACCGCCAACGGCGCCAGCACCGACCAGCATATAGGAGAAAGCCTTGCGCTCCTCGGCGCTCTCGTTGCGGCGACGCTCATCCTTGACTGAATCACGGCGATAGGCGGAGAAATCGGGTACGCGCAGATCCGTGTGTGCCTGGCGCGTAGCTGCAAGAGGAATTGATTAGAGTGGGATTCACTAAAAAGACCGCAGGCAAATTTTTGTGTTTCTGCTCAACACACTCATTCGTCAATCAGCTGTTTTCACTTGGCCAACTGACAAGGGGCGAGGTTATGTTGAAATTACGTAAGGAAATTCGCAACTTTGTCCATTTGGCCAATGAAAACATTGCGAAAACCGTATTTTATTAAATGCTTGGGCTGCTTTACACACAAATCTCTGTCGCTGGGCCACATTATATAACTGCAGCCTCTGCGATCACTTGTTTTCCTTACCAACGGCGGCTCCACTGGCCCGCAGGCTGCTGGACAGTGCCTGGGCGCTGGCGCGCACATAGGCACAGGACGCGGCTTTCATCATCTTGTGGATTGGGGCTTCTTGTTAATTCTATTTGTTTTTGTATCGAAAATCTCGTTGACGAGACCAACGTCGTCCGTCTACTTTGCTGTTGCTGTGAAAACCAGAGTGACCGCAAGCTGCAAACGCGAAAACACCAAAATTTTAAATTAATAACATTTTAATTTTTTCAAAGAATATACCTTCAGAATTGTTTGTTTGCAAACATAAAATTACAAATATATATATGAATATTTGTAAAATTTTATTGTGCTCGTAAAATGAAATTATATCTTCAATCTTAAAAAAATACTATGCATTTGAATTACTGTCTGTTCTGGCATTACAAACAAGTGACGTTAACGCAATATGCGCAACGTAACGCAAGCTGCGTAACGCTGACGTTAAGCATTTACGTTGGCATGTGATGTTGGCTGTGCGCAAAGTTTGACTCCCTTAAAGTTGGCTGCGCGTTTATTTTGACAAGCAAAATGAGGTGCCCGCAAAATTTGAATTGCCTGGGGAGAACTATAAAGTTCTAAAAGTTCTATACCCAATTCAATAGTAATTGTTAACCATTCTTATCGCTTGACAATCAATAATAATATTCACATTTTCATGTACCCTTAATCTCTGCTTTTGAGGATACGATAAGAACAATACAAACCTAAAAATAAACCCCATTCTGCATTGTCTATTCCTTAACAGTTTCCACCTAGATGAAACTGCATGCCTATTTCCCAGCTAATAATCCTCAATCTATGCCCCACCCGCTGTGTGGCTGCGCATCAAGGTAAGCCACCCCTTTAATGAAAACATTTCCCTCTTAAATTAGTTACTGCAACGATTTAGCTTTCGCCAAAAGAAAAGGGTTTTCATGGAAAACCGGTTGTGCAACCCCGAAAATCCACCACCACAGCATTGTTTTTCCGATTGCATTTTCCACTTCAGCCTCATGATGTCATTGATGAGAACTCTGCGCTTTGAAGTTCTCTACGAAAAAGTTTAATAATTGGGCTTGAAAATTTCTTTTCACTTAATTAATAAGAATGCCATTTAAAATATTAAATGAAATAAAATGTTTGCTGACCTCATCGCGCGCAGCCGCAAAACAATAAACGCATAAAATGACAATAAAAAAATGCATAAAAATGAGAAAGTTGGCACAAAAAAAATAAAAATAAAATAAAAAATGCGCATAAATGTAGGCTCGCCAAACTTTAAACCAAATCCGAAACTGGAATAAAAAAGAAAACCCTAAAAACAAAAAACAAAAAAATAAAGCTGTAAAAAAGAGGCAACGCGCAGCCGGCTAAAGTAATTCCTTTGGCGCCAGGCCTGTGATTATCGAAAGTAGTTCTTTTTGATGTCGAAAGTTTTTGCCTCCTCCAAGCCGCCAGCTCCCCTTTGCGAACTACCGCACACCTCCCACCCTCCCCTGCGGCCAGCGCTCGTCGCTAGGTGGCGTTGCGAAAGTGAAAGGCCAAATGCGAAATGCCGCCCGGCGCCCCTCTACTTGCTGCGTCCGTTTCCATTTCCCGCCCGGCAGCGGGGCAATCTGCGCACATAACGGCGCCTCTATGTACTTACCACGACACTTACACACACACACACCCACACACACACACACACACACATACACACGTACACTCTATAGCATTCACATAGAGACGCACAAAAAGTGCGTGAATTTTTGGGCAAAACAACAAATGCAAAAGAAATTTATTTCAACTGCAACGAAGCAGAAATACTCTAATTTGTTTTGTTACCAGGACAAGAACAAAAATCCAGTCTTAAAATGTATTTACAAGTTTTTTCTAGAAATGTGAAGATATATTTCAAAAGATTTGAACCAGATGCTCGGACTATTCGTAAAACTAGAAGCTAACTTTTAAAGCAAGCCAAAACAAAGGATATGCAAACTTGCTGCTTCACAGTCGCCTATAAACTTATCTTTTTAAGGCTCAAACTTGTCCAATAGCTAACGCTGCCAGTGTTGGAAAGTGTATTTGAACAGCCAAGTTAAAACTATGCCGCGTAGGCGTCGCAGGCAGCAGCAGAGCCAGGCACCAGGCTTCCTTTTTTGCCCAACACTAGCTGCCACCACGCAGCATTGCCCGCCCCCCTGCCCCGTCTGCTGGCGTTAACTGCGTTACAGTTTTCAGTAACTTTTACATTGGGCAATGGCGCCAACTACAACAGCAACAACAACAGCAGCAACAACAAACGACAGCAACTGCTTTTGCTGCCTATTTTTCAACTCCCCGCCCACTTATGGCAAGCGCCAGGGGCTGCTTTGCTGCTACAGCTCCACTTTTGTGTGTGTGTGTGTGTGTAAGAGTGTGGCGTGTGCAGCATTGCGGCTGCGGCTGAGGCAACAACAGCAACAACAACAACAGCGACGACGACAACGACGACAGCAACATTGCCTGCTTCAGCCGCTTATCGCAACATCAGCCAAGCATAAAGCTCAATACGCACACCCAACCGCACCACCAACCACCGCCCTGCAGCAGCAGCAGCAGCAACAGCAGCGGCAGCAACAACCGCCCCGCGCCGCCCCCTTTGACGAAAGTTGAAAGTGGAAAATTGTGCGTGGCAGCCAAAAGTTTCAGCCGAGCCGAGCTGAGCTGAGCTGAGTGAAGGCCTCCTAACTGACTGACTGACTGCCTGCCTGACTGACTGACAGTCGACGCTGACGCCCATGCACAGCGCAACCCCCCTCACCCGCCCTTAACCCCCTTGCGCGCCTCTGCGTGGACTACCTTGCCATGCAAAACCCATTTACTCCTTGGGCGGCTTCTCTGGAAATTAAATGAATAAGCAGCTCGTTCTGTGCATCGCCTGCTGTGTGGGGAAAGGGGGTGTGTGGCTGAAGTGTGGCGGAGCGGGGCGGGCAAAGCTTGTGGCATGTGCAGCCTTTAAGTTGCCGCTAGGGTCCCAGGAGCCGCCGCCAAATGTAGCACAGCTGGCAGTCATTTTGTGCTCATCTCGGTTTGCATTTAAAGATATTATGCCATGGGCCACGCTGCGACTTGGGTCTATATTTTTGATAAATATATACACATATATATATACATATATGTATATATATATATATATGTGTATAGGTGTGTGTATGTGTTGTTGTTGGCACATGCTTAGCTGGGCGCTTTGTTGCCTGGCCGAGAACTTCTCCTGTCGACGTCTGCTCGCTGGCCCTTTGGCTGAGCCATTTTGTCAGCCAGGATTAGGTGACCATGACAATTGGTCAATGGTCAACGAGCAACGGTCGTTTGTTTGTTTGTTTGTTTGTTTTCAAAGGAACTGCCCGAAGGACTCGTAGGCGACGCCTTAAATCGACGGCCCTTCATATTTTATAAACATGTTTTCAATGCGCCCGAAGATAGATTCGACATCTAGGAAAAATTATGAAGAGAATTCCTGGAAGTAAATCGTAATTTGCAAAAGTATTTCTCAAATCTGTATTTTATTAGCTTAAAATATTTATATTTATGTCTATGTTTACTTACTTATATTAAATAATTTGGCTTACGGAATACCCTACCTATTAAATGCTGCTCAATAAATATTTTTCTTTTATACCCTTTTAGAGGATACTATAATTTTGTCATGTTATGCATAGAAGAAGGCATCTCCGACTCCATAAATTATATATATTCTAGATAAGCATTAACAGCCCAGTTGATATAGCCTAGTCCGTCTATCCGTCTGTTGCATTGGGAACTAGTCTCTCAGATATCTTCTCTTCTCTCTATCTATGTCGGAACCGCGTGAATCCGACCACTATATCATATAGCTGCTATAGGAACGATAGGTCGAAAGTAGTTTCTTGTATGTAAACCTTTTTTGTTTCTAAAGATATCTTGATCAACCCCGTAATTCCTAGTTGAACTATGCTCCATATATATGAGCCAATATCTTGAAGGGTATTAAATCTCCGCCTAGCTAAAAATAACGTTACTCTCTCGCTTATCTCTAATTGGTTTTTGTACGGAATATTTGGGGTCCTTTTTTTTGGTTTCAATTGCCTTTGCTAAATGACACGATATTCTGCACTATAAGATAATTTCATCAAGCTCAGCATTAACGAGCTTCCCTATTCACATAACACATATCTGCAAAGGGAAATGTCTAAAAGGGTATTCAATCTTCGAAACACAAGTTTATTTCATAATTTGGACAAATAGTGCCAGAAAATAAGAGTTCACGCTGAGTTTTTGGAGTACATCTAACTGAATCGATTCTGCCCCGAATTATTCATTATCTGAGCAACAAAAAATGAATGACAAATAACAAAGTAAACAATAAAATTGCTTTAGAACTCGTCCGTGATTGAACGCTCGCTCTCTGCCTCGTTGTGGAGCTGTTCGACGGCATCCTGGCCGTCCCAGGCTACGACGCTGCGAATGGGCGGCTTTTGGGCGCAGTTGACAGTTGAAGTTCTGGCACGCCCCTTGACAATATCGCCCAGAAATTCATTTAGTGCAGCTTCCGAAAAGGAGCCCTTGAAGACGGCATATCGCATTCTGCGGCAATTGACCACGACCAGAGCCGGATAGCCAAAGCCGCCCACGTGCAGACCCTTCTCCAGGGCCGGCTGCTGGCCGCCCTCGGTCCAGACCCAGCCCCAGCTCTGCTGCGCCGGATACTTGGCGCGCAGTTCACGCAAAGTGCCGAGCAATTTGTTGCGGCACTTGGCATTGCAGTCGAGCAGCGTGGGCAGCACGGAGATGACGCACCACGACTTGTGACCGCAGGCATTGAACAAACTCGCTTCGTCCGTGATCTCGGCCACGTCAGATGCGGGCGCCGCCGGCTTGCTGTTGGCCCAGCTCACGATGGCCGCCGCAGTGCGCTGGCCAGTGTACTCGACCGCGTCGGCGGGCTGCTTCGACTGGGCCGGAAAGTATTTGATGGTGGGATAACTACGCACATTGTGCTCGGCCGCCTTGTGCTTGTTCGCGCTGGCGTCCAGAGCACCCAGCTTGATCTTGCCCTTGAGCTCGTTGGCCGCTGCGATCCAGTCGTCCGCCAGGTTCTTGCAGTGCGGACACCAGGGCGTATAAAACTCCACCAGCCAAGTGTCAGCCGAGTTGAGCACCAGCTTATCAAAGTTATCCGCCCGCAGCTCCATGACGTCGCTCTCCGAGCAAAGCCTGTTGCTGGCCGCGTCTGTGGCCACATCCAGCTCCGTGCCGAAGGCCGCCTTTATCTTCTTCTTGATCTCAGCCACAGCCACGTCGGCCATGACTTGGGCTGTGCGCGGTCCAAAGAAATCGGTGGGTTTCTGTTTGTCAACTCCGAAAATTTTGATAAGCGGATAGCCGCGTATTTCATATTTGTTGGTCAGCTCCGTGTGCCGCTCGGCATTGACCGCGCCCAGCTTGATGACGCCCTTCAGCGCCTTGGCCAGCTGCTTGAACTCGGGCAGCATGGCTAGGCAGTGGCTGCACCAGGGCGCATAGAATTGTACAATCCAAATGGCGTCGTCCTGCAGCACCACGCTCTCAAAGTCCGAGGCAGTCAGCTCCACAACGCCATCTGCCGGCGAGTAGAAAGCAGTCAAATTGGCAGCCACCAGCACAAAGAGCGTGAAAAGACTCGATGCGGCAACAATTGCCGCCACTTTCAGTATCCACGATTTGGATGTTTTGCTCATCTTTTATTGGCCAACAAAAATAAATCTTACTTAAAAAAAACACAAAACTTACTCCCTATGCAAAGTCTATTAAATTTTCACCTACAAATATGAATGAATGAATGTCTCCTACCTAATGCCGACTGTGTCTGACTATTTGCACACAGGTTGCTGGGATTGTTTTGGTGCGGCAATATGTCTGCAACCTAGCCTCAGATTCTTACAATTGCTGCTTCATTGTTTTCGAGATATGACTGTGAAATGCTTGTGAACTGGTTGTGAAATAGTTATCAGAGTTAATCACCTGAACGGGGCATAAAATGCACATCAAAACAGATTGAAATTTACTCAAGAATTTGTGATAATGTATTTGGAAACATATCTGACCCCATGAGGTATTTATTATTGATCAAAAATTCTCATGTGTTCATCTTTTGTGCCGTGCAGATCTAAAGACTTTGTATATTTATTGACAGAGGCTGTATAAGTTTAATTTCGGAGTCGATAAATATCGATAAGTCTCTTAAGTAAAACTTCGTTTCATACATATATATTTATTTGTTATCTTTTATCTATCTATCTATCTTTTATTATCTATCTATTTTTATTGTTTTTCATGCTTAAAAAGAAGAAGTTCATTTTTTTATGATCTGTTAATATTATTATTATTAGTATTGTTTTTCATAATGTAGCAAAAAGAACTTAATTTAATATATTTATTTATTTATTTATTATCTATTAATATTATGTTCAATTCTTCATCAATAACTTGAAAAAAGAAATTCGATGGCGAGGAAAATATCCACTTTCCCCAACTCGCACTTTAAACTTTGTTGACATTTTTCAATTTGTGGCAACGTTCAAGCTACAAACACGAAAGTTTTTTTTTTTAACAGCTAAAACATATATACTCTATGTACATATCGAAAGGAAAGAAACTTAGCCAGAAGCTAAGAAAAATAAAATAAAAACAAGCAAATAGAAGAAGAAGAAGAAGAAGCTGGCGAAAAAAGCGTCAATGAAACCTGCCCTAAATTCGCACAAGCGGCTTAAAACAACAACAACAAAGGCGCTGCCAAGCAAAAAACAGGACACAAAGCGTGGCAAATAAGAGGAAGAACAGCAACAACAACAAGCATAAGGCGCAGGTGGAGCCAAAGGGGGAGGGAGGGCAGGCGGAAGCAGCAGCAGCAGCAGCAGAGGTTGAAAATGTGTGAAAGGCAAAAGGAAACGTCGACGCTGCGTTTTTTGCTGAGGTCCTTGTTGCAGGACACGCACCAAAGGAGGCGCAGCACGCATAAATCTAATGCCAAATTACATTATTTTGTCATTTCGGGCCCCACGCACAACCACAACAGCACAGCACAACCCAAACCCCCCACCCCCCACCCCCCAAACCCAAGCAATTGCCGCTGCTGCTGCTGCTGCTGCTGCTGCTGCTGCAGTGTCCTGTCCGCAGGGCATAAAACACTGTCAAAAATAAACTTGCGCCAAAGCTGGTAAAAAAAAAAAAAAATGCAGAAAGCTCTTGGGGTAAAAGTTTTGTTTGCCTGCCGAAAAAAAGTACATTATATGCAAGCGTGCAAAGAAGGGGCACAGGCTGGGCCAGTTGCCAGGGTGTGTGTGTGTGTGTGTGTGTGGGTGTGTGCGTGCCGGGGTCTGAGTGCTGGGGTTGTTTGCCAAGTTCGCGGCCAGGCCGAAAGTGAAAGTAAATGCAAGCGCCGTGAAACGAAGCTGACGCGTCGCAGTCAGCGTCGCCATCGCAGTCGACGTCGCCGCTGACGTCGTGCGTTTACCAAATATCCTTCGGAACGTTGCTTGGCCAAGGACATTGCGGCCATTAAAATGGAGGCATTCAAGCTATTCGAAGCGGTTTTCTTGAGACGCGCGACTGCAGCAAAGGACACAGCGACTCGCGCTCGCTCGAACTCATTCGCAGGCTCGCTCGCACTCGCTCTGGCACGCGCTCTCTCTCTCTCGCTGTCTCGCTTTGTGAGAGCGGCTTGCTCTCTTTTGTGGCACTCTCTGCGTTTGCGTGCTCGCTGCGCTTTCACTTTCTTTGCCTTGTCCTTTGCCTTCACAGCTTTTTACTTTCACTTTTCACACACACAAAAACCCTGAAAGTTCGACGACGCGTCGCGCTCTCTCTCGCCCCCTCTCTTTCACACTCTCTCTCTCTCTCTCTCTCTCTCTCTCTATCTCTCTCTCTCTCTCTCTCTCTCTCTCTCTGTCTCGCACTGTCCCACTCTGTCGCACACGCTGCGACTTCCTGTCTGTGTGTGTGAGCTTCCGGTTTTGTTTTTACAACTGATAAGGCGTCAGGCAGGCGGCATTGCGTTGGGGCGGCTGCCCCAAAAAGTATGCTATGCTTTTTACATGCGCCCGCAATGCTCTTTGTGTGCGTGCTCTTCGATGTGTGTGTGTGTATGTGTGTGTGTTTTTGTGTTTTGGGAAGACGACCAGCAGGCGCCCTTTCATTGTTGTTGCTGTGCGTTGCAAGGATCAAGGACGTTCAAGAAAACCGAAATGGGCGACTGTTCGGGCCTCGCAACGACTGAATAAAAAAAAATGCAGGGCGTACATTTTCATTTACTTCTGCTTCTTCTCTTGGCTCTTTTCACTGTTTTTTTTTTTTTTTGTTTGGTGGTGGCTTGACTTTGACATGGGTTTGGTCGGTAGGGCGGGGGGGCGAACGGGCGATGTTGGGTGGCTGCAGCTGCCCCGCAGTACATAGCAGATGTGCGTGTGCGCCTATATGTGCGTGTGGGGTATATATGCCGCGCTGGGGGCGGGTTGGGGTCCTCTGCTGCTGCTGCTGCTACGGCGGCGGCTGCAGTCCTTTATTGAGCCAAAAACCACCCAGAAACCACTTTGGCTTCAGCGACAGAAGCCGCTCAAACGACCGACCGCTGCGTTTGTAATTTTTTGGCGCTTTTTGTGCGTGTGCAGCGAGCGTTGGTCTGTTGGCGGGGGGCGTTGGGCGGGGCAGGAGCGGCTTTGTGAGTGACGTTGATTGCTGTTGTTGTTGTTGTTGGGGTGGTGCGTGTGCGTATATACTAGGGTATATAGCCAGCCGAATGGTTGTTGTTGTTGTTGTTGTCGCTGGCTGCTTTTCTAAATTGCGTAGTTTTCGCAGTGCACAAGGAAAATTTTCATTGCCTTTTGGCTTTTTCCTGCTGCTTCGCTTTTCCTTTCTTTCTTTTTTCTATTTGCTTGCTTATGTGGGTCGCAGCGGGTCTCGGGTGTCTGCGATGCATAGCAATGAGTTGTGCGTGTGTGTGTGTGTGTGTGTGTGTATGCGTTAGTTTAAAGTGAAAGTAACGCGCTGGCATTTTCCTAGAAAAAGTTCTGGCTTTTGAGGTTTGCCCCTGTCTCCCCCCCTTCTGGGCTGCGTTTCGGTTTCCTAATAAAGTGCGTGCCCAATGTCGTATGCGGTCTTTAGCTGCTTCCTTTTTCACTTAATTGCCAACCTTAAAGCCTGCCAAATGCGCCTTCTTCAAATATACTTTAGATAGCAAAGCAGGAAGCGAAATTAATTTTGGCATTAATGTGCTTTTGAAACGACATGAAAAAGTTCAGTGTAACTGCAAGAATTTCTAAAGACGAAAACGGAAGCGAGCATATCCATAAGTTGTCTGTTGATAATAGTTACCCGGTCGATACGATGAGGATTTAGGTCAAATTTCTTTAGTTTTCAGTTCTCAAAATCAATTCAAGGTGCTTTGTTCATGTTTGAAATAGTATTGTACGCTTTTTCTTATATCGATCGAGAGTTCTAATGCTCTAAATTTCGCTATAAAGTTGAACAGCTTTTTTATTGTTAAGCATTTTGTGCAGAACCTTATTAATAAATCATGATCATATGTGGTTAAAAGAGATCGCAAACAGTGTATTATTGTAATAAATTTAAAAATAAATGTGAGCCCTTGATATTTGTAGCTTTCCCATAAGGGCTGAGCATCTTTGACGTACCTAAGATTCCAAACCTTATAAAGGTACGATTTTCCCAGCATTAAGGGATCTTATCCTAAAAACATGTTCTAGAGTATCTTTCAATATTTGTAATATATATTTATTTTTATCCTCAAAAAGTATGTATACCTTTTGATGTATAACCTATCAAAGCTTGGCTGAAGCAAGCTTTAAGCAGTCCAATATTGACGTTTGACTCATGGCAGCATCGCGTAGGTGTTATATAGAATCATTTTTATTTATATACCCTTCGCTACGCAACCCCCGCCCCCCTTTTCCCACCTCACCTGCACCCCAAGTCCCACTGCGCATTCACGGCATTTGCATGCGACGCCAACGAGCGCTGAACTTGCCGCGCGCTGTGGCAACTTGTATCCATTCACGAATTTGCTCAACTGACAGCACCTGCCCATCACAAGCTGTAAAATGCCGCCTGCCCCGCCTCCCCTCTGATTTTCCTTTGGCATACACTACATTTCCCCAAAATCTCGCAGATGTCAATCAAAACAAAATGTCAGCCTGCAAGTTGGCCCCTTCGCCCGCTCGGGACCACGTTTAACTAATTTGAGCGCAATCGTTTCGCATTTCGCATTTTCCATTTTCCATTTCCCTTTTCAGCTTTTTTACGGCAACAGCAACAAAAACAATTAAAAAACTTTCTGGCTTAAATGTATTTGTAATTATGTATTAGCTAGAGAAACAAAAAATATACAAAATTTCTGCCTTTGAGCTGCTGTCGCAGTTGTTGTTGTTGTTGTCGTTGTTGTTGTTGTAATTGCTGTCATGCTGATAACACATACAGCAGCAGCAGCACACACACACACACACACACATACTGCCTTCTGCTATGTAAAAGCTTTCTGGTACATAAAGCGACAGGAAACACGCGCAGCAGCGACGTCGACTGCGCTGCCAGTGCTGGCATCCAACATTTGGTTGCATTGAAAGACGCAGCCTACGCACAAGCCACACAAACACAAACACACACACACACACACGCACACACACACACAGCTGCAGAGTAATTATGTTGCTCGGCTTCTATGTGGCTCGCCCCAAACTCCAACCCCTCGCTCTTTGGTATTTTTAGTTGTGCCTCTGTCTTGTTTTCATTGCATGCCACCACCAACCACACACACACACACACACACACAACGCCCGCCGCAGCCCCCTTTTTGCCACTAGTTGTGTGTGTGTTTGTGTGTTTCGACGTCGACGTCGACTGCGCTGCGCAGCTCATTGAAATTTGAGGATTTTTGTCTCAGTGCCCTAATTAATTTTACGTACCATGAAAATCATTGTTTGTTGCTTTGCTTTTTCTATATTTTGGCATTGTTGTTGTTGCTATCAGTGTGTATGTGTGTGCGTGTGTGTGTGTGTGTGTGTGTGTGTGTGTGTGTGAGTGGAAGTGTATTTGTGTGCGAGTCGCGTTGCAGAGACCTGTTTGAGCTACAGCTAGAAAAACAGCAGCTCGCGCATCTTAAATGAAAATATTCCTGCAGCATTACTTGGCAATCCACACTGCAACAAATTAGTGAGGAAACATTTAAAAATAATTTTTTTTATTTAATTATTAACAATGAGCATCAAAAAAACACAATTTCTTTAAAATATTAACTGGGCATCAGGTGCGCAGAATTTTATATATTTCTGCCTCATTAGTCAGAGATACACTGCAACAAAATTGCTACTTATTTTCTTATTTTTTACAGTTACAATTAAATTGTTTATTATATATAACTTATTAATTGTAAATATTTTATTATTTATTCAATTCAATTAACTATTTTCATTCATTATTAAT
Source organism: Drosophila ezoana (assembly GCA_035045725.1). Taxonomy (NCBI): domain Eukaryota; kingdom Metazoa; phylum Arthropoda; class Insecta; order Diptera; family Drosophilidae; genus Drosophila; species Drosophila ezoana. The sequence continues at coordinate 10,047,065 of JAWNOU010000092.1, forward strand.
TATTCACAGCAACAATTAAATCAACTAATGATATCCTTTTTTTTTGTAAAACTATTTTGAATTCGTATAAAATCAAACATCAAAGCAGCAGCTAATAACTTTCCCAGATCTGCGCTTAAACTACTTGGGAATTATAAGCGCTAACGTTTTCAAAAACTCTTTGCTTATCTTTCTCCTCTTTCAGCTCTTACAATATTTGAATCTAATGCTCGCCACTTGGCAATAACAATTACCAACATTTTTTGGGTAGTGCATAACCTCCTGCCCGGCAGCTAGGTTCTCCGTCCGCCTTCGGCTGGAGCGCATTTAAACTGCGCCATATTTTCCGAGCCCTGTTGTTTTTGTTGGCCTTAACGTTGGCGGCGTTGTTCTTGTGCTCGTTGTCGTTGGCCGTTTGGAAATTTGAGAAAATTAGGTTTTGTTTTAGCTGCTGGCTAGCCGGCAAGCACAGCTCAGCAGAGTACAGCGCAATGTCCTGGCACGTCCTGGCCGTGTCTTGCGATGGCCTAACCTGTTATTTCTGCCACTTCTACGCTTTGTTTCTTTTTCTTGCTGTTGTTGTTGTTGTTGTGTGCTGATGTTGCCGCCGTGGTGGGCTGGTAATTAAATGCTGCGTTGCTGGACCACAGCAGCGGCAACAAGGACAAAGTACACAGGCCGCGGGACGCAGCACGCGCTGAGAGTCTGGCAGGCAGGCGGGCAGGCAGGCGGGCACCTAATCAGCAATCCCAGCGATGCTCGAATCTGAGCCGTTGCTTTCAACCCATCCCCGGGGTGGAAATTATGCAAATGCCAGTTGCCAAGGACCAAGGACACAGGCTGGCAAATTGTTTTTCATAGCTGCATTTAAAATATGCTCCAGTTCGCATTCGCCATGGCTACAAATGGCTCTGGCAGTTTAATTAAAATTTCACTTTCGATGTGCTTTCACATTTTGCCCCTCAACCCCAGTTGAGTTGTGATTTATCAGCAACTGCATTATTGGCCATATCTTAAAGCTATTTGCATTAAATAGATGCGCTCTGATAATGCAGTATCAAATGTTATCGGCCTAAATTGGTATTTAACAATTCTCTTGATATTTATATGTCAAGTATATCCTAAAGATTGCAGTCTGAGCTGTAATGTGACTCCTTTTGGAATCCTTTTTTCAAAAGGGACTCTTAATAGTTACCATAAGCAACCAGTTGATATTGACTTGCCCCATTTCGTATACTAATAACACCTCAAGTGAGCTACAAGGTATATCTTGACTATTTCACGTAGCTCTCTTATCTGTGTATTCTACAAATTTTCCTACATGCAGTCAGTTTTTTATGCATTTTTTTGCTATACTCTTACACATTCAACCTAATTGCTGCTAATTCTCAACAGGTTTTTCATTTAAAAGGTTGCCATCTATATTCATTCGGATAATCGCGACCTTGTTTCCATATCACTTTGATCATTAGATATATAGATGGATATATTGACTCAATTATTTTGAGTTTATCTTATTGCCCAAGCATCTCGTTTTTTATCTGCCTTAATTTGTTTTATTTATAGAATGTAAATTGAATAAATTCTCCTTTTACATAAATCTGTATATGAGGACCTCTCATAATCGTTGTATGCCTCTCTTTAGTTTTGTCAGTCATATTTGCTTCATTGTCTTACTTGGCCCTTTGCCCTTCGCGGCATTCAATTTGTGTTTTTTGACTTTTGAGCATCTCCCTGGCAACCTTAATCTTTCCCATTTGCTGTCATCCATTAGGCTGATGCGCCGTTTGTGCTGCTGCGGCTAATTAAGTGCCCGTTAGGCCTTAATAAATAACAATTTATTAACATTTTAAAGCAAAAACAAAAAAAGATTGCCAGAAGCTGTCTTAAATTATAAGTGCTTACTCGGTTGGTTGGGAGTTAGCCGAAATATTTGAGTATATTAGGAGAAATATTCGTAGGAAATGAAGACGTTTCAAGTTTTTAGTAACATTAGATTGTTCATAAGTTAAGTATTAATAGTTAATATTAATATATTATATTGCTCATTTTGAAAAGAATAAAATTAAATATTTTATAATGTTTGGAAGCCAAAAGTAAATTTGTTTGCTGTTGTTTTCATTAAAAAAACGCAATTTTGATAACTGTGAAACTGATGAACATATTTGGTACTTAAATAAACTTATCGATAGTTATCGATTATAATAGATGCATATCCCAAACAAAATCTTTGACATTTCTTTAGAATACAAAGCTATATATGATTTTGTTGCCTACTATGGATTCTTCTTCTCTTAGATTTATTTAACTATATTTATTTTATAAATAAAAAGATTTGTTTATCTCTATAAATTGGTATTTGTATGAAATATTTAAGGCCCTTTTCATACTCTTGTAGAGGGTATTTTAATTTACTCATGAAATGTTTAGAATGAGACATTTTCGACATTTCGTTTTAGCTTCTAAGCTTATTTAATCTGAATTTCAATCGCTTGACTTTGTTAAAAATGCACCGATTTTAATTCTACATATGTTCTTTTCTTTTACAAATTTGTTTCATTTTCGGCAAATTTTTGGAATCTTTTCGCTCTCGGCATATCGAACGCCATCAACCGCATCGTTTTTGCTGCAGTGTTCCATGATTTATTTACCAAATTTGTTGTTGGGTGTCGTTGTGACCATTAAATTAATTGCAATTTATCGATTTTTAAATTGCAATCTCGACGTTGGGCCATAAAAAATATTGCGCGCCGCATCGCACGATGCCCCAAAATGCCGCAGCGCGACCCCAGCTCTAGGGGAAGGGGGAGGTTGCGGGTCCGGGTCCGGGTCTCATATCATGCGTGGCGGCTACGCAGAACTCATGGGTTGGCTCGTGCCTGAAGGCAGGATGCAGTCACGAAAATCGCGTTCTCTGGTGTATACAAAATAAATTTGGCCAGCACAGTCTGTTCGCGAGTCTGGCCTGCGTTGCGTATACGTAACGCGACATTGGCAGCCGTGTGGGTGGAGGCAACTGCTCTAGTGAATTCCACATAGAATAGGGCTTATTAACTAGCTGAGGAGATTTGGGCGTGGAAGAGAGGGAGAGGATTGATGTGTATAAGATTTGACAAAGCGGCGAGAGGTCTATGTTTTTCTTATTTTTAATTTAATTTACTTTTAAGCTGGCTTATATATTATATATATTAACTATCAGCAAAATATCTTTAACATTTTCTTAGCTACAACTTAACTAAGCAACTATTCTACATCTGTTCTACTTACCAGCTTCTAATCCATATACAACTCACAAGTTGCAATCTTTTATCTTATATAAATGATGTATGGGAGCATAGGTTATTAAGTAATGAATGAACAAATTATATAATTAATAATCTTTAACAGAATATGCATTTATATAATATTCCTTAGATGTGAACATTAAACTCAAGATAATCTTTGTTGCCATATTTTATCTCTATAAGAAACTTAAATTTTTGTCTAGAACTTAGAATACTTTGTATAGGGTATTTATGGCTTGTCCTTTAGGACGTTATGTTTACTTGTTTGACCAGTTATTTCTTTATTTTTCTTTTTTGTTTCGCTCCAGCAGCAGCAATAATGAAAAATATATGTGAGCACCATTAAAATACATCAGATAGGCATAGATCACACCACGCCGTGTGGGTGTATGTGTGTGAGTGTGTGTGTGTGTGTGTGTGTGGAAGTCCTGCTGGTCATTTGCTTGCCACATGCATTGACATTTCTCGCACCATGTTGCCACTGAAATTGGAGTTGTTGCTGCTGCCACCGTGGCTGCTGTCGCGTTATCTTTGCTGTCACAGCAACGTCCGTGTGTTTGGCTGCCTGGGCAATCTCATGTGGGTGTCTGGTGTGTCTGCTGTGTGTGTGTGTGTGTGTGTGTGTTGGAGTGGGATGCGTGCAGCTTTATGCAGGCTGTGGGTGGCTTGTTAGCACAACGGAAAGGCCAGCGTATGTAACTTTAATGAGGTGCTGCCCCACAACAGTTGAATGCGAGCCACGATAACTGAACAAGTGGGCAGAACGCACCCTAATAACCTTGTGTGCTTGACTTCTAACTCGCATGTCTAAAAATAAGCTAAAGCTTCTTAGCTGTGAGGTTTCCAAAATCAGAGGATTATTAGAAAACAGTTCTGCGAAAATACTAAATGTTGTATATAAAGTATTTATTGTGCAGTTCAAGCTTTAAGTAATAAATCCAATCAAATATTTGGGAGGGGCAAAAACAAACGTGATATTCCCTATTTTTTTCTTATTTCCAATCTAAATGAGAAAATGATTTTGAAATGTACATAAAACTTAGGCATGCAACATTGGATACTAAAACTTTTGAATGAGAGGTGATTGACGCATGCATTTCTTATTTATAACCATGATGGAGCACTGATTGATGAAAATATTAAGTTATATAAAATCGAATGTACAAATACTCTTTATTGAACAATATTTGAGTCCAGATTGACCAATGATTGATTCAACATATTTTGCTGTATATAAATCTACTTGCCTGATTGACTGACTATTGATAGACACAAATCCTTATGGCATTGAACACTGATTGATGCAACATATTCTGCTGTATAATTCTCTTCTCGCTGATTGATGTAAATCTTCGAGATATATTTAATATATTTGCGAAATCTAAGAGACTATTTATATAAGTATCTCAACAATTGGCTACTGATTGATAAAAGAACCATCTGATGTATTGATATCTTGTGCATGATTAATAAGCAATTAGGAGACTGAATGCCAGAAATAATTATTACTGATGTTAGTATTGTAAGTATTTGAGAAAGTGTATGCCACAAATAAGATTGATAACTGATTGATTTGAATATTTATGATGTATGTGCCTTTTTTCCTGTAATAAACGTCGTTTAGAGTGAATGATTGATACACAACAATTGCTATGGCTATGAGAAAGCATACTTCAGCTTCTCCCATCTCGTGCCAAAATGGTCAACACTTCAAACGGCAAATGTACCGAAAAAATAGACAATTATCAAGGTATTTAGGTGCTCACAGCTTGTCGCATACAAGAGCCTGTCGTATGACAAAGCAGCTTATGCTTAGCATCTATGGCACTTTAAAACTCAATGTCTAAGCAACATAAATTGCTGTGCCAAAAAAGAAAAAGAAAAAGGAAAGAAAAAAACAAGCTAAAGAGAAAAACAGGAAAGGGAAATATATTTCAAGTGCTTCTTGACTTGCCCTACTTGTTGTAAATTGTGCGCCGGAAAAAAGAGAATGGGTAGAAGAGGAGCTAGGAATGAAGAAGATGAAGAAAAAGAAACAAGTTCGACGCTTCGTATAACTTTGGTTCGCATGTGTTGTGGTCTTCCATCATGGCCCAGAACTGTTGTCTGGGTGGCAAAATGCGAGCATCAAGTATGCGCACTGTTGGGCATAGAAAAAAAATAAAACAGAAACGGAACAAGAAAAAATAGCTGCCTCACTAAAGCGAGCCTAAAAATTGTGCGGCGCAGCAGGCAGCAACCCCTCCCCCCAAAAAAAAAAGTAAACCAAGTTGGAGGCGTGGCAGCTGCTGGCAAAAGTGCGTGTGTCTGCATTGTAAAACTTTTAATGGCTTGTAGCTGAAGGCTGAAGGCTCTCGCGTTCCCTGCACAAACACATATGTGTCCCGCAGGTGCGCGCCTACCACACACCGCCCCCTCCCCCCCTCACAGCGCCCCTTTGCAGCGCGTTTATCGCTTGCCAGAGTTGCCATAATCATTAACGTTATTGCCAGTGTTGTGCAGCTGCTAAATCTGCCTCTTGAATTTATTTTTCTTGCTACTCGAAATGCATTTTCAATATACACGAAAGCGTCGCCAATTTATTTGCGCTGCTTGCTTTTTGCACATAAATCAAAAATGCGTAAAAATTTATACGTCGTACGCAATGGCAACGCGCAGAAGGGAGAGGAGGGGGCTGTTATAGTCAGCGTGTGTATGCCAGGCAAGCAGGCAGGCATTTACTTCCTTTCTGCCATACCAGCTCCCTCAGGCAAACCCCAGGCCCATTATCATCATCAACAGTCAGCAAAATGGCCCCAACTTCAATGTTGAATGCCAAACGGCAGCAGCAACAACAACAACAACAGCCAGAAGAAGAGCAACAAGCAGCCGCACCTGAAGCTGGTAGAAAACACATTTTGATGGTAGTATGGGCCTCGGGCGGTTAGTGAACGGCCATATGGGGGCTTTGCCAATGGGCCTGTTAATGGGGTGAATCGAGCAGTTAGCGTTTATGAACTGCACAAATTATTTTGATTATAGCTATTTTTAGTTATATTGATATTATTATTATTACTATTTAAAATGCCAAATCTTAAGGGTTTCCGGTTAGGTTAGCAAGTTCTGGTAATTAGGTCGATTCGATTGGGATATAATATGCATGAGGAACAGATATGCAAGCGATTTTTGTTTCAAGGTCTTACAAAATTCTCTTATTCTCTTTCTCTCTCTCATATTTATATTTGTATTCTATTCTAAGAATTCTATTCTATATTCTATTCTTTAAACGATTAAAAGAAACAATACTAAGACGCCATTTAAGCAAAATATCTTGCTCAATGTTTTTTGGCCAATATTTCGAATCGACCCTCGTTCTGCGACCCTTTTTTGTGTATTTCGGCAACAACGTTGCAGCAAAGTGTAGTAAAGGCCGCCAGCCGTCGCTACAAGTGCCCGTGGCCAGAACCAGAAGCTGCAAGAAAACGACACACAAAAAAAGGTAGCAACAGCAGCTGGCTTGGAGCGAGGGGCGAGGGGCGAGGCGTTGCCAGTGGGAAGTGGGGGGAGGGGAAAGCGCAAAGGTGCGTACAATCATTTTATTGATTTATATGCCGAAGCTATTACAACTGACATTCGAGTTTTCCAACAAAATGCGGCCCAACTTTTGTGTACATGGCCAGAGCCGGCGAGGCGTAGGCATGGGCGGGCTATTGAGAGGGGAGAGTGGAGGCCAAGCAGCAAGGGAAGGGCAGCTGGTGGGACGTACAGAGGCGTAGCGCAACCCCAAACCAAAAAACCTTTTGTCAATGTTGCTGCGGATGCTGCTGCCGCTGCTGCTGTTGTTGTTGCACTTGGCTGAAGCTCACGGCCATGTTGCCATGCCCCATGCGTCGCCGGGGCAACCTGCAAAGATGAAGACGCAGCAGCAGCAGCAGCAGCGGCAGCTCCGACCGGGCTGTTATATACTTTTGTGCCTTATGTGTAGCACAGTTTTAGGCGTTGCTTTTGTCTTTTTAGTTTACTTACTTTGCCGCCTTGTCGGGGGCGTTGAGTCGGTGAGTGGGTGTGGCTGACAGTCTTGACAGCGCACTCGTTACTTTGACAACACAGCAAGCAGTCGCCCCCGCACCCCTCGCACCCCGCTCCTCAGCAGCTACAGCTACAGCTACTGGCTGGCAGTTTGTGTATCCGTGAGATACTTTCGCGCTGCGCTTTTGCACTTGTCGTTTGCTTGGTCCCAAAAACTTTCGCTCAGTGAAAATCAATTTATCACAAGAGACGCGGCTTGTGCTTGATTTTCACTGCTCCACAATATTTTCAGCTATTCGTATATAAATTTATATATGTATATGTATGCGTGCGTATGTAAGTGTGTGTGTGTGTGCCATGGGGAATGTCACTTGGCCAAAAATTAATTAAGGCCAAGATGAATTCTCGCTACAAAATGTTGGATTCTATGCCGCCTTGTCTGTGGAGTCTGTGTGTCAGTGTGCCTGTGTGCGTGTGTTTCTGTGTGTGTGTGTGTAGTCTAATTAAAATTTATATATGCGCAGTTGATAAGTTTTTAGTGGTTTTACTTGTTGATGAGTAGCTGTAGCAGCTGTCTGTTGACTTGCAAATAGATGAAGCCTATTCCCGGCTAAGACAAATATTTAATATCCAAGGCAAATATATGGCAGTATTAATCGAAAGCAATATTAAACTATCTCTTAAAAACTATTTTTAATTTTATTTTCGGTCTTCTGAACAAAAATTGAAGATTACATTGCAAAAGTATCCAATGATTGCCCAATTCAAGCCTACACAAAATCTGCGCCGAAACCATTTGGGAATTATAAGCGCACATGTGTTATATTAGCTTTAAGGCCATCCTCATTACTCACAACGTGTCAACACTTGTGCTTTAAATACACGAATCTCAGCTGCCTTCTTTATTTACTTTTCCAAAATACCTACTTTCAGCAATGGGTCAAGCCAAAGTGTTTCATGGTCCAGACCCATAAAAACTATTACATTGGTCGCCGGCTTAGGCAGAGCTCAGCGTTGTGGAAGCACAGTGAGCAACATTTATGACAAATTTTTAGCAAATTGTAATCCAATTTGACATATTAATTAAGTACATTGTTAATTTGTCGCATTACACACACACACACACACACACACACACGCACAACAACCCCCACAAGGCCAGGCACACAGTCCCATTTACGGCTATAATTCTCACACCCCCTTTTCCCCCTCAGCATGCTCCGCAGCCGGACTCTAACTCTAAGTAGTGAAAGTAATAGCCAAAAACTTTTTGACACACTTTGCGCACTGCGGGCACACGCAAACACACACACACACGCACACTCGCACAGGCGAAAGTATATTTGGGACAGTACAAAGAGCGCAGGACATAAGAAACACTTGGCCAGAGCACAGCATACAGGAAATTGTTTGCCTGCGTGTATGTATGTGTGTGTGGAAAAGGGATAAACATGTGGAAATTTATTGTGCGCGTATTTAGTTGTACATAAACAGCTTTACATGTGTGTGTGGTGTGTGTGTGTGTATTTGTATTTGTGGCCGGCAAGTGCAGCAGGGCAGCTACAGGACTCTCGTCCAAAATAAACTCAGCTCAACGTAATCGTCCTGGCGTTAAATGAGATATTTAAGTCATTCGAGATGCGTGTGCGATAAGCACAATTCGGGGTCAAAACCAAATTTTAGAGCACCTTTTTGATACCCTGTATAAGTGTGTATGTCGGGTATAATAAACTTTTATAAATGTGAGCAAAATTGGTGTCAAACTCCAATTGTTGATTAATTTCTTTTTGATATCCTATAAAAATCTATATGTAGGGTATGATAAACTTCTGTATGTGCATGCATTAGTCAGATATAAGCAAATTTCGGTGTCAAAACCAAATTTTTGAGCACCTTGTAGAATGTATATATATAGGGCATGATAAACTTCCATGAGTATAAGCAAAAATCGGGGTCAAGCCCACATATAAGAGTACCTTGTTGATACCCTGTAAGAATCTATATGTAGGATGTGATAAACTTCTACAAGTGTAAGCAAAATTCGATGTCAAACCAATTTTTGAAGCACCTTTTTAATGCCCTGTAAAATGTATATATATGGGGGGTAACAAACAGGAGTGAATCTTTTTTCTATAGGAAATTTACATATGTTTTGTATCAATATATTTCCAGCCTTTGCATGTACAGCCCCACAGAACTCAGGATCTATAGGACTTCGAGGGACCATATTTGGTATGTAGAATCTAAATTCCTTGAATTTAGCTACATTTAATATATATTATTAACGTGAATATAACGTACTATATAAGAATGCAAAACATGCGTAGGTAAACACTTCTAGTTACAGGGCATCTCCAAGTCAATCAGTTTCAGCAAACATACTTTAACTTGCTCTGATTTACCGCTTACCCGGAGCGAGTTCTAGGCAATCAGAGTATGTGAAAATAATGCAAAAGGTCTGTTTTGCATAAAAAAAGAATAAACGAAAATTTTGCCTAGCTTCATTTTATTTACATATTTCGCATCTCCGAAAAAAGGGCTATGGATAATTACTTGCAGCATCTCTGGTAACTTTTCCTTTACTTTTTTTTGCATGCAATCTGTTTAGATTAAAATTTGTATTGCGTTACATACTAAGTGGATCAGTCGGCCAAGGGCGCTTTAAAAACAGATTTGTTTCACATTCTCTTGACTTGGCACACAAAATGTTGCATGCTTTTGGGCGTCTTTTTAAATGGCATTCAATTGATTGTGGAATTGAACAGCTTTGAATATTAACCTGAAACTCTAAATAATGGCATAATTATTTCATAGTTTTATTGAAAGTTTATGGGAGAGATCATGAGAGACAGCTTAGGGGTGGGGCATTTTATGCCCAGAACTCATTGAAAATGGCAAAAAGCTTATTTTAAAATAGTAGTAAAATTTGGAACAATTAATCATAAACCATTTCAAAATATGTTGTACTATGTAACCTTTTTTTTTTAACATCTAACTGATTTTTCTTGATTTTTTCACAACAGTAATAATCCGTTTTTGCTCAATATATATTATTGATTATCTTTGCTGAAACACCATTTTTTTGGTGCATACATTTTAAGGTATTGTTATCGTTTTTATTTGTATTTGCCTGTCGTTTACTAACGAGCAATTTATTATTATCTCCACCCTGGTTCCCTCGCAGCCTACACCAATTATTTGTTAATAAATGTCCAAAGGCAAAACAAATGTGAGATAAAAATAAATCGCAGATGACAGCCGCTGGGCACACACATGTCCAGAGGCATATTCCCACATGCGACGAGCCAGACCGGAGAGCAAAATAGTCATAGATTATGCGAGAACCCCAGCGACAGACAGAGACAAACCTTGCGAAGGTTCGTCACCAGATCAAACCCAAAACCCAATAAACTAAAGCGAGAGTCATTAAAAAGTGCGTCGATGTTGTTGTTGTCGTTGTTCTAGTTGTTGTTGTTGTCGTTGTTCTAGTTGTTGTTGTTGTCGTTGTTCTAGTTGTTGTTGTTGTTGTTGTTGTTGTTGCTAGTTAGTTCAGAGAAGGCACGATTCGGCAGATAAGATAAGAACCGACTGGTAAAGCTTTTTTGGCAAACGCACAAAAATAAATGAGTAAAGAAGATAGATGGGAGGCAAAAAAAAAAAAACAATATTTGAGAGCTTTTTACGCATACCCATAAATATGCGCTCTATACGCACATATGTTTATGTATGGGTAAAATTGATAAAGTCTACGTCTAGTAATTTATTTTTTTTGTGTTTTGCTTTCTAGGCTTTTTATTCTCTTTTGCAGCTATTCCGATCGCATGTCTGTTTGGTTGATTCCCTACCTCCCTCCCTCTCTCTCTCTCTCTCCCTCCCTCTCTCTGCCCTCTCTCTCGCCCACAGTCCGCAGTAGTTAGTGTTAGTTTTCTCTATGTCTGCGCTTTAGTTTTGTGCTCTATTTCTTTCATCTTGCTCTTCTTTTTCCCTCTTTTTGTTCTGTTTGCTTTTTGTGTTTGATTTAATGGCACATACCTTGAACTTCACCGAATTTTCGCCATTTGTTTTGATATGTGCAAAAAAAAAACAAGAAGAAGAGGAAACTTGTTACTTTTTTTTTAGATTTCGCATTTTGCCAATTTTGATAGTTTTTTGTTTGTTTTCTTCTTTTTTTTTTTTTTGCGTGTGCGTGGGGGGTGTGCGAATTTTATTTTGATTGCCGTCAAACTGCGTAATCAGAACTATTTTATTTGGGGTTGCCTTTTGAGAAACCCAAGCAGCTGTTATTGTTTTTCTTTATGAAATGAGTCATGTTGGCTTCCGATTGGGGAACTATTTAATTGCGGGAAGTATCCCAAATTTAGATATGTAGTTTAAAGATAAAAGAGATCAGCGCTAGCCGGAAAGACAAATTTGGAAGGTTATCTAAGAAGATGTTAGGTCAAGACTTGGCATATTTGAAATTTCTTTATGTAAATGCATAATTTCGCCTTTAAAAGTATACATGATGAATGTTTTTATATAATTTCATATATTTATGTATTTCATATTGAAATTTCTTGAAGATCTGATTAAAATTATACAAAATGCATATACTTTGATCGCTGTCTAAAAGGAAAAAGAATTTCATAAAATTCAAGTATTTTATGTATATTGAAATATAGAAATGTATATAAAAAATATTTTAAAAAGTATAATATGTATGTACATATATATAAAACAAATTGTCATCTATTAAAAAATCAAAGCTGTCAAATACTTTGTTTATGCTTAACATTTGTTCAGGTTTAGTTTTGGCCGTTAACAAATACTCGAAGCGCAATATGTTATCGTTGTAAGTAGTGCGATATGATAGTGTATATATGTATATAGTATGGCATAGTATTGCATATCATATCTGCACTGCACATAATCATATTCCGATAAGATTACATGTTGGCTCGGATCATATGGCCTACAGGTTGGCAACGTCCAAGGTGGCGGCACATAAACCTATTGTGATCGGGAAATTGCTTTTGTTTCGGCCAACTTTATGTAACCTAATGCAGAAGCCAGCGGAAATGCCTAGAACTAGAGAATCCCCATTTGGGCAAGTGCAAACGTGGCCAGTTGAAAGAAATAAATAAAACTGACCATAAATAGTCGGGACTTCAAAAAGTGCGTATAATATATTTGCATTATAAACGAATCGCATTGACGGGCGACGTTCAAAAAAATCATCTAGCTCTAGCTCTAACGCTCTCCCTATTTCCCTCTCGCTCTCTCTCACTCTCTCTCTCTGTCTGTTTTTGCGTGCAGGCAGTAAAAAAAAAAAAATAAATAAATTATGTTATTTTTGTGCAAGTTTTTTACTACTTTTTGTTGCTGCTGTCGCTGCTCTGGACTTTGGCGCTGCGTTTCGGCTCTTTTTCGGCTACGGCGTGAATGAACTTTTCAAGGTGAAACTAGCTAGAATAGGCAAAGTGTAGCGAAGACGACGGCGTCGACGTCGACGGCAACGTCAGCAGCGCAGCTGGCAGCGACAAGCAAGTAAGAATGTCAATGCGAACGAGCTCAGCCAACATATACCCTAAGCACACTTATAAATCAGACCAATAAAAATACTAGAAGTCAAATGTTTAGATTCTGAAATGTTTACTAAAATAAACTATGATAAATTAAAAAAAATACATATATATATTTAACAGAGAGAGAGAGAGAGAGAGAGAGAGAGAGAGAGAGAGAGAGAGAGAGAGAGAGAGAGAGAGAGAGAGAAAGAGAGAGAGAGCTACGCCGTGCATTAACATTTCCTTTTTAATTGCGTTCATAATTTCTGGGTTTATTTTATGTAACTTTAAGATATATGCAGATATTATGCGATAATGTTTTATCTAAAGTACTTTATTTATTATTGTTTTTCAAAAATTTGTAGAATAATTCAATACTAATTGCTGATTTGTTTTTTATGGATACTTAAGCTCTGTAGTGCGCAGACATATAAAGGATATTTTAAATTTAATTTTTTTTAGGTGTGGCAACACTCAAACAGTTTATCGTTTATCGAAAAGCTTAATAATGTTTCCAACTTGCAGAAAGGCACAACATTTAAATTCTATATTAGTTACTTATTTTTCATGATTTTTTTGTGATATTCAACAATTCATTTCTTAGTCAATAATTTTAAAGTGTGGTAGCACTTAATTTTACAGCAATTAAATTTTTTGTTGCTGTGGCAACACTTAAATAGCTTATCGTTTATCGAAAAGTTGATAAAAGTTGCGGTCTGTGGCCGCTTGCAGGCATGTTTACGGTCTTATCATGCCCATTGTAGCCAATCTCATTGGCACAGGGTATACAAATAATATGAGAACTTGCAAAAGAACAGGAACGGCTCTTGTGTGTGCCGGGAAGCGTGTGATTGGCGCTGCTTCAACACACGCATTTGCTGCCCGGTCGGGACGGGTTTTTTTGTTGTTGTTCATAGAAAGAGTCAAAGTCAGCGCTTGCAAGTCGCCAGCGTTGGAGAAGAAGTAAAAAAAGCGTATACAAAATAAAGTAAAAAAAAAAAAAATAAAACAGCAAAACATCGAACTGAACGTAGCCCAAAATTGCTAGACAACAATTTGGACAGAGTCCATAGAAAAGTTTGGCTTGGCTCTTGCTGTGGCTGCTGCTGTTTCTGTTGTTATTCTTGCTTGGAAAGTCAGTTTTGTGGTCTCTGTTGTGCCTCGAAGTGCTTTTTGTTTCTTCTCTTGACTCAACCCTGCCCACAGACATTGGCTGGTTGTTAATGGTTTGCACTGGCCCACAGTTTGGTCACTTAAAGCCAAGTTCGTTCTTTTTTTTTTTCCTTTTTTGCTGCGTTTGTTTGTCTGTAATTTACAAATCATTCACTTGAGACAGCAGGTAGACCAGTGGAAGATTAACGTACGCTTCTTTATTTTATTCTATTTCAGTTCAAATGGTTTTCTACTCCCATTATTCTCTATTCCACAATTCCATTTAATGTTAGCTTTTTTGTTCCATTCCTTCGTTCCATGCGCCATGATTCCCTTTTTCTATCGTTCCATGATCCAGTTTTCTTTACTCGCTTCCTAAGCATCAAATTCCAAATTCCGCCCACTTTCCTACTCCACATTTCTTTGATCCACCCTCCTCTTTCATAAGTTACGTACTTTCGAGTGTTCCATTCCACTATTCCTTACTATATCTGTGATTCATAGTTTGTTTATCTTGTCTAGCGTAACTTTTCTAATACTAATTGTTCCACTTTCCAATGTTCCACATTCTCATGTTCCACTATCCCTGTTCATATGTTACACTGTGAAGATCAACCCTTTAAATTACTATTACATTTTCTTTGATTCTCTAATTTGTGACGCTCCTACTTTTTTATGTTTTTTTCCTACGTTCCACGCTTTCTGTTTCTACTTTTCTATGTTCCATTTTCATTTGTACCTCATTCTAAACATCCAAATTCCACTGTTGTTCCACCTTTCACTTTTTCACGTTCTTTAAATTCAAATTTAATTTGTTTGCTAATGTTTATGATATCATAGCCTGTCCCTCGCCCAATCTCGTGCACTTCTGTCACTTGCCAAAATATTATATTATTTTCCTACTGTACTGGAGCAGCTACCACTTGAAAGTACAAGATGGCACGACTCGAGTGCTACGAGGCCCACGCTTTCAGCTCCCGCATCGTAAGCGACGTCTCGGCCAGCAAGTCCGAAAGTATCGAAAGGCTTGCCAATCAATTTACAGCGTCAGAGAAAAAACAACTGCTGGTAATTAATTGCTCGGAGCGCATAGAACGCACCATCAATTTATTCAAACTACTCGCACACAGACGCATAAATCGAGCCTATGCTAAGCTATCTAGATATCTGTGAGCTGTCCATGTGTTTTGTATGCAGAGAGTGGAATGATCGCATCTACAACTTTTCAAGGTTAACGCTGTCTTGGGCTTTGTCGTGCTAGCTGACATAGGCATCAATTTATGCCCTGCCTGTTGGCCAACTCTCAATTTTTAGCTATTCAATTATGCATAGGAAAATTATACTGATTTTTTATACAACACATTTCGAAATTTCTATAGGAATGGTCTATCAGTTATTGGAATGATAATAGCTTTTATAAAGAATACCCTTTTAATGCAAAAGTAGGAACTACTTTCAAGTCTTCTTAACAATTATATTTCAATTGAATATATCTTCAAAAATTCTAAGCATTACATTTTTAAGATATATATATTCATAGAATGGATTAACTTGTTTAAGGAGAAATATATAAATTAAAGCAGATTTATAGCAACCAGCTTTCTGTTAAAGTTACTTATCAATGATCTGACTAGAAGGTTGAGGTAATAAGCAGTTTAAATAACTTTTTAACTAACAACCTGGCGTTATCCCCTATTAGTTTCATAACAGGCAGGTACGAGTCAGCTGAGTTGCATAGCAATTAGTTACTTGTCATGTGTGTCATATATTCTGTTTTTTCTAAATAAGTTAATTAAATATGTATTTGAGGTGGGGGAAATTAGTATGTTTTAACTAACAACCTGAACATAATCCTCTCTTCGTTTCATAGCAAGCAGCTGTGTGTCAGCTGAGTTGCATAGCAATCAGTTACTTGTCATGTGTGTCATATACTCCAAATGAGTATATTAAATATTTCTGTGTGAGTGAGGGGAAAGAAGTATTTTTGTCTTAGTTTCATAGCAAGCAGCTGTGTGCCAGCTGAGTTGCATAGCAATCAGTTACATGACATATATGTCATATGTTCCAAATGAGCTTATTGCATATGTGTTTGGGGGTGGGAGAAAGTAGTCGATGTTGCTCTTGAAAATAAACGTTAAGGGAATTCATAGACAGGGTGTTCAAGTAGTCGACTTATTTGTTAACTGAGCTCTTCGCACATTCTTTTCACTTCTTTCAACAATTTGGTATTCAATTTAATGCGCAACTGATTTGCATAAAATGTGCGTGAAGTCAGCAGCTTCAAACTTTTTGCAGCTATTTGTTTGTTATTGCTGCCGATTGTTGTTGCTGTTGCTGTTGTTATTGTTGTAATTGTTGTTATTGTTTTAGTAGGCGGCACATAAATTGAAATTTATGTTTGGCTAATAGGCAAATGTATCCATCTGCATAATGAGCCGCATTAATTGAAGAACACTCGAGAGCGCCTGCAAGAGGCGACGCCTCTGCAGATCGTGCCATAAAAATGGGCACACAGCGCCAACTGCGAATGTGAGAGTATAAATGTGCAAATGTGAGAATGTGTGAATGTGAGAAACTCAAGCATTAGGCAGAGGAAATGCTCAGCACTGACGCCAACGCCAGCGACGGCGTCGTTGCTGATTGGTGCACGCCAGCAACATGGCACGACAGCAACAACAACAACAGCAGCAACAGCAGCAGCAGCAGCCGCGGCAACGTCAAGTTCTGGCAAATAAATAAAAAATAAAATGAAAAGAAAAGAAAAGAAAAAAAATACATTTCTAATGAAGTCAATGAACTTTTTTATGCGCGCGATGCGGTAATTTTTTCGCTTGCGAATTTTCGTTTTGAGTATTATCAAATAAAAAAATAGAAAAAAACAAAAAAAAAACCTACTATAACTCAAGCTCAGCATGCTGTTGTTGTTGTTGTTGTTGCTGATTTGAACGCTGGCGAGTGCAATGACTGCTACAACAACAACAACAACGACAACAACTCATGAAATGGCAAATAGCAACAGCAAAAAAAAAACAACAACAAAAGCAACAGCCATAAATAATCTTTTGTCGCTGTCTTGTGTGGGAGCCAAGAAGTTGACAAACAACGTTGCGTATGCGCAATATTTATGTTGAAAAAATTAAATAAAATCTAAATCAAATATTAGCTAACTGTGTCATATGGCAAGCCCCCCGAAATTGATAAAAGTGATAGTGCTCAGCTTTTGTTGTTGTTGTCGTTGTTGTTGTCGTTGTTGTCGTTGTTGTTGTTGTTGTTGTCGTTATGTATCTCAGCTCTTTCTTTCGCTGGGCAAACACAGCTAGAAGCAACTTTCGTTGCCTTCATTTTTTTTATAAGGTTTTTGCTTTTATTTTCTTTAGCAGGAACGTGCTACAAAAGTAAAAAAATAAAGAAATCATAAAAAAGATTTACAAAAAAGTAGCGAAAATCACAAGAACAAAAATTAGAATCACGCGTTCGGCACTCAAAAATATTCGCTAGACACAGCAAAATGTCTCTGTGTGTGCGTGTGTGTGTGTGTGTGTGTGTGTGTGTGTTTGTGCGTGCGAAAAGTAAAATTAGAATTTTTGTGCGTACGGCGCGAATGGCTAATCATAACAAAAGGCCGCAAAAGCAGCAGCAAAAAAAATAAATAAAAATAATAGAATATCTTTACTTTAGCTACACAAACAAGAAAAGCCAAAAATAAACGCCCAAAAGCCTTCGTCAAGGTCATGGAAAACTTTTACCTACTGAGACAAAAAAAAAACAAGTAAGAGGTTCTAGTCGAGAGCTCTCGACTAGGGGATACCCTGAACCCTCTTCTTCCAACACCAAATGCAGATATATTTACTATTTGAGAAGCTACATGTCAAGTTTGATAACTCTAACTCTAATTATTTACCAAAATTGCTCAAAAAACAGGATGTCGATACGATTTTTATCGATTACTCGGAGTAAGTTATCGATTATCGGAAACAAGCTCGATTTGCGTAGGAACTAGGAGCACCTACATCTAAAATTTCGACGGACGGACAGACAGACTGACATGGCTGGATCGACTCGGCTATTGATGCTGATCAAGAATATATATACTTTATGGGGTCGGAGATGCTTCCTTCTGCCTGTTACATACATTTGCATTTTGCACAAAAACATTATACCCATTTTTCATTCATTCATTCAGGGTATAATAATCAACTAAAATTATAAGAATAAATTACAAAATAATAGTAATAATAATAATACCTATGCATCTGCTCTTCATAATACCCAGATGCACATATTCAATAAAAACAAACCCATTTCAAAAGGCGTTGATCTCACAAAACTTTAAAGCAACAGCAATAACATTTAGTATGTTTATTTCTATATACCCCACATATTAATGTATGCATATTTTTGATTTATTTTTATAACAGTGGGATTGTAAAACAACAACATTTAAAACTGAAGAGCAATCAAGTCAGCCTAGAAGTATGCAATCTGATTAACTAGATTATTATCTCTAACTATATATAATCGATCGCTGAATATATCTATTTGTGTCTAAGTGACAAATTCAAGCTGCACATAAATATGATTAATATACATCATAAATATAATTAATGTACATCAATAACAAATGCATATATATACATACAAGTTAGCTAGATTCGAACTTCTAACAAATACTTTAGGCGGGCTCTACACTCTGTTAAGTTTTCGCCTTTTATTGCTGTTTCTTAATCTTCTGCCATCGCTCGGTCTGGCCAATTTGTTGTTGTCTTTCAAATGCAAAAAACTTGTTAAGTGGACTTTGATGAATCGCCATTTTCAGTGCGTGGTTCTCGCTCTCATTGTTTTTGTTGTTGTTGTTGTTGTTGTCGCTCGGCTGTTTGCCTATTATTCATGCTATGCCTGTCAAGCCCCCACAGCCCGCAGCCCACATGTGTGGCTGCTGCTGCGAATTCGAAGTAGAAACAAAAAGCAAAGTGCAGAAGTGCGTATGGAGAGGCAAAGAACTGGCGAGAATAGCAAAAATAACAAATAACGACGACGCCCCGAAGAAAAAAGAGTTGAGGCGTGCGAAGACGTTGGCAGCAACTGTTGTTGTTCTTCTTGCTGCTGCTGCGACGTTGACGTTGACGTTGGCGTTGCCTTTGCTTGGCAAAATGCGTGTATTGCATCATCAAATTTAGAAAAACAAATTTAACGCACAAGAACAACAACAGGCCGAACGATTTAACGAAGCATAGACCCGATGACTGCTTCGTCTAAATTTGCGCGTTCGTTCATTCGTTCGGCTGTTCGCTGCGACCGAAACGCAGCGTTGCTGCTGCTGACGCTGACGCTGCTGCTGCTGCTGACTGCTGCTGCTGCTGCTGCTAATGTTTGCTGTGTGTTGTTGTTGCCCTTTGCTGCTTTCGCAATGTGTTGGTGCGCGTGTCCATGTATGTCTCGGCGTTTGTGTGCGTCTTGCGCATTAATGCTGATCATCGGTATATTTTTCATACATTTTTGCACCAATACACACGCACGTCTCAGTTGTGCGCGGCTCGCTTAAATGTTGTTGCTGCTGCGTCGCTGTCGCTGTTGTTGTCGCTATGTGAAAGTGCAATAACCTCGCCAAAAAAAAATGGTTTTAGTTCTAAAAACAACAACGAAAAAATTCACAACAATTTGTTGCTTGCGCGTGCAGCTAATGCGGCGTATGCGTAATTTTTCCATTGTTTCTTTTTAGTCATTTGACGCACTTGCACAAATACACCAAAAGTTGATAAATATATTAAGTTGAAAATCCTTTTGCTTAGCTATGTGTACAATATTGTATTTTTTTAAGTGAGACAGTAAGTTAACTTTTTAATTTATAAGCAATTAATTAGTCCTATTAGTTACGTATTCTATTAGCTCTTTCGTATCGTATGAGGCATTTTTATACACTCTATTTCAAAAATCTATGTCTGGAAGCTTGTTTTAAACTGTTTTTGAACTGGATTACATTTTTGTTCAAATAATGTTCAACAGGAGCTCATAGATATATATATGATTTCCTTTAATGGAAGCAGTCTTTGAGCTGCACTTCATTTGTGTTCTAAAAAGGGTTCATTAGAAGCTCTGAGCTTGCAAAGTTTATTAGTTAACTGCAATGATCAAAATCAATGCAATATGCATATAGCCAGTGCTTAAATATTTTTGTAGGATTTATTACTAAAGTGATTTGTTTACCTAGTCCTATTAAAATTGTCTTGCACATATTGTTATTGTAAATAAAACACATTTTTTTAAAATTCAGAAATCTCTAATGCATTAGACATACTCCAACATTAGAGTTTAGTACCAGATGTTTATTGCTTGAGGAGTTCAAATTTTCAGAACTCTTTTCAAGCTGCGGTTTAGCTCATAGAACACGCATTCATCACATGATGTGTTGCTTTGCCAAAATTCCAACTAATGCCATGCACACACACAGACACACACACACACACACAGAGAAACTAACGCACACACACACACGCACAGTGCTGAGTGAATGCTGCTGCTGCTGGAACTCAATACATTGGAACATTTTAGAACAGTTCTCAGCATTTGCACCACACAAAAGAGCAACAGCAACAACAAAAGCAATAACTGACTAAGTTGTTTACGAAAGTGCGTGTAAAGCAAGCAATGAGAATTATTCAGTCATTTGGCAAATGGAACAACAACAACAACAGGAATAACAACAGGAACAGCTTTTGCCATTGTTGTAGGTTCTCTGCGTGCTACCTGCAACGTCCCACACACACAAACACACACACACACACACACACACACACACACACTCACATAGATAATAGCAGAACAGCATAGAAAACTACCTGTCATTATTATTTGTGCCTTTTTTTTTTTTTGTAGTTCGCATTCGGTTTTTTTTCTTTCTACTTTACTTTTTTTCTTTTGCTCTTTTTTATTGCGGCTTTGCTTCTATGACATTTTTTTACTGCTGCTGCTGCTGCTCTTTTTTGCTACTCACGCACTGCGACTTGGAAATCAAAATGCGAAAAAAAATGCTCAATTAATTTATTGTTGTTGTTGTTGTTGCTGCTTGAGCTATCGCTGTCTCCCTCGCACGCGAAGAGGGGAAAAAGAATTGGCTCTATCGCATTTTTCAAAGTCAGTAACCCTCTAACCTTGAATGTTGCTCCTATGATTCTATGCCATGCCGACCCGAACTGTTGGCCCCGCCCCCTCCCGCAAACTGCCCCCCCTCCTGCCCCTACCGTGGGCTGCCTGCTCCAGTGCGTGTGTTATTCTCGTGTTGTTCTTGTAGTTTTTGTTTTTGTTGTTGTTGTTGTTGTTTTTTTTTTCATTATGGCACACAGCGGGGTGTCTATATGAAACATTTTTGTGTCTGTATTCGACAGATTCTAAAGCTGCAAGTGCGTATAATTAATCTCTATTATGAGCTAACACACTGGAAAACAGTGTTGTATACGGTTTTTTAAGGCATTTGCTACATGTTACTTACCCTAAAACTTTTGAAGTGATGATGATGATGCTTATATCTTTTTATTCTCAGTTGTATTCGGGACATATATATCGAAAGTATATCGTTAATATATCTATGTGTCCTCCATTGTCACTTTAATTTTACATTTGTTAGTTACATACTTTAGTCAGTATACTTTAGTCATACTTTAGTTTGTAGTTTAGGCAGTCCACATCTTTAAATTCTCCTTATAAAAACTTAATTGTCCTCCATGTTCACTTTATTTTGAAAATGTTTGTTCTTACTTCTTACTCAACTGTCTCTTTTAAAAAAGCTCTTTGTATTTATACAAATCCCTTTTTGATTTTCCTTAGCACAAAACCAATTTGTCCTCCATGGTCACATTTCTGCTCCACTTTCCCTTTGCTTGCACCTTGTTTTCTTTGATTATACATTTAAAATTGTGCTTAATACACTCAACTCTTTTCTGTAAATATTGGTTAGAGTATTAAACACTTCGAATTCGATTTGATTTCCTTTTGGTTTTTTCGTGCTGTTGCAAGTGCGTATGATGAATATTTATTTTTAATTCGGTTTTATGCTTTTTTATGCCTATGCCTCGTTAAGACTATTATTTTATTTTGTTTTTTATGCCTGCTTTATATATGTATATACAGAAATATCTGTTCTATCTATAAGTATTTCCGTCTGCTAATGATAAAACACCTCTGCGCTGCGCTGCGTTTGCGGCTGCTGTTGCTATTTTTTGATTTTTCTGAGATTTTTTTACTTGAAATGTTTATGGTTTCTATTTCAGCGTAAAGTGCGTAAGCTGCATGAGACAACGACAACAACAACAACAACAACAACAATGACAACAATCAACAGAAAATGGCGCTGCGTGTCTCGAATGACAGCTGTCAAAGGCTGCGGTGAGTTCAGCTTTGATTAATGCCCTGCCACTGGCTAATTTTGCATTTAAAGCATTTACAAACACACACCCCAATACACACACACACACACACACTCACGCACTTTGTCAGACACCTATGACAAAATATTGGCTGACACTTTCTTTTGGGTGGTCTAGATATCTGTCTAGTCTTAGTATATAACGAAATTTATGTGATTTATTTTAAAGGTGTTTTATTTTACTAAAATTTTTTTATAATATGGAAACAGCTTTAATTGTTTAAGACTTTCATAAAACAGGCTTAGCAAGGGACGTCATGAGTGTAACATAATACCACATGGATATATTTTATAAATGTTAAAGACATCTCAGAGATTAGCTTAGAGTTTATACACCCTTATAGAGGTGTCATGAAATGTCTAACGCATAGAAGAAGACATCTCCAACCCCATAAAGTATATATTTTATAGATCAGCATCTATAGCCGAGTTGATATAGCCAAGTCCGTCTCTCCGTCTGTCCGTCAGCCTGTTTCCATACGAACTAGTTTCTCAGTTAAAAAGGTATCGTGTTGAGACTTTGCATAGAACCGTCTGCCTATGTCGGAACCGGCCGAATCGGACAACTATATCATATATCTGCCATAAGAATGAGCGGTCGAAAAGCAGGTCCTTATCTGGCAGAATACTCAAGCTCAGCATTGACGAGCTTCACTTTTCTCACATATCTTCAAAACTGTAATGTCTACAAGAGCTGTAAATCTTGGACGAGCCGAAGATATCCTTACTTTCTGGCCGGGCGAAGCATTCTCATAGTTGCAATAAATATCCTTGTGCGATGCTCGAGTTACCTATTCGAGATGGAGGGATATATATATATATGTACAAATATACCTTTATCAAAAGGGTAATCCAAGTATCTCACCAGTAGTATATATATAATCTTTCAATCTTTCACACAATTGAATATCCCATGACCCATCGGAGGTTGTACACAAACTCTGATTAATTTAGCTAACATTAGATTTTGTTAGTTTAATCTCATAGTTTGGTATTCGCAACGCCAGGTGGCGGGCGGCACACTGGTTGCACACGGCATTTCGTCATAACTGTCAACTTAATATCAAAACTAAATAACTCAGCGTGGCACTCGCGGGGTAATTAGAGAACAGTAATTAAATTGTATGCTCGACTCGAAAAGAGCTGAAAGCAAAGCCCAAAAGAAATGACAACCCACGCAAAGCCCCAAAAAAAAAAACAAATGAATACAACTGAAGTAGCCGAAACAGCTCAAAGAGATGAAACGAAATGAAATGAACTGAAATAGAAAAGAGTCGAAATAGTCGCAAGAGTCGCGAGTCGCGTGTGTGTCGCACCTTTGAAATGTCACACAAAGCGGCAAGTGTGAATATGTAATTAAATTTTATGAAATAATCTCTTGAATATGTGCACATACATTTTACATGGAAGACACGGCACATATTTTATAGGCGCACCTCCTTGCGGCAAGTTGCCAGCTGAGGTGTTGCTGCCCCCCGCCCACTGCCACGTGGCGTATACGCGATATTCTAATCACTCGCTTTAAAAGCTTGTAACGTTTTGATTTATGTCTGCTGAATATATAATAGGGCCCTGTGTGTGTGTGTGTCTGTGTGTGCTTTGACTGATAAGTTGCTGACTAGGCTGAAATATACCTGATTACATAGAGACCACATAGAGCTCAACCCACCAAATAACCTACAACATACTTAAAAGAGCTAAGAGTTAATTATTTAGTACATTATATATGTATGAAATGAAAGCAACAAATTATCCCTCAACAATATATAGGACAGACAGACGGATTTGGCTAGATCGACTCGGCTATTGATGCTGATCAAGAATATATTGTATACTAGTAGCATAAACATGCTAAATGTATAATCTTAATTTCCAGCCAAATAAAGAAACTTGACTTGACTTCCTGTGTCGCTTCAACAGCTCGAAATGAAAATGAAATGAAAATCGAAATTCCGGTTGGCGACGCCTTCATTTGAAATTCACGTGCATATTTATAGATCGTATTTGAACAGATTTTCATGGGCTGCTTCGATGCAGCCAACAACCAGTTGGCCAGTTAACGGCCAGAGGTCAAGTTGACCACAAAAATCGATTATTGACCTTGGCAACAGCCGCCGACTCTACAAGTTACAATTTACAGCTCAATTTGAATATTTGAACAACGCGGCGCGGGGTGTGACAAATTTATGTATTCAATTTCCTATGCCCTAATGTAGGGTATTATAAATATGTAAAGGAAAATGAATATGATAGGAATGTAGAGAGTAATATATATGATATATGCAGTTAAGCAAGAGATTTTCATGTTCCGTAATATAGTAACATAGTATAGAATATAATCTTAATCTTAGTATAGTTTGACTGTCAACTAGTCTATGCGAACTAGGCTCTAACTAAAGATGTCTCAGTAAAAATTGGTACATAAGCTTTTGATTGTAGTATCAGATGAATATCAAAAGACCTCATTGATTGAGTTTATATATCATATATAAAACATGTAGGTAGGTTTAGTATATATCACTATTACCAAATAGAAGTTATTGGCTGTAGTATCTTATACAAAGCAGAAGACCTCATAGATGAGGAAGTATATCGCATAGTTCTCAAAAGAAACAACGATCAGAAATTGGCGTTTTATAGAAGACCAATATTTGGTTTTTATGCATATCCTTACTTTTTATTGCAAGATACTAAACAATTTCCCAAAATAAACCAAACATTGAAGCATTCCCAGATTTCTAAAGCGAACCAAAACCAAACGAAATAAAAGATCCCAAAATTTGAATACTTGAATACTCATTATAGATCATTATAGATCAAAGGAACTCGTGAGTTTTTCAATATACCTTTAACAAACTCTAGAATCGGAATACCCTAATACACTTCTTCCAAATTGTTTGTAGAGCATTAAATATTCGCTAAAGCTCATATTATCTGGTTGGGTTTCACTTTCGTTTGCTGCACGCAACTGTGAGTGGCTTTTTGTCAGTTGCTGTAAGTCCCATGTAAATAACTGAAGGAACCAATCTAATTGACGCATATACATATATTTTGTTGCTATTGAAGACCTTGGCTCAGTTCAATGCTTCCGCTGGGCCTGCAGCTCTTAAGTCTTCAATGTACATATACATGCATATACATATATATTTCAGTTTGTATAATCAAATTTAAATGACGTGCGCTGCTTCTAATCATATTTTCGGTAGTGCGGAAATGAACGCACAGCTAGACCAACAAAAGCTCTATAAATGTAAACTTTATGATTGAAGGGCCTCGACAACAACAACAACAACAACAGCAACAACAACACGATTTAATTGATATACGCATTGATAGCGCAGTCCCAAAAATTTGTAGCTTTTGGTTAAGGTTTCAGTTGTCTAGAAGGGCAACGCAGCGCTCGCCTTGGCTGCTGCCTCAGTGTGTGTGTGTGTGTGTGTGCTTGTGTGTGTTTGTGTGTGCTTGTGTGTGTTTGTGTGTGCTTGTGTGTATCTGTGTGAGTGCGCTTGTTGGGGGCCCTTAACGAACTACTCTGGCGATACTTGTGCTTTTTAGTGCCCAAGGTCAGCAGCGCCCAACAACAAAAGCGACTATCGACAAAAAACAACAACAACAACAACGAGAAGAACTACAACAATTGAAAATGTTTGCCAATGGCAAATGTAACGTCAGTAAAGTTCATAGCTTTTATTGTGCCTCGAGAATTGTCTTTAGAACCGGAGATCGTCTCGAAACAAGTTCTGTAAAGCCTTCATGGTTAAAATTTATATCAAATTTATGCATTTATTGTGAACTCATGTGCATTAAGGGCTGAACTGATCGTAAAGGCTCGTTTAGGGGCCATAAAAAGGGTATTTAAAAAGTCTGCGACGCAAACTGAATATCAAATGATTTTTTTAAAATATTTTTAGTAACTTCCTAGCTTAATTATTATAATATTGAATGCTATTTTGACAAGCAAAGTCCAATATTGCATGAGGATTGGGCATATTTAGTAGCGACTAATCAGCATAACGATAGCATACTAAACTAAACTAGTCGCATATCGCAACTAACTAGCCTTAACGTTTAACTAAATGGGGAATCACGCAAGGGCTGCGCCTCTTCAAAGCAGGTTTTCGGCTTGTTACTCAAAATAAGAAAATTAAGAGGAAAAAAAGTCTTTAAATAGACTTCGATTAATCAAAAATATATGTGACAATAAATAATATTTCAGCCTAATCCCGTGTGGTTTTGTTTGAAAAACTGAGAAAAAATTGAAATTTTTTCGATTGTAATTGAAAGTTTAACTTTTAGTTGACCTTGAGTACTTTGTACTGACAATTGCTGCAATTTCATATGAAACATTTTAATTACATACATGAACACACAACTAAATTTCGACTAACTGCGAAAGTCACACAAATGCGCAGACAATAAATGTATCTGTGAGATACATATCGTGCGTGTATGTAGATGGATACGCATACAGTTTGCACTGCAAATACAAATCAGTTGCGTAAATAATGCGTATCGCCAGCCGCTAAACTACAAATTTTTAATTTTTCAAAAACTGAAAAGAAGAAAAAAAACTGCTTGTTAGGCATTTATAAATTACAGCGGGCGACAGGCCCAGAGAGCATTAAGCATTTTGATTAGCAGCTGCGAAAAAAAAAAACACAAACAAGCAAACTACAACAACAAAGTGACAAACGCACTAACGAAAAATTCGAAAAGAAAAAAAAAACCTAAACTGAAACAGAAATTCGTTGTCGATGCGATGCGTATAGCCCTGAACATAACCTTGAATAGAGCCGCGTTCAGTTGAGTTCGGCATTTTTTTTTTATTTAAAGATTCGTTAATTTTTAGTTTTTTTTTCATAAGTTGTTGAATAAATGCGTTAGAGCGAGGCGCAGCGTGCGAAGAGTTCAACCAAACAAATGCGTTACGCATATGAGCAGAGGCACACGCACACACACACTGTCATAGACAAGCCGAGTGCGTGAGAGCGAGAGAGAGTTAGATGAAGAGAGCGAGAGGGGGAGATATATGGTGTGTGCCTAGTCGCAAGCGCATGACATTTGAGTTATGCGTTGAGCTTTTGTCTAGGCAGCGTGGGTTGTTCGCATGCGCTGCACGCGGCCTCACTTGGTGCGTTGAGAATTGCGTAGAGAGGCGTAACAAGTGCGTCGCTTTGTCATTTGCATGACAATAGCAAAAAGCTGCGCATTAATCATGCTCTGCGGCAGTGGGTTTGGCTTTTGGTAACTCAATTAGGCATGGGGAAAGATTAAGTATTTAAAGAACGTTATGAGAATCGCTTGGAAAGGCCTAAAATCATTTCTGTTCAGTCAAGAAACTTTAAGTAAAAATTAACCATGTTTTAGAAATCTTCTTTAGTTGTTTATAGAAAAGGAAACCCATGTAGAATGTGCTTGATTGGATATTAGATCCTTAGATCCTTTCAATAACTAACTAAAACAGCTCAAGTGCTCAATACTTTAGACTATTTATAGATCATTTTTTGCCCTTCTCTCAATTAGTTAGCCAATCTGTCATAGTTTCTTACACTTGTAGGGCACTTGAGCAAACCGAAAGCTCTTCAACTTATGCTCAAGAGCCGCCGCAGACCACGAACCCGAAGCACAAAAGACAGCGGCGAATGACGAAGAGGCGGCCACAGCGAAGACAACGAAAACGAAAACTTTGCAAACGCATAAAATTCTGCGTACTGCGTATTTGTTGTTGTATTTTGTTTGTTTGACCGAGCTGAGCTTAAAAAATACAGGGCCCAGAGAGGTAACCAATTTTACTGGGCATTTTCGTATGAAACAGAAAACCAGAAATTTTGTCGTGAGATCAGCATGCGCTGCGTGTTGCCAACTGTGTTTGCCATCCATATTTGTCTATTTGTATCTGTGTGTCTGTATCTATGCGCCTTTGTGCGTGTATCTCACACACGCATTTTGTGCGTAAGGTCGCAGCCTCAGCGGCGCATTTACGAAGCGTACAATAACCGGTAATTATGCGGCCAAACATAGGCTCGGGCTCAGTCTCAGGCCGCAAACGAATGACGCTGCAAACTTGGCTGTGGCCTGAGAAAAACTTTGCTTTTTGGACAAAGTAAGATATCATAAATCTTTGCCAGCTTCCGCATTTCAATTGGCGGCTGCCAATTAAACACATTTATATTTCTTTTGTGTACAACCATTTTGCAATTTCAAATTTGTTCAAACTTGACGAAATTTTTAAAGTGCGCGCCTCACTTCTGCTTTCGTTCAATTTGGTGAGATCAATGGTAAGAGTCTTTGTTTAATTACCCCGTCGTCAGTCACAAAGCCAATTGCACTCTGCGATTTGGGCAATTTTCGTTTAACTTAACGAAGCATTCAAAATGCCCAAATTTCCCTTTTCTTAGTCGATTGGACAACTGCATTGTTATCTACTGCGCTTTTTTTTGTTACTGGCAAACAAATTTGATTATGCGGCCAAATTAACACTGCGCCGGCCTGTTGCTGCATTGCCTTTTCCCTTTTTATATTGAGTAATTGCCAAACAATTCAAGTGCTGAAATTTCCCCACTTCCTAGCTTAACAGACCATTGC
Organism: Drosophila ezoana; assembly: GCA_035045725.1. Classification (NCBI taxonomy): domain Eukaryota; kingdom Metazoa; phylum Arthropoda; class Insecta; order Diptera; family Drosophilidae; genus Drosophila; species Drosophila ezoana. The sequence continues at coordinate 10,076,035 of JAWNOU010000092.1, forward strand.
ACTGTTAACTACTTGACGAGTCTGTCTAATAAACCCCAGCTAGGTTGTTTACGTGCAATTTAACGAACACTTTGAATTGCCTTAATTTCCCCTTAACCCAGTCCAAAAGACAATTGCACTCTTTTGCTGCGCGCGTCACTTTTGCTTTCGTTCAACTTGACGAAAGATAAGAGTCTGCAACTCAACTGCACTCTTCTCGTTTGCTTTGCTTTGCTCTTCCCAGCGCTTTGGCTCTCTTTGCATCAGTTGGGCTTTTGAATTGTTGACAACTCTTTCGTTTTGCTTATTTTGATTAATTTGTTTAAATAATTATGCATAAAACGTTTAAGCATGATTTGAATATTTTTCTATTTTTTTTCTATTATTATTTTTTCTAATTTATGTTATCTGTTGTTGTTAGCACACTTTTGTCGCCCAACACACTTTGAACATATTTTCGTTCAGCTCACGTGCGAATTGTAATTTTTTTTTTTTTTGTTTTTTTCTGTCGTTTTACACCTTGTCTAGTCGTTTATCAGACTTGTTGCTTTGCCTCTCCGCTGCCTGCTGATAGGCACATATTGCGTTAATTGCGGAGAAGTGTGCGCCGCCTTTTTTTTTTCTTTTTTTGATAATAATTATCACGTTTGCAGACTTTGGCTTGACAAAAACCGAAAACAAGAAGCTCAAAACATACACAAATTTATTAATTGCATTATTTTATGAAAACAAACATATTTGTTCTAAAGTACAGAGTTAAAAAGTGTTTTGGAAAAGATTTGAAAGTGGTTTTGAAATACATTTTGAATATTTTTTTGATATATTCCAAAAATGAGATCAATAGGGGTAATTGGGATTGTAGACAGGCATTTACCAACACTGTTATTCAAAAGTGCGCTGAGCTTAAATTGGATTTTAAACTAGATGTGCAAAGGAAAAAATTGGGCTTAAAACATGGTTTAAGCGAGCTTAGAATGGGTTCAAAACTGGTTCAAAAAGCGAACTCAAAACCGATTTAGAGTGGATTCAAAACGGGCTTAAAGCAGGCTAGAAACTGGTTTCAAGCTTGTAAAAAGCTTGTTTCAAAAAAGTTAAAAGCATATTCAAGTTTAAAGGGGGTTAAAAACAGATTTAAGGCTGGTTCAAAAAGGGCTAAGAGCGGGTTTAAAGTGGGGTTGAGGTTTCAAAACAGGTTTAAAGCGGGTTCAATACAAACAGATACAAAACATGTAAAGCATGTTTCAAGCGGGTTCAATACGGTTTTAAAGAGAGTTTAAAGCGTGTTTTAGGGTTAAAACAAGTTTACAGCAGGCTTAAAATGGGTTCAAAGAAGGTTTAAAGCAGGCACAAAACTGTTTTAAAACGGTTTCAAAACAAGATATATATATTTATACAGATTTCAAGCTTAAAATGGGCTTTCAACAAGTTTAAAGGGAGTTTTAGGCGGGCATAAGAAGATGCAAAACATATTTGAAGCGGGTTCAAACCAGTTTTAAAGCAAGTTTAATTCCTCTTACAATGGGTTCGAAATAGCACAAAACATGTTTAAAGCGAGTTTAAACAGTTTTAAAGTGGGTACAAAACAGTTTCAAACTGGGTTCAAGACAGGTCTTAAAATAGTTCAAAGGTCAAAAGGTTCCCAGAATACAAATATCCTTACAAAATAGGCTCTAATTGCTCGATAAGTATCGGGGCAGCAATTTAATTGAATGTGACCCCTATTCAGAGCAACTTTTGCCTGGCTAAAAAGTAAAATAATCTCACTAGAAACGACGAAACAAACAACTTGGCGAGCTGAAGATGGGGTCGACACTTCAAAAAACAACTTGGCAATAAATGTCAAAACACAAAACAGAAAAGGACACGAAGCTGAAGCCATTGGACAGCCAATAAAATGGCGCTGTCAAATACGGCAAAAAGTTCTAATGACAGTTCAAAAAACGAAAAAAAGGTCAAAGGGCAGGACACAACTGCCAAAACTGCAAAGACAGACATTAACATGTGGCACACACACTCCGCTGACCGAAGCCAGCTCCGGGCCAGCTCCGGGCCAGCTCCGGGCGCAAAAACAAAAGCAGAAGAGCCACAAGCACAAACAACATAAATCGGGAGCCAGCCGACCTGAAGGTCCCTCCTATGTGCCACACAGAGCCAAACCCAACTGAACTGGGTCACTTGATGGCAATACGTTAAGTACTTGGCTCCAAAATCCCGCCTTCGCCAGCAAAGTTCGCTTTTATTTGGTTGTTATTGTTGGGCAAAGCCCGCGCAAACAAATTGCCGCGTTAATAAAGCCAATAACAACCGACAACCGACAACAACAACGGGAGACAACAACTCGGCCCATAGTCAATAAAAATATGTGTAAATATTTTTGATTTTTATGCCTGGGCACAAAACTTTGTTTCTTATGTACTTAAAAAGGACAGCAAAGATTATTTACTTTACAGGACTTACTTCCTAACTTGACCAGGCCAAGAGAAACGTTAAGTTTCCCATAAATAGGCTTTGCAATTGACTAAGTTGAAAGAAGTTTTTAATTGAAAGAGGTTTATCAATAATTGAAAGGTGTTTTTGATTGATAGAAATTTGTTCAATTCAACGAGGCCTTCCAAATGAAAGTTTTTTCAATTAGAACGCGTTTTTGAATTGAAAGAGACTTTTGGTTGAAAGAGGTATTCAATGGAAAAGAGATTTTAGTTGAACGAAGCTTTCAATAGAAAGAGGATATCAATAATTGAAAGAGATGTTTCAATTGAAAATGGTTTTTCAATTGAAGAAGGCCTTTCAGCTAACAGTTTTGCAATCAGAATGAGCTTTTCAATTGAAAGAGGTGATTAACTGAAAGAAGTATTTAAATGGAAAAAGGACTTTAGTTGAATGAGATTTTCAATCCAAGCAGTTTTTCAATTGAAAGAAGCTCTCGGTTGAAGGAGGTATTCAATTAAAAGATGTTTTTCAATTGGAAACACTTTCCAACAGACTTTTAAATGAAAGAGGTATTCAATCGAAAGTTAGTTTTAAGTTGAAAGAGGGTTTTCAATTGGAAGGAGTTGAAAAAGGATCTTAGTCAAAAGAGGTTTTTAATTTAAAGAATGTTTTAAGCTTAAAGATGATTTCGTTTAAGAATATTTTAATTCAATCATGAAAAGGCAGATGTTTGATATCTAAAAGCCTATTCCAACACTGATCAAAAAACTGCCTTTAATATATCCAAAGTTAGTCTCTGTTCAGCTAAATTTCTCAGTTCTCAAAGCGGCGAAACACCCCCTCTTCCGCTTGCCCCCGCAATCGCCCACGCCTCCGCCCTCCGCCCTTCGTCAATATCTCTATCATGCGCCTGGCATCATCTTTGAGGCCATTCATGCAGTTCTCCAGACAGTCCCCAAAACATTTTCCTTATCAATTTAATGGCCAAGTGGCGTCAGGCAGCGCAAAAAAAAAAAAGTAGAAGCCACAAACCAGAAACAGAAAAGAAAATGTTGTGAAATATTTAACAAATGTCACAAACAGCAGCAAAGGGCAAAGCTGGCAAAGACACACTGCACTATATAAAAAGTATATAGATACAAAAGTATATAGATATACATATATATATATGTATGTATGTATAGTTCGCTGTGGTACATAAGTGAAACATCAACTGACTCCAGTTCCAGCTCCATTTCCATTGAGCCGCGTCGCCAGAATGCAATAACTGTGTCTGGCCGGGCCCAAAACAAGGCCAAAAGATTAAAAACAAAACTATATGAGTATGGTATATGCCCTGCCATACATAGGCATGTAGGGATAGGCATGAATTTAATATTGTTTTTGTTTGAGTTCTGGTAGTACCCTAACTTCGGGTATTATGAATTTCTTGCTAGAGAGAGCACTTCTTACTGCGAGAGACAAATGGACTGAGAGATGCTTTTGCTTGCATTGTCGGAATAAATATAAATTTTACTATTATCAAACTTTATTATTCTCTATTATCCTTCAATACTATTTCTAACTATTTACTTAGAATCTAATAAATCATGCATTAATCGTGGAAATGTTGATAACAAAAAATAAATTGTTGTAGTATAATATTCCCTTGTTTTCACAGACTTTGATGGACTCTACTGAGACCAAACTCTTGTTAGCCTAAAATTGTATCTTTCTAAATATTTCAATACAAAAATCTAACTTTTACCTAATATTTATTAATATATTTTTCCGCTATACATGATTTCTATGGACTTTGTGCTTTATCTCTAAGATGTTTATAGATATTTCACATTCAAGATACTCCTTTTGTCAGAAGCAAGAGCATTTCATATTCGTTGCATCTCGATTAGATTTTGCTGGCCATTTTCCAGGCTGAATTTTTATGATGCCGTCTTGAGGCGCCAGGAATCCTGCTTCCTTTTCATAGGCGCTGCTGTGGCAGCAGTTTTTCTTGCTACATGCTTTCACTTTCACTTTCACTTTCACTTGCAACATTATCAGCCCATTGTTGTTGTTGTTGTTGTTATTGTTGTTGCTGTGGTGGTGATTGGATTGCTTCTTCGCTGCTTTCAGCTCCTTCGACGAGCTGCCTTTGTTTTTGGAACTAATTTGAATGATTTTAGTGGCTCGCTTGGATGAATTCCTTTCCCCTTTGTCCCCTTTGCCTTTTGCTCTGCTTGCCATATAAATTTCTAGTTTTTATTATCATATTTTTCTCGCTTTCAGTTGTTGTTGTTGTTGTTGTTGTTGTTTTCTCAGAAATCGCAATAATCATAAATCGCTATCAGCGCAAATATTATGCATAAAAAATTTCACAATTTGTAAATTGTGAAATTGATGAAAAGCTGCGTAAGGAATATTTTTACATGTGCTTAATGTGCCAACAAATTTAGAGAAATAAGCCGATAAACAAAGCGAACTTTATTATTATACCCTGAACCCATTCAAAATGGGTAAAAGGGGTATTATGTTTTTGTGCAAAATGCAAATGTATGTAACAGGCAGAAGGAAGCACCATAAAGTATATATATTCTTGATCAGCATCAATAGCCGAGTCGATCTAGCCATGTCCGTCTGTCTGTCCGTCCGTCCGTCCGTCCGTCCGTATGTATGAACGTAAGGATCTCAGAGTTTTAGCTATAGGTCCTCCTAGCGCCTACGCAGATCGAGTTTGTATCCTTGTTTAATCGATAACTTGCTCCGTTTCCAAGCAATCGATAAAAATCGATATCGACAGCCTGTCTTTTGAGCAATTTTGGTAAATAATAAGAGGAAGAGTCACCAAACTTGACATGTAGCTTCTAGAATAGTATATATATGTGCATTTGGTGTTGGAAGAAGAGGGTTCAGGGTATCCCCTAGTCGGGAGCTCCCGACTAGAACCTCTTACTTGTTTATTTGCCAGCCAGGCTTTAAGCTTGAAGAAGACCTCGGCTACTTTATATCCAGCTAAGTTTGTGGAGCCTTCTCAAGCATCCTACTCTAGTTGCTGTGATGTGAGTTTCCCGGAAGAGCCTGTGGACCCAGATAGCAGAATGAGCTAGTGTGCTCAAACCATCCAGCCTTAGTCCCTGGCGATGAAACTTAGACTCCACATCCTACATATAGTATATATGCAAAAGAAGCCTAAGAATATGTTTCATAGCATGAAATGTATATTGATGTCAGTTAACTTTGATTTCTTTTTGTTTTGGAGAAATTTTATCTCATTGTTGAAAACACAAAATTCTCAGTATTTTTGCCCACACATGAGAACATAAAACCAGGAATTTCATGCCCAAACTTTGACAACTGTCAGATGTGGCAGAGAATTTCAAGCAACATTTGCCCCCCCCTGCCCCTGCCCCTGCCCGTGCCCCTGCCCCTCGCACACTCTCATTCTCATTAACATTACACGCTATTATTACAAATACTCATAAACATATATCATATTGCAAAATTTGCATATTTTTGGGCCAGGCCTGCAGCGGGCAAGAGCATGAATCATTTCAAGGCCCAAAACCAGATCCCCAAAACAACTTACCCACAACCCAACCCCCAGCACGCCCCCCCGCCTCCCCGGGCACGCAACAAAAGGCAATTGAGGTCATTTTCGAAAGGTCCTGCTGGCCATAGAAAGTAAAAAAAGAAGAGTAGTAAGAAGCCAAACATGAATTAGAAATGAAAACGCAACTTTGCAATAAAAATCCATTGGCCGGCAAATAATGAGTCCAAGTTACGCTCAGCTTTACAAATTCAAATGCCAAGCCCCCTCGAAGAATATTACAAAAAAAAAATGATAATTACACAAATTTCGAAATTACGAAATTACTTAATTGTTTTTTTCATTTGTCTTGTGCTTATTGTCATATTAACAGCACAGAAGGTGGTCGAACTTGAACTGAAGGGCGCCGAGTGAAAAGCTTTGCTCGACATGCATGGAAAATTTCCATTAAAATGCAATAAAGCCCATGGCAAAGGACACACAAATAACAACTATGCTAAAAAGAAAATTTATGTGAAAATAATAAAGTTAACAGGCAAAGAAAAATATGTACATATATATAAAAACAACATTCTGTGGGCTGGGCTCACAGTGCGTATGTGTGCTCCATGATTTCTGGATATACGCATTCTATAGACTTTATGGTCATTAGCACACACACACACACACACACACACACACACACACACACACGCACACTCGTATACACACACACCGCTTGACCGCAGCGTAACCCACTGCGTATACATGATATTATTACGCATACGCCGCTTAGGCGCAGCTTTGTGCATGCCAGCTAAAAAAGTAAACCTTTGCCTGAATTATTTTGATATATGTTTTTGTAATTCTTATGATTTTTTTATGACTTAACTGTGTTGGGCCTTTGGGGCAAGTCGGCTAGCTGAGGCAGTTGGTCAGCCAACACGGAAGGTGGCTTAGAATAAGGCTAAAAGGATTAGAGCTGGCTGTGTTTCTAAGGATATATTTGAAGAGAATTTTAGGTATATGCTGATACTGTTGCTGATTTAAATATATATTTAATAGGTAATAAAACTAAAGGAAAATATGAAGAAAAAAGTAATAAATTTTATCAAAGAAAATGGCAAAAATATATTGAAGTATATTTTGTGCAGAATATTCAAAAATGTATGTAATAGAGTTAGAATGCGAAGCATCTCCGATCGCATAAAGTATATATATTTGTTAATCATGCATACAGATATGCTGATAGTCGATCTACCCATGTCCATCTGATACATGATCAGTCATCAGATAGATCAAGTCCATCTAACCATCCGTCCGTATGTATGAAAGCAAGGATCTCAGTACCTATAAGAGCTAGAGACTTGATTTTAGCTGTAGGTTATCCTAGTGCCCGCGCAGATCGAGTTTGTTTCCGATAAACGATAACTTGTCCCGTTTCCAAGTAATCGATAAAAATGTATATCGAAACTTCGAATTACGTGTATCGATTGGCAATATTCAACTTTTGTGGAATAGAAATAGAAATTTAGGTAATATACTTGAACTGTGCAAAGCGGAATTATTATATAGCTGGAGCTATAGAGCTGAAGTTATTCTAAGGAAATGACATGCGCTTTAAATTGAAAAACTTTGAATAATAATTCATTAATAATCAACAATTTTAGGTCGTTGGTGTTTCAATTTTTGATATATAAACACTGTTATATACATACAATAATGATATAGTCCAAATCTACTTTTTTATGAAACTAAATGCAATTTCTAAAACTTTAACTCCTTTTCCGCATAGAGCATTGGCAAGTCGTCTAGCTCTAGCCCCCTTCCTTTGGCTCGTGACTTGATTTATTAACGTTTCAGTTTTTCTTCTTTTTTTTTTTACACACTTTTACTTTACGAGCGACCTGCTGAAAATGCAAATTACAATAATTATGTGTGGTTTTCCACCTCTTTGCCTTTGCTTCGATTGGGTTGCGTGAGGCATGGCCTGGCATGTTGAAAGGTCCTGAGTGCAACACACACACACACGCATACAACCTCACCTTGATTTGCCCTGATTCATATTTTGATTAATTACACAAAGAGTTGAGTTCTTGGCTTATAATATCTTTGTGGCTCAATCTCAAGTCTGTAAAATTAAAAAAAAAAAAAAAAACAAGAACAAGACACATTTCCGGCTGTTACAAGAGCACAACAGGCCCGAGATATATGAGGAGGCAGCTGGCGTGGAGCAGAGGGAGCGGAAGAGGAAGAGGAAGAGAGAGGGAGGGTGAGGGTAAGCAAATGACCTACCATACAAGATTTTACATTCAGCTAAATTCGATAGAAGCAGCAGTTGGCGCAGTTGAGCAAGAAGTGAATAAAGCAAATGAAGAAGAAGAATTGAGAATTGCTCAGAGTCTACTTGACTGATCGAATACCCTGTATTCATTTGTATCCAGAACTAGATCAGGATGTGCAAGAAATGGGGGAAATTGCGCGTAGAGCAAGAAGTGAATAAAGCAAATGAAGAAGAAGAAGAGAGAAGAGTCTACTTGACTGATCGAATACCCTGCATTCATTTGTAGTGAATAAAGCAAATGAATAAAGCAAATGAAGAAGAAGAAGAAGTGAGAAGAGTCTACTTGACTGATTGCATACCCTGTATTCATTTGTATCCAGAACTAGATCAGGATGTGCAAGAAATGGGGGAAATGCGCGTAGAGAGCAAGCCGAAATGTTTGTGCAATACTTTTTTGGTGTTGAGAAACGTGCAAACATTTTACAAATACTTTCTTAAATTTCTTAAATATTCAAGTTTGTATTTTATTTTGTCCTTTTTTTATAACATTTTCTTCAATTTCGACAACTTCTTCAACTTTTTACATTACTTCAATTAATTAAGAAATTATTTAAAGAAACTTTCTTCAATTTGGAAAATGTTTTCATTTTTTTAAGGTAATTAATTAATTTTCCAGAAACATATTTTAAATTTCCAAAATATTTTTGTGCTTTTAGTCATTTCCTTAAAATTGAAATTCAAATGCCTACGCTTCGGCCTGGCATATCCGTTTTATTGCTTATAGTTATACAGGGTATAAATTGTAGAGGCAGCAAAAGCATTGCCAGATCATTAATTAAAATGTTGCTGGACCAGTTCTTGAGCGCAGGCCGGCGGCGGCAGCGCTGCCAGCGCCAGCCAAAACTTACAACAAGCGCAAAAGCTGCCGCAGCAGCAGCGTCAGCAGAGGGACAGCGGCAGCAGCAGCAGCAGCGGCAGCGGCCAAGCAGCATTAATAGAAGATCGCACGCTTTTTTAATCAGCACTAGAACATACACACACACACACACACACACACATATACACACACACACGTGCGCATTTGGTAGTTTTGGTGTGCGTTGGCCTCTAGCATACAAAGTGCGTCGGCTGCTCCGCCCCTCCGCTCCCCCCCCCCCCTCGCTTCTCCTCTGCCGGCCTGCGCGCACGCATTCCGCGCTTCGCTTTTGCTGTGCGCTTTTTTATTTGTTCGGCTGCCTTTTGGCGCTGACATTCGCCGCGATGAGGTAATCGCCACATGCGTGTGCCTAGGCCTATGCGTGTGTGTATGTGTGTGTGTGTGTGAGTGTGTGTCTGTATGTGTGTGTCTGTGCAGAGTGCGTGAGCGCGCAAAGCTTTGTCGCTCACATTGCACGCGCTGCCCGCTGCCGGCTGCCCTCTTCTACTATGTCTAGGTTCTACTGTGGCGCTGTCTGTCCGTCTGTCTGTCCGTCCGTCCGTCTGTCTGGCCTGTCCACGCTGTCGGTCTACTTAGTCGCCGTCTTAGCAGCCAGTCGTCGCACAGATTATGGCCCTTTGACATCCCATAAATTTCATGTCCACGCAGCGCAGCTCCACATTGTTGGAAGATTAACGCAAAACAAGCTACGACGAGCACTGCGCTGCCGAGCACCGAAATTTATGTACACTTCCAGCTAGTTGTATTCGCAATTAATCTACCCCCAAATGGGTATTTCTATAGCAGCTAGTCAGACGAGTTAGATCTATACTACACATAGTTAAGCTCCCCTCATTCCCAGCCCCTCACTCATTTCGTTCTTATCTCTTTCTGTCTCCCTGAGATTGCTTTGCTTCTTAATTCTTAAACGTTTTACTGGCTGCGCTGCTCTTTTTGCAATTGAGATGTATAAGCTAAAAGTATATTTAAATATACTTTGACTTTTTCATGCACTTAAAGCAACTCTTCGCCCCTTCTCTTCTTCCTTAGCTGCCCTTAAGAAAAGAGAGAGAAACGTATTACAAGAGTTCATTATCTGACAGCTGTGATATTTTGTATTAATCTAATCTATAAGCATATATAAACTCTATAAGGCTTTATCATAATCAACCAGTTCAAGTCCTTTCACATATTCATTACAAACTGTTTGTCCTAATCATCAAACTCTTTGTAAGAGCACTAAACAATAACAATATGTAACTACATATGTATGTTGAAACTCGTTTGAGTGCTTTTATGCGTATGTATGTATATAATTACACTTTTACATACAAATACACATGTGTGTATGTATAAGGGCTATAAATCTGAACAATGCGCAATGGGCTCGTTTTTGCATTCACAAAATTCTCTGTAAAAACATTGTTGTTGTTGTTGTTGTTGTTGTTGTAGCTTTGCTGATAGTGCGACACGGACGCGCCTCAATAAACACATATATTTTTCATATTGCGTAGATTTTGGAATTTTTGTCATTTTCATTGTTAGATGATCAGTTTCCATAACAATTTAATTGAACGAACTATAAATAAAACTAGTATAATTACAAAGAACTTGAAATAAACGTTACACAAGGTAGGTATAAAATATATTATAGACTGTGTATTCGTATGAAAATAAATAGTTTTTGAAATTAGTAATAACTTAAGATCAAAAACATTATCAAATAAAACGTTTACGTTTTGCATTGCATTAAAATTTTGCATTTACATTTTATTTTTAAGCTGCAAAATGCTTTCTTTTAATTATTTTATACATTTTAAATTATTAATTTCTCTTAATTCACTATTCACATCGAATTCATATTTTGCTTGCATTTCCAAGCTCAGCAAGCTAATCCGCTTTGCTGATTGGCTAACATGGGAACTGTTTAGGCCTGTGCCGTTTTACAGTTATCGCGCTCAGTGCACACACATTGCAACATTTGGCGATCCCCATGGCAATCGCCATTTTCGCGCATCCAATGGGAGACCAGTTGGCACAGGTTCTATGGCGCTGTCTCGCTCGCACACACGCGCGCGCCTTGCTGCAGTTTGGCGCAAGCTTAGCGAGAATTGCAATTCGCACGTTCGACATCTCGCTCGCACTTGTGCGATCAATGCATTGCTGTTGCGGCATTTGCTCAAAGAGAACTAATTAGCTACAAATTGGCGGACATGATGGGAAATTGTTATTTATTTCTTTTTGAATTGTTTTCTTTTGTTGTTGTTGCTTTTTGCACATCATGTAATGGCGAAAATGATTGATTAACTCGAGCCAAGGGCCCTGCAGGCCGAACTATGACTGCGACCTAGTCGAAGTTGGATAGATGCGCAAAATCGTTGCCTAGTTCTAATTGTTGTTGTTGTTGTCGTTGTTGTTATTGTTGTTGTTGTTGTTACTCATTGCGGCAACTTAACCAAAGTCATTAATTTGCAATTAGTTTTGAGGCAGCGGCACGCGTGGGAATTGAAGTTGGAATTGAATTTGGAATTGGCTGCGATTTGCTTTTGTGAAACTTTTGAGCAGAGCTCATTGAGCAAAAAAAAAAAAGGTTCGCAAGCAGAAACAAATGCTTATAATTACACGAAGGCCCACCCAACTCAACCTGCCCTTCTCTGCATCACTTTCTTTTAATATTCACAATTGCCTCTGGGTTCTGTTTGTGTTATTGTTGCTGCTGCCCCTCTTCCTTCCCCCCCGCACCGCTTACGCTCAATTGAATTCTTCCGGTTGTTCTAACTGCAAGATGCCACATTTTGCTCCACATTTATAGCTCATGCTTAATAAAGAAATAAAAATGTGTACGATTTCAGCTTGAGGATGCCCTTTAAAAACGTTGTTAAATAAAATGCTTTCAAATTATGTTTTTCAAAATTGGTTTTACAGTTTTTGGTGGATTTTCGGGGTACTATCTGAAGTTAGCATATAACTAGCTCCTAATATGTCTTATATGTTATCTTTATACCCAATTATCTAGTTCCAGCTCTGATAGATCCTGAGATTCCTATTCCTATTTAGATAGCACAGATTTATATATTCAAATTGATGCGTTTTTCAAATGAATATATTCAATTTTGTAAAATGAAAAACCAATTCATGTTACATACACACCCGCTGCCATATCACACCCATTTTGATGCTTCTCATAATTACAGGGCATTGGAAAAGCATTGAAAATTTCAGAAAAACCATCTCTCTGCCTGACTCTTCCTTGAGGCCTGCTGCTCTCTAGCCATTAAATTGTGCAAGTTTTTCAGCATTTTCTGTTTATTTTCTTTTCTCCTCCTCTTCTTCTTCTTCTTGTTTTTTTGCATAAAATAAATATAAATAAAACATGACAGAACTGACGATGAAGACGCCGCCAAAGTGCGTGGACATTTGTGGCTGGGAATATTGTTCGGTTTGGTGGTTAGTTTTCTGCTGGTTTCTGCTTAATTTAATTTATGCTTAACCTTTTTGAAGGTCTTGTAATGGAATAAAGTACTTACTGTTATGATGTGATTATGCTCCTTATGAGCAAGTAGTTGCGGGGGGTGGCGAAGGGGGGGGTTGGCGGGGGTGGGTGTGGATGAAAATGCTGTCTCATATGTATTTGGCTTTTGGGGATTAAATGCTGTGCATGGTTCAAAAGTGCGGTAAACTGACAAATGTCACGTAATCAATGAATGTAGAAATATTTGTTAACAGCAGCTTAACAGTGGAAGTAACATGAGCTTCAAAGTTATCGATAGCGTGAAGTCATGTAAGCGCTTGTGAGACTGTACTTTAAAAAATAAAAACAAATTTAAAATAATACAAATAAAAACACACTTTCGTTTATAAATATAGCTAGTTATATCATAACAACAACAACAAAATATATATAATAATAAATTGTTTAAAGTTTTTACATATTTTTTTAATTTTTTTGTTTGTACTTTTATCAACTCCTATATATGCATAACTCCTTGAACTGTAACTCCTAAAGCCTTCAACCCTTGCCAGCTGTTACGGGACTACCCCTACTCCTGCTCACCCTCTCTCTCCAGCACCACAGCACCCCAGCACCCACAACCCCCCTTCATTCGCAATAGATTCTCAGAGCATCGCAGCTTTTGTGTGTTTTCTTTTTTTGGGCAATTCACTCAGCGGGTTCCTTAGATTACATAATTGCGCGGTGGTTGCGCACAGACTGCGGCAGAGGCAGCGACGTCGACGTCGGCGTTCATTTGCTGCCGCAGCGATTGATGGATTGCATTCTGAGTGTTGCCACAGCAGCAGAAGGGAGGGGGGCGGTAGGTTGGGTGGCAGCAATTCTACAACTGTGGCATGAAAGAGCGAAGATCAAAGGCACAAGAAGAAAGAAAAAAAAACAATTTACAGAAATTACGGCGTCAGCAGTGGCAGCAACAGCAGCAGCAGTGGCAGCAGCAACTGCGGCATCAGCAACATTGCAACATACATTACTAACACATACATAAACACACACACACATACACACACACACACACACATGGAACGCACTCTTAATTATATGCAATGACCTATTTTGTGTAACCAAAACGTAAAAAAATAACACACGAAATGTACAACAAATTTTTGGACTAGAATTGCATAGCACGGCAGAATGTGAGAGTGGGAGAGAGAGGGAGAGAAAAGAGAGGGGTAGAGTGAGCGAGAAAGCGTGCGCGAGCGTGTGGCAAGAGATCAACGTGCCTCAATTAGATGTAAAGCGCAGCGCCACCCACCGCAACCAAGGCGTCAACAATTTTTGGAGTAGCTGTTGCCACATGTAAATGTCAACCGGGAAACTACAGTGAACGCTCAATAAAAGGGACACATAAAGAAAATATAGTAAATGTGCTGTGAGGAAAATGTTAAATAAATATATGGATATATTAAAATGCGAAATAGTATATATAATAAAAAATAAATAAATAAATATGAAGATATAACGGAGCAGAAATATATTAAAACAAATTGTTTTCATTTATAATTATTAATAAATTTAGCCCAAAGCAGATAATTAAATATATATTATTATAATATTATTTTCATAAATCTTAACAAGATCAAATATATGAAAACTAGAAAATTAGGTCACATAAGATTAGATGTGACAGATTAGATGTGACAGAGTAAAAGTAGTTGTTAATGGCAAAAAATTTGGCATAGGAGACACTTTTTATCTAGATAGTGCGAAAAATGCACAGATATTAGATATTAGATATTAGATATTAGATATTAGCTATTAGATATTAGATATTAGATATTAGATATTAGATATTAGATATTAGATATTAGATATTAGATATTAGATATTAGATATTAGATATTAGATATTAGATATTAGATATTAGATATTAGATATTAGATATTAGATATTAGATATTAGATATTAGATATTAGATATTAGATATTAGATATTAGATATTAGATATTAGATATTCGATATTAGATATAAGATATTAGTTATTAGATATTAGATATTAGATATAAGATAACTTAAATTATTATTATTATTATTTTCACTAACATTATTATTAATCATTACACCTCTTGCCAAGCTAGCTTGGCTCGCTGCTTGGTTTCACCTGTGCCAGTATTCACTGTAGTTGTATTTTTGTTGCTGCTTGTAATTTGCATGCGCAATGATTATCGCTGGCTGCGTCTACCGCTCATTGCCTGCCCCCTTACAACACGATGCGTCGCATTGTCTGCCACAAATTGTGGCTAGCAACAAATGTTGTTGTTGTTCTTTCTGTTGTTGTGTTTGTTGCGTTGATATCTCGTATCTTGTATCTTGTATCTTGTATCTACTGCGCAGCAAATGCAACAACAGCCGGCAGTCAACACATGCGTGCGTGACCCAATTTCCCTAGCTTCCCCTTGCCCTAGGTGACGCCAACCCCCCTCTCCCCCCTCCCCCTCACCATGCTGCGCTAATAGAGCAGCGCTTTGCTCCAGTTCACAAATTGCCCTTTGAATTGCGGCGCAGCCGAAATAAAATAAAAATAAATAAATATAAAACAGAGCTGGCTTCTCTAATTTTTGCTGCAAATGCGCAGCTGGTCACACTTAATATCTATATACTTTATATATATGATAAATAATTGAATGTTTGACATTTCGCTTTTAACTTCTCGCAGGTTCATTCACCCAAAACAATAAGAATCGATTTGCCTGGGCCAAAAGGTAAACAAAGCCTTGTCACATTCTGCCGGAGAGAGCTCTACGGCGGTTATTTGTTGGGCTTGACAGAGGGGGGAGTGGGAGTGGGAGGGGGGGCAGGCGAGGTGAAAAGGCAATCAATGTCGTCGGCCTAGAAGTTGCTTATTTCTCTCGTTTCCTTATTTGACTACGTCCCGCGACCCGCCGTCGCGCCGTCGTCCTGATTGTGCGTAATAGAGCGTTAAACTCCTCAAGGAGCAGCCTTTTTTTTTGTTTTTTTTTTTGTTGCCTCGCCCAACTTCCTGATACGCTGCTTGAGGAAATCAGCGCAAGGACGTTCTGAGATCCTGGCGCACATCTTCACAAAATTATAACATTAGCATGAGAGTTGTTTGGAGAGAGGGGAGCAGGGGAGAGCAGGGGAGGCTGCCTTTGTCTGGCCGGCAAGCGTGTAAGGTAGTAAAAATTATGTTTAAAATGTCCTTGAACCCCTTTTATTTTTCGTTGTTGTTGCTTCCGCTTCGCTGTGTCCTTTTTTCCTTACATCTTCATCTGCTCGAAAAAAGAAATTTTTTTTGTTTTTAAGTATTATTTCGACTGCGTCCATTGTTTTCAAATTATGGCACAATTTTTTTTTTGTTTGTTTTGTTTTTAGCTTATGTCAACGTCACAGCTTGTAAGTGCCGCCCCGCCCACTGCGCCCCGCGCCGCCCCCCTCCCACAGCTGGCAGCTCGACTACCCACCCGTTGGGTCTCAGCGGGTTCGGCGGTTTTCTTTAAATTGTTGTCCTTATTTCTTCAGCTTGGTTTTTTTATTTTTGCTTTTTCCTCTTTTTCCTTTTTTTTTTTTTTGCAGCTCGTCAAATTTGTTGCTTTGATGTCAGTCAAAACAATTTTTGTGTGTGTGTGTGTTTTTTTTTAATGTTATTTTTGTTTCTTGCGGTTGCGTTTTTTCTAGGAATCTGCAGCGGGCGATATGCTAAATGGTTGTTAAAGCGAGTTGGCGGCATTAAAAGGGCAACTTGTTGCTTTGACTTGAGTTTTCTCCAGCGAATTCGTGAGCAAATGTCTAGAGAAAGGTTTCGGATTGAGACAACGGGGCTGGGAGCTCAGGCTGTACAAGAAAGTTATCGATATATCGATAAATATCTATGAGAATGGAAGCTTAATCCGTTTGAAATAAGTTATCGACTTATCGATAAATATCTAAGGGAATGCAAGATAAATCTATTTTAAGAAAGTTATCGATAAATATCGAAAGATATTTCAAGGATTGGAACAATGGTAATGAGAGCTAACTCTATACAAAAATGTTATCGACTTTTCGATAAATACCTCTCAAAGCTATGAAGTTATTTTTATCCCCAAGCTATCCCCAAGCCCAATTATATGTTAGGCAAGCTAAGACTATAAACTGTTCTGATATACCAATAGAGCATTACTTCTAAAGCAGAAGGAACCCTTTTCCAACAGCTTTAAATAAAAAGCATCCGGCCATGAAGAATCCTTTTTCTAACAGCTTTGACAATAATATACAATTAAGTTCCTTACAAGATACAATAATGTACTTTACAAGCTGGTACGGAGAACAACTTCCTTGTAAGTCCCACCTAAGCTGGAACGATGCTGGAAAGAAAGTCTTTTAATGTGAACTACCCTCCAGTTGTATGTGTGTATGTTTGTGTGTTTGTATGTATGTATGTGTATATGGATGTATGCATGTATGGAGTTATGAAAGTATGTTTATTTTATTAAACTTAATCCTTTGATCTGCAACCGTCCAATGACCTACGCACATTAAAGATATAAATCATTTTAAATGATTTACATTTGGCCAACACATAACCTCAATTAAAATAAAGATTTCTGATATAAGTTGGAAATTGCTTAAGGCTTAAGTACAAGCTACTCCAACGCGCCTTTAAGACAATTATATATGTATATGTATGTGATTCTTCTTTTCTCCCTCCTTCCCAATCTCTCACCCTCCCCATCCCCCCTCTCTCTCTCTCTCTCTCTCTTTCTGTCTTTCTCTTTCTCGCTCACTTGTTCTACATGCCTCGCTGGCATTACTTCATCTAATTAGCACAATTAATGCCCTAGACACAATTTTACATACAATACATTTGCATAGCTTTGTGCATATGTATGTATGTGTGTATTTAATTCCTAGCACAACATATGAAACAATTTCATTGTCAAGTATGTGTGTGTGTGTGTGTGTGTGTGTGTAGCATAACTGGTTCAAACCAGTTGACAGCAAAAAAAAAATGCCAAAGAGCATAAAACGCACTCATTGCAAGCGCCAAATTGGGCGGCGACAGCCCCTTCCTACATGTGTATATGTATGTATACATATATACACATACATGTATGCATGTGTGTAGCATAATGTACAAACTTAATGTGCGCCAAATGCCGCTACAAAAACAAATGATATCATCTTATCTGAAAGCGCAACAGAAATTCGTCGAAGCATTCAGCTGTGTGAGCTGTTCATGAAAAATAAATAACTGCGTGTGCGTCTGTGTGTGTGTGTGTGTGTGTGTATATACATTACACAAATAAAAACAGAAAGCGAAACATTTGTTTTTGTGCAATTGAAAAGCTTAGTGGGTGGGTCGAGGAGGGGGGGAGGGGGGGTCTGGCGCGAACAGCAGCAAAAGAGACAAGCGAAAAAATGCAGTATACACACATAACCAAAAAAGTTTTTTTGGGCAACGCAGGGTCACACACACAGACATATATATATGTATGTATGTACATTCACGCATACATAGCGCTACATAATTGCCAAATAGTGTATATAACGGGCCTACGCAGCAGCAGCGCAGCAGCAGCAGCATTCAGAGTGCGAGTACATAACAAATAAATGCTAAAATTTCACAAAAACGCACACCCAAAAAAACACACACACACACACATACACAGACACAAACGCAAGCTGCAAAAGTGCGTTCGGTTAATGGGCAGTGCGAGTGAGTGGGTGCGATTGTGTTTGTGTGTGTGTGTGTCGGGCTGGCGCCAAAATGTGGAGCATATATATAAACCGCCCCAAAAACTGTACATAGCCAACGCCAACAACAGCAACAACAACAAGAACAATAACAGCAGCAGCAGCAGCAACAAAAATGCTGTAGCTAAGCAAAAATGTGCGTGCAGCACTGCAAACGCAAACGCAAACGACGCCGGCGTCGCAGTCAACGACTATGTTGGCGGCCATGCCAAAATACGCAATATACATATATACACACGCACACAAGCAGACACACACACGCCGCACAGACGTGCATACACGCATATAATGGCCTGCATTAGTGTGTGCGCAGCAAACGCACAAAGCTTTTTCTTATTGGATTTCTCGTAGGCAGCATGGGCAGCGGCAGCAGCAGCCACATAAGCACGCATACACGCACGCACGCAATAGTAAAAGAGCGAGTGTGTGTGAGTGCGAGCGGGGGCCGCGCCAAAAAATGCTCACAACGACGCTGCGCTTGGCTGCGCTGACTGCGCTGCCGCTGCTCCACGTGTGCTTGAATTGCGTAAACTTGCTGCGACTGCGACGCCGCTCGCATGTTTTGTTCTCGTTCTCGCCGTTTTTATTGTTGTTGTGTGCAGGCAGCAGCCAGCAGCAGCAATAAAACAGCAGCGCCGCGCCAAAGTTTTATTTTACGTCTTTTTTTCTCTCCCTCTCTCTCTCTCACCTTGCTCTTTGTTTTGCGCGCGCTTTGCGCTCTGAGCGACATGCGCGCTCCCAGCTGGGGAAGTTAATGCCGAAAAAGCTCAAGCTCGCGCTCAATTTGTGCTGTTTTGTTGTTGCGGCTGCAAAATGAATGCGTATTGTTATTCCTTTTGTTGTTGCTGCTTTTATTTTGCCACTGGAAGCAGCGCAGGAGAAACGAGTTTTTTTCTGAGCCACTGCGCTCAATACATTGTCTCTTTGAGCGCTTTTAGGGATCTTTTTCTCGTTCTTCTTTTTTTGTATTTTGCTAATAATCAACATTTAATTAATAAAAGAAACGCAGCTATTTCTGTGTGTGTTAGTTTTTGAGGCATTTTTTTATTATTGTTCAATTTGTCGACAATAACAAGTTGATTAGTTGATGTGGAATTTGATATTTTTTCCAGGACACTTGTGGGAATTGCAAGAAAGGATTGTGGGAAAGGAACTTTAATGGGAATATTCTTTTGCATAGAATTCGTCTTTTATCTAAAACAAAGTAACGTTAATTTGTAGACTTTACAATGGATGAAAGGCATGTAAATGTGAGAAGGTCCTTTCAGGATCCTTTTAGCTGTTTTGAGACCCTTTTTTGTTTCTTTTTTTCACCTTTGTTTCAAACTCTGCAAGCTTTTATCTAAATATCGAGAAGTTTAAATCGGATTCTCGCTTTCTTCACATATCGTAGGTTGTCCTTAGGAGTCCTTCGGAACAGCTCATTTGACTGCATGGCCGTACACCTGGCCAGCTGATGCAATCAGAGTTCAGTTGCGCCCCCCCCCCCTTCTTCCCCTCCCCGGGCCGCCCGGCGCCCTGCTGCGGCAAAAGCAAGTTTCTATTTTTGTAGTATTTCATTTACCCACGAGCATTTTCCGCCTGAAGGACTCGCGAAAGGACTCGCCGCCAGCGGCGTGATTAGCTCATGCGACTTATGCAATTTGCCTGCACAGCAACGGGAGAGAGACGGAGAGAGAGAGAGCGAGCGAGCGAGCGCAAGAGAGCCGTCTTGCTGGGCAGCAGTGTGAGCGGAACTCACCCCCAGCGCGAGGTCCTGGCGCACAGGAAGGGGCGGCAGTGCATACACACAAAACATGCAAAGCTGCAGCAGTGACATCATAAGCGAAGAAGGATAACGCGAAGCAGCTCGGTTGGAGCGGCTGCAAAAGCTTAAGTACAGTTAAGGCTTAGTCTGGAGTCTAATTGAATCAAATAATATAAATAATCAAATGTTCTCATTTGCCGCTCGGGCAATGGAAGCCAATTTGAACATTGCACGTCGTGCATTCCAATTGGATTAAACGCGCAAAAAACATTGCACAGCCGCTGCGCAAGTGGTTGTCAATGTGTATGAGAGAGAGAGAGAGAGGGAGAGATAGAGCGCGCGAGAGCGCCAGCACAGAGAGAGAGAGAGCGCGCCAAATCTAATAGCAATACGTTTGTTCGCTCGCAAATTCTGCATTTGCAACGCAAAGCGCAAAGCGAAACAAAATCAAAAACAAAAGCACTCACGCACACACGCGCAGGCAATGCAAAATGGACGCACTCTCGCAGCGGCAGCGGCAGCGACAACGACGCCGACTGCGACGTCGGGCCCCAAAAGCGCCAGCGGAGAACTTGTTTTCGCTGCCAAAAAAAGCTAGCGAGAGCCGCTCTGACGGCGCTCTCAGCGTGTGTGTGTGTGTGTGTGTTTTTCGCTGCGCTTTGCTGCGTTGGGCTGCGTTTTACTAACTAACTCTTACTCTCTTGGAGCTGTTGCTGCTGCTGCTGCTGCTGCTGCTGCTGCTGCTGCTGCTGCTGCTGTTGGTGGTGGCTCTGCCCGCTACCCGTCTCTCTGCCCATCTGTGCGCCTGTGTGTGTGTATATGCGACTCCGTCTGGCCGTGTATGCGTGCATTCTGTATGCCTGTGTGCGTCAACCGCCGCCGCCTGCCTGGTTGATAGGCCATAAACGCAATTTTTGAATTTCATGCTCGTCTATTCGGCGCTAGGTTTCGGTGGTGCGCAGCTCGCAGCAGCAGCGTTCGTTGTGTGCATTTCTCGTCTCGTCTCTAACATTTCCCCACAACGGCAACGGCAACGGCAGCGGCAACAGCAGCAACTGAACAACAGAAGCTGACAAAATTACATTTTCAAAATTAATAACAATAAATTTATAAAAATATATATATATACACACACACACATATATATATATATATATATGTGTATATATTCAATTATTGACGAACCAACAACGGAAATGCAGAAGAAAAATAAATACAAATTTATTTTTGATCAGTGAAAAGTGCAAAAACGAAGCGCACAAATTAATTGTTACAACAACAACAACAACAACAACAAAAAAACGAAAACAAAAACAAAGCAAAGCAAAAGTTTTCCATTAAACTGTTCTTTTAATTTATTATTTAAGTTTAGTTTATGTTTTTAAAAAAGAAAACCAAATACATCAAAAACGACCAAGGCCGGCAAACAAATACAAATACAAATACAAATACAAATACGAATACACACACACACAGATAAAACAAAAACAAATTGACGTTGCATGCACGAGTGTGTGCGTGTGTGTGCGTGTGTGTCTCAGTGCGCGTGTGTATGTGTATTTGTGACAAGTGATCGAAGGTAAATTCATTGTTTATTATTTAAATAAACAATAAACAAAACAAGTGCAAAATCATTCAACAAATGTTTATAATTAAAGAAATATTTTCAAAATTTAACTTACAAAAAATTATAACTAAATAAAGAAACTAAAAATACGAAAAAAAGCTAAAAAGTTAAACAATAATTTAAAAAAAATATATAAATAAATTGTTGTTTATTTAAACAAAATATTTATATATTTAAAAATATTTTCCATTACAAAATTATTATCATATAATATAATAAAAAATTTCATGAATTTAAATGAGAGTTAAAAATTAAATAAAATTTAACAAAATATTAAACATATTTAAATATTAAATATTACATAAAATATAAATATAAAATGTATTATTAAATATTATATTAAATATATACAACAAATTTTAAATATTGCATAAAATATAAACAATAAATATATTAAAAATTCATTAAATTCTGTAAAGGCAAGAGAATTTTCTTTTGTTCAGAGTTTTTTGCGCTTAGAAATACAATTTGTGCTTTAGTTAATACAAGTGTATATTATGCAAGTGCATTTGTATCTTAAAGATACTTTTCCAACAGTTCATTCTGAGTAACAAAAAAGCTCCAAAGCAGCAGCTTCTTCTTCTGTTTTGGGACAAACCTTACAAATGCAATCCGAACCCAATTGTGCGTAGCTCAGTGCGTGTGTGCGTATGAGTGTGTGTGTGTGTGTGTGCATCTGTGTGTGTGTGTGTGCATCTGTGTGTGTTAGTGTGCATCTGTGTATGTGTGTGTGTGTGTGGCAAATGGGGTTGCTCGGCATGCAACTAAAACTGGAAACTTGTGCATTTTTAATCAAGCGAAGACAATGCCCGAAACAACAACAATAATAACTACAACAACTGCAACAACAACAACAACAACAACAACTACAACAACAACAGCTACAACAACAACGAACAATAAACCACCCTGCCCGCTCCGCCCCAAAGCAGGGCAAAGCCCATGCAAAGATTTTTGAACAAACCAAATTCGAACCCCTTTTTGCGACACGTGTGTGTGCGTGTGTGTGTGTGTGTGTGTGTGTGTGTGTGTGTGTGTGTGTGACTGCAACATGGAAACTGCATAAAGATTGTGAAGGGCATACATAAATATATATACCTACAGTAGTTATTCGTGATAAAGATCGATTATAGCCTGGGCAGACACTTGTTTGATACAAAAAAACAAACTTGGCAAAGAAATTAGTTTGAAATTTTGAAAATATATTTAACAAATAAAGAATATGATAATAATATAATAATTCATATATTTATTATTACAAAATATTTTAATATATTTTTATTGCTACTATAAAAAAAGCTGAATAAATATTTGAAAAATTTTTACTCTTATTTTGAAGTCTTTTTACAGACAGCAATAAAAAAAAATCTTATGAAATTTTTTGCAAAAAATAATAATGAAAAAAATGATGGGAATAAATATTGATTAAATAAAGCAAAGATATATTTAAAAGATTATAATACAAAACTTTATACCATATATTATAATAATAATATTCTAATAAACAATATGCTCTTAAATTCAACATTCAAAATCATATTAGAGAACAGATATTATTTGGAATGTTATATTGAGCAGAATATTGTTTCTTATTATGCTATTTATGTACTATTTTATACATATATACTATTGTATAGATATATATATATATATTATATAATTTTCTATATATCTATAAATAAGAAATTAGCTTTGACAATTTTATCATTATCATGATGATAACTCATTAATAATTATGATTATAATAAAATAATCTTTATAAACTAAAATTCAAATTCTTTAAAAAAAACATATTTTTTATATAAAATCTTACATAATATGATATATTTAACATTTAATGCAGTAAACAAATGTTTAAAATATAAACTAATAAGTTATATATAATAAAAACAGAAGAAGTTCATAAATGAATTAAATACCATAGCATTAAGCCAGTTCCAAAGTAGTTCAAAGTCAAAATTCGTAGAATATTTGAGACTAAAATAGAGTTAAAATTTGGCTTAGAATAGAGCTGAATATCTGTCCAGTAATTGAGCAGCTGCGAGTCTCTTCAACTAAAAGCCCAAGCTTTATCGAAAAACCAGTTCGATCTCACAAATTTTTACTCAATTGCAGCTTTAGAGTATGCCCATTTGTAAATCTCACGCCCAGCGATAAGCATTGACAATTTCCTGAAGAAAAGCACATGCCCAAGTGCCCCTACTTCGCTGTCTCTAGGGTATTTCACAACAACAACAACAACGAAAACAACACGAATTCAAAGCTAGATTAAAAAACACTTGCCAGAGTCAAAAATCGTAATGCAATGCTTTAGATTCCAGGGTTTGAGATTAAAGAATTCACAAAACATTTTTGAAACAGATAAGACGCAGATTTTGACATTATTTTGCTCATGAATGAAATTTTTTCGAAAAAAAAGCAAAGCAAGAAATAAAACGTGTCGAGCAGGCAGCGGAGGGAAATGATAATATATATAGATTATAAAAAGAAATCATTATCTGTCTATGCTCGATATGACAAAAACAATCGAGAATGAAACTTTCGCTAATTTCGATTTTCGTGAGCTTGTGTGTAGATATTCCCAATTTGAGACTTTTTTGTCTTTGGTAAGGTATTAACCCCTTCACATCCCAAATTTTTCAAGTCTAGAGCGAAAAGATCCTGAGATAAACGCACTCAAAAAACCCAAAAAAAGGCTCCAACTGAGTTTTGGCTTAAAATATAATACAAAAGTATATAAAATATAACAAATTATTGCAAAATAATAGCTGACCTTTAAGAATGTAAGATTTGAGTAAAAAAGTTAATATATTTTTCCTTTCTTGTCTATTTGCAGGCGCCAAATGTCGCTGTGAAAATGTCTCAAAAAACTAAACACGACAACAAAACCGACAACAGGCGACAGCAAAAGCGACGCACGCAACAAAATGCAATTGCAATTGCAACAGAAATTTTTGAACATTTAACAAACTAAGCAACAAAATGAAGAATTGAATTAAACTATAATTTACAACAAAAAAGCAAATGAATTGAAACAAAAATGAACTGAAAGAAACTTTGGATAAATGCAAAAGCAACGCAAAAATTCGAATTGGCAAAAATAATTTTGGTCTAAAATTTCAAAAGTAAAAGAAAAGAAACGTAAAAACTTTTTTTGGCAAGCTGCGTGCAAAGCAAAACTAAACTAAACTAAAAACGAAACAAAAATTATTTGGCTAATTGAAAAATTTAAATAAAAAACAAAACACACTTAACTGAAATCAAGAAATAAAACAAATTAAATGTAACATTTAAACGAAACCGTAAAGCAACAACAACAAAAGCAAAAATCAGCTAAACAAAAAAAACAAGCAAAAACCGCAAAAATTTAAGCCAACAACTAAATTGGAAAACTCTTCAAAATTATTGGTTCGGACAAAACGCAATACTAAACACAGCAACACAGCAGCAACAACAACAACAGCAACACCTACAACAACAACTAACAACAACAACAACAACAACAACATCTACAACAACAACAAGAAGCAGCAGCAGAACGTGTGTGTTAGTTTGCATAAAAATTTCGTTTCGATAAAACACAAAAAAAAAAAACTAAAACAAACAAATTATTGAGAGAGAAAAAAAACAAAAAAGTTTTCAAAATAAAATTTAAAATATATATGCATAAATATATATATATAAATAAATATTGCTTAAAATTAGCTAAGCAAACTATTTGGTAAACATTTTTGATAGTAAAAACTGAGCCCTAACCGAAATTCAGCATAATCAATTAAATAACTTTTGACCTAAGTGAAGTGCAGTGCGTATAAAAAAAAACGAGAAGAAAAAACAAAACAAAATTTGTAAACATTTTGTACGATTAAAAATTAAGGCATTTTTGGATTAACGCGAAAATTTGCAATTGGATTTAAAGGTGAGTTTGAGAAGAGAAAATTAAGTTAGATTAATCACAAAATTTAAGTTTTTATATTGAAAACGCATTAAAAATTTACGTTACGTTGTTCAACACTACAAACGTACACAAAACCTGTGCAACACTGACCTTTATCCATAATCGAACAATTGTATTCAAAATTTATGTTAATTTTGAGCATAAGCGCCAATCCTCAAAAAAACAGAGAACTTCTGCAACACTGACCTCAGCCAAAACTTAAACAATTACATTCCATATTTATGTTAGTTGTCTGAATAAACACTCACTCTCAGCTGACTAACCAACACTACAAATAGTCATAAACCTTGTGCAACACTGACTGCAACCGTAACCTCAACAAACTCCATTCAATATCCAAATACTCACTCCAACTAACTGTCCAACACTGCAAACGAACACAGAACTTGTGCGACATTGAATTCAACCAGAAATTCAATCAATTACATTCCATGTTTATGCGCATAACTCCTAACTAACTGTCCAACACTGCTCAAACATTTATAAACCTCGTGCAACACTGACTTTAGTCTAAACTCATCAAATTGTATTCAATATTTATGCTAATCATGTGCATAAACACTCACCCTCAGTTAACTAACCAACACTGCAAATAGTCATAAACCTTGTGCAACACTGACTTTAGTCTAAACTCATCAAATTGTATTCAATATTTATGCTAATCATGTGCATAAACACTCGCCCTCAGTTAACTAACCAACACTGCAAATAGTCATAAACCTTGTGCAACACTGACTGCAACCTAACCTCAACAAATGCCATTCAATATTTATGCTAACTACGCAGCGCATTTTCAACCATACAACTACAAAGCATTGCCACTCCCTAGCCCTTAGTTTACTTTACCCCCCCCCCCTACCACCCCCCTCCCTCTCTCACTCTTAGGCAGAAAAAATATTGTCACATTTTTGGAAAGTTTGTTTTTTTTTCCTGCGTCGCATCGCAAACATTTGCAAACATTTTGCAGACGCACAACGCATGTAATTTTAAATTTAATTACGTATAATTATAATTTATGCAAAGCAAAAAACAACAAAAAAAAAACTTGAAAAATGTGTTTTTGCTGTTTGTTGTTGTTTTCTACGCACTTTTGAATATGATTTATGAGCGTCAACGTTGCATATTAATAACAATTAGGCGTAAACTGAAGAAAAGCAAAAGTAACACACACACACACACACACACGCATTTACATGCACACATGCGCAACGCATAATATTTTTTCTTCTTTGCATAAATTAAACTTTTCTTATGCTGCTGCTGCTGCGTCGCAGTTGCTGCCGCTGCTGCAGCCGCTGCTGCTGTCTGCTGCTGCTGCTGCTGCTGCTGCTGCTGACACGCAACCCCCTCGCGGCATTGACGCCGTCGCTGCCAGCGTCGCTGCCACTTTGACCTACTTTAAGCGCAGCGCGTTCCAAATTTTGTGCGTTGTGTGTACTTTGCTGCCTATTTGCCTCTCTCTCTCTCTCTCTCTCTCTCTCTCTCGCTCGCTCTATTGCTGCTTGATGCGTGCGCTTAAATGTAGTTGCTTTTGGGCCTGTGATTGTTGTTGCTGGTCGAGGGTCTTCCGCATTTAATTAAATGCAACAACAATTTGGTTACTTTTTCAACCTTTGTTTTACGTGTGCTTCGTTTTTACTGTTTTTTTTTGTTGTCTCTCTACTTTTGTTGTTGTTCTGTTTTGTTGCATTTTCACTTGTCGGAAGTGCGTTTTAGTTTCTGGCCTCTACAACCTTCGTGTCGTGCCTGCTCTTTCACGCACGTTGCGCAATCGTTCAGTTTCCTAGAATACACAAAGCTCCTTACCCCAACCACCATGCCGCAGTCTGTCTCGCTCGCTCGCACGCGCTGCGCGTCGCAGACTGCGCGGCTTTCGACTGACGCAATGCAACGCAACATTGCTGTTGTTGTTGTTGTTGTTGCTGTGGTTGTTGTCGTCGTCGGCAGTTGCGCAAAGTGCGTCGCAGTTGCTGCGCCTATGCAATTGTGCGTGCTGCTTCCCCAACCCCCGCTCGCTGCCCGACTGCACTCATTAGAGCTGCTTCGTGTTCTGCTGCTGCTGCTGTTTCTTCTTCTTCGTGCTGCTGCTGCTTTAATAATTGTGGCATTTTATGACCTGACACTGCAGTCGCTTGAATTTTAATGTGTCGGCTACCAAGAAAAGCGATTCCACACAAAACCCGTCAATAGCTTAAGCCGCCGCTCAGTTGTTATTACAGTTGTTTAGCTGTTGACATAGCGCAAGAATGGGAGGCACTCTCCATTCCTCCCCCTCTCTCTCTCTCTCTCTCTCTCGCTCTCGCGCAGCGCTGTAATTGGCCTGCGTATGCACTTTCAATTATACGCAAAGCTCAACACTGTGATTATTGCCGTTGTAATGCGAGATTGTTGTTGTTGTTTAGAGTTTGAGTTCTGTGCGCAGCAATTCTTCTAAGTGGCTCATAAATTTGCTTAGCACTGTAAACAAATGCTGAATAATTAATCGACACTCTACATGAGCATGCATGTGAAACAGCAAATATAACTGCAACACCTCGCTCGCACTCACAAAATGGCAGCCAACACACAGGCGTCGACCGCTTAAATGTCATATGTGCGAGACCCAAAGCGCAACTAACTAACGACGCCCATGGAATGCGTTTTCTATTTGCGACGAACACACTCACCCATACATGGGCAGGCAGCACATGGAGCACACCCACATAGAGGGCGCTTTGCCTACTCTACACTACCGTACGCTACACAGCTCTACTCTACACTACTCTACGCTACCTAACTCTGCTATGTATTGACTGCATGCAAAAGTTTTGCCAGCCCATTTGCCAATGCGTGCGAGCGTGTTAGGTGTAGTGCACATTTTGTGTGCGTGCGAGCGAGTAAGTAAGTGAGTGTGTGTGTGTGTGCTTTTTGCGAATTGGAGCAAAAGGCAACTGGCAATTAGCAGCTGGGGAACTAAAGCGAACGAATAGTTTGCCAAAGCATTGCACATAGGCTCCGCCATATCTGAGAAACAGTGTGTACATATCACATGCATATGTATACACACACACGCACGCAATAACTGTATGCTCTCTTGCACACGCACACACCTACACTCGGCGTGCAGATAGCAACCATCATGTTGGGCCGCATGTGGGTTTAGGCCTAGCCATTTGGCCAACTCAGCTGGCCAGCAACATATTTAAGTGCCACAAACAACAATGGAGAAAAACAAATACAATGAGCGACACTGACAGCTTTTCACTGTAGTTGGAATAATATTAAATAAAAATATTTATTTTCACATTTTTTTTCTCCTTCTGCTTTTTGTTGGTTTTTATAATGAATTTGTCTTGCGTTTTGATAAGCTTAATTAGCACCACATAAAAGCGTTGATTTCGCATTTTTTATGGGCTCAAGCACATGCAAGTTTCATTTTTTTCCTCATCTTTTGCCGAGAAAATAAAACTAATGATATAGTTTTGCAGTACTAATCCTAAGTTAACGAGTGTCGCGTTTTTTTGCTTTTATAGGCCATGAAACATGGCCATAAAATAGCGGTTAAATTAGTGTACGATATGTCGGGGTGTTAGTTTGAGAAATGCTCAAACATGCAAAGCAAATGAATCACAAATGAAGTGAAGAGAGAGCGAGAGAGAGAGAGAGGAGAGAGAGAGAGAAACATAGCTAAAGGTAAGCTGTTCCTTAAATGTACCTAACCTAAAAATGCACTTTCTGTTGAAATTCATATAAAAACTAACCTCAAACTTTTCTATACAAAAATTAATGCTATTTTTCAATAAAAAAAAACTAATCTAAAATTGTTAAATTTGTGGCAATTACAACACAAAAGCACGCTGATAATACACATTCCGTATGGAATACTTAGAACTTGTGAGCACACACACACACACACACACACACACGCACACATTGAGAAGGGCGCAGCAAATAAATAAGATTTCTATTAGAAAACATACATATGTATGTGTGTGTATGTATGTATGTATGTATATGCCCGTCTCTATGTAAAGTACATAAAAAAAACGACATAAAAACAAATATTTTTTATATAAATAAGTCGCAAACGCAGCGCGCAAATATTTGACGCATTTATTTTCGGTTATTTGTAGATTGTGTCAGCGTCGCATCTAAATTATTGCGGCCTACAATTAAAATTGGCCGTAAGTAATGGTCAGCCGAGGGGGAGAGAGGGGAGAGGGAGGGGGGCTAGCAAACGCCGCCACGCTCTATCGCCAACGCCTGCACAGCAACAAAAAAAAAATTTCAAACAAAAATATAAAACTACAGCAGCGATAGAAAAAAAAAACCTTGAGCTCGCACAACATAATTAAAAATGTGCGTAGACGCACACACACACACACACACACACACGCGTGTAAACGCACACGCGCAACGCTTTGCAGCGCAAAGCTTTTCCTGCTTTGTAAATGACATTCACGCGCAATAAATACATATACACGCCAGCAACAACAACAGCAACAACAACAACAACAACCGCAGCCACTAAAAAAAGCTCAACTGCAAACACAACAACAATGCGCGCGCCCTACAACAACAACAACAAGAACAAAAACTAGCGCTAAGGAAATCTAAAAATGGCTGCGTCGCTTTGCCAGTCAGTGCCAAAAAAAAAATAACAACAACTACATTCATAAGCATTCCATAGGCTCAGCTAGTTTTTAGCGCTCTCTGCAAGTGCAAAAGCGCTCTCTTGCACGCGCTCTCTCTGTCTCTCTCGCGCACACGCACTTTTTTACGAGCTTTCAGCACGCACATGAGCTGCAAAGCTTTTGCAGCCAAATGCTGATCCGCAGGCGGCGTCTGATCAGATCGCAAGTGCCCATCATTCGCAGCTGAGTTCTCATTCGTTTTGGATGTAGATAGGTCAAGAGTGTGGGGAAAGTGGAGCAAGCGATAAATGTGCCAGCATTGGGCAAGGAAATATGAATATACAATACATATATTACAGTTAATAATTGGGCAATCAAATTGGCCTCAGATAAAAGTATATTGAGTAATTAACTTATGAATCAATGACTAAAAGTGTAGCTAAGAAGTTAGCTAAATCATGCTTGATGAGCTTAAAGTAGTTATCTTAATGAGTTGAGATGAATTTATCATGAATGGGGGAATAGTAAAGGGTATGTAGATATTATAATCGATTGAAGCACATTGAAAATCGAATCAAATCAAATACTTTTGCTGTACTGAATCATTTCCGATAAGCATAGGCAAGATTTTTTAAGTTTTTATTAGAACCAAATACTGAGAAAAATATAATATTATGCAGTCACAAGTTATACATACATACATATGTAGATGTTTATATGTATGTATGTGTACTACTTGGAATTATGAAACATTGCGTTTTCTATTTGTTCATGACGCAATATTTTTAAAAACTGACAAATCCAAATTAAGCAGATGCCCAGAAAAAAGCATAAAATTATATATTTAAAATACACATGTGCATATATATTTTGTTATATATTTATACGCATCAAAACATCCGAAACGAGCTCTTCAGCTGCATACATATATACATATGTATCTTATTAGCCTATATCATATCTCTCCCACTGCTGCAACCTCATGTCAAAGAAATCTGTTCGAACGGAAGAAAAATGATTATTTAATTGTTTCGAAGCCCTTCTCATTGTTTATGTTTCGTGTTCTTTCTCTCAATTTGTTTTTAATAACGTCTAATTAAGTCAAGTATAATATACGCATGTTAAACACACAACACACACACACACTCCAGTTTAACATGAAGTTCTTTTGGCTCTTCTTCCTCTTGCTGGTTGCTTGTAAATTGCCGCAATCTTCTAGCGCCCGGCGTCAGCACTTGAAGGCTTTGTGTGTGTCACATGAGATTCTTGATATACATATTCATTTTCCGTTTGATTTCGTCTTCTCATTGCTGTTGTTGTTGTTTTTTTTTGGCTACGCCTTTCACATGCTTCCTCCTCTGTCCCAGCACCCGCCCCTGGGAGGAAGGCAAGTGAAGCAAAGACGTTTGGAGTGCACTCGTCGCAGTTATGCGAACAGAAGTGGAAACACAAAAGCACAAAGAAATTGTTAAGGAAATTAAAAAGCATAAAAACAACAGCAACAGCTTCCGTTAAAACAAAGAGTAGCCGAAAGAGAGTGAGCGCGAGTGTGTTTAAGAGAGAGAGAGTGAGAGGAAGAGGGAGAGGGAGCGGGGGATAGCACGAAAAAAGGGGTTCCGAAAAACACGCAAGCAGCAAGCAGCTGCACATATGCAGCATTTACCGTTAGGCAGGGCAGGAAAGAAAAAGAGTTGGGGGCGGGGGTAGCTGCGCTTAATTGTTGGCTTGGTTGCGCGTGTATTCAGCCACACACACACACACACGCACACACATCTAATACTCTTCTTTGATGGGAAACAAGTAATTTAATCAGCTCAACAATTGTTGGGTGTAAAAACACTCGAAACGGGAAATCCCTGCTGGCAAAATCTATCTAAACTGATTAACTTGTTTACTTAACTGTTTTCTTATACAACTTTTAACTGTTATATTATCCTGAAAGCTGTGTTTTTGGTTCTTTTGCAATCGTAACTAGGCTATATTAACTGAACTCGTGATTTCTGATCCGATCTGTTTCTTCTAAAACTTCTTCCATGAACCTCCTTTTTTATATAAAACATAGTCTATATTTAACATTATTAACATATTACCCCTATCGCATTATATCATATCATGAGTTTTTCCTTCGTCTTCTTCTTCTCTCTTCTTTTGTCATTTGAAAAACCCTTTGCACTTGTTTTCCGCTTAAAACGCAGCGCAATAAAAGAAAAACTTGCTTTTGGACAACTGTTTTTTCTGCTCTTGTTTCTTTTCTTTTTCGCTGCGTCTCTAATGAACTCTGCCCCCTCCCCTGCACTTGCTGCAACCTCAAAGCCGCCGTTGCCCTGGCTGCATTTGGTAATTAGAATGGGTAACTAGGTGGCCAACAGCAGCAGCAGCAGCAGCGGCGGCAATTGCCCCTGTTTGTGGGGCCCGCTGTCTATCAGCCGCGCAGCCATGTGTGCAGTTAACCCTTGCCCTTGTTCCCCCCCTCCTCCGCAGCCCCCATCCCTGACTCCATCGAGTGCGACGCGGTTCGACGTTGAGTGCACTTCAAAGTCGCAATTCAATTTCATGGTTACCAACATTGCAGACGTGTTTTTCCCGACCTCTCGCTCTCTCACTCTCTCGAACGCTATCTCCCTCTCCCTCTCTCTTTCCACTCTTGAACTGGTTGTGTAAATCACGGCCATAAAATGCACGTGAGTGCAGTCTAGTGTAGTTCTTGCTGTACTTTTTTTTATGTGCGTCTTCACATTGCGCAACGAGTCCAATCAGAACTGCAGTTGAATTAATTCAAATTGGATTCCGACTTCAAATAGTTGGACTCACATTTCTTTATCGCTGATCAGCGCAGTGTAAATGAAAACACCTTGCAGCAGCAGGGGAAGGAGGGGGGAGGGGGGTCAAAACCACCCACGCATAACGCAAGCCGCAGGCCTGAGAAAAATGCATAAATTAGGCGGCAACTGACGAACCGATTTCGTAAGACCCAAATTCCCCCACCCAACCTTCCCCAACAATAGAAATGCATTGCTACAGGTACTACTTAACCCCCCACACACCCCCCTCTTCCCCGTCTGGTCGGAGCAAGTGTGACTTAGAAACAAAATTAGGCAACGAAGCGTAGGAAGCAGCCAACTTCAGCTGCGACTTTTGAGTCAACAGAGCGCAAAGTGGCCCAAACTGAATGGGCCATGGGTGGGGTGCTTGTGGGATGGGGGTGTGGTCTTAGCAAAGATGCGTTAACTGCACTTTTGACTCCACAACTCGAGCCCTGTTCACGTTTTGCCTGGTTGCGTTTAGGCCATACCAAACTGTCTGTAAATCTAAGGGTCTTACACTTTACCATAAAGGTTAAGTCATGAAATTGTTTTTCATGAGGGAACATTTGAAGATATATTATGTCAAGGAACCAAAAACTTGGACATCGTAATATATTAAAAATCATTCAAAAAGAAATCTTAAAGAAAGACTGATTATTTTTATTTAAATAAAAACCATTAAAAAAGAAATCCCGAATGAAGTTTGATAATATATGTTTCTTTAATACAAAACTCTTCAATGAAGTTGAATTATAATATTTATTCAAATAGAAAACTTTCCAAAAAGAACCTAAATAAAGTTTGATAATATTTGTTTAAAGTAAATGACAACTCAAAAATAAATATTAAATAAAGCTATATTATATTTTTATAAGTAAAATCATTCGATAAGAAATCTTAAATAAAGTTTGATTTTATTAGTTTTAATAAAAACCATGCGTTTCTCAACAAGTCTCAAATACATTTTTCTTAATTAAAGTTTTTCTATTATGCCAACATTTTGTGCTACTTTACAGGCTTGTATTAACAAGTACTTTTGCTCTTTATAAATTTTGTTTTTTTTTGCATAAATTAATTAATGCAATTTTTCCCATTTTTCTTTGGCTATTTTTCCAGGTAAGCAGTCGCTTTGTGTGCCAGCTAATTAGGCCGTCCAACTGCACGTAAGTCGCTGTTTTTTTTTTTTCTCAAAAAAATGCTGTTTTTTCTTGCATTAGAATTTTGTTGTGGCGCCTGGCCAAAAGGCATTCGCCCGATTTCTGGCCATAAATTTTGCAATTAACGACAAATGTCACTTTGTCTGCCCGCCAGCGGCAGCTGCAGACTGCAGTGGGACCCCTTTAACCTCTTCAAGCTTCCCCCCCCTCCACTGCCTGCTTTCGGGCCAGGCCAACGAAGCGTGTTTGGCCCAAGGCAAGTGCCACGCCCACAGCTGCCCACTTACGGTCTGGTTCGTCCTGCAATTGCATTAAAAAGCATAAATTTACTTTAGCATTGGACGTTATAAAATCCATTTATGCACTTCACTTGCTTCCACTCTTCTCTGCTTTTGCCTCGCCTTCCATTTTTTTGCCCCGTTTTTTTTTTTTTTTTTTTGCATGCCAGGACTCGGCTGCAGAGTCCTGGCCGCTTGCATGCTGGTCAGACATTGTCCGGGCGCAATCTACAATAATTTCTGATTTCTTTGCTGTCCTTTTTGCCCAGTTGTTGTTACGAAAAAGGAAAAAAAGAAAAAAAAACTGCCAATTTCTGCAGCTACAACAACACGGTCTATGCAATTTTTACGTAAAAAAGAAAGCAGCCCAAACGCCCATTGAGGCAGCCACGCCCCGCTGCGTTGCGCTTTGTTTGCCTGCCTCCGTTTTTCGTTGTGTTGCCGATGATGAAGTTTAATTTAGACACGAGTCGAGTGGCAGCCACAGCCACAGCCACAGCCTCTGTCGCAGCCTCAGCCTCTGTCGCAGCCTCTGTCGCAGTCGCAGTCGCAGCCGGCGCCCGCATGACTCTGCCAGCCAGAATGGAGAAGCGCCCAACCAAAGCTAACCCATTCAGCTGGCGTTTTATTGCATGTCCTGCGCCACCCTGCCACCCGGCCTGCCTGCCTGCCCCCAGCCACGCCCAACCGCGCCCCCCCGTTCATGCAACCAACAGCAACAGCAGCTTTTTACATATGCGCATTTTTGCATAACCACCTGAAGGCAATCACACAACTCGTATACCCTACAAATACTTAAACATATATGAGTATATTCCATCTTGATTCTGAGCAGTGAGAATTTGATATTCATATTTTTGGCTGAAAGTAATAAAAGTTTTTCAGTTTAAAAACTATTTTTATTTCTTTGTCAATTCTTAAGTTTTTAGAAAAGATTTGTATTCTTAAGCAGACATTTTTTTAGCTAATTGGAAGTTTTAACTGTGCTTTTCCATTTCTAAAATAAGAATTGGTTCTTAAATATGTTCTTGGTATACCCTATAAAAATATAGAAATTATTGCTGGATCAGAAAAGTCAGGATCTGATATTCATGTTTCTGATCCTAAGTGATAAAGTTGTTTAATTGAAAATTTTTTAAATTTTTTTTTATTTTTTGTTAATTTTATAGTTTTTAAAAAGATTTGGATTCTTAACGAGAATTGTTTAACTTATTCAAACTTTTCTTATCCTTAGTGTCATATGAATAAAAATTTGATTTATGTTTAGATTTGAAAGTTTTGAGAATTGTTAAAATTGTCTTTATTTTTTTAAACAAAAGTACACTTTTTTGAGTTTGAACTCGCTATTTTACCTTAAGAAATGGCCAGCCTTATCTTACAGATTTTCCTAGTGTATACAAAATTCTGTGTGCACCACATTTTTTTTTGCTTCTCGTTGCATTTGTGTTTTGGCCAGTTTCCACTCGTTTTCCACTTTACGTATGGCATCGAGCGTTGGTTTTTTTTTCTTTCTCTTTTGTGTTTCTGCATTCTTTATGCATATTTTGCACATTTCACTTTTTGCTGCCGTGTTTTTTCGCCTGCTTCTCGTGCGTCCATTTTCATTTCCGCTCTGCTGTTGGCTAATATAATTTCGATATTTGCCTCCATTTTGTTTTCTTCTTTTTTTGCTTGTGTCGCCCAAAAGTTCATTTCCTCCACAAAATGGGGCGTGGCCAGAGATTGCTGCAGTGCCACGCCTCCTGCACTGCTGCAGTTCTCTCGCGCCCGGCTCCAACTCGAGCAAAATCCGCAAACTGCAGCAACAGCATAAAATAACATTTGGTTAGGGTATTATCGTTAACAGGGTTTGACAAATTTCATATGAACTATGCAACGCACAGAGGAAGACGTCTACGATTCCATAAAGATATATCGGAATCGGACAACTATAAGAACTATAAAACTTTTGTGCTTTTCCAAATATCTTGACAAAACATGACTTTGATAAGTTCCACGCGTTCTTTAACATAATTATATATATATGTATATATCGGATTTCTATGAAATACATTTATATGCGAAGAATCGAAGATTTAACTCCGCATTTATTATTTACAGAATGCCTCGCATAGTTATCTCAATTCCTATGAAAATCGGGTTACTTTATCATGTCTCAATGGGAAGAATTGGTTCATAAAAAGGTTTAAGTATAGAAAACTCTTTTGTATTTTCCAGATATTTTGAGCCAACTCTGCAATAACGTGTTTTCTCTCTGTTCCTCACAAATGCGCCTATCCATAAGCCATATCTTTAAAAGGGTATTTAAGTTTCGCCCCTTTCCTCTTGTTTTATATACATATATTTTTGCGGCAGTTTCTCTGAAATTTGTGTCTGGGTTTTAAGCGCCGCTTTTTGTTTGCTTTTGTAATTTGTGTGTGTGTGTGTGTGTGTGAGTGTGCACCCGTGTGTGTGTGTGTGTGTGTGTTTTGTTTGCATGCGCTTTTCTGCAGAATTTTCGGCAATATTCCATTAATACTTTGGCTAGTTCCCCTTTCCCTTCTATTTTTGTTTTTGCGGGCTTTTCTGTTTGTTTTGGCTGCGTCGGCGAACAAAAAAGTTTTTGATAAATAAATTTTACGATAAAGTGCAATGCAGAAATTTTGCCATTCGTGTTTTTTTCTGTTTTAGTTTTAGTTCTGTTTTCTCTGCTTTTGCAGCATAAATAAATCATCAATGCATTGGGGGATATATTTGCCGTTTCAATTTACTGAAGGGACCCAAAAACCCGCCCCCCTTTCTCCCCTGCTGCAGCCATTTTAATCCCCAGCGCCAACAGAAATTGCACTTTTGTGAGCACGAAAATAAAATTTGCTATCAAGCGGAAATGGAACTGCATGTGTCAGTTTTTCTATTTCTGTCCTCTCGCGCAGAAAACATATAACGAAAATGTCGCAAATGCATGAATTTAAAGCACATTTTGCAGCTCTTCTGTGTGAGATATCCTTAAACCTGGCGAATCGATGCGCAATTGTAATGTTTAAGGATGCAGCACAAAGCATAACGGCGGAGAGTCAAGCACTTGAGAGAGTAGAAACGTGCGTTAAACAGCGAGACAAGCTGCATACGACTTTAAATTGCGACTGCATTAAAGCGAAGTGTGGCAGAAAGTAAAACGTTTAAGGATGCGGCACAGAGAATAGATGGAAATTCGAGTGCAAGCAGTGCAACTTAGAAAAGAGTAAGATAACATAATGAAAGAAAGAATTGATTGACTTTGGAAGATTTCTTTGTGAGGGGAGACCTTATGATGCCGACGAATAGACAGAGAGGAAGAGGAAGAAAGGGAGCGATAGGGAAAGAGAGTGTGGGACAGAGAAGGAATGTGAGTGAGAGAGAGAGAGAGAGAGAGAGAGAGAAAGAGAGAGAAAAAGAGAGGGAGAGAGAGAGAGAGATAGAGAGAGATAGAGAGAGAAAGAATGTGATTAAGAGAGAGATAAGGAAAGTTAGTTAAAAAGAGTTAGAGCACGAAAGACAATGAGAACGAATATGAGTGAGAGACAGATAGAAACAGGGGGGAATGTAAGTAAAGGACAGAAAAGTAAAATGATTAATACAGAAAGACAGGGGAAGAGAGAGAAAGAGAAGGAAATATTGATAGCGGACTGCAATTGATCAATATTTAATCATAAAAGGATGCTTCATGTTATACACATTTTTTGCTCAGATCGATTCTGGGAAACTCAAATCAAAGCGCTTTCAATTCATTGCCGGTTTCCCCATGGGCCAAAAAAAAAAAAGAAGAAGAAAAAAATCGAGCTGAAAGCAATGCAATTGCGATTGACCAATGCCAAAATACATATGCTATAAAATATTCATGGCTGAACTTGGACAACGCCCACTTGACGGGGTTATAGGAATTGACACTGCACCCTCCCCCTCTCCCCCCTCTCTTCCCCTGGCCATAGCCTAGGCACTGCAGCAAATCACACAAATTAACTAGACAAAACTGCCGCAGGATGCCACACAAAATTCTAATGAAAAATACGTCAGGCGCAACAAATCACATAAAAAAAAGGCTAACATAGAACGGACCGAACCACGCCCCCAACCCTCCTCTGGTGTGTCGTCTATCTGCAATAAATGCGATAAATTGCTCAAGTGCACGTTGACCAACCGCCCGCCCGCCCGCCCGGCCACCCACAAGCAAAATGCAGGCAAATTATGGGCCCAGGCACGAAGACAAAGCGAAAGCCAGGGCCAAAGCCAAAGTCATTTGGGCCAGAGTAGTAAATAGTAGTAGAGCGTAGTACTATGTAGTATCTATGTGTGTGTGTGTGTGTGTGTGTGTATGGATGGATAGAGCTGGCGCAGGCCAAATGAATTTTCACTCATTTCCTTATCGTCTGTGATTTCCTTGCCAGACGGCAACACACAAACACACACACACACACAACTGACATGCTGACAATTTTAAATGAATTTTCTATGCAGGCAGCTAGCTAGTTGCTGTGCCCCGCCCCCCACTACAAGCCGCCCTAGCTACACGTCTGTCGCATTGTCTGCAGGCGGCGCACACTCGCATACACACACACACACACACACACATACACAGAGAAAATGCAGTTTGTGTTGCCTGAAAGTTTTTTTCATGTGCCGCCCGCAAAGGCAAAAAATCAATGAAAATGTGGCAGTGGCTGCAGAAGACGCACGAGGGTTGGACCTGCACACAACGTCATCAGCTACAACACGATGATGATGATGCTCATGATGATGATGCTGATGGTGGCGATGATGATGTCGATGATGATGATGATGAGGCAGCATCAACGTTTTGGCTTGTCATCATTATGAAAGACAACAACCCTCGGCCTGCAGCGGCCGCGCCAGCTGACTGCACAGCCCCCAAAAAAAAACAACAACTGCAGAGACACAGTCAGTACACACACACACACACACACACTAGCACGCACACACACACAAACAGGCCAAAAAAGGAGCAGCAGAAACTTTCACTTTTTGCATGTGAATTGGGCGCCGCATGCGGCAATTCGGCTAGTGCAATGCGCCAAAAAGCAGACAACATAAATACATATGCCGCAGCGAGAGCGAGACAGAGAGAGAGAGTGTGTGCGAAAGAAAGAGAGAGAGAGAGAGTGGGAAGGGTGGAGAGTGCGACTGTAACCGGTTTAGCTGGCAAATGCAACCCTGTGTGCCACGTAGCTGCAATTATTTCATAATATTTCCATTTGGCCAAGTGCAGCGCCAGAAACTATAGCATACTTTATAGCTGAGCTGTCTGTGGTGGGTTGACGGGACGCGGGGGGGCGGGGGGCGGGCTGCAAATTGCAGCGAGGGTTGGACTCGGGTTTGGGTGGTGAAAACTTTTGCCATATGCGGGGCAGGCTGGCGGAAATGCGAACGCTTGGAAAAACTTTTTGCCACAGCTGTGTCTGTCTCTGTGTTGGTGTTGGTGTTGGTGTTGCCACCGCTGTTGCTGCCACTGGGGGTTGTTGCATGCTACGTGCACGAGTGTAGATAAAAATATTTTAATTTATTTTACTTTCGGCTGCAGCCAACCCACAGCCAGAGCCACAGCCACAGCCAGAGCCAGTGCCAGAGCACAAGGCAGTTTTTCCACTCAGCTGCTGCCTTTGCAACACTTTTCTTCTTTTTTTTTTTTTTTTGCATATGTGCATGTTTTGCCTCACATGCGAATATGCTTTTTAGCAGATTATACCCTGTAGACTGCGACCGAGAGTTAGTCGCAGCTGCAGTCATAAATTTGGTTTCCACTTTTGATATATTCAACTTTGCTTGGTAGTTTCCACACGAAAATTCAGTTGGCATATTTGGCTTGGGGATTGGGAAATTTTATGTATATTTTATGAATGTATTTATTCAATAAATTCAGCATATGTAACTCTATAAATTGGTTCAACTTTAACTTAGCCCATTTTGTAGCTAAGCTCAGAATTTTACAGTAATTGAAATATAATATAATCAAAGAAGTAATTGAATATTTATATCTTCACATCTCTCAATACATCTACACAATATTAAGATCTTTTCATAAGACACTTTATTTCATTTGTCATATGGCTAGAACACACACACAGTCTTCCATGGGTCTAATAGGTTGCTTTAGAGCTTGCTACAGGGTATCTGCCTGTCGAGCAATGTTAAATTTAACTCGTTTGCAACTATAGGGTATGTGTTGGTCGAGCAATGCCGAGTATTCTTCCATGTGTAATAGTCATAAGTCATTCGACATCTTACAGGGTATTGCTTAGTCGATCAATACTAACTACTAACACTGCTGCTTTCTACAGGGTATCTCTTATTCAAGCTTTGCCGAATCTCAGTCGTTAGTCTCTTATTTCACACTCCAGCATTTGCTGCTGGGTATCTGCTGGTCGAGCATACCCAACTGCCTAACCCTCTTGCAGCTGCATTTGTCGCCTGCAACGCCCTAAAATAAATTCCCTAACGAAGCGCTGTCTGGTCTCAACTCGTTTGAATTGTTTGTTCGTTTCCTTTTTTTGGTTCTGCAGTCATTTTATTTATCTTTGATAAAAGGTTTTAGTTTTCCATCTAGCTGTGTGTTTTTCTCTGCATGTGTGTGTGTGTGTGTGTGTGTGTGTGAGTTTTTGGGGCCATCAATAGTGGCTTAGGTTAAAAGGTTTTTTGTTTAAGGGATTTGACGCAACTCGCTGCGACACAAAACCGCTTAACATGTGCCGTATTCAATTTGCCAGCAGTTTTCAAAAGGATACGTAATAAGGATATTCGTTGTATATTTGATTTACATTAAGATTTATTTAAAGTTTTGTTTCGAACACTTTTCGTGGTATTCAAATAAATATTTAAATATATTTCCCAAGAAGAGGAATTGTTGCTTTTCTTATAATTACAATTCATATAAATATAATTAAAGACCCTTCACAACACTTTTTTTGGAATCTATACATCATCTGATAACATTATTCAACACTTTAAAGACTTTCATTCAAATACCAGCAAATTAAATTGATATTTTTCTAGGAAAATGAGATCAGATAATTATTCACATACAAATAATTATTGCTATTTTTATATAGAAACAATTCATATTAAAACCTGTTAAAGACACTTCACAACACTTTAATTGCAATTATATTGCAACTGATAAAATTACTCAACACTCAATCAAAAGACTTTCATTGAAAAGCAAACAAAAGAAAAACCGTTTTATTGTTTAAAAGTCGCCCACAAAAGGCACAAAATGTCAAATGTTTATAAAAACAATTGATATAAAACTTATTATAAACAATAACAAAAACAAAAACAAAAAAAATACAGAGAATTGGCTTATAAAGCAAACATTTCTTTGGGGAAAGAAGCAAAAACCGCGTGACGCATACAACGACGCCTACGAAAGACAAAAACTCGCAGCACACACTTAAACACCCACAAAAGAAAGAGAATAGGGTAAAATCGCTCAAGCCGAAGATTAAATACTCTTGTATCCATATGGCAATTGATGGAAAGGAAGAGGGAGGAATTAGATTAGATGAATCTCTCACTCCGAAGATTAAATACTCTATACTCATATGGAAGATGATGAAGAAGAAGAGGGGCAATTAGATTAGATGAACCTCACGCCGAAGATTAAATACTCTTGATTAGACTCACATGGAAGATTGATGAAGAAGAAGAGGGGGAATTAGATTAGATGAATCTCACGCCGAAGATTAAATACTCTTGTAGACATGAAATAGAAAAGGGAAGAATTTGCTGACACCGAAGACTAAATACCCTTGTAGGCATATGGCATATTGATCACAGGCAAAGGGAGAAATCGCCTACGAACTCTAGGAAGATTTAGATAGCACAGATGCGCTATGAAAAAGTTAAAGGCCTTGTATTTGGCACAGTTTTCTTATTAGTTTCACCTTAAACAAATATATATACCTTATATATACATACAATTACCATGCGTTACACATTTGATGACATATTGAAGTACTCTCCACAAGAGTTGAAATCTGTAGCTACTTCTCCTTATACACATGCATATATATATATATATATAGGTATATATATGTTACATATATGCACTCTATATATAAAGCCGGCTCTCGAAATTTGTTCCAGACGCGTTTGTCACGACTTCAACTGGCACAAAAGGCGCAACAACAAAAAAGCACAAAAATGTCGCATGCAATTTACTGCAAAAAAAAAAACGTACTACAAAAAAAAAGACAAAAATTTGTTTTGTCGCATGACTTTTACTTTTTACTTGGGCTTGTTCGCTTTGTCCCAATACACACACACACATTTTATTTATTATTGTTGGCATTTGTTGCCTCGTCGTTGTTATTGTTGTTGTTGTTGTTGTTGTTGTTGTTGTTGCTGATTGCGTGCAACAACTTGGCAACCTCGGAGCGAAGGGGTCCACACTGGAGACTCCCAACTTGGCAGCGCCGTCTCGAAGAAAGCGAAAGTTATGACATTTTGGCAGCCAAACGAAAGTGCGACGTGTGTGTGTGTGTGTGTGTGTTTAGTGTGCGTGTGTGTAGGTGTTAGATTTGTATCTACAAATTGCATTTGTCATATTACTGAATTGTGTGCTGCCAGCTGTTGAAATTTTGTGCACACCACAAAAGACAACGCATACATTTTTCTGGCACATAAATTTCTTTATATCTAATATGTACCCTATAAGTATTATATATAGGGTAGATACAAACCTTTTCTTAGTGCCAGCTAATTCTTCAGATTAAAAATGTATTTAACATAGGTACTACTTAGTTTTTGGCTAATACGTTTTAAACATATAGGATTTAATGGTATATGAAAAATAAATTGTCAGCTGTCAACATAAACTTGGCAGAAGATAAATAATTCAGTCGAGTGCTCAAGAAATGTATTTATTTATTTATAATACTCAATTTGAAATGCACGTTAAGAAAATGTTAATATACAGCACTCGCATTAACATAATTCATAGAGAACATAGAGAACCTTAACAGAGCTTAACTTTAGAGATTAACATTGATGAAAAACTGCAAATTTCAGAATAGAATAGTTAACAGTATTATGTTAATAAGTATAAGCAGCGTTACCTTGAGTCTGGTTAACATTTTAAACGTGTATGTATATTATATTCAAACTCCAGCTTGAGATATTTACAAAAATTATAGAAAAATGATATATGCATATTATAAAAGAACTGAAAATACTTCCTTGAAT
Source organism: Drosophila ezoana (assembly GCA_035045725.1). Lineage (NCBI taxonomy): Eukaryota > Metazoa > Arthropoda > Insecta > Diptera > Drosophilidae > Drosophila > Drosophila ezoana. The sequence continues at coordinate 10,119,751 of JAWNOU010000092.1, forward strand.
AGACCAGCTGCATGTAAGAACCAGTCGAAACCTATGCCAAACAGTCCGTGTAAAAAGAATCAAATAGTTGTTCAATAAAAGTTGCTTTCTTTCCAAAGCACATAAAATATGCCAAATATAATTCATATAAATCAGTTATAATATCTTTTGCAACAATATCGTGTGGAAAACCTTTTTGGGAGCAGATTTTGGGGTAAAAGAAAAGCATTTAAGCAGCGTCAAAAAAAACTTCACTTTACTCGGCGCCTTTAGCTGACTGTATGAATGAAAATATTTATGCATATAAAGCGGCAGCAAGACACAGATACACACGCACACACACACACACACACACACACACACACACACACACACAGGGACAGATACTTGTATCTGTGCGGGCTTGTAAAAAGTAGCGTAAAAAGAAAAGGAAAAAAAGGCAGCTGAAATAAAATAAAATAAAATTTATCTTGAACTTGAACTTGAAATGAAGACATCGAAGTAAACGTTGGGGGAAGCGACGACGTCGACGTCGACGTTGGCGTCGACGTTTTGTCTGCCGCTGCTGTTGTTGTTGTGTTGTTGTTGTTGGTAATACATTTAACGGCTCTCCGTTGTGGCATGATGTGATGATGATGATGTTGATGAGCGCGTTAATTAAGAGGTTTATTTATTATTAATAAAGCTTACAATTGTTTAATATAAAGATAATAAATATATATATATATATATATAATACATATATAAACATAGATTTACTTAAATATAGATAATAGATCCATGATATAATATGATATAGATATAGATATGATACTTTCAATAAAATATGATTGAAAAACAGATATAGATTTTTATATATAATAAATATTTACTTTCAATAAAATATTGAATAAATGTTTGTATATAAATATTTAAATAAAAAATATTTAAAAAAATACGATTAAAAAGATATAATACAATTAATAAAATAAAAAGCAAATAAATCAAATAAAATACAGCTACAAAAATGAATATAACCTTATAATATTATTAAATAATGTATGATAAGAAAACAAGCTATAAACCTTAAAAAATACATAAATTGAATATAAATTCAAGTACTTTTGTGGGTGCAAAGAAAAAACTGAAAAAAAAATTTAAATGCATTGCGCAACAAAAATAAAAAAAAAATAGGAAAAAGAAACAAAGGCGAACAGAAAAAATAAAAAACCCGCATTTTGCAGCAGCAATTTGCAATTAATTTGATTTTTTTTTTATATGTGAGTTGAGTTTCTCTGCACTCTACTCTCCCACCTCCCGCTCACTCACGTCATGTTCCCTCTCTCTCTCTCTCTCTCTCTCTCTCTCTCTCTCTCTCTCTCTCTCTCTATCTATCTCTGTCTCTGTTGTGTGCTGAATGTCATCAGCTCAAAGTCGCCCAATTGTGACTTTGAAATTGCGCCAGACACACAACAAAAACTGCAGCAACAACAACAACAACAACAACAACCAGCTTGTATTCATTTTGTTTTCACTGCAAAAGCACAAATGGAAAAAGAAACCCAAAAATGTATTTTTTTTTGTTAATGTCAGACTGCAAGTGGGCGGTGGTGGGGGCGGGGGTTGGGGGAGAGCTTTGTCTGAGGGGCTTTCGCATACAATTTTTTTTACTGCGCAAAAGTGGCAAAAATTAAATGCATACAAAATGTGTTTTAAATGAGATAATCGCTAAAAAGAAAACAAGAGAGAGAAAAAAAGCGAAAGAAACATTGTTATGCGTGACTCAGAAAAGCTGCAGCCAAAGCCTGCAGCTTAAAATAAGAAAATTTATTTGAAGAGTCCACTCAAATGAAGTTGGCAAATATATTTTGAGAATATGCCAAGCATAGAAATTATTTGCAGCAACAAAATCGATCAGAATTAGATAGCAAATATATCTAGAGCATATATAAAGTATTTTTTGTTAACTTTCTTTAATACTCAAAACCAAACAAAATCGATCAAAATTTGTCAAAGTTTTATATGTTTAAGATATATTCATATATATATCATATATTTATACAGAAATTGAGCAATCGGAAATGGCTTTGATAACAATTTGAAGATTCTCAAAATAAACAAAAATTGTATCAAATCATAAAAATTAGTTTAGTTTAGATAAATTAAATAATTATTTTTAATTAATAAATTTTACTCAATTTTGATAAAAAATTGTAATTTTATGTTATTTGATCAATAATAATTTTATAAAAAAAATTGATCATTAAAAGTTTTGCAAATAAAATTTGATCTATAAATTTTATAAAACTATTCTGTTCAAAAAGTAACCATAAAATTCATGGAGATGACACACCGCAAAAAAAAATGAAATACAAGTTAAACCCACTTAAAAAACGTTTGAGTTATGAACAAGTTATGAGCTACAGGGTATCCAAAAAAAAAAGCTTCCGCAAAATGGAATGAAAGAGCGAGAGCAGCAAAAAAAAACGAGAAATTTAGAATATCTTCGACACGCCGAAGATTTAATACCCTTGTAAACATTTGCCATTTGCAGATATGTGAGAAAAGTAAAGCTCGTAAAAGCTGAGTTTGATGAAAATATCTTGAAAAAAACATCATATTTTGCCAAAAAAGAACTCATGAGATCGAAGAAGCCTTTTTCTTTGTGTTACACATTTTATGACAATCCTTATAATACCCTTTTGATTAGGGTATAGAAAAAAACGAATTTAATGTGTCTGCGAGAGCAAATGCAAAATAAAATGCGCCAAAGCAGACAATAAAAAAATTATATAAAATGACATAACAGTGCAAATAAATTAAGAAAAAAAAAAGAAGAAGAAGAAGAATGGAAAGGTAAACAACAACACGGTGCGAAATGCAAAAGTTCATAAATTAAATGATACAAAAAATTAAATAAACATATACGGCGATAGATATATTTATGTATATACATATACTTATATTTATACATAAAATTGCACGAAGCCAACGCAGCAAAGTGCAAATGAAAAAAGTTGAAGTAAAAAAAATGTATCTTTTTGCGGCTGTGTGCAAAAATGTATCTGCAGCTGTCTATCAGTTGGCCTTTGTATCTACAACTGTGTGTGTGTGTGTGTGTGTGTGTGTGTGTGGATGCCGTCGCTTAAAATTTCGCTGCTGTGTCTGTTGTTATTGTTGTTATTGTTATTATTATTATGTATTAGCGTTATTATTTGCCCGCTTTGTCGTATCTTTCGTTTGCCGTTTGACGTTATTTTTGTCGTTCTTTTTGTTGTTGTTGTTGTTGTTGTTGTTGTTGTTGTTGTGGAAGCAGCGTAGAATGAAAGATTCGTGGAACTGGGACACTTGTGTGCAGTGTGTCTGCGCTTTATATTTTCGGCATATCTGTTGCTTTTCGCTCTGTCTGTGTGTGCGTGTGTGTGTGTGTGTGTGTGTAACGCTCCCCGCCCCCTCCCACTGCCACTCAAACAGCGAGCTAACGGCGCGTATCTGTGAGATACTTTTTGCGCTTATGCGAGTTTTTGCAATGCCGCCCCCCTCCCCCAGCTGCGTCTGGGTGGCTCTCAGCTAGTTTTTGCTGTCGCTGCTCAAAATAAAATATCGAGAAATAAAATAGAATTCAAAATATAATATTTGTTGCGCGTGGCTTTCAATGTCGTCAGAAAAAATGTATGTTTTAATGTGCTATATTTACCAAAAATAATTTCAAATTTAATTTAGCCTCGCCTGTGTAAAATGCACTTAAATTTATTAGTTTGATTAAATTCTGTGGGCTGACGCGGCGTATGATTAATTTTTTTTTTGTGTTCTTTGCATGCATTCGACGCGTTTCCGTTTGGGGCTCTGCAAGCGGAGCTGCGCATATCGAAAATGCAAATAACAAAATTTGAAAAATTTAACCAAAAAAAAAAAGAACTTGAAATACAAAAAAAAACACAACACACACACACACGCACACACAGGCAAGATTGCAACCAAGGTCAGCAATGACGAATAACAGCAAAATGCGCTGCTGCGGCCCGTTCCTGTTGTTGTTGTTTTTGTTGTTGTGCTCTGTACCAGTCGCAGATCTCAGCAAATATACACACACTCGCACACACACACACACACACACGGACACAGTCAAAGAGTAAGTGCAAATGAGAGGGCTAGCTTGGTTGTGCAACAGAGAGAGCGCAACAAATGCGCCTTTTTGCTTGTTGTTGTTGTTGTTTTTCTTTTTTGCCGAACAAAAAGTAAATAATTTTTTATTTATTTGTCAGCGCGAGTCAGTCCGAGTCCGGGTTCTGTGCGCGTACATAGAGGTTGCCATACACATCTATGCATATACTCACATATATATATATATATCGTCGATATCGTAGCTACCATATAGTATGCTAACCAAACGTATTTCTAGCTGGAACTAAGCTAATTTGTGCATTTAATTTAAGCTGTGAATTTCGGTGTATTTCGACAAGTTTTTAACCCGAATCTATCGAGTATCCAAATATGTATGTGTGTATGTAAAGTCTGGCTAGTCAAGCGCATAATTGCATCTAAGTGAGAGCTTGTGTCATGTTTGTGAACACAGATGCAGGTATATTTGCTCTATAAGACTTGAGTATAAGTAACACATAGCGAATATTATTCCTGCCCCTATTTTGTTCTTATAGGGAACAAGTATGTTTATGTTTTTCACACTAATTGCTCCTAGATTCATTTCATTCTTAGTTCAACTTTCAATCGATTGTTTCATGATAATAAGGTACATATTATATCGTATTATTCATAAGACATGCCTCATACCATGTCCAACAAATTTCCCACTAGCTGCGGTGCATGTGTTTATCCCCAGTTCAAATCTCAAAATAATATTGCTTCTTTTAATTTTCTTTAAATTTAAAAACAGATCCTCCTTTGATTGTCTTTAAGTTTGTAGAAATGATAATATAACTTCTTTTATTTACCTTGACTTCTTTTAGTTTTCTTTAAATTTGTATTAATTTTTTTACTTTTTCTATGTAATATATCCTCATGGTAGTTTACCATCTTATTATGTATTTACCTTCATACAATCCCTAGCTTCTAAATCACATCTTAATACGTATTCATTCATATCTTTATGTACATATACCCAGTTATGTCTCTTATGTGAAGGTCAATCCACAAGTCCAAAATTCCACTTTAGAATTTTGCATATTTCACATGCATTAATTGCTTAATTGATGCCAATGTGCAAAACGCGCATTTATTCAATTCATTCAATTTCGCATTCACAACAAACAAACACTTCAACAAACACACACACACACACACACACACACATGGGTACATGCAAACGCCAATAGAGATCCACTCAAAGAAAGATCTTGAAGTTTCTGTTCTCACCTCTCGCATGCGCGACCAATTCCTGGAATTCCTTTGACTAACTAACACGCGAATCTTGTTCTTGTTGTTCTTGTTGTTGTTGTTGTTGCTATCGTTTGCCGTTCTCACAGGCGCAGCATACAAATTGCAAAGAGCAGAAAATAAAAAAAAAAAACGCTTCGCGGCGCCGAATATCCTTGAAAAAGGCAAAAGCCGATAATAATAATAAAGGCAAAAGTAAACGCAGCGAAAACTTGCGGCGCAGGCGCAGAGACTGCACAACAGCAGCAGCAGCAGCAGCAGCAGCAGCAGAAGCAGCGGAACAACAGCAACAACAACAACAACAACGGAAAAGATAAATCAAACAGTAACTAAACACACTCACACACACACACACACACACGCATAGCCTGGCAAATATGCAGCGGCCGGACGACAACAACTGCCAGTAAACCGTTTTCGTCAGTTTTGTCATACCCTGCAAACAGCAGCTAGATAGGGCCTTATGTGCTGCTATTGCTAATGTCACATATGTACCTATACTTCCCTAATAAGCATTTGAATTTCAGCTGAAATAAATGCTAGACTATAAGTCTACTAGTCTTTTAGATCTGAGTATCTAATTGATAATATATGTATTAAAACGTTCGTATCTTCTGTCTATCAAATGTCTACAGGGCATTTGCGCAGCGAGCAAGCATTTGTTCTGTTCTTTTTGCGTGCTTCTCTTTTTTGCCAGTGCCGAATTCGCCGTCGCCGTTGCCGACTGAGCAAATAACTGCATTTGACCTTGTTTCGCAGTGCGCGTGTGTTGGTAGCTTAGAACAAACAAGATATGCCGATTGTTCGCGCATGTGTGTGTGCAGATATGTATACATGCAGGCGTATATATGTATGTGTATGCGAAAATATATATTTTTGACGCTTGTTTGCTTTGCTTTTCATATTCGCAGAGAACTCAAACTCGCTTTGTTCAAGCGAGTGTGCGTGTGTGTGTGTGCCAGTCTGGCACAAGTGTATTAATTCAGCTGCGCATGGCACACTCACATGCATACATGCATACACCTAAATATACAACAACTGACTCAAACGCCGACGTCGACGCCTGCATTTGGCATAGAAAGTTCGCCCAAAAACTTAAATGAACAAAAAATGGTACCTACGCAGAAAAAAGCTGACGTGCGCTCTCTCTCCCTCTCGCTCGCATTGCCTGCCGCCTGCACTTTTTGTTTTGGCATTTCGTTTTTCGCTATTCTTCGCATTTGCCAAAATACAAAATGTAGGTTAAATTTTGCGGAAATCACGCGAGTGCGCATAAAAAAAACACGCAAAAAGAACCTAGAGGTACATATACATACGCATATGTATGTATGTATGTATGCACATAATGCTATAAAAAACAGATACGTGCGCAGATAGCACACATACGTTATATTATTGTATTAATTTGTTGTTATTTTGTGTTTTTTTTTTTTTATTTGCTCTGACGTTTGTTTTCTGTTATTCTGTTATGCAATAAACACAAATTATTGACCGATGATAGTCATTCAGTCAATTCCACAATGTAACTGACAAACAGGTGCCAAAAACATTGTGCACTGTGTATTGGCGATATCTCTGCTAATCGGAAGACAATTGTAGTCTTATAAGTTTTATCATTGGATGTGACATTTTTTATCACTACTCATTTGTATGCCATCAAAAATATTTTCATTAACAATTTAAATCACAATTTTTTCATTGTCTCGTTTTGTTGTTGCCTTTGTCTGGCTTGTGTCTAACGCAAAGCTTTATCAAAAATGATTTAGCTGCCACGCATGCCAATCAACTAAACGCCATTTTTGCGCATTTTAATGCGTCCAATCAGAATTGCACATTGCCGATATGCACACTATTATAACTGTATGCGTCTGTGTGAGTGCAGTTTTATGCAAGCTGGTGAGAGAAAGAGAGCAACAACACTCAACGATCGTTCAGTTCAGTTGCTTCGGCCGACACTTCGGTTCGACACCGTTGTTGTTGTTGTTGCTGTGTTCGCTGCAATTTATTCGCATGCGCTTTTTGCTTCGTCGTTTCAAGTTCGTGCAACGCTGTGAATTTTAATTCGTCGGCTTTTTGCAGCGCTGTTTTTGTTGTTGTTGTATTTATTCAATGCACGAAGACTGTTCGTTAAATAGTTGTTGGTTTTTGCGTTAATTAGCATTACACGCTCATTGGTCGGCTGCAGCCGACTTCGTATATGCGATGCATTCTTATTGGATGGCTTTGAGTATGCCTGTTTTTCGATCGTGGCAAGCTATACATGGAAATTTCTAGGAATCAAATTGAACAAAAACATTTAAGAAAAGAAAGAATAATTCTACAAATAATAATCTTTATTAATGATGTATTTTCTTTCATTGCAGGTAACTAAATATTTGCTTAACAATTAGGAAAACAACAACAACACGGTTGCTAGTTAACGTAAGTTCTTCCTTAGCTCATTATCGATTTTGTTAGATTTACAACCCTCAAACTGCTGCAGCATCGTTTGCCCAAGCCATTCCCCATCATAAACATATGCCCAACTCTCAATTGCAACAAACGAGGCAATTTCAGTGTCTCGTACGAAAAAATGTTACTTTGAGAGTTTGTTAACCCCCCAAACCAAACAATAACAATGTTAGCCACCCATAGCAACCACCGAACCACCGAACCGGCGATGCCCTCGCTGATGCTCAACAGCTGAATGCACACACTCCTTTACACTACACTTCCTGCCACTTTGACATGCAACCACAACAACAACAACAACAAATAGAAAAGTAAAATGCAATTTTCTTTTGAAGAAAATTCGAGTGTAAAGCGCCGCCGTCCTGGCAACCACCTTTTGGCTCTATTACGCTCAGCCCGGCCCATTGGAAAAAAACAGAGGAAAAATCTCGGACACGCAACGTGCAGTCAGCTCTCCCCGCCCGGCTCCTGTTCCGGCCCCTGTTGGGCACGTGCTGCAAATGCTCTGCTGATAATGAAGCCAGGCACTGCACACGCTGCTGCCGCTGCAACCCTCTCCTGCCCCTCAACTGCGGGCCAAGGGTCGAGTGGCATGTCCCAAGGGGGGAGGGGTGGGTAGCGCATGTTGTACGTCTAATCCTCGTTTTGCTGCAGCTGCAACGTCATCAAAGCAACCCCCGAAACGCTGAAGTGCAACAGCGCTGCGCTTGCAACAGCACATGTACTTCTTTTTTTGCATTGCGTCCAGTTAATTAAGCAACATTGTCGGGGCAGCATCTTTGTTGCAATTGCCGCAAGGGTTGCTCTCGCTCCAGCGCCGTTAAGCTGTCAAATTCGCTGATGTGACAGGCGTGTGCCGTTGCCAACTAATTGCACTTTCCACAGCGCACGCATCCTTCTATTTTCCCCAAATCCTTCAACCGGTTTCCTCAATACAAGTCCTGCCTTCTGTCCGAAATAAAAGGTGTTGTAGCACAGATCTAAGCTACATGTTTCCAAAGTGGCCTTTGTCAAGCAACTGGGTCGCATTTTCATTCGTTTTTTTTCACGGGGGTTGAGCTTGTGCCATGACTAGAAATTGCTTTTTAAAGGCACATTTTTAGTGTGCAATTTGTTAGTGTGTGAAAATGGTGTTCTCTTCGATTTAATGAAGTTATTTGTATTTATTTGTTTACGGCCTTATCTGATATAAAATATACTATTTAAGTGCTTTTCATATAACAGAGGGGATATACTAAACTCGCTAGTTCCAGTTTTCATAGTCTCTGAGATCGATGAACTTAACAGTTGTAGGAAGATTGTCATTATAATTTTTTACTTGATTTTTGCGGATTTATCTGAAATATAAAACTATATTCAGCAGGCGACTTGGTTGATTTTTTAGGCTCGGAAATCGTTTGAGACTGTGCTGAATTCTCAACTTCTTAAGCTCTAAAGTGTTAGAACTATGGAGTTGGTTCTATGAGGTTGCTTACTAACTACTAAATTTGCTTAGTTTAGCGGTGTAATTTTCTAAAATCTCGCTTTAAGTTAAATAAAAAAAAAAGGTTGTCCATGTTTCATTATAGACTAATTAATGGCTTTAACTGAAATTTGAGCTAAACGTGAGGCTACGTACTAAATTTATCAGCTCTTGCTTTGATAAGCATTGATAACAAAGGGTCAAGAAAGGACCTCTGTGCATACTTGACTGTTGCTGGCATTGCAACCATTACAGGGTATCTTAAGTGCTAACACAGCAACTCTGGGTATCTGAAAGGGCACACATCTGGCGCACAAATTGGAGTCCAAATATACTGCAGGGCAATGCTAGAGATGCCATCCATTTAGAGTCCAGTTCTCAAACCCCAAAAGCAGTTTCTCAAGTCGAGTCCAGAAGTAATCCCTGCGGCTGCTGCAAATCAACTCAAAGTAAAAGTGTCAAAACAATACAAACGAGGCACAGGCGCCAAACTAAGGCCCAACTGGGCACACACACACACACACACACTCGAACACACACAAACTTGCAGAGAGGAGACGCACGCACATAATTTATGTACGCACAAAAGGCGCACGAAACTTGGAGAATTGCGTTTCGTGTGCCTCGGCAAGGCACATAAAACGCAGACTGCAGCGACAGAAGCAGCACATAAATGCGGAAAAATCAATTTTCTTTTATGCTTAAGGGTGGATAGGCGTGTTGGCAGGGCCCAAAAGCATAAACTTATATTTGGCTCTTGGGGGTTGCACACACACACACACACACACACACACACACAAGCACGCGACGGCAGCTACGCAGTTTGTGCAGCAAATTGTCACCCAGTTTCTGGCAAATATTTACACAGCCTCACCCTCCCACTCCCCCTCTCTCTCTCTCTCACCCCTCTCTCTCTCTTTAGCTGCGAGTGAAAGTATAGAGAAAATGAGCTGAGGCCGCGCTTTGAAGTGCAAAAGTGCAGCATAATTTTTGGGGCTAATGCAATTAGGCAATTATTTATTGTAATAATCAAAAGTGTGTGCGAGTGTGTGTGCGAGTGTGCGTGTGTGTGTGTGTGTGTATACAGCGTATGTTGAGTGCTGGCAGCTGCGGCTGCGGCTGCGGCTGCTAATTACTCATGCCGCACGCATTTTTGGCGCACTGAGGCGTATACACAATAATTTACAGCTAGGCCGAGAAACGTGCACTGAATGCGCAGAAAGAGACGGCCAGACTGTGAGTGAAAGTGAGAAAGAGAGAGAGAAGGAGAGAAAGAGAGAGGGAGTGAGAGAGCGTGGGGCAACTGCAACTCTATTTGCACAGGCGCCTAAAATAAAGCTAAGCACAGCAGCAAAAAATGTCATTAAGAGGGTGTGTAGGTGTGTGTGTGTGTGTGTGTGTGTGTGTGTGGCACGCACAACAAAAAGAAACGCACTTGCCAAAAAAAAAAAAATAGATGTGTACATATATTTGCCAGCGGCTGGGGCCTGGCCATTTGCAATGACGTCAGCGCACGTTAAAATTGCTGTTGTTATTAAAAAAGGTTGCGAGCGGAGGCAAAAATTTGTATTGTCCTTAATGTTGTCCTTGTTATGCCCCGAAACCATTGTGAAAATAGCCAAAGAGGGGTATATTATTAGTGTGCCAAAGTAGAAGGTATATCGAGATCCCTAATATATAGATTCTAATATAAATATTATTGATCAGGATGTCTGCCATCCGTGCGTCCTTCGATCTGCGGCTGGACTTCGATCTCGGCCAAAAACCAGCCAAGAACTGTAAATCTAAAAGCATATATATTCTTTCTGTCCATAAGCAGGACGAGCCTTTCACTTTTTTGCTCAGTATGCCTCCGCATTTGCTTGCTATCGATAAATATCGATTTTGAGAATCAGTCATTTGAGCATATCTCGAGAACTATACGAGCTTGGCATAGCAAATTTGGTATGTAGGTTCTTGTATAGCTTATACAAATTAATAATATTTGGCTTTTTGCCTACTTCATCCCACAGCCCAGATAATTGAAGAAAGTTCATTCTTGAAGCTAGAGCCTTGCGCTTCAAGCCAAATTTAAGATCGTCAAATTTCACACAGATCAGATTACAAGCTCCCAAGTTAAGCAAGAATGCATATTCCATATTCGTCAGATGTTGCTTTTGTTCAGGGTATTTGCTAGTCGGGCACACCCCACTATGGTTATGGTTGCTGCTGCTGCTCTTGCTGGGCAATTGAACACAGGCGGCGGCAACTGTTGTCCAACAATTTGGTTGCAGCCCCACAAAGTTTTGGGTACACTCCAAGGAAAAAATGCCCAAAATTGTGGACATAGAACGTGACTGCCGCCTCTATGTGTGTGTGTGTGTGTGTGTGGAGCCTGTGAGTATGTGTGTATTGGAAATGTGTCAGGCAATTGTTGTGTTGTTTGCCCAGGCAGCTAAATGAACGGCAAATGAGCTCGCAATTGAGCCAAAGTCGAGTCGGAGATTGAGCTGGAAGATAAAAGTAGAAATAATACTTAAAAAATACTTTACAGCTCATAAGTTCTTAATTATGCTCAAATTTAGCTGGGGCAATATTTGAAGTAGAAGACATATCCGTATACACAATTGATAAATGCTGCTGACCGAGCTCAAAGTCGAATATGGAGGTTTTTAGAAAGTATAAAGTTCTTGAAATAAATTCTAAACTGGGTTAAGGCACAGTTCGAGATATTTGGAAAGGTTTTTTGTAAGTGGCTGAATAAGATTAGAAAACCTTTAGACATAGCTTTTGTGTAAGATATCTTAAAACAAGAACGAAAGAAGCAAGTTCTTAAGATACATTCCAAACTGAGCTTTGGACACAGTACGAGATATTTTGAAAGGTTTTCAAATAGTTTCCAAAAGTCTAAAGCAGATTATTTTTGAGGAGTTTTCATGCAAATATCTTATTTTGACCCATACGATATAGAAGCTCGATCCGACTATTCGCTCTGTCTCTCTCTCTTTCCCTGTTCCTTTCTCTCTCTCTTTCTCTCCCTCTCTCTCTCTTTATACTCTCTCTCTCTCTCACATCATTTTTTTCTAAGTTTCTATGCTTTCTCACACACTTTTTAATTTCATATTCAATATTCACAAATTTCACGCAATATTTAAAGCTTTTGTGTTCCCTTTTCTGTTTTTTTTTTGTTGTTCCTCTGTGACAACCCCTAACGAGTTGTGCGTGTGCGTGTGTGTGCCACGCCCAGTTTTTGGCAAATCACTTGACTTTTCATTAATAAAATTGGAGTTGGCTGATTTTTGGCTCTTTTCTATGGTACATATACTTTTTTTTTGATTAAATACAAAAAATCAGCATCAGACGTGGACTAACGCATGCCCTTGTCCCCCCCCTCACCCCCCGTCGGCAGCCCCTTGTGTGTCCATGCGTTTGGCCTGCGACTGAACCCTTTTGCCAAATACTTTGTTGTTGTTGTATTAAATTTCATAATATTTTTCGGTTTTTTTAAAATTTTTTTTTTTTGGCGTCAACTGAGACACGCAGAATGTGGCTTACCGAAAAGTGAAAGGATCTGCATAGAAATCGCGAGTTGGCGTATTTCGCTTCAACTTCCTTTCAATAGCGAGCCACACACTCACACACACACGCACACACACACACACACACACACACACACACACACATGCCTTACAACCCTCAACAAATTCATAACATTCGTTTTTTCCACAACAAAAAACTTGTTTTCCATACGCATTAATGCAGCAATGCGTGCGCTTTCGTGGAGTGTGCATGGTTGGCGCTCAAGGGGGGTCGGTGGGGATCGGAGGGGGGGTTGAGGGTAATGCCTGGACATGTGACTAGCTGCAGGTCTTTGATATGCGTTCGTGTACCGCTGAGTTATTACTTTTGGACCCGGCGACTGATTAACGGCCGTCTTTTGTTTTTGTTAAGTGCCACAGAGGCGGCGAGCACAGGGGGGTTGGGGCAGGGGCTGCTTTTGTCTACAAATTTGAAGTCAAATTACAATTTGAGTTGGTTGTTGGTCGTGAATTAACAAAGAACTGCAGCCACATAATTGCTGTAATTTGGTAGAGATGAAATTAAACCTATTATTCAAAATTAATTTTCAATATTTTTATAAACAAATAAAGTCAATTTCCTCATCATAAACTTAAATTATTAATGTCAATTGTTTATGTTTTCTAATATTGTTTTCCGCACGGATTTTCTTCTGGACTCTGTGGAAGGCTTATTAAATTTATATATATTGCTCAGCAAAATTTTCTCAAAATTTTCAACGTTCGTCAAGCTTTCAATTTCCTCTTTACAACATTATCTTGAAGACAATCGCAGACCTAGCAAAAAATACTTTTCGCAGGATATTTTTTGTGAAAAGCGTTTCATGAATTTCTCAAAATGTGTTTGCCTGAAAAGTTTTCCTCTCACATTTTCTTCGCTAGACAATAGAATAAATATATTATTGCCCAGGTAAATTTACTTCTCCTGAAAAGTTTTGCCGCTCGAATTTCCTTTATAGTTTCTCTCAAATAGTTGCGCTGGGACCAAGCATTACTCAAATGGCCTCGGCTCAACTTCGAGGCCCGCCAAGCTCGCGCAAATCGCCGCCAGTTTTTAGCCTCCACACGCACACACCCAACCAAGCCACACACACACACACACACACACACACACACACACACACGCACACGCACACGCACAAACACGCCTCGTCAAAATTCAATGAGCAAAGTGCCGCATGGCCGTTGAATTTATTGAAAAATCATGATATGTGCCCATCAGGCGGACAGGCAGAGTAGTAGACAGGACGAGGCAATCCTTGGCATGCAAAAGCGTCGATATGACAGCTTGACTGAACTAAAAACCGCGTTCCAAATGGCGAGTGGGGAGGGGTTCAAGGGGTGGGGAGCTGGGCAAAGCCTAGACAAAAGCCCGCGCACGCATACACGGAAATATGATTTTTACGTGCTGGCTGCACAGCGTGGGGTAAGCATCAGTTTTTTGACTGGGTGCTTCAACTAAGTCTGAGGCAGAGGCAGAGGCAGAGGCGGGGGCGGAGGGCGGAGGGAGTGGCACGGACAGAGGCAGAGGCTGAGAGACTGAGCCTATGTCGCGCCCCCTAAACGCCCACATGCTGATTGACGTGCCTTTTATTGATGCTCTTGATTGGTTTTTACCTTTTACGCAAAGAGAGTGAGACCAAGCGAAAGAGAGAATGAGAGAGAGAGACAGATGCGGGCGGACTCGTTACTTGGAGGAGCCCACACTCGCTGCTCGTTACTGTGTCTCGTTAGTTCGCTGCGTGTGCGTGTGTGTGTGTGTATGTGTGGGTGCGTGTGTGTGTTCCGTCTGCCCGTGCGCCCTGCGCTCGTTTATGATTTTTATTACAGGTGGACCGGGTGGACCAGGTGGACCGCTGATGAATTGTGTTTGTATTTGCTTTGGACATTCGTCGTTGTTAATTTTTTATGCGCACGGATAATACCGTGCACTCCCCCTTCTCTCCCCCTCTCTCTCTTACTCTCGCGCTGTGTTTGCGTTTTTAATCAAATGCTCAAAAACGCGTTTAGCGGGCGATCCTTGGCCATGTCCAGAGTCCTGAGCCGTATCGCTTGCTTGTTTAACTTTTATATCGTAATTGCATATCAAACTGAGTGTGAGCCCGTGTCTATGTATGTGTGTGTGTGTGTGTGTGTTTGAGTATTGCAAACAAACTAATCAAATGTCTGCAATCGTTGCTTGGCCAGTTGCCCACTTCCGTTTCCGCTTTTCGCAATTTATCTGCTCGTCCTCCAGCTTTGGCCTGGCACGCGCTAATGCTTTAATCCTTGCCCAGGACCTTCTGCTGTCCGCGTGTATTAAATCGATGAAGTATTAACGACTTAATTGCATGTTTGTTAGACATTCTGCAGCGCCTACCAACCTCTGCCCCCCGCCACACACACACACACACACACGCCCACTACAGCTGCTTTTTGGCCAATATTCCTGTTTGAAGTTTATTAAATTCCCGCACAGTAGGCGTTGCAGTGTCCCCTCCCCTGCCGCACTTCCTTCCTTCATTGTGGCTCTTAGCTCATTTACTCAAATTCTCGAAATTCGATTAAAGTAATGGCCTTTTGAACAGCTTGTGGTTGAGCTGTTCGCTGGGGTGGGGCGAGGCATCTGTAAATGTAGAGGCTTATTAGTTAGTTAGCCTATTAATCAAGGGACTTGGGCTGTGAGTAGGTGGTAGTTAGAAATATGTAAAGTAATAGCCAAAGAAGGAAACTAGCTTAACGAAAATTTCATAGCAGAGCAGATGGATTCAATATGATCAAGCTATGTTAACTATGTTTTGTAAACTATTCTGTTACAGTTCTCTTTAACATATGTGCGCTCATGTAAACTACAACGGTAACCTTTGCTTGTGAGCTGATTTGTCGCATGCAGACGTATGTTATCTTTGAGTATTTTTCGATACAAAAGTCATAATAACATATTATTCATGTTAACAGCGTGCAAGTGACAGTGCTCCCTTCCGATTCCCAAAGTTGTTATTTAACATATTCTGCAAAGTGAGACGCATTTGACATGTTATACACAAGTTACATGTTACATGTTACAGGTTACATGTTACAGGTTACATGTTACAGGTTACATGTTACAGGTTACATGTTACAGGTTACATGTTACAGGTTACATGTTACAGGTTACATGTTACAGACTTGTTACATGTTTACATGTTACGTGCACAGCGACGTTTATGTTACGCGCGTAAACAGTCTGTTGTTTGTTTACAGCATGGAAATGTCATCGATTTGATTTTGTATTGTCTTTCAGAAGAACTTATTGCTAAATGACTTTTATTACATGCACGCTAAAAGCCTTAAAGAATATGCTAGAAGCATGTTATTGCGAGCTATTTTTTTGACTTTTACGACTTGCTGTAAACTTATTTTAAATGTTATTTATATTATAAATCTATTCCGAATTCGGTTTTCTCTGTAAGTTAATCTCTTGACTCGCTGTAAGCTACATTGATTTCAAAGTCTTACCTTCTCTTACATAGCTTGACTTTATATTTAACGCTCATGATTCTTAGTATCGTATACGGCGTCGCTCGTCGAAAATGTCAATCCAAAAATTTAAATCCTAACCCTTATCATAGAGTGCCCCATTCCGCTGACAACTGTGGCATCAGCAAATTAAATAAAGCTCAATGACAAACTTCATTAGCCAACAAAATCAACTGGCCAAAATGCCAAACAACAAAAATAACAATTTGCCTTTTAGCGCGCACTCAACCCGCATCTAGCTAGCACTCCCCCCCACCCCAACCCCCTCCACGCAACCCTGGAAAAAAAAACAACAAGGAACATTTCCGTTACGTATCTCGCATCTGTCGCATCGGTTCACAATACTGGGCAAACGTTATGCCAGAAACTAAATTAAGATTGAAATGTAAAACTGAAAACGTTTTACACAATTATTGAACGTTGTAGCCAAATCGAATTGTGTTACGTGCGGGAATATAGAAGGAGGGGGCAGGGTGGGAAGAGGGGGTATAGATGTCCTGGCTAACTGCCTAATCGTACAGCGAAAACCACTCGGAAAAAAGGCTGTCCAGTGGCTAACCCTTGGACATTTTTGACGATTTGTGCGAATCAGTCGACTGCATAACTTACAATACCGTAAATATAAATTCTCTGAAATGTCAGGCAAGGGTGTAGCCAAAAGGGGGGACAGTAGGCAGGCGCGTACTAATGAAGGTTTAAACTGAGGGCGGAGGGAGCGGCCGAACAGACTCCGCTTAATATTATCACTCCAGCGTGCATTTTGCAAATGAAACGTTTCCAGGCAGGGCGCCAGCCAAAAACTCGTTCCCACTTATATTCCACCAACGCCAGTGGGTTGGGGGGTGGAAAGAAAGAAAAAGTCAATGTATGGAAATTTTTGTTCAATCACAAATCCAATGATGTTCGCTTCGACGCATTTTGACAGTTAGACAGACAGGGTGGCGGCCGAGAAGGGGAAGAGGAAAGGGCTAACAGAAGGGGGCCACAGTCGAGGGTCACTTTGATGAATTCGCTGGTTACTGCAGCAGCAGTAAGAGTAGCAGCAGCAGCAGCAGGCGATTGTTGTTTGTTTGAAAGGCTTCTGGTCGAGCTGCATGTTCTGTGCGTCTAACGATAGGCCTCGTGTTTTTCCAGCTGCCCCCTTTTGCCCTCTCCTCCATTTTAAGTACAAGCTGCACATTGATTTTGGTATTTTTGTTGGTATATTTTCTCTTTCTTTTTTGCCCCTTGGCCTTTGTGGCGCTCGTTCTGCCGCCTGCTTTTGTAGTGCATTGATTAGAATGTTTGGACTTGGAGTACGTAAATATTTTTGCTTGCTTGTCAATTAGTACGTTAAGCTTCTGTATGGCACTTGAAAAGGAGAGGGGTGGGAAGGGGCAATGCAGGGCCTGAGTACTTGAAAGCCACAGCGCAGGGCTGCTTAAAGAAGGGGCTGAAGAAGCTTCAAGCTGTGAGTTAACTTAAATTCAACTGAGAACCATTTAAAATACTCCACAAAATAATTTCGGTTAAATATAGCTGAAAAGGGCTTAAAAAATAAATAGATATTAAAGAACCGGAAATCTCTTATTATTGTTGAATGAAGGTAAAGGTGATTAACAACTGTTTAAGGTGTAGCCTAAAGGAAGATTTAGTATTCTCAGCATATCTAGCTTTAATTCTTGTCAAGGATGTCTCTTGCCAACACTTCAGCATACAGGAATATAAGCGTAAAAGTCTTAGGACTTGGGGTTTGTTCAAGTTGATGATCTGAGTTTTTTTTGAGTCAAGTTTAGGCAATAAATGAAATACAAGAATATAACGCAATTCCCGCAATTCAATAATTGCCCTTATAGAGGGGAACAGAACTCTTGATGATGCTAACCCCTATCTCAGCCTTGTCTAGATGCTGCCAGCTATCTCAGGAATGTGTATTTCATATGAAAGCAGCCCCTCTCGCATAAAAATATTGAACTTTGCCATTTAAAAGCCATGCGTTACCATTTCAATTAGCTCTTGTTAATCAAATCCAGTCGCTTTGACAGTTTTGGCTGGCATAAAACATGGCCTGAAATGCATTTTTTAACCCACTTTCCAGTTGGATAAAACCTTTTGACAGGCTGCAAATCGAAAAGACAATTTTAGCTGTCAGAGGCTGTGTGCCTGCTTGTTGAAGTAAAAGTACGGGTCACACAACACCTGGCACTTGGCAGTAAAACAATTGCGCATACGACGCGTGTGCTGCGTGAAAATTGCAACATTACCGCATGTAAAGCTGAGGCAGAGCTATGGCAAATGTCCTGGACCTGGTCCAGCTGGACGGCTGCCTGTTACCTTTTTGACATTTGATTGAGATTTGTTATCGGCGTATTCATCAATGATATATACAATAAAAATACACACGCACGCAGCTCAGCCTCGGCGGCCAGACTCGGCGACGCATTGAAACAAAAACCAAAAAAAAAGGGAAAGAATGAAAGGTAAAGGTACGACTGATTCTGCTTCTGCTCCTGCTTTCTGCTCCTGCTTCCTGCTCCTGCTTCCTGCTGCCCAGCTTCCATGTCTGCTGCTGCTGTGTGTTTTTGCAAGCACGCCCCCCACAGCCACGCCCACAATTCACAGTAGTTATCGTGCGGGCAGGCAGTGACATTTTTAGGCATTTGTTCAATACATGGCCCGGCCAGAAGCAGGCGTCAGAACGCGTCAGGACTCGCCCGCCTGCCTGTTACTTCTATTAGATTTCTGGCTCCAAAAAAAAAGAGAAGAGAAGAGAAGCAGCTGCTGTTTGCTGTGCTGCTGGCCAGGCTACTGACTGTGTGTATTTTTGCAATAAACCAACGCACACAAGCTGACAGAGCCGGGGGAATGGGGGCGGGTTGGGGGTATGGCTTGGTGGTGCCAAACTGGCCATGCGTACCTTTCGATCCTTGTGTGACATTTGAATTCGCAAAATGAAAGCAAACGAGGCTGAGTTGGCAGCATTTCTTTTATAGAAGTTCGCTGCAGACCCAGCCCCACCCCGCCCAGTCCAGTCCGAGCGGCCCCACGTTTGCGTATCTATTTTTTAATTTTGCTGACGAGGCAGAGAAAACATACAAACGCAATTGTTCCTCGTCCACAATGCATTCCATGGCGGCTGAGCGCTGTCTCCTGACATGTGTGCGTCTCATGCTGATAAGCAGCAGACGAGCCCCCTACCCTCCCCCAGGCTCTGGCATTTGACGAGCCTGCGTCCGGCTCCATTCTGTCCAGCTCAGCCGCGAAATGAAAAGTTAAACTGTGTGACGCGCTGTAAATGCGTGGCGACCATTCGAGTTCGGATTCGGGTTCGAGTTCGATTTGGAAAGGGGGGGGGAGGGCAGACCACGAGCTCAGTTTCGGTCGCTTTCAGTTTGGGGCAGAAGCTTTTCCTTTTGGCTTGGCGTGATGAATATTTACTGCGTGCGCTAACTGCTAACTACCTACAGGTATTTCCCATTTTTTTGACAATTTTAATTGGGTTTGAGCAATGCACACAGCCACACGGACTACGTGTGCTGTTTACGCCGCAAGAACTGACAGACCGCCCCGCCCCTCAACTTTCAGGTTCAGGTAATGGAACCTCCTATTAAAGTTGCAAGTGTAACCAAAATAGATTTACATTTATCCGGGACAAAAAGTGGGTACTTTAAGAGGGCGGAGCCAAAACATCTTTAAAGAGAAAACTCAGTCTGAAAGTTTCATAGAACACAAGCTTAACATAACTTCAAAATTCGCTCATATGAACTAAGTTAATCGATCAAATTTGAGCCCTCCATCAAAGGTGGAAAGTTTTGTTAAACACAAGTTCAATATGACTTCCAATTTCGCTCATATGAACTAGTTAATGATCATTATCATGTTATCAAATCTCGAGCCTCTCGCCAATGTTGAAGAGCCAGTTCTATTTAACGAGCTAATGAACAATATCATTGACTAGTTCATTTGAACGAATTTTTAGCTTTTCAGATATATATTATATAAAAGTGTGGTGCTTTTAAGAAAACCCTGTTCAAAATTCGCTCACATGAACTAGTCATCTTTATCTGTGCCGCCCCAAACAAATTACTTCATATAGAATGGTGCTTAGTTCAAATGGACACGTCGTGCCAAGAAATGTGGCTTACATATTTAAATTGGTTCCTTAGAATTAAGATTTTTCACCTATCACATTGAGCTACTTAATCATTAACCCTAACTTTATCAACGAACTCATTTACTAATATATCTCACTCTCTGCTTCTTTCAGGTAACTATGCATTGCCCAACAACAAATGCTCCATTACTTTCCCACAGTGGAAGAACCGACTGCTTCAATTCCGATTTCGTAAGTGCATCAACTGCTGAACCACCTTCTCATACCTGTTATTGTTGTTTATTTTCCGTCATTGGTTTACGCTCAGATTCTTGTTTGCGTAATACCAAAACAATAAAAGCCCAACTGGGGCTGACTTTTATAATTACAATTACAATTACAATTCGTAATTGCGTCAAGGCAAGCGTATCTCAAAGATACGCGTACATTAACACACAATGTTTGAGGCTGTTTCCACAATTTCGGGTGTGCGCATCGTAGCGGAAACTCCTAACTGTCATCTATTTGCGTTTTCTTGATGAGGCGTCATTTATTATAATGCAGTTGCATTGCCCACATCATTCTTTAAGCTAAAAGCATTGCATAATTTGTAAGCCAAACTCTATTTGAAAGACTTTGAAATTTTGTAGACTCTAATCTTAAGAGTGGCGCCATCTGGCGAGCTAAGTGTAACCATATTTACAGTGAGGTTATATCAGGTATGTCAGATACTTTCATAAAAATATTTATTGTTAGATCATTTTGGCACCGAACTATTTCTGAAAGTCTCTAAAGTCGTTGATAGATTTCAAAGAAAGCCTGAAGCTTCTCCTTGAAGTTGCGCCACGAAGCGAACTAAATTTATTCATGTTCAACAGGAAAGTTATGTAACATACTTTCATTAAAATCAATTAATAGTTTTTTGGTATCAAGTGATATCTTATATTCACTTGAAGTCTTTTAAAGTCCTTACACAAAGTAATAAAGTTCTTGTTGAAGTAGCGCCCTCTATCGAGACACATAACCTCACATTTACTGAGAGGTTATGTCACAGCTATATACATAATTTTGACGTCGAGCGATATCTTAGTCTCTTGAAGTCTCTAAAAGTCTTGTCTCTCTTGTGAAGCCTTTGAAGGTCTTTAATCAAAGTAATTAAATTCTTAATGAAGTGGCGCCCTCTGGCGATCGACATAACCTCACATTTGAACTATTTCACAACAAAATTTTCGATTTTTTATCATATGAGCAGTTAACGATATCTGAAAGTTTCTCTCAAAGACATCCTTCCTATGCAGGATCTAAATTTACTCAGATTCGACAGAGAGGTTATGTCAATTATGTCACATATTACATGAAAAGTAGGCCCGTTTGTTGTGCATTTGGCATGTAATCGTATGTAAATATCTCTGTCTGGCCAGCTAAATTCAGTATTTGGCGTGTGTTTCACAAGTATCGCATATTGTTCAACAATTGTTATTCATTGTTGTGGGCGGGTTATGTTCTCGCCGAGCTACTCGGTATGCAACTCTTTGGCGGTTGCAAAGCTAGGGGCGCGACCAGGCCAGGCCAGGCTGCCTAACATTTGGGGGCATGTCATAATCCGCATTGCTTTGGATGGATCGCGGCTTGTCTGTTGCCGTGCCTCCTGCTGTCTTAAGCCGCCCCCTGCTGGGCACACGCCCCGTTTATGCAACACCTTGCAGCCAGGTTGACACTTGCTTTGATGTGTGCCCAACGGGTGGGCCCCGGGCCCCAAATCGCAAAGGTTTGACAACTGGTATTGCACTGTGATTATGCCCTGCTTATATTCTTAGACAACGAATTATGCGATAATATTATTCTTAGATAAACAAACCAACACAATCGCACACTCGCTAACACACAGACACTGCCACGCGCCGCATTTTTGCAACAGCTCTGCTGCAACATTATGCGAACATGTGTAATAGATACTTATGCCAGGGACCCAAATCGAGTTACAACTCTTGCAGCGTTCTTATCTCAACTGCGCTGTCAACTGCAGCCATCAACCTGGGGCAACTGACAGTCGAAACCTGGTCGCAAACATAAGAAAAAGAAAGATACACTTGCCACGGCGACAAGTTCAAAGCAAATGTCTGATTATACTGCCCCATTTTGCTCGATGGGGGGTGTTCTGAACACAAGCCCAAAATACTTTTCCTTAAGTCAGTAAATTTAAGATCAAAACATTTACTGTACTTGGCGTGGAACAATCAAATAGAACAAGTTGCGAATTATAGCAGACAATTGAGGTTAGGATTCATTTGATACAGACTTTTCTTAGAGCTGAAAACCTAAGATTCTTTGTTGAAGACATTATCACAGTACCGGAAGAGGTAAATCCAGTTGGTTGCACTATTAAAACCTTTAAGACCTACCTTACTTCATTGATAAATAGATTGGAACAGATCCCAGTTGAATGTAGCAAAGATTTGAATCTATTTGATTCTCAGTATCTCTAGGAACTATATTAGAACATAAAAGACCTATCTTACTTCATTGATATATAGATTGAAACAGATCCCAGTTGAATGTAGTATAGGTTTAAATCTATTTGATTCTCAATATCTCTAGGAACATGCCTGTCAAATATAATACAAAAGCCATAAGCCCAAACCTTTATTATATAAATAAATAAATTGTGATAAATGTCAAATATTTTTCTTATTTCACCGAAGTTCTTAAATAGCCTGCCTGTATTTATTTATACATTTTCCTATCTTAAAAGATGTAAGCATTTTTTTTTCTAAGAATTTCCTTCCGACAAATGTGAGAAATGAATCTCATAAAAATACACGATTCTCGACAGATAATTCGTGCAAGTCTCGGGAGATGCGAACTTTGAGTGTTATTTCTGGGTCGAAATAGTTACTAGAGAGCGCAAAGCCAGTTTAAAAGTTTCAAGCTATAGTTAATATTATAATATACAATTAAAGATATCCTGAGTTCAATAAGAAAACAAGTAAGTAAGGTTATAGTCGGGAGCTCCCGACTAGGGGATACCCTGAACCCTCTTATTCCATCACCAAATGCAGCGCGCGCTTATAGATAGAGAGTAGCGGGGAGTTGGCGATAGGTATAAAATGAAAGATAATCGATATATATATACTTTTCTAGAAGCTACATGTCAAGTTTGGTAACTCTAGCTCTTATTATTTACCAAAATTGCTTAAAAAACGGGATTTCGATATACATTTTTATCGCTTACTTGGAAACGGGGAAAGTTATCGTTTATCGGAAACAAACTCGATCTGCGTAGGAACTAGGAGCACCTACATCTAAAATTTCAAGTCTCTAGCTCTTATAGGTTCTGAGATCCTTGCGTTCATACATACGGACGGACGGACAGACGGACATGGCTAGATCGACTCGGCTATTGATGCTGATCAAGAATATATATACTTTATGGGGTCGGAGATGCTTCCTTCTGCCTGTTACATACATTTGCATTTTGCACAAAAACATAATACCCATTTTACCCATTTTTAATGGGTTCAGGGTATAAAAATGATTAAAAATCTTATTTTTATATTAAAACTAAGTAAATACACAAGATTTTGCTTTATACGCTACTCTGCGAAGCTTGAACAAGAAGCACAGATATTCATAGATTGAGAAGAATGAGGAAAAGAAAATGAAAAAACAAATCGGGTAGCTCTCATAATAAAACGCGTCACTTGTTTGAATTAATTGACATTCAAATCAAATTAAACGAATGCGGCAACAAAAACAAATGCGAGAGAGAGAAAGAGAGAGAGGGAGGGAGAGAGAGAGAGAGAGAGAGAGAGAGGGAGAGCGCGTGGTCGAGAACCCGCTTCAATTTATGAACTGCAGCTCTGAAAAATGAATCGTGTGATTCATTTTGATTTTTTTTTGCCCTCTTTCTGATTTCGACAATATCAAAATAGTGCACAAGGTCAATTAGTTAAAAACCAGAAAATATAGCAATTAAATATTGAATTTTATTTATCGATAGTGTTGACTTTTATTTCTGTTTTTCTTTTTATGTTTATTTTTGGAGATTGCAAATGCAGCTTTGTGTAGAGCAGCTATTGCGTAATTTGATTTGAACTTTTTGTTTTCAATTTTTATGATTCTCTTTTGTTATTAGAAAAGTGCGTTGCGAGCGTAGAACAACCCCCAAGACCTTCCTGTTCCAGTTAGAAGACAATAACAAAAAGCAAAAATATATATAAAAAAAAAAAAAAAGCTGCTCGGCTTCTTTGTGTGTGCGTCTTCCAGGAACACACGGTGTGTATGCGTGTGTGTGTGTGTGTGAAAAGGATTTACGCGTTGTTTTTCTTGTGCGCTTCGCACATGGCCTCAGCGCAGATAGCTCAACAGATACCTGAGCTATTTTGCCTTCGACTCCGAATCAAAGACGTATGAAAAAAAAATACTCTTAAGTCGCAACTGCCTTCAGGTGTCGTCATTTGGCTGCCCGAAGCTGAATCAAGCGAACTGATCCCAAAGAATTTGCTCTACATATTTTTTGTGTATTTCGCTTAGAAGGAGGCCTACTCCTCGCATTGTTGTTTGTGTAATTGAAAAGTTTGAAAAAGGCATTTCAAATGCAGCTGCGAACAATTTTGCGTTTGCTTTTTGCTTGTAGACAAAAAGTACAGTCGCATGCAAAGCTTTACGTAGCTAAATGAGCTTAAGGATATGCTTTTGCGTGCAGAAAAGGAAGCTGTAAACCAAAATGAATAATATTTCAGTCTTTCTATGGGGTTTGTTGGATGTAAAACTTGAAACATGCTAAACAATATATGTATTTACATAAAGCTATTTATGTTAAGTTGCGCTCTCTGTTAAGAGCTACCTCTGTTAACAGCTCAATGTTAATGTAAGATATCCTGCTAATCTTTTGAAGAATTGGATTGAAACAAACTTATTAAATTAAATTATTCTTATGCACTAAGCAAACAAAGTATATATATTCATGATCTATATCATAACTTACTTAATAGAAGTACACGCCGAACACCCTCCACACACCTCGCCCAATAGCTGAAAAGGTCTTATTTACTTACTACTTTCAGTCACTAGCCAATTACTGTTATGGTCAAAAAGACTCCACACACAGAGATGCACACACACACACACACACACATGCACACTAAATATCCGCTACCCTTCGATCAAAAATTCCCTCTGCTGCTGCTGCTACCTTAGTTGACCAAACCTGAAAGAAGGCGAAGCACAACTGCAAACTTCCCAGGAATTTGTTAATAGCTTTTTACCGATATCTTTTTGGGGCCAACCATTCAGCGTGGCAAACGAAACCGTTGATTTTTATACCGCATGGCCCGAGGGCCGAAGGCGAATGTTCTGGTTCCACATAACAGCGCACCAGAAGGACGGGGCGGGGCGGGGCGGTGTCGGGGCCGAGGATGAGCCTGGGTGCAGGCCGAGGCACAGGGCAAGTTAAACGAAAATAAGTAGAGAGTGCTCTAGTCGGGAGTGCCCGGCGGTAAGTTACCCTGTTAGATGAATTTGTACTTTCGTTGACGTAGCTGCTGTGCTTCCTCTTCTTTTAGTTCCATACTATGATAAATGCGGTCTTATAAAACTTCGGTGCTTGAGGTCCGATTATTATGAAATTTTTACGAATTTAGAAGGGGATCCAAATGTATCTATATTCCAAAGTCCAATACCTTTACCTTTTTCTGAGTGAAACGGGGTGAGGTTTCAAATGATAAATATTCTAGATGAATGCAGATCGATTTTTATCGATTTCAAGTAATCTAATTGATGATTTTAAAAAACTTGATCAAACTTCCAAGCTTATAGACTCTAACTTTTAAGGCTCTTTGATCGAGGAGACGCACACACACATGTACATATATAATTTATGGCTTCCCTTTTACCCATTTGCAATAGCTACAGGGTATTAGAAAGAGAGAAAAAAAAGTAAGAAACGCGCTCGCATTTTTCTAACGATTAAACAAATTCGAGGAAAAAAAGCGCATCCCATGCAACGCGCAGCCGCGTCCGTCACCTGCAGTTTCCAGGAATTGGGAATTGGGCAGCGCGTCCAAGGCTAAGCACGCAAAGGCAGGGGAAACCGTAGACGCGGGCCACAGCGAAGACGCATACAAAAGTCGCAAAAAGTTAAAATAAAAAAATAAAAAAGAAAACTAAATAAAAAGAAGTTAAAAGTTTTGGTTGCATCTCGACGGCGGCATTTTTGAGCGAGCGCCTAATTCCAGGAATTAAATCGTATATCTTTTGGCCTCTCCCACACACACACACACACACACTCGCACACACACACATACTAAATGCTCGATTAATTTCTAATAAATTGGGCTGCTGCCCGTTCTCTTTGGGCTAACAACGGAAATGCTGCAGTCGCAGTCGCAGTCGCAGTGGCAGTCGCAGTCGCAGTCGCGGTCGCAGTCGCAGTCGCTATCAATATAGAATTACCCACACAAATGCATTGCGTTCGATATTGCCATAACTTGAGGAAATTTGAGGCTCCTACACAACTTTTTTTCTCAGAACTTAACGAAGCTCACAAAGGCACGATAGGGAGAGAGAGAGAGAGAGAGAGAGAGAGAGCGAGCTTTCGTTGCTTGCGAGCTTTATATCTTATACAAGAGCTGTTGTTGTTGTTGTTGTTGTTGCATTTTACATTCGGAACTGAAGCTGAGAAAGTGCAAAGCAAAGCAAAGCAGGCACTGAATTTGTCTTCTTGTGTGTTATGTCAACAACGCATTCATCTTAACTAATCACAATCCAATTTTTCTCGTCATTCTCGTTGCAGCATTTGTCGTGTTCGGAGTGCGCGTCCTGAAAATCAACTGCTCTCTCTGACGAAAAAAAAAAGAAAAAGTAAATAAATAAATATAAATATAAATCAAAATAAAAGCAAAAGCAAATAAATAAATAATAAAAGGCAACGTTGCAAGTAAATAATATTAATCGAAATCAGAAATAATTGAATAATTCAATATAAATAAATAATTTTATGCGTTCGCATCCAAAGTCGTTTACGCTTCACAAACGCAACAAACAATTGCAAAATTCCCTTTGGCTAAGAATTAATAGCGGCCAAATTGCTTTTATGCAAAGCCGGCTAAATAATTCGACGAAATTCCATTTTGGCAACATTGAAAACAACGTTAAATTTAATAACAAACAATCGACGTCACATAAGAATAACAAACCGAACGCTCCGCACATTGTGGACAGCTTCCATTGGCCTTGGCCCGATCCTTTAAGCCACATACGAGCGAGTCAACCAGAGGAACACAACAAGTACAATTAACAAAATGGATCCACAACAGCAATTCTGCCTCAAATGGAACAGTTACTCGTCCAATTTGGCAATTACCTTCTCCAATCTATTCAAATCGGATCTGTTGGCCGATGTCACATTATCCTGCGATGGTGAGTACAAATATCCCTTATTTATATTTTCTTGTTAAGAACAATTGTGGGTGCATTTTGTTGAATTTCTTAACATACTTTATTTTTGACACCAAATGCAATGTGAACTGCAGCAAAGCGAAAAGTTTATAGACAACAGTCTCTGTTCAATTGAAGACCTATTTAACTATTATTAAACTCAACTTAAGTGATAAATATAAATAAGATATATTCGTTTGGGAATATTATGAATGAAACATTTTCGGACCAAGTATCTGAATCCATCAAATTTAAAAGTTCCTAAAATATTAAAGTTCAAATTTTTTACAATTTTTATATATATGTTATTGGATTTTCATTTCCATATAAAATCGGTATTCAATCTGTATCCAAAGCATTCTAGTAAAGTACTTAGCTGTAATATAATCAAAGTCGTTTGCAGTTCTCATTGCGAAATACATATGAGATTAGGTATTTTGCACATTCAGATACATGAACGTGAACTCAAAATTGTTAAAGTGTTGCATACTTTTAAGCATAAACATGGCTAAAAGTCCTTAAATTTATTGTACACTTTTATTCATGCTTGATTGATAAAATCCTAAAACTATGCTATATATTTTGACGAGAAGTTCAGGCGAAATCGAAAAGCAGAACATGGCATAATATTTCGGTGCAAATAAAGTTCTGGTGCACAAATTTTAAACTTTTGAATGATAGGCTAGAGATACCACATAAATTTGACCAAAGTTGAATTATTCAAAATCCTAGAAATATGCTATAAATTTGTATAAAAAATGTTGGCTGAATCGAAAACCAGAACGTGACAGGAAATTGCGCGGAAACAAAGAATTTGCATATGCAAATCTTCATTTTTAAACTTGATAAACTATAGACACCCTGTAAATTTTTGAATGATAGTCAAAAGATGCCCTGTTTAGCTAGATGACAAGCACTTAACTTGGACTTGGTGTGTTAATAAGAAAAAGAGACGGAAGGACAGGCAAAAAGATAAACAGACAATGAGACGGCGGCACATAAATTAAGTTTTCCTTGCCCTTTTTGTTTTTGGCTTCATTTTCGTTGCGTTTGGCTAATAAGCCGCCAAAAGTGGCATATAAAAGCCAAAAGGCGACCGGCAAAAGAGACAGACATTGATTTTTCCGGGTACCCAAAGACGCGGCTCCTTTTTATGGCTCGTCTCGCTGTCTGCTGTGCGTGTGCGTGTGTGTGTGTGTGTGTGTGTGTATGTGTGTGCGTGTCTCTTTGTCCGTGTGTGTGTGTGTGTATGTTACTATTTCATTTACAGCATTTTACTACAGTTTTATGGCGGCTTATTAAATGAATATAAATGTGGGCGAGCGCATGAGCATTTAGCGCAGTTATATAGGTACAAATACATATACATATATACATATATATGTATTTATATGTATATACTTGGCTTTTATATAGGCCTGTGTGTCTTTAGGCTTTAGGCCAGAAAAATGCCGCCGCTTATTGTGTGAGGTCAGTGATTTTGTTGGGCGCCTTTTGATGCTGTGCCAGCTCATTTGGGACCCTTCGCGGGCTTTTGATTTGCCCTTTAAATACGCGCGTGTGTGTGTGTGTGTGCCTGTGTGTGTGCGTGTGTGTGTGTGTGTGTGTATGCCAGCATCTCGAAATATATATTTTAATGTGCGCCTTTTGCTGTCGCTCCAAAAAACCTGTGTTTAAAGTGCCGGCGCTTTAAATTGAAATCAGAAATAAATAAAAATTGCGCATACGCCGCGTCCGCCCGCGTCGAATAAACATGTTCAGCGCGTATTTACAGCAGCCGCCAGTTGTACGCTTCACATGTCTGTTTGTTGACGTACTCGTGCATATTTTCCTTCTTTTTTTTTTTGTCGGTTGTGGATTTCTATATATGCTATGTATAATACCTTCTAGGAGTGCGGCTCAGTCTGTTGCCATACGCCCGGACGGCGGACTGTCCGCCCGCGTCAGGGGTATCCACACAAATCCTGGCTAGCCAAAAACCCCCCCAGAAAATAAAAAAGAAACAATACAAATAACAGAAATGAACAGAAAAAAAAACCCTTCGCCTAGCTGCAGCCGTTGTCATCCATATCAATCGAAGTGCTACTACTTTTGATTAAAATTTTGAAATGCTTCCCCAAAAAAATAAACCTCAATTTTTTTTCGCTTTGTTTTGGCTGCTTTTAATTGTGGTTTTTAATATTTTGCGCTTTAAAATATCACATACTCGTATTCATATTCATGTTTGATTTCCCATTTCTAACTTTTAGTCAAATTCCTTTTTTTTTGGGTACTTTTTGAAATGAAGCATTAAATATTTGCGAGCCCTTCGAACAAAAGCAAATAGCGTATGTTTTCGATTGTTTTTTAATATTCATGTGTATTTTGCTTTGGTTTTTGAGCTGTTTTTTAGTTCCCGTTCTTTTATATATTTTGTTATCTGAATCTGTAGCTGGGGCTGCATTCGTTTCGTTTCGTTTCGTTTCGGGCATTTTCAGCACTTGAGAAATGAGCATTTTTACGAAATGAACATTTGCTTGGCCTAGGGCTATTTCGTCATTTTTTTTTGGGGGTTGATTTTTACCGTTAGGCAACACACAGCCATTAACAAGTACTAGGTATTAAGTGTACTAATGGATTCGAGCATGTCACGGGCTTAGCTCTTACGAATCTCCATTAATTGTGGGCATCTTTTTGCAGAGAAGTTTTATCAATTTTTGGCGAAAGTTGATCATTATAAATAGAATGTTATTGTATGATATAAAAGAAAAATATATTTCTCGCTTTAACTATGCTTTCAGAGCTTTGAAAGCACATGAAAGCGAAGGTTTTAAACAATTTCATTTAGCTGCAGCTTAAAGCTTTTACGATGCAAGGTAAACCTCTTTTTTTAACCAATCTAGGCTAGGCTTGAAGACTCCTAAAGCTGTGACAGTTAAATTCAGCGGCATCTTAAAGTTTAAAGCTCATAACTAATATAACCAGGTTTGAAAGCTTCTCAAGCTTTGCAAGCACATGAAAGCGGAGCTTTTAGGCTATTACATTTAGCTGCAGCTAACGGCTGTAAACAAAGCTAGGTGTGAAAGCTTCTCAAGCTATGCAAGCACATTAAAACGAAGCTTTTAGACAATTAAATCAAATTGGAGCTAAAACCCTTATATAACTTAATGGCTTTCTTTAAGTGTGTAACTTATCAACTGTTATTGTGAATAAATACCAGCTAATCATATCTAACAACATTGGAAATGCTATCTCATCATGGAAACCTTGACTATTTACAGCCATATTAAAAACAAACTATGGCGCCGCTTCATTTTGCACTTATGATCAAAATTCGAGCAACGCATTAAGACACACAAATGAATCATCGAAACGATAAGATTGTGTGTTTTCCGAAACAAATAGAAAACGTCGAAGGTCGTAATAATTAATTTTAAAGTGCATTAAATGCGTTTCAGCCAAAAAAAAAACCCCCAAATCAAAACATATTTGAGCTTAGGCAATATATATATATATATATATATATATGTCTGATAGATGTATAATTTATATATATGCAGAATATGCGAAGCAGAACGTAAACAAGACCTGGCAATTAGTATGTGGCATTGTTGTTATTTTTCTTCATTCTAATACACACATATTTATATATATTTGTATTTTTTTTGTTTATCAGCGAACATTCGTATAGATGTATAAAAAATGTGCGTGTGCCTTGGCTCCTACAAGTTTTTTTGCGTTTTTCTTTGCGGCGCTTCTGACCCAATTTCTGTTGTATCAAGTGTTAGAAAATCAGCAAAAAAAAATAAACGACGAAAAAAACAAAACCGAAATAAAATTATAATCAACAACAACAACAAAAAATGTTGTTTATTATTTGCGCATGCATTTTGATTACACAAGCGAAATATATTTCTATACCCTGTACTCGGTTGTGAAATAGTCGAAAATAATGGAAAAACTCTTTTTCTAGGATTCTTATTTTGCTGCTAGGCTTCAAATACATCAAGGAAAAAGTATAATTTGAAGTTATTCTCATTTCATTTTATAGCTAAAAGAAGAAAAGAAGAAATTAAAGATAAAAAGAATGAAGTATATATTGTATGTCCAGAACTTGCTAAAAGTTTATCGGATTTGTATTGAAAGCTGGCGCTAGATATGCTAAGGATACGAATATGCTGCCTTAATATTATATAAATATATGCGTTATATATATTTGTATAGTTATATATATAAGGAATATCAATCGCGCAATTTCAAATAGATCATGTCTAAGATTAGAGACATGTTTTGAAACTTGCGCATTGTCCAAGCAGATTTGGTCTCTCCTTCTCTTCCGCCCTTCCTCTCTCTATGCCCCTCTCTTCTTATTTTGATTTCAGCGCTATATATATTGTATATATATATATTTGTTGCTTTGCTGATTGGCCACGCTTATCAAGCGCGAGTCGAGCAGAAATTGACACACATTTTTGCCGAAATAATTCCTCCAGCTGCACTTTGATTAGATTAAAGACACGCCGACTTACACACACATTTATATACACATACACATATATATATATATATTTTTGCAGCCAAATACTGCCCAAACTTTTGCTCTGTGAATTTTCTTGCGAGTCGCAGACGCGCCTCGTTTCTCCTTTCAATTTGGCTTAAGTATTGCGCGTGGCACAAGCCCAACAAGTGCCCCATAAAGTCGGCCCCCCGCATCCCGCACCCACATCCTCGCATTACCCTAAGACCCAGACAGCTTGCCAAAAAAAAAGGAAAAGAAGAGAAGCGTGAAAAATTGTAACAGCGCCAGCCCGAGACAACCGAAAAGCTTAGAGTGAATACCCCTGCCCCAACAAAGGGCAAGCAGCGACTGAGTCAAGAAAACACATAAAAATATACTTAAAATGTCAGGAGGGTGTAGTCGCGCGAGGGGAGGGGGAGGGGTGGACAAAAGGGATATTGCGTATACGCCACGGCAGAAGCAGCAGCTGGGTCTGTGGGTCGCAGGTACACACACAAACACACACACACACAAACACATACACAAAGACGACGGCCAAGACATTGAAGTTGATGAATAATAACTCAGTCCAAATGGGTGTGCGGGTGTGTATGTGTGTGTGTGCGTGTGTGTGTGTGTGTGTAGTCAAGAGCAAGGAAATGATTTCCTTGCTCGACTTTTATTATGCTTTTGTGTGTATGATAACTGTCTGTGTGTGTGTGTGTGTGTGAGTGTGACATGATTTTTATGAGTTCAAGGTCTCTAAGCGTTTTATGCTTGCGGCGCCACCTGTTGGCTTCATTTTATAGCCACAACATACAGCCGGAAAGTATGCCACAAATTCTTCAATTCGCAATGCGCCAAAATCTGAGCTATGCCATTTTTTTCCGTGTCTATTTGCATTAAATTTGGCTTGGAATTCTTTGTAATGTGCTTTAAAAAGTCACAGGTAAAAATCTAATTATATTTGAATTAAGGTATTTTGTGACTATGCCAAATCCTTTATTGGTGTCTTTTATAAGAATTATTAATTATATGGCTTAAATAACCCCTTCCTCTTCTTGCTTGCAGGCGCCGTTTTTAGAGCACACAAATTAATATTGGCTGCCTGTTCGAAAAAGTTCGCCGATCTGTTCGAGAACACGCCCACAAATGGCCAGTGCGTCATCATATTGGAGGCGACCACGCCGGATAACATGGCCGCACTGCTGGAGTTCATGTACAAGGGCGAGGTGCACGTCTCCCAGGAGGCGCTCAACAGTTTTCTCAAGTCCGCCGAGAGTCTACAGGTGAGTTTTATTCAAAAATGAAGGCAGTTATGTGGACAGCTTTATAATCTCGTTGTCGCGCACAGGTCAAAGGTCTGTCCACAGAGACCGGCCGCCTGGCCGCCCAGCAGGCACAGCAGCAACACATGGGCGGCGACAGCTCGCCGCTCGACTCACCCACCGGTCGGCGCAGCATGCGCAACAGCTTAAGCGGCAGCAGCGGCGCCGGCATCGTCGGCGGCGGCAGCGGCGGTTTAGTTGGCGGCAGCAACAGCGGCCAGATAGCCGGCGGCATGGGCAACGGCAATGGGCTCAGCCTAGCGGGCGCCTTGAGCGGCATGGCAGCTGCCGGCGGCATGGCCGCTGCGGCGAGCGTTGCGGCCAGCGGCTTAAGCGCTTTGGCGGCCAGTGCTGGCGCATTGGATCGCTGCGGCAGCGGCGGCGGCAACATCATCAGCGGCTCGGCAGCGGGCAGCGTTGGACCCTTGAGCTCTGGCGCCGGCGGCAACGGCGGCGGCAACAGCGGCGGCAACGGCGGCGGTGGCAATGGCATGGGCGGCAACAATGGACCCATAAGCTTGGGCAGCGGTGCTGGCGCCGCTATGCATTTGGGCGGCTCGACGGGCAGCCTGAAACAGGAATGCGACTCGCTGATGCATGCGAGCAACTCCTCAGCGCTGGGCGCCATGTCCGGCTATGTGCCGCCCATGTACCACCGTCCGATGTCCTTCAATGAGCCGCTGCGCAAGCGCGCCCTCCGCAGTCCCTATCCCGAACAGGAGCTGCGCGGCAGCGTACTGCGCGACGGCTCCAAGAACTCCTCGGAGTGTCCCAGCCCCATCAACAAGCCACCGTACCATCGGCCCTCGTCCAGCGCCTCCTCAACGGCGCCCACCGAGGCGGACACAATGCACTCGGAACGTGCCTCACCGCAATCCAGGTAAGTGCAAACGCTTGACAGATGAATCAAATTATATTTCAAGTATGGAACTTTGCTTTTTAAAATGTGCTATGTTTACTTGGGAAATTCTAATTTCCGCTAGATTCGAAAATCTATTCCTATTTCTACTATATTTTGCTTTCATTGCCATAATATCTGAAATATTTTTAATGTTTTGTTGCATACATTTAGGCGTATTACAAAATCCAAATCAATTTCCCCCTTTAATGATGTACATCAAAGTGAAATATTCAATTTCGAGTACAGTTTTTATTGTTGCATACATCTAGGCGTTAGCAGTGTTTTTTATTATAGTGTGGCATTTCTTATCAAATTTTGTTTGTGAGCTGTTAATATTGATTATTACTGAAACAATAGCTTCCACTTGTGATAGCTTGCAGTATATCTGAGGCTTAAATTCATAATTTGATTGGTTCTAATTGGCTTGAATCCATTTGCAGCCGGTATGAGAACCACAGTCCCAGCACCACGGCCGGCAATGGGAATGCGCCCAGCAGCCTGGATCGGATTGTCAAATCGGAGCGCAACAATGGCAGCGCCAATGAGGCTAACGACGACGAACGCGAACTGATGGATGAGTCAACAGATGTACGAGGATTACACACGCCTATGTCGAAAATTGCCACGACTTTTAACAATTCCCAAATCCTATTTGCAGAATGGCGCCGAGGATTTGCGTGTGAAACTGGAGAACTCGAACTTTTCACCGCCGCCGGCCAATTCGAACACCTCGTCGACCACACCGAACACGCTGCTGGAGAACCTTAAGAACGCGGACGGATCGCTCTCCGGCAATTTGGCCGCCTCGATAGCGCCCGCCGACATGCTGAACGTGTGGAACGCCACCAAGATGAACAACAAGAACAGCGTGAACACCGCCGACGGCAAGAAGCTGAAGTGCTTGTACTGCGATCGCCTCTACGGCTACGAGACGAATCTGCGCGCCCACATCCGGCAGCGGCATCAGGGCATCCGTGTGCCCTGCCCCTTCTGCGAGCGGACATTCACGCGCAACAACACGGTGCGCCGGCACATTGCCCGGGAGCACAAGCAGGAGATTGGCCTGGCCGCCGGCGCGACAATTGCGCCGGCCCATGTCGCCGCAGCGGCGGCAGCAGCGGCGGCCGCCAATCATTCACCATAGGAAGCGGCCGCAACGGCAGCGGCAGCAGTAGTCATGAGCGCCCATAAGGAGGCGGCAAAGCAGCGTAAACGTAAATCACTCAAAATGGCATTGGAGAAGTGCATGCAGCGGCGGGACGCGATGGCGTCTAGCGTCGAGGCGGTGGCAGGCAGCGGGGGCGAAACTGGCACCAGCGGGGGCACATTAACGGAAGAGGGCGACGAGGAGGCGGCGGCGGCGGCGGCCGCTGCCAGCGGACTGCTCAGCTTTGTGCAGCAGCAGCAGCAGGCGCACCAGGAGCTGGCGCTGCAAATCAAAGCGGCCATGGCCGCCGAGCAGGAGCAGCACCAGCAGCAGCGCCAGCAGGCCGAGGCAGCCGAGGCCATGGACACCACGGCCAATACAACGGCAACAACCACAACAACGGGCAACACAACAACAACGACCACAACGGATGGCAGCGATGCGGAGGCCAGCGATGTTAGCGGCAGCGAGGCGGCGGTTCGAGCAACTGCGTCCTCTGCTGCCATGGACATTGATGAGCCGCCGCGTTCGCCGGACCCAGAGTCCGAGCTGGTTGTGGTTGAGCCCAAGATAGAGCCGCTCTCGGACAGCGAAGATGAGCACGAGCACGAGCGGGAGCAGGAGCGGGAGCAGGAGGAGCGGCTATATGCCGCAGCATCCCCGCCGCCACCCGCTGAGATGCACCGCACGCCCACGCCCACCAGCCAAATGATGTTGCCACACGAAGCGCCCACATTGACCTCGACGCCCAAGCTCAATGTGGATGCGAATGAGCAGTAAGCAAAACCCGCCACAAGTCCCCCCCCCAAAAAGAACCCCCCCTTTGAAGAATTTAATGCCACAAGCAAATATTGATTGAGTGATTGATAAAGAGTGATTGATTGATGTATAGAGAAGAAACGTTTACGCGCAGATCATGAACATCAGATGATCAACAAATGAAGAAGAAGAAGATAATGACTACTGTTGCAACTGTTGTTGCCCTCGGAGACCACCTACAAAAAAAGAAGTCCCAGCCTTTGCAGACTGGGCAAAATGTTTACTATAACTAATCTTACTAACTTTAAACACAACCCACACACCTCACACACACACACCCACACACACATGCACACACACACACACACACACACAGGTACACAACTGCAGTATTTGATGTTTAAATAATGAATTTTATGGACAAATTTATATTCTGACAAGAACAACAAAAACTACACAACAACAAACAACAACAAATTAGCAAAAACAAAAACAAAAACAAAAAGAACTTAAATATTTTAATTTATTAAAGAGTATACAACAAATTGCAGTCCGGCTGAAAAATCGTTTTCAGGGTGCTAATTAATAAATAAATTAAATAACAAACAAATGAAATGAGCAAGAAACTTGAAAGAAAAATGAAAGAAAATAGTTATGCTTACAAAAAAGAGAAGTAAAAGAAAAGTTTGAACGTTTTTGATTGGTGCCGCCAAACGTAGCTGAAAAGTAAAATAATCATAATAATAATAATAATGATAATTGTTTATGTACTTTGTATAATATAATTCACAATTATTGTTTGTTTTTAAAAATAACTTAATACTTAAATAACCGCTGCAAGTTGCCTAAAATCAAAGTAAAGAAAAGACAAAACGCAATTGAAACTATAATTAAAAACAAATCAAAACAACAAAATAGCTGCATACTACAACAAACAAACAAACAAACAAACCAACAACAAACTACAAACTACAAACTACAAAGCAACAATAGCAACAAAAGCCGTAACCACAAGTACCTGCAATAATTAAATAGTATAAAACAAATACAAAACAAAAAAAAAACAAAAAAAAAACTAACTAAACTTAAATACAAAAGCATTTAATTTTTTGAATTCTGTGCAGTCGGCTTTGGTAGATTTCTTGTCAAGTTTTTTGTAAATAATTTTATTAAATTAATAACACAGAAGGCAAGAAACAAACCCGGCTGGCTGTCACGCCTACCCCGCCCCCCGCCCCCTCGCCCCCCTCGCTGTGTGTTCTTTGCATTTATATTATATATATATTTTTTAAATTTTTCTCAAACTCAAAATTCGCACACACGCAGATAAACTTTTGATAACAGTTTTTATTTTTGTTCATTTTTTTTTCAACGTCAACAAAATAAGTAAAACAATTGGTAAATTGGGTGCCTATAAAAAATATATAAAATTAAACAACTATTAGTAAAATTTTATAAACAAAGTGAAAAACAAAAAAAAACAAAAATCTTAACAAAATGCTTATATATTTAATCAAAGAACTAAAGTAAAAAAAAATCTAGCAAAAAATAAATATGAGAAACTTGTTAAAAGTTAAATGCAACAACAACAAAAAAAAAACCACTCAAAAACGTTCGCAACAAACTTGACAAAGCAAACAGAAACAACAACAACAACAACAACAGCAACAATTACAGCAAAAACAAAAATTCAAAATCGAAAACTTTTGGCACACCTTTGGAAAACATTTTTCAACAAAACAAACCCAATTTTTCTTTTCAAAACCAAAACCAGAAAAATCGCAAATGAAAAAAAAAGCGAAAAAAGAAAATTCAACTTAAATTCTAAATTCTGTTTTTTCGGCTCCATATAATTTTTGTAACTAAAATGCTGTAAAAAAAATCTATGAAAAAATTCTTGTTGTAAGCAAATATGAAATGCCAAGGCCTGCGCCAACAAGTGGGCGTGGCACTGTATATAGTTAAAATACACACAAACACACACACGCACACACGCACAGTTTAGAGTTTAAGGCTCAGTTGTAAAAGCATATTAAATGCCTAAAGTTAGGATCTACATATATATATACATATGTATGTGTGTATATATATATATATATATATATATTAAGCGCATATGTAGGAACACATAGGCTCGCCAAAAGTTGCTTGCAAGTACATTTTTTCTTAGTTTCTTATATTTTTTCCTTTATTTTTGTTTTTTAAGTTGACACAATAGTGCAAGATTTTTGTTTACATATAACTACAGGGTGATACACACACACACACACGCACACATACACAACAATACAATAGCTGTCTACAAAACAAAAAAAAACACTCAAATAGTATTCAATTAACGGAATAGCCAAATGTTAAAGTATATGAAAGATCTAGTTACATACTATATATATATCCAATACAATACACACGCACACACACACACACACACACCGCTGGCCGCCGAAGTGCAGACTGTGA
Source organism: Drosophila ezoana (assembly GCA_035045725.1). Classification (NCBI taxonomy): domain Eukaryota; kingdom Metazoa; phylum Arthropoda; class Insecta; order Diptera; family Drosophilidae; genus Drosophila; species Drosophila ezoana. Next base: position 10,158,652 of record JAWNOU010000092.1, read on the forward strand.
GAAGCGCATAGAGCGGCCATGCGTTGCCGTTACATTTCTTTGTGTAGTTCTTACGTAATGTACCCAAAAACCCAGTTTGTTCTGTGATGTGCAGCGTCCGAACCGCGTTTGGCGCTGCAAAGTTTTTGTTTTCTTTTAATTTTTGTTTATATAGTTCTTCGATCCTGCTTTTTCCTAACCGTAAATCGAACAGCAAACAATAAGAAAGAAATGAGAAAATATTGACAAAAAAAATAATTGCAATAATTGAATTTTTTAAAAATTACAAATACTAACAAGTTTCTTAGTGAAAGTTTATGTGAAATCACAAAATATATTTTGATTGCTTTACATACCCCCCACCCCACCCCACCCCACCCCACACGCACAAAGCCCGACCACGCCCACACTGTGGGCCTGCCGCCTGCCGGCGCAACGTTCTCTGGAGTCTGAATTACATATTATTTTTAAGTACGTTGCCGTCGGTGGGCGTGGGGCCAGCACAGCTGCGGGGCGTGGCACATGGCTGAAGGCGCCAAAAAAATTTGCATTACACATATTATGTTGAAAATATAATATACTTACTAAATACTTAGTTTATATCTCGTCGTCGGTATGTTTAGGTATTTGTTTTTAGCACCTAGTTTTTTATGTTTAGACTTGTGCATATATGTATGTATATATATGTGCATATATGTATGTAAATCAAACTCAGGAACTCATATACCTCAGAATCGAAACTACCTCTTTTTGGTTTTCCTTATGGTTTTTGGCAAACAGCTGCAAACAATATATGTATGGAAAACATCAAAGTTTAATTTGAAGATGCTAATGAAATAAAAAACACACAGCTTTAGTTCTTAGTTATGTATTTTCGTTTTAGTTTATTTTTAATGTGACCTTAATCCTAAAAACAACTAATCTTACGCAACAATGCAAAAGACACTTGCAACACACACAAACACACACACACACGCACAAGAAACAATAGCAACTAATTACAAAACAACAATAAAATATCGAACTGCAATAGTTAACTAAACTACCTCAACGGACCCTCAATAGACTGCGCATATAGCAAATATATCTTAAATTTAAAGAAAAACAAATCAAAAACAAAAACAAAAACATAAACTTAAAAAACTTCCTTTAAGTTTTGTTTGTAAAATGGTGACACACAGGCTACAAAGTAAATTGATACACACACTCACACACACACACTCAAACACACACACACACACCTACACAACTTTTGGCTTTTCATTTCGAAATATTTACAAAAACAATGAGAAAAAACTTCATTTGCAACACATTTTTTGGCTTAACAACAACAAAAACCTTAACTAAATTTGTTTGTTAAAAAAAAAAAAAGAAGAAGCACAACAACTTTGGCAAACAGAGGTGTTTTTTTTTTTTGCATTAGGTTTTTGTAAATATGCGCTAAATTTAACACGAAATTTCAACAAATAACAAAAAAAAAAAAAAACAAAATGATAAACATTTAATGTAAAGTTACAATCTTTGGCTATACTAACTAACTAGAACTATGACTAAAATTTTAATATGTATATGTGTTTAAGCAAAAACAATGTGTATACATACAATTTCGGCAAAGCAACTAAATGAGGCAAAAAAAAAACAAAACAAAAAAACAAACAAAACTTTACACTTATTAACTAAAAAATATGTAAACAACACACAAGAAAAAAATACAAAGAAATTATTTTAAGGCTATTAAAATTATAAAAACTTAAAATTTCAACACACACACACACACACTCACAAACAAATGCTAAATAACGGTATACTTTTGCTAGAGCTACGCGTAACTGTCAAAAAACAAAAAAATTTTTGTTGACAGCCCAAAAAATAAAATTTAAATTCAATTTCAAAGCGCAAACCACAAAGGTTATAAAAACAAAATATGTAAAAAAGAAAATTACAACTTTAAAAAAAAACCTTTCTTAAAGAAATTTTTGCATAAACGCAAAATCTAAGCATATAAACAATTTTAGGCTTAAACTTTCGGCTACAAATTACAAGAAAAAAAAAAGAAGAAAATCGTAAAAAAAAAACAAAACATATTTTTATGTAAAACTTAACACGAAAAAAAAAACAAATACATTAGGCAGAGCATTAAATATATATTGAAAAACAAAAAAAAAAAAAACAAAACAAAAATTAACAACCAGATATTTGCATGAATATTTATTTAGAGCAAAGCATAAAACATTTAAATTTTAGGCCCAACTTTCGACAAAAAGCGGCCTAAAATAATTTCTTTGTAAAAACGTAAGTGCAACAAAAAAAATGCATAAATTAATTAAAAAAAAAAAAAAACAACAACACATGTCGCCATTTTGCATTTAGAGCGTTAAAAGTGAAAAGAACAGCAACAAAAATTAACAACAATTGAAAGCAACAACTTTTAATGTACATAAAAATAATTTAATAAAAATTACGAAAAAAAAACTACTTGTGTATGTACGATATATATATATATATATAAACATTTATATAACTATGTAATTTTGTGTTTATACAATTTTTGAATGCTGTAAAATTGTTTAATTTTCTCTTAATTTTTAATTTCTAAGCAAAGTTTTCAAGCACGCAAAAAAAAAAACATTTGTAAAACGTGAATTTTGTGTAATTGTGCACAGGTACAAAAAGTTAAATTAAATACATATATATATATATAAACTAAATATATATATATATAAATAATCTAACAAAAGAAAAGAAGAAGAAGAAGAGCAAGCAGCAAACGAATATTGAACTAAAGTTCGTTGTGTGAGAAAACGTTGTATGTAATTTTTGTTATATATTTTTGTTAATACTTGTTTTCTATTAATATTTAGTTGAATATCGTCAAACACTGAGAAAAAAAAAGGATAACAACAAGCCAATTGTACTTACACAATTATTTCACATTCATTACACTCAAAAAAATACTATATATACTTTACTTTTAAACAATAACAAAAATGTTCATATAAATTGAAATCTAATTTGATGCGAACTTTCGTGTGTTTAATTTTGCTTTCACAACAAAATCTATCTAAGTTATTTGAAATAACTATAAAATGAAGTATCAAGAAGAAGATGAAAAGCGAAATGAAGTTAATTTTAAGTGTAAAATGTATGTAAAATATGCTATTTTATATTATATTATATTATTTTGTAACATTATGTTTTATGTTGTACAATTTGAATTTTGTTTAAATCAGCACGCAAATTGGCTTGTTTTACAATTTCTTTTAATTTGTAATGTTTATGTTTAAAAATGGAAAAAAAAAACGAAAGAAAACTAAATTTATAATATATATATACACACACAAACTATATATATTTACGTAAATTCTAAATTAATGCAACTAAATAAATGTTAAAAACCAAAAAAAAAAAAAAAAACAAAACAAAAAAATTCGAATAATTGGCAATTTTTATTGGTATCTAAAACAAATTTCGTTAACAAAATTGTTAAACAAAATTTATAAATTTTTCATTTCTTCATTTCCCTTAGCACGCGGACAAGAAATTAATTTGTACATATATGTGTGAGTAAAAAATACATGCATATATATGCAAAGACAAATACGTATACTACAAGAAGAGAAAAGAAAAAGAAAGTTAATTACAAATTATGGAAAATATGTTTAGGCCTAAGCGACTTTACAGTTCAGTTCAGCGTTTAAAACATATGGCTAAATATTAGGTTAAAACCTTAGAAAGTCTCACACACACACACACACACACACTCCCCTCAACCCCTCCACTCTATGAATGTGTAAATCAAGTTGTTGTAAATTTGTCTAAATGAAAATCGAAGCGAGTACAAATTAAATTTAATATATGTGTGTACTTAAACTTCTTTTTTTTTTTAAATTATTTATCTCAAAAACTTTCTTTTTTATTTATATTTAAATGTAGGTCACACTTAAAGGAACAAAACAAAAAGTAAATGAAAATTTGAGAAAAGTGAAAAATTTAAGAGAGTAAAAAAAAAAGGTAAAGACATACAAAAACTTTTGGAACAATGACAAGTACAAAATTTCAGGTAACACAAAATTTAGCAGTTAAATTTTAAATTAACGAATATATATTATGAAAATGCGTACAAATTTTTCGGCAAAAAAAAAACAAAAATTACAAAAAAATGAAGAAAAAAAACACTATAAATTTAAAAAACAAAATATCTAAGAGTTAAGCAAAATATAAAAGTTTTGGCAAATGGTGTGACATTAGGACGATTCAGTTGACAACACGAAACGGAAACTTGTCTCTTTTTTAACTTATTTTTTCAATTAAAATTAACAGTTTTTGGTTTTTCACAACAAAACTTGAGTTACACATGCAAAAAAAAAAAGAAAAGTTAAGAAATTTTTAACAATGCGCTGAACTGCAAAGTGTGCAAAATTGAGACAAAGAAAAACTAAAAAAAAAAACCTTTTTGATTTTCATTTTGGCAAGAAGAGCGTAAAAAAGTCCACTTGAAAATATTATTCAACTATGTAAATGTACTCAAAATACTTAAATGGTGTGTACATATACATATATATATATATATATATATATATATAAATATATAAAAAGCGTACATAGTTTTAACATAAAAATAAAATCCGTATGGAGCAAACTCAGGGCATTATCAAGACTCACGACGATGTATACATGCATTTAATACCAATAATAAATGGGTAAACAAAAAAAAAACAACATTTTTTCGATGTGTATTACAAGTAAAAACTTAAAAAAAAAAAACTAAAAAAAATAACTAAAAAATATTTTAAAAACGAAGCAAAATTGTAATCATGCAAAAACGATTATGAACAACTCAGGTATTAAATATTAAATGAAATATTTTTAAAAGCAAAAACCAAAAAAGATCCAAGCAAAAGCAAACAAAGACAGACTAGTCAACGTTCTTTTCCAAAAAGTTGTGCAATATTCTTCTTAATGTTTTTTCTAAATACGTAATAGTATTAATCAACTAAATAACTAACACAACAAAAGCAAAGCGAAGAGAAACGAAGGGATAGATAATATGTGAGTGTTCATAAGGCCAAGAGCCGAGTTAGGCATGCGATTGGGGGGATGGTGAGTTTTTGATGCGGATGGCAATACATATAACTAACATATGTAAATGCATATTATTATTTATTTCATTAAAAACAAATATTTTATTTTCTCTTTTAATACCAAGGCCACAAACACAATACAACAATCACAACAACAACCACAACAACAACTACAAATACAACTACAACAACAACAACAAGCACACAGTCACAAGCTACACACACACACATACACGCATACACACACACACACGCATACACTCACACACACAGACAAATAGTGAAATAAATAGCTAAATGAAAATGAGTTTATATAAAGAAGGAAAACATAAAACTGTGATTACATTTGATTGTCGATGCGTTGATAAGGAAATGTTGCATAATTAATGATTGATTGAAATACGAATGAAAAGAAAAGAAACGTGAAATGTAAGGAAAAGTAACGAGAAATGAAATACTTATTTGAACAGCTTATGATTTCTTTCTACGAATGCTTAATGCATAACTAAATAAATATTTAACTAGCCGAAATATTAAACTTCAAAAGAACTAATGAAAACAAAAAACCACAAAAAAAAAAAACCAAAAAAAAAAAAAAAATGCGACAAAAAAAAACACAAATTATAATTACTTATAAAATGATTTGAGTATTAGAAAATAATGTGAACCATATATGCAAGTTATTTTCCAGACTTTTTTTTCATTTCACAATAAACTCTTAACCATTTACGATAACTAAAAATCTAAAATTCAATTTAGTTCACACTCCACTGAGAACACTTTCTGTATGTAGTGCACTTTAGTTAAAAATTAAAGTCTGAGATTTTACATTTATATGGTCAAAGTATACACCTAATTAAAAATATATAAAAAAAAGCTCTAAAAAAACTAAAAAAAAAAGTAAAGAATTGACTAAGTTTATGATTATTGAACAACTTATGCGAGAAATAGAAAAGCACACACACAGACACACACACAAACACACACATTTATATTTGGCTATATACTATAAAAGTATGAAAAGAAAATCGAAATGGAAATGAATTGTGTAGGAAAAGTAAGGAAAGCAAGGAAAGGAAACTAAACTGTATTTTCACTCCGTGCGTATGATTTATATATATCTGGAATATGTGCAAGCGAGAAATTTAAGTAAACAGCTTAAATATATTTTTAATGACAATTCGGATTAAAAATTTACGATTATGGATAAACTTTTTGTGTAAAATATAAAATCTAAGCTATACAAAAGAAAACAAACAAAAAAAAAACTACAGAAAAGAAAACGCATTGTAACAAAAACTCACACAGAATGGAAATGGGGAAACAGATATTGAACATAAAAAGTATATGAACGGAAAATCTAAATTCAATAAACTTGTTGCTAAAATATATAAAAATAAAGTAATATTTGTTTCATTTGCATATTTAAATACACTTTGAATTTAAATGTTGCCCGCCGATACGAACAACTGGCCGCCCAATCGATAGGAATAGGCTCACGCACTTATCGATATAAACTATCGGCATAGCGCTGGTCACACACAACAGCTGATTGCTTGTTTGCGAAACCTGTGAATGGTCAGACGCCATTGTGTTACGTGCTGACGAATCGAGTAAGTGGAAATTTGTTGTTAAATTTAGTTGTTTGTAGTTAAATTTCAATGCAACTGACCAATGACAATTTGTAGCTCTTCCTAAACAACGATTCGAAACAACTAGAGGACGCATAACAAATTAAAAACCACACAACAAGCACAAACACAAAACAAATAGAAAGAACAGTCACAGTTAACAAAATGGTGAGTAATGCGAAAGATATGAAAACAAATTGAACAAATCGAAAAAAAAAGAAAAACAAGTTATTTGGCTGTCGCCCTATTGTGAAATATTGCCACACGATATAAATATATTCGAAAGCTGTAACATTGGGGCGGGTAGTTAGTTGGCCTGCGACCCAAAACGATGCCCATATATGGTAGTAGTCGTGGCGTGCCGGTTGGAAAGGGGCGAGGCGGGGAGGATGGGCGACTTATCAGCTACTGTGGTAAAATGAGTCAAAGCGAATGAGGAAACATTTAATCCGGCGTTCAGTCAGCTTATTTAAAACACTTTCTTTGTTTACAGTCGGAAATGCAAATGGATTGTGCGTTGGATCTGATGAGGCGACTGCCGCCCCAGCAGATTGAGAAGAATCTGATTGACTTGATTGATTTGGCGCCCGACTTGTGCGAGGATCTGTTGTCGTCTGTGGACCAGCCGCTGAAGATAGCCAAAGATAAGGAGCACGGCAAGGACTATCTGCTGTGCGATTATAATCGTGATGGCGACTCGTATCGCTCGCCCTGGTCCAACTCATACTACCCAGCGCTGGAGGATGGACAAATGCCATCGGAACGTTTACGCAAACTGGAAATCGAGGCGAACTATGCATTCGATCAGTATCGCGAAATGTACTACGAGGGCGGTGTCTCCTCCGTTTATCTGTGGGATCTGGATCATGGTTTTGCCGCTGTGATACTGATCAAAAAGGCCGGCGATGGCAGCAAAATGATACGCGGCTGCTGGGACTCCATACATGTGGTGGAGGTGCAGGAGAAAACAACGGGGCGCACCGCACATTACAAGCTCACCTCAACGGCCATGCTGTGGCTGCAGACAAACAAACAGGGCTCGGGCACAATGAATCTGGGCGGTTCATTGACTCGCCAAACGGAACAGGATGCCAATGTGAGCGAATCCTCGCCGCATATCGCAAACATTGGCAAAATGGTCGAGGAGATGGAAAACAAAATACGCAACACACTAAACGCAATTTACTTTGGCAAGACCAAGGACATCGTAAACGGATTGCGCAGCACACAGTCCCTGGCCGATCAGCGGGATCAGGCGGCCATGAAACAGGATCTGGCAGCAGCAATATTGAGGCGCAATGTCAAACCCGAATCGAACTGAGCTGTTGACGCCTCCGGCGCCTCAACCGCGTTTATAGGGACAGTAATCGAATTGGCCGCATAATTCAATTTCATTATGAGCATTACCAACTACCAAGTATAACAATGCGCATTTCTAGGCATTAAATTTGTTAAAAAAAAAAAAAAATGATAAAGATTAATAGAAAACTTGTTAAATGAAAGAAGATAAAACGTATTAATGTAAATTGATTGCCCAGATTTCTACTAACCCCCTCCTCCAACCGCCTTGTTGCAATTAACATAAATTTCAAGTCCACACTCGTATATGTCGCGCCAGCTCTGCCGCCGCCGCCCTTTAGACAGTATCTTTAAGTAACTTTGAGTATTTTGTATCTGTATAATGCATATACAATGTTTTGTATCTGAAAGTCGATGCGAAATTGTACGCATTGCGCTTTGCGCGATTCATTTTAAAAAGCGATTCGATTTGTTTGCATTTGCATTTTTCTTTGGAAACGTTTGCTGCGTTCGAGAATAAATAATTGTGTTTATATATAAAATAAAATAAAATAAATAATGTATGTATGTGTATTCTAACAATAAGAAGCTCGAAGCATAAATTTTACATTATGTACTTTTACTGAAACGCTCTGTATTATGTGAAAAATACACATTACGTATCGATCAGAGAAATATAATTCTAATTTATGGGCTTTATGGGAAGGTGTCGAAAGACATGAAAAGTATAACTAATTGAATGGGGGTTCCTATGGCAACGTTATATCAGAAAGTAAATATGTTTAGTCTTATTTGTTTACTTTTGTCTAGAGAGGGTTACGTACATTATATACCCCATAACAGATTTGAGAACGCTTCTTTTAATTGGCACCAGGCACTTTTTCTATTTATTTATACAACTATTTACGTTCGAGCAATCCTTAGTATACAAATCAGATTCTATATCGATACCCACCCATTTCAATTATGCAAAAACAAATATTCTTAATTTCTGGCTACAATAGATATAGAAATGGAAGTTTTTGTAAGTTTTGGTTTGGTATGGCTATGCTTTATTTATTTTCATGAAAAATCGCAAACTGCGCTACAAGTTACAATGTGTTTCTTTCATTTTTAATAAGATTAGATGTGTGGCCTTATATCAAATCCATGAATACAAATACATTTTTATCGGTAAATCGAATTGAAATATTTTCCTGTTATGCGTTTCGTTCATATGTTTCTGTTATCATGATTATTACACACATGTATATATATGTATATCTTTATAAATATTCTTTCCTTGTTGTATTATCAACTATATACAAATAACGCACTCATTGATAGCAACACTTTGTGTGTGTGTGTGCATGAATGATAAAGTTTGTGGAGAATTATAATAGAACTTTTATCAGAAGAATCGTTTACAGTTTTCAATACTAACAAGTAATTCGTCGCTCTAGATATCTACAACTTAAGCTAGTGATTACGAATAAGTTAGATTTATTTAGTAAGGAGTCCGAAAATAAGATTACGTTGTTTTAGATACAATATTTTACACGGGGATGCTCGCAAGACGTATTTTTAGACTGTCTGAAAATGTGATTCGTGGTTGGAAAACAAGCGAGTGACATTTGTGGATAGCATTAGGAGAAGTGAGCAACATGATGGCCTGTAGAAGAGCAATAGAAGTCCAGCAAATAATACTCTTCGGCTGTCATTAGTGCGTTCAATAGTAGTCATAAATAAATGTGCAACACATAGATAAATATATATCCATATATGTAAAAGTCTCTTAGGTACACAGCAGACGTGGCAAGCAGCTTATTGCATTTTGGAAACTTCAAACTTGGTATTGATGACCTCCTCATCGGAATCGAGCACCGGCAACGCGGAATCGCCCATTGCCGATGGTATATTCTCCTCCACCCAGCGCAAATCATCCTCCTCGGTGGTGGTGGCTGCCCGCGAATTCGCTCCTGTTCGGTTTGTGCCATTTTGATGTAAGCCACGGTTCTTAACGCCATACGCATCCGCCACAAACTGATCCTCTTCATCTGTAATATATGCCAAGCAGCGTTAGTTTAAGCCTGTTGCGATTTTGGCCTGCAGCCTACCATCGTCATCCTCATCCTCCGGATTGTCTAGCAGCGGCGTAAACGCATAACGCTGATTGTTGTTGGTGGGTCTCCACAGTATCATGATAACCAGCAACAGCACAGAGAATAAGAAATGCCAGAAGCCCGTATCTAGCCAGATATCATGCCAGCCCTGGGTAAAAAAAAATACATAGTCTTTATATATGCCTGCCAAGGCAGTTTGGAGTATCATGAGCTTACGGGCGTGCAGTTTTCGGTTCTACGCAAACGCAAGGCAAACAACATGAAAATAACGGAAGTGATAACAGCGAATATCAGCGTATTGGTGAAATGTCTGTACAGCGATAGCTTAACCATATTTCTGAAAGTACAAAATTTAATGTAATAATAAAAGTGAGTGCATATTATGCATGTACTTACCTGCGCAAGCGCAACGTGCGTGTGGTCTGCACGAGCGATGTAAATATCCACCAGCAAATGACTGTATCCAGTACAGCCAGTGGGATGGTGGCCAACAGCAGCTCGCTGCGATCGCTCTTCACCCTGGTAATGCGCAAGTAGCTCTCCACACAGGCCAATATGAAGTACAAGGTGCCCATGCCCACAACGCGATGTAGCATGGGTCCTAGACGCGGTCTGGCAAGGGTAGCAAATAAAATATGATTAGTCGGAGTTTAAAGCTTAGTTCTTGGCCCTGTATATTACTTGACTATGCCAAAGCCCAGACTCATTATGATGACCAGCATGCGGGCCAGCGTGCGCTTAGCACAGGACACGAATTCCGCCACAAGCTCGGCGTGCTGCACTGGAAAGCCCGTATTAGCGACTGTCTGATATTCCGCATAGAAGAATGCTTTCTCGAGCATGCCCAGCAATATGACGCCGCCAATCCAGAATTGTATGCGCAACAGATCGCGCCATTGTGCGAATGAAACAAATAGCCAAATGATGCCAAAAATCACATACACAACGCACATTATCAAATAGAACTGCAAAATATATAGATTATAGACAGGCTACAATGAATATATTAACAGATGAGACTTAGAAATTGTTTTACCGGCAAGAATGGCCAATCTATGGCTGATATATAGCCATGCGGTCCCAGAAACTCAATGCGCACCGCTGCGCGAAAGAATTGGACAGGCGTCGTGGCTGAAATGGTCAGCTCCACCTGGTAGATGCCATCGTCAGCAATACTTGCAATGGGTTTGCGAGTTGCCTATGAATGCATAAAAATAATCATCTGTATATCTATAGCAGGGGTTAGAATGTTCAGAATGACAATCTCAGTTGATATAGTTGCGTTTGCCTATCTATTGTCTATGTTTAAACTAATCCAATAATCCATTTGACAATTACGAACTTCTCATTGTGCCTGTTGCTATCCAGGCTAGTCTCTCAGTCTCCAATCTATTCTCATTAGATTCGTGTTGCTGCTGCAGTTAGTCATATATTGGAATCGGACGGAACGGAGCACTATATCATATAGCTGCCTTATGCATAACTGGTCAAAAATTAAGTTGCATGAAAAACTGTTTTGTTTCGCATGATTTTGCACACTCGTAAATCGGTCAATAAGAGTTCTTATCAATATATCTCGATGAAACTCTTTAATTACAAGCCTCACTATTTTCCTTACAAGTCCTCAAAAATTAATCTATCAGCGTAACTTATTCTTATTTCAATGCCCTAACAATTACTCATTCATTTATTCTCATATATCAACAGTCGAATCTTTATATGGCTTTTTATTTCTGTTTTATTCGCCTGTTTCTATGCCAAATGGTCGCTCAGTTTCTTTAGCTGTCTATCTATCTAAGTATATAACATTTTTGTACTAAGTGACGAATCTAACCGAAGGAGAGCACATTTTAGCTAATTGTTACATGTTTTTCTACTCGGAAGGCGTCTCTAAATTTCAAGGAAAAGTGCTGATAGATAGATACTTTGCCCGTTCATGCTTTTAAATCTAACATATGTATGAACATATAAAAATAGTTAAGATACAACAATTCCCTCTGGTTGTTGGTTTCCCTAGAGCTTTATCAGCACTGTTTGACTTCCGAATAGAACGCACACAATCAAAGTACGATATGTGAAATTCGTGATAACATTAAGTATTTGCGTTAGGTATTGTTATTGTTGCTGTGCGTGAAACTCAAATTGAGTCACGCAATGGCAATTACCGATAGCGGATGTTTGCCCTGCTTTAGAGGGTGCACATCCTCGGCCTGCAGCTCGGTGGCATCGGTGAGTGCAATGAGATGCGTGCAGTTCACATTGGTTGTTGTCGACTTGATGAGCTGCCTGAAGCTGGCATTTTGCTGCAGATTCGGATTGTCGCTCAGCGCCTGCACCTAGACATAAAGCAGATATTTATAATTGCATGGCGTTGATTATTTCACAATTCTTGCTTACAAAACGGCCCTCGTACATACATCGATGTTTGGTCAGCTTGAAGTTTATGGTTAGCGGAACTTCCCCCTCGGACAGGCACTCCACTTGATTGAAGATGTAGGGGGTGGATGGGGGGAGGTAAGAAAATGTTTTCAGTTATTGCGAATTGGTCACGTTGCAATTTTGAATGCTTACGTTTTATGTATATCTTGGTGTTGGCCAATAAGGGACGCTGTTCGACAATCGGTTGCAGATCCTCCTAAATGGGATTTCGTTTTAGAATAAATCATAATTATTTTGCATTGTTTGCTTTTCACCAGATCTACAATAACGTCAATGATGCCGGGATCTGATTTGCCCGCCGCCAGAGTGGCAAAAACTGCCAGCAGAGCCAACGTGACGGCAAAATGTTTCCACATTATGTATACGCCACACGAGTCCACCTAAATAAATATTTATTTATTTTCTTCTATGTTGCTGGCTACGCGTTAGAACAATACCTGAAGTTATCGGCTGACGGCCTATCGATTGTTTGTTGTGTGTGCGCAGTCGAGGCTGTGCCGGCGTCTGAACATTTAATAAGCGATGTAAATAAAGTTATAACACAAGTAGTAATTACCAAAAATCATCTAGGTCATGCGAAAACCATTTTTTATTCGTACTTAATAATAAAATGTTAATTTTTATTTACTTCAAGCAATTTTGCTACATTTATCGAACAGCTGTTCCAATTGCATCAACAGAATTGCTTAAAATATTGCCAGTACCAACATAGCATAACAGCACGCGTTCGCTGTGAATGGCAATGTTGTCGTTATCGGCTTATCGAATAGTCTCGAATTTTGCATTGAATTTTTTGGTTTTGCAGCTCGTTCCAAATGTTTTTATTGCCATAAAACATGGTAAATGTTATGAAGGGCGTGCTTGTGGAATGGTAAGTGTACAATTTAAACGTTTATTCAATTATTCTACTTAAGTTCTCAACAGTGATCCGGCTATGAAACAATTTTTGCTACATTTGGATGAGAAGCTGGCGTTGGGTCGCAAATTTATCATACAGGACTTGGACGAGAATCATCTGTTCATCTCCACGGACATTGTTGAGGTGCTACAGGCGCGCGTTGATGAGTTAATGGATCGCATCAACTTTCCATTGCACGAGAAGGACGCCTAAATTATATTTCAAACATAACAACTGCTACAACCAAAATCATGACGGGACGCGAATCGCATCGCATCAAGGATGCGGAGAAGAAACGAGTCCTGGATGAAGCGGCAAGACAGCGGCGCGCACGCAAAGCTCTGGAGGCGCTGGAGCAAGATAACTTTCAGGATGATCCGCACGCCGATCTGGTCATGTCCAAAAAGTTACCCAAGTTCCAGGACAGCATCAAGAGTGGCAAAGAGAAGAAGGGCAAGCGCAAGGGCGCCGAATACTTCCGTGCCAAATATCGCAAGAACTTCCAACAACTGCTCGAAGAGGACAAACAGAAACCCAACTATGAGACTGCAGCCGCACCGCCGCCCAAAAAACCCGTGCGTCATTTCTGTGCCGTCTGCGGCAACTTCTCGCAATATTCCTGCACCGCGTGCGGTACACGTTATTGCCGCGTTCGCTGCCTGCGTACGCATCAGGACACTCGTTGTCTGAAGTGGACCGCCTGAATTTGGTTGTAGAGCCACCCAAATCCCATCCAAAACTATTTTGTGTTGTAATCATGCAATAAAACGAAAATATAAACAAATGAAATATATCGATATTCGAAAGCTTATTTGAATGAATATCGATATGTTGGTTGCTTCCAATCGATAGCTTAAGGTTCAGATTAGAATTGGATTAGAGTTATTAGTAAATAATAAAACAAGTATAGCAAAAATTCGTGCGTGTAGTGCTGCGACATAAAAAAGCTTCGACACGCGTCCATCTCTAAGCCAGAGCTGTCGCCAGCTCGTACTCACTGCGACTCGTGTATGTGTCATGATTTGTAGCTTTTCGTTGTGCGGTCACACCATCGCGCAGTCTCACTTCATTTTTCAAACAAGACGGTTGCTGCGCTCGATTGTCGCATTGTAAAATAAATTATATTTTAAGTATAACGGACATTGCTGCTAACAAATTCAGATCGAAACAATTTTGACAAGCACTTTAATATTTTGTACCCAACAAATAAACGGAATCAAAACGCAAACAGCCGGTCAAGTGCGTGAGTGCGTGTCTTCCTCTGTGTGTGCGCCCATTCGTATGTGTGTGTGAGTCCAAGCAGAAAAAAGGATACCAAAGCAACAAGAACAACAACAGCCGCAGCTGCAACAATTTATTTACAATGGATTTCAATTTCGCCGATCTAAAAAAGGAAGCTGCCGCCACGGCCGACGACATTTTTAGCAGCGCCTCCAGCGCAGCCAATGCGGCCTCCAAAAAAGTGACCAACACCTATGAGGATTTGCTGGGCGACCTCAGCGCCGGCGACAGCGCTGGAGGCAGCGGCACCGGCGGCGTCGACGGCGCAGCCAACGTGAGCAGCGGCGCACAAGATGATAATGCGCATACCGAAAAGTATTTTGCCAACGAGCAAAAGAATCTTGATTTCGGCGATCCGCAGGCGTTCGTGCAGCGCATGTCCGCCGGCGCCAAGGAGGCCCAGGAGCAGCTGGACGCCAAGTTTGCCCAGCAAACGGATGACTTTGGTGATTTCCTGGCGCAGACCGGCAAAGCCGCCAAGCACGGCATCGGTCAGCTGACTAGCGACTTTATGAATGTCGAGCGCGGACTCTACGGAGATACGCCGGCTGCGGTTCCAGCTGTTGCGCCCGCCGTTCCGGCTGCTCCGCCGGCTGTTGTGCCGGCTGTTGCGCCCGCTGTTCCGGCACCGCCCAAACCTGCCGCCGAGCCGGAGGTCGATTTGATGGGCAGCTTCAGCCAGCCGATGAACGCGCCCCTGCAGCCATTTGCAGCCACGGCGCCGACGGCCAGCGATAAGTTCTATGACGACGACGATGAGGACTACTTCAGCAAGCCGAATCCAGCAGCTGCCGTTGCCACTGCGACTGCTGCCGCAGCTGCTGTAGCTGCTCCAGCGCCCGTTGTGGCCAACAAGGATTCCGACACAGATTCGCCATCCGCTTCGTATACACCGTCGCCGGCCAAGAAGCCCATTGCCGATGCGCTCAAGGAGCAGGACCATGAGAAATTCATCTCTTCCGAGGATCTGCTCAGCGACTTCAAGGAGGAACGCACAGCCACGCCGCCCGCGGCGCCCAAAGCAGCGCCAGCACCAACATCCATTCCGGCTCCAGCTCCGGCTCCAGCCTTGGCTCTTGTCACCGACTTAGACGATGAAGAGATTGTTGTAAAGCCAACACCCAAGCCGGAGCCCGTCAAGCCCGTGGCCAAGCCCGTGGAGCAGCCCAAGGTCAAGGCGCCAGCACAGCAGCCCCAAAAACAACAACAACAACAACCAAAGATTGTCTCAGTCGAGGAAATCTTCTACAAGTACGGACTTGGTGAGTGAACAAAATCCAAATAAATTCTGCTTCGGCTAGCCGAAGATTTGATGCTCTTGCGGCGTTGCCAATTGGTATTTAGAGCATTCCACCTGCAAGGATGGAAAATGGGTGGAATTTGCCTTAAGCTAATTTTCAAAGATCTGTGTAAAGAAATCAAGGCTAACAATAATGGGTCGAGATCTAGTTTTGATTTGCATTCCACCTGCAACGATGGAAAATGGGTGGAATTTGCCTTAGGCTAATTTTGAAAGAAATCATGCTCAAAACTTTAACAAAAAATTGGGTAAATTATAAAGTATCAATATGGGCTCGATATCTATTCTTTTTTAATGGAAAAGCCTTTTTGATAACAACTGATAATTGCTATAAATTTTTTTTAACAAAATTAGAAAATATTCCTTTTTAATTAAAACAAAATAATTTCAAGGGGTTAAAAAGTTATTGTCAAATAACTGTTATATCTAAAAGCTAAAATTTTCGAGCCAATCGCTTAAACGGGTTTCAAGTACAGTCGGAAAATGGGTGAAACACAATTGGTTACGGTCCGGGCAAAGCCGCATTATGCTGTTATTTAATATCTGATTGTGATATGATGTGCAATATCTGCTGCAAGAGCTATCAATATACATATATATATATATATATATATTTGTGTTTCGTTATCATTTCGTTTCTAATTAGTTTGTGCCTGACAAATAGTCATCATTTTGTGTGTTTGTTTTTGTTAATTCCTCTGTGTATCCTCGCGACCGCACCTTGGCACCTTAGTAAACGTCACCAGGTCTGGTCACTCTGTCACTGAGTGTTCGTTTTTATTTTTTATACTTGTTAGTCACTTTTTTTTTTTATTTTAGCAGTAAATAAGTCGCTTGTTCGCTCTCTTTCCTCTCGCTCTCTTTTAGCCTGTGTGCCTTTTGCCTTTTGCTTTGCGGCTTTGGCATTTTGGTTTTTGCGTGAATTTTTTCGCTTGCTGATGTCATCGGCATCAAGTTTTGCGCTGTTTTTTGTGTACACAATAAAACAACAATGCTTAAATATATTTAATGCGCATAGAATTTCACTTGCCAAACGTTTTACGTTACGGCTGGAATTTCCTATGCAGCGTCTCGCCCTCTCGCTCGCGCTCGTGCTCTCGCTCTTAGGCTCTCTTAAGAGCTTTTAATTTGCAGCCGATCGTCAATCGTCATCGACAATGTGACCAACTATCGATAACCACAAATAGCTGAAACATCGCTTGAAAATAGCCGCAAATTATGAGTTCACTTTCGCTTTCCATTTGTGATCTGAACGTTAGGTAATATGTCATTAGTCTAACACTTTTTACAAAATAACAAAAAAATCTTAATTTAAATACATTTGTCAGCTTTTTCTAACAGAATTGCAGGCAGCAGCCGAAACGGTTAAATTGCCAGCACAGCTCGATTGACGCCTGAGTCACGGCTGCGCAATTAACTTTTGAAATAGTCAATAGAAATTCTTTAAAATGGCATAGTTTAAATGCGCCGAATCTTATTTTTATTATTTCTTATTCATTTGATGAATCAGCAGCTGTTTTTTTTTCTTTTTCTCTTTCAATGACGTGTGCGCAAAGCATTCATAATTCATATTTTACATTTATTCTTTATGTACTATTTTAGCGTGTGTCCATTAAAGCACACACAAACACACACACACACACAAGCATACACATAGGCAAAGAGCGAGAGAGGGAGAGAGAGAGAGGGCAGCTGCTGCTCTTTAAAGTACTCTCTAATTTAAGCCTTGCCTGCATAATTCAATTGTCTAGTTGGGGGCCCGCTTCGCTGCGCAAATTCATTTTAATATCAGTTTTCTATACCCTGTACGCAAAGTGCAAAAAAGAGCATATTGGTTTTGTGCACTGTCTGTCTAGATATACTCATCCCTATTCGGTACGCTACAGTACAGTTTTAAATTCACAGATTGAAGGACTGTAAAACTGTAGTCTTACAGTTGAAATGACAAAAACTCCTCTCAAACTGTTCTAATCAGTAATTACAGCTTGCACAGGGTAGCGTGCAGTCGGTTGCGCCCGTTATTCTGTTGTTCTGCAATCTGCGCCTTTATTTTCACCGCATGCTGGCAAAATTTTCCAATTAGTAATCTGCTTGTTTTTTTTTTTTTTTTGCGCTGCAATCGCGGCGTTGCCTTTGTCTTTATTTGCTATTTTTATGGCAAGTACATGCTAAATGGCTGCTTGACTGTCTGACTAGTTTGTCTGCCCATTTGTCTGTCAGTCTAGCATTATGTGTGCTTCTTCCTCTTTTCCTTCCAATTGGCATTGACTTTGCTGCGGCTGCGGCTGGCTGCTGCTGCTTTCCGCTTGTCATCGACCCAGCTGACGGCACAATTTCGATAACGATAATGATTTTTCTTTACCAGTTGCTCTTTTGCGCATTGTCTTTGCCTGTGTGTGTGTGTGTGTGTGTGTGTGTGTGTGTGTGTGTGTGTGATAGAGATGCGTATAAAAGCTAGCTCAAGAAGGGCATTGTAGTTAAATGAATATTGGTTTAAAATCAAGTTGAGAGTACCCAGCTATAATATACCCTGTATTCAGTTAGGAGCTGCCCTAACCTGGGAAAGAACGAAAAGGGAGATATATATTTGGACCTGCCCGAAATACCAAATTCTGCGATTTAGCTTCTACAATCTTCATGACATTTTAAAATATCAAGTTTTTATGTAGGCTGCCAGATATTGAAATGAAATTTTCCTTAATTTAAACCTAAATGCTTGAATTCATTTGCTCCGCTGTTTTTACAATTACACTTAAAGAAAAAGCTAAATTTGGCCAAACCAAATCGAAATTCACAACACTGGCGAGCATATGAGCCCTTGTTGTGGCTACCCTTTTATTTACTCGCTCTTTACTCTTTTCGATAAGCTTCGCTTCCCTTTGTAAAATGAATCAAAACACCCGCTAGAAGCCTAAAAAAGTCTAGAGTTGACAACAAATATGCTCAGCACTGTTGCATCTGGTCCCTTGCTTTGGCTTCCCTTTCTCTCTCGCTCTCCCTCTCTCTCTCTCTCTCTCTCTCTCTCTCACGCTGTCTACGCTTATTCAAGCCTTAGCGCGTGCTAGGCCTGCACTTATCGGCGCCTTCGCTTTGCACTTATCGCCAGCTTTATAACTGTAGCCGAGTCGCCGGCATTGCTCACATGTCTATCAGAAGGCAATTAAGTGCAGCTTATAAATAGACTGTGAATATCGTCAAGAAGTTAAATACGTTGTACATAATTACATATGTATGTATGTACTTAGCATGCATTCAAATTGTGTTTAAGACAAAAAAAAAAGTATATATAGAGTGTATTTACAAGGCGTAACGAAATTTGTGAAAGCTCCCGAGGCGACACGCTGTAAACAAAGTGTGGATAATATAATTTTATAAATTTGATTTTTTTTTCCAAGTGTTTTTTCAGTCAGGCGTGTTCGATAATGTTTTGTATACAGAGAGTTTATTGGGCCAAAATGAGAAAACAAAAACTTCTCTGCTTTCACAATTGAAACTTTGTTCTTATAAATAGCGCACAAATCTAGTTTTTGTTTAGCTAAAGTATAGAATTGAAGCGTTTATTTTGTTTGTACAAATGTATCCAAATGTATGGCACATCAATATATGAAATTTCTTTGACATAAATAGATTAAACCATGCAGAGAACAATTCACATATGTTTGTATGTCGAATGCCTTGAAAAATAGTTTGTGTAGAGTTCAGTGCAGATGAGATAAATAAAATGAAGTACAAGAGAGAGCAGCTAGCTTGGCCGACGTTTAAATACTCTTCCTGGTATATTTATCTCTTCTTAACTAACCAGACACAATTATTGACAGATTTTTCTCGAAGCTATGCGATATAGAAGCTAAAATATTGGAAGTATTATTAGTTAGGCTTACAAACAAGATTAGTTGATTTAGATATATAGATATATCTATTTCGAAAAACTGTTCCTATTGATATAGTTATCCAGTTCAATCCAGTTGACGGCGATATAACATATGTATTGCTTGGTGCAAAAAGATGGCTCAATGCCAACTTATATCTAGATATTTTCAAAAGCTGCAATTTGTATCTCCTTCCATGGATTCCACCTTGCATAACTAAATTACAGAGTCCTTGAGAGACCATCTAATGGCATTTATGCATTCATATAACGGCGTTTAGAAGTGGGCAAATGTCTTATGACATTATCAGTTTAAATGCGCTTTGAAGTGAAGAAGTTTTTAAGTACAGTTTGAATTGCACAATTTTTGCAAGATATGTAGGTCATCTTCTGCTTCTTCCTCTCGATGCTTGCCAATCGATTTGCTGAAAAGATGTTTACCATTTCTTGTCGCAGCTACCAGAACAAATAAGTATATATATGTATACGTTTAGATAAACTATATCTATATCAACTATAAAGGCTAAGCAGATGCTCGACGCGCTGATTTCATATCCAAATTTCACGCCTGCCTCATGCCAAACCCACAGCCCAGGCTGCAGTCATTGCAGGTGCTGCACTGGACACCGCGCCCAAAAAAAAAAAGAGAAAAAGAGGAAAAGGAAAAAAAAGCAACAACAAAACGGAAGCCGCCGTCTGGTAATTTCCGGGGCAGCATGCCTAACCCTTAAAGCCGCCCAACCCCCAAAAATGTCTACAAAAGCAGCGCATGCGCTACGCCCAAAGCAAACTCTACACAGCTCTACACACAGGTCAGCTGAAGCGACAGCAACAGCAACAGCAATTGTTAATCGATAAAAATGTCAGCTCTAGCGTTGAGCTTGAGCTTTTTCCGATGCGGGTTCAGGGCTAACCGCGGTTGCTCAACCCAGCGTACAGGTCGCTTATCGATTTACACACTCACCCACTCTCGCGCTACCCACTCACTCACTCTCTCTCTCTGCCTCTCTCTTTCGCTTTGTGCGCCGTCACTGCTTTGTGTGCTTTTGAGCTAGTCCTTTTTAGCTCGCGACAGGCTTTAAGCTTTCGGCCTACGCTCAGTCTCTGTACGCGTCGTGAGCCTAACGGACGCCAGTGAATTCTTATACGCAATTGCGCATATTCTCCAAGTACCGTATTTGCGTTAACGTTACGTCGTAATTTAACTAGTGCTCGCTCGCTCTTGCTCTCTCTCTCTCTCTCGCATTGTGCATTGTGCTTTGTTTGTTGGCCACACAATAGAAAATACGCAGAAATAAAGTACCTTTTTAATTATTTGCACTAAAAGCGACTGCCTGTGTGCAACGGCTTTGTGAATAGTTGGAAAAGTTTTAACAATAACAGAAAATTATTGAAAATGTGTACAATTGGCGAGGCCGGACAAAATGGCGTCTGCAAGCAGCGCCCATTGATTTGCTCCATTTTGGATCCCAGTAAGTTGCACACATACACACACTCATGTATGGGACAAACACATATATGCATACACATACACATACAGTTAACCAAACTAACCTCTGTCAATGGATATGCGGATATGCATTTTGTAAACGACCTTCTTTAGGTGCAATTTTTTTTCTATTAATTTTCTTTTTAATTCTATTTGATTTGCATGTTTTATTTTTTGTTTGTGTTGCGCCTCGAATTGCGATTTAATTTGACATAAAACACCGCCTAATGCACGCTAACTCGCTCTCTCTCTCTCTCTCTTTCTCATCCTATCTCTCCATCTCTTTCTATGTCTCTTGCTCTCGTTCTATTTGCCTTGCACAACACGAAACCTAATGCTAACTAACGAAAATCAATATATCAATCGCCTATTTACAGATGCCTGGTTCAAGCCCGAACGTTTGCACCCGCAAGGTAAGTGTAATGTGCGCCAGTGGCTCTCAAACTGTACACACACAAAAAAACTGCTTGCAACGCGCAAATAACTGTAAACGCAATTCTCGAAGATTATGCGCTTTATATGGGGGCCAAAAGCCATACGAAATGTTGTCTATCTTTAATGATGTCATTGTTGCGCCCGCACAAAGCAACCCCCTCCCCTCTTTAGTCCCCCCTCTTAAGCCTGTATCTATTAAGCCTTAAACTATGCCATGCTTTATTTATTTCTGTTATTGTTGTGCACTTGCTCTCGAGCGTGTGTGCGTACGTGTGCGTGTGCGTGTGTCTATTGTAATTGCGCTGAATATAACAACCCTGAATACATGCTCAAGTGTATTACTAAACCCATTCGCAATACTTATTTTGCTGGCTCTTGTTCTGTCTACCCTGTAGCCGCTAAAAGGTTTAACAGGGGTTTCCCAATATTAATCAAATTTCCTCATTTCCTACTAGAAGACTTAAAGCTGATTACGATGAATAGATATAAGTTCCCCTTCTGGTATGTCCTTTAACAAAGTATATTATATTGTTGAATAATCCTGAGGCAACCCCTCGAAATTGAGACAGTTTCTTAGAGCTTAGATCCGTAGAGCTCTGAGATTATTCGCTTTGGCGTACGAAGATCAAGCTAACTTTACTTTATCGATATATCAGGTCTAATCTGATATATAAAGGGAATGTTATAGACAGAATTTTTCTATTATTTGCTTACTGCCCACGCTTCACACAAAATCGATAAATATCGATTTTTCGGGCAACACAAGATAAAGCTTGCTTAGTTTTTTTGTAAAGCTAGCCAGTTATAAAACTTGCGAACTTTACAATTGGTTTATGGGAGCATGCACAAGTAAAATATATTTTACTTTGTCGATAACCCTGCCCAATTACAGGGTATCCTACTGTCCCGCGAGTGGCCCATTAAAGCAGCCCTATATGTTTTCTTCTATTATCTCAGTTCAGGGCTTTATTTCTTTCTTTCTTTTTTTCCAATTTCGCTGTTTTGTGTACATTCATTTTTGCCTTGTACGCTTTACGTGTAAATTCGCCGGACAACGCCTAAAAGGCCACTGCGCAAAATGCAGAAAAGCCGCGTTCAGCGCCAAAAAGTGCACAACACAAATTTTTGAAGCGGCAAAACGTCAAAAGGTCCGCGCTTGCATTAATTATGCCTCAACAAAAGCGTGTGTGTGTGTGTGTGCGGTTTATACTGCCACGCCCACATAATTAGTAGGACTGCATAAATGCAGTTCAGTTACCTTCCCGTCGGCAGCACCCCGCCGCCCCCCACCCCCATTGCGGCTGGCACTGGAGCGGCAACAAAATCCGTAATCGGATCGCATGCCTAGCGCTTTCATGCCGCTCGACCGTCAGCTTTTGCCATAATACACTACAAAACTAGAAAACTGGAAAACTTTTCTCTCGTCTACAGTCAACTGCAAGCTGATATGAGGCCTGTCTGTAGCTGGGTCGATGGGGGGAGGAGGGGACAATCCCCCGCCTTTCGCACGGGGCTCGCATGCAAGAGACGCCAGCTAAACATGCACCTTCTACATAGTATATGCAGCTATATGCATTTATATCAAGTAGTATAGCGCATTTCATGAGCTTATGAAAGCAAATACAACAACGCTTACGATTATCATCATTTCGACTGACTGGCGACTAACTACAACAATTCTGACGTCTTTTGAGCTTTGCACCCAGCTGTAACTGCAAATCAGACAGCACACAATCAAACAAATATAAGTACGAGTCTATGCTATATATAAACTTAATCACTTTGTGTACGAATTGTCTGGGCATGAGCTGTACTCTCTACAGATTCATATCATACTTTCAAATTGCGCTGAACAATGGAGTTTGTCACTAGTGTGGAATTTTATTAAAATTGCTAAACTAAGATAATCGTATCAATTTCCTACATATAAATCAATTAAAAATGTCATATAATACACACTTTGCTGTTAATTTAGCAGCTGTGCATGTTACATGTTAATGTTATGTTAAGCAGCTGTTATGTTAAAAGTCAACTGCTTGCTTAAGCGGCAAAGAAGCTGCTATGTAAAGCAGGTGTTAACAATAGATCTTAATCCCAAATGTGTTATGAGCTCAGCTTTAATAAACCAATAATTCAATATTCCAAATGTATAAATATATATTATGTAAAACATATCTGGACAGTTTTCCTTTTATATTTTGGTCTATGTTAGGCAGCTTTTAATAGACTTAACATCAACTGCCTTCGCTTTAGTTTTATCGTTAATAAACCCCATTAAAGATCCTATTTGCTACCAATTTGGATCATAGAATCATAAAATCCATGTCTGATAACTAGCAACTATTTTACCCGAGTTGCACCCCGCTGTGAACTAAGCCACAAACCTGCGGTTACTTTGAAGTGCCATGCGCTTGGCACGTAAAAGCAATTTCTCGATTCTACTTATGCCCAATTTTGGCTGCCGGCACTTAACAATTAATTGCAGGCACTCTCCATGCCGGCCCAGTGGGCGTCAGACATCCCGGACTGCCCACTGTGGGCACTGAACGCTTCGTGGGCCTAGCAGGCGGCCAGTTCGTGAGTCACTCAACCCAGACAAATCTGTATACAATTCGCTAGCTTTAACTTGTCTTGGCCATATAGAAAGCCAACGAGGCGTTTAACTGTAAATGCCGCGACTTGGGAAGTTAATGCCTGACTTGCAAATACTCTGACTCTAACAAGCAGAAGTGAAGCCTGATATTAATTATAAAACTTTCTTGAAACTGTTCTACAACCGGTTTTAACAAATCTTTATACAGGTAAACCTGCTTTAGGACAGCTCGAAATCGATTTTTTAAATTGCTAGCCAGCTTTTTTTATTGGTAATGTTCATATAATTAATTTCATGTCCTTATTCTGTAAACCAAGTTAAGATAATGGCACTGAACAACTCTTGTATTGCCTATGAAACTGTTTAATAGCTGCTTTTGGCCGTTCAAAGCAGTTTAAAACCTCTACGAAAGCGTTTAAATCTAATTTTAATAGCTGCAAAGCAGCTTCTATTTACAAGCTTAACTTTTCGGACATATCTGCAAAACCGTAGGTCAAATGTCTCTCAGATCGTCGGCGTTCCAAAGATCTCCCAGTCGTAAAGCTAGATAAATCTTTCTAGAACAATACCATAGTAATTTTCCTAACGAAAACTTGTTTATCAACGGCTGACGCATAAATCATGAAATACTAACGCCTATTCTGCGGTCAAACATGCTCGCATACCCTCTAAATACGGGCACGTACAAATTCTGATTCATAATTAGAAATTGACGAGTGCTTGGTCCATTTTTGGTCATGACCGCATGCGAAGAGCCGAATGGCTACAACTAAGCGATATAAAGCTGGAGTCCATGGTCTGGGTTTAAGTTGAACTGCCTTTCACTTGGCTTTTTGCCGGCCGGCTTTTGTTCTTATGCAACTGGTCAGAAATAGACTCGGAAACTTTGGAAGGGAAACGGCTACGTGCCGGCAACAACATTTCTATATCGAGCTATATAAATACCACTTGATTCCAGTCAAGCGATTGGCGCATTAGATCATCGGAAATGTTGCTCGCTTATTTTTGCAATAGCAAAAGAAATATATATACATACATATATATATAAATTTGCATTTATGTGCGAAGCGTATTTTGCAAATTGATAAGTTAAACAAATAAAGACAAGCGAAAATGTGCTACAATAATAATGAAAGACTAGCAAGTACCCTATGAATTTAAGAACTTTTGGTCAGTTTTGCGCGAGAATTTAGATGAAGAATCTGAAGAAGAAATTCTCAATAAAAAAATTCTCTCAAAAATTGTCATTATAAACATGATATTTCCAAGAAAAATGCAATATTTAAAAATTAATTTCATTATTTCACTTTCAATAAGTTTTCTTTGCGCCAAAATCTGATTAGTTTTGATCTTAAGACTCTGAAATACGCATTCAGAAATCCCCAATGTCAAAGCAGCTTTTCTACAGGGTATTAATGAAAGTGAATTAAGCAGATAGCCCAACGTCTCTGATAAGAAATTTCGAGTCATGTGCCATTCCAGTGCACTTGCTAAGAATAAGAAGAAGAACAAAGAAGCCAACGTCAGAGACGCTGACGTCACGCGGCGGGCAGTCCATTAAAACTTTTCCCACGCCTACAAACTAAATTCGAAATCCAAAATCCGAAATGAATTTTTTTGTTGGCGCCTTTTAAACAAAGCAGTAGAAAGCTTAGTCAAGCAAGCAGTGCACGACGCCCCCAAACAGAAACTAACCTTGATATTGCAAATGGTGGAGCGAGGGGGAGAGATAGAGAGAGAGAGAGAGAGAGAGGGCGCGCAATTGTTGCTGCTCTCAATTGTTGTTATTGTTTATGCTGCGCTCTCTCTCTCTCTCTCTCTCTCGCTCAGGCGCGCTCTCAATCTACACCTCTGTCTGCCCAGCCGGCGTCAGCGACGTTGACGTTCGCCTTTGCCTGCTAATTTTAGCTTTTTAGCTGTTTCGGCCATATTTGTTGTTGTGGTCGCCTAAGCAGTTCGATTTTCGGATTACGCTGCGGCCTGCTGCTGCAAAGAAAGAGATAGAGTGTGAGAGGGAGTGTGCGAGCGAGCTTTTCAGCTGCATGCGAGAACTGCGCTGCGAGCTTTCTTCAAACTTAAGGGCTGAAACGGGGCGTGCTTTTTGAAAGATCGCTAAATGATTCGCACAGCTGTTCTATGGCCTATAGTATAACAGTTATCTGTGCTACGACCTCTATAGCAGTGCAGCCCTGGCGCGCACACCCTGCCCGCCGCGCTACCCCTATGCCCAATCAAGTTTTATACTTATGTACCTGTTGAAGGGCGTCTGGTTACCTGCATCTGCGACGCGCACGCAGCGACATGCACGAAACTGAAGCGAGTCCAGGTTAGGGATCGCTACCTACGCGCAGATACACAGATACAAATACAGTTACAGATTCGGATAGAGATACGAAATGCAGGGCGACAGCATTTACAGCTTGACCATTTCTCTGCGCTCTTTCGCTCTCGCACGCTCTCCGAAGCACTCAGTGCCGCTCGAGCGTTCTATTTGCCATAGGCGCAGGGGTAACCCCTATATAGGTACACATATGTATATATGTAGGCATATATGTATCTGTAGGTGTGTGTATCTGTGTACCTATGTGTATATTGAGTGTACCTCATGCTCATGCCCTGTGCCTGAGCGCATCTGAAATTAATTGTAGTTTAGTTGATGTACGGACTTTGTCAACGTTGCACAGAAACGCCTCAGTGCTCCTCCGGTAACGCGTGAGTTTCGTCGTGTTTTTAGTGTCGTCTGTGCGCATCCGTAAGATACAAAATATGTGCATATATTGTGCTTGCCTCCACAACAGCTGCTGCTGAACCCTTCGCCTGACCTCAGATCAGTTTAGCCAACAAGCACAACAACAGCAACAACAACAACCGACAGCTACATAAATACTTTCGATTCTTTGGCACTTCGATGCGGCACATTTTTTCGCACCGACTTGGCAGCACTCTATGCATTATATAACCAAGAGCATATTTCATAATTACGTTAGTTTTGATTCAATTAAATCAACGTGTGCTTATCGAGCACGTCAAACTGCTACACTCAGAGAAATGGGAAGGAAATAAAAAACTGATAATTGAATTGAAGTGCGAGAAATATTAATTCATTTTGGATACAGTGCAGAGAAATGTTTAAATAGTTAAAAGAAATTCTTAGGAGTATAGTTCTCTTATATGTCTCGATGTGGATGATATTTTGTATAAAAACTCAAATTTTATTGACATTTTTCCAATCTGTTTTCATTTCTGGTTTTTATGGGCTTTTTTTTTTTTTGAAAATCAAGAGGATTTTTGCATAAATACATTTTTTATATATAGTTCGTTCTTAGCTTATTAATAAGTAAATTATGCTCTTTCATTCCTGATTCTATTTCTGATTTGCTTTTTAGTCTTAAATGAAAAAGAAGTTTTCCAAACAAATTGGCAATTTTACAAATCTGAGAGAAACTTAAATAGAATATAAAGAGAAGATAATAAAATATAAGAAAAATATAAAAATATAATAAATAATATATACTTAAAACATTTCAATAATTTAACAAAATGCTGTTTGCCAAGTAACTCGATAATTTCTCTGAGTGTACTGTGTGTGGCACTTATCTATCATTGCATTTAGCCGAATGCGTTGTCGCGTCTATTTCTGTTTCTTTCTTCACGTCTTCTTTACTTATTTTTTTTTTTGTATTTTGGCAAGTCATTCGCTGAATTTGCCCATTGTCGCAGTTGTTGTTGTTGTT
The DNA here is from genome assembly GCA_035045725.1 of Drosophila ezoana. Lineage (NCBI taxonomy): Eukaryota > Metazoa > Arthropoda > Insecta > Diptera > Drosophilidae > Drosophila > Drosophila ezoana. The sequence goes on from JAWNOU010000092.1 coordinate 10,186,781, forward strand.
GTCGTCTGGGGCCTCTGTTTGCTGGGTTCTGGGTTCGCTGATCGTTCAGTCGGTCGATTGCCTCACTTTGAGTTAACGGTTAATGCTAATGCCGGACCCGGCGTCGCGTGCCTGCAACTTCCTAATTCCGTTTCGTTTCGTTGCAGTTGTTTAGTGAATTACAATATATATATATCTAGAGAATATATATACATATATATAACCCTGCACATACATACACATATATAAATAATGGCCGCCGCTTTAGAAACGCTTCAGGCGCTATTCGTAACGCTCGGCGAAATTAAAGAGCTGCCCCTCAATCGGGAGTCTTGTAAGTATTTAAGGTTACGATCTATTTAGAAGATATAACGCTTGACTCTTGCTCTTGCTCTTGCTCTTTCTTTGTCATTTCTCTTGATTGCAGCTAGAATTTATTTATAAACATTTCTTCTTCTTCTTCTTCTGTGTGTACACTGTAAAAACTATAAAATTTTTATACTTATTCATTTCGGCTAACACATTTCGTCATTTTTTACCTATTCGTTAGTCATTTCAAGCATTTTCTTATCTGCATTTCACCATTTCGCGTTTTTTTTACTCAACTTAACTTTGGGTGCTTGACATTTGATTAAGTTTAAGGTTAGAGTGGAAAAATTATGATAGCCCAGGAATATTTTCCATGAATTTAACGCCTTTCTATTCAAATTCAACAAAATCTTCATCAATTTTTCCTCTTGAATTGCTTTCGGTTTCCATTTTGAAATTTATAGATATTTTATATATATAATCATGACAATTTCATGCAATCTCAAGTTCCTCTTTGCGAGTGAGCACTGTATTAAAATTTACTATGCGTACATCTCACTTGTGAATTTCCGCTTCAAACTCACAATCAGTTCATTCGGAATGTGATAAATGATGTGGCATTAAATCTTTTATTATGTTTGGTAGCACTTGAATACAATCTGTGCTATTATCATATATTCCTGATGTAGTTTTTGTTTGGCAAAGATTTCAGATAAGTTTAGCACCCAGTAAATATGCCAATTGCCAGTTACTTCGCTTAGTTAATGTATAATGAATATAAATTTGAATTTATATGCCTATTCAAAATAGTTAAAACTAAGCTATATTTAGTTAAGAGCCAGTGAAACTTTTCGGCATATAGAATAGAGAATACTGCAAATATTAATGTCTATTGAATAGGGCAGAGATATTTGAAACGTAATAGGAAAATATCAGGCTGTAAAAGAAAGGCAAAACAAAGCAGAATCAAAAGATAAAAGCTACCCTCGCTCTTCAGATCGAAAAAGCAGCTAGTGAAACGTTTACGAATATACAGCAAAAAGGAAGAAGAAAAGAAATAGTCTCTCTTCAGAAGTGCGTAAGGTCTAACGATATCTCATCTTATCTTATACAAAAGTGTAGTTAAATCTGGGTTGAATGAAAGTCCATATCAGGAAATAGGAATATGAATGGCAAAAAGTTCTTAATTTGACTTTGTATACCCTGAACCCATTGGAAATGGTTAAAAAGGGTATAATGTATTTGTGCAAATGTATGTAACAGGCAGAAGAAAGAATCTCCGACCCCATACAGTATATATATTCTTGATCAGCTTATTTGATGTTGGTAAAAGAAAGTTCAGAGTATTCGCTAGTCGGGCACTCCCCGCAAGTATTATACCCTATGTGCATAGGTAGGGTATCTGATAGTCGCACACACATACTCTTGCAACTGCCACATTGTTGTCTTTATCTTCTATCTATTATTTTGGTTAACATTTTTGTTTGTGTTGCGTTCATTTTGATTGTTGCCAACGGCTGATGCTGCTGCTACTGAATTTTTGCTTATAATAATTTCATTATCATTTTATTGCATTTCTCGCATGCTTATGCAATACACATTCTGACAATGTCAGGTGCAGTATTTATTATATTTTTATTTGTTTGTTATTGTGCCTTGCCCAAAAACCCGATTCGCGTATTATGTCAGCGGCGCCTATTGCTGTCTCTTTCGCTCTACACTCTTCGAATTTTTTTTTGGGGCGCAGCATGATATCATTTAAGCAGAGCTTATTACTCACTCGCGCCAAAAGAGAGGCAAACACATAAATCAAAGTAAGGGGGTTGTTGCAGAGGGAAGGTGCTCTCTCAGACTATGATGTCAGAGGTACGTTGAGTAAAACGCAATTTGTTTTGGTTTTGCGTTGCAGTTGGAAAGTTCAATGAACAAAGCGCACTGCTTGTTCCCCCCGTCTGTAAGTTTCAAGCAGTGCACTGACCAACACCACTAGACTTAAGTGCAATGTAAATAATTTGTATTGATGCAGCAGTGCGTATAACACCAATACCAGCACATTAGTAGACGGTCATACTCGAACACCTCCAGTTTTTGGCGTGCGTATGCATGACTTGCTGAGCGCTTATGAATCACAATGCGTGTTTCGAGCAACGCAACCGCAACCGCACCCACTACGTCATTTGAACGTAACGTAAGCTTCGTGGCAGCCGCCGAACTGGCCGAAGTCAATCGTCGTGTGCTTTGACACGTTGCTAAACGTTCTGACGAGCGTTTTCATTGCGCGCCTACGTAGTCAAGTTTTGTTGTTGCAATTGCGCGTTATCTTTTTACTTTCATGCGCTGGGATCGCGCGCGCGCTCCGCCTTTGGCTCTCTCGCGCGCACTCTCTGCTGCAAACTTGCTCCATTCCAGAAAACTTGTTTGGCGTGCGCTGCCTCTCTTTCGCACACAGCTCCAATGCGACAGGCAACAGCGGCGGTAGCAGCAGCAGCAGCGGCAGCAGCAGCAGCTTATTGGTTTGTTTTGTGTTTGAACTTCTTCCAGTTCTTTTGCTGCGTTCAGAGCAGACGGCGGTCCGCAGTGTCGCCCTCTAGAGTTTGCGTTTTTCATTTAATAACTGTGTTGGTGTGTGTTTGTTTTTGTGTGCACTAGCCAAGTTTAATTAGTGCTAGACACGCCAATTCCCTTTTGCATACATTTTGGCGCCAAGTTCCTTTTAACAATAAATACAAGTAAAACCCTTAAAACTCAAAATGGCCGGTGGCAGCAAACGTTACTCACGCAACAACTCTAACGGCAATTTCCAGTCGCTGCCCGAACGTGGCCCAGGTAAATGTCAGCTAAAACAACAGCAACAACAGCAGACAAACTTAAACTTAAACTTATCAACTGTCTACCTTGATTTACCGTTGAGCGTTATCTATGCTCTGCCCTGCTGCCGTTCGATTGCCAACGTCAGCAGCGGCGCCAACGTGGCCGTTAAATCGCTGCATACTCATTCGCCCAAAATCAGACAACAACAACAACAACAACTGCTTTTTGCATAATTTGCTTTGGGCTGCTTTTATTTTTGTGAGCGATCGCTTTTGAATTTTGATTGCCACGTCGAAATGTTGGTTAACGGCGCAGTCAACGAACTTTCAAAGCTTGGCAACAACTACAACTTTAATACTTAACGAAATTGGCAACGCGAGCATATTCCATAATTTTATGCCTGCACTTGCAATCACAGCCCCTGTGGGTATGTGTGTGTGTGTGTGTGTGTTTTGTGTGCTTGTATTTGTGTTTAGTCTAATTCAAGGTTATCTCTATGCCGCATGCCAGCTTAATTCACAATGTGAGATGTGCTCGTGACGTCACAATCACGCACGACAAAAACGTTGAAGATATTTTCTGCTTGGTCAGCGGAAGTTGATCTTAAATCGATGACAAGCAGTGAATAAATTGTGAATGTGTTCGACTTCATTTCCAACAACAAAACTAAGATATTTAAAACTCACCATTTTTGTCACATTTTATGCTATATGCGGGTCTTGCTCTTTAACAGCGAAAATTGGTTAAAGTAAGCAGAGCGAGAGAGCACTGCTTGTGATTTGCCTCTTAAGAAGGTTTTATAAGGATTGGCCTTACGTAGTGGAAGTTTTTACTGTTAAACCAGAGAGAGCGTGAAAGCAAGACTTGTTCTTACCAAATACTGCTTAGCTATGTAAGTTTGTTATCTTAGGTTTAAGAGAGCAGAAGAGAGTGCAAGGAACCTCGCTGTCCATAATACACACGTTTCGCAGCATAAAGTCAAAGAGAGAGCGTAGGTGAGCTGACAAAGCATAGGAACTTTAGCTTAACGATACTCGACATACTTTTTAATTTCCAATATAATTGTGTGATTCAAACAGAAAGTTCTTTGCTTTAACAGCACTCACGCTCGCATGTACGTATCACGCACATCTCTAGCAGACACACAGACACACACACACACTTGCTTGCCTGTTATCTAGGCACTTTTGCCGCTTCTTCTTTTTACTCCACTTCACTTTCAGTGCAAACTTGTTTTGATTGAAACCAGTTGCCGTTTGCCCAGTTCCCACTTCCCAGTTTGCCACTTCCAGACCCATCTTCCAATTCCAGTGGCCGATGCACTTCTTTTTATTGTTGTTGTTGTTTTTCTTTTTTATCAACCTACACGCTTTCAATACGCCTAATTGTGGCGACGTCTCTTTTTCAATAGTTGATAAAGAGACGGCCACAAAAAGAAAACTTTCTCTCGCATCGCTTTCTTTCATATGAGAAAATATGCTCGTATGTCCGATTGTTTTTTTTTTTATTTTTCTGTCTCTCTGTAACCCAGTTTCAATTTGTATCCCTCACATCTCTTGTTTCCTTTCTAATTTACTGTCGATTTACATAACCCCAAGACTTGTTCGCTTGGCAACTATCTGGCGGGTTTTTTTCTTTTTTTGTTGTTACCCACCCCCAAAACTAGTTTAAAAGCTTGATATTTGCTTAGCTGTTGTGTCTATGTGTCTTTCTGCTTTCCATGCTCTTCCTCTCTACTTCTTTGGCAGACAAAAGCTAATGGAAGATTTCCAATGCTGCCAGAAAATTCGGATTGTACTTGGAAGATCAACAGCAGCTGCTTTTGTTCTTGCTCTCAAGCACATCAATTTCCAGAGAGCTCCAGCTGTGATCACAGCGGGGGCGGGGGGGGCGTGTAAATATTTGATCGAAATCAAGTTTGCTTTTCTTCTAGAATATGAAATGAAAGATTTGAAAAAAAGAAAGAAATCTATTTCAGAATAAGAAATCTATTTCAATAATACAATATTTATTTAACGAACCAAAGCAAGATTTGAATTAGAAATATTTTAATCGATAATTATCGATAAATTCGAAAATGAATGAGAATGTTCTGCTCTTAATTTGTAAAAATATAAATTTAAATTTCAAATGTATTTTCTGTGAATGAAATGTTTTTATTTGAAAAATGAATGTTTTCTAAAAATAGATAATATAGATAAAATATTATGTAGAAAAACAGCTAAATTATTAGATAAATGTATTAAAGATAACTATTCAATAATATGTTTGAAATATATCCTATCCTAACAACCCCTTTCGCGCCTGCCAGCTTTTAGCAGGGTATTCACACAACGAATATTCGAAATGCTTTTGTGCTTATTTTGAAAAAGTGTTTTAAAAATAGAAGAGAAACACATAAAATCGTGTTTAATTAATCGCATTTCAATGGACCCTCGGCAAATTGTTTATTGTTTAAATGGATCTAACAACAGAGAGTTGGGCCTATTTATAGGTCAAATCAATTGAAAACCGCTTCTTGAGGTGAATTCGCTTTCGTCGAAGCGAGTGCATTGACTGCTTATCGGGGAAATTCGATTGCCGTCGGGGGGGTGGTGGAAATTCAGTCTGTAAGGCATATTTATAAGAAAGATATATTCAAATGATATTCGCCTTTTTTTTCGAATGTTTCAATTCACATCCGTTTCGCTCAGTCTTTAACTTGCTCGGATTCTCTCTCGCTCTCTCTCTCTCGCTCTCTCTATGCTTATTTTGCGACTCTTTCTCTCGCTGCGCGTTTTCCGGCTGGGGTCCGGAAAATTTTTGTTGAGGCAGCAAATAATATTTGTCTAGTATAAAACTTGGCAACGATCGACCGCACGGCGCGCTAACCACGAAACCACGAATAAAATGTCGAGCAGAATCTGTGAGTGTGAAATATAGAGTATATATACACATATATATATATATATTAATTATATATATATATATATGTAGTTATAGTATATACTTGTACTGCTAATCGTGCTACCAATAATTATTACCTGCCGACATTTGCACAATTTATGCTACAGCTTGTTCTCGCACAACGCACTCGATAAGTGCGGGTATATCTCAAAGATTGCATAATTGCCAAAGCGAAAGATACATAACACATACATACATACATATACACAGCTGTCTAATAGCCGCTGCCTATGTGTGTGCGTGCGTGTGTGTGTGTGCTTTTGTATATTTTGGTATTTTCAGTCACTCGTCAATTGTGTTCGCTTTGAAATGATTGAGCAACAAATTAATGAAATAAGAAGGAGAGTGCAAAAGCAGCAACAGCTGCACTGCTTGTCAAAGTGTGCAAACAAATGACTCCAAAACTGCAACTGCTTAGCCAACACACTCCTGCTCTCTCTCTCCTGAATTTAACTATTTCGCAATGTGATAAAAAAAAGGTTACCAAAGCTTTTCAAACTGCAAAGCAAATGACAACTTCAATCATATACAAATGTGTTCTGTCAAACTGTAAATGTATGCTATGCAAGATTCTAAAATTGTAATATTCCAAATTCCTATGTTCCCGTTCTGACAAAGATTGATAAAAGCTGAAATCAAACGATTCTTACATATGCTTGTAAAACTGTATAAATATACCCGACCTGACGCTATAACTGTAGCGGTCAATAATTTGCTTTTCAAACTGTAAGCATATGCTAGCCAGAATCTAAAACTTTGTAAAAGCCAATCTTCTAAATTCTCTTTCTAAAGCATATTGATAACTAACTGAAATCAAAAGTGATTACATACCTTAGATATACCCAAGCATGCTGCTCAAACTGTTGCTGTCAGCCAAATGCTTTTCAAACTGTAAACAGATGTTAGGCCCTACTCTGAAACTGTAAGAGCCTCACTTCTACATTATTTTCGCTCTAAAGCAAACTAATAATAATAAAAAAACTGAAATCAGAAGTTTACATATGCTTATCAAACTATATATATATAGCTCCAAGCTAACTCTAAAACTGTAATAGGTAAACTAACTTATTGTCTCTCTTTACACTTTCTTGCAGTGGAATCCCTCATCTACTGGCGTGATGTGAAAAAGTCCGGCATTGTCTTTGGCGCCGGGCTTATCACTCTGATTGCCATCTCCTCTTTCTCCGTGATAAGTGTGTTTGCGTATTTGTCGCTGCTGGCGCTCGTCGGCACCGTCGCCTTCAGAGTCTACAAATCCGTGACACAGGCCGTACAAAAGACAAACGATGGCCATCCCTTCAAGTGAGTACACTTCTATCTATGCATATAATCACGGGTTTTGATTGACTGATTTAGTGACTGACTGAATGAGAAACTGATTACTGATTGAATGACTGATAGATTAAGTGGCAGACTGAGTCGCTGATTGAGTGCCTGATTGAGTGACGGATTGAGTGACTAACGTATTGATTGAATGACTGATGGATTAAGTGACAGACTGATTGAGTGACTGATTGATTGACTGGCTGATCTATCTGACAGACTATCGTATTGATTAAATGACTGATTGATTGACTGACTGACTAGCTTATTGATTGAACGACCGATTGAGTGACTGACGGATTGAGAGACTAGCGTATTGATTTAATGACTGATGGATTGACTGACAGACTGAATGAGTGACAGACTGAATGTGTGACTAACTGATTGACAGACTGACTGGCGTATTGATTGACTGACTAAGTGACTGACTGATTGACTGGCTGATTGAGGGGCCAAGTTTCGGGCTCAAACTCATAACCAACAATCTTTGGGGAAATTCATATTAGACAAGTTTTAACACTTTTAAAACATGTATGTTATTGTCTTTAGAGAATATCTGGAACTGGATCTGACGCTGTCCCAGGAGAAGGTGCAGAACATCGCCGGCGTGGCTGTGGCACACATTAACGGCTTTGTTGCGGAGCTGAGGCGTCTGTTCCTGGTCGAGGATATTATCGATTCAATTAAGTTCGGTGTCATTCTGTGGGTGTTCACCTACATTGGCGCCTGGTTCAATGGCATGACCCTGGTCATTTTGGGTGAGTGCAGAGCCCTCTCTCTCTCTTTTATACGAACAACCTATGAAGATTAATTATATTTCTGCATTTCCACAGCCTTCGTCTCGCTGTTCACCTTGCCCAAGGTCTACGAGAACAACAAGCAGTCGATCGACACCTATTTGGATCTGGTGCGCACCAAGTTGACGGAAATCACCGACAAGTAGGAATCAAATAACTAGATTTCAATATGTTCAAACTTTACTGACGATGTTTCCTTTCCCTCTATTTATTCTCACAGAATCCGGGTGGCTCTGCCCATTGGCAACAAGAAGCCTGTGGCTGCTGCTGCTGCCGAGTCGGACAAGGACAAATAGAAAGCAACAACAATAACAACAGCAACAGCAACAACAACAGCAACAACAACAACAACAACATGTTTATTTATTTATTAAGCATTATTTGAATGGTTTAATATTCATCCGGGGCATAACAATTAAATACATATATTCAATTGTATAATTACAATTTACAAACAAGAACAACATCTTGCTATTGTGAACCCAAAACATAAAACTAAAACAAAAAAAAAAAAGAAAAAAACATTTAAGTAAAGAATATCAGCTCGTAGCAGTTTAAACATTGTCCAAGTGTCTTTAAGTTTTTTAAACGAACGAAACCAATTTGAAATCTAAAAAAAACAAAACTGTTTAGAAAAATGAAATGAAAAACAAAAACAACAACAAAAACACAGCCACAGCAATGCAATTAAACGCTTCCTCAGTTTCCAAACAATTTCTTTCGAGACTCTTAACGAAAAGCAAACTTTTTAATACATTTACGATTTAGTTAAAATATGCATACGAAAAGAAAACTATGCAAAAATCTTTAAAAAAAAAAAAAACAATCAACATTTTACACCCATTTTTATTAGCAACTTTTTTTCTAATTAAAAACTCTTTGCTTTAGTTCTAATTATAATTTTGTTGATTTTTTTTTTTGATGAAAAAAAGAATCAAAATAAAAAACAAGTGAAGTAAACAATTATAAACAATTATGATTTTCATTTGTTTGCCTTTATAAATACTATATTTATTATTTTTAGCGTTTTTAGCATAAACTGAAGCTGGCTGAGATCGAGATCCTTTCGCTTTCGTCCTTGCAACTCAGCTTTGATAGGATGGCCCGATTAACAATTGGACCAATTTGTTTATAGAGAACAGAATGAAACAAACATATAAACAGCTTCGCCTTGTTTCATACAACATTTAACTTATGTACAATTAATTTATAAGAAAAGTTTTACAACATAAATCAAATATTTAATGCGAATTTTTCTTGTGCAGCACAGCAAGTTGAGTTTTTGCCAACGTTTTAAAGTTCATATTCATACATCTATTGTAGCTTAAATGTTTTTATTGTAACCATTTGTTGCTCATTGTTAAGAAAAAAAGAAAACAAAAACTAAAGTAAAGAAAAAATATTAATGCAAGTGAATATTTATGATTTGCGTTGCTTTCGATGAAAAAAACGTTTGTCAAGTGCGGCTATTAAGCAGAAGGAAAAATAAAGGACTACTGATAACATTTTAGGCGTCGTTTTTCTCCCATATATAACTACGATAGCAATAGATATTTTTGCATATTATATAACACTTAAAACGATATTTCTATATATGTATGTAATATGTAAGTGAATACAAAAACTATAAAAACGATAACAAAACAAAATTCATAAAAGCGATAAATGAAAACGAAATTTTCAAGTGCAAATCAACTTTCCGAGGGTTCGATTCGATCCTATATAAACGATCTTATACACGTATATCACATAAATGTGCAGTAAGCTATATGCTAGACAGAGAAAAACATGTTCTTACTTATTACATTCGATAAAAAAAAGAGAACATTAATCAGTTGATTTGATCGTATAAATTTCAATAAAAATACAACTTAAATAAAACTAAATTTAAGACCGTTTGAATTCTTTGAGCTGGCGCGTCAAATCAAACAGCTTCTGTCCGTGCACAAAAGCTGTTTGATAGCTGCTGTTTGCAAAGCTGAACGCTAGAGGGCTGCCAGCATGGGCAGCCAGAAAGCAAACAAAAAGCATACAACGCTCTGTCGGAAAAAAATAATAAACAATACGCATGTATGACCTTCGTACAAGGTGACTGGGACACACTGCGCGCGCGACCAGCACGAGAGCGGCAGAGAGAGAGAGAGAGGGAGGCAAAGTGTTAAAAAGCGCCAGAGAGTCATACAAAATGCAAGCAAAGCGTTGCACGAAATGCACTTAACATTAACATAAATTTTGCCAATGCCAATTGGCGAACGAGCTGAGAATTCCACTCGCTGATAAGACAGACACAAAACGCGGAGACTGCCTTAAGCAGAGTTGTTTACAAGAGCGAACGCAACGAAAGAGCGAAAGCTTTTCGAAAAGCGAATGAGAAGAGTACGCGTCGCCGCTAACAAAATACCCTGCAGTAAGTGGCTTACATGTAAAAGCAGTCGAATAATTGCATACAAAGTTGGTCAGGCATGAATACATATATAAATCTGTGTTGTATAAATGTACAATTAATTAAAGATCAAATAAATAAGTGAACAGTGTCCAGCAGTATCGCATACACTAGCAAAGGGCCGTATATACCCCACAGGCTGGCGGCTGCTGGGCATGAAAAGCTCTCGTGACTAATAACGCATGCGAAAAGTGCACGCCGTCTGAGAAGTGCTCCGGATTTTGCAGCGAACGGTTGTTTTTTTGGTCGCGCGCATCGTTCACGTCTTCGCTGTTTCGCGTATTAAATTCGTCTTATAGTTTTTCCTACACGCACCCACGCAGCAGCAGCAGCAGCAGCAAGAGAAGCAGCAGCAGCGGCAGAGGCAGAGGCAGAGCAAGTGACAGGCAGATAGAAAACCCGTGAAACAAGTACCTCAGTTAGCAGCAGAGAGTCGAAGGCGCAATGTCGAAGCCACAATCGGACGCGGATCGCAGGAAGCAGATATCGGTGCGCGGCATCGCTGAGGTGGGCAACGTAACCGAGGTGAAGAAGAACTTCAATCGCCATTTGCACTACACCCTCGTCAAGGATCGCAATGTGGCCACACTGCGCGACTACTACTTTGCGCTGGCCAACACTGTCAAGGACAACATGGTCGGCCGCTGGATACGCACACAGCAGCACTATTACGAGAAGGATCCCAAGGTTAGTCAGTGTTACCAGCCCCTTTTACGATTATTGATTTTATGCGTGTGTGTGTGCTGGTATTTTCCAATCACGAAAAAAAAGTAAATACCTAACCCAACTTTTGTTGCGCCTTTGGCAAAAATAAGGAACGAGGTCAATGTTAAAAGGCTTTCAATTGGGTTTCTTCATCTAATTTATTTTTTTTTTCTTTTTGCTATTACGACATGCATTTTGCGCTCTGCGCTTTCGGCCTATATTCTTATTTGTCTCTCTGCAGTTGGCCAAAAATTTCGTTTAATTTTTTTATTAACTTCTCTTTTATATTCATTTTTGTTTTCTTTCTGCTGCAGCTGCTTTATCATCTGCTCATTTATTTTGCTTTCCTTTTCTGTTGTTTTTTTCTCTTGTGTCCAATTGTCTAATTGCTGGCTGCAAATTTGGCTGAAATGCATTGGGATCAATGCCAAAAACGTGTGTATGCCAGGCCAGAACGCTTTCACTGCGTCGCTTTTGGCTTTTGGCATGGGGTGGACCAAAATTACCTAGGCTAAAAAGCCGGTGGCCCAGTCTTTCTCCACGAGCAGCTGACTCGAACAAGAGGGGATTAAAAACCAAATAAAAATAGCTTTTGGTTGGCAATCACACACACACACACAGACTTAGATAAGGAGAGTGAGAAAGAGGGCGGGAATGTAAAATATGTTTTCAATATGTCAAAGTAATTTGTATACCCTTTATTGATTTAAGTTGTTAAATAGGGAGGTAAGAACAATTATTTGACAGCTAGAGAAGGATTATTTATTATTTATGCATTCTAATTTGAAGTAAACCCTATTTGCAGTTAGGAAAAAATATTAATAAAATGTTATGCACAAGAATAATAGTTGCAGGGTATATCTAATGGTTATTATATATTTAAAATCTTCGATAGCACTCCCTACAGGGTATCTTAAAGTATATAATTTGCCTCAATTAATAAAAACTTAACTAGCTTAGCTAACTTTCTGTTAGTTAAGCGACTTTCTATGAGTAAAACGGCATTTACAGGGTATCTGCTAGCCAAACACTTTAGCATATTATTGCTCCCAGAACATTTTCTTAGTAATCAAACAGAATATGATGGTTTAATGAACTTCTTTGGCTAGCTATAGAGTCTTCACGTACTATTATAGCCTATGTCCAGGGTATCTTGTGGTATAATACTTCCGTTTTTTACAATTCTTTTAGTTTTCTTGGCAATCTATCAGCGCAGCAAGCCATAAATCGAGTTAATAAACGCTGAAAGCAGATATTAGCACGCTCCAGTAAAAGTTGAGGCATGTACATACATATCTAGGTATCCATCAGATACACACACACACACACACACACACACCTATGCCAGTGCAATCACGTGCGGCAGGCGTGCGATTTCTTGCGAATTTCTGGATGGCAACTTTGTCCTTGCCTGAATGTCAGTCTCAATCGGAGAGGGAAAGTTGCGTTTGTATCTTTGTATCCATGAGATACATTTGCATATGCCGCCAAACAGCTGTTGATTAAATTGTGAACGCATGGGGAATTCTTTCGAAAAAACCAACAAAAATTTTGTCAATTTAACTAATTTATCTAAAGTGCGATATTCGAACAAGAGCCAAAAACAATTAGAACATGAAGCATAGATACATAAATGCTAATATAGGCACAGCAGACACCCAAGCACAAACACACACAAGCACACACACACACTCACGCACACACATATAGACACATATTTTCAAGGTCAGTCAAAGGTTATTAACAAAAACGAGAGTTCGGAAAATTTTCATTTATTTTATTTTTCTCTTGTATTCGTTCTAGTTTTTCGTTTTAGTTGTGCTTGTGTCTATATGTGTGTGTGTGTGTGTGTGTGTGTGTGTGTGTGTATTTATTTTGGTTCCATGAAAATGCGACAATGGTGGAAATTTTCATGCTCGTTTATGTTTTGTTACACTTACATGCTAGCCATTATATCCCAACCAATTTATATATATACATAGTTATATCTATCAACTGTATTAAAAGATGTATCTAGGTATCTGTTGTCTGTGCCTAGCTACATGAATGTGGAACAAGTTGAAACTAGCTACACTTAAAACTAATTGAGTACACTTCTTTTATGGTTCCTGCTTGATTCTTTGAAAGTTGAGCCAATTGAGGGGCTGCCTTCAATTGACGATGGGTCAAAAGGGGTAAACGAACTCTATTCAAAAATATATCTATGAATTATTTGTAAGAAAGCTTTTTATGCAGCAGAGTTACCAAAAGATATAATATCTAAATGTGCTTTATACAATAGTTATATACTTAACAATTTGTAAAATTTTTTTAAAATTGTTTCTTTGGGAATAAGAACATTTTTGTATAATTTTCTGAAATTTGCTTTGGGAATTAGAATTTCTAGTAATTGAAATTGTTTATAAATAAGAAATGGCATTTAAGGCATTTATCTAGTTTTATCTGTTGAAGAAATAACCATTTGCATTTGTTAGGCTTTACAGGGTATCAAAACATAGATCATGAGAATACTATGTTATTTAGAATATGAGTCCAAACTCAAAAACATGATAATATAGTTTAAAAGTTTTCTTAGAGTGAGTTCCATTTATATATTTACAAATCTTACAAAATTGAGAACTTTATATATATATATTTAGACATATACATATAAATAATATACTTCATATATTCTTCTATTCGTTTTTTTTTTTGAGAACTTTTGAGAACTTAAAGAAAACATTTTACGATCTGAAACTGAAAAGTTTATAAGCTCTTAAGCAACAAACCTTTTAGTTAATTGAAATTTGTTTATTAACTTTTCTAAAGTAGCACGTAAAAAACTCAATACTCGAACTCCATGTGTTATATATCACAAGAAAAAAACTATGAATATAAATAAATATTGCTGCAATATTGTGTGTGGGGAAATTAATTTGAGCAGCTGTTCGAACTGCGGCTAAACATTCTCGTATATTGGGCTTGCATATCATTATTATTATTTTTATTAATATACGAGCCATAAATATAAATATTAGTTTCCATGTTCGTTTTCTCATATTTGCGTGTACTTGGTTTTAGATTCGATTACAAGCGCAAACAGACGGCGCTTTTTGTTATCAATTTGTCTCGACCGAAAGCCGCAGAACATATGTTCAGCTCTTTTGGCCGGGCCATCAAATTAATTAGCCAACTTTTCTCTGGCTGTAAATAGAGAAATAAATAAATAAAAAACAATGGGTTATGGGACATATAAATATTATAGATAGGGTTTATTTGTCAAGTTGGCAGCCCTTTGTCACATGCAATCGAAAATGACACATCTGTGTCTATAAAATAAAGCTAGTATTATCTGTGTTGGAACCTAATCAAATTCATAAAAACCCTGAGTGTCCTAGTCGGGTGTGCTCAACTGATAGATACTCTGTACTCGGCTACAAATTTCTAAATACCTGACTTTCTCTTCAAAATGGTTTAAAACAAATTTGTAAAAATCTATATTTATCGATTAATGAGTTTTGGAAATCGATACTTATCGATTTAGGCTAAAACGTGGAAAGTTATCCAAAAAATGGAATACATGACAAATATGGTATCCTTACCGTTTAAAGCTTCCTGAATATGCTTAAAATCGAGTTGTAGACATCGATATTTATCGATTAACATGCGTTTTTGAGATCGATATTTATCGATTTCGGCTAAACGAACAAAGTTATTGAAAACGAATTCAAGAGCTTTAAGAGTTTAGGCAGCCCATCATATATAAATTTACTTGGAGTTTGCCTATTTTCTAACTTTATTATACCCCTTTTCCGCATTTTATGAGTACAGGGTATGTTCAAGAAACAAAAAAAATAACATCTATATAATGCGGTAACAATTTATACTCGAAATACAAATTAGCTTTTGGCATTAGCTACCTAGAACGAGTTGAACCCTTTGAACCCCGCTGCCCATTCAGCTCGAGGCTTGCCTCAGTGTTGTGCATAGCTGATATGGGCCAGTGCTGATAAGCGGCGCATAGAACTATTCAGAGCTGGCGACATCGATCGATCGATTGATGCTGTCGTCAAAACAACTCGACAACTCAGAGCCCAGATCACATTAGCATTGACCAGAGATGCGCCTGCAGATAGACATAGCCAAGTGCATTCCATATGCGAATGCATAGAAACATGTTTCCAAGTGCAGCCGGAGCCGGATCATGATCCGTAATCTGGCCTGTTAGCTAAACAAAGTATGCCCTTAGCAGTCCGTAACATTATTGGATTATCAGAGCTAGCTGATCAATCGATCGATTCAATCGAAACCCGCTGAATCGGTTAATGTAAAATGTCTATTAATAGACCCCATAAAAAAGCTGCCTCAAATTAGCAAGCGTTGATAAGGCGCCAACGGGTGACCTTCTCAACAAATCGGAGTCTAACATATGGACATATAGACCGGCATTAACTAACTAGGAAATTGGGGCGCTCCAATTAAATGTACAGTTGTGCCTGGCATTAGCTCAGAGATTACCTAATGCCCTCTGATTTAGTTGAGGGAATGCCCTGCATATAGAAAGCAAAAAGTAGCTTAACTGCAGGCTGCAGTGTTTATATAACACGAGTTCCTAAACTATGTCCAGTTTTTAATCTGACTAATCTTGAGCTTGGATCATATCCACATCATTCCCCATTTTATGCTTATAGAGTTACAGGAATACCCTGCATGAATACCCTTAAGACTATCTTAGACAGTTTTATGATATACAAAGTATGCTTTATCATTAATAACTATCTGAATTGAATTTAATAAAATTTTGCTGTACAATTTGTATGAAGAACTCCTTAAGTTATTTATTAATTTAACCATGCAAGTATTAATCTAGTTGCTTAAATCAATCTATAAGTATTATTTCTTATATCATCTGTTTAATCCGTCTCTAATCGTACCATATCATTAAATAGTTACAGGGCATAATCTATATATATAGATAATCTGATATAGGTAATCTGTAATCTGATTATAGAAGAACCTTTATGTAATATCATGATTCAGGCAGTACTCAGTACTTCGGATCAAAGTCCTTTCTTATATAGGAGCTGGGAAATTAGCAGAAAGAGCTTTTGTTGAATCACTTTTTAAGTTCTCAATATGAAAGACATTTCCTTATGCTCGTAAGAAGTTGATTTCATTAGACTCAATCGGATCATATAGCTTCCATAGGAAAGGAATCTTCTGAGTGCGCTTTCCATCCTTGGCACTTCGTAGATATCTGGTCTTTTTTGCTTATGACGGGGTTTGAAAAAAAAGAAGGAAACTTCCATTTATTTTCCACCTTTTCAAGGGAAATTGATATAATTCTATCCAGAGTTGCCACCCATTAAAATATGTTTAATGATTCGATTTCTTTTTACAGCGCGTCTACTACCTGTCGCTGGAGTACTACATGGGCCGGTCGTTGACCAACACCATGATCAACTTGGGCATTCAGAGCGAATGCGAGGAGGCCATGTACCAGCTGGGTCTGGACATTGAGAATCTGGAGGAGATGGAGGAGGATGCCGGCCTGGGCAATGGCGGTCTGGGTCGCTTGGCCGCCTGTTTCCTCGACTCGATGGCCACGCTGGGCCTGGCTGCCTATGGCTATGGCATACGCTATGAGTACGGCATCTTCGCCCAGAAGATCCGGAACGGTGAGCAGGTGGAGGAGCCCGATGATTGGCTGCGCTTTGGCAATCCCTGGGAGAAGGCACGCCCCGAATTCATGCTGCCCATCAATTTCTATGGTCGCGTCATCGATACGCCCGAGGGCAAGAAGTGGGTGGACGCCCAGAAGGTCTATGCGATGCCCTACGACAATCCCATACCCGGCTACAACAACAACCATGTGAACACGCTGCGCCTGTGGTCCGCCAAGTCGCCCGTCGATTTCAATCTGAAGTTCTGTAAGTAATTCTGGCCACCGAAGTAATCCTGTACTTAAGATTCTGATCTCTGTGCTTGCAGTCAACGATGGCGACTACATTCAGGCCGTGCTGGATCGTAATCTGGCCGAGAACATCTCGCGTGTGCTGTATCCCAACGATAACTTCTTCGAGGGCAAGGAGCTGCGTCTGAAGCAGGAGTACTTCATGTGCGCCGCCACGCTGCAGGACATCATTCGCCGGTACAAGGCCTCCAAGTTTGGGTCGCGCGAGGCGGTGCGCACGAACTTCGAACACTTCCCCGAGAAGGTGGCCATCCAGCTGAACGATACGCATCCCTCGCTGGCCATACCCGAACTGATGCGCATCCTGGTCGACGAGGAGCATCTGGAGTGGGAGAAGGCCTGGGATATTGTGGTGCGCTCCTGCGCCTACACCAATCACACGGTGCTGCCGGAGGCCCTGGAACGCTGGCCGGTCTCCATGCTGGAGTCCATACTGCCGCGTCACTTGCAGATCATCTACCACATCAATTTCCTGCACATGGAGAATGTGAAGAAGAAGTTCCCCGAAGATCTGGACCGCATGCGTCGCATGTCGCTCGTCGAGGAGGATGGCGACAAGCGCATCAATATGGCCCATCTGTCGATTGTTGGCTCCCATGCGGTCAACGGCGTGGCAGCCATACACTCGCAGATCCTGAAGGACACGCTCTTCCGTGACTTTTACGAAATGGATCCCAAGAAGTTCCAGAACAAGACGAACGGCATTACGCCCCGCCGTTGGCTGTTGCTCTGCAATCCGGGTCTGTCCGATCTCATTGCCGAGAAGATCGGCGACGAATGGCCCGTGCATTTGGATCAGCTGATCGCCCTCAAGAAGTGGGCCAAGGATCCCAACTTCCAGCGCAATGTGGGCCGCGTCAAGCAGGAGAACAAGCTGAAGCTGGCCACCATTCTGGAGAAGGAGTACGGCATCAAGGTCAATCCAGCCTCCATGTTCGACATTCAGGTGAAGCGCATCCACGAGTACAAGCGCCAGCTGCTTAACTGCCTGCACATCATCACATTGTACAATCGCATCAAGAAGGATCCGACCGCCAATTTCACGGCACGCACCATCATGATCGGCGGCAAGGCTGCTCCGGGCTACTATGTGGCCAAGCAGATCATCAAGCTGATCTGTGCCGTTGGCAATGTGGTCAACAACGATCCCATTGTTGGCGATAAGCTGAAGGTCATCTTCCTGGAGAACTATCGCGTCACGCTCGCCGAAAAGATAATGCCCGCTGCCGATTTGTCCGAGCAGATCTCGACGGCTGGCACTGAAGCCTCCGGCACGGGCAACATGAAGTTCCAGCTGAACGGCGCCCTAACCATTGGCACTCTGGACGGTGCCAATGTGGAAATGGCCGAGGAGATGGGCATGGACAACATTTTCATCTTCGGCATGGACGTCGTTGAGGTGGAGGCACTCAAGAAGAAGGGCTACAATGCCTACGACTACTACAATGCCAATGCCGAGGTCAAGCAGGTCATCGATCAAATCCAGGGCGGCTTCTTCAGTCCCGGCAATCCCAACGAGTTCAAGAACATTGCGGACATACTGCTCAAATACGATCACTACTTCTTGCTGGCCGATTTCGATGCCTACCTCAAGGCACAGGATCTGGTATCCAAGACCTATCAGGTAAGCTGCACGGCCCAAAAAAAAATCCTGGCTGCAAATCGATTCGGTTCGGGATGAGATCTTCACCAGCCTGGATTGAAATCTATCTATCTATATAACTAATACATACTTTATACTTTTTTCCCAACAGAACCAGGCCAAATGGCTGGAGATGTCCATCAACAATATTGCCTCCAGTGGCAAGTTCTCATCGGATCGCACAATTGCCGAATATGCCCGCGAAATTTGGGGCGTTGAGCCCACCTGGGAGAAGCTGCCGGCACCGGAGGATCAGCAATAAATCAATTTAAACAATTTTTTGATATTATATATTTTATTATTTGTGTGCTTTACTTTTGTTAAAGTCCCAATTTAGGAGCCAAATGCAACAACAACCAATTTAAAAAGAAAAGATATTTTGAGATGAAAATGAATTAAGCTAGCGCTAAGATGTAAACATCGATCGGGCTCATTGTTAAATATTAAATATCTTATTTAATAAATTTTAAACAAATCCATTTGCTAATCTTCAATTTGATTAAATCGAATTAGCTGCAGCGACTACGACTACGGTACCTTTCGCCATTCACAACTCAGGAACACTTTCAAAGTAAATAAAAAAAAAACAATTAAATCAATTTAAATAAAATGAAAACCAGAAAACAAAATAAGAAATTGCAAAACTTGCAGCTTAGTGCCAGGCTTTGTTTTAAATATGGATATAAATGTGCGTGTTAAACAAAAAAAAAAAAGAAAAAGAAATTCAAGTTCAAATTGTTACATGTAAAATAAATAATTTAATTTGCATAATAAAACAAAAACAAAAACACCAAAAATTGATTCCAAAAATACAATTTTAAGATAATATTTGGGATCCTTAACAGTCAAAGGATTTTTTCCATAAGGATGTTCTCATATATGCTTAAAATCTAATCCTTTTATCAGCTGGGCTTAAAGGAATTCAAATTCCAGTCAAAGACAATACAAAGTGCTTATATTCTCTTTGTACCTGTGTAGTATGTATGTTTGTATGCATCCATGTATGTGTGTTTGTATGTACATACATTGATGTATGTCTGTTCTCTTTTATGATCCTTACGAGTCCAAAATGGTCTAAAATTCCAAAATCGGACATTATTTGGATATTCCAAAAGTTGATCAAAAAGTTTTGATTTTCGAAGTGACCAAGATTTTGAGAAAAAACGTGATGTAACCCCTTATTTTTGGATTCCATTCCACCCATTTTGGAGGAACTCCCGACTAGAGCGTCTTACTTGTTTTTTTTTGTTTGCTTCTTTTTTTGTTGTATGTATGTACATTTATATTTGTGTACATATGAATGTATGTATGTATGTATGTATGTATGTATGTATGTATGTATGTGTGTATGTATGTATGTATGTATGCATGCATAAATGTATGTATGTATGTATTTATATATGTATGTATGTATTTATACACGTATGTATGTATAATGATGTATGTATATATTTATGTTAAAACATATGTATGTATGTATGTATATACGTATGTATGTATGTATGCATTATGTTTGTATGTATATATGTTTTGTTTAGGTGAATGTTAATATCTATGCTTAATTCGTGTATGGGATGCATGTATTAATTTATGTATGAACGTTTGTATGTGTGTCATCTCTTTCGCACTGAACTAGGTTGTTGAGGGGGCTTTCGCACAGCTCTACGAATATTTAGTACAAGAGTTAACTGATTTTTGTACGAGCAAGGCTAGCTAGTTCTTTGAGAAATTGAGACATGGAAGGGGCATAGAAGATGTTGTAGGTCCAATTAAAGTGTGACATCTTCTCTGAACCTGAACGCATAGCCATGGAAACAATTTCAAAATTTTCGGTGCACATATTAAGCTCAAAAAAAATAAACGGATTTCGCTAGAGCAAAATTGACAGATAATACCGATAATACCGATAAATTCGTCAAGCGTTTCGACTTATGGAGGAGCGTCTAAGGCTACTGCGAAAGACGCAGCCATCATCCGCAATGCCAACAAAAATACGACGGATCCGCCGTCTTTGTGTTAATATTGAGGCCAACGGCTGCCGTCGTTGCCGTTGCTCCAAGTCAATGAATTCGCATCCGTATTATCCGGACGGAAGCGTGTACTACAATCCTTGGGATTTCGCCAAAATCGACCGAATGCAGCAGCACTTAAACTCGGCCGTCTATGCCTATGCTGTGCACAATCTGTGCTCACCCGATCTGGCAGCCGGGTCAAGCTACGGCTTGAATTACGGCGACACACGCCAGCCGGCTGGGGTGACCGTATGCAACAATTCCAGCCAGGAGGAGGCCATTGCGGAGCTCAAATATATGCTGCACACGCTGGAGCAGCAGCAGCAGCATATGTCGGACATGGGCAACTACTGCTGCTCCGCTGCCCAGTCGATAAATAGCTTAAGAAGCCAGCAAAGCTTTCTCCCAAGCGGCCACCCAATCTTTCACCAAAACTTCCAGCCAAGCTTCCAGCCAAGCTTCCAGCCAAGCTTCCAGCCAAGCTTCCAGTCAAGCAGCTGCTCATCAAACGCCTCACAGGATTCCGAGAGCAATGCACACACTGTCCTGGACTACCCACAGCATTTGGGCGAGTCGCTGGCGGAAGAACCAAAAGCGGAAGCCAAAGAAGCTGCCGAGGATGTGACTCCGCAAAGCGATCGAGATGCACTGATTAAAACGCTCACGGATCTGATGCGCCAGACCATGTGCAAGCTGGACAACTATATGAAGCTGCAATCCGCGCAGCAGCAGCAGCTGCAGCAGGTGCAAGGCTCGCAGCTGAACATGAACTCGTATCTGGATCTGCCGCGGCTGACACAATATATGGACTCGTCGCTGCCGATGACCCTCGTGAACAGCCTCAATCAGCCGGCCAAGACG
The DNA here is from genome assembly GCA_035045725.1 of Drosophila ezoana. Classification (NCBI taxonomy): domain Eukaryota; kingdom Metazoa; phylum Arthropoda; class Insecta; order Diptera; family Drosophilidae; genus Drosophila; species Drosophila ezoana. The sequence goes on from JAWNOU010000092.1 coordinate 10,208,562, forward strand.
CGCGGCAAGCGGCTGGTTAAGGTCATGCCCGTGCAGCCGCTGGTCATCATGCCGGCACAAACCGCAACCGCAATCCCTCCGGCGCCAGCTGCTCCGGTCGAGCCGCCCGCCAAGCCCGAGAGCCCCAAGTATCGTGTGCGTGTCCGCAGGAAACGTCCGCCCAGCGTAAAGTCCGCAAGCAAGAGCCAGGTTGCCGAGGGCAGCCCAGCCAGCGTCGCCCAAGTGGGTAAGTTTCCAAGCTCAGCTCACTTTGGGCTTTTCAATTGATGCCCGTTTTCTTTATTTTTTTGGAAGAAGCTCCTGTGCAGAGCATGCGCGACAGCAGCACCACCATGTGGTGTCCCAGGGATTGCTGCAAGCACTGCTGTGGCGTGGTTACGGAGAGCAGGACAAGATTACCCGAGCCACCGGAGCCAGCACCAGCACCAGCACCAGCACCAGCACCGGTTGCCCCGCTGTCCATTCCCATACAGCCGTACACGATGGCGCCGCAGTCTAGTATAATAGATGCGAGCAGGTGTCCAGGATGTACGGAGTACTTGCCTCCACCATTGCCCAAGAAGCTGCCACCGAAGATGCAGCGGAGCAATTATGATTCGGACTATGCGATTAGGTACCTCGTGGATGCTGAAGTGGACCGACACAGGGTTGGCAAGCTTAGTTACGCATATATGGAGGAGGACGAGGAGGAGGAGGACCAGGAAGTAGAGGAGGAGCAGCCGCTCCAATGCCTGCCGCGCAACCTGAAGCTGCAACCAGAAACAGCGACTGAGCCAGAGCTGGAGCCGGAGCAAAGTAGTTCGGATCAATGGTATACAAACGCACGGCATAGTCTGGCTCAGTTGGAAAAGGAGGAGAGTTACTTCACCAACTTGGAACCGGAGCCGGAGCCGGAGCGGGAAGTGACGGCTTCAGGTTGCACCTGCAACAAGTTGCAGCAAACGGATTCGTGCAGCACCATGGACATATCAACGGACAGCAGCGTGACGCCCACACGTTTTATAGCCACCACGGACAAGTCGGTGTCCACCAACGACTTGCAACAGCAGTTGCAGGCAGCAAAGAGTCCGCCCGGCAAGATTGTGCGCTTCTATAAATCATCCATGAAGTCCAGGCGCGGCAAGTCCTTGTCCCAAAACAAATCCAAGGTTAAGTTTGATAACGTAAATCCATTCCTGGTACCGCCGCACCAGCAGCTGCCCAGGTATCGCATACTCAAGTCCATTAACGAGGCCCGGCTCAATGCCGGGCAGCCGTGCAGCAAAAGGAAACGCCATTATACGGCCGAGCAGGAGGCCCGGTATCGGCGACTAATGGAGCAGGTCGAGAGCATAGGCGAGATGGAAAGAAATGCCAGCAATGAGTTCAAGTGCAATCCCTTGGCGAGTAGCTCACGCTTCCGCTGCCATGGCGGCTCAGTTTCATCCGTTTATCCGACCGGCTGGACGCAGTGAGAAACAATAGTAGGAATACGCAGCAGGCCATATTTGTATTCGGGTTAAGTATTCGAAATTTTAGCAGGGGGAGATGGATACAAATTAACTGAGCAACTATGAAAGCAAATGAGCCGCAAGTGAGTGAGACTGGTCGTGGCGCTTCGGGTCGTCCGGAGTGGAGCGAGGAGGACGGGCAATGGCCGGAGGCCAGCTCGAATCCGGCAGTACAGCAGAGAGCATGTGTTTCCTGTTGCAAGAATTGCGTGGTGCATCGGCTTGATGTTGAAACTGGGCTCAGACCCGGCTCCGATACTCAACACGCAGCTGATCAATGGGACAGAACCGATTCTGAGCTTCAACATCAGGACAATTCATGGGACGGAAACTATCGCGAACCTCAGACTGACGTATATGAGCCCAAATATAAACTCCTAGCTAATACGTTAGATCATGACTATTTCGAGCGTCCATCCCGACGCAGCTCAACAGTCCGGAACTATGCCGATCCGCAGAATCAAGCTAACTTTACTGCGCCTCTGCCTCCGCCTCCGCCTCCGCCTCAACCGCAACCCTGGAGTGAAAACGTCGACCGACCATCTCAGACGCCGGCATCTCAAGCCGTGGGCCGTCCGAGTAGCTGTCAGCAGAGGCCCACCATACTGGTCATCGTGGTCAAGTAGGTAGAGCCCCAACCAACGGCTGTTAACATAACTAAGATTGTCTATTGTTAAGTATTTATATTTTCAGTTACCAAGTCATTTAATCTGTCCATCTCCCCATTATCACAATCCTCCAAATTTTCAAAGACTTGTGTAGGTGTCTTGGTATTCCAAGGCCAGCCCTGAGATTTGCATAAGGCTTGGGATAAAACTTTCAGTTGTTATTTAAGTAAAATAAATCTTATAAACTGTAGCTTATGATAGGATAGAATAAGCTAAGAAGTAGCTTGTTATGTGTGTCTGTCCGTTTGGACAGCTCTGAATACAGGATATTCTCTGGTCGGACCCTTTCGACTAGGCCGCTTTTAATTGTTTCAATTTGCCCTATAGCTGTTGAATGCACTCCCAATTTAGCAACAAAAATCCAGCTGGATCCTCTTTAAATAATGGCTATAAGCCCGTCCCCCATCAACTCGACTATCGGGAACCATCCAACCATATGAGCGTCTATCAAGATAAAAGTAGCTACAACGGCAGCCATCTGAATCGCAGTTATGGTCCTTCAGAGAATCAAAACTATTCGAATGTCTAGTAAGCATATTTCATAGCCTTGGGTTGTTTTCACAGGGAATTTTCGATTCGGGTCATTTGTACGCAAGCCTTTTTATTTTAAGGCAGGGGCGAAAAGACAAGGAATAAACTCATGGATTAACTAACCCATTTCCAATTCCTTAGGAAATCGTCTCCACTTCATTTGCAAGCTAAAAAAAATGCATTTGAGAAAAAATTCCGCTTGAAAACAGCCCGCCTACTGCGTTCCTATTAAACTCCATTATTTACTCACTTTATCCACAGCTCAAATTATTCAAACCAGATCCAGGCACAGCGCACCCAAAATGAGTAAGTCAAAGCCCAGCTGTAACAGACCAAAGCGCTTAGCTAAATTCACACTTTTATAGACAATACGATTCGTCAGGAAGGTTCGACAATATTGAGTGCTTCTGCGGTAGGTAAGTTGGAGAATATCCTAAGCCACATCGTCTCAACACTTACTTTGTTAGACCCAACTGCCGGGCTCGGACGGGCTATGAGCAGCAAGTCCCAAATGGGTAAGTTCCATGAGGGATAAAGTCGCGTTTAATACGTCATCTATAATTCAATAGAACAAGGCTCCAACGTCGCAGTCAAAGCTTTAGACAGCAAGCCGCAAATGGGTAAGTTTCATGGAAGATCGAGCCACGTTCAATATGTCACCTGTTATTCAATAGAAGAACGGGCCAAGGTCGCAGGCTAAGCTTTGGGCAGCAAACCATAAATGGGTGAGTTTAATGGAATGGCCAAGTCAGGTTCAATATATGACCTACAATCCAATAGATCAATGTTCCAAGGTTCCGGGCTTGGCTATGAGCAGCAAATCGCAAATGGGTAAGTTCCATCTACTGGAAGTCGTGCTCAACCCTTCATACCAAATTCTATAGATTAAGGAACCGGGTTCGCGGGGACACCTATAATATGGAGCGGGATTCCAGACAACGTTACGAGACCGGCAATGCATTGAAGTGTCCAGAAATCTGCCCAATAAACAATCAGAGATCAAATTCACTCTATGCTGATAATGGATTTAAGCGTGGCACGGAAACGACTATTGGTCAGGGAGAACGCACATTTGAATTTGCTGGCGGCAGGGATGAATCCTTTAGCAACATAACCGATCGAAGTGTAACCGATCGGAGCGTAAACGATCGGAGCCTAAACGATCGGAGCCTAACCGATCGGAGCCTAATCGATCGGAGCGTAACCGATCGAAGCACAACCGATCGAAGCACAACCGATCGAAGCACAACCGATCAGAGCGGCACATGTGTCTGTAAACCAAAGTGTGATTGTGACTGTGAATGTCCGCTTGGTGATCTGGAGCATACGCTCGAGCGCCTTGTGCCCAATGAGGACTGCTTGTTATATTTGGAACAACTGGAAAAGGAAAGAAAATTGAAGGCCAAGAAGAAAAAGCAGCGAAAACCAAAAGTCATATACGATCGATTCGCACGTCCACCTTTTGTCATCGAGCCCAAGACCTTTTGCGCGTGCTGCAGCAACAGGTCCTGTTGCCACCCCTGCTACGGTTGTTGCCGAACTTCCTGCTATCCGTGGGGCTAGTCGAAATGGGGAAAATGCCAAGGGTTGCTCAGCTGATGTGTAACCTATGTGAAAACTGCTCGCATATGAAATTCAACCATAACACCACAAATAAAGTTATAGATCCTACCCCGAAACAAAATAGGAACGGAAAACTGTGTCAATACTTGTCAAAATATGGGGCTTTTTATTTAAATATATATAAATTGTTTTTTTTTTAACACCTTGACGCACTGACAATGTAACTGAGCCTAAAGCTAAATCCATGGCAATTGGCTTAATATGGCGGGATTACGCAAAAAGAGACGTATCACTAAGCAGGCCCTGCTGCGACGGGCTGTCATTAAGGCGGGTCGCATTGCGGACGAAAATTTAGATAGGTCTGCGCTGTATGATGTGCCCCAAACTAGATCCAGTCCCCAGGCCAAGGCCATAACTGTGCTGCCTTCCTTTAACAAGGATGCGCAGATGGTGCATATCATGCAGCGCAGCCTATCTAACAACTCCGGCTCCAGCTGGGAGCCGAGGGGTGCGCAGCGAATATCAAGAATCAATCCCAACAGGACTGAGCCTAAGCTGCAAAAGCTTTTCCTCAAAACGCCCTTCAGGTCGGCTGAACAACACAAAGAGGCGGCAATTTTGGCAGCAAAGAAATTGATACCCAAGAAACCCAATAACAACGGTAAGACACACGCCGCAGAAGCCTCTTCATGAGTCAACCATGTCGTTTTACAGATAACAGATCCGGACTTAGCTTGAAAGTGTTAGAGCCCTCTAGGGGCTCCAAGGGCTCACGAGCTAGCTCCTTGGGCTATCCATCTAGTTGGAATTTGGACGTGCCTGCGGAGGACGAAGTGACTGCAGTGGTTACCAATGAGCTCAGCCTAAGCGATATAGTGAACTGCGAAGCACTCAACCGAACTGTCTACGATCACCGGCTGAACGCCCCAGTTACCCTGCGTCGACACAAAATTGATAATGCCGTGCAGTGTGTGCTGCCGCAGACGACAAAGACTGCGACGACACTGCGACGTAAGAAAGCGGCCGGGGTCCAAGCCCAAACAACTACCAAGCGTAGATTGTCAACACCAAAGCCAACACAATACAAGCTACCACGATTGCAAAGGATCAGGTCCAGAATGTTTCCGATTGGCACTAGGCGCAGCATTTCTCCGACGGGCATTATACGTATGGACAGGCTGCTTGGTATCACCCCCAGAGGAATGCGGCCCCGTGTGTACAGTGGTAAAGCGGACTTGCAGTCGGAAAGCGTGTCCAGCATTGTTCGTAAAAATTCAAAATCCAAGCAGCGAGCATCGCTAGGCTCTAGCTTAGTGAGCAATGAGGGGGAGCGAGCAACGAGAAAGTTTGAAGTTGCCAAGAATCCCAACTATGGCGGTTACACACCATCGGACTGCAGCTGCGAAACCAAAAGCAATGAAAGCCTTGGCAATCAAAATAAATTAATGGCAGCCCGTAAAGCATCCTCGGAGCATTATAATCGCATTGAGGAGATAAGTCAACCGCCCACCGTACAGGAACGTAGAAAGCTAAAAACTGAAACCAGTTCGGTTGCGTGTGGGTGCAGTGGCGTACCAGGCAACCAATTTAAGAAACAACAAGCCACTTGCACTAAGGTAAAGTGCCCTAATAGTAATAGGGATTCGAGAATGGCCAACGAGCAAAGAATGACAGAAACCGGACGCAAGGCGGACACGTCGGCCAATTCAGGCAATATGCATTATTGTTACTGCAATCAAAGGAGGTCCAGTGCGACGTCTAAGAACGTGGTCTTCGAGGGTCATGAGTCGAACGGAGACAATAACGACGCGGAGCAGACACGTAAGAGTTCCAGTGACCGAAGACTTACCAATTCCCAATCGGACACGAAACCTATTGTCTCTAGCTGCTCGTGTCAGTGTCCCAAATGCTGCAATGCAGTAACACAGACGGCAAGAAGTGACCGCACGAATGGACATAATGGACAGAATGGACATAATGGACAGAATGGACAGAATGGACAGAATGGACAAAATGGACAAAATGAGACAAAAAACAGAGCGAATATTGAAAACAGTTCTGATGAATGCACCTGCAGCTGTGCGGGTTGCACCGGAAAGGGAACAGGGAATTCCAAGGTCGGTAATGCAGCCATGCAGAAATCAAAGGAAACAACTGTGTGCTTCTGCAATTGTCCCGCTTGCACCAAGGCAAAATCTAAAAGTCCCAACGGAGCCTCACGGAGCTCAAGAGAAAGCAAAGCATTAAATCCTGATCGAAGTGCCAAACAGAGCTCAAGAGAATCGAGGAACCGAGGAACAGTGCAAAGCTCCAGAGAGTCAAGGCCTTCAGGTCTTGAGAGGAGAACAACGCAGAGCTCAAGAGAATCAAGAGCTCAAAGTCCTGTCCCAAGAGAGAGCCGGGAAAGAGGTTCTGCCGTCCGCTCAAAAGGCAGACCGGAGACCGACGGGCATTTAAAATGCCTTTGCCAAAAAGCCAAAACTCTACAATCGCGTAATGAATTCAACGAATTTTGCATGTACCAATGTCCTGGTTGCTCAAATGGCGTACAACATCCTAACGTAGGTGCCATGTATGCCAGAGAAAGAATGCACGGTATGTGCCTATGTCAATGTCCTGGCTGCAGAATTGGTTGGCAGCCAGGCAGTCCAAGGTCGAGCTCGCCAAGCCCTAGAAGTGGCCGAGGTAGTCCAACAAGAAGCCCAATGAGCGATTCCGATGGACAGCAGCGGAGTGCTGCTTCCAGGAGACACACAGATGAATCGCGTGCTTCCAGGCAGAATTACAAAGCCAAGCAAACGTCTACAACGGACATTGGCCATAGAAATCGTGACCAGAGGAAATCATCGCCAAATAGAAGTGCGTCTAGTGAGCATTCTTCCAATGAATCAAGCTCCAACTACAAATCCCCATCTCCCAAAAACTCCATAGAACGAACTTCGACAACTTCTTCGACAAGCTCAAGCCAGAATAAGATTAACAAGAAGGTACAATGCGATTGTACGTGCCCCAATTGTGGCATTAACATCAATAACTTCTCCCGGGACGAAAGAAACAGTAATGCGGCGTATGAGCGATCAGTCGATGAAAATAGTGACCAGAGTGAAACGGAGCAGAATACAAATGAGCCTTTCTCTGAAACCCAGCCCAGGCCAGATGATGCGACAAGGATGAATGGGAACGCACAGGGTATGGGAGCAAATTTATATGGTAGGAATAAGTACGGAGCCAATAACAACGGAAGCGGGGAAGACGCTGAAGAATGCGATCGGGAATGCAAAATCTGTGATTTAATAATGGCTAATAAGAAATACAGAATGGCATCGGAAAACAAAAACGATATGGAATCGAAAAGCAAACTCGATATAGAATCGGACAACAATTACGATATGAATCAGGCAAAAAAATACGATATGAAAGCGAAAACTAAGTACGATGCGAATTCGCTTCGGAAGAGGAATCGGAAACCAAAGTGCAATTCGGAGACGTGCACTAAGAAGTGTAACAAGTGTAAAATAACCCCGGCAAAAACCAAACAGGGCGATGCCATGATTAACCTTGTTGTGGACGATAAATGTAATGTGAATCAAATCATTCAAATCTTGCAGGCGACAGTTTCACAGCTGGAGGGTCAAAGGAAATTGCTCAGCCAATCCGTTGAGAATCCAGTTGTCACCAAAAATGACAATATTAACAATGTTCAGAAGAATTATACAAATGGCACTTTGACTTCCTTGAATCCCAAATATGAGCCAGCGTCTTATTCCATGTCAAATGGGTCACAACAGAAGCAATATAGTTGCCTCAACAAGAAGTGTCCTGGCTTTGCTCCGGACTCTCAGGATTATATACAGACGGCCTATAACACATATCCCAAAAACAATTCATTGCAACCAAGGATAGAAGATAGACCCCAAACGCCGCGAAGAAGCGTAAATAATGCTGTTTCCCTTAACAAAGACAGGTTTGATGACTGCAAGTGCTGTTCGCCTGATCAGATTGCGATAATGGTAATGGATCCGAATGCTCCCAATCAAGGTAGTCCTCGCAGTCGCAGTGGCAGCACTTATCCCTTAAAGGATTACACCAAAAAAAGCCCGATCCTTGCAAGTGAACAGAGGACGCGTGAAATTCTCCAAAAGCTTAAGCCTACGAAATCGTTCATGGATATTTTTCATATGGCCATGGCTTTAAAAGGAAATAAAAACTGCTTCCACAATCCTCAGGCTCATGCATCATTCTACGGAGAAATGCCCGAGGACCAAAAATTCGTGGCATATGCGAGCAACATATTAGGCAAACAGCCCGGTAGAGATTCATCAACACGAGATCCACGATTCTATCTAAACAGTGCTCCATCAAGGGAATACATCAGCCAAAACTCTCCAAAATATCCTACGAGCAAAATACCAAAGCAAAACTCTAAATTCTCTTCCCATACAGGAATAGGCGACAGAAGTAATAGTCCTACAAGGCTGCAGGGACAATCGGATCGGGAGCAGAGACAGCGAAGACAGGAAAGAGACGAGTCCCATTTTTTTCGAAAAGATAACAACGAAAGCATATCGAACAATCGAGAAGATCTAGCCCGGCTCCAAGCAATGGTATACCCTGGAATAAATCGGGATAAATCGAAAAATCCATATTTCAGGCGAGAACAGGCTCGGAGAGATCTATTCCGTAAACAATTTAAGCAAGGCCATCATAACTCTGATTCGGAACCCATTGAACTACGTGAGAAAAGTCCATATGAAGCACAAGTCCCAAAAAAAATAAAAGACAACCCATTTCTTCAGAAACGGGAAAGTTCTTGCATTGAGCCGCCGTGTGAATACCGAACACGTCAACTTCAAGATATATATTCTAGTGGCTTGGAGTTCTGCAGAAAACGTCCCAAAACTTCCAAGGTGTTAATCCACAAAAAAAGATGTTTTGACAAAGACTTTAAATATTGCAGCGAATTTGCATGTTGCATGGAAAAACCCAACAGGTGCGATCTGCAAAAAAATCACCCGGCACTGTCCGTCTACGGGCATTCGAAATCGCAAAGTAGCTGCGCTTTTGGTGGATCTAGGCATCGAAGAAAAATGGGATCCCTGCACAAGCGGAAGATAAGTTTTTCAAAATTGGAAGCTTCTTCATCGAAAAACTTAGAGTCCAAGGGTTCGCAATCATCCGTAGTCAATGCCTTCCGTAAAAAATTAAAGGATTTGAAGGAAAGTGCTTTGCAAAACAAGAACTTAAATCTTTCCTCTAATGGCGACAAGGAACCACAAAAATATACACCAATATATAAAGTTGATCAGTTCGGAAACAGTTTAGATCATTCAAAATCCAAAAGCAATCAATCATTTTCACAAAAATCAAATAGCGAGAAGAAAGCGATAGAAGGACCAGATCTTTCGGATGCAAAGAAATCGAAAACAAAAGGTATTCCATATCCTGGCAGAAGAAAATCATGGGAAAAACGAGAAGCTGAAGGATCAGATCAGTACGAAACTAAGAAATTTGAAGCAAGAAACAGCCTATTACCGACCAGAAGAAGGGCAGGTGAAAAGCCAGAGAGCAAAGAATCATTTCTTTCGGCATCGAAGAATCAATCAAGAACCAGCCTACATCTGGACAGACGACGGGCAGGTGAAAAGGGAGACCGCGAAGGATCAGATCATTTTGAAAGAAATCAATCTCTAATCTCTATTGGTAAACGGCGAATAAGTGAGAAGAGAGCGAAACAGATTTCGAACGATGAGGAGAGCAAGAACTCAAATTCAATATCGTTCGGTGTATATTCTTACCTAAATAAAACAAAAAGGGGAAGAGAAGTACTTGTAGAAATCCCAGAAATAACCCTTCCCAACGATGATCAACTAGAGTCCACAAACAGGCCCAAATTGCAAGGTCTGCTCGCCTTCGGCAATAGAACAAAGAAGGATCGGAAGCCCGTTTCGATATCCCCTGAAAAGCCAGTGAAAAACATTGTATCCGTGTCAAGTGGATTTTCTAGTTTTAAGCGTCGCAAGTCACGTCACACTTCCCACAAAGAACAAAGCGATTGCGATGATGTTAAGATCCTCTACGACTCAAGCTATAAATTTTCCAAGCACAGTTACGGGGACTGCGATTCAAACGATGACTGCGAAACAGATTTTAAGAGACATGTACTGTTCAAATCGCAGCCAAGTTCAAGTAAAAATAATTTCTTCTGCATGCTGAAAGCTCGAGATAAATATACGGGCTGCCACGAATATTCAAATTAATTGGCAAATTGCGCATTAAAGCAGCATCAAAATTTTAGGAATACGTTATTTCAGTCAATAAAAAACAAGGTGGCAACAAACAACTGTTGATTTGGCTTATTAACACACTTGTCAACACTTACCGAAACACTTTACCGTAAACAGCCTGTGGCGATAGTTGTGGCGGTCAGTCGACAAATATCGATAATAATTAGAATAATAGTATCGACAGGTCTGCACAACATCAACAATTGGGCCTCGTTGTAATTGTTGGAAAATGTTAAATTTTTTAAATAAAACCCGACAATTGCTCTATCCGAATGTGCGCAATCTGTCGCATACACTCACAGCCTGCCAGAGCAATGTGATCGCCGAGTCCCCGACGGCGGCAAGCAATAATGTGGCCGGTCCGAAGCCGGCGCTAATATTGCCACAGAACTATGCCGAATACGCGCCCGTGAATCGCAATAGTGCACGGCAGGCGTGGATTGAAAATGTTGATGCGGTGGCAGAGCGTAAAGTGGGGCTTATGGAACTGCATCCGGATGTATTTGCCGCGCAACCGCGCGTCGACATCATCCAGGAGAACATCGAGTGGCAGCGCAAATATCGTTATGTAAGCATGGCCCATACCAAGACACGCGCCGAGGTGCGCGGCGGCGGTCGCAAGCCATGGCCACAAAAGGGCATGGGCCGTGCTCGACATGGCTCCATACGATCGCCGCTGTTCAAGGGCGGCGGCGTCGTACACGGCCCGCGCTCCCCAACCAGCCACTTCTACATGCTGCCCTTCTACAAGCGGGTGCTGGGCCTCACATCGACGCTGAGCGTTAAACTGGCGCAGGACGATTTGCACATCATTGAGAACGTTGAGATACCGACGCGGGATGCACAGTTCATCAAGGATCTGATCCAAGAGCGGAACTGGGGACCATCAGTGCTGATCATTGACAAGTAGGTTGGGGGCTTTAAGCTTGTTTCTTCAAGTGTTTTATCGAAGCAATTTCTTTCAGGCAGGATATCTTTCCGGAAAACATTTGTTACGCTACCGACACGTTGGGCTATGTGAATCTGATGCCCGCCTTCGGTTTGAATGTCTACTCCATGCTGAAGCACGACACCCTGGTGCTGACTGTTGACGCCGTCAAGCATTTGGAGGAGCGTCTGCTTTTCCAGCTGCATCGCAACGATGCGGCCAGCAAAGGGGCCAAATTCAAGCTGGATCAAGTTTAAATATAAGCTTCCTTTTTGTTTTATTGTATACACTGCTCCAAATGCAATCTATATCCAGTTCGATGTGTCTATTGCTTAACTTGTTGGGCGGCCTGCGAGCTACCTCTAAACGCTGTGTGCAGTGGATCTCTGTCCTTCTCTGATATCAACACCTCGCATGTGCCCTGCAAGCGCTCCTCTAGTATAGGCTTAAATTCGCGCAAGAAGCCACGTTCCGAGTTGCTGTGGTTACAAAGCAGCACCGTGGTGCCATTGTGATTAAAATCCAGCAGTTCGTGATGTGACATCTCGCCAGTTATCACAAGATCCGCCTGCACGCCCCTCAGCAATGAGCCGCCGGAGCCGGCGCAAATGCCGACAGTCTTCACAAAAGTCTTCGAATGATGCCCGACGGCAAGGGCCACGTGCACGCTGTTCTCAATGTGGTCCTGCAGAGCATGCACCAGCTGCGAAATGGGCATGTTGGTCTCTATCAAACGTCCCGAACCAGTGCCCGGTTCCGCATCTGGCTCTGGAATCAAGGGCTTAATGCCCTGAATGTCTACGGCCTTGGCCAGCCAATCGTTCACCCCGCCCGGCACCTTGTCCCAGGCAGTGTGCGGCGAGTACAGTGCCACAGAGTTAACCAAACACATGGCCACAATTCGCTCCTTCCAGTTGGCCATGGTGATGCGTGTGAGCGCCTTAAAAATGGGAGGGTGATAGCTGATAATCAGATCCACCTTCTTTTCCAGAGCTTCGCTCATCACCGGCTCGGTGAGATCATTGGTCAGCAGTATTCGCTCAATGTGTTTCTGTAAATTCTCCTTATGTTTATCAAAGAATATTTAAATTGCACAGTTTTAATGCATACATCTTTGCTTGGCTCGATCAACAGGCCCACGTTGTCCCATTTCTCGGCCAGGGCTGCGGGCGCAAAGCTCTCCAGCTGCTTGACCACTTGGTCAAGTTTCTGTCCACATAAGGTTCCCATGCTCCTTCTCACACTGGCCACACAACGTAACATTCAAAACCAAACTTGTATGTTTATTACTATTACATTAATTTCATCTAAAGTTGCATTTACTTTGACATTCAGTGCTGGACAACGTCTGTGGAAGTTTCGTCTGCATTTACCAGCACAGCTTGATTCGGCGCGTGTTTGAATAATTATATATTACATGTGATTACAAATCAGCAAAAAATACACGATTTTACTGTAATTTTTTTAACTGTAATACATATTTTACTATAGTCCAGCTGGGGCAATATAGTCCATTTATGAGAGAGAGAGAAAAAAAAGGCTCTGACGCCTGACAGAGAAAAAATTAGTGAGAGAAACGGCAAAAGAGTTAGGGAGAGAAAAGAATAGACAGAGAACAGAGAAAATAGAGAGTAAGAGAGAAAAGAACAAGAGAAAGTAAGAAAAAACCCTTAAGAGAGTGCAAGAGAATAAGAGAAAACATAGAGATTAAGAGACAGATAGAGAAAGAGTGAGAAAGAAGATAGAAATTGAAGCTTAACAGCCACCCTCCTCCGCGATTCTCAAAAATTTAAGTAAGGTCTGCCAATTTGCATGTGATTTCATTCATTTTTCTTGTGTGATTAACAGTGGCCACAAACTGAAACTATATTGTGAATTTAACACAATTTAAACATAATAGCCACCCTTCTCTGCGATTCTAACAATATAGTATAGCGTATTTAATTAACAGAGTCTACAAACTAAAGTGCAATTTGAATTAAAAGTTTAATAGCTATAAATAAAGCTAAAACGAAAGTCAGGCATACATATACTCCAGCTGAAACGTAGCAGAATGAAAAAATGGTGAGCAGAAATTTAATAGCATTCAATATATTAATAGTAAATATGTTAGATTGAAAATGTTAGTTGTCCCGAAATTGATTGTGTAATTCCCACATACTTCCGACAGATACGAAGTTGACCCGCGTTTATTTATTTCCGAAAGCTCGACGTAAACGATGCAGGCCAAGCACGTCACATTTGTAAAGCACACTGCGTTGTTGTAAATGTTTTTCATACAAATATTGAGCTCGATTGTCCCGAAACCCCCAAGAAAATTTCTGTAAACATTTTAGCCAGACCTTACTATTCATTTTTTTTTTTTACCAATCTCTTAATGTGCACACATATATTAGCAGGAATATCCCCGGGACGAATGCTTATATTTAAGTTTTGTTGTTCTTTTCCCTCTGTTCAAAAGTTAAAATATAAGTTTAATTATCGACAACACTTAATATATAAACGTCCTAAATATATATTATACGCCTGGTAAAATCAAAAATTAATTCTTAGTATTGCCACATTAATATTTGCATGCATATCCAAATTATATTAAGTTCCAGGTACTTGGGTTTTGCAAGACTTTCTTACTTCCGATCCCGCATTCCCCGAGGCATATTTGAAGCACTTAAATTACGGTTTTAAATTTTTGTGAACTTGCAACTTATTGATGAAAAATCCCAAATGACGAATAACAAAGCAGATAAGAAAGAAGCAAAGAGCAAAGCAAGCGAGAATAGCCCCAAGTGATTTTTAGACGGCGTGTAAATCACACGCTCGGCCCGCTTGAGATCGATGTCCTTTGCATTCCAGTTGTGTGACCGTATTTTCCCAAAAATTATAAGTAATGCCAGACTAAACATATTCATCACATACATATGTCCAGTGTGTATACAATTGCTTGCCTTTGCCGATTCATTCGTTCCAGGAGTTGTTTGCTGACTTCTGCTGCAACAGCTGTCAGTTTGTGTTCCTTTTACTGCTGCAACAGCTGCTGCCATTTTTGGTATATTCTCTGCTTGCATCTTCGTCCAGGCGTCGCGCAGTTCATTCGAGTTTCGGACACGAAGCGTTGCACACGTTTCTACAACGCAAAGAAAATTCTAACATATGGTATTGTTGTTGTTTTTTTTTTAATAACTGGTATTGTTGTTGTTGCTGTTGTTGCTGCTGCTGTTAAGTACTTCCGCGTTTAAACTTGAGCTTGGCGCCCTTTGGCGAAAGCTGCTTACGAATTGATCTGGCAACGCTGCTTGGTTTCCCCCACCTACCGAAGCTTTGCTGTAAATATTCACAGAGCAAAGCTAAATTAAAGCAGCTTTAACACAACATTTTTAGTGTTATTTTCAACGTGAAGAAGTCGAGACGTGTGAACGAATAAGCGGAGCGCAGTTTAATTAACTACAAGTTAAAGCGAAACGCGTACATAAATGTGGAACAGCATGCAAACCAAATTACAAATATAGACAAATCGAAGAGGTGTGTGTTAGTGTTAAAGCATAATAGTTGTAAAACGATAAAAACGTTAACAAACGTTTAGGGAAATATAAGAAAAAACCAAAATAAAAAACAAACAAAAGGGTAAAACCTATAATTTGTGTGCATTAAACACAAAACTAGCAGCAGAAGCTGTTTAGCAGCGTATGTGGCTGTGACTGTTTGCGTAGCTGTGTGTGTGTGTGTGTGAAACGAAGACAGGTGTACAAGTGGAATATAAAAGCAGGCAACTTAAAATATATATAAACTCCCTTTGCAAGTGGATGTATTAATCGCATTATTCCCCAATGAGCAACCGAAATATGTATATTTGTTGTTGCTAATCATAACTTCGACATGCGCTAATCTCAACATTGCGCTGTTATTGCGTTTTCACTTGTGGTGCGCACACTATATTCGTTTCACTCGCACACACGGCAGCTAAGGCGACTCCTAGAGAGACGCTTAAAGCGCAGTTACGCGAGCTCCCAATATACATGCATATATGTATACGTTAACGAGTGTATGTGTGTATGCGTGTGTGTGTGTATGTTTAAGAAGCTCGCGAGTTGGGCCAAAGCTTTAAAGCAAAGTTCAGCGTGTGAATTTCCATTTATATATTGAAGAAATTTTGCAGAATCAACGACAAGCAACAGTTGTGTGCTTACAAATAAAAAGAACGAGACGTAGGCAATACATTTGCGCGGCATTAAAAGGCAGCAGCAATCAGAAGTAGAAGAAGAGTAACTTTATCGAAATAAAATAAAAAGAGGCCAACAGCAGGCAACTAGCTCAAAATGTGGAACCAAACGGCAACAGCAGCAACAAGTGATAATAACAAGGCAAAGGAAACGGTGGAGGATTGTAGCTGTGCGGGTGGGAGCGTTGCCAGCACTGCCACATCTGCCAGTGTTGAGCAGCAGCAAAAAGCGGCAATTGAAGCTAACAGTAAACAGGCAAAATTAGCAGCAACAACAACAACAACAGCAACAATTGGCGGCAAAAGCAGCGAGCAACAGCAGCAGCAACAACAACAACAAAGCAGCGACGCCGCCATTAACAAGCACAAAGAATTTGCAGCACAAAGCGAAACAAGTGATTCTGGTTTCATCTCCGGCCCGCAATCAACTCAAATCTTTAGCGAGGAACTAAGCGACGACGAAACGCAACAGCAACAACAACAACAACAAAAGCAGTCGGAGTCGCAGGACAAGGGCCAGGAGCAGCAGCAGCAGCCGGACAAACAACAAGCGGTGCTCGATTCGGGCATTATCGACGAGGTCGACGACGACGAGGAGGAGGCGGAGGAGGAGAAGGTGGTTGCGGATAAGAGGACAAATCAAACGGCTGTAGAAGCTGGCATCGAGCAGCCGGCCGTTGAGCAAATGCGCTTCAAACACAATGTCGATACGGGCATACCCCAATGGACCGTACAGTCGAGCCTCGCCAGCGGCGCCAGTGGCATGAACAATCTCAACAACAACAACAGCTCCGCTGGACGAAGAAGCGCCCCACAAACAACAACATCAGCAACAACAAATGCAGCTGGAAATACTGCAAACTCAACTGCAACTGCCCCATTGAGCAGCAGCAACAACATCAACATCATGAACGCCTGGGAGCAATTCTATCAACAGAACGACGACGGCGACACGTGAGTAACACCTTAGTATTTCCGCTTGAAATTTCCCAAAAAAATGGGTAACAAAGAAATCCGGGGAGTATACGACTTGGAGTTAACCTGTAGCAACCAGACAGTGTTAGCTAAAATGCTTAGACTTAGACACGG
Organism: Drosophila ezoana; assembly: GCA_035045725.1. Taxonomy (NCBI): domain Eukaryota; kingdom Metazoa; phylum Arthropoda; class Insecta; order Diptera; family Drosophilidae; genus Drosophila; species Drosophila ezoana. The sequence goes on from JAWNOU010000092.1 coordinate 10,225,331, forward strand.
CTGTACCTAATTTAAGTGATTAAGTTGATGTACCTATATGGACTTTATAGAGTGGCTAAAATTGCCAAGAAAAAGAAAAGGTGCATATATAGTTGAAGAAATGGAGTCTAATATTTAACTGCGATCTAGTAAGAGCTATATAGAGTTAGACTTATTCAGGTTACATATGGATCATTCTCACTCACTCTTTCAAGATCTTGTATATGTTATTCAAAGATAGTTTGTTTAGCAACTCTTGACAGTGTCAGATATTCAAGTATGACTAAAGACTAGCTCACATCATTTCCTCTGAAATATAGTATCTAATGTCTACAGGGTATTTGAAGATGAAACACTTTCGCAAAAATTTTGACCACCAACTGTGGGGGATACTTTCATGAATCACAAAAACACAACACAAGACAATGCGACGGCGACTTCAGACCGCGACGACACATGTTAGTCAGGCACTCAGGGGTTTTCCTGGTATGTCAACTACCTGTACACACACACACACACACACACACATATACAACGGTATAGAAAACAGGTTTTTGGTGGGTTTTTACAGGCAAACGATCAGCAACAAGTGTGTGGGTTGTGTGTCAGGTAAAACATTACAGTTAGCTCATTTCTTAAACCTGGCTTGCTTTCTCTCTCTCTCTCCCTCTCCTTTCTACAGACCACTGCACTTGGCCTGCATATCGGGCTACGTAGACGTTGTGGCCGCTCTGATACGCATGGCACCACATCCGTGCCTGCTGAACATCCAGAACGATGTGGCACAAACCCCGCTGCATCTGGCCGCACTCACGGCGCAGCCGACGATTCTGCGCATGCTTCTATTGGCCGGCGCCGAGGTGAGTCTGAGCTGACACGTCGCACCTATCAACAATCTAACGATCCATCTCTTTACCTGTCTTTATCTATTTAATCAATCCATCAATCGTTTAGCCCACGGTACGTGATCGCCATGGCAACACGGCGCTGCACTTGTCCTGCATTGCCGGCGAGAAGCAATGCGTGCGCGCCCTCACAGAGAAGTTTGGCGCCTCGGAGATACACGAGGCACATCGCCAGTATGGACATCGTTCCAATGACAAGGCTGTCAGCTCCCTGAGCTATGCCCACCTGCCTGCCGATCTGGAGATACGCAACTACGATGGTGAGTACGATTTGCAATCTCTCTCTATATATATATCCATCCGTTTGACCCATAAAAAGCTACATTTGTGGTCTCTAGTAATTTCTATATATATATCAAGCAATTGGACCTATAAAAGCTATATTTATGTTCTCTGGGAAAACATTTCGATGTTCTATTAAATATATAAATATATGCGAGCAAAAATTGGTGTAAAAATATTCTATGCAACTCTTCCATTTTCAATCGATTGTCTCGAAACTCAGTTTAATTTCATTGAAGACGCATTTCACCGTTTGCGGCGAATCCACGACAATTGCTGAAAACGGGAATCCAGAGGGGTTTTATTTATTTTACCCTCGGGCAGGAAACGGACGCTAAATTATAGCTTAAACCTGAAGAAACCCGGCTAGGCCCTGTAATACCCGATAGTTTCCTATAGAATAGTATTTCCCAGCTATAAAAGCTTAGTTATGGAAATTACTGAAACTGAATTCGGTTATTTGAAAAAAAATGCATTTCAGAAAATGTATTCAGGAATATCTACATCTATTTAGACTATATAGCATAATATTCTTGGCAATAGTGCCCACAAAAATTGTTGGCAAATATTAAAAGAATTTGATTTGTTGCCAAAGGCGAAAGGCAAAAGACATATATAGCATATAGTTTTATATTCTGGCTGTCCCGCCATCGGCTAGCCGCAGTGCGAGACATTGTCTGCCCAAGTCAACATTATCTATATATATAGGATAGAGTATAGATACTTTCGCAATATATGTGTGTGCCAAAAATACATTGGCCTCCGCACATTTTTCGCCTGAAAATACATTTCTCATTCGGTTTTACGTTTTGTTATTTTCTTTACCCATACAAATACAATATATGTCTGTTTATATATAAACAAAGGCGATTTTCAGTTTGACGTCAGCAAAGAATGGCATTGTTTATAATTTGTGCATACGATTTTGAGTCTGAAATTGTGCAAATCTCTAGCTTCAAGGAAACAAAAACAACAACAACAAATGGTATTTCATTTGATTTCCAGCTCATTTCATTTGCTTCTCAAACACACCCAGCCCAGAAAGCTCAGATACTTTTACGATTATGTATCTGACGGCAGGCGCGGCCTTATTTCCTTGATTGTTATTATTGATTTATTTGTATACAAATGAGTTTGATGCGCCGATATGCCTATACATATTGATTTTCAACAGGTGTGAGGGCTACGGCGTTTGCTCGCAGCTCACGAAATATCATCTTTCCTTTGTCTCAAAAAATGTAGCCGTTATACAACACTCAAAATAGAATACACTAATAAACTAGCTGTTAAATATAGTACAATAACTGGAACAATTTGATGCTAGATATTGATACTATGATACAACTTCTGAAAAGCCTTTTCTTATACAAATATCGTATAATTATTATGGGGCTTTTGAGAACTCTACATTCGAAAATGATTTAAAAATTGACAATAAAAACTTCCCATACTAATATCTGAAAATTTTTCACAATTAAAACTTCTAATTTCTCTATATAACAATCTTAGACTATCTTTTCTTTATAGAAAAATAACTGAAAACGTTTCACTTAGGGAATTACCACTGTACCATGCACATACAAGAGTTCATCTAGATAGCCCACAACATCGCATTGTTGTGCATGCAAAAAGTTTCCCATTTCAAAAATCGCTTGACGAGCGCAAACAAACAAACGAAAAATAAAACCAAATCTAAACCGGAAGAAAGTAAAAGTCGTCATAAGTAGTATATAAACAGACTTATTGTTCGGGCACAAAAAGAGTTGAAGCTTGTGCAACTGTCGACACAAAAAGGTTAATAAACTTGACAGGGGCTTCATTTTATGGCCATATAACACACACACACACACGCACACACACACACGCGCGGGGGTATTTACTTTAACCTTTCGTTTGTTTAATCGATTATTGTTTTTTTTTTTTTGGACTTTGTATAACCTTGCTAAAAATACAACAATAAAAGTCCATCGGTTCCCAAACATATGGTGAACAAACATTTGGCAGCTACTTTCAACCAGACCAAACCGGTCCAACATGCCCCGCTCGCAGACAGAAACATGAACATGGGCAACAGCTGCTGACCGAACACACACATGTGTGTGCGTGTGCGTGTGTGTGTGTGTGTGTGTGTATGTAGTAGTAGTGATAATCTACTTAAGCGTTCAGCGGAGCAGACATTACACATAACACGATTCGGTTTTGGGTTTATGTATATATCTTTTGGCCGGCTAGATCTATGCAGACAGAGAAAATATTACTAAAAAAAAAAAACACAACGACTCACAGATGCCCTTTCTTAGAAGCCGTGTGGCAAGTTTGCAATATTAAAAACTTGCTCAAATCTTAATCTAAGCCAATTCTTGACTTCTTAATTATTATATTTCCTCTTAATCAAATTTCCTTTATATCAAAAATAAAAATATATATATAAATATAATTATTTACATTATATTCCGGCAAAATAACTTATTCAATGTGAAAGTTATTCTAATCACTATTTTTTAATCGTATCAACATAAACTTAAACAAATTTCCATAGAAATTTGTTATCAAAATTTGTTAGGCACCCTTCCAATCAAATTTGCCCGCCAGACACTCTGACGTCTGCCAAAGTTAAGCTACCCAGCTAGCTATTCGAAGAAGAAGAGTATCGAAAGAGCAAGCGAAACGATGACACGAGCACGACGACGGCTTTTTCTTTCAAATTTTTGGGTTTTCCCATGCACAAAAGGCAGACACATTAGCTTATATAGTATGCACATACATATATATATATATGTGTGCATATATTTTTAAAGCAATTTCAAATGTCTACTCGCCGCCAGATGTTATAAAATCATATTCAATTGGGTTCGCACAAAAGTCACAAGACTTTCTTGTTCAATTGACGTCAAAGTTTGAATGAAATGTATTTAATCCTGAATGAAGCAAACAAAACAGCAGCTATAATAATCATATCAAGAGGCGTTGAAAGTAATTTCTTAGTATTCCGTTGCAGTAAACCGAAAACAAAATAAAACTAAACTAAAAAACCCGCTGAAAACAAATTCGTCATTATGTTTTGCAAAGGAACACAGCAGGGAAACTCAAGCCTAATAAACATAAACAATTTCATTTTTATATGTAGAAAATAAACGGAATTCCCTTACAGAAATGAAAGAAAATAGTGTTAATTGTTGTTAACATAAGTTAGTTAACATATTTCTGTTTACATATCTCTGTTAACATATGTTGGGCGCAGTTAAGTTTACATAAACATGAAGGCTATTTTCTTTGAAGAATGGGTTTTAACATAACCAAAAGATAATTTTTTCCTCTTCCTCTTAACTAACTTTAAAGTTTTCCCAATATTTTTGCTCTGTTAGTTAACATATGTGTGCAGTAAGTGGCATTTATTTAATCTTTTTATTATTAGCTCTGAAATTTTTTCTAAATTTAATGTGCCATTTTCGGCATGTCTTTCGAATTTAAATGGCTTCTTTTAGCGTTTGGGTGCTTAAATTAAATGCACATCATTTGCTGGCTTTGTCGAGACACAAAATGTGGAAAATGTTACGAAAATAGCAGAATTCCTTTTCAGCGATCTTTTGGCATTTCGCCAAGATTTCCAAACATAAAATTAGGAAAGAGAATATAGTATAATTATGTACAAGTTCTTTCTGGCAACATCTTGTATGCGTAATACATAATTCAATGAACAATTTGTAAAGTCAGTTCAAAAGGTTATCGAAACAAAAAAAAAACCAACTTATCAGCAATTGGATTCTGTTTACATTTGCAAGTATGTAGCATAGTGTAAAACCTAGTTACATACATACAAGTGTATTTCCTTTGGCCTTTTGGAAATTCCCAGCTATTTCTATAATATCGTCCTAATTACTTGCGTTAATCGCCTCGGCACGGACGAGGTTATTGTAACACATTTATATAAATACACAGGTGTACATATATATATATATATATATTCATTTGGGGTTCTTTCACGCGTGCACACACACACACACACACACACACACTCACAGCTACCTGTGCTCCATGAGTTGTATAAATAATTGCACGCAAGCGCCTTTTATAAATAGAATTTCCGAGTTCCTTTTGCCGAGAGGTCAAAGTGTTTTTATTGGCTTTTTACATGCCCATTTTAGGGGCCATACGCAAGGCAAACTTATTGATTATATTTTGGAAACTTAAGACCTTTTGAACATTGGAGAAATTTAAATGGGATCAAGTTTATAGATTTAGGCCAAAATGAGGAGTAACTTGAGCTGTATAAAAACTCGACACTGTGATATTGTGATCTGTCTTTAACTCAATATATATACATTTATTTTGCTCTTTCAACATTCCAAAGTTATCTGCAATATGTTCAATTAAGTCCTGCCTCTTCAAGCCCACTCGTTTTGGCTTATAAAAACAATCTTATCGTTCTAGTCTACAAGCCGCAACGTCTTTGACGTCAGCTACTCGAGACACATTCAGGGAAATTCAGAACAATAAACCGATTGAGGCTCATTAGCAGCGCATATGGCGCATCTGTAAATTTGTGAATCTGTTGTAAATGTGTATTGCAGGGGAAAAATCTAAAGAAGTTTCCAAACGGTAATGATAGATAGATAGCATTGGGCATTCCGTACTTCCCCGCTTGGTAACCGTGTGATAAGCGAAATCCCACATCCGATGTATACCGAATGCTACCTTGAAATTCGAATTTTGTCTGATGGTCGCCAAGCTGCGTTATCAGCTATAGAAAAACCCCATTGGTGGTCGTTTATTATTGCTATGACGGCGATTATCTTACATATGCCAAGTACATAACATTGAGCGGTCCAATAATGTTATCATAATGATAAGTGCTATCAGCGGTTTTCCCGCTAACAGCTTTTATATACCCTATCTGAAAGGTATGCAAGCGTATTGTCATCAAATGTGTAATCTGTGCCAGAGATCACAAATATTGCACGTATTTCCGATCAGGTCTTTGATATATTACCTGTCTGGCTACAACTCAATTAACAGATAACTAGTTAGATAGATTGTTTAAAGTCTTTCAGACAATGCATAATTCAACTTTGTCACGTTACGTTAGATTATTTTTATAACCTGTTATCGATAGTTATCGAATTGCAAGGCCAACACTTATGATGAGCTTGTTTATATAATTATTTCAATTAACCGATAACTAGTTAAATAGATTATTTAAAGTCTTTCAGACAGTACTTCAAGCAACTTTTCCACAACGTAAGATTATTTGATAGCCATTTATCGATAGTTTTCGAAAAGAATGCCAAGATATACGATTAGCTAGTATATTAAATATCTGAATTTATCGTTTGGCGTGTGTAACACGTGTTTTCTAATTATTCGAATGCTATCAGAATGACTTGACGCATTTCGGGAAGTAAACCGGGGCTTCGCACTTGCATATAATATAATACTCTCAGATAGTACGTAATTGAGTGGGGAATGCCGTTGTACAATGGATTGATCGTTGGAACGAAGAAAACCTAATTGAACAAAAGCTGGTAATAAACAATATGACGTGTGTAAGAAACTAGCTGCTTACGGAATTGCATAATATATATTGTACATTAATTGTGCAATATTCAAATCATGGCTGGACCTTTGATCGGCTGATCGAAACGGGTTTTATTTCAGTTGTCAAATAAGTGCACTTCAACTGAGATGAACGACTCAGTTATTAAGTTAAAACAATTTGTAATTGATCGTTAGAAAATAATGACACGTGCAGCCGTTGAACTCAAGTTATAATTGCAATTAATCGATAATTATCGAACTGGCAACAGAACTGGAAAACGAAACTTTCCGCAATTGCAAATAGCTTCAAGTTTAATTCGAATATATTCAGCGAGATAATGTAATCTATTTTTATGGGACTGTTTAGGCTACATATATCATTAACAACATGAAATCGATAATTATCGTTTTTAAATACGACTTTTATGCCTTCAACCCAAAACTTTAGTAAATATTGTGACATGCTTCACACATTCCTGAAGCGTAGTATGCTTCTATTGATACTAATTGTAACAAACTCGATAATTATCGCTTTTAAATACATCTCTTATGCCGATAAATCGATATCGATAAATCGTTTGTTGGGCTCTTCTTAGTTGACATTTATTTAAATGCTTAAAGCATATATTATGATCTCATAAGTTCTCTGAGCTCCATTGTTTCGATTGCCAGCCGTTCGTATAGGAAGCGATATGATATCTTATGCACATTTCTTCTAATCGAATATCGCAGTTCAACAAAGTGTGTTTTTTTTTTGAGAGAGTGCCTGTCAGCTAGGCACGTAAACGAACAGGTTTAACCCACAATTGTTAACGTCAATAAATAAAATGATTATTTACTAACATTCTGGAATTGTTTTATTCACTGCCCAATGACATTTACATCACAACAAAATTACTCACTTGCGAGTCAGCGTCTCGAGACAAGGTCAGGCCTCCGATCGATAGCCACATGCTGCTAGATAAAAAGTATCTTATAGAGTATTTATCACAGCAATTATGAGCTCATGTCTGTCGATTGTCGACTGCAATTGCAGATCATTATAATCGTACTCTCTAAATATGGTGATCAAATTTTCACCTCAACGTCGTTGACACACATTTGTACTCGATCGACTCTTACAATATTGGTTGGGTTAAACCCTAACAACAAGGTGCAACCTCTCACAATTGTCAACAACGACAACTTTTACCGGTCTTTATCAGCTTCAAGCACTTGACAATATGCTTTTGGGCCAGCTTTTTACAGTGGCTGACCTCTGCGGGGTTTTGCCCATATGTCCATAAATAGCCCACATATATGGACTACCCGACGGCATGCAGTATTTACGCTGTGGTTAACAACAACACGTGGCACGATCTTCCACACCTCCACACACACACACCTCCACACACACACGCACACACACACACAGATATATATTTATATATACATATTTATCGCATATATTTGCATTTCGTTGAAAAGAAAGTCAACAAACGGTTTCATGACATAACCTGACGTCTCAGCCGGCTACCAAATTGAGGCTTTGCCCACGTCTTGATGCGCCAACAAAAAAAAAAAAGAAAAGAAAGAAAAACCAAATTAAATACGGGCTGGCAAAAAAAAAAAGTTAAGCTTGCGCTTGGAAAATCCACCATTAATTGTGCTAAATTTATTTATTTTTGTTGCTGTTGATTTAACGCTTCATTTGGTTTTTTTGTCTGGGGTTTTCACTTCATTTTCCACAATAAACTTTCCAACCACAAACTGGCAACAATTTGCGGCGCCAGAAGTCTTTAGGCAAACAGCCATTAGCTGTATATTGTTCTCTTTGTTTAAACAGTTGTCTTTGACGACGTTTTTTTTTTGTTTTTTCGGCCCAGGTAAATCCCCATTCCCCCATTGGCCTGGTTCTTTGTAATAAAATAAATCCACTTTAATGCCTGGCAAAGCCAAAGCTCAATGTCACAACTATCAAATTATCTAAACAAAAAGTTTTCTGTTTTTGTGCTCACGATAAGCTGTAAATGGAGACTATAAAAGATTATTTAAATTTTTTGTGCCCCAAACAATCGGAATTTGAAATATTTCTAACGTTAATCGACAACTAGGGGAACAGAAATAGAAACTAAACAGGACTTTCTTACAGAAAAGAATGTAAATAGTGTAAAGCTTAGTTAACATATGTCTGTTAACATATGTATGTCTGCTAACATATGCTAAGCGAAGTCAAGGAAGTGCATTGCCCAAAGCAATCGGAATTTAAAGTATTTCTAACGTTAATCGATAGCTAGGGGAACAGAAAGCAAACCAAGATCGATAACGTACTTATTGATATCGGTTATCGAAAGAGAGTTAAGAATCTTGAAATTTATCCGCTTTGAATGCAAAATATTATTGAGTTGTCCAATCGCTAAATATATACATGTTCTTATGGATATTAAATTTGATAAACAAAGCAATTTTATGATTTAATTATGAATCAATGAACTGTTCAATTTACCACTTGACTTTGAAGGACAAACAACCAACGAACTGCGATTAATACATATGAGTGGGCGGGGCAGTGGGGAGGGCGGTAAGCCACAAAAACAAAACAAGTTGTCAAAATACCAAAAAATTCTGTTAAATAAAAACTCTACACAGTTCGCCTGCTAACAATAAGCACAATTAATTAAAATTAACCAAAGACAAAAACAAAACAAAATATATAAAAAACGGTTATTTTGTGTGTGTTTTTTTATTTTTTTTTTAATATTTGTGCTGTCAATAAATTTGTGAACTTTGCGACTCGGGTTTTTTGCTTAAGGTCGGAAATTGCCGCCTGTGCTAACAAAAACTGGAGCATGGACAGCGAGGGGGGGGGGGAGGGGGTGGTGGTGATTGATAACAAAAGGCCAGAACAGTTGAACAATTGCGGAAAGTACCAGGTGCATAATGTCAAGTGCCTGAACTTAGAGTATTTTTTTTTTTTACTAACTTTTATTTTGAGGATTCGCATTGAATGCGCAATTTCGTAACGCTTATTAATTGACCAAGCTCACATTCGATTAGCGTTATAATTATTATTATTATATTATTATCTGAAAAGCAGGCCGACGAAATCGCAAATTTCAAGTTTAACTGCTTTTGTCGTGTTTTACGAACAGTAGGGGGAGGGGAGGGGAGGGGAGGGGTTGGTCTGTCAAGTTTTGTGCTCAGACTTGTTGGCAACAAGTCCAGCCAGAGCTTTGGATGATGATAATCAACCCAAACCCAAACCCAAACCCAGCTCTGGAACGGATTCGAAACGATTTGAAATCTAAAGCGCGTGACGCAGCACGCTTGGGAATTCCCCAAGTTTGAGGCAAACTTTTTGTGTGTGTTTAATATTTCATATTTAATCTAAACGTACCTACACATATAAACCATATATATGTATATATGTATGTATATATGCATGTACAAGCTCTTTAATCGTATGCTAACGATCGTCAAGACACAGGCAACTGGCAACAATGGAACTGTGCTTGACTTGGCTTTTACTATCGCCATCGAGTTTATGCGCTCGTATTATAATCTCGACTTCTCTCGACTTCTCTCGGCTTCTCGCGGCCCTGGTGACCGCACAGAGCTGGCTGCTGGTGATGCTGCCGGCTCGGAGTCGCTCCGTTTGGCTCAAATGTTGTCATCGTTTATATTTAAAACTTGTGACACAATTGTTGTTATTGTTTGTGAGCCTTTGCCCGAACTGGACGGAGACAACAAACTGGCCACGGACTCGACCCGGCTTTAACTTTCTTGCCAGATATCTGCTTTCTTTGCGAGCCAAACCTATGTATAGCTCGTATATATAGAATTCTTTTGTCGAATTTCGGCTAGTAGCTGCTTTTAGAATATTGTTTTTGTCGTTGTCATAAAGTTTAATCATGCGCATGAATAGATTTGAGTCAGCCTTAATCATCGGCATGATTAATTTCTAACGCTCGGGGCGCGATTAATGCTAATGCGCACTAATCGCACCTTTGCGAAACCCAACCTGTGCCCAGGCCAAAAAAATCAATCTAGTTCATAAACATTTATCCTTATCAAGCTAATTGCAAATATTGCCAACACACACGCACAAACAGTGTGCAGTATTTAATAAATACACACGCTCGCACATATCGTTGGCAACGCATGCGCAGCTTTATGCGTTTTATTGAAAGTTCTTACGGAAATTGAATGCAAATGAGCAACTGAACAGCAGCTGAGCTGTTTGTGTGTGAAAGTTAATCAACAGCACGTGTAACAGCAAAACCCACAACAACAGCAACAATAACAGCAACAACAACAACAACAACAGACGCTGCGGCAACAGTCAAAAGCTGCCGTTGTAGCTGTTGTTGTGCTTTTGTTAATCTGTATGCGCGATCGAGCAGCGGAATATAATTTGAGCATTGTGTTGTTTCTTTTTATCTTGTTTTATTTATTTATATAAAAGCGTCGTTTAGTACAACGCTTCGAATGTCAGTTGAGTTATTGCAGCTGTTGTTGTTGTTGTTGCTGTTGGTGTCTTTTTCTGGACGTCGTTAAATTATGTGCAAACATTTTTGCTCTTTTAACTGAAACCAATTTGAACTTGATCAAACTTGTGGCTCCAACAAAAGTCAGCTTGTTGGGTTTGTTAACTTTATTTTTTTTTTTGCATTTTAGTTGTTGTTTTTGTTGCCGTCGCTTTTTATGCCAGTGCTGGTTTTTTTGTTGTAGCTGTTATTGCTGCTGTTTTATTGTGGGAATTTCTTGGGTTTTTCAACGCACACCAATGCAAAAGGCACACGCAGTCAAGCACATGTGCGTGTGCGTGTGCCTGTGCCTGTGTATGTGTGTGCACATTGTCTTCATATGGCAAAACACGCTCGCTAAGCTCTGTCCCCTGAATCCGCCTGCCCCATCTGCCGTTGGCGTAATCAAAGCTTTTTCTTGCTCTTGTTGCTAAAACGCTACTTGTTAAACAACAACAACACAGCGGAGCTTTTTCGCCGAGCGCTTTTCAAGGGAGGATCGTATTTCATTCATAAATGTAGCTTGAACAACGCACAGTGGTGCCAAATGCATTTCCCTAAAGGCAATTAATTAATTGGATATTTTATTTTATTGTTTTTTTCTTTACCTTTGCAGGTGAACGCTGCGTGCATTTGGCTGCTGGCGCTGGACACATTGATATCTTGCGCATTTTAGTATCTCACGGCGCCGACATAAATGCCCGGGTAAGTTAAACGAAATACTATTAAAGTTAGCAACAATTATTTATTTTTTATTATTATTAATTATAGGAGGGCAAAGGCGGACGCACACCGCTGCACATTGCCATTGAATGCTGCAACGAGGATTTGGCCAATTTTCTGCTAGACGAATGCGAGAAACTCAACCTGGAGACGGCCACATATGCCGGCCTAACGGCATATCAGGTTGCCAGCATATTGAATAAATCGCGCATGCAGAACATACTAGAGAAACGCGGCGCGGAGACATTAACACCGCCCGATAGTGATTACGACAGTAGCGATATTGAAGATCTAGACGATACGAAGGTGAGCGTCACAGCCTAAACAGCAAAAACATAAACCAAGAAAATCTGAAAAACAAAAAAAAAAACAACCATCTATAGAATATCATTGAGAAACCCATAGAACATAAGTTATCATCACGGGTCACCACCAACAGCTTCCAAAATGTTCAAAAAAAAAATAAAATAAAAAGCTGAACTGGTCTTCAGCTAAAGTTGAAACTAGAGAAACAAAAATGAAAAACAGAAAAAAAAAAGAGAAATTGTATTGTAACACTTATGTATTGTGAAACCAACCAAAAAAGCAAAAAAACAAAAAAAAAATTTATAGAAAAGAACAGCTGCAAATAGAAATAACCGTCCGCTCTACATGATATCTATGGTAAACATACATATATATATATACACATATATATGTATTTAGAAAAAGGCTGCTCTATGTTTTAGTAGAGCGTCCAGTTAAAAGCTAAAAGTTGCCCACTGTAAGAATCAACCAACAAAATAACGAACAAAATGCAATACACAATGTCTAGATACATGTATACATTTACAAATACATATGCATATACATATACATATACATATGCTATGTATGAACAACATCCATCAGCTGTTCATGAGATATTTATGCTACTCCACCCCCCCCCCCCCTCCCCTTATTATATGTTGTCTAATTTAAGCTTTCTATGTAACTAGATGTTTATTGCTCTCTCACTCTCACTTACTCCCCATCCCTCCCTCGCTCTATCTCCTTCTGACTGTATTATGTGCGAGTGTATGTGTGCTTGTTTATAAGTGTGCGTGACTGTGTGTGTATGTGCAAGCAACTAACATATAGAGATATATCTAAAACTAGAACTAGAACTATAAAAATGTATTTAGCAGTCAAACATGCTGGCTCCTAACCCCGATATATGGAAGAAAAAAAGAAAGTATAGAAATGAAAATTTAAAAACTATACAAACTACATTTAACCTAAGTTAGTTAAATCTAATTGATGTTTCAATGTTTTGACTGAATGAATTATGTTGCAAATAAACATTTTATTCTGAAACCAAAAAAAAATCTAAAAAATATTGGATTACACAAAATTGAATCTATTCTTTGAGCCGAGTCATAATCAAAGTTATGTAAGTATGTACACATTTTCAAATGCATGATTATATAGCCAAATTTGCGTTTTGTTGCTTATTTTGTTGGTATTCTTATGTTGATTTTTATTCATTTAACACTCAATTATTTGATTCTTCTTCGATTTTTGATGTTCATATTCGATTTTTATGTCTCATTTGCTTGCAGGTGTACGATCGCTTCGGTGATCCGCGCTACTTTGTCAGCTACAACGGCGGCAATCCCATGACAGTTGCTTGAAATTGTACATAAAACAGCGCTACATAATGCACATACAATTATTTAACAATGCTATAATTCCAATAACAGCTGCTTATCGGCAAGAACTGTGCCGATCCCGAAACCCAGATGCGATATTTTGACACAACGTTCCGCACGACGATGAACAAAAAACAAAACAAACAAAACAAACGAGAAAACTCAAGAACCTGAAGAGCTACAGCAATGCAACCAACTAAAATGTACTTACAATAAAAGCGAATGAAAAAAGCCGAAAAACTTCCAAAAAAAAAATAAATAAAATATTATTATTATATTGTTTACCATGTAAGCCTGTCAATCTACTTTTAAACGAAAACAAAATAACATATACGAAGAGAATAAAGCATTAAGGTTGCAGTATGGCAAGCATTTTATTTATATGTTACATCAATTTTAAAATTATAAATACATAATATATATAAAATGCACAAACTTAAATACATATATAGAAAATACACATATCAAATATCAAAAGTCACATACTTATATAAAAAACATCAATTGGCTGCCTACAAGAATCTTATCAAAAAATAATTAATTTGTCGCTAGTTTAAACAAAATGCAGTTCAGTCTCTGCCAGTCAATGGGGTCAGTTAGCGTATGCTCTGGCGAAAGACGCTTTTCTTGGCATTGCTACTGACATTGGACACCTTTTTGGACGCCATGGGATCGGGTGCAAAGCAGTTCCACAGACGCAACGTTTCGTCGGCGCCGGCGCTTATCACAGTGCTGCCATCGGGTGACATGGCCATTTGCAGCACACGCGACGTGTGTCCGGTCAGGTCGGCCTGTTTGATCATCGACGGATACTTCCAGATGGTCAGCTGATTATTGGCAAAGCCGTGCGCCGATATCAGCTCCTTGTAGTGCCGTGAGAAGAGCAATGCGCACACCTGCGATTTCGAGTCCACCGATTTGATGAGCGAGCCATTGCACACATTCCAGAACTTGATGCAGCGATCCGCAGTGCCACCGCCCGATGCCAAGGTGTTGGGCTGCCAGGGACACCAGGCCAGGGCGCGCACTGCCGCCTGATGCTCGTTGAACTTGTGCAAAGGCTCTGTGGCGGTGCCCACACCGTTGCCGGCCAGTGACCAAACATTTACGAGATTATCGTTGCCGCCGCTGGCCAAGTACTTGAAGTCGGTGGACCACTTGAGGCCGCACACCTCCTGGGCGTGGCCGTTTAGCGAGGACACCTTGTGTTCGCGGGAGCGCACATCGTGGTGTATAATGGTGCCATCGCGGCTGCCCGACGACACCAAGTACGAATTCCAGGCCAGAGAGCCGACCCGCGCACTGTGTCCGTCCATCACGCGCAAGCGCTTCACCTTCGAGCAATCCCAGAGCTCCACGGCACCGGTGCTGTTGCCAATAGCCAGAATCTGTCCCTCCTGTATCCAGGAAAGCGCACACGCATAGTCGCCCTCCTCGTACTCGGTCAGCTGCTCGATGTTGCCGCTGGCCGCATTCCACAGATAAACGCAGTTGCCCAAAGCAACGGCCACGATATTATCACCGCTCCAGTCCATGAGATTAAGGTCTAACGGTTCGCAAGCGATTAGCAAATGTATACAACGGGGAAAGTGAACACGACTTACAGTAGTCATTGATAAAGTCCGGAGCATCGAGTATGCGCTCCGATGTCGTGGGTATGTAGCGTGATCCGCTCTTCGTCGAAATCGGGGTCTTCAGGGAGTAGACGACCTTAAGGGGATTCGTGTGGGATTCGGGTGCAGCGGGAGCCTTATTTTGATAGCACAAAATGCGTCCACTTTTGCTGCTCTCGCCCACCTGGGCCACTTCGGCGATGAGCTTCTGCCGTTCGCCTTTGTGCGCAGATGCCTGCACATTATTTTCATTGCTGTTGCTGCTCGTCGGCTGTTGGTCGTTCTCCTCGTCGGATTTGTCACCGGTGTCCTTATTGACCTGTTAATTAATACATATTTACACTATAGTTCTATTAACCAAGCTGCATTGGTTACCAGAAAATGTGCCAACTCAAAGTTGGTGGCAGCTCGATTCGGTATAAAGCGATCCCCGCCGCCAGGCGTCTTGCTTGGCGTTGTCGTCGGCTTTTTAGCTTTCGCGTCGGCGCTTTTGCCAGGTGTCTTGGTTGGCGCTTGAACGCCCGAAAAGCTGGTATTGTATGAAACGGATAGCACCGAGCGTGTCGTATTAACGCTGCCATTTAGGGACGCCTCCAGCTTCTTCTTCCAGCGCGGCGCAGGACCACGCGTCTCGCCGTCCAAGATCAATGCATTTTGTAGGTCGCTCACAAAATTGAACTGAGACATTTTCACATACAAATAACAGTCCCGAGTTGTTTAGTTTATTTTTGTATTTATTTATCAATCACAAAAATCTTTAATAGTTTGTAAAGGCTTTTTCTTTTTTCATCCAGTTGTTTCTTTGCTACTGTAAAAATTGCAATGGCGGTTTAGAAATGCATAGATATGAAAATCCCGCGACAAATGCTACCAGGGCTGCACAGTAGGACGCTTCAAGCGGACAATTGATCAAAAATATAAATATTTCACCGTGCAAAGCATCTTTTAAAAACATTTAAAATACGCCTAGCCTAACAAAATAAGTGTCTAAATTTAATATTGTTCGTAAATCGTATTATCGGAATTCATTAGCGATAATTATGTTAAAAGCCTTGCAGCCCTGGGCTACAGCTGTCTTCCACATCCCAGTCGACACACCCTTTACAGAATCTGTTGTGCCACTTTTGTGGCTAATTATTATTATGTTATCATCTGTTAATTACAAATATATGTCAATTAGCGACAAAAATCGATGTAAAGCCGTTTATTTCATACTTCGTTTTTTGAACTTATTTGCACTGAGAAACCGCACAAGTAAAAATGAATAAGGAAACACTGAAACATGCTGTTAACACAATGTTAAAAAGACAGCCGCAGCTGTCATCATCATTCTACACGACTCATACACTCATGTAGCAGGACAAGTGCGTAGTTCAAACTAATTTTAATTAAAATAAACAGCCAATTTATTTCCACAGCTCTATATATCAGCCAGCAGTATTCGAGTGACGCCCGCTTCTAACAATGGCCTTTAATTTCACCGCATTCACGTATATTGTAGCGCTCATTGGCGATGCATTTTTAATATTTTTCGCAATATTTCATGTGATTGCATTCGATGAGCTAAAAACAGATTATAAAAATCCAATCGATCAGTGCAACAGTCTCAACCCGGTAAGCCATATTGATTATATCAGCTTGTACATTAGCAATGCAATGACTAATCGTTTTTACAGCTCGTCTTACCAGAATATTTGCTGCACCTATTCCTCAATTTGCTTTTCCTATTCTGCGGCGAATGGTATTCACTGTGCCTCAATATACCTCTCATAGCCTATCACATATGGCGGTAAGTTGTTGTTGCCTCCATTAAATTATGATTTTATAGTATGTTTAATTAATTCCTTTGCAGTTACAAGAATCGGCCTCTTATGTCCGGTCCGGGCTTGTATGACCCCACCACCGTATTGAAGACGGACACATTATCCCGCAATTTGCGCGAGGGTTGGATCAAATTGGCCGTCTACTTGATCAGCTTCTTCTACTATATATACGGGTAATAATGCTTATAAATCATTCTGTTCCCGTCTAACTCTATGTTTTGTTTTGTTTTTCTGCTAATTTTAGCATGGTATATTCGCTCATCTCTACATAGAGACAGCTGCCAGGGGATCTCATTGTTGGCACCGGCGCATCTACATCTACATCATCATATTAAAGTTGTCATTGTGTATGGCCCACACACACAAACACCCACATGCACACACACACGCATATAACTCCATTTGGGAGCGAGGAACAATGTTTCATGTGTAAAAATTTGCTAGTTTATTCATAATGCGATCCATAACAATAACATCTTTGGCATGCGTCTGGGTTATGTACTGTTGGAGATTTGTAAAGGTTTTTTATTATTATTTTTATTAGTTTTGCATTTGGTAGTTGAAGCCTAAGAATAAAATAAAGTAAAACTGGAAAAATCAAAATACTTAAAAATCACATACTTATTTGTATTTTCGCATAGCCTGAGAGACAGCGGCATTTTCAACTGAGTTTCGGAGCAGACTAGTCCAATTTGTAGCCACATATCTATGAAGTACGCGGATCGTAAAGATTAGAACGCGTTCTTATCAGCCTTCAGGCCTACAAGATAGATATAATTCTTCGAGTTCAACATGGAAACAACATCGGATTCGTACGTATCTTGATAACTTTATTTTACACTCTCTAGTCGCTTCGGTTTTGGATTGGAATCAAGAATGCAAATTTTGCTTTTGTACATTTTAAACTCCATTTCCATAAAAATATATTTATATATATATATATAGATGTGTATATGCCATGTATTCACAATAATTTAGAATTGAATCGAGCGGGAGGCAGGGTTTGGGGTATTTAGCATTAATTATGACATAAAAACAACAAAGAACAGGAAGAAAAATATCAAAACACCGAATATCTTAATCATGAGCCAACGATTCTTTGAAACTGATTGAAAGTATTTGAGTATCTCGCCATGCGCTGCCTCAATATTTAACTCCGCGTCCGCCACATTCGTATCGATGCGTTCAACAATCTCCTCCTGCTCTTTAACCATATGCGCCAGCTGCTGGAATATGCCACCCAGTTCGACAATTGTGGACTCAATGTTCTGCATGGTCTCGGCACGCTGTTGCACATACGTGTCGGACTCGTCGTAAATGGCCAGCTGTTGTTGTTGCTGCAGCCGCGCCGGCGGTCCCAGCAGCGGCGTCGTATCGCTGCCGCCCATATCTATGCTAACTGCTTGGTTCTCCTCGCTGAGCAGCAGCGAGCCCTGTTTGGCAGTCGAAGGCGAGACGGTGTGTGCGGCCAGCGGTCCGGGTCCCTGGCTAAAATGATCGCGTCGCGTCTTCTGGTGCTTGAGATTTTCGGTGCGCACTTCAAGGATCTGCTTGAAGTCTGTGCTCATGCTGGCCAACTTGGATTGCAGGGCGAGCACCATGTTCGAGGAATGTGATACCAGATGCTTGCCGTTTGTGGTGCGTCGCTGATCCTTGGAGATGTCCTGTAGCTTGGCGATCTGTTGATTCAATGCATTCAAATCGCCTTTGATGATGTACGTCAGCTCCTGTATCTCCTGCGGTCTGTCATCGAACAGACTCTTCTTTTTGGCCACTGCAATTTAATGAGAAATACGGAAATACGTGAGAGCGTTAACTGAAATTTGATATTATGAGGGATTGACGTACGCATGGTGAGCTTCTCCAGTTTGGCATATGTGCTGGCAATGTTCTTGCCTATGAAACGGGCCACCATCATGAACTCGGAATAGCTCTGCACTTGTTTGGCCTTGCGTGGATCCCGTATATTAACCGCTCTGGAGATGTTTCGGGACTGGAGCGAACGTATCGCATTGGCGAACTCGCCCGTACGATCTCGTGCTGCCATTATAAATACTTCCTGCTCCTCTGCCAAGTCAAACTCGTCAGGCTCTACCTGTGTTTGCGGCGCTCCAAAATTGTAGAGGCTTTTATCGTAACTGACGTTATTATTGTCCGAGTTTTGTGCTTGGTTTGGATGATTGCCGGTCACAACAGCCGCAGCGGCGCTTAACGGCTGCTGTATGAACGTGCGCAGCGCCTGGCCCGACCGGGACGAGATGCCACTGAACAAGTTCCACTGGCGGGCTGCCTTGTCGTATTTGTCGTCTGCTTCTGCACTGGATTGCGCGTCGCCAATATTAATAGCAGCCTCGAACGTGGGCTGCTGAGCTACGTACAATAATTGGCTTTGCCCCGGTTGGATTAGCGTCTGCTGCTGCTGCTGCTGCTGTGGCTGTTGCAGTGACTGCTGCAGTGGCAATTGCGGGGCGCTGTAATTGCTGCTGAATTCCTGCTGGTCCGTTTGTTGATGACGACGTCGAGTTTGCATCTCATTTCAGGGCAAGCTCCTCTGCTGCTGCTGCTGCTGCTCTTCTACTGGTTGTTGTTGTTGTTCACGTATTTGTTGTTGACGTTGCGTTTTCTTGCATTCGTCATGCACTGCGTTGTGCTTTAACTGTTGTTTTTGTCGTGTTTTGACTTGCGAAACTGTTGGCGAAAATTGTTGTTTTGCAATCTGCAGGCGATTCAGTTTTACGTGCTGTCGCTTTTGGCCGAATTTTGTGTTTACGCTGAATATATTTTTATAAATTTCTTAAGAACATATTCTGTGGAATTTGGCGATTTAATTAAGAGTTGCTGGATATTTTGTCCTAAAAAAAACTCATACACACACACACAGCCAAGCAGTCCCAGATGACAGATGACGTGTTGCTGGCGCTTCGAGCTGCCAACGCACTTAAAAGTTGCAAGTTAAATATAATACTAAAACTGAACAAGTAAAATTATTATATGAGCTTAAGTACAAACATGTTTTATTTAATAATCTAAAAGCTGCGAGTCCTCTTAAAAATTTTTTTATTTATATAAGAAATCTTAAATCTTTTATTATTCAGCTTTTATAATAAAATATAGTATTTATTTATTTTTTCGACCTTGAGCGAACTGTTGGTATTTAAATACCAAATTTACACAAGTTGACAGCGCCACCGGCAATATTTGACAGCTGCTGTTACTCTCGCCGTTCTTCCTCTGCCTGGTGTTTTTTTCATTGATGTCTCGTGTGCCAATTGTACAATAAATTAATGTTTCAACTTAATTAACAGAAAAAGTCGTGGTTTATAAGAGAAAATGACGCTTTATCACTTTGGAAACTGTGTTGCGCTTCTTTTGCCATATTACTTTACATACAAATACTCGGGCCTGTAAGTACTAGGTGCTATATCAAGGCAACCAATAAATCGCGTTAATCAATAAACATTTTTTATCTTTTCAGGTCAGAGTATGGCGCATTCTGGAAATGCGTGCAAGCGGGTTGCATTTACATATTCACACAGCTCTGTAAAATGCTCGTGTTAGCCACATTCTTCTACTCGGATTCAGCGTCAAATAGCGGGGAGTTTAATTTCTTTGCGGTAAGTGGTTGACATATCCAGAAAATTGGGTCAAATCTAATTAAACGCATCCAATTATAGGAGATTCTGCGCTGCAGCGTGGACGTGGCAGATCTACTTGGATTCGCGCTCATTCTAAGCCGCATACCTGGCAAGGGCCATTCCAAACTCATCACCGCCGGGCTGGGCTGTAAGTGCTCCATATGAAATAAAAACATGCACTACAAATAGCTTCATACATTTCAGGGGCTACCGCGGAGGTAATACTTTCCCGTGGCATTATGCTGTGGGTGGGCGCCCGCGGCACCGAGTTCAGCTGGATCTACATCCAGAAATGCCTGGAGTCCAATGTCCTGCTCGTACAGCACCTGACCACTGCCACGCTGATTTGGCTGTTCACGCGTCACGATCTCAACAAGGCATTAAAGCCCCTAGTCTCCATTTTGCTGGCAGTCACCATTTTCAAAGGCGTCTGGCTGGAAGGACTGTTGCATATACTGAGCATTGGACCCTGGTCGGCGATTGCGGTTAAGGCGCTGGTGGCCGCCATCATCGGGTTCTGTTCGCTGCATATTTATGCGGGTCTGGCCCAGCAAATTGGTATTTAATTTCAATAATTTTGTTTCATATATTTTGGTTGTCCTGGGATTAAGTACAGAAGTTTAAGACAAAAGATAACAAAGAACGATTTAGAGAATTACAAAAATGTTAATGAATTATAGTTATGATAACGATAACACGGAACGAGTTTTTATAAAAAAAGAAAAACAAAATATATAAGCAATAGAGTAGTAATTAATTGAACTGCTCGAAGCTCCAAATAGATGCTTCGCCCAAAGAAATGACTTTTAATTAATTTAGCTCTCCAAAGCTCGAAACATTTTCGATAAGTCTGATAGATTCTTCGCCCAACGTAATGGCATCAATTTCAACAGATTCCGGCTTTGCGGAGAGCTTTATAAAGCCGTCACGTGTAAGAGCTGTTAGGCAAAGATCATTTTATTCTTAAGTATACTTCATATAAATCAAGTCTTACCTAACAAATGGCTAAAAGCCAAAGCCGCCTTAATGCGATCCGGAAAGGACATTACAAATTTGTTGGCATCAATCGACTTTCTAGCGGGATCATTGCGCCAAATGTTGAGCAAATCCATCATGATACTCAATGAATCTATGTTGAAAATAAGTTAGACATGAGTTAACAAATGCAACTCAAGTTACTCAAGTTTACATACCAAAATTCTTTTCCTCATAACTCCTTATGTCCTCGTATATGTTGTTATTATTGCTATTGCTGCAAGGATGCAGCTCAAGTACATGAGGCGATTGGTTTTCAGCTGTCTCTAGCCCTGGAATAGGAGCCTCTTCTATGGGGTTTGTCGTTTGAGGCCTTACTGGAATTGCCGACAAGATCTCACCGACCAGATCGTCACTATAATCCTCGCCGAATATAGTGCGTATTGTATATTCACAGTCCAACTCGAGTTGTTCGCTGCTCAGCTGTAAATCTCTTTTTAAACGTTCTGGAAAAAGATGACTGCACCAGGCAAAAGTACTGTTATTAAAACAGAAGAGTTTAAAAACTGCGAATACTTACTCTTGCCTAAAGCTGTTCAGCAATGTTTTACTATTATTACTATTCTTTACAATCTGAGGTTTTACATGTTTTGCACTTTCCAGTTTGTTAAATAGATGTTCCCTGTCGCGTAAGAGCACCTCGCGCGTTAGCTTAATGCATTTATCTATCAATTTGCACTTGCGCTTTAATCTTGGATTAGGCTTCGGAGCGACAATTGGTGGTGCTGGGGCAAGGGGCTCGATCTCTTGATGTAGATCGAGTGGTTGCGGATTGTCGTCAGTGTTTGGCACATCCATGCTTGTTGCTAATCTGGGCATTTTGTAGCACAAAATGCCAGTTGGCATTAAATCAGTCGCTTTGCGCTTTACTAAAACAAATAAGTGTAAATTAGATTATACAAATAGCTTAACAGATTCTCATACGGGAATTTCTAAATGGCAGAAACTCTTCAAGAGCAGTAACATCCACTTGATTGGATTCACCAAAGCCATCGTTCCACAGTATATCCTCGCCGAGCTCCGTCATAGTCAGCTCACGTGTGAAGCTAATCATATGCTCTGCTGAGCACGTGCGTGCCACTTCAATGCTCTGAAACTAATAGACAAAGTATACAGATTAAATGGTATGCTGCAAATGATGCACTTGTACTGGACAGACCTGCTCAATCTCTAGGTTTTCAGTTTCTGTGTTCCACAGCTGCGATTCTGATAACATGTGCCTATAGTAGTCTATATTCTGCTCGTCCAACAGCTGAGGATCCCTAATTCTAGCGCGCTTGGCTAAGCACATCGTAGTCGTCTTTGTGGAGATGATTCGCTTCCGTTTACGGTTGTGTGTCTGCCTTTGACTTGGTGGCTTCGCCTGGCAGGGTATTTCCAAGTTGTGGCCCATTATTTGATCCAGCAAATGTTTTGTATCATCTGTGCAACAACATTAATCATGATAAAGCAACAGCAAATTGGTTGTCTATAAACTTACCTAGCAGCGTGGACACCTGTTGGCTCAGAATGTAGCTTACGCCGAACGTGAGCCGTGTTAAGTCCTTAAATACAGAAACTCTACGGCTACACGTCTCGAGTTGCATTGCCAGCTACTCCTGTCTTTGCCTGAGCCTGATTGTAGTCAATCATGTCCCTTATTTGATCACTAGCAATACGAAATATTATCAATTTCAAGAAATAGTAGCAAGAGGAAAAACTATATAAACACTTACCAGCTGGCGGCAACGTCGATGGCGTTAATTTCATGACGCGCAAACACCTTGACAAACTGCGAATGTGAATATTTTCTGTCGCCAGCTATCCAGCAAGGCTTTAACAGGCTGACATCTCCGTTTATGCTTAAATTTGTTCGTTCTAGCGGCATATTGCTTCCTAATTGTACATTTGCGTTTAATGCTTATTTTCGAGGAGCAACAAACGGTAAACTTAAGCATCCTGGCTGCTTTTTGGCGGTAAAAGTTGAGCGATTTGCAACACTTTGCAAAGCTTAACGTTAAAACTGATCGATAGCAAAAGAATAAAACGCGTTGAGGTTGCTATTTTTTTATGTTCAAATAACAAGAAATAATTGATTTATAACATATTATTTTGAAAAGAAAGAAACCCATTCTCATAATCTCCTTTTACGCGCCATGTCATTAATAACTAAATGTATATTCGATACTATGGTTAATAGCTAATGTTAAACAGAGGCCAATCAGGCCTATGTTACTGTTAATTAGGCACTTAGCAGAAGAGGTCAAGTATGTTACACCTTGACCCTTTTTTACTATTTAAAAGTAACAGCTGTGTAGTTTTGTAACAATCTGCATCAGCCAAATACATTTTAAAATATTGATAAAATTTAAAAAATATACCAGTTTTGCGCGAAGCAAATTAGTGCGCGCTGTTAATAACATTTTAGTAAATGTTATGTTAGTAATGTTAAGGCTTGGGGTGCCCACAGCTGTATGTGTAGATGTTAGTGTTGAGTAAAAGCAAAGGAGCTAAACGGCCATAGTTTTATTGTTTGTATTGTCCGTGGCCTTCTTTAATTCCCAAAAAAACCAATCCCTTTCAACAACAAAAGCCAAGTGCAGTCCGATCTTCATGGTAAGATTCTGTTTGTTAATATGCACTGCATCCTTCGCCGAGCTATGACTAATAGTTTTGCCAAGTGCGGCGAGTCGAGATGTGGGCGGGTCGCTTTTTGTTTTTGTGTTTGCGTTTTTGTTTATGAGACGATAAAGAAGGTGATTTTTGATACATTTACTTATTACTTTCGTTGCATTGCAGGGTGATAACAAAATATGCGACATAAGCAACGAAGTGCTTGAGGAACTGAAAAAGTTTCGCTTTCGCAAAAGCAAAACCAACTCGGCGCTGATATGTAAGTGGGCAATTTATAAACTTTGATATATGTACGCATTGCCATGGCAACAATGTGGTCATCGAGGCCCCAAGGCATGGGCATGGCATGCGTGTCCAAAGCAAATCGAGCGTTGATTGATGGCTTTCTATCTTTCCTCCTTTCCCGCCATCCCTTGGCATATCTAGTAAAAGTGGACAGGGAGAAGCAATCGGTGGTGCTTGATGAGTTTATCGATGACATATCTGTCGAGGAGCTGCAAGACTCACTGCCCGGCCATCAGCCACGCTACGTTATCTACACATACAAAATGGTGCACGACGATCAGCGCGTCTCATATCCAATGTGCTTCATATTCTATACACCGCGCGACAGTCAGATAGAGCTGCAGATGATGTACGCCTGCACGAAGAGTGCGCTGCAGCGGGAGGTGGACTTGACACGCGTCTATGAGATACGCGAGCTGGACGAGTTGACCGAGGAATGGCTAAGGGCTAAGCTTAAGTAGAGTCAGCTTAAGTACTCCCAAATGGCAGTCGTATATAAAGCAATATTTAACAAGTAGTTTCTCATACACACATATATTTTGAATCGAGCCGAAGCATAATACCAACGATAACGATACATACCAAACAAACCAATATATGAATTATGACAATTTTTCTATACTCAACACAAACATTATTTATACAAAGAATTGTAGAGCAGATATCAGCGTACAGTTTAACTAAGGTTAAATGTATGTTTAATGACATTTTAAGTGATTTTAGTTGTGCATTTAAGCAATGATCTTATAGAAGCTGTGCTTGCCAAATTTTTATATTTATTGTACAAAACGAATACAAAGCAAATATGACAAAACAATTCCATTTTATATATACATATATGCATATGTAATGCTTAAATAAAAGTGTTCATAATATTAAAAAACATCTTGTAAAAACTCTTTAACATAGTGGAAACAAAAGACACCAGAATATCCGATAAACTATTTATAAACAATAACTTTACCTGCAAGCTAAAAAGTTCCTCTCCGTCTAACTATTGTCAAAGCTATCTGATCAAACTTAATCTATGGTCATTTTAAGGGGCATATATACAAATGTATTTGATTAGAGATGTTTCCTCTTAATAAGTTAGATATTTCGGGATTAGTCTTGTAGTATACATATTTATGAACTATGTATTTTAATTTCTAGTAGTGCAGACGTTGCGCCGCCGTGTGATGCAGCATGGTGTAGCGACCGTCGCTGGGCGTGGGCGGTGGCGGTGGAGGAGGTGCCAGCATGTGGGCCATTGCCGCCATGCCCATTTGGGTGGCTGCATTGGGCGGCGCCAAATGGTGCAGCTGCAGGGCATCGTGATGATGCATAGCTGCTGTGGCTGGTGGTGCTGCAGCCGGATGATGGTGGTGATAGTGATGCGACATGGGTGGCGGTGCCGGTGGTGGCAGTGGCAAGTTCAATATATTGTTATTTGCCGCGTGGGTGCGAAAATGCAGGCTCAAACTATCAGCTGTATCGTAGGCCTTATCACAGTCGGGACACTTAAAGTGCGCATGTTCCAGAGTATCGAGACCCACTGGGTCCGTGTCAATGGGCTCGTCGTCGTCGTCATCGACAATTTCATGCTCCGTACTGGATTCGAGTGGATGCAACTTTAGCTTGTGTACGCGCATATCGCGACGTCGGCTAAAAGACTTGCCGCAAACATCACAATGATGATTCTTGATGCCCGTGTGCGTGATCATGTGCTTGGATAGGTCGCCAGCCGTGTAGAATGCCTTCTGGCAGAGCGAACAGATCTGATCTCGTACGCCGCTATGAATCTTCTGATGCGCCTGAAAGTTGCCCAGCGCTGAGAACTGCTTCGAACAGATCTCGCACTGAAATGGCTTATTGCCGGTGTGCGTTCTCTCGTGTACCTTCAGATTGTACTTCTGGGCAAAGCGCTGGGCACAATAGCTGCACGCATATGGTTTTTCGCCGGTGTGCGTCCGTATATGCTGAGTGAGCTGGGCGGCACACTTAAAGCTCTTGTGGCATGTGGCCACATAGCATGTGTGCGGCAGTTTGGGCACGGGCTTGGGTCCGCGTTTCTTGTGGCTTTCGGGCGGTTTCCGCTGGTAGCGCGAGCGACGCTTGCTGCGCTTAACGTCAGTTTGGCCCTCCTCTTCATCGCTAGAGTTGAGCTGAATATTTGGAGGCAGGGGCTTGATTTCGTTGGCCACAAACTCGGTATTTGTGGCGGCGTCATGGCGCCAGGACTCGTGCAAGCCCAAGTATTGACGCAAGCGCATATCGCTGTTTTCGCACTCCTGCTGAAAGTGATAGGCTACTCCCAGCCTATAGAGGCAGTTATTGCAAATGCCGGCCGGTAATCCGTCTGTCTTATAGACCTGAAAATATCATTTGCGAGTTAATTGAAAGTAGTTTGGTTGTCGAAACTTACCCGAATCTTTGAGCACATCATTAACATTTGGGAGGGCATCATGGCAAAGTCTGTGCTATAAATGGAAGTAAGTGGACTTGGCGCGCCTTCTTCTAGACACACACGGCATATCTTGTGCACATTAAAGTCCATATTTTTAGCGTTTGTGTATTATTTGTATGTAAACATTTTGAGCAATGCCACAGCTGTTGGTCTACGTTCAGGGCTGGCTAGTACGCTGATATGTCAAATTTGAACAAAACGTTTGTTAGTAATATACCAATAAACATATAAATAAAATTATAAGCGATAAAAGTAGATCGATATCCTGTTAAATAACTTTTTTTAATTCCATTTCCTAAAATAATCTGTAGTGCTCTCAAGGCACGCAAGCAAAATAGGTTTGCAGGTAGAAATAACGAGCTGCATACTGTGCAGTATAAGTGTTGCAAAATATTTAATTTTAAATGCACTAATTTCGACAGTGTGGCCGAACTGTGCAGCGCTGACGTGACAGTTGGTTTGTTTGATTAGGCTCTCTCTTCTCTCGCTAGCAATCTGATATTGCTTGCAAAATAAATAAAAAAGAACAAGTGAAATTTATTTGTATATATATAATTATATCAAAAAACGTGAGCGTTGCATACATGCAACTTGTTTGGCGCGGCGCAGCTGGAGGCAAACTAAGGGCAGCGGCGAGTGTGTAACGAGCAATTGGGATTTGGAGCACGCAGCCTGCGTTGGTGAAATTTTGTTGTTGGCGCTGCCTCAGCCAGCGCCACCCCCTACCCCAAGCATATATATACTACGCAAGCACACACACGATGCTGTGTATACAATATTAGCACGTATAGCGAACGCACTGCAGGAATATTTATGCTTTTGTAAACAAAAGAAAGAGCGCCAGCGAAACTATTCGAGGTCAACAAGAGCACATTTTTCCAAAGAACTTGGGCCTCAGCTGGTGAATGCAAAGATTCCAGCTGCCAGTTGAACACAGCGCTTGCAATGGCAACAAGTCGAAGCGAATACGAGCAGCAGGAGCCTTCAGCGCAGGAGCAGGCAGCGGCAACGGCGACGGCAACAGCAGCGGCCATGACGTCAACAGCCCAGCTGCTCAGGCAGCGTTTGGTAAATGGCGGCACCGGTCACGAGACGTTGGCGTCTGCGACGTCAAACGGCAAAACAGCTTCAGTAATTAACACCAACGATTACAGCTCCGGCACGTTTATGAAACTGAAAACCTATTTGCTGGCCCTGCGTCCTTGGTCACTGTCAGCCAGCCTGATGCCGACGCTGCTCGGCTCCGCGCTCGCATACCGCTCGCAATGGTCGGCCGACTTTTCCATGCTCACATTTTTTCTCACCGCCTTCACCGTGGTCACCGTGCACTGTGCCGGCAATGTGGTCAACACGTATTTCGATTTCATCAAAGGCATCGATAAACAAAAGGCTGACGATCGCACTCTGGTCGATCACATACTCACCAAGGATGAGGTAAGCACTCATAAAACTTAAGCTAATTAGTTGCACGCAATAAAAAACCAAAAAAAGAAAACATTTTGGCTAAACTTTCCAGAACCCAGGATGTTATTCGATCATTAGTTCGTCACATTTTTCCAATTTGAAATCAAAAAAAAAAAATTCACACTGAATTTGTCATTGCATTTTAATATATATAATATATCTTTTAGCACATTCTTTCAAATGCTAGCAATATATATTTTACGATTGAAATTGTCTGTCTAATTATTTATGTGAATTATATATATGGAATTTGCGCGCTAGATTTGATTACCCTCCAAAATTGGCAACACCAAATATGGTTAGAGAAATGCAAACTTTGGAGTCCAAGCTTTCTTGGGATTACACCTAATTTAGAAAAATAATTGAATGTATATAAAAAAAACACTATTTTTTTTAAATCACATTCCATTAGAACCTGGCTTGGTTCACGGATTAAATAGCATTTAATATGGTAGCTTATTCTATTATATATTCCATATTTATTTAGCAAGCACTTTTTAATTGTCTTTATTTATTCTTAGGTGGTTTCGCTGGGCGCAATTCTGTACATGGCCGGCTGCGGTGGCTTTGTGCTGCTCGCCGTGCTGAGTCCAGCTAAAATGGAACATTTGGCGCTGATCTACTTTGGCGGACTATCGTCGAGCTTTCTGTATACTGGCGGTATTGGTTTCAAATACATTGCCCTGGGCGATCTGGTCATCTTGATATTGTTTGGGCCCATTTCGGTGCTATTTGCGTTCATGTCGCAAACGGGCCACGTCGACTGGACAACGATGGGCTATGCCATACCGCTGGCCCTCAACACGGAGGCAATACTGCATAGCAATAATACGCGCGATGCGGAAAGCGACGGCAAGGCGGGCATCGTAACGCTGGCCATACTCATCGGACGCACTGCCTCCCATGTGCTATATGCCATGCTGCTCTTTACACCCTACTCACTGTTCTTCATCTTCGGGCTAAAGTACTCGCTGTGGTTCCTGCTGCCGCTAATAACGCTGCCACAGGCCTTTCAAATCGAGAAGAGGTTCCGCAACGAGCAGACAATGCATGTGGTGCCCAGGCAAACGGCCAAGCTGAACTTCTTCTTTGGGATACTCTACATTGTGGCCTGCTGCTGTGCCCAGCAGCTGCCGACGTTCGTCTGGCGGAAGCACTAGACATATAGGAGATGATGATGATGGCAACGATTTCTAAAACTGCTGCAACAATTTTTAGGGAATTTCATTAGTTGTATATGTGTTTATTTTTTGGCTCATAGTGAATGTGGTTATGAATATTGTAATATTGTAATTGTCTCAAGTTTGCTGTTGCACAAATTTTGAATGCTTTGCTAGTCTCCTAGTCCCTAACACTTAACTATAATCCTAGAACTGAACATATCCCCCAAAAAGCTCTGTGGCCCCGGCAGCTATCTGCCTGCGCTGCGGCTTGAACTCACTTTATTTATTTCACCTGAAATTCAAACTCAAGCGAACCCCATAGTTTTTATATACCATATATATATATATATATATATATATATTTATAATACGTACTCTTCCTCTCGCGCGTTGGAATCATGGACCAAGATCGTTAAAGTGTCGGCGTGTGTGCAACAATATTAAAATCATCTAATGGCTTAGATATATGAAAAGTTAATGTTACTTTATAGAAATGCTTAAAATATGCAAATAAGTTATCAATCGACAGCGCTGGCTTTGCTTTTTGTGTGACAATTGTTAGCGTTTTTACACACCCCAAACATAGACATATATATATACTATATACATCTATATATATACATATAATTAGATCATGTAAGCCCAGTGTCTAGCAGCAGGCTGAAGAGTGAGAATTTCAACACATACACAAATTTCAAATTTTAAAAACCGCAAAACAAAGCGAAAAATAAAAAGTAAAGAAATATATATGTACATATATTTACCAGAGCAAAATGCAGATCGAAAGATTTCGAGCAACAATTGTTTTCCAAGCATAAATCACAAAACCTATGCATATAAACAAATAGCTTTAAATAACAATAACAAAGAAAAAAAAGGGGGAAAAAAAAGAAAATAGAGAACAAGAAATATTGTTGAATGCGCATTCTAAATACATATTGAACATTCAATCTGTGGCAATATATTTGTACGCTTAGCTGATAAATCGTTTTTCATATATTTGTATTTGTATTCGTATTTGTATCGTAGTAATTTTAGTGCTTAAAATTAATTTTGTAATTTGTATGCACAATTGAAATGCTTTTGTTGTTTGCTGAAGAACGTGCGAAATATCAGAGGCCAACATGAAATGAAATTGAAATGTAATGAATCAATGTGAATCAAAAACCAATTAACTAAATGACAACTTTGTAGACTATTTAACAAAACCCAACAACAATGAACAATAATAATTATAGTTATATGAGAAATTAAAAACGTAACTAGAGAATGTAGAAAACATTGTGTTCAATTCGTATTGAATAATTCAACAAAAAATGGGATAAGGAGATAATTCAAAGCTCGTTGTTCCATATTATTTTTCTCATCAGGGCAAGTATGCGTACGCAAACAGCATACCAAGCGCAACTATTTACTTTATCAGTAATTACTTCGATAACTTACGACTGTTGCTTCGATAACTTGACTGAAGATATATTGCGATAGTATATCGATAAAAAATTTTAACAATTAAATAACGGCTTTTTTATGTAGGCAATGTTGCATTTTCCACATGTTTCTCTGATTTTTTCTGACTCTTCTTTTTTGGACACCTCAGGGCGATCTGGGCACCAGCATTGCATCGTATGGCTTGACCGCCGCCGTAGCGCCCTCCAGCGGCACCTCCTCTGGCATCTGGCCGGGAATGGCCACCAGCTTGAAGTGCTGCAACAGCGTTGTGGTAAACATGAACAGATTCTGGCGCCCCAACAAGTCGCCCATGCAACGATGTCGCCCGAAGCCAAACGGATTGAAGGCCTCTGGCAATTTGATTTGGCCATCGATCAGATAGCGTGTCGGATCGAATGTTTCTGGCTCCGGAAAGTCGACTGGATTGATGAGCATGCCGCGAAAGCATGCAATTACCATAGTATCCTTGGGTATCTCGTAGCCAGATAGGCGCGTGTCGCACATGGCGCGATGCGGTATGCCAAAGGTGTGCAGCATAAACATGCGCACCGCCTCCAT
Organism: Drosophila ezoana; assembly: GCA_035045725.1. Classification (NCBI taxonomy): domain Eukaryota; kingdom Metazoa; phylum Arthropoda; class Insecta; order Diptera; family Drosophilidae; genus Drosophila; species Drosophila ezoana. Next base: position 10,257,014 of record JAWNOU010000092.1, read on the forward strand.
GGTGATGGCCTCGCAGTAGGGCAGCTTGGCACGATCGGACCACTCGGGAATGCGCTCCAGGCCCACCACCTCCTTGATTTCGGCAAAGGCGCGCTCCTGTATCTCCGGCTGTCTAACGAGATGCATGAAACAGAAGCCCAGACTTTTGTTGGTCGTCTCGGAGCCGGCGAGAAACATATCCAGGCAGATGGCCAACAGACTCTCATCGCTGAACATGGGACTGTCGCTGTTCTCCTGGGCCCTCAGATAGCTGTCCATCAGATCCCGTGGCTCATCATAATTGCGATACGTGCTGCGATGCAGCTCGATTTCCTTGCCCATGAACGCATAGAGCGCCCGATGGCTCTCCACGAAGCCATTGTAGCCGGAATAATCGGGCGCAATAAAACGCAGCAGCGGAAAGTGACTGAAGAGTGCGCCCACCATGTCGATGTTCTTGAACAGCTCAAAGAACGTCTCCAGCAGCTCGGTTATTTCCGCTGAGCCCGGCTCATAGCGTCGACCGCTCAGCATGCACCACAGCGTGTTAAGCACATAGACACTGGTCAGATCGTGCATTTCAATCCGCGCCTGCTTGCCGCCAGCTGCCGTGACACGTGCGCGCAGATCCTGCAGCAGGCAGCTGGCCTCATTGTGCACAATATCCATCATGCCGCTGCGCGCAAATCCAAAGTTTTTGAGGTGACGCAATATGAAGCGACGCTGCTCCACCCACATTTCACCATCGGTGAGCAGCACGCCCAGGCGGGAGTTAAAGGTGCGCAGGCGATAGAAGATACCGTCCGGACGGCCGTCAATGTCCTCGTTGGTCATCATCTCGCTGATCGCCTCATTCGTATAGGCTATCACCACTTTATCCTTGCCAATCTTCAGGCCATAATAGCCATAGGGATTGACATAACGTCTGGCCAGCTCATCGATCACCTTGCAGAACATGCCCAGACGCATGCGCAGCTGCGAGATTTGCAGGGCGCTGCCCACAATCGGATACCAGCGTGGACCTAGTAGGTAATAATAAGGAATAGGAGTTAAAATCAACATATTCTCTGTTGGACTTTAAACAGAACAGATTGGTTCACTTGGAAATAATTAGAGGTAAAGCTATAAGGAATGGATGTTTAAGGCAAATTGCAGTCGGAAGCATAATACTCTGTTTCCAGAGTAATAGTATATATTTCTTAACATATTTCAGGAATTCAACTTTGTCGAATAATCCAAGCTGGATCAGTGGATAAAATGGAGTAGAGGGTGTGGCAACGATGTCTATATTAAATTTTGGAGTCCTTATTGGCACAAGGATGAACTTTGCCCGCAACCAATATGCTCTTGTTGCTCTTGGGAAACAGAGTATACAAATAGTGTACTGACTATGAAGCCAATAGCATCAATAGATTTATACTCCCCCAAAAAGGGCTTTCCTGCTTCCCTTGGCCCATGGCCCATACCTACCAGGCGGAAACTTGTCCGGCTTCCTTGTGCCGCTGATGAGGAAGAGCAGCACAATTGTTGCAAAGAAGATTACGGCGTAAAACATTTTGTCTCGATTTTAGTGGATGCTGCACAGAGTGGCAAATTGTGATGCAACATCCGTTGTGGTCACTTGTGGCTTTCACTTTCCTTTAAGCCGTTGCGTAATCCACAATTTGCCAGCGAAGCGGTTGTTGCAGTGAATGTTGCCGTTGCGTTTTGCCTCTTGCCGGTTGCTCAAACAGTTTTCCGACTAAAGCCGCCGCCTGGGCGCAACGTCATTTTATAGGCGCCTGGCAAAGCTTTCTTTTCAACTGGATTTGATTTGCTTAAAAAGTTTACCATTATGATTTCTGCACACAGCTTAAAGCTAATGCATAATCGAGTGCATATTTGATATTTTATGCGATCCATAAGCTTAAATTTGCACAGCTTTTGGCTGCAGGTGACCCAGTTTTAGACTCTCTTTACATTTTCTTAGATAAACAGTTCACATGTATCTTCTGTGTATATTTTTTATGCATCTTTTGAAAAGTTAGATCTCTTTAATTTGTATTACAATATGCATTTTCCGGAACACAAACTTGATTTTCTATTAATTTTCTTTGCGAAACATTTTTTATCTTACTTAATATTTAAATAGATTCGGGAGTTCTTGCTCGGTTGCCCATATTATTCATTTATAAAACTCAAGTTAATTTTCTTTTTAATATTCTTTCGACTTTGTCTAAATTTTTAATCCCCGCTCGGTCGCCTTAAATCCATTTTCCTTTAATTTTCCTTTTGAATATCATTTCATTTTACTTTTGCTATAAACTTAATTTTCTTTTTAATATTATTTTCGATTTTACATCTTTTTTAAGAGAAACTTGATTATTTATTTATTTTGTTTTCGAAAATCTTTTAATTTAACTCAATATTCAACAGTTATTGCGAGTCCCTGCTCGGGCGCCCTTTATCGATTTTATTTATTATGAAATATTTTTAATACTCATGCTTTTCCAGCTCTCACTTTTAGTTTTGAGATCAGTTTCGATTTCCTTGATTCGCCATGGAGTACTTGATTGCCTTCAAGTTGATCGAGCATCATGACACAGCAGAAAACTGGGAAACTTTGGAAATTCGGCGGCTTTTCCGAACTGATGCGGCAGGCTTTTCCCGAGCATTTTCCTCAGCCGTTGGCTATGTGACCCACTGCCATGGTCAGAGTCTTGCACAGAGTTCAATTTATTTGACCGCAACATTGAAACTGGCGCAAACAATAATAACAAATGGCAAACGGATAAATGAAAAACCAAAACTTGGCCAAAAACAATGCCAGCCAAGTGGCGCAGGAAAACTAGTTGCAGGCACACCAAAAAGGAAAAACAAAATAAAACAAAAATAAAGAAAATGGCTAAAGAAAAACCACACGAACCCGTTTGGCGGGCAAATCAAACTGGCGCCTGCATCTGGATTGGATGTCGAAGTCGCTGGCGATTATGTCATGGCTGCATGATTCCAACTGCGGAAAGCTGTGCGCTTGTGGGCTGGTTTAAATGTGGCCAAAACAAATTGGCGGCTCGTTAGTCTGGCTGGCCAAACTGGAGATAGTCGCGGCTTTAACCATGAAATCGCGCCACAAGGCTGCGCATTAAGGCGCTGGCCACGAAGCTAAACGGACGCGTTCGAAGCGAGCAACTGCAAATGGGAGTCCGGTATGTCGAAATCCTCGCCAGCTAAATATAATATAATAATTTGTCACTTCGCTTTTCAGTGTAGTACTTTTGGCCGTTATGGGCCTGGGCGCCATGTATATGATGCATCTGTTGGCACAGGACTGGAATCGCATACGACCCATACAGGGTATCACGAATCTGGCAGGACAGGCCAGCTCCGCACTGAATCTGCAAGGGGTGACCAGTTTCATTGGCCAGTCCAGCTCGGCGCTGAGCTTGCAACGTGGCAAACGAGCCACATTGAGCCGCGAACTGAGCTGGGTGCATGGCCGGCAGGATGCGGCTGCAGTGCATCAAGCCGGGTCCATTGACTGGAAGCGCATACTTGCCCGCGATCCCTTCGAGTGCTTGCAGTCGCTCATCTGCCAGCTAATGTCTGGCGCGGAGGCACATTCGGCGGAGGCCGAGCTGCTGATGAATTTCATGGAATCCTCACTGGAACTGGCGCCAGCCAAAATTGGACGCGCCTTCAGTCGTGGTCTGGCGCTGCGCGGACGCACCGATCGCTGCTACAATGAGTATCCATTCTGCTTGTACTCCGCCAAGACCATGCTGCGCATCCTGCGCTGGTTCAGCGAAACGGGCAACCTGCCAGAGGACGATCTTCAATACTAACCCTTGAGCTGTTGCGAATTTAAGAGTCGTGAATACCTCTAAATAGAAACAACAGAGTTTATTAGTCTTATGCTTTAATATATTTTCGATAAAATCATAATTAAGCTTTTGAGATAGATAATAAGCTATCAGTACTGAGAAAATTCTAGAAATGCGCCCAGTTTCCTTCAACTTAATCCTCGATATTTGTTTTAGTTTCTGATTTCTAATTTTTTGAATCCCTTATGATCTTCCCATTGCCCTCAATGAATCCAGAGTTTTCAAAGAACTTTAATTCTACCTCATATCTGGAATCTCCTAGCTCAATCTTTGCCCATTAATCAAAATATATTTATTTCTTATCTGTATAATAAAACCATTAAAAATATTGAAGTTTCTATAGAAAAAAGTTTATTTGTAACAATTATTTTGTTATATAGTGTCTCAGTTTGCAAAAATATTTATGTATATGCATAAATATTGTATACTACATAAAATTAAGCAAACCATGCGGAATACAAGTTTAAATAGTTTTTCATACAGTTAGTTTGCGACAAATATGCTTAGTTTTTGTAATGTCAGTAAAATATTGTTTGTAGGTACGAAATCAAGGAAACTTGCGTGTGTATACATATGTGTGTGTGTGTGCTTTACATAACAAATGAGTTTCGTTTTAGAGAGCTTTCAAAGCTTTTAAAGTTCATGAATAACTTAAGTTTTACAAATAATCAAACTTCTGTTTTTTGTACAGTAGTCTTTAAGAGTGTAATCTGGTGGTAGCTAAAGAGAGAGCAAGCGTTTAAGAGAGGGAGAGAACATTGTTGCATTTAAGAGAGCTTTCGTTCGATTTGTGCACTTGCTAAACAGTGTTGCCAAACAGCCGCTTCAAAAAAGTGGCTGGCGATCTCTTAAAATAGATGCATTTGCAACACTGTTTGCATGCGAGATTCCTCAAATATTTGAGCGCCAAATTATAAATAAATTTGTTTCCGTTTGTGTATATAAACTAAATAAATATTGCGTTAGCTGTGCTTATTCCATCAATGTTTGTTCTGCAGCGTCACGCTGGTCACATCCTTAACAATCATCTCGGCCACCTGCCAGGCGATCTCCTCCTGCACATTATCCTCGGGCAGATTTACCAATTTGCGCATTGCGTTCTTAACGCTCAGCGACCAGGCTGGCGCTTTGTGGTTAGAAACGGCATCAACGGCCTCAAAGTCCCGCTCGTACCTGCCCAGGGAGTTCACGTGCCCAAATTTGAGCGCACTCACCGGACGCTGCCAAAGCAGCTGCGGATTTGTCAGCTGCCTGGCATCGATGTTCATGTTGGCCGCCGTTGTTGTTGTTGTCGACGCTTTGACAGGCTTGTGACCCGTATCCAGGCCAGCCAATAGTGTATTGTGCTGCGAGATGTGCATGCAGTCGGACATGGACATTGTTTTGCGATGTCGCTGCTGTGCAGACAATTTGGATGGGTGCCGCAGACTCAGCTTGTGCTGCAGACTGGAGCTATCTGTGGTGTCCGCCGGCGTTTGCTTGCACGTCTTGGCCTTCAGCTCGTTGACATAGTTGTCGAATATGTTCGATTTGAGAAAATTGGCAAAGTGCTTTTGTTCCAAGTATTTGGCTGTGACCAGCAGCGCCAGATCGAAGGCCTGCGCCAGCTGCCCGGGCGCACAGATAGCCTGCTCGACGCGCAGACGCAACTTCTGCGACATCCACAGACGGCACTCGGACTGCAGCGAGAAGTAGCGCTCGTAGATGATCATGGCATCGGACTGAGCGGCACGCTGATCATCGTAGCTCTTGCGAAAGTTAATCGCTGTTATCCAGAATTCTAGGCACTCGCGCTCCTGCTGCTGCTCCAGGTACTCGGTCAGATAGAACAGCGCCAGCTCGTCGTACAGCACGTCGTATATGTTCAGCGTCGCCGCGTCGCCCTCGATCAGCTCCAGGCAGTAGGTGCAGTAGTAACTGCTCTGCAGGAAGCCCTGCAAATGATCACGCTCCAGCTGCTGCAGCACATAGTCGCGCGCCTCGTCGAAACAGCCAGCAGGCACAGGCTGTTGTGTCGTCTTGTCGCTATCCTTGCCACACAAGAAGAGCGATATGTGCGCCAAGATGACAATGGGCAGCTCCACCAACAGCGGCGCATTGACAATCAAATACTTTTGGTAAATGGCAATCGCATCGTTGATGCTTGCCGCACTTATCGGCTGCAGCTCCGAGCTGGCTTTGGGTCGGCCCAGCGGCGCAGCTGCTGGCTTATGGTTGATCTGTTTGTTTGTCTCCGCATAGATGCGACTCTTCTCGTCGTCGGTGAGCGGCTTGCGCATAGACAAATCGCACAATGTTTTCATTTCAGGTACATCGTTTTCCTCCTCCTCAATGGATGCTCCGGCAACAGGCGTAAGCTGCGGTGCCTCCAATGTAGGAGTAGCCGCAACTGTTGCCTCCTGTGGCCGCTCCTGGTGCAGCTGTGTTAATGCCGCGCGCTTAAAGTTTTCTATGTCCAAATAGAATTTGATGAGCGGCAGCGCGTTTTGCGTCTCCAAATACTGCAGAAAGTAGCTCAGGCAATCCGGTTCGCTAACGATTGCCGTAAGCGTCATGGAGAGACGCGAGCTGTATTTGAATATGTCTGTAAAGAGCGTCAAAACGTGATAAGTCAATTAAACGCGCAATTTATGAGTATTGTGCAGTTCCGGAAATGACCACAGCAAAAGCAACAACAACCACACACACACACATATATATGTACATACACTATGACTGACATTTGCCTCATTACCTTCATCGGCAGCTGCGCCCACATTTAGCAAACTGTTGTTGCCCAAGCTGATTGCATCCGAAGTTGCCACTGCCGCCGCCTCCGTCTCCTCCTCCATGAAGACCTCATCACAGAAACTTGTTGTTGAGCGCAACGAATGACGTTTTTGCGCCGCTGCCGCACAATCTACCACATCATCAGCGCTGTTGGCATCCGTTTCGTGAGAGCTGCGTCGGCGGCCTGTTTTGTGCGCGTCGAAAAGTTGTAGAAATTGACACCAAAACATAAACACAAACAGTCAGTTGTTTTCTTATCAAAAAATGCGTGCTTTTTACCACTTACTCGTCTGCCTTTTGATGTACTTCAGCATTTTTACATTCTACTTGTTCGTTTGACAAAAATTTTACATGAATAAAACTTAAATTAGTGTCAATAAATAGCACAATAATAAATAGCCCCGCAGACTTATGAGAGAAGTTGTTGTATATTGTCTGCACAAAGCAGAGTTGTCTTCCAGGGCTGCCGGAGCTATGTTTCAGTATCGATAAAGTCGTGCCTAGACGATAGCTAAACGAGATTGACAGTGTTAACAAACGAGTAAATATCTATATATATGTAATTTTTTGATTGCACACACTGCGACGCAAGCAGCTGTGCGTCAACGTTGCGTTTTTTTCACAATTAATTTTTGTACGAACTTTGAAGTAATTAGAGTTGTGAGTGAAAACACGACGCTCACACGAAAGCAACGAGAAAGGAAAAGACTGCAAGCAACCGGCACTGATGAGCGTATCGGCCACAACGGGCGGCGCTGCCGGCGACAACAATAACAAAAACAATAAAAAAAATTATACAAAACTGCCGCCAGCCGCGCTGGACGATCTCGTGCAATATGTGACATTACACGTGCGCAAACCGACGCCGCTAAGTGGCGTGGTACTGCCCTTTGTCCCCCTCTATCTGACCGCATTCTATCTATGGATCTACGTGTACAAAAGCCACGACAACGATGCCGCACAGCAAACGGCAGCAGCTGCAACAAACACGAATGACGTGCAGCCGCTTGACAATGCAGCGAATGCCGCGTGGAATGATATCGGTTTCATAGCTGTGGTGGCCATTGCATTTCTGCATGTGCTCACGCTACTCTTTTGCTACTGGAGCGTGCATGTACTGGCTTTTCTGACCTGCCGACGCGTCAAGCAGCCGGCGCCGGGCGTTTTGGCCAAAGTCGTGCCCACAGCAAACAATGGCAACTCCAAGATAGTGCCCATACGCAGCCTTAAGCTGGAGGATGGCCAGCAGCAATACTATCTGGTATTCCAGAAGACCAAATACGTATGGGATCCGGATAAAGCGATATTCCGTGCCGTTGAGTTTCCTGTGAACAAACTGTTGAGCAGCTATGCCAGCTCCCGTGGCCTGGAGACGGAGCAGTCAATTAAGACGGCCATGCAGACCTATGGCAACAATGAAATGGACATGGTTGTGCCCGAATTCCATGAGCTGTTCATAGAGCGCGCGACAGCTCCGTTTTTTGTATTCCAAGTATTCTCCGTGGGTCTGTGGTGCATGGACGATTTCTGGTATTATTCGCTATTCACGCTCTTCATGTTGATCGCCTTCGAGTGCACAATTGTTAAGCAGCAGCTGCGCAACATGTCCGAGATACGTAAAATGGGCAATAAACCGTATTTTATATATGCCCTACGCCAGAACAAATGGCGTCAAATCGGCAGCGATGAGCTGCTGCCCGGTGATCTGGTGTCCATAACCCGTTCCCAGAACGATAATATTGTGCCTTGCGATGTGGTCGTCTTGCGCGGCACCTGCATTGTTGACGAGAGTATGTTGACGGGTGAGTCGGTGCCACAAATGAAGGAATCTCTCGAATCGCTGCAACAGCTCAACACCGAACTGGATGCCGAGGGCGAGGGCAAGCTGACAGTGCTATTTGGCGGCACCAAGGTTGTGCAGCATACGGCGCCCAGCAAGGAATCGATGCGTGCCCCAGACGGCGGCTGCATTGGCTATGTCATACGCACTGGCTTCAACACCTCCCAGGGCAAGCTGTTGCGCACCATACTCTTTGGCGCGAATCGTGCTACGGAGAATAATGCCGAGACTTTCGCATTTATTGCCTTTCTCATGGTATTTGCGGTTGCGGCCGCTTCTTATGTGTGGGTCAAGGGCAGTGAGGATCCGGAACGCAATCGCTATAAACTGTTTCTGGAGTGTGCGCTCATATTGACCTCGATTATACCGCCGGATCTGCCCATTGAGCTGACGCTGGCCGTAAATACCTCGCTTATTCAGTTAACCAAATTATATGTATTTTGCACGGAACCATTTCGCATTCCGTTTGCGGGCAAAGTGCAGATTTGTTGCTTCGATAAGACGGGCACTCTGACCACGGATAACCTCATGGTGGAGGGCATTGCGGGCCTGTCGCCAAATGGCAAATGTGTGCCCATTGATGAGGCCGAAGACAACACAATACAGGTGCTCGCCTGTTGTCACTCGCTGGCGGTACTCGATGACGGCCTCGTGGGTGATCCGCTGGAAAAGGCTGCCCTGGCTGCCGTTGACTGGAACCTCACAAAAACGGACAGCGTGATACCCAAGCGTGGCAAGCTCAAGCCCCTACGAATCGTTCAACGCTATCATTTCTCATCGGCCTTAAAACGCATGTCTGTCCTGGCCGGCTATCTGGTGCCCTTCTCCAATGAAATCAAATATATTGGCGCTGTTAAGGGTGCTCCGGAGGTTCTAATGGGCATGCTTAAGGAAGTTCCCGGCAATTACGAGAAGGTAAGTGGAGTATAGGTGCATAGCAAAATTCTTTCTATTATTCAAAGCTTTGTCTTGTATTTGCAGATTTATTTGGAATACGCACGTCGCGGTGCGCGCGTCATGGCGCTGGGCATCAAGGAATTTGGTAATCTGAGTGGTCAGTCCATACGTGAGCTGAAACGTGAGCATGTGGAACGTGAATTGACTTTTGCCGGTTTTGTGATCATCTCGTGCCCCATGAAGCCGGACTCGAAGGCTGTCATTAAAGAGCTTGTCCAATCGTCACATAAGGTGCTTATGATTACGGGCGACAGTCCGCTGACCGCTTGTCATGTGGCCCGGGAACTGCGCTTTACGAACAAGAAACTAGTTATACTAACGCCACCACAAAACGAACGCAACGGCGAATGGAGCTGGGTGTCCATTGATGGCGATCGCACCTATCCACTGGACGATGTCAAGAGCAGTCAAGAACATTTCGATGCTGCTGGCCGCCAGCGACTTGTGCATCACCGGAGAGGGACTACAGTATATGCAGCAGGCGCACCATCAGTACATGCTCAAGGTGCTGCCCCAGGTGACAGTCTGTGCCCGCTTTGCGCCCAAACAGAAGGAGTATATCATAACGACGCTCAAGCAGCTCGGCTACTACACGCTAATGTGCGGCGACGGTACCAACGATGTGGGCGCCCTCAAGCACGCCCATGTCGGCGTCTCTCTGCTGACAAGCGCGCCCGTGAAACGCAACCGCACCGAGGACGAACTGCGGCAAATAAATGCAGCTGCAACAGCAGCTGCTGCGGCAGCAGCGGCCAATCAGCAGCTGTCGCCGCGTGAGCGCGCCTTGCGGCGACGCCAAGAGCATATCGATCGGACGCAGGCGCGTCTACAGAGCGCTCTGCGCGACATGGAGGATCAAACGATGGTTAAGCTGGGCGATGCATCCATTGCGGCGCCATTTACCAGCAAATTATCCTCGATTATGTGTGGTACGTACGTAATTTATATTACTCTAAAAGATAGCTAATGTTTACCCCTACCTCTTCTCAGTGAACCACATCGTCAAGCAGGGCCGCTGCACGCTGGTCACCACGCTGCAAATGTTCAAGATTCTGGCATTAAACGCACTTATCCAGGCCTACTGCCAGTCGGTGCTCTATATTGATGGCGTCAAGTTCAGCGATACACAGGCCACCATGCAGGGCATTTTCATAGCGGCTTGTTTTCTGTTCATCACACGCTCCAAGGTGAGCTGGGCATAATCTTCTTGGCTAAGTTGAATTATATTCTTGTGATTATCTATTTGCAGCCACTGAAAACTCTATCAAAGGTGGCTCCACTGCCCAACATATTCAATTTGTATACCATATCGACAATTCTCACACAATTCGCCGTACACTTTGGAACACTCTATTATCTGACCAGTGAGGCAACGGCGCTGGCGCCACCCAGGTAAATAAGGCTCATCCGTGATAGAAATATAAAATGAATAGAAAAGTACGTATTTAAAGTATATATATATGCTTGATCAATGAGGACATTATGCCTAGTTCTCTCTGCAACGGGCTGTTATTTAAAATACACCAAAGACTATCAATGAAATCGATTATTCAAGGTATCTCTTAAACTTATCATTTACGAGAGTCATAATGCTTATACTATTTCATATAGCGTCAATGGGCACAATCGATAAGATATGACTTTTTTATATGATAAGATATTCACAGATATATGAGCATTGCAGAACCATTAGGTATAGCTCCCTTGGGAGCTATTGGTCAAACCTTTTTATTCCTAACCTATCTAGACCAAACTCTCAAAGTACTAGCTTCTTTATGTTTCTTACATACAATATTCAAAATCTATTCAACATCGGGCAAATATATCTATATATATCTATCATTTTCGGCTGTAAGTCGATATGTTTTTAAAAAAAACACCATTGGTATACCTTAATATCGAATCATATCGGATGTCTGCCTGCAATACTATTTAAAATATTTGAAATTTTATTAATAATTATTCTCTTAAACTAAGGCTAATGCTCGTTTTGTTACTTTTGCAGAGTGGGCAAAGTGAAGCTGTATATAGACATGGATAATGAGGAAAAAACGAAATATGATCCAAATATTGTCAGCAGCACGGTCTATATCATTTGCGTCTCGCTGCAGGTGGCCACCATTGCAGTGAACTATAAGGTTTTTAACAGATCTGCCAAATAGTTGCTATATACTAATAAAGCGCTTGTATTTCAGGGCCATCCGTTTATGGAAAGCCTGCGCGCCAATCGCATGCTAATGTGCGCCATTGGCGCCTCGGCTGCCTTGGTGCTGTTCCTCACCACAGGCATTGTGCCCGGCCTGACGCAGTTCTTTGAAATCGTCGACTTTCCAGCAAATGTGCGTAATTTTAACTACTACGATTTATGTATATCATTATTTGATTCGTAATCTGTTTTTGCAGTTCCGTCAAACATTGCTGCTTGTACTCATAGTGGATATTGTTGGCGCCTTTGCACTGGATCGCATCTGTTCATTCCTGTTTGGGGAAACGCGTCGCAAGTCCAAAGTCCTGAACTGTTAATACTGGTACATTAACCACACGACTAAGACACAGCAGCATTCAAAGCGTACCCTATATAGCCCCATTAAAAATATGAGCATATTTTGAATAACTATTCCCAAAACTTTTGATTGATATCAATCCTAAATTTATAAGTTGTAACCTATTATATCTTTTCTCGCCACTTGAATGCTGCAATTTGTATTAAAACTTAGAGTGGTTAATTTTTTTTTTGGCGTCGGTTTCTTAATTGTTTTTAAATTTACGAAGAGTTCAAATAATGCATTTTTTTGGTTCATGTATTTTGAAAGTTTTGTGCGCTTGATTTGTCGAACTAACGAGTATATATATATTAATTAATATATGCAGCTAGTTCAATTTGCGTAAGATTTGTAATGGTAATAAATATAGCTAATAAATTAAAACAGTATATAAATTTAAATTTAGCTTGTTTCTTGTAATTGTTCCTCCAATTTCGAATCCTCGAGCTGTTTAAATTGTATCAAAATGACCAAATACGTTGTGACAGCTGAAAAGATCTGAGAAATACTTAGTGCAATTTTCGATTAAGATAATAATTGTTGTGCTTAGATAACCTTAAAGAGCGTCGAGTTATCTATGGCAAAGAAACCATATGCCGTGAATTGTACCTCCTGTTTAATGCTCTTGGTCAGAAATTTGTCAATCTGTGGCAAGTAGTTAGATATAGGGGTTATATATAAGAACTTGAAATATGAAATACTGTATATGGAATTGTATATGTTCAGATTTGTGCAGTCGAAGTGGAAAATAGAGCTTACAATATTCTGAAACTCCTTGCTCTTGCCATAGACTCGCGCCAGTATTTGTGATGTGGTATTGGCCTGCAAATAGATGGTTTAGCTAATTAGTAGGAGGCAAATCCACAGCCAGGACAGTCCAGAGGGACCCACCTCGTAGGTGGTGGCACCACAACTACGCGACAGGAGGGTCAATAGGGAGGTGTGCAGGCACAACCAGGCGAGGCACCATTGCATTATGTGGGACGAGACGACGCCCTTGTTGTTGGTGATCTGCACGAATAGATTATACCAATTGGTGGTCACCGTGTAAAAGGAGTAGCCCAGAAAGCACACAATTATCAGGCTGCAACATTCGTTGATGCTCTTGTAGATGCGCAACAAACGATTATGGGTCCGATAAATGAAGAGTGAATCCTCGGGAAAGCTTTCCATATGCGACTGCAGCTGGCGTCGACTCTTGCCCAGCTGCTGGGCATACGAATACCCATTGAGCAGCCGATTGACAAACTGAAAGCGTATGCAAACGATGCGCAACAGGGCCGAGGCAAACACTATATAGGTGGCTGTCAGGCCATTCTGGATCGCATAGAACCCGATCAGGATGTAGGTGGTCGGCGTTATGACACCCTCGAGCACATGGATGCGTATAAATATAATGTACGCCTGACAGGCGGCAATCAATAGCAGAAATTTGATTGAGAAATTGCAGTTGTTGCTTAGCGCAACGCCAAACTGACGCAGCACCTCCTGGTCCAGCTTGAGGATCTCGTTCATGATTTGGATAATGCATTTCGTGTTGCGGGCACAAACGAAAACAGCTGAGAAAATTGGAATATGAAATCATAATCTCGACCCGTGCCGCGGGATCCTGACTCACTCAGCGTATAGGTGAGAATACAGAGGAGCAGCTCAATCCACTGATTCACATTGTCCGTCTCCCGCAGCGAGATGAACAGCTTGGCCCCGTTGGGCATCATCAGGCTGTAGATGTTGAATATGGTCAGCGCATGGACGACGCCGCGCACAAAGAACGAATAGAACTCATTGGTCCTGGTGGGCGGACCCACCTCAAAGCTGGACACCTGCTCGTAAATGGGCAACAGGCCGCTCGCCTTCAGCACCGACAATATGGTGCCAATGTCCTCGAAAACGGGATTCTCGACGGGCGCCTCAGCCGATCGCACGAATGCATCGTTGCCCAGCAGATGCGGATGTGGCGAATGGCGTCGTTGGAGACGCGACTTGTGCGCTGCCATTTCAATTACCCAACTGTTGGGACTCATTGCCGACAGGACACTGTCGAAAAGGATTTGGCTAACTAGGTGCGTGCCTTGCTCAGGTGGAACACCGATTGAAACGCACTTGCGCTTATCTGATTTGGACCCTTATCCGTACTCTAATCCGTAGTCCATTAAAATAATTAATTTGTTTGCCGGGTATTGGAAAAAAACCGGGGCAATAATTGGCGGAGCGTATGATTTTTCACGCTTGTGGCACTCGTAAATAATTGTGAGTGCACTCATTAATTCATGCGAGTCTATAATTTATGCAACAATTTATGTTATTCCCCGACATGAATAATACGAATATTGATGAATATAAAATTTGTAATTATGAATATTGTGAGAAAATTAAAATTTGTTTTTGGGGGGTTTTTTTTTTTAATGTCAATGATTGGAACTAAGCTTATTTATGCTTTTGGCCTGGGTCTATATCAAAAGTTTTAGATTTTAAAGTAAACTGTATTTATTTGCAAACGGGATAATTCGAGTTTCGGTTTGCTAATTTATTTTGGTTCATAGTAAAAACTTGACTGAAATTCGGAGCTAAAACCGGTTCAAAAACAAATACTTTTTTTTATCAAAATAATATTTTTTTGATACGTCTTTCGTGTAATAACAAAATATCATCTTTTTATCCCCACTTCTTATTCAAATTTTAATTTTTGTAATATTTATTAATATTTAGTCGATGTTAAAAGATTCTTTTGAAAAAACCATTTATCCGAATATAATCATATATAACTAGATTCTATTCTCGTAAATGAATAAACTCTTGATATACTCTTTAAAAGTATACTCAAAATTATAATCAGGAATAGACTTGAGAATATAGCCAAGTTTGTTGAGATCATTTTGAATACACTCACGAGTGCACTCATGAATATATTAGTAAATGTCAAAGTACTCATATTTTTGGACATAATAATGAATGTACTCAAATATTATATAAGAAATAGATTTGTGAATACACACGTACACTCATGAATGCACATGTAAGTGCACTCCCTATCGTATATATTCATTAAAAGGTACACACATATATATGAATATAGATTCACTCTATGAACATAGATTCACTCGCACTCCGTTAACATAATAACAAGGAGTAGATTTGTGAATACACCCGTACACTCATGAATGCACCTGTGAGTGAACTTTCTATTCATTCAAAGGTACACACACATGTATTCATATGAATATAGATTCAGTCGGACTCACCTCAGAGGCCAGGCAATCGAAGGAGCTGCAAATGACGCCCATTGTCGCGGTCTCGGCCAGCACCCAGGCGCAGGAAAGGCCCATCGTGTCGTGCTCCTTGCGCAAATGGGCGGGCGTGGTCAGCGTGGCGAAGGCCAAGTAGCTCTGGTTGGTCACCGTGTAGAAGGAGAAGCCAAAGAAGAAGAGCAGCCCGACACCAGTTACCGAATTCATGTTCTCGGTAATGTACCTAAACTTGCAGAGTATCTCGATCAGGTTGCTCAGCTCACACCAGTCGTCCTTGTCGTAGAGCTGTCTGTCCTTCTGCGTGAACTGATCGAGCCGTCCATTGAGGAACTCGATCCGCAGCGCCAGGCCCATGAGTACGGTGCGCAGGTAGAGCGCAAACATGCAGGAATAGAGCATCTGCAGGCTGTAGATCAGGATGAGGATGCACTGACGCCGCGCATCGATCTCGCTCAGGAAGTGTATATAGTAGAAGGCGACCAGGACAACGCTGGCCGAGGCAAGCACCAGCAGGGTGCCCAGAAATCGGCAGCTATAGCTCGCGGCGTAGCCGTGCGCCTCCAGATAGCCATCCAGCTGGGAGAGATCGCGTATTGTGCGAAAATGCTTGGCCGCATTCAGGACACTAGAGATCACAATTATCGTGTAGCTGGCGATGCAGAAGAGCGTCTCGATGGTGCGATTTATGTCCTCGGTGTCGCCCTGCGAATGCGCCATCAGCTTGTAGTCCTGCGAGGCGAACAGCACATCCTCGCAGAATATCACCGATGTCACCAGCAGCAGCAGGGCCAAAATCCGTCCGTATAGCTTGCCCCGGGAACTGATGCCAAAGCTCTCCGACTGATTGCCGCTGAAAAAGGGCAGCAGGGCACACAGCTGTGCGGGCCTGGCCACGCCCTCTAAATCAAGCAGGATTTTCATGGCCATGTGGAAAACGTTGGCTTCAACCTGAACTTCGACTTGAAACTGAGCTTCCAGGTATCTCCGACTATGTCCATATCTCCGACTCTATCCATTCATAAAGTGCGCAACATTTCGGAGCTCGCATTACCAGCTAATGATTCCATTAATACGAATTGTCGGCGATTATACAAATTGATTCTCCAACCAAAATGGCCCGACAACTTTCGAAATACCTTAAAAATCGATAGAGTTCTTTGGACGAACAGCCTGGAAAAGGTAATTTACCCTTGCCTAAATGAAGGGTAAATCAATTTTCAGAACTTGCAAAAAGACAGTTTGTAAAAATAAAGAGCTTAGTTTTTCTTATAAGAAATCATCTTGAAATTCAACAATTCAAATTCCTTTCAAAGGACTTCGACTTATTTACAGTTTTTACAGTCTACAATAAATTGAAATAAAAAACGTTAGAATATTCCAAAATTGAAAGATAAAAAATGTTCCCAAGTCAAGGAAAAGAAACTCCTGAAAACCTGAAAAAAGTTTGAATAAAATATATGCAAGCTTTTCCTATAGAAAATAATCTTAAAATTCAACAATTATTCGTTTATCTCAAAATATGTTAGGAGGATAATTCAAATTCTACTTCAAAGAAATAAATTTAAATTAGTTCAAAAAACAAATTCTTCTTTAAAAAATAAATTTAAATTAATTAAATAAACAAATTCTTCTTTTAATAAATAAATTTCTATAAATTGACTAAATCAATTCATCTTTAAATGAATTATTTTATGCAATAAATCTGTTCTCAATGGCAAATCAAGACTAGAAGAGGCTTTACATCGGCTTAGCTTAGACTAAGCTGCAAAATCGATAGGCCTAGAAAGGACTTTGAATCATTAAAAACTAGTAATTCTTATAGCTTCTCGCATGAGACGATTAAATATGAAATGCGAGTTAAGCCTACCAATAATCGTTAAATATCTTTTTATCTGTATCTAATAACTACCCCTCGAATATGGCCGTGTAATTGCCGCTGTATTATCACCCGCAAGCCGTAGAATATAATATTTGTCACACCTTTTGCTCCCCCATTTCATTTGAGAGCTGAGATGCGATGTAGATGCCTCTCGCCTCGTGCCCGGCCGAGGCTCGCCATTTTTCCACCCCTAATGAGGGATTGCAATTCTCAATCAATGCGGCGCGCCGGCACTTTTATATTGTATACCCTTCCAGAGGGTATTCTCATTTTGTCATGTAATGTTTAACGTCGAATTGGAGCACGATATGATTAGTTTTTCTCTGTAAGAGTTATGTCATGCTCCTCTCATATGAACCAAATCTTATTAATATCAGACTCCTCGAGAAATTTAAAGAATCAGTTGAAAGTTGAGTTTTTGTATTGAAGCTTTTCCGTACTCCGAAATTTATTGGCCAAACTCAGCTGCTGAATTACAAGTTTCTAATTGGAATACCATAATATATATGTATTTCCTACAGGATCAATTTGTCGGTAACTGGGCTTTCGTGTAAAAGTAGTTTTTAGGCAGTGTTGCAGGCGCAACAAAAAAAACTTGATAGTAGTTCGGTTCACGGCTCGAACCAACTCCATTCTTGTAGGTTCGGTTCGTGAACACAGCTAAGTGCCCAGATTTAGGCAAGCTTTAATTTGGCATAATTGTTGCTGCCATTTCGGTTTGGTTCAAACCCGGTTTGCTGGTCGATTTCTAAGCCAAATGCCTTGTAGGGTATTTAATCCTCGGCGTGCCGAAAATAAAGTTCTTCTTGTTGTTGTTTTTTTATTTTTTTGGGGGAGATTGTGTGAAACTGGCACGCTGTTGCTTGGCTGTTGCCTCTGCTGCTGCTCTGCTGCTAACTCTGCCTCTGCTGCTGCTCTGCTCTGCTGCTGCTGCTGCTGCCTGTGACGTCACGAGACAAGGCCGTGGTCAACGGCCAACGGCAACAGATACAGACACACCGTGCACTGGGGCGCAGCTCTTATCAACATCATCAGCAAATCAACGCGCAATACGCAAATAAACCATAAACAGAATAAATCAAACAATTATTTTCTAATAATTTGTATTTCTATTTTGCAAAAAATGTGGCTGCTTCGCCCGCTGCTGCTGCTGCTGCTGCTGTTGGCATTGGCCACACGGCAGCTTGGCCACGCCCACTACACCAGCGGCGATGTGGTCTACCATGCCTTGCCGCATTTCTGGACGGGCGTAGGCTTCTGTCCAGCTGGCGAGATCAATCATGTCGGCATCAGCGGCGCCTTGGAGGCGTCCGAGATGCAGCTGCAGCTGCGCCAGATTGGCGCATTGCCCGCGGGCGCGGTGACACACATACGGATCCATTGGCTGCTGGAGCTGGTGCAGTTTCTGGAGTATAGCACGGAGGGTGTGCCCCAATATGACTATGAGAAGTTTGACAGATTTGTGGATATGCTGCAGGAGCAGCAGCTGTCGCCGGTGCTGGAATTTATGGCCAATCCGGGTCATGTGTTCACCGCCAATCCCGAACGCAATTGGTTTCTCTGGGAGCATTTTGTCAAGAGCATCATCAATCATCAGTTGGGTAAGCCATTCCCGACAGCCTTAGGAGTTGTCCTGTTTATTTGACAGCCTTCATCTTCTACGCAGCTCGCCAGGGCGCCGCACGCTTGTCCAACTGGCGCTACGAGACCTGGAACGAGCCGGATTTGCGCAGCTACAATCGCATTAATTTTACGGCCGCCTCCTATCTGGACTATGTGCAAGCTGTGCGCCGTGGCCTGAGCAAGGCTGGCGGCAGGCGCAAGTCGAAGCGCCAGCAGCAGCTTTATCGTGCCCTGCGTGGACCCGCCGGCCTGTTCAGGTCCGAGCAGCATCATCCGTTCTGCTGGCAGCTGCTGGAGCTATGCAATCAGCAGCTGGCCAAGTGTCCCATCGATATACTCACCTATCATCGCAAGGGTCTGGATGGCAGTGCCACAGAAATTCTAAATGGATCTCTGGCGCTGCTCACAAAGATTTACCAGGACTATCCCCGGCTGCAGCAGCTGCCAGTGGCCAATGAGTAAGTCCAGGATTAGCTCCAATCCACTTATTGTATATAACTAAAGCTGTTTGCTCTTATCCTGGTTGTAGTGAGGCTGATCCCGTTGCGGGCTGGAGCACGCCGCGCGACTTTCAGGCGGATGTGCGCTATGCGGCCACCTTGATATCCACCGTGATGCAGCACTGGCAGGCCAAGCTCGCTGGCGGCGTCATGGCCCAACTGGAGTCCATCAGCCATGACAATGCCTTTCTCAGCTATCATCCATATGAGTTTAGCCAGCGGTAAGTAGCCATCCATTGGGATTGATTGGGATTGGGTTCAGGTTTAGGTTTGGATTTTTTTTGGGGAACTGCTTGAGCTCATAATTCGAAGATTCCAAATGAGATCTCATGCACCAAGCTGGTCGACTTAGATATCTTTGAAGTCCAACTTGGGTTCTTTAAGATTTCTTGATACTGTGCTACATTAAAACACAATTATTTGTCATAATAGAATAACTAGATCCTAATTATGTCCAAATCCCGAACCTGGAATCTTTCAGCACCTTGTTGGCGCACTTTCGCATGAACGAGACGCAGCCGCCGCATTCGCAGTTTGTCCAGAAGCCTGTTTACGCGGCGCTGGGCATGTTGGCCAAGCTGGGCACTCGAGCCGCTGACCTGGAGCTGGTGAACATGGACAGCAAGCACAGTGTGCAGGTATTGCGAAGCATCTCCGGCAATGGGGTGGCACAGTATATGGCCACCATATTCCTGAGTCCCGAGCAGGCGGGACCCCAACTGACGGCCTATCATCACAAATACACGCTGAACATGTCCATTGCGAACGAGTCGGCCTTCATCACGGAGCTGCTGGTGCCGCACAGCACAGACCCGGCGCATGTGTGGCAGCAGGCCGGCAGTCCCGCCTATCCGAATGCCACGCTGCGCGAGGCCATGCGACGGGCGCAGACACCCAGACTATACGAGACGGGCCCCATTTGGCAGTACAACAGCGAGCTGGTTGTCAACTCGGCCAGCCTGCCGCTGCCGTGGCTGATGCTGTTGCGCGTCTGTTCGGCGGCATGGCCCAAGCTGAAGCGGCCGCAGCAGCTGGAAATTGTGGAGGTAACACAGCGCGAGGTATTCATCCGATGGAGCGAACAATCGCGCTCCACCCAGTGCCTGAAGAGCTATGAGGTTTGGTTCAGGGAGCGCGCCGGCTCCGAATGGCTGCACATCTCCATGGGCTGGCATCTGCCCTATCCATCGTTTCAGTATGCGCCGGGCCTGAATGGCAGCGTAAATGGTAAGCCAAATATTTTAGGGCTTAGTCTCAGCTAATATTAAAATGCTCATGTTTATATTTCCAGGTTTCTATAAGGTGCGCGGCGTGGATGTGTTTAATGAGAGCAGCGCCTTCTCGCAAATAGTCGAATATCTGGAGTTATAATTTAGCAACAACTTTATCAAACATATTTATATCAATTTTATGGGTTTATTAACATATCGGGCATATTAGATGAAACATAATCAGGCTTTGCTTGGCCGCAAGGCGTGCGCTGCTCTCTCTCTCCAAATTCTCCCACTCTTCAACTCTATCAAACTTTTGGCATGGAATCTTTTAATAATGGGGCACAAATCTTCAGAGCAGCGCTGCGTCTTGATCCACATATAGTTATCTCATATACATAAATATTTATACAAATATATATATATATATATATAGTACATAACGTGTGTGTGTATGTGAGTAAGTGTGTGTGTGCGTGTGTGTGTATGTTTATGTTATACATAAGTGCCAACCGAGGAAGGCCAAAGCGTTCAGCGCAATGTCTTAAGCAATAAACACATCAAATTTTGTTTTGCGTTAAAGTACAAAGAAAAAAGTAAATAATATGAGAGTCTAGGCAACACTGTGTTCAGCCCTCGGCATCCAGGACCAGCCACTTCTCATCGATGTGCTCCATTTGCTTGGTCAATATGGGATTGCGTACACGCACCTTGATCTCCAGCTTGCCGCCGACCTGCTTGCGACCATCCATCAGCTGCAAATGAAGAATGATTTAATTATATTTGATAAAATGGTTTTATTTTGCACTCACATCGTAGGTATCGTGTATATCACACTTGGTTTCCAGCTGCTGCAGCTTCACATTGACGGTGCCAATAAGCGTGTCGGATCGAAGGAATCCTCTGAAACAACATATGGGCAGTTTACGACTTAGTCCACAACAATCAATACTGCAGCTGTTTTTGTGTTTTATTTATTTTAATTTTTATTTTTAGCGTTTTGCGTAGCAATGAGTTTTTGTTGGGAATTGAGGCGCAAGAATTTGTAAAACATATTGATTAAAAACTTTCGAATTATGCATTCAATGTTTGCAACAATGGAAATGTGATAAGCAACGAGCGTGCTAAACTCAAATCTAGGCAAAGCTCAACAACAGAAAATTACTCGATTTATGTAAGGTATTTAAAGGAGAAAAGAATCAAAATTTCTACTGAAAATACATGTGAGCAGATGTCTAAGGCGTTTCCAAAACCATTTAAACACCTGTGTGGCGCGCTGTTATTAAGAAAATGCACGGATTATGTTAACAACAGTTTCTGTTAACGGCCTTAACATTTGTTTGGATACCTAGCAGATTGACAAATACATAGATAATACCACAGCCAAAAAAGTACAAAAAATAGGAAGGAGGAATAGAGGAAGTTAATTTTTGAAAACCATTTACATAAAAAATAACAATAATAATATGCTTTAATTTCTATAGTCAAATTTGAAGGAATTTTTTTCTATATCCCTTGTAAAACAGATCAGATAAAGAGAATAATTTCGATCATATGAAATTTAAATGGAATGCCAATTCTTATTTCTGAGTACTTTCAATTTCGGACTTTAATACATTCTGATGAACCCTTCTAACCTTAAAAGACTTATGGTACACACTTAAATTAACTCAAAGAAATATAAACTAAATTTAAAGTTAGGTCTAATAGGATATTTAGAAAAGTTGTTTTCTTGGGGTCAAAACAGCTGGATTTATCTAATAATTTATGTAGAAAGAATCAAGTAGCTTTAAGTCGAGATTATTATTAGAGAACCTCGCATGCATGTTATATCATTGTCGGACCACAATGAGTTCTACTTTATTTCTTCCGCTTCACCTTGGTTAATTGATATGTTTATGCGGTAGGCATTAGTAAGAGTTAAAAGTTGCAGTGCTTAATAAAGCGTTCGATTCATATTGGACTCACCCTCTGGAATAGATCTCGAATTTAACGCCATGACGTCTGAATATGCGCTGAAACTGGCGATTGCTGCGCTGAATGTCCACCTTGAAGCGTTCATCGTAGTCGGGACTGTCCGTGTCCTTGATCACATTGGTTTTCGTCTTGAATGATTCATCCTGCAGCATTTGGAGAAATTAACAAAATTTAACTGACAAATCGAATGCTGAAAACTTACATTCAACAGCGGAAACTCAACGCGCACATAAGTGTCCACATCCTTGGGATTGGACACATTGTAGTTGATGCCGCGCACGACAACAATTTCCAACTCATTGTCCGTCAGATCCGTGTTGCAATGGACAATGTTAAAGGAACGCTTCTCGTAATGGAATTTGGGCAGTGTTTGATTCTTGCGCTTGGAGTAACGCACCAGATCCAAATCCTTTTGTACGGTCAGTGCGAGATTCTCGAATCGATTCATGCCGGCCACATCGCCCATGGCCTTGTGATGATCACGCGTATTTTTGCACATCATTAGCTGTTTGGCCAGCTGCTCCTCCATGCGCACGCCAATCTCGCAAATGTCATCGCTCGGATCACAATCCTCGGAAGACACAATGGCAAATGATGCTTCCAGATTGTCACGTTGCGATGGCGGCACAGGCAGCTGTCTCCGGAGAACACATATTTATTTTTATTACTGAATTGACTTTCTGACCAAATCTAGTAAAGCTTACCGTGCTGAGGTCCACGGGCAGTCCGCTGCTTGCAGCATTGAGCAGCGAGTCGAAACCCTTGTAGATCTTTAGGTATTCCTTGGCCTGATCGATTTCGCCCGCTTTTTTGGCTGCTATGGCGGCCACTTTAAACTCCTTTTGCCGCTCGAGCAGCAATTTCATTTGTTGCTCGGCCAGATTACTTTTCTGATGATTGCCCGTCGTGCGTGTCGTTAGCTCCTTGGGTTGCGGCGGCGAAGGGGCTTTACGTGCTGCCGTCGGCGTCACGGTGCCAGAGCTGGTGGGCGTGCCACCAGCGGAAGTGCTCGCTGTAGCTGGCGGTGATGTGGGCGACATGGGCGGCGTGGGTGCAGGTGCAGCGGGAGCAGCATCCGCCGTGGGCAATGGGCCAAAGCCCGGCGGCACGGGCAGCTCATCATAGGCTACGGGTCTCCCTGCCTTGTATTGTTTGATGGCATCTTCATACTGTTTGACAATGCGTCCAAAGCGACGCGCCTTGCTGGTATTGCTCTCTGCCTTGGCAGCCTCCTCCACAGATTTGTATTTATCCAGACGCTGCTGAAGCGCTTCTAACATTGAACTGGGCGCGGCTGTACTATCAACTGCAGCTGCCGGCGCGGGTGCTGGCGCAGTTGGAGCTGGAGCTGGGGCTGGAGCTGGTTCAGCAGCTGCTGCGCCCTCCTGCATCTTGGCCATGAATGCCAGAAATTCGCCCGGCGGCGGCGGCATATCACTCAGATCAACCTCTTGACCGTCCTCGCACATCTTTACCACGACATCGAACTGCTTCACCACGCGTAGAAATTGCAGAGCAGCGGCCGTATCCCCGCTGCGTTTGGCTTGCACTGCGGCGGCCTTGTATTCATTTTGACGACTGCGCATTTGCGACACCAAGGGACTAGCAGGCGTGGGCGTAGCTGTTGCTGGCGGCGTGCTGGGCGAGGCAGCTGCTTCTGTTGCCGGCGGTGTGCCCGGCGTGGGGGGCGCTGGCGCGGCGCGCATGGGCTGCCTGGGCTCTTCTGTAGGTGCATCAGATGCTCCTGCTGCTTCGCCACCTACCGGCTTGATGCTCACCTCGGGTGGAATGTCGTCAACATTGATGCTCTTGCCGGCTGCTGACTGCTTCTGCAGATCTTGAAGGGTCTTTAGGCCACGCGCAAAACGTCGCGCCTTTCCTGATTCGCCAGCGGCTTTTGCATTGGCCTCAGCCCGTTTGTACATGTCCAATCGCTGGTTTATGATGCCCAATGTGTCCACTGTTGTTGTCGGCAGAAAGGTCTGAACTGGCTCCTGTTCTTCAGCAGCGACAGGGGCAGCAGGTGGCTGCTCCTCCTCCCCATCCTCCACGCCCGCAATGCCATGTAGCTCGCCCAGCAAGTCACTGTCATTCTCAAGAGCATCGTCGTCATCATCGTCGCTGACATCGCGCAAGCTATCTGCTATCATTTTGTCCAGGTCGCTGCTAGGCAACAATTTTGGCTTTGGCTTTGCTTTGGGCTTTGGCCCGCCGCCGCCGCTAATTGCCGCCAGCTCAGCCTCCAAATCGCTATCCGCTGCATCATCATCGCCAAAGCCAGCGCTGGGATCAAAGTCATCGGGTATTTCCGTTAAACCGAACTGTGTGCGTATTCGTGTGCGTTCGCAAGGCGAGAGGAAAGGGAAGGCATGACTCATAATTGTAAATAGACAATTCTATTTGCTTGTTTTTCATTACTTACCTGGGATAAATCGTGCTGTCGGCGCTTTGGAGGCTCTGGCCTTTTGCGTGAAAACATTCTTGACCAATTCAGGGCAATTTAGTTATGTCTAAGACTGTATTGAGGCACTGAAATTCTTTGATTAAAATTTAAAACACTAAATTGCGTTGCAATCGCCTAGACGGACAATAACAAAATTCGCTGTTATCGAAAGTAGGGATGAACGATAGGAGTTTCGGTTTTAAATAAATTTATCTGGCCGTATGCTTAACGGTTTTATTTAATCGATAACAAATAAATAACTCAATCGTTTTGCTGGGTCACCTGAAAGCCAGTTCAGTGCTGTGCTTTTATAAGCGAAACATGGTTTTCTCTGGGGGCTATATATATGATAAAAATACAAAAACTTTTAAATTACATACACAACTTAAATTAAGAAGTTGATTGAACGCTGAAAAAGTGACCACGAAGTAGTTACCAAATCAGCGCAGGCTTGTTGAACAGGATTGTTGAACATTTTTTCGTGTAAACCCAAATTAATCGTTACCGTTGATTAGTCACGGGTACACACTTATCGGCCATCGCTATCTTTAGATTCTATCGATGATAATGCCACCACAGTGCACAACAGTTTGCGAAAAATTCGTGTAAAAATTTCTATTGATTGACAAATTGTGCAGTTGAAGTAAGTCTAATTGGAAATTTAAGAACTGCGCTGCATGTGCCGCGTCATGCATTAATGTGTGCACTCAATTTGCTGGCTGTGGTGGCTGTCTAAAGCTTGCAAAACGTTGCCAAACCTGCTGCTGCATTTGTCTCTGATTTGGCCCGTTTTTCCACCTACGCTGCGGCAGCAACGTTGACGCGACGATAAACGAGCCGAAGCGCGTGTGGCAGGCGGGGGGCACAGCTGAGCTAGCAGTTTGTTTAGTTAAGCGTGGAAATAAACAAACAGATTTGTCGCAATCGCGAACGCAGCCTGGCTGGCAGTCAGTCAACGGGCGTGGCTAGCTTATACCAAAAGTAATACGACGACCGCCTGGTGTGGAGGCAGCAACAAGTTGACGGCTATGGAAGAGGTAACGCTTACGGAGCCCGAGACACGTTTCTATGGTGAACTGTTTCAATGCTGCGACGTGGAGAACACCGGCAAGGTGCCCATGCTGAAAGCAACCGAACTCTTTCGCTCAGCGGACATTGCCAACGAGACGGTGATTGAGGTAGGTCCACAAATGCCCCAATTGACAGCATCGTGCATTCTTAATTAATTTTTAATTATTGCCTGACAGATCACATCATTGGCTGGTATACCCGCAACCGCTTTGCACATCTCGCGCGCTCAGTTCTATTCGTGCCTCAAGCTAATTGCCGCCCACCAGGCAGCGGTGCCTTTGCGTCAGGAGCTGATTGCCGCCACGGTGCCATTGCCATTGCCGCATTTTGGCTGGAAAGAAGCTGCTACAGCGCCAGCGAGTACCTGTGAAAATGGCCTGGGTGCACTGCCGCCGCCACCGCCCACCGATCGTCGTAACTCGCTGCGCCGCAATTCCCAGCAGCAGCAGCAACAACAACAACAGCAGCTGGAACAGTTACAGGACACCTCGGATGTGCCTAGCACCGATTCCGAAGTCGAGCAAAACGAATCCAGCGGCGGTGGCGATTTTGATGAGCTGGCCGGCGCTGATGTTGTCGTCAGCAACAGCAGCCGCGAAACAGTGCGTATATATCTTATCACACTTATGTAAATAGACTTAGATATATGAAAGTGTTATTTATTTAATCGTAGCGTCGACGTGGCGTTGGCACTGGTGGCTCACCGGAGGCGTGGAGCACTAACAGTGATAGCCCCACGCCCACCAACAGCGTGGCGGAGCGTCCCTGGGCACAGGATACATTGTGGCAGGGCTTGCTCGGTGACGAGCATCGCCAGCTGCTGGGCACCGAGGAGGAGTCCTCGGATCGTCACAGCAGCGACGATGATGACAACGAAAGCGAACTGATTACGCTCTATCAAATCACGCCCGAGCAGCGCGCATATTACAACAAGCAGTTCAGAGCTGTGCAGCGTGATCCGCACGGACTGCTCTCCGGTCAGGCTGCGCGGTAAGTTGTGACTGTGTATCTATCTATAGCATGTCTGTTCATACTATGCTTTCTTTTGCAGCATCTTCTTTGAGAAAAGCCGCATTCCTGTCGAGGAACTACGCCATATCTGGCAGCTGTGCGACGTGACACGCGACGGTGCGCTTAGTCTATCCGAATTCACAGCTGCCATGCATCTGGTTGTGTTGCGCCGCAATAATATACCATTGCCCAGCAGCCTTCCGCATTGTCTACATCCCAATGTGCTGGCTAAGTCAACGACATCGTTGTCGTCATCATCAACGGCGCACATACCTCAAGAGCCGCCCGAGGCTGATCTCCTGCATTTGAATGATGACGACGAAGATGAACACACTGACAATACAATCATAAGTAGCTCGCAAGCGAAGCCACGTCCCTTGCCCAATGACAAGAACATTATGAATCTGAGCAACATCTCGACCTCGTCGCAAGCCAGCAACAGCAGCTCTCGACGTGAAGTGACCACAACAACGACATCGCCTGTGCTTAAGAATCGCAGCATTTCCAATTCCCCAAATGTGGAAAAACCAACAGGAGCGACAGCAACAACAACAACAGCGGTAGCTAACGCTGCTGCTGGAGCAACTAACGATGCCAGTCAATGGACCAAATTTAGCGAATCTCCCACAACGACATCAACAGCAACTGGAGCTGGAGCTGCGGCAGTTGGTGCAGCCGGCACAGCTGCAGCTGCTGTCCCTGCCGTTTCTAGTCCCGGCCTCAAACCAGCGCTGTTCGATATGAAACGCACTGCCCAGGATGTGGTCTCAAATCCGCAAATATTGCATCCCGTGCCTCTGCGTGTGACGCCCATAGGTGAGCATATACCCTAGTATTCTATTATTATATAATTTACTTTTTGTATTTTTTTTGTAGGCACAGCCATTGCCGCAGCCGGTGAGCAATCAAGTCAACAGTCCACAAGCGATATGGACGGCGTTGTTGTGCTGCGCGAGGAGAGTCCCAAGGCCATGGCAACGACAACAACAACAACATCAACGACTACAGCACAAAACAATCAAACTGGAACGCATCGCGATCGCGACTCCATCTCGATGCAAAGCAGCGATCTACGCGCCATTCAACGTCCCCAGGCCAAAAAGCTGCCAGCGAAGAATATTGGTGCCTTGCCGCCGCCGCCGCAACGTGAGCCAAGCATTGGCTCTATTGGTGTCAATGAGCCGCCGGAACAGGCGGCGCCATTGCCACTGGGCTATGCATCAAGCACAGCTTCTGCCAAAAAGGAGCCACCGCCCTTGCCGCCGCCACGACCCCATCGACATGCGCGCAGCAGCAGCTTAGATTTGAATAAGTTTAAAATTGGCACAGCCGGTGCCCAACAGCCCGAGGTAAGTCCAGTATATGAGTATTCAATCTAGCTATACATGTTGTTTGTCTGCTGTCCAGCTCCAAATTATGTCCAGTATATATGTATATGCAAATGTTTTAAGGAAACTATTTAAATGTTGTGTTTGTAGCTGTGTTCCATTTACTAACAGATATTTAACATGACCTGGAAATGTTAAGAATATCAGCTATGTTAATGTTCAAACAAACTTTTACCAAAATAGCAGGCAAGTGTTAATATTAGGGTCAGTTAATTTAACAGAAACGCATTCCTAACAGCCATTCGACAGCTGTTGCATGATGTTATTAACATACAATGTTAGCAAAAGATCATTATGCTGTTCCTTTAGGAACATTTCACAGCTTCCTAGTTTGTTGGCATTGCTGGCTCAAATGCTATTTCAATAGTTTGTATTTTAGCGCAGAGGTTGTTTTTTTTCTTCTAAGCGATAATTGAAAGATAATTTTAAAACAAGTTATTTAAGAGAAGCTCTGAATACAGTGGCCGCTTGAAAATTTGAGCTTTCAGAAGTAGAAAAAGAAAACAGCAATATTTTCAATAAAATATTTTAAAAGAACATTTTCTAAGATTAGTCTGTAGCTATCAAGTTTTGTAAAGAACTTATTACATAAAGAAAGTATTTTGAAATATAATAATTGGAACCGAGACGTTTCGTTTAGCGAGTAAACACTGTATTATGTATCATTTTACTCTGCCATAGTATAAACAGATTTCGGTGCACCGAATATTTATTTATATTATATTCGCATTTCTTTGTGCAAAGTGTTTAGCTTATGTGTCCCCTTTATTATTAATTTCTTTTACTTATTTTGTTAACAAACTGTAATATAAACCCAACTTTAATTAAGATAACCGCGCAAGCCAGCTTCGATATGCAAACCTCAGCGGGTTTTGCCGATTTCACGCACTTTGCCGACGACGCGAATGTTGTAAGTGTAATACGAAATAAAATCTTGATTCAACAAATGCATCCACAATTGGCCGTAGCTTTACTAGTGTTATGCATCCAAAATTGAGTAGCTTTTGAATGAAAACTTGCGCTTGCGCTTCGTTCATGGTCAAAACTAATGCCTTCTCCATTTGCAGCTGGACGCCAGCAACAACAGCAGCAGCAGCAGCAGCAACAATAGCGCCAATAATGCCACATCCGCTGCTGCTGCTGGTGCCACAGCCGAGCAGCAACAGCATTCACTGCCGCCGGCACCGCCGCCGCCCGCTTTTGTGCCGCCCACGCGCATCACGCTGCAGACGCAACAGCGAGTCTCTGCTTTTGAGGTCTACCGCAAGCCGCAGACGCCGGCCCCAGCACTGGCTGCAGCCGGCTGCTTGTCGTCAACCACGGCTGCCGCCCAGCTGCCCAGCGCCGATAACTTTGAGAAGCGTGTGACCGCCATCAGCGATTCGTTGCGTCATGTCTCCTTTAAGCAGAATCAAACCAGCACCACGGAGCTGCTGCAGCGGCTGCGTGAGCAAAACAATTCGCTGCTGCATCTGTGCAATGATCTCAGCGACGAGCTGCTCAGCGTGCAGACGCGCAAGGAGGAGATGCGTCTCAAGCTGGAAAGTTTTGCGGTAGCTGGTGCAGCTGGCGGCGAATCTGTCGGCGGAGCACCCGCACGCACTGGCTCCTCAATATCAGCGCCGATGACGGCCAATGTGACTGGCGGCTCCTCCGGCTCAGCCGGTGCCTATACGAATGTTTAAGCAGCGTATTTTGTTGTTTCTGTTTGTTGCATGCAACGCATATAACACACATCTATTTGGAAGAGCAGGCGAATATCGTTCACGTACGCTGCTTATTATTATGTTTCGCTAATTTAATTGTAGGCTAGTTAAATCTCAATTTTAAAACTGAATGAAAAGTAAATTTGTCATGCAAGCAACCAATAACAATAACAATAATGCCGCCTCTATAGATACATATTTATGCAGATCAATTTATGTATACTTCTCTTTAGCGCACACAGAGCTAATGGAACTAATTGTTAAACGTAAATGTGTAAATGTAAATGAGAAACGTTCGCTTTATAAACAAACAAACAAACGAAATGAAAAAACAAAACAAAACACTGCTCCCTAGATGATATGCGGCCACAAAGTGGCGTCAATCGTATTTGAAAACTGCAAAACTCATTAAGCATTTGTTTGGCTGATAGAAAAAAAAAACAGACACACACACACACACACACACACCATTTTTCAATCTTTGCTATATTACATTTAGTATGCCCAAAGGCAATAAATCATTATTTATTAACTATTAATTTTTGAACAACTCGAATCCTGGCTCCACCGGGAAACACAAATCCTCTACCTTCTCATTCATTCCGGCAATGAAAAACAAAATTATAATGTTGTGCTAAAAGTTGTAACTTTCGTAAGCCAGGCTTAAATGTTTAAGTATTAAAAAAGTTAAAATTTATTATGAAAACAACAAGAAAAATATGATAAAACACATGCAAACCAATTTCATTTCCTTGAAAGCTTAGCTTAGGTTTAGTAATTTTTCAAAACTATTTTCTATGTATACACAAATTGATATTATGTAAATTTATCAAATTTCTTTAGGCATTTGTAAAAAGTTAAAAAAAAAAAAAAAACAAATGAAAAACACAAAAAATGAAAAAAAAAACCAACTATTTAATTTACCGGACCATAAGTATGCTAACTTCGAATTTATAGGATGATATATCAGCAGACGTACATACGAGTATATATCATCATGTGAATATGCGTACGCATTTTCTTTTGCATACTTAAACTATTAAATATATAATGATTGTATATTATTTCTCTTGTCATCAAACAAAATAAATCTTCAACTTGTTAAACATTTTCAAAGATATACAACTACAAACTGATTGCAGTGTTTGACAAAGTAAGACAAACAAAAACAAAAGTGATATTAAGCACTATGTAAACATATTGTTACGTTGCAGCGTAATAAATGCGTATTGTTTTGAGGGATATACATCTACATAAATAAAAATGAATGTATTAGTTGATGTTACAAATGCTAAAAAAAAGGCAATAAATAATATGCTCTAATGAAATATTTATTTAAATACTTTCATGATTTTAAATGTTCCGGTTTTGCCGCCAAACAAAATGCAACCCTGTCTATCGAGCACGAAAGCCTTACGATAGTAGACGCACGCTGTTATCGATTGTGCTGCATACGCCGCTACACATCACTAACGCTTTGCGGCATTGGAGCAAATTTTCGCAAAATTTGCTATACAATTTTTACGTGTGAATTTGTTGAAATTTGTTGTTTAAATGGTGTAAACAGCATTAAACAATTGCTGCGTGCGTGCTTAATATATGTGAACATCATTTGCACTTCCAAGGCCAAGTGTTACGACGTCTAAAAGCAGCAAAACTAGAGAGCACTGGAAACTGGAACTGCTGCTAGAGTGCAGGTTAGTTTACGTTTACGTTTGTACAATGGTGAATATTGAAAATGTTATTGTAGAACAAAAAGTAAACAATAGATAGTCTCTTTTCCTAGTAAGTAAATGCGTCAATGTTAATCGCGCTCTTTGCGCTCGCACATTTGCCAATCTTTCGTAAGCCGCCGCTGCCATTGCAATCATCATCAAGGTGTGGCAAAGGCAAAAGCAACGCAACAAAGCACGCGAGCAAAACAACAGCAACAACAACAACAGACAACGCTCATTTAACGGCATTAACAAGCAACAGTAATTTGCAGACAACAACAGCAACAACAATTCTAATTGGAACCCGCCTCAATATGAGCAGCAGCAACGAACAGGATCAGCAGGCAACAACAGCCAGCATCATTGTTGCTGCCAACGGCAATCAAACGGATGCGAAAAAAATCGAAATTATGTATGTGTGCACAGCCTGTGCTGCAGTGTTCCCATTTATCCATTATCCGGAAATTTATTCTTCTCCCTTCCACAGTAACTTCAAGCCATATGACAAGCAATGCTGCTATAACATCAAAACGAATCATACGAAAGTTTATGGCTGTGGCGGCTCCCATGCGCGTGGCTCCTCCAAGGTCAAGCTAAAGAATGTCGTCGACTATAAATGGGAGCACAAATATTATTATCCTGGTCATTTGGTGGCCGTGCATCGCGATGGCAAGCATTTGGCATATGCCATTAATGGTAACCAAATTGAATCCTTTATATTACTGTATCCATTTAAATAATAATGCCCTTGTCACAGTCAACAACAAGGCCACCGGCATGGAGGGCATGGTCCGTGTGTGCAACACCAGCACCAGCCAGCGCGCCCTCATCAAGGGCATGAACGGTGAGGTTCTGGATCTACAATTTGCCCACAGCGAACGGGAGCGCATCCTGGCGGTCATAGATATGAGCTCGCTGTTTGTGTATAAAATCGATTTAATCGATGGCAATTTATTATGCAAACTTGTGCTCAAAGTGGATGATCCCATTGCAAACTATGTGCCAGAATATGACATGGTTTCCTGGTGTCCTTACATAACCAGCAGCGGCAGCAGCAGCAAGAACAATACCAGTGGCGGCGTCGGTGGCGGCGGCGGGGGCGTCGGTACTGTCACTGGCCACGAAGAGGATGATGAAAACCAGCTTTTGATTTGGTCGCGCAGCAAACAGTTTCAATGCTTTCATGTCAGGATGATTATATCCGAGCATGGCGTAAGTGAAAACCTAAATCCTTAAGTTGACCCAATTAAATACCATACTTTGTTTTTGTTGCACTCACAGCGCGGACCGATTAAGCCGGCGTCTCTGGAGACTGGCTATTTGAAGATTGAGGAGGATTCTCTAATAACCTGCGCTGCTCTATCGCCCGATGGGACCACTGTTGCGGCAGCTTGCACTGATGGCTTGGTGCGTTTCTATCAAATTTATTTGTTTGATGTGCGCAATCATCGCTGCCTTCACGAGTGGAAGCCGCACGATGGCAAGCCGGTGGCCTCGTTGTTCTTCCTGGATAATATTAACAAGCCTGTGGAAGAGTAAGTGCTTATTTAAATAACAGATTTGATGAATTGAATATTCGATGTCCCCATTACAGTGCCTACTGGCAGTATGTGATCACAACCAGCGATCATAATACGGAGATAAAGCTGTGGAACTGCTCGCTGTGGGAGTGTCTGCAGACCATCAACATTATGGCGTCAGTTCCGCCCACAGTGCATCCAGGCATGTTCATAGCTGGCATTGATCGTAGCGCCAACTATTTGGTTATATCCAGCCTGGACGCCTTAGCCGTGTATGTGATGCAGATTAGCAGCTGTGGCGTCGTCAGAAGCAGCGGCAACGATCAGGCCAGCGACAGCGGGGATTCAGATAATGGCAGCGATGCTGATGACGCTGGCAACGGCACTGGCAACAACGATGCTGCCGTACGCATCCAAAACATAGCCGAGTTCAAGCTGAGCTCGGGCATACTATCTTTTTCCATAGTGAATGCCAGCATGCGTCGGATGAAGAGCACCAACGAGAGCTACTATCCGTTTGAGGAGCCTGACGATTACGATGATGATAGCACTGCCACAACCGATGCCCTAGTGGTGCATATGTTTGTTGTGCAGGCCAAGAGCTTGCAGGAGTGCCAGATTATCTATCAGCCATGTGCGGCCGAAAAGCCCGTGAGGAGTTTGAATAGCAGCAACAAAAGCAGTGCCAGCAATAAGCGCTCCCTGACACCGGATGGTGCGACGCCATCGCGACTGCTGCACGTCAATGAGATTAAGGCGGAGCCCAGTTCTCCGCACAACAGCAGCAGCGGCTCCAGCGCTGTGCCACTGGATATGCTCTTCGGCAAGTCCAAACGCAACTCGATTAGCTCAACGTCCGCCTCGGTGGTTGTTGCAGTTGCTGCTGCGGCTGCACCTTCGGCCATCCTGCAAGAGATATCCACGGCGGGCACTAATAAATCACGTTCCGCTTCGCCCCAGTATGGCAGCGGCTATCCGCAGCTGAATCTCATGACACCAGATGCGTTCAGCGCCAGCGGTGCCACCACCATGCTCTTGACCACGACCAGCATTAGCAGCAATACAACTGGCACCGATGCCATCAGCAGCTCTGCGGGTGCAACTACGGCGAACAAAGATCAGTCCGCGATCAATTCTCAGGTGATGAACACGCTGCGCATGCTGGCCACAGTGACTGCCAAGGGCGCGGACACGGCCAATACGAGTCTTCTGCAGCTGATGAACAATACGATCATTGAGGATCGGGAACAGCAGAAGCTAAAAGACAAAATGGATGCGCGCAAAAAGTTCATCGCCATTGATCGCAATCCGGAGCGTAATGCGGGTGAGAATTTAGCCAGTGGCGGTTCCAGTCCAAGTCGTGAAGTGCAAGAGATTATGGCAACCCAAGAGGATGCAGATGACTACGAACCGGAACTGGAGAATCTAGAATCTGACGAAGAGAACCCCTACTTTATGCTATGCAAAACCGAAAAAAAGTGAGAATAACTTAATATTACTTGGTTCTATTTATTTTAATTCTATTTTGCAATTTTCCCTTTTTAGAACCGAGGAAGAGTTAGGCAATTCACCAACCGGGGAGGAAACGGCAGCTGCAACGACCAATTGGCCGTCACAGGATTCCAAGCTGCCAACCAAAAAATCCGCTGAACTCCAAAATGCGGCACAAATCATGTCGCAAGCGGTGCAGCACAAGAACAATGGCAATGTGCCGCCCACGCTGGGCAACAGCAGCTGCAGCAGCAACAACACGGCAACAACATTAAACAGCAGCGGCAACAACAACATCAGCAGCTGCAGCCACAATGCAGCAAATGAGAATTCCACTGGCAATGCGGAGATTAATGCAAAACTGGAACAACTATTGGGTGGGTAGAGAAATAAATTTAGCTACAAAATGTACTGAATTCAACATTTATTATCTAACTTTCCAGATCTGGTTAAGGCGCAATCGCTGCAGCTTCATAAACTGGAGCACGAGGTTAGCAAGATTCAACAACAGCAGCAGCAGCTGCAACCAAGCGGCGGTGCCACGCCCTTGCAGCCAAAAAGCATCCATGAGCTGGCCTATAAAATTGAAATGCAACTGTCCAAGCTAATGGAACAATACCTGAAGCGTTATGAGAACGAGCACAAAAAGAAACTAACCGAGTTCCTGCATGCGCGGTAAGCAAAGGAATGGGAAAAATATAAGTCGGAGTGCTCTAGCCAAAAGTGGGAGATACCCTGTTTCTAGTGGGAGATTCCCTGTTTTTAGTGGGAGATACTCTGTTTCTTTTATGTACAGACGTACAGACAAACGGGTTAGATTTGGGCTTAGATGGTGATAAATGCTCTCTACTTTCATTTTTAATGGGTAGATGCTATAACAGCATTTAAGAGCTTGGGCATTTCAAAGATTTAATAGATTGCTATTAGAGTTATAAGATATGATGGTCGGTGTTGCATACAAACGGTCTGTTTTGATATTTCCTAGAACAGCTAGATTAAAGAAACCCAAAGATATATATTTCATTCATTGATAGAATACCTTCTACCCTTTATCATGAACATACCCGTCCTATACTCTGGCTCTATATTTTTTTTCGCTCTTTTTCCATATTTTAGTGAGACTCAAAATCGTGAACTGCGAGATTCGGTGCTGCAAGTGCTCAATCAGTATGTTATGAATCATTTTACGGACATTATTGGCAATGTGCTGAACATGGAGCTGCAGCGTCAGCTGTTGCCACGCGTGAATGCCAAAATGGATCAGTTGCAGAATCAAATGCAGCTGGAAATAGTGCAAAAATTGAATGTGTTTGACAAGACGATCAAGGAGAACATTGCACAGGTGTGCAAAAGCAAGGTATGCCATTATAAAATTCCAATTGTTGAGTCATCAAAACAACCATTTGTATTGCCAGCAATTCCTGGATGCCTTTGGTAAATCCGTGCTGATTGGCGTTCAGACAAGCCTGCAAACGGCCTTCATTGAGTCCATGAGCAGCACCCTGATACCAGCCTACGAGAAGTCCTCGCAAAATATGTTCAAGCAGCTGCACGAGGCGTTTAGCGTGGGCATCAAAGATTGTAAGTGCGGAATGAGATTGGGCTTAACGAAATGTTATCAAAATATATATATTTTATCTTTGCTTCGTAGTCATGGTGGAGTTTAATGCGTATCTACAGCATATGCCACAGTCGCACAACGGCGAGGAGCTGAGCAACAAGCTGGGCCTATTAAAGCAGCTGGTGGAGACAAATTTACTTAAGCATCGCACCGAACTAACCGACGCCATGCTGGAGACACAGCGCGAGGTGAAGAGCCTGGAGATATTGCTTGCCCGCCAGGTGCAGGAGACCATACGTACCGAGCTGCGCAAGCATATGGATAACCAGAACATGGCGTTGCGCTCGCAGGCAGCCACACCGGCGCCCACCTATGATCTGCGTGAGAGCATTAAACAGCTGCTGCTGGCGGGTCAAATCAATAAAGCCTTCCATCAAGCATTGCTTGCCAATGATTTGAATCTGGTAGAGTTCACATTGCGGCATACGGATCGCATGCAGGTCTTTGCGCCCGACGGCTGCCGGCTGGAGCAAAAGGTGCTGCTCTCACTCATCCAGCAAATATCGGCGGACATGAGCAATCACAATGAGCTTAAACAGAGGTAAGGATAAACGGATGCAAGCACTTAATGTTCAACTATCTAAATGCTTTGCAATTTTTAGCTACCTCAATGAGGCGCTGCTGGCCATTAATATGTCGGATCCCATAACGCGCGAGCATGCACCGAAAGTGCTCTCCGAGCTGTATCGCAATTGCCAGCTGTTCATCAAGAATTGTCCCAAGAGTCCGCAATGTAGCAATGTTCGCCTACTGATTGCCATGTGCAGCGCCACGTACCGTGATCAATTCAAATGATATTGCGATACGGCCGCAAATGCCAGTGGCTGGCACTGACAACAACTCGAACCCAAACCCAATCCACATGCACAGACACCCACACAGACATACGGACACGTTTGTAGTTAAGCAGGTCAACCCGATAGAACCGTTTCTAGCTCTAGCTTAAATTTGAACTCTTATAGCTTTCCCTTTCAATATATCCTAACTGTCCAATTTGACAACGTAAGCTGAAAGTTTTAGCCACAATTTTTCATACAGTTTTTCGTTACTATTTGTTTGTGTGCGTTTCTTTGTTTTATTTTTTTAATTTTATATTTAGATCTTAACTCATGTTCTCGTCACGATATTGTGTTTTCCAACGACAGAAAATTAGGAAAAAAGTGAGGAACGTGCTTATCTAGCGTGATCATCAATTGCAATAAGTTAACCTTTTTTATACTATATATATATATAATTTTAAAAATATTGAGTATTTTTCTTTCTGTTCCTTCTGCGCGCTTTATCTATAAAGTTTCTTTCCATTTATCATGACGCTTATCGAAGAGTAAAATACACTTTAAAGCAGAGCTATAGAATTACATTTTTTTAAATACTACATTTTTTCAAAATAACAAAAACGGACTTTCTAAAGAGGGACGAACAATTTTGATGATTGCTAAACAAAAATAATTACAAAACTACAAGTAAATGCGTAAATATTAAGTTAAGCCTAAAATCGAAAAAAAAACAAACAAACAAATTAAAAATTAATAAGAATAAAAATTGATATATGTATTTGAAAAACTAATAAATAATTATTGCATTCGGACACTTCAGGTTTCCCATGTTTAAACATGCTACCTCCAGTTGTTTAAATAATTTTATAGCTTTAAGCTAATCCGAAGTCTTGCATGGCCTAAACAAATCTTCGACCACAAAAGTTCTACCACGGAGGAAGCTTTGATTTTGCGATTCTGTTTAGAGAATTTGTTATTCTAATTAACTAATTTCCTAAGAATGGATTTCGTCAATAATTCAAATATTCATGTACATATATGTATGTACGTACATGACCTATGTATGTATATGCAAAAGCGCAAGTTTATAATGTATACGACCCGTTCCCACATAGTTATTTTTATACACTTAACGTATAATTCATGTTGGTACCTCCCAAAGAGCTGCAGTAAATTAGGAGCCGCAAGCTAGCAAGAGTATATACCTATTATATTTATCATCGTCATTATTACAAAATGTTGTCTTGGAGACTACAAAAAAAAACAAATAAAAATATCTATGTGTAGGTATTTTGATTTCCACAGCGTCAAGTGCTAGCATATCTAAAGCTACTCTGGATGGGAGCACCCACTGCACCGGAAATGGATCAGCTAATCAGGGCCAGCAGCTCCGAGGTGCGCTCCAGGCAGCTGCAGCCACAGCCCGTGGCACAAACATTGTGTCGCTGTGCGGCAAAGTAAGAAAAAAATGACATTAATTTAACTGAACTAGCTGTGGAATTAATGTATGTGACGTACCTCGAACCACTGCATCATGTGCTGCATGTGACCGCCATGGCCGCAGGAGATGCATGCATTGGCGGCACCGCGTACCGGCAGGCTGCAGAGGATGCAGAACAAGACAGGCCGCTTGCAGGGTTCACATTTGGGCGTACGCTTCGGCTTGGCACAGCCGCTGCACTCGGTGACGAACTCAACGCCCTGAGCCGGCGGCGGCGTGTGCAGCGTATGCTTGAGGATTAGGGCACGTTTCGACAGCAGCTGCCAGCCAAACAAGACGTCCGCATAGGCGCGCTTGAACTGATCGAAGAGCGGCATCTTGGCACGCCTGATCAGCGAACAGGCATACGCATCCGTCTGAATGAGCTTAAAGTCCAGGCAATCCAGAGAATCGGACCAGGAGTTGCTGCGCAATTGCTTCAGCTGCTGCAAATTGCTGCTGGTCGCACGCGCCTGTGACGATGATTTGAAGTCCAGCGGTAGCACCGTATGATACGGTGATAATTGGCTATGCAGCTGTGCGGGCAGCCGTGGGCAGTTGGTCACATCCATGACGCCATCCATCAGCGCAGCCGGACACTTGTCAAAGAGGCAAGCAAGCAGGACGGCTATTTGAATATCACCAGCGCTGGCATAGTGCATGATAAGCGACTCCAGCAGAGATTTCTTGAATGGATCCATATAGAAGAGCAGCTCCGAGCTCATCGATTCGTGCGGCACATGCGGCGTCGCTATCAGCTCGGCCAGCAGCCAAATGGGCAGCAAATCCGAGCGGCCATGTTTGCGACATATTTCAGCATTGCGTCGACACGTTTCGGCTATATCGCGCTTATCCAGCGTGAATTCGCGTGCCATCTCCCGATTGATGTGCAGCAACTGGCTGGCATCGTACACATGGACAACGGGCGAGGTGCCATTGATTTGGCGCATTACACGCTGTTTGCCCTGCAAGCGCTTGCAGGCAATCATGCGCTCCTGCAGATAGAAAGAGGCGTTCGGATCTCGTTGTGTTTTAGTTGCCATCACATTGCCCAGCAGGCCGCTGCCATTGATGGCGCTCAGGGTGCGCGGCGTGATGGCCTGATGCTGGCGTAGTGTTAAACGTTTCGTGCTCATCACCTGGGCAAAGGTGGTCAGCATGCCGATGGCATTGAAATGAACGCCCGAGGTGCGTGGAAAGGGTATGCAGGCGTCGTGCAGTGCACTGGACAACGCGCCTTCCAGTCTGGGCGATTGCAGCAGCAGCTGACTGCGATCCGCGCCGGCACCAGCAATGGCCGAAACACGCTTCTTCATGGCTGCCACCAGGGCGCGCAGGCATTGCTCCAGGCAGCTGCGCGATTTCTTGACACGCTGCAGCGCATTGGTGCGCAGCACCTTGAGCAGCACGCTGCTCACATCGCTGGAGAGAGTGGTGCCCTGGCAAAATTGGAAATCGGGCGGCACATTCGGGCTGGGATAGGAGGTGGGGAAGGTCACCTGCAATATGATCGTATGATCGGCCGCACAGATCTTAAAGCATGCGTAACGCTTAATCGCACAGAGCATGTCCACGTCGACATGCGGCATATTGGTATTCAGCAGCGAGAACTCGTGCTGCAGCGAACAGGTCGGCTGATCTGTCAGCGAGCGTGCAATGTGCGTCTCCTCACGCCGCGCATAGGCACCGCCAAAGCTGGGCGAGCGTGCCATTGGCAGGGTAATCGTGCCCGGCTCCAGCGTGGCAGCTATGGGCAGCGAGGCAGCTATCATCGGGCGCGGCTGCAGCGTATGCATAAACTCCGGCGGCGTTAGGGCGCGCAGTTCGTTCAACTCGGTCTCGTAGCGTGGCGAATCGCCCTCCTCATCCTCATCGGGCGAGGGCTCGCATAGCTTGAGCATGGTATCATCGATTTTCCATACGCGCAGCGTACGATCCCGCGACCAGGTGACCAATTCCTACAAATTTAAAGTGAATTCAAAAGAAGCCTTCGTTTGGGCAATTGGCTTACGATTTCTGTAAAGTTCTCGTGGTTGGGGCGCCAAGCGAAGTCTAGAATAACGTCGGTGTGACCCACAAACGAGCAAATGGGATCCGTTTGCTTGCTATTGCTCCAAAGCAGTAAGCTGTTCTCGCCGCGACCCAAATGCGGCACCACAATGCTGACCAGGCCGTTGCCAATGGGCTAAAACAAAATTGAAACATATGGAAAGGCGATTTCTCGTAATTGGCATTGGCAGGCGTACCGTATACCGCGCACGCCACACGGGCGATAGCGTGGTTATAATCTTCTCAGCACGCCTGGGATTGCACACATCAAAGTACTTGACGGTGCCATCCTGACTGGCTGTGGCCAAGCACGTCTCGCGCCTGTGACTCCAGTTGATGCCATGCACGCGATTCAGATGAGCGGTAATATAGTGCGTTGGGCAGCTGCCCTTGCGTATGTCCCAAATGCGCAGATCACCGTCATGGGCGGCAGCCAGCAAATTGCCGGAGACGCGATTAAAGCCAACCTGAGTGGCGCCCGCTGCAAGCGAACAAAGCAAAGTTTAAATTTAACAAGCAAAAAATTTTCAGACAGAATGGCAGTTACACATGCAGACAGCATTTAGGGATAATGCCGGCTTGCGCGGATCGCGCAGATCCCAGATGTGCGAGAAGGTGTCAATCGAGCAGCTAACCAGCAGATTGGGATTCTTGCTGTGCCAGTCAATGTCGGTAACGGTGCGCGTATGGCCACGCAGGGAATTCTCGTAGTGCGGCTCGGCGGGACCCCAACGCACAATGTCAATATTTTGACTAGTCTGGAAGGCATGCAGAACACATGATGGATGAGAATTAAATATTTCAAAGAATCTGCACTCACCGCAATAGCGCAGTACTCGCGACGACTGGGGCATATGGCAAACTCTGCCACGGACACCTCGTACTTGGACTGGCGCTCGTGACGACGCAGCGTTCCATCATCTTGGCCCAGGCGCTGCAATGCCAAATAACCACGACCTGCCAGCAGCACCCATTGGCCCGAATAGTCCACCGACATGGCCGTTGCCTGTGAATCGCGATGCTCGTAGCATTTGTTGCTTTGTCTTATGATGTACGTCTGTTCGGAGTTGCCGCCGCTTCGTTCGCCGCTGCCGCTGCCAGCGCGTAGTGTCTCCGTTGGCGGCATTTTGGTTTTATATGGCTGGTGGGGCTGATGGTCGTGGTGTGTGTAAGGGCAACATAAAGTGCGAAATTTAATTAATTTTACCAACTAAAGCACGAAACAAAACGAACTGATAAGAGAAGACGAACACGAACAATAACAATAATAAGCTATCGCGTTTTGTGTATATCGATACTTAGTATCGCTATGAACCAGGGCTACACAGCAGTGTATGCACTCCACAATTTCGTTGATAAGCAGAACTTGCCAGAACTTCAGTGGCAAAAAAGCTAGATATAGCCATAAGTAGCTAGATATAGCCACAAATATAACAAAACTTAAAAATTACCATAGGGAATTTGTAGATACCTCTTTCATTTATAATTAAATAACAAATAAGAAGCCATGTTTTTCAAAATATCGTTGCATTGGAAATGTGCTTAGCCGCAAAACTTAATATTGCAAAATATTTTCAATCTGCGTGTAAGCATAAATAACAATAGGAACTGAAGGACAAAAGAAGCAAACTGATATTTTTTAATGAGACACTTAAAACGATAAGATTCAAAATGGAAATATTCTATTTCTAGCCAATTTCCTAATGCCCTCTCAAAAACACTTGACTTAGCCAATAAATAGCTTTGGGGGCAACACTGTCGGCAAAATGCATGCCGGTTGTTGAATTTCACAAGCAAATCAAATTGAAAGCTATCGTTATCGTTATCGTTATCGGGCGAGATCGGTTAGCCAGCCAACATCAAAAAAACAGATTTTAAATCAAGTTAATACATATTTTTCGAATGTAAGTGCTGCGTATGAGCCTGCCAAGATGATAGAGAACCTTAACGATGATTGCCAACTGCTCATTGTGAACTATTTGGAGCTTAAGGACCAACTGGCGCTGTGGGAGGCAACCGAAGACATCGCACCCCGATTGAACAGTAATGTGAGCTATGCCTGGCAACACAAATTGAGCTATGTGCTAAGGAAAGAAACACTCGACGAGTTTGGGGAGCATCCAAAACACCTTGAGGCATTCCTGAGCGCCATCAGTCCAAGCGTTCAGCAGCTGGACCTGCAATATATAACGCTGAAGCAATTAAAGCTTTGGGTGGGGCACAGATTTCCGAGAACACGAGTGCTGGCCTATACGCTGGATGAGTATTATGAATGGACCAACGCTGAGAGAGCATTGGAGCTCTTGGTAGTGCTTTTTCCAGAATTGAACTCTGTCAAACCGTTTGGGCCGTTTAAGAGCAGAATAATTGCCAAATGGACGCATTTGCGGCAACTGGACTTAAGCGAAAGCTTTCCAACTGATGAAAGTGTAGCGATGTGCAAGTTTCAGAAGCTGGAACACCTAACAATTGATTGTGGTTTTATAAATAATATTTCCACTGACAGCATACTATGTTTGCCCAAGCTACGAACGCTTTGCTTCCATCCTGGAGGTAAGAGTAATGACGTTCTTACTCAAATTATACAGCAACGTGGCCTGGACATACATGAGCTTGTCTTCCACGACATCATCTGGGATTGTGCGCTGGCAACACTCCAAAAGGTCAAGAACTTGCGACAGTTGACGCTAATCGAAGACGATGGCTTTAAGGTGGCTCAACTGCAAGCTCTGGTCTCTGCCCTGCCATTATTGGAGCAATTGAATCTGATCAACTTTCAATTTTGGCGCACAGAGA
Organism: Drosophila ezoana; assembly: GCA_035045725.1. Lineage (NCBI taxonomy): Eukaryota > Metazoa > Arthropoda > Insecta > Diptera > Drosophilidae > Drosophila > Drosophila ezoana. The sequence goes on from JAWNOU010000092.1 coordinate 10,300,467, forward strand.
CTGAGCTCTGGCAAACACTCGCCGGCTGCAGCTCGCTGAGAGTATTAAATATCTCGGGCATGCAGCTATATTCCGAGTTCTTTGACTTTAGCAGGCGTCCCATGGAGGATGTGTTGAAGGAGCGCTCCGAACCGCTGACATTAATCTGCCATAACACCGGCGACAACGAGCATCAGGTGAGTATATATGCTTTATTCCAGATTATTTTCTTTTAATGAGAAATTTCATCTTCCAGATTCGTGAACGTTTCCTTCACCCGAATTTAATACTTTCTTTTAAGCAATTAAATGTGGATGATATTGATTACGGCTATATAAAAATAGGGCTTGTGCCTTTGGTGCCGTCAAATAGCTGATGCCAGAAAGTTATTTAAATATATTGTTTAATCATCGATATAATTGTTAAATGTTGTATAGATCGGCTGTTGTTTTTTGACAAAAGAAAAAAGTGGGAAGAATATATTATAGCATAGGTAAAAAAACATGTACAATTAAATCATCAATAAACTGTTAATATTCCATAATTGTATATAATTTGAAAATGGAATAAGCAGGCAAGTTAGTCAAGACAGCAACTTTTAGTTGATATGGGCATCATTTAGTTCGTTACAAGTCTTTTATAAAGAGATGAAAAATATGAAATGTAATCGTCCGTCTGTAAACGGATAAACCCCCAAGGAATACGTCTATATATTGTATTTGTGTATGGAGCTATTTTTATTGTCACTAAATTAATACAAACGCTTGAATTCTCGCAACTGGCCAGAAGACTTGCGAGCTTCTTTGGTAGTTAAGATTCAATTGAATAACTTTATACAAAGTCTGCGCTAAATATTTCATAGAAATAGTTTGGCTTAACTTAAGAACTAGGTGTAAGCAATAGATCTAAGGCTACGTACTGGGCATAAAAGTCTTTAAATGGGGTTTAACGCTTATCTGTGACAATAGCAAAACATCTTCAGAGACGAATCCTTGATGCAATAGCTTTGGCTGCCATACAGATTGATCCGACTGATGGTCCCCGTCAGGGTGCTCACATATCCGGTCATGCGCACCGTCGACTCGAAGACAGCCAGACCGGGTTTGGTCTGGAAGCGCAGCGTTATGTCCACCGAATAGTCGTTGTTAATATCCTTGACAATCTTCTGGTGTGGCGCCGCGATGAACGCCTGCAGTATGGAGTTCAAATAGAGCGTGCGGCACTGAGTATGGGCCGAGAGGCGATCATTGATCAAACGCACCAAATAGCGTGCGGCACGCTGGACGCGCTCATTGTTGGTGGGCATCTCCTTGCGCTGATGGCAGGTGCACCAGTGAGGCGCAATGCTCGCCTGGTCGCAGTTGCGTTCCGCCGGCACCGGCAGGAACAGGCTTATGCCACGCGGCAGCGTGCTGTCGATGTCCCGGAGCTCGGCGACATTCTGTTGCAGCTGATCCGCCTGCAGATTGCGCATGTCGAGCAACTGCAGCAGCGTGGCATGCAGATCGAAGGGTGTGATCAAGCGCTTGGCATTCAGCTCCAGATTGGCTATGGCCAGCGGATAGCGCTGCTTTAGCCAGGCGGGATACAGTGCTATGAGCAGCGGCTGACGCTCCTCCATCATGCCCTGATAGGTTCTGCGAAATGAGCCCCAGCGCAGGCCATGATCCGACATAAGCAACACTAGCGTCCGATTCAGCACGCCCGACTCGTGCAGCTGCTGGAGATTCAATGCCAGCTGCGGATCCAGCATGCGGGGCGCATTGAAATAGTCATGGGTGAGAGCCACCGACCAGAAGAACGAGAAGAACAGATCACGGCGCATCCGCGGCACAAACTTTCTCATATACTCGAACATCACATCCGCCGTGCGCCGTCCGCCCATGCACAACTGTATATTGGTGTCCTTGTTGCTGGCTATCTGCTCCTCCATCTCCAGCAGCATGGGACGCAGATAGTAATCCGTTGGCGGTTCGCGAAAACCGCTGCGCCCAAAATTGAACAGGCCGAGGAGGCCAACATCCTCGGCAAAGATTGTCTTGTAGCCGGCCTGCTTGTAGCGCTTCCAGAGGAATCTGCAGCCATCGTAGCTGGGACGCGCCAGCGGCGCCACGCACGATATATTCAGCTCCTGATCGTCCAGGCCGCTCAGCAGCGGCACCAAATTGGGGAACGTATTGTCGCCCACCTTGTTGTAGCCCCAGAATTCCACATGCGAGAGATTCTGCTGTATATAGGACGCCGTGCGTCGCATTTGCCGATGGAAGTTCAAGTGGGAGACGCTATCAATGCCCAGGACCATTACCGAGAGGCGATCTTGGGGCTCCTGTGCAGTTGAATTATCCAGGCTGGTGCGTCTGAATATTTTCTTTCTTTTCTTCTCCGGCTTATCCACCACAAAGAAGTGACAATCTTTGTAGATAATGGAACCCGCCAGATTCTGGCATTCCATGCACATAAATTCCAAATCCTTTGGCAGTTGCATCGTTGGGGCCAGCTTGATGGGCACCGGCGACAGCAGCTCGTTCTTGTTGTCCGTCCGCCGGCGCACTTCTCTATAGCTGCAGCTTATCTTGGCCAGATCCTTGATCTTATAGTATTTCAGCTGCTCCTTGGCGTCCATGTTGAGCAGCAGCTGGCCGGCGATCACGTCGCTTGTGCGAGTCAAGGGCTTGCGGCATTTGAAGGACGTGGGATTGAACATGAACTGGGCTATGTTCTCGTCGAACACCTCGAAGTAGGGCATTCGGCAGCCGGGCGTGTCTATAAAGTATGCCTGGCTCACGTTGTGCTCGTAATCGATGCGCGATATAAAATCGAAGCGATCGCGCAGTCGCAGCAGCTGCGTCCTCAGATTGTAGTCCACGAGTAGATAGGAGAAGACGCACACGCAGAATATGATAATCACAATCTTCTTGAATTGGCCACGATTCTTGGTCATATTATAGTATCGATAATAATGCTGTAGATCACGTTTTGTCATATACTTCGGATCCAGCAGATATTTGCTTCTGTAAATATATAGAACATATAAGTTGGCAAATTTTTATTACATTTTATTTTTTATTTTTAAAAATTGTTTATCAAAGCATGCTTTTCGCGAATGTTATTGTGATCCAAAAATTAATTTGTATTCTTCTTACCACATATATAATATTAAAATTATTTATGTTTAAGTAAATCTGCATTCGAGTTCTAATACTTCATACCGACTAATTAAAATTCTTAGAAAAATTTGAGAAAAATAATGGAGCAAAATTTTTATTTGTGAGCTTCATCTGAATACAAAGTCTTTTGACTGCTGAACCAGAAATAAACATAAACCTCTTTTTTATGCTTCTCATTTTTATATAAAACATTTCTTTGTGCACAATTTAATGCTTGGACATATTTTTAAAAATTTCAATTATAAAAAAGTAAAATTTGTAAAAATATGTACAGCTAAAGCTAGATTCTCTACCTTTTTACAGCTCTTAAATGCCGACCAGGCAAAGTTCATTGTCTTGGGGAGTCGTGTCTCAAGAAGCTGCCTATAGCTTGTAATATTTTTTGTGCTGACTATCATTAATTAAAACTACAAACAATATAAAGGACAACAACACCAACACACACACACACACACACACTCTTGAGCATCTCTTAGTGCGCCTGGCACGGACAAGTCTTAGGCGTCCTATTTATGGGCACAAGGACGTGACGTTCTCAATGTTTTCTTCTTTATTTTTGTATTTATTTACTTATTTTCGTAATAAATGTGTGAGAAATAGAGTCTAGCTTAGTTGTGCATGTGCAACCAGCAACAAGCTCGAGCGCATGCATTGCAAATTTATGGCTGAATTTAGAGCGAGAAGCGAAGAAAGAAGCAAATGAGGAAATGCTGCAAACAGTGTCGAGCGTGCCTATGTGGCAAGAAAAGCTAATAGAAATAAAATAAAACTTGTGTATACGTGAACAGCGGGTGAACCTTCTCTAAATGCTTCTCTCTATTCTGAAAGAAAGTAGCACCAGCCGCATAAAGCGTTAAGTTGAGCTAACGAGTAGGCTTTGGCTACTGCTTCTTCTCTAAACGCTTCTTCCATTCACTATTATTATGCATGAAAGTAGACAAATTAAAGCCAAATAACAGTGTGAAGCTATTAGAAAAGCTGACGGACTTCTATAGACCTTAGCTCTGCCCGTTGCTCGCAACGCTTTTCTCTTCAGTTAGCACTTCTTAGCAAAGTGAGAAGCGATAAACAAGGCAAAGGCTTACAGCACATTGGTAAAATTCAAATTAATTGCGAGAAGCGTTAAGTTTTGTAAGCTTCAAAATATTCTTTCATAGCTTTATTCTTTGTTATTAATCAGCCCAAATGTATGCAATGCTTATTTAGGCTGACAAAAAAGTCTGCTTGGTTGGGTGGGAAGCTGGTAAGGATAATTAAAGCTAAAAAGAAATCTCATTTGGCAGGGATTTGTGTGTATTTCAATTTTTTTCTCAGTTGATGCTTCAAATTGCATTTTGGCCTGGATAAGCAAACAGAGGAAACTCAACGTGCAAATGGCATACGAATTGGTCCTTTAAGCAAACAAGCGACTGCAGGCAGCTGTCACACATACTCACACACACACACACACACACTCACACATACACACTCGCATACGCACACACACATACTTACTCATAGCTCATATCGCCGTATTTTCGGTTATCCTTTGTGGTATAGTAGGCACGCATTTTAGCACCTTTTTAATTGAAACAAATCCTGACGTTTATCACGGCTCACACTTGCAGTTGCCGCTATTTGTTTAAGTCCTTGACATTTTGCTGGGCCTCTCGTCCCGTTTATTTGTTTTGATTTAACGTTAATTGTTTGTGTGCCACATTTTATGGCCAACGCTTTTGTGCACATTCAATACAACATTTTCCACACAACTGCGCCTGCCTTGCCACCACACACCCCGCCCGTCCACCAGCGAGAGCTGACAACACGAGTCTTCAATTTTTTGTCGCAAATCGTTTACCTGCAGCAGCTGCTGGCGCCTCGTTTGCCAGCCCACCAAACACTGGATGCTGTGTGCTACCAGGCCGCCCTTTAGACGCCACAGCAATTGCTCTCTCGCTCCCTCCCGCTCTTGCTCTGTCTCTCTCTCCCTCTCTCTCTCTCGAGCTCTCGCTTGCTGTTGTTTTGACATTTTGCTGTACTGAAAGCAGTGTTGGATACTGCGCAGGACCGCCATTTTGACAGCTGCCAGGGATGCTGTAAAAGAGTTTGCACTGCAAGAAATGAAGAAATAAAAAAAACAATAATAATAAAGATAATGGTGAAGTATTATAAAATAAAAATATCTAAAATAATTGTAAAATATCAATAAATAAATAATAATAACAAATAAAAATAATAATAATACTATAATATGTATAAAATATAATAATTAGAGTATTATAACATAAAAGCCAGCTAAAAAAATATTAAAAAATGAAGGGTCGCCAAAACCAGCATTTAATAATAAAACTATTAATAAAACTGAAAATTATCATAATTAAAATAAAAGTATTAATAAACCAATAATTATACAAATAATAATAAACAACAGCAATAAAGTGCAGCTGTAATTTTTATACCCTGAACCCATTGAAAATGGGTAAAAAGGGTATATTGTATTTGTGCAAAGTGCAAATGTATGTAACAGGCAGAAGGAAGCATCTCCGACCCCATAAAGTATATATATTCTTGATCAGCATCAATACCCGAGTCGATCTAGCCATGTCCGTCTGTCTGTCCGTCCGTCCGTCCGTATGAATGAACGCAAGGATCTCAGAACCTATAAGAGCTTGAAATTTTAACTATAGGTACCCGCGCAGATCGAGTTTTTTCCGATAAACGATAACTTGCCCCGTTTCTTAGTAATCGATAAAAATGTATATCGAAATCCCGTTTTTTTTAGCAATTTTGATAAATAATAAGAGCTAGAGTTACCAAACTTGACATGTAGCTTCTAGAATAGTATATATATATCAAGTATCTTTCATTTTTAACCTATTGCCACCTCCCCGCTACTTTCTATCTACATATAAGCGCGCGCTGCATTTGGTGTTGGAATAAGGGGGTTCAGGGTATCCCCTAGTCGGGAGCTCCCGACTAGAACCTCTTACTTGTTTTTATTTAGATGGTACCTAAGAAAAAGAGACACGTAGATCTATCAGTAATGGGCATGGCCAAACCCAAATTTGTAGCCGTCAATAATAGTTTAGTCAATTGGGATCCCAAGTTAAAATCTCTTTTATTTTTGAGTCAAAATATTCTGTACGAACCCAAATACTGAAAGTATTTGTAGAATATGATTAAAAAGGGTTGATAATAAAATTCAAATAATGTCATAAACTTATTTTGATGAAAAGAGAAGGTCCTTTTTTTTAACTTAACTGTCAATACAAATCAATATACTAAATAATGCCTCTACTCTATTCGTTCAATATTATGCAGGGTATTAAAAAAAGGAAACCCCAGGGTGCAGATGTATGTTTTATGTAATAACATTTATAGATCGAAACGGAGTAAAGTTGCATATGTTTACTTTTTAGCACTTGTTGCTTTTTGCTGTGCAGGATGGGCGGCTTGTTTGGGGGTTTTAATTATGATTTGCATGTTGTGATTTAATTAATATAGTCAAGTGTGGGTAAACGAATGGATTTGCGGGGTCAAGGAACGCATCAAATGTTTTATGGCCAATGAACTGGCCGACAGCCGCCCGCTGTGCAGGTGTGTGCTCTAAACGTTATAGAAATCATATGTGGACGCACTTGGAGATCGGGCAATGCGTTTGGTTGTGCCTTAAATTTGGCCAAGACTTATGGGTAGGCGTTTTTGTGGGCCTTAAAAAATGGCTATTTTTATGCCTAGCGTGGGTTTGCATTGGGCCTGGTCGAATTCATGAATGGACTTGGCTTTGTGCAGTTCCGCAGACATGCAAATCCTTCAACACAGCCTTGGCATAAAGGACATCCTGCAGCGTTGCGCACTTTTGCTCATTAGCCAAAGATGAAAGCACGCAGGATCAATTGGCTGCAACATGTGGGTGTCCGTGTCCGTGTCCGTGTGTGTGTGTGTGTGTGTGTGTTCTTGTGTGTGTTAATAACACACTGCTGCAGGCCAAACATGGCATTTTTATGTTCAATAATTACAACAACAACAAAAAGGAAAAGCGTAGCCAACGTAAATCACAGCCTGAAAAGAGCATTTCACTGTTGCCCCGCCCCTGATGCTACCCCCCAAAGCCCCGCCCACGCGGCGTCCACTTGACTTGGCCTCGCAGACGATTAACAAGCGTTTGTAATGTTTCATTACTGTAAAAAAGGAAGAAAATATATGTGTGTAAAAAAAAAAACAAAAACAAAAAAGAAGTCGCAGCAAAAATCGTCTATAAAAGCGGGCAGCGCATAAAGCGAACGTTTCAGTTGAAATTTCAAAGTGTGCACGGCCAGCGGAAAAGTGCATCCAGCCAAAAATCTGAAAAGTGCCAGCAATTAGTCTAGTTAGCCGCAGCGTACACTTCGACGTTCGTCCCTCAACAGCACCCGAGAAGCATGCTGCAGCGGCGCTTGGAGAGCCAAAAGCAGCGACGCCAACGCCGCCTGCTGCTGGAGAGGAGCAGCGGGGGCAGCAGGAGCAGCAGGTGTCGGGCTAACTATTTGCCCGGCCTGCTGATTGTGCTGCTCGTGCTGCTGCAGAACTTTGAGCTGCACATGTGCCGGCAATTGATGGGCGCCGCTGTCAACAGGCGCAAGGACATGGATACCGATGAGCAGCTGCTGCCCGCCGCCGCCTTCTCACTGGAGAAGCGTGCTATCGCAGCGACAACCGTTAGCCAGCCGGAAGAGATTTTCAGTGCGCCCAACGATGCGGCTGACATGAGCTATGATGAGTACCCGGTGAGTGATGCTCCCCAGCGGTCCCTTCCCTTCCCTTTCCTTTCCTTCCCTGCCCTGCCCCCCACACATCGATTGTAACTCTGCGTGGGCTTTGGTCAAGCCCAAAATGCTTCTCGTTTTACACACAAAATTTTGTAATTGTATATTTTCTTGCATTTGATTGCTTGCCCTGCAGGTGAATTGCTTGCTTTGATATTGCAAAGGGACCTAGCCCTACCCCCTGCCCCTTGCCCTGACCCTGTCTCATATTCCGCCTACACCAAAATTGACTGACGTCATATTGTTTGAGTTTGTGTACAAAAACAACAACAAGAAAAATACGTTGAAAAAGATGTCAAGTCAAAAAATTTGTATTGTGGGCGTTGAGTAAATTGCGTATACGCGATGTAAGTGAAATTGCGTATACGCAAGGTACGCCAGCCGAAATTGTCGAAAACTATTTGAGAGCTGTCTAAGTTGTCTAAGTAAATTAAACTATTATTTTTTTTTTATGAATTTAAAGATATATATTATTGAGCTTTTATATTTAAGCTCAATATTGAGTATATTTTCTTCATTATGAAATGTTTTAATAATATTTTTAAGCTATATAAATGAAATTTTTTTCTTTTCCTACCTCGTTTGATTTACCATGCACATATTGAATTAATTTTGTTCTTTTTCAACCTAGTTTGAGTATCTTTAAACATGTTGTTGGCATATTTTCATTAGGCTCAATTTATTCATTAGCTTTAATTTTGTTTTGGATGAGACATTCTTTAAAGGAACTGCGTAGATTCGATTGGAACTGTATTTCCTTCGCATTTCTAGAATTCGTAGACAGAAGATTCTACAATTGTTTACTCTACTTTATTGATATCGATATGCCCCGAATCCCAAACCTTGGGATGTCCATCGATAAAGTTCTCTACAGACTGAATCTCAATAAAAATTTCACTCTAAGTATGAACTCTATAACCCGCATAGATGGTGGTGCCCAAGCGGGCTGCCTTATTGCTGGATCGTCTGATGGTTGCGCTGCATCATGCGCTGGAGAACGAGCGGGAGGGTCATCGCATTGGCGATTTCTATGCCAACAAGAACATGATGCAACTGAAGCCCAACGAGTACAAGAATGCGCTGGAGCCGCTGCAGGCGACGGAGGAAGGTGAGCAGAAATGAACTTGAGAAAAAATCGATATATGCTTTGAGCTATGATTTTTGGACAAAACAGCTGCCCAGATGCCGATGAGCAGCCACAGCTTTCACATGTATAGCGATGATGATCCTGGCGTGATGTTCGATTATGATTTCAAAGATATTAATCAAATAAATCGCGCGACTGGCGAAACAGTAAGTTGGATATTGAAACCAAAATATGCAATTAAAGATATCAATTAGCATGGAAAATGGTGTAAGAAAATTTCAGTTAATGGCAAAGAGCTTTCAGAGAAGAGCCGGCGGCATTGGCGCTGCAGCAACAGCAGCATCATCATCTTCAGCATCATCAGCTGGCAACGCTGCGGCACATGCAACAAACGGCGGCAAAGCGTCAGCTGGACCTGGCCCCGGTCCCGGCGCCAGGCGCATCCATCATCACGTCGCCAACGGAGGTGGCCGCATGTATTGGCGCTGCTATTTCAATGCCGTCAGCTGTTTTTAAACCAGCCAACAGCCAACAACAAACATCCAACAACAACAACAACAAACATCCACCCAATTCAATACAATTAGCTCCTGGCTTTTCGATTGGGTCATTTTTGGCTGGCCATGAAAGTTGTTCGCGTGATTAACTGAAATCATCTGTAAACATGAATTGTAAACTCAAATTTTTGTAATTTATTATTATATATATATATATATATATATACACATAATTTATCTGAATCGTATACAACTTATCGCTGCAAGTGTGCGTAATAAATAAACTAGAAGTCAACTTGAGCTGCTGCTGCTTCATTAATAAACAACTAAGAGGTTCTAGTCGGGAGCTCCCGACTAGGGGATACCCTGAACCCTCTTCTTCCAACACCAAATGCAAATATACAATATATACTATTCTAGAAGCTACATGACAAGTTTTGTGACCTTAGCTCTTATTATTTACCAAAATTGCTCAAAAAAACAGGATGTCGATATCGATTTTTATCGATTGCTTCGAAACGGAGTAAGTTATCGATTATCGAAAACAAACTGGATCTGCGTAGGCAGTAGGAGAACCTACAGCTAATATTTCAAGTCTCTAGCTCTTATAGGTTCTGAGATCCTTGAGTACATACATACGGACGGACGGACGGACGGACGGACAGACAGACGGACATGGCTAGATCGACTCGGCTATTGATGCTGATCAAGAATATATATACTTTATGGGGTCGGAGATGCTTCCTTCTGCCTGTTACATACATTTACATTTCGCACAAAAACATTATACCCTTTTTACCCATTTTCAATGGGTTTAGGGTATAAAAAGTCGCTATATATATATGTATATATCATTTGCATAATCCACAGTAGCTGGCGGATTTGTTGCCGTGCGGCCTGCAACAGGCGTACACTAATTCGCACTAATACTGATTGGCATGCTCATAAAAGTTCACCACACACACACACACACACACGTACATACACACCCATAATCCACCCATTCATTGTGCTTTATTTTACACGTGCAACTCTTCATATTTGTGCCCTTATCGGAGCGTCCAACTCTGGGTGCAAAACCATAATACTCTTTGTTGTACTTAGTTGAGATTGGCCCAAACGGAAGTAGCACTTAGTTATATACCACACACACACACACACACACACACACACACACATACATACATTTGATTTGATTTCAATTGCATTTGTACTTTTTTTCACGTTAAGCAGAGAATGCATACCAAATTTGGTAGCTCTAGCTGTCATAGTCTCTGAGTTCAATGGGCACATAGGATAGTTAATGCTCCTTTTAGATCTCAAATCAATTAGTTTACCTTTATGAAGTGAAGTAATACCCGTTTATTACTTTACATATCACCTATTACGGCTTTCTTTTTGCTGGAATTATCGTTGCTACCTTGTATTTTAGAATTTAATATGTTTGTTACGCGGAATATTTCTAACCTTTTTCTTGATATTTTCCCGAATTGTTTCCAAAAACAATAAACATCGTTATTCATTCAAGATTTTTCATATGTTCTTGCCGAATGCCAAGTTTTCCTAGGATTTTTTTGATTTTTTTTTTTTTAAAACAAGTCAGTTAAGATTGTTTTTTTTTTTTATTCGTATCCCAAGCTCCGGGTTTTCTTGAGATATTCCCGATTTCTTATTAAACGATAAATATCGGCATCACAAAAGTCGTTTATTCTTGAGATAATCTATATACTATATTTTGTATTTTAAATTTTTATATTTTATATTTTAATTTTTATATACTTTTTGTATTTTATATTTTATAATTGATGTTTATATATCTTATATTTTTGTTTCATATTTCATATTTTAGGATATTTTCCATATTTGAGCTCGTGGAAAACGTCTTAATCAACATTTTTAGCTATATTTCGACTAAATTCTTAAAGTATATTTTTGCATATTTTTCTCGTTTTTCTCGTTTATTTTGGAATATATTTTACTTACCACTTACCCAATATTCAACCTACAACTCAAAAAACATTTTTCTATCTATATTTAAGCTCTTAGAATTTTCTTAAATATTTTTTCTGCTGGTCAAAGTCAGCAATTGATGCAAATGACGCACGCTGTTCAAGTTAAGACAAACTGCCGGCCAACTATTTGGCTTTGTGCAGGAGCCAATGCATATCATTATGGCCAGCCAGTAAAGGAATACAAAATGCAGTCCCGATCGGTTTTTTTGTTCTCCTTCTTTTGCGCATGCAACTCACGTAGTTGCCAAGTTTAATTGCCTGTTGGCAAGCGAGTGTCAAGTTTTATTGGCCAAATTAATGATGTTGCATTACAAATTGATGTGCATTGAAGAGCGGCGACTTTTTGCTTAATTGCTGAAAAAAGTGCTGCCAAAAAAAAAAAACAAAAATAAATAATAATCGAGTTCGTTTTGCTTATCGGCAGGCGCACGTAGAGCGGCAGCTCGTAAATCAAAGTGCTGGCCGCATGACGTCACCGAAGGCAGCGCCGACAAGTATGCAACAAGTTTTGCCAATCAACAGGTGAGTTTCTACTGTACTCACCACACACGCATGCTTATCAAGCTGTGCGCGCGTGTGGTGAATAATCCGGCACGTTGCTCATACGCAGCGTTGGCAACGATAAACGACAACGACAACAACAACAGCGACAGCGACAGCAATTGTTGCAGCTGGGCGGCAACATTATGTAGCCACACGCCTAAGCCAACTTTAGCCCCCGCCCCCACCCCCACCCCCCCAGCTTTACCAACCCAATGCCCCACACTTCTGCGCCTAGCCTAACACCGTTCCTGCTTCCTGCTGCTGGCGTCGCTGCCGCCGCTGTCGTCGCTGCCGTCGCCGTCGCTGCCGCCGCCTTCGTCTGCTATTTTGTATATAAAGCCGAGCGTCGTCCATGGCCAACATCGAGTTAACAATTTCAGTTCTTGGCGTTCACATCACAGTCACAGTCAACAGGCAAACAGCATCGAACCCGAAACGGATCTTCCAGCGCAGTTTCCTCAACAATATTGCATTTCATTTCTGTTTGCAGTTCCATAAATTAGACAATTCCGTTCCAAAAAATCGTTTTCGCGCTCAAATTTCGCCGCCGTCGCTATTTGTTTAGCTAGAACATTATCCTCGTACTCCCCTGGGTAAGTTGTCGCATTTATTGTATTTGCCTAATTCGATTTAATGTTTGGTTCGGTTTCGGCTCGTAATTAATTTATTGATCAGGCGTGAAGTGTGTTAAGTGATATATTTGTTGAAGATTTTTGGTGAGAGATTTCGAGAATAGAGAATACGTATTCACAAAGTGTGAAGATTATACATTATAAAAAACTAATATATTAAAGTTCATTATTATTTTTATCAAAATTATCAAAATACTTTTGAAATCTTACATATTCAATATATTTTTAATGTTAAGGACAAATTTGATTGTTTTTAAGCACTACCAAGCTTTTTTTTCAATTTTGTATAACAATTATTCAAAAATACGTTCTGAAAGTTTTCAAATTTTCGACACTTGAAAATTACAAAAAAATTAATAATATATTTGAACAGGCTTCTATTATTATTCTGATATATTCATAAAATATCGGAAAAAACAATATTTAACATTTCTATAAATTTTATTGTTATAATTGTTATTCATTTTATGTTTTATGTTGGCATTAATATTCTCAGTTAGTTTCATGTTTCTTGAACTTAGAACTTGTTAGATCGTTTTTTTTATCGAAAATTTTAACTTCTGTTGAATTTTGAATTACAAAAATTACAAAATTGGGTATACTAAAAAAGTTATTGTTATATATAAATAAATCTTAAACTTGCATTTTTGAAAAGTTTGTTTGAGAACAGAAAATGTCAGTATTTTTTTCTCATTGGTCATTTTATTTATTCAAAATATATATTTTTGTTTTCAATTTGTCATTTATTGCGCTCGAATATACGTTATTTGTATTTATCCTATTTTTTATATATATATAAAAATTGTTTGACATTTGTGTATGCTCTAATTTCAAGTCTTTTTGTTTTTTACATTTCTCTATAAATTATTAATTATTGACAGCTTTTTTTTAGTTGCAAAATGTTCAATTATTAAACCTGCAAAACTGATTTAAAAATCTCAGCTTAATCCAAGTGCTTAGCTGATTTCGCTTCATTTATTATTCAATAATGAATCTGACGAATTTTCCAAGAAATGTCCCGTCAAATAGATTGACATTTGGACATTAAGCTGGCTGGGAAATGTGTTTTTCATAACTGCTTTTCGCACAGGTTGACAAATGCGGCCAAATTAATCATCTGCTTTGGCAACGCCTAAATTGAAATTCATGCGAGAAAATTGAACAAAAATGTGTACTTTTGGGGTTACTCAAAACCCCCCGACGACAGTCAGAGGTAAAAAGCCTATGCCGACAATAGCTGCCTGTTGCGTGGGCCTTTGACATTGAACATTATGTGAATCATTTAACAGAAAGTCCGCAAGGAAAACTCTATGTTTTCCGAATGTTGCATAGTTTTTCCAGTTTTCCTTTAAGCATGTGATTTGGCATGTTTGGTTTTGAGTTGAAAACAAAGCCGCAATCAAATTGCATTTAATATTTATTACTTTCTCGCTGCCAAAATATTGGCTAGGCGAGGCAGCAAAGCCTTGAGGGCACTCAAAATTAGATGAAAGCCCAAATTGATTAGAAAGTGTTGACAAACATTGAAAAGCATTGCAATAAGTGTTGTTTAACTGAAAAAAGGGATATATATTATATATAAAATGGCGCAATTTTGAGCAGTCTTTTTATAGAATATTAAATATTTACAAAAACAGCCAACATTGGAATTTGAGTAAAGGAAAAAGTTCATGAGCAAAAAAGAGTATATTTATGTACATATATTTTAAAAGATATTTCATCAATGTACAGAAAATATTTAGCAGAAATCTATTCTTTATTTTGTTAGAAAGTTTTGGGAATTTGTTTGGGCATTTAAATATACTCTCAGTATAATCTTTGAAGACAATACAAATTTGAAGTTATCAAATTTTTGTTTTGTTTAAAAGATACTTAAGGATATTTCTAGAGCAGCTTTTAGAAGTGAGGTAAATTCTTATAGTTTTTTAAGCCACACCTGCAAAATAATTTAATGACTCAAAACTTATTTAAATATTTGTTGTTGTTCGGAGTGGAACAGGAAATAATCACAACTTGGCCTTTTGCTTGTTAAAAAATGGAAATAGATTGACAGATATTAATCTACTCAAACTGTTCCGTTTTCGTGAGAAATACTTGTTAGCCCAAAATGTTCGCAAGTCTCAAATTCAATTCTCACAAATATTTCGATACTCCACATTTAAATTGAGTGCAGCCTCGTTTTGTCTTTGATGTCGCATTTATTATCGCTGCTATCAAAGGATTTGAGACCAAAAGCCGCAACTAGCAAAGAAATTCGATAGTCCTTGAGTTGAGGTAAAAGTATCAAATGGACGTCGGCAGCAACCGACCCCAAAAAGTAGGCTACAACTGCAAAGCAGCAATAAAATATTAATTTACAGCGCTAAAATTACAAGAATTTCCAAAAATTGGAGTAAGCGAAAAACATGTCACAAGTGCGTCTGACACGAGGCGCGACGAAAATGCGTTCTCATTATTTTCATTTGTCAACAAAATAACGTATCGCATGACCAATAAATCATAAAATGCCCAAAGAAAATGGCCGGAAAATATTTGGCTAATTTTAAAGCGGCGGCAAAACTGCAAAAGAAATGTGAAAAACTGTGTAAAAAATGTGAAAACAGACACAGAACATGGAAAACTAAGCCGCTTGACAAAGAGTTATGCGTAATCTGTGGCTAATCCGCAGCAGCTAGTGTGAGCGAGAGAGGGAGTGAGGGAGAGGGAGTGGGAGAGAGGGAGAGGGAGAGGAGAGAGAGAGAGAGGGAGAGAGAGATGGTGAGCGAGTAAAAGAGCGGGATAGAAAAGTGGGGTGCGAACGAGTTATGCAAAATTGCAATTTGTCAAAGATTGCAATCTCCCCCTCTCTCTCTCTCCTCCCTCCTCTCTCCTCCTCTCTCCCCTTCCTCTCTCTCTCGCTCTCTCCCTTTCTCTCTCACTAGAGTTCTCTCTGTGTAGCCCTATATTAAATTTCCAATTAACATTGCCGCTTTATTTATCAGCCGCAATAAAAGTGTCCTGATTATGCTGGCTACCCTTTGCCGCACCCCCCTCTCTCTCTCTCTCACCCCGCTCGAGTCTTCTGCTGCTTTATTATTCCATTTGATCTCTCAGTTTTAGCTGACTACCGTATGCTGTTTGCCAATGCCCCACAACTCCCCCTTCGCCCCTCGCCCCTCGCGACTAACATTGCCCTAGGCATGTTATTAGTTTTATTTATTGCCAGACTGTCAGACTGCCAGACTAGTTGGAGTTCTATCTATCAAACATTTTACGACTTGTTGCTGCCTGTGTCCCAGTTACAGATAGAATACCTATATATATGGCATTATAATTATCTATGCCTCAGGTATTAGCTGGGAGCTTCGGGTGCCTTGCATGTCAAACATTTGTTCCTGGCTTTGGGCTGGCATTTTATGGCAGGCTTAAAAGCTTGTAAAGCTAGTCCACAGTCTCAGTTTTAGATAGGGTCTAGGCAGTTAGCTAGTTATGGGGGTGTAAAGAGTTAAAACAGTTTTATATATATATATATATTTTATATATCAAGTCTCAAACTTAACTATAATTTGGTTTATTTAGCTGAAAGCTATATTTATATTATGCATGCTCTTAAAAGTATGCTATCTAAAATAAAATACTGCTCAAAATGGAAAGTTCTAATTATTTTTAAAGGAAAATTTCACTATCATAAGGAACTTCAAGACAATATTCATTGTTTAAGAAAATCATAAAAGATTCTATATTCATTGGCTTCGGAGAGAGTTTGTCTTAAAGTTAAAAGGTTGTCTCTTCTTAAGAAGTTTTTGGGAACTTTCTTTATCTTTATATTGAATTCGTAAGATCATAAGAATACAATATTCATTGGCTTCGTTGTGAGTCTGGCTTTTATAGGCTACAGAGTATCTCCAAATGGGGCAATCTTGTCTCTCACCAGCTATAAATAGTTACCAAATTCTTCTAATCTAAGCCAAGCTCAATTCTAGATAAGGATTTTAATATTGTGCTGCTCTTAAAGTTTTTCCCCCAATTACCCAACATTCTTTGGAGCTGGGCACATTTTCTAGTTGCCAAGATTTGCATTTTTTCCGAGCGGGAAAAAATGCTGCAATTTGAGTATTCACATAAAACAAACAAATCCCGGCGCAACATGCACCCGTAAAATGGCGGCATAAAAAATGCAGAGGCCATAAAGTAAAAAATGAAAATGAAAACGAAGCGATAATTTTGCTGCTTAGCTGTGGCAGCTGCAGCCGTCGCTTGGGTGTGTGGCACGAAGTCATTAACATTTACGACTTGCCTCATTGAGTTTCGGTTTCGAATTTGTTTATTTGAGACTGTGGCAGAATCTGTCGCCCCCTCTCTACCTGCCGCCCACTACGCACTCTGTGCCACATACTTGTTGCATGAACGGGAGCCGTACCTGAGGCTAGACACAGACACCCGACTTTTGAGCTTATGAGCTGCTGCTCACATATTCATGCGGCATTTTTGATGCCCACCCTGCCCACCTGGCCACGCCCTTGATATCATTAGGGCGTCCGTAATTAGCCAGATGATGGGTGACATGTGGGCGCGTCGAAGGAGCACTTAAATCAGAGCACGCAAATTGGTGGCCACACAAGCGTAAATGTGTTTACCTCTGGTTATGCGTATCCTCCCATGTCCTGGCTGACTTTGATTTTCCTGGGCGAGTTCTGGTCATGCTTTTGATTTATGTTACGATTCGTTTCGATTCGTCTCGGGCGTAATTAGTGTCCTCTGCCTGTTATCCTGTCCGAGAATGTCCTTTGATTTACATGCCCAACGAAATTGCTTGCATTATGTATTTATATGCACGCGTTGTCTCTTGCATAATAAATGTTGCCTCTTCTGAGAATTTGATTCTTAGAATTTGATTGACTTGCATAATTTGCAATTAGTTGCGGAGATAAGCTGGTTATCTAAATTAATTGGCTTTTATAATCGCTTAAATTAAATTGTTGAATACCCTTTCAAAAAATCAAATTTTATAGAAGTTTAATCCTTAACTATTCGTAAGGCTTGAACATCGATCCCTTTGATTTTATTACTTTTATTGTTCTCTTAAACTTTTATGATTATTCACAATGCAACTTATTCTACTCTTAGGTCTAACTAAGCAAACAGGAGTATTCAAATTTGAGATATATATTCATCTATATCATACGCAAGAGCTTATCATAATTTTTCGATAACCCATTTCCATAATATCGATAAATATCGATTTCTTTTTTTAAACATAACTCGAAAGTTTTAAGAGCTACATACTAAGCCCTTGGTATGTAGGTTCTCATAGTCCCGTTTTTAAATATTTCACTTTTTGGATAACTTCACCCATTTGCAAAAAATTGGAAATAATTGTCTACCTTTAAGCTGCAGCTTTGCTCCTTTGTATATACACGTATTTATTAGGACTGCTTGGACTCTGAAAATTTCAGAAGGATCCGACTGTAAACACCCGAGTTATGCAAGACCTTTTACCATAGTTTGGAGCAATTAGAACATGTTTATGTGTGGGTTTAGGGTATCACCCAAACGGACTCCATCGACACTCATTATAAATATTATACTCCACTCTAAAGGCTTATAAAATTCCGACTGGTATTTAATATCTTAACAAGTCAGTTATCTGATAAGATGTGAATACTAATTAGTGGAAAATTATATGGATATTGATTAGTCCCCAGGTGTTGCGCATCACAATGCAATCCATTATAAGTATTTTCCCAACAATTGACTCTCCTTCTACTTGGCCATAATTTCTGGCATTTGGTGTTCGAATGTTGGCCACGCATCAGGTTCAACGTCGGCTCTACGAGCTCTTCGCTTATTATGCGATATTCATCGGAGTCACGAGCTATCGCTATGACTTTGAGCTGCGGCAATGCAGGAGCTCGAGATGGACTCGGATTGTCGCCATTTTGGCCAATCTGATAATAGTGTCCGTCACGCTTGTGGATTTGTTTGGCGCCTGGTTCGGAATCGTCGAGGTGGACGTGGTTACGGAGCAAACGATGCGTCTGGATGCGACCGTAAACGATATCATTTGCCTCGTCCGCGTTCTGCAGCGTCTGCAGCAGGATCGGGCCAGCGTTCAGATTGTGCTGGAGCTGCGACGCTTGCGGCGCATTCATCAATATCACAGGACTAGGCAGGATTCGCAAATGGAACAGTGGCTGGATCGCATTTATCTGGCCAAGAATTGCGTTATGTGGGCGGTGGCCAGCTTCCTTCTTGCCTTCATGCTGATGGTCTACCAGTTTATGGGCCTGCCGCCAACTAATTTGTACGTGGATCGATTGCTGGTCGTCCTAAATGTCCTGGCTATGGATGGTCAGGATGTGGCCATGCATATGCATTTCCTGCTCAACTGGCGCATCTGCCGGCTATACGTGCGTCTAAATAGACGCCTCTCTCAGCTGCTCCGCGGCAATTCCCCTCCTGTGGACACCCTGGAGCTGCTTCATCTGCGCTGGCAGCACGCGCAGCTGTCGGCGCTGATGCAACGCCTCACTTCCGCCTACAAGTTGACCATGTTGAGCAATCGCCTCTGCCTGGTCGTCACGGTCGCCGCCCTCGGATACTATATAAGCATATTTCGAGCCCATCCAATTATCTATCAAATAGTTGGCTTCGGCTTTTTCGCCGTGCTTGCCGTGGATAGCTACATACTTGATCTGATCTCCGACTGGACGGTGAATTGCCATCGCGAGAGCTCCTGGCTGCTCGGCCAACATCAGCAGCGACTCCGAGCTGACAGGCAGCTCTCCAGAGCGGTAGCTAATCGAACTGCTTACACAGTCTATTATATTTACTCTACTTTTTCTTTCAGTGTGATATGTTCTCCCTGCAAATAGCCTGTTTTCCACTGCAGATCAAACCCTGCGGCCTCTTTGAATGCGGCAGGCCGACTTGGCTGAGCAACATGGGCTGCATTATTGGCTGGATGGTTGTTCTATTACAATATCGCATAGTATCCGATAGTAAACATTGGGCAGGTGCGGGAAAATTTAATAAATGTTAAGATATTGAAATATCTACGAACTTCTGAAAAGGTCTTCAATTATTGTATAGACATGGTTGTTGCTGATCATAAATATATGTTATATATTTTCAATAGTTGTTAATACATAATGTGTTAATACATAATGTGATTCCTTGCCAGGGGGATTAATCAAATACCATATTATTCGTGTTCCCTGAACAGCTTGAAAAATGGGCGAAGAGGGTATAAAGGATTTCGGATAATCGGAAGGAACTACATAAATAATATATATGTAAACATATTCTCGATCAGGAGCTGAGTTGATCTTCACATTTATAATTTATAGTTTTCTAATCAGGCCAACTTTTCTATATATAAATAAAGCAATTAATATGCTCCAATGAAAGGTAAACAAATATGCCCCTCTTGCTCTTGCAAACAGAGTATAAAAATAAATATTTACTGATTTATATCAAGTTCGAGCTGTCAGCAGCAGAAACTAATCAGGCAATAATTATTTTAATAAGGCCTATTAACAATTGTTGCTAGACAAAGTCTGGCGAATACCCTACACTAAACGTGCTCTACTTTAGCGGGTTGTTAAGACTGCCGGGAAAAGAAACGTAGTAATGAACTTTTATTTATATCTGATTAATTTGAATGCAATTTAAATTTGTTTTTCCTTAATTGAAGAGCTCTTAAGCCCCAAAGTAAGTGCACAGATGCGTGGCATTAATTGTGGCCGAAACAAAGGTTTAATCAATTTAATCAATTTAATCAATTGCCGCAAATGTTGCACAGCTGTTGATCATAAATCAAATCAAGCCGAATGCGCAATCGAACACAAAGGCGAAAAGCCCAAGCCAAAATAGAACAAATTGGCAAAACTGAAAACCATTTCAAGGCCTTTCCGAACTGCATCTTGAATCACGTTCAAAGCAAATTCAATTAAAGTTGGCAACAACATTTCCGCCATTTTGTTGCACGTGGCACGTTGCCCGGCGGCAGGTGGCAAGGGTCTCTACTATGCTGTGCATTCGAGTTCATATCCGGTTTTAATTGCGGAAATGCACTTATGCCCCACATAGTCCCTGCGCCCCTTTGCCACCCCTCCTCCCCGCGCTTACATAAGCATGCGGGTCACGTTTGTGTCAGCAAGTGTTCAGTTTCCGTGTCCCGTTTAGCTGCTTTGTTATGAGCTATTATCCTGACTGGACTTTGCCATTGTAGTTTTGTTAAAACGGGAAACAATTTAAATGATGAAGGATCGCTTTGTACCCTACATAAATTACATCTGTGCGAAAGTCTGGCTTTGGAATGCACCTTAATTCCAATTGAAAAAAGTTGTTATATTCTAATTTTTGATCTAAACTCAATTTGAAGCATAATCGAAAATCAATTTTAGGTAGGAAATGCTTCATGTACCCTTAATATTTTATACGCAAAAAAGTTTATAAACTATTTTCTTTACAGTTTAAGCTCAACAACTCGAACAAAATGATGAAGTTTGTGCAAATTCTCCTGTGCTACGGCCTGTTGCTGACCATGTTCTTTGCCCTGAACGAGGCGCGCCCCTCCACAGCCGAGGCGGGCGCTGTAAGTAGACTTCCAGATTTCCACTTGACACTAAGTAGACATATACCTATATAAATTCCAGGATACGGATCCACTGGAGACACCGGACGTTGAGGATGTGCGCGCCGCCTACGCCGGCTACGAGATGCCCGCCCAGGCCATATATCCCAATATACCCATGGATCGCCTCCAGATGCTGTTCGCACAGTACAGGCCCACGTAAGTCCGACGTAGCCTAGGTATTATAATGCAGTATCATATTGAAATTCCTTTCGGGGATTGCAACCAGTTACAGCGCATATCTACGCACACCCACCTATGGCAACATGAACGAGCTGTACCGCTCGCCCGAGAGCAAGCGCCAGGTGAGATACAGACAGTGCTACTTCAATCCCATCTCCTGCTTCAGGAAGTAAGTTACTGGAGAACCAACCAAAAAGCAAGGCCAACTAACCTAAAGAAAATAAATAAACAACAGCCCTTTTTGAAAAATTAACATTTCAAGCACAAAAACATGAATTTGAAATATTATAAAAGTAGCCTAATTCCAATGCCAATATTTAAAGTTAAGACTCAAAGTTCTATATAAATGTCTATTCAAATTGTTAAACAGCAACAACAATAACTAAATGCTTCATATAAATAAATACTATTTGATATAATAATAAACTTTGCACATAAATAAGGTTTATGTTTTTGCACATGGTTTTCATTTTTATTACGATCCTTTAAAAAAACCTTTGCTTGCATATGGTGTGGTAAAATGATATACAATATATACCTAATAATATATATATAAATAATTGCATAAATTAATAAACGTATATTAACAATATTCATGTAACGTTGAGATTTCCTTTTGTAAATTAAGTGTCTCAAGCTATTGTATAATACATATATGCTATATACCATATATTGAAACCGAAAGGAGACATGAATAGAGTCAAACACACTTATCTAACTATCTATGTAAAATATTAAAATATTAAACTATTAATAAAGTTATATATATTTAAAAGAAATGAACAATTTAAATGCATTTTTTGTCTGGAAAGTTGGATCATAATTGCAAATAGATCACAGTCTCAGAGTTGAGTTTGAATATGTTAAAGAGTTAAGTTTTTTCTGAATATAGTTCACAGTGAATCCTGCTTGAACATTTGTTTGTAGAGCTTTCAAAATTTATCGAAAAAGAGTCTTGAACTTGTCTTTGAATATGTTCTGCATTAATAGCCGAGTCGATCTAGCCATGTCCGTCTGTCTGTCCGTCCGTCCGTCCGTCCGTCCGTCCGTCCGTATGTATGAACGCAAGGATCTCAGAACCTATAAGAGCTAGAGATTTTAGATGTAGATTCTCCTACTGCCTGCGCAGATCGAGTTTGTTTCCGATAATCGATAACTTACTCCGTTTCAAAGTAATCGATAAAAATGTATATCGAAATCCCGTTTTTTGTGCAATTTTGGTAAATAATAAGAGCTAGAGTCACCAAACTTGACATGTAGCTTCTAGAAAAGTATATATATATCGAGTATCTTTCATTTTATACCTATCGCCGCCTCCCCGCTACTCTCTATCTATTAGCGCGAGCTGCATTTGGTGTTGGAATATGAGGATTCAGGGTATCCCCTAGTCGGGAGCTCCCGACTAGAACCTCTTACTTGTTTTAATATGAATAACTTTAATATTTTTCTTTTTGAAAGTTTGCGTAATTTTTCGGAAAGAGACTTCAACTGGATAACAGTGTTAGAATTGAGTTTGAATATGTTAAAAAGAGTTTATTTTTTGTGAGTTATTTTTTTGTGTTATTATTCACAGTCGAACCCTGCTCGGGCGCCAGCCTTAACTTTTGTTTGGAAACTTGATAATAACGCTTTCTTTCGCTCTTGAGTTTGGGAAATTCTCGATTCAACTAATTGTTTTGCAGTAGAGAAGTAGAGAAGTGAGCTTAAAGCCTTTCGGAATCTACCTACAGCTTTGTCCATATAATCCTGGACTCCCATTTTCTGGCCAGGGGTTTGGATCTGGGGTGAGTTGCAAGACACGCCTCCAACAGTTGAACTCTTTCTGAATATGATACATGGCTGATCCATGCGTGGGCGCCATTTTCTCTTGGCTTCGTATACTATTGATTACTTAACAGCGTAACGTAAAAACTCAAAGTTTATTTAGAAAATGCTTAACTTAACAATAATCACTTATTACTTAAATCTTAAATGTACTTCACAGTGGATCCCTGCTCGGGTAGCAGATACTTAAGTGTAAGCTCCAAGAGTTTTCGATTAGATTAGAGACAATATCGACTTAATAATATTGCGACTTCAAGTAGAGCTGACATTTAATATAATTCACTGAACTAAATACTGATATTGACTTAATAATACTTCGACTTATAGCTAGGCTGAGTTTTGGTGTGTTTCACAGAAGATTCCTGCACGGGCGCCGTCTTTAACTGAGTTCAAATAGGGTACCAAAACCTTTTAAGTGTATGCTCCAAGAGTTTGAGATTAGATTCGAGACTATATTGATCCCATAAGGCTACGTCTTATAGTTGAGCTGAGTTTTCCACTGGAGATCCCTGCTCGGGCGCCGACTATATCTTAGGCGTGCTCCAAAAGTAGCCTATATTGACGTGACAGTACTACGACTTATAGTTAAGCTGGGTTTTCCAATGAAGATCTCTGCTTGGGAAGGCAACTTCTGGTCTTACGCTCTCACCAGCCCAGGCGACGCCGTTGCAGCTGCTGGCGCTTAACTTTGTCGCCGCGTCGCTTCATTTGCAGCACCAGGCGATCAGGTGTTGAGATCTTGTAGTCGCCATTACGTCCCAAGCGCTCCGCGATGCGCAGCGAGGTGGCCATCATAAAGATGGAGAACACGAGCGCAATTAGATACCGTACGACGAGCATGTTGCCATATGCGATTGCGATGCCTCACGGAATGGACTGCCTGCCCTGCATATAGGAGTGCCGGCTTTTATAGCTTGAGCCGGGTAGGGAGCAGGCTTAAGGAGTAGGTAACTCAATGAGACGGTATAAGCCGCGTTTTGTTTGCAAAAAAATGTTCACATTTTATGAGCTCTGGACTTTTCGGCAGCGCATCGTCAATAAAATACGCTAATCCATTGGCCAATTTCCACTTCCTGCGCTCGACTATCGCTAATAATTGCGACTATCATCAGTTACCTCTGATGATGCTCAGCCAGGCAGCCAGGGAGCAACTGCAGCTCATCAGCGGACGTTGGAAAAGTTGCCCAGTTCCAAGAAGCCGCGACTCGACCCTGTCTGGATTTTTATGATGCCACAACGCATTTTACCATTAGACATTTTAATTGTTAATTTTGCAAAAATTTAAATAATGGACGCGCTGCAGGCAGATCTTCTTGGCAGAGCGCTACCTGCATTTATTATCTGCTGGCCCAGCCTCCCTCCCGTACCGCCCGTCTCGCCCCGTTTGCCGGCTGCATTTGCTCTCGACTCAAGTGCCATCAACGTAAAAACAAGTGGCAACAATTTTCTATAAATTGCATTTGCGCAAAATTAAGTTCAATCTTGGCCAGCGACCAGCTCCAGCTCCAGCTCCAAGTCGCAAGTCCAGTTGAGCTCAGCTCCGGTAGCCGCATCCGCTGCACACCTCCTCGCTGCTGGAGTAGCCAAACTCCATTAACTTTGCAATTGGCCACCATAACTTTTAGCCGGGCTCCAAAGCGACGCTTGCTCGTTTGCCTGGTCACCTCTGAGAGAGGGGTGGGGAAGAGAAGAAGAGGGGGGAGGGGGTAGCCGCGCATCGCTTGTTAGTTTTTGCGCCAGATCGTTTATAATAATTCGTATGCGAGTCATGTCATGGCCCCTAAAGTGTATCTGCGACTGCGCAGTCGACTTGGCAAACACGACGCGCATATCTGTATCTACAAGTTACCTGGCTGCCTGCCTGGTTGGCTGCCTGGCTGGTTGGCTGCTTGGCTGCTTGGCCTGGCCTCTTGGCTCTGATCTGGTCAACTATGCAACCGCAGCGTCTGTGGCAGCCACCGCCCGTTGCATGTGGCCTGCCTCTGACTTGGCTGATCTTGCGCCCATTTTTGCGCGCATTGCTTTGGGTCGCCACCGTTCGATGCCA
Organism: Drosophila ezoana; assembly: GCA_035045725.1. NCBI lineage: Eukaryota > Metazoa > Arthropoda > Insecta > Diptera > Drosophilidae > Drosophila > Drosophila ezoana. The sequence continues at coordinate 10,325,839 of JAWNOU010000092.1, forward strand.
GCTACTGCTTCATCTCCTCCCCTCTTCTCCTCTCTCCACCCCTCTCCCCTCTCTACAGCTGCCTTAACCACTTTATGCGCTGGTTTCGCGTTCTATTGGCCAAAAGGAAGTTAGAAAAATGCTCTGAATTCATGTGGGCACTGGCGCTGGCATTTGGCTGCAGCTGATTGCTGATCGCATTGCCCGGCGGTGAAAAGTTTGTTGTGCACTTGAAAGTATTGCCTCTGCCCATAGAAGTTAGTTAGTTTTACTAACTAAACCAAACTATGCACAGTTCGAGCCTAAATAGTATATGCTCAGTTATAGCCAAGGACTTGTGGAGTATAGATTTCGTAGTTAAATTAACACATATTTATTAACTACTTATTTTATATAAAGTGATAAGTATAATCTTAGTACATTGTCTTATCCGCTAAGGATTATCCGATATACTTATCGGGTGATTTTAAAACAATGCGAAAAATGTTGCCAAAAATTTTGCAAAAAAAGTTTTTTATTAACCTTAATGCACTTTATAGGTCGATACTTTCGTAATAAATCAACTACATTCCACATTTTGTGTTGTTTGATGTTTGGATAACAATTTTTTATTTAATTTCACCAATTTTCCACACTTTGGGGTGGAATTTTGAAAAGTTTTTCAGCTAACTATGCACTACAAAATAAAATATGTTATAGTTATAAATTATATATAAATTTTATATTAATCGATTATTATTTATTATTTTCGGAATTGTAATAGAGGCATTTTTACTAGCTAAGCTAAGCTAATTTGATTACTTGCCTTAACTGTTATCGATCTTCGCTATTTAATCGATCTGCAGCAAACTCCAATCACATTCCTATTATGGCTTGCATTTTCTTTGTTTTTTTTTCTTTTTGTTGCTGCTGCTACGACTTTCTACAAATGTTGCCGCTGCCGCTGACCGCACCCTTCTCTGCGATTTTCAAATCAAATATTGCTGGTAATCGAAAACTTGACACTGCGATTATTATTATTTTTTTTTTTGGGTGCAGGTTCAAAGATTGTTGTTGCCCACGAGTCGCCACAAAAGGGCAGCAGCAGCAGCAGCAGCAGCAGTAAGAAATATGAAATTCCAGCAGCTGCGGGACACCTGAGGTGGTCAAGGCGGGGCCAACAGCGATTGCCAGCTAACCGGTAGTTGTTGTTGTTGTTAGCCTGTTGTTGTTAGTTGTTTCTGTTGTTGTTGTTGTTGTTGTTGTTGTTAGTAGTTGGTGGTTGTAGACTTTGGCGGCGTCGTCTTCGCCGTCGTCGTCGTCACCATGTCGTCGCTCTGGACATTGCCAGCAATGTTGCTCTTATTTCAGAACATGAACAACAGCAGCAGCAGCAGCAGCAACAACAAGTCGTACGGGTCGCAAGAATGCCTTAATTCAGGAATTTAATGAAAAATGCTCTATGAAGCGGAGCAGCAAATTAAAAAAGGAAAAACTTTTGCACAGAAGCAGCTACAGTCGCTGCAGCAGCAGCAGCAGCAACAGCAACAGCAACAGCAGCAACGGCAGCAAAAAGGTTAAAATTAAAATCAAGGCAGCAACATCATCTGAGAACTTGGGCTGCCGGGCAAACACTCTTGATGGCTTTTTGCGCACAACAAACTGACAGTGTGAGATCGGTGGCAGGTGAGCTGAAACGGTTCTCCAGTTGACCAGTTGCCAAGTTGTTGCTGCCGCGACTGTTGTTGCTGTTGCGCGTTGTAAATTACATTTTCCAAATGCTTTTGCCATGTCGTACCAAAAACCCATGTACATATGTGGAATCAGGCCGAACTCCTGGCTGACTCTGCCTCAGCCTCTGCCCCTGGCTCTTGGCTTCCGTTTTGATTTGGAACACTTGTTGCTGCTGTTGCAAGTTGCTGCTGCCAGTTGTTGCTGCTGCCAGTTGCTGCTGCTGTTGCTGCTGCCTTGCTTTAGGATTTGTCCTGCGGCATGAAAATTCCTTGGGGATGTGTACACACACAATGTACACACATTTTGCTGCTGCTCTTTGGCTTCTGTTTTGCTTGTTGTTGTTGTTGTTGTTGTTGCTGTTGCGTTGCAGGGAGCTTGTGATTATGTTGTTGTAGTTTGTACAGATTGTTGTTGATTTGAGTGTTGATTGTTGTTGCAACATAATGCGGTAGGTGGGCAAAGGCCTTCCTCTTTGATTAAACCGAATGAATTATGTGCGTGTGCATTTGCTCTGCCTCTGTGTGTGTGTGTGTGTGCCTGTGTGTGTGTGTTAAGTTGGAAATGGTTTTAGACAGTGGGTATTATGGGATTTGCTTGTGTTTGCAACAGGCGCCAAGTAGATTATGGCTTACAGCTGGTTTAGTTGCATTTTCTTTGACCCTGGTCGGACAACCCGCTTAAACAAATCTAATCTAACCTCACTTTCTAACCTAACCTCACTTTCCAACCTAACCTCATTTTCTAGCCTAAACTAACTTTCACTCAAACTAATTACATTAAAAACATATTTAAATATCTTATATGCATCTTTACTTCGGGAAAAATGTTGAAGTCTTTATTGGCGCTGCAAACCAGAAAATAAAAGGTCGCTGGTTTGGTTCGCGCTTCCAAACAAAGTCCTGCTCTAGAATCAATCTTAAAGTTAGTTTTGCAATGCCTAAAAATGTCGCAAATTCTCAATATTTTCATATACAAGAAGTGGGAGATTTGAGAGATTTGAATCCTACCCAAAATTGGCATCTACCAATAATGGGATTCCACGTTATTTAATGAATATTCGAAGAAGAAGAAAACCAGCTCAATATTGTATTATAAGAATTTTATTTATATTTGATATAAAAAAAGAAAAGAAAACCTAAAGCTATGTCACATTCCTGATAGTTTTACAACTTAAGTGTTAAGTCAAAGCTCGAGCTCTGAACTTTGAACTCCGGCTAAAACATGGTCTCCGGCTCGATGATCTCGTAGGTGGACATGGGCATGGGCAGCACATCGTTGTTGTAGTAGTTTCCGCCGCCGGGCGATATGGCCAGCTCGGGATAGATGGAGGAGCCGGGCACCTGGTAGAAGCGTCGCATGAACGAGCTGCGCCACAGCTGGGCAGGATTATAGAAGGCGCGTCGCTGCTGGTAGAAGGCGCCTCCGACCACAGGCGAGGGCATGGCCGAGATTTGCTGCACCATATCATTATTGATATACTCATCGTTGGCTGCTTCCTGGGAGCTGACCTCGTTGAGGGCGGGGTTGTCGCTGGGTCGGCCGAGCACGAAGCTGGCGAGGAATAGCAGCTGCAGCAGCGCAGCAAAGGATCTGAAGCTGGACATCTTGACGGGTTGAGTGTGACGCAGCGAGTGTCTGTCCAAATGGTCGGTCGACTGGGCTTATATACATACGTGGACTGCAGGTAGAGACCGAGACACAGCCGAGCTGTGCGGGCGTTAAGCGATTTCTAATGATGCCATTTAGGGGATTAGGAGACAGCTGCGGACTACCTGGCAGCTAGTTAGGCGGCCAGACAAAGTCGCTTAAATGCAAATCCCCGGGCAGCCTCAGTCAGTATATCAAATGCGTTTGCCCATTTACCATGTTAATCAAACAACGAAATCCATCAACAGGTGACACGGACGCGGCTGCAGGTGGAGGCCAATCCCCCAGACATGTCAGTGCGATAATGGTGCGCCTCGTCTGAAAACAACTTCATTCACAAAAATCTGAAGGAAAAAGAAAATGAAGCAGCCAAAGGAAGCGAGTCCCATTAAAAATATCTTGTGGATGCCAAAGAGCTAAAGATACATTCGACGACGACGATGACGACGACGACGACGACGAAGCCAGCTTGCAGGTGGCTAGTTTGTAGGCGGGGGGCGTGGCGTGCAGGGGGCGCAGTCAACAAGTCAGCTACTTGACTACTTTGCTACTTCTTGCCACAATACAGCAGCCGCGGGGGCGTCGCCAAGGGGAGCCAAGGGGGACACGGACCGCGACTGGGACTCGGCCTGGGACTGGGCCTGGGCTAGCTTGGATAACGCTTGGCAACATACGCCTAATGCCACAGACATCGACATCCGCCATTTAACTTCTTAACCCCCCAGCGGCATTTGTGTCTAAATTGATGCACAGCCATTTACTCAAGTTGCAGAGAACGTGAAAAATGCGTGGAAAAAAATATATGCTAGTTTAAATTGATATTAAGAGAACTTGACTAAAACTTTTTATTGTAATTTGGAAAGCTATTAGCTTAAAAGTTGGTACAAAAATGATTAGAAAATATATTTTAGCTTAAATTGATTTTAAGAGAACTTGTCTAAAATTAATTTATTATAATTAACCATTAAGAAAGCTTCAAGCTTAAAAGTTAGTCAAAAATTATTGTATAATATAAGCGGGAATTGATTAATATGATAATACCCTAACTTTATGTGATAATCAGAAAGAGTCATAGAAGTTTATTTTTGAGACTTTCGTAAACTTAATCTAAAAACAATTAAATTAGTTCGTTTTTGCAGCCAACTTCTCTCTTCCTTTTTTTTGTTGTCCATTATAGGGTTAAGCTGAATTCGTCTAGGCTGCTGCGCAGTCGCGACTGTCTACATTTGTCTGGCTGCCTACAGCAGCCGTAACAGCCGCAGTCGCAATCGCAGTCGCAGCAGCCGTGGCAGCAGCAGCAGCAGCGCGCGGCGTTGTCTTGTCCGGTCTGCAGTTCGGCTTGGTCAGCAGTCGGCTCGATTATTGGACGTCCAGCTTTCAATTTGCAACATAAAGCATCTTCATCGTGGGCCGCATGAATGGGCACACTCAGAGGGGAAGGGGGTGGGGGTAGGCTGGGCGTGGGGACATGCTGAAGCAGGTGGGGCGTGGGCTGACTAGCTGCCTGGCTGCCTGCCTGCCCATCACACTGCATTGGCATTGGCAGCAGGCACTCAGGCGTGCCGTGGCGGTAGTCGCTGACCTTTATTGATTGCTGTTTGACCTCGGCAGCAATTGTTGTTGTTGTTGTTGCTGTTGCTGCCGTTGCATCTGCAGCCATTTGTACTTGGCCGATCGCAGGCGTAGATTATACAGCAGCAGCAGCAACAACAACAACGACGCCCACAAGCAACGACGACGTTGACCGCGACTGCGACTGCGTCAGCGGCGTTTTGCAGTTGCAGTTTTGCCGTTTTGCTTTCTGCCTTTTTGCGCAACCTTCATTGTTGCTTTGTCGCTATTGTTGTTGTTGTTCCATTACTTCGTTCATGGCAGTTAATTTATATTCGATGCCATCTCTCACTCTCTCTCTCTCTCTCTGCCGCTCTTAATGTGCGCTTTTTGCTGCTGCTTCCTTTTGATGTGTTTAGCTTAAGGTCGTCTCTAACTGACAGCAGCAGCTGCGCAGCAGCCGCGCAGCAGCAGCGCAGCGGCAGCTTCGTCATTGACGCCTCTTCTTGTACTTCAGCTCCACTTGCATTGCATGCAAAGCAAAGCGTGTCAAAAGAAAACAATGAAGAGCACAAGAAATCACAGCACACTTTCAGCATTGGCGTATCGTGTAGTTTGTTTTGTTTGACAGTTTTCATCTGCCCCCCGGTGATATTAGCAAAGGCAGCGGCGGCGACAGCGGCAGACGCCGTCGTTTTGGTTTATTAATTGCTTTCGTTTTTTGTTGGAGAGTAAGAGACGGAAAATTAATTAGCAGATTATCGTCTAGATTTTTGTGTGTGGCAAGAAGAGAATTTATAGCTTAGGTTACATACATACATATGTACTCTCACACACACACACACATGGATACTGGAAATCTCCAAAGAGTCCTTTGCGTAAACTTTCCCATCCATCTCCCACCCCTACTAACCGCAATTTGGGCTGAAACTACAGTTAATCAATTTCTATGTATCAAAAAACGCACCTATATTTACTCTTAATTGAAAAGAAATCAAAACTCTTTTAAGATTGAGCGCAACCCAAGCGCATAATCATTATAATTAATAATTATAATAACAGTTGATCGTTACACAGAGCAAACAACCTGCTGCATTAAAATGTACAATTGCTCTTTACCCTTTACACACGCACTCTTAAAACGACGCTCTTACGCCCATTGCCACGATATTCATTCATCTAAAATACTCAGCACACACACACACACACGCCGACACGGACACACATGAATGCTCCACGAAGTGCATTGGGCACACGAGCCGAACCCGGCACGGCCTCCACACAGCAGAGATGGAGACAGAGCCGCCGCGATCGGCAGCGAGCAGCCGTCAGTTATATTTGCGACGCTCTCGAGTGCGGGTCGTTAACGGTTGTGGGGCGCAGCTTATGCCGAGTGGCGAAGGCAAATAAGAAAAAAAAAGAAAACAATACAAAAAATAAAAATAAACAAACAAACAATAATAATAAACGTAATTTAAACAATTAATCAAAACGCGGCGATCAATGAAACTTATACAAAAGCAACAACAGCAGCAACAAGTGCCAGTGAAATTATTGTACTTAATTTATATGTACAAATAGTGAGAGTGTGTGTGTGTGTCAGTGTATATGTGTAGATTTTTATGCATACATGTGTATGTGTGAGTGCGGCTTTATCAATTGCTCCACATAAAATTTCATTGAAGTGTTTGACAGCAGCAGCCAGCAGCGCAGCAACTACATAAAACTAACGGCAACAGCGGCAGCACAGGCGACGTCTGCTTAAAACGGTAATTAATACAAACACACATTTGATTTGGCAATAAACAAATGATTCAGCAATTGTCAGCAACTGTAAATTGTAAAACACTTGCTGCGCTCGCCGCTCTGATTGAACTGCGTTAGCGTCGGCGTCGGCGTCGCCGTCGTCGTCGGCGTTGGCGGTGACAAAGCTTTTGCTCGAACGCATGTTTGCAATTAGTCTGCGTTATTATTGTTTGCTGCCGGCGTTAACGCCGACGGCGGCAGCGCCGACGTTGTCGCTGTTACAAAGTAGCACGCGCATAGACATAGAAAAAAAAATTATTAAATGCTTGCGCGTGCTCTCTCTCTTTAACTTACGCTCCCCCGCAGTTAAAGCGTAAGAGCTTGCGTGCTCTCTTGTATGTGTATGTGTGCACGTATTTTGTTACGTGTTTGCCTTTACGCCTTTTACATACCCTTCACATTATTATTTGCCATTTTGTCGCTTTCATTAATTGGCCCGTGTAAAACGGCAACGCCGACGGCGACGGCGGCTACCTGACACGGCAGCTTTTGTTACTGCTATCAGAAAGCACAGTAACAACATCGCTGCCGCCGCTCTTGAGTGCCACTCACCCTCGCGCCTCTCTCTCTCTCTCTCGCACTCTTTTACACACTTGTTGCTTTCGCATTGTTTTTACTGTTTTTAAGTGGCGCTCATATCCGGCGCTTGCTTTGCCTGATAAGCGCACTTCTCTCCCTCTTCTCTTTGTTGTTGTTGTGTGCGCTACCTGTCTGCATTTTATTTGCACATTTCTTGTCTGACTTTTCTTTTTGTTGTTTTGCTGTTGTTGTTTTATTTTGTGCATTTGCTTTTGGCTCTGGCTTTGTTCTGGCCAAGTGAATCAGTTCTCAGGGCGCCTAATGCGCAACTGTTTTTTTCTTCCTCCCAAATTGTTCATAAAGTGTGCGTGTGTGTGTGTGTGTGTGTGTCTGTGAGTGTGCTTAATGTGTGTTAGCTTTAGCAAAACATTTTTCGCTTGCTTTACAGTTTTCAAGTGCTGCACGAAACGCTGACAACGCAATTGGAACTTTGAAAAGTTCCAGGACGAAAGCTTCATATTAACCGTTAGGCGCTGTAAGTTGGAATAAGTGAGATTATTAACGTTTTCGCGCATATTCCGATGCGATTTGGCAATAAGAGGGTGGATTTCTTTAAAAACTTGAGAATTTGCTAGAAAATGTGCTATTGCTTGATTTTAAGCAAGAAGTAAATATAATAGAGATGTTTTTCTATGAGCTGAAGCTTCTAATCAAAAGGAATGCCTAAAAGCTATTGGAATTTACCAATAAATTAAATATATTCCTTTGCTATTCTAAATGCAGCTCAATTTATGTCTTTCATTTCTTAAAGAAATTTCAATATTCTTCAAAGCAATATGGAGATGTTCCATGCAAATTTTTCAACACTTTCGGCCCATCAATCTTCACAGATTTTAATCGCGACGTCTAAGCTCAAGTCGTGTATTCATTCATAAATAACGTCCAAAAAAGAGCTTAGACAAAAGAAATAATAATATTTATATATATAAATAAATATGTTAAATTTATATTCATTTTTTATAACATTTAAATTATGCACACATCAACACGTTTCGCCTATAAACTCTAAAAAAGTTAGATAAATATATAAAACTTTTAAGCCGCAGCCTATAATATATTTGTCTAGGCATTTAAATCAACTGATGGACTGAAAAATACCCTTTAAAAGTGTTAAAGATATTAATCAAGATATTAAACTGAAGTCTTAAATGTGATGAAAAAATACAAAAAAATTCAATTTTATTGCCTTGATAAATAATTTTGAGCTTGATCTTGTATTTATAAATAAAATATATATAAATATACAAAAATTACAGTTTTCTTTTTTTGAAGATTCCTTGCCATATACTTATATTACAGGGTATTCAGGCTTCACAAAAGCACGCATAAATAAATGTTAATCTTTAGTTTTAGGCATTGGATTCTTTGATATATTTAGTTTAATTTTTTTCTCATATTATATTTTAAAATCCATAAACTTTTTCCTAATGAAAACAAACAAATATTTTTTTGTACAGATTTGTAGTCGCGGAAAATTTTTGCACCGTTTCATATGTAAATTTTATAGTTTTTTTCGATTTTTTTTTTTGCTTTTCTAACAATCTCTTGACCTGTTCATGTGATAAGTTTTTGAGTGAACCTTTTAACCTGCTGCTGCCCATCGATTTGTGACGTCAATGGGCCCACTTTGAGATTAACATACTTGTTAATAGGTGACGGGCGGCGTTTTGAACTTTGTGTGGGGACGAGCCATGGCCTTGATGAAAAGAGAAAAAAAAAATACAAACAGAAACCGATCTAATGTTAACCTTCTCGAGGTTTCGCTTTTTGGCTTAGCCGAACGTTAAGTGGATCAACAAGTTCGGGTCAACGGGTTTCAGAATTCGAATTAAAGCTAAGCGTGTGCACAAGTTGGGCCAAGATTATCTCGTGTCCAGCAAATGCAGCTGTACACTGAGCGAAATACTGGGACAACAATGTAACTCTTGACTTGTTTCAGTTTTTATCTTTTGGTTGAATTTTTTTGTAAAGATCTTTACTTTGTTAAGTTGAAAAATAATAAAAACTTAAGCTCAAATCTATTTCTATATATAAAACTGTTTGTTTTGACTTACTGATTGATTGATTGATTGATAGATGGATTGGTTGACTGATTGATAGAATGATTGACTGACGGACAGACTGATTGACTAACTAAATGACTGTCTAACTGTTTGACTGATCAACTGACTGACTGATTGACCGACTGACTGATTGACTGACTCAATCACTAATAAACTGATTGGTGATTGAAGGAAGCTGAAATTTGCACTGTAGTTACCTTATGAGATGGAGGTGCTCGCCAGGACGAGCATTTGGGAAATTCCACCCGCAAGTGTGGAAAAAACGTGGAAACGGGCTCATGCTCATTTCCAACTCCCTTTTCCAACAATGATATTCCCTCTTTCGGTCCAATTAGAAACCGTATCCTATTATTATTAACCCATCTTTTAATTGCTTGACTTTATTCAATTCGATTGACATTAAAGACAATATAATTTAAATTCTCTTTTAACGAGTTGTTAACTCGCGTTTTCTCTCAGTGCAGCTCTCGTGTCACTCGTCATTGTCAATGTGTTCGTTGATTTGTCCATTGTCTGATCGTAATCCAAATATTAAATATTTGCCCATTGGCTGTGACAGGTTAGACAACTATTTTGTTGTTTTTGTTGTTTTATTTTGTTTTTTAATTTTGTTGTTTAGTTAGCGCATCAAATTTGCTTGTTTATTGAACGGGCGTTGGTTGGTTTTTTTTTTTTTTTTTGGTAGGTCAGCATCGTAAATACCGCCAAAAACAAGCCAAAAGTCTACAAATGGTGCGAAATTTCGGCTCATATTTTGTTGGCATAATATAATATTTGACCTTTGGGCAAATCCCAACTTGCCACCTGCCCCCGCCCCGCCCCGCCCCGCTCAACTTCCGCTTTGTCAATGGAATTTGCCAGTTTATTGAATGAACAACAACAACAAGAACAAAGCGAAGCAGAGCTTTGAGTTGTTTTCTGAAATGCTCAGCATAAAAAGTGTCGCCTTTTGAAGATATCGCATAACATCATATCAGAGAATATTTGTGATATAGTGTATTTATGTGTTTGTATATATATATTAGAATAATGCTTACCTCACATGTCCTCGGCGCTGTCACTTGATAAGTTCAGAGTCGGACCCCAAAGAAGTCAGACTGCAACCCTCTCTCCCTCTCTCGCTCTCTCTCTCTCTTTGTCTCTCCCTCTGTCTTACTCTGCCTCAGTCTCCCCTTTTTGCTGAAATCGCTTCATAAAATAATAAAAGCAAATTGTGTCTTTCGTTTACCGACTCTTAAATACCCTTTAAATTGAGCATCTATATTATGATATGCTATATTCAGGTAGAAAAAGTCTTCAACTTAATTTAATAAACATTTTCGTAAGTCTAATTTTTCTATTACCCAAATTAAATACTTAAAAAACTAAAAATATTTTCTATAAAAGGATTACTTTTAATTTAATTAATAAAATAGTTATATATGTATTATATTATATTATAATGAATATTAAGCAAAGAACTAAATTACACATATAAAAAGATATACATGTATGAATGAATATGTATATGTATAGATCTGTATAAAGATAACTATATATAGTATTACAAGAATAGATTTTCTAGATATCCAGCTATATTTACTAACTAAAGCAACTAAGCCAGGTTTCATACATATATAGTTTCACAGAGTTCACCGTTCACATAGTTCACAATAGATCACATAGATCACATAGTTCACATATATCACATAGTTCGCAGAGATCACATAGTTCACATAGTTCACATAGTTCACATTGAGATCTCTATAAAGTCCCATCTAGAATATAGATGTTTCTGGACGTCACGTTTACTGACAACATTATAATACCCAAGCGCAAAGGGTAATCAAAATAAATGCTAATCATAACAAATTCAAACAATTTCCTGCACTGTGCGCCCTGTACAGTGAGCCCTTGTCCGTTAGGGCGGCGACGGAGGGGGGCGTCAATCGGCAGAAGAAGAAGAGTGCCTCACATTTTGCCGCTTCATGTCATTAGCGCGACTCTAAAGCAAATATTTGACGAAGACAAACGAATATACACAAAACTTCATCATAACCCGTTTACCCAAAAAAAAAGGGAAGAAAATACGAGAATGATTTAATACGTGAAGATTTAATACCCTGCCTTTTCGCAGATATATGTGGGTATTGTGAAGTGTAAAGTCGGACTTTTGATGACAATATCTGGGAAAGCAGAATATTTTGCACTATTAGATTCAATTATTTCACAGATCTTTGCTATAGCAGTAGATGGACAGACGGAAAGCGGACTTGGTTAGACCTTGATCTAGAGTAAATATACTTCTTCTATGCGTTACACATATCGTGACAAAATTATAATACCCTACGATCTTGAGGAGAGTTGGCAATATCCAATTATTTCACAGATCTTTCCTATAGCAGTAGATGGACAAAATCCACCTTTTTGGGGTCGGAGATGTCTTCTTCTATGCGTTACACATATTGTGACAAAATTATAATACCCTACGATCTTGAGATGAGGGTGTGCGGCTTTTGGTTTGCTATGGCAGATTGTGAAGATCGCGAGATGAGAGATGATTATCGCGATCTTTTTGTTTTTCTTTATTTTGTTTTTTTTTTCTTTGCTTTCCGCTGACTGCGACATTTTTGTCACATGAACCGAGCCGAGCGATCCTCCGCCCCTGACAAAAGTGAAAGAAGAAGCGAAGAAACTGTAACCGAAACCCAAAGATGATGCTTTATGTACTCGCACTTCGCACTGCCACTTGCCACTTGCCACAGTCCACACTTTTTGTCAGCCCTTTTTCTCCGACAATAGGAAATCACGGTCTTTTTTTTTCATAATTGAGCTGCGATCGGAAGATTCGTTTTATTTCATGCCGTTTGCGTTGATCTTGCATTTGTCATGCTCTTATAAATTTGATCCGTTGACAGTTTTTTATCTCTTCTCCCTCTCTTTTTCTCATATTTTTATTTTTTTTTGTCGAACTGCAGATCAAAGATCGTTCGGTTATGCGAACCGTTGTTATTTTTGTTATTGACTCAGGTTCGGTTTGGGGGTTAAGCATTTGCGCTGACCGCAGCGTTTAAGTTTTTGCCAATACACTGCAAAAAAATGGAGGTACTATGTCAGAACTGTTGTGTTAGGATAGATGCATAGCAAAAAATTAACAATTTTATTAAACTAGAAAAAGGGATTTACAATTTTACAAAATGTTAAAAAAGAAAATGGCGACAGTTGCAATATGTTTATATAATTCTCAATAAGTTTAAGTGGATAAGTGGACTATAAAATGTTTAAAGAATAAGTAATATGACAATTTGAAGATATTTCTAAGCAAGTTTAAGCCTTAGACATAATTAAAACATTTATATAATTCTCAACACGTTTAAGCCTTAACTAGCTGAAGTCTGGATTTGAAATTGGATTGCAAAAGGTTGTGACAATTATAATAACATCTTATAATTCTCAACAGGTTGAAGCTTTAACTAGTTGAAGTACAGCAGCAAATTTTATAAGGCTTCGACTTGTCAATTGATCTTCAATTGTTTTGGAAATATAAGAATATTCTTTCAGTTGAAATCTCTATTCAAAATATAACTTTATTTTAATTTTAAATCATATTGTATTAAATTTTTCACAGTGTAGTGTGTCGTTGATTTGTTTTGGTTTCGTTTGATTTGTGCCGCTGCCTGCTGAAATCATAAATCCATAAAGCATCCCACTTTGTCGGTGATTTCTCAAACACGAAAACTATTTCGCCTTAGTCGTTCAGTTCAGTTGATGATTGTTCAAATTCAGTTCCAGTTGCCAGTTGCCAGTTGGCAGTTCAACTGGCGCCCACACTAAACACTTAGCTGAGTTCACTTCAACTTGACTCAACTGATCTTGCCCGAGTTCAGCTTGGTTCAGTTGGGTCTGTTAATGATTGCAAATGTCGTGATATTGTCGAGTGGGTTTAGGTGGGTTGAGGTGGGCCGAGGTGCTGCTGAACTTTAATTAAACCGCGGCGCGAGAATGTGTTTATTTTTTTGCAAATTTTCAAAATGTGAACTTTGATACAACACACAGCTGCGATCAGTTTAAGCTGGTTGCAGATCAAGATCTAGATAGAAAATATATATGTATATAATAACAACAAGCCTCAACTCTGTGCTAAATTTATGAGCAAACAATTGCATGTGAGCTGAGAATTTGAGGCTTAGCTGGTCGATCGGTTAAAAGAACTGAGTGAAGATCAGTTAAGATTTGATTGAAGATCAGTTAAAGGTATGGAAAAAACCTCAGTTAAAGGTATGTGAGGAACCTCTGCGAATAGTTAAATTAGTGAGGATCTCATTTATTGGACACCTATTGAAGATCGATTGGTAGATCGGTCAACAGAACTGTTTGATCAGTTAAGATTTTAGTTAAATGTGTGAGAAAAAGCTTGTCTGCAAATAGTTATGTTGTTTAAGATCTGGCTCAACTGTTTCCTTCGGAGGATCAGTTGGTAGATCGGTTGAAAGAACTGATTGCTTGAAGATCAGTTGAAGTTATGGGAATTAAAACTTTGTCTGCAGAAAGTTAAGTTCTGGTTTATCAGTTTATCAGCAGCTTGATCAATTGGGGGATCAGTCTTAAGATCTGTTGGAAGATCAGCTGGAAGATAAGCTGGAAGATCAGTGGATCTGAACTGTGCGAGATATTCTGAACGTAATGCACCTAATTTTTTCGAGGCATCAAATGTTTTGATAATCAAAATGATTTATCTGATCAAGCCCAAGTTTGGCTCTGAGCTAGAAGGTCATATTATTTGTTGATCAGCTGGAAGATCGGTTGGGTCATAAAAAAGGGGAAGGTCATTTAAAACAACAAAATCAAATGAAATATATGGAAATTATCTGTGTATATATTCTTATCTTTCTCTGGTTTCCGGCTTGGATTCCTAATTATTTGTAAGCTCTTCTAGAATCTGATCTATACTATAAAGCATTCCCAATGTGAACATCTACACGAATGATCTTCAATGATAAGATGTTCTTCAAAGTAATTTTCCCAATGCACAACATTTAAATGTTGTATTTTATACATAAACTTGGCATGATCTTAGCTGGAAACAAGCTGCAAATTGTGAATAATATTGTGAACTTCAACTTAATGCGAATGCAATACGATCGGGCGGAATAAAGCTGAACTCGCAGAACTGATATTGTATAATGGCGAGAGAGAGAGAGAGAGATAGAGAGAGACCTTTGTGCATGATAATAATATTACTTAAAAGAATGATATACGATAGCATAGAGCACACTTTATAAAGAACAATAAATAAAGCGGGGCCGCGAATTATAAGAAATGCCAAATGGAACATAAAAAGACCCGAAGAACTGGCTCTGAACTGGCGATCAACAGTTGAACTCAACTGCGAAGGATCAAAGCAGCTGAACCCAAAATGCCAAAAACGAATATTATGTGAATGCCAGTGTGAATGTGAATGTGAGTGTGAGTGTGAGTGAATGTGAATACGAATGTGGTGCAAACTGTCGTTGGGCGCTGTCAGAGACGTTTGTCAAAAAGCAAAAAGTGCCGTCAGTGCGTTCCTCTGACAGTCAGTCTGACAGTCAGTCAGTCTGACAGTCACCTCCAAGCATCGAAGCGTTGGCGCAGACATCCACACACACACACACACACACACACAGAGAGAGAGAGATACGCTTGTATGTGTGTGTGTTTTTTGCGCGCATCTAAAAATAAAACAACACTGAAAAATGCTAATGCCATGCGACCGACAGACGGAACCGACGGACAGACGGAACAGCCAACCGATCGACATCGAGGCGACCGATGCCAGACCTCAAGCGAACGCCCGTTTGCCCTCACACACACACGCGCACACACACACACACAGCACACACACACGCGCGCACAGCACCCAAAATGACAGCGACAAACAGCGTCGAGTTCACTTCATTTGGTTGAACTGAAAACTGAACCGATCTGAATATATGCAGCACCTTACATATGTGAACTACACTGAGAAAAAAACATGCACTTGTCTACAGTAAGCACTCGCTAATGACAACTTATAAAGAACTTCCTTAGAGTTATGGATGAGAATTTGAGAAGACATGATTTTGCACTTCAAATATGATCAAAATTTATAGCTTTATTTACTTACTTTCCAGTCAAGATACAAAAGTATCTTTTCAATAAATTATCTTCTAAACTTAAGTTTTCCAATTGAGAAAGCAATTGTAAAAGTAATTTAAGGAAAAGATTAAATTGGTTTGGAAGTTTACTTAAATTGAACTAAAACTTATCAAAATATAATTTATTCTAGCTACTCTTCTACGATATTTAACAGATCTGATGCTAAAGTTTTTCGCAGTGTAGTCGGCACACGCTGGCCCCTGAAAACTCAGTCTAGGATCTTTGTGTATGTTGTTGTTGTTGTGAGTGCTCGTTGCGAAAGTTTCGTTTTTTTTTGCCCCTGCCCACTTTTTCGTTATGTTTTTGTTTTCTTTGGCCCGCGATGCCAACTAACTACAACTCAACTCTGTCACAGACACGGCCACAGACTGTAGATCAGGTAGGGGCAGCCGCGGTGCCAGGTACCATTTACCAGGTACCAGGCCAGAGCCGAGTCGAGTCGAGTCGGGCGTGTGGGCAGCGCGTGTTTCAGACTTTGCACCAGTTATGCTCGCGGCCTGTCTCTGGGACATGGGCCAAAAACCGGGCAGAGACAGCGCCAAAGATCGACGCTGTGCATTTGGCTCTAACTCAGACTCTGGTGTCCCCGAGGTCAGGTCGTGTGGCAACTGTACTCTGCGCCGTGTGACACCTGCGTGCGTGCGTCTGTGCCGCAAAATGCAGGTCAACGCGAGGCATCGCAAATGTTTGCCTTGCCACAAAAAGGTGCTTGAAAATGAAACGAAAAAAAGCTCTGCAAAAGTTGGTAAATTTGTAGAGCTATAATTGTGTTAAAAAAATTTAAAAAAAATATATATTTCGATAGTTTTCTGAAATTTACGGGAACTTAAGAACATCTTTAGAAAAGCTTAAAACAATATTTACATTAAAAGTTGACTTTAGAAAATTTAGAAAAAGTCTTTTATAGATATTTAAAGCTTGAGTATAAAACATATGATCTTTTAATAAAATTCGTCGGATATGCCCAGTTATTAAACAAAATCTTTGGATATTTATCTATAATCTCGCAATTTATTCCTTCAGCTCGATTTTAAAAACTTTTCTGAATGCGATTTTAAATATATTTCTGAATTATGCCCTAAGGAATAACATTAAAGAGCTGAAAAATATTTCACTGTCTGATCAACAATTATATTTATTCCAAAAAAACAATATAAAGATATTTTAAAATGCTGCCGATTTCTAGATACAATTTATGATGATAATTTTGAAAGATGATTTCTTTAGATAAGTTATGAAGAATTTATTAAAGATCATTTATTTATTTTTTTATCGGAAATGATTTTTAACAATTATTTTCTATCTTCTTTCGTTCTTTTCAAACATATCTACAAAAGACAAAGAGTGTTGAATCTTCAGCGCCCAAAAGATATCCTTACCTCTTCGTTTTATTTTACATTTTTTTTAGATGTTAAGAAATCGTATGCTCAAAATCGGAACCTAAAAAGCTATATATTTTTACTTTCTGGAACCTCATGAAATATGATTTCCATTCAATTTATATTTAGAAAATATTGAACTTAAAGTTAAGTTAAAAGTTAAAGATTAATCATATTTTAAAAAGTATATACAAGAAATATATATAGATATATATTCTGATGTTCTTGCACGGATTTAACATCTTAACTCAAACTTCGAATGTGCCAAATTTTTGGTCAGGGATCATAAAAGAAATATGACTTAACAGCGCCTGATGCTAAAGCGATGTATTTTTTAAGTAATGATAATAATTTGACTTGTTTTTTTTTTCTCAGTCTCATTAGCATATTCCCAATCTGTAGATCTGCCATTGATAAGCGATCCCGAAAAAGTTTTGGGTCGACAGCAGAAATACGAAAATGTAGGCGTGTTGGCGTCTGTGTGTGTGCTGTGTGTGTGTGTGTGTGTGTTGTGTGTGTGTGTGTGTGTGTGTGTCCATATGTGCCATGCGCTGTGGCAGCTTTTCGGTTGTTGCAACATTTTGACGCGTGTTGGCAAACGAGTCAATTGTGTGGCCCGTCGAACTGCAACTAAAAAAAACTAAAAAAAAAACTGAAAAAAAAGAAAAAAAAAAGATGAAAAAGCGGCAACGCGTGTTGCTTGTTGTTCTCTTTTTTTTTCTTGCTGATATTCATTTTTCTTGTCTTGTTGTTTTTTTTTTTTTTTGCCTTTTTGCAACACTGAAGTTCGTCCCACACACACATACACACACACACACACATGGACACCTTTTGTTGCCCCTCATCAGCAATTCTTCTCCAACGGCCGCGTTGTCAACGTCAAGAGATGCTGCGCCCTCTCACCTTCTTCCCTGCCCTACCTCTGCTGCTTCTTCTTCTCTTCTTCCTCTTTCTCTTCCTCTTCTTCTTGGCTTGGCTTGTATTTTTGATTCATTGATGTGCTGCGCGAATGTCGTTCAGAGCTATATAGAAATATGTATATACATATTTATATTTATGTATATTTATATGCATCTATATCTGCGTATTTACCCTCTGCTGTTTATTTATTTATTTTTTGCGTCTTGTCATTTGACTTTTTGGCTTTGCCTGGCCAAGACACACACACACTCACACACACACACACACACACACACACATTCACACACACCCGAGTGCTTAAATGTGTCGAACCAAAGTTGTGCCAAAACATTCAAAATCACAAATGTATCAAAAAAATACACATATTACGTTTTTGACAGGCTTGACGCATTCCGAAAACGTAAAGCAAATCGCCCAACAACAAAATCCATTTCCTTTGCCACGTTCCATTTCAATTCCAAAGTGTTCCAAATGTGTTGATTCTAGGCTTAAGTGTTCCCAAAATGGAACTAATACAAAAGTTCTTTGTTACGTTAGGAACTAGCTACGTAGTTCATTGTGGAACTAGTTACGTAGTTACGTTTGGAACCAGTTACGTAGTTCCTTGTGGAAATAGTTCCATTTTAATTCCAAAATGTTTCAATGTAGATTACTAAGCTTAAGCTTGGAAAAATAGGTGAAAGCTGGAACTAAAATAAAAGTTACTTTTTATAGTTACTTACGTAGTTCCATGGAGAACTATTTTATTTGCTAAAAACCTTCCCAATGTGATTTGGAAAGGCCTTAAAACTGCTTAAAATATGGTTTACAATTCTGGTTTTATAGATGACATTGATTAGCTTTTAAAGCCTTAAAATAAAAACAGCAGAACAAATTATTCTCATATCAAGGATATAAATTTTGCTAGGATATATATTTTGCTATATAAATATTATCTTCGATTTTGTTTAGATATTTTCTGCTTTGTAAAAAGTTTACGCAAATTTATTAAACATAGGCGAATTCGCTTTTGGGAACAACACCTGAGCCGCAGCTGAGCAGTTTCTTATAAGAATATTTTGCTGTTGTTGTTGTTGTTTGCATGTGGCATGTGTCGCTTTTATTTGCCTTTTAGTCGCATTTGTTGCGCTTTGTTCTTGCAGCGCTCGCTGAAAAGATCACAGACCTTCTGACCTCACTCGCGCTCGCCCGCTCTCTTGCCCTCCCTCTCGCCCTCTCTCTCTCTCACTCGCTCTTCCACTTGCCTTGGCAGAGCCCTGGCAAATGTCGTCCCGCCGCAACCTTAGGGCGGCGTGTGTGGGGGGGCGGGGCTAGCGGCTTGACACTTACGAAAAAAAAAAGCTGCCTCAGCTGCTGGGCAGCTGTGGGCAGGCAGGGTTGCTGCGGGGCGGGCAGGCGGACAGGCGGGCTGGGGACCTGCGGCTACAATATATGCACGCCGTTGCGACGCGTCGCTGTCGCCGTCGCCGTCGCGGTCGCAGTTCTAAAAATATTTCAGGTCGCTCGGTCGTTTGGTCGGTCGCGATGGCCGCCTGTTCGCTTTTGGTCTCGTTTGGGTTAAGTGTGCGGCGCATCTGTATCTGTATCAGAGTATCTGTATCTGTATCTGCAGCTGTATCTGTAGCTGTGTATCTTGGGCCAATATATATATGCACAGAAATATATTGCTGCTGCGTCTTTTGACGTGCTTTTTTATTATTATTTTTTTTTTATTTTCATTTCTAAAGGTTGTTTAGGTCGTCGTGATATCAAATGATATCGATTTACATTGAATAACGTACATATATGTATGTGTATATATGTAGATGGTACCAGGCCAGGTTTTTTCATTAGAACGCCGTTCAGTGCAATTAATATGCATATGTTTTTGCTACATTTTGCCCACTGTTCGGGCGAACAACAACTGGGCAAATAGGAAAAGTGCAATGGAACACAACAACAAGAACAACAACAACAACAACAACAACAACTGACAGACGAGGCCAAAGTATCAAATGGACAAGCGATACACTCACAGTCACAGTTACGCACACACACAGACACACCGACACACGCACACATTTACACATCAGCTGCATTTGCATGTGAGTTTAAGTGCAGCTTTTTTTCCGTTTCATTCTTTTTTTTTTTTGTCGTCTGCGCTGAACTCTGAACCAGCTGACCTTCATTGAACCCTTTTTCAGCTGCGCACACACACACGCTGCACACTGCACACTCGGCGTGAGAGCGAGCGAGAGAGAGAGAGAGAGAGCGCGAGCACGAACGAAGAGAGCGCGTCAACTGATAAAGCTCAAGGCGCGCGCTCTTTGCGGCGCGGCGCTCTTCACAACAGACGCGCTCTCTCTCTCTCTCTCTGTGTGTGTGTGTGCACGTGTTGAGCGGCGGCTCCAATGTGGAGCCGCTGCGGCGACGCTTTGCTGCTCAGTACGTTCCCGTTTGCGCTGCGAGTCGTGCGAATTGCGCTCGCTGCAAAGCACACAAAAAAAAAAAACAACAAAAACGATCGCAGTTTGCCTTTTTTTCGGCGCGCAACCAACAAAAACAACAACAACAACAACTCGAGTGCTGATAAAAAAAAGCGAGCCATAAATTCCTAACTAAACAAAAAACAAAACAAACAAGCGTGCAACGTGCGTCAAACAGCTGAAAAGCTCAAAGGATTAAGCTGTTATATAGACGCCACACAAAAAGGCAGAAGAAGCGGCATATGCAACAGTTGTGTTACATGCAACAAACTCACGTGTGCACCCATCCCCCCTCCCCTTCCACCCACGAACACGCATAACCAAAAGATACAAATGCGAGCGCAAATCCGCTGTCAAATGTCAGCGCAGGCAGCACGTGACCAGCGACAACAACAACAACAAGAACTGAGCTTCATGCGGCAAATGTATCTTAGAGATTAAGATACAATATCTGCGAACGCAATTAGCTGCTCGAAAAGTGCAAATGTGAAATGCAAATTAGTCGAAAAGTGAATGCCAATTGGAATGCTTATAAGAATCAAAGCATTGTGCTTAAAGGTCAAAGCGTCAATTCTCAAATGTTGCCCAAAACGCAAAAATGAATCAAATTTAACGCGTGTGTTGTTCATTAAAATATTAAAAAAATAAAAATAAAAGTACAAAGAATTAAATAAATGTTTATATATCTAAAAATACATTCACGGAGCGCGGAAATACGTTAACAACAAAACAAACATTAAAAAAAAAAGCAAAAGGAAAGAAAAATTACAAAAAGATGTAAAAAAGTGATTTTTTAACAAGTCAAAAGTTTTGTTCAAATAAGGCCCAAAAAACAGGTTAATATTTCAATGCACATTTAAAACAAATAAATAATTATATGCTATTAGAAAATAAAAATAGGAGTAAAAAAAAGGAGTAAAATAAATAAAATAAGTTTAATATAAAGAAATATAAATTATAATAAACAAAATAAAAAAAATATAATAACTAAAATAAAATAAAGTAAATATGTCAATAAAATAATTTATTAAAAAAACTATGTAAAAAATTACATATTAAAGAAATTAAATATATTAATAATATGTATTTATAATAAAAGTAAGAACATAAAAAAATATATTAATTTATACAAATATAGCTTATAACAAAAAAAAAGTATTTGAGATAAGTTAAAAAACAAAAATAAGTAGAAAAAGTCGTTTGTTTGAATTTTTTTGCTTTCGTGCTTTCGGGCATCTTTGTCAATTGGTTTGACAAATTGACAGCAGCAACAACAACAACAAGAAAAACAACAACAACAACAACAACAAAAGTAATAATATTATTAACAGCAACAACAAAAGAAGTCGTGAAACAATCGACATAAAACAATACAAAAAAAAAAAAACTTATATACAGCAAAAATAAAATTTCAATAAAAAATAAAACTCGATTGAAAAATAAAAAGGTAAATTTCAAATGCAAAAAGCTGTTTAAATAACTCGCGACCTTAAACTTTGTGTATCAATTTTTTGGCTACACTTTGGTTTTTTTTATATTTGATTCTTCCCAAGACTCTCGACAGTTGACAACGACAGCTGAAATACCCTGCGAAATTTGAATGCACTTCAAATGGCAGCCCAGCTGTGACGCTTAAACCGGTTGCGAATTTTAACGTGCTTGAAAGTGTTGTTGTATTATTATTTTATTTTGAACTTTTTGCCATGCATAACGAATATGTGTGTTAAACGCAATTTGACGGCATTTAAGAACTTTTAATTTTCAAACAAAGCACATAAAACGTTAGACAAAGGAGAACTGTGACTAAGCGTGGTCAAAGGCGACCGACTGCATACCCTGTAAAATATGAAATATCAATTATAAAGGAAGAAAAACAAATAAATCAGAGAGCTGAAAAAGTAAGCCTGTTTAGTCGAGGAATAATCTAAACATGACTTAGATTGATATCATTCTAGAGTTTGTTTCCCTTAAATCAAAAGTAAATCTTTTATTTCAATATCTCTTTTAAAGCTAGAGAGCAGCTGTGGTAGAATTATATCAAGTATAATTCTCGCTTTCAATAAACAACTTTTCATTTATTAACAAATTTCAATCCCAAGCGAGCTTTAAAAGCGAATTCATAGGTTTCCGAAAAAAAACGGTTTCTTGAGTGAATTTGGTTATATGTATCTTAACTGATTCCGAAACTCACTCCGAAATTTCAAAATGCACTTTATTAGTGCATTTATATGTTTATAAAAAAAATGGATTCTTAAGTTTAAGTGTGAGTTTTAATATTTTGTGTCTAAATTTATTCGGAAACTAAGTCCGAAAAGTCGGAATACACTTTATAACACTTTTTTTCCCCCATTTGTTCAACTTTTTGGCCTTATTATGTCAGCTATTTAGTCTTTTATTTATTTGCTTTTTAAAAGTACACGTACCTGGTTTCTGCCTTTTGAAATTGTGTATGCCTTGATTCCAAAACGAAGTCCGAAAAATCTAAACTCACTTTTTTAGCAAATTCATAGGTTTCTTAAAAAAAACTGTTTCTTCAGTGAATGTTGGCATTTGTTTTTTAAATGATTCCGAAAAAAACTTAAATGAAATTTAAATACACTTTATAAAAATTAGATTTTCATATTTTTAGTTTCTTTTCTTTGATTTAAGGGCTTAATTATGTCAGATATTTAGCCTTGTATATAATTTTGTACTTTTTTGGCCAGATTCCATGAGGTCAGGTCAAGATTTACGAGAATATATATAATTTTGAATGAGAGAAGAAAGAGAGAGAGGAAAGAGGAGGAAAGAGAGGTAAGAGCTGACTAGTTCTGGTGGCCCTCTTGCACATTTCTGCAAGTACAGGGTATTAGAAAAAAAGGCATTTGCACATTTGACAACAGGTGAATTAATTAATGAAACACCCAGCTGAATGTCTGCTGGGGCAGTTGCATATTTCAGAGGCAAGCTAAATACATTAAGACATTAACACAGACAACTTAAGATTAAGTGACAAGAAGAAGAAGAAGAAGAAGAAGAAGCAGGCGAATACAATGACAAATTAGCGACATGAAAATGGCCAACAACCTGTTGGCCCGGCATAATTGAAAAATTGGCCAAGAAAAACACGAAGGAAGGAGGGGGGGGGGGGGCACAATGATAACTGCAAAATGAAGCAAAGAAAACAGCTTTATTCAAATAACTTAATAACTTAATCTACACTTTAAGCCAAACGCTTGCTAACGCTTTTCCTATATTTTCTTTTCTTCTCTTTTCGTTTTCTTTGTCGATTTCCGGACCCGGCAGGCTGCAGCAGCAGGCGGAGCGAGCGAGAGAGAGAGCGAGAGAGCGAGAGAGAGAGGGAGAGAGCGCGCGGGGCGACAAATCGAATCGGTGCGGTGCGGTTTTGACAATATGTTGAGCCCACCATAATGAAGGAAATTGATACCGAGACAACAGTAGTATGGCCAGCCTGGTGTTATTCCGGTAAGTGAGACATGCTCCCCCCCCCATCCTACCCCTTTACCCCGCCCCCTGCCCCTGTCCCCCTGTTGGTCTCAGCAGCGTTTATCGCGTTTTATTTAACTGCTTCCAAAGACAACAACAATGCATCGAGCTAGACCGAGACCAGACCCCAGACCCCAACTGAAAACAAAAACAAAACAAATGTTATCTGTAAGTTGTCGAAGACTAAAATACCCTGTAATAAGACTATGCCTCGCTTTTAGGTGCGATTTATTGAGCGGGACTCTCAAATTTATGGCGCAGGTTTTGGGTCTTCAAAACCTTTCCCTTTAAAGCAAAACAAAGTCTATATCTTACAGTAAAAACAAAGAAAGCAATATTATTTTTCATAAGATCCCAAAGTTTAAGTGCATTTTTTCCTGGTTTCACACATTGAACCTTTTTTTTAAAGGAAATTATAAATTAATCCTTTTCCTCAAGGAAAAAAATATATATTATAACTCTCATAAAACGATTTTCTACCAAAATAAACACTTTTCTGAAAAGTTGTCTTTTGGTTGACCTTGATTTCAATCATTTTTGTGAGCTTAGTTCGGATATTTGAAAGAAGGAAGAGCTACGTCTTTTTATATATATCTATGTATACCCTGTAAAAATGCTTAAATAAATATATTTTATTATATCATTTATACTTTTATGATTTGATCTATAATTTATCATAACTTATTTATTTACTAAATCATTTATACTTGATCAAATCTTCGTAATCTCCTAACCTATCATAGCCCATTTAAAGCAGTTTTACAGGGTATCAAGCATACAACTAGGTGTTGAAAGTTCAACTATCGTTTTACGCTTTTGTTTTTTTCCCTTTTTTGTGTTTTTCCTTTGTTGTTGTATTTATTTCTCATTCGGTTTTTGTTTGTTTGTTTGTTGTTTGTTGTTTGTGTTGCTTTGTCGGTGTCCCCTCCCCACCCCCCACCCCTTACCTCTTCACAGCTTTTGCCACCGTTTTTTCAAATTGTTGGTCAGTTAGCTGACTTTTTGTGGCCACTGTAAAAATAGAGAAAGACCCTTGCCTGACCCGAACTCTGGCCGAACCTTTTTGAACCGGGCTCTTAAACAATTTATAAATGCCTTGCTTTGCACTCATGTATTATTGATATATTAGCTCGATTTGAAGCTGCGACAACTGCAGCGTCTAATAATTATGATAATTATTTAGAATCTTGATGTCGATGATGTCATCCGGCTCACCTTTGACTTTTGTCTGTGGCTTTTTGATCTTCAATCGCGTGCTCCAAACGAGAATCTAACTCATGATATGCAACTGAAAAGTAAAAGGCAAAATTAGCTAAAAAACATATTGCCAAAGCACGTCTGGAATTCAAATTTATATAACCAAATCAACGCTTAAATATGTATATGTGTGTGTGTGTGTGTGTGCACTGTGAAACCTTCGAAGCTTTCACACAGACAGCTCGCATGCAAGCTCGCGCAGCACGTACTTGCCTATGCATGGCTAAAGAGCTTTCAAAAGCTCACCAATACTTGTGCAGCTGCGCAGCTTCCACTGCATTTGCACAACCTTTTGACCAAAAATAAGCAGAAAGAAAAACAAAGACAAAAAAAGTGGCTGCCACTCCCCGGTTGAAGTGCGGGCAAATTAAGCATTCAGCATGCAAATTTTTATTAAAAACAAAGCACCTCACGCACACACACACACACACACACACACACACGCACACACACACGCACGCAGAGAGAAAGAGACGCCCCGAAAAAGCCACAAATTTCAATGAGACTTGGGACTCGAGTTGACTTTGACCGGCTCCTCAAATAAGGCAACACACACGCACACACACACTCACACACACACACACACACACACACGCACACACACACGCGCTTGTTTGTAGAGGCGGGCGGGAAATAAAACGTTGCGCGGCTTTAAAATTAAAATAATCAAAAATAAAGTATATAAAAAAAAAAATAATAAAATAAACAAGCGTGCAATGATCATGAACATGATCATGATGATCGTTAAAAAAAAAAAATAAGACAGAAAAAAAAACACAGAAATAAAATTAAAATGCAAAACGAGTCGGCGCAACGTTTCGGGCAGGAACAGAAGGTGCACAGCAACAACAACAACAACAACAACAAGCAGAAGCTAAAGAAGAAGAAGAAGAAGCAACAGAAGCGAAACGCTTTCAAGTCTCAGCGCCTGGCCCCCTCCTCGTGAGGCTAATACAACAACCACAACAACAGCAACAACAACAACAACAACAACAACAACAACATCAGCAACAACAACAACAACAACAACAACATCAGCAACAGCAACAACAACAACTTATCAATATGAGCAGCGCTGCATTTATAACCTTTGTCTCTTGTTGCGCTTCACTCTTTGGCACTCTGTATTTCTTATTTTATTTTATTTACCTTTTTATTTTGTTTTTTTTTTGTTTTTTTTCTGCCTGTCTCGAAACCTTTGACGCGAACTTATGCCCTGCAAATGGCCATGGAATGTTGACTTGTCTGGAACTGAGACTTGCGAGCTGAGAACTGCGAGAACGCCAGTCGCAGTTGCAGTCAGGCAAGCAAGGCAGAACAAAAAATAATAATCAGACATGCCGAATGCGCAATGCACTTTCTTAGACAACATTAAAGTCAAGTTTACGTTAACTTGGGTAAATATTGACATTAACTTAAACAAAAGTTAAACGTTAAACGTAATTGATGTATAAAGCATTATTTATTTATATTGGGTTAAACATACTTTCAAAAAGCTCAAATTACTTAAATTATTTCTTGTCAATTCAAACAGTTTTCCGTTTTACTCTTCTACCTATTAACAGAATTAGTTTCTGTTATTCCGCTTTCGTCTTCAGCGCAAGTCGCCTCTCTGTTAAGGCTTTCAAAGATTCGCCGCAAGCCTTAAGCTCAAGTGCAAAGGCTCTCTCTTTAGCAAGAGCATTAAAAGCGCAATGTTGAGTTTCGCTGTTGTTGTTGTTGGTTTTGGTTTTTTTTATATGCCGATGGCGTGCAGTTGTCGATGACGAGCAGCGACGACTGCGCAGCCGCAGCCAAAGCCACTGCTGCTGTTGTTGTTGTTGCCGTCTCCTTCACCTTACGCGTCCTCGCGCGTTCATTATGTCTGCTCAACTTTGCACTCGGCAGCAGCAACAGCAGCAACAGCAGCAGCAGCAGCGACGGCAGCAGCAGCGACGCCAGCAGCTAAACGACTTGAGACACGCACACTTGTTGCTCTTTTGCTCTTACGCTCTTTGGCATCTTGCATGCACTTATTTATTGTTTGTTGTATTTATGATTTGCGATTTTACTGCCTGTCTATGCAGCATACCCATGCCCCCCGCCCCTCACACCGTCTCGCTCTCTTTAGTCATGGCTATCGATGGCCGCACGGTAGCCGCCGCAGGGCGCAATTACGCCACTTGTTGGAATTTCACTCGAGTCGCGTTGAGAGTTAACTCTTGACGCTGCTTCTGCACTCCTTGGGTCTTATCGCCCTTTTGTCTCTGCCCTCGCCCCTTTTTGTGATTTTAATTCATTTGTGTTTTGTTTCAGCTGCGCGCCCAGAATCGCAAATGAGCAAAACGTGTAAATTATACGCGTCGCGGTCACAGCCAACGCAAATAAAGCAGCAGCAGCGGCAGCAGCAGCGACGCGACGTCGCATATTTCCTACATTACTTTTGCTTTGCTTTTGCTCTCTTGAGCTTTACGACACACAGTCGCAGTCGCTGTCGCAGTCGCTGTCGCTGTCGTCGTCGCCGTTCCCATTGTCACCCAACAGCGCTGTCGTCGCCCGCGCCTTTTGTGCTCTTAGCGAAGTTTGGGAGTGGACGTCGCGACATTTATTCATCAGCCTCAACTGAGCCACATCAATAATGAGTCGACGTCAACGTTGACGTCGTCTCACCTGACGTTGACTTTTAAGCAGCGCGTCTTGAGTTATGTTTATTGTTTGTTTTGGCATTCCTGGGCGTTCTCTCTCTGTCTGTCTATCTATTTTTTTTTTGTCAAAGGTTTAGCAGCATCTGCCAGCTGTCGTTGACTTATCCATCATTAAGGTCAGGCATTCAATTGCGCACGCGTAACGGCATTCAAAGCTCGCGTTTAGAAAGCTCTCAATTGTGTCCTAGTTGCCGCCATTTAAAACGCGCTCTGCAACTTAAGAGAGCATGTTTACTGTTAGAGATGAGCTCCTTCCCCTGTTGGGCAAATATTTAAGCGCACTTTTCAAGCTGAGCTGAGCTAAGAGAAATTAATTGATTAAAAAAGAGGATACTTTTCGCTCTTAGCTTGAAAAATTAATGTAATTTATGCAAAACGCAAGGCGCCTGTTTAATAAATAAATTCATTTATTGAGCTGTCTCGTAAATCGCTTTGCATTTAATTAATTTTGATTGTTTGGCGTTTTTAAAGCTAGTTTTGAAGTGTTTTCAAATTTATTTTATGGAAGCTAAAAATTAATTTTCAAAGAGATGTTAAATAAAACAAGACTCTTTATGGTTTTTGATAAACCGAAACCGCAACGCGATAATATTAGCAAACATATTTTTGTTGTAAATAAATTATTTTTTATTGTCTCCAGAGTTCTTTCTTATTTCCGTCGAATTTATGACCCAAGTTTATTTCAATTCAAAAGCTTTTTTTCTTAATAAAATTTAAACGCTTTTTTAAAGCGTTTCAAAAGCTATTTTTTAACCTTTTCCGTGTTAATGTCACTTTAAAAAAAAAAAGATAAGATAAGCGAATGTTAATTTTGATTTTATATATTTGTTGCTTAAAAAGAGTTTTAGTTTATATTTATTGCTCTTCTTCTGGCCAAAGTTCAATTAAATTTAGCTACTCGCAATTTTCACATTAAACGCTTGCCGCCGTTTTGCGAGAGGGCAAAAGTTCATTAATTTGCATGACCTTTCGATGTGCGCTCTAATTGAATAATAATTGACATTAATTAAATGCACAGCAAAAGGTGACTTTCCGTCTACTTTCTGCAAGCACATTTTTCGCCTAGGTGTAGGTTTTTTTTCGAAGCACTTTTTCTTAGACATTTTTTTTTCACTCTTAGCTCAAAACAGACAAAAAACGGCAAAAATTAACAAAAAGCCAAAGCAAATTTAATGGCGTTTGACTTGGGTGTGTTTGTGTGTGTGTGTGTGTGTGTGTGTGTGTGTGTGTGTGTGTGTGTGTGTGTGTGTGTGTGTGTGTGGCTTTTTACATTAACAATTGAACTTGAACTGCTGCCGTTTGTTGAGAATAATAAAAATAATAATAATTATAAACATAAAACAAGGCGGGTGTAAAGCACACACACACACACACACACACACACACGCATACACATATAACACTTTGCGGCGATGTGTCGTGTGTGTTAGCCGTGACTGTAACAAATTTAACGAACGTCATTGAAAAAAAAATATAAATATATAGCCGTGTAATTGTCAAGTCCAAGAGCGCGCGAAAAAGCTCAATAAAAGCCACAACAACAACAACAACAACAACAACAACAACAACAAAAGCTACAACAACATTAAAGTGCGTCTTGTCCATCAACTTGCTTTAAGTTTTATATACAATAACAACTACAACAACAACAAAGCAACAAAAACAACTACTTAAAGCCGCATACCACAAGGCTGAATATTCTCTCTGTCTTCCTCTCTCTCTCTGTCTTCCTCTCTCTTTCTGTCTCTTTCCCTCCCTGTCTCCCTGTCTATGTCACCCGCTCTCTGTCTCCCTCTATCTCGTTCCTCCTCTCCCTCTTCCTCCCTCTCTATTCCTCTCTCCCTCTCCCTGCCTCTCTCCCTCTCTGTTCGATTTGATGGACAATCTACCTCAGACCTTATACCCTCTGCCCATATGCTTCATGCCATATAACTGGCCATATGTAGATACCAACGCGTAGCGCCGCAACAACAACAACAACAACAACAACAACAACAATATCAACAACAACAATTGCAAACAACAACAACAACCACAAGAGGAAGAATCACAGTAACAACAAAGAAATGACAACGTTTTTAGAATTCAATTAAAAAAGAATCATTGAACGATTCACGCGTTTCACAGTGGCAGAAGAGGAAGAGCAGCTGGAAAGAGTGTATGAAGGGGGGTGGGGGAGGGGGGGGGCAGAGGCCGACTGATGTTTAAGGTAGGCGTGCGAGTAGTTGGGAGAGGAGAAGGAGGGCGGGGGAGGGGTGTAGCAGATATTGACAAAATGTCGCAACGTGAGCAAAATATTGATGAGAATTGGCGAAACGCGTGAGAAAGAGAGGGAGGGGGAGAGGAGGAAAGAGAGACAAAGAGAGAGAGAGAGAAAGGGGGAAGAGGGAGAGAGACAAAGAGAGGACAGACAAGAGTTATGCATGAAATATGTGCAGAGGCGCAGAGGGGCAGAGGGGCAGGTGCCCAAGTCTTGATCTGTGTGTGTGTGTGTGTGTGTGTGTATCCCAAGTGTGTAGCTTGTAAAAATTGCCAATGCTTATTAACATTTCTCGCAGTGTAAACGCATGAGTTGGCTTGTGGGGGTAGGGGATGGAGGGGAGTACAGGTGCGGTGCCAGCTAAGGTGAGACCTTTTACGAACCCAACAACAACAACAAAAACCGATTGAAATGTTTAAACTGAAAAAAGACTCAAAGTAAGTTTAAAAATGCTGGATTTAAGCCAATTTAAAGTCCAAAATGGACTTTTTAATAAGAAAAGTTCTGCACAAGAAATCACTTAAACAATTTCTTTTTAAATCAAAAATTCCTGCGATATTCTCTTCTTTTTTTAACATATCGATAAATATCGATTTGGTTACATTATCTTTTAAGCATAGCTCGAAAACTAAAAGAGCTACAAACGAAAAACAAGGTATGCTGCTTTTTGAAAGGTACTTACAGATCGGGGCACTTTATTTATTGGATACCTTGCCCCATTCCCCTCAAATTTGAAATCAAATTCATTTGTGAAGCTAGAACCTTGAACCTTGGTATGTACAGAGAGTTGAGTGCCATATTTGAGCCCTGCAAATTTCATAGTGATCGGACCTTAAAGACCGAAGTTAACTAAGAAAGCATTTCCCTTATAAAGTGTAGGGCAGAGCGAAGAAGAAGCAGACGTTCGTGTGAGTAAGGGTATCTCGCTAGTCGGACACTCACGTTTTGAGCTCTCTTCGTTGTTTTTTGGTCGTGTTCCTTCACGAGCCGCGTGACCCCCAGAAGCGGACAGAGCTCTCTTAACTTGACTTGGCACCAAACGAAATGCGGCTCTAACAGCTTTTGGCCAGGTTTTATTGTTGTTGTTCCTACTTATGCTGGCCTCGCCAGCTTTATGACACCCAAACAACAAGAAGAAGAAGAAGAAGAAGAACCGAAACGATTCTCTTTGGTTTATTCGACGTCTTTTTGGTCGTGTTTGATCATTCAATTTGAATGTTATTCATTATTCGATCACGTACGCACGCCCAACGCTACCGAGTGCCCATGCCTACCCTTTTCCTCCCCCCCCCCTTCGGCAGTTGTGCCCCCTCGCAACCTCTCGGCGGAGAGGTCAATGTTCGTATGACAGTTGCTGCGGCATTCAGTTGGGTATTTTTGTTGAAATTTTCGAACGTTGGCCACAATTACAAATTGAATTTCTGACACGTCGAACATTTGGCGAGTTGGCACTTTTTTGTATTTTTTTTTTTTTGCTGTATTTTTTTATGACTCGTCTAATGAACTTTTCACTTGCCTTGCCGGCTTTAACGACTCGAGAGCTAACCACGGCTCGCCGCGCTTCTCCCTCTCCCTATCAAGCAGCTTTGACAACTTCTTTAAGAGCTGCGAGAGATTAGCCAGTCGCAGCTGCCATTAAATGAAGTCCCCACTTCCTGTACGAGTCCTGAAATGACAACAACAACAAAAAAAACTAAAAAGAAAGATGAGATAAGTGAAGAGATAACAAAAGTTGACTGAAGTCTAAATACCCTTGCTGATTAATAAGCAACAGATCTTAGCTAACTTTGCCTGACTTTCCTTTCAACTATAATTTCACACGTGTAAGTGGATTTGCCGAAAGGAGTGAAACACATCTGAGATGTGGAGAGATAACAGAAGTCGACTGAAGTCTAAATAGCCTTGCTGTTAATGAGCGAAGCATGTTTCATAGCCGTCCTTTCTCATATTTCTTCCTTTTCCACGCATGTGGGTGGATTTGCCGAAATGTGTGAAAGACGTCTGAAAGATGAGATAAGATGAAGTGATAGCAAAACTTATCTAGAGCCTAAATACCTGACAAATAAGCGACCAATCTTGCCTAACTCTAACTGGCTTTCCTTTCATTCATAATAATTTCAGGAGATCTTTTCTAATAGTATTCAAGAAATATTCTTCTTATTCTTCCCTATGTTGAATCTAGATTGATATAGTGTTACGATCGTAATAAATATTTGATAAAATATTGAAAACAATTTAAATTGGTAATATTTGAGTCTGATAAAGATATCTACATCTTTTAATGGAAGCAAATATCTTGCACGTTGATTCTTTTCAAGAAATCTATAAGATATAGAAATAGAATGATCCTTATCAATTTTTAGCAGCCCAGCTAAGCTGAGAGCTGAGTTCAATTGGACATTTAGACTTGGACTTTCTAAAAGCGAAAAACTTTTACCTCCCGCCTGCTCTCAGCAGCCGTGACAATATTCCAGTCCTAGTTTATTGTACCTTTTGTTAGGGTATAGTTAAGAAAAGTAAAGTTAAGATTCAACAGAGGCTCGAACCAACATCTAATCTTCATTATCAGCTGGGGAGGGAGCTGCAGCTGGAGCTGGAGCTGGAGCTGGGGACTTGGAGCGCACACGCTGTAAAATTGCTATTAAATTGTTGCTGATTTTTATGTCTGGAGTCTGGAGTCTGGGGCGTGCGGCTCTTGGCCAACTGTGCTTTTTTTTCTTCTCCTTTTTTTATTTGGTTCTTTTTGCGGATTTCTTTCAAAATGATATCCAAGCCGAAGACGTTGCGACTTCCTCTGGCGCTTTAAGCCGTCATTTACACTTGCCTTTGGCCCGCAGTTGAATGTTGTTTTTTTTTTTTCTTTATGTTTACTTGGCCAACTGCAGACGCGCCCATTCAAGCCATTCTCCCAGCTCACCCAACTTTCAGCCCCTGCTGTTGATGATGTCTCAATTAGCTGCGATCTCTTGCGCATTTTTGTGGCCAACTCGTTGCCGTTTCTCTGCGAACTCTTTCAAATTGCCATTAGCCAGGGATAGATGAAAGCGTATTGTGTTTTGGCTTAGCTCTTAGATTAGTTCTAAGCCGAACACAAAACTAACTATTTTATCAATCGGTCTATTATGTAGAAATCCAATAGAGCTATCGACTAATCTCGGTATTTACTAACTTATCAAAGCTTATCAGCATCGGAACTCTATATCATATATATCCTCTATATCATATAGCTGTTATAGGAACGATCGGTCGAATAGTAGGTTCTTGTATGCCAAGATATTTTCCAAGATATTTCCATCAAACTCAGCATTTACGAGCTTCATTATTCTCAGAAAGCTATCCAAACTTTCCCGCTAGTTCCAAGAATGCAGCTATATTTGATATTATCTAGATCTGGCGCTACCTCCGATATCTATATATAATTTTTTGAATATAACAAGTTTTTAAATACGTTTGATCTTGCGTTCTTTTTCATCTGCACGTAGCTTGAACAATCTACTCTAAACATATCGAAATTATTTCTTGATGCTCTTTAATCTTAAAGTTTCAATTTATTATAAAAGCATTTTTTAGGAATTTTCAATATTTTACTTTACATACTTATAAAAGTCGAGCAAAGTATTTTCTAGCTTGTTTTCATTTCTTAAATCTACCTCAATATCCTTCAGATATATTATATATATAGAATATTTTCTTGCTTTCTTCTGCTTTCTGCATCTCTTCAGATCTTTTGGCATACATATATACAAATTATCATATCACATCGAAAACATCTCGCACCCTAGATGGGGCATTACTTTCATTTCTCACGCACTTCAATCACTGTCAATCACGCGATTCAAAGTCAATTCTAACCTCAAATTATATAGCCATTTTCAAGCTAACTGTACAAAAATGCATATGAGCTGTGCCTGGGCATTCATTACACCCAGCGACATTCCATATATGCAGCGCATAATAGTTCAATCACTTGTCACCGCATAAGACGCAACTTTTCTAGGCTCCCCCCCCACCGTCCATTCCCCCGCTGTTAACTCCCCTCTCGGGCTTACCTTCTGCTCGATTTGTCACAAACACCAATTTCGTGTGACAAATTTGTATGGCTGAGCAATTCAGCAGGCAGCTTTAAGACAATCTTTTGGGCCACGGCCAAATAAGGCGACTCCTTTGAGCCGCGACTCGAGACTCGAGTACTTGCGACTTGCGACTTGGGGCAGAAGGAGTACTTTATGCCACATGCAACAAGACTGTCGTCAGTTTGCGCCACGTTTTGCGCATAGTCTTCGTTTCGGTATTCAAATGGCCAAAAGATGCCATCGTCTTGGACTTGCTGCATATACCCTGTGCGCATCGCAAATGTCTAAAAGGGGTATTTTGAACTTGTGGCAGATGGTGACAAGCTCGCGGAGCTTTTGAGGGCTGAAAACATATTGAATCGAATATAACTTCTTGTTTTATCATACGTAGATAATGTTAGCTGCCGCCATTTTCTTAAAGTCGATAAATATCGGTTTCCTGTTTGGTTTATTGCTTAATATTATGTTATATTTTAAATAAATGTTAAAAGAACATTTATTTTCTTTCGTTCACAATCTATGATTAACATATTATGTTAACATCTCATTTTAACATTTGATCATTCTGTTAACAGCTTTATATCGATATAGCTGCATATCGATAAGTCATCGATATCAGTGTTGTCTAATGTAATCACGTAATACATGTGTATTGCTTTCAATACTATTTTTTTTTTGAATACTATTATTATGCTTATCTTGATTACTTCTATTGCATATGCTTCATGCTATAGTGCCAGCAACCATTTACAGGGCATCTGCTAGTCAGTCACTGTCAACTTGCTTTGTTATATCTTTTCATTTTTGTCGTCTTTACGTGCCGCATTGTCGCGCATTTAAAATGCAAATTATCATCATTATGATTGCATATCATTCTCATCATCCTCATCCTCATCCTCATCAACATCATCATCATCATCATCACCGTCATCATTATGTTGCTCATCATGATCAAGGTGCCGTCTCCTGCTTCGTTGTGTTTGAAAAATTGTTGGCAAATTATTGCCTTGGCCCCAAAGATCATAAAACATTGGCGCGTCTTCGCGTGCCGCCGTTGCTGCTGTTGCTGATGATCATTATCATCATGCTGCTGATGATCATTATGGCCAGGAGACAAAAGTCTGTCATAAATTTGTCAACAAAGCAGCCCCCTCCGCTCCCCCTCTCCGCCCCCTCGCTCAGCCGTTTGCCGATTTGTCAATCCGTCATTGGAGCGCCGTTTGGGCCAATTGCAATTTATGATGCAGCTGACTGGCTAAACCCCCTCCCGTCCCCACCCCCTCTCTCTGTTAGCCACCCTTTCGGGCCATAATTCACCCACATATTTGCGACTCCTTTGTTTTGTTTTTCTTTGCAATTGCAATTGAATTGCTTCGATTGGGCCTGCGTCTGGGCCAGAAAGTAGAAGGAGGATCTTGGCAGTCTTTGTTGTTGTTGTTGTTGTCTTGATTGTTGTTGTTGTTGTTGTTGTTGTCACGCGCTGTTATTATGCAAATATTGAGCTGTTAAATTGCCCGCTGCACGCGTCATTTAATCGCATTGTTGTAGCTCTTTATAAACACGCTGGGCCCCAAGGCGCAGTTGTTGTTGTTGTTGTTGTCGTTGTTGTCGTTGTTGTTGTTGTTGTTGTTGTGTGCATCATTATGGCCATTTATGTTGCATAAATTACGGCGTTTATCTTTTGTCACTTGCCTGAAAATTGTTGCCAATTCTCATTTTGAAAGGCTATATTTAAAATGAACAGATCATGGGATAAGGCTCATGAGTGCATGTACAGTGAACACTCTTCAAATGGACACTCCTATTAGGCAGATGCTCCGCGCTTGAGCGGACACATGTTAGATGCTGCTCGTTGTCCGCTCAAGAGAGTTTTCATCTTTGAAAGAGTTGCCTTTTTGAGCTCGGGAAAGTCTAGAGAATTTATAGAAATCAAATCTTTTTATATATGCTTAAGATATTGAAAAAAAAGCCTCAAAGTATAAAAAATCATATAGGTATAAAAAACTGACGCCATTTTCAATCGCATATGTGTAGATAAAGTGTATAAAGAATTATATACACAATAAAAAAAAATAAATAAAAAAGAAAACAAAAGATATTAATTTTGTATTTGTTCAAAAAAATGCATATATCTAGACGTTTGTCAAATGCAAATAATTATTATTAAATAGACGCCGACTCGCAGTTGACCCAGTTTCAGATTCAGAGCTCAACTTGCTCGCTCGAAAGGAACCTTTTTTTTTTTTGCTTTGCTTATTTGCGCGCAAATTATCCCGCATTGTGACACGTAGCTTGCTGCCCACCCACACACACACACACACACACACAAGCACACACACACACATGCACACACACACACATACACGCATTCGCACTCGCACCCGCACCCATTGGCACACATGCCAAAAAATAAATAAAAACAACAAAAATGAACTCTGCTGAACTGCACAAAAGCTAAAGTACAGCGGACACAAAGGCAATAAAAAGAAAATGGGCGAACTTCTCTGCTCTGCTCTGCTCTGCTCTGCTCGTATCAATCAATGCGAATGCGACTGCGACTGCGAGTGCGAGGTGCGAACGAAAGCGCATTGCGCATACGTCGTGTGGCACGTCAAAGGCCGTAAGAGCGCAGCACAGCGCTCTCTTAGCTAAGCGCGCTCTCTTTGACACGCACACACACACACAGACACACACACAGGCGAGCATGCATGCTGCAGGCTGAGAGGCGTCCGCATTTGACTCGGCCAGTCAACGGTCGTGGACGTTGGCGTCGGCGTCAACTGTTCGTCGTTGCTGCTGTTGTTGTTATTTTTGTTGTTTTTGGTGTCGTCGTCTATATTTACACTTGTGGCCTCTTATCAAATGGCAGCGGCGCAGTTGACTTTTTTGACGTTTGTGTATATATTTCGTGTTGTTGTTGTTGTTGTTGCTTTTGTTGTTGCTGCTGGCTGATCTGTGTACTATACATGTGTAGCCCGACAGCTTGTTGTTGTTGTTGTTGTTGTGTTTGCCGCTGCTGCTGCTGTTATTTGCTGCTGCTGTTGAATTTTGTACGCGGCGACCGCTTTGCTGCTTTGACTTTTTGCTCGGTTTTTGAAATATGTACATACATACATATACACACATGTGTGCGTATGTGTGTGTGTGCGTGTGTGTGTGTGTGTGTACAGGCAAAATGGGAACAGTCAACACAGCAAAAGTTCAAGTCAAAGATATTTATTTTATATAATCAGGCGCGACATCGTTGCTCGTTTGTTGATTGTCGTTGTTGTTGTTGTTGTTGTTGTTGCTATTGTTTGATTATAAATACTTTACGAAACAATCAAAATACTAAAGAAAAACGAGCACAATTGTATGTTTCGAAAAGGGTCACCCCACGCACACTGGTGTCAAACTCACAAATAATGGGGGTATTCCAGCAAATAAAAATTTTTTGCATTTCATTTTCCAAATGTATGCATGGATGACTATAAATATTGAGAAAAAAAGCTGCTTGTATCGAAAATTCGAAGATATTTACTTATATTTTAAATACCATAAGACTCAACATGGGATTCATGAGAGGTTTTTGATTAATTGAATCTTTATACGTAATAGCCCCAATGGATTTAGCTTTTTCATACAAAACACAGATTTTATTGTGTGTATGTGTGCGCGCGTGTGTGTGTGTGATTGTGTGTTTGTGTGTTTTTGGGGCCACTCTAACCAGACAATGCTGTCGAGTGCCTGTGTCGCCGCCACATTGGCGATAAGTTCGCGTGCAAAGGTTCTGAACTGCTTGAACTTGTTGAATACAAGGCAACGGCAACAACAACAAAAACAACAACAACAACAACGAGAACAACTTTTCTCTGTATTATATATGACTCCTCTATATATTGCCAACTTTATGTATATATATAATCGTGCGATGATTTGTGCTACAGAAAATTATCAAAGAACCTTTGCGCGGTTAAAATGTTATTTATAATTGCAAAAAATGTCAAGCAAAAGGGGGAAATAGAACAGAGCCCTAACGATATATTGTTCGACTGGAGAATATAGAAAGCATTTAGAAGGAGACAAGTTCAAGTTGATATACATTACGTATACGCAGCGGGGTTCGATTAGTTTTTGCAAACTGAAAAAGAATTAGAAAGATGAAATTTTTTTACTCACATACAGTAAAATCTTAAGTGGAACCCTCTGTATCTGGAGGTAGAAAAGGGCTTGTTTTATGCAACCCTGCACCAGAAATAATACAATGCGAATTCGATCCTTAGACTGGTCAAAAATGTAATAGATGCCTGGGCACCTCAGCTGCGAATTGAAATAAATCAATCATAATATGTTCCCGTTTATAATTCCCAGGTAGTTTAAGACCTTAAAGCTTTTAAGCGCGCGCCACAAAAGCTCTTTCTGCTTAACAGCAAATTTATTTGGCGAGTTGGACTTCTTGTGTAGGTCAAATATAAGTTTTTCTTGCAATTCCCAATCAGTTATTTACCAAGAGCAAGCTTTAAAGCTTGCCGTTCTCCTCTAAAAGCTTTCGTAACCTTTTAAATGATAACTTTCGACAAAAGCAGAAATATTTATATGATCTGTTTGCTTTTTCGAGACTCCTGTGTAAAATATTATTGCTTGCAACATGTGGCAGACACACTCACACAGACATTGGTATCATTAACAAGCAACACTCACATGTTGTTAACAGGACAGCGCACACAAGGCACACGCCCCACAATGAAAAAAAAATATATATATATATATAGATGAAAAAAGCTGGGGCCAGCTTTTGCTGCCACATTCGCTGAGCCAGTTGACTGCTGCCATAAATTTGCGGCAACAACAACAACAACAACAATAACAAGAAGAACAAGGCTTGAACTCGATAAAATTTATGTGCAGCATGCAGCGATTTTGGCCAAGCTCGACTTTTACCAGGCAACGTGCAACGTGCAACGTGCAACACATGTTTGCAGCTCTGAAGTTTTGTGGCGTGCAGCGGCATTCGCTGCTTTATCGCCCAAATATCAATCAAAGCGATGTTTGGCAGGCGCAACTGCACAACTGCACAACTGCGGTTGCAAGTTGATGTTGCAACAACGCGCTGCCAAATGCCAATGCCAAGAGACAGTCTATAAAGTTCAGAGTTTGTGGCTTTTATCGGTGGCAGCATTTGAGCCAACTTGCTGCACACACAACACGCTTGATAAATGGCACGCGGCAAACTCAAGCGGCAACTGAGGGGTGTGTGTGTGTGTGTGTGTGTGTGTGGCATGGTGGCCAGGTAGGGGGAGGGGGCGCTGAGGCACCTGCCTCATTTAATTGCTGACAAATTTATAGAGCGCTGCGCATTAATTCGCTGCGCCCAAATCACAGAAATGCATTAGACGCCGCAACGGGGCAGCCTCGATGTGCAGCCAAGCTGCCAAATGCTTTCGGCTGCAAGGCAGAAGAAAAAAAAACCAACTTGCAACTGTGCAACTGCAACACGATCTGCGCTCAACGTTCGCTGCGTTCATTTAATTATCGAATTTAATTAATCTGCACTTGATTTTTTACGCCACAAGCCGCAAGGCGCAAGACACCAAGCTGTGCAGCCAACTACCTGTGTGTGCAACAACCCCCCCACCCCCCCTCTAACCATGGGCAGCTGGTTTTTCTTTTTGCCACAGCAGTCGGCATTAGCCGCTGCCCCGGCTCCCTCCCAACTGCTCGCCTCTCGCTCGACGCTGCGACAATTGGCAAATTGTTTTTTTCTTATCCCAGTTTTATTTATTTCGGCTTTTTTTTTATCCAATTGTTGCCACGTTTCTGATCAACAAATGTTGCATAATAAAACAATTTCAAGATTGCGAAATTTCCATATACTTAAGTTTATGTTCAAAAACAAAATAAATAACTGAATAAATATTAAAAATATGCTTCTTAAAGCAGAAAATAAATTTTTAAACATTTACTTAATTAGAAAAGAGTTGAAAGAATACAAATTAAATTCCTATAAAAAAAATTTATAAGGAGAGCAAAAGGAATATCAAAGTTCTTAGAAAATAAAAAGTTGTAAGCCATTTTTTTCAGCTAAGAGACTAGTTTTCTTATGTCTGGTTAAAAACTTTTAGATAAACTTCTACTTATTTTAGCAAAAGATAAAAATGTTAAATAATAGATAAAAGGCAGATAGGGTATTCAAAAAAGTTCTTTCTTATAACAAATCTATAGAGAAAAAAATTGGTTAACAACTTCTTGGAAAAGGAAAAATATTTGTATATGCATAATATGATAATAGGTCTAAAGGCTTGGACTGCGCCTTGATCTTCAATCCCTCAATCAAACTAACAGCAACTTTTTCTTGCATGAGCTTTCATTAATTGTAGTTTGTTTTTCTAGACAAATAAGTTTTTATGCCTCTTTTTAAAGAAGAAGTTAGCATTCTTCTACTTTACATCCTCAAAGTCGAAATTTCAACTCCCAATTCTAAGCTCCTTTTTGCAACCACTTGAGTCCAGTTTAACCCCGCCTTAAAATCTCATTTCTGATTTGAACCTTTTCAAACTCTTGCAGTTCAGTCTGAACTACATTTTGTCTTGCTGCACAAACTCCCCCGCATAACTGTAGCCGGGCACCCGCTGTGCGCCGCATGCAACCATTCAATTCCGTTGGGTGGTTGCCTTTCAACTTGCAAGATTGCAACTCGACGTGGATCGTTTGTCTTAGCTCGTATAAATTAACAATTACTTGATAAAAAAAAAAACAAATCGAATAAATGAAATCAAATCAAAAAGAAACTGTTCTAGTTGATGACAGCTGAGAGCAGCAAAGCTAACGGCGGCTGTCAGCAAAATTGGAAATTCGAATTGAGTGCGCGCAAAATGAGGCAAATTTCATAAATGATTAACACCTTCTGCCATTTGAAGTGGACAAACTGGAACTGGAACTGGAACCAGAACTGTCTGCCAAAGTTGAATTGATTTGACGAGTCGCTTGGCTAATCAAAAATTCTAATTACGTGCCATGGGCTAGAAATAATAACATTTTCTCTTCAAAAACGCGAGCGCGCGCGCCGTTCTCGGTGATTCTCAAACCATGTAGCCAGGAGTTGCGGCTGTTGTGATTGTAATTGCTTTAATGGAATTTGAATTTGAGCTCGGCGCAAGAGCGGCACATGCAGATAAAATCACACACACACACACACACACACACTCGCACACCACCTGTGGACGCCCCTGGTGACTGCTGGGCAGTGTCTTTGGCTTTTTGGTCCATTGCTGATGATGTACAACTACTATTAGCATTAAAGTTTATTATCGACGACGCTTGCATTCTGAATTCCTGTAAAACAGGTGCAACACACACACACACACACACAGCGCACACACACGCACACCCATCTCGCTCTGGGGCCTTTCAACTTTTGCAGATTTCTCTGCTTCGGCAATGCGTTTGACTGTGGCGCAAGTTGCGCGTTGCATGCAATGCATTTGGCCGCTAAAAGCGCCTTATTTGGTTAAATTGGTGCAGATTGCTGTGGCAGAGGGGCCGGGTCTCAAGACTCGAGACTAGAGACTAGAGAGAGCCTCTTGTGGCAACCGAGCTGTGCCACTGGCTGTGCCACTCGCTGGCTCTGTGTTGCCTGAACTGCACTAAATAATAATTAGCACAGGTTTTTTTTTTCTTCATCTTTTTTTTTTTGCGCTGTTCACTTGGTTGTTGTTTGGTTGCTCTGGTTGGCCGCTTGGCTGCCTTAATGCGCTTTGGTCATTCACCATGAGGCTCGACTGCGCTGGCATCTTGTCTTCCCTCCCTCTCGCTCGCTCTGGCACTGTCTCTGTCTCCTTGTTGCAGCCATTTGTTGCATGCCTGCTACGTATACGGGGTGAAATTTCCTTAGAAATTTTCGTGCTTGCCTGCTCTGGTTTTAATTTGATTTTTACTTTGAGTTTGGTTTGGTTTTCGCCTTGTCTTTGGCCCCCAGGTTCAGGTTCATAAATTAACGAGAGATTCGCTTGTTGTTGCTGCTGCAACTGCTAACTGCTGCAACTGTTGCTGTTGCAAGTTGCAAGTTGCATGTCTAATGTTGCTGCTTGGCTGCATATTTGCGTGTGCGCTATGCCCACATGATCTGCACCAACAACCCCTTCTGCCACTCCCCCAAATCCATAAACTCCTTTTTGGCGCGCGCCTTCTGTCTGTCTGCCTATCTGTCTGTCTGTTTGGCTATTCTTCTTTTTAATTGCACACCGTTTGAGGTTTTTATCACTCAACTCAACTACACCTATTGCTCCTCATATATCTGTACAACATGCATATAGATACAAATGTATCTGTATCTGTAGCTGTGTCGACTGTCGACAATTAGTTTGTTTATAACTCAAGCTAAATGTGTGACGTGGGCTGACTACAAGCACTTTCGCATAATCTCTCTAGCTATATATAGCATATTATATTATGGTAATTGTTAGCATATCTATACAATATTATAGTAAGCATATTCGTGGGTATTTTGCGCAGTTTATGAGCCTATTCTGGCCGTA
The DNA here is from genome assembly GCA_035045725.1 of Drosophila ezoana. Classification (NCBI taxonomy): domain Eukaryota; kingdom Metazoa; phylum Arthropoda; class Insecta; order Diptera; family Drosophilidae; genus Drosophila; species Drosophila ezoana. The sequence continues at coordinate 10,368,368 of JAWNOU010000092.1, forward strand.
TAACTAACAGGTAACGGCAATTGTTTAAGTTGTCATTTGGGTTAATTGATCGGAAACTTGGCTAAATGAGTTCTATTCACAGGCCTTATATAATATATGCAAAATTTATGCACCGCAACTAAAAAATATTTATTTTATTTCTTACGCTTGACTTGCATGGCGCTTATTTTATGGCAGAAATACATTTATTTTGCGCATAATATATGTTGAGTTACCTACATACCAAATTTGATGAGCATAGCTTTTGTAGTTTCCGAGTTACCTCAGGAGAACTCTACGATATTGTGTTGGGCCTGTCATAATTGGCGCATTTAACGCTTAATAACTCACATACCAATTTTGTTGGCTGTAGCCTCTTATAGTTTCTTAGTTACTTGAGGTAGCTCTCCTTAAAATACTGTTATAGCTGTCAGTTCTTAAGCCTTGCTTTAAATATACATTTAGGAAGCCACATATAGAATTTGTTGGTGATAGCTTTTATAGTTTCTTAGTTACTTGAGGTAGGTTTCTTTAAAACACGGTTATAGTTGTCAGTTCTTTAGTTTTACTTTTAATATACGTTTAAGAAACCACACACCAAATTTGATGACAAGTGCTCGCTGAGTTTCTGAGTTCCTTGAGAACATGCTGTCATATGAAACCAGTTAATCTTTAGCTCTATACTGAGCTGTTTGTAAACAGTTTAAAATATTATAAAAATATATTATTTTCTTTGTACGATCTTGAGATATTGGGCTATTCTCTCTATGTTTCTCCATATTTCCCAGTTTATAAAATTGTTTTCTTTGTGATATTATATTCCCGAAACCTCTTTAAGACTATTGGGATTGTGCCCCGATTTGATTTTTGTTTATTAGTTTTTATTTTCGTATACTTTTTGCTTTTTATAATTCGCTGTTGTTGTTGTTGTTGTGCACATTTGATAGATAAACATTTCTGTGGGTTCTATCAGCGACTGCATCAGTAGTTGGGTTTTTAGTTTCTGTTGCTGTTTCCATTTCTCTCTGTTTCCATAGCTCAGTTTCAGTTTTCATTACGCTTTACTTTGTTGTTGATATTTTGCTTTATGCTTTACGTGATTTCTTGTATCTCAAGTGTTCGTTCGGTCGGTTATTTGGGGTCTTATCGCGCGATGTTTGTCCAAGTGCCAAGTTGAACTATACGAGCGTAAGTAGTCCATATAAGGCCTGAGCTGTTTGCCTGCCTGCTCTTGTTACTTACTTGAGTACTATTATTATTCCTTTTATTATTACTATTATAGTTATTCTATTTCGCTTCTTTCTTAAAAGATTGTTGTGTGTGTTCTTAATTTTCGTTGTGGTCGCATTTTATTTTCTTTTTGTAAATCATGTCGCATTTATTAGATCATCAAGGTGTTAAAGATTGTATACCATGTGTGTGTGTGTGTGAGTGCGTATCTGACGCGTTTCACTGATAATATTTGGTCTGAGTTGGCCTCCTTTTGTGCGTTGCCCTCCTCAACTATTGTGCGGCTGTTGTCAGTGTTTGCCTTTTGGACAAGTGCGACAAGCGCGAGATGCGGTGAAAGCAATTCAAAAGTTCATTAGTGTGTTTGTGTTTCTATGTGCCTTTGACACGCCCACCATATACAATAAACTAACGCCCCAAAATGTACATATATATATGTATATGGTATGTTTCATGCTGTATCATTTATCAGATGATGATGTTTGCATAAAACTCATAAAAAAGCCCAAAAATAACAAAAAGTTCGTTATCTTTACGCTGACAATCGCCATGGAATGCAATTTCCCTGTGGAAATTTCCAAAACAAAAAACCACAACAAAAATTTGTTCGAGTTCAGTGATCTAGAAGCTATTTTTTTTTATTCTAATGCTAGCGGGTATTGCCCAGCTTTGTCCGGTCCAAATTTCATCACTTTTCCACCCATTTTTCGCAGGCGGAATATGAATATGATTTATAAATATATACATAATTTTAACTTATAGTCTGAAGTCGATTGGATGCAAAATAAAAAACCTAAAAAAGTTGCAAGATTTGTGAAATTCCTACCGACAGAATTCTTACAAAGATTGTTCCAAATAATTAAACATTTTCCGCCACATTTTCACAGTTACGGGTGGGATATCTTAAATCGTAATCGTCATTGAGAAACTTGAGACCTTGCCCAAAAAACATTTGAGCCCATTTCCACCAAGAGGGAATGAACTTTCAGAAAGATGCCTGGTGAGGAGTTATTATTCTATTAAGTTTCATGCAACAATTCGCGAATTTTTCACAGTTACGGGTGAAATATCTAAAATAATAATTGTGAAACATTTGCTCTTTAAGTTTTTTTGTAGAGCTTTGAAAAAGAAGTTATTCCGAAAGGGTCTTGAAACTTTGCACATAAACTTTTAACCTTACTTGAATTTTAAAACAAGTCTTAAATTGACTTGCAATTTGCTTGAAAAGGAGTTAATATTCAATAAATATAATTTACATACGACAATCCTCGAATTTCACAAAACCTTGTTACATCGCAAACCTACAGTAAAAATTTGAGATTTCTAACTCGTTTGTCTTGTGCCGTGTTTTTGTCATCAATCAGTCTTTTAGTTAGTCAGAAGCAACAGTTTTATATATAAAGATAATATACGACAATCTATTTTATCTAACTAGATCGAGATAAATGAATAAGAACTAAAGATCACAAAGCGCATTTGCATATAACTTGTTTAAAGAACTTCAATTTCCATTGTGTGCCAGCGCAAAGTTGAGACTAGTTGAGCCCCCACTCCTCTCTAGTCCCGCCCCTTACTTAACCCCGCCCCCGCTTGAGAGGTGATAAGGCGTTGGATTCAGTAATGTGACGCGTCTCAAAGTTCGCATAAATCGTTGGGGCGCTATTTGCTCTCGAGCGTTGCGTTTTATTTGGTTTTTAAATGAGGTCAAAAGCTGATAAGCTAAGTGTGTGTGTGTGTGTGTGAGTGTGTAGTGTGTAGTGCGTGTGTGTGAATAATTTTAACGCCCCGACTCGAACCCGTGGCCCGCCTTTGAAAGTCAAATTGCGGCCGCGTAGTGGGCATTTTTTTTTAATTTTTATTTTTTCACAAGGTCTCTCTGGAGTCTAGACGTTTTGTAGTTGACCCAACGAACAACGAAAAAACGGACTATTTATCAAATCGAAAACAAATTACATCAAAATGATACGTATTGGTACTTGCAACAGGGCCGCAGTTATGCGAGGTAGGTCTATGAAAAATGGTCACATGACGACAACGGCAACGGTAACGATAGCGACAACAAAAACAACAAAAACAACAACGACAACTTTGCTGCGACTGTGGGTCGGCAGCTGTGTTTGTCAACGTGACGTTGCCGTTGTGTGTGATAGGGAGGGAGAGGGGGAGAGGGGGAGAGTGGGAGAGAGAGGGTTACGGTGGGGGCACCGTGACGTGCCCCAAAAGCCAAACAGCCAAACAGGCAAATGGCAATGAACTTTACCGTTGTATTTTCGTTTTTCCAGAACTCTGTTAACGTAGAACGTGCCCAGACACTGGCTCCGGCCTAGCCCACAGCCAGAGAGAGAGCCTAGCCCCAAAGTCGCGCTCGTCTATTAGTACTATTGACACTTGTCGACCCAACATGCGGCCTGTCACTCTGCGGATCACACATACCCAGTACACACACACACACACACACACGCACACACGTACAAACAAACGATTAGTACGATAATAGCATAATGGAAGGCAAGTCGACAATTGTATACCCTTGCTAACTTAGAAATGTTTTAATAGTTCAGCTTTACTTCCCGCCTTTTGCAGGAGGCATATAAAATAGATTGGTTAAGATATTAGGAAAAACAAAAAAGTTTTTTATAGAAAACCTACATTTTTACCGATTCTGTATCATCATATATAGTGCTATATTATCACAAATGGGAGAGCAAGGTCAAATTTTGGTAAAGATACCCAATAAAAAACAAAAAGTTGTTCCTAGAACTTAAAATTTCTATGATATATCAGGCTGCAACAGAAAGTCAGATCTATGCAATGTTAAGTGAAGATTCCTTTAAAACTGAGAGACTGCCTTGCTGGTCAAGAATTTGTGTACCTCGATCGTGATCGAAGATGCTTCCGTTACACAACTCGTGACAATCGTCAAATACCTTCTGTAAGGGTATTAAAATCAGCACAAGCCCAACTGGAAAAGTCAACAGCGGCGCGCATGGCGCATGTCTCGCGTCTTGCGTCCGGCGTCTCACGATGTTGGGGCTCTACGTTTACAATCTCCCATACAGTATAAACGGTCTCTATATAGAGTCTACGGTTTAGGGTTCCTCTGCTTTCTGTAGACCCGACGGCATTCGACATTCGGCATTCGGCACTTAGCACCATTGGCACCAAGCGCGATGCCAATCAGCAGCCGGGCCGCTGCGGCTCATGATGGTCACCTGTGTCACGGCCAGAGATAGAGGGAGATAGAGGGAGAGAGAGAGAGAGGGAGAGAGAAAGATAGAGAGAGCGGGGTGTGGACGATTACCCGATTGAAAAGCACCAAAATGCTGGCACAGTGGGTTGCGAGACCTAATTACACAGTCAAATGCACGAAAAGTGTGTGTAAATTATTCCAAAAAGTAAATTAAACAACAAAAAATACTAAGGGTAGGAATTAAAGTACTATGTCTAGTTTATACAGTAAGATGAGATCAAAATTTATTCCAGAGTCGAATTGACAAGAAACATGCACACATATGCAAGGGCTTTAATCAACGTCAATATAATATACTATATATAGATGGAATATTATATATTAATAGATGTATTATACGATATTTTACAATATATTATCTATATCGTATTATATTATAATAGTTATTATATTAATCATCTGAAACTATGTGTAGTTGATATAAAAAAGTATTTATATATCAACTACGGATATTGTTATATTAATTTTCTTACAATCTACTGCAAAAAAGGATGACAAAGCATTTATTTCTGGCCAGGCCGGGCAACGCCTGGTGAATTCAGCTGGTTATAAATGCAACATTAACTTCACAGCTCGCATTGCCCTAAGATATCACAAAACTTTACATTATGCTAATTTTTAAGCTCTAAATTGCAATTATTATTATTATATTTCCAACTTCTTTTAACTTCTAACTTCTATTTAACTTTTGAGCACATTTTGATACGTTTGTTCCACTGTGCCAAAAGCATTTTTTTGAGGCGAAAATCAACACAACTTAATTTTAGTGCTAACTAATGATAAATTCAATTTTATGATAAGGCCCGCCAAAGTTTTTACTGTATATTTATACTATTTCTATATATTGGGTGTGTATGTGTGTGTGTGTGTGTGTGTGTGTGTGTGTGTGTGTGTGTGTGTGTGTTTGTGGATATTTGATACACGCACAATCCGCAGGGGTGCCCACTGGACAGTTCCAGTGAGTAGTAGACTTGGGTCTTAAGATTCACAACTGGTTTTTGTGTTTGGTTTTGGTTGGAGCTGCGATTACCGATTCTTATGGCCAGTCGAATGGTTCCAGCCGATCCTAACGATCCTCAGCTACAAATTGTTGTTAATTTCGCTTGTAAATATTTCATTTTATTATTTATGCAGCTGCTGCTGGTGTGTGTGCGTGTGCGTGTGTGTGTGTGTGTTAATTTACACCTGGTCTGCAGCCAGACCTGCACACCTTCGCCTTTCGCCCCTGTCCAGACCGTGGAAAAGGTCAATGTTTTGGGCCGCTTGTTGCCTTTGGCTTGCATTGGGACTTGTATTTGCTTTTTAATTTTTGCCAGTTAAATTACAATTAAATTATTTATATGCCATATGAGAGAGAGAGAGAGAGAGAGAGAGAGAGTAAGGGAAAATAAAGAAATGTTTGTGCTATGTAAATAAACAATTTATGCGATGGGCGCGACGGAAGCTTCAACCGCACCATAAAGTTCAATGTATGCCACTGCGGTCAGCAATATAAATGTGTGTGTGCGTGTGTGTTTTTATAGTGTATGTGTGTGTGTGTGCCGTGTGCGCTTTAATAGCGCAGAGAGGGCATATTGACTCGATAATTGATTTGGCCTGAGCCTGTTAAAGGTTTCATCTTTTTTTTTAAGGCATTACTGATAAATAATAAATGTATGTATATACTTTAATTGGGGTAAATGCGGATTAAATACTAGCCCGCGCAACGCCGGGTGTATACACATAATAATACATATATATTTTACAATATTATCTTAACTTCTCTTATGTCCACTGTGCCTTACACTCCTTGCTGCTTATTCTCTCGAGAGCGTATTTTATTCTTCAATTCTTCTTTGTGTCGCATTCGTAAACGTTTGCACAACAAATACAAGCGTAATCGTAAAATATAAATGAAAAAATACATAATACTATATATCAATAGCATTTGTTCTTGATGGGATTATAACAATCGAAAGCTAATTTACTTTTTAATTAAACTCTTTTATATTAAAATCTACTCTTTGTGCTTTTATGATTAAGCAAACCGAAGTCTATTTTAAAATAGGCTCTTCTCAAAGGTCAGCCTTTACAAATATTAGGTAACAATACTTTCTTGCTGCTAACAAGAAGTCTTTGATTAAGTTACTGGGATAAAAAAGGGATTTATATATTTCCCTTAAGCATATTATCTTCTCTTCTATTCTCTTCCAATAGCTCTTCATTTGATTGGCTTGCAACTTAAATCTTAGTATTATGAGCTGAAGAGAACTAAGTTTTTAAAACAAAATATCTTATAAAAATATTAAAAATTTGACTGAATTTTTGTATGGACAAAGAAAATTGTATTGGGACCTTTAAATATTTGGTAATTATACGCTTTGCAATCACTGCCATATCAATGGCTAATTATTGTTGTACTCTATCATTGTTGTGGCTGTCATAGTTCTTTTTCTAGTTGTTGCTGCTTTTGTTGTAGTTGTTGTTAGAGTGCGTCGCCATTTGCTAGCATGGTGTCCGGCTTTGCACTCGACGCTCACCCCGATAATTAGCTTAGGGGTTCAACATTGCAGGTCAATGGTTTTGTTAACATATTATAAGTTATTTTAACCTTTGGCCGATTTGCATGCGAACCGTCTCAACTCGACACCGAAACGACTCCGAATCGCTGACAGTTCGGACTGGGTACTCGGAATCGGATTCGGATACGGATTCGGAATCGGATTCGGTATCGACATTTACAGCGAAAGTTTAGTAAGCTCTTGACGCGCTGCGCGCACGGCACAGTTAGACAAACTGGCAGCCCCGTTGCAGTCTCTCGCTCTCGCTCACACACGCTCTCTCCCCTTCTCTCTCATTGTCTCGTCCAGGTAACACGCCCACCGACATACTGCAACAGAAGCCCGCCAAGGCGACAACGGCAACGCCAGCGAAACACCACAACGAGGAGCAGGCCCAACAATTCAACTCTCTGCCCGCGGCGGCGGCCACCAAGCGCAAGCATCTCGAACGCCTCGCCAGCGACTTGCGCCAACAGCAGCAACAGTTGCTCAGCGGCGGCAGCAGCAACACGGCAAACATGCTCAGCGAGCGTTCGCTGCTGCTCAGCGGCTACGGAGCCGTCGACAGCGCCAAGCAGCTGCGTGAGGCCAGCAGCCCGACCACGGCATCTGCTGCAGCGGCAGGGGCAGCAACTGGCAACAGCAACGCAGCTGCGACGCCGGCAACAGCAGCGAATACCTCGAGCCTGTCAAACTCCTCCTCAGCAGCGGCAACAGCAGCAACAACAACAGCAGCAGCAGCAGCAGCAACGGCTGCAAGCAATGCAACGGCTGCTGCTGCTGCGGCCGCCTACGCAGCTTTGTACTTTGACAGGGTGAAGCATGAGAAGTTGTCGCCGTTGCACATGACCAGCGCACAGATTGACTCGCTCAAGGATGCGCTTATGGAGTCAACGGGCATGGCCAATATGCACAACAACAACAACAACAATGCAACGCTCAGCAACAACAACAGCAGCAGCAGCAACAATAACAACAACAGCAGCAGCAACAGCAACCATCATCATCATCATCAACATCAACAACAGTTGCTCAGCATCAGCAGCAGCAACGTCAAACGGGAGCGTCTCAGTCCCGGCAGCAACACCAACAACAACAACAATAGCAACAACAACGGCGAGCTGTCCGTCTCCGCGGCATTTGCCAGGTGAGTGTTTGCAGTTGTCGCAACATTATTAATGTGCATTTTTTTTTTGTTACCATAAAGCCTTAGCGGGATTTTAGTTGCGTAAAAGAAGCTTAAATATTGCGTCAAAAGCTTAGGGCTTTGCGCGTTCAGGTGGTCCTATATTGGCGTGTGCTGTACACTGTTCAAAATTGAAACTAAGTTGCGTATATTCTCTTGGCACCCGGCATTATCCATATCTTAAGCCAACATATGCAAATAAATGTAAGGCTTTCAAATGTTTTCTTCTACCTAAAATGACTTAAGATAAACGGAGCTTTGACCATTTCCTGGCAACTTAAAGCTTAACTTAAAGCACGTGGTTATAAACTGTGTTTTCATGCTGCCTTCTTACACTGTATGAAATTTCTCCATTCATAATGCAAGTTTTAAAGCTTTTTATAGCTTAAAGCTGTGCTTAAAGCTGTGCTGAAAGCATAAGGAAATTGATATTGATCTTTGACTTTGCATCTTAATTCTTTTCTCTTTCGTAGTATGGAGATATTCTCGACCTACGTTAAACTTGTCTAACTCTATTTCGTGTCAGACAAATTTTGGAAACTAGAGTTTGCGCTTAGCAGCTTTAAGCTGAACTGACATTTGACAATCTTAAGCACTTTCTTTAAGACTTTATTGAGCTTGCAAAAGTTTGCTGTCGTTCTTTTAAAAGAAAGTTAAATTCCGAGCAGTGAAACTTTTTATCCTTTAAATAGAGTGAAAATGACTAAATGAGTTGTTATAGTTTACAGCTATGTTAAACAATGAATTAAAGTGGGAAATAAATTACATTTTAATGCAGCTTTATTTGTCGTGCCCTCTAAAGCCCTTGCGAAAATAAAGCTTAGGCAAAAGCTTTATTCCTGCTTTTGCGCCTGTGGTTCCTTTTTTGGGTTCTGTGAGCCTTCCCGCCTACTTGGCTCCCTGTCCGCTGGGCCACGCGACGACCCCGTCGCTGGCGGCCTGCCCGATGGAGTTTTCTGCACGCTCGGCACACCTTGCCGCTTCAGCCGCTGCCCGTGGACGGTGGAGAACATGTTGTGATAGTGTTCGCGACGCAGCTGCTCGAACTGCTCCCGCCGCTGGTGGATCTGCTGCTGCGCCTGCGCGTCGCTGGCATCGCTGCCCGACTCCCGGCCAGCGGCGGCATCCGTCGGCAAATTTATGGTTATCGATGGATGGTTGCTCAGATGACTGTTCCGATAGCTGCCACTGGCACGCAGTATAGAAGCGGGTCTGGAATTGAGCTGACCCTCTTGCTCCCGATTGGCGTCCATGAAGGGTTACTTTTTGTTGCGTCCTCTTTGTGATTTCTATTTAATTAAACGTTTTTTGATTTTTTAAATATATTATTTTTTTGATTTTACGGAATAACCAAAAAATGTCAACAGACAATTTTGTAAATGCTTCAGTGATGTATTTTCATTTTATGCCTCGCCCCGGCCCTGTTGTTGTTGTTGGCCTGTCGCCTCGCCTGACAAATTAATTAACATTTTAACAAATTAATGCCACGAAAAATTCGTATTGATATCAGCTTTGTATTTCTTGTGTTTTTTTTCTTTTATTTTCTGCTACTGTTTGTAATGGCCCCAAAGACGACAAATTAATCAAAACGCTTAAACACAAGCCGCACGCTTTTGCTGTCAAAAAAAAAATAAACAAAAATAAATAAATGGCAGCTACAACAAAAGGCGAATAGGCCACAGAAAAACGCAGAAAACTTGAAATTTAAATATAAAACAAATTAATAAACTCAACGCCAGCAGCCAAAAAACAAAAACAAATAACAAATCGAAAAAATGTTCATTCAACAAAAGTAAACGCAAATACGAATTTCAATACCAAAAAAAAAATGAGTAAAATACGCACAACTTAATTAATAGCGTTGAGAATTTAAGCATAGATTATTAGAAACATTAACTAATATAAACAATTAATCAAAATTTTAAAAAATATAGTATATATGAAAACCAAGAAAATATTTGCGCCCACTCTTGCCATGACCTAGCTACAGATAAAGATACAGATAAAGATACATGTACAGATACAGATACAGATACATATACGGGTACATGTATAGATACAAATACAGATACAGATACAGATATAGATACAGGTACAGATACAGATACAGATACAGATACAGATACAGATACAGATACAGATACAGATACAGATACAGATACAGATACAGATACAGATACAGATACAGATACAGATACAGATACAGATACAGATACAGATACAGATACAGATACAGATACAGATACAGATACAGATACAGATACATTTCGGGCCTAATCTCATAACTTAATAAATGGCGTTAAAAGCAAAGCATAGATTAACATAAACATGAACTAATATAAACAATTAATCAAAATTAAAAAGCTAAAGAACAACTGGAAACTATTTTCGCCCTGGCCTAATATAGCTACAGATACAGGTACAAGCACGAACTACGGCGCCACAGATACATTTCGGGCCTATTCGTTTTGTGGCTGGCCTAGCTTATTGGCTTATTGTCTTATTAATATTAATGAGACACGCCGTTTGTCTCATTCAGCACCTGAGGTGTTCGCCCAAATCTTTATACACAGAGTCACGATAGTTTTCATTGCCTTACACATCTACACGGTTCTGTATCTTTGTATCTTTGTATCTTCGTCGAAGTCGCGCTTGGAGGGTGGTCTTTGTTCTGGCTTAAAAGCCTTGTGGCCGCTTGTGGCGCATATCAAAAAGATTGCTTCAACAATTTATTGACTTTATTTTAATTGAGTTGCTAATGAGGCGAAGAAAAAAAGCTAAAAGCCAACAGCTGTCGCCTTGTCTTTCAGTGTTATTAATTATGTGGGAAAAGTCAATTAACTAAATACCATTTTATAAATTTATAAATACATAAATATTTGATTCAACACGTGACAAATCGAATTATGATTTGAGCCTTAGAAATTAATTAATTGCATATCACGAGTGTTGAGCATGATTACCTTCCAAATATGGTTGTTTATTTAAACGATATGGCAACTTTGTTTATATGTGCGTGGGTATCCATGAAATATTTAGGTGCTGCCACGTTTATATATAAAAACAGAGATGAATAAATCTAGTTGAGAGTTGTTAAAAGAAATCTATAAATAATTAATATAACTGTGACTTGTCTTCAAGTCTTTGATATCTAACTTTGCTTTAACCCTTTGGGAATTATAAGCGCAGTTTATATTTTAAAGCCTTCTTGATTATAGTACAAAGCAAAGCTCATCTCGTCTTCATTAAATGTGTACTTACGCTTAATTCTAGCTTAAAATTGTTCAATAGACTAGAATATTTTCAAGAAGAACTCAATAGCATGCCCCGCACTTGAGCTAACGCTTAACCTTAAGTGTCTGAATACCCTTCAGGCTAAAGACAGAGGCTGCTCAGTTTACACATTAACTTTGATAATGCACTCGCCAGCAAATGCATTTAGTCAAGTTCAAGTTGACTCTTCAAACTGGTCCTCAAATAGATAGATCGATGTTGACTTCAATGCTCGCTCAGATTTATTCAACACTTCTGACGCACTTCTAAGCCAAGTTCAGGGCAACGCGACCCCTTTGTTTGAGTTATAGGAAAAAAACTAATAGTCTATTCATTTCTTGGACGAACTCTTTTTTATGAATATGTTTTTATGTTTTTTTTTCCTTTTTCTTATAAGCTCCTCTAAATGGTTTTGTATCGTGTTACGATTGGGTTTCTGTTTCTTTTTTTCGTCTCAAATTTGCGCGACATTCATTGATAAACATTTTTGATTGTAGATATATGCAAATTTTTGCTTGTTGTTTTGCCTTTTTTATTATTATTTTTATTCTTTTCCTTTTAGCGATTTATTCGAACAGGCGTAGGCGTAACAATAGACACCATTAGCATATGTCTGACTGATAGAGCCTAGCCCCAAAGCCAATTAGCCATGCCATAGATCAGCACCGTTAGATCACACACACACACACACACACTGACACACAGACACGTGCATATAGATATATGTACATATATCTTTATAGATCGCAACGGTAGCTGCTATATATGTTTGGATAGGATGGGTTTTGGGGGAGGGGCTTTGAACAGCGCAGTTAATTTGCCGATCTGGCAACATAATCGCACCATAAACAATTTCAACAATTGCTAAGAACAACAAAACACAAGCAACAACAACAACAACAACAAAAACAACTAAGTAGCTGCTACCAATCGCCAAAGCAATTTGCAATAATCAACATTGTTTTAACAAACAAAACAAAACAGCAAAAGAAAAAAACATTACAAAAAAACTAAAACAAAAAATAAAATAGACAAAAAAAGAGACAACAGAAAATACACTTAACAATAAAAACAAGAGTGAACTTTTAACAGCCATTTGTCGAAGTGCAAATACTCTATTTAACATAGGGCATATGTGCTTAAGAAGCAACTGATCTTAATCTAATTCTCGATTGATTGTTTTCTATGTTGCAAAAAGTATTTTGCCAAAACTTGCTGTTAAAGTGTATCTCAAAATAACGTTAATGTTTCTGTTTAAACGAGACATTGTGGAGCACAAATATTAGATCTTTTCTCGACCTAAGACGATCCCATGACAGTTTCACGATTTAATCATAGACCAATTTTTTAGCTCTTTAACTTAAATAATCTAACAAAAGTTAGTTTTAAAAAAAGCTAAACCTTTTTGTAGTTATTTAACTTTAAAAGGCTTATTTTGTAGTCTGATAAAGTTTAGGCTAAAATGTTACGGCAATTAACAAGAACTTTTTTGTAAAGTTTGTTCAGATATTGTCTAAAACCCCAAAATACTTGATCATCTAAAAAAACTCAATATTTGATAGAAATTTTTTATGACAGCTATATGAGGAAGTTCCTAGCTAGTTCCAGTTCCTAAGATATAGTCAACCGATTCAGCAGCATCCAAAAAATTGGAACTAGGCCGAACTTGAACTAGTTGAGAGCAAACTTATTGTATTTCCTCTGTATGCTATGATCGGTATATATATATTTTATGGTATCTGGGATATGTGTTGGACATTTGTTGACAATATTTCTAAGACCCACAGTTAGGGTATAAAAATGTTGCAGTTGTTTGTTGTAGAGCAGCGGCAACAGCAGCAGCAGCAACAACAACATAAAATCGACAGCCAAACAGATCACGATAAATCAATGGCTGTAAAAAGCCAGCAACAACAACTTCAGCAACTGCCTTTAGCTGCTTTATATATAAATTTGTGGCAGGCAGCAGCAGCAGCAGCGGCAGCAGCCAACACGAAATGAGCGACGACGTGCAGCACGAGTTGCACCAAGCCAACCAATGCCAATGCCCCACACCCCAATCCCCCTTCTACACTGCCCCTGCCACACACTCTGAACCTGGCTCACTTGCATGCGCGTCCCGGCCAAAAAGCACTTGCAGCTGCCAAACATGAGGCTGGCTGGCTAGCTGCCGTAGGAGGGGGGAGCGGAGCTTCAGCTGGGTGTATTTGGGGCCTAGCTGACCCAATGCTGATTATTAGCCATGGCTCGTGGTCCGCAAGAGCTGCAACTGCGAATTGGGCTGGGGCTGGCTGTGACTTTAGCTGGGGCCATGTTGGTGGCATGTTTGAGTTATGGCCACGTTAGGAGCTTGTTGCAAATGTGTAGCATTTGCCTCAACTTGCATGTGTGTGTGTGTGTGTGTGTGTGTGTTTTGCGAGTGCAACTACACCGGGGGTAAAGCTATCCGCAAAAAAAAATTGATATCATTTGCCTCGGGTAACTTAAAGTTGTCTCAAGCCAAGTCAAGATAGGCAAACTCAACTTAAAGTTAAATTTACACCTGTCCAAAATTTACATATTATATTCATAAATAAAAAAGAAGAATTAAATTAATCAAGCTTGTAAAAATGATATATGGCTAGGTTTTAAAAGGAATCGTCTTTTTGTGTAGGCCAGAAAGTCATTTAGGAAATATGTATGACGACTAAAAAGATGATCTATTTCGTATAGGAAATATATGGATGGTCTATCTTCACCATATGATAAGGAAATAAATAAAGAGGCGCACACTTAGTCAGTAATATTGAAGAGAAAGTTTCAAATTTAACAGTTATTTATTGTTTAACAGAAAAAAACTTATAAAGTTTATCTCACAATGCTGAAACTTACATGAATGTGGCCAAACTTAAAATTAAACGATAAGAAATCTAAGAAATTTAAAAGCAATGCAATTCGATATTTATCGATTACATTCAATAGGCATTTTTAATCTTCGTCAAATTATTAAACTCTCTTTTGGGTTTCTTGACAATATATATTCCATTTAAAAGGAAACTTTCAGCATGCCTTAAAATTCTTAAGATTTATGCATATTGAAATAATGAAAAGAGAACAGAAATCGTTAAACCTATCGATTGTTGCCAAATACCAATCGGACCTGACAGCTGCGAAGCTGGCGATGTGGCAACGCCAAGCTTCACTTTGTGCTTTCTTCGCGCTTACAAATTGAGAAAATCTATAACAGTCCCAGTTAATTGATAAGTTACGTAGGAAATTGAATAAGTCCACACTTGTGGAACCCAGTCTGGAGTTATCTGGAGTGATCTTCGAGAGGAGCGCTCATTAGCTGTACATTTGCCGGAAAAGTGGCAATTGCAGCATCAGCTTCTTCCTGATGGCGTTTCCCATGTCAACTTTGTTTGGCTATAGCTCAACGTAAGTTGTAATCGCATTAAAAATACCTTTCGCAGCATGCAAAATAAATGACTAAAAGAAAAAATATCAAACGTCAACACGGATCAGATCGGTTTAGTTTTGGCCCCGGTCCACAACTTGATTCGCTCGCTCGCTCGCTCGATCTTCTCACGGAAGCTGCTCATTAGCATGTCAAATGGTACGACAGCCTATGGGGACGGGCTTTAGATAGCTTCTAGATGGGCGAACTTGACAAATAAGCGCCCGGCTGGGGGAACAACTAATTAAATATATTTAATTCCAATTTATGGCACATAAATTAGCTTAGGCTAGGCGCAGTTTTTAGTTGAATTTTTGCCTGACTTATCGAACTTCAACTTGAATTCATTCTCTTTGCAGATCTCGCAGCGCCACGCCCTCATCCGCAACATATCGCAGCGGCAGCGGCGGTGGCATCTCACCCAATCAACAGCAGCAGCAACAGCAACAACAACAGACGCCCCAGCAGCAACGCCTGAGCCCGCCCAGCTCCCAAGCCCACATGCCCCTGCACAATTTGTCCACGAATCTGTTGAACAGCTTTCAACAGGCGGCGGCCGCCAGCAGCAGTCAGCGCAGCAGCGCTGCCGTCGCCGGCATCAGCAGCAGCGGCGTCAGCAGCAGCGCTGCCAACAATGCGGGCAGCGGCGCCGGCAGCGCTGTCACCAGCCCAGTTGGCACAGGTGCCGCAACAACAAATGCCACAGATTTCTCCACGCGCAACTATTCGGATATCATGCGCTGCCTCGCGGCCAAATACAACAATGCCAATCCCAATGAGTAAGTGCATCCAAAAGGGGACTATGGGTTAAATTATAAATCATAATTGGATGTTATATAAATCTATCTAAAGTTTATTAGTTGTAAACTTGCATAGAATTTCGTTTAAATAGGATATGTTTTAAGTCCAACTAAAGAGAGTGAGACATAGATCTTAGATAAAAAACATAAACATATTTTCAAAAAGTCAAGTTGCCTTAAGATTGGCAAATAGCTTTGAATTAAAAAACAGAATGAGTTCAAAATAGACCCAGAAGGTCGCAGTGCAGGGTTATTCCAAAAAAAAAAATATTAATAAAAGATCTGTAAAAATGAATTTAAATAGTTAGTCGGCTAGTTTCTGCTACAATCTTCATGGGCTATGATTCAACACAAGACAGCTATTTCAAATATATTTAACATAACAAAAGATATTGTTGTGGGTCAACATTGATGCTGTTTTTCTAAACCCAAACAAATATGTTATTCAAGAAAGAAGTTCGAGAATGCCTAATCGGATAAAATGTTGTAGAACAGCACTATTATATTTTTTTTCGATTTCATATCTTTGTCTTTTAATTAGGAAATTAACCCAGGAACTATCCAACCTGTCAGTACCCCAAGACATTGGAATATAAACGTTTAATTAACTATCTTAAAATTAAAAAAACTATTGAAATATTAAAAATCATAATAGTAATTAATATTTCCCAGATTCGATTTTAATATCATATGCATTTGTATTCTTCTCAAGAACCTTGTCGAGTTAACAAGATTTTATTTTCAACCTCTCAACCTTACCAGCTCGGCAAATAATCTAACCACATTTATTTCCTAACTCTTGCAGCCACCATGCAACCCGTCGCAATTCCTACTACGATAGCAGCGGCAGCAGCAGCGCTGGCGTCGGTGTTGCTGCGGCCGCAACGACTGGCGTCACGGAGCGCAGCGGCGCCAAGTCGAGCAATGTGAACTGCAGCAGCAGCAGCGTCGGCGGCGGCGGCAGCAGCAACAGTAACAACACAAACAATGCGAGTGGGTCAACCAAAAAGCTATCGCCGGCAACGGCGGCCAGCTTGAGAGAGGTCAAGGATTGCTCCGTGACGTTGGCGGGCGGCGTCGGTGGTGGCGTTGGCGGTGCTGTAGGCGTGGGCGTGGGCGTGACTGGAGGATCTAGTGCAGCTGGCAACAGTCTGCCGCCAGCTGCGGCGCAGTCACCCACAGAGCAGGCCAAAAGCCAAATGGCCGCTGTGGTGGCCGCCGCCAGTGTTTCGCCTTTCATGAGCAACTTTTTGCCCTTCTCGGGTGGCATTTTTCCAATGATGGACATGAGCAGCACACAGGCGCTGTTAACGCTGGTAAGTTGACCACCCAAAAAGATAGTCGGCCTGTCTCAGATACAACCAACCCTCCTCCCGCCCTCTCTCTCTCTCTGTGTTTTTTGCAGGCGCGTGCTGCCAAAGATGCTGAGATACAGCAAATATTGCGCGGCAAGCAGCAGCAACAGCAGCAGCAGATGCAGCTTAAAGGCAGCAGCTCGAATGCCTCATCGCCCAGTGCCAGCGCCTCGAGCACGCCACGTCCCAGCTTAAATGCCGCACTGCAGCAGGCGGCGCAATTTGTTACACCCGCTTTAATCTACTCGGCGCAACTGCAACAGCAGCAGCAGCAGCAGCAACAACAGCAGCAGCAACAACAATCGCATCACGCCTCGCGTCAGTCTAGTCCACGTTCCAATGCGGAGGCTGCTGCGGCGCCCAATGCTGCAGCTGCGGCAGCAGCGGCGCCGCTAGACTTGAGCTCCCAGCCGCCAGCGGCCAAACGTTTTAAGGCTGAATCATCCACAACAGCAGCAACTGTTGCTGCAACTGCAACTGCAACATTGGGCTTGCTGGCGGCACGTCGTGCCAGCTCAACGGCAGCAGCAGCGACAACAGCAACAACAACATCATCTAGCACACCATCCCCGCCACTTACGGAGCAGAAGCCAACACTGGAAACAGCCGAGGGCCAAAACAACGCCAACGCAGCAGCAACATCAGCAGCAGCAGCAACATCGCCAGCGGGCACAGTGCGTCAGTGTCAGGCGCAGAGCGAGGAGGTTAACTCCTGGTCTGTGGACGATGTCTGCAACTTTGTGGGTGGAATTGATATATGCGCCGAATACGTTCAGGTAAGCCACATTTACCAGCTATAAAACCAGCTTAGGCCCAGTTTTGCCCAGTTTTGCACGGCCAACTTTGGTTGATTAAGCTTCGATTTCGTAGCCACATGCAAATTGCTTTAAATTGCCACCGCCCCACTCCGCTATTCCATCCGAACTTCTAATTAATGTTTATGGTCTGCAAGCGCAACACAACACTGTTTGTTTGTTATCTAGATACAAGCCCACGCTCGATTAAGATAGTGCGCAAGAGAGACAGAAAGCTAGAGGCAGAGAGAGAGAGAGAGACAGAGAGAGAGGGGAGGAGAGGAGGGAGACAGTCGGGGCAGAACCAATTACCAAGTACTCAGAGTGTATAACCAATCAGTATACATATCTTCAAATCTTTAAACTAACAAAATTGCAACACTTGAAAAAAAAAGTGTTAAGAAAGGATAAAGCAGATTGAGGTTAGGATTGACATGAGATTGTTAAGAATAAAGATTAGGAGATTCAGAATATGAGCAAAATTTCTATTATTAATTTTAACATTTCAATATATTTTTCTATATTTATTTTTGGATAATTTCTTTATTCACAAATAATCTTGATAGTACTAGACATCAACAGTTCAAGTGAATAGTATTTCAAAACTAAACTTATCGCCGTAAACCCCAGCAATAGGTCTGATAATAAACTAATATAAAAGACTGAAAAACGCACGAAAAGATAAGATAACTTCCCGAAAGAAATTAAAACAATAATCAAAAATTCACTAAAGAGCCCGAACGTAAGCGTAAACGTAAATCAGTTCTTGGTTATAAACGAACCCAATCCTATCGCATTTAGCTGCCCCTATAGCATTTATGCTATGATTAAATACTGAAGATTCCTTGTTAGATTGTCAATAAATCGCTTTGAAAATCTTGCCAATCATATCGTTTACAGCTACCCCTTTACCATTTATGCTTTAAATAGAGTCCTAGTTGGATTGTTAGTCAGTGCTAAGCTCCGATTCAATCATATTGCGCCCCTATACCATTTATTTTATGAATATGTCCCAAGCTTTATAAGTTAATGTGATTCCTAAATGGTTTGTTGGTAATGGAGGATCAAAAGAGACTTCATCTGTGTTGTCTTCCCAAGGAATGGATGCCCCAATATTATCCCAGCTATAAGTAGATCTCAGAGAACCTTAACTAATTCTTAAGTTAATCAATCGAATAGTCTTTGATATACCCCAATTGAATTATATTCCATTATATTGCTTCTTCTATAAAATTTACTCTATGGGCTGATCCTAAAGAGCTTTACCTTTTATACGGATCACAATACAGTTGCCCCTATATCATCCATCCTATGGCCCCATTACTGTCAAAGTTCATTTACCCAATGGCAATTCGCACTTTTCAAAAGTCATGAGTCCGCAAACTGTCGGCCCAGCTTCCTGTCAGCCCCATTGGCATGCCGCAAGATTAACTATGCGTTTGAACTTGGCAGGGAGGGACTGGCAACTGGCAACTGGGAACTGGGCTGTATGTGCACCGGGATTTGAACTCCATTGGCGGCCATTAATATTGTTTGTGTGTGTGTGTGTGTGTATGTGTGTTTGCCACGCGAGCGTCGCCTCAATGCGAATGCTTGTTGTAATAAAGCTGCGAATGCGGCCAAGTGCTGTGGCATCTATCTAACTGGCCTAGCCGAGTGCTCTGCCCGTCTGCCCGTCTGTCCGTCCGTTTGTTGTCTCTCTGTCCGAGCTGGTTGGCTCGGCTGCTGCTGCTCCACATAGCTCGATGTTGTACGCTGTTGTTGTGGCCCAGGTGATCTTTTACGACCAGTTCCGGCAAGTTGAACGACTTTTGATCGGTCAGCCGCTTGCGGTCGACGATCGGTCAACGTCAGGCGTCATTAAAGCCACAGTCAGAGCCAGAGCCAGAGCCAGTCCACAGATCCTGCTACACGCGTTAATGGAGGTGAAAACACGGCCACAGTCGCCGCAACGCAAGCTGGCCTCGACTAGCCTCGACTGCAACTCTTGCAAAAAAAAAAAATATAAGATAGCGTTAACAATTAACATGAAGCTGGCTTAAGGTGTTGACACATTTTGATGCATATTAGCCGCTAACATGCTCGCATGGCCAGGCCTCTTGCCTCCTGCCGCTTGCCGCTCACCACTTGCCGCTTGCCACTTGCCACTTGCCACATGATGATGCGTCAAAAGTCGCCTAATTAGCGGGCCCCAAAAGCCGCTTAACAGCAACGGCCCATTGAAATCTGCTTAGCTTTGGCCAAAACAGTTCAAAACCGACATTTGCTGATATGCGCGAACCAGTTTAACTATCAAACACACACACACACACACGATGAATCCGCCCCGCCCCTCTTCCCACCACACCCTCTTTTTTTTTGTAAGAGCGCCAACAACTCCGCCCCATTTTGCGATAGACAAAAAGCCAATTGGCGTAATATTCAATTGAATTTATGGCCACAACGACACTTGGCCAGTTTCTGCCCCAAGACTTACACCTTTTGTGGCAGCCAGCGCTGAGTTGCATGCAACTTGTTGCTGTTGTTGCTGTTGCTGTTGTATGCCACATGCCTGCTCCGGTCGCACGTTAGAAGCAACTTTGTCGCTGGCTTTGGTGCTGTCTGGAGGCTTTTGAGATATTGCGGAGGTTGTAAATATTTAGTGCAGAGGTTGCTGCGCAATCCAATATATATGAAGACATTGAGAACTGGTTCAGTGACATTGGCCGGGCCTAGACCTGCGACTCGGACTGCGACTGCGACTGGACCCGGGGCCTCGGCCTGGGCCTGGGCATGCGTTGCTCCGCTTGTCGCATCATGTTGCAGTCGGGGCCCCAAAGAGCGACTGCAGCAAGTGTTATTGATATTGCTCAGACTTTGGTCACAGATTGGCATGCACTGAAAGACAGCACACACACTCGCACACTCTCACACACACGAGCAGCTAGATATAACCATAAGTTGAAAAGATCTCGAGTCGAGTTTGCTGACCAACCAACCACGCATGGGTGGCTCGATGCGACGGTTTATTATCGCCCCACCATTCCGTAACGTTCATGCCAAATGCAGATGAAGTTATAACTAAACTTGACCATCAGCTGCCGTTGCTGCTGCACCCTACAGCTCTGTGCCAGCAGGATGCGATATTTTTTATATATATAACTATTTTTTACATCTCTCTTCTTTTTTTTTTGCATTTTAAATGCACTGATTTATGGCTATATTAAGGCACAATAATAATTTCTATGCGTGATCACAGCAGCTGCAGCTGCTATGCAGCCAGCCATCTTCACCCCTCTCTCTCACTCGGGCTCTCTCTCTCTTTTTAGAAGGGTAAAAAGGGTATAATGCCTATGTGCAAATATATGTAAGAAACAGAAGAAAGCATTTTCGTTAGTCATAAAGTATATATAGTATATATATTAGCGATAAATAAAGCAGAGATTCTATAAAAATCTTATAACTATTCGCATATAAGTATAATACCAAACGCAGACCAAATTTATTTGTTGCTGTAGTGCAAATTTGAATAAAACGAATTTTTAACAAGTGCTCTACTCCTCGATTCTCAAGAATTCAAGTAGGCGTTGCAGCTTTTCATGCTTAGCTAGTAATGTGGTACTTTTTTTTGGTTTTATTTTTTTTGTCTGTATGTATGTACATACATTAATATGTACATACGTACATTCTGTATGTATGTACATTAATATATGTACGCATGCTTGCATATACACAAAACAAACCTGCATGCATGCAAAGCTGCATTATAAACGGACTGCATTGAAAGCTGGATTTTTTGTAAAGGCAGCTCGGCGTAGACTTCAGGGTATCTCCTAGTCGTAGACTTCCAACTCTGTTCTTTTCGAGTGAGCCTCGTGCCGCATTTCAGAATTTGTTTGCTAAATTGCCAGCGATTGAGTTTGTGTCTCTTGCCTTGAATTATGCCTTGATTCAGTCTACTGGGACAGCAGGTTGCTTTGCTGGGCCAGAGATCATATTAAGATTAAGATGTGCATCAATATCCAACAGTATTCATAACAACTAGAAGTCGAAGGAGAATGTGAATATATATATAAAAATCGAAGATGAAAAAGTTAACTTTTGAGAAGTTGCCCTAAGAACGTACTTAGTATTTAAAGGCACTTCTTTTGTTTGCGCCAAAATTGCTAAGCATTATCATCTGGAAGATAGCCTAGCGATAGTTTAAAGGCTAGTTGAAAGATAATTTGAGTATATCTATAGAAAATACAGGGCAAAGAGTTTTATGGGAATCAAAACGCCTGAAGCTTCTTTATGCTACTATCGTAAATGTATCTTCCAGGCGATATGCTTTGCTATACCGCAATTAATAGCCTCAAAAGATACCAATGTAAAAGTATAAGAGAGCTCCTCTTCTTAAAGTGACAGATATCTACTTCATATATTCTAACTTTCGTATTTATTTTATAATTTTTTAATTAATTTTATGTTAATTCGAAACTAAAAATCAAATCTTTTACAAAGACTGTTTAATAAGCCCCTTATATTGTGATTCGAACCCTGAACACACATTTTCTGCTGTCTCTTTGACCTGAGTCTTGATCTCGCACCTGTTAAATATCAGTTATATTATTTATATACTGAAATATCTCAGAGGCTCAACCTAAGAACTGCTTTTTCACCTGTATCTTAACACTTTATTATTATTTCATCTGTGTATTTTACTCGTTTGCCCATTAGTCACACTTATCTATCATGTGAATTCTAGCGTACTTAATCAAAATGTAATACTGTAATTTCCCACCTGAATGGTTGAGCATTTTCTGCTGCCACTTCAAAGCTTAAGCTTTGAACTTGCCTGCCCTAAATGGCCCGAATTAGTTTTTGTTGTTGTTGTTGGTGTTTCTTTTTTTTTTGCAGTTGTGTCTGAGAGTGTTTCTGTGTGCGTGTGATGACATTCAGGAATGTTTCCCAAGACCAGACACAGGCTACAAGCTCTGAACCTCAACAAAGCTGTCAAAAAAAAAGAGAGAAAAAAAAAAACGGCAACCAACGCGGAACTGTCGGTCGCCCCCCCGCCCCCCATCCCACCAACAAGCCAGACAAACTTCATAGCCATTTGCTGGCTTGTTTGTCTTGGCTTGTAGTATCTCCATCTTCGGTGTCGGGGTGTTCGGGTCTCTCGGCTCGGGCCAAGTACTTAGTTGTACTCGTCGCCATCAGGCCGTCATAGTCGCGGTCGTACTTATTGTATTTGACATGCCAAATGCCAAAAGTACACGTAGGCGTCATAAGATTCATGACTCGAACTCGAACTCCGAAAACGAAAATCCAAATACGAACAAAAAATAAAGAGAGCTTATCTGCATAGCGCCGAACTTTGTATACCCTAATAAGAGCTTGAAAATAATCTGTGGGAAACTAGAGAATTGTAGGGAATTGTTTGGAAAATCTTTGATTATTTGTAAACTTTACTTATATATAGTACAATTAAAGTTTTGCTTAAGATAAGATAATATAAAGAAGTAACAAAACTTGTTTACTTTTTACTTTAGTCTACTTTTTGAACTAGTTCTATTATATTTATATATAATAACACATCCTCAACACAGCTCCCCAACTTTGTTATTTAGGATGGAACAGTAGAGTAGCATATTATTAGAACTTCGAGAAATTAGAGTTTGACAACATTCTGCTTTGCGAGATATCACGCTTAACACGCTTATAACTATTAATTTTACCTGCTTAAGCCTCATCATTAATATACTTTAGGATATAACGAATCACCAAAGCCTGTTACACATTTAACGACGCCTAGTTGATGCCCGGTGTGTTAGGGTATTCGAAACGAGAGAAAAAAATCATGGCATGCTTTAGCCCACGGTGTCGTGTCGCGGCCGCTGAGAGTCGAACGTTCTGCCCGAGCTGAGCAAACGGAGACGGAGACGGAGACTGAGACTGAGCCCAGGCACAAGACAACGTGTTATTGTTGCTTGGGTTCACATAAATGTCAAGCAGGCAACAGCAAATGCATAACTCGAACTCGTACATGCTCACATATATAGATATATACTATATATATATATAGAGTGTAGATCGCCTTAGCTCTAGATTTTGCGGCACAGTTAACGCCCCCGCGTAAACATTGCAGTTGGCCCTCGACTGCAGCTCGTATGCATTTCAAAGTCGACCCTATTATTAGGCGCACAGTTTCATATTTCAGCCTTACAAAACTAAACAACGCCGAGCAACATCATCATCATCTGCATTATAATAACGATCATCTTTAGCATCATGATGATCATCGTCAGCATTTTGCACAAAATGTCAAGCTCCTTCTCCCTCTCCCTCTCTCTCTAAAGCTCTTTGTATATAGTGCAGGTTTCGCACTTGTCACTTGAGCCTGAGCCCAGAGGTCTGTGTATGTCTTTATCTATT
The DNA here is from genome assembly GCA_035045725.1 of Drosophila ezoana. NCBI lineage: Eukaryota > Metazoa > Arthropoda > Insecta > Diptera > Drosophilidae > Drosophila > Drosophila ezoana. The sequence continues at coordinate 10,392,607 of JAWNOU010000092.1, forward strand.
TTCTAGCTGCATCTCTTTTGCGCATTATTTGTTGATCTCGGCTCGTATTAAAGTTCGATTTTTTATCGCCCAGTCTCGGTCGTTAGTTTGGCTTTTCGCATAGACCTCGCATAGACCTTACCCCCATCCATAACTGTCACACATGCTGGCTAAAAGTTTTATTTCATTTTCGGTTTTCTCAATTTTCCCCACTCTCCTTCTTTCTTATTGGCTCGTTGCTATTGCCATCTCGTTCTGTGCCCCGATTTTGGCCTATTCAATTGATTTGGAAAGTTGCATTAAAATGCAATTTGAGCCATTTGGGGCAAAAAGCAAATTGTTGCATATGAGTTGGGCTTTTGCAGGAAGTGGCCGCGGGAAATGACTTGGCTTGCAGCAAGTGCATTTTGCTGGCTTTTCAAAAGGCAAAGGTTTCTTTTGATTTCTTATTATTGTTATTTCTTTCGGATGGATAGAAGTGAATTTGTTACAGCACTTGAATTGTATGACTTGCCGCTTTTGTTGGTTACAGCTCAATAGTTAATGACATATTAAAGATCAGAAGTTAATGCTGACTCTGTTTTCTCGAGTCAGTTTAAACGACCTATGTCGATTTATACTCCTATGTCACTCATAAATCTATAATTTGAATTGTTGAGTGTTGGGCAAGAAACTGCGTCTTCAATTTTAGCACACTGAACACTATATAAATATAGATATTTATTTTTTCTTTACGATTTTCAATCTTAATCTTGCAATTGTGAGCACTGATCCATGAACTTTTTTAGTGCTGCATAACTATTGAAAGCGTTATGGCTAGTATCAGTTATCGATTATCGATATTAACTCAAGCACTATCGATAATGTGAAAAACATCGTTGACAGTAAAGAAATAAACATTGTTTAATATTTTGCACTATTTAGATTATTTCATTATTTATTATCACTATCACTTATTTTTCATTTATCGATAGTTTTTAATCTTTAATCTTACTCAGTTGCGACTATCGATAACTTTGTCACAAACAAAAATTACAATTTTAGATAAAAAGCTTATACTTTTGTACTATAATCAACAATATTTGCACTCATCTCTCGCTTGCCGATTGTATCGGATCAAAAAATCTTGTAAGTGTTATGGTTATAGCGCCTAAAGTTGCGTTGCCTTTATGCATACTAACGGTACGCTTGCCTCTACACTGAACTTTCATATAGCCGCAAAGAAATGCCTGGCCTAAACAAAAACTGGCCTAATGATTATAAACGTAACGATCTTGGCCAGGTTGCAGTTGTTGTGCTTGTTCGTGTTGTTGTTTTGCGGCGTTGGCGGTCAACGCATTATCAGCTAGCCTCAGTCAACAGCAACAAAACTGCCGCACACGAGACAACAGGCAACAAGAGGCAACAACAACAACAACAACAACAACAACAACAACAAAAACAACAGGCAACTGAGGCACGTGCTAAACATGCAACTCCTACTCTTGCCACGGCCAAGGCAGCAGCCAGAGCCACAGCCACAGACACGACCGACCACCATTCAGTCTTAGTCAGTCACTTTTGGGCTTCATGTTTGTGGCTGCATGCGGAGTGGGTGGGGAAAGGTGTGCGGCCCGAGAGCAATATGCTAGCCATTAATCCATGAATTACTTAAAACCACATTCCGTGCCCGCCCCGGCTAACTGCTGCGGCGGCGGCGCGGGGCAACATTTAAATTGCCCGCTTACCGCCATATTTCAATATATTGGCAACTCGTCGTCGTCGTCGTCGACGTCGTCCTCATCCTCATCCTCGCCGGTTGCTGGTTGCTGCTGGGGGCCGCCTACAAAAATCGCAACGACAAGCAATTTCTTGCTGCTCCTTTGGCGATTTTTTTCCCCACTTTTCTTTTTTTGCTTTTGATATTGTTGCACGATAATGATGTCGTCTGTTTGATGATGTTGGCCATGGCCAAGGAGCGCAGTTAGAACAATCACCTACATTGAAGAACTTGGCAACTTTGGGGCAAAAATCACAGCACGAAAGCAAATGATTGCAATCGACGACGAGAATGTTGCTGCTGCTGCTGCAACTGCAACTGTTGCTGCTGCTGCGGCTGCTGCTGCTGCAGGCCATGCAAGTTGCAGCCGCCGCATGCTGGTGCAGAGGTTATATGCAGCGAAGGTTAAGAGGTGGCCACACGGCGCACAGAGCTGCCATTTAACTGACAGGCAGCAACAGCAGCAGCAGTAAAAACCAAGTCAGGCAGCAACGGTCCGGAGAGAGAGAGAGAGAGAGAGAGTGAGATCCCAGCCATGACTGGAAGCAACAAAAAATCACCAAAAAGAGTGCTCTTCTTTAGACTGACCGACTAGACAATACCTTACCTCATCTCAGCAACACCATTTATATAACAAAAATCCAGGTTGTATCGCTAAGAGCTTAGTTTCTCTTTTGAACATCGAGGAAATGGAGAAGTATATAAAAGAATAAGTCTCTATTTTTAATACCTTGTGAAGTCCTCCCTGCCAAAGTTAGTTAGTTAGATAGTTAATATATATGGATGCCTTCTGCTGCAAGCATTTGCATAAAATCATCATACCCTTTCTATCAGTTTTCAATAGCTGCAGGGTATTCAAACCCCAGTCCGAGACCGAAAGTCAAATGCCAAGCAGCAGAGATCATGGTTCGGGTTCGAGTTGGAGTTCGGGATCCCGCGTTGCCGGATTCGAAAAAAGAAGCAGGGCCACTAGTCCCGGCAGGTCGGCAGCGGCGTCAGCGTCGACGTCGACGTCGCTCGTGGTGTGTTATCAAAGCTGATGATGATTATACCCACTTGCACGCCTTTTTTTTGTGTGTGTCTCCCCCCAAACGGCGCACCAGCAGCAGTTGCCTGCCCCCCTCTCGAAGCCAACAGGAAGCCGGCCTGAGCTGAGCCACTCTTCAAAAGCCTTTGCCAATTGGCTACTCGTCGTCGTCGTCGTTGCTGCTGCTGCCGCATACCCTGCAACACGGTTCCTGCTGCTGCAGCAACAGCTCTCGCAGCTCGTTGCATGCATTATTATTATGCGCATGCGCACAGTTGGGGCATATAATCTAAAATTGTATCTTTGGCGTGTAACCCGGGGCACTTTCTGCTGCCGCTGCTGCTTTGCTGTTGCTTCTCCTTTTGCCTTTTCTTGTGGCAAAAAGAAAAAAACAAAAAACAAAACAAAAGGTAACCAAAATAAACTGATTATGTGCCCCACTCGAACTCCGCGCACTACCTCAAGATGCTGCCAAAGAAAATTAACAGCGCTCGCTGTAGTCGAGGGTCTTCAAGGGTCTTTGGGGTTCTTCGAGGGTCTTGCCGTTTCTTGGCTATAGTTGAAAGCTTTTGTTTGCTGCTGTCCGTTGGGTCACATCAAATTTGCTAATATTTTGACCTCAAGATATAATATCGTGCTGGTCATGATTGCACGCTGGGCTGAAACTCTTGAGAGCTGCATAAATATCTATATTTTTATAAATAATACAGCTAATATAAATATAAGTATATTATTTTAATAATGTTGTTTATTATTTGAGAAGCTGCAGACATGATTAAGATATATTTTCGATATATTTATCGATAGATGTGTGCTATTTATAGAAGTTAATGTATCTATTCGATACATGCCAAAATCTGAATAATTACACATTCGTTAAATTGCCAATCGATCAGTCTTATCGGTTGTCGATAAATTGTGTGAACTTTTTTTTAAATTCTTGGTTTGTTTAATGCAGTTTCACAACTTCCATATATGTTCGATAGCTATCGATAAGTATACAAAAGAGCGATCGATATTATGAGTCGGCTTAATTACCTGACAATTAAGAAATTATGTTGCATTGATTGATCGTTAAGTTAAGTCTTATCATATACTTGTACAACATCGATCTACTTTGAGTAACCTTTGATATGTTTTGTTATCGATAAGTTGACTCTGAATTGTTATCGATTTCCGTAAATATTGGTAGATATGAATAAGTTTTCTTATACGGAATAACTTCTTTAAAAACAAGTTGCTAATTTATCGATATTATTTGCCATTCGAACCACTGTAGCACGACTTCATTATGCTCGCGGCAGTAGCTGTGAAAAGAAAAATCTTATTTATTACCCAACCCAGAGTCGGACGCTTGGCCAAAGGCTGGCAAGATTTTGATGGGCCTTTAGGGCGGCCTTTGTGTAATTTACTAAACTATCTAATAGAATAAGCGAGCTTTTTGTTTAAAGCAGCAGCGCAAAGCGTTGCCCGACTGTTAGAATCAATCAAGCGCTGAACTAAACTGGGTCTAAATGCCAGAGCCCAAGCCCAATTTCCAACACCTTTCGGCTAGTGCGCGTGCCCATGCGATTGCCATTTGTTGCAGTCGTTGTTGCTGCTGCTGCTGCTGATCTTGTATATGCCACATAGTTTGCCATTGTTGCTGGCAACATGCCCATCAAGCTGGCGCAGTTTGCCGGATGCACTGGCCCAGCCCTTGGATTGGCCCTCGGATTGGCCTGGCTGGGCGGCTGGTGAGGGTGAGGGGGATGAGCCCACCTAGTATTGCCTGAATGCGTAACAAGATCAAACCGCAGCCACCGCACAGCAGAGGATGTTTGGCATTAAGCGTAATTGCTGGTTGCTCCGGTCACTCGCCAGTCAGCCAGCCAGACAGCCAGACAGCAGCAGCAGCAGCAGCAGAGAAACGAAATACAAAATCATTAAATACTCGTACTTGGTAGCTACCAAAATCAAAGCCAAAGTCACAAGTGGAGTGTAGCCAAACAAGTCAACTTTTTAGGTGGGCAGATCGGACCAACAACCAACTGGGCAGCAGCAACAACAACAACAACGGCCAGCCAAAGGTTGTTGATGGGCCACGGCGACTGTTGCTGCTGCTGCTGCTGCTGCCGCTGACGGCAATCAGGTCGAACTCGTAGCCGCAGTCGAGTCGCTTTTGGCCAGACATGAAGAATTACAATGAGTAGGTAGTTGGGCGCAATTGCCACAGCAGCAGCAGCAACAACAACAGCAGCAACAGGCCTCAGTTGCTGTCTTGGCAGCAGGTCGGCCCACGTTCCTCGAGCCGACGCGGCTATGTGGACTGCTCCCGGGCATAGGTAGCACAAAAAGCTGTTCAATTTAGAATTCAAATTGTTGTCTTCGCTTGTGCCCCTTGTGCTGCTGCTGCTGTTGTTGTTGTTGTTGTTGCTGCTGCTGCTGCTGCTGCTGCTGCTGTTGGTGGTACATTTAAAGTTGTTGCTGTTGTTGTTGTCGTTGGGCTCCGGCTTTGAGGTTAAGCAGGTCAAAATCCGTACAACTAAATTGAGCGCAGAAATACAATTGAGCTGCTGCTCGGGCTGCAGCTTGAAATTCATTTTTGTGTGTGTTTGGCCCGTTCAAATTAAAATGTATTTCAACAGCAGTAACTGAGAGACTGAGAGAGCGAGAGAGAGGGAGAGGAAGAGGGAGACAGCAATCGATGACCAGAAGCAGCCAGAAGCACTTTTGTAGCCGCTTATTAGTGCGCCCTTGTGTATATTTTTGTATTTCATTCTGTTTTTTTTTTTTATTACTGGGGTTTGCTTTGCTTATGAAAAGGGTCCGCGGCACGTTTCGCATTTGACGCTTGAACAGGATCCGAGCTCAACTTTTGACTTGCGCACGGACTGCTATTCATTTAACTTATTTTGCTTCTCCCTTTTTGTCGGTTTATTCCTTCTTTTCAGTTTTTTTGTGAATGGTTTTTCAAAACCCCGAAAAAAGTAAATCTAAAACAAGAATTGCTTTTTACGAGCTTCAAAACTGACCAGTTCTATGTAAATATTGCGCAACAAAATGACTTTATTTGGCCGAAATTCATTTTTATTGATCTATTAAAGGCGCAAAAAAAAAAAAGAAAAGAAAGACAACTATTAAAAGAAAAACTTGAAATGTCATAAATTCGAGGCACACAAATATTTACGACTTCTCTGGCAACCGAATCCAATCAACAGTTCACGAGCTCATTTTTTTTTTCGTTAGTCGACAATCTCTGGAACTTGAGTCGGTGTCAAAACTTGAACTATAAACTTGATTAGATTGAAAAGTTGTAGGCCGCGTGTTGATCCAATGCTGAGATGAAGCATTCACGGTTCGAGGGCTCAGGAATTAGACGGCCTACAGAAAGAGTTGTGTCATAAACCCAATCGAAACTTAAGGAATTTCCATTCATTCGTCTTTTGTTCGAAAATATCTTTCGTCTCAAAAATGTTTTTTTGGTATACATTTATTTTTGGCACACGCTTAGGAATGTATAATTTATGTTAAGATTCAACTAACTTTCATATGCTAAACGGCTGAAAACATTTTAATTTGTTGTAGAACACACACAAATCGTTGATAATTTTTATCTTAGGCTTTTTTCGAAGTCACACCAGAAAATTAGCATTAAATGGTGCTTTCAGATTATTTACTGGATTAACTGTCAGCCGAACCATTTAGTATGAAATTTATTTACGATATTTAGCGGGAAATAAAATGGTTGGAAATATATTTGTAAATGTGGCCATGTATAACGATATCAATATTAAATATAGCAGTTGTAGTTTTTAACTCTTTTGTAAATGTGCTGCCAGACTTGTTCGATATAATGTTAACTGCCAATTCAATTGCTTAAACGATCTGGCAACACCAAATGGTTGTTGTTAAGTTGGCTGCACTTGAAATATATTGTAAATTCATGTTAAATGTGACAAACTAGCTTTTGAAAACTTATATTCATCACAAATTTAATTTATTTAGATCAAATTTATATCGTAGAATCTTATTAGTAAAATTTATGCACATTGTTTTAATAGATTCTTTATAAAGCTCTTAGAATCTGTTTATGTGTGCTGGAAGTAAGTTTTATACCCATGAAAGTTGTGCATACTTACAGAGATAAGGCTCTCCTCAAACATTTAACAATGTATATAGCTAGGCAGCAGTAATACTCGACTCTATCTAGATATACTTGTCTATACTTGTCAAAAAAAAAATGCGCAACTTCTGTGTTGTATGCTGATCAAGTTTATTTCAAGTGTAAACCAATTTTGCCGCATTTCTGAATTCTAATTTATCTCTTAAACCCACAACTAACAGTTGTTTATATTCGTAATAAGCTTACAACTGGCCTGCTGGGTATCTACCAGTCGAGTATCTCTTAAAGTTAAGGTCCATTATTGTCTTTTCTCATTTCTAACGCTAACAACTTGGAGCACAGTTGCATTTCGTTTGCCTTTTGTTTGATGCTCCAAAATGATTTGCATATTTCCATATTTTTTTTGTAAATTGCCCCCGTTGCCGAAGAGTCCAATTACATTGCGTGCAGCAGCAGCCGCAGTAGCAGCAACAGCAGCACACATGGCCTCCAATTGGAATTGAAGTTCGAGTTGGAGTTGGAGTCGGAATTGGAGTTCAAAGTCAAGACCGAGTCGCACATTCAAATCTGTTTTCGATGGTATTGTTATGGTTAACTTTGCCGTCTAGTTAAAGCCAGAATCTGTTGCTGTTGTTGTTGTTGTTATTCTCATTCTTATTGTTTTTGTTGTTCTATTGTTGCGCTGGCGCTGCCTTGTCAATTATTGGTAGAACTGAATTTAGAACGCAAAATATAGTTGGTAACCACAAAGACACCAAATCAAAGCCTCCATTCAGCTAGTTTTTGTTGTTCCTGCTTTTGCTGTCTAGCGAATTATGACAGTCCAAGTCCACATCCAAGTCATACAAGAAGCCACCAATTTCCGGTATGCATTCAGTTCTTTGAAATCTTTTTTGTCTCGTTCTTACCCAGGTATTGCGGGAAATGGTTAGTTCGGTTTTTAAAACTAATTCAATTGTAAGCTTAGTATCAATAGTTTCTTGCAGCGCAGCTCTGTTTAAGTTTTATAATAAAAAACTAGGTTTTTTTCTTATCACCAGTCCTAAACATTATTAGAGTTTTTAATGCATTTCTTCTTACAAATTTCCCGTTAAAGGTCTTTTAATATATTTCCCTAATAACCAACAGCTAAAAAGCGATCTGGCAACGCTAAATAATTTGTTTGCCTTATTAAGTTGGCTGCACGTTCAGTAAATAATGAGTTCAAGCTTCTTTTGTTTAACGCGCTTGTAGGATTAGTATTTTTATTACGATTTTTTCTTACTTTTCTTAAACCATTTTAAAACTAACTAATAACTCCATCGATCTGGCAACACCAAGTTGCCTAACTGTTATTGAAAGTTAGCAAAAAACGATCGCTTCAGTAAATAAAAGATCGAAATATATGTTTTAAAAAAGAACTAGACAACACAACGTTTTTAAATTATTTACCACTTTTTCATAAAGTATTTTGTCTAGTTATTTGATAGTTTTAATCTGGCAGCACTTAATCATATAACTGCCAATTTAAACTAAACTTAGATTATCTTTTAATTGTAGTTTATAACAGTTTTTGGTCTATCATTTTTTAACCTATTTAAACTATTGAGTCTTCAAATTTGTTTTTCCTACTTAAAGCTACGTTTGCGTATGACCTCTGCTACGTTTTGGTCATTGACTGATCTATGGTCGTGAGGGTTTTGAACTTCAAACCATTTGTGGGTCGATAAAGGACCTGATTGAAATAATTCACACGGCGTTGCATCTCCTCTTTGACTTTCTTCTTATTCATAAGAAACTCCTGCTCCTTAGCCAGATTGTACTGTTTGCGATCATCTTTTAGGCTAGCCAGTAGCTCGAGATCAATTGTAGCGGCCCAGGGACGGCGGGTGGTAATTTCGTCTTCGTAAAAAGCTGTACTATTAACCTCAAACGGATTTGGCTTGATAAATATGGCCACATAACCGGGCCGATTGATGTCGCGATCAACTGGAAATACGCTTGGAGAACAGAATGGGATACAAAAGAAAATGAACTTTATGTAGAAACAATTCCAATTGGGAACTTACCAAAATGTTTGCTTTGAGCTATCCCACTTGGGACCCCACCAGGCGCCCAGCACCCGAAAGGGACACGAACGATTCCTGCCCGCGTCCGACTCAATCACCTCACCCACCGAGACAAAGAGCAGGTCTGTTGTGTTCGCCTCGACAAGGTGGGCCTTGCGTAGCATGAAGAGATCATTGAAACCGGAGATGACAACATTATCGTACAGATTGTAGACCAGCTCATTATTGTTATCCTGGCCAATGACGAGCATGGCCAGCCGCATGGTATTTATGATATGCGCCAGTGCTAGGAAGTTGATGTTCAAGTCCTTATAGTCGTCGGTTAAATAGCCAAAGATCCAGTGCCTCATGTGCACCCGGGCGGGCAGCTCCATGCGGTTCATCAATAGCCAAGGACCGCCCCAATCATTCTTGAATTCGCACAGAATCTTAACGGGCAGACCACGATCTCGGGCCAGGGTAACGCCAAAGACCTCATGCAATTGCATATCCTCGTGACAGATGGCTTCCGGATAATCGAAAAATTCGGAAGGATGCCCCGTGACCTTTGTCCAATGCGGTGTTGTGGTTGTCTCTGTATTTGACTCTGTAGCTGTCTCTCTATTTGAGTCTGTGGTTGTCTCTGTATTCGACTCTGTAGCTGTCTCTCTATTTGAGTCTGTGGTTGTCTCTGTATTTGACTCTGTAGCTGTCTCTCTATTTGAGTCTGTGGTTGTCTCTGTATTTTTCTCTATGGTTATCTCTGTATTTTTCTCTGTGGATGTCTCTGTATTCGACTCTGTAGCTGTCTCTCTATTTGAGTCTGTGGTTGTCTCTGTATTTGACTCTGTAGCTGTCTCTCTATTTGAGTCTGTGGTTGTCTCCGTATTTTTCTCTATGGTTATCTCTGTATTTTTCTCTGTGGATGTCTCTTTATTAGTCTCCGTATTTTTCTCTATGGTTATCTCTGTATTTTTCTCTGTGGATGTCTCTTTATTAGTCTCCGTATTTTTCTCTATGGTTATCTCTGTATTTTTCTCTGTGGATGTCTCTTTATTAGTCTCTGTGTCTTTCTCTATATTTTTCTCGGTGGCTGTCTCTGTATTTTTTTCTATGGCTGTCTCCGTATTTTTCCCCATGGCACTCTCTGTATTTTTCTCTGTGGATGTCTTCGTATTTTTCTCCATGGCTGGCCCTATATTTGTCTGTGGAGCTTTCTCTTTATTATTCTCTGTGGTTGTCTCCGTATTTTTCTCTATGGCTTTCTCTGTATTTTTCTCTGTGGATGTCCCTATTATTATTTCAATGGTTTTCTCTTTGGTTGTATCTGTGTTTGTCTCTGTAGTTGTCACTGTGTTTGTCCCTTGGTTTATTCCTGTGTTTGTCCCTTGGTTTATTTCTGTGTTTATCCCTTGGTTGGTCCCTGTAATTGTCCCTTGGTTTATTCCTGTGTTTGTCCCTTGGTTGGTCCCTGTGTTTGTCCCTTGGTTGGTCCCTTTGTTTGTCCCTTGGTTTGTTCCTGTGTTTGTCTCTTGGTTTGTCCCTGTGTTTGTCCCTTGGTTTATTTCTGTGTTTGTCCCTTGGTTTATTCCTGTGTTTGTCCCTTGGTTTATTCCTGTGTTTGTCCCTTGGTTTGTCCCTGTGTTTGTCCCTTGGTTGGTCCCTGTGTTTGTCCCTTGGTTGGTCCCTGTGTTTGTCCCTTGGTTTGTCCCTGTGTTTGTCCCTTGGTTTATTCCTGTGTTTGTCCCTTGGTTTATTCCTGTGTTTGTCCCTTGGTTTATTCCTGTGTTTGTTTCTTGGTTTGTCCCTGTGTTTGTCCCTTGGTTTGTTCCTGTGTTTGTCCCTTGGTTTATTCCTGTGTTTGTCCCTTGGTTTATTCCTGTGTTTGTTTCTTGGTTTGTCCCTGTGTTTGTCCCTTGGTTGGTCCCTGTGTTTGTCCCTTGGTTTATTTCTGTGTTTGTCCCTTGGTTTATTCCTGTGTTTGTTTCTTGGTTTGTCCCTGTGTTTGTCCCTTGGTTTATTTCTGTGTTTGTCCCTTGGTTTATTCCTGTGTTTGTCCCTTGGTTTATTCCTGTGTTTGTCCCTTGGTTGGTCCCTGTGTTTGTCCCTTGGTTGGTCCCTGTGTTTGTCCCTTGGTTGGTTCCTGTGTTTGTCCCTTGGTTTATTCCTGTGTTTGTCCCTTGGTTTGTTCCTGTGTTTGTCCCTTGGTTTGTCCCTGTGTTTGCCCCTTGGTTTATTCCTGTGTTTGTCCCTTGGTTTATTCCTGTGTTTGTTTCTTGTTTTGTCCCTGTGGTCGTCCCTTTGTTTATCCCTGTGGTTGTCCCGGTGATTAGGTCTGCCGTCTTCCCAGTGGTACTTGGCTTCGTAGTAGTACTTCCCTTCCTTGTAGTCCTAGTGGTATTTGGCTTCGTGGTGGTAGTTGTAGTACTTGTGGCCTTATAGTTGCCTTTCGGGGGAGCTGAGGTTTTATTGAACTGTAAATCTGTCTTTGGCTTAATTGTTAATTATTTGTTACAAAATATTTCGTCATATTTTTTCAATAATTACCTCCTCCAATTTCATTCGTTTCGTCGGTGTTGGGATGCACGTGTTCTAACCTTTGATTTTCGCTTTCTAACGACTCACTCATTTCGTCGGTATTGGGATTCTCGTGGTCTAACTTTTGATTTTCGGTATCTGGCGTCTCTTTCATTTCTTCGGTGTTGGGATTCACGTGATCATCGCTATCTGGCGGCTCGCCCGATGCGAAGATCTCTTTCGAGCTTACCTCTAATGTTTCATTATCCACTACACGAAGTTGCGTGTCTTCTTTACTCTGGTTCACAGTGGATTCGTTTGCCGTATTCTGCTTAATCCGACTTCCATAGCGATAGTTATTGAATACAAAATTGATATAGTACGTCTGACCGAGCACCACCACCACCAGGGGCAACGCTGTCCATAGGTAACAGAGCAGCATTGTCTGAACCACCCAACCACAATGACGCAGAGGACGCCACTGATTGACACGCCTCAACATTGGGTTCTCTTTATAGACTCGGTTCCCGGTTGGAACGGATGCGTTTAAACCCCACTTGATTGCGATATCGATTGGAATTTATGGGGTGTGCACACTCATAAAACTTCATTCGATTTGCATTGGCTCGGAAACAGAGTTTGGTGAGCATGATAAACACGAAACAAATCAGAAACATTTCAAGCAAGAGGTGCTGCAAGAAATTGCAAGGAAGATAAACTGAAGTATCCTAACGAACAGTTGTTAAAATAACTGCAGCCAATTCATTGAAGGAATTGAAAACGAAGTTAATGTGACCCCTTATAAATATTTAATATGCTCCTAAATAAATCCTTTACTAAAAATTTGTGACTAGTGAAAGTGGCGTCTGGGTAGAGTATTTCTGACGCGATCCTTAAAAGATCATCAGTAAATCTAGCTCGCATATGCGAGAATAGTCCACGTTTGGACGCCAAAGTTTCAGAAGAAGGGACATCAAGACAGACATTGCATAAAACTTCTATAATTTATTTCCCTTTTTTGAATTGAGGCTTGAAAGCCATAAAGTATGAAACACAGGCTAAATAATGTCTCCATGGAAGAAATGAAAAGTTTATCCTATTTTAATCAAACGGAATACAGATGCATCCACAGTTCTTCAAGGACATTTCTATTTGATATTCCTATTTTCATAGTCTTCCAACTAAAAGGAATAAGGAATAAGTTGTAAAGGAGTTTCTTCCATTCCAAATCAATTCTTTTTTGCTCAATTTTCTTCGATACCTGCTCATGTGAAAAACTAGAATATGTTGTTTGGATTCCTTCTGGAATATGCCAAACTATATGCAAACTTTTTACGAATCCTCGATCTTTGTGCTTGTTTAAACAACTAATTTATTAGACACAACAAATTTTACATGTTTCCCTTTATTTATTGTATAATTTTTATTGCGCAAAATTCATAAATTGAAATGTCTTTGGCCTGCAGCGACAGGACGCCGTAAATGCAGTTGCATGAAAGAGATAAAAGTAAAAAGGCGGATTTTAGAAATGGGAGGGAAAGGGAGAAAGGAGCACTTACACAACTTAGCTTTAATTCTCGAGGGGCTCCTCATAGTCCTGGTCGCCGAATTCCTTTTGTCCGTTGTCCTGGTTGCTAGTGGAGCTATCGTTCTCCTGATTGTCACGGCCAGAACCGGCCCCGCTGGCCCCATGGCCATGGCTCTCGGAGCTCTCGTAAATGGAGCGCACATAGCGACCGCCGAAGCTATCGTCAATGCTGATCTCATAGCTGCTGTGATGGCTGTGCTCCTTTTTGCCGACCTTGGCAAGCGCCTCCTCCTCTTTCTGGCGCCGATCCACGGGGTCAAGGCTATCGCTGTCGTCGTCATCGTGCACTGCCTGATCCAAAGGCGCACTCTTGTCCTTGTTTCGTTCGTGATGGTCCCGACTGTCGCCGCCGCCGCCGCCGCTAGCAATCTTGTCACCACCGCTGCCGGCGCTGTTTCCATGGTCGTCGCTGCTGCTATCGTGCTTACCCTTGTCTACCTGTGGACTGTGGTCACCGCTGCGATCTTTGCCGTCGCCGTTTTCACCGTGATCCCCGCTGGCTCCGTGCTCATTGCTCCGACCCCCACTGGCAGGTCCTTCTTCGGAGCCTGCTCCTTTTGCTGCTTCCTTTGGTGTGTCGGATCCTCCGCCGCCCTCGGCATCCGGATTGTTGTTGTTGAATGCGAAATTCATGTAATACTTCTGGCCCAGCACGGCGGTGGCCTGCAGTTGCCAGAGCAACAGGCCTAAGGCGAGAATGCGTATGCTCAGCCGGGTCCTCATGATCCTCAACAGACTCTAAACAGCAGCCGTCCGGTTTTCTCTCTTATATATAGATGAGGGCCGTTCAGTGCAGCGAATCGCATTGCCCGCCCGCAATCGATTACGATTGGGTCAGCCCCAGTCGACCCCACCATGAAGCACTCCACGCATAAAACATGCACTGCGCAAAGAAAATTACTCACTTGTTGTAAGACAAATACAAAAGACGGCTCAAATTTCACACATTTTTTTTTGCTGTAGTTGGAATTCAGACGGCCATAGTTCAATATTGCCATGAGCATTTGGCAAAAACTGAATTTTTTTATAGAAAAATTGGAATCTTTTTTTTTGGACTATTCTTGAAAAGATTTTGCTTGAGTGCATATAAATATGTATTAATGATCTGTCTATTATGGAATAGATATGTTTTAAAGGGAAGTTAAAGTAAAGCCTTCGATCAGTAATCGATATTTCATGGTATACTTTCGATAGTTTTAAGCATATAGAAAGTCTAAAATGGAATCTTCCAATCTTTCGATAACTTATATATGTTTGATAGATTTCGATAAGTAATCGATATTTTAAAGATTACTGAATAGAGTATATATGTTTTAAGGTTATGCCAAGCTTTCTATTCGAAATCGAGGACTTACCTTCGATAGCTTTCGATAACACATAAGATTTCGATATTTCATAGAGTAGACAGTTTTTTCCACCTTTATGAGCCCAGACTTATCACTTTTCATGTAAAAATATTTCTTCCTTTTTTTACATACGTTTCGAAAAATATCAGCCCAATTTCGGAGTCCAAAAAATGTTGCAAAAATATTTTAAATTAACAAAAAAAAAAAAATTTAGTTCGTTTCGGGCTAACTATAGACTAGATAAATTTTGAATGCTTAAAAGCAAACTCTTCCTTACTCTTGATGTGGTAATAATTATGGACTTAAGTAAGACTTCTATAAATTTTGGTATAAAAGCACAACTTTGATTAGGGATCGTTGCGCATACACGTATTTTGGCCAGTGTGTGGCCGCTGTGGAGGGCAACAGGGGCCGCGCTTAGCTTTGTTGCACAGTTGCACAGTTGCACAGTGGCAGTTTGGTTGGCAGACGGCAGCAGCTGTGTATGGCAAACAGGTTGAAAGCCGCGGCCGCGGTCGCAGCCACGGCCATGGAATTCAATCAGGGCCAATCTATAATAGAAATCTCATGTGGCGGGGGGCAGCCAGCAGCCAGCAAGTAGCAAACAGCAACTGGCAACTGGCAACTGGCAACTGGCTGGGCCAGCCCACTTTCAATCGCTGTTGGCGTCGTGCGTTGCAAATATGAAAATGCTACTGCGCTCCAACTCAACCAGGGGCAGCAGCAGCAGCTAAAAATCGTTTTTCATTAACAATTTTAAAAGCTGCGCATTAATCACACACACACACACAAACACACACACAGAGGCACACGCCCTCTGTTGCAAGCCGCAGCAGCAGCAGCAAGTTGCACGCTGGTCATGCCGCATGCATAAATTTTGTTAGCTACAAAACTAATTCTTGCCTCCATATCTTACCTCTCTCTCTTATTCTCTCTCTCTCTCACTCATTCTTTTTGCAGCACTTTCGTGATCAGAGCATAGATGGCACGGGCTTGCCGCTGCTAACCGAGGATCATTTGGTTAGCTCGCTGGGCATGAAGCTGGGGCCGGCGCTGAAGCTGCGCTCCATATTGGCGAAGAAATTGGGCGGGCCGTGTCCGTGTGTTGCGTGCGTTGCGCAGGCGCAACAAATGCTGGCACTGCAAACGGGTGGGGCAGCAACAGCAACAGCAGCAGCAACAACAACAACAACAGCAGCAGCAGCAGCAGCAACTACAACAACTGCGGTAACTAGTTGCAGCAGTTTGTCCAACAGTAGCAACAGCAGCAACAGCAGCAGCAACAGCAACAACAGCAACAGCAACATGGCAGATAGCTGCAATGGGCCCAGCAACATGGCCGGCGACAACATTGTTGCTGCAACAATGTTGCCCTGCAGCTTTGATGCTGCCGACAGCAACAATTACAGCAACAACAATAATAGCAACAATAACAACAACAAGGATGCTGCCAGCTAGTTATTTGTCACAATCGAAATTAAATCAAAATAAACAAATATCAAACTAACAACAAATATATATATATATATAAATATAAATATAGTTTTATATAGTTTATATGCTAACAAATTGCATTTCAACTGCAAATGTTGTACCAAATGAGCTTTCAAATGAAAAGAAAAAACACATAAGTACTAATTTAAATCAAAACTAATATTAACTGAAATTGAACTAGGCTTAGCTAAAGTTCTGAACTTTAAGACAGCAACAACAATCGCAAAAGTCTTCCATTTGCATATAGAAAAAAATAAAAAACAAAAACAAAACAGATTTTAACAACAACAACAACACTTAAAGTTATAAAACAATCGTATATGAATAATTAATGAAGCAATTTAGTCAATTTAAATGAGTTTTTATTATGAATTACATAACGATTTATGTACTTAAGTGCAATTGCTTTGCACTAAATTTATGACATAAATATAATTTATAATTTATTTAAAATATTTTTAATATATATACATATTTTCATTTCTTTGTTTATAACTGCTAGTCAGTAATTATTATTATATTTAAATAACATTCAGACAACTTACAAAAAATAACAACAACAACAACAAAATACAAGTTTCAATTATAAATTTGATTTCCTTATTTGTTTAGCAAAGAAAAGGCTATTTATTTTATATTTTTATAACTATATATGATAAACATTTTATATAATATTTAAAGCTAGTTAAAAAATCATTTGTTAAAAGCAACCCAAAAAAAAAGAAAAACTGTTGTTCAAATTGTTTACAATTATTTTTTTATTTTTTTGTATATTTTGCGGCCATTGCACATTGGAATTCAAAATTCAGCATTAATTTAAGAGCTCCAAGACTTGAAGACACCCACACACACCCACACACACACACACACACACACAAACACAACAGCAAACAACAAATGCAAATGTATATATTGTTTATTTAATTATATTTAGCTTTTATATACTTACTATATACATACATACATATATATGTGTATCTTAATATGTACTTTTAACACTAGGCATCTGCAGCTGACCAAGCAACGTCGGTCAACTTAAAAATTATGTTTACGTTTAGAGAAGAAAACAATTGATTTATTTTATTAAATATATATTGTATATTTAAACAAATACTTAGCTATTTTTCACAAGCAAATAAATTATAAACAGAAAATGCAATACACCTGCCAGCGAATGCAGTTAACTGGGCGCTACGGAGAGCTGAGCTGACCTCCGGTGCTGGGCGCCGCGCTCGGGTCAAGCGTAACCGTTGCGCCAAAAGCCAACCAAGGATGCACCACTGCAAAAGCAATTAAAAGCACGCAGCTGGAGCCGTATAGCCGCACTTCAACGTCTAATTACAAATTGGAGTCATTGAATTTAATCGCTGCAAAATCCGCATATGCACTTCTTATGCACTTGAGACACGCAAACTGATAAGCCCACGGGCCCAAAGCTCTGTCTTCATTCATCGGTCATAACTCGCTGACTCTGGCTAACTGGAGCAGGGCAATGCCAACGATTCCCCCAGTTGACCTACCTCAACGTAGTATACCAAAAGAGACTACTCACAAACTCAATTAAGCCAACCTATATAATATTTAATGTATAGTATATTATCGCCTCACTCTTAAGAATGTATTACAGTCCAGAATGGGTGCCTGGTATAAAGATACAGTCAAAGTATAGTAACTTCTGAAGCATATTGAATGGCAATCTAAAGCTTAAAGTGGATATAAGAGATTATTGCTTTTTAAAAAGTAACCATTTACCAACAGAAAAGCTCCTACTTGGCCATTTCCATGCAGATTCCTAGAGATTCGTTGGAATATAGAATATCTCGGCCCGGATGATATGACGTTTGAGAAAAACAGCATGGGGCTACATCACCAATTTGGCCTAAATTGGGGTCGGTTTTTAGCCTAAATTGGGGTCGGTTTTTAAACCAATATTTTCTTAAGCGCCTACTATCGATTGCTATTCAACAAATTAAATTCTAAAATTTGATCAATTAAAAAAACGTCATACAAAGTGGCAGAAGTGGGATCCGGTTTTTATACCAAGTCATGAAATAAAGTTGTGTCTTTAAGTTAACGACTAAAACCGATTTTGTTATATTACTAAATTTCTTCTCAGTTCTTAATAAACGTCTGCAGAAGATGTATGTATAAATTAAATATTCCACGATAAGGGGGATGTATAATAAATATTCTTAGACTGTGTAAGTTAAACCTTTATGTTTATACAGCAAATTTTTGTTGTTTTTATTTAAACGTAATACTTTTGATAGAGTTTATGAACTTCTTTAACATGATTGTGTAAGTAGTGTGTATTTTAAACCTATGTATACCTAGTTAAGTCGCACTTTAAGCTTATAACATGAATCTATGTGGAAATGGGCGTAGCATCATTTTCGCCAAGTGGTGTTTTTCCGTTGCCATTCTGCTGCTTAGCCAGCTTAGCTTCTGGTACTTCCTTGACGCCAGTTGAGCCGAAGCCCGCATCGCCACGCTCTGTATCATCCAACTTGTCCACCTCCTTTGGCTCCGGATAGAAAATAAGCTCGCAAATGAACTGAGCAATGCGATCTCCGCGCTTGACTTCAAAGTCAGTGTCCGAATGATTAAACAAGACAACACCGAGGTTACCGCGGTAGTCTTCGTCCACAACACCGGCGCCCACGTCGATGAAGTTCTTCACGGCCAGACCCGAACGGGGTGCCACTCTGCCATAGGATCCCTCTGGCACCTGAACCTGGAGATCTGTCTTGACAATAGCCTTGCCACGAGCCGGAACTATAAGGTCGTAGGCGCTGCGCAAGTCAAGGCCGGCGGCTTTTTCGGATCCACGCTGGGGCTCCAGCGCGTGCTCCGTGAGTTTGGCAAAACGCAAAACCCATTCTTTATCGAGTTTTGTTTTTGCGCTGACAATCTTTTCCTTGGCTGCTAGTAAATCCTTAACTCCAGTTGAACCAAAACCCGACTCGCCACGCTCGGTGTCATCCAATTTGTCGACCTGCTCCAGCTCTGGATAGAAGATACGCTCGCAAATAAACTGAGCAATGCGATCTCCGCGCTTGACCTCAAAGTCTGTGTCCGAATAATTAAACAATACAACACCCAGGTTACCGCGGTAATCCTCGTCCACAACTCCGGCGCCCACGTCGATGAAGTTCTTCACGGCCAGACCGGAACGGGGTGCCACTCTGCCATAGGAGCCCTCTGGCATCTGCACCTGAAGATCAGTCTTGACAATAGCCTTGCCATGTGCCGGCACCTTCAAGTCGTAGGCGCTGCGCAAGTCAAGGCCGGCGGCTTTTTCCGATCCACGCTGTGGCTCCAGCGCGTGCTCCGTGAGTTTGGCAAAAAGCAAAGCGCATGCCTTATCGGTTGGTGTTTTTGCGCTTACAATCTGCTCCTTGGCTCCTGGTAATTCCTTGACCCCAGTTGAACCAAAACCCGACTCGCCACGCTCGGTATCATTCAATTTGTCGACCTGCTCCAGCTCCGGAATGGATATGCGCTCGCAAATAAACTGAGCAATGCGATCTCCGCGCTTGACCTCAAAGTCAGTGTCCGAATGATTAAACAATACTACTCCCAGGTTGCCTCGGTAATCCTCGTCAACAACTCCGGCGCCAACGTCGATGAAGTTCTTCACGGCCAGACCAGAACGGGGTGCCACTCTGCCATAGGAGCCCTCTGGCACCTGCACCTGAAGATCAGTCTTGACAATAGCCTTGCCATGTGCCGGCACCTTCAAGTCGTAGGCGCTGCGCAAGTCAATGCCGGCTGCTCGTTCGGATCCACGCTGTGGCTCCAGCGCGTGCTCCGTGAGTTTGGCAAAAAGCAAAGTGCATTTCTTATTAATTTTCATTTTCTTAGGTGCTGGAATATCTTCAACAATGGGCGAGGCCATCTGCAATGTGAAAATGCGGATTAATCACTGAAATAAATGTGAGAAACACCCAAAATGGCTATCACGTAAGTTGAACCCTGGATCGACGCTAGAATATTGGCGGAATTTTGCAGTCGAACCAGATGGCAGCTGATAAAT
Organism: Drosophila ezoana; assembly: GCA_035045725.1. NCBI lineage: Eukaryota > Metazoa > Arthropoda > Insecta > Diptera > Drosophilidae > Drosophila > Drosophila ezoana. Next base: position 10,412,485 of record JAWNOU010000092.1, read on the forward strand.
ATAAAACAATCGATATACCAAAATGCAGTGTTGTGAAGTGTTACACAACCAGGGCCGCAAAAATTAGTTGAGTCTAACACTTTGCGTTAATATGCAGTTTGCGTTATGGAACAAACGCAAACAAATTCAAAACTTGTTGAAAAGTATTTTTTATTTTTCGCTTCCAATTGCATAAAATAAAATATAAAATAGATATAATATTGAAATTATATGAATTTACAACGCGCTGGCAGAGTAGCGTTGACAGGCTATCGGCGGACCACCACAATATGCTGCCAGCTGTCAGAAAGAGCATCTCCAAGGCCAAATGACCGGGCCAACGGGATACAAATATTGATTTGCAATAATTGCAATTTTTAGATTAGAGCATTAGCAAGTAGCCTTAGTCATGGATTTCACCGACTTTGAGGTGCGCAAGGTAAGCAAGTGTTGTCTCAGTCTTGACTACTTGCTAACCAGCATGAAACATGCATTGTAGTGCCCATCAACAGTCATGTACATTCCGAACTTCATCACCTCAGATCAAGAGCAATCCATATTAAGTCACATTGAACGCACACCAAAGCCACGCTGGACGCAGTTGCTCAATCGCCGGCTGGTCAACTACGGCGGTGTGCCGCATCCCAACGGCATGATAGCCGAAGAAATACCCGAATGGCTGCAAAGTTATGTGGATAAGGTCAACAATCTGGGCATCTTTGAGTCGCAAAAGGCCAATCATGTGCTGGTCAATGAGTATCTGCCGGGCCAGGGCATTTTGCCGCACACGGACGGACCGCTCTTCTATCCAATTATATCGACCATTTCATGTGGCGCCCACACCGTGCTGGAGTTTACCAAGCGCGAGGCCACCGGCGAGGCAACTGGCGAGGTGCTATTCAAGCTTCTCTTGGAGCCACGCAGCTTGCTCATATTGAAGGACACACTATATAGCGACTATATGCATGCCATTAGCGAGATCAACGAGGATACGCTATGCGATCGCATCTGTAATTACGATCTGTGCGAGAATACATACAAAATTGGGGATCATCTGGTGCGTCGCGCTCCACGCATTTCGCTAACCATACGCAATGTGCCCAAGACCAGCAAAATGAAACTGAAGTTCTGTTAGACTCTTACAATTGTTGATAAATTTGTTAACTAAATGCACACGTTGCGAATGTCACGTAGCCCACTGAAGCCAGCCCACGAGTTGCCAAGGCGCAAAACTGTAACTAAATTAAACTAATATGTATGTTCAACTTTAAATCTTCCGCTAGATATTTAAGCACCACGCACACACACACACACACACACACGCACCTTTGAGCAATGTTTCATAATGCGAATTGCATATTTTTTGAGCAAAGTTTCAGCATTGCCCACCAAGTGCTTTATTTTTGGTAACCAAAGAAGATGTTTACTCAATTATACCAATTATGTACATATATATATATAGATAAGTATATGTCTAATAATTTATAGATTTAGTTATTGAAAGCAATATGCATACATATTCAAACATTTGTTAGGTGTGTTTTTCCACAAGTCCTGTAATATTTTTGTAATCTTTTTCACTGCGCACCAAAAGACAAAAGAGAAAAGTAATTCCAAGCCAAATTCGAAATGAAATAAATTGTTGTCCACTGTTGTGCTTGTTAAATCACCAATTGTACCCACTCCAACCCTCAATCTCTTTCTCTAGGCTTCATCCTGCCACTCCAGTCGAAACTCGCGCTCGAACACCAGACGATCGTAGAGACGCACCTCGCTGATGCGCGCCGAGATGTCCAGCCGGAGTTCACTCACAGCCAGATGAAAGTTCTGACGCACAGCGCGCTGTTTGTCCGGCGTCAGCTGGTTGAGCGGCTTTCGGAAGACGCTAATGATGCGCTGCAAATGATATTCAACGCTGGCGCAGCGTCCAATGCAGACCCACAGATTCTCCGGATCGTGTATGTTGCCGGGAAAGCGTGTTCGCTGATCAAATGGCGCCTTGCCCGATAGCAAGGCACGCACCTCTGCGACGATCTCCTGGTGCGTCTTCAGATCTCTCGTGCTGAGCGTCTTGAACTCGTATTTGTCACAGAAGTACATCAGATCGCTGATCGCACACCACGGCTGGCCACTCAACGTTGTGTGATTGCTGCTCCAATTGCTGTATCCGGCAGCCGTTTTGCTCGCCTGCTGCTGCGCCAGGGCAGCGGCCACCGACGAGGCGGTACTGCTCTTGGCGGCGCTGCTACTGCTGCTCCCAGTTGCGGTGTTGCTGCTGCTGCTGCTGTTGCTGTTGCTGACTATGCTGGGTCTGGGTAGGTCCAGGCTGGCACTGCCATTGCTGTTGCCTTTGTCCGCACGCTGCAACTTCTCCATTTCGCGCTCGTGTTCGCGTGCCCGCATATACGCCTCCTTCTTCTGTTGCAGCTCCTGCAGCTTGGTCAGCTTGGGCGGGGAGTTGGCCTTAAAGAGCGAGGGTGGCGGGGAACGTGCTGGGGCCGTTGTATGTGCTGCATCACGCTGTGGCTCCATCTGTTGGCTGTGTCCATTTGTGTCCAGCGATGCACTGCGTCCATATTTGGCACGATAGCGTTCCAGCGTGTCCAGCGAGAAGCTGAGCTCCTTTTTGAGCGTTTTCTGCATATTTCACTTTATTATTTCGTTGGATTTATGTAATCGCCTTGAAACGTTCAATGCACGCGCCGCGCGTTCGTCTCAAGAATTTACAAGCAAATGCAATCGAGATTCGAGATGCGAGCAAAATAAAACAAATTCTTGCGTGGCATACTCTTTATTTTTATCTTTTATCAATTGGCGGCACCGACGCCGCCGTGTTGAGTACTTGGGCCATGTGCCTCAGCGCTCGCCGTGCACTTTATTTTGGTCTCTGCCGATCATTCAATTGACTGCACTAGGGTCTCAGGAGAGGAGTAGGGCAACGCACACAACTAAGGCACATAGAAATTATATATATATATATAGATATATATACATGCACTGCCAAGAGGATCTCAGTTTAATAAACAGACATGGATGCACAAAATTTGCAATAAAAACTATAAAGCACGATACACGCCACGAGTTGGGGATCAGTTGAGGAGATTCCTATTGGCGCTCATTAGTGCGACGCAAGCGAATACGCAGCCGCTTCAGCAGGCGCTTGTAGTGTTTATTAACCCGGCCCAGATGACGGCAATTCTTGCATGTTGGACGACGATTTCTGCGCCGCAGCGTGGATAATGCAGCCTCGGCTCGAGCGTGCAAATATCTATGGCCGTGTCCATGTCGTTGCCTAGGGCCACGCTGATGATAGCGCAGCATGGCCGATCGTTCCCCTCCATTGGGACCACTATTTCCAATTAGGCCACGCTCTGATCCAGATTGTGGCAGGGCCGAAACCATCTGCTCCCAGTCTTCAAGAGGATCTGTTTGTCGTGGCTCATTGGGATTTATATTCATGTTTCTCGAATCCAAGAATTGTCGGTGATATAACAAGAACAAAAAAATAATAAATTGTGTTACTAGGAGTTCTAGAAAAAAATGTACGTTTTTGTTGTGTTCTTAACTGTTTTGAGTGCTCTACTGATTTTTTAAGCCTATGTCGAAACTCACAGAATCAAAGCTTGACATTTCGTAGCCTACTCTATGCTAAATTTAACTTAACTTAACTTTCGATTCTAAAAACAAGATATAGATAATTCAATCATCAAAACAGGTTGACTTTACAAACGAATCGTTTTTTGGACAACAACTTTTTTTAACCCATCGATTTTCTATTTTTCAAAAAGGTATAACATTTCAAAATTAGACAATATCTTCCCTAGATACTCAAAAAACTCGTTCATACATAAGGAAAGACGGACGGACGCACGGAAATGGCTGGATCGGCTTGGCTATTGATGCTGATAAGGATTTATATACTCTATGGGGTCGGAGATGCTTCCTTCTGCCTATTACATACATTTGCACAAATACATTATACGCTTCTAATCCATTTTTAATAGGTTCATGGTATAAACATTTAAGATACTAATTTTAATACAAAAAGTTATCTGTATTATAGATGTACTTGATTCTTTCCCAGCGTCAGATATATCAAATTTTTCCTTAATCCAAAGTTAGTTAGTGTACATAAAATTTTTTATTTAAAAATGTCCAATTTGATGTCGAAATTTGTTTAATTAAAACAGTGAACGAATGATTTATACGATTTATACAATTTTATTTATAGTACTTTTATAAATAGTTTACAATAATAATAGAGTAGAAATATTTGCAAATGGCACACTTTCAAAATTGAATTTGTTTTAAGTACAAAAATTACTTTGCGTTTTTGCGCTTTGTGTGCATTTTTATTAAATACAAACATAAATCAGTTAATAAGTGCTTAAAAGGTAAAGTTAACAAATGCACAAAGTACATTTAATACTTTTTATTGAAGCCGACTCAATCAGCTTTATAACGAAGATGCCATCTCTTTAGCACGGAGCTGTTATTTGAAGGCTCTCGCTTTTGGATGATGTATATATATTGCCTTAATTGCTTAAAAGTACACAAATTAAATTATAAATTAATAGAAAAATATACAAATCGTTGCTGTTATTGTTTATTTTTTGTGACTATAACATAAAATGTTTTGGTTTATTCAAGGAGACCTCACGCAGGTTTTCAGTTATCAAAAATACAACACACATCGGAAACAAAATTCTCAATACGGATCTGACTATAACTACAAAGGAGTTGGCAGAAGGCACAGCATACACAGGAGACGGTTCAAGTACACGTTGCAGGTGAATTGAAGTAGAGTGGGACTAAGGTCCAAGGCTCTTAAATGTACTAGCCTAGTTAATTTACATTGGGTTCTTTAGCTGTGTTTCAACCTAAACACAATACGAGGCAGGCACCTCGAAGATGATGTTGCCAGCGGAATGACGGAAACTGGGATTCTCCACATTGGGCGCCGCTTCGACGACAATGGTGCGCGACTTATCGCCCAGCCGGCAGGCAATGTTGTTGCCCACATTCACGCGCAGTTCGGTGCCAGTAACGCTGCAAGCGAAATTGAGTATGATATTTAGTTAGATGTGCTTTAAGGGATATATCAAGATACATACTCGTGGTACTTCTTGCACACAATGCCCACCAATTCACCAATGCGATCCTCTTTCAGCGGCGCCGTCGACTCGCTTTGCAGCGCAAAGACCATATCGTTGTTCTTGGGCGAGTGGAAGACTATTAGCTGATCCCGGCCAGGCGTTATGCTAATGGAGGTCAGCTGCAAGCGGAAAAGCAGAAAAGAAGTTTCAGGCATACGAACTCCAAGTGAGAATTACTGCCACACATTACCTCTCGAATGGGCAAACAGCGGTCCATGTCGCGGAACTTCTTCTTGATGCCATCCAGCTTGTAGATGTTCGTATCGGTCACAATGAAGGCGCGATCCGCCTGCTTGTTGCGCTTGTTGAACTTCTTGGCGAAGCTTGAGAACAGCACCTGGCGGAAGCTTTCGCCTCCACCGGCGCCGCTGTTCTTCAGTTTGGTCACAATGGCGCTGTAGGCATCGTAGCCGCTGTTGTCCTGCGAATTGGCCAGATAGTCGCCCAGCCACTTGCGCTGCTGTCCCCAGTAGGGACGACGGCCGGCAATAGCTGTGGCCGCAATCATCTGCAGTCGCAGCTGGGGCCATTCGCTGCGCGGATATTTGCGCAGTATCATGTAGGCGCGCCAAAAGTCAAAGATGCGATGCAGCTTGGCCTCCGCCTGGCGGCCGGCCAGCGGCGGCTGGGGCCACTGAATGCTGCGCCCATAGTCGCGCTGATGCTTGGCATTCCGGAAGCGGTTGGCCAGCTCTTGCACATAGCTGCGCAGCTTGTAGGTCTTGTATGCACGCATTATGGTGATGGCGGCCTTAATCTTCTTGTAGTTGCGCCGGGCGATCCAGCCGCGCACCTGCTTCTGCAGCAGTGTCACAATGTGTGGTATCATCTCGTTGCGCTGCTGCTCCAGGGCAAAAAGTGTACGGGGCGAGCGTATGAAGATCTTGGTGTGGCCATATTTCACATCCTGCGCAAAGCCCTTCTCCTCGATGAGCACACGGACGCCGTCGCGTTCGCTACCAGCACGGAAATTGGGCCACGTATACTGCGAGATCATCTTGTAGCGCAACAGGAACTTGTCGTAGCGCTGGCGATGAACAAAGCCGGCGCGACGCACGCGCACGTTCTCCAGCAGACCGAGATAGCGCACCTGATGCTGGACGCGCTCCTCGTCAAACACAGTGGAGCTCTTGATGTCATTGGGCTTGATGCAGCGCACATAGAAGGGCTCCTTCTTCAGCAACGTGGCGACCAGATCGGCCATGGACCGCTGGAAGAGCGTGCCGGCGGTCAGTGGACGTTTCGTGGTCTTCTTAATGTCCTGTGCGCCTTCGGGCCACATCTCGCTGAGATTGGCATCCTTGGAATTGTGCAGCAGACGCTTAAAGTCCTGATACAGCGTATCCCTGTTCTTCTCAATGAATCCATTAATATTGTAGATGACATCGCCAGCATAGTGCGTGATGCGGAAATCCTCGCGATGTTTCAGCTCCTTGTCGGTTGGCTTCAGCTGGCGACTGGTGTAGTGCGGATGCTTGTTCAGGTTCTTGTCCATGGCGCCCAGCAAGGTGTCATCAGTGACATTGCCCACGCTCAGACAGGCCTCGTCCATAATGGCAATGATGCCCTTGTGCGGCTGCTCAACGAGATCGCAAATGATCTGCAGGAAGAGATCAGGCATGAGTTGTTACACATGGCAAGAATTGAATAAAGTTGCTCACCTTGTTGTTAAAGTACTCAATGTTGGTCCATTCGATGCCCTCGCGTTGGTACTCCTCCTGCTCCTGCTTCAGCACCAGCTCTGCAATGAATGTAACCCAGTTAAAGATTCAGTCGAGGGCAACTGCCCAGGTAACTCACCAATGAACAGCTGCTGCAGCTTCTCGTTGCAGTAGTTGATGCAGAACTGCTCAAAGCTGTTCGAATCGAAAATCTCAAAGCCATAAATGTCCAGCACGCCAATAACAGAATTGAATCTCGCCTGGGTCTTACTGCCGCGGAAGAGTATGGCGCGATTGATTCGCGATATGATCCAGGTGAAGAGGCGATCATAGATGGCCTTGGCCAGTGCATCCTTGCCGTACTCCGCTTGGACGGCATCGTGATCCTTCTTCATGACATTGCCACCAGCGGCAATGGTTCGTTTGGTCAACGCCGCCGACAGCTCCGTTTCGGTTACCTGCAGCAACTTGGCGGCTGACTGCAGATGCGACTTGTTGCTAATCACCATCTCATCCTCAATGGCTATAGAGAAAGGGAAGTTTAGTCGACGAACTATCATGTTGATCTATAAACTCACTTTGGAACTCCACATTGCCCAGATGCAAGACGGATGCAATTGTACGCCAAATGGTTTGCACTTCGTCCGCCTGGAAGCCCAAGGTCTTGAAGGCATTGCAGGTGCCCTTATAATCCGACTTCTCGGTGAGTATGTCCATGCTGCCCTGGTTCAGATAATGATACTTGGCCGTCTCCTTATGCAGATCATATTGACGCAGTTCATTGTCGTTAGCACCACGCAGCAGCTGTTAAAAATCACAGTAATTAGAATATGTTCATATAATAAATCAAATTTTTTGTTTGATAGTAAATATTTAAGTACAAGTTTATCAAGTCTTAAGTTTTGCGCTAGTTGATATCCATTCTCTTTGCCCATTTTGTTATGTGATAAAACGAGTGCTCGTAGACCCAACGTAGAATGTCATGCAGGACGACTTGCAAGACAGGTCATCAAGAGTGTCCTATATGACTCGCACAACATTTTAATAGCTATCTCTTTGATGACATTTTTGGCATCGAGTAAAAGGTCATGTCTTGGAAGATGTCATTATTTTATTTATTTCCATTCACATTCATAGGCACATTTGGCTTGTCCATATCCAAAACAGAATGTTCAACTATTTAGTACAGCAGACAATTAGCACAAATGTTGACCATAATTAAACTTCCGCTTTAATTGTCGCCAGTTGCCATTTGCCATTAACGAGCCGCTGAAAATGAGCTACGGAATTCCACAGTTGAATAGGCAACCAAATTAAAATACAGGCACATTCCCCGACACTAGTTCGTGTAAGGCAGAGTGCGACGAAATTTTTGAATTCCAAAAAACATACATCAATAATTCTGGCTAAAGTCTGTAGACAACAGGTGCAAAATGTTTGCTTAGATACCACGCACAGCCCATAAACAAATACTTTGTAGCTCATAATATCTAAAAGCTGTCTTTGTTCACATATAAATAAACAAAGACATGTGCCAGGAAAAACCCCATAACAAATGCTTAACTAAAATGAAGAGGGAAGAAATCAAATCAAATCAAATCTAAGAGTCGCTTAATTAAGAAATTTTATTTAGTGTTGGTTGTTAAATGGAGAAATAATGCTGAAAATTCCTTGGCTACATAAATGGTCTGAAACAATTAACGCCTTCAAGCTAAATTTAACAGCTAGAACCAACAATGGGCGCTCTCTTGTTTCTTTTCGCTCTTTCAAGAATAGCAACAACAAAAAATACCAAATGGGAAGGGAGTAGATAAAATCACATATACTCGAAAAGTAAATACTATATGCTTTATAAGAACAGGAAACAACAGCTGGGTTAGGCGCACCGTAGATCAAATACCCTAACGGGCATATAGTGGATGTGGAATTGTTCCTATATAATATAGTTTATAAGATTTTGCAGATATTCTGGAAGAATTTACTGTTCTGAGCTGAGTTTGATAAGAATATGTATTTTTTGATCTTTTCTATAACAGCATTCGATCTTAATAACTGTTGGCCAAATAGTCAGAATGGTTGAGTTTAGTTAGCATTTCTTAGAGATCAAAGTAGTATATAAGAACTCAATTTTCGATAGATGATTTCTAAGGCAGCTATATGTTATAAGAGTACGATTCGGACGATTACGACACATGTATTATCTGCATTCCCAGAGCTACATTGTATCATATAATGAATAAGCGAATGTTTGCTGACTCGCTTACATTTCTTATGAATGACTTTCTGTTATCTAAGCTTTCATACATTTCAAGTGATATCATACATAAATACTATGTATGAATTTCAGCAGTTCTGCACAGTCCGTTGATAGATTGTGAGCTCGGCTGGCTGCAAATGTAATTGAGTTAATTAATGAATTACTTTTGGGCTTCAATTTGTGCTCCACATATTTGTAGACAATAGAACTTTTGACATTTGCTAATTTGCTTAAGATTTTTCTGAGAGTAGAACATTTTTAATGGACTTGGTTAAGCAGCCACAAATTCTTGGACTTTTCAGGAACCCTATTAATTTGTATTTGTAATAAGCTTTTATTGGAATGTTTACGATTTTCTCGATAGCTTTTATTGCTGAATCAGCAAATAGCTATGATCGCAAAGTAATAAATATTTATAGCTAGGCATATAGGCAACTTGACACCCTACTAAAATGCCTAGAATATTTTACAAATATTTATTGTGCATATATGTTTTTCATATATATATGTAGTTATGCCGCGCCCCGTCGTTGACCTCACACCAGGCTGTGAATTGCCACCCACCTGGCTGAACCGCCCCGCATTACCAACGCCGTCCCGCTGACTCACTTGGGTAAATAACAAAATCGCGTCCACACACACACACACACACACATACATACATACACTCACAATCACACTAGTCACACTCGCATGTGGGCCTAGTTCAATAGGCCCACACCCTTTGCCTTTGGCTTGCAGCGTAGTTTGCCCACCTGATAGAAACTGTGGAAATTGCGCTCGCCGGGCTGTTGCTGCACCACACGCGACTTCTCCAGCAAATAGTTGGTTACGATGCCGCCCACTGGATCCGCCTTGTAGTCGAACTCGATGTCCATGTACTTGCCAAAGCGGCTCGAGTTGTCATTGCGATTCGTCTTCGCATTGCCGAATGTCTCCAGTATCGCATTGCTCTGTATAAGCACGTTCTTAACTCTGAAAGCGAATAAAAAATCATTTTCCATTATAATTGCATTTTTATTAGGGTGGACCCAACCGACCCATCCCAAAAACTAATTAAGAAAATGGCACTCGCCCTAATCCCTCGCACAAACAGACAATAAATGTCAGTTTAAATTGTTTTAAGTTTGAGGCACTAAAAATTGGCAAAGTGGCAATTAAGCTAAGGCATTGACTAGGGTTTGGCTGAGTTCCCCGCCCCATCTCCATCTAGAGCTTTTATGTTTCGCCCTAAATTGCCATGGAACGATTAAATTCTTTCTTGGACTGGACTGGGCAAAATACGTGTAGTTGGAAGCGTGAGCAATTAGCGGTTCACTTAATTTCGTTTAGTCTATTATAAAGTCGTATTCGCAGTGATGTCATGTGTCCACAAGGGTCAAGGAAAGCACACTATATACACTATACAGTAGGGGTATTCGTATCTGGGGAATGCTGACTGTGCTCTAATGAGGCGCCGCTGAAAGTTTCATTTAAAATTTGCATGCAACACAATGGGAAATTTGTCATGCCTTGGCTGGCACTCACGAGCTGGTTACAGTTCCCATTCAAGCGCCAGTTCCCAGTCTCATGGTGAATCTCTAACCTAAACATTTCTATACTAGCTGCATTTCTGAGCGCGTTTTAATACAGCGTAGTGAACTTAAGTTCAGCTTTTTATTAGCTTATAGCATTGAACTTTTTCTAATTGAAGTTGCATTATTTGTAATTAGTCCTTTCGAGAACTAGTTCATTGAACTATTTCTATTCTTAAAAACTTTACCCCTTTATGGTATCATTACAAGTTTGATATGATCCTTCCCTAAAACTACCCCTATACCAGTTAACTTGCTTTTTGAACTAGTTCTTGGATTTCTTATAACGTTGAAAAAGTGCTTCCAAAATGAACCCTTTTGGAAAATTGTTGACTTTACCAACTATCGCTCTTCGAAACTTGCACTCATCTAGTTTTAGTCTGCTTTTGATGCTGCTGAGCTCTGAACGCTGGTTCATTTACTATGGGAACTAGTTCATTTATATATACAACTAGTTCTTAGCACAAATGTTCGCCTTACCTTTCGATTTCATTCTGTCCCTGCGCATTGGTCACCGCCGCAATGTACTTCATGATGATCTTGGAGGCTTCCGTTTTGCCCGCACCGGATTCACCAGAGATGAGTATGCACGTGTCCTGGTGGCGCTGCTTGAGCACCCTGTATGCGGCATCTGCGATGGCAAACACATGGGGCGCATTCTCGAACAGCTCACGACCCTTGTACTTGCGTATGGTCTCCGGCCCATAGATGTTCATCTGTCTGTAGGGATTCATCGAGACGCACACCTCGCCAATGTATGTGTAGATGGAGCCAGCCTGATAGCTGCAAACGTAAAAGTCTCAAATTAGTTGAATAAATAAAAGCACAACAAATTCCAATGTTTTGATATGCATTTGAATATACATATATGCATTGAGATTCCCCCTGTAGATTTCAGATCTCCTGTGAATATGCCCAATAAAAAAACAGGTGGGTTGCCCTGCCTATACGCCCGCTGGGAAACTGTCGATGATTTTGATTCCGAATTTGTTTTTCAACAGGCAAATTGAAGTTTGTTTTTCGAGCTGGACATTGATGGCTTAATTTGTCTTGGACGCCGCGGGCGTTGCTCAGTTGGCGATGCGATTAATTCTTGTTGTTGTAGCTATTGTTCATATTGATTAAATTACAGACTAGAATGCGTTTGTGTGTTTATTTTGTGTACGATTGAATAGGCGCCAAAAGATTTAGATCGACAGTTGCATAGATGCGGCAGGTCGAAAATTTGGGTCACTTGAACAAAGGGAGAGGCAAAGGCAATGTTCAGCGATGGATATGTTATCAATTTATAGGACTTTTTGTATGTATTTTCTAGATGGAATTGATATTCACTTAGATCGTGCAGAAACGCAACAATTTTCGGTGATTTTAGTATGGCTTAAAAACGATGTCAATTTAGTAAATACTCAAATGAGAATCTCGGAGTTTAATACATATTATTGCATATAGTTATATGATATTATAAATCAATATGGCCTTCTGAGATCTTTTGTCACGCAATTCGAAAAAAATAAATAAGCATTAAATTTAAAAAACAACATTTAAGTCTAGATACTAGAGCTTGTTTTAGCTAAACCTAAGCGCTTGTTTAAAGTTCATGTCTGACTTAAGGAATACACAAACTGCTGCCGATTTTATTATATTTTTTTAATCAGCACCTTAAATCAACGGGCTTCTATTAATATATACCGAATATAAAATCAATTTAACCACAGACCAATGAAAACTAATTTCCACGAATTTCATTAATGGCTTGGCATATTAAATCAGAAGTTCATGGCAATTAGAGACTTACGATTGCTTAACAACCATAATCGAATAGGTAAGCATGGTAAATTGCATTATTACGAGTATTTACTCAAGCTACCAACACTCGCTTAATGTTACTTCATTTCCCAAAATACACTGCAACAACAAGTGCATCATTTGTAGACCTCATGTAATTACAAGCCCGGGGGGAGTTGCACTCTTACAAATACAATTACATCAAAGCAGCCGCAAAAGAGTTTGGTAACAACAATAACAGAAAGAAAATTGTGTGCAACTGGTGAGCTCTGTTACAAAATTATGTTTGGGCGTGCCACGCCCACTTAACAGCTGACTGCCGAAACAAAACGCTGCAAATTAACAAGCAGGTAGGAAAAATGCAGCAGCTGAAATTGACCGGCTAGAAAATACTCTGTACTGTTATATTAATTGAACGATCTATATCTATCTATCTATGTATCTATACATCTATATATCCATATATCTATGTATCCATATCTATATCTAAATCTATATAGCTATAATAAAATGAAGATCGAAAAGTTTATCTCCATGCAACTGTTTAACATACCCTTTGTACCTAGTTTTATTACGAGGTAGAAAAACTCAAAGACAAAGTTAGAGAGATTGTTTAAAAAACAAAAAACGTGAAAGAAGAAAACAGCAAAAAGTTTTGTTGGCCCGCAGCTTGAACTCATGTGTAGAAAAAAAACAATAGCACTTAATATTAGTATTTATTGTTGTTGTTGTTGTTGTTGTTGTTGTGGTGGTTGTTGCTTAGCTGGTTGTTTTGGGGCAAACGGCAGTCAACACATGTTTTTACTTAAGTTTTCAGTATTTATTTATAGAGCTGCCGCTTGGCGCTACATTTGGGTCAAAATGTGACAACCCAGACAGAGGCGAAGACAAAGGCAGACATGCGAGAGCTGCTCAGAGATGATTATGTGGGCCTCTAGAGTTGAACTACTGAACTCCAAGAAAATGCGATGGGGGGCACAAGCGTTTAGCACGCTTGTTGACTTTCTAGCACAGCGGGTCACATTTGAAATCGGATGCCGAATCGGAACCACACATCGGAATTGGCATAAGAAAAGAAAAGGGCAGTCAGCAAGCCGCTTAGCAAAGTGACTATGTGATTTCTACGATTTCATCCCCCCCTACTCAACCCCTACACACAAAGCAACTGCTCTGAGCGACACCTGAGGCGTGCGGTATGTGGGTGCCATGCCCATCGCCCATCGCCCACGTGGCGTATGATTGACGGACGGCCAGCCGAAATGTTGACTGCCCAAATGAGCTAAGAAGAAATTGCCTAAGGCAAAGGTGCTCCAGAATGGATTTAAAAGCACGAACAGAAACACATGTGATCTGATCTCGCCGCAGAGTGGGCGACATTCGACATGCTGACAGTCGGATAAAGTTGTCATATTTTGAGTGAGCTTCGGGGATCAATGCCCCAGTAAATCATACGATTATTGTCTTTGATCACATAGCCAGCCCAACGTCAAGCGTCTTTAGAAGACTAGAAGCTACTTGGTTCAGTGCCCTAAAAGTGCTTCAAGTGGACGTTAAAAGTCTTGGGAAAGAACTACTTGAATTTTATAATAATGTTTTTTTCTTTTCTTACAGTTTCCCAGTTGTCAAAAATTATTTATTTGTCAGGCGGAATATCAATTTGGTTTGGGTTTCTAGATAAGATAAAAATGAATCATATTTATTTATAAAAATATAGAGAAAATAATTGCTTTGTGCATATTGACAGCTTATGTTTACATTTTTTAGAAATATTTTCTTTGATTCTCTAACTTATAATTTTTTTATATTTAATATCTTTTTAAGATCGTAAGCTTTTAAATTTCCCCTAAAATCTGTAAAGTTTCTTAGATTTCCCTTTCCACAATGCTTTAAAACTAAAGAAAATTTCAATCCCAAAGTCATTTACTGCTTGATTTCTCACTTCGAGGAATTTGATTATATGCAAAGAAATATATATTTATTTTATTTCATTTGAGCATGTTTTTGTTTTGGGGGAACTGGTCGAACACTCCTGCTTTTTTTCTTAACTAGTTTTACGGAATTCGGAACTAGTCTGTGCCATGAATATTTAAATGCTCATCGCTCGCCGCCTTCACGCATTCACAATATAAAGGTCGTTATTCATTGCTATTGTCGATGCTTTTGATTTTTGCTTAGTATTCGAATCGCCAAATGGCGTCATCAAGATACAAAAGTTCTAAGTGAAAAGGCGCCAAAAATATGAAAATATATAGATGCAAACAGTCTCGAGTATTTGTTATTGTTATTATGTTGTTTACACAATTTGTTTGTGTCTTTATTTTCATTAATTTTATAACTATGTGAATCATTCACACGATTTACTCGTTCCCTGTCAAATACTGAGCACATGGCAAAGTTATTTGCCTGACTTTGCCAGTTTTTCGCTACTTAAGCCGTTAATAAAAAAGGCTTGTAACACGTTTGCTGACTAATCATTTGTTTAATTGCCAATGTCTATTCGCATGCAAATTGCATTTGTTCATAAATATTTTCCAGCTTGATGATTCACTCGCATTCACACTCATTCATTTATTCATTTAAGTTTCGCCTGCACTAAATCGTTGAAACGCACTTTGGCTAAGCCTTGAGGGGGATGATCCAAAGAAAATCAATAAGTTTAGTCATTCCACGCTGCATTTTTCACTGGCTAAGGCGGCAGACTTTGCCTGACGCTGACGTCATAATGGCCAACAGACTTGGCTTTAAGTAGGTCAATGTTTTATTTGCTTTTTGTGGATTTAATTGAATTTGATGCGATTTATCGATGTGCCAAACAGAGAGCTTACAGAATTGAATAGTGCGTGACGGGGCGGCTGGTCTTGATGAGAAGCGCAGAGAGGGGCGCTGGACAGGCGCATGCGATTGTGAGAAGCGCATAGAAGGGCACGCTTGTGAATAGATACATTCGAAATATTTGATTGTTTGCCAAAGATTTTAGTCATTAATGACACAAATTACAGCTAAGAAACCATCTGCACCGAACAAATGCATATGTAACTGACAACAGCATTATTCAACAACAACACTTTCAATTTTCATTTGCAATTGAGTTTTTCCTCTCGGCGTTCGATCTTTTTGCGCAATGCAATTGCAGCTTTCAAATTAACTTCAATTTACACCCAGAATTGTTTGCCATGGAGGCAGACGCATATCAATTAGCAGAGCACAAGCCCCGTCAGCTTCTCTCCTGCTGCTCAAACGCCTGGAAGACTAAACAGGCGCTAAATTCTTGGACTCGACATGGGCATAAATTTTTATGTAAACGTTGCCTTTTTCTTTATTCTGTTTTTGTGTGTTTTTGTGTGTGGGGCAGCTGGGAACGAGTTGCAGATGCCCCCAAGTAAAAGTTATTGCAACGCAAATGACAAACATGAACGTTCTACGCTGCATAAACAAACAACAATGCAGACAGCGACGTTGTCTGTGAGATGTACAAAGGCGGGCTGCAGGAGGCGAGCTATTGAACTGGTACACCTGATACCTGTGTCTGCAAGACATTTGCTAGCTGTTTGTCTGATTTGTATACCCTGTAGAGATGAAAGTTATTCTAAAGGGTGGCATAAGACTAGGGCCATACATGATATATACATATAAGATTAGAATGAGAAGTTAAAATGAAAGGCCTTTGCCTTTTAATGTGAGGTTAACTTTCGTTTAACTGCGATATATTCTTTTATTTTTTGTAGGACAACTTCTAGTCGAGCACATGCATTAGCCACGCAGCTGAGTCGCTGTTCTGGGACTTCAGTTGCATTGTTCCTCATTAGTCATTAGTCGTATCTGCTAGAGTTTGCACATTAGTGCCAAGACAGCGGCTCAATTTGTGGAGCGCCAACCGTTGCCGCTGGCAAGCGTTTTGGCCGTTATGTAAATGATTTGATTTCCGCTGCGCGACAGTATCGAATGGGCTTATCAGAGCCCAAAGGGGCGGCATATGATAGCAGCTTATCAAGAGCCCAGTGGCATGTAGGCAGACATATGGAATGTGTCGATTCGCAGCCAACTGTCTGTAGATACGAAGGCGTATCTATAGATGAAAGTAACTCAAGGTGCGCTTTGAACTATGCGATACTAGATACATACATATATAATCTGTTGCATCTGGACGACGGGCCATGTCTAGAATGCAGTCTTTAATTAGGGTAGGGGCGGGGCAAAGTTACACTGGCCTCTTGTACAAATAAACAGACAATCTTTGATAGCAATCGGAAATTGAAAAGAAGAATTCTTGAAGTTTTTAATAGCCGAAGTAAAACTACATAAACACCATTCTTTTTCTTCTATTTTTCTTGAAGTTTTCTTTTTCATCGTCGCGCCCTATGGGCCTTTAATAATTTTCCGAGACGCCTTCTTTGTAATCAAGTCTTGGCGAATGCAATAAAATTGCATTTATAGACAGGTCGAATAGAGAGAGTCACGCAGTTCGAAGGCCAGATGGGAAAAAAAGAAGAAAATGATTTGTATAAGAAATATTATGGTACGAGAAAACCAATTTCTTTATGCTAATTTACACTAAATTTAAAGAGAGGGTGTTGGTTCAAACCGCAGGCTTGTTTCATCTGTAGCTAGTGCTGTTTAAGCTGTTAAACAATTTGTGTGCTGCTCATTGCATAACAAATTGAAGAGAACTGCTTATCGGGCATACAGCTAGCTATACGTGGATAGTCAATACTTGTACCCAATATGTGCTTAAAGTCGAACCCAAGGTTATTCATACATATACATATATACGACGAGTACGTATCTGGCACATGCATACCTCGCTAGGTTTAACACTTCTTCGGGTTCATGCAATCTTATCAAGAGTGTGGCATTATTAAACAAGTCGAGTCGCGGCTATTTATACAAAAGCACAAATAAAGAAGGAATGAAAGCATGCCCACCTAATATACCCTATAAATGTTTGTTCGAAAAAGAAGGGAATAAATTATAACAAAAGCAAATGTAGCGATAACCACCGATTTCTTCTAAGCAGGCTGATAAGATTAGGCCACGCCCAGACGTGCCAAGGGTTAAATAACTTCAATTTACTTTTATATATGGACGGGGTAAAACACGAAATCGTATATTTAAAGCGAGGGAAAACTTATAAAAGTGTCATAAAAGCATTTGATGGGATCATAAATTTGGACACAGATAATAATTAAAATATAAAAAGTTAACTGGCACATTGAATACAATAAAATGCCTCTGTGGAATACTCAAAATGCACCTTGAGCAAGCCAAAAAATGAAAATAAATAAATATAAATGAATAAACAAAATGTTAATGTATTTGACATGCATTTGGTAGTTGTCAAGTGTTTACCCGTTTGCATTGACAAAAGTTTTCTTAGCAATGAGTCACGACTTGGACGATATGGAGCTATAAATATTCCATTTGCGAACTAAAATTCGTTTTCCTTTTGGGGATTTTGGCCAACTGATAAGACTATCAGGTTTGCTAATGATAAAAAGCAGAAATTCTTGCCGAAAGTCTGCACCTGAGTTCTCAAGAACTGACAAATGAGTTCATCCAGAGGTTGGAGCAGGCACCACCTGTAACTCGGGCGGGTTCAACGGCAGTTCATGGGAAAACGCAGTTGGGTAAATAAACAGGCAGCATTAGATAGATGGGATGCTGCTTTATAGATGAAACCGAACAAACAACAACAATAGCCAGAGTAACAACAACACACAAAATGTAGGCCAAATAAATGAGAGGCGGCGCATAAACAAAAGTCAGCTCGAAAACTAAAAGTATAAACTTATCAGCGCTGCGTGCACATGGAAATGCACTCGGTACAGTGCATAGATTGTTGTTATTGTTGTTGTTCCTATTGGAAATAGTGCAATCAATCAGTGCAAGTAGATTTATAGATACTCCTCCCCAAACCAAACACTAAACGGGGCTACGGCACAGCGGTGGGCCATAGACCTGGACACTTGACTTAATGGCTCGTAACAATTTTGCCGATTCGGTGGAGGAAGAAGAAACAATAGAGAATCCCTTAAAAAGCAGCTCTGAACTTGAGTAAATATCAAGAAACCTCAATCTCTTTAAAAAGGAAGAAACTTGTTTTTTCTAGAGTTTTTTTAATACCTCTTCAGAGGGTTCTACAAATTTGTCACATAATATGTAAGTTTTGCTCTTTCTGTAAATATCTTTGCCAAATCCAGCAATAAAATTTCCACTTCTTCAGTAATAAACAAATCTCCAATAAATCGGAATACTATATTGAAGAAGATTTTACTTATACATATATACATTTAGAGATAACTTTTGTATTAAATCATTTAGAAGTGTATTTCGTCTTCTTTAAGCCGCTTTTAAGTTTGGGGTTTGCAAACTGACGCCATCAACCGGTTTTGTGCGGCTGCCCCTTTTTTTTATTATTATTTTTTTTGTTTTGGGTATGCCAAGGCATTTGTACACGTTTTTGTTATGTGCGAGCGCCAAAGTATCTTTAAGATACACAGCGCGTGAGTCACAATCCTCGTATGCGTAGTGCAGCAGAGGCAGAGGCAGAGGCAGCGGCAGCGCAGGCTTTCCATTTCATTTTCGAGATACATTTTTTTGAAACACACACATATTTCAATCGAGCAGACACATATATACATATGCACATAAAGAGAGAGATATATGTTATATATATAAGTAAAAATTTTGTGCGCGTCGTGCAGCTATTTCGGGATCGCGTTTATATAGGTCTGTGTGGGCTTATGGAGCATGCAGGGGCAGAGCATTCACATATTTACTATATTTACTTATGACAGTGCCAAAAAACATATATATATATATATATATAGCTTAGGTTTTACTGGGGCTACTAAAACTGTGTGCGATTGTTCGCGTTGCATTGTTCGAGTCCCTTTGTGTTGAATGACAAATTGTCAACTTAGAAATAAGACAAATGGGAATAAATAAATATATATTTATATAAATTTGAACAAAATGCATTTTAAACAGATAATTCAACTACATTGTAGAACAGTCGAAAGACTTGAGCTAGATTCTTAAAGTCTTAAACCCTAGCTTTATATTATAACTCATATAAAGAAGATCTGGTTGAAATAAATACATTGAAAATAATAATATAATATATTCAATAAAGATATATATGTCTTTAAATATTTAAGCAAAGCAATACACATATATTTTAATATTTGTATGCACATTTTTATTTTAATTTTATGGATCATAAAAAATATGATACATTATAAGACTCTTCGCAAAATTTCCCACTTCTGTTTGAACCCCCACAGTCAAGGATTTTATGTGCGCTTAAATTACAATAGCTAAGTATCTGAGTAAACATTAGGGTAAATAAACTTCGGTTTCGTCCACACAATTTGCATATTCTTTATTGTTTTTGCCCTTTTGTTGCTTTATGTTAGGCCAAGTACGCAGCACATGATGTCATAGCACAGATAGTTGGGATAGAAGAGCGGGCAAATAAAAAGGGAATTATATAAAAGTCATGTCTGGTCATAATACAAAATGCAGTTTTGGCCATTTCTCAGTTTTCATTTCATTTGGTTTTCATTTTCGCCTTGCTCTTGTTTTGCTCGCCGCGTTGTCTGCTCGACAAAAGAGAGAGAGAAAAAAAAACGAAAGTGAGTTATTTATTTCTCTCTGTGTGTGTTTTGTCTTTGGTTTTCAACATTTTCCATTGCGAATCGCATTTTGGCTCGTTTTCAAATAATTTGTTATTTTGTTTTTGAATTTGGCGCGTTTCTGACCCTCAACTAATTTTGCTCAATGGGTTTTTCCTCAAAATTGATATAGACATATGTAGCTTATATATCCAGCTATTTCTTTGGCTCATTTTCCGGTTTGGCTTTTGTAATTTCTGTGTTTGTTTATTACAAATTGATTTGTATTTTGTTACGACTGCATTATGATTACATATGCGAGTACGTGGTACGTGTTATTATCGCTTCCGAGGGGTAAGTTGTGTAATTAACAGTTTATGGAGCAACTTTAGATGTGAGTGCGACCATTATTGATAAGTCTTCAAAGTTGTCGAAACAAGTGCACTTCAGTTTTGGTATTAATGTTAAGTATTCGAAGATGTCGCAAGGCCTCTGTTATATAATAAGTCAAAGGTATGTGTTATGGGGAATACTAGGTACATCAAAGTTGTTTAAAAGGGGAAACTTCCTTATACATTCCTGATGTATACAAACAGTAAAGCCGATATATTAAGGTCTATCTGGTTCTTATGTAGGGAATACTAGATACAAAAAAGTTGGGTTTCATAAAAATACTAAACAAGAGGACACTTCTTTTCCTTAAAAGTAATTATTCTTATATGTATGATGTATATCAAAGTAAAGTCAATGTATTAGGGTCTATCAGGTTCTTATTCTTCCTATCCTATTCAAGATAGAGATACTACTCAAGCTATATGTTAGATACTTTATCTTGGTATGCAGCTTCTCATATAGCCCTATGCTGTTGGGAGTTTATTTCAAGTTTTACGTTAAGGAATACATACATATGGGGATACATAGATGTATTAATAGACTACGAATGCTCGCCCACATTCCCACATTCAGTTCGTCTCTACTCAACTGCCCTGCAACGTATCTACCATTGTTGTTATTGTTATTGCTACCGGTCAGTTCTTTGGCCCACGTTTAGTTAGTTACACGTAAAGTTGTGGCGTATTTTATTTCATGCAGCATGTGTCAACAACTTGTTGCATGCTGCCGGCATTGTCAACATTTGTGGCAGCCAACACGCTTTGGGCTCTGGGTCTGGGCATGGGTCGTTGCATTGCATGCCTCGCTGGGCTCTGATGTTTGTGGTTCGTTGCTTTAACGATGATAATCATCATATTCATTATCACAGTCAGAGCTAGGCAAACAGCGAGAGTTCTTATTGTTTATTTAGTTTGTTATCAGTGCGTCATGAAATCGGATTCGCTTTTGCCACTTTGTGCGGCACTCTACGCAGCTTCGCTCTTCATTATAATGATTAATGGGCTTGATAGCGATAATAAGCTCTTTACTTAGCGCATCTATTCAAATGTTAATTGATTCATTTAGCTGACGCCCCGCCTTACTCAGAGTGATTTACCATATAAAATCGAACAGAACGTTCCTTATTTCGACTGCATTTAAATGTGATCAAAAGTGATTGCTATTGCTGAAGCTGATTCACAGTCCCACTCTCAATACATATTCTAAGTCAACTCAAAGAGGAAATTAATCACACAATATATACCAACACTTGTCTATGATAAGGTGCGCCGACGTTCAGTGTTGGCTAATGGATTTTGCAGACAGTATTGCGGATCGTAAATGTATTGCATCATTTCTCCAATTAGGAAATGTTACGATACGGGGATCAAAACTCTCCTATTAAATTGGTTCACCAATAATTCTAGTTCTTTTATTTTTGACAAAGTGCGATTTAAATATTTATTAATCTAGCATGACATTTTTGTTCTCGTTTTGTTTTGACAAAGCTAGAAGAATTCTATTTAATCGCCAAATAATAAAATCAAAATTGAAGACCTGGCAGAAAAGTTGTTATATATATATGTCATTTTTGTTGTCTGGCTTTATAATTGTATTAATTTTATTCAAATAATAATGAAGCATCTAGAAAGTAAATCAATCTTAAATGAGATATGTAGATAATCAAACAAATATTTATATATATAAACATGTTTAAATGATTTACTTTAAAGAAACTGACATTGATTCTTCAAAGATCGTAAACAGAAACAGATAAACAAAAAATAGGTTATTTATTTGTTAAAACATTAAATGTTTTCATGCTGTGCTTAACAATACCTAATTAAACATTTCAACGCCTTAGCCAGCACTTCATTAGACCAAATCCTCACTCATTAGGGAACCGTTTCGTTACGGTTCATGTGACAAAGTGAAATACACACAGACAATGGGTAGCCCGCAAATGTGGCAGTGGGTCAAAATTGTCTAACACCTTGATGGGGCCTGCTAATGGCTCCATTGAGTACGCTGTCAACTAGAACTGAAGGGCAAGAAGCTGCTGCTGAATCAGGTTAAGGTAAAGTCAAGGGGGGCAGCCTTGAACGGGACAAGAGATTTTCGTACTTACCGCTTGCGCAAGTTGTCCATGAACTTCTCCATGTTGACCTGGTCCAGCAGGACAAAGTCCGCCACGCCCGCCTCCCGTTGCATGGTCATGTTTGTGCGTTTTTGTTTTGCTCACAAGCCGCAAAGCGCAAAGGCGAGAGAGAGAGGTGGGGGGAGAGCGAGAGAGAGACGCCGAAAAACGTAAGGCCTCAATTAATTGCCGGCTGTGCGCGCAATTCAGGTAACGAAGCAGCTGCCAAAGAGGACGAGGATGACGATCACGTTGGGGAAGAAGCAGCAGAATATTCAGCGAAAACACACACAAAACGAAGATCGAGAATTTACGGTTCCTTTTTTTTTGGTTTTTGTTTTTATTTTGCTTTAGTTTGTTTGCTGCTACGTCACGTTTCGAATTCTTAATATGTATATAATTTTTGCGTTCGCTTTAATATTATTATTCTTTGCGCCTTATGCTTTACGACTGTTTTCAGCTGACATTGCCAAAAAAGAATATGAAAAAAGAGTTCTTGAAAAACATATATGTACGTATATTTTTGTATTATTGAAATCAATAAATATTTTGTGCCAATTGGAGGGTAGTCGAATTGTTAATGAAATTCCGCCGAAATCGCAACACGAGAACAACACAAGACACACGCGGGGCAGACGCAACTAAAGCCAAGCACAATTGGAAAACCGCAAAAATACGCGTCGTCTTTGGGTAACATTTAATATCTGATTCGACTTGGCGATCGAAAGAGCTTGTTCAGGCCGCGCGCGCTTCTGCCAGAGTCAGAGTCAGATCCAGGGACAGAGACAGAGCCAGAGCTAGTAAATAATATTGCCCCTAGCCACAGCCAGCTGGTTTTTTATTTATCGTTTCAGAGAGCCGCACCACACACGCACACACACACACACACTCACTGGAGGAACAACCACTCGGCTGCGCGTTCGAAGAGAAACTGTTCGGAGTGAAGCGACTCTGCGCCACGCACAGCCAACGTAACCGCTCGCAAGTGGTTGCACTGAGCGAAAAAAAGAGCGCAAAATCAATACACACTAAACGACGGCCAGAACGTTCGCCGCAATCTTTAATGAAATATACCTACAACTTTTAATTGTTGTTTGAATAGATAAATACTATGAATATGTTTAATACATATATATATACTAATACACATAATTACCTATATATAAATATATTATATATGTGATATCTTATTTTATATGTTATATTATATATTATATTATTATGATGATTTCATGATTTCAAACTCCTAAAATAATATAATTATTTTTTTTTACAGGGATCCAAATCCATAACCGCCAGTGGCATATACTAGTTAGTTTGATCAAATTTGGTAATGAAAATATTTAAACATTTTAGAAAATAATATATGTATAAAAATAATAATAGCATCAACCATTTCCGAAATCAGCTAATTTTCAAATCAGCTTTAATATCGATAAAAATAATTTCTCCGAAATTCATTGCAAGCACTTGCCCAATTTTGCTCCGTGTACTTCGCATGGTTTGTAAAAAACCAGGGTTGTTATTGCACTTGGCTTACAGACTTACAAAGGTTTGCGTCCGTGCTAACGAGTGGGTATGGGACGCAACTGTTTCGTGGCAGTAATTTCTGGTGAGTCACGACAATTGCTTTTCACAAATATGACGTATAATAAAATTTGGTGCTGCTAATTAAATATGTAAACTAAATTGATGACAGACTAATTCAGCAAGAAGGTAAAACTTAATTGCAATTAAAACAATTTTATGACAAACATATTCGTTGCATACTTTCGGGCTAAAACGGAAAATGACTATTTTATAGCTAAGTGAGAGGCTAACGGTTTCTTTTTAAGTTTCAAGAAATTAATTAAAATAAAAATAATGATTATTAAAATAATGTATTTAAAATAATATAAATAACATAATAGTAATAATAAAATAATAATAGTAATTTAAGTAGTAAAAATAATGATAATAATCTATATTCTATTTCTATTCTATTTCTTCACTAAGAAAAAATAATACAACATTACATTTTCTTTAACAATTGATTTTAATTGAAGAATTTTACACCAGTCAATAAATGAATCGAATAGTTTGTGTTTTTTTTTTTTTTCGTCTAGGTTTCCGGCATCTTTACTACTGTTATATTTTACCGGTCTGTTGGGTATACCTGACCACTTTTTTTGGTAATATTTTAAATTTTTTTTTACGTTTTTTCTTTTGTATTATTGTGGAAGCAGTTAACGTAGAGAAATGCAAGCAGGAACATCCTGTCTAAGCCCAACCCGTATTCTTCTTGGACAACACCACCTTCTGCATGTGCTCATCGGCGGTGTGGATGGTGTGCAGGCCGCCGGCGTGACGTGGCACACATTTGTTGACCGGCACTGTGCCGCTTAGGCCCTGGGCCCAGGCATTGGTCGCATGGGGAAACTCGTCCTTGCGGTAGTAGCCCATGATGCCAGATTTGCGGATCTGGCCCAGCTCATAGCTGACCAAGGGACCGATGCTGTTGGACGCCTTGGCGGAGGATGGTCGCGGCAGCTTGGAGCGTTCCATGGTGCGCATCACGCAGGGCGTGTCGCAGGAGAGGCAGGCCAGATCCTGCATGACCTTGACGCGGCCGGCAGCAGCGGCGCAATCATCGTTGGTCATCTCCATGTACTTGTGCAGGGCCTCGGCAATGAGGGCGACACGCTTCTCGATCATCTCACGGAAATCCTTGAGGCTCAGCTCGAGCGAATCAATGCCCAGGGTCATGCGCAGACCGTCAATGATCTGGAGAACGTTCTTTTCGTTGACATTGATGATGAAGCGCACCTCGCAGAACTGCTTCTCCAGGCGCTCCTTGTACTCCTCGAGCTGCTCCAGCGACACCTTTGTGGCCAGCTGTGGAAAGTCAACCTTTTCGGCCAGCAGCAGCTCCACATCCGCCTTGTCAATCTTAATCTCGTCCAGATGCGCCACCGAGTTCTTAAGCGTCTGTATCTGTGTTGTGGCCGTATTTATCTTGGTTAACATGCCTTGATTTGCCTCCAGAATTCCGGATGTGGCCAGCTTCATCTCGCGCATAGCCATTTGCATTTCCTGCATCATTTCCATTAGACGTTTGGCATCCTGCTTCATCAGCTCGGCGGCCAGTTCATTGACCTTATTGGTGAGTGAGCAGAACTCGGACTTGAGCTCCAGCAGCTCGTTGAGCATGCGCTCGGGTCCATAGCAGAGATGCTGGTCCAGTTCCAGTTCCTCTTCGGGCTTGGCCAATTCGGTGTGCGCGCTGGACTCCTCCACTACCATTTCTTCCTCCTCGTCCTCGCCCTCCTCCATCTCAACGGCAGCCTCAGCACTGCTCCAACTGATGGAGACCTCATCATCCTCGACCCGCATCAGCATACGGAGCTGACGTGCAATGTTCCGCAGCAGCTTCATGCGTTCCGGACTGGGCTTGCGATCGAGCATTAAGTGGGTGACATTGTTGAGCTGCTCCATGGTTAGCTTCAATTGGCCCGTCAGCAAGCTAACGAAATTCTGAAACTCGAGCTCCTTCTGCTCCTTCATCAGCTCAACCTTCGAGAGGCGTCGCTCCAGCTTGGCCAAGGAGCCAATCACAGAGCCCTCGGCACGACCTTGGGTTCTGTCCTGCCTGGAGGTGCGTGAGGAGGCGCGTGAGGCCAAGGCAGGTGATGAAGCGACGCCCAGATCCGTATGTTGATCCGGCTCCGGGACTAGCTCCAAATCTGCCTGTGGCTCCGCCTCCTCAGGAGCGGGTGTCGGTGCTCCCGAATGTTCCGGAGCCGGAGTGGTTGCCGACTCGGGCGGTGCCTCCGCTGCCTCAGCTGGCGCGTCCTCTGCTGGTGCTTCCTCTGCGGCAGCTGCTGCTGGCTCTGCGGCAGCTGGTGCTGGCTCTGCGGCAGCCGGTTCGGCGGCTACCTCAGCGGGTGCTTCTTCGTCGTCGGCGCCGGCGTGCAGTCGATACCTGGAGGACTTGCCAACTAGGTGCAGGTGCACAGCTACAGCTACGCCAATATCTACAGATAATCTTAAGGAACTTACTCAGGCTGCTTTGCAGGCGCATGTTGGCCAGCAGATAGTCATCCTGTTCCACCGCCTCGTCGAGGCATTCCAGTTTGTGGGCAAAGTTCGAGAGCAGCACGTGCAATGCATAGAAATTGACGTGGCCCGACTCCGGTGAGCCGATGGCCACGTCTATGAGATCCTTGTATGTGAAGCTCATCATAGTTGTCCTCAATGTAGTTATGTGATTTCTATGGTCTCTTGGAATTTAATAGCAGCTCGAATGTCCACCAAATTTTATACTACTCTAACTGTTTGATATTTTGTAGAACTAAGCTGTTTTTTATTTTTTACCAAAATCTAGTATTAACTGAGAACTGAATAGTTTACTGTGGCATTAATAATACTGAGTGTATATGAAGGATATTTCCAGGCAGGCTGATTTTTACATTCATAGCGAGAAACTTCATTGCTTGAACAGTTAAGTTTCAAAAGTTTTTAAAGTTAGAATAAATAAAGGGTTCGACTGAAGATATATATACGAGAGCTATATATACTATAGATGGATAGATATATCTGGATATCTTAAAATACCCAAAACTTTATTGGTACCGAAAGTTTCTATCTTAGCTATATGATATAGTGCTCCACATATGTGGATTAGTGCTCCACATATGTGGATCTGCAAGCACGGACATGTTGTTGTTGATTGTTAGCAGGCTTTACTGTACTAGTAAGATTTGACTGCACTTCTATTTTTGTGCCACAAAATCGCATTTACTCTTAAAATACATAATCGCTTTTTATATATTTAATTTATTTAATTAACTACTTTTCTTGTTAAGTTGGATTTCACTGAACTATGACTCTCTTTCCAAATAAACACACTTTTCATATAGCTAGGTCTTACTGTGCTAATATTTGTGGACCAACAACATGGACTTAACTCAAAAAAAGTACACACGCTTTATATATTTACATTATGTTCTGGTTTCGTTAGGCTTCACTGTACTAAGTATTAGTTGTATGTCACGAAAATATTTCCGATTTCACACATGCTCCAGATTTGTATATTATTTAATTCCTCAGCCATAATTAGTAGCTGTCTCGTTTAGCTAGGCCTTACTGTACGACTCTTTTTGTATTCTAAAAATGAGCTTAACTCTCAAAATATTCACATATATAATACTTATTACTGTTATTACGTTTAATAAGAGTATATTACTTGCTCGCTTAGTTAGGCTTCACTGTGCAACAACTTGAAGCACACACAAACACACACACAAACACACACACACACCCACACACGCACACTGGCTACGTTATCACAGCACACTGATGCGTAAGGCAGAGCTTTCGGCGAAGCTTTTACAACTGCCCAGCACGGAGGGCAAAACTTGAACGTTAACAAATTTTTATCATTGCGGCACAAACGCTTGTTGCTTCAACGTGTGTGTGGCGCTCGGGGCGGCAGCGTCAAAGATACCGTTACCAAATTATATTTGTTGCATCAACACAATTTGGCGCGCGTGACGAATTTGAAAAGCGAAATCATATTCAAAAATTAAAAATTTGTTCAAAAATAGCGCAAATGTTATAAATTGGAAATGCAAATGGAAAATTAAAATGAAAATGAAAAAGAAAATGTGCGTGTGCTGTCAACTATTATAAATCATATTTGCATAGAAAGTGTGTGTGCTCGAGTGTGTGTGTGTGGCATAATTTACACGTATTTGCATAAACAATTGAAAAAGATTACATATTTTTTTTTGGGAATTCAAAGAATTTCAGGCAGGAAAAAGCACAACGGGCCATGTGAAAATAAAAAACATTTCTGTGAGAAAACAAAATTAAAAATTGCTCTTCAATTTATTATTGTTAAAAAGCGGCAAGCGGCAGAAATCGTTTAATCACAATTGCCCAAAACAAAGTGTTTCATACTATTTGTATTGCCCGAAATAGTTAAATGGACAAGTGTTGTGAAACGACAACAAATACAAATACGCCAAGTGTTAACTCAGTGCCAACAAAATCTAATGCCCAATTCTGGTAACTCTTCAGAGTGACCCCAAAAACCAAAAAGAAAAAAAAAGCAACCTTATTCAAGAGTAAATTGACACAACTCTGAAGTGGACTATTCTGTTGAAACCGATGTGGTAAGTGCACAAACATGGGTCCCACTGTAATTCGACTATTTTATATTTGCCTGGCAATATTTGCAAGAAATTAATTGAGAGTTCAGTTGAACTTTTATTGTTCAATTAGAAGCACACCAGACGCCAGATGCTCTGCACCCAGCATCGAGCTGTCCCCTTAACCATACGAACATTATTTTATACTTAGATTACAATACATTCACAAACACATACACAAGCACGCACTTTACGCGGTTAGAGTGCTTCTTCTTGCGTTAGACACTTGCTATAAGAAGTGCATTCTTGAATAACTTCGGTATTTGGAGTCCGATCTTTATCAAATTTTCTGAGCTCAAATATGATGCACAAATGCTTGTGTATGCCAAAGCAAAGGGCTCTACCCTTAAAGAGAAGATATATTCAATTTTCAGGGAAATTGAGAAAGTATATATATAATTGCTAGAGTCGGAAATTCCTCTGCCGAGTGACCTCTTTGTGCGCATTTTGACTGAGTGCAGTCTGCATAAATTATGTTAATTTTAATATGCCAACGACTGCAACTAGAAATGGGGAAATTTGCAGGAATTTCATAAAACTTTGTATTTTTGTGTATATACATAGTTTATAGTACTTGAGTGCACAATTTTTGGCTGCGAATTGGTAAACGGAATCATGGCTGGCAGCAGACGTTTTGGCCTTGATTAGATAGCAACAGCAAGCCACAAAAATAATAAGTGCAGAAGAAGAAATGCTATTTAGCTTCAGCTTGCCGAATATTTAATGCCCCTACCTCCCTATATTTACTTTATCACAGTAGAACAATTTTATGAAAGTTGGCAACATTTTGTAGATTTAAAAAGAATAGGGCTTTATCTATTGTCTATCATATCAATAAAATCCTAATCCCAACATTTATATATACGATTTTTTTGATCGGTCAGTTCGTATTTTATATACATATTTGTATCTATACATATTTTATGTTTTATTAGTTGATATTGATGTAAATCGTATATATTGATGAAGAAGTATATATTTATCCTTATTTCTACCAGCTATACGATCAAGTAATCTATTCGATTATCGCTAACTCTGATTTTATTTATCTGCATTGCAAGCCTGTTCTGTTCCATGCGTATTGTGAAGTATAGAGAGAGAGAGAGAGAGAGAGAGAGAGAGAGAGAGAGAGAGATAGTATTGAGTATATATGTAGGTCAAACCTCAATTACCCTGTAATTTGTTACAAATGAAATTTAGCAACAACTTAGATATCTGCAACTGATTTACGCATAGGATAATTAACTGAACTCCATGTCGTTGGGTCAGTTCAGTCATCAATCTGAAAATCATGATTTCAATTGTTTCGACTGCGCAATAAATTTTGACTTGACTCTGAACTCAATCTCAATCGACGATATATATACGCATGTACATATATATGTATATGATTGTATGCGTTGCGGAGCAGGGGGCGTGGCTCTGAACTGCCGGAGGGGCTGGTGCTGTATCTGAGTTTAGGTGCAAACGATTGGGTTGTTTGACACTGACTTTTGAACTGTGTCGGAGGGCATGGGGAGCAACAGCCCCGCCCACCCCTCGTTGCCACCCACCACTGTCTTGCAGCATAGCCCCCCACCCCACTGTGCACTGTGGCACAGTCTTATAAAAACTATTGTTATTGTCTTTATGGCATTTTAGTTTTGACTACAGCGTGCTTTCACATGGTTTTTTGTTTTAGATTGTGCTGCGCTGTGGGTAATTTTATTTTGTATTTTTATTTAGTTCTTTTTGTGGACAAATTAAGCAACGGCCACTTGAAGTGATAAGCAGCCATTTTCTACGTGCGTGTGCGTGTGTGTGTGTGCATGTGTGTGTGTGCATGTGTGTGTGTGCATGTGAGTGTGTGCATGTGTGTGTGTGTCGATTAATTATCGAATTGGCAGCTACCTTTCAAATTTGTGGGAGAGGTCCCTCTCCCTCTGTCTCTCTCTCTCTCTCTCTCTCTCTCTCTCTTCCTCTCTCGCTCTCTCTCTCTCTCTATCTCTCTCTCTGCTGTTGCTGCTGTTAGAACTGCTTAAAAGCATATTATTTATTATTGTTGTACACTTGCCCAGTCGCAATAACAAATTTATACATACTTCAACACACACAGACACACACACACACACACACACACATGCATGAATATACTAATAAATATATATGTATATAGACCTATGAAGGTAATTTTTAATCTAAATAAACAGGCACTGAAATTGATAAATTAGGCTCGAACTTATTGGGCTGGTTGTGGGTCTTGCTTTTAAAAATACAATTTTTAATATTATTAACAGGGATGCCCACTATTTGTTTGTTGTTTTTGGCCAACAAATATCCCGCTGAGCCGTAGCCAAGATTTCGCTTTCATTTTATTTAATCAGAGCGCGTCAAACTTTTGTTAATGAACGCCCACACACACATATGTATACACACATGTTGTGTGCCCATGCAATAATATAAACAAATAGTTAAATAAAATAAAAATGGGTACATAAATACAACAGAACAAAACAAAATGTGCAAAAGAGCGGATGTGATCGTTTTCTATGAATGAACACAGGGTACACGCATTTGGCTCTCTCGACTTTTCGCTCTCTCGAGAGAGCATTTTTTCTATCAATTCTTTACTATGTCTTGTTCGTAAACGTTTCTTCTAAGAGTCGAACTTACCTAATAAATAGATTTATTTAACATTGAGTATATATATATATAAAACTTTACCATGTATCTGAATTTCATTTTATTAATTGTTATATACATTAAGTATTGATTAAGACCTGTGAAATAATCTCTGTTAATATTTTGAGTAATTAAAATTTATAAAATGTTATTTCTCACTAAAAATTGGACATTTTATTAATTGTAATATACATTTAATATTGAGTAAGACCTGTGAAATAATCTCTGTTAATATTTTGAGTAATTAAAATTTATACAAATTTTAGCTGCCATATTTGTTCACACGAAATGTGCAAATGAAAATAAATAAAGCTCAGCTGAGCGTATTGAGGTTTGATAACAAACAATTGAAATGCAATTTCAGAATACGATAATATTGAGTCAATTTATGTTACCTGGAAACTACGGGAATTTATCACAAAAAATGCGCTCATCGCACAGATATTCATTGTTGTTTTCTGTATTTGTTTAAATGGAATCGGCATTACATATTATGCAGGCAATGCTGAACGTTTGATTGCAATAACATTGTTTTATCTGCTGTTGACATTCGCTGATTTTAAAGGGCAGCAACGAGTTGTAAGGCCTTCGATATAATGCAGTGCAAACACACACACACACACACACACACACACACACACACACACACACACAGACACATAAAAGCAGCTGCGTCAATCACACAGATAAAACTACGCCAACATTAATTTAGGCAACTTTGAAAAAAGTTGAATCAGAGTTCTTCCGAATTGTTTAGAACATGAACAATTGCATATTAAAAACTAAAAAAAAATGTAAACCAAACATTCTAAAGGCAGCATTTACTTCATGCACGCTCTTCAATTTTAAAATAACATTCAATATATATATATAACGCATACGCCTCGTCTGCCCGCAGTCTGGCAAAGGTAAAGGTAAAGTTTGCGAGCTGTTAACATTTTGAAGAAAGCAAAAAATAAAACCATTTCCATTTACATTTTTGTTCAATTATTCAAAAAAACAATTTCAAAAGCAACAAATATCGCTTCAATTGGATCAATTTATAATATAACGTTTACACAGAAACAAATCCAATTAAAATAGTTAATTTTATTGAATTTATAAGTCAAACGGCAAAGTTTGGACAAAATTGCATCACCAAATCAATTTCTTAAAAAAAAAACAAGTAAGAGGTTCTAGTCGGGAGCTCCCGACTAGGGGATACCCTGAACCCTCATATTCCAACACCAAATGCAGCTCGCGCTAATAGATAGAGAGTAGCGGGGAGGTGGCGATAGGTATAAAATGAAAGATACTTGATATATATATACTATTCTAGAAGCTACATGTCAAGTTTGGTAACTCTAGCTCTTATTATTTACCAAAATTGCTTAAAAAACGGGATTTCGATATACATTTTTATCGATTACTTGCAAACGGGCAAAGTTATCGTTTATCGGAAACAAACTCGATCTGCGCGGGCACCTGGAGGATCTACAGTTAAAATTTCAAGTCTCTAGCTCTTATAGGTTCTGAGATCCTTGCGTTCATACATACGGACGGACGGACGGACGGACGGACAGACAGACGTACATGGCTAGATCGACTTGGCTATTGATGCTGATCAAGAACATATATACTTTATGGGGTCGGAGATGCTTCCTTCTGCCTGTTACATACATTTGCACTTTGCACAAATACAATATACCCTTTTTACCCATTTTCAATGGGTTCAGGGTATAACTAGTACAATTTGGAATAGAAATTGCCGACATCACCCAAAACAATGTGCTCCGATAAATATTTGTTTTTCCCACTTTTTGCCCGCTGCACATTTGAGTAATGCGTTTATAAAAGTGGTTCCCGGACGAGTCGAAGGTTTGAAGTTCGATAGTCCAAAACCAGGCGAAACAATGCCAAATTAGTTGGCCTCTTAATACTTGTTAGGCACCAGGCACCTTATCGCCGGCCGAAGCGTGTCTGTGTGTTCAACAGGTTAATTCACAGTCGCGTGACAATCCCGCCTCACACCACCCACCGCCCACCGCCCACCTCGCATAGCCAACAATTTGCCAGTCAGCCCAGTGCTGTTGGCCAATGGTTCGATATGGCCAAATGGAAAAGACGTAAATGGTCTAGTGCGTAGCCGAAATAATACCAATTGAAGCCGCAACAGGCCACACATTTGTGCACATCTGTGTGGCCATTGTATTTTTGCTGTATGTTGTTTATTTCTAGTTTAACCAGAGAAAAAACCAAAAGCGCAAAAACAACAAACACAAAATCAACAATAAATTTGTTCAAGTTGGCATAAAATAGAATACAAATTGAACTTATCAAAGCATCGAATACGCGCGCACGATAACGATTAAACGTAAAAAAAAAAAAGCAAACAAAATATATGAAACTTATCACTAAACAGAATTCTATACATATCATAAAATGGGCGACATTGAACTGTTAAGGGCGATAACAGCTTTAAAGTCGATTCATTTGTTCCCCGTTCTGTTCTTGTATTGAGCACGGACCGAGACCAGACGAACTATTGAACACTCTTATTAACTTAAGTTTAAAAAAAAAAGTGAAGGTAAATTGGTTTGGTCTAAGCTCGGAGATTGGGAACCAGGTTTCTTATTATTATTATTAAATCAAATGGGGAAGGTTTAAAGATTGAAAAAAAAGCTTGACAGTTGAATATGAAGAATCAATTTAAATGAAACACTTCTGATTCCAACTCCTAAAACTCTTCAATTCTATTTGTTATCTGTTCCCAAATACTACGGAATTTGATTTTTATTAATATTAATCACTTATTATTTATAATGAAAATAACTTGTGTTAAAATATAACATATCATATTTACATATCAGTGACTGTGGGGAATCAGATCAGATTTTTCTCTAGTATATTATAAAATGTTTAAATATATTGTTTATTATATTTTATTAATTTTTTACTTATTATATTATTACGAACCTAAAGCCAGCTAAATAAAGCTAGTTAGTAATTATTATTGAAACGAGCATATTATATATAATCCACCCAATCAATAATCTATAGTTATAAAAGTAGTTAGTAAAGCAAGAATAGATTAGAAATTTTAAAGCATGCTGCTTTCAAAATATACAATGTCTATTTAAAAAGGGTATCAAATATCAAATATCAAAGTCTGCAATAAAAATATACATATATAACCTATATATATATGTATATATTACATATATATTTGAGTTCAATCCGCGAGTCCCATCCATAGTTGGCTCAAGAGCTGCCACTCGCAAAGCTCGCAACAAATATATATATATGTATGTATGTATGTATAGATGTTGTTTATCGCAGACCCCAGACCGAAAGCATTTAAAGCTACTACAAATGGCTTTTTAATACTTGTAAGCGAAATAAACAGCCGCACCCGCTGAATGTGGGTAAACAGGGTATATCGGGTATGCAGGCAAAATGTATATACATATATATGCTCTTGATGCTAATGACTGGCGACATTAGCACATTGGGAAAGCTTAACGCTGGGTGGAGAGGGCATCGTCTAGTCGGGCGAACCTTACTAGTAGTAGTATATGCTAGCTCGTGCATAGCTGCAACGTTCTTTAACTTTTTGTGGCTCGGGCTTTAAATTGTGGCGTACACATCAAAATTGAAGGGTGATGAAAATGTGTGTGCTTGGCGGGTCTCTTTTTTTTATTTCAGTCTTATATTCATGCGCTCGTTGGCTTACGTAATTGCATTTATATATCCTGTAAACAGAAATACAGCTAAGAGACATTTCCAATTCCGATAAATAAGTAGACAGCCTATCTGCAACGCGAGAGATGCGCTCAGCTTTCAAATTGTAAAGAGCATCCTTGTAAATACGACTTTTCCATTTCATTTGGCCTGCTTGTGCCTTAGCTTTAACTTGATATTGATTGCAAAGGAACATTCAGTCGAAAGGTATTGATGCACGTAAAATACAAAGTAAGAAGGGTAAAACTCAGCTGTTAGATAAATGTAACAGGCAAAAGGTAACAATTTTCAAGCGCAACAGAATTTTTATACATTTTATAACATTTATTTTAACTGAGTTTAGTTCCTTTGGATTTTAGAGACTTCAATTTGCGGCCTTTAAATGACAAATTTAAGGATTTTACAGTGTTGGGAAACCGATTACTATCGATTTCCAATTCTAATTTCTTAAGTTTATGAGAGAGATTATAAAGGGGACTCCTAAATTGATATTAATCGATTGATATCGATATTTGAGGTTAAATGTGATTAAAATGGTTAGAAAGGGAATTCTAAAGTTTATATTGAACGATATATATCGATATATCCAAAACTAATCTTAGTCGATAAATACCGATATCTTACTCCACATTCCTGAGGCTAAATATGATTTACAGGTTCAAATAGGTTTCCCTTTCTCTCCTTTCCCTCAAATTGAAAAGAGTCTGCTTTAGGAGCTATCTGTGCCCTGATTCTTTTATATATTATAGGTTTAAATATGTTAGATAGAGGTTGGTTTATATAGGATATCTGCTAGTTGCACATGCTTGATATTTTAGCACGCCTTTTGCGGCAGTTTATTTGTGAAGTATGAGTTTTCCGTTCATGAGACTTTCACAATATTAACTGGAACGAAGGTAGCCCTACATATTGTGGTATGTCACAGGCAAGAATAAGTTTCTTTTGAATATTTCACACCAAATTAAATAAGAGCATTTACACTTTAAAACTATTTTCCACTTGATGAGCAGGACTTTGGTTGCATTTGAACTCACTTTGTTTTTGCGTAGCAGTTACTTGCTTTTACGTAAATGCTATTTGGTTAGATATCATTCATAAATTTGGCTAGGTCAAGAAACTTTCAGACTGTCAGCGCAGGCCAACGTCATGGGCAAATAAGTGGAAACTATTTCAAAGATTTCGTTGGAACGGTGTCAGTTCCGGTGAGTGTCTTGCGAACTTGAGATAAACGCGTTACGTCTCGGATGATTTACCCATCCATAAAGATTGGGAGACTGCGAAAGCTGCGGAAGCTTTAGGCGTCGCAACACCCAGCCAGGGGCCACATCCCAGGCACATGTCACAGTTCTAACTGAATTTTGTGTTTAGACAAAGATTTAGATACGTCTTGAGATATCACAGCTTGCGCTGTGGGTATAAATAGGGCCACGATGCTAATTTCGCAAGTTATTTTAGACAACGACTCGGACGCGATCTTAACTCGTTTAATTGGTGGCAGCAATCCAAGTGAATAGCATGGAAAAACCATATCTGAGCAATAAATTCTCAAGAAAAAGTTTTAAGGAGCATTAAAAAAAGACAGTTCAAGAACTGCAACTAAGACTGTGATATTCAAGTCAAAGAACTACAATAAGAATTGAAAACTATTTAGATTAATAGTAAAAAATAAGAGTAAAATATATACAAAATGTTTCTTAATATGTTCAATTCGGGCATATTTGAGAAAAAGTTTCGTCGTCAGCTGCTGGTCACATTGAGTGGTATGTTTTTTGTTTGGTGAGATTGTTTCGATGATAAGGCGGAAGGGATATAAAATTGTGGAAAATATTCCAGATGCCTAGCCATTCAAGAGAGAGAGAGTGGGACAGAGGGAGCGAGAAAGAAAGAGAGAGAGAGAGAGAGGGAGAGAGAGAGAGAGGGAGAGAGAGAGAGAGGTCTTTAAATGCTACAATAATTTTTTCATTAAGACTTTGGAGCATACGATTGCCTAAGGGTCTCTCAGCGAAGCTTTCGCAGAAATTAAGACTAGTAAAAAAAAAGTAGATGTATTTGGGGAATATTTTATGAAGTATCTATATCATTTTCTTATTAGTGATGGTTTTTCAAGTGGTTCAATCAAATAATTCCCAGAAACTTAAGATAACAAAGTATATTAGAGTGTGCTAATCGGGAGTGTGAAATTCTCAGGGCCCAAAACCCCATTTGTAATGTGAAATATGGGGAGTTATCAATAAATCCGTTTTTTTTTTCAACTTTGTGGAATGTAATATATCCTTAGTCGATGTATCTCATACGAGAACTACCATATACAAATTTCCAACTTGTTCTGGAGAGTAAATATATTAAATTAATAGACTTAGGCGATATTGACACATTCACACAGACGTACAGACTGACGGCTTGTCTAGATTCTGATCAAGAATATATATACCTATATACACAATGGTGTTTTAGATGCTTCCTTTTTAAGAATTCAGACTTTCATAGGCTGTTCTATGCATAGCACTTTAGCTGGGCATATTTCTATGACAAGGTCACCTTCAATTCTACAATCTACAATCTCGAAATTATCTTAAAGAAACAAAGTAAGCTGTTTAAGATTGCCTTGCGGCGGAGCTGCGTATGCAAATCAATTACATTTCAAAGGCTTTGTGTGTCTCAAAGGGAAATATTTCCCGTTTAGGTGTGGGCTGGAATTTTTCATTGGAATTTCAGGCAGGTAGCAACTATTTTCCCAGCTTCGATTACCACACACAATTGTTCATCAAAGTTGTCAAGCTGAGGCTTGAAAGCCACTCAAGTGCTCAGGATTTTGTTCGAGTAGTTATGGTTGCTGTGATGGATGTTCTGGCATTGAAGGGGATAAAATTGATTGGGAATAAACTTGGAATAAACAAGTGCATGAAAAAAATGAAGAAAAAAAAGAAAACTGAAGCAATTGACCATCCGTAGCTATACTTATTACGCTCTGCCATGGCATTGGACTGGGCTGGCTGTCGCCGATGCTGCCCAAGCTGCAGTCGGAGTTGGAGACGCCTCTTGACTTTGTGATTGATGTTAATGAAGCCTCCTGGCTGGGTTCCGTGATCAGTTTGGGCGGTGTCACAGGCAATTTCTTTTTCTCCTTCATCATGAATCGCTTTGGACGCAAAGTGGCCCTCTATGGCATGGCGCTGCCCAACACGGTTAGTTCGAAAAATGGGGCAGAAAATAGCATCAATAGCAATTTAATTATGTTAATGTTAATCCCGCAGTGCATTTGGTTTCTGTTCTATTTCGCGGAATCCATTGAATGGCTTTATGTGGCCAGAGTCTGTGCGGGCTTAACGGGCGGCGGCATGTTTGTGGTCCTGCCCATATTCATTGGCGAAATTGCCGACAACAGGTGAGTGGATGGATATGCGAATGTGGATTTGGACAATTGAAACATTGTGTGCCATCCCTTTGCAGCATTCGTGGTCGGCTGTGCTCCTTCTTCACCCTGGCCGTCAATACGGGCATATTGCTGGGCTTCATTATATCCTCCTTTGTGCCCTACCATGTGATACCCTGCGTGGTGGTGGTGCTGCCGCTGTGCTATCTGGTGCTAGCCACGCGATTCCCGGAAACGCCGCAACAGCTGCTCCGCTGGGGACGGGAGGAGGACGCGCAGCGCTCATTGAAATTTTATTGCAATTGCGATGGCCCGGCGCCCAGCAAGGAGTCCGAGCGTGCCTATCAGAAGCAGTTCGATGAAATGCGCCAGGCCATACAGCAGCAGACCAAGGACGAGCACAACGAGGGCCTCGCCATAGCGGACTTCTGTAAGTGCCCCTACCCAAAAGCTGCATTAATGGATTTCTATAACCTATTCGGAGCGTGTTTTAACTTTGTCACGATCTGTGCGACCCACAAGAGAATGCATTTGGACAATTTCTCAGTCGGGTAGAAAAGTTGGTTCATTTTTTTAAAATCTTAGTTGTCTTCCGATTAGTCTTGAATAAACTAGATGCTCTTCCTCTTATCAACATCGGAGCACTATATCATATCGTCTTCTAGTAAGAATCGGACGAAAACTGATATCTTGACCAAACTCAGCAATTTCAAGCAATAGCATATCGGCCAAAACCTAGTCAAATCGATCTTCTATATCATATGTCTCCTTTAGAAATAATCGGAAGGGTGTTTATGAAAGTGTATTTAATTTTCGGCGTGCCGGAATACAGCCGCTTCTGTCCATTAATTGTGTTCTTGGCTTTTGGTTTCTCTTTTCAAAATTCCCATTCAATTTGGGGGCAGGCAACAAACGCGCTTTAAAGGCCATAACGACTGGACTCATGCTGATGATAGGCAACATATTCACGGGCACCTTCGCCTTTATTAACTACATGTCCAATATCTTTGAGCGTGTGCACACCCAGCTGGAGCCCAACACGAACACCATTATCATTGGCGCCGTGCAAATTGTGGGCACGCTGGCATCCATCTATCTGGTGGATCGTTATGGACGCAAGATACTGCTTGTGGTCTCCTGTGTGGGCAGCGCCCTGGGCACGACTGCATTTGGCGTTTATGCTTTCTATGCGGAGGAAACGAATACGGATCTAAGCGCATTTTCCGCCTGGCTGCCCGTCACAATTATGGCCATTATTATCTTTGTGGCAAATGTGGGCATCATCTCAGTTACAATGGTGGTCCTGGTCGAGACGCTGCCCCAGAAGATACGTTCGGTGGCCACAAGCGCCTGCCTGGGCTGCCTCAGCTTCTTTGCGTTCACATCGCTGAAGAGTTTCCCGCTGATGATGGAGTACCTCGGACTGGCCGCCACAATGTGGGGCTGTGCAGCGGTTAGCGCCCTGTGTGTCTTCTATGTGGTTGTCTTTGTGGAGGAGACTAAGGGCAGGTCCATGTACGATTAAACCAAGCATATTAACACTAACAGCTCAGTATTAAGTGCAACATTTTTCATCAACTCATTTGTACCCATATCATATCATAAAGTCTGACACTAATCCGAAGAAAGGTTGTAATAAAACATAGTTTTTTAAAAAAAGAAAAACTTGTTTTTTTTTTTGGATGTGATATTGAAATAACAATTCAGGAACTTAAGTACAAACAAAATCCCCCAAATCAATTATAATTTAAGCTTAAATATTGATAAACGCTTGTGACGAAAATAACAGAATAATAATACAAGTTCAATGATTGTAATCTGACAAATATTCCACAAATAAATTAAAATTGGATGCTTGCTGAAATTTACTCAAAAAACCAAAGTGTGACGAAAGAAGGCAACATATGAAATCAATCAAAAAATAAGAAAATAATAGACTACAAAATAAAATGACCCAAGTTGATCTTAATCATATATAAATAATAATAATAATGTAAAAATGAATCACGCAACTGACGAAAGTGATAAAATTATTAATTCAATAATGATAATATTTTTTGCAGACTGTATTAATTAGACAGCTGCTGCTCACAATCAAGAGACTAACATTTTTACAACTACATAAAACAGTGTACATTTATGGCCAAGCTCTGGCTGTTGCTGAGAGGGGCGGGTGGCGGCTGTGGGTGTCTGGGGGGTGGAGAGGGGGTTGGTTGGCACACGGCTCACCGATGAGCGTTAAACCAAAACAAACGAACGGCAAGCAAGCCATAAAAACGTTGTGACATCGTTTAATTTATGACCTGGCTACTGCTGCTGCTGCTGCTGCTTACTGCCAGGCTCAAACCCCACCCCCCACCCCCCCTCGCTGGCGTTAATGTCGTGTCAACAATTAGCTTTGTTAGCATTATTATATATAAATACGCGCATTAATCCTGCCCGACTAAAGCGACGTCCCAGCGTTTAGCAAGTGCCAAGCGTTGACAGCGCGCCAGAACTATGTGTGTGCGTGTGTGTGTGTGTGATGTGGCGCCAAACACACACTCACTCACACACACATGAAATACACACACACACACACATGCTGATGGGAAACACTTAGTGCTCTGTTTAGA
Source organism: Drosophila ezoana (assembly GCA_035045725.1). Classification (NCBI taxonomy): domain Eukaryota; kingdom Metazoa; phylum Arthropoda; class Insecta; order Diptera; family Drosophilidae; genus Drosophila; species Drosophila ezoana. The sequence goes on from JAWNOU010000092.1 coordinate 10,453,579, forward strand.
AATGCGCGTTGTAAATGGCGTCGTGAAAAACTCAAATGTCAACAGTAAAAGAAACAAAAAGAATGTGAAAATGCGAAATGGAAATGGAAATGTGGTGAAATTGCATAATGCAAATTCAATGGGCATATATTTTTTTTCTATTGTTATCGCAATGACTTGAGGAATTATGAAAGCCAAAAACATATATTATTCTCTAGAGCTCTCACACAACTGCTTAATCATTGTGATTACGATTCCCGATAACCATACTACGTTTTACCGTTATGACATTCTATTCTATAGCATTTATTTATATATACCATAGTATATACAGGCACTACCAACAGATGGCACCAAATCTTTTGTGCCAATCTAAGTGCTCCTAATGCATTCTATCCAATGGAAAACGATATTCATTTCCATCTATTATTGTGCACGTGGCATTGAAAATGGAATCAAGGAAATGAAGAAAATGTGCATTTAAGCATAAATGACATTTATTTGAAGGCATTTTAAATCTGTCGATAAATAACTGGAAATGTTTCTTTTGAAAAACAGTCTTGCAAAAGAATTATAGCCTTTACTTTAAATTTCTTATATAGATATATACGTATACTATATATAATATATATATACGTATACTATATTATATATATATATATATATATAACTGAATAATACCCATTCATTGAGTCTCTTTATAAAGTTGAACAAAACCTATTTTTCCCTTCTTTGAATTTTGCAGTCCTTAACAAGCTTTCTTAAATTGTTTTTCTCTTCACCATTTTTGTTATTAAGTCGAGCATAATATTCATTTTAACGCTTTTTTTTCGAGCTTGTGATTAAGATTCCATTTCTTCCTTTTTTTTTTGTCTCGATCTGCGTCCTAATGCTATCGTCCATATAGTTATTGCAAATGACCTTGTATGACCTTATGGAAACATACAAAATATTGTTTTTATTCTTTTATTGCTATCTTAATAAATGGGTTTCGATTAAAGTCGAACCGCGACCTCGAGTAGCTTTAATGATAGCGATCGCTCAAAACATAATCAGCTTGTTAAATAATCATACGCCATGTGGCCCTCTGGCACCCTAAAGCCCCTCAAGCCGTAAGCTGTGCGGTTGATTCGTTTAAGCAATATTGTCAAAAGGCATTGCGCCTTTTGTCTGCTAGATAACAGGCGACAATACACACACACACACACACACACACACACACACACACACACACACACACACACACACACACACACAGACAGACAGACACACACCTGCACACAAGAGACAGCTCACAAATGCAAAAGCAGTTAAGTGCATTAGTTTTTGTTGTTTTTTTTTGTTGTCGCGTGTTTTAGTTTGCTTTGCCAACAATTAAATCTAAGTGCTGACTGACTATTGTTTATACCTCGAAGTTTTGACTTTTACAGCAATGTTGAACAAACTGTTCGCCGATTGCCATACGAAAAACAAAAGAAACCATAAAAAGCATGCTCTAGTCGGGTGTGCTCAATTGGCAGATACCCTAAACCCATCGCTAAGGTTACCAACATTCTAGCCTCCGTCTATACATACACGAAATACACGCAACACTTTTGACTGATTCTCAGCTTAATTTAGAAAAGCAAATTTTGATTGAAAATCCTTTAAGGTTTCTTTCTATGGAAGAAACAGCTCATTTACGTTGGATTTTCGTCTAGAATTTCATGGAGGCCCGTTTGAATAGCGTCTATTTATTTTTTGAGCAGCTCAAGATGAAATTTATGTTCCTCTTCTTTTCGATTTTCATCATAAATCGCCAACAAGTTTTCGATAGACAACAGAATTCAATTTAATCGATTCTTCCCAAATCTTTTATGCCAAAGGTAGTTCTCATTTTGACAATATCCCCTTGGAAGGTCTGAAGGTTTGAAGGTCTCCAAGAGCTTGCTGCAAATTTTCGATGAGGCCCTCATGTATCGTGTATCTGTGTATCTTGTATCTGATATGAACTTTGGGCTGCATATGTATATATGTACTACTTATTTTTTGAGATGCAGGGTATAACAACTGGCCTACTCGAGGTACCGTACGAGAGTGTCTATCATACATGTTTATATACTTGCATATAACTATCTATCTTACCTATCTATTTTATAAAAGTTTGGGTTTCTTTCTGCAATTGGCTACGCTTGTAAAATTTTACTCAGCCCAATTGTTAGCCCATTTGCTCACAGGGTATCAGCTGGCAAAGAATAATATAATAGTTTGTTGAATGTCCTCTTTTGTGATATTCCATCAACCTGAATAACGTTCACGCTGCCCTTGGGTAATGGGAAATGGGAAATGGCCAGGACACGGCAACGAGGCGTATGCGAAATTCGCGCTATGCTGCTTTCGTTTGAGTTGGCGCTTTTAATGAAAGCAGCTAATTAGTTGTTTTTTTATTGTTTGTTTCTGTTTCTGTTGATTTAAAAATATATCATTTTCATTTTAAATTCAAACATATCAAATTGCACGCACTTTCGCACGTCTCTTTTAATATTATTAAATTAATTGTTTTATTTGGTCAAAAAATATAATAAAAAGATAATCATTTTAATTGAAATGTCAAAGGAAATATTTTGTGATTGTAACTCGAGAGACTTGTGGTATTGTTATTTTTACAAACAATGTAGTTTATCTTTCATTCATGCAAAAGCCACGCAAAGTCGGGTAATTAGTTACACAACCCACAAGTGAGAGCGAATATTTCTATATGAATGTATTTCATTTTATGCTCAATTAATTATAATATTAAACAGTTGCGACAACATTTTAAAATATTTATGAATTGAACTTATTTAAATATATCTTAGGCTAAAGTTTAAATTGTAAATGTGGTCAAATTTGTAAGATATTCTAACTATGCGATTTCCATTTGTTTGTTGCAGCAAGCGTCGTTTTCCCAATTTTAACTATGAGCAGAGCAAATTTCAAGGATGCTGCGGCTAAAATTCTTTAATTTTCTCATATCATACGCCGCGCTTCTTCTATTGCTGCCCAGCCATGTGGCCGAAATGGTTGGGAGCAGGAACGAAAGCGCCGCCTTATCAATGCCTGCGATGCCAACCTTATTGACTACCATCGCGGACCAGGCAATACTTGGGGCTCAACTTAAAGGCCCAACTATGCAAACAATTTTACTCAATGCTGTGCACAGCAGCAGCAACAGCAACAACAACACCATCAACAACGACAACAACAACAACTACAGCAACAACTTTGACAACATCAGTAAAACAAATAGCAATAAAACAGAGTTAGGTTCCGCAGAGGAAGTGAACCGGAACAAATTAAATGTAAGTACTTTGCAGATATTTCAGAAGAAATATTAATTTTTCATCCTTGGCCGCCTTAAAGCCGAATACATATGTACTCAAAATCTCTTTATTGTCCAACACCAGAGCATTCCAATGTTGGTAAAGTATTTGTGACACATTGAGTGCGGAATGTTTTACACCTATTGTTTTACACCTATCTACGAAGAAAACATTTTTTTAAAATTTGGTTGATTGTATTGGATCAAAAATAGCACACATTTTTATTACAAAAAGGTTAGCTTGTTTGAGTCCTCAGGCTTTATCGTGGCTCTATATGAAGAATCGCTTAGCATATCTGAAAAAACCATCTCAAATCGCTGTAACATATCAAATAACTCCCATAGCAGAAAGAATTAGTCAGAAAGAAAAGCTTTCATATAAAATATTCAACATATACACATGTCTTAAAGAGAATTTAATTCTCGTGCCAACAATGGAATTTTTCTCCTGTTAAATACATGCTCAGCAATTATAATTGATTTGTGGTGTACTAACATTTAAAAATGCATCTCTCTGGTTGCTTTAAAGTGCAACTTTCATTGAAAATTGATGGAATGCTGATTGTGGTGCAAAAAGCTACAGATAAGCTTCTAGGAAAACATTCCAATTAAAACAATACTGTGAGGGATGCAAAGAGCATTGACAGTTATCCTGCAGCAATCGTTTTAAGCTCCATAAAAAATACATACATATATATTCTTTTTTAACAATCATTTTCGCAAAGCAGCTAAGTCCATCTAAAGGCGAGATCACGGAGCTGACCGCAAATGTTACGTTGTTCATGCAGAAAATACCTCGCCTGCAGGTGCACTGGGACGACAACCTGCCCAACGGTGAGTAGCAGTGTTCATAATCAGGATGGCGGATAATAAGGGCTTTGGCATTCCAACAGGCACCACATACAATGTGTTGGTGAGCGCTGTGAATAGCACTCGTTGCCCGGATGCGCCCTGCAGCGAGTACACCATCAAACAGAAGCCGAGCAAGTACATCTATCTGCCGCAGAGTCCCAATCCGAATGTCGAGTCTGTCGACTGCAACTACATGTTTGGCTGTCAATACAATGTTACCGTGGAAACGTCAAATCTTCTCGTGCGTCGCTCCATGCGCGTTTTCATTCCACGTAGGTGGCGCTGGCTAATCTCTGTTCACATTTGCCGTTTTATCCTCTTCGTTTCGCTTGCAGATTGTGTTGCCGGCAAGTGCTCCTGTCAGCTATCGCCGACGCCACCCAAAGTGCTGGCCGTGGCCAAGATGCAGGCCAACGATACCATTGGCATTAGCTTCACCATTCTGGCCAGCGAGCAGCTGCGCAAGGAGCAGGAGCATCATCTGCATGAAGCCCTCCAGTCATACAGAATGCAATTAAAGTGAGTTTCCTTTGAATACCCTATTGTCGCATGAATCGAATGTCAAGAAAGCATGCAACAATTTCAATGTTGTGCAAGCAAGCGAAAGCTATTTGCCCGATGCTGAATATTAAACTGCGACTATTTAGCTGGGCTGTAAGCTCGAAAATTCGCGCTGGTTCGCTTTACGGTTCCTGCCTTTAGGTTCGTTTCGGGTTTTCAACTTGTTTGTATCCCATTAAAATTTGTTAACAATTTGAAAGAATAATATATCTGGACTCAGCTAACTGATTTTCGAGCAAAAAAAGGAATAAGTTTTCATTAGTTCAATTGACAGTTCATTTGGTTTAACTTATTTTAGAACAAAGTTCGGCTCATGGTAAAAAATGGAAATGGAAATACGCGATCGAACCAGTTTTTTTTTTACTTCGGAGCCTTACATTAAAAACTTATAGAATCTTTGAAATATGGATCTCAATATTATGATTATTTTGTGACCAAATTAAGGCAAAAAAAAAGTCGAAATGCTGAGAAAATGATGACAAAGTTTGATAAGGTTAGCCAGTGTACGAAGGTCCTTCCCAGTTACGTAATTCGGCTGCTGCGTTGCTTTATTAAGTGCTTTGCACAACTTATCCAATTGCTTTTCGCTTCGTTAGTTGCGGCCAATTTCTAAGAAACTTTACACATTCGCTGCAGAATCAACGAGGAGAGCAATCCCTCGCTGCCTTGGGGCGGTGTTCTGAAGAATCTATTCAATCGGATTTATAATCTCAGCGAATTGCACTTTCGGCCCACAGCCAAGGGCTTTGATGGCAACATGAAGCTCAACTTGGGCACACAACTGAAGGAGAAGTCCTCCCTCAATCTGCAGGCGATGATAATAGACCCCGCCGGCTGCGAGGGGCCGCGCAGCGTTACCAAAGTGCCAGGTAAGTCAAGGAGCTGAGTGAATGTTTGCGAAATACTCTCATAAATTGTTTTACCCAGTTCCCGCCAGTCCGCTGTTGCTGAACAACAATGTCAATTTGGTGGGTATATGCATATTTCTTTAGCTCCCATATTATGGATGTATTTATATTTTATTCTACTGCAGAATAATTCGCTGATTGTCATGACCACATTACTCATTGCCGTCATATTAGCGGGCTTATTAACAATTCTGTTGCGTCGTCGTCGCCGGGCCCGGGCCAAGGAGCAACAGCAGAAGAATCAAATTTACATGCAATCCTTTGCGGCAGCACCCGTCGCGTGAGTTCAAATCCAATTATTTTGCTGCACAGTTGCAGCAATTGTTTTTCGCATTGAAAATTTGTTTATCATTTTACCAGCATGGAGGACAACATCAACTACGTGGACAAATATGTCGAGGTAAATAAAAGTATACAATATTTTTCATTTAATATGGACAAATGAAATGCTTAACGCAATTTCCAGTCATAACTTTGTTGACAGAAATTTTTAATGCGAATCAAGGCAAAAATGGGAAAATTCAAACAAGGTCAAGCAGCAACTCGGCCAGTTTAAAGTATAAATACAGTTGGAAATAAGTGTAAATGAGGGAGAATTAATTCCCGCAAATATTTGTATATTAATTTTCAAGAAGATAATTAACCTAATTAATTGAATGTGGTTAATTTTACCACTTCAGACGTGCAATTTTAAGTTATTGGGCTGCTTGAAAGGGATGGGTGTGGTATTAAAATATATAACTTCTTACCTGCTGCGGGTAGATACGTTTCCGTTCTCCAAGTTGAAGTTCATTATTATTCAAATTGAACCGAAAAAGAAAATAATGAAATGATTGTGGTTAAAATATGATAAATTAAGTAGAGCACGGGTTTCTTTAAATTACAGATTAAAAGGATTTTGAAAACACAATCATCTCTCATTTCTAAACATTCCAATATCCAATAGCTATGTCATCCTTAATGTTTAATGTTTCTTAATGTATATTCATCCTAGGTGTAAATATCCAAATTTAATATAAAACTTATTAGGAATCTTTGACTTAAACAACTGTCCGAGAGTTTAAAAGTATTTAGGAAGAGGAAAAATTATATAAACAAATGGAATATTGCAGAAGAGTTCAATTGCGCTATTGATAGATAAATTGAACTCAAATTATACTTAATTTTTTTTTCCCCCAAAATTTCCTTACCTCCACAGCAGTCGCAAGCCCTGGGTCTGGCGGACATATTTGAGGTGCCGCACTCGGCGATTCACATTGGACGAATGCTGGGCGAAGGCGCCTTTGGCCGTGTGCACGAGGCAACTGCCATCAATATGCGGCGCATGCGGGGCACAACGATTGTTGCTGTGAAACAGCTGAAGGGTATGCCAATTAGTTAATTAATTAAATGTGATTAATGCATAATTGAAATGTTGCATGGAATTTAGCCAATCCGTCGGCGGATGAGGTGGCCGAGTTTCTCTCGGAAATTGAAATGCTGAAGGGCGTCGGCACGCACCACAATGTGGTCTGCTTTCTGGGCTGTTGCACCATTCGAGCACCCTATCTGATGATCATGGAGTATGTGGGACGCGGCAATCTGGTACGTATAATGCCCCAATGCGGTTGCCCAGGCAAACGAAACTATTTCTCGTCTCCGTTCAGCTGAGTTACTTGCGTATGGTGCGTCAGGAACTGGGCCAGCCAAAGACACGGAATGCCAATCACCCGACTGGCCGACTGCTGGCGGCCAACTCGAGAAGTGCATCTTTACCACGCCCGCAGAGTGTTAACTACATTGAATTGAAGGCCTCCAATCAGAGCAATGAATTGGAGTCGTCCGCCTCCACGAACAACTCAAGCTCGCAGCATGCCACATCGAATGGTGTTGGCGCCAGATTGCCAAAGCCCTCGTTTGCAGAAAGTAAGTTGACACATGAAACACGCCAGCTTGTAACTATTTATTTTTCCATTTTCCCGGTCTATGTTCTGTTTTGTTAAAGCTACCTATACCATTGTGGACGATGAGGAATCATTTGAGTACATACTCGACAACAAGGAGCTGCACAATTTTGCACTGCAGATTGCAAATGGCATGCGCTTTCTAGAGGAGCAAGAGATTACCCATCGGTAAGTAATATTAATACCAAACCAAAATGAAAGTAAAGCACACAACTAAAAGTGCTCTAGTGGGGAGAGCTCGACTAAGGGATACTCTGAGCATATATCAGCGTTGTTCTTCGATGTGCTCACACAATCGGCGCTCGTCATCCTCACCAATAACATATATATTCATGAAGTCGGAGAACTGTTACAAATAACTTGTACAAAGCCAATTAGCCTCTTTTACCCATAAGTGGGTTCACGTATTCTTAGTTTAATTTTGTAATTGAGAGGCGAACAGGCATATATGTGTGAGTGTACGTGACAGTATTTTCATACAAAACCCAAAACTTAATTTACAAAAATTGCAAAATGAAATTGGTTTGTGTATTTTGTAAAATTATTTTACAAATTGAGATATTAAAGTGTTTGTCGAAGCTGAAGTTTTCTTCTTTCTGAAAACAACTAAAAGTTTCTAAGCGAAAACAAATTTTTTTGTCTGATGTTTTGCTAAAAACTATTTTAACTTTCATGGCAGAAATAATAAGTATATTTTTACCAGAAATTTGATGCAAAAAATTATTAAAAAAATGTTTGAAGTTTGAGTTTAGTTTCGATGCAGAGATGAACAGATGGAGCAGAGACGAAGTCGGGACCGAAAGTTGTAGCTATAAAGTTGAATAATTGCATCATATTCTTCTCAGAATTGAAGATTATGAAAAAATATATAATGTGTATTTATATATATTATTAACGGCCCGTATAAAATAAATTTTGTTAATAATCTTTGATATAAGTTTGGAACCGATTGGACGGTAATCCAATTAACTACTGTTGCGGACAAAATTTCCCAAATCGCTGAAACTGGCGTTCATTGAGTTCTTATGTAGAGCTCTGAAAATCGGATGAGTTCGGATAGAGTTATGGGGGTGGGAAATTTTGACCAATGTCTATATGAGATATTTGAGGGAACCAATTTCCTATGATTTGGATTTAGATGGCAAATCGATCAATAGGCCAAACGCTGGTCAAAAAGCCAAGCTTTATGGAAATCGGTTGAATTGTGACCGTTTAAAATCAATTCTCAGTCGGAACAGAAAGTCTTATACCTTTATAGAGATTGTGGATAATTGCTTATGAATATTTATTTTTTATTTTTCGTTTCGAGTCCTTCTAGTCGCGACAAGCGCTCAGCTCTGTGGCTTTTTGAGCATATGTGTGTTTTTGTTGGTATTAACATGGCAAGCTTAGCCTTTTGTTGGCCCGTCTTCCCCAGCCCCTGTGACCGCAAGTTGTTTCGACTGTAGTCGACAAATGAATTTCAGTTATGCCAACAATGTTCTAAGCGCATTGTAAAATATTTTCAGTCGTTTTACATAAATTGTGAATGCTTTATACCCTGTAACCACTAGAAATGGTTGTTCGAATGTGAGGGTTGCGTCGTCAGAGCTATCAGAGATTTCTTATATCTTCGTCTCTTAATAGCGTCGGTAATTCTGTAATAGACGCAGTTAAATATACTCTTTAAGCCCTTTAAAGGAGTACAGGGTAAATCAAAGGCAACCTCATTATATTCACAAATGTTTAGATTTATGAATGGAATTAGGTTTAAAGCATTATATACATATTTGAATAGACAAATTTTGCGAAATGCGTAATTAAAATTGAAATAATAATAAAGTCGCTTTGTTAAAGAACAAATTGATATGGTATGAGACGCAGGTTACTATTATTTATTCGATTAAGTAATTGAAACAGTAATCGCAGTTAGTTAACAGCTATTTAATATAAATACGTGTGACATGACGTCAGACTAAACTGGACTACATATAATAGGTATAATAGTTTTCTTATATGCTACATTTATATTTATGCAACTTAAATAGACTTCTCTAATTAAATATTTGTGAAGTGAATAATACCTTTAAAAATCCTAATCCTCAGCGACCTGGCTGCGCGCAATGTACTAATCGACAACAATAAGACATTGAAAATATCAGATTTCGGTCTGTCTAGACATGGCATCTACACAAATACGAAAACACGCAAGGTGGGCCCTTCAAATGAAACGAAGTCATAATTATAAGTAAATGTTATTTATTATTTATTTAACATGCAGTTACCTTTGCGCTGGCTTTCCATTGAAGCCATACGGGATAATGTCTACTCGAGCAAGAGCGATATTTGGGCATACGGCGTGGTGCTCTGGGAGATTGGCACGCTGGGCGCATCGCCATATCCCACCATAAGCAACAGCGAGCTGATACCGTTTCTATTAGCGGGCAATCGCCTGGAGCGACCCGAGATTTGTACACCTCAGGTGTATACAATAATGCTGCAGTGTTGGCTGGAGGAGCCCGAAGAGCGGCCCACATTTGATGCACTTTACAAGGTATTAAGCCCTAAGACCACCTATGTGGACATTAACAGTCTGAGTGATGATTACGTGTTTCCACCGATTAAAGAGTAAATGTTGAAATGCAATTTAATTAGTACAATTGTTATTTAAGTTAAATCTAAATGTATTTTTAAAAACTAATTCCAACCTTTTGTCATGCTTTTATAAAGCATGCTGGAGGCAGCTTGATCAAAAGCCCACTAAAACCTAGTCGAAATCTAAATGTTATTCAATTCTAATGTATACGAATACAAATTTTGATGTGCTGTGAGCTAGAAAACACAATATTGTTAATTACAATAACATAAATGTTTTTAAGCCCTGTAGCTTTTAATGTCTGTAAATGACAGTCTATGTCATAGCATTCCACAATATGTTCATATATATATCTGTATATATATATATGATAACCTCGACATCAATTCACGTGATAAATCTAAGTTAATGTGAAGATAGCGAAATATAAGTACAAGCACTCTACCTGTCAATATATAAGCGAAAATATCGCAACAAGGATTTCAATAAATGCGTGGAAAAAACTCAGCATTGTTGTTCTTATTTAACGCTTTATGCCATAAATTTTATTCCACGCCACGTAACGCTCTACATCCTCCGGTGAGACGCTTTTCGAGACATGCTGCAGCGCGCACATAAAGTCCGACATGGATACGGCAGGCAGCTGTGCAGAAATAAAAATTATCCAGTTTTCCCCTAGCTTAACAAAAAATTATACATAATTTATTGCCATATTTTACCTGCTGTGCGTCAATTGCGTCAATCTCTGAGCTACTTAGAGCTCGCAGCGGCTGCATGGCCGCATAACGGCACAGGCTATCCATGTCTGCGCCCGAATACCCTTCAGTTAACTCGGCTAGCCCTTGAACCTGTGCTTCATTAAGGTTATGATGCACTTGTTGTATAAGTTTCTCGATTATCTGTTGACGTGCTGGCGCCGCAGGTAGCGAAACGTAGATACGTCGCACAAACCGCCGACGGACGGCTTCGTCAAGCTCCTGGGGGCGGTTAGTGGCACCAATGATAACAATGTGATCATCTTCGTTCGTTGCCGCGCCATCCAATTGTATAAAAAATTCGTTTTTCATTCTCCTTGAGCTTTCATGCTCATTATCCGAGCGCTGCGATAGCAACGAATCCACCTCATCCATAAATATAATCTACAAAAAAGTAAAGGTTAATATTGGTTATACCAATTAGGCTCTACCTACGGCTGGTTGATGCACGGCGGCAACAGCAAATAGCGTCTTGACCAGTTTCTCACCTTCGCCCACCCACTTGGAGGTTAGCGAGGACGGATTGATGCTAAAGAACGTTGCCCTTGACTGAGAGGCAATGCACTTGGCTATTAGAGTTTTTCCAGTGCCAGGTGGGCCAAACAACAAAACACCGCGTGGCGGGCGACGCACACCCTTGAACAGATCTGGACGCTGTAGAGGATGTATAATGGTTTCCATAAATGTTGATTTTGCATACTCCAGACCGGCTATATCCTCCCAAGCTGTAAGATGATGGAACAAAAGCCGTTAGTCACATAAACGATTCTCTCTGAAACTGCACTCACCTATTGGCTTGTACTTATGCATGCTCTCTCTCATAATCTGTTCAACCATCAGGGGATCCAAATGTGCCAAAGAGGGTGGCACTGCCGCGGCAGGCGTAGCCAGGGCATCCTGCTTCACAGGTACAGCAGCAACATTACTTGTTTAAAGAGTAAATATTAGCTTTAAATGATTTTAACTGCACTGTTACTGATGTACTTACGCATCAGTTTGTCCAATGGGCTGCACAAATTTGGCATTTACACTGCGTCCCCGTCCACCCAGCGACTTTTTTCTGTAGTTCATGATATCACTGGGTGCGCCACCTGCACTACCAGCACCACCTGCACCACTGCCTAGTCCAGTGCCAGCTGTCACACTTTGTTTGCTCTTCTGAAATGAACAACGAGGAAGAAGTGATAGTGCTTTGCCCGTATGTAAGAAACACAGGGAAAATTGTTAATAGAAACAGACGGAAGGATGGACAATGGCAATATCGGCTCGGCTCTTAACGCTATCCCCTTTTGGCCGTTTTGAGACAATATTATGCTATTTCGTTTTAGGGTACACACTATCAACACTTGGCTATAATGAGATGCATTACCTTCATATCATGCAGCATTAATTGTTCACGTGCTGTACGAAATCCATCGAAAGCTGGAGACGCTGTTGCTGTGGACACTGGCGTGCTGGGTGGCATCCTGTTGTTGTTGGCCATGGGCCGTTGCAGTTCGTTTGTTGTGATTTCATCACGTATGCAGCTTTCATATTTGCCACGACACTGAGGCTCGAACGCATTTTCAAGGGGTACGGCCCATTCCACGGGCATTCCAGTAGGGGCACGTCGACGACGACTCTGGGCCAGCAGCTCTTGACACCCAGTTAAACATTCTTGCATGTACGTCTGCGTGCTTCTGGCATTTTCACGTTTATCTTGATGCTGTTTAAGCACATCATAATGGGTGGCTTCATCTGAGTTGCTGTAAGATTAAGGAGTCTTTATTACTGCTAAAAGTGCGAGTTTTTCATTTTGGACAACCATGTAGCGTGTGCCAGCAACAATTTTTGTGCGCGCCATGAACTTTGTTTGTCGCCAGCGCTGGCATCGCTGGCTAGCCATATTGCTTCATTAGCTGCATAGGCCGTAGTCCATGGTTGCGCGGTCATGATGTTTAAAATAAATAAATTTAAGAATCAATAAATTAAACTTTTCCCGGCCTGATCTTATGCAGCAAGTGGCGGCTGGTCGATAACTGTTCGATTAGCTGTGCAGCTCTGCTCACTGCTGCTTACAGTCATAGCAGTCAGCTTTTGTTGGACTGCTTAACTATTATCGATAATAAACGATCAATTTTAAGGCATCATGTGTTTAAATTCAAAATTAAAGTTTAGTTTAAGCTTGGTATGTTAAAAAATTTAACGCATTATAGACAAATATGTTACATAGGCTAGAGCGCATGTGATATTTGGTGTGCCCAATTAAATAAATAAATATGCATCTGTTTTTTGCCTGCAATTGGCTACAATTGAAATTAATTGATGTTTAACAACTGCATTCAATTGAGTTGCGTGCCAGTGTTCAATAGTTGCCTGAATACCCCTCACGACGACACACACACACACAGCCATACACACGTATTTGGGTAGCCCAGGTAGGTTATCTGCTCTAGGTTAAATTAGATTTCTTCATCAGTAGCTAAACGTGTAGCCAGACACAGACGCATTTTATCGCGGCATCATTTGTGGACTCACGTTGTGCAAATATATATAACTGTATACAAAACTGCCACATCTAACAAGCTGGACGCAGTTACGGCCCCGGTGACTGGTTTCGGGTTGGGTTCAAAACATGTTGCGCACAGCGTCAGATCGCCGTGCAAGTCTCTTATCGCACGCGGCATTAAGATAAAAAGCAGCTAGTTATAAGATAAATCTGCCATAAAAGGCGCACTGCATGCATTGAAAGCTTCTCAGTTTACATGCACTTCCGCACGGTTTTAACAGCATCTGCACGCAACACGGTTAAATTGGATTCCACGGAGCACCACAGTACGACTTCAAGATGTGCCTGCCTAAGCGCGTCAGCGGCGCCGCCATACAAAGCGTGACTACAGCCATTGGTGGGTGAGCTTCTCGTAAGATGCTGCCAACATCTTCTAAGAAACTGAAACTCTTGCAGGTAATCTTATTTGCTTTAACTTCGGCCTCATGTTTGGCATTACACCGGCACATATGACTCTCTACGAGTCGGAGGCACTGACGCCCCTCAACACGGCCACAGATCCGGCGGGCACCGCCTGGTTGACTGGCTATCTCTTTCTGAGCGCCGCACTGGGTGCCGCATTTTCCGGCTGCCTGGCATTACGCATCGGTCCCAAGTCCGTGCTACTCTGCTGCGGACTACTTCAGATTGTAAGTCACCCAGAGCTTAACAAATTTCCGGCGAATCGCATTTACCCTGAACTTGATCCTATTTAATGTATCACAGTCACGACTAATTAGTGGCATTTATTCTTGAAGACATTATTCGTTTAGTTAAAGGCATTGACTAATTGTTGGTATATAAATGTTGTGTCAGGTTAAGCTGAAGGCGACGAGATATAAAAGATACACATATATTTCCGACAAGCTTCAATTCGATACAGCCATAGACATCTTCTGAATGCCCAAGGAGTGCCAATTTATAAAAAAGATAATCGTGAACTAACTTAAATTTAACGGACTTTTCACATACTCTAAACATTTCTTTTACTCCGAATCAAGAACTCTCAACTAAAGTTTGTATTCAGTTGACGAACCAAACTAGCAAAAACATTTTTGTATTATTCGAAAGTTTCTAACACATAGAACGTCGAGCCCATATTCATCAAACTTCATATCCAAAACTCCGTTAAAAGTCCATTTCGTTTAACCATTTATTCGTTCTCTGCTTTTAGTTCGGCTGGTTTTCCATACACTTTGGCTTCGACATTGTGCACATTTATGCCTCGCGCATTTTTGGGGGCGTGGCAGCCGGCTCAGCATTCGTAGTGCTGCCCATTTTCATCAATGAAATTGCCGAGACTCGGGAGAAGGCCGCCCGTTTGACCTTCACCATTGAACTGTGGCGCACATTGGGCATACTATTGGGCTTTGTGCTGGGCTTTTATGTGCACTACGATTATGTGAATATTGTTGGCTGCATTTTGTCCTGTGCCTTCTCGCTGCTGTTCCCCTTCGCCCAGGAGAGCCCGCATTACTATTTGCGCAAGGGCAATTTGTCCAGTTTGGAGAAGTCGCTGCGCTGGTATCGCGGCATACGTGACCTGGATGACCGCGACCAGCCGGAGTATCTGCACGAGCTGGCCGAGTTCAAGGCGGAAATGAAGGGTCAGGGCAAGGGCATTGGCTCTGCGCCCTTTTCCCATAGCTATGTGGTGCGTTTGATCTGTGTTAGCTTTCTGCTAACGATTTGCGGCAAGCTGAGCGGCGTCTTTGTAGAGCTCAATTATGCCGCCGATTTCCTGGGCCGCACCGGCTACTCCACGGAGCTGAACTATGTGCTGCTCGCCGCGGCGCAGTGCGTGGGCGCCCTCTTCGCACGGCTCATCGGTCCGCAGCTGCCGCGCAAGGTAAGCCGGCAACCATTTTCCCATTTTCCCACATTCCACAGCCAATTTCCATTTCGTTTGCCTCAGTCCTTAATACAATTACTCGATATTTGTCATTGCAGCTGCTGCTTTGCCTCTCCTCGCTGCTCGCCGCCGTTCCAGTCATCACCTTGGCCCTGTTCAAGCAATTTGGATCCAGTTGGTCTCTGGGCAACTGGTGTGGGCGTTATCTGCCCATCGTGCTGCTCGCCGCGCAGCTGTTCTTCGTCAGCTTTGGTCTCTATCCCCTGGCCGCTGTCGTCAGCAGCGAAGTCCTGCCCACAAAGGTAAGGGACATATTGATAATATTTAATATTATCTGCAGATAGGTAACGTAAGATGTATTTATGGGCGAATGTCACTGCACGAAAGTGGGGCTAGAAACTGACTGATCTGATTGACTAACTGACTGCAGCTTAGGACAGGGCAGGAATTTAGGAAAGGGCTCGGCAAAGATGAAAAATTGATGGAAAGCAGCTTGTATTTAATATTCTGGCTTTGCATCCGATTGGCTTAACAACTTCCATTCACTAGCTATCATAGAATGCAGCCCATTATTCAACTACAATAAAATCATAGTTTGAATCATTTCTTATTTAGAAAGTGAATAGGAGCATATTGGTCCGTCCGTCTACTGAAGCTATACTCTTGAAATATGTTATTAAAACACATATTTTATAAAAATTTATTTCTACACCCGAATCCATAGAATAATATCTTAAAGTGCCCAGCTTACAGTCTTAAAGTCACTGCCTTGGGCTTACAGTTTTGTAGTCACCAACTCAATTTTTTAATAAGATTCTCTCTCTTAAATATTTTCACAAGTGCTTACACTGTGAGCAGGATACTGCGCTGTCCTGATTGTTAAGCTTTTTAATAATGTTGTGCATTTCGTATTATGCAAAATCCTTTGTGCCAACTAAAGGTTGAATTTCACTGGAGGTCAGTTGTGATGTCTAAAGTATAGGCGCATCTGTTTGCGTAGAGATGGAAGATAAAATGCGACTGGCAAAAACTGTACTTGACTTTAAACAATTGTGTAGCATACTTTTCAGCGCAAGGTAAAACACATGCATATCAACAAGGGAATTTCGTTGTAAGCTCTTGTAATTGTAATGCAATACTACGAATGAATATTTCAATTAAAAAATATGCAGGTGAACTGCAAGAATTTTAGCCGGCATGGCTACATAGGGTTCGTCTGTAGGGTTATGCAATTCAAGGAATCCTGCAGTCGAGCAGACTATTATTGATTGATCATCTGAGGGGAAGAGGGCTAGTAAAAAGATGAAATATTTTTGCGATAAATTGAATTTTAAGTAAATAAAATGTATTGTTTGTTGGCAGCTACATGACCTGCTCTATTCGTTGGCCTCGGGCGTCTCCTGGCTGCTGCTCTTCGGCATGATTGAGGTGAGTAATGAAAAGGAGGCCAGAAGCAAAGCTATTAGGAACTAGCAATTTAAGCTGAATTTCATATATGCATGCATCGTTTTTGGGCAGGCTTTCAATGCGGTCAAGTCAACACTGGGTCCTGGTCTGGTGCTGTACCTGTGGGTCTTTGCAGCCGCTTCGATATTTGTGGGCCTCATTTCGCTGCCTTTGCTGCCGGAGACACGCAACCGTCGTCCCTCGGCCGTGCAACGTGAAATGGGCTATGTGGGGCAGGAGGGCGTTGCCAAGGTGGCCAGCGCAACTAATGGCCACATCTCGACTCACATCTGAACAATCAAAGCCAACTGCAATTAGTGTGTAAGCTTTCGGTACATAATATAAGTAAAGCACAAATTAATTTAAATGAGCTAAAAGACCGTAGCATGGTATTTAATTTGCAGCATGTTAATTAAATCATGTTAAGTGCCGTCCCAATTATTGGCCTATCTACATGACAACCGGCATGATTCGCTCTGATGAAATTCACATTCAATGCGGAACAACAGGCCAACCATAAGCCCATGATCTTGGCTTATCTAATCTTGCCTCAGACTTTTTATTACAATGAATATGCTAGGCAAATGTGCAGAACTCTTTGCGATGGCAGCTGCAAATAGCTTTAAATAAAAATACCTACGAATATATACAAATTTCTTGGTTTTCCTCTAAGCAATCGATCTGACTATAGAACAGCTTAATTTAAATTGATCTACGCCCAATCAATTGCATCAATTTGCAATCATTTAGATAGTTCGGGTACTTAAGTGTTCGGGAAGCGTAAATAAATACTTGCATGCATCTTAAACATTCAGAAAGTTGAGATGGAACATGGTATTTATATAAAGTACAAGCTGATCTAAAGGTATTTGACATGGATTCTTTTCATTAGTATTATTATTGTTATATTTATGATTATCATTATTATTATTAGTTCTATTCGTACTATTGTTATTATTATTTTTATTATTATCATTCGATTAACGTATTGCCTCATATAATTCTTATGATCTTAGGGAAATATATAATAGTCTCTGCTCTCGTATTTTTAACCCAGAACCTTAATCCTAAGTTTATTTAACAGTTCAGTTACCCAAAATAAAAATAAATATAATATATTTAACAGTTCAGTTACCCAAAAATAAAGAATAAATAATGTTTATTAAGATTTATGAATGCATTCGAGATAACCTAAATTTGCATTTCCTACTAACCAAAATTTGCTCAAAAGTATTAACTAAACAGAGATGTTTCCATTTGACACACTCTAGAGAGCGTGACTCTCTCCGAATGGGCTTAAATCAGCCACAAGCAACACTTTCTCCCTTCCCCGCCCATGGCAAACAGACAGGGCAAACAATATGAACATTTAGGGCCTTGCCCACTAATCCAAATTTACGCGCCCAATTGTGAATATCATCAAAGATATGTGTTATTCATAGCTGTACTGACGTTTGCGCCTATCTCTAGCAAATACACGTATTTGAATAAAATTTAGAATGGGTCTGTTTAATCTTTGGGCTACTGATATGAGAGCGCCATGTAAACGTGATTAATGCGCACCTAGCGCCCGACACCCCCCATACCCCCCAACCACCCGCCAAATGGTGCCATAACAATGACGCGCCTCTATTGGATCCAGGCGGCAAGCGTGTGCATCATTTGCGATTTCAAACACATACGAAAACAGGAAAACTCGTAAATATTATAAAGGGGAATAAAATGAAAAACAATAATCGGCCCTGGGGAAGATTAAATGCCCTATTTGCCTGATTGTGACTTTTTATTGGAACATTTTAATTCAAATTGAAAATAATATATTTCCTACTTTCTCAAGTATTGTTTTTCATTCTTCTTGCTCTTTAAATGCAATATAGACATGGAGCAGATACGTGTGACACTTTCAATGACAATGATTGGAATACATTTTGTAAGGGTAAAAAGTAATAAAATAAAATAGACAGTGCAACAATAATCACAGTAGTCGCCACTAAAACAAAACAATGCGCATCGACAGTCTCGACTGAGGCAATTTGAATATTTGCTGCTGTTGATGTTGTTGTTGACGTAGGTTTACCCAGCTCTCGATGCGAAGAGCATAATTACAGGGTGATAACAAGAGCAGCACTGTCTGTGCTGTGCTCTCATATGTACGCGCTGTCTCTGTATCTGGGCTGGCTGTATAATCTCTACTCGGATTTTGTGCGATTTTAATAGCATATATAAAAGTTATCATGCAGTAACTACGCCTGGTTAGTTCGCCACGAGCATTGGCCCAGGCACTCAGACAGCAAGCAGCAGGCAGCAGGCGTGGACCGAATTCCTACCCCACCCACACAGACAGCAAAGGATAATGACAGGCGACTTTTGAGCCGGCAAATTCAATCGTAAATTGAATTGCAAAAGTTGTGCTCTTCCCCAACGATAAAATGGATAAAGTTAAGAGCACAATGGAAACGAAAGGCGATGTAAAATTTCAATATCTGGCTGCAATATTCGGTTAGTAAACTGTGTCTGTAATTCGAATCAAACCAATTGATATAACCAAAATGTGCATTATATACATATATATATATGTGTGTGTGTGTGTTGCCTGGATTTTCCGTGTCGTCAAAAGGCACTCAATCGCGAATTTAACACCCAGCCAATTATACAATTTATGCCAATTTTTTTAACTGTGAAAAAAACCTCTATAAATATATAAAAGTGAAAATCAACTCAAAATTCGTGCCCGACAGTTGATTTTTTATCAACGTATCAATTTTTCCAATTAAAATATATTGGAAAACAAAAATTTTTTAAATAATGTGCAGCCGGGATGCGACAATTCCCTGTGTAAGCTGCATAAAATAAATATAAATGGTTTCGTGTTTTAAGCTCGGGGCTTAAATAAATTGCAAATCTAGGATATTCCAGTTCCCAATGCAATAAAATTGTTAACATCGCAAAGTCAACGGTATATACATGCATATTAAATTGTTTGTCCTGGCTGATTGAGTGATTGACTGACTGATCGGAGATTCGTTAAGCTGCTAACACTAAAAGCTGGGAGGCTAAAAGATGGGAAGAGTGGAAAATTGTCAGAAATCAGTTGCAAGCAATCAATATTTATAGAACGGCACTGGACTAAATATACTGAAGCCGAAATTCGTACATTTTTTATTTGAGTAGATTTGTAGCTTCTTCAGACCCAAAAAGAGTCGACTTCTTCTTGAGCCTGGCTCAAGGTCAATGTTGGTCAAAGCCAACAGGCAACAAGTTATAAATCGCTTGAGGCTTAAACTCTTTGCGAATTTTAATGCATTTAGCGACAAGAAGGCAAATCGAGCTAACCAACGACCACTTTGTTGGGCATTAATACACTAAGATATGAGAATGAATAATTAAAAATATGAAAAATAATAATAATATTTAAAAACTCTTTCTTCACACATTGCAGTAAACATCGTATCCATATCCTTTGGCGCCTATTGCGGCTGGCCTTCCTCTAGTTTTCTGGAGCTGAGCAGCGATGCGAGTCCGCTGGAGACGGGTCCATTGACCAAGCAGGATCAGGGCAATGTGGCATCGGTACTCTGCCTCGGCGGACTTGTGGGCAATGTGTTCTTCCTGTGGCTAGCCGAGAAAATTGGCCGAAGGCAATCGATGCTCTGGGTGGCGCTGCCCTCGCTGGTAAGTGAGCGGCGCTTGGCCAAAATGAGATGTATCTTAGCAGAGAGTATTTTCTGCAGCTGGGCTGGATTGGCATACCCTATGCACGCAACCCGACGCATCTGATAGCGGCGCGATTTCTGGGCGGCATGGCCGGCGGAGGCTGCTTTGGCGTGATACCCGTTTACACGGCGGAGCTGGCCGAGGACAGGTGAGCGTTTGACATCTAGCACAGCTCCATCTGCTTTAATTTCTACTACCTGTTCTGCTTCACTCAGCGTACGCGGCATATTGGGAACGCTGTTGGTGCTCTCCTGCAATGTGGGCGTGGTCACGGCCTTTGTGCTGGGCTATTATTTCAACTATGCGACCGTGGCCTGGATTGTGTCCGTGCTGTCGTTGGTGTTTCTGGTTTGCTTCTGGTTCATGCCCGAAACGCCGCAGCATTTGGCGCAGCAGCACAAGCTGCAGGAGGCGGAGCACGCCTTGCGCTACTATCGCAATATACGTGCCCGCCCCTCCAAGGAGCTGAGCGAGCAGCTGCAGCTGGAGCTGCACAAGCTGCGCGCGCCCGAAAAGGCCGACGAGGCCGGCGACGATATCGATGACAGCGCTGTCACCTGGTCGGACTTTGGTAAGCCAAATGCAGCCTGTAAAAGTGATCAGCTCCCATCTAAATCCAGACTCCTTTGCCAACCACAGCGGATCGTAGGGCGCGCAAGGCGTGCTTCATTGGGCTGGGCCTGCTGGCGGCCAATCAGGGCTGCGGCTGCTTTGCCATGCTCAACTACACGGCGCTGATATTCGAGAAGTCCGGCTCCAGTCTGTCGCCCACCGTCTCAGCGATAATCGTCGGCTTCATACAGCTGGTGGGCTCCTATGTGGCCACACTGCTGGTGGAGCGTGCGGGCCGCAAGCTGCTGCTGCTCGTCTCCGCGGTGGGCATTTGCCTCAGCCAGGTGGTCATGGCCAGCCACAGCTACCTGAAGGTGCTGGGCTATGACACGGCGGGCTTCGATTGGGTGCCCGTTGCTGCCTTCTCCTTTATGCTGTTCATCGCCTCATGGGGCCTGTTGACGCTGCCGTTCCTGGTCATATCCGAGATAATGCCGCCAAAGATACGCAGCACGGCCAGCATGCTGCTCATGTCCATACTCTGGCTGCTCTCCATGCTAACCATTAAGGTGAGCCCCAATCAACAATGGCCAACAGCTGCCTGACACTAACTCTATCCTCCCGTTTATTTGCCACACTCAGCTCATACCACTGCTAACTCCTGCGTGGGGCATGCATGGCACCGTGCTGCTCTTCGCTGGCTGCTCCCTGGCCGGTGCGCTCTTTATTGCCATCTTTGTGCCCGAGACGAAGGGCAAGACAATTGAAACCATTTTGGCCAGCTTATAGTCATTTAGCTATGCTAAGCAACAACTGTTAATTGTTTTCTTTTTGTTTATAATTTAATTTTTGTTTTTATTACAATACTGCGGGTATTACCCACACTTTTCAGGACTTTCATTCATTCCGAGAGCGTTAGAAATTGAACAAAATGTGGCCTAACCAAGATACAGGTTTCTGCTTCCATTTTCCTCCCAGGAGTGGGGGTCACGTCTCTTTAAGTCTTCAGAAAGATCCTTGGAAATGAGAAGGCCCGAAATGTCAACAAGCTAACTCCCTTTTCAACCTTTCATAAGAATTTGTACAAAGATCATTGAAAATGAGTCGGATGGTAAGCAAAAAAGTGTCAGACAACTGCTTTCCGCGCATTTTCCACACTTACGGATGGAATTTATAACAACGACGTCTTAGTGTACTACACTTAAAATATCAGCATTGATCAGCAATCAGTCAGCTAGTCAGTCGGTCAGGACAAGCAGTAATATATATATATAGAGCTCAACTGTTATAGACATTTCTTATATAAACAATATGATGTATACATTTTCCAGACAAGTCGCATCTTTGTCATAAATCTAGTCAGCCGTAAAACACTAGATTCCCCTTGAACTTGCCCTCACCTACACACACATGCACACATATACACACGCCCCTGTGGGCGTCCTATAAAAGACTTCTTTGATTAGATTAAAGAGTTCTCTCTACAGATAAGCGCATATTTACGACCTGAGCACAGCTTCAATCGTGCGGCGGAATGCAGGAGCATTTAAGATGGGCGATATCGTTTGTTTTTTGTATTAACTTTTAAATATAAATGACAAATACAACTAACTAAATATTAGACACATTAATTAATTTTGATCTATCTAAGTTATCTTTTGGTTAATATTAACTGACTGCCACTGTTTAAATTAAGTCTGTGACGCACCATTTTTGACTGCGACTATAAATATCTGACTGTCTATGTTATTATTGTATTACATGCATATATGCATACTTATCCACATGAATTTAGACCAACATACATACTTGCGTACATGCATGCGTACCCACATACATACACACATGCATACATACATGCAGACATTTTTACATACATACATGCATGCATACATACATACATACATACATTCATGCATGCATACATGTAGGCAGTTAAACATGCATACATACACACATGCATACATACATGCAGTCATTTTTACATACATAACATACATACATACATGAATACATACTTCATACTTGCAACAAATTAAGGCTTGTGAATATTATACTTTTATCTCTTTTAATAAATATAACAGTTTTAATTGAAGCTTGAAAATCTACAGCCCTTACTTGAATTAATGAGATTCGCGTAGGGGGGCGGTATTCATAAATCTTTTTGTACTAGGCTTGTTTACAAACTGAAAAGAGCTTGTGAGATTTTGTTCATTCGTCTGTTCGTCCGACCCTTTTTTCGTTGCCCGCGAATATTTAAACGATTTGTAGACCAATTCACAATGGCAAAGAAATTAAGCTCTTAATACAATCTCTTTTGTCTGACTAAGTATCTTGCCTTGGATTAATAAAAAGCACCATTTTTTAAATGGGTTTTTGCTTTGGCTAGTATGAAAAAGTCACCTTCTGGTAGAACTAACAGCCATATAATATATTAGAGTCTACTTATAGGAGAGCACAGAATTTCGCTTGCAAGTGCTTTCTACAACTGTACCAGATAGTAGCTATACGCAGACATAGCTAAGGCTATGGGCTTATGACACATTCTAGAACGATTACGGTCTTGACCTTCCCCAATACCATTTGACCTTTAAAATTATTTCACATACAAAACATCAGCGCAAGCTGTGGAAAAACATTAGTTTGTTTGGCTTATGAAATTCCAAATAGGCTCAACAAATATTTGCCTATAAAGTCTAATTGCCGGTCTGTCGTCTGGCATGAGTGTTATTTATTTAGGTATTACCCATGTGGATCAGGGTTTTATTTGGCACATTTGTAGAAAACAGTTTCAACGACGGCCGAGACATGCTATCAGCTTTCTTTTAATAAGACTCAATTTCTTTTACTTTCCCATTATAAAACTTTCACTTTATCCTCACGCCTACTACATTCAAATGGGTTCCTGGCCCAGTTCCTTGATGGACTTGCACAGTCTATGTGGAAATTTTATTGTGGTACGCAAGACTTCTTGCTTAGCATATGCCTTGTATATTGCAGAAATATATTTCATCACATATGTATCTTGAATGTATTCCGGATATCAGTTAATCTTATAGTCTTAATGGATTATGACCCTAGGGTGTCTGGGCTTTTTCTGCAGATAAGAAGGAGCTCTCTGAGAAGAGAGTAGGGTTTGTGTAACCCTATCGCAACAGTCGGACAAGCCTTCTTTTTTAGAACGCCATTCCAACGTGTATCATATAAATCATTTCGTACATAAGCTCATATAAAATAATTCTAATCTGTGTTTTCTTGACTTTCCTTATGAAATACTCGCTCGCACCAGGCATCTTTAATCTTTATATCAACTATATCTAATCCATTAAGTGTTGCCCGACTTTGGCAAACACTGATCTTGCGGCTTGCCATTTGTGACGTCTCTGAACGTTTGTAATATGAAAGCTGTATACTAAGTCCACACAATAACAATTTTATAGTTTGTTAACCATCAATTCAGCCTTCGTGGATGTCTAAATGTCACAAATGCCTGCGTATTCGCATTCTTTGCCGTGCCTTGCAGCTATCGAGACGTTTTTGAAGAGCTTCACAGAATGTCGAACTTTTTGCAGAATTCGCTGTTGAATCAGAAAACGCGCTACCAACTCTTGGCGACTGTCATAGGTATGTCATAAGCAGCGTGGAATATTTTTAATCTCTAGTTTGTATTTACTATTTTATCACTATTTACTATTCAATAGTAAACATTATAACATTTGGCCATGGCGTTGGCGTCGGCTGGCTGTCGCCCACGCTTACCAAAATACAAACACCCGACACACCCCTCGACTTTCAGGTGGGCATCGATGAGATATCCTGGCTAGGCTCCATGCTGGGTTTGGGCAGTCTGTTTGGCAATTTGACGATAGCATTGCTGCTCGAACGAATGGGTAGAAAGTTTTGCATCTATTTGCTAGCAGGACCTTATGCGGTACGGCAATGCATTTGATTTATAGCTGAACGTTTTTTGCTCATTCAAGTTTATTTTAAAGTGCTTATGGATTCTGATATATTGCGCCTCGAATGTGAGTTACTTGTATGTGGCTCGCTTTCTGTGTGGATTTACGGGAGGTGCGGGCTATCTGATAGTGCCGATCTATATCAGCGAAGTCGCCGACAGCTCGTGAGTACTTGTATACTAAAACGAAGTCCATATTTCCTATATCTATATCCATATTGCCAGCTATATCGTTTTATAACTCCATGACCTATACTATGATCCCTTCCAGCATTCGCGGTTCTTTGACCTCTATGGTAATGTTATCTGTCAACTTGGGCGTGCTGGTTGGCTATATACTAAGCACCTATCTGGCTTATCATGTTGTGCCCTTCTTGGCCATAGTATTGCCCATAGCTTATTTCTTAGCTAACCTTTTGCTACCCGAAACGGCGCCGTATCTCCTAAAACACAAGCAGCTGCACGCAGCTGAGACGTCTTTTAAATATTATCAAAATCAGCGAAAGGGCATGGGGCAGGCATCCAAAGCGGACTTCGAGGAACTGCGATTGGCCATAGACGCTCAACAAGCACAGAATACGACAGCCTTAACTTATAAGGATCTAAGTAAGCACTTACTCAACCCTAAGCTGATATTCCTTGCTGACAATCCCTTACAGTTACCAAGCCGGCACTGAAGGCCTTTGCAGCATCTGTTGTGCTCTCTCTGGGCTATCAGTTCAGCGGCATCTTCAGCTTCATCAACTACATGTCGACTATATTTGAGGCATCCGGCTCTATACTGGATGTCAATACTTGCACTATTATCATTGGCGTGGTGCAGATTGTGGGCGTCTATACCTCGACCATATTCGTGGACATAATAGGACGTCGCATACTCATGCTGATCTCCACACTGGGCGTCGCTTTGGGCTGCATCGTCTTTGGCTGTTTCACCTACTACGCCCAGCAATATGACTTGAGCGATGTTAACTGGCTTCCATTGATGCTGATGATAATTATCATCTATTTGGGCAACGTTGGACTTATCGGCGTGTTTTTCGTAGTGCTTGTGGAACTCTTTCCAGCCAAGGTAGCAATAAGAATAGTTAACTACAGCCTATGCAGCCTACAACCTATTTTCATATTTCCACATATTTCATTATCCAATTACGATATATATTTCTTGACAAGATCCCCAAATAGACGAATTGTTCCCGATTGCAGGTTCTTCAATTCCCATTTTAAAGATTTTCCATTTTCATTCCCTTAACATTCATCATAGGGAGGTTTGAGTGTATATTCCTATTAATTCTCTTGTTTCTCTAGATACGTTCGCTGGCCACATCCATATCGGTGGTGTTTCTGAGTGTTCTGGTCTTCTGCACGCTGAAATTGTTTCCGCTGCTGCTTCATTATTTTGGTATATCGGTAACCATGTGGTTTTCGGCAGCTTCCAGTTTTTTAACATTTGTATACTTTTTGCTGTTCTTGCCGGAGACCAAAGGCAAGTCTATGATTAAGGACTGAAAAGTCAGCGTGTATCTATTGCAATAAATTTATTTAGACTTAACCTAAACACACAAGTTTTACTGGAAGTAGTAAAGCGCTTTATCTAGCTTTATCAGCTACTGGGTCAACGTAACACACAGCCTAGACAAATCTTTATTTTAGCCAACTCTTAAGCTGTGCGCCAGTCATTCGAGGCATGAGGTTCGACTGGACACAACACCATGAAGTTGACATCGGGCGCATTGTTTGAGCACACGAATTGCCTGCTGAATCGCAGAAATCGTTACCAGTTTCTGGCAACGTTTCTAGGTGAGCTGGCCATATTTCGATGTTTCTTTAAGGATTCCTAATTTTTTGTTTAGTGAACATTTCGACCTTCGCGCATGGCATCGGCATAGGTTGGATGTCGCCGGTGATGCGGCAACTGCAAACTCCGGAGTCGCCGCTCAGCTTCGAGGTGTTCGTGGAGGAGCTATCCTGGATTGGCTCACTGTTGGGCATAGGCAGTGTCATAGGCAATTTACTGGCCGGTTTTCTTCAGGATCGCATTGGACGCAAGCCAGTTATGTTTGCCCTAACTGTGCCATATGTGGTAAGTAGGCGCTTTAGCTTGCCACACGTTGGGCGCCACACTTATCCTTTGGGCTTGTAGTGCTTCTGGCTGTTGTCCTACTTCGCGGCGAGCGTGGAGTATCTGTACTTGGCTCGTCTATTGGCTGGCATAACGGGCGGCGGTGGCTATATTGTGTTTCCCATATTCATCAGCGAAATCTCGGATGCCAAGTAGGTTCACCTAATTAAAGACACTTCTCTTTTGATTAATTGAGCACTTGGTTATCCTACAGAGTACGCGGTCGTCTTAGTTCCTTTGTCATGCTCTCTGTCAACATGGGCGTGCTAGTCGGTTATATATTATCCACAAATGTTGGTTACTTTACGGCGCCCTTTTGTATTATACCCCTGCCCATATGCTATTTTATAAGCAATCTTTTTCTGCCCGAAACGCCGTTTCATCTCATAAACAAGGGTAAATTTGGTGCAGCAGAAAAGTCATTCAGATTCTATAAGAACGTTAGAGAAGATGACAAGCGTTCCATGTTGGAGTTCGAGGACATGAAGCTAAAGCTGACCAAAGAGCGTGCCTTGAACGTTAATGCCTTTAATTACAAGGATTTCGGTACGTACTTGAGATCCTGAATATCCCTCTTCACTTGTCGCAACTTATCCTTTGCAACCTTTTCAGCTACCAGATCTGCCCTCAAGGCCTATGCCATCGCCATGGTTCTTATTCTGAGCAATCAATTTACCGGCACCTTCTGCTTTATCACCTACATGTCGGACACCTTTGCTCTCTCACACACCACCCTGGACATCAGCATGTGCACCATAGTCATCGGGGCTGTGCAGATTGTGGGCACCTATACAACCACATTGATTTGTGATAAATTCGGGCGTAAAATTCTACTATTGATCTCCACGCTGGGCGCTGGCATCTGTCTAGCCGCCTTTGGTTGTTTTACCTACTTTGCGAATCTCTACGATCTGTCCGCGTTGGGCTGGTTGCCTTTGGTGCTGCTCTCTCTGGACGTGTTCCTCTGCAACATTGGTCTGGTGGGCGTCTTCTTTGTGGTGCTGGTGGAGGTGATGCCAGCCAAGGTAGGTGCAATATGCAACTCATATAATAGCTAAATTTTAAATGCTGCCCATATCTATATTTTATATTCCTTATAGATCCGATCGGTAGCTGTTTCCACATTTGTGGTCATCCTTAGCTGTGCCGTCTTTGTCTCCCTCAAAATCTTTCCACTCTGCATGCAATATTGGGGCATTTCCATAACCATGTGGAGTTCGAGTCTTGTTGCATTTGTCAGCTTCGTGTATTTTCAGCTGTTTCTCGACGAAACTAAGGGCAAATCCCTGCTGGATTCTTAGAAGACTTGATTATCAGATTGGAATAATTTTAAGAATTTAATTTTAAGATATAAATTATAAAATTTAATATTTGATAAAAGGTCTAGGATATTCAATTTAATTTTAATTTTGGTACATACATATATTTTTAATATTTTGATTGATGGTCTCAGGACAATCTTATGTCTGACTACTTAAAAGAAAGAATTGCAGAAGATGGGCTTATTTTAAGAGAATTTTATCTAAAGACTCTTGTTTTTAAATCTCAACTTTATGCTGCTTACACTACTTCACAACTCGAAGACTACAAGAGCAAGGCTTGTAGTGCTTGTTAATATAGCTTCACAATAGCGGAAAGCTTATTAAAAGAGTAGCACAAAGCTTAGTTCACAATCGTTCGATTGCACCGGAAAAGCTCTGCTTAGCAAGCTGCTGAATTTGTTAGTCGATCATTGAGTCGAAAGTTCTAGCGTCGAACAGACGTGCGAAAGAGTACAGACGATCCCATATCGGGAATAATACGTGTATATTCAGAGAATATGGATCAAGGATAAAGGGTGTAATAAAAGTTCTAGTGGTATTCAGATAGACTGCCGGTACCTTAGATAGTCAGTGAAATGCATTCCCTAAATGCGGAATTCTGCGGGAAACAAAATAGCGGTAGCCCGGACCCAAGATCGGCTACCTGGCCAGTAAACACCGGGCTGTCCCAGCGTTAGCAGGGTTTTTCCTCAGGCACAGCTAACAACGTTGCTTCTACGCGCACGGCTTGAATAAAGAGACATCCAGCCATCCCCTCAACGATCTGCAGCACGATCAGTGCAATCCGTCGCGTATAGTTGACAATTGGACAATTGGATTGGTATTTGAAGAAATAGTTATTAGGAGGTCAGTTATCGAATTTTCCAATACCAACACTAGTAGCTTAGTCAGCACGATCATTAGCTTTAAGCATCTATTCATTAAAAGTAAAGATATTGAATTGGAAATGATGCGATAAAAGTTTATTTTTTATGGCCTGTCGAGGCGTTGAGAACAAATGCTTTGAAAGGGTTACAGAACCTTTGCTTCTGGGGCAACCTTAACATTTTAACGATTGTCATGCTTGGAAGGGTAATGACTAAGGTTCGTGACCCTTACAGCGTAATAACCGTGGAAGTAGTTTTCCGTTTTACTTGCGTATCGGCGCACCTGATCGGCCATAACTTAGATATTTTGAATGCTTTAGATAATTATTAACGTCCGCGCATTAATATTATTAAGTGTGCAGTTTGGAAAGAAGAACCACGACCAATCCGACGAGCCAGACCAGAGCATTTATAGAATGAGAAACTCAAACCAAATTGTACCCTTCAACTTCCAGGGAGAAGTTGTCCGAATTCTAGGATCTCCGCCTGTACGTTCTCATTTCATTTTTTGCCTGTGGCAGCTCTTCGATGGGTTCAGGGTAGAACACTTGCATATTCATTCCATAAATTCTCTAATCTCCTTACATATAGGGTGTTCCTATATTTTTATTTATTTTTTTTTAATTTTATTCACTGTAGAAATTTGTTTTCTATATTGAGTAATAGGTTTGTTTTCTTTATAGCGCTTAGCTTTTATTCAGAATTTAAATATTATAAGGAATTTCGCCGGTGTCTGAGGATATTTCAAATGCTTCCCCTCTGAACATCTGTGTGAACCAATGTGACACTGCACTTATCGGATTTGAGTTAGTTGAGCTACTTTTTGGTAAGACATTAAATGGTCAGATAACATTCGCTACCAGCATTTCATCAGCTTGATTTACAGGCTTGCATGAGCAGGGCTAATCTTTATGGCAACATGTGCTCCAACAAAGCAGCCTCCAACCTATTAAAGTCAATGGGACGCCGGGCGAATTGTTAGTATTCAAATGTGCGGCCACAAACTTACATTAAAGCTGGGAATATATTTTATTTAACTTAAACACCTCATAAAAAATGTTGGTTAAATTTTTTGAGCAACCGAATTGTCTGCTGAATCAAAGGAATCGCTATCAATTGCTGGCCACCATGCTCAGTGAGTGTATAAGAGAGAGAGAGAGAGAAAAGAGAGAGATCCATTGAGTCAAGAGATAACTTTTGGGCTTATAATTTCTAGTCAATCTCATATGCATATCGCATGGCGTTGGCATCGGCTGGCTATCGCCCATATTACGCAAATTACAATCCGATGAATCGCCGCTTAACTTTCAACTGAGCATCTCGGAAATCTCCTGGGTGGGCTCTGCGGTGGGCCTAGGCGCTGTGGTGGGTAATGCACTGATGGGTCTGATACTGCCGCGCATGGGCAGCCGCTTGTGTCTGCTCCTCGTAGCCATACCACACTCGGTAAGTATTTGAGTATATTCCATAAGGTATATACACCCATATAAGGAATCAAATTCTTCCTGCAGTGCCTGTGGTTTCTCGTCTACTTTGCTGAAGGCGCGGAGTATCTGTTTATTGGACGCTTCTTGGCCGGCATTTCCAGCGGCGGCATGTATATCTCACATCCCATATTCCTAAGCGAAATTTCAGATGCCAAGTGAGTGTATGAAGATATATAGCGGGGCATTATATGTCAAGAGTTAAAGCGATAGCAGCGATAAAAATTATATTTAACCCCTTTATGAGTCTGCCTACAGTTGCTGTTATGCTGTTACACTGTACAACAAATGCCTCATTTTAATAATTAATCTCGTATGTGTGCCTTTATATATTCTTTCTAATGTAAAGTTCTCTCTCTCCCACACTCTCTCTTACAGAATTCGAGGGAGTCTCGGTGCCATGATAATGTTGTCTGTGAATGTTGGCATTCTTCTAGGCTACATTTTGGGCACACATCTGGCCTATCATATCGTTCCATTCGTAGTGCTCATCTTTCCAATCAGCTACTTCATATCCACGCTGTTCATCATACGCGATTCACCGATGCATCTCATACGTAAGGGGAAGTACAAGGAGGCTGAGCAGTCTTTCAGATACTATAAGAACATCAAAGATAGCGATCAGCAGGGCGCACTTACAGAGTTTGAGGAAATGAAGCAGACACTGACCCAAAGTGATAAAAACTCAGATAAGGTGACCCTCAAGGACTTCCGTAAGCCATCTTAATTATTCGATCCGATCTACAGATCTAATGTTATTTATATATACATATATATAGTAACTCGACCTGCGCTCAAAGCATATTGTTCGGCTGTGGTTCTTTTGATTGTTAACCAATTTAGTGGACTTTTTGCCATGGTCAACTATATGTCGGATATATTTGCACTCTCAGGCAGCTCTATGGATCCGGATACCTGTACCATTATCATTGGCATTGTCCAGATTCTGGGCACATATGCAACAACGCTTCTCTGTGATATCTGGGGACGTAGAATTCTACTGGTGGTTTCCTCAGCCGGCGTGGCTTTTAGCCTGACCTGCTTCGGTCTCTTCACCTACTACGCACAGTGGTATGATTTGAGCGCGTGGAGCTGGGTCCCACTGTTCTTTATGTCGCTGTACATCTTTCTGGGCAACATTGGACTCGTTGGCTGCTTCTTCGTCCTACTGGTTGAGATGTTTCCGGTCAAGGTGAGTGTCGTTGGGGTCTCTCTATTATGTCTATCTCAACCTATTGATTTTTTTTATACCGCAGATACGCGCGAGAGCTGCTTCAATAGCAATAATTATATGCAGCTCGTTTGTGTTTATAATGCTCAATATTTTTCCCCTTTGCATGGATCAATGGGGCGTGCCGGCCACCATGTGGTCCTGTGCGGGCATAACAGCACTTGGCTTTATATTTTTTGTCTTCTTCTTAAAGGAAACCAAGGGCAAGTCAATGCTTGAGGATTGAGGAGGACGCTAGCAAAAATAGCAAATTATGTTCCAATGTCTGTATTATATTATAAGTTTTTTTTTTTGTGTCAAATAAATGTAATAATAAATGTAACAAACTCGTTCTGCGCGGGCACTAGTAGGACCTACAGCTAAAATTTCAAGTCTCTACTTCTCATAGGTTCTGAGATCGTTGCGTTCATACATACGGACAGACGGACACACAGACAGACGGACGGATATATGCGGAGATGCCTTCCTTCTGCGTGTTACAAACATTTGCACAAATATAATACACCCATTATACCCAATTTCAATGGGTTCAGGGTATAAACAAAGGATAAAAGGAAAATGTATCATTACAATAATGTACGAAAATATATGTAAGTTGCTTAAGCATACCTTAGGTCCCTGCTCGGGCGCCAATATTAAACACGCCCCCCACTAATATCCAGTGTCTTCTGTTTGTTCAGACATAAACACGAAGTGTACCTACACTAAGAAATACGATGTGGCAATTTATCCGGCACGGGGCTCTTTGATAACATGAGATTGACGCTTACCAAGGATGACAATATGCCGGATACGCTCAGCCTGAAAGACTTTTATAAGTGAGTGCCCCCGCAAAGCGTAATATATGGCGGAAAAGCATTATCCGAAGGGTTATATATAGGTGACGCAGGGTAGTCGTAAATAGGATGAATTGGGTTGTTAGACGCCATTAGATGAATTGTTTACCAATAATTAACAAGTTTTTTTGTAAAAAGTGACTTTGGTGAACGGGAAGCGAAACGGTGACTGGAAAGTGGTGACTGGCAATGTCACGGGCAGTGACTGACCTGCCAGATTTGCCCTCAGGTAACCTCTGCTGAAGCACACACATGCTGGGCGCAGTTTGAGCTTAGCTAAAATAAACAAAAATGTTGTAATTTAAATGTTTATATTCGGCACTTCTGCATGCACAAAAAACACGACCGATCTCCGCGGTAGTTCAAGGCGACTGGCTTGAGTTAGTTGATCTACTTTTTGGTAAGATATTAAGCGGTCAGGTAACATTCGCTACCAACATGTCTTCAGCCTGTTTTACAGAATTGCATTAGCAGGCCTAATCTTTACGGCAACATGTGCCCAAGCACAGAAGCCTCCAACCTATTAAAGTCAATCGGAAGCCAGGCGAATTGTTAGTATTCAAATGTGCGGCCACAAACTTACATTAAAGCTGGGAATATATTTTATTTAACTTTAACACCTCCTACAAAATGTTGGTTAAATTTTTTGAGCAACCGAATTGTCTGCTGAATCAAAGGAATCGCTATCAATTGCTGGCCACCATGCTCAGTGAGTGTATAAGAGAGAGAGAGAGAGAGAGAAAAGAGAGAGATCCATTGAGTCAAGAGATAACTTTTGGGCTTATAATTTCTAGTCAATCTCATATGCATATCGCATGGCGTTGGCATCGGCTGGCTATCGCCCATATTACGCAAATTACAATCCGATGAATCGCCGCTTAACTTTCAACTGAGCATCTCGGAAATCTCCTGGGTGGGCTCTGCGGTGGGCCTAGGCGCTGTGGTGGGTAATGCACTGATGGGTCTGATACTGCCGCGCATGGGCAGCCGCTTGTGTCTGCTCCTCGTAGCCATACCACACTCGGTAAGTATTTGAGTATATTCCATAAGGTATATACACCCATATAAAGAATCAAATTCTTCCTGCAGTGCCTGTGGATTCTGGTCTACTTTGCTGAAAGCGCGGAGTATCTGTTTATTGGACGCTTCTTGGCCGGCATCTCCAGCGGCGGCATATACATCTCACATCCCATATTCCTAAGCGAAATTTCAGATGCCAAGTGAGTGTATGAAGATATACAGCGATAGCTGCTAAGCAAAAATTATATTAAGCCCGTTTGTGGGTCTGCCAACAGCAGCTTAAGTTTAGTTTAATTATTATTCTCGTCTGTGTCCTTTGTTATATACTGCTATTTTCGCTTGCATGTTACTTCACTTTGTTGTCTAGTGTAAGTCATCCAGTTCTCTCTCCCACACTCTCTCTTACAGCATTCGAGGGAGTCTCGGCTCCATGCTAATGTTGTCTGTGAATGTTGGCATACTTCTAGGCTACATTTTGGGCACACATCTGGCCTATTATATCGTTCCATTCGTAGTGCTCATCTTTCCAATCAGCTACTTCATATCCACGCTGTTCATAATACGCGATTCACCGATGCATCTCATACGTAAGGGGAAGTACAAGGAGGCTGAGCAGTCTTTCAGATACTATAAGAACATCAAGGATAGCGATCAGCAGGGCGCACTTACAGAGTTTGAGGAAATGAAGCAGACACTGACCCAAAGTGATAAAAACTCAGATAAGGTGACCCTCAAGGACTTCCGTAAGCTATCTTAATTATTCGTTCCGATCTACAGATCTTATGCTTTATATACATATATCTATATTATATATATATTATATATCTTTAGTAACTCGACCTGCGCTAAAAGCATATTGTTCGGCTGTGGTTCTTCTGATTGTTGATCAATTCTGTGGACTCTACGCCATGGTCAGCTATATGTCGGATATATTTGCACTCTCAGGCAGCTCTATGGATCCGGATACCTGTACCATTATCATTGGCATTGTCCAGATTCTAGGCACATATGCAACAACGATTCTCTGTGATATCTGGGGACGTCGAATTCTCCTGTTAGTCTCCTCAGCCGGCGTGGCTTTCAGCCTGACCTGCTTCGGTCTCTTCACCTACTACGCACAGTGGTATGATTTGAGCGCGTGGAGCTGGGCCCCACTGTTCTTTATGTCGCTGTACATCTTTCTGGGAAATATTGGACTCATTGGCTGCTTCTTCATCCTTCTGGTTGAGATGTTTCCGGTCAAGGTGAGTGTCGTTGGGGTCTCTCTATTATGTCTATCTCTATCCATTGACTTTCTTTATTCCGCAGATACGCGCGAGAGCTGCTTCAATAGCAATTGCCATTGCAAGCTCGTTTGTGTTTATAACACTCATCATTTTTCCCCTTTGCATGGATCAATGGGGCGTGCCGGCCACCATGTGGTCCTGTGCGGGCATAACAGCACTTGGCTTTATATTTTTTGTCTTCTTCTTAAAGGAAACCAAGGGCAAGTCAATGCTTGAGGATTGAGGAGGACGCTAGCAAAAATAGCAAATTATGTTCCAATGTCTGTATTATATTTTAAGTTCTATTTGTCAAATAAATACAATACACAATACAATCGCCATTGCAATACTGTTAATAGAATTCAAAAAAGGCGCGCATGAATATGTGTGTGTACATGTATACAGAAATTCTTGCAATTTGCGCTTGCTCCCGAGGCCAAAGCACATTTTCTTTAATAACTTTTGTGTTTCTTAACCGATCTTAATGAAATTTTCTACAGTAAATCGTATTATGCAAAAGAATATTAGTGTATTCCCAAAATGATAATTGCATTAAAATTGTGGCTTATATTGGTGAGGTAGCAGCGGGGAGATGGTGATAGCTATAAATAGAAGGATACCTGATTTATATATATACTATTCAAGAAGCTACATGTCAAGTTTGATGAATCCAGAATTGCTCAAAAAACACGATTTTGATATCCATTTTTATCGATTATTTGGAAACGGGGCATGTTATCGAATATCGGAAACAAACTCGTTCTGCGCGGGCACTAGTAGGACCTTCAGCTAAAATTTCAACTCTACTTCTCATAGGTTCTGAGATCGCTGCGTTCATACATACGGACAGACGGACATGGCTAGTGCACAATTTGCACAAATATATTACACCCTTTATACCCAATTTCAATAGGTTCAGGGTATAAATAAAGGATAAAAGGAAAATGTATCATTACAATAATGTACGAAAATATATGTAAGTTGCTTAAGCATACCTGGTCCCTGCTCGGGCGCCAGTATTAAACACGCCCCCCACTAATATCCAGTGTCTTCTGTTTGTTCAGACATAAACACGAAGTGTACCTACACTAAGAAATACGATGTGGCAATTTATCCGGCACGGGGCTCTTTGATAACATGAGATTGACGCTTACCAAGGATGACAATATGCCGGATACGCTCAGCCGGAAAGACTTTTATAAGTGAGTGCCCCCGCACAGCGTAATATATGGCGGATGCATTAGATGAATTGTTTACCAATAATTAACAAGTTTTTTTGTAAAAAGTGACTTTGGTGAACGGGAAGCGAAACGGTGACTGGAAAGTGGTGACTGGCAATGTCACGGGCAGTGACTGACCTGCCAGATTTGCCCTCAGGTAACCTCTGCTGAAGCACACACATGCTGGGCGCAGTTTGAGCTTAGCTAAAATAAACAAAAATGTTGTAATTTAAATGT
The DNA here is from genome assembly GCA_035045725.1 of Drosophila ezoana. NCBI lineage: Eukaryota > Metazoa > Arthropoda > Insecta > Diptera > Drosophilidae > Drosophila > Drosophila ezoana. The sequence goes on from JAWNOU010000092.1 coordinate 10,490,144, forward strand.
TTATATTCGGCACTTCTGCATGCACAAAAAACACGACCGATCTCCGCGGTAGTTCAAGGCGACTGGCTTGAGTTAGTTGATCTACTTTTTGGTAAGATATTAAGCGGTCAGGTAACATTCGCTACCAACATGTCTTCAGCCTGTTTTACAGAATTGCATTAGCAGGCCTAATCTTTACGGCAACATGTGCCCAAGCACAGAAGCCTCCAACCTATTAAAGTCAATCGGAAGCCAGGCGAATTGTTAGTATTCAAATGTGCGGCCACAAACTTACATTAAAGCTGGGAATATATTTTATTTAACTTTAACACCTCCTACAAAATGTTGGTTAAATTTTTTGAGCAACCGAATTGTCTGCTGAATCAAAGGAATCGCTATCAATTGCTGGCCACCATGCTCAGTGAGTGTATGAGAGAGAGAGAGAGAGAGAAATTGAGTCAAGAGATAACTTTTGGGATTATAATTTCTAGTCAATCTCATATGCATATCGCATGGCGTTGGCATCGGCTGGCTATCGCCCATATTACGCAAATTACAATCCGATGAATCGCCGCTTAACTTTCAACTGAGCATCTCGGAAATCTCCTGGGTGGGCTCTGCGGTGGGCCTAGGCGCTGTGGTGGGTAATGCACTGATGGGTCTGATACTGCCGCGCATGGGCAGCCGCTTGTGTCTGCTCCTCGTAGCCATACCACACTCGGTAAGTATTTGAGTATATTCCATAAGGTATATACACCCATATAAAGAATCAAATTCTTCCTGCAGTGCCTGTGGATTCTGGTCTACTTTGCTGAAAGCGCGGAGTATCTGTTTATTGGACGCTTCTTGGCCGGCATCTCCAGCGGCGGCATATACATCTCACATCCCATATTCCTAAGCGAAATTTCAGATGCCAAGTGAGTGTATGAAGATATACAGCGATAGCTGCTAAGCAAAAATTATATTAAGCCCGTTTGTGGGTCTGCCAACAGCAGCTTAAGTTTAGTTTAATTATTATTCTCGTCTGTGTCCTTTGTTATATACTGCTATTTTCGCTTGCATGTTACTTCACTTTGTTGTCTAGTGTAAGTCATCCTGTTCTCTCTCTCCCACACTCTCTCTTACAGAATTCGAGGGAGTCTCAGCTCCATGCTAATGTTGTCTGTGAATGTTGGCATACTTCTAGGCTACATTTTGGGCACACATCTGGCTTATCATATCGTACCATTCGTGGTGCCCATCTTGCCAATTATTTATTTTATATCCACGCTGTTCATCATACGCGATTCACCGATGCATCTCATACGCAAGGGGAAGTACAAGGAGGCTGAGCAGTCTTTCAGATACTATAAGAACATCAAGGATAGCGATCAGCAGGGCGCACTTACAGAGTTTGAAGAAATGAAGGAGACACTGACCCAAAGTGATAAGAACTCAGATAAGGTGACCCTCAAGGACTTCCGTAAGCTATCTTAATTATTCGTTCCGATCTACAGATCTTATGCTTTATATACATATATCTATATTATATATATATTATATATCTTTAGTAACTCGACCTGCGCTAAAAGCATATTGTTCGGCTGTGGTTCTTTTGATTGTTAATCAATTCAGTGGAGTTTACGCCATGGTCAACTATATGTCCGATATATTTGCACTCTCAGGCAGCTCTATGGATCCGGATACCTGTACCATTATCATTGGCATTGTCCAGATTCTAGGCACATATGCAACAACGCTTCTCTGTGATATCTGGGGACGTAGAATTCTACTGGTGGTTTCCTCAGCCGGCGTGGCTTTCAGCCTGACCTGCTTCGGTCTCTTCACCTACTACGCACAGTGGTACGATTTGAGCGCGTGGAGCTGGGCCCCACTGTTCTTTATGTCGCTGTACATCTTTCTGGGAAATATTGGACTCATTGGCTGCTTCTTCATCCTACTGGTTGAGATGTTTCCGGTCAAGGTGAATGTCGTTGGGGTCTCTCTATTATGTCTATCTCTATCCATTGACTTTCTTTATCCCGCAGATACGCGCGAGAGCTGTTTCAATAGCAATTGCCATTACAAGCTCGTTTGTGTTTACAACGCTCAACATTTTTCCCCTTTGCGTGGATCAATGGGGCGTGCCGGCCACCATGTGGTCCTGTGCGGGCATAACAGCACTTGGCTTCATATTTTTTGTTTTCTTCTTAAAGGAAACCAAGGGCAAGTCAATGCTTGAGGATTGAGGATGACGCTAGCAAAAATAGCAAAATATTTCCAACGTTTTTATTTTTTCATATAAATTTCTTAAAATTGCATATTGAATTCTTTTAAATTACGCTTCGAGTTTCTGCTCGGGTGCCCATGTCGAATGGTTAATTAAAGTAATTTGTAAAAAAAAAGAAAAAAATGTACAACACATACTTAAGCATTCCTTAGGTCCCTGCTCGGGCGCCAATATTAAACACGCCCCCAACTAATATCCAGTGTCTTCTGTTTGTTCAGACATAAACGTATACCAAGAAACACGAAGTGTGCCTACACTAAGAAATACGATGGGGGCTCGCTTAAATGATTAGCATAGTTATCTTTATGATGCCTCAGGTCGAGTAAAGATATCATCTAATTGCACTTTTCACAGCAGCAAAAGTTCAGTATCAAATAAAACAGCACATGGAATAGACTGAAACATCTAGGGAGTGCCAAGAAAAAGTGAAAATGTTGAAGAATCTTTTAGAGCGGTCGAATTGCTTGCTAAACCAAAGGAATCGCCATCAATTACTCGCCACAGTGATAAGTGAGATATTGAAAATAGTTTGTAATACTATTGTGAACAGCACTCAATCTTGAAACTCTTCCAGTAAATATTATATGCATATCACATGGCATTGGCGTTGGCTGGGTCTCGCCCACGTTGCGGAAGCTGCAAACCTTGGACTCGCCCCTTGGTGTGCCATTGGGCGTCAATGAAGTCTCCTGGGTGGGCTCGGCTCTGGGCTTGGGCTCAGTGACGGGCAACATATTGAGTGGACTTTTCCTGCATCGCATTGGCGGCAAAATGTGTCTGCTGTTTATGGCCCTGCCACATACGGTATTTGACTTGTTATTTGATTTACCTCAGTTACATAACCACCAAATTTTTTTCAGTGTCTTTGGGTTCTAGTCTACTTTGCTCAGAGCGTAGAGTTTCTGATCGTTGGTCGTCTCTTGGCTGGTATTACAGGCGGCGGCATATATTTAATACATCCATTGTTCCTAAGTGAAATTTCCGACCCAAAGTAAGTAGCAAGTTCGTGACAGATAACTAACTGAGAAGTGTCAGAGCTATAAAGATAGCATTTAATATTTGAATAACTTTTCTTCTGGTTCACACTCTGAATTATTTGGACGCTTTATGACTTCTAGAATTCCCGAGAACTATGATTAATGCATCTTAATATCTGTCATTCACAGCATTCGAGGAACGTTGGCTTCGATGGTGATGCTGTCGGTGAACATTGGCATACTTCTAGGCTACATATTGGGCACACATCTGGCCTATCATGTCATACCATTCGTAGTGCTTATCGGTCCGCTTAGCTATTTCATATTGGTTTTCTTTTTCATTCGGGACTCGCCCATGCATCTCATACGTAAGGGCAAGCTGGAAGCAGCCAAGAAGTCCTTCATGTACTATAAGAACATCAAAATTAGCGACAGTTCAGTCGAACAGACACGCGCTGCAAACGAATTTGATAACATGAGATTGACGCTTACCAAGGATGAAAATATGCCGGATACGCTCAGTCTGAAAGACTTTTGTAAGTGAAAAACTTGCTTTTCACTTGCAAAAATTAATTTTCTATTTCCATAGTCACGCGAGCCGCTCTTAAGGGCTACGGCATGGCGGCGGTAATAATTATTGCGAATCAGTTTAGCGCACTCTTTGCCATGGTCAACTACATGTCGGACGTGTTTGCCCAGTCGGGTAGCAAAATGGATCCCAATACCAGCTCGATTATCATTGGATCAGTGCAAATTCTTGGCGCCTATGTGAGCACAATTGTGTGCGATGTCTTTGGTCGGAAAATTCTGATGCTGATCTCATCGGCGGGCGTGGCCATGAGTCTGACAGTCTTTGGTTTCTTCACGTACTATGCAGGAATTTACGATATGACCGAGTGGAGCTGGGTGCCAGTTGCCATTATGTCGCTGGACATATTTCTGGGCAATATTGGTTTGATTAGCTGCCTGTTTGTGCTGATGGTCGAAATGTTTCCACTCAAGGTTGGATTTCTGATTTTATTCGATTTCTACTTAAATTTAAATTATACATTATTTTTTTCAGATACGCGCCAGAGCAACATCCATTGCAATTGTTATATGCAGCTCGTTGGTATTTCTAATGCTCAACATTTTTCCACTCTGCATGGCACATTGGGGTTTGCCGGCCACGCTGTGGTCGTGTGCGGGCATTACAGCAGGTTGCTTTATATTTTTCTTACTATTTTTAAAGGAGACCAAAGGCAAGTCAATGCTTGAGGATTGAACTTAAATAAAAGCGCCTATATTTGAAATCGATAAATTTGTGTTATAGCAATGAGAAAAAGATAGGCACACGACAAAAGCTGGTTGCTGTGCACTTCAGCTTGCTTATTTAAATAAAACACAAATACGCGCCAAGACTTCGTTCAGTTGTCGTGCGTGAGCATTTTCCAGGGCGTTCAAAACTATCGATCGTGAGCAACTTGTGCTCACGCACGAGCTGTGCCTATCGCAAGTTTATCGATAGGTCACATTATTTTTTAAAATGAAATGCGTACGTTATTTTTCGGCATATTTTTCATGTATTTTACATTAAATAAATTTAATTACATATTATAATTAGTTATTGTAAACATAATAATAATGTTTATACAATTTGTTGATGTGTGTGCTTTACATGGTTTTAGGCAGCCAACTTAAAACTAATTAAAAAACTAGCATACTAAATCACAGTGTTTTTTCCCAAGTGAAAAAATTTGCAAAAATCTACAAAAATTTCTAGCATATTAGATATACATATATATATATGTAGTACAATATGTGCGATAATAATAATATATAGAATTATAATATGGGCTGTTGAATTTGCATTACTTTTGGATTTAAAACGTACATTAAAATATATTTTTCGCATATGCAAAACAAATATTTTCTTTAGCAGCAACATAATTATAATAATATGATAATAATAATAATAAGATTTAGTATAAATGGCTAACAATTAAAATGCATAAAACAAAAACAAAAATTGCTGTTTACAATATGCAACAAACAACAAATTTTGGGTATAGCGCCTGCCGTTTACCATATACATAAAAGTATATATAGATAAATTGTTTATAAATAAACTAAATATAGTAGATAATATAATATAATATAATAAATGTGGCTTTTGAATATTGAATCACAAAATTGGGCGCACGTTTCGAAATTTGTTCAACATGTAGAGGGGCATTATTTAGTTTGGTAAATTTAATATAGGTTTTACACATGCTACACTAATTACGTATCACTGGTTCGTTGTCAGCTTTATCACGTCTTTTTGGGGCAGCGCAGATAGCGCAACACCGCATAGCCCAGGCCGCGAAATACCAGAAAGAACATCATCAGTATGAGCGTATTCAGCCAGAGTGGCGATGTGGAGTTTTGTGCTTTGAGTATTTCCTCATATGGAATGAATTCGGTTGTCTGTTGTTTGCATATCTCATAGCTGCTCGACGATCCACAGCTGTGTCGGGCAAAAAAAAAAAAAACGATATGATAATGGGGATTACGATTCAATTCAGCAATTGGCAGGCTTACCTAATAGCTGGTCCCTCGCGAAACTCGAGTATTTGCATATTCTGGTATGCATAGTGTATCATCGATGTGTAGCGTATCCAGCTGAGACCTTCCGGAATGCGTGACGATAAATAACCGCCAAAGAGCTGTGTGGCAAGCGTGTAGAGTGCACTCAGCGTAATGCTCACATTCATGTCCATGCAACAGGCGCCAATGAAGAAGCCAACGCTTTGCGCCACAATCGTATTCAGCAGCAAAAAGATGAGCATCAGAAAGAAGAGCTTCAGGCTGCGAGTGGCAACGGTATCAAGTCAAATGAGGCATAAACAAGTGGGTGGTTTTAGGGCTGCTTACCTGCTACAGCCCAGCATGGGATAGCTAATCATGAGGTAGACAGTGGGCAACGTTATCACCAGCGGCAGCTCTGCGCACATTTTGGCCAGATAGTAGGCAGAGAGGCGATAGGCGCCAGAGCGACGCTCCTTGCTGATGACCTCACGTTCCGAAGGAACTGAAACAACGAAAACCACATTCAATTTTAGGCTTAGTTATCTTGCAAAGCAAAGCACAAAAGCTTTAAAAGGCACTTAAGGCTGACAGTAGAGTTTTATACTGTAAGCTTTTAGTGTCTTTAAAGCTTTTGTGCTTTTAAACTCAAAGTAGAAAGTCTAGTCAAAGTCTAAATAACTAGATACATAAGAATATAATTTAGTAAAAGATTAATCTCACAGGCAATACATAGGCAAGAGCTTTGAAAGCACATGAAAGCTTGTAAATTGATTAATTAAGAAGTAAGAGCTTTCGGTGTATAAATCTTTCAGATTAAGCGTGAAAACAATTTGAAAGCTTTTGAAAGCTACTTTCAAAGTAGACATGAATACTAAGCAAATATTTAAAATATTAAAATCGAACAGATTAATGGTTCTTTCTAAGATTAATCTATTATTTAAGCAAGTAACATTTCGCTTCTCAGTTCTCACTTACATGAATTGAGCGCACCGAAGAGCGCAAAGAGCATCCAATAGGTTTGCGAGAAGAACATCCAGCCCTGCAGATCATGAAGGAACTCCTCGGTGCGCGGCAGCTGAAACCAAATGGCGCCCGCCATCAGCGCCAGGCCAATTGTTTGGAACCAATTCAATTTGGACAGCATGCGTGGCTTGGCCTCCTTAAAGTTGCGGCTGGACAGCACCGTGAACTGTGTATGGAAGCGTGTTGGATAGGAGAGCCAATCCTCATCGTTGGCGGAACTCTTGCCGGCACGATACGACTGGCAATCACTGGAGGCACAGGAACTGAAATTTGATTGCGAATCGGCGCCGCACCAGACCAAATGTTGAGCAGCCTCTTCATCGGCCTCGCAGCCATTCGCCGTGTGATGTAAATTAGCATATTGATGGTGATGATGCTGCTGGTGATGATGATGCTGGTGATGTCGTTGGTTGTAGTAGTTGTTGATGATGTCGTTGATCAGTATGGTGTCGTGCTGTTGCTTGGACTTGTCCTGGCTGCTAATGCAATTGCGATTCAAATAGTTGCCATGAGATTCCCTGGCGGCTATGAACAGCTTCTCGCGTATATCCGGATGCGATTTCAACTGCTCCACTGCAAAGCAAAGTTGCGACAGGGTCTTAACAATGTGTTCAGCTCGAATTTCAGTTCAGTTTACAACTTACACACAAAGTCGGCGGGATTGTAGTGCGGCTTGATGGTCACCCCAATATCCTCAAAGTGCCTGTAGATGTTGTTCACCTCGCCAAAGTAGGCGGTGCGTCCCTGATGCAGCAGCAGCAGCTTATCAAACATGTGAAACATCTGCGACGACGGCTGATGCACGCTTATCACAATTGTCTTCTGCTCCAGCTGCGCGTAGCGCTTCAGCACCTTCATCAGCGAAATGGCCGAGTGGCTGTCCAGCCCAGAGGTGGGTTCCTGCAAATTACAAAAGAAAAAAAATATAAATAACAATAAATAATACTAGTTTAATTCTGAGAAACTAGTCTAAGCTCGGCTTAATAAAAAGATATCTTTCTTTCTCCGTCTTTTTCCTATGTACTCACATCAAGCAGCATGAGCAGCGGATTTGTCAACAGTTCGCAGGCGATATTGGCGCGCTTCTTCTCGCCGCCGGAGAGCCCACGATTGAGATAATCGCCAAACTTGGTCTGCTGACAGCAGCTGAGCTCCAGGGTGTCCAGTATGTGATCGACGAGACGCAGCTTCTCAGCGCGCGGCATCGACTCGGGCAGCCGCAGCAGCGCCGTATACATGACGGTCTCGCGCAACGTGAGCTGCGTGAAGAAGATCTCCTCCTGCAGCACGTAGCCAATTTTGCGGCGCCAGCGTTTCGAGAGCGGCTCCCGATTCAGATAGACGCTGCCGCTGTCAAAGTGCCGCTGCCCGCTGAGGCAGTCCAGAAGCGTTGTTTTGCCGCTGCCCGAGGGTCCCATGATGGCCAGCACCTCGCCGGGACTGCGCAGAAAGAGAGAGAGAGAGAGAGGGAGAGAAAGGGGGAGAGAGCAAGACATAGTGAGAGAGAAAGGAATATATTTGTTAGTTGTCACGTGAGAATGTGTTTTATTGTTGTTTGTTTGTTGTTTGTTTGTTGATTGTTTGTTTGTTGTTTGTTTGTTTGATTGTTGTTTGTTTGTTTGTTGTTGTTACCTGACTAATCCACTCACATCGGAAAGTATTTTGCGTTCGTTTTGCAGCACGTTTAAATTCTGAAATGTTAACTGTATTGTTGGTTGTTGTTGCTGCTGTTGTTGTTGTTGTTGTTGTTGTTGTACTTGTTGTTGTTGTTGCTGTGCAATTGGCTGCTGCTGTTGCTTTGCAGCGTTGATAAAGGGAAATGTCAACGAAGTTGTCTGAGCCGCACTGCAAAAACAAAAGAAATTATACAAAATTATTAAAATTATTAAAAATTACAAATATTTAATAACACATTATTATTTTATTTGATTTACTTATTTAATCAATCAAAATGTGTTTCCCCAATTTAAAGACTGTTAAATCCGCAGTTATCAAAGAATTGATGAGAGTTTAACAAACTCTGAAAATGAATTATGCAAAAATAAGCCGTACACAAAATATATGAAATGTAAGGCATTTTAAAGGCACTTGCATATCAAATACCCTGCAAAAGCCATTGAATTTTTGGTGGCCTAAAAGTATGCAGTAAAATAGTTTACAAATAAATTAACTCAACTATATTGAACTTTTCCTGCATTTGCAATATTTTTATTTAAATAGAGTGAAAGCTGCCATAACCGGACACCCAAAGCTGCGGCGCATTTGTCCGGTTATGGGGAGATGTCCAGTAATGGGAGCTGTTTTATTTATTGCCCAGGAGTATTTTATCTCAATATATTTTTGCTATATTTGTCAATAATTTAAATTCACAATTTGTCAAATTATATTCCCATAACTAGATAATAATTTATTTAATAGAAAGTTCAATTTTATAATAGAAAGTACATTATAAATAATGTACTCACGCTAAAATTTTCCCCATCACTTATTAAAGAAAATCTAAAAGCCAGCATACAAAGGTATTATGTGTGTGACTATATATAGTTTACCCGTTTTATAGGACTTGATTCTGTCATTTATCAAAAATATGTTTAATACTTTATTATACCCCATGCATACAATTGACGGCTGTAGGGTATAAAGAAACAAAAGTCAATGCACCCCTCCCCAAGCAAAAGTAAAATCAGTGTAAGGCACACATTCATTTAGTCGGTGTACCTATGTGTGCGTGTCTGTGAGCGTGCGTGTGTGTGTGTGTGTGTGTGTGCGTGCATATGTTTGTTTCTTAATGCGAGAGCAACACAATACAACGGTCGATTCTCCACTGTCAACTCTTATCGCCGATATCACATGTGTGTGACGGACGACGCGTCGCGTCGCGTCGCATTATCACACGCGTTCGCCCGCTCGCGCGCTCTCTCTCTCTCTCTCTCGCTCGCTCTCTTATGCGCACGCACTCTCTGTGTTGTTGTGTTCTCTCTGTTTTCCTTTTGCCCAACTCTCGGTCAATGCTTCTGTTTCGTGCTCCTCCTACAACATGCACAAATACATATGCTAACCGAACCGAGTCAATAGCCTCTGTTCTGGCCCCTTTCTCCCGCTCTTGCTGATTCTTTCTCTCCCGTTGTTGTTCTTGTTCTTTTTCTTTTTGTTGTTGTTGCTGTGTACCTATCAAATTTATTTAAATATTTTCTTTTTACTGTAAGCCTCCGCGCGTATGACCTGCCCATCCCGCCTATAAATGCTGCGCAACTCGCAGGGAAGATTCTTCTTTAAAAATTGCTAAGTTTCAGTTGTTTTTTAAATGGAAGAGAGTTTCGTTTGGATCAAATCTAATGTTTGTTAACAGTTAGGTATAAGACTCTCTCTCTCTCTCTCATTAGTACTCATATTATCATCTTTCTGGTTAACTTAAACAATTGCTATCAGCCCAGTTAGCATTGCATTATGCATAGTCAAGGACAGATCTTTTGATACAGCTGAAATGATCATCAATCAGAGCTGAAAGGGGTCAAGGTCTCATACAGAAGCACATCAATGAGACGGCCAAGTAGATTACCACAGCATAAGCTGAGCCCATCTATACCTGGCCCCTTTCTTGATCTTCCACAATTAAACAAAAAGAACGATTTGGAATCAACTAGAAAAACTATCAAATATACAATAATAGACTAGAAAATTATAAACAAGTAAGAGGTTCTAGTCGGGAGCTCCCGACTAGGGGATACCCTGAACCCTCATATTCCAAGAGAGTAGCGGGGAGGTGGCGATAGGTATAAAATGAAAAATAATCGATATATATATACTTTTCTAAAAGCAACATGTCAAGTTTGGTAACTCTAGCTCTTATTATTTACCAAAATTGCTTAAAAAACAGGATATCGATATACATTTTTATCGATTACTTGGAAACGGGGCAAGTTATCGATTATCGGAAACAAACTCGATCTGCGTAGGAACTAGGAGCATCTACATCTAAAATTTCAAGCTCTTATAGGTTCTGAGATCCTTGCGTTCATACATACGGACGGACGGACGGACGGACGGACGGACGGACGGACAGACAGACGGACATGGCTAGATCGACTCGGCTATTAATGCTGATCAAGAATATATATACTTTATGGGGTCGGAGATGCTTCCTTCTGCCTGTTACATACATTTGGATTTTGCACAAAAACATAATACCCCTTTTACCCATTTTTAATGGGTTCAGGGTATAAAAATCACAATGCAGCATCCCCAGAGAAAACAAAAACAAAAACTACAAAATATTTCAAATAATACGAATAGAAGTAAATGTTAATTTTTTGAAATGGGAAGCCAAAGTAAATAGAGAGTGCAATGAACCGCAATGTGCGTGCATATGAGACAGCAACAATAACAACAGCAACAACAACAACAAACAACGACGTCAGGCACAGGCCCCAAGTGGGGGTCAATGCAGTCAGCAAGAGACAACGTCAAACAAAGCATACGCACACACACACACACACGTACACACGCACACACGCACACACATCGTCCACAGATACATGTTGCATGCGCATGCAAAGTATCTGATGAATACGCAGCTCATACATTTCGCCCGCCTGTCCGCCTGACACTCTGCCTAGAAGTCAGCCACATTAAAAGAGACTAAATAACAACAACAATTGCAATGTCCGGGTCTGATATGTCTGGAACAATCAAAAATACGACATACTAGGCAACAGTTAGTTCAAATAGAAGTCAAATATGCCCGAGATATTACAAAAGAAGTCCATGTCAGGTCAAGTCAAATACATATTTAGTCAATTCTTGTTTAATCAGGCAAGTCATAATTTTTGCATTATTTATATTAGAAATATTCAAGTCGTGCCCAATACTAGGGTATTTATAGTTTGGTGGAACAAGTGGAATTGGAACACTTTCGTTATTTAATAGAAATTTTCATTAATCTAAATAATTTGTATAGGAAGCCGAGAAAGAAGGCACGCTGAAGATTGAATAAACTTTTATAATGCTTTGCTCGTATCTAAAAAGCACAGGGAAAATAGTTAATGCTGATTTTGGTTAAGAAATCTTGAAATGTACAACAACTCAATTTTCGACCGATAGTTCCTATAGAAGCTATATGAATATTTCATTTTCATTTCATGCGCTGGAACGCATGGAAGTGGAACATTCTCGTTATTTATTTATCATTATCGTTATCGCAGCCCTAAAGTTATATTTGAATACATGTTTTAAAACATGTTTATCATAGATATACTTAAAATTTGCATTTTCTCCCTCCCTTTCAGGGGATTCACCAAATTTTGTAGATAAGTTAGGATTAGTTTGAAACTCATTTCATCCATAACTTTTATACTTTCAAGTTTTTCAATCAATTTTTATTTACACTAATAGAAATATTTAGGAGATTTTTTTTTTGCATAATTTTTAAAAAAAAAGGCACAATATTTTGAATAATTGAGCTCAATTAGATGGCTGTCACTTGACAGTTTCTCGAAGGGAAGGGCAGCAACAATTGGAATATGATCTATTTACTTTTGATTTAGATACTTGTAGTTATTAATTCATTCATTTTTTTTTCATAGTTTTTTGTGTTTATAAATTTGATGTTTAGATTGGGAACTGGCAACACTTTCGCTGGACCGTTGATCAGTGACGTCGATCAAATAGAAATTTGTTGTTTAAAGTTTATGTTTATTTTTGCTTAGCTACTTTCGAATTGGGCATGGCCACAAATTAGCATAAAGCATATAAATAAAATGCCGCCCACAAACACAAAATCCTTTCCTTCATTAAACGACTTTAACATATTTCAAATGTTTCTATTCGCAAAGTGTTTGTATCATATGCATAGCTTATTTTGTATATATCATATTATATTTCTTCATTATCATATTCATATTCTTTTATTCGTGTTCTTTTTTATTTCAATTGCGATAACCTTGTAAATTTAATAACTGAGCTTTCAGCTTGCAGTGTCAACATTTGGCACAGTCATGACTTTGTCATGGCATTCCTCGGGCTGACCCATTAAACCGAAATGTGGCTCAGATGGCATGCTTCCCCAAATAACTGCAAAATATGCAGTTTTTTTTTTTTAAATGTTTCTTATTTTTATGCAAGCTACAAACAACAACAACAGAGCTCTGACCACACGTGACAGTTTAGAAAGAAACAAGAAAGCAACAAATCAAGTAAAAGAAAACAAACTTTAGCTTAACTTAAGCTAAATTGGTGGGAGAAACTGAAGTCAATAAAAAAATTAAAAATCAAAAAACAACAAATAAAAACAAACATAAAAAGATAAGTATATTGCCTGGTAAAGTAACTTTGCCCGGAATTTCATTGGAAGTCTTTGTGTATTTTTAGCATCAAGCACAGCCAAAACTCTTAATTTCCTTACTTTCCTTTTAATTTGTAATCGACATTTGTCGACAACCATCAAATTTTTTAAGCTCCGCTTGGCTTTTTATACCCTGAACCCATTAAAAATGGGTAAAAGGGGTATTATGTTTTTGTGCAAAATCCAAATGTATGTAACAGGCAGAAGGAAGCATCTCCGACCCCATAAAGTATATATATTCTTGATCAGCATTAATAGCCGAGTCGATCAAGCCATGTCCGTCTGTCTGTCCGTCCGTCCGTCCGTCCGTCCGTCCGTCCGTATGTATGAACGCAAGGATCTCAGAACCTATAAGAGCTAGAGACTTGAAATTTTAGATGTAGGTGCTCCTAGGTCCTACGCAGATCGAGTTTGTTTCCGATAATCGATAACTTGCCCCGTTTCCAAGTAATCGATAAAAATGTATATCGATATCCTGTATTTTAAGCAATTTTGGTAAATAATAAGAGCTAGAGTTACCAAACTTGACATGTAGCTTTTAGAATAGTATATATATATATCAAGTATCTTTAATTTTTTACCTATCCACCTAGCCCCGCTACTCTCTATCTATAAGCGCGCGCTGCATTTGGTGTTGGAATATGAGGGTTCAGGGTATCCCCTAGTCGGGAGCTCCCGACTAGAATCTCTTACTTGTTTTGTATTTACATAGGTGCATGTAAGTATATAACTGCTGCTTGATACTGGGGTTAGTATATTATCTACTCACACAATCCCGATTACTGCCCTTTTATATGATTAAAATTATTATTAGATTGTTATCTTTGCAATTGTTTTCTTATTCTTAACAAATTGTCTATAAATTGCGCTGATGATAAGATGCCATGCACATTATCATGCATTGATCGGCTGTAAATAAATATAAAATGTTGACTCATTCCAAAAGTCATAGACCTTAAGGAAAGCCTTTTCTATGGGTGCCTACGTGAGTTTTGTCACATCACCCACAAAAAATAAAATAACAAGTAAGAGGTTCTAGTCGGGAGCTCCCGACTAGGGGATACCCTAAACCCTCATATTCCTACACCAAATGCAGCGCGCGCTTATAGATAGAGAGTAGCGGGGAGGTGGCGATAGGTATAAAATGAAAGATAATCGATATATATATACTTTTCTAGAAGCTACATGTCAAGTTTGGTAACTCTAGCTCCTATTATTTACCAAAATTGCTTTATATACAGGATATCGATATACATTTTTATCGATTACTTGGAAACGGGGCAAGTTATCGATTATCGGAAACAAACTCGATCTGCGTAGGCACCTAGGAGCATCTACATCTAAAATTTCAAGTCTCTAGCTCTTATAGGTTCTGAGATCCTTGCGTTCATACATACGGACGGACGGACGGACGGACGGACGGACGGACAGACAGACGGACATGGCTAGATCGACTCGGCTATTAATGCTGATCAAGAATATATATACTTTATGGGGCGGAGATGCTTCCTTCTGCCCGTTACATACATTTGCATTTTGCACAAATACAATACCCTTTTTACCCATTTTCAATTGGTTCAGGGTATAAAAATAACATATCTATAAATTAATCCGATTGATATGATGTAAATTGTAGAACATATCAAAAACAATTTGAGATATTTCGTATTTCTCTGGCTTTTATAGTTTTCGCAATCAAAGCGTTTATACAAACGGACAGAGCACAATCTGTAAATATCGCACAATTAAAAATAGATATCGGATTATTAAAAATTGTCCCACGTCTTTGCCGACCTTTGGCATGTTCACTTTTGTGGATGTCTCTGGCTACATTCCCAACAGGCAATCGATAATTGCGCAGGCATTTTTAATAAAAATGTGCGTCAAATTAGCGGCGGTGAGTTAGCGTCGATTTTTGGTACTTGGTATCGGAAATGGAATCGGTCACTTTTAAATGCATTTATTTATGTTTTTCAGCACAGAACCTAATAAATTTAAATGCAGAATTGTAGAAAATTAAATTATTTACTATCTACATTCATTTGTTTTTGAATTTTAATTTATAATATGGGTAAACCAAGGGGTTGAAAAATTAGGTATCCACCATTTTTTAAATATCTTAATTTAGGGATAATGGCCCCGAAAACCGAATATACACGATTAAAGCCTATAGTTTCACCTAGCCAACTGTGAAAATTTTATTAAAATCGTCGGCTTGTCAGCCACATATAAAATGACCGGAAAAAATCAA
This sequence comes from Drosophila ezoana, assembly GCA_035045725.1. Lineage (NCBI taxonomy): Eukaryota > Metazoa > Arthropoda > Insecta > Diptera > Drosophilidae > Drosophila > Drosophila ezoana. The sequence goes on from JAWNOU010000092.1 coordinate 10,505,533, forward strand.
CCTTGTTTTTGAACCATCATTTCTTAACTCAGAGACAATGGCCCTCAATGCACGCTATACCCTCTTGTAGATGCATATTTTAAGAAGCTTTAGGCACTAATTTTAGGTAAATGGACGTTACAGATTTTGAGAAAATTAATTATTTGTAAACCAACCTCATATAGTTCAATCATAAGGTCTATCGAACTGTAGTTCCTACGCGAACTGAATCATGCTGGAATCAGTGTTGAAATTTTGTACAGAATTGGGCAGGAACCAAATCAATTTGAATTATATGTATTCATGAAAAAGCGGAAAGGACACAAATAATTAAATTCCAAGTCAAAGTAAATTATATGAGAAGTATTCAATCATATTTAATATACTTAAAGGATTTTATCGAAAAATTGAATTTTTCTATATTTCGCATAACATCCTATGTTAATGCAAAAAAACAACCTGGCAATATTATATATCATAATGTAAAATGGCGGCACTATTTAACATTATATTATATATTGTCTCAGGATATTTTTTGCATTAACATAGGATGTTATGCGAAATATAGAAAAATTCAATTTTTCGATAAAATGCGCTATTAAGTATATTAATTATGATTGAATACTTCTCATATATTTACTTTGACTTGGAATTTATTATTTGTGTCCTTTCCGCTTTTTCATGAATAATATAATTCAATTGATTGGTTCCTGCCCAATTCTGTAAAAAGTTCAACACTATTCCAGGCAGTGATTCAGTTCGCGTAGGAACTAGCAGTTCGATAGACCTTATGATTGAACTATATGAGGTTGGTTTACAAATATTAATTTTCTCAAAATCTGTACCGTCCATTTACCTAAAATTAGTGCCTAAAGCTTCTAAAATATGCATACAAGAGGGTATAGCGGCATTGAGGGCATTGTCTCTGAGTTAAGAAATGATGGTTCAAAAACAAGGTTGATTTTTTCCGGTCATTTTATATGTGGCTGACAAGGGGGTTGCTGCACTCTTTTCCAAATATCTTAAAAATGGTACCGACGATTTTAATAAAATTTTCACAGTTGGCTAGGTGAAACTATAGGCTTTAATCGTGTATATTCGGTTTTCGGGGCCATTATCCCTAAATTAAGATATTTAAAAAATGGTGGAAACCTAATTTTTCAACCCCTTGGTTTACCCATATTATAAATTAAAATTCAAAAAAAATAATGTAGATAGTAAATAATTTAATTTTCTACAATTCTGCATTTAAATTTATTAGGTTCTGTGCTGAAAAACATAAATAAATGCATTTAAAAGTGACCGATTCCTTTTCCGATACCAAGTGCCAAAAATCGACGCTAACTCACCGCCGCTAATTTGACGCACATTTAATAAAACTGTTCTGGTCACTTTTTAATCGACCAACCTCCACGCTCGTACAGCGTGAAAGTATAACAGAAACTGTAATCAGACTACGCTAAATAGAGTTTGCTACCTCTAGTACTCGTTGAGCACCGTTTGAGCGATAAGCTTACTTTTTTTTCAAATCTTTCACATAAGTTTATTTTTTCCTCGACTGAGTCATCCTCAATTATTCGAATATCGGTTGAAAAGTGTGTTTGTTTCGGGAAACATTTTCAAATTTTCAAGACATCTTTAAAAAACTCAGTCTCAATGAGCATTACAGCTCTTCCCAGTTATCTGCTAAAGTGTAACCCATAAATCAACAATTGAACTTACTCATCTGAGGGTCTTCAACGTTCTTGCTAGCTTATATGTATGTCGGTAAATTTGACTCAAGTGCTTTTCTTATCATTTTGATGGTAATCAGTTATACCAATATAATTACATAATCCCGACTCACCTAAGACTCAAATGAAAGAACGAGTAAAATGTTCCGCTTCATAGCTCATAGATATAGATACTATGCCTTAAGATCCTACACGATAACAGCGCAGCACCGATTATTATCAGAGAATATGCTTCTAACAATTTGACAAAAACTGACCGACATCATATCATATATAGCCAATCAATTGGAAATTACGCTTAATGATAGAACAATCATACAGTTTGAAGTTCCAACTGTTATAATTTCTCGTTATTTCAATTTGTTTTACTATCTGGCACAGCTGAAGACGAAGGAACATGTCTAACACTGTGGAATTAACACATTTAAATATTGAGCTTTCGGAGGTAATATAATTGAACTTCAGTTGAAGTAAAATGAGATAAAATAAACCCAAATCTTAAAGGAAATCGGAAAAGGAAACTTCACAAAAGTGTACAAATCTATTTGTGACCGCAAAGTGTTTTCTGTTAAAGTATATAATCACTTCTATGGGGATTATGAATGGGTGAAAATGAGATGCAAGCAGCTATATAATAATAAACATCGGAATATCCTAAATTCTCATGGTTCCAAAAAGTTACCAGGCAAAGTAATTGCCGTATTTATGGAATACGCAGACGGCGGATCGCTGCATACCTATATACATGGATCAGCCAAATATACTAGAAATAATGCTCTCAATTGGATGGCCCAGTTGGCAAAGGTATGTCCCATTTCCCAAAAATATACCAGTTATGAGCTACTCTCATATAATTCTCATTTTGCAGGGCCTTGTTTTTCTACACAACCTGAAGCCAAGTCCGATATTCCATGGGAACCTGAAGCCCAAGAATTTGTTTTTAACTAAAAATTATAGCTGCTTAAAGATCGGGGATTTTGCCAGCGGAGGAGAAGTTATATCAAACTGTTATACACCACCAGAGGCATGCCCAAAAACGCCGCGAAATTTCGATAAGATAAGACCTATCGACCAGATACCCGCCTACATTTTGAAGTCTATAATAGGGTGTTACACCGAAAAGTACGACGTGTATAGCTTTGGCATAATTCTATGGGAAGTATTTACACGCAGAAGGCCTGTTTTTAAATACAAACGTGAACCACTTTTGACCTGTGTTCCAAATTTCGCCGGCGCTAGCAATATTAAATCCCTGATTGCCAGATGTTCGCAGGATGATCCACATGGGCGGCCAATGATGGAAGATGCGGTACGAGATCTTATTCGAATCAGGTATTTTAGACTCAATTCTTCAAACGTATTTGAAAATTTCGACAAAAGTAGCTGTCAAAGTTTTCCACCCACTTTATACTAATGAGAGAGATTAAATCCCATATTCATAGAATATCGGTCCTTGTAAAAGAGCTTGAAAACGCCCATTAAACGTTCCTTCATATAACCTCTGAGTCCTATACAAAAAAGAGTCAATTCGCGCTTTTTCGCACTTGTCGGTGGATTGAAAATGTTCTTCCATTTGATTCAACAGAGATGGTGACATAAAATGTAGTCAAGAATGTAAAGAAACGGAAAAGAAGCTGATTTTCAAAGATCTCAAGGATTTCATCGATTTAAAACTGGGAGAGGTAAGGTTTGGCCATTTTAAGTATTTGACTAAATCTCTCAATTCCAGATCATGGGACAGGGCGCTTTTGGCGCTGTCCACAAGGCAACAATTCGCGGCACTCAATTGGCCGTCAAGCGATATTTTTTGAATAACACACAAGGCAACCAGGGCATTGAGAAGGAGGTGCGTTATCTAACCCGCGCCAATCATGAGAATATTATAAAATTGTATGGCACCATGGTAGATGAGGAGAGAAAAACTTTGGTGCTGATGGAATACGCAGACTGTGGCTCACTATACAATTATCTATATTGCGATGGTGAACAGAAGCCAAATTATAAATACACGCTTGCACTCGAATGGATGCATCAATTGGCCAAGGTAAAACGAGAGAAAAGTGATCTGGAAGGGAGTGTAAGCTACTTTACTTAGTCACATTTTAAGGGAAATGCTTTCTTGACTTAACTCAGGTTCGTACTGTGCGATTTGTAATGAAATTTTCAATGCATAAACATGGCATCGAAATGTGTGCCAGTACCAAAATATGAGATATATCTTTGAAGATTGACTACTCAACAATTTTGTGGGAATATCTAAATAATACTTTAATTCTCTTAGTCTTCGAGATTTAGATAAAAAATTACTTAATTTACAAAATACCTATTAATATTATGAAAATGGTTAAGATATCCAGAAAAAAATGATGATAAAATAGTAATAAGATCCTTTTTTTTGCAGGGCGTTGCCTATTTACATGCCATGAAACCAAAAGCCGTCATTCATCGTGATCTTAAGCCACCCAATTTGCTGTTGACGAACAAATTTCGCACATTAAAGATAGCCGACTTTGGAACAGTCACCGAACAGGCAACTGTCATGAGCAGCAATATCGGAACTCCCAGCTATATGGCGCCAGAGGTTTGTTTTACTTGGAATCTCATGGAATATATTGAACATTATTATCGTTTAGGTTGTCCGGTCCAAAGTGTACACGGAAAAAAGTGATGTTTACAGCTTTGGCATTGTGATGTGGGAGGTGTTGGCGCGGAAGAAGCCCTTCTATCATCTGGGAAATCGAGAGCACTTCGCCATTATGTATCAGATTGGCAGCGGTAGGCAAAAGAGTTTATATATATGTTACATATGTATTTCAATCAGTTTATCGCTTTAGGCAAACATCCTATTCTGAAAGATGTAAAGGATTGTCCAGATGAGGAGCATTTGAGATATGTTATCAAAAGTTGCTGGAACATGCAACCCAAAGAACGACCAACAATGGAACATTTAGCTTTATGCTTAGACGATTGTTGAAAGTGCAGACAATGAGTTACGAATTTATTTAGTCATTTATATTTATATATATATAGGTAAAAATACCAATATACCCTAACTATGCTAACACACAATGGGTACAGGGTATAAAACCTGACCGGGTCTGATGGCATTTGGTTGTTGAATAAAGGCCACTAAGGCAAACAGCTTTCTAGTTGTTGCTTTTAACGCTTAAAGGGAGCTACTACGCTTAATGAAAGGGCGGGAGGGGGCGGGCGATATAGAGAGTGAGTGAGATAGATGGAGAGAGGCGCGTAAGTCTGGCGCTTCTTGTATACAAAAAAAGGTTGTTGACTCTTTAAAGCAGCAGCAAAACAGACCCGAAAATAATATAATTCGCATACACGCACACACGCACCAAGAAAAGGTGAGCAAAGACAAAAAAGAAGGTAAAAAAAAACACGCAAAAATTACGTGAAAGTTTGGCATTGCATACACACGCACGCAGGCGCACACACACACACACGCAACTAAGCAGCGCACGCAATCAAAAGCTGAATTTTTGAAATTCTTATCGCGTTTTTATTTATTTATTTCTTTTATTTTATGTTTTTGAATACATTGACCGATATTAAACAAGTCGTCTTTTTACGCATGTGTGTGTGTGTGCGTGTGTGTGTGTGTGTGTGTGTGTGTGTGTGTGTGTGTGTGTGTGTGTGTGTGTGTGTGTGTGTGTGTGTGTGTGTGTGTGTGTGTGTGTGTGTGTGTGTGTGTGTGTGTGTGCGGTGTGTGTGGTGTGTGTGTGTGTGTGCGTGTGTGTGCGTGTGTGCATGTTAAGGGCCTGAGTTCATTGGCAGCGGCTTTTGTTTAGGTATTTTTTTGTTGGGATTTTTAGGCCTTTTTTCTATTTTTGGCATAATTTGGCTTTATTAGTGTTTTTTTTTTCGATTCTTTCTGTTTTTTTTTTTTTTTGGTATTATAAGAATTTCAATAATTCCAAAAGTTTTTATACGTAGCCCGAAATGAAAGCAAAAAATTTAAATATAAATAGTTGAGCGCTGACAAAAGAATTGGGTCACCAATTAGTTGTATATTTTTAGTATTTTTTATTTGTTTTTGTCTATCAAAATGTTGTGCAATTTATTTGATGTTTTTGTCAATTGTTTTTGTTTCGTTTTTTTTTCCCCCCAATTCTACATTTTTGCTCAGCTGCCTTTAATTAATTTTGTTTGCGCTGCGGAACTTCCTAAACAAATTGACAAATGCGGAACATATATATTTATATATATATAGTGTATATTATATTTTGATTATGCGATACGTTTTTTTTTTTTTGCTGTTTGCCTTTGTCTTTCATTTCAAAGCTATGACCATGCTCAATTGCGTATTTTTTTTTTTTTTGGTTTTGCTTTTTTTTTTGGTCTTTCTTTTTGGCGTGTGTTACTGACCCAATTCTTTTGTTGTTTGCTTTGGTCACTTTGGTCATTTCTTTTTGATTTGTTATTTATGACCGACTTAATTTGTAGCCTCTCGTCTATGCAAATTTGTTTCTTGGCGTCATTTTGGTGTCTTTCATTTGCTTTTTGGTTCTTTCCCTATACCCTGAACTCGGGTTGTTAAAATGGCCAACTTGAGGATATTTAAGCGTTTGTTGAGTACGAAATCAATATGCTTAATTAGCTTTCATTTGCCCAATGCTCTGGCCAAGGCCGCCTATTTAGTCGATTCCATAAGAACTCGGCTTCCATAAAAGTTAGAAACAACAAATTTGGTATGTGATTACTTTCATACATTATAATATTGCCTGCCTTAGAACTGTGCTGGTTAGTAAAGCTTTTTTTATGATATTGAAAATAACAAAAATTAAGTCTGGAACAGAAGAATGGGCTCTACTTGAAATTATCCCACAGTTTATGCTAACAATAGATTCTGAAACAGAAGGATGGGCTCTACTAAGAATTATCCCACATTTTATCCCACCTATATAGACGTCATATCCTGCTGCCCCTTACAGGGTATCCCAACTGTTATAATAATCTCCTCTTCCGTTTGCAGTGTATCTTGGCCATGAGAAATGTGCAAGGTTTTTGAAGTCAACGTCAAACTGCTTGTTGCAGGCGGGGCAACAGTTAGGCCAAGCGCGTTAACTTGGCCACGAGTCGTATACGTAATTTATGCATGCACATAACCAGCTCGCAAACATACATATATACATACATATACATATGCATATTTATATCAATTCCAGTTCTTGGCTGTTCTGTGTGGGTGTTTCTCTGTTGTTGTTGTTGTTGTTGTTGTTGTTGTTGGTTTTCTCTATCTCTAAATTGAATTTGAAAGGTGACTTAGAAAGCAGCAGGCAATAGAACTGAGAAAAGTCAACCAACTACTTTCAGAGTTGACCAACTTTGGCTAACATTGCAAAAGATTACACTAGATTACATTATATAAGCGCTACGTAATTGAATCGAGCCGTATAGGGAGGCAGGGAGGCTTACAGCGAGGGGCGAGGGGGTGTTGATCGCTTGCGACTTGGTGGCAAACACTTGTTGACATTAGACGAGAGGAAGTTCATAAATATGAAGCGCTTTCTTCGCTTTTTTTTATACATATATCTTCTTTTTTTTTGCCCAGTTTCACGAACTTTCACGTCACATTGTGTGGTAATTAGTTAGCTGGGAATTATGCTTCCTAGTTTTTTTTTGCGCCTCGCTCTCTGTTTTTTTTTCCTAGCTTTTTTTTTTTGCAATTGATTGGCAGCGGCCAAGTGGGCCATCAGTTTGGCGTCTGCGACTTGTATGTGTATAATTTAGCATATTAATTGACACAGTTGCCAGCTTTTTTTTTTCCTCTCCTTGCCTCTTTTTGTTGTTGTTGTTGTTGCTGTTCTACGCACTTTCTCCGCATGAGATCTTTATGAACTATGCAAAAAATGTCACGAGAAAGCCACAAAATGCATTTAATACTTAAATATACTTCAATAGTCAAGCATTTTATTGCACCGCCACATTTGAAAGTGTCATTGCAACTGGGTCAGCTATAAAGCCGTGTATGCTTTAGAGCTAGCCGAAACTGGAGCGTCGAGGGGGTCGAGAGGGGCGGACAACAACGTTGAGGAGTCGTCAACACACATTACATCACAGAGCCGAACAGTTAAATATCCATTATGCAGGTAAAACAAAAAGTAAATAAGAGTAAAGTTAGTGGGGCCAGCTCGACTAAGAGATACTCTACACGGTGCAAGTTATCAATGAATTGAGTCGAACTTCAGCTGAACGGGTGAACCTAGGTGCACCTAGGTTGAAATGGATACCTTCGACTAACAGATACCCTGCACCCAGCAACAAACATGATCTGAGCAGGCAATAGGAGCACCTATGTTCAAAATTATAGTTCTCCAGAACTTATAGTCCTCGAGATAGGCGCTCCGATACATTTAGACCGATTTGGCGATATGCTCGACCTCCTCGATGCCTCAGCTCGTCGTTCTGTTCAAGAATATATATATATATTCTTAATGGATTCCAAGATGTTGCCTTCTGCCTGTTACATACATTCGCAAAAGTTCATTATACCCTTCTTAGCCATTTTCAGTGTAAATTGAAAAATAAAAAACCAAAACTGGGGTGCAAATTAGTTGCGCAAATATTGAAAGTGCATTTGAGTGCATTTCAGCTGAGCGGAAGTAAACAGCCGGCAAAAGGCAAGAAAACAAAGTAAATTATGAAAAAATACAATAAATTTAGCGCATCCAAAAAGACTTGGGATGCAAATTTACAGAATCAGAAGTCACTTGTGTGAACAAAAAGAATCAGAGTCCTAAATGGGTTTAATACAGCATATCCATAAAGGAAACCTGTACAGTAGCACAAACCAGAAGTGGTTCAGTTCAGCTGAACCAGTTCTATTACCATCTAAAGCTCACATTCCAACAAAAACTAGTTCCATATATAACAACTTTATGCATATTTAAAACTGTTCGCTCAAGACTCAGCCTCTTTTTAGGAACTAGAAAGCTTAGATGATTTAAAAGATTCCTCCCAAAAGAGTGAAATATAAGTGGAAACAATTTTGCTATCTCATTGTCAGAGATCTATGTAGAAAATTTGTTGAGATAATTTTTGTAAATTTATTGCTCCGCTTTAAACATAAGCCTTAAGAGTATGCTTGAGGCCCTACTAAGAAAGCATTCGACACATGATGGAAAAGTTTGGAAAATAGATAAGTGAAAAGCTAAAGATAAGTAACATCTTAATATAAGTCCACTTGGACGTAAGTCCAGATGCCTTGCCTAGGGAGGATTGAGATGATCTTAAAGATCACAACCTATATGCATTTAAGGGCTGTCAGGGAAGGCGTTAGATGAAATCGCTTATTGTATTAGATGTAGTTGTAGCAATTTGAGAGACACTTGACACATAATTCAATGCTGTGCACAGTACGGGACCTGGCTTATCAGTAGGTAGGGGGAAGAAGTAGTCGCAATTAAAATGAAATTCATTGGCATTTTCACCCACTGTCAAGTGACAGTCAGCTCAGTCAGTTGGGTTGATAACAGAGCGTGTGCTGCAACAACAACGAGACGTGTTAATCAGTCTGTGTAAACAGATGCGACCCACACCGAGGCAACAACAAGGCAGCATTAATAACAAGCTGGGAAATGCTGACGAAAAGAAAACTCAGTGAAACTTGGAGGAAAAAGTCGGCGACGCGTCAGCGCCACAAAAATGTCTTTGACTGCGGAAAAATAAGGCAGCAAAGTGTCATAAACAATGCAACAGGCGAAAGGTGGGGAAAAGCCCGCATAGAGACAGAGCAAGAGAGAGAGGGAGCGAGAGAGAGGGAGCGAGAGTGAGACAGGCAGAGAGTAGGAAGACAGTCCAAGACTTATTTCTGGCTAAAACGCAACTTTGTATGCGCTTCAAATTAGACAGAGATTTGTCTATTTTTGTGAAAACTTTGCAGACAAGCACGAAGCACGCGGCCTTGTCACAGCCAAATGTATCTTTGTATCTAGTATCTGCATATTTGTGTATCTTCTTTTTTAAACATCAAGTGTGCAAAGTCAATGTGCTAGATCTACAAGCTTGCATTCAGTTGTTCGGCAAGTGAAGGACATGCCTAGAAATATGTTTACAATAATTTATTTAATATATATATTTAAGTATTTATATTTCATATACTTCAAATTGACAATTTATAACATTAAAGTGTATATAAACTTTTTTTATGAGAGTTTTTAAGTAACCTGTGAGGGTTAAAAAGTAGTTGTGATGGGGGGTTAATAATTGTTGGTAAAATTGTGGGTGGTGTATAAAAACTATAAAAAAAATTTATATTTTTTTTTGGGTGGGGGTTTAATTTTTTTTTTTTTTTTTTTTTTTTTTTTTTTTTTTTTTTTTGTATAGATATTTTTTTTTTTTTTTTTTTTTTTTTTTTTTTTTTATTTTCAATTTTCCTTATTCTTATTTCTTTAACATATTTTCCTTAAGATGTTCCTTGTTTTGGCTGCTTTTCAATTTCAAATTCAGACAGTTTGAAGTCTTTGGCTTTTAAATATTTATCTCCAAGAGTAGCTAAAATCTGGCTTCAACATGATTTGGTTAACATTTTCAATTTATCTTGCAGAAAGTTTCGCCTTCTTGAACAAACAAAAACAAAACTAGCCAAACTTAGACCGAAAACTGTTTAAATCTTTTATTAAGCTAACATATCTCTTGTGGAAAACCAATTCCTATGATTGGAAATTTGCTTTGCTACCGACTTGTTTACATTTACCCAGAATCCATGGGAAGTGCATAAAAAGGGTATAAGGCTTTTGTGCAAACGTATGTAACGGGCTGAAGGAAGCACCTCCATAAAGTAAATATGTTTTCTTGATCAGCATCAATAGCCAAATCGATCTAACGTCTGGTTAATCGAGCTTTCGCTAATCGATAACTTTCCCCATTTGATAGCAATCGATAAATATCGATACTGAAACACAGTTTTTATGCAAATCGTTTAGGTTCTAAAAGCTACATTCACCAAATTTGACATGTAGCTTCAAGAAAAGCATATACCAATAAAGTATCTTTCTTTTTGCAGGGTATCAGCTAGTCGTGCACTCCCAACTGCACTCCCTTTACTTATATTTGCTTCTCTTCGTTTTAGGAGCCGTCCAATCATTAGCCAATTAGCCAATTGAACACAACTTGCCATTAAACTACTTAAATATAGACTTTGGGAAGCGCCTGCTCTGTGGGCGTTTTCATGATGTTCCAAATATGAGCTTAATTCGTGTTATTATATCACGTAACATTTTTAGTTTTTATATTATTTGTTTTTTTTTTTTTCTTCCAGCCTAATTGAGGGTCTCCGGCAAACGCCAGTTCCAGTTTACGCAGTACACTCTGCCGATTATAACATAGTTTTATAATTTGCACGTGGGAACATTTAACAAGTTTATTTAATCGCTCTGAAAGTGTTTATTAAGTTTTTGAGCTCAAATTATGAAAGTTGAAAACGGGGTTCATTGAACTGTTTGGCTATAACTTTGTCTGGGTTTGGCTTTTAACTAGCTGAAACTTTAAGGTTTTTTTTATAAAGTTTCGCTTAAAGTTGATGGCAAGTTGTGCAATTGTTTTTAATATTTTCTTTCATCTAGAATTTGTTGTAGTTGTTCTCTTCATAGTTCTTCACTTACGTTAGATATACTATATTCAACTAGCGGATATTCCCCGGCCTTGCCCGTGGCGTGTTTTGTGCTTAAAATTTGATACACAAATTTTCACTCAGTTTCTGCACGTGAAACATGGAATTCCGCCCGTACTATCTTGAACTTCACTTTTATTTGAAAAAAAGTTTAAAATCCTTCGAAAAAATAGCAAAAAGTTGGAATCAACGGATTACGCCCATAATAGTCTTATGGTGAGAATCTGAGAGAACAAATATAAACTTTCGTTCATTAATCCTTTGACACGCAGTTTATATTCAAGAGCAGTTGATATCACGAAAAGCGTATCCAATTAATTTTAACAAAAATCTCCGAAAATGAGTTTGATCCGATCGGAAGGTAAGCAAATTAGTTTCATAGAAAGGTTGTTCGAGATTTTTCCACACATGCGAGTGAAATTTCCCGAAACCCGTAACTACAGTGAAAATTTCAGCTCTTGCGGCTTGGACTGTGCGTTGATCACCAATCAGTCGATCAGTCGTTCAGTCATTGGGTCAGTCACTCAGTCGATCAGTCAGTCAATCAGTCAGTCGATCAGTCAGTCGATCAGTCAGTCAATCAGTCAGTCGATCAGTCAGTCAATCAGTCAGTCATTTAGTATATCAGTCAAACAGTTTTATATAAAGAGATTAATTGGACATTCACATTTCCGCTGTATTTGCATACATTTCATGACCTCCATTGTCACATTATTTGCATTAAAAAATGTCTATTGTCATTTTATTAAGATTGTTGTCCTCTCTTTGAATGCAATCAATTTCTCCTCTATAATATTATTTTCTTCAAGTTATGTTATTGTCCTCCATGGTAACATTATTTTAAACACATAAGCTCTCTTTCTCTCTCTCTCTCTCTGTAAATACATAACAGAACTTGTACTGCACAGTTATATTAGTTATATAAGAATCAAATAATTTTGTTCTCATTATATTTCATAGAAAATGCAAGATTTACTAACAATTTCTGGTCCTCGACTGTCATTTTACTTTTCAATAACAAATAAAATAAGTTAACACAAATGACTCACACGTTCGTTTCTTTTTATAATAAGGAAAGGCAAAACTGGGCGTAAAAACTTCGGAGACTTTGGGATATTATTTTTTGCATATACGTCGGCGACAATGTGCCAATAAAATTGCAGCCAGGTGGAAGGAAGGGAAGACACAAGGCGCAGTAGCCGCTGCCTAGGAATTGAGCAATAATAACAACAACAGAAATGCAAGGCAAGGCGGAACGCGCAGAAATGAAACGCATAGCGAATGCTTTGCAGGCAAACAAATAAACAAATGAAATGAACAAATGATGAAATGAGCAAATGACGTTTTGTGCGAAAGACGCGAAGACGAAACAAGGCGTCGAAAACGTGCGAATGGCGCTCGACGGCCAAGCGTCGACGGCGGCAGAGCGACGCCGGCTGCCAGCGCAGCGGCCATTGAACCTGGCAAGTGGAGCTCAGAATTGGCGAAAGTGAAGACCCACTGCCGCAAGCCAGAGACACAGACGCATAAAAGACAGCCAAAGAGAGATAAAGCGAGAGAGAGAGAGATAGAGAGAGGGAGAGCGCAAGAGCAGAGCGCAGCGATCTACGCGCTGTGCGCTGATGACGCAGTCGTCAAAAGGCAACAACAATAACAATAAAACTCAAAGCTGATGATGGTGCTGAAACAACAAAGTGCGATTAGAAGCTGCCAAACAAGCGGCGAAGGAGTATGAAGAGAAGCAGCGCAGCGGCAGCAAGAGCAGCTTGATACAAAACACAAGACACACTGACTGATTGACTGACTGACTCGTCTTACGCTCATCATCATCATCAACATCATTATTATTATCATCATCATCATCATCGCAAGCAGCGCCTATTGCAGTCGCTGCTTCTTGGAAGACAACCCAACGCAGCCAAATAATGAAAACAACAACTAACAGCAAAAGAAAAACAAAACGAAAAAAAAATTTGTTGATCACATCACAAACAACAGACACAACAACAACAACAACAACAAAAAAGGAAAAAGAAAAAACGCAATTTGTTTAAAATGTAGGTCTATAGGTTTCTCGAAAAACCCGTGAGAGAGAGAGAGAGAGAGAGAGAGAGAGAGAGAGAGACGGGGCCGCAGCAGCTGAGGCAGCGACAGCGGCAGCGACAGCAACAGGGGATAGCCATGGCAACAGCAACAACAGCCGGCTAACAGCAGCAGCAACAGCAGCAGCACACATACATACACACACATGCACACACTTGGAATGCCTTTTCCCCCATCATTTGGCTACACATACGTCCATGGCTTGAAGCAGTTATTGTTACACACGCGATTACACTGAGAGAAATAAAAGTGAGCCAAATGTTAAACATAACAGAAAACTATACTAGAATTATTAATCGCTATTAAAAATATTATATTTATTTTAGTAAAATTTAAGTAAGCAATAAAGTCAAACTAACTCAAATTTCTTGCATTTCTATATATTTAAAATTTACCCAACGTTTATTTAAACGTTTATCTGCATTATTTCATTAGGTACCTATTGATAAACACACTTAAATTTCTCGCAGTGTATACACACAATTTTTCCGCTCTCGACACGAACAAGTCGGACTATTTGACTCTTGGCAAAAGCAACTTAAGGTTATTAGCCGCCTTTTTTTCGGATGATTTTTAGATTCCTTTGTTTGTTGTTGTCGTTCTTCTTGATCTTAATGTAATAGCTCGGAGTGTGTGACTGGCTATCTGTTTATGCGCCCATGTGTGTGCGAGGCGAGTGTGCGAGTGTGTGTGTGTGTGTGTGTGCGCCTTTTGTGGATGTGTACAAACGAATCCATTTGGTTCAACTTAAGAGAAAAAAGTGCAACTCATAAAATTGTTGATTTGATGCGGCGGCGCCTCAAGAGCCGAAAGCCTGCCGCCTTTTTGTTTTTGTTGTGCGCTGCCGTTTTATTTATTCATTTTGGCCTAATGTCACACACACAGACACACACACACACACACACAGCCAGTCACATGCCCAGCCGACAAACTAAACCAAAGCAATTTGCTTAAATGTTTCGGGCCGTTTCTTGTGGCTTCCCAAAAATTCATTGGGCATTTTATAGTTAGCTTTGCGATTTTTATGATTTAATGGGTCCCCGTTTCGGAATCCAGTTTCAAAAGGTTTTGTTTTTTTTAGATGCATGTTTTTTGTGTGCCCCTCTTATGCAACTTGTTGCCGCTATTCGCCTACCACCCCTCCTCCTCCCCCCTTGCCCCCTGGCTAGACGCTTTTTATGAGTCATTTGCAAAAAAAATTAAGCATCGCGTATAAATAAAATTTTACTTTGTAACGCATAACGGTACATTTATAATGCTTAGCCAATTGCAATTAGCTAGATCCAGTTTTATAAATAGACTATTTTCACCAAATAGATTGCCTTAGCTTCTGGTTAACACTTGAACTTAGCTTAAGGTGCGAGATATTCTCATGTTTACCATTTCTTTACATAAATATATTTCTTTCACCTATAAAATAAACTTACTCATATCAATTAATAAACTCTTTCACACTATCTCAGATAAATGCACCTAAGACTCGAAAGGCGAGTAAGAGTTCGATATGCCGACTAATATAACAAAGTCGAAATATTATCTATAAACATAAATGGCTTACACTCTCATAAATATCCCTCAATAAACATCCCATTCTATATCCCATATTTTCACCAAATGCTTTTCTTATATATATAATATTTTAATTGTTATTCAGTTTAATCATTTTTAGTCATTTGAATTTTGATGTCTATTTATGAATTTTGTAAAACTCTAATTTGTTTTATACAACGAAAGTGTTTGTATTTCATTTTGAACAAATAAAGATTAGTTCGGATTTGCTTTACACACACACATACAGACATCCATACTCACACACCGCCCACAGTCATTGGGGCGTATGCGTAATTTCTGTCAAAAATGCGTTTGCACATTAAGTATACGCCATGTGCTTGTTTTAATTTGAATTTTATGATTTATTTGACATATTTTTTGTTTGTTCTCGTAAAATGCAAAACTAACGCGAACCGTTGATAGATGACGCTCGTCATCATGATGTTATTGCCAATAACAACAATGATGATGATGATGACAATGTTTGGCAAAGTTCAAGAACGTACATTTGGCATGAACTTGTAAAGGTCACACAATGCAATAGAAGTGAATGCACTCAACAAAGGCAGCAGAAACAACAAAAGCAACAGCAACAACAACAACAACAACAACAGCGACAACTATGTCGGCAACAACAATAAAGGCTGACAGCTGCTGCCGCTGCAACCGCAATTTAAACTAATATAGCTTGCAACAACAACAACAACAACCGCAACAAAAGCAACAGCAACAATGACAATGACAATAAATTATTTTTGAATTAATTTTTATTCGTTTGCTAAGCAGCAGCAACAACAACAAGTACACAACAATAAACATTCAACATTCAATCACAACTGCGACTCTGACTGTGACTGTGACTGTGACTGCGATTGTGACTGCGACTGTGACAGTGACAGTTGTCGACGCTTTGCCGTTGGCCTCCATTGCAGCCCGGTGTCCCGTTGTCACGCCCCCGCACACGCACACGCACACGCACGTGTGTGACGCACACACACACACACACTCACGCACACACACGCTGCCCACACGCGCTGTGTTATTGACACTGGCGCGGCCTAACGGTAGATAAAACCCGCGATAACTTGCAACAATGTATACAACAGCAGCAGCAGCCGCCAGCTGCCAGACGAGTCGTCTATTTAATTTTCTATTCTAGATTAAATTATAATAAATTGCAATTTCTATGCCACCCCACGCCCGCCCCTTGCTGCTAGCATTGCGCAATGCGCTTTCCCAGTGCCACATCGCGAATAGAGAGCAATTTGTTGTGCCGCCTTTTCTAGCGCGCATGCAAATGCGGCTGCCCCAAAGAACGCCGGCGCAGCGGCTGGCCCAGACCTCGACGTTGACATCTGGGCGCCCACACACCGAGCGAGAGAGAGAGAAAGACAGAGATCAGTGGAGACAGGGGCGAATATGACAGGCGAAAAGTGCATTCAACTCGGGAATAATAAATAATAAAATAAAAAACTTAATTCTTTTTAAAACTATGCAAGCGCCTTCTTTGTGAACAGCTTCAATAAGTAAACATTACTTAACAAAAACTGTGAACACATTGTTGAAAATGCTCTAAAGTTTTGAATACAGCTCAAGTAATACGTCAAAAGCAAAGCGAGAATCAATAAGAGAAGTTAAAAGCGATACGAAACACAAATAAGTGATGAACTTAGCAAAGCTAAGTCAAAGGAAATGGGTTTAATGAGGAGCAAAGCAAGGAAAATAAAGTTTGAAAAAATTATCAATGAAGCGAGAAGCAAAATGGGATAAGTACTTGCCATCGCAACAAAAAGCGATGAAAGGTAAATACAAGGATTTGGCTAACAGTAATGAATAAGTACAAAAGGAATAAAACTGAAAGAGAAACGAGGAATAACTAAAAAGAATAAAATTGAGATGAAGAATAGGAATAGACAGTTGAAGAGAAAGGCAGTCAGCAAAGTAAAGAAAAGAAAGCGGAAGGAAATGAGCAAAGAAAATCAAAATATATAAGAGAAGGAAGTAGAGCGAGAAGAGAGGAAGAAGCGAACCGGAACAAAATAAAGGAAACGTTGCAAAGTCAAATGAAGAAAACAGAAGAAATGAATAGAAAGAGAAAGCTCAGTAAGATACGAAGCACAGTAACCTAATGAAGAAGGGATGGGATATGAGAGAAGCGGAGTTGGCAAAGGAAGAAGTGAGGGGAAGCCAGAAGCTTGTTAAATAGAGCAAGAAAAAAGAGAAGCTAGGATAAAAGTGAGCTGCGAATCAAAGCCACAATTTAAGAGAGAAGCGTACAAAGTGTCATACTGTTTTCTTAAATAAGTTAGATATTTAGACTTTTCAGCAGCAAAAGCTATGTATTAACTTTGTTTATGATGTCAAATGTCAAAGAAAAAACTCAAAGGCTAAATAAAAACAAAAAGAAAAGTAGTTAGGATCGAAAAGGGAAAATGGGCAGCCTCGAATATGCGCCGTTCGCTCGATGCCGCTGCCGCATGTGCCACCAATGGGAGACATCGATGATGCACATCTATATGGGCTATGGGAAGCGTTTGCGACTCGTCGAGAAGATGAAGGCATTCGGCCTGCAAATAACACCGACCGATCTGTATCCGAAAACCATTTGCAATCAATGCATCAAGGTGCTCGATAAAAATTACTATTTTCAAAATACGCTCAAACTGATATCGAAATGAAGCAAACATTTGGGTAAGCACAGAACGAACATATCCCAAGGCAGCTGTCATAGAATATATTTCCATTTTGCTATTATTTTCAGCTTTGAAGCATTTCAGTGGCATGGTCCTGAGTATGTCAAGCTCTGCTGAAAAGCAATTCTTTTTTTTTTCTAATTCTATTATTCTAATAAAAAGTGTACACAACAATAGATCGACAGCTGGCATAGCTTGAGCAGCTGCACAGGACTTGTTTTTATTTCTCTTTTAGCTTTTGGGCAATTCTAAGAAATCGAAATTTGTTTAGCTTTTACCTGGCCAACTTTTGTGCTAGGTAGTATACCTAGAACTAGCTGAAATTGAAGCCCAACTCCTCAGGCTGTTTGAAGCTCTATGCGTGTATCTAATAAAGATCTGAGCACAACTAGCTGAAACAAAAACGAAGCGGAGCCCAACCCAACTCAAACTCAGCTGAATTCAAAATGCGCCATTTCAAATTGCCCCACTGAATGTTTTTTGTTTGTTGTTGTTGTTGTTATTGCATTTGACACGCCTGTTGCTTTCATTGTTAGAGAGTGTGCGTGTGTGCGTGTGTTATCAAGACAAAACTTGACCCACATACAAGTTTATTAACCGGTTTCTGGCAGCGCATCAATTGGCAGCAGCAAAAAAAAGGGTTGCAAAAATGGTTGAGCAAATTCTTAGCTACAAAAAAGAACTTTGTAGTAAAAAAAACAACTGAAAATAGCATCTATAAATATAATCTACAAACAACAAAACGGCAAAAGCTATTTATTAAAAGGAGCTAAGAACTTTGAATAAGCGAGTTTAAGTGGATTAAAGTGTAAATAATGAATTGTCTTTTTATTGAATGCCCCACTTAAAGCTTTAGTAAGGCAGAAAAAGTTCTTCATCAAACGCCTTTAAGAACTTTGCGAAAAGTAGTTTATGTAATCAAAGTGTAAATTGAGCTCTTAATTACGAGTAAAAGCTTTTTTAAAGCTCCGCTTAAAGCTTCAGTAAAGCGGCGAAAGTTTTCTTTAAATGAATCTAAGAACTTTGGATAATGAAGTTTATATACATCAAGGCATTAATAAAGAACTTTATATTTGTTTAAAGCTTATGATCTTATAGCTGCTTTAAAAGCTTTTGTACAACTTAAAGCTCTCAAGTTTCAACACGCCCATTTTGTTCCCTTTTTTCTATGTGCTATGTTTTTTAATCAACTTGCAGCAATAATGTTCCGTCTAAAGAATATTTTCCATTAATAAAAGTGCGCTATTTGACAAATATTTTAACCCTTAAAGTTTAAACTTGTTTTATCTGTGACTTCTAAGCAAGAGGCTTTAACCCGAAACTATATTCCTCGAGAATTACTTTAAAGAAAACCTATTTTCAAAACCGATATTACGATGGAAATGGGGATACATATACGAGAAAAAAAGGTGCGATTACAATTGACCTCGAGAAACTATTATTGTAATACATAAAATATTGGCCTATTTGCAAACCAATTGGAATTCAGTTTTTTTATGACTATTTTTGCTATTTCAATTCCCTCTGGAGCTTTCAGGCTCCATTCTGCAGGCATTCATTGGGTACACACACAACACACACACAAGCACACTCATAGGCACACAATCGAGCATTCGCATCGACTGTGAGCCATTAGCCTAGTTAGGCATTGCCCCATTTGAGGGGGGGAGGGAGGTAGGGAGGTAGGGGGAGTCGATCCTATTCGATCCGATAGCGACTTGGACTTCATCTCAGTTGCGATTCATTTAGTTTCTGCTCACACTCAGATGCTGACGTTCTGTGGGGGCGTCTGTGGGCGTGGGCGGCTGTGTGTGTGTGTGTGTTTGTGTGTGGGCGTGGCTGTGTGCCGATAGTGCTTCAATATGAAACAAAAATAAATAAATAAAATGCCGCACAGGCAACACAAAATGGGAATGTTTGTGTTTTGCGCTTTGTTTGTGTGTGCCAAGAATGCGTTTGTCTGCCTCTGCCTCTGCCTCAGCCTCAGCCTCTGCTTCTGCTTGTGCTTCTTCTTCATCATCTTCTACACATATTCTTCTCATTTGTTGGGTTCAACAAACTTTAATCGCGCATTAACCGCTCGAATTCCGCATCGATTCCAGCGGATTGTATGGAAATGGAAATGAAATCGAGGCAAACGCACAAATCGCATCGCCATCAAGAAAAAAAAAACACAAACACAAATACAAATACAAATACAATTTTTGGCTTTCGGTATTCGCTCTAAGTAAAAAAAAAAAAGGAAAATAGTTGTATAAACATTGGAAATATGTGTGTGTTTCTTTGAAATTTGATTTGATGCACAAGCTGTTTAGCTTAGGAATTTTATTGTGGCATGCAAATGGAATGCAACTGCAGCTGCAACTATGAAAATGATTGTACATGTCGAAATATGCTGCCAGATAATAGAAACATGATTTGAGGAGAATATTCTTTAATATTACATATACAGAAATATTTCCACGCTGGAAAATTCTCGAAATTAAAGACTTGTATCAATACAATATAAAAACAAGCATAAGAGAACAAGTCTTAATTAAGCTTGAATTTATTATTGTATACTTATTAGAAGAGAGATACTTTACTTCTGCATTTAGCAGAAATTGTTGAAAGAAACCTTAGCTTATTTTGTTATTGTTTCATATTCGAGTTTGAACTCAATCGAAAAAGAAATTATTAAACTAAGAGCTTCATTTGCCAACCAAGAGGATGATTTTCCTAACTGGGAAGTTGTCCTAGAAAATGTGCTCAAAGCGAAAAGCATTACAAAATTCTCATACAATAGTTTTTCAGGACTTATCCAATTCTGCTTTCAGCTAGCTCTTGCTAACATAAGTAATGAAATTTAGTTTATTGACAAAGTTTTACAAACATTTTCATAGTTCTATATTTAAATTCGATTTTTATATAATTTATTTAACCAAAATATTCTAACTTGAATTTTTCTCATCTATGCAAAAGTACTCTTACAATTTTAAATTTATTTCAGTTTTAGCTTTAAAGCTAAAAAAAAACCGTCAACGCAAAGAAAAATGAGTTTTGAAAGTAGAATGAACTAGTTCAAGAAACCAGCACGAAAGCAATAAAAGAACTGGTTTTTATTATTCATTTGATTGATTGGGACAATAAAACTTATCAATCTTAAAAAACATGCCACAAATTTCAAAGATCTAGTCTGGGTTGTTCAAATTTACCATATACAGTAAAACCAGGCTATATAAAATCAATTATATGACATATACATAAAGCTCAATTGTTGGAATCATGGATTGCATAATTATACATTTTATAGAAACTAGTCTACATTACAAAACACACTTAAAGCAAAAGAGTCTATATACGCTAAAATTAAAATAACTTGCAAATATGAGCAGTCAAAAAGGTTAGAGAGAAGCGCGACTTGTGTAGATAACTAGAGCTTTAAGCTTTAAGTGCGTCAAATTGTGTAAACAAGAAGAGTTTTAAGCTTTAAGTGCATGAATTTGTGAATATAAGTACAACTTTAAGTACACATAATTATATAGACTAATAGAGCTTTAAGCTTAAAATGAATGCAATTGTATAGACAGATAGAGCTTTGACTTCATACAATTGTAAAAACAAGTCGAGATGTAAGCTTTAAGTTCAAAAAATGGCGTAAACATGTCGATCTTTAAGCTTCAAGTGCGTGAATTTCCATAGACAAGCAGAGCTTTACGCTTTAAGTGCATGAAATTGAATTTCTAAAGCCTTAAGCTTTAAAGGAAGTGCATGAAATTGCATTCAACTTAAGCTACAGTCAAAATTTTTTTACTTATTATCTATAAAGGATATCATTTTATATTTGTTTTAATTTATATATTTTATGAGCGATTAAGGCTAGAATTTTCCCCGTCTAGCTTGCATAAATGTAAAATTAATTAAACTAACTTCATTAAACCAAGACCAATTTGTCACATTTGCAGCTATTTGCACCCCTTTTTCGCTCAGTGTAATCATTGCTAGTTTGTTTTATTTTATTTTTAGTTTAATTTTTTTTTGGAGCTGTTGCAATTGCAGCTAAAATTACTTCTTTAATTCGTTGTCACTTGGCAGTCGCGAGGCAGCTGACTGACAATCTAACTGCCCCTCGGACCGACATCTATTACCACATTTACACACACACACTCACACACACACACACACACACACACACACTAGCTAACAAATGGCAAGTGAGTGGATTCAAGTGCATATTTTGGTTAATTTGAATTGCAGTCGCACAGTTCAATTTTGCGGCCGGGAAAAAGGTTGAGTTTCAGTTTTAAATACCCCAAGCCTATGGCAAATGAGCAAAGGGTAGATTGATTTTGTGCAGTGTAGTCGGTGAAGACGTCAACGTGCAATTTTGAAGGACTTTTAGCTAAGGACTTGCTTAATTTATAGCTTTGAATGCTGCATAAGATATATGTGCTTGATCACAAGTTGACGTCAAAGTGCAATCTTGAAGAAGCTTTTTTAACTAAGGCTTAAGAGTCTCCCTATATTAAAGGCTTCATAAGCTATGTATATGTGCTTGAGCACAAATTGACTTAATCTAGAATATATTTTTCCAAATTTTAAGTCTCTCTCGAAGTAGCCTCGTTTGACGAGCTAACACGAATGGACTTAGTGAGAAGTCGTCGATCTCGGCAGCCTTAAAAGGGACTTAAAATTGTATAAATATATTCTCATATACCACAAACAGCACAAGTTTAGTTAACACAATCCCTTGTAATGCTGAATGCAGAAATTTGCATCAAAATCGGACAACGAAAACCGATCTTAGCCAAGAGGATAAAAGGGAGCACAAAGGAAGGAAGAAGCGTAGAACAAAGTTAAATTACTTTCAACAACAGCCTGTCGCTGCGCACAGAGTATCTCCAAGTCGGGCACTGCCTACTTAAGCACTCTTGTACTTGTAGTGTATATCGTTTTTTTTTTTATATTTTTTATTTTTAATTTAAGCCCACAAGAAGTGGCTGCGCTTTGGCTGCGCTGCGGATTGGCTGCAATTTAGTTGCAGGAATTAAATTAAATTCAATTACAATGTGCACAACAATGTCGTGTGTGTGTGTGTGTGTGTGTGTGTGTGTGTGTGTGTGCTGAGTGCAACTTCATTATGTGCATTTAACATAAATATTTTCAATTATTATGCGATTTAAAGTGCACTTGAGTACATGCACTTTTGTGGCGCACTGTTCTGCTGCCAGCTGAATGCATTTTATTTGAAGTTGAATTTGTTGTGTCTTTTATTTTTTTGCTTTTGCCAGTTTCTTTTTCTGTTTTATTTTTTTTTGGAAATCTCGTGCATCTGTTGTCGCAATTTTGCCAGAAAATTGGTTGACCCAGTTTTTTTTGGTAGTTGGGAAAGAGAGAGGCAGCGAGAAAGAGAGAGAGAGAGAGAGAGAGGGAGAGAGCAAAGTGGAAGAATGTATCTGATGCTCGTTTAGCAGCTGGCTCCAAAAAGTAAAATAACTTCAGATTGGCACCAAAAACTGCATCAAGCTGTTGCCAGCTATCTGGAGCAGTTACACTGTGCTGCACGAGTGCTGGCTTTTGGGGCATGCGGCAAAAGGGAGGCAGCCACGAATCCAAGAATCAAGAAATTCTTGAAATGTTTAACCAGGGCTTCGACTAACGAAGTGCAAGATTCATGACCGAGTTATGGAATTGAGTTGTTGCATGAATCAAATTAAAAGAAAGCAACTTTTTTAAGCTAAACCGATCAAATTAATGAAAGCAAAAAATTTATTTAAATAAAAGCTGTCTTACATGCAATTTTGACTCATACTTTAAGTTTGTTGTTAAATAAGCTCCCAAAAAGGGATCTCATTTAGTTGTACAGCAGCTTGAAGCAGCCAGTAAAACGTTTACGAACACAGCAAAGAATTCAAATATCTGAAGCTTCTTCAAAGCAAATGCAGCCAGTGAAGCTTAATTCAAGGAAATCTTGTGCTCTTGATATAGAAAAAGTTTCCATTGAGAGCTGCATTCATAAACAATTATATAGCAAAAGGGTAAATAGGATATCTTAACAGAGCAGCCAGTAAAACGTTTACGAATGACGCCACAAAGAAATCGAGCGACAAAGAGAGAAATGGAGAGAAAGAGAGACAGATAGACAGAAAGAAATACATATGGAGAGATAGAGAGCGAGATAGAAAGAGAGTGTGCCAGAGAGAGATAGTAAGAATGCATAAACTATGATATCTAAATCGATCACGAATACAACACAAAGAAGAATTAAAAACTATATGTATTCATTGACGTTTTTGTGTACTTATGCTTTTTATTTTACCCTAGTTTAGGCACTTCACAAAATTCCCTTTCCTAGAAGAACTTGTAATCAAATATTGAATTGGTTGTTGGCAGCCACTTCTCAGCTTGCAGCTTGTGGCCTGTTTTCTTTTTTTGTGGCCTTTATGATGCAGCTGGCAGCAATGGTATAAAACACAAGACACACTCACTGCCATAAGTATATACCTTAATATATATATATATATGTAGTATGTATATACATGTACAGATATAATCCCCCCAGCGGCGACAAAATGCAGCCGCTGCAGTTTAATTCAGAAACCTGCTCCTTACGCAGAGTTCTTAGCTTCACTTTTTATACTCAGTAACCAAAAAAGGAAGAGAGAGCATATTGATGAGATACTAGACGCAAGTTTCTGTAAACTTGGTCTATCCTTTTACACAGTCCAAGAATTAAATTTTAATCTGAGCATTGCCAATGGAATTAATTTAATATTTGTTGTTTTATTATTTCTTAACTAACATCAATCAAAAGAAAATGTTGTTCATACAACATCTAGTGTTGTAAAGTGACATCTAGTGTTGTATAGTGATAAACTCAAATATGTTTTGTGATAAAACAAAGCTGGGCACACTTAAAAGAGGAAGAGCAAAGCGCGAAAGGAATTCGACTTATGAAATTAAGAAATAGGAAGAAAATCTAATTACAAAATAAGTTGAGAAATTGAGCATAGCTAGCCGGACGGGCAAATAATACACCTCGAGAAATATTTGTATTCTATTAGGCTTTGACAATATAAATTTTAATTTCATAAAGATTACATTACAAAGTATTTAAGTGCAGATCAACATTTTCAAGGTTTTTATTTTTTGCAGGGTAGCGCGCAGTTGATCAATTTTAATCATTCCGACTTGTTTCTCTTTTTATATTTTTATACGATTTTTTTTTTGTATTTTGATTTTTTGCATGCAGCTTTGCTGTTATTCTTAAGCTCTGGCTGAGGTGTGTGTGTGTTGTGTGTGTGTTTGTGTGTGTGTGTGTGTGTGTGCTTGTTGTGTGTGTATGTGTGTGTGTGTCCCAAATTTAGTAGGTGAAATTATACGCACACTTCAGTTTTTGGCCTGTTTATTTTTTGGTGTATTTTTTGTATATTTTTCTTCTTTTAGAGAGCTGCCTGAAACTGGACTTTGGGTTCTAACTGGAGGGACCAAAAGCGCGCGCTCTCTCTCCCCATTCCTCCTCCCCCCTTCACACACTCCCCCTCTCCCCTCTGTCTATCTCTGTAGCTGTCTGTGCTGGTTGCACGCAAGTTAAAAACGAAAAATTGGGTCAAAAAGCAGATGTACTCACCTTTTGGCATCAGCTAAAATGCAAGTTTTGGCCAGTTTTTCCGCGCTTGGCAATATCGTTTGTGAGTTGTGCGTAAAGTCCGTCGATATGGTGGAGGAGTTTGAGCTGGACGAGCTGCCGGATGATGAGCCGCTGCAAATTGTGCTGGCTGCTGCCTCTGCCGCTGCTTCTGCTGCTGCTGCTGCCGGCGCAGCTGCAACAGTTGCTGCTGTTGTTGCTGCTGCTGCTGCTGCTGTTGCAATTGGCTGCACATCGATTTGCAGGCGACAATCGGCGACAATTTTGGCCAGATTACGTCGACTGGCAACCAACGGTACCTGTTCCTCCATGTGACAGCAGCCCCCGCCCCCTCCGCCACCGCCGACCGTTGCCGTTTCGCTGTCCGAGTCGGCGTTGGCGGCAACGTTTTGGGCCAACAAATTCATTGGCATTTTTTCGTAATGCGTCTGGGCCAACACTTCACACTTGGCCAGCGCCTGCGTCTGGGTCGTAGCCTGAGCCTTTGGCTTCTGCTTGGCTTTCAATTCTTCAGCTGCTTGTGGAATTTTTTGAATTTTTGTTTTGTTGCCGACAATGCTGCGCAGCAGGCTGTTGTTGTTGTTGTTGCTGCTGATGTTGTTGTTGTTGTTGTTGAGGCTGGCGGCAACAACTGCAACTGTTTCCGGTTTAGTCGACAGCAAACGCGGCGTTGTTGCTGCTGCTGCTGATGACGTTTTAGTATTAACTGCTGCTGGCAGTTGTTGCTGTTGTTGTTGCTGTTGTTGTTGTTGCTGCTGCTGCTGTTGATGTTGCTGTTGTTGCTGTTGTTTTTGTGCTGCTGCTGTTGTTGCTGTGGCAGCTATGGGCAATGTTGCTGCCGCTGCCGATTTTAATGACTCCTCAACAACTTGTTCAGCTGCCGTTGCTGTCGTTGCTGTTGTTGTTGTTGTTGTTGCTGCTGCTGCTGCTGATGTTGCTGTTGTTGTATTTATAATTGCCGGCTGCTGTTGCTGCTGCTGCTGCTGCTGCTGCTGCGTGGCGAGAGCGACTCCACCTTCTGGTATAATTGTTGCAAAAATTTGTTCGCCAAATATGAAAAGATCCTTGGAAATAATCATTATCACCTTTTTGTGATGTTGTTGTTGTTGTGGCTGTTATTTAGTTTTGTTTTTTTTTTTATGGTTTATATTTCTGCTTCTTTCTGGCGTTTTGTGTATTTAGTTAATTTAAAACACGTTTTACACAAGCAACATATTTTTTTTTTTGCCGGAATTATTTATCTTTTATCGAATTATTTTGGGGGAATTTTGCGCAGATTTCATAACTTGCGTGCTGTAAGAAACGAGTTAAGAGATAATAAAAATTGATTAAGAAAATGATTAATAAATAAATATATTAATATAAATAAAAATATAGAAATAAAAATAATATGTATGCATTAAAAAATTTGATAAAAAATATAGATAAGCTCTCAATACGTTTAAATCAGTTATATATATATATATGCATTTTAATCCATATATAAATATTATTATAATTCTCTTTTAACACGAATTATTTTTACATGAATTCCATTTAACACGAGTGAAGATGTTAACTTTTCTCTCATTAAGCTTTCTCTTTCTCTTAAATATTCTGAGAACTTTTTATGCATATTTTGCAAAAACATTTTTTTTTTCACTTTTAAACACAAACACTTTTCAAATTGCAAAAATCTTAGAAATGGGGTTTTGAAAGGTAACGCAGAATCTTAGAAATGAAAACTTCGCGAAAAGTTGGAATAGTTACACGATTTTTTTTCTCAAGTTTTATACACTTAAAAAATTTGCTTTAAATATTATTGCGTTTGTTTTGAAATTATTTTGTTTTTCTTTTTAATCATATATTGTTTCTGGCAAAAAACTTTGCATTTTTTCAAATAGTTATTTTCATATAATATTTAATTTATATTAAAAACAAAAACATTAGTTTAAAGCAATTTTCAAACAAAATAGTTCACTTAACATTTTATTTGTTTTTGGTTCATTGATTTTTGATTTTAATAAGCAATATTATATATATTTTAATATGTTTATTATTATTATTTAATACATATAGTATATAATAAAAATATATTTTGTAATATTTCAAATGTATCTTGCAAACATTTTATTAACTTGTTTTCGGATCTAAAAATGTATTTCAAATTTATGAAGAACTGTTTTTAATGTATTTACTTTTGCTGTGGGATTTGTTTGTTAATTTCCGCAAACAATTTTTGGCTTTAAACGCGCTGCACTTGAGTCTCAAAATAATACAAAAAATATAAGAAACGACTCTTTTTATTGGAGTGTAAAAAATAGGCAAAACAAATGTCTATAAAATTGTGTGTTCTTTGTTCACAATTTGTTGCTGTATTTATTTTTAGCACTCGCAATAATCAGACAAAAACTTCGGTCGAAATACGCAGCACAGGCCAAATAAAATAAATGAAATGAAATGCAATTTTTGTTTTTGTTATTTTGCTGTCTAAGCCGCCGCGTCTAGCAAAGAGTGCGAAAGAGAGCGCCGAAAGAGAGGGCAAAGCTGCAGGCGGCGGCGTCTCGGGCCTTACTTCAGTTACAATTTGTCAATAAGCCCGCGCGAAACAAAGCGCCAGAGCGAAATGTCAGTTTACATTTCTTGAGGCTGTGTGCGTGCGTGTGCGTGTGTGTGTGTGTATAGACTAAAATGTAAACATAGCAAAAACAACAAGCGAGCAGAGCAAAGAACAAAAAAAAAAACACGCACCCAAAAGCAGCGAAACGGCAAATTGACGCTAAATCTCGTTCGTTGTAGAATTGCAGCAGGTCGAGCTGTGGGATTGCGAGGGGGGGGCAGGCAGCAGGCAGGTAGAGCGTTATTAAAAATTTCGTATTTAAAAATCAGCTGCGCTTCAGGCACACAGCACACGCACACACACACACACACGCGCGAGCACACAACAAGCACGTTGCGAGAGGACTTTTTTCTTAATTTTTTTTTCTCTTTATTTACTTGATGCATTTGTTTGATTTTGAAACATTTTGAGCAGAAAACACTCACTTAGCCACACGGCATTGGAACACAGAACATGAGAAACCGAAAACGAAACGAAACGTAACGAAAAGATGTAAAAAAGACTTCTTTTTTTTTTTTTTGTTTAGTGCATGTTGTTGTTGCTACTGCGACGGCGATCGACTAACTGAATTGAAAGCTGAACGGCAACGACGACGACGACAACGAACAACGCGACGCGCATTACGTACAACCAACGGCGGCCGATTTCGATCTCGTACTGATCACCGTTAAACGCTGTTTCGACTGCGGTGGCTGCTGCTGCTGCTGCTGCTGCTAAGCGACGCAGTCAGCGGCTGGGAGAGCGCGCGCCCGTGCATGAATGACAATTTTAACAGCGCATTGTAGCGCTCATTCTCTCTGTCTCCCCACGGACAGCGCTGCGGCGTCTTTAGCCACTGCACGTGCGTGTGGAGTTTATGCTCGCTCTTTGCTGTAAGCTTACAAGCGGCTTAAGAGCAAGGCCCGTCGCTTAACCACATACAATGTAATGTCACGTCTGTTAGGCGCGCTCTGTAATCAGTCATTGATAGTGAACCGTGGAGCTCGTAAACTCTTAACCGATAAAAGCAGCAAAAGCTTTTATGAGGCTTAACGAAGAAAAATAAAAAACAAAAAAATTAACTGTCTAGCTGCTGGAACAAAAAGTTGACTTGGTGATAGAAATTTGCTTAAGATTACACTGAACGTCAAAATGTTGACCATACTAAGGCGGGAGTTTGTCCATGTTAGCAGAATGTTATGTTCCCGGGGGCTGTGAAGACAAAGCTTTTAATTTATTATTTTAGTGTTTAATATTTAAATTAGTTATTATGTATGTATGTTATTCATTCAAATTTATTTTTAAAAGTGTTCCGTGGAATATATGTAAATGTAAATATGTTTGACGGGTTTGTTGTTTGACATGTTTAAAGTTTGGTTACGTTTTGATTTTAACTATAACATTTCCGGCAGGCGCTGCCAAATTCCAGTTGTTGTTAGAGAATTATAATAAAATACATACATATACACTCATGTATTTAACCAAATACGTTCTCCTATAAAAAAAAATGAAATAAAGACAAAACATGTTGCCCATTAGGCCAGAAATATTTGTGCGTGCGTTAAGCTTTGTTCGCACTGCGGCTGTTAAAGCTTATCAGTCATTAAACTTGACAATAGAGAACCTCAGCAACAACAGCAACAACAACAAGAGCAGCAGCCGCAAAGAGAGCGCAACGTATACGCAATGTGTGTGCGTGCACCGTTATACCAGGAAGAGGAGGCATAGGCTGAAACTGAAATCAACAAAATACACTAGACGCCTATAAAATGTGTCAGCTGTTTTGAAGCTTTCAGTGCGTAAAAGCCCATAAAAAAAAATGTAAAAAAAAAAAAATGGCGAACATGTGGCCACTAGATAAAGCCAAAGGCCTCTAACAGATCTGCGATAATCATGATGATTTTTAGTTTGATAAATTAGGCGAAAGAAGTGCGCTATTAATTTTATGGCATGTGCCATAAACATTTGCCATACGCACATATTTGTCCACCCTCCTCGCTCTAATTGTGTGTGCGTTCATTTCGTCTGCTCTTGCTGTTGTTGTTGCTTCTTCTCTTTTATGCGTACTGTGCAAATGCGCGACGCTGCCAACAAGCTACCAATACATGCGCACACGCACACACGAAGCAAAACTACACGCACTTGCTCTTAACCTTGAAATTTAACGCACGCAGCTTTTGGTTGGGTTTGCGTGTGTGTGTAGTGTGCGTGCGTGTATGAGTGTGTATTTGTATTTGTCGTTCAGTTTTTTTTTTTTTGGCTGCGCTGATAACATTTTGTTTTTGCTTTCTTCCCTTTCTTTTTTTTTTTGTGCGTTCGTTGCTCTGCGCACACACACGCACACACTCACGCACACGCACACACACACTCACGCACACACGCACAGCCCGTTTTTGTTATTTATTTGCGCACTTTGTTGAATTTTCAATAGTTTTATTATGCGAATATCTTGCAAATTGTCTTGCTAAAAATTAGTTTCGTCCATGTTTTCCTGCTAGCTTGCGAAATGTCTTTTTGTCGCCATCTGCGCACTTATTACTTTATTATTATTTCGCCGTTTAATGAACTCTTATCAGGCAGCCTGCCATAGAAAGCGCACACGTCGCAGAGCCCTGAGTCAGAGTCGATTCTGTTATACCGAGGGGCACTTTCTTTGACCACAGACGGTTCCGTAAATTGACACAAAGAGTTTTGTGCCGGGACCTTGAACTTAACCCATATATTGGCACGAAATTGAGGTCATGGACCTTGGACGATATGAAACTAGCGCTAGAAACTAAAGTCATAGTTCATTTTGATATAAACTAAAGAAAAGCTGTGATGTTTGTTTTGCACAAGTCTAAACTTCATTTTTTGCGACCGCCGAAAAGTATGCTGCAATTTTTGACGGAAACGAAAAGTTATTTTTCCCGAGTCAACCGGAAACCAAAACCAAATATTTTTAACTATTTGTTATTGATATGAAATAATGTGTTTTCCGCGCAGATTGAACAAAAACGAGTATAGTGTCATCTTTCGAAACTGATTTCCTAGTCTAACTTTATAGCTTTGCTTTTGTTGCTAGTTTAGCTTTTGTCGGGGCTTTGCGAGAGGCAGGAAAACACATTCACTTGACTCTCATTTCATACAAACAGCAAACGCTTGAACTTTTTACATTATTTCCAATATTTTAATACCTTTGAAAGAGAGTAACCAGACGAGAAATGGGGGAACCTGTTGTATCCATATATGATATGCTGATGAAGCGCCATCGACAGCAGCGGAAGGAAGAATTCCAACAGCAAAAGGATCTCTTGCAGAACAAGCGCCCCACTCAGGATGTGCTGGCGAAGCCAAGCGTGGACTGCAGCATTGAGCCGAAGAAGCCCAGACCACGTTTCAGCCGCACCAGGCTCTTGGCGGACCCAATGCAGCCCGGGGTTAAGGTGTGCGCCAATGTGGTAACCTCTGCGCACTTAACCAAGAAAAAATCAAACATCCTGCTGCCGCTGCACACCAAAAAGGAGACGCTCAATCAGCTGGTGGAGAAGATGGGCGGCTTCAGCCGGAAGCGACCCAAGAGTGCTTCGGCGGAACCAGTGCCGGAAAAGTCGGCCACGGGGCATACAACGCCCAGTCGTGATGGCTCAGGCAAGAAGAGAACCGGCCTGCGGACCAAGCCGAAGGTCATCAGGTCTCCGCCTGGCAGCGAGTCGATCAATCAACGTCAGCGATTGGCTCTGTCGCCGCGCAACACGAATCGTTTGGCCAACAAGCTGGCCGTTAAGCGCGAGAAGGCCAAATCCAATCCCAACGAGCCGAAGGTCCAGCGTCGCGCCAAGAATCCGGAGGCTGTGCGGCCCAAGGCACGCCTAAAGGCGCACATGTCCAAGTTGTCCATCAAATCGGCCAGCAAGGAGCGCAAGACCCCGCTGCCCGTTGACAATGCAGTGCGTTATCGCCTCTAAACGGCGATATTTATATCGATATTTATCGATTTCATTCTACAAATTGCAAGTGTTGCGCGCAAAACCGTTTACTCAAGTTCGTTTTTGAAGCGCTTCCGTTTGCCAATCAATAGAATCTATTGCAGTTCCACTCTAACTGCAGACCCTATTGGTTAACATCTGAGCAAGCGTTTCGAAAAGTTCATTTTGGCTTAAACTAGATGATTATTAAATTGATTTAAAAGTTGCCCGAACTATGGAATTTATTTTCGTCCATTTCCACTGCCTTTATATGAACACGACAGTTTGACATAAATAGATTAGCAAAAGTTATCGATAACAATTAGCGAGGAGTCGACTGTTATCTGCCCAATTATCATAGCATACTTTTCAGCACAGCTATCGATTTCAGTTTATGAATTTCGACTATTCTTAATTAACTGATGTGATGTAATATGAGAACGACAGTTTGACATTCATAGGCTGGCAAACCAACTATCAAAGCATACTTTCGAGCACAGTTATCGATAACAATGAACATCAACTAGAGAGGAGTCGACTGCGATATATCGAGTTATCGTAGCATATGTTCTAGCCCAGTTATCGATAACAATTGACCACTGTCTGATTAAAATATTTGTATCTTAAATAAATAAATCAATACTTTTGAAATAATCATTGTAGTTTATTTATTTTTCATTTTATAATAAATTAAAATTTCTTTAAGACAGCAGCTTAACATTATGTTTTCTTTTAACCAATTCGCAACGGTCTAAATTTAACGCCTATTTTTTGTTTGTGTTTATTTTATGTGTAAAGTTCGGCCAACATTTGATGTATTAGCACTTTCTTGTTTTCTTTTCATATCTTTTAATTTTCACATAGAATTCGCACAAAGTGACGGCGACAAGTTTTGACATTAAAATGCAACAGCTACAAACTAAGAATACTTGGATCTATATGTAGTACTCGTATATTTAGTGTATATTTAAATAAGCCATCGGATTTTACACGATGTTATCAATTATGCTTCGCATTTATTCAAGTTTGTTTTTTAATTATTTCTGTTTCGACTGTAAAACGGGGCGGGGCGCCAAAATCGAGTTAAAGAGTTGTTATAAAAGAAAAAACGGAAAAATCGCAGAAAAATTTAGAAAAAGATTTCCATAGATTGGTTTTTTACAAAAATATTGTACACAAATATTTTCACATTGTTTTTAGTTTCGTTATCTTTACGGGGTATAATTTATATCAAAATTACAAAAAATTTAGATTTTTATTTTGCTTTTCGGTTTTTTTCACATTGAATTGTTGTTGAAATGAATTTTTTAAAACAAAAATTCAAGGCGCTTCACTATAAATTTTCTTCTTTGTTGCTGGCATGTATGTGAGTTTGTGTGTGAGTGTGTGTGTGTGTGAGTGTGTGTGTGAGGAGTGTGTGTGTGTGTGTGTGTGTGTGTGTGTGTGTGTGTGTGTGTGTGTGTGTGTGAGTGTGTGTGGGTGTGTGTGATGTGTGTGGAGTGTGTGTGTGAGTGAAGTGTTTTTGAAATACTTTGAGAAATTGTTCTAAAGCTTTAAAGCCCAAAACAACGACACATAAACATAAATGCAGCTCGTTAAACAATTTATGAATTAAGACTAAAATTAGAATATAAAATGTAAATTCATAATATATAAATACATAGATTAACTGAAAGGCGCAACTAAAAGCTTTACTACTTATAGCCAAAATGAAGAAACTTACCAATATAACACAAAGTTTTTTTCGCTAGTTTTGTGACTACAATTTGAAATTCAATTTCAATTATTTGGTGGCTGTGTGTTCGGAATAAACAAAAGGAACTAACTATTGTTGTGTTTCAATATTTGTTGTTGTTGCTATTGTTATTGTTATTGTTGGAGGGGGGTTGTGGTGTTGCGGGGTTTTTGGCTTGTGAGTTGTGGATTCTTGTGCTGAAAGGTCTGCCTAGGGTATCATGACTTCAGCCAAAGTCTTTTCAGTCTGAAATAAAAACAAAACAAAATCAATTTGTTAGATAAATCATAAAGTAAATTTAAAAAATAATTATTGTTGGCATTTAAAGCGCAGAAAACTATTTTTGTTACATTAAAAAGCGCAATAAAGAAGAATAAAGAAGTTAAATTAAACAATGTAAGCAAATTAAAATTATTTTAAAAATTACTAAAAACAATTATTTGTAAACAAATAAATTATAAATATTAATAAACAAAGTCTACTTTTTAATATTTTACACATTTATAAATATATAAATAAATGTTAGAGAAACTAAACTTAAAAGCTTTTGAAATAAAAACTAAACAAATAAATAAACTTAAGCGTGCTTAAAAAACGAGCTTTTGAAGGAATCGAATAGGAATTGGAATAGCTTTTTGAGTATTTAGTGTAAGCTTTAAATAAATATTGACTAGTCTTAATATCTTAAACTACTTAGCGAGACGTTTAGCTAGAAAGCCTAAGGGGAGGCGGGGGAGGCTTTGCTGGCTTGTACTACAATATAAAACCTTAAACTAAGGAACATGCAACAATTTGTTTGATTTGCTTTTGTTTTTGCTTAGCTGTTTTGCTTGCTGTTAACCGCTTGAGATCATATAATGAATATGAATTACATTTAATTTTGCATTTTGCTTGGCCTTGGCCAATTTGTTGCTTTGCTGCTTAAAATTCCGTATGCATAGACTCAATGCTCTGACGCAGTTCTGCATCGTTGTAGAACTTTTCGCAAACGATGCTCACCTTTTTCAGCAGCTCAATGGCCGTTTGGAGCACCTGATGCCATTTGCGTAGCTCAGATTCGTGCGACAGCTCCTGCTGGCGCAACAATTCCAGCCAATCTTGATTCGAATTGGGTAGTTCTCTGCAATATTTTTATATATATATTAGATATACACTTTTTGATTTGGTGATTATATTGCTTCTCACTCACTTGAGGGCTGCCAAGCTGGGCATGCGGGCGCGCCGGCTGAGATCGACGTCAATGTGTTCCTCCAGCTTCCAGAGCTTAAGTAATAATATCACATTTAATGCCAGCAGCAAGCACATTAACAATATAACGAACAGCGACAGGCCCCTGTGTCTGAATCTATCCTGGTCCTGGCCCAGCTGATGGCCGCCCGCCAGCAACTGTTGCTGCTGCTGCTGCGCGGCCAGCAACAGCTGCTGCTGTCGACTGCCGACCCCGCCGCCGCCGCCAGCAGCGCCATGTGCCAGAAGGCCAGCCGCAGTGCCAGCTCCAACGCCGCCAGCGGACAACATTTTTGTTTCCCAATTGTCCAGTGATTCGGAAAGTCCACTCTGTGCGGCGCCGCCGGCTGCTTCCTCTAAGGGGCGCGCTTGGCTGGAGGTACCTGCAAATCGCAGCAGTCCAGCGAATGGCAAAAAATGAACAATTATTCAAGACAATTAAATAACAAAATTGGGTTCGATCTGCGGCTACAGCAACAAAAACACAACATTCGAATGCAACAAATAAATTGGACACAAGTGTTAACATGCAAATGGACTAAGGATTTAAAATATAAAAATAATAATCAATTGCAGCATCTCAAGCAAAACGTTGCACAAAGCGATTGTCACAGCCAAGTTTTGCGAGCCAAATTCGAGAAGTAGAAATATTGAAAACAAATGGAGCATTGGATATGCCAAGCTAAGAAGAACTCTATATAGAAAACTATTTCTTCCAGCTGACGGACTTGATTGTGGATCAGAAAAATGGGAAGGACACTTTCTTTCAGATCTTTAATTTAGACATTGCTCAGTCGATAAAATAGCTGATGACAATCGCTTTTTGCTTTTAGGGGTTGCTTAGCGCCATAGATACGCTATATACCTTGACATGTGTGCAATTTGGCCTTACGATGTTGGCAAAATTTTTGCTGCGGATGAGTTTGCAAATGTTGCTGATGCGGCGGCGGCAACTGTTGCTGTTGCTCTTGTGGCTGTGGCTGTTGGCGTTGATGTTGGTGATGAGGATGATGAAGCTGTGCGAGATGATGATGAGGAGAATGTTGTTGATGATGAAGATGATGAGGATGTGGATGTTGATGACAAGTCGCATGCATGCTGTCATTGTCCGTGCTGCTTGCTGTTGTCGTTGTTGTTGCTGCTGCAATCAATTGTCGCTGTTTGTGGCCTGTGTGTGGTTGTTGTTGTTGTTGTTTTTGTAGCTAGTTTGCAGCTTGGCATGACAAATGTTCTAGTTGCTGTTGTTCTTGTGGTTTGTGCGTGCATTTTGTGTGGTTAGAAGAAGCAATTGCAATTGCATTTTGGCATTGACAGTGTATTTGTATTCGTATTAAATAGCATTTGTTTATCATGTACATTATTGCATTGCTGTTTGTTGTTGCTATTGTTGTTGTTGCTGTTGCTTAAGCTAATGGCTAAATGCTTACCACGTCTGGGACGCCTGCCCTTGCCCTTGGCCGGCGGTATACAGGTCTCGCTTTGCAGCGCATGCAGCTGCGCACCAAAGAAATCCTCCAGACCCGCCCACGTATTCTTCTCAATGAAGCCCTTGACAACGCCCCAAATGGACTTTTTATATTTGATTTGCGCATGCACCGACAACATCGTATGATCATCCACAGTGCTAAAAGAAATAAAAGGGTATATATGTTTTGGATATGTTTAAGCAATTGAAATACCCTTTTGCCACTTACCGCGCCAGACAGAAGTGTATGAGCACACTGAAACTGTCCGCATAGGGTATGCCCGCGTTGACGCTGTTCACGTCTATCGAATAGAGTTCACCCGGCTTGCTGCACTCGCGCATCGTTTGATATTCGGTGACCTGCAAGAAACAGCATTAATATAAAACAACTAATTTTTTATTTCTGTTTGCCCACCTTTGAGGTTTTGGGGCCCACAGAGGCGGCCAGTTGCACGGTCACGTTTACCAGCCGCACATTCTGGCCCTCATCATTCTTGTGCCACTCGCCCATGGACAGGTCTGTCGATTTGCGCTGCTCGTGGAAGTCCGTTAGGAATTTCGACTTGGAGAACAGAAAATTGAACAGAGTATCCACGCGTATGGGCAGAATTGTGTGCACTATTTGGCGGCCCTCGTGCGTCGATGTGCACTCCGTACTAGGCACAAAGCTGCAACAAAGCAAATGCATTCAATTAGTTTCAGTTAAGAATTTTCAAAATAATCTCAACTTCCCAACTGGTCAGGGTTCACACTTACGGCACATTGTTCTCCTCGGAATCGGAAGAGTCCGAGACATCTGTGGGCCCAGCCTCGGCATTTTTGGCCGCCAAATCATCGCGTTGTCGCTGATTTTTGCCCACTTTGCGCTTAACATCCGAGCCATGACTCTGGGGTTCGGCTGCAGTTGCGGTTGCCACATTGCTGCTGATCTTTTCGGCTTTTCTGTCGCCGCCAGCAACACCGACAATGCCACCACTGGCCATGGTGGTTGTTGCCGTTGTGGTGGCCACCGCTGAGCTGCTGTTGCTGCCGCTATTGTTGCTGCTGCTGCTGGTGGTGGCGGTGGCGGTGGCGGTGGTGCTGCTGCTGGTGGTGGTGGTGTTGGTGGTGTTGCTGTTGGTGTTGGTGGTGGTGGGGCCGCTGTTGGTGCTGGGCACGCTGAGTGTGACGGCCACCGATTGCTCCGTTGCCTTGACGGAGCTGAGTGTCAGCTCTTTGGCATTGGCCTTCATTTTCTTATTTGATTTGCGCGTATTGTCGCTGGCTTTATTATCCGAGCCACTGGCCGATGCGTTGGCCGATGAGTTTAGATTTGACGATTTGCTTGAGTTGAAGAAATATTTCGTCTTCGATTTGCGTACTGCTGCTGCGCTGCCGCCGCCGCTGCTGGCGCTGCTGTTGCCGCTTTGTTGCTGTGGCTGCTGGCCCGAATTGTTGGTGCTCTGACTGGAATTGCTCTGATCGCAACCGAGATCGTCGAGGGCCGTTTGAAAATCACCATCGGTTTCTGTATCTGCCGCGTCCAGCGTGGGATCTATATAGTCCTCATCGTCTGTGGTCAGGCCCAATTCATCGCCATAGCAATTGTGCACGTAACGCCAGATCTCCTGCTGTGAGAACTGTTTGTTCAACAATGTGTTCTGCCAGACACGAAAGAGCATCAAATACGACTTGTCACGCGACGCGAATGTCGCAAAAAAGTACTTCTCCCTGGCGGTGGATATCGTTATCGCATTCGGTATTACCAGCGCAGTTTTCTCTTTCGTAATTGCAGTCACATCCTTCCATTTAATGCTCACATACGTTTCCCAGCTAAAGATGTTCGCATGGAAACACACGTAGTTCTGTGACACGTACAAACGACCCTGCACCAATATATCCCGTTGCAGCGCACACGAGTAGTCTGCAAGCAAAAAACAAGTTGAGAATTATAAGCTGCATAAGTTATATAAACGATATAATACATTTGAGCTGAGCATATTTGAAGTCAAGTTTGATAGCCATAACAGTTTATTTTAATAATCTGAAGTGATAAATTTAAATATTTTTTCCTATTTTGAGGCCTTTAACAACACCCTTTTTGATGGCATGGCAGTAGAGTTAAAAGGAACGTTTACTTCCTTGTCATAAGAGGTGTTTAACCCAAACTGAATATAATTTATTTGGAAATAGAGTTCGTTATATGTGCCTGAATACAAATAGTCATCTTTTATGTATCCCAAACAGTTATCATTGCAATCAGTGGGTAAAATCAGAGTCGTACATGAATTCAAGAATCGAAATATTCCTCCAAATAGCCGCGCAAAAAAAATGTAAGCACTTGACATTGATATTGTTTGATAATATTGCTGTACGTATCTGTTATCTAGCCCTAAGCGAGCTACAATATAGCGCAGGTATTTAGAGAGCCTTCAGAAACTTTTTTAACTTTTCTGAAGACTAGAATTATATACAAGTCTAGCGGATATATCTTTCCCGATCGGACGGTAAGCAAATGTATCACTGTTGCGGACAAAATTTCCCAAATCGCTGAAACACGTATTCGGTAAGTTCTTATGTAGACCTTTAAATATATTAAGTTCGAATCAAATCGAACAGAAACTAAAACCAAAAATAATGTTGCCAGATTTAGATGCCAAATTGATCTTGAGGCCAAGCCACGAACAAAAAGCCAAAGCTTGTAAAATTCGAATAAGATTTGACCGAGTTACACATCACATATCATACATTATACATCATATCATACAATATACATTATACATGATACATTATACGTCATACATCATATATTATACAACATACACCATAGATCGCATAGATCATATTTCCATATATCATTCTTCATACATCCTACTTCATACATTATACATCACATATCATACATCATATCTGACACTCAAATACAAGGTACACTCACCCACTATTAGACGCTCATCGTTGGGCACGTCTTTAAACAGTTTCTTGAAGTCCTCGGCGCGTGATTTATAATTCGGATAGATGACGTTGTACCAGGACTTCTTCTTGGCGCGCTCGGAGAGTCGGGAAGTGCCCTTGCTGGGCTTATCATTAGATGTGGTGCTGTTTGTATCTCCGCGTAATAAAACGCTGTCGGTGCTCGCTGATTCGCTTAGTTTGCCCTGTGCATCCTGAAAGTATTGGTATTTGTTTAAGTGGTATTAGACGCGTTTATTAGTCATGGCCAGGTGCGTGTGGGCTGAATCATACTGTGTTCGGGGAAAGGTGAGCAGGTGTTGCGTTTTCGCTTATCGGAGCACACAAACGGGACACCAAGCTTTACGCTGGCTTCTCATTAATAATATTTATTTAGTTGGTAAGAACCGAATGTTGTATAATCTAACGCGATCGATCCGCACAATATTCGACCGCTGTGTCGTCGTCTCGCGCCGCACATTGAATTCTAATTTGCAGAGAACCCAAACGCTACGCAGTCACAATATCAGCCTTATCAATGTGGTAAAGCTTCGGCCAATCAATTTTTGGGGTGCCATGAGCTTTTTTTGTTATATTTTGTTTTTTATTGTTGTATACCCTGTAACTTGTAAGGGCGCCAACCAAGAAATAGCTTTATTACTCGAGATAACTTAAATCAATAAAAAATATAACAAATAAAAACAGAATGTATAATAAAAAAGAAATTAATAATAAATAAATGCTTCTATTTGCCTGTTTCATACGTTTACTCATAACCAATATACCCTGTATTTTCCCTTAACTATATAATTTTATAAAAGTGGCTTCTTTCAATTCTTTTTGAAATCCACATTCAAAAAGTGCAAAAATGAGGTTTTTTGTAATTCTCAGGTTTTGTAGCCCCTATCCCCATATAAGCATACACATAATTTACAGAGTATCAGCTAGCTAAGCACTCCCGACAAGCTCATGTGCATAGTTTAAAGGGTATTTCTAATCAGCAAGTAGCCACAAAGTGTTGCTCTTGCCCGGGGAATTCAACGAGTTGAAAAGTAGAACACTTGCTGCTCACACATAAATCGATAAGGCTTATAACCCAACGGGTTTTGAAATAATCCAAATGATATCTGGCGTCCGAGTTCATTATCTAGCGCTCAGTACATTATCGGCAGTTGCCTAGCATCTGTTTTGATATTTAGCTCTACTGTAATTGTATTAGTAATTTCTGTGAATTGTGACGTGCTAATGAGTAGAACCCATTGATAATAAAAGCTCACGAGCTTTCTCGTCAAGACAGCGAGAGCCGAAAAACTATCAAAATTTTGTAGAGCGAGCAATTGGAAGAGAGTGCAGCAAGATTTAAGAGCGTTTTTGAAGGCAAAACTCACAAAATTGGTACTTGACAATGAATAATAGAGAAACCGATAAAATATGTATATGGAATTAAGATGTAGCTTTAAGATCTGTTTAGGCCCTGTTAAGGGCTAAAAGTTAGTCATAGTAGAGCTTCAAAGCGCACAACTGAGCTTTCAAAAACAAACTAATTCACAGCTTAAAAATATATGTAGAATTGACGTTAATGAAATTGGAGAATTGAGCTTAAAACTAAAGCATGGGAATATTAAAAGCAATAATCCCAAGGGAACCAGTTCTTAAGCTTGAGTTAGGAGCTTTCTAAATTGGCAACAAAGTGCATAAATTGCTTCTACAATAAGCCTATAGCCTGATCTTCTGCTAAAGATTGTTGTTTGTTTGAGAAACAGCTGAAAGCTGCAGAAACCACAAAATGAACGAGCTCTAGTTTAGAAGCCACGAAA
Source organism: Drosophila ezoana (assembly GCA_035045725.1). NCBI lineage: Eukaryota > Metazoa > Arthropoda > Insecta > Diptera > Drosophilidae > Drosophila > Drosophila ezoana. The sequence goes on from JAWNOU010000092.1 coordinate 10,546,547, forward strand.
TGAACCAGCCTTAGTTCAAAAGGCAATATAAATATTTGTTCACCTAACGAGTTTGAGCAAGGCATACAGTTGACTCAGTTTAAGGAATGAGAAAGAATAAAGTAGTTTAATAAGCCTGCTTCAAAAGGTCAATCGAAAAATATTTGACGCGAGAAAAGAATAAAGCTCAGCGAACTGGTTCAAAAGATCAATCAAAAAACAGTCGATGCATTAGTTAGGGCAATTAAAGAGAGTAAACTAGCTCAACAAACCGGTTCAAAAAGGTTAGTTAAAAATATTTGATGCAATTAATACAAACAGAGCATAAACTAACTCAACGAGCTGGTTCAAAAGGCCAGTTAAGAAATGCATAGAAATTAATTGATCTAAGACGGAAATAGTTACGTATGCGAAAAATATGCGTTCAGATACTAAAGAAAACCTATATTAATATGTTAATTTATAGACTTTCTATGAGCTAGTTCAAAAGGCCAATTAGAAATTCATAAAAAATGATTTGACCCCATGGGAAAATAGATACAACTTTTTAAGGAAACAAAAACTTTAGTTTAAAACATCTAACTAATTTTTTTTTTTGTAAGAAATTGGATTTAATTTAAAAATGGAACTAGTTCAAGCAAATGAAACATATAAGAATAGTACGAAGTGAACTTGTTGAATAAATGAATGCCACACATATAGAGTCGAAAAATATGGTTTAATAACTTAAAGAAATTGTATTTGATTTAAAAAGGGAACTCGTTCAACCAATGAAGCATATTAGAATGGCAAGAAAGGAACTAGTTGAATTAAAATAAAAGCCTTACACTTTAAACAAAGACAATATAAACACTATTTACACTTTTTATATATTCTTTGCTATAACCCTTTGATCCCCGAGCACTTTTTGGCCTTAAAACTGTTTCATGGAGACTCACCTCATCGCGTCCACTGCTCGATGTGGATAACTTGGCTGGTTTGCCCTTGGAGCTAGTTGAGCTCTTCCGACTGCTGGGACTGTCCGTGCAGGAGCCGCTCGGCTGACCATTCGAATCAACGCTATGCGATTGCGCCGACTGCGGCTGCGACTGCGACTGCGACTGTTGCTGCTGCTCCTTGGACTCGGCTGGGGCAATGCTTATGCTGGGCGTGTTGGCCTGTGGACTGCTGTGTATGCTGCCGCCAGGCGCTACGTTGTGATGGCTGCCGCTGTTGCTGCTGCTGCTGCTGCTGCCGCCGCCGCCGACGCCGGCGCTGCTGAGCGCCTCATGACAGATGACGGATGCTGCGCAAACGGAAACGGATGTGGTCTGTGCCGTAGTCAAGGCTGTGCCTAGCGATATGCTGCTGCGCTCGATGCTGCCGACGGCCTCCTGTATGGTCAATAGCTTGCTGTTTAACGTGCTGCTGTTGATTGTGATGTCATCGCTGACCGAATCGCGCCTAAAACGAGAGAGAACAGTGTGAATAGCTTGTCCAAAGGGCAACAATATCTATAGTGTATATATATATATATAGTATATGGTTTGCATTCAAATTTAAAGTGCTTGAGCTAAGGACATGCAAATTTTGTACATAAGCCAAATAAATGCGAGTTATACTTAACGCTTTCTTCTCTTCTTATTTTTAGTTTTGGTTTAGACCAGGCCAGTGTTGTGGAGTTTTGAGTGCTGTTCGACCTACCTGTCGCCATTATTGACACCTTGTGTACATTTATCATCCGGCTCAGCTTCCACCTGCTGCTGCTGCTGTTCCAGTGATTGCTGCTGCTGCTGCTGCAGTTCAGGTTGTTGCTGCTGCTGCAGTTCAGGTTGTTGCTGCTGCTGCTGCAGTAGTTGTTGTTGTTGTTGCTGCTGCTGCGGTTCTTCTTTTGCATCACAAATCATGTTTGTGGCATGGGTAGGCTCAATGCTGCTCGCAGCAGTAGCAGTTGCTTCTACTGCTACTGCTGCTGCTGCAGCTGTTGTTGTCGTTGTTGCTGTTGTGTTTATTTCAATATCTTTAATCCTACAATAAAATTGCATATGGAAATAAAAACAAAGAAATAGCAAAGAGGAAAAACCAATACAAAAATAAAAACATGCGCTCTTTGTTCACTTTCTCCCTCTCTCTCTCTCTTTCTAAACATTTAAAGAACAGCTTACTTGGTCTGAAACAAATCGATCATCTATTCTATTTTTACAAAATCCAGCACTGAAAAAATACAAAACTATTCAAAAACTCATACGAATAGCACATTAATTTGAAGTACTCGAAAGAATGCTCAATGTTTTTATACCCTTGCATAGAAGGACACCCCTCCGATCCGATATATATTCTATAAAGAGCCATGTCTGTCAATTCGTCTGTTTCAAGGCGAACTTGTCTCTCAGTTTTTAAGCTATTCTTCTGGAAACTTTGCCTAAGTCCGTCTTTCTGTTGCAGGCAATACATATGTTAGATCTGGGCAGATCGGATCACTATTTCATATAGATCGATCGTTCGAGAAGAGGGTTCTTTTATGTAAAAGTCTCTTTTCCAAGATATTTTCATCAAACTCAGCATTTACGAACTTCACTATTCTCACATATGTGCAAAAGCAAATGTCCAACAAGGGCATTAAATCTTCGACGTGCCAAAGATTTCCTTACTTTCACTTAATCAGTAACTTTTTTATCAAATATTCTTGTTCCTTTATAGTTCGTACACAAAGAATTTGACATATTTTTATTTCAAAAAGCTTTCTTTTTGTTTAGACGAGGGAATCCCACATTTTTTTGCTCTTTTTCATTATTTTGTTTGACATGCTCTTTAAGTGAACTTTTCTACCAGTTAAAGAGAGCTTTTGTTGCATGAACATATTTATTGTATATGGCCCTTACCAAACAACATAGGGCTCTGATTTTTTCCCCATCTATACTCTCTAAACCAACTGTTAACGGCTTGAAATGTGAACTGTGAATGAAGTCTTAATATTGATTGCCAATCGATAACATTGTTGATAATCACTTAACAATAAATATACAACAATACACACCCACACACAGTTTTATGGTTGTATATTTTAGCTTTATTATTCGCCCAGTTACCAAAGCAACAACTTAGTAAGTAAACTCGTCTGTCAGATAAGCGCGATAAGATATCTTCCCTTTTTACAGCCACGCACGTTTGGTTATTTTCTGTTTGGGCTTTAATACACAAATCGACGGATCCAACTGAGCTCCAAATAGCTTTCAGATTTGTATGCCCTATGGCTTATTGAAAATGGATAGAAAGGGTTATATGGAAATGTATGTAACAGGCAGAAGGAAGTATCTCCGTGCCCAAGAAGTATATATATTCTCGATCAGCATCAATAGACGAACCGATCTAGCCATGCCTGTCCGTCCGTCCATATGTATGAAAGCTCCTATCTCAAAATGTATAACATCTAGAAATATTTTGAACGTAGTTCCTTTGAGTGCCCGATATCGATAATCAATAGCTTTCTCCGTTTTCAAGCAATCTAAATTTTCAACATGTAGCTTCTAGAATAGTGTATTCAGATCAAGTATCTTTTGTTCTATATATCTACCGCTCCCCTCCCAGACTGAACCGCATTTGGAGTTGGTTGTAGAATGTTGAGGGTATTCCCTAGCCGGGCACTCCCGATTTTGGTTTTTATGCTAGTAGCAACAATGACATTTAATAGCCTTGTTGGGTGCTTGTAAACCAAAAAAAAACTTCAAATACTTTTCAAGCAGGTGTTTTCCGAATGAGGAAACTCATGCAAATTAAATGCACTTAACTTCAACAAAGTCCCAAAATAGCCCTCCCAATTCTAATAGAAAAGCCAGACAATATATATGAGGTGCGTTACAAAGTCAGTCACAAACTGAAGCTACCCGCTAGAAGGGCATAACGAGCAAAGCAATTACTTTGCAGCCATAAAATTTTCGGCTACATTTAACTTTATGCACCTGACGGACTCAGTAGCATATGAGCTAAAACTGTTTAGGAATTTTAAGAGAAGAAAACATTGTGCAAATGATTGAACGAGTACAAATTGTTTTCAATTTAACAATTTAACAATTGTGTTAACTAATGTGTGCCATTAAATACAACTCATTGTTTTATCTTCAGCCAGAAGCGACTTCGGGCAAATAAAATGTATTTGTCGCACAATATCGGGGCATAGAACAGCTGTGTCAAGCAAGAGAAATAATAATAATAAAACAGCTAACGGAATTTCTGTTTTGCAATTTGTTTAATAAAGTTGTCGCTAACGACTATCCATTAAAATTAAACATTATGGGCAGCTATAAATTAAAGATTGACTAAAATACTGTTAGCTTGACTTTTGCTTAGTGATTTTTATTGTTGTGAGAGCTACTCTACAAAATCATTTGATTTCTATTATGCTTACTGGGGTTAAATGAAAACCAATTTCCAGCTGTTTTCCCCGCATTTTCGCTCATTGTTTTTTGTCTTCCTAATTGACTTTGTTACATGCTTGGGGGCCGGGGGCATTCAATTTAGATGCCAGCTGGCACTATTTGATGATAGCTGCACAAATGCTTGAGTGCAAATTCATTTGATGACAGCTCAACTGAGTCAGATGATGAGTAAAAACTAAACGAGAAACTGAGAAGATTCGGCACGCCGAAGACTTAATACCCTAGCAGACATTTGGCTTTTGCAGTTATGATATAGCTCGTAAATTCTGAGATATATCTTTTGTGTATCAACTCTATATCTATATAAGCTCGGCTATTGATACTGATCAAGAATATATATATACTTTACGGGATCGAAGATCTCTCCTTCTGTGCGTTACAAATTTCCTGTAAGAATCATAACACCCTCTACAAGTGTATAAAAAGTACACGAGGCATGACAAATTTCCTCTCTCGACCCTAACCCAACAGCTTCTAAAATTATAAACAAACTTTTAAAAGAATAAAAAAAAAATTCTTATCAGTAGCAAACATTGTGTTCACAAGCTATTTCGATAATTTGTTGCGGAACAATTCTAGCACGGAAAGTCGAAGATTGAATACCCTTAAAGACATGTATTTACAACAGCACAAAAAAATTAAGGTATTCGATCTGATGTTATTCCTAAAGATGCAATAAAATTTGCAGCTCCTGAATCTGAATAAATTCCAGCTAGATGTAGAGGGAAGAAGAAGAAGAAGAAGCTACACCATGGAATATTACTGCCGATAATTCTGGGTGTTTTCTGTTATACTTTTGACTAATAATAAAGATAAAGCTGGGGAAGTTCTCAAAATGTATGTAAATACTCAGCCTAACGGGGTCTAGCTAAGAAGCTATATCATATATTATATAAAATATATATTATAATATATTAACAAAGTAAAGAATATAAGAATATAAAGTATATATTAGCTATATAGAAAAGTAGTCTAATATTTTCCTCCCATATAAAGGCTTCCCAAATTGAGACAAAAGGCTCTAGTCGTGAATTTCTGAATTCTTTTACAATCGAAAAACGCATTAAAATTGTTTTAAGATTAAGAAACTTTTTGACTAAGAATACTTGTGTATATACTTTATGCGTTAGAAAACTAATGATATTTGTATACCCTCTGAAATGCTACATAAAAGAAGGGTAGAAAAACGAAGAACAAAATCATCTACGTTGCACCGAAGAGTAAATACCCTTACAGAACTTATGCAGTTGTATGATTATAGTACTCAGATCTTAACTACTCAAAATAGATTTTAACACAACAATTAAATGTTTAAAACTGAATATTTGTGAATCGAAAGAAGATATATAAATATAGACATCGGCAATTGAAGCTGAAGAAGAATATATATATGCATATGTATACCCTATATATCTCTTCTTTAATGTATCACATTTTGGGCTTAATAAGAAAAATTCCAGCCAAAAATTATTCATTTTGAGCTCAAACTAACAACAGGAAATGCTGCTGGAATTTATAGAAGAAAAAAAACGACAAAGAAAACAAAATTTGATGACAAAAACAAGTTTCGGAATTCGTAAATGTATTATTAGATAGAAATATGGGAAAGGCAATCAAGAACTCACAACTAGAACTTGTTCGAACTCGCCTCAGATAACCTTTGTCTGGGCTCAGAGTGGGGGTAACAAGGGGCGGAAGGGGCGTATCTCAAAGGTGAGACAACATGCGCGCAACGACAACTGACAACAATTACAATTAATAAGCATACAGATTATATGGTTAGAGCTAATTGAGAATCGAGACGGAGACAGAGATAAGTTGGTCCCGGAGTTAGGCAATTATGACACCCCGAAAATAGAGAAAGAAATAGAAGCAAAAATATAACGGTAATAAATAACCTGCACAAACAACAAAGAAACCAGTTTTAGCAACAACAAAAAAATATATAAGAAAAAGAAAATATTAAAAATCAATATAAATAAAACTAACAAAAAACGTTCAGAGTGCTCAAATCGAAAGAGCACGACTAGCAGATACCCTAAGGCCAGAGTTCCAGGAGTTACAAACATTCGAACTTAGCTGTTTGTTTTCTTCTTCTTCAGCCCCAGCCTATAGTTAATGCATTCCTGCATATCTCGGGCATTAACTATCTGATCTCTATGAAATTTTCACTACACGAACTTGACATCAGAATACGTGTAAATACAAAGGTGCAGAGATATATCTCCAAAAAGAAGTCTAACTTCCGTTTCCTTCGGTGCTTATAGTCCGATCTTTACGATAACTTTCGGGCATTCAAATCAATTTTTACTCCATATTATAAAAATAGAAATTTCGATTGTTATCGATTACTAATATTTAAAAATGGGATGAGCTATCGAAGAAAATGGTTATGTAAAATTTTAAGATTCTCCTTTTCCAAATTCGTTTAATATCGATATTATATATTGAGACGAGATGTTGAAAAAATAGAATTTAAATTTCCAGACTCGTAGTTTTTCTTAAAATAGTTTTTATTGATATGAATAATCGCAAATATCACAGTTATCGATAATTTTCCTCAAAATCGATATTAAAATGGGACGAAATATCGAAAAAAACAATGCTAGTCAAATTGCATTTGTCTGTAGTTTTTTCCAAATCTATTTTATCGATATAATTATCGATATAAAATATCGAAAAATTGAATAATCACATTTGAATTCTTTAGATTTTTCTTAAAATCGGTTAAATCGATAAATCGATAGTCATTTCAGATTTCTTAAAATCGATCGATCAATATTATGAAAATGGAAGAAGATATCGAGGATAGTCTAAGCCAAGTCGGACATATCCAGATGGACTCAGCTCTCGCTAATCAGATATATATATGTATATACTCTAAGTTTCAGATTCTTTCGTTTGCCTGTTACATACATTTGCGCATAAACAAAATGCCCTTTTTAGCCGTTTGTCAAGGGGTAACAGAGTATAGAAAGACAAAAGTAAAACTTACATTTTTCTTGTTTTCCCTTTTTGTCGCGCTGTTTGTTTAGTTGATTCAAAAGCAATTGTTGTTGCCAATATTATTGCTTTTATTGTGGGTCATGCACGACGGGTCACTCAAAGTATGTCATCATTGGAAAAACGATGACGAAACATGGCACAAGCTGTAGAGAGAAGTGGGCGTGGCCGAAGATGGCTTTTGTTTTATTTTTAGCACATTCAGCATTTGGCAAATATGCGTCATTAATATAAATATATATTATGTGGAGCAGTCAGGCCCTACTTTCGTTAATTATTTAATTAATTTTTTGACTATATCTTGCGGTCGTTTGTTGTCTGCTTTCTCACGCGATGTCGAGAGCTGGACGCGAGCGCGAACGTCATTTCAGCGCGACGCTTGAATTTGCACTCGAAAAACGCGCCGTGAATTGCCCGACTCGACCGGCAAAATAAAATAACAACAATGACAACTATACGATTATATATATACTATATATATATAAATATATATATATCTGTGCAAGAGTCGGCTATGGAGATTGTGTTTTGTACGCTTCGCTGCTCGCTTTTGGCGAAGTTTCGTTCAAATTTCGTTTGGCAAATAACGCAACGCGGCTGTTGCGCAACTCTGTATACCCTTTCGAGGGTATTACAAGGGTATTGGGTCATGTCTTAGGTTTTACGCCTAGGCAACATAAAGGGTTTTTATTCTAGTTGAGCCGTGTTTCTAGTCAAATTTGAGTTCTAGTTCCAATTCAAGCAAATCTCTCGGTTTCAAAGCTCTCTGCATTAAACCTTGCATAGATCCGTCTGTCGACTTGATCTAAACTCTATTTAAAATATATATAGACTAATTAAAATATATATATGTATCGCAAATAAAGTTCCTGCTTGAAAAATCTGTGTTATTCTTCAAGCAAATCTTAACTAAACTTGGCATTTACGAGCTCTACCTATGTCATATAGAACTATATGGAAAGAATCAGTAAAATAAATGGATGTTTTCTTATGTTTATATCTTCCCAGATATCTGCCACAAACTCATTAACTATACGCTAAACAATGCTGCACACATATCTGCAAAGATATAAGCCATAATTCTACCAGTTTATTTAAACTTGGTGCTGGCTAAGATAAACGTTATATCTGTTCTTGTCGCTAATTGTTGTTCATTTTGTCTAACTTAAGCCTTCTTTTTTTGTGATAAAAAAAACTATTATTTTATATATGAACCCATTTGTCAATCATTTTATTTTCTTTCGGTACTTTGTTTCTAGTTCTGGGAACATATTTCTGTGCCTGCTTGTGAAACAAGGAAACCAGAAGTTCTGTTTTTTAAAGTAAAGCTTATCATTTCAGCGTGAAATGTGGCATAACACAGACATAAATACATGGAATATTTACTATTTGATTAACCACAAATATAAGCATATTAAAACAATCGCATCGGGAGTGCCCGACTAGGATATACCCTGAGCGCTGAGTTGCCCTTAGAATCATTCTAGCTTCTTTCTGTACAGCGAATGTGCTTCTTCCTGCCCAAACTATCCACTCTTGACTAACTGAGGTCTTTATCGTCAGATCTTTATAAAACTTTCAGGGACTGAATATAGTACTCAGATGTGCGGATATACCATTTTTTTCATGTTTTTGGAGGAATGAGGGTAGCTATTGAAGAAATGAAATATTTGCCATTTGTATATACTACAGAAGAACCAACATACCAAGTTGTACATTTATAGCTCTTATAATCCTCGAGTTATGCACAAATAAACATTTCTCAAAATCGATTTTTATCGATATTTTAGAAAGAGGAAGAAGATATCGAACAAAAATGATATTATTGTCCTGCGAGGGGTATAGAATAATATATATTTCACATACAATCACAATTTCAGTTGAAATATTTAAAAATTGTACACAATAAAACTTGTTTTTGTATTCTAGTTAACAAAAGAGTCTGAAAGTTGATTTTGCGATTTTCAAAATTGGTTTCTAATTCAAAATATGTTTGCAGCCCGCACTGTTTCAATTGGAATCACGCCAACTTATTTGTATACATTGGAAATTATCTCATCTAATTGGAATTGTAAATTAAATGCACCAAATGATATGTACACACTGAAAGTGGATTATCTCTTTGCCATTTTACTGATAACGCGACGAGCAGAACTTACTACGGTAAAAGGAATAACAGCAACAAATTAAGACATGCAAATTAGGAGCGGGCAAATGTAACTGTTAAACATGCAAATCAGCAAGAAAAACCTACACCAAATGTATATGTATATATTAACTTTCAAGCTAAAAGTAGTTCAAGTAAAAGTAGAACAAACATGTTTTTATCTTTTTTTTTTTTTTTTTTGGATTTTTGGGCAAAAGGCGTAACATTTACGGAAGACTTACATGGGCGTGGAGTGCAGATTGAGGCTTGCGGCGCGTTTGTGCCTTTGTTGCTGTTGTTGTTGTTGTTGTTGCTGCTGCGGCTGTTGTGAGGATTGTCTGATTAGACTTTGCGCGGTGGCCAAGGTTTTGGGCAGAGCGCCTTGGCTGGAAGATTTGCAAAGGGACACAAAGCGTGTTGTTGTTGTTGTTGTTGCTGCTGCCGCTGTTGCTGTAGATTTTTGTTGCTGCTGTGTTTGTTGTTGTTGCTGTTGTTGTTGTTGCTGCTGCTGCCGCTGTTGTGTGACAAAATGCATGACAACGGCAAGGCGCAGTAAACAAATGAAACGCCACCTCGCACTGCGCACAGCTACAAATTGTTGCAATGAGATTCGTTTTGCATATTGAAAACGGTGCTTGAGATTTTGTTTGCCTTTTAATAAATTTGATGTGGTTGCTGGTGCTGCTGCTGCTGCTGCTGCTTATGCTGGGGCGCTGCCGCTGCTGCTGCTGCTGCTGACGTCTGCGGAAGTTGTTTCTTTTTGTTTTTATAATTTTTCATAGTTTTCATTTAATGTCACTGCGTACGCTTGCGACGGAGCGTGCAAATCAATTGTTTTTGTTTAAATGCGATTGTTTATTAACTAGACTAATATGAGATTCGTTGATAAATTCTTGCTTTCGACTATTGCAAAATTCTTAGCTGCGTTTTTTCGCTTCTTTTTTTTTGTGCGCATGAAAAGTATACGTCGTGCACAGGGTTGTCGAGTAGCGCAACTGGCATATGCTGCATTTAATTAAACAGCTAGTTGCGCGCGAAACTAAATCCAAAATATAAGAAAACAGCTTTTTACTAAATTTGCTTAGATTGTAATGTTTTGGCATGCTTTTAAGTCATAAATGTTTTAAGAAAAATGTACATAAATAACTGTGCTGTCATGACAGCCCTGCGCCACAGCTGTGAGAGCAAACAACAAAAAATACTCAAAAAATACCGTTTACGCAGAATTTGGTCACACTCGGTCGAGTAAACTGCTTTTAAAATTTAAATACAGCAAAGTTTTATTACTTTAATATCACAAAGCAATTTACAAGATTTAATTAGATAATTATTATTATAAAAATATTTGCTTCACGCGGCGTCGTTGCCTGCTATTTATCGTCAAGAGCAGAAATTCGGTTGGTTTGTTGACTGCAAGAAATATGCAAAAAGTGTAAGGCATTTTAATAGGCAGCAAATACACTGCACTACAAAAAAAAAAGTAAACAAACAATGTTTCAAGCCAATAAACCGTTTGAAGTCAGTACAAGGCTGGAATTGCCACTTTTAAGCAGTCCGCGAATTAACGATAAATCATCCGGCGACAGCGACCAGCCGGTCAATTGGCCGACAGACTGCAGCTCCGGGCAGCTGTCCATAAGAAGCTGCAACACAAATAAGAAGAAGAAGACAAATTGGCGGAGGCACAGTGAGAGAATAGTCAGGGGTACGCACCTCCACGGCCTGTACAGTGAGCTCTGGCGCCAGCGTAAACCAAATATCCTCCAGCACCTTGAAATCGTGCTGCACAAACATGCTTCAGGAATGTATATGTTAAGACATCAATAACAAACCGAATATAACATACCGTACCTAACTATATCCTCATCGTTAAAGTCCACAGAGTCCACGGCGAGACGCTTCAGATCCGTTGTATTGCACAGGAAGGCCTTCAGGGAGCTGGTCAGCATGTCGCAGCTGAGGATCTCGAGGCTCTCCAGCTGCTGGAAACGCGCCTGGGTCTGGGCATACGACAGGCTCTCGATCACATAGCAGTCGAGATCAATGAGAGCCGGACAGAGGCGCGCCAGTTTGCCCAGCTCCAGGTTGCCGGTGCCCTTGATCATGGTCAGGTGCCGCAAATTGCGTCCCATCGGACGCTCCAGCAGCGACAGCAGCTCGGCGACAATAAATTTGCAAATCTTAAATTTGCGCAACGTGCGCGTCTGCAGGGCGCGCAAGGCGCCCAGCTTGGGCGAGTCCAGATAGAGCGTCTCCAGCTGCGGACACGTCTGCATCATGACATTCAGCGTGGCCTCGTCCGTGGTTGTGTCGTGGGCATATTTCAGGCGGCACTGGAAGCTGCTGTCAATGTGATCGTGTATGAACTTGAGGGCTGCGCCCACAAAGGAATAGGTGGACAGGGTCTCCACATGGTGGCAATTCTCCAGGATTAGCGCTATGTCCGAATAGCATATGTTCTCCTCGCCGGGCATGCCCACGTCGACAATTGTCAGCGACTGTGCGCAGGCGCCCTTGGCCAGCCAATCGATGCCAATCTCTGTGATGTCCGTTTCGCCCGATATATCCAATATTTGCAGGCGCGTGCAATTGGCGGCAATCTCCTCCAGCAGCTGATCGTTGGCTATATAGGGCACATACAGCTTGACTAGCTGCTTGCAACGCCGCACTATCTCGTACATGTAGTGCATGTGATCGTCCTTCACCCAAATGCCCTTCAGATTCAGGACACGCAGCCCGGCGCCCTGGGCGGCAATCACCTGCAGGATCTTCTCATAGTAGCTGGGCGGAAAGACCTCGGTGACCAGAAAATGTACGCCACAATTGAGCAGCATTTGCAGGCAGGTGAAACGCATATTGGCCTCCAGATAATCCGAGCTGAGTATGACGCGCAGCAAATCCTGATAGATATTGGATGTGGCGCCCGCCTGGGCCAGATACTCATTCAGCTCGACCATCAAGATGCTGATGTCCAGATGGACATCGGGCGCATATTGTACATAGCTAATTGTGGACACCAACAGATTGGCGAGCTCTGCCAGGGAGCTGTCGCTCAAGGAGCGTACGCTGCACTTTTTGGACATTATCTCTCCGGATGGAAAACGATTTGTTTTGTCAACAAACTGCGACGCAGTTGCCAAAACCGATCCGCTGCTGCTTCTTCAACCAGTTGTCGCTCTCGTCTCTTTGGGGCAAAGTCTGTTACATCACTTGGAAGAGCAGTCGATGGGGCTTTACAAATTATTCCAGTACTTGTCGACGTTAGACAGTTAGATATTTGAATTTGATTTCGATTTAACTGCGTTATATTTGACTTTTTCTAGGCGTTTGGCAAATATTTTTGTTAACCAAAATAGATTTTCTATAATTCTATATATAGAATATATGTTTTGAACGCGATCGTTCTGCACGCTCGGGCGCCGCAATACAAACTGAAAACTATTTTGGCACTGGGACGCCAACAAATTGTTTGCAATGCCCGCAAAACAATCCGACTAGCCTAGGCGCTGCATAAGTAAAAGTGCATGTGTATAAGTGCGTGTAGTTGTATTAGTGAGCTTTTGCCTGAAAGCTTTGCTTTGCCCACGCAGAGCTTTGGGCCGACAAAGCTTTTGTGTGTGTGTGAGCTGTACATGAGTTGCAATTCGAGATTTACACGCTTTTAATGTGCCATACAAGTTATAATACTAATAAGAGAGATTGAGACTTTTGTTCTTATGTTTGACATGGATTAAGGCTGCAAGTAGCTGGGCAGCTTCATGCGCATGAACAGCCAGGTTGTAAAGAATGAAACCAGTATGAATATAAAGCCCATGGCCGTTAGGAGCAGTCGGTTGAGATTCGTTTTGCCCGGCGCATGGGTCTGGTCCATTATAATGAAGCCCAGGCCGCCAATCGTGAAGAGAAAGCTGCTGGCCAGGCCCTCCATAATGTATTGGGCATTCACGCGATACGGCATGAAGGCCACGGGACGCGAGTGTCCGTGCTCGTCGACGGTCGCACCCACACTTGGTGGCTCCACAATCACATCATAGATAATGCCTGCAAACAGCATATTAAACTCAATTAAACCTTTCATTCATTTGTGCATATATCGCTTGGGCTTACCGCCTGTGACCAGAAAGTAGGAGAGCAGCACAACCGAAAACACGGCCATGGGCGAGGGCATGGGTATGGAAATGCGTCGCACTTTGATGTTGGGCGGCACGAGTATGTGAAATGGCAGGTTGTACAGTGCTTCAAGCATTTTGCTAGCTTAAGTCGGGCAAGAAATTAACTTAGTTTTATTCACGTATGAAAAGCCGGCGTAGGCGTTTTTTCTTTTGTTGACGTCGTGTAGTTCGGTTCGGAACAAGTTCGATAGAAGCGAAGCGCCTATCGGAACTAAGTGAGGGAGTCGGAACTATATTTAAATGAGCTAATATATGCAATCTGCACTATTCAATATAAGTTAAATGTTTACCAGTATATTTGAACATAGTTTTGTTTAACTTACACCTACAGCCATAAATTGGATTACCAGCTGCGCTCATACACCCAATTAGAACCTCTCACCAAGTATGCGCTGAGTCGTCTATAAGCCAACTAGAATATGCTACACACGGTACCCAAATGGGTATTTCCAATTGGAATAGAAGTGAACCAAATGAGTGAGCTACTTAACCAAATGAACTGGAATACGCAACACTTTTGCGATATAATTCGCCAAGATGGTCACATTGCACCAACAGCTGTTCAGCAATCGCGGTCACACTTGCGTCTATATATATTTTTCCAAAACAAAAACGTAATTCTTAGTTAAAACCACAAATAAACAACGCCCTAAAAGCATGGCAGATGCCAATGCAATGGCAGCCGGTAAGCCGAACAACCCAACCGCCGAGATACATCAGCAAAATAACCATTATTCATACGCTTTTAGGCAAATCGCCGGCTACCGAGAAGCGAGTGCATAATGCCGCAGATCTGGCGCAATGGCAGCGCTCCCGTGCCTATCACGATCTAATTGGCTATATCAATGGCACCAGCTCGGCCATACAGGGCATCAAGACAACAGACGAGATGTACGAATCGGATGTGCTGCGCAAGCTGCTGGGCCTATTCGATGCGCTGGCCCAGCTGGTCAAGGAGCATCCGCCGCTGGAGCAGCCGCAACGTTTTGGCAACAAGGCCTATCGGGACTGGTCGCGCACCATGCACGAGCAGCTGCCCGGTTTGCTGGCGCAGCTGTTGCCCGCCGCCAAGCACAAGTATCACCATGAATTGCTGCAGTATCTGCTGGAGAGTTTTGGCAATGCGACACGCATCGATTATGGCACCGGGCATGAGCTTTCATTCATTTTCTTTTTGTGCGCCCTGTTCAAGGCCGAGATATTGCTGGAGCAGGATATTGTGAGCGCTGCGCTGCGCCTGTTCAAGCGTTATTTGGAGTTTGCACGCCAACTGCAGCGCACCTACAACATGGAGCCGGCGGGCAGCCAGGGCGTTTGGTCGCTGGACGACTTTCAGTTTGTGCCCTTCATTTGGGGCAGCGCACAGCTGGCGGGTGCGTGCCTCCGATCTGCATCTCCTCTCTACTCCATGCTCCTGTTGATTACCCTATTTTGTGTTTATTGCAGTCAAGAGTCCCTTCGATCCGGCCAAGTTTGTGGACGAGCAGATCATCAATGATTTCAAGGAGCAGTACATGTTCATCAGCTGCATCGATTACATCTGCCAGGTGAAGACGGGCCACTTTGGCGAGCACTCCAATCAGCTGTGGAGCATTACAGCGGTGCCCTCCTGGATTAAGATCAATGCCGGCCTGGTCAAGATGTACCAAAAGGAGGTACGTTCCTGGCCCCAAACCCAAAACGTATCCCACCTAATCTCTGCACTGTCTGTGTACCCAACAGATACTGTCCAAGTTTCCGGTCATACAGCATGTCTATTTTGGCGAACTGATGTCCTTCGATTCGGTCGCCGCGGGCACCACGCTCACCAACGCACGTCTGGGTCATGTGGCGCCGCCGCCCTCCAAGCGCATATGCATTGCAACGCCAGCTTCAGCCAATCTGTTGCCGCCCACACCGATTGTGGCGCCACTGCCGCCGGCCGAGGCATTGAACAGCGACCTGAACGTGGGCGATTCGAGCAGCGAGAGCAGCGACAACAGCGTTGTCCTGCGTCCGCACACAGAGTCATCCGCCTCGCTGGTGGGCATACAGGGCTCCTGCTCCGGCTCCGGTTCGGGCGACAAGTCCACCAATCAGCCGCCTGGCGAGCTCACCAAGGACCAGCAGCAGGCGGATTAGTTTAGTGGATATCTGTTGAAATTTTCGGTAGTTGCGTTTAAACATTCAAATTGTCAAATATATGCTAAATCTGTAAACTGTTGAAAGAAATAATATATACATATATATATGTAAAAGTTGTTGCCACAGTTTGAGACGCGCTGCGCCATGCTAAGTGCCTGACAGTTTGACATGCACTGCGAGTGCGCCTCTTATGCAAAAGCCGGAAATTACGGCACAACAATTTCACATTTCAACATTTCTATAAAACTCTCTCTTAATGCACAATCATTGTAAATTGGCCACTTAAATTGGAATTGTGGCAGCTGCCACAAGGATAAATTATTCATCATGGCTTGATTTTTGGCCAATCTGGAAAGTTAAAGGCGGAAATTGGACTCGATATAAAAAGCTAATGATAGAAATTGGACTCTATAAAATGAAGATATAAATGTTTTAATCCCAAGTTCGTAAAATGCTTGGTGAACAAATGTACTTCATTATTGGCCTGAAACACATTTCCAGAGATCCTTGCTAAAATTCATCTGCGACGTTTTTCGCACTTTTCGGAATGCATGAAAGGGGTTTGGCGTGGATTTAAACTCTCTAGAATTAGAGCACATGTTCTTTAATGTTACAAAAAACTACATTATTTTTATTAGATTATAAAAAGGCTCTGATGAAAACTGTGCCCAAAAAAATCACAACTTTAAAAAAATCACCAACAGGAAAACTTTGTGCCAACAAGTGGACAAGTGTGAAGCATAATCATTTATTTTCGACACATCATTTATCACAGCTGCTGTACAGCAGCCTGGCCACGCCCACAAGCTCCCACACTACCTCAGACCGCATTTTAGTTGGTGCATTAAAACTTTGCCGACGCATTTTGATTGAAGACTTTTGGCAAAAAACCAAAACACATTTTGTGCCTGCGCCCCCGCCCCCGCTGCCGACGCCCGCTGTTCCAGTTCCCGCCGTTCCAGTTCCAGTTCCTGCTCCTGTTCTGTGGCAAGCCACGAACAAGTGCGGTCGGGATAGACTGACTGTGCGATACTCTGTTCACAGTGTAATAAACATATTTCTATTATTATTTTAGTAAAGGTTTGAACCGAAACTTGCTAGATTCATAAAACGTATCTCAAGTCAGGAAGACACCTCAAAAAAAGTATTTCCGAACAATCGCCGAGTCCTAGTTTAATAAATATGCAAAAATTCAATATGCTCTCTTTTGCCTTTGAACAGAGTATAAAAATCACCACGAACAACTTGGCTTTGGGCTACGTTTTTCGGTTCATTTTGACCTCAGACTCAACTGGGCGATTTTGTGTTTTGGCAAATTGAATGAATTTGATGCGTTTGGGCAGCCACAGTGGCTAAGTATAAGGCAGAGGAGGAGGGGGGATGGAGAGAAAGCGAAAAGAGCGGTAGAGCGAGAAAGAGATAGGCCATGGGGACGCTCAATAAGTCGAAAGGTCTGCACCCATTGAACTCGCCTGCCACAGATTGAGGCGTTAACTCAATGCAAGCTTAACAAGTTTACCCCAAATGAAAAATGGTCGGGAAATGTCAACAGAAAAGTCATGGACTAATTGAATCAAGTTGAAATAAAAAAGTTGCAGTTTTATGAATTGCAAAGCAAAAACGTTCTGTGAACACATCGAAGACTCTACAAAGAAAATACTATCTCAAAATATCCACTAATGAGGCATTTTGCCAAGCAAATATGGCGGGAAGAGTATTTATCCAGAGAGTGGACATTGTGAGCGTGTGAGCAAAATTATATATCCAATTTTGATGCCGTTATATGTTAAGAGTGCAGGCTGCAGCTACAACAGTGAGTAGGAAAGAGGAGAGGGTGAGGTAACTTATTGGACCTTTGCGCTCACGCCATTGGTCGCAATGCTTTCGATCCCGCTATGTGAGTTATGTGCGCAGTTATTGTAATAGCTGTGTGCTCTTCGTTTTGATTGTATTAGTGCGCATGCTGGCTTAGCGTAGGCGCGTGCCTAATGCGCAATTAGTCAGTGCGCGTCTGTCCTGTTGATCGGTTCCCTCCGCTGTGCGTGTATTTTAAATTTATTTAAATAGTTTTTCGTTAATGTTTAATTAACTTAATCGTTAAATGCGTTTAGTTCGTGCTGTGTGTGTGTTAGTTAACAGTCATAATTTAGTTTTCGGCATGAAGTCGTAGATTACAATCGGTAAAATTACGTGTCGTTCAATTTTTGTTGCAGAGCTTTTTTTCTTAATGAACATGGCGTGAACTCAACTCAGATCATGAGAGCGAAAGCGATTGAGCGGGAAGAGAGAGCACGACCGTATAATGAAGCCATGCTTACGAAGGTAAGAGCGATTTTGCATATACATATATATGTACATACATATGTATATTTATTTACTTAAATAAGACAGAATACAGCTAGATGTTATTTGCCTTTTATACCCTTCCAGAGAGTATATTAATTTTGTCAGCAAATGGGTAATGCATAGAATTTGGAATTTATTGTGACGGAAAAAGCTGTTTGTTAAAAACATTGTGTAAAATTTCTCTTGTTCCCTAATTGATATTTTTGATATATTATTATCACAATCGATATACCACAGGGATTACATTAAAAAATATGTTTGCAATTTAATATTTATTAGAAAAAAGTGGGTTGTCACCAATTGACCCTCGTAGTTAACATTCCCAGCAGCTTACATGTCTTTGTCTTACATCAAGCTATGATTTGCGACGATTCCAGCTGTTGAATGAAAATGGAGTTTGTGCACGGCACAACATGTAGTCGCTATATTCGCTTGTTGGTGCCCTTTACAGGGCTAGGTTCCCCCCTCCACCTACCCCCGCATGTTTGTTTGTTTGGCATATGGGACCACAGACAAAATATGCTTGCTTTTGGGCCTGGTCACTGCTGGTTTGACAATGCGTTTGATGCTGTTGTTGAAGGGTTGCCCCCCTCCTGTCTCTCCTCCTCTCTCTCTCTCTCTCGCTCTCTTTGTCTATGGCGCTTGACTGGGGCAGGGTTGTCGCTGTTTGGCCAGCCCCTTTGCCCATTTTGCAATTCATTATTTGCGCTTGTTGCTGTTGTTGGTTTTTTTTTTTGTTTGGCTGCCCCCCATTCCCCCCCTCGTGTCGTTGTCAGGCGTCGTCAGCTGGTGCAACATTATGGAGTCGATGCCGATAAAACAACGAAACGCATATTTTAGGGCCAAGTTAATACCGAGCCGGGCGTGCGATGGCTTGCTCAATGTCACAAAGTTGCCAAGTTTCGATTTAAATTTTTGTTCGAATTTTTGTTATTTTGTTGTAAGCTTATTTTTTGAACCGGTTTAACGAACTGTCTAAAGTGCAAAAACAAAAGTCGAAGCGCACACAAACTTTCCCGTGGGTGTACAACCCCACCCCCTGACTACCCGCCACAGCCCGACTACCCCCCTGACTAGCTTAGAAGCCATTATTTTGCCAACGCGTTGCCCATAGACAATAACTAATTTTCGCTTGGCACACGAAACTTTGTTCAAGTTTGTATAAGAACTTGCGACGAAGGTATTACAACAGTCTACAGTTTGAAAGCCACTGGGCGTTTGCCTAGTCTTCGATGAGGTAAATCGAAAAGTTTCAGCGCCAAGTGTGTGTGTGTGTGTGTGTGCAACTAATTAGCTGATGCACTCGAGTAAGAGCAGAGCGAAGCCTGTTCAAAATGAAGCTAATAACCGCACAGGAGACGTTGTTAGAGCTTTTGGTCTGGTCTGGTTATTGGAAATGCCGCATCATTAGAGAAACACCTCAAGTTACTTTGATGCGGCTTTCATTGGAAAAGGAAACAGAAACTTCTTTATCATTAAAATAAATAATTAAACTTAAGCCCTTTTCGAAGATACTTTAATTAAAACTTTTAACATGCTGTTATCGTCACGCTGTAAACGTCAAATTAACATTTTTGTCACCAACAAAATCATTTTCATCGAAGAAATATTGAGACTATATCTAGTCTTAAATCTTCTACTTATACTCAAAAAATGAATTGCAATAGGACAACATGTTAAGAACCCATTTTTGGTTTTTGTTATTACTTTTTAATATTTATCGGTATACAAAAATATAATAGAATTCTTTCCCTACTCATCTTACACATCCATCTTACCATAAAAACATCATCTATGAGTACTTTAAGTAGTCAAATGTCATCTATGAGTACCCCATCTAAGAGTACCGAAAGAACTTATACCCCATATAAGAGTACTTAAAATATTCACACCCTATTCATAAGTACTTAAAGAACTCGCTCTGCATCTATGAGTACTTAAAATATTCACACCCCATTTAATACTATCTTAAGTACTCACACTGCATATTAAAGTACTTAAAGTATTCACAGCTTAAATCCTGCTTATAAAAATCAAAAAATCTTTGTACTCACTGTACTCGTGCATACATTTATTGTACTCTCACAATACTCAAAAAACTTTAAGTACTCAATCAATTAACAAGACTTCCTTTCAATCAAGCCAACTCCTTGTCTGCTTTAGCATTACGTATACGTCCCATTACACACACTTCAAAACTCACGTCGATTTTGTGTATAGAGAGTCATCTGAGATTCATTCATTTGCCGTGGAAATCCCCATCCCCATCGAAGCTGATAGGGAAGATGAATAAAAAAACAAGCGCAGCCACAAAATACCATCAGACTTGCACAGATTAGCGTCAATTTCCGATTGCAGGCGGCCTCGTGCTCCTCATCCTCCTCCAGCCTGATGAGCCAGGCTCAAGTTTTCCGTTGCTTCGAAGTCCGCCAAGTCATCATTGAAGGCACAAATCAGGAGCTATTGCTACAGCTGCTGGCAAGTTGGGAAGCATCTTAAAATATTTTAGATCCCAACTGAAACTTCGTCATGCAAACATGACTTGGCAGGCAACACTCAACACGACGTGCAGCGTTAGCACAAGCAGCAGCAGCAGATGCCGGAGCGGGACGGGTAGCTGTGGGCGGCAGGAGCTGATTTGGTTTGTTGGACAGGAAATGCGCGCAGCAAATTGCATTTGCTCCTTTTGGCCTTTGCCTGCAGCAGCAGCAGCAGCAGCATTTGCTACATCCAATTCATTTTGTCTGCCCTTTTTTTTTGTATACCCTGTGCCAATGCGTAGCATAGGGTATATGATGTATGAATCCCCCGATCCTAACTCTGATAAAAGTTGCTAGACAACAGTAACAGCATATCAGATAAGAATAAAATAATTTTAATGATCAGCAGCTGATCCTAAAATTTAAAATATATATTCGTTATATAATATGCGGAAAGAGTCTTTCATATTTTCTTTCGATATCTCCCTCTTTTTAAGCTTAGCTCGCAGATTTTTAGATCTAGTTACACAAAACTTGGTAGGTAGATGGTTGTCTAGTGTAAAAAGCTTAAGAATACTTTACTTTTTTTAATTTTCTCCTCATTCCCTCCGAAATACAAAAGAAAACAAAATTTGTTAAGGTACAGCCTTGCACCCTGGTATATACACACTTTTGTATGCAATATTTAAGGTGTATAAATTTCATAAAGATAGGAATAAAGGCACCGAAATTATTGAAGTGTACATCTAAGGGAAGAAGAAGACTCACAGCTGCTGCATGTAGAAGGAGGTTAAAATGATTGCAACTCAGCTTAGAGCTGGGTATCTGCTAGTCGATCACTCTATCTGCGACTCTACCTCCCTTACTTCTTTTTTATCGTTTCCTCTGACGGATTCCTTCTATACTTCCTGTTTGGGAATACTCGGCTGCTTGCCCGTCTGCCCGCCTGCCCGTCCGGCCTGACATGACCATCGAAATGTGCTTTGGCCGCGAGCCAAAGAGGATGCAACGGTATTCCGTTTTTGCGGCGCGTGTGCGTAGTTTGAAAGATCCACAAACCCCAAAGCCAGGCTGCCCCAGCCTGCCCCCAATCCGACCCGATCTGGCGCTCTGTTGCCTTTTTAATAACTTTCAGCATTTCGTTATGCGTTTTACGTGCTAAGCCTTTAGTTGCCGGTTGCCCACCTGGCTGCCGTGTCCTTGGGCTCGGTCAGGTGTCGAGCTTAATAATTAGCAAGCGTTACGTGCCGGAAAGGTTTAACAGCCAGACATGTGTGTAGAGCTACTCGGAAAGTTTTGAATATAGCACAATGTAACGGTTCATTACTATTGCTTCCATTCTTAACCTCACTTTTAATATGCTCCCCCACGGCCTCGCTCCATTCCACTCTCTCTCTCGCTCTATCTGTCTCTACCTATTCATCTCTCTCTCCCGCTTTTTCCCTTTTTTCCAATGGTTGAGCTATGACTAAAGTTTCCTTTGTTCTTAGCTTTAGGTGCACTTCAATTAGTTCGAACTAAAGTTGTTATACCCTGTACTATGAGTATATATGTGGGCATACCACATACAAATTTTGTTATTTTTTATGTAAAACATAAGATCGCTATTTATTTTGACATTTATCAATGCTTATCAAAATCCCAAATTAATAATTTCCAATTTCTTCTAAAAAATCGTATGAATTGTGCAAAGCTTTTAGATATTTTACTTTACAACAACCTTAAAGCTCCTGATACGATCGATCGTTACGTCTAACTGCTTTACTGTGCCAGATTAACCGAAAGCTTTTTCTTAATTGAATTTTCGACTTTTACATTCCGTTTGCACAGTGAAAGAATTTCGAACTGGTCGCACAACTAGTCGCAGTTGCTTTGAAAATTCCATTTGAAATTTTAAGCCGCAGTGGCAACGCCGGCGCACGCTCCTTTGTTTCTTTCACGTATTGCGGATTGTAATGTGCTGGCATTTTATTTATGTATGTGTGCGTGTACATGTGTGTGAGTGTGTGTTACATATGCTGCTTTATTTCGCGCTTGCGTTGCTTTTTATTTTCGGCTGCAGCGACCGCAGGAGGCGGTGGCGCGGAGGCTTACAGTGCAGGATACTCGCTCCCCAAACGACATTCAAATGCACAATTGTTGTCACTGCGCGGCAACGTCCGCGTTCGCGTTAACGTTGACGTCGCCGTTGGCGTCGGCGGCGGCAGCGGCAGGGGTGCTCCCATTGCTGCTGCTACTGTTGCTGTAGTTGTTGTTGTTGTTTTTGTTGTTTTCGCCCGCGCCTGCAGTTGTTGTCTGTCTGTTAGCATGCTAAAACATCCGGCACCGGCTGCTATTGCCGTGCTTCGGTCTCTGTTGCTCTCTGCCGCACTCTGTCGCCCTGTGTCGCTCAACTTCCGCTCGAATGGAGTGAAAAATAGCATTTTAGTGGGGCCATCAGCTCAAGCCCCGTAGCGGGCCCCCTTCTAAGCCCACACAGGCTTGAGGTAGTCCAGTTACACGCTGTGTGCTTTTTTCTGTCGTAGATAACAGCAGATTGACAATACAGAATGAGAGAAAGAAGAGGAGAGCGAGAGAGGTTACGATAGCTGCAGGCGCATCATCAACTTGAGCTTCATAGTTGAGCTTTGGCTTGTCAACTGTTAAAGTCGCTCTCTTTCTATTCCACTATCTGTACACAGAGCTTGGGCAAGTGAAGCAATATCCTGTTATTTGCAAGTCAAGTAGAATAGTCACCTCCCTGTGTCTTCCATTTTCTTAAATTGTACTATTATGATACACTTTTGGCAGCCAAATGTCTTTCTCTTACCTCCCCTGGTCACGCTCTTTTATTTTTGGAAATGGTAGCAGTTAAACGTTCATGTTACACTCCCGCCCTCTCTTCACACCTCTTCCATTGGAGCTTAGCAAATTGTCACATTTTATATGCTGTCAAAGGTTCTCTCTCTCGCACACATACCTGCAGTCAGAGCTTAGGCAACTGTAACATTTGACTTGCACTCAGACGTTAAAGTCGCTCTCTCACTCGTACGCACTCTCACAACTTTTCAAGCAGAGCTTAGGCAACTGTCACACATGATTTGCTGTCAAGTCTTAAAGTCTCTCTCTCGCTCTCTTCCCCTTACACTTGCATCTCGCGAGAGGCAATTCGAATATCATATTTGCACATGCATTTACAAGTTTTGTAATTGCAAAAGTTCCCTTCAAACATCAAAATAAACTTGCTGATAAAATAACTACACTCTTAGGGGTTGCCTGGGAAGGAATGGCGCGGAGCTGAGGCTGTTAAATCCGTGCAAGAGAATACGAAATAACATTTGCATGCGTTCCATTACTCACACAGCAAATACGCCCAATGCAACTCGAAAAAAAAGGAGAGCAGAAAAACTAACGGTGCATGTTTGCTGCAGCTTCACATTATTTTTTATGCGTTGACTAAGCAAAGAAAAGCAAAACAGAAATTGCAAACGACTTAAATAAGCAAACAGACATGCACACACGGACACTGACACCCACACACATCGCAAACACACACGTGCATACATTTACTGCAGAGGAGCAGTCGAAAGAGCGTGAGTGTGAGTGAGGGAGAGGGGGCGGGCAGAATATAAAATTCTTTACGGCATTGCCCGCTGCTTGTACTTACTCGCATTATAAAATACCTTTTTCGCGCCCGACCCAAGCTACTTAAATAAACTATTTTTACTACTGTTGCTTTTACTGCCACTCACACACAGACACACACCCACACACACCCACCCACACACACACACTGTTGCATTTCAGTCTGTTCCTGTCTAAAGTTTTAACAGCTTCTTCTTCTTTTTTCTGGTGAGTGTCGGCGGGTGGCAGTGGGAGCACATACATTAGACTTTTGTGTGTTGGCATAAATTGTTGCTGCCCAGCCCAACTAACAATTTGTACAGTAAGTAATTTGGAGCCGGAAATTTGATTTATTATTGGCACCATATTTCTTCTTCTAAAAATAAAAACACACGTTCTTGTGTGTGTGCGCTTTTGTGTGCCTATACATGTGTGCATATCGAGCACAGTTTTAATTCTTGGGCATTCTCTTTTGTACGGTGTGTCTTATTATACAAAGCAAAGCTGTTGGGAACAGTAAACAGGGAACACTTTAACAGTGCTGCTATAACTGTAGCATGGCGGCGACATTTAAGCAAGGCTCTTTTAAGCTGCGCTCAAAAATGCTGTATACAGTGCATGTGCAACTGTTGTCAATGCACAAAGCCACAAAGTGAACTTTCGTGTAAGTTGTATTATTAAAGGAAATACAATGCCACGCTTCAAATTGTGCTGTGCTTTTATAACTGTGCTTTTGTAATGTAAATGAAGCATTGCGTCGAGCCCCAAACTAATTATTTTGTAAATTTCTCAGAAACTGTGGCCAACAAAGCTGCGCACAGTGCTTCTTACCACTGTAGCACACGCATGTCAAACAGTGTTGTCATTTAAGCTATCTTATAGCTATATTTAAAGCTAAATTGTTGCGGGCATATCTAAATATTTGTAATATCAATACTTTTTATGATTAGAGAGTATTTGCTAGTCGCGCACCCACAACAGCCGCACTTTAGTTATTTTTGTTTTAACAACTTTCTGGTCACATTTTGACAATGTTCAATGTGTTCAACTGTTCCCAGCGCCTGACCGTCTAATCACTCAAACAGTTAGCTCCAAAAGTTTACCGCATTTCGTTTGCTACTGACACGCCCACACGCCCACACGCCCACACAGAGTCGCCGTGAGGATTTCAATTGCGCAATTGTAACTTTACATCAGGCTCCAAAATGTTGCGTAACTTTCGGAATCAAACAAAAAAAAAAGAAGAAGAAGAGAAGTTAAGTAAACTGGCGGCGGTCCAACAGCTTTTCAGCAGGAAAACTCCCCGGCAAATGCCTTTGACAGCCGGCTAAGCCAGGCAAAACAGTTTTCCCGGAAAAAGCCGCCCCTACCAGCGCCCCCCCCACCACCCGAGAGCCGAGCCTTGAAAATGTAAGCGACACTTGTGGGCAAAGCATTAAGCGCAGCCGACGCGTATCGGTGCGTAGGGGGGTGCGGAGGGGCATGGGTGGCGTTAGGCGTGGGGCGTGGAAGTGGGTGTGGCAAGCTTTTGGCTACCAGTTAATTGGAATGCATTTCAAGTGCCGCAGAGAAAGTTGAAACTGTTTGCGCAGAATTTTGAGTATTTTTGGAACCTGATTCCATTTGACCAAGCTGCCTTGCACACCCCTCGCCCCGCAATACCCCTTCAGCCAATTACCCGCCAGGAGCCCGAACGAAAACCGAAGAAGAGAAAATTAAATGCTGATGTGCATTTGTGCATTTCCCTACTTTCTTTTTTATATTTTTGGGTCTCAAATTCGATTTGATCTCGTATTTATATTCAATTTCGTTTTGATTTTTGCTGTCCTTGCGGCTTTTTCTTTTTTTTTCTTCCTGCATCCGTTTTTTACCCCCAGCTAGTTACTCGTCTTTTTTATACTGACATAGGGGGGGTTTTGTGGAGGTGGGAGGGTGAAGTTTTTGGGGGGGGGTTGTGGGTGTGTGTGGGGGGAGATGAGGAGGAGAGGGGGTGGAGAGTTGGGAGGGAGAGTTGATTTGTTGGGAGGGAGAGAGGAGTTTTGTGTGGGGGGTTGGGGATGAGGGTTGGGGGGGGGGAGGGTGGGGTGTGTGTGTGGGGGGGTGAGTTGGGGGGGGGTTGTGGGGGTGTTGTGTGTGTGGGGGGGGGAGGGGGGGGGGGGTGTGGAGGGGGGGGGGGGGGGGGGGGGGGTTTTTGTGGTGGTCCTTTGCTTAGCTGCAAATCTTTCGACTGCAACGCAAATCAAATTTGTACAGAGTATTTTTGTTTTCGCATCGAATTTTGCATTTAAAAAAGTCGGCGAAAACCATTTTCTGCATTGCCAAAAACCAAGGAGAATATTGGTCTCAGATGTGTGCATATTTATATGCATTTTTTAAGATAAATTAGATGGCAATATCTTGAAATCAAATGAGAGAAAGAGAGAGAGACAGAGAGAGAGAGAGAGAGGAGGGAGAAAGAGAGAGAAAAGATTTTTATGCTTGTGTCAGGATTGTAAAAATCTTAAATCAAGTAATTTTTTTGCCATTTAATGTAAATGTTTAAAACTTACTTGATTCGTGCTCAAAATCTTGCGAATTTTCTATTTAGGCGTATGAGGTGCGAACAAGCTCGACTTTGGACACGCGCATTTCTTACAGTGTATGCAAAATTATGAAAATCTTTTCTAAACGTTTTGCTTTTGGCATATGCCATAAATTTGCAATAAATTTGTATTATTCCGTCTTCGTATTTGGGTCGGCATTCAGTTCAGGATTCACACTTCCCCTTTGTGAATGTAGTTTCATATTTTCGCGGCGAGTTTCGTTCTGCGCCAAAACATAACCTCATTCCGCATGCTGGCTAATATAAAGCCGCAGATTGCCGGTGCCTTATCTTTTAGCCATAATTTATGGCGTTGCTTAACACTACACACAATCCCCCCACACACACACACACACACGCATACACCCCTTTTCTCGTACCCCAAAATTACTGCAATAAACAAGCCATATATCTATACAGATAAATATATATATATATCTATATATATATATATATATATATAGAGAGCCCGTCGGGGCTTTTTGCCATGGGCCTTCGCGGCCTCTGGGCTTACAGTCTGTTATTGGCACCCCTCTACCCTACAGCCGGTCTGGCATTTTAAAAAACGTTTAGTGTTTGGCACAAATGAAACATCAAAGATTTACGAGCCATGATTAAGGCATTTTGCGGCAGCGCGAAAACAAAGGGAAACTGGGCGGAGCGGGCCAAAAGAAAAAGGAGTGCAAGTGTTCTTCTGGCTAAAGTGTTGAGCGGCAAGTGAAATTCCTCTTTTATTTTTTTGGCTATATATTAAAGTGCTACGCAATAATCCAGGCTGAATGGCGGGGAGAGAGAGAGGGGGAAGTGTGTGGATTGGCAAGAGTAATGAAGGGAGTTCAGAACATGCTTTAAGCTGCAGTTGATTTTTTGGTGGATTAGGAGGTTAAAGAATGTAGAATGTAGTATAGAGTCAGAGAGGGAGGGGAAGAGAGAGTAAAAGAGAGATAGAAATAGGAAGAGAGTGAGAGAGAAGGGGTTAGGGAGTGAAAGGATGTGAGAGGTATTGAGAAAGAGAGAGGGATTTAGAGATGGAGCAAAAAAGAGAGCAAAAAAATAAGAGAGAAAGAGAGACAAAGAGAAAATGTGTGAGGGGAGACTAAGAAAGAGATGGGAGACAGCGAGAGACAGTGAAAGAAAATGTGAGAGGAGTTACAAGAAGTACAAGACGGAGAGAGATAGAGAGGGGGGAGTGAGAGAGAGAAAGAGTGAAATAGAGAGGCAGATTGATAGAGGGAGAGAGAGAGAGAGAGAGAGAGAGCGAGATAGATAGAGAGAGAGAGAGCGCGAGATAGATAGAGGGAGAGAGAGAGAGAGAGAGATCGCGAGAAAGTGAGATAGAGAAATGGAGAGAGAGAGAAGGACAGTAAGAGAATGAAAGAGAGCGAGAGGGATTGGGAGGTAGGGAGATATTACCCTTTCTTGTTGGAAAAGCACAGCAAGAGTATTCAAGAGAGTTCTTAAAGTCCATTTATAAGCATAACAATCTAATGATTGGTTAAAACAATATTGAATTCCATCAAAAAAGCTATTTCCAGTTGTTTTTCTCAAAGCTTTACTCAAATAAATGCAAAGCTTAAAGCTAGCAGGCTTTCTTCTCATAAGTGAAAGCTCCTTTTTACATTTTCGTGATGCTTTCCCATTTCTCGTTCTGAAATTGACCTAAAATTACTTTTTTTGTTGCTAGTTTTGCCAGTTCCATTGGATTTGAGCCTCCGGGAATATTTTTGGCTTTTCTTTGCTTAATTTCTAATTAACATTAGCTTTGTGCTAACTTTTCTCGCCTTTCATTAGTCATGCAAGCCTTGGGGCAAGCACATTCAATTTTTCGCTTTTTCTTGCCTTTTTTGTTGGTCTCTTTTTTTTGTTGCCTTTTCTAGTAATTTGGCTCGTTTAATTATGCTCTGATTTGTTGTTGTTGTTGTTTACAGCTGACAGAAAGCTTTGGGCCTCTCGACACTCACATGACAACCCAATTAGTTGGCACTTAATGTGGGACAACAGGGCGGATTCCACAGCTGATTAAAAACATTCGGCATATACGAGTTTTTAGAGTCAACTTTATCAAATTCGAAATGGAAAAATGCGCTGTTTTTTAAGGGTTATTTCAATGTCAAAGTAAGCTTCAATAGAAATTAATTATCAGAAATTTTTTTGGGGACTGGGAGATTCAGTAGCCAAAGTACCCGAAGTACATTCAATTTAAACCGAAATAATGAATGTAAATGTTTTTAAATGGATGTAAATGTTTTGTTTCTGGCGAACCAATCAATTAACGAACAAGTTAGAGTGACAGACTAGCAGATACCCTGTACTTAAAGCTTTCTATCAGGGAGAATCGCTTAAAATATGTTCATGTTTTTCAACTTAACTACAACAAACTCAGCTCCACATTTCTCACTGCATATCTGCAAAGCCCCAAAGTACTTGCGAAAAAAGGGTATTTCATTGTCGGCATGCTGTTCTCTCTCATTTTGTTGGCCTCTTTCAGTTGGCTGCCGAGCTGCGCTCTCGACATTTTTGGTTTATTCGCTGGCGAATCCTTTGGAGGCCTTTAGTTTTATAATTGTTTCGGGGCGTTGTTGTTCGTTTATTATTGTTGTTATTTTTCGACAGATTCGTTTTGGACGCTCGCAAAACCCCCTCCCTACCCGCCCTTAAATTGTTTTTATTTATACTTGCCTGCGGGGTGTGCGGGGAACGGCGTGGGCTGGAGCGTGGGTGTGGGCGCGGATTTGGCTCAGATTGGGCGCAATTTGCATTTTCGCGCGAAATTGTGTGTTGTGAGGCGTGTGAATAATGTGTGAGCTTACAGCAGCTACGAGCTGCCCCCCACTCCAATGCACCCCACACCCCACACCCCACCACCCCCCGCCCGAGCCCTATTCACTCAGTTTTTGGGAGGAGGCTGCGTCGCTTGGGTGCCATTATAATGATTTGTAGTCGTGGCAATCTAATTAATGCTGTCGCAAAACAGGAAACAGATAAAGAATTCCCCGGCCCAAGCACTTGCCACTAATTGTGCCACCAAATGTGGCAGCAGTGCTGTCCACGCCGGGTTATCTCTGCAAGTTTTCTTCAGCACATTTGAGCCGAGTCGTTGATGTCTTTTGTCATTACATTTTCATGGCTTATTTTAAAATATGTACACAAACCGACCGACCGAGTCCAAGTTTGATTCTTAACGAGCTGTTTGTTAGCATAAAGTTTTTCCAGCTGCCACACAAAATCTTCCTGTTTCTTGATCCCTTTATGCTGCTTGTGTCTATGAATTTGATTTGGCCCCAAAAGGTAGGCAACACTTTTTCAAAATACAATGCAACTTCAATGAAGAACTAACACTCGTTAGCTTGCATAAATTATTTGCTGCATATGTGTTTTGTTTTTTCGTTTGCTAATTTTGTGTTTATTTGAACACGTGTGTGCAACATTTTTTAGCAAGTCTTAACTAGCTTAGTTAGAGCGAACTCTGTTGTTGGCACTTACAACGCTTTTCTGATTTGACAACACTTATTTTTATCAGATTAATTTTACCTATTTTTGC
This sequence comes from Drosophila ezoana, assembly GCA_035045725.1. Classification (NCBI taxonomy): domain Eukaryota; kingdom Metazoa; phylum Arthropoda; class Insecta; order Diptera; family Drosophilidae; genus Drosophila; species Drosophila ezoana. The sequence continues at coordinate 10,576,937 of JAWNOU010000092.1, forward strand.
ATACGCCAACTTTTATTTTGCTTGCCAAGATGTTGTGTCTTCTAAATAGACACCTTTCACTCTTCCAAAAAAGAATTCTCAATGAAGTTTTGTGGCCGTAAAAAGCTTAATGAAATGCTGCTCAAGTGTGAAACTTACAATGTAAGTTGATTTTCTCACTTTTGCTGCCACATTTTTCAAAAACTCTCTTTACCCAATTTACGATGCTGTTCCACACTCTAAAAACTTGAGTTTTTTCCTTTGCTGGTTCTTGAAGTACGCCACATTCGCATCATTCGCAACATTCGCCACATTCGCATCATTGGACTGACTGTGCTGCCATGGCTTGACCAGTCCAAGCTGTTGCATCTTAAGTAGCACTCGACACTGTTTCTTTCTCATTCTCATTCATTCAGTCAGGCATTCATTCATGCATTCGTGCATGCACTCAATTATTCAACTGCTTCTCACTTCTCTTCGCTTCTCTCACTTGAATTCAAAGTTTTTCCTTTTTGTTTTTCTGCTCGTTTGTTGTTGTCAACTTTTTAATTACGTTATGTTCCTGAAAATGTTTATGACTGCCAACTAACAAATGCCAGCATATTCTGCGTGTGTGTATGCAAATCTCTCTCTATGTGTGTGTGTGCGTGTGTGTGAGAGGTGTAAGCCCCCTTTTGTGTTGTGCAATGGCAAAAGTTTGTACGCAGAGCGCTTTACAGTAAGAGTTTAGAGTTTTGCGGGTGTATCTATAACTGAAAGTATCTCAATGTTGCATTCGTTTATTGCAGTTGAAATCTTAGTTTGAATATAGTTTTACCCAAGGGATGCCCATTTGCGATAAATGTGCAATAGGGTAACATAAAACTGTGCAGAAAGTTTTTAAAGTTGATGGATATAGTTGATAGATATGCAGATAACTGCGTCCAGCTGCCTCTTTCTGAATATGAACTCATCTCTGATCTTATCTAGGAGTGTGAATGAGCTAAAGATAGTTAACTTCTGTGCATATCATGTGAATATTAGTATATTCGATAAGTTCAATAAATAACATAAGTAATAGGTGTTTTAAAGTGGGCAGGTCGCTGGTTCAAATTCAACAGCATACTTTTTTTCCCGTTATATAAAAACAAAGTTTTAGTTTCTGTTTACTTAATTTGTTTTAATTTAATTTAAGCAATTGCAAATAGGCTTTTTTTCTGCCAGGGTATTTAAACTGCGGAACTTTAAAGAACACAGTTCTTATGTGTGTTAATTGAATTTTATTATTGCAAGAACTGAAAGTTTATGGGCATTTGTTGGCTGCCAGCTTCTCGAGTTGCCTTTATGCTGTGAGTGTGTGTGGGTGTGTGTGGGTGTGTGTGGGTGTGTGTATCAAATAGCAATTACCCAACATGGCAACACACACTCACACTCACACCCACTCAAGGGGAGGGAGGGGGAGGGGCTGTTGAGGCAGTTGCGCGGAAAATTGTGGAACCTTCGCTTTATTTATTTATTTTTTCTCAATATTATCTTATATTTATTTGTATTTATATTTGCTCTGTGATGTTTGTTTTGTGCATGGCATTGGGCTGACTTGATTTCTTGACATGCTTCCCTTTACGTGGAAATATGATCAATTTTTACAAAAATTTCCGAAAATTGCCACAAGCCACAAAAAAAAAATATATACATATATATATATGGCAAAGACAAGAGAAATAATCTGTTTGCATATCGAGAGCTCTTGTCGTCGGTTTATTGAAATTGCGTATTGAATTGCAATGCGAATGGATGTATGGAGAAAATCAAAGGCCGCCGGCTAGACACACGCTTCAAGGATGTGCGCTTTTATTTTGTGATTTGCAGGATATTAAAATTGTGAGCTCAACTTTGTGCTTATTGACATAATAATTCAATGATTGTGAAATTGAACATGAAATCGTTTGCTGACTCAGTCGGATAAGTTCAAAGTTTTCTATGGCAACACAAAGGTTAAGAAGTTTATGGCATTTTTTTGGGTTAGGCGCTTAGGCGTGGAAAAATCCTTAAGTGTTATGTATATTAGTCTCGTTTCTCAGAATCAGAGCAAGGCAATCAAGACAATCAAGGCGCTTAGGTTATTATTTGCTCTTTCTCAATATTTATCAGGCAGCTTAGCTACCGCTTATTTATTTAACATGCAGATTATTACTTCATCTTTTAATGCAGCTTACATTTGGGTAAAAATGGTTAATTGTCTAAGAATTTGTATTAGTTGTCATCTATAAAAAATTCTAATTAAAGACAGGAGAGCTCTCATCGGGTGTGTCCGACTAGGGGATACCTTGAAGCTTTTACTGCCAACCCCAAATATTATAATTGTGAGTGTAGGTGTTGACGCTTTTAAATGTTTGTGCAAAAGAAGGTACACTTGATTCTTTCGTAGCTGGCTACAGGGTATCATGAAGTCGGACACAAACCATGCAGTTACTCAAACCGTAATTAAAGTTCAAGATAATGTGAATGAAAACTTAAGTGACATTAGCTACTTAAATGACTACAAAGCAGTCGTCACGGCCATGCTTCAGTGCGATTAATTAAAGACCTCGGTTGAATTGTGAATTTATTTTTAATTAGTGGCCAATAAAGCGGAAAGCGGGGTCCTGCATAATATAAGCAGGCTGTGCAAGGATATTGTAGCTGCAACAATATCTGAGGCTGCGCACATATTAAATGCCCGTGACTGCTTGTCAACATGATGTAATTGCACAACACAACAGAGATGTGTTCACACACACACACACACACACACACAGAATGACGCTGATTGCATTGTCCTTTCGATGTGCTGGCCACTCGTTGCGGTCACGTTGCTCATTTTCGCATAATGTTTTATGCACAACTAAATACAAATGTGCTTTAATGAGCGTCGAACCAGCCGACCAGCCGACCAGCCGACCAGCTGACCAGCTGACCAGTCATGCGGTTAATTTATTATGCAAAACGGGGTTTCACACACGCACACAGAGAGAGAAAGTCCGCTCACAGGTTGCAGGCGCAGGACTGGACAAGCTGGACACTCGGAAAACTAATAATACGCCATTGTCCTAGCACACAACAATTACTTGCACACGTAGCTTACACTTTAGCACATAGGCAGCGGCTATTGCTGCAGTAGGTCGTTAAATGCAGCAGCCAAAAATTCATGTTGCAACATAAACGTGGCATACTTTTTGGCACTTGCCACGGGGCTTAGTGCATGGCAGTCTAACACATTTATCATGGCCAACATGTTGGCCACTTGATTAACACCTTAAAAGCCAGCGAACAGCTCAAATAAATGTAAAATTTCTGAAACTGAAAGCCCTGGCGCAAACTGTATACCCTGTAGCAGTCAATGGGCAAGGGGGGGTTGACTCAATCAAGCCATGTTTTCATTCCTTTCTGAATCCGTTTAGAATGTTCAAAACGCTTAAACTTAGTCTTAGTATAATACTGAGATTTGCACAGCTTATAAAACAATCCATATTTTGTTTTGCCTCAAAATCTGTTGAAAATTCTCAAAAGGTTTAGTCTTGAAATAGTACTGGGAATTGCACAAGATTTTCCTTGAAATAATACGTAGAATTGACCAAATTTCATAATGAAAAATTGACAAAAATTTCATAATGTAATATTACTTATAGATTTTGCGCGTGGCTATAAAAGGGAATACCCCTAATATTTATATAAATAGTTTGCCAGGGCAATCAAAATATTTTCCATAAATTTAGATATAACAAATGGAAAGCTTTAGAAAATTAGAAAAATAGCCATTATATTTATACAAGGTTTATTATATTATTTATTTAACCTCCTCGAACGATATTTGTTGCATTCTAATCCTGATGTGGGCGCAGCTGATGCACTTGCTCGGCGCTGGCGCACTCGATGACGGCTGTTTTTGTTATAATATCGTAGGTGGTGCGATTGTTTTTCAAAAATATCATGACCACACAGATGGGAAAGAAGACGGTCATGACCATGTTTTTGACAAATGCCCGCAGAAAAGATCTCATAAAACGCGGCGATTCGCCGGGATAAACCAAGGCCCACAACGGTTCGTGCGGGGCATTTAGACGCAGCGGCAACATCGCCTCCACGTAGACGACACGGATATTCATCACGGATTTGCCGGGCGTGGCGCCATTGTTGTAGGTCGTCCAGAGGCACTCGTAGAAGCAGACAATCAGCTTGGTTAGCAGGATGATGGCCAACAAATCATAGGACAGAGATATAACGTCCATGGACAGATCAAACAACGTTATAAACGTGCTCTCGTCCTTGAGGGTTTTGTTCAGTACGCTCTTCTCGAAATCGATATTGAACAAATGAAAGAATAGAAATGCGACAATCACTTTCAATATGAACGCGATCAGTGCATCCATAATCTCGGCGAGGGTACGCTTCCAGAAGGGCGCCACCTGCACTCGAGTCCCGCCATATCGACGCACCAGCTCCCGTTGATGCACATCGTCCAGCACGCGAATCGCATTGAAACGCGGACGCACAGTCCTTGGCTGGTACAGCGCACACAACTGGGGATAGTTGTAGTTATAGTTGAAGATCAGACAGTTGGGCAACATTTGGGCGGCTTTGGCCTGTTGCGCCCACTCGGCCAGGCTGGCAAAATATGCCTCCTTTGGGCTCCACGCTTTGAGCTTCTCGTGTGCTGTCTTCTCGACGTTTACATCTTTCTTTGTTGCGTCCATGATTTGCTTAGATTATTGTTTTTTTGAAGATTATTTTTTTTAATATATACGTATACATATATATACAATTTATAAATGCTACTCTTTCTAATTTATTTTGTAGTTTTAGAGATTGACGTTTCAAAAATATATATAAATATGGCAATCATATTTGAAGATTGACATTAAAAATGTGGCATTAGCGACGACCTAAAATATAGATGCAGATATTAATAGGTATCCAGATCTGTCTAATTATATAAAAGCTTTAGAGAGCATTACAAGTATGTCGGAAAATGTGTAAGGCATAGAAACGGTCTAATCTTAGTCCTAGTGCTATAATATTTTCATACTCTTGTCTGCAGTGTATCTCCTTATCGTAGAATTCGTTCAAACTCTTCTCTACAGGGTATTTCATAGTCTTATCAATTGTTCACACTCTTGTCAACAGGGTAATTCCTAGCCTCATCATTTGTTCACACTCTTATCTACAGGGTATCTTCTAGTCGCGACATTTGTTAGCACTTCTTTTTTTTGTTGTTGCTAGTTTGTTGTGTGCATTTAATATTTGTGTCATTTGCTTGGCTCGTTGGATATAGTCCAAAATATATACATGTATGTGTATACGTGTGTGTGTGTGTGTGTGTGTGTGTGGCACATTGCATATGCGAGTTTCATAAGTCCTGAGCGGTGTCCTACGTCCTGCGTCCTGCGTCCCGATTTAGCCTGGCAGCGCGGCAAATGCCTTTGGATTAGCATGTGTTGCTCGGCAGGATTTGCAGTTGTGTAGAACGTGCAAGAGAAGCAACCAGCCAATGCCATAGTGATGCATACTAAACCCAACAACAACAACAACAACAACAACAACAACAACATAAAAAACTAACAACAACAACAGCGCACGCGAAATTCTGTTTAGCTTAAACGGATTTTAAAAGCCCTTGCAGAACACTTGTGCACACCAAGGATTACAAGGATGAGGCGGTTGCAGCAGCTGCTCAGTCCCAAGCGAAATATACTCAGAAATTGGCACAAATTGAGAGATGGTCAGAGATGGAGTGAGAGAGAGAGGGAGAAGGAGAAGGAGGGAGAGGCAAATGTGTTTTAGGGAAACGATTGCAATTCTCTATAATTTTACATATTTTTAATTTCAAATCTAAAAGAGGAAGTAAGCGTATGTTTGGCACGCTGAAGATTAAATTCCCTTGCGGTTTTGCAGATATGTCAGAAAAGAGAATCTCGTTTGAAAAAAACATAATGGAAAATATATATTTGCCATACAAGTTTTTGCGGTCGAAGATGTGAGTAAATATTTCACATTTTGGATAACTCTTCCCAAACTCTTCCTTCAAAGGAATCTCTTAGCCGGGCACTCCCGACTAGAGCACTTTAACTTCTTGAAACACATACAATCTTTTTTTTCTCTTTTTTGTTTGCCCATTGTAAAAGTAAAACATATCGCTACTCATTTCAAAACATTTTAAAATAGCTTTCATACTTTTTCTACCTCTCTTGGCAATATAACTGGTTTTCAAATTTTCCCTTGCAAATGTGTAAAAGTCTGTGCGCTGTTTCATTCATGCAGCGAGCTTTCTATTTCACTTATTTGGACGATTCTATTATCATGGTTTTTGCATTGTTTTAGGGATTCCATTTGAGCTACTTTGCCAAATACTCTCCATTGTCCTGTCCCGTCTCCGTCTATTCGCTTGCCATTGTTCTACACATCTTCCATATGCTCTACATGCATGTCCTCCAATTGATTCACATGGCTAGTCATAAATAAACTGCCGCCCTTATCTCTCTCACTCACTCTCGCTCCTTTTTCTCTCTCTCTCTTCTCCCTCTCTCTGTGTCTCGTTGTGTTTATCTAACATATTTCGTTTCCTCTTAAGGCTCTTAAAACCTTTGAAAAAAACGCAATAGAAGAACGTATTTGAAATGAATGAAAACCAAAATATTTGTCATTGGGTTACGGATGCCATGTGGAGTGTCGTGTAGTTTGCCATGTGGATTGCCAAGTGGATTGCCAAGTGGATTGCCATGTGGATTCCCAATTGCCAAGTGCGATTTATCGTCTATGCAATAACAAAGTTTCAATTGTTTTGAGCTTTGTGCAAGGTTTTTGACTTTGTTACTTTTTGTGTGTCGTTTTCTATCCTCTGTTTTCGATGTGTTAAAGAGAATATTGGTTTTGGCTAGACAAATATTCGTACAAATACTCAACTGCCTAAATCTTAGAGCCAGACTCACCAACTGCCAGGTGGACTATTGCCTGATCCGATCTACATTTCGAGAACTTCATAAATCCGAATAGAGTCGCAAACTATGTGACTGATTTCGGCTGTGCACTGTGAACAGAGTATTTTGTAGTCAGTCACAGTCAAACTGCTGGGAGAGGTATGGGACAACAGCTGGCTTCTCACAAAAAGAAATGGTTACCCGGACTTGTCATTAAAATCATATGCTGCAGTGGTCAGAAGCGAGCTGACTGGCTAACCCACCCCTGTTAAATTACAAAAAAAATACATTGTCGAAAGTTCAGTTATTGCTGACTCTTTTTTCCAACCGCATAACGGCGTCAGAATACGCCGGAATGTGTGGGCAGAGCTGGTACGGTGCTCATATTTCTCGCAGATACCGCGGCTAGTCTGTGCTTTAATACCCTTTAAATGTTTATAAATATTACTTTTATAAGACTTAAATGTTTCTAAATGTTACTTTTACTATTGTTTTTTAACATTTTTAAAAGTTAAGCTAAATTTTAAATTTAAAAAAAGAAAGTATGGGGAAATGTTTAATTGTATATGTAAATATTTTTGTATGTCATTTTTACCATCTAACTGATTATATACATTATTATATGATTACATTTTAATTTAAAGACTCTTTAGGAATGGTAAAAGTTTAAGTCAAAAAAATATTGAAAAGTTGTCATAAAATTGTTGAAAAGTGTTTAAAAAGTGGTTACTTTTATGCATAGGGAAGATCTATTTACATTTATACAAAAATCATAATGCCCTCAGGGCAAGGGTATTGCGAGTGTTATAAAAATAGATGGGCAACATCGTCTGGCCGCAATGCAAAAGTTTCCAATATCAGACTGGCGAAAATTCATTCAGTATTCACGAGTATGCACAAGTATTCCCTGGTCTACACCCTGGTCTATGGCCGCTGCTGCTGCGTGGGAGGTCAGCGTGTGGAAGTGTGGCCAGTGTGTGTGTGTGTGTGTGTGGTGTGTGTGTGTGTGTGTGTGTGTGGTTCGTGTGGTATATGTGAGGGTGGGTGTTGGCTTCTAATGCTGCCAGCTCCGGTAGCCGCGTGCATAGAATTTCATGACGTCATTAGTGTTAATGACATCAGAACTGTGCATAATGCAACACAAGTTTAAATATTGTTGCCACACTTTGGCTTTGGCTTCTTATGCCACACATAATGAAAACTTGCATGTTGCAAATGAGCAGCAGCAACCGCAACAAAAAAACAAATGCTTGGAAAATAAAGGAAAATGTGAACGCTTTCCATTGAAAATAATGAGCCATAAAGTGCACGCAATTACAGTTATGTGGGCGGCAGGGGGTTGCTGTGAAAAATATCTAAAAATTCTATTGCTTTGTGGGGCTGCCTGCCAGCCTTTCAGCAAATAGTTGAAAGGCTTTTTCCCCATTCAAGCCATTACGTGTGTGTGTGTGTGTGTGTGTGTGTGTGTTGGGCCTTTTGTTCTTGCCAGTCACAAGCTGTTTGCCAAGATGGCAGATTGTATTTCACTCAAAGTTCAGAGACAGAATTTAGAGCGCAGTTAACAAAACAGTTTCCAATCTTGAATCATTAATAGGACACGTTCAACTTTCAAAAAGACACAAAACTCTTGCCTTATTTTTGTTGCTCTTCTCATTTGCACTTGAAAAACAAATTTAAATATTTAAATAGTCGCCTTGCTGATTGGTTTTCAGTTCAGGAGCACAAGAAATGTATTCTATAGAAGTTGCCTTTGTTGCGCTTGAACCAAATTAGTTTGAAATTTGCAAAGGGTGTATTTCACTTCTATGAACCAGGCTGAAAATGAACTTTAAATGGTCCAAAGTGTGTTCAGTTTTGTAGAATGGGCTTAAAGTAATTCAGTTTGATTTGAATTTATTAAATAGTCTGAGTTATTTCTGTCAGTTAAAAGTAATTCAAAACAGGTTCAAAAGTGGCTTGAAAAGGCTTCTTTTGAATTGCCCAGTGCATAAACGAACCAAGTTATCTTCTTATTCATTATTCTTGGTCAAAATTCATGTGAAAATGGAACTATCAAATATCCTATATAGACATAGGTTAAAATATCCCACCCCCATAACCAGGTCAAATCTCATCCGATTTCCACGAGGCTTGGCTTTTTGTTCATGGCTTGGCCTCTAGATCAATTTGGCATCTTGGTAAAAATTCATTTGAATATCTATATCCTATATCCGATATCCTATATCTATAACCTATATAGACATAGGTCATAATTTCCCACTCCCTCTAGATCAATTTGGGAGATAGGCTAAAATTGTCCTCCCTCATAATATATAAAAATATTCTTTCAATTACATTCTTCCAAGTATTATTGGATATCTCATTTATCTCCGTTAATATCCTTTACTACATTTACTGCCTAATGGGCTCCAGTTTTTACTCAGCTTCTATTTAATTATCCTTTTTAATAAGCAGCTTCAAGTTTGCCAGCAATTCACTTGCCAAAAAATTGCACTTGTTAACAGTTTTCTATGTACTTTTTTTTTTTTTGCTTAGCTGCTCTTAACCAGGCTAAGCCTTTTAAGGATGCAACACGAAAGTTATTAACTCTCATTTTGATAGCTTTAAATTATTAGCTAAATGAAACAAGCGCAAAAATAGAAATGCGCAACGCGGACAAACTAAAATTTACAAGCAACAGCTAAGATAAGTTCGAGAATGTCGGGTGTGCCCGACTGGCAAATACCCTTAACTCAGCGATGAGCTATCGTTACAATCATATCTTCCTTTTTCTTCATTCTATGCATAAACACATACATTAATGCATACATTCATACAAACATACATACATACATAAATATACACATACATGCATACTTGCATAAATACATGCACACTTGCATGCATACATACATACATACATACATCTATACGTGCGTACATACATACACACATACATGCATACATCGTTTGTCCTTCAGATAAACGGACAATCAATTGGACATGGCTAAATCGACTAGGCTGTTGAAGCCTTTTTCTGTTTGTTACATTCAATTACGATTAAGACCTAATACCCCCTTTATCCATTTGCAATGGGTACAGGGTATACAAAAAAACTTTGCCAAAACTCTGGACCAAGACGTGGCGAAAACAAGAGCTAGCCAACGGGAAATGGCAAACAACAACAAACTCTTGACTGGCTGCTGCTGCTGCTGCCGTGCCGGTTGCAGTTGCAGTTGGGCGCGAAAATTGCCAAAGTCGAAGGAGAAGCAGCCACAAACTTCAAATGCGCCAAAAGGCAACATTATGGCAGCCAGCGGCTACAGCTTCTTTTCCTCTTAATCCAGTTACTTCTGCTGTTGCTGCTGCTGTTCCTGCTGCTGCTGGAGGAGACGGGGGGCCTCCAGCACTCGAATTCTCAATCCGTTTTAACCGCGCGCCCGCTTTGTTTTTCAATTTGCGCTGCAGGCAGCCGCACACAAATTAAATTGGCAAGCGCTTTACGAGGTGTTGGGCGCCATTCACAGTATTTTTTTATGGCTAGATACATGTTTGTGTTTATATGCAGCTTCTAGCCTTATCCGTTGATGGGTTTTTGCATTATTTTATACATATTTTATTATATACGAATGGTTCCCTTGCATTTTTCATTACCAGCCCAACCAATTGGCGTTGACAACGTCGAGTTTTTTTTCGCCTCCCAAAAGGATGCGAACAACAACAGCATTCGACAGTCGACAGCAGGGACAAGCCCACAAAATAAATTTTAAATTGATATCAATAATATATTTTTGGACTTGGTAGGCACAATCGCAATCATGTAGAGGTCCTACCTCACCCAACTTCCGCACAGAATGTGCCATCAGTTGAGAAGCGGGTAGAAGAGCGCAACGGCAGGATGCCGTGTAAGTGGTTGCTGATGAGCTGCCATTGATGATGGCCCACAACATGATTGCTATTATTAACTCATAGCACATGAAATTACATATTTACAATACGTTTTTTTTTCTTCCGTTGACTTTCCCAGCGGCAGCGGAAGCTTTTTCTGTTGACAGTTTCGAAAGAGTTTTCCAGCAAAATGTGGGGTAAAACAAGAGAGAAAACAAAACAAATGATTGGGTGTCTTCAGCACGCCGAATATTAAATACCCTGTTTGATGTACATGGCTCAAGGGCTTCCAGGAATGTGCGAATGTGCGAAATCCTTTTCTTGAAAGGATATGTAAACTCTCGCGCTGTAATACTTATAAATGCAAAGTATGCTTAAGATATCTTGGAAAATAGTAAAGTATCTTTTACAAGACTATATTTTCGTCTTCGTGCATTACTTACTGAACCGTTATATCCATCTAGGGGGGTGGATTAAACGAAACATGTGAAATACGTTGTAAATGAGATTTCACAAACATCTCTGAAAATGAATGAGAAGGTGATCGGTTGATACAAAATAAAAAAAGCTATATTACCATTTTCACTGATTTTTCCACACTTACGGGTGGAAATTATCAATCAAAAAAGTGAATTACAGTACAAGTTTCAGCTTTATACCAGGAGAAGGTTACCGTAAAACTGTGAAACTCGTTGACTTGAGATTAAAAATAGACGGACGTAGATTAAAACTGATATGTTTCTCGATATATCGTGATCAAGCTCAACGACTACGTGCTGCACAACAGCTAGGGTATTTAATCGTCGTCTTTTTTTTCTACCTGTAACCCATGAGGTTCTCATTTCATCATAATATAGAAATACACGCGCTCATAAAAATACATATCCTTTAGCATAATAAAACTAACTTCTATGCCGAACTCTAGTAAATAGTTTAATAAATAGTTAAAAAATGATATTTCTACTATGATATTGTATTGTATTGCTTTTTCTTTTGGCCCATGGAAAATGCAATTAAACCATGACATATTTCATCGCATCAAAATGCAGGGGGAAAAATCTTGTTTTTCGATTTTGAAAATGAAAGAGAACCCATTTTAAAATCCGAAACGTGTCGCTTGCCAACCGCAAACTGAACGTCACGCGCGAAATAAAAGAATGACTGAAAGAAAATGTCAAAAATGACGCATGCAGTGCGAACAACAACAACAACAACAACAACAACAGCAAGAGATGAGGCCAAACAGGCGAACAAGGGCAGCAAAAGGGAAGCCAGAAACTCGCGCCATTTTGGCTGCAATTCGTGTATTTTTAATTAAACCCAGCGACAATTTGACATCAATATCGAAATTAAGATCTTGCAGTCAGGAAACTCGCAACATTCCAGCTGAAGGGGGCGAGGGAGGGGGGGGGGGGCATGTTGAACATACGACTCCAGTTGCAGTTACGGTAGAGGGAGGGCGAGGGGGCAGCTGCCGCTTGCCTCATACAGCGGATATCCGCTGCAACAATTTTCACAATTTTGTTTTGTCATTTTCAATTTTGAACACTGCGTGTGCGAGGGCGTGGGCATGGCTAGTCGAGGGGGGGAGGGGGGCTGGAGGGTCGGATATTGATGTGAGAACATGTGCCCGTCGACCCCATATATGTTGTATACTGCCGCTGCAGGTCCTTCAAGCCTGACACACAAAGATACGAGCATAAATTGACGCGGCAATAAAACATTTGTCGGCAAGCAGATGGTGGGGGAAAGGGAGGTGGGGGGTAGGGATGGGGGTAATGGAAAGTGTTGGTAAATGCTGTCGAGTAACGGCAAAATAATTACGAAGTCTGTAGCAGACGCAAAATGTGACATCAAATTGCAAAAATTGTTGTCCTCGAAGCCTGGCAAAAAAAATAAAAATGGCGGCAACTTAATGAAACACTAAAAAATGTTGCAAAATATAAATGCCAAAAAAACGCTTCAAACACATTTAAAAAATCATTTGTCTGTATATGCAGAGCACGAACGAGCTTGTTAGTATTTAAAAAAATTATATGTTTAAAGACAAACAAATCTTTGGCTTGACGAATATTTGATGCCCTTGATGATCGATTTAAATATCGATTGTTTTTATAGCAGCTGTTTAATCGATTAGGGAGTAAGCAAGAATAATTTTATTTTGAGTAAGCAAATCGGTTATTCAAGTTTTGAGAAAAAGAACGGTAACTAAATGAAAATGCCGACTTTGAAAAAAATATCTCGGATAACAGAATAGTTTGCTATAATAGATAATAATCCACTTGTTGATCGATCTTTCGTATGTCAGCTATATGATAAAGTGGTTCGATCCGGCCGGATTAACTTATTATTTTTTAATTTAAATTAATTTTACATTTAATGATTAATTAAGTGAACAGCATAAGTTTAACAGCTTAATAGTTGGAGTCAATAAAATGGCAGCATACGTGCATAACATATAAAATATACCGTGAATATTTGTATACATATTTAAAAACGCACATTTCATAAATTTTTTTCCGTGTGGCAAGGGGGCGGGGCTTGGCAGCTGTGGGCGTTAACTGGCAACAGCTTGTCGATAGTCAAAGTGCTAAAAAAAATGTTGTGGTTTTTTTTTACAGTTTTTTGTAATCTAAATTAAAAATGCATAAGCGTTTACGAATGGCCTGTGGGCTGTTATAAATGGAAAGGCTTATCGAATTAAGATCTGTTTTGATATTGACAGCCCATTTTAGTTTTTAAACAAATGCAACTCTTATGTTAAGCTTAATAGCACTCAACTGTGAATATTTCAATATGAGTGTGAATATTTTCTATGCTTTTGCAGAATTGCAAGTGAATGCATGTGAGGATAAGTCTCACTTATAAAGATTTGCTCTCTGTTAAAAATTAATGTTTTGAGATTTATAGAATAAATCATTACGATATAAACTTACATAAATAGAACCTAAAAAAATATTTTAAAACAATTTAGGTATTAGCTCGCAAGCGCTAAAAAGTATGCTACAAAAAGTGATTGTCTACATTATCATTAAGAAAAGCCAAGAACTGGAAGCCATTTTAAATCTCAAAAATTTGTACCGTTAGGCAACGAAAAAGTTTAGTTAACACATAACTTGCCTGCAATTTAAGCTGCCGGCTTAGCTTAAAGCTGTCCATCGCAAGCGCGAAAGAAATAAAATGTATTAAAAAATGCCAAACTTACAAAAATAAACAGCGACAAGCACACACACGAGCATAAAAAAACCGCAACATATACATATAAAAGAAAAAAGAAATGGCCAAATGAATAAAAATGATTGCGGCAATGCAGCAAAGTGATAGGCAAAGGGAGACACGCGGCAGACGAACGAGTGCGAGGCAATAAAGCAAGCAACACATCAGCCGCACAAGTGTAAGCGAGTGGGAAGATAAGACTCAGACACATACGCACACAGAGAGACGCACGCGTTGAAAGTTTTCAATTTTTACGACTTCATTAGAAACGCATGATGAGCAATAATGATAGAGCGCCGAGGGAGGGGGCGCGGTAGAGGGCTGCTGGCAGCTGCTGCGCTGGGCCAGACACTCGCAATTCCCAAAACTACAACTACAACTACAGCAACAACAATAATAACAAGCAGACCGCAAAACCGAAAAAGGGGCAGAAACCGAAACCACAAACGCAAAAAGTCATAGTGAGTGGGAGAGAGAGAGAGAGGGAGAGGGAGAGGGACGGAGACGGAGCAAGCAGCTGCAGAGAGCGTGGCGAGCGGAGGACAGGCACAAGGCGGAGCAGAAGGCGTTGGCATTGCCGCTGGCAGAATTGCCAGCAAAATGAAGGAAGTGAAGCAGCTGGAAAATTACTCCACACACTTTATGAATGAGTGTCGCTTAAGTGGCCGAATGTGTGACTTTGGAGAGGGCGGCAAAAAGCGCAGGGTTTGACTGATGGAGAGCGAGAGAGAGAGGAGAGGGAGAGAGAGAGAGAATGAGGGCGACAAGTGCTTGACTGTAATGAAAGTTTAAATTGTTTTTGTTTCCTGAATGCTTAGGCAAATGTGTAACAACATGAGTTACATTTTGGGTTGTTGTTGTTCTTTTTGCCTAATAAATTTGACTTTCAAGCGAAAAAATGAGAGCCAGTTTAGCAGAAATTTATGTGTGTGAGTGTGTGAGCGAGTGTGAGATTGGTGTATGCATATGTGTGAGTATGCATACTCAAAAAGGCTACTCAAGATAACTATTTAGTTAGAAGGAGACGGCATATGCTAAACTGCTAACTGTGCAATTGTTGGAATTTGAATGGAATTGATGATCTTTGAATTGATTCTATTCGTGTGTACGTATGTATATATGTATGTAGGTATAGTGCTAAAAGGAACAGAAATGCTTAGCTTCTTGATTTGACTCTAAAGTCTTTTACAATACTGGAGTCAAATTTATGTTCGTCGAGAAGCGATTTTCTTATATTTATTAATTTAAAGGTTTAACAAAACTCAAGTGAAAATAATTATTATAAATTGAAATTTAAATAAATTAAGAAAAATATTAAAGTCAAGCCTGTGAGTTTTCTGACAATTTCTCATTTCTACACTCTGAGCAACTTTTAATCTAACCATTTTTTATATAATTTAAACAAACTTCGCCTTGAGTAAAGTTATTAAGCATCTTTCCAATTGCTTGAAATTTTTTCGGTACGAATTTACTTTGTAATCGACTTATAAAAACTTGTTTCTTTATCAAATCAAAGGCAACCACCACAAATATTTGTCCAAATAGATTTTCACCAAAGAAATAACGAAAAAAAAAACGAAAAAATAAAAAAATTAAAACAGACAAACTCAAATAAAAGCCAATAAAATACTTGGAGGACAGTAAAAACAATTTGTCGACTTGCTTTTAGTCCCTACTCCTTCGACTAGCCCCCGGGCGACTTCTGTGCAACTTTCCGTTTCCGTTTCCGTTTCACTAATTTCATTTACTACGCCAACTGAAGCAGAAGCTGTAGAACTTGTTAACTGGTAATTGATTTCATTAAGTTCCTGGACTGGTGGCAAAGTGCAAATTCTCTCAAAGCGACAACCATAATATTTCTGCAGTACCAGAATAATATCAGATTATTGTCGCTGTCATAGAAAAACGGCATTGACAACTTGTCAGACAAGTTCAGCATATGTTTTTACTCTCTTCTTTTTTTTCTATTTGTTGGCTGTTTCCGTTTTGTTCCCCAAATAGTTCGAGCGGAACAAGTAGATTAGTTTTATTTTTTTTTATTTTCTTAACTTCAACTCTGGCGGACCCGTTTAGCAAATTGACGATTGATCAGTATACGGCTATGACAGATATACATTTTTCAACTATTTCCGCTACGTCTGCCATGCATTTTTAGCTTGGGGTATTGGGGCAGAGGCATGAAGCTTGCGACATATTTGAGCTTTCCTTTGTCTTTTTTTTAATGATTGTTTATTGCTTCAAACTCTTTTTTCAATATTTGCCTTAATTTTGTCTGATTTTGCCCATATTTTATATGTATTATCATGTAATTAAGGGATTTTCCAGTGAGCGGCATATATATTTATATCCCTAATTTTTAATTTAATTTTTTACATTTTGCTTACTCTTCTAAATGTCGTTATTCTATTCCTTACCCGATTTTTAGTGTGCGGCACATATATATATATTTATATATCTATTATGATCTTGATCTTCTTCTTAAATATATACTTAAGATATTATCTCTTCATATTTTTTTTGTTTTTTATGATTAATAAACTTTTTATTCTTACGCTCCATACAATGCATACAATAAATGTAAATCCCTATCTTTAAGCCTTTATCTTCTGCTTATCTTCTTCTCTGTTATTTTCATTTAATCTCTTATTCTATATTCTGTTACATCTCTTCTTCTTACTTACTATCCCGAAATGTTTAGAGTCTTAATCTTATTATTTTCTCAGAATTTAGTTTCGCCCGCCATTTGAAAGTGCATCTAAACTTCTGTTATAACATTTTTGCGTGCATTTTTTTCTGTTATTCCTTTTTGTGCTTGTCATTTGCAGTTTGTGTGTCGCTGACATTGTTATCCTTTCGTTCGGTTGCTTATCCCTGTCAACTGGCAAATGGAACACGGCTTTCGCTTTGCCGTATGAAATCTGAAATCTGCGCGTTAAGCAAGCAATTTTTCTTTTCGTTTTCGTTGTCGTTTTCCTTTTCCTTTTCGTTTTCGTTTTCCTTTTCAATTTCTCTTTTTCCGCCATCCTTGCCCGTTGCCCCGCCATGCAAAATTGTTGAGCTTCATTTATCACCCGATGTTGACTTTTATGTGCGCCATAACTTCGGACACTGGATGCTTTGGACTTTCGCCCAGACATTGATTTGACTTTCGAATCCCAGAATATGCTGTCCAAGTGGCCAGAGTACGCTTGATTATCTCAACGGAGCTTCCCTTTGGGCGGAAGGGTCGTGGGTAATTCACACGTTGCTTTCACTTCAATCAATTGCATCTGTAATTGGTTGCAGGTGTCTTCATTGTTGTTCCTGTTATTGTTGTTGTTGTAATTGGCAACTGCTTTTGCTGTGCTTCCTTCTGGGAAATCACTCTATTTACATATAATCAAGCGAATGCAAATTGAAGGGGTTTGTACTTTACGAATACCCATTAGTACCCACGTGTCAGTCAGCTAATTTATGGGCCACACACATTTAATCGATCGGCATTTACTTTGGTGCATTATTAGACGGTTAACCGCAGTACTTGGTTTTAATTATTGCCATGGTTACAACAGATGGACTACTTATTACCCAGCTATTAAATTAAAGCATTTTCACTTGAATTAACTTCGTCTTTCTAGTGTGGTTACAATTAACGATAGGCTATTAAATGTGTGGGTTATTTTGTGTTATGTTGATAGTTTGATGAGAAAATCAAGTTTTCTATAGTCCACATCGTTTAGAAGAAAACATAAGTATATTTTCTATGCTTTCGCAAACACAGTGTTGTAAAACGGAATGCAAAGTTAGCAAATAAAATAAATGATATGCTTCGTTTAAAGCTGATGCTATGTTAAAATGATAACAAATTTCTTAAAACTCTATTTTCCTTTACAACCTGCTTGTTTTAACTAGTTATACAACACTGACTGCTGTTTTAGGGTCAAGTTTCTCAGCACTACATAAGAACTTCATTACTTTGCTTTGATTTTGAGTGATTATGCCAAAATGTCCGTCTCTATTATGTTTTACAACACTAGCAACTTAGCAATTTACAAATCTATTACTGTACAGTGTTGTAAAAGGCTGTTGGGCACATAAAATCCCAGCATTATTATGCAGTATGTCTTCAACTAATGATTTAAAAAATATCTGAAACTTTATAAGATCTTAAATTGTTGCCAGTTCTTCTTTTTTATCTTAGCTCTTATCACGTTTTTATTTATATCAACCCCACAATGCCAGTGTTATTTATGCATTAAATACAATAACCTTTGACTAACCGCATCAATATTTAAGCATTAAATGTTTGCAATCGGAATTTTCTGGCATATGCAACACCCTGTTAAATGCTTTCATTATTAATGCATGGGGTTTATAACACATGTTTTGGCATTCCCTGCAGCACGCACGTGTTTATGTGCGAAATGTAAGAATAGTCAGGGTGATGGAGAAGAATGTAATGGCTAGGGGATACCCTGTAAATGAAGTTAAGGGAGGGAATTCAAGTTTCTGTACTCAAAGTCAGGCCAATTTTTTATTGCATTTCATTTTGCATACAAAAGGTTCTCAAATAAAGGTGTACCAAAAAATAAAGTTTCACATTCTTAGATTAGTTTGATATGTTAATTAAATTATAACGAGCAACGCCGGGTGATTTCTTCAAGTATACTCCAAGAATGTGTTTCAACTAAACTTTTAGTACATATTAAGAACATATTTATGCATGACATAGGTTCTCCCAGAACCAGTATGCCACTTCTTATCAATTTGATGGCTACAGGGTATCAAAACAAAAGTGAACGGAGACTAAGAAAAAAATACCACTAAATAAGCAAAGACTTTGGCTCGCTCTCTCACTTAGCCGGGCTCTCCGAATAGTTGTCCGGGGCACTTGAGCAATGCGAACGCAGGACATTAGACGCCACCAATGCTGCCATAAACTGAAGCCTGTGGCAGCATCTACGTGCCGCAGCTGGCAACGACATGCACGGACTTGTGCCATGTGCCTCAATATTTGGCCACGGAACGGTTATGCCATTGTTGTTTTTGTGGGCGCTTGTTATTGTTTTTGTAGGCGTGCGTGCGTTTAGGACCAACACTTTATGACTGTGCTGGTATGTGTGGGTGTGTATGTGTGTGCTTTCCAATTAAGCCTGATAGATAAAGCACAACATGAAACTGAGGTGAAAGCCAAAGTTGGACTTGGCTAAGACAATGCCAAAACAAGCGCAGACAACTTTGGCTTGTTATGTCAGCGACACAGGAAGACACACACACGCGTGCACACACACACACGCACCCACAACCAGCGTCGAGTGTCAAAAAGCGTTGCCTGCTTCTAGGCGCCTGTTGAAAGCCGCTCGCATTATGTCAGCTGCAACCTGTGGGACAGCCCCCAGCCAATCCCACGCTCGTCTCTTTTAACTCGACAATCAATGAACATTTGGCTAATCTCAGTTTTTCACTTTGGAAAATTGCGCTGCCGTTGTTGGCGCTGTTTGGCTTTTGTCATTTTGGCGCGCTTCGAGGTTATTATTCAATTTTCGCACAAATTGCTCACATAAGCGGATTAGGTTGACAAACACATACCCTGCACAACACAACCCAGCACCAGCCCCCCTGCCCCACACTGACTTTGTGCAGCTCGAAAACAAGTCATAAATCAGCTTAAATTTACACTTTGCCTCTGACAACTTCAGCATACAAAATAAAATAAATAAAACCAGAAAAAATGTGAACAGACGCAAATTTTCTTCCTTCACATATTTTTCATGCGTTGCGTCCTGTAATCGATATTAAAATCCGCTTAGCTTTATTTCCCATTTGTTTTTTCCTCAAGTATTTTCTCGATGTCGCCGTCAACAATGGCCCAAATGCTATAACAAGTCTTTTATGGGTGTTCTTACCCCCAACCCAATTGCCCATTTGTTCAGCTCGAGCAAGGCAAGTGTTAATGAAGCCGAAACCGAATATCACATCAAGCTGTCGACTTTTAGCAGGTGGAAATTGTGTAGTATGTACTAAATAGAAGGCGGCCTATACATTACCTTTGTTGCAGGTTTGAACAAAAGACTTGTCTTTAAAAGCAGCTGAAAGCTTTTAGCTCAGGACACAATGGCTAGAGTTAGAAAAGTTGATAACAGATATATATAAATTTAGATAGGCGTCTCGGTCTCATGATCTCTCAAAGTTAGGAACTCCAATTAGGAATGTCTGCTCTTAAATGCCAAATATAAGTAAAATATTCTCAAAATTTGCGAAAGATAATCTATCATTAAAAATTATACTGCTACAGATTCTAATCGTGGGTAACTACAATAATAAAATACAAAACCAAAACTTTTAAATTGCAAGTAAAACCCAATAAAAACAGGCTCAGCTTTTAATTTGCAGCCGAGCATCTCGTTCTCAATATGCCCCCCATTGACTCGTAATGCTGGCCAATTTATTTTTGGTCAACTCAGGTGCTTAACGTGTTTTTAATTATGCCTCAACGACAGGCTCATTACGAGAGCGCTGCACATGAGTTAAACAACGTTTGAGAGGCCCATGATTAATGTATGAGAAGCCGAAGGACGACAGGACGACGGGACGAAGGGACGACAGGACGACGGGGCAACATGGCTGCAGGAAGCGAGAAGCCACGGCTGATAATGACTGAAAGTGTGCGCAACAACATCCGAGCTATACATACACACACACATGTGTGTGTTTTTGGCACGTAAACTGGGAATGACGTAAGGCGTTAGGCGTAAGGCATCTACGTAACGAAAGAGTGCGATAAAATTGCGGAAGCGCTGTGAATGCCGATGGCATCGTCCCGCAGCTAATGATGAAAATGTCGGCTATACCCATTGCAAGAAGAAGAGGGTATATTGGTGATGTGCAGCAGAAGACGGACCTCATAACGTAAAAGTTATTTAAGAAAACGTCTTTCGTTCATTGCATGAACCGAACTCCGAAGCAAAGAGTCCGAAGAAGAAACATTATACAGGGTATCTGCTAGTCGAGTTAGATTGACTAGAGCAACCTTATTTGTTGCTTTTTACGTGCCACGGGCCAATCGCATCGTCAACCTTTTTCACCTCTTTTGTATGCCCAACACATGCGTTGTCTACACTAAGGAATATATAAGGAAAATTTGGAAGGTGGCGAGGGAGTGTGGGGGAATGTGCAGGTGGGAAAAATGTAACTCACCTGTCAGCCAGGCAAACAAGCTAAACGCTACAGCCATACAGCAGGCTAACCATATGGGGCTCAGGTTTCGTGACACTCTCATAAACGATTCAGATTCCGTTCCAGTTGCCTGTCCTCCGCGCTGCTTCCACCTGGCACCGGCGCTGCCTTCTGTGTGGACTATCTCTGGCTTAAAGCTGTCGTTGGCAGCAGCCTTGGCGTATCCGTTGCGCCGAATAGCGACTGGCTTCAGTTCCGCTGAGGTTTTCATACGGAAATCGGTTTGTCTTACGGCTGCCTGCACATGCGGCTTGCCAAATGCCGCTGCATTTGTTGAATTTCTTATGCACAGCAGCAGATGACAACGAGTCTGAAGTAACTTAAGATATAAGTTAAAGATGTTCCTGAATAAAGAAGCTTTTTGATTTCGCGCTGCAGAAGCTCTTAAGCTGAACAGCTTGGGAATTCGAAGCGTTTAATAGGTATGTGGGGAAAGCTCCTCTGTGTAAATGTCTGCTTTAATTTTAGGAATTCTTCTTTCTCTTGAACAGTTTGGGAACAAGCATTTAAAGCTTATTATGAAGACAATCGAATGAACTATTTTGAGAATTTTGTTTCAATATATATAAGCCCGTATTGAAGAATCTCCATAATACTTCTTGAAAACTTTAATTTGGCATATTTTGATCGTAAACTTAAATATTCACCTATGTTTCACTTTTTGCAAATGTCTTGCCCAAATTCACTCATATTTTCCGATTGCCACTAGTCGAATTTGAGTCGTTTTGAGTTTTTGTGGAATCACCTGCTCAAGTATTTTATCTCTGGCTTGTAGATGCGGCAAACGAGCATGTTTTATGTTTTATGTAAGGCTTTTATGCTGCTCATGTTTACACAGACAACCCACCAATTCCCCCCGGCGCCAAGCCCGGGGCATCCACTTACCTTTAGATAATTTAAAGTGTCTGCCCTGCTTTGCCCTGCTTTTGCTTTTTATGATGCCTTAAAAAAAAATAAATATAAAAAAATGACAAAATTAGCGCAACAAACTCGCGTCTTACGTGTCGTATGCGCAATGTGCCGAAAGTTGTTGACTTCGCTGCGAAAGATGAGAATGTTAAGTCGTTTAACCTACATGCTGCACATTGGAGTATGCGTTGAGTACTTGACGCTTGACAGATTTGATGACCCGGCCCCCTTCCTCGCTCAAAGTCCCCGCCAGCTGCGCCCGTTTCAGCAATTACATTAAGTATACGCCGGGCTGTGCAGAGTTTTTCCCGCTTGCCGCTCAAGTTTTAGGGTCTTTGTTTACTTTTGATTTTGGTGTAGAATAGTAAACCACATTTCGCATTTAGTTTTATAATTCATTTTGCAATTTTTATTTGACGTAAATTAAAAACGCATTTCAATTTATTACGCATACGCACTGTATGCGGGCAAATAAATATACAATACTCGTATTTGGTTTTTCTTTTCTTCTCTGGATTTTCAAATTTTCCCCTTGTTACTTTTCATAAAAACTATCAAAATTCATTTACACACAACAACAACAAAAGAGAAAACTCATCAAAATTAACAATCATTTTATATATAAAATAGAGAAAAAAATAAAGTAAATGGAATGTCAAATTGCTTTGAACATAAACAAAAGGCTCAACAATATGCTCAATTTAAATGCTCGTAGAAAAAAAACATGTTTGCTTTTATGGTGAAATTGAAAATTTTACAATAAATTATTTGCAATCAATTGGAAAATAAAAATATGAACAAATTAATTTTTTGTAAATTTTCTTCAGTTTGGCCTTGCTTTAAATAATCATAATAATAATATATACACTTAATTTTGTTGTTGTTCTTTTTTTTTTTTTAAAGGTTTTATGTACTTAAATATATAACTAAAACTAATGATAACATTTCTCTCTCTCTCCCACTGCTGCGTCTTCTGCTTCTTTTGTTCCAGTTTTCTTATTAATTTCTTGTTAGTTTTATTCTCTGAATAGTTGGTTTTTTTTGCTCTATGTTCGGCTGCTAGCTAGATGAAAAGTGTTTGCTTTCAACGGTTAATTGACTTGAGGAATGTGTGTTAAAAATTGAGTTGAGTTGAGTTAAGTTGAGTTGAGCTGAGTTCAGTGTTGGTTAATGGAAATTAATATTGAGTTCTTAAGCAGTTTGCGAAAAGTATTGTACGAGTACATGCATAATACATATATGTATTTTTTAATATATTTTTTAAATATTTTTTTTTACATATACAAAAAATTAATCAGTCTAAGTACGTGTTATTATTTTGTTTTTTTTTTTTTTGTATGCATTGTGTTGGAAAAGAATACATACATATACATATACACATACATATACATATGTAAATATATATACCAATGCATTTTAACAATTTTTAGCCGCAACGGCTAGACTTATACACATCCAACTTTAACTTAAATATGGTATAGTTGAAACTTTTGTTTTTGTTGTTTTTCTTTATATATAAACCCATTCTTGTACTTGTCGTATTTAAGTTTGTGTGTGTGTATTTCTGTGTAACTGAGTATATATGTGTGTGTGTGGTTAACCGTATTTCAAACATAGAAACCACATACAGCATCATTATGATCAACGTCATCAAATCCGAACAGTTGTAACTTATATATCACGACCCACACTCCCACTTTTTCCTTGCCAGCAGAACGTCTTTTTTCAGGGAGCCTCAATTTCTCGTCGTATCGTAATTTTCTCTATTTAGTTGGTCGATTCCTGCATTTGTTCTTTAGTTTCTCACGCGTATTTGGTAAAGGCCCAACGTTGCGTGGACAGCGCCGAATTGCAGCCCTGCGCACTGATGCCCTGCTCATTGTGATCCCGACTATCCAGACACACATTGATCTTGTTGTGTTTAACTAGACCGCCGTCCCGCATGATCCAGCGTTGGTTTTCCGTATCGTCGCATGATTTCAGCACCACCTGCGAGCCGCGGGCGAACTGGACGAGCGTCAGGCAGAGATCATCGTGCTTTATTTCGCCACGTTTTGAGTACGCCCATTCCTGATTGCCGCCCGTATTGTGGCAGGGAAATAGACCTGGAAAAGCGTTAAGGAAATAAAATGGTAGTGTTGCAAAATGCAATTATCTCAATACGCAAAGTTTGATCACCTCATTAAAGATAAAAAGTATTAGTGTTAGAAAGCGTTTGATAAGCGTTTGGCGCTAGTTAGTTCTTATTTATTATGATTAAAAATCATGATACCCAAAAAAACAACTTATTCAGCTAAAAGGAAGTTAATAGTGTTGGGAAATGCAATTATACAAGTTTGTATTCATGTGAGGTATTGGAAAATGTCCGAATAAGTGTTTACACAACTATCTTTTGGATTAATCAGTGCCGGAAGTGTTGCAAAATACATTTTATATACATTTTACAATTTTCTGATTATTATATATGTATTAATATATTATATTATTCTATTAGTTGTTGCCTGACTAATTTTTTATCATTATTAACTTATTTGAATTTGTTTTTCACTTACCCACAGTGCCGTCAATTACATGACCCATAGTATCCAAGCATTCGGTTGTATCCTGTCTGAATTGGCCCACCTCCTGTGGCTCAGGCGCCTGCAGATCGGGATAGACGTTCTCCAAGTACCATTTAAACGGCTTGCAATGCAATTTCTCCTTCAGAGCCAAACGATCATCAATGCTGAAGGGAAAACAAAAAAAGAGAAAGAAACAAATTGAGTTAAAGATTTGGAGATAGCTTTGCTAACGGCTTTAACTCACTTGCCAAACGGAATATTCTTGGCCAGCGGCACCGCATTGTAATAGTGCTGCTTGTAGTCATCCATCCAGACCTCGGCGGCACGTCGTGTGTTTCTGGCAAAGACATTGCCACTGCCGCCGGGGAAGGTGTAGGGATGACGCTTGCGGAACACATGGCCAACACGACTGCAGGGTATTATCTCCAGGCTGCCACCACATTGCCACACCCTGAACGAGATTTCCAGATTCTCACCGCCCCACACATCCATCTTCATGTCGTATTTGCCCAGCTTATTGAAGTACGCCTTATCGATGACAAACAGCCCGCCCGCAATCATGGGCGTGCGTATGGCCGTGGTGGGATCATTGTGCCGGGCCGCACGCTCCGTGGGACTCAGATACTCCCATTTGAATATCAGATTCCAATCGAAACCGCCGCGCAGATCCGCCGAGGCGCCAATATACTGAAAGTTGTCCATGCTGATCACATCGATGACGGGGCATACCACACGCGTGGGATCCTCACGCACACGTTCCAAGAGCGGCTCCAGCCACTGCTCGTTGCACTCCACGTGGCTGTCGAGGAAGGTCAAAACGCTGCTAACGGCTGCATCGGCACCGCGTACACGCGATCGGACTAAGCCCTCGCGTTTATCGTTGCGTATGATGCGCACCTTGTCGATCTTGGCCAACTCCAGACCGTCCTCGGCTAGAAGGCGGAGTTAGATAGCAAGGGATAATTACATTTTGGTAAGTTTCAGATTATAGAAATCGTTTATTTATAAGTTTTATTATTGCTATATATGAGCTTGTATAAAAGAAGTCGCTAGTTCGATTTCAGGACTGCGCTATATGGCAGCTAGAGTTGCCACAACTCTGAAGCTCA
This sequence comes from Drosophila ezoana, assembly GCA_035045725.1. Lineage (NCBI taxonomy): Eukaryota > Metazoa > Arthropoda > Insecta > Diptera > Drosophilidae > Drosophila > Drosophila ezoana. Next base: position 10,602,725 of record JAWNOU010000092.1, read on the forward strand.
GAAATCTATAATCAATTAGCTTTTGCAGCGTGGTCGATCTTAAAAGCAAATCAAATTCAAGTTTTGGTCATATGAAAAATATTTATAATGCTCAAGAAATCAGAAAAACCGAACAAATCGTAATCTATATAAATACTTACGATGATCACTGTAATCATCGACCAGCACAATTTCGCGTATAAGGTGTTCGGGACTGCGATTCAGAACGCTGACAATGGTGCGCAACAGCGTTGATCTGGCTTCATTGTGGAAGGTGATGATGACGCTCGTCTCGGGCAGATCCTCGCGATACTTTTTCGTGCGGCACCTAAACCACAAATGCCAAATTTCAGCATGAAACCAGATTGTGCTATGTGTTTTCTTTTTCACTTACATGGGATTTCGGGTGTCGGGTATTTCACGATTGCTGGGCAGCGCATCGCTGGCCTCCTGATTGAAGCGATTCCGTATGTATGGATCCTCGCCGCTGCGCAGCCCACCGCCGCGTATGTAGCCCGCCTCGTCAAAGTACTCGACCTCGCCGCCGCGAGCGCTCGGTCCAACGGCCAGCCGACCGCCGACGGTGCCGCCGGCGCTGCCGCTGATGCCTTGGGAGGTCTCCTCCAGCGCCACAATGCCATTCAACTTGAGGCCATGCCCCGCATTGCGTTCAAAGTCCTTCACAGAGCCGATTAAAATGACATTGCCACCGGGATCATCGGCGCCGCTGCCTCCGATGCCGCCAGCCACACGTATGCCCGAGTTGGCAGCTGGCGCCCACTGACGAGATGTCGATGCGCCTGCCGATATATCGTCCTGATACTGTTGCATGGCCGTTGCCACCTCACGTAAGCGCAGAGCACGATTTTCAACCTGAATAGCGAGAGAGGGAGAGAAGAGAGAGAGAGAGTTGCCCCATTTAATTTATTTCTTTAATCTGCGGTACTTTGGTGACGCCGCCAATGCGGCAATAATTCAACACAACTGCAAACAGACGCTTGTTGAAGAGGGGGAAGGGGGGTGGGGTGCAGGATTAGAGCGTTCTACAACTTGCAACACAACAGCGAGGGGAGGCAACAAAAATAAAACCTCTTCAGTTTACACTTTTCGAGCCAGGGGCTGACTTATGGCTCAGAGCGCAGAACACAAAAATTGTTGTTTGCCAGTTTCGTGTTTTGTTTCAAAGATTCATAATCTATAAAGAGTGGCAAAGGTGCCGTAGTCTGACCCAGTTGCAGTTTGCTAAACCGGAAAAAATACACTTTAATTTATATGCGACAAGTTTTGGGTATGCAATAAATTGTTTGAAACTCTTTCTAAGTTTAAGACAATGCCGGAATAAAATGCAAGCAGTTTAGGTATCAGCAGAAATGAGAGAATTATCGATTATTAAAATCGACTATTTTAATCGAAAATCTTGGAATCCTGGAATTACTTTTATGTTGTGTCTCGGCGTTCTACTAACTTGTAAATTAGTATAAAATCGACAAATATCGAACACTATCTTATATGTATTTTATCCATTAAATCTTTGAGTTAATATTTCTATAAAAAGATCAAAAATATTTAATATATATTAAATTCATAATAATATATTAATTTATAATGATATATTATATTCGATTATTATAGATTTGTATCGATTATTTTTGACCTTTATCGATAACAAATTATATATATTAATATTTGCCTCAATAAAATAACGTATTGAAGTTAAAGTAAATCAAAAGGCTGGTCGCAGGCTACCCCACGTCCGGCTTAAGCTTGTATGTGTCAAGTTTTCCAAAACTTGGGCGAAAATCTCAATCAAATGGCAAAACCCTGAAAAGGGTAGCAGCTGCTGAGGAAACACTGCCAAACTTGCTTGTACAGAATTCAATTGGCAACCATTTGGTCTTAAAGTTTGATGAGGAGGCAGAGCATAAACTTTGGGACTCAACTAATGATCCATTGCTTTTGTTGTTGTTGTTGCTGTATATGTAGCTTAAAGCTATTAAAAAAGCCAAATATTGACCGACTTTAATCGAGCAAGACAGACTGAAAAAGTAAGAGAGAGAGAGAGAGAGAGAGAACGAGAAAGAGACGTCGTCCCTTGGTCATCGTGAGCGCTGCCCTTGACTCGATTATTAATTGCCTTCTATATTTGAATCTATTTGTCATGCTTTTTCCTGGCTTTCTAAGCCAAAGTACAGGGCACTTAAAAAACCTTGCTTGTATTGCAGACCCTCATTTGTTATACGCTGCGTATGCGTGTTTTTTTCTTTGTATTATTTATTTTTAATTTTAAGCATAGTGCGTCACGTTTCGAACTCAACTTCCGTTTCATTTGACTAGGTTTTGGTTTAGCATTTTCTTACGATTTACATGAGACGTGCGCCTTTTAACGCCATTTCGAACGCATTTTTTATTGCGATTCAAAGGAGCGCAACAGCCCCAACTCAAGAGAGCTTTCAGCACATTCAACACGGGACACAAGTCGCCAAGACTTTTGGCCCCTTTCAACGGGCAACGTGTCTGCATTTTAAAATATGTTTTTAAAATGCTCTCAAAGCTTGAATTATGTGACTTTCTGCATTTGTTTCAAGTGAAGAGAAAGGATGCGCGAGAAGGGTTTTTCTGAGTTTTTGTTGCGCATTATATATAAGCTCTTGTTTTTGCTTGTTTAACAATCACAGCTGAAGTGTTTGGTAACGAAAATGAAATTAATTTTTAAATTTATAATGTACATACTTCAATTTACAAGTAGGAGTTAAATGAAACTTGCAAATTTAGCTTAAATTTCCCTCAAGAAATTATTTGATCTTAGCCAATTTCCACTTTCAAGTAAACAACAAAGAAATCTCACACAGTTAAGATTTTATATCTTTATATATAAAGAAATTCCGCTTAAATATTATTATGTATTTACCAACACTTTTGCTTTTTAATAAACTTCTCGATTTATCAAAATATTTATGTTCACAGTGAGATACCTCCATTATAGACTTATTCGCTTACTAAGCCAACTATAAACATTGTGCTCATCTAGATGCGCATTTTATATGCGTTTGTCTCTCTTTATATTGCCCATGACAATGTTCTTAGTCTGTTTCTGTATCAGATGAGCTTATGGTATAAAATCACGATGCATTCAGCTGGGATGCCATTGGTTATTATCCTTAATTACGAGCAGAGACTGAGCTGCTTTTTACTTTTGTGCATACACTAAATGACGGGCTAAAGGGACTAAAGGAAAATGAAAGAAAAAAGTACAACAAGAAGAAGAAAAAGAAAACTGTGTATGATATGTGACAATGGCGTAAAACTGTGTAAAATTGAGACAACAAAAGACGATAATGAACATGGTGACAATAAACAAGCGTTGTGTATGGAAAGCCGACAATTAAATACCCTAGCTAGTGTATAAAATACATGTTTATAATGATATCGGTTATGTTTATCAAATAAGAATTTCGATAATGTGTATCGAATACTGCATAGACTATGTATATCCCATGTGCATATTGTCTGTGTGTTTATATATGGTATCCAAATATTTCCCTTTCAAATCAAATCGAATCAAATCAAAGCGAGTATCTATTACAAACTTGTATATCGAAGCTGTCTGTCGTAAATGTATCTCTAATGCTTATATCTGGAATGTTGGCTAAATACGCTTAATCGTATAACTATCTATCATGTTTATTAATCATTTTTAGGAATATGTATATCTAATTGATTTTGACTTCATATACCCATCTGTAATTAACATGTTTATCGACTATGTATAACGAATTTTCTATTGATATATATATATCAAATATTAAATAAAAAATATTAAATAATAAGCACATATCGAATATATTTTATAATGGCTATTGTTTATCGACTATATGTACATCATATCAAATCAACTTCAATGCCTTGCAAGGTCGCAACTCGACACATAATCAACGTACCCTCTGTAAAGCTTAGAAATGGCTATGTAGGTGCATACTGCGTATACGCAATGTTCCAGACATGAACTAGTACGCTTCTTATCGCAGGTCATCCAGTATGAAATAGGTATTGTACGGATACCCCCACTTAAATCACAACCCTCCAGCAACCAACCGCCTTCAGTTGCCATGCAAATGCCATTGGCAACAGTTTCAATTTTGCCATTCGATTTGTCGCTTTTGCATCGCTCTTCGCTCATGTGTAACTTAATTAGTTTCATTGTTTGTTGTGTGTGTGTTGTGTTGTGTGTGTTGTGTGTTGGTCGAATGAGAGTTGGAGAGGGCGGCGGTGGGGTAGTTTGGGGACTTATGGTCATTGATTGGCTGCGATGCTCTGTGTCCGGACGCTTTATGTGCTCAACTGTGTAAGCGGCTTATTTGTAGATCATTATGCGCATTTTGTAGTTGTAATTGACAGCAGCAACAATCGAGAACGAAACCAAAACCGAGCTCGACCCCGGAACGAGCCCACACAGTAACCCGAATGCAATCGATATATTGGTTATTAACTTGTTACTGCCACTAATTAGGCATAAATCAAATGAGTGTGTTTTGCCTTTATAATAAATGGCCAATGCATTCGACGCGCCCCCTTCCCCTACCCTCTCTCATAACTAGATTTATAGATGGGCTCAACACGAAAATTGGCAAAGTTTTTGTGCGTGGTTGCAATTTCTGATAACAATTGCCAATATGTGCTCAAACTGTTTGTTAATCAGGCTAGTAAACACCTCTTATTTTCTTTCTAACAACATGTACATTTAACGCGAACTAGGTCGTGAATGAAGCTTCTAGTATCGAAGCTTTAGATTAACTGAAATCCAATTTGAAGCAGATTTATCTTTAAAAACGTTTCGGGCTCAGGCTCAAAGTTTAATTAGGTTTATGCTCAACCATGGCATATATCTAACCATATCTGGTTGTTTGCCAATTTTGGGAATACGAACGACCTATATATAATTTATATTTCTGCCAGCCGTAACATACATAGTCTTCATTCATCTCACTCTGCTTAAGCAGAGCTTAAACAGGGTATACAATTATATTTTTGTTTGCGTTGCCATCAAAACTAGCGACTGTGAGGCTCATATTCCATTCTATAAATAACCACGATTGCTCCCCAGCGTGCAGCACGTGTCAGACATACGCTAAATGCTATATATATATCTTTATATATGTATATACATATATAATATCTGAAATGTGATTAAGCTGCTGGGCACTTCAGCATTTAAGTGTGCAATCCGTTTTGCGGAACGTGATATTTAGGGCTTAGCTAAACTTGGGCGCGCATCAAGCCACGGAGCTTATTTCAACACCTTTTGTTCGGCCATCAATCAATCAAGCGCTCAATAGACACTTATATATATTGACCTAAACTACACAATTTCCCATTGCTGCTCATCCAAACTGTGTCATTAGTCAATCCACAACAACAACAACAACAACAACAGCAAGCAGCCTCATCGATATGGTTGATGCCAGCAACAAGTTGCCACAAATGGATTTTATTTTATTTTTGGTTTTTTCTATAGCTCTATATCTCACATAAAGTTCAACGTTTGAGTTCAATGTCTTGTCTTCTATTTTATTTGTAATTTGTATTTTTTTGTTTTCTCTTTTTTTTTTTGGTTTTGGTTTTTTACAAACAAACTTGAAACAAATCATTGAAATTAGTTCAGACTTTAATGGTTTTCAGCTTTAAATGGCAGCTGCGCAACAAAATAAAAGTGAGAGTGTTCGTGGCAAGTGCACTCGACTGCAAGATACCCTGCAGCCAACAAAGTGCTTTAAATATGCATACAGACACATTATTCAACTGGTTTTCGGCTTAAGGGTATTTATAAAAAACTCTCATGTCGATTATGAGATCTTGAATAACATTTTCAGGCTATTTACATAATATTATTTTATTAATACTAAATATTATTTATATGTCTATGTGGCCTACAAGACAAAAGTCTTTATAACATGGCTATAGATTATGTCCAAATATTTGAAATGTCTCAAATGCGGTCTTGCGCCTGTTTTAAACAAAAGTTCTTTCCATCTTGTCGAGTGTAGGGTATAAATATTATATATGCATTAAATACTTTTTAATAATATTACTTTTCATCTGTTTAATAATACACAAACACAACTGTTTAGGGTCTTCTTCATGCTTGCAAATAAAATCAAATTTTTAGCCCAAGCTGAATTTTTATACACTGTTCACAAAGCAACAAAGGAGTCCTTGTTGGACACTTTAAAAGTAAACATGTTGCCCATTTTTATTATTAATTTGTTTTCAAATGCATATTTCTTAGTATTAATCAATTTTTTATGTTTTATTATTTTATTATTATTATTATTATAATTATTATAATTATTATTATTATTATTTTTATTATTATTATTATTATATTATCACCTTATTTTTGCTATCTGAATCTGTAATTTGTAAGCCAACATTTTGTACATAATTAAAATTTCCATTAAAATCTTGTGCCCAAGTCAGGTTTCATTTTCAATTCAACTGTTATTCTTGGCTGTGTGTCTGTGTGTGTATTTGTGTGTGTGTGTGTGTTAGCCTGTGTTTGGTGTGTTTGTGTGTTGCCAACTGTCTGCAGACGAAAATATTTTTGTGTTTTGTCGAATCAATAATTTTGGGCGTGCATAGATTTTTAATTGAATTGTGTTGTTTCTTTTTTGTTGTCATTTTGTTGGCTTTTGGTTCTGGCGTTGAACAACAATGCCACATGTTGAACGGTTGGTTGCTTGGTTAGTTGCTTGGTTGGGTGTGTCCCGCATTCGATTCTTGGCATGTGCAAGTCCAAGTGAAAGGCCTAAACCGATTCACAATGCGTTTTGCCGTTCAATTTGTATTAAATCAGCATTCTTGGACTAACATTGAACATAGAAAGCCATAATATAACTGAAATGAAATGTTATTGAGTTTAATTCCAACTATGCCAGCTTTGGCCAAAGTATTGAAGATGTAGCCCATTTGCTGGCAAATGTTATCCGTCTCTTTGACGTTAACAAAGACATTTCGGGTGAAAACAAATTTGATACGTTCCAATTACTAAATTATGCACTCTACTTGGCAGCTGCTACACATGAAACTACACGATGGGAAAATCATTCAGCTGGAAGACTGAACAGCTGAGTTCAGAAAAAAAACTGTAACTGAAACAGAAACAGAAACATAAATAAATAAAATAGAAACACGAAACACGAAACACGAAAAAAACCAAACGAACCAAAGCTGAGGTTAAGCTTCAGCGATTGAGGGCCGAAAAAAGCATAGATGAAAACATGAAAAGAAAATGCTGGCGAAAATGTTTACTAATTAATAAAAAGAAAATATAAATACCCAGTAAATGAAGCTTAAACAAAATAACAGAAAACAAAGCAAATTTGGGACGCCGAAGCTAGATATAAATTAATATATATATACAGAATAATGATAGCTTTATATATGAACCCTTTGCTTCTATTGATGTTGTTTGATATAAATGCGATTGTCAAATGAAATAAATATATCTTATATAAAAGAGTTTTGCGTTTTTTGAGAAGGCTAGCTTCAGCAAGCCGAAAATAAAATACCCTTGCAGTCCGAACCTTTTCATAATGCTTTGCTTATATCTAAGAAACAAGGGGATAATAGTTAACACCGAGTATGGTTAAGATACCTTGAAAAGCAAAGTGTTGCATGCAGTCGTATATAAATTAATAACAATCATTGTTCTGTCAGTAAATCCAATTTTGAGCATTGGGAAGTTAAAAGTGAATATACTTGTACCAGAGTCTAATCTCTTAATTTTCCAACAAATCAACTTTTGATCAAGCATTCCTAAAGGAATTTATGATGTCGTATACGATCCAAGCCCAAATTCAACTAAAACTTTATTTCATAATAAATCCAAGTTTTCTTTATGCAGTCATTTGAAAACTTCAGACAAAGTTTAAAGCATTAGCCCAGTTTCTTTAGTTCCTGGCCAATTTGGCGAAAGTAACTAAAACTCTGCGCAAGGTTTTGAATACCTTTTATTTGCATGGTTCAAAACAATAAAAAAACATTATTTAAATTGCTTGACTTTTCACAAGTCCTCTAGGCAAATTGTCTGTCTAATTCCTTGGCTTATCGCCGCTGGGCTTCTCGGGACTGATGTCGGCCAGCATCTTTTGTGTTTCCTGCGCCAGATTCACCAGTGTGCCCAGATCACGTTCCAAAGTGTCAATGCGCTTCTTTTGCAGCTCAATAACATTTAGAAAGCGCTCAATCTCCTGGCCGCGCGACATGGCCAGTGCACGCCAATAGACAACATCATCGGTGACATCAACATAATCGGCCATCGATTTGGTGTAGTTCAAACGCTTCTGCAGCATCAGCACAACCTGGGCCAGGGTGTGCAGGGACAGGCGTCTGTTAACAGCTTTCACTTTTATTTCACTATCCCCGACGGAACCTAAAGCGAACGAATCGGGCTGTGGCATGACATTGGGCATGCTAACGTCCAGATTCGGATATATTTCATCCCCCGTAATATAATCGATGGGTTTTTTATGAATACTCAGTTCATTGGGCTCATCAGGCTCCGCTATAATCTTCAGATTGCTCATCATATCAACGGCTTCATTAACCAGTTGATTATCCAAAGTGTTGTCCATATTCTTGATAAACTGATTCAAATAGCGCGACTCTTGATTAAAATGTATAATATTAATTTGGACTTTCTGCCTGGTTGATGGGGTAAACTTTTCAAAACAAATTTCATTTGATATTTATGTATATACATACATATATTTCTCTTTTTGTAGCACACGGCAGAGCTTACTCTGAAAGGCTTAATTTTCGACAACATTCTCTGTTGACTATTTCACAGAGTAAATCAAATCAAATAAATATCTCTTTACCCAGACGAAACTTTATTTTAAAGCCGCTTTTTGAGCAATTGGCACAACATTTGGCTCCCAACTGAAATCATTATTTGTTTTGCTTGATTTCTATCATAAAAACTTTAATTGCTGCGCAAACATTTCCGCAGAAAATTTTCACTCGTCAGCTTCAATTTCCGTGCGTCGCATCTTTTTATACACATATATATTATATTTTTTATGGCACATTTAACAACACACGAAATCTTGAACATGGCTAATTTCCTATTCGAGACACCAAAGATTTTCTCTCTCTACTTTTAATGAGCTGCTAGCTTTAAGTTTTGATATTGTTTCCATTTGCACTGAGGTCACATTTACATTAAGACATTTGAACGTTGATGATTGCAATAAAGCAATAGAAATGTTTTTTCTTAATGTGCAACATTTGTCATGAAAAGCAAGTGCAGAGGTGATCGACTTGTAGATGCCCAGTGGTAATAGTAATAGTTTCTGTACATTTTCAAATATGAGTTTTGGGAGTTTGCACACCTTGCTTTTATCTCTAATTTAACTAAGATCAACAACAGGCAAAATGTATCTTACTTTACGAAAATAAAGTAAATCGTGTGTAAAAATTTGCATGCTTCGATTTATGGTTCTAATCCCCAAGCACGCTGAGTTCAGCAAGGACACAGACCTCTTTATCACTCTTGTCTGCCCATAGACTATGTTTTTTATGGCTAAAGGGTATATAAAAAGGTTAACAAACTTAACAAGCAAATGGCAGGCGCTTATCAGATTTGCCTGTCAATCGGCTGCTTATGGCCAATTTGCAAAAGCCGCATGGCAACAAAAATTTGTTGGCCCAAAAAGTGCAAACTGTAAACATGACGAGTAATTTATTGTCTTTGGCCAAACAATGGCAATGTTAAATGCTTTGAATGCTCCACAAAATATGGCGCAAATAAATAAATAAATAAATAAATGTATATAATTTATAAACTATTACGAGGCCGTTGCATGTGTGAAATGCACAGCAGCTGCAGTTAATTGGCCTCAGAGGTTAATTGAAAAATCTCTCACATGCAGACACGTAAAGTTGTATACAACCTGCCCATCCCCTTCCACCCGAAACTCTCTCCATGTGCCTTGTAGATCTATCTTTTACACACACACACACACATACACACTCAGCTGTTGCTTTGGTGTCTCGCTGTGATTGTGGCAATGCGAAGTTGCGCAACTTGAAATTCATTTGCTGCAGATGAGACTGGGGCGACGAGACGAGCAGATGCCAAACCGAATTGCGGCCAAAGCAACAATTGCAAATTGTTGTGTAGCAGAGTGTTGTGCATGTGTATGTGTGTGAATGTGTGTGTGTGTGTGTGTGCGTGGCATCTTCACGACGATGGGGCAACAAAGTCGCGGAGTCAAAAGCCTTCCTTGTGTCTTATGGCTAAGTAGCTGCAGCTGTCGGTTAACTTGTCTCCAAATTCAGCCTTCATTTTTGGCTAAGACCAAAAACCAACAAGCTGGCGGCCTTTTCTCTCGGGCTGCCAACATGCAAAACTCAATTAACCAATCTGTTTGGCGGGGGCAGGGGAGGGCCCTCTCTTAGTTGGGGCTTACGCTAAGCAGCCAAACAATTAAACCACAAATTTAGTTGCTGATGGAAAGTTGTTAGCCTTTACTTAAGCCTTAAACTTTCGACGCAAAGAACTTAATTTAATTTACAACACATGACTTTTATTCAAAAGCTTCATTTTAAAGTAGTTAATATACTTAAAGATAATTATAAGTTGGCTTTAAAATAATGCGAGTGCCTTTAGCTTTAGGTAATTATTAAAGGTAATTTTCTTTGGCTTTTTTTTCATGGCTTGGCCTCTTAATCAATTTGGCATCTAAATCTGGGAATTTATATTTCATTATTCTTGGTCAAAATTCATGAGAAAATGGTACCCTCAAATATCCTTTATACTATATAGACATAGGTAATAGTAAATTAAATTTATCTTATTCTTTTTCTTCCTTAGGGTCTTTTTAATATGATAGATATAAGTTGAGAATGACTTTCTTGTTTTACTTCTTGCTTTGATTTGTCAGTTAGAATAACCAAACATAAATCAGAGAATTGGGTTTTTTTGAGAATTATTTAATCTTTTGGATATATGATCTAAGCTTATTTTAGAAGCTTGCAACATGCAGAAAATCTATAAAGAGCCTCTTGAATATACATGAATATCAACTTTAAGATCTTAAAACTATTCCAAGATTTTCAGCAGGTCTTCGATAAATAACAACTAAGTAACAAAATAATTGTTGGCAGCTCTTAAGATTTTAGTCTCAGAAAATGTGCCTTAAATGTTTGCAAATTTAGTTCAAGCTCTGCTTTGACTTTGAGATATATAATATGCTAACTTAAAATATTTGCTTTATTAACCCGAAAGCCTCTTAACTCTTAACTCTTAGCCCTTAGCGCTTGCTGTTGCCCTAGACTTGACTAATATTTCAGAGCGTTGGCGTGCGGCAGACGTTGTGGCCGTTGGTGGCAAATTGAAGTAACTGCCACAGAGGCGGCAATAAATTGCATGTTGCATAAATAGCAGCAGCAGCAGCAACAGCAGCGGTAGCAGCAGATGTTGCATGTGTTAGTGTTAGTGTGAGTGTGAGTGTGTGTGTGTGTATTTGTGTCCAAATTGCCACAATGAGTGCAACTTTGACTCGACTGCAGCTTAAGTGGCCATGTTTGCCGCTGCTTGCAACTGGCACTGAATGTTGCGGCTGCCACGGCTGCAACAAGAGAATCTCTTCATAAAATATATTGAAAGTGCTTTGCATAAATTTTAGCTGCCAGTGTGCCCAAGACAATGCATTATTGCCACTGGCTTTGTTGCCTTTTGCTCTTTATGTTGGCAACCGCAGACGGCGTCTGCAAAGTCTTCGTTCGCATTTCGGGCGAGAATCAATTAAGGCCGCAGTCGCAGCTGCAGATGATGAAGTGACATTTGGGAACTGAACTTTCAATTGGTTCTATTGCCTAGAAGCGGGTTCGATCTCTAGACTTAGCCCAATCATTAGTCAAATTCGAATGTAACTCAATTAAAAATCGGGTCATTCATTAAGACAAACACTCGAGTCGAGTGGATAAACCCCACGCCCGCCCATGACTCATGCATAAAAGAATATGCCATGATGTGGGGCACAGATGTGGCATCAATGTGAACTGAACTAAACTAACTAGAACTCAAATGCAGAGTGCTCTGAAGGGCAGCAGACGTTTCGTACACTCATCAGTCAAGCGCTGAGCTCATAGCTGTTACAGATACAGATACATATGCATATAGATAGATAGATTCCAAGCATTTGATGGATGCATGCAATAACAACAACTAACAAAGGCGAACAACACAAATGCGACAAATTGCCAAATGCGCGACTTTTACACACACAATGGGGCACACGCGAGCATAAAAATGCCGCAGTTGGAGATACAAATGTATCTCAAGCTGAGTGTGACGCATTCTAATTAGACAGTTCTTGTCAGCGACCATAGCTATGGTCCGTTTATGGCTCGCATTTGTTTAGCCAAACAATTTGATCAACATGTCAATGTCAACAGCAGCCACATGGAACCACATGCACGGCATACAGATACATCGAGTATACGCTCTGTGGTTATTCAGCTTTTGTTTTACTTTCTCTACCCTGTACCCATAAAATGATTGCAAGGCATATAATTAAGTATATTTTATTTAGGTAACAATGAGAAATTGGCATCTCGCAGGTATATATATCTTGATCTAAATGAGGAACTGACTGTCCCTTTGCATCCTTTGTATTTCGGATTAGAACTGTGAAAGTACACACGCAGATTAAAGATATTTCACTTTTCAGAGATCTCCCCCTGTTTTATCATTGCTTTTTCATGCAGCGGGGCTAAATATGCCCAAGCGCCATCCAAACTAGCTGCAGGGTATTCGATAGTCGTCTACCCTTGCACTCTCAAACTAGTTTCATATTAAATCGCAAATTATGTTCGGCCACTAAAGAGTTGTTTATTTTATAAGCCCATTTCGAAGTAATTAGCTTAATAATTTCCCATCATTTTCGATTATTTTGACCGCAAAATAAAACACATTTACTTTTTACGCTGCTGCAAATATTATTTATAATTAATTATTTAATATTTAATTCGATAGCCTTTTCGGCATGTGGTTTTAATAGAGGCTTTTAATCGACGCAATAATGAAGCTCAACAGCCTTTATATAAGCTGTGGATATTTTTAGACCGCAGATTCAGTAAACATTTTACAAACTGTTTTTGTTTTATACCCTGTACTGTATTGAAAATGGATGATATGAGTAGCAAAAGATATGTTCGAGCGAAGAATGTACACAATAACATTCTTAATCTAGACAATGAACTGAGCTTTGTCCGCCTGCCTGACTTATCAGTTTCTTTCGATATTAACTGCTTATCGATAACTATCGATTTTCAGCTTTAGTTTCATATTCCAATTCATATATGGCATTCAGGTTCTTGATTAGCATTTTTAAATCAAGAATATATACTTAGTTTTGGATAGCTGCCCCCATTTGAAAAGATATAGCTAGGTTAAAGGTAATATCACTCAGAAAGAACTCTTTTTTATGTTGACTTTAAAATTAAAAGGAGGTCTCGTCTGCAGTTAACCTATATTATTTAACTGATATACCTTTATGGTACCAGCTAGATTCACCTCGCATTGCGGCTAAAGTAAGATGGAACGATGACTCAGCTCACTTTTCATTTTGTTTCGCATTATGAAAGTTCCATTTCCTACATTTGCTCAGCTTATAGCTTTTTATATCACTTTGGCCAGACAACTGAACTGTAAGTTATTTCGTACAGTTACTTTAGCCTAGTTCTTGCACTTATTTCCACTACATCTGCTTTATGGACTGCACTTTGGTAGAATTCTCAAGTACAACACCATAAAATGCCAGCGGAGATCCTTGCCAAATGCAGACTCACTCCGCCCAGCCATAACTCCAGCTCATCTCGTTGCGGCTCATTTCCCGAGGGCCTCTGTTCTGTGGGAGTCATTCGCTACACAATATAAAGTGTTACTTGTCATACTCAAAGACGCAGCTCTCGCATCCTCGTCTCCCCGCCCGCTGGGCTCAACACTCACTTAACGTGTTTTGCGTCATAAAGTTCAAGTTCATTATGCCAACAAACAGACGCAGCAACAACAACAACAACAACCAGTTAACAGGCAGGCGAACAGCATACACACAAACCATCTAAAAGAGGCCAAAACGTACAGAAAAAGAAAATGAGCAGAGGTCGGGCGTGCTCGACTAGAAGATATCCTTTGCTCAGGACCGAGCTGCCGTCAAAAATACAAACATATACACAAATTCACATATATGGCTATGCTTATTTTAATCTTTGACCCATATTTTGATAATTGCAGTCTTGAATAGTTTCGGTTCTTGTTGTCCGATTTAAGATGGAATTAGATAAAATGTAAAGTATACCTTAAATCTATATCTACTATACGAGATCCTGTGCATACAACTTGGTTTAACTAGCTCTCATACATTTTCGAGGTGTGCTTTTAAAATCTTGTTCACTCATCGAATGGAAGCAAATTTCGAAAAACTTATATGCTTCATCTATATATATCTATATTCATCTTATAATAATAATAATAATATTATTATTGAGATGCCGTCTTCCTCCAGTTACATACAACTGCACTCAAATCATAATACCCTTTTGTTACACATTTTCAATGGGTGCAGGGTATACAAATTGTTAAGTGCCACTTGCAGCGATTACACAAAAAAGTGAAACCAGCGACAATAAAACACAAAAAAGTTGCTGACCAAATTCAGGCAGAAGATGACAACAACAGAAACAACAACAACAACAACCGTAAACAAACTGTAAAAAAAAACAAAGTTAAATAATTATTATTTAATGGCATTGTGCATTGGCTCGTTAGACTGAGGCCAGCAGCTGCTGGGCCATGTTCGGAAACGTTTAAGCTGCATGCACATGAGTTGGCCAAAAGGTTGCGTCACCCCCTTCCCTCAAATCCCGTCCCCGCCAAACGTGTTTCGCACGCTTCTCCATCGGCCATGTTGACATTTTAGCTTGGCTTTTGTTTGTTTGTTTGGCTTGGGTCACCTTTCCCTCACGTTGTCAATGTGCTCGCCATTTAAATGCCAGCTAAATGCCTTGAGATCATCATTGAAATAAAAATAATTTAAAGTTTACTTCAAGTGAAAGTACAAAATAATCGAACAACTTGAGAAAGTCACAAGACATTAAATACAATCCAAATTCAAATTCGAATTGCGCTGCCCAAAAAACCGTTTTGTTCGCTTCTGTGCATGATCAGCCCCCCTGCGCCGCCACGCCCCCGCCCTGAATGCAAAAACCAAAAGCGACAGTCGCGACTTTTGGCCATTTTAGCCACTTAAGTTGTGGCATTCACCTCCGGACTAGCGGCTTCTCCTATTTTCGCATACCCTGTTAACATCGAAAGGGCACTTAGTGGGTCTCTTGTTGTAGACGATTACGCAGTAGACAAAAAGTTGCTTATGCGATGGTATTTCGTGGAATTTAATATTTTTATAACACATTCATTCATTTCTTATTTTTATATGACCTCGGCGATCTCAGAGAGTTGGGAAGAGCAAAATATGGATATAGAGTTTATATCAAATAAAAAAGGTTGCAGAAATGATTGATATAGATATTATTAAAGATTATTGATATATAGGTTATAGCCACAATTGCTGACCGATAATATATATAGCTTTAACAATGCATATTGTATAAAATGGAAATATAAATAATATAAAATAATGTAATTATAGCTATAAATTTTGTTCCTTAAAAATGTTCACAGGGCATTCACTAGTCCTGCATGCTCATTCATTTTGTTCATAATAGTTTTTTATTTTTGTTTGGGCCTTTTGCAGCTGCGAGCTGCCGTTTTTATTGCCACAGGGAAGCTTTATAGTTAACGGGTGTGAGTGTGTATATGTGTGAGCCGTGTTGTGTGTATGTGTGTAGATTGATTGCTGCGCTGGTCTTCTGTTTTTCTTGTCCAGGGTAGCACTTAAAATTTGCACTGCTAGCGCTTCGCATGAGACTCTTTCTCACAGCTGCTCAGCGCCAAAGAGTTGATGGAGCAGAAGGAAGTGGAGACGATGGACGAACAGCACCAAGTTCCCAGTTTTGGTTAAGCATTATATCATTCAATTAATTGCATCCCATCTCAAATTTCAAAAACTAGCTGATTTCAACACTGTTATATTATCGCTGAGCTAAGTGGAGTTGATTTTTTCACAATTTCATTCATAAACAGCAAAATTTTTGCTTAATCATCATGCGATATTACCTCAGATGTGACTTTGAGCAAGTTTGTAGACTGTTATATTATAAGATTTGATTGTTCCAATAAACGTTAATGAACAGACGGAAGTACGGATATATAGATCATATATACTCCCTAAAGCCCCTCTCTACATTTTGTCAAAAATTTAAAAGCTCTTGAATCTTTTTCCAGCAATCCAACAAAAAAGACGAATATTATCCAGGTGAAACCTTAAAAAGTCACCAGCAAATATGACCTTGATATTTTCATTAAGGCCATTGTAAGGAGAAAAAATGAAAAAATAATTTTGCTAAAAATTCTCGGAAAAATAATCGTTCACGTAAATTATAAAACTCAAGAGGCGGAAGAAATGCTGTACGCAGTCATGGGAATTTTGTTCGGCGCTTTATTTCGCATGCATGTTGTAATGGAATTCGAGAAGAATATGCAGTGTTGTGCAACGACAGCATATTTAGATGTCCTCAAAGCCAAACGGTAGTATTGGCTTGAACTGTACATCCTCGTCGGTCCACATGGTCACCATTTCGGTCGACAGCACAATCTTATGCAAATGCGATGGGAACAGATCGTTCTTCTCAAATTGGTAGCCCACCAAATGATGGCAGCCGGCGCATAAGACTGGTCGCATCTCCAGGCCACTTCCGGCGAGCAATCCCTCCTGTAGCACCACATTACTGGCATTGTTGATGAAGATGCAACCGCCCTCCTTACAGATTATTTCGCCCTCATCGCTGATGGCTGTGAAGCACTCGCTGCATCGAAATATATGATTGATCGTCTTGCGCACCATGTTGGTCTGTGTCGATCTTGATATATAAAAATATATATATATATACACTGTACAGTACTGTATACAGTGTATATATATATATGGTGTATGTTGGTTTTTGCAATTCTTTATATTGCTTTTCAGAAAGGATATTTTTATGTGTTTAAGTTAGTGACTGTTTAATTTCAGTAGGGTAGCTCTGAATATTAAGAACTAATATATCAAATTATTGTTCTCATGGCATGCTTAGTTTCTTAATGCTGAATATGCTTTTGCCCTGGTTGATATGTCCATTTATCGATTATCTCAAACTAGTGTGGTAAAACATCGTTAACTTATTTATAATCAATAAGTGCAGTCGACATTAGGACAACAGTATGAGATAAAGATGACATTTTCTTCTTATTATTATAAGTTTTCAATGTTTTTATGTCTACAATGATCTACTTGGCATGCACGCGTAACTTTTAATGATCTTCGAGTGCAACTCTCTTAGGGATTTATTTATAGCTGAAGTTCCTCTTGAAATTTGAATCAATGCCCAGCAGCTTTGCCTTGACCCGAACGCTCCATTCAAGCCTGCTGTTGTATCCCAAAATACAATCCGCAACCATTTCCTGCTGTCTATGTTCACATTTATCATTGTTTAACTAGTTTTCTTGGGGAATGCTTGTGGTTGTTGTTGTTGTTGTTGTTGCTGTCTGTGGCAAACATGCGAACACACACACAACAAACAAGTTGTAAAATAACAATAAAAACCATCGAAATGAAATTGAAAGTTGCAACAAGCGAACCATCAGCGATAACATTCAATGATTATTACAAAGTCCACAAAAGTGTTTGCCGAGGGCAACAAAATTCCGGCCGTGGACGCGGGAGGCGGGGGCATGCCATAAACGCAGCTCGAGTTCAATAAAAATTATTAAATAAAGCGCGCGGCGGCGACCTTGCGCAGATGCGATGGTTTACATTGCGTAATGGAGAGGCCAGTCAACAGCTGGCAGTCAACAGTAACATGATGACAAACAAGGGGAGCGCGGCGCCGAAAGTGCAAAAGAAGAAGCAGCAGCAGCAGCCGCAGTCGCAGCAAGAGTTGAAGGCAACTGCAAACCGGCTCCAAAGTGTAGCAAGAGCCGGTTAAGCGAGAGGCATTTTGTCATGACAGTCAACTCGGAATTGTTTTTTTTTTTTTTTGGTGTTTGCGTCTGAAATTAGTAAAATAACAAAAAAAGAAAACAACAAGAATGAAAAGATGTCTACAGCCAGACAAAGTTTAAATACCCTGAAGTGCTAGCAGAGCCTTGTTTCCAAGGAATCATATGATATAGTGTCCGATATTATACGGCTTGCAGTTATGTCTAAAAAAAAGAAGGAAGCTCGCAATTGCTGAGTTTTATCAATGAATATGGAAATGTTTGCCAAGTTAATAATAACTCTTAACCGATTTTTCCATTAGAGCTTTAAGATATAGTAGACCGATATTGATAGGATTTCACTTATCTGTAGAGGGCATTCCGAAGCTCGTAAATGCTAAGGTTGTTTAAGATATCTTACAAAATGAAAATGTTTTTCCTTTCAGTAACTTAGTTTTGCAAAATCTTTCCCTTGAAAGCTATATAGCTATATAGTTTGATTCGTGCAAACATGAACCTAATTCAAGCTAAAAGAATTGGTTTCAGAACTGAGTATTTTAAGCAGATGGACATGGCTTCATCATTATATGCGTTACACATTGACTGACAGAAATTGTTATACCCTCTGTTAGGGTATAGAAAAAAGAAAACAACATAAAAGGCCAACGGCTAAAGTCATTTGCCTGACTTGGTCAGCCGATAAACATCTTTAATTATTTATTCTAAATCAAAGCCAACCAAATGCCAAATGTCTAACAAAAGCTTACGCGACTCTACTGGGATCTGCACGGGATGGGTGCAGGGGGCGAGGGGAGGGGGTATGCGCTGTGGGCGCTGCCCATGATAAAAATGTTAATTAGCTGTTAAAGCAGAAGAACAGTCAGCGTCAGGCAGCCAAACATTTCTTATATAGCCACACATGAGCTAGAAACTCCAAACTTGAGTGCACAAAAACGGGTTTCGATTCCAAATTCAAGTTTCAACCCAAGAATTTTAATCGATATTGTGTTAACTGTTTTTTATTTTAAGACTTCGACTTTTGACTGCATTTTAAATAAAATATAATTTAAAATTTAAAATATGTTAAATACAAAAACATGAGGTTAATTTTTTGAATGTAAACTTTCAGTTTTGAACTACTTTTTTCTTTGTACTGCCTCGCAGACTTCATGGATAAAGAATGTCAAAGCTTCAATGAACAGGTAATATTCAATATTAGAAGATTTATATTATAATATTAGTATACGTAATCATTAATAAAATACTCAATGGCATTTTCTAATCTATACTAAAAGGTTCCCCTCTGGAGCTTTTACCTTCCTTATAATTCTCAACTGTTGTAAACGGAGCTTTTGCAGTATTCGCTTTCAGCATATTTTATTGTCATTTGGACACCAAACAGAGCATAACTGCATGTCACGCAATGCCAAGCTTGACTTTTGCAAAGTTTCTTGCTCTATTATATGGCCAAACAGTCTCCATACCGCCCCCGTACCGCCCCCGCCCTCATTCTCGCTCTGCCAGTGAATAATATGCTGCTTTGAACATAAATCGAATCGTTGATGCGTTAAGTTTTATTTGAAAGCTTCTGAGTTTGAACTTGAAATTCGTTGCTATGCATATTTTTTTCTCTTTTTTGAGGTTTGACAAACTTGATCTAATGATGTGCCCCAATTTTGAGTGTGCGAAATATGAAATTCTTCTTTGACAAACTTATGAAATAGTTGTGAAGAATTTCCATATTTGATGAGAACATTTGCATAGAAGCAAATCAAATCAAATTTGATGTGCGACAATCTGGTTGGAGGAATGTGGGCATGAGAAATACGCTGAGAATTGAAATGAGATAAGTTGAAATAGCTTTGGCATAAATTTATTCACAAAGCCTTTCATATGTGCAGCATGACTCAGCATATTATTTGCATAAAGAGAACAGCGGGACGTCAAAAGACAATTAATTAGTTATTTTGGTTTAATCAACAAACTATTACACAATTGACACCCTGCTGTTAACAAACAATTTGGTTGATCAGTTTATGAATGTGGTTTCATAAACAACAACTTTCCCTTGTGCTGGAGAGGGCAAAAAAATATGCTATATATATAGGTCAGGTGTGGGAGTTGCTTTGCCAAAAATATAAATTTATGATAAATAAGTTATAACTAAATATTAATTTATATATATATAATTGATATATCCGTCTCTTCTGAAAAATGCTGCGGGAAAATATTTCAGAAAAGTTCTCTACAGATAAAAAGTAAGTTGCTTTGGTCCTTCATATAAGAATTAAAAACTATGTATGTTCAGAACAAATTAGTCAATATATCTTTAAATTACACTTAGAAATGGGAAAAGCATAAATAGTATATTCAAGAAATTTTCATTCAAGCAAGTAAGGTATATTAGGAAATTGAATTCAGATATTTAATCTTGTTTATACTAGAATACGAATCTTCTCTGGCTTCTTTCTTTGTATGTTATAATTCCTGTTTTTGAAACCTGTTACATATGCTAATAATTAATTGAATTGCATCATATTATTTTTACGTCTGGATGTAGAAAATTCACTTTTTAATTCCCTATCGTACGTTTTATGAAATTACCAATTAATATTTAAAAAGATTTCAAGCTTCGTTTAAGCAAAAATTTTAACAGTTTTTATAATTTAATTATATATTTTTTTGCTTTATTTATGTATATATATATTTTTTTAGTTCTGCTTTTAAGCGAGCTGAAAAAAATTATTTCACAGGTTTGTAAATTTATGAACGTTTTTAAGCAAAAAGCCTGCAATTTTTGTGGGCGACTCACAAAACCCTTTCGAATTGTGCGATTCTCGGTAATTGGAGGTAAACGAAGGGGACTGGGTAATAGATGCATTTGATGTGTGTCATATAAAATGCAAACATGCGCAAATGAATAAACCTGAAAAAAACGTAACAACTATTGTCGCAAAGGAGAACCCTAAATACCCTTTATGCGAGATAACTTGTTGCTATACAAATTTGAAAATATATTGTACTATATGGTTATCTGATCTTAACCAGATTTGGTTAGCGCAAATTTAACAATGTTCGATAAGTTTTTGAGTTCAATCGAATTATAAACCGATTTTTTTTCAATGCACCCTTGTTACATTGGGATATCAGAGAAAGAGAGATAGATAGAGAAGGAAAGAAAGAGAGAAAAGGGGATCGAGAGAGAATGGAGGAGATAGATAGATAGAGAGAGAAAAAGAAAGAGTAAGATAGGAACGGGGGATGGAGAGAGAACGAAGTGAGAGAGTAAGAGTCAGAGTAAGAGAGAGAGAAAGACTGAGAGAGAGAGAGAGAAAAAGAAAGAAGATTGGAGTAGATTTAGATAATAATATTAAGCAACTTCTTATATAAAATACTACTTTTGTGGTGTTCGAAATACAAAATTTTACTTTGCTCACACTTAATTACATATTTAGTTATGGTATACCCACTCAAGGTGTGCCTAAAGGGTATGCTGAATAATGCTTTCATTTTTTCCGCTTGAAAGCTATTAAACTGCGCATGTTTCCAAAATGAAAGAATCAAACTGTGAATTAATGTTAAAAGCACTGGAAATAAAGCCTGCGAATGCCACACACCACACACTCGGCCCCCACACACACTCACAAAGGGTATACCCATCCCAACCCCTACACACACACACCCCCAACTCCCCAATCACGCACACATACACAGCAGCTCACATATAATGAGTGTGAAAAGTAATTCAATAATACGCTGTTAATTACACTTTTGATCTTTGCAGTGATAAAAAAAAAAAAGAAAATTAAAAAAATGCCAAAAGTGTCGAAATGTTAAAAGGCAAAACGATGCGTACATAATAAATTCGATTATAAAAAAATATATATGTGTATGTAATACATGTAATATATATGCTTGGGCTTGGGCAGAGGCTTTTGGGCCGACCTCAAACGCAGTCCAACTGAATTGAGTTGAGCTAAAATCATTTATCCACAGAAACTGGATTTTTCATTGATTTTGATTTTCTTACTTTTTGTTGTGGAAAATGCAGGAAATACAGTTGAAAGTAATTGAGTTTATCGACTTTGTACAATTCGCATGGAATTTTACTTTTCTTTGCTTTTATTTTCGTTATCCCTTCGTTTTTTTTTTTTTTTTGACACAAGAAATATAAATTGTTTTAATCCCAAACCAAAAATAAAAACATTCTCGATAAGCCATTTCGGTTTTTATTAAGCATATTTGCAGCACTTTTGATTTATTTGCTGGATTGCTTTTCATTTGGCGATAAAGCACACAACTGTTAAGATTTATGAAGTGCCGAGAATGGCAATGTTAAGTGGCCTTATCTATGGGCTAATAATAGCCGCTCCTTCATTTTATGGTGTACAGAATTAATTGGGCACAGAATGCCAATTTGGAACATGTGCAAACTCTTAAGATTAAAAATCGTATTATGGGAATAACGCATATCTCCATAAAAAGGTTTAAATTAAAAGAAATTTTGTACATTCATTTTTGTTGCTAAAGAGATTGGTGAGGTTTTCTTTCTATGTATCTATCTATCTATGTGGATAGATCGTTGGGATTTTCTTTTGAAATATATTTTATAGATCTTTATTGCTGGATAGATCGATGGGATTTTCTTTTCATATATATATCTATTTTATTTTTTGGGTCATGCATTATAATATACAATACCTCTGATATAATAAGTATACTACATTTATAATGTTTATTTTTATATTTCATAAAATACATATAAGCACAACTTTCTATGTATCCAACATATCTGAAAGCCATTTAGTTGCCTAACGAATATTGTTCGTTACATAAAATTGATGGGTGACAATCATTTTGGCGGGCAGCAATAAAAAATATGCGATAACTGATTTGTCATTGATTGCAACAGTTGACGACTGTTTTTAATACTCTTTTTCTTTTTTTTTTATCTGTCAAATGTGGCGCTCTTTTAATGGGGCTTATAAATGTCCATAAATTGAACAGCTGTTGTCTATTTTTCATTGCTATTTGTTGATAAAGAGCTTATTATTTGCATATAGTTAAAAAAGTCATCGCGATAGTCATTACGATAACGATAACAACGATAATACGCAAAAACAACTGATTTTGCTGCGATACGTGTGTCATCCGAGAGTCGAGCGCATGCAGATGACCCAAATTACCTGGAAAATTGCGCATACGCCATGTGTAACCGCCCACATTTGACTGACACAACTGTCAGCAGTAAAAAGCTGAGACTCTAATTAAAAAGGAAGAGCCAACGAAAAAATAACTATGCTATTAAAGGCCACTGTAAGAAAAGCCAAGTTTTGACGAACTAACAGATTACCTGTATAACATAATATTTATCCATATTAAAGTCTTAAAAGTGTCCCTAAAAATATATGAACACATAAATTAATGCACATATTTGAAACGAAGAAGTCACAAATTCAAATCCAATAATAATCAATATCTTTCATCTTATTAAGTAAATAATGAAATTGATGATAAATTTAAAATAATTTTATTTATTATTCATATCTATTCATTATATAACATAGATATCTTCTACAACCTGACCACACTTGTCTAACATACCCCTTTCTGCGCTTGCATGCGTTTACAGGGTATATAAAAACGTAAGCCAAGTCAACTGCAAATAGAGATACGCAGTTTTGTGGGCGTCACAGGGCGTTCCTGCACTTGCTACCTGTCCGTAGACGTGCGGCTAATTATGTGTCAGAGTTAGAGTGGGAGAGGGACGGGGGACGGGACACAGAGGGAGTGAGTGCGACTGAGAGAGAAGGCAATGCTGAAGTAGTAGCTACATATATACTGTCTGCAGCTTTAGCTTTGGTCATGGTAGTTGTTATATCTGGCAAATAATTACTATGCAAGTGGCATACGTAACGTTTGATGATCAATGCTCGTGGAGCGGAAGAGGTAGGAAATTAAAGAAGAAGAAGAAACATCAGAGGAAGAAAGCTAATAGTTAGGTGAGGAGTGGGGGCAGGGAAGCGGGGAAGCGGGGGTACGTCAAATTCAAGCTGTAAATCAAATTGAAAGCGAGTACTCACCTTTTCCGTGCTGGACTGAAAGTAATAGACCATTACGAACATCCAAATGATGCTGACGAAGACAATTAATTTAATATTGCGACGCATGTTGATTGAATTTGTTATTTTATTTGATATTTCCACTGGACAGCAAATGTTGCGGACGTTATATATTTG
The DNA here is from genome assembly GCA_035045725.1 of Drosophila ezoana. Lineage (NCBI taxonomy): Eukaryota > Metazoa > Arthropoda > Insecta > Diptera > Drosophilidae > Drosophila > Drosophila ezoana. Next base: position 10,627,082 of record JAWNOU010000092.1, read on the forward strand.
TTGTTGTTGCTGTTGTTATTTGGCAATAATATTTCACGTTGTATTTCACTGAGCAAAACAGAAACATTATAGCATTAATTACATTAATTAAGCATAACGAGCGCGTGCCATAAATTGCAGTACATAATTATTTAATTGAAAATCAGTTTGGTTTTTATTTGTTGTCACTTATATTTATTTAAAAACTGTTTAATTCAATAAAATTAATTAGCCAGCTTTGTGCAGCTCTTGTGGCAGCTGTTTGCAGCTTCCGCTTGTGAACCCAAATTATTTATCTGGCTTTTTGTTTTTTGTTTTTTTTAGCCCACAGCTTAAAATATACAAGTTTTTCATGCTAGACACATTTAACACACATTAATGCAACTATAATTGACTGTGCTAAGCTGCAAATATCGCAACATTTATCAGAGCATTTAACTAATGATAAAGGAGGACGAATGTAACAAATCTTCAATGTGTTGGATAGGTTTTTAGTATGAATAAAGATGTAACCTATGTAACATATGTATGTAACCTATGTTACCCAGGCATTTGGACAACTGAGCTGGAATCAAGTTGAGCTGTGAAGTTGAAATATTGTATAAAGATTTATACGAATATAAACAAAACTTAGTCAGTATTAATATCTTGATTTTGTTGTTTATAATATTATATATTATTATAATTGAGACATTATATAATTGAATTTTGACAAGTTTGAGTTGATCAGCTAAAAGATTGATTTTAAACGGGATAAGCTTAGTTTTTGTTAAACAAAATAGAATAATAAACAAATTTAATATAAAATGATAACAACTTGAATTCTTTATCTGATTGTAGGCCTTATCCATTTACCAATATTTTATTTCAATTAATCTCAAGGCCATGCCCTATAAATATCAAATAGTCATGGGCCGTTGAGTTTGTCACTGTTTGAAAAGCATTTTTTATTTGATGAATGATATACAAATAAATTTACTTCTAAAACTCAACGAAAAATCCAACACAAAACAATGCTAAGCAAAATAAATGCCTCGTCTTTTTATCTAACACACAGATAAACTTTAGCTTATCAACTAGCACAATTCCCCGAAATAGATAAGCAAAATGTCTGCCGCACAGTAGTCAAGTTCAAGCTCCAATTAAAAGCAAAGTGGGCTAATTTCAATTTCAAGCGCCCATTGTCCATGCTCGAGAATATGCTCTTCAATAATGTGGGTCAGTTAATGATATTATGCGCCATAAATAGCTGGTAAACGTCACAAATCAATTTGTTTTCTATTATTACTGTTTTTAAAGCAGTGAAAGCAATTCACAGTTGTCTAGTTAACCACAATAGTTGTTGTTGCTTAGTTTCGTACACGTTTCACAGTTCACAGGCGCTGGCATTGGGCATTAGGCATTACGCATACGCAGCGTTGTGCGATAAGATAGCGCGAAACTTAATCGAGTTCGAATTTGGATTTTGATAAAATGTTGCTGTTTTTTTTTCTCTTTTTAATTATATTTTATTTGTTTGTATTGCAGTTACAATTATGAGAGGCTATCAATTTTGTATGCCAGCGAATAGAGTCGGGAGAAAAACCGCAATACAATTGACCAAATGTTTATGGCTTAATCATAGGCCGCTTTGTTGTTGTTGTTGTTGTTTATGGGGCATTCGTATTTGACACATTTATATCTATTGCATTTACCGTTCAGTCGTTTATTATTATGCTTTGTTTTATTATCGCGGCCGCCGCCGCTGCGCGCGTCCCAAAGACGGGTGTCACGCGAGTCACGACTAGTCACGAGTTCGACACACCGTTAACGCACACGCACACGCACACAGACAGACTGCGACTGAGAGACACTGGGCACGAGCGTCTGCGTCAGCGTCGCACACACGAATGGCCAATAAGCGCAGCGGCCGCGTATATTTTAATGGCAAAGGCAAATGCAGAATGTAACGGTAGTTGGTTTTAGTTCGATGCCAACTTGTTTGGCGTATAAGAGCGCGCGCTGGCTGCTTCCGACTGCGAACATGTTGCATGTTGTGTTTGCTGCGCGAGCATTGGCCAATTACAACTTTGTTTGACTAATACCAAAAAATCAAACTTGGCGGCAATTCATGCTCGAGCAGCCACAATTGCTTCGAGCATACAAAAGCGCTTAAGTGAACGCTGCGTATGCGTAATATTTCGCAGTGAACAAAACCGAGCCAAAAGCAAATGTTTTTTTTCTGTGCACGCTTGATTGGACTGTATTTAAAGTTTATTTAATAAAATTTGATATTATTCCAGCGACATCATTAATATAAAGCAATTGATTCCTTTATTTCCCATTGCGCAGCATTCGTAAACGTTTTGTTGCGGCGTTGCGTATGCGTAATATTTCGCAGTGAGCAAAACCTGGGCAAAGCAAATGTTTATCTATCTGTGCACGGTTGATTGGACTGTATTTCAATATTATTTAATAAAATTTGGAATTATTTCAGCGATATTATTAGTATATAGTAATCGATTCCTTTATTTCTCATTGCGCAGCATTTGTAAACGTTTGCCAAGGCTTTGCGTATGCGTAATTGGCAAAGCAAATGCTCGTTTATCTGTGGAATGTCGATTGGAGAGCAACTCAGTCTCTTTTGTTACTTCCTTTTATGTAGCATTCGTAATCGTTTTGGCGAGAGCGAGCTAATAGCCTGTAAAATGGCAGTAGATATGAATATTACTATATTACAAACGTTTTCGATTATTATAAGATTTGTTTTATTATGCATTGCTTGCATGTCTGTTTGGCATTCATCATACAGAAACTAAGCACTTTTTTAATTTAATATTCACTTGTGTGATGCATATTATTTAATTAATTTAGATTCTTATTTTTTTGTTTCATTTTACCCCATAGTTCATTCATTTCTTTCCCGCTTTAAGCTTTTCAATCAGCCCACAAAATTTTTAATTATTAAGTGCTTATTTTTTTCTCTTCAACTTTTGAAATATTCATTTTAATGAGCTCTTCCTCAAATTTCATATGCGAGTGCAACAGAATGTTGCCATATTCAATTAAAGCTAATTAAATATTCATTCAAATTGTTAGAATAAACTGCAGTTATGCAAATGCCACACTACAATACCAACAACAAGAAGAAGAATATACTATGTGGCCAGCGTTTATTTGTAGTGTTGGTCAGTTTGAGTTTCGGGTGAGATAAATGCTTGCATTATTTATAAACTGACTGCCATTATGTGTGTCTGCGTGTGTGTGTATGTGTGTGCGTATGTGTCTGTGTGTGTGTCTGCGTGTGTGTTGGTGTGTAGTTAACAAGAGCCATAACGCTTAAAGGCCAACTGAAGCAGCAGCTGTTAAAGAAACTTGGACAGAAAAAAAGAAGCGCAAGTACAAATAGAATAACTAAACATGCTGAAGCTAAATATGGGCGACTGTCAGATACCCTGTAGTCACTAAAAAGGAGCGCATATGAAAAAGAGAAATATAACATTGATAATTGTATTAATTATTTAAAGAGCTTCTTTAAATTGATAATACAAATTTCACAAAAAATAAATAGTTATTAGTAAAACTGTTGCAAATCCTTCATTTTCAGTTGACCTAGAAGGCCTTACAAACACTTTCCTAGAATTTTCTTCATTTTGGTTGAACTAAACACGCTTTATTTTATATCTCTATTTTCAGACAGCTGTAAAATATTTTGTCGTCTGCTTTTATCAAGCTTTCATCTAAAAACTTAAAGCTGAATTAATTTTCCTTTTACCAGCACACATGGATCTTCGAATTCAATACGCCCGCTTGAACCCAAACCTTTTGATTGCATATTTTAGAGCAAGGATAAGCACATGGCAAATGTGGGTTACTGCCACTACGAAGCCGCAGCGTACCCTCCCTCCCCCCTCGTTGCCATGCTATCTCTATGCCTCTCGCAGCATATCCTTGATTTTGCCCGCTGCCCCTTCACTTATTTAAATTGGCTTAACAACTCGAACGTACAACGAACCGTGCCACAAAAAGTCATGAATATGCAGAGACAGACCGAGTGACAGAGCGACAGTGCAGCATAGATAGAGACAGACATAGAGCCAGACACAAGAGTCAAACAGTTATAAAAATACACATACATATGCAGTAACCAAGCCCCCTCCCCTCCCCGCCCCAACAGTTATATGAGTGGCATTCCATTAGGCGTAATTAGAGCATTTAGCAGAGGAAAAAGTTAAGAAAAGCCAGCAGCAGCAGCAACAACAAGAAGAGGAGCAGCAGCTGCAGCAGCCAGAGCAGACAGTTGGAATAACCTATGCATATGTATGTTAAGCTATATACACATATATACACACATATACACATATGTGCATATGTTGTGTGTGTAAAACAATTTAGCTGCCGCTGCCGCTGCCGCTGCTGTTGCAAGTCTCGCTGTGGCCGCTTCCAAGTGCAGCGACTTGGCTCAAGTACGATAATTAAAAGTTGGTTAAATGTTGCATGAGTTGCAGCATCCTTCAAGCCATGCCACATGGTCGCATAGCGTAGCGCACATTTGATTGCACACCATTTGCCAGTCTCCCTCTCTCTCTCTCTCTCTCTCTCTCTCTCTCTGTATCAGTCCCTCTCTGTGTGTGTTCACCTAGCCGTGAATGCCGCCGCTGCGTATCTATCCAACCACATTGCACATTTGGCAGTCACCGACAGCTCCCCAGCTTAACACCTCCTTCCCCTCTACACCATATTGTCTCATTACTTGCTGACTTTTTATACCCTAAACCCATTGAAATAGTTAAAAGGGCTATATTGTTTTAGTGCAAATGTATGTAACGACAGAAGGAAGCACCCCCAAACCCATAAAGTATATATAGAGCTTTATTGATATGGTAACATCCGTCTGTCTGTCTGTTCTTATGATTGAAGGCGTTGATATAAAATATGAAATATGAAGGACGTAACCCAGGAGTATACGCAACCCACCTATACATACACCCACGTATACAGGGTGTACAGGGCATCTCCTAGTCGTTTATTCTCAACTAAATAACTCTTTTTTGTTTTTGCCACATATGCAGCCCCTAGTATGGGAGGCGGGGCAACCCCTCCCCTCATCTCACGCACACAATTCGCCAGAGCGTTTTTGTCATGTCTGCAGAGTTGGCGGAAATCAAAGTGCAAATGTATTTTGTCAAAAGCTGGCGCAAAAGTTGGCGCCCATTGCGGAAATGTGGAAAATATATCTGAAGAACGCTTTTAAAATTAATGCATAATTGCGTTAGTCACTTCATTTAGGGAAAAAGGGGCGTGGTGCTTCAAGAGGGGGCGGAGTAAATTGTCAAGGCTGCAGTCACCAAATTTGTTGCAATTTATTAGCGTTGCGGTGCTGCGATGTGAGAGAAGGGAGTGGAGGGCGGCAAGTTGGGGCAAGTAACTCTGCGGTTGCAACGGAGGCAATCGAGCCACTTCTGTGTGTGTGTGAGTGTGTGTGGGTGGGTGGTTGGGCGTGTGGCGCTTAAGTCTGTAGTCTGCCTAATGTCTTGATGACAAGCGCGGTGGGTAAAGCTGATAAGTGGCGTTAAGTGTTATCGTCCTTTGGCTGTGCGTGTGTCTGTGTGTGTGTGTCTGTGTGGTGCCAAGTAGCACTCGGCTGTGGTGTACAATTTACGGCATTTAACGAATATCTCTGAAGTACCTGTATGTGCGCGGTTTACCCAGGTAAAAGCTGTTTAATATTAAGTACAGCTGCACTAGATTATTCTTTAATAGAAGCGATTTTATGCAGGGATTTGAGAAAAAGGCTTAGAAGTGCTTTTATATAAACTCTTTACTTACAACCGATAAAGGCCGTATGTCATCTGGTTCCAATTTGATAACGTATTGCAAATATGTATGCGGAGAATTGTGCTGTACCTAAGTTCTAAGTTTGATGAAGATAGACTGTGACACAAGTTGTCATAAAAATAGAAAAAAAAACTAGCTTTTACTATTGATACTTGTTTAGAAAAGGTGTCTATATTTTATGGGGTCGTAGATGTCATATTGTTCGACAGATTCTGCCTAAAGAGCTTTATGCTGTAGTTGGTTAAGATATGTTGAAAATTTAATAAAGTTTGTTTGGTTATATTTGGCTTATGAAAAAGGAGCAAAGTAAAACTTATAAATGCTGACTTTGACCAAAATATTTCGATAAAAAAAAGTTTAAAAATTTTTGTTTGGGGGGGGGGGGGGGGGGGTGAGGTTAGTTGTTGGGGGGGGGGGGGGAGAGAGAAAAACTGATTGAGAATAGGTGTATATATATCTTATGGGGTAGGAGATGTCCCATTTTACAAGGCTACACAAATTGGCCAGCCATTGGGCTTTCCATTGTGGAGCTATCATTGTTTTCCAATGTCGGAGTCCTTAGCCTCAATGACGTCAAAAAAGAACTGCGTTCATGCGAACTGCCGGAAGCTTGACCAATCGGAAAGTATATAGCCAAATATACTCTTTTCCCTTTTGCAAACAGTGTATATTCTGCTTGTTATTACTTTTATTTTTATTATTATTATAATTTTTTATTACTATTATGTATATTTATTATTATGATTATTTTATTTATTTTATGTCCCGAAATTTGGATTTTGCATTGAATTCCTCTTCACTCTCTCAAAAATGCTTTGCATTTTATGCAAATAATTTCTGTCAGTGTACTTGTCATGCTTTTAAACCAAGTTCCACTCTCTCAGAGAATTGTCTCTCACTAAAAAATTGCCGGCTTGGACGTGCTCTCTCGCGCTCTACGCCCAAACACGTTTCACTTTCACGCTCGCTCCCACTCTCTCTCTCTCTCTCTCGCTCTTCGAGGGTGGCTTTTGGTTTGGCAAAGCGACTGTCATCAAGTGCGTGAGGTCTCATTTAAAGCACCTAAATGTGCCCAGCCCTGCTTAGCAGACATCCCTTGCCCCGCCCGACTCTTCCACCCCCCTCTCTGACCCATCAACAGAGCTGTCAGCTGCTGCAGTAATTTTGTTGTTTTACTTTTGGCACGCGAATTGCAGGCGCGTCTTTTGTTTGTCTGCCTTCGATTTTTACAATAATTCACACACACAACACACGCACACACACACCACACTCACATTGGCACAACAAAAAACATTGATTTTCATAACTTACAATTTGTATAGCAAAATAAATTGAAAACTTTTATTTTGTTTTCATTTTGTTTTATGCTTCACTCGTATTCTGTTAGGCAGCACTTGGCTTTTATTCTACTTCTTCTTCTTATTCTTCTTCTTGATGTTTCGCGTAATTTGTCGTTAAATGCACTTTTGGTGTTTCGTTTGTTATTGTTTATGGTTTATAGCAAAAATATGAGTATCTCTTTATAAACTACTTATATATATATAACTATTATTTAAGTTCTTATTATTTATTATATATTATTTTATTAAATAAAGCGACGCGTTTCGTTGCGTTTGTTTCGTTTGCTGCGAGCAACTGCGGACGGCGTTTGTTGTTGTTGTTGTTGTTGTCGTTTTTGTCTCTGTTTTCGGGTTGTTATTCTTTCAATTTTTTTGTCCCCTTCTCTTGTGGAATACGTTTTCTTTTGTCGCGCATTTCCGTGTTTTGCTACCCTTTTGCTTCCTTATCGCAGTTTCGTGCGCTCTCTCTCTCTCTCTCTCTTGCTCTCACTCTCTTTGAATAAGCATGAAATGAGGGCAGCTTTAACTGTTATAACAAAATGCTCTCTTGGGAGAGAGAGCTTTGCGCCTGCGCTAAAATGCTTCCGTAGGAAAATTTGAATTGACAAATACCGTTAGTCAAACGGCCGTAAGTAAGGTCTACAATTACCGGAAAAAGTCTTAACGGATAAAGTTCCTATTCAAATACGTTAAGAGAAGACTCAATCTTATGTTGGGATTGTCAAACTTTTAATATGTCTATAAAATGTTAGCTATTTTTATAGTTAAGATATTTGATGCACATTCAATACTTAGGGGAAAACAAGATTGTGAAGAAATCCGGTTTCCGGTGCATTCTTTAAATCTTTGGAAAAAACAGTAAGATTTGGCTACGGTAAAATATTTGTACTCGTCCTGATCTGAACCAAAACTAACTGATTTATGTAAAATTAAATTTTAAGTATGACAAACTTTGACAAAATAAAATTTATTTCGCGCAAAACGGGTTCGTTTTGGGATTGGCAAACTATTTTGGACACGTTCTGATACGAGAAGTCCAAATCATATTTCAGGCCAAATTTAACTCTGTCTAAAATATAATCATATCTTGCGAAAAAGGGGTAGACTTGGGATTGGTATACTATTTAGGACACGTTCAAATGCAAAAAAATTAAAGTTTAACACTTGACCAAGCCTTTATAGTGTGATCATGTACATATATTTATTAACTATTCCAATATATACACTTGCCAAATATAATGATATACAAAATTACTGAAGAGCTTAAAATTAAAAGTACCTCTCACGCTTCTCAGTTGATTACTGTATTATATATATTAAATTACTTAAACAGACTGTGGCTTAGATATTTACCAGCTATATATAGTTCGGGCTGCCATCATAAACTTCTGTTTACACAGCCACACATCAAATGGGGTATTTTCTGAGTAAACTTTTGCTTTGGGCTCTCAATAGTAAATGTACATAAATTTCTATTAACATATTTACAAGCATATACATATATACATTTCTATATGAAATACAATTTCATATATTGAAATTAATATCTTCAAGCCCAACGCATGTGTCACATTGTTTTTGTTAGTTCCTCGCCTGCCCCAAGTTGAAAAAGCCGCAAATAAGAAAAGCTGATGACAAAAGAATTCGTGGCATGATGCGAGCACAAAAACCGAACTGACATTAAGCCCAGCAGACAGCAGACAGCATACCGAAAACCATATTCAGTCATATCCTACGAATATATTTACCCCTTTCTGTGCCATCCCATCCTGCCCCCGTTAGCCCCACCCATCAACCCTTTGGACGTCTTTTCCCAGCTGCCAAGCGACTTGCATGTCATTTATATGGATTATACATGGGAAATCATTAATTTTTGTTTTTCTTAGCATTTGACTTCTGGGCTCTGTGGAAATTTGCATAAAATTGTTTTTCTTTACGGGTTGCTTAGGTGTTTTGTCGGAGGCGTGGCATGGAAATTAATAAGACAACACACGCGCACACACACACACACACACACACACGCGACCGATTTGTTGCTCAGCCTTGGAATGTCTGTACGCGTTGATAAGAAGTTGCCCTTCCCCAGCAGCTCCATTAGAATATGATTGTGTTGGCGTGTCGATGAGCTTGTCTATTTATATTTGGCCAAGTCTCTGAGTAGGCCTTGAAATACTTGAGGGATAACGTGGCATGAACTGGCGGTTGCTAAGACGACACTTGAGATTAGCTTTTATTTTACATATTCTTGATAGAGCTTAATTTACTAAGGCACATCTAATTGTCAGTCTTTCCTTTCTTTTGTTTAGCCTTTACAAATTGACAGCAATTGACAAATTATACTTTCTTAACGTTATTTTAAGCAGCAGAGCTCAAAAGAGAATATGTATTTCCAATTCTGAATACCTTCCCAATCGAACTAACTTTCTCAATCGAAAACTTAAATAAACCACAATTATATGGCGATAACATAGGCTTATCAATAAATGTATCGATAAATAGTTGTCCTAAAAACGATTTTGAGTGTGTTATCGATACTTTTTCGATACTTGCAAAACTTATAAGCCACTTATTTCGCACATTCTATTCTGTCCCCCAAAGGCAAACATATGTGTAATCGATAAATATCGAGTTATTCATTTTCCTATATTTTACTTTCGTTAAGAATTTTGATGCTTTAGAAACTTTTAGCGATTTTTTGCAATTTTGATACTTTTGTGGGCGTTATTTAAATTCTGTTCCAAAAGACAATCTTATGTGTTATCGATAAATATCGAGTTAATCATTTTCTAACATCTCTTGTTTTCGATTGTAGATTTTGTTAGTGCGCGAGCTTACTTTCGATTATTTTTAAAGGCCCTGCAGTTGTGCATTTTAAATTTGTTTTCATTAGAATCTCATTACAGTCCTCACGCTTCGATTGCTTAACACACACATTCGTGTGGCCATATTTGTTATACAATCTGACCCACTTGTCCTAAATTTTCATAGGTCTATAAACAATGCCTGTGTACTTTATGGGCGCCAGCGTAAACACGGCTCCATTCCACGGGACTTCCTCATTTAATAATTGCAATATTATGTTTGAGTCGAACATTTGGCCAAAGGCTGAGAAACTGAATACTAAAGCTGAAAAGCTGAAGCACTGAAAAACTAGGAAAACGGGTTAATAATGCCATATAAAATAGTAAAGACGACACTTTCGTGACTGGCCCATGCCGGCAGCTACTCAGCCAACATTGTTTGCTGTTTGTTTGTTTGTTTGTCCGTTTGTTTTTATTTTGCCGGAGAGCGGAAAGTGAAAGGCAGCCAGCACATGAATATGTATTTAAAGACTAGTTGGCCGGGTCGGTGGGTGGCGGGGTGACGGGATGACGGGTTGCCGGCTGCGAGGGGTGGGTTGGTTGAACAACAAAGGCCAAAGCATGTCGTGGAATTAATGTTATCACAAGTAGTTGTAGCATGGCGGCAACTGTGGCAGGTTCATTGACACACACTTTTACACACACGACATGCTAATAAATTGTCATAAATGCCTTGCGAACAGCATTAAATACATGATGTTAGCAATGTAGCCACCTGCCCCTGGCAACCACCCAACCACCCAACAACCCAACCAATCAACCAACCACCCAGCTTTACAGGCAACCACTTTGCCCCTTCTCATCCGCATTGCGTGGCATGTTGCAAGTGTCGCAATTGCCACTCTAGTGGCATCCATCAAAATATAAAAAAAAATGTAATTTGAAAACGCATTTTCCGCTTCTGAAGACTTTTCCATGTCATTCCTCTCGTCGCCGCAGCATTGCGGTCTCAAATTGAAAATTAATGAAGAGAAAAACTCGCACTTTCCGCCGATTTTTCGCCATCCGTCTGTCTGACGTGAACGCTGAACGTGTCAAAATAAAAATGCATTGTAATGGCTTAATTGGTATTTATGGCCGAACATTGTAACTGAAATAATTACGCGTACGTGAGATCCCATCAAGGCATAATATTTGCACAAAAACTTACTTTACGTTTGAGTGACATTTATTTGTATACCCAGTGAAAAAACAGGGTAAAAGAGGCATGAGTAGCTGCATGCTAAAGATATATTAGAGAATTAAATCATTTTTAAATGAATAATGCTAAAGTTATATATTTACTTCTTCTTTAAGTCAGTTATGAAATTTTCTCAAATAAATATATGTTAGACTACCTTAAGTCTGAATACAGGGTATTGTTAGTCGAGCACTGGCAGCGCGTGCCAACTTGTTTCTCATGACAATTTGTAGTGCATTAATTTTTCGATATTAACTGAAGAGGAATTTGTTCGTTGTTCAATTTATTGCATTTGCGAAAAAGTAATATTATATTCAACTTTTTTTGCAGTAAATCAGGAAAATCACAGATTAAAGATTAATTAATTGGAAATTAAGCCTTTAAAAAAGTTTATCCGTTTCTTTTTAGTCTCGCATTCGTAAACGTTTTGCTTTTCTTTGTTGTATAAAAAGGCGATACCAAATATTGCTAAGGCAAGGCTCCAATTATGTTTAAACCCTTTTAGGTTTGATTTGAATCTTAGAGTCTTGGTGCTTCCGATTTTCTCAAATTTTTAAACACTTCTCAAAATTTGGATAAATTTTAATTTTGCATATTTTATCCGTTAATCGATTCATTTAAATGAAATACTTTATATTCTTTAAAACTATAAATTGAACCCAAGCCTGATAAAAAAACCAAACAAATCATTTCCTAGTATAATTCATTGCAGTTCTTCATTATTCCCCAGCTAGAGCTTCGCTCATAATTCTAATAAATTTGTGTTAATATTTCTTTCGTTATTTATATATTCAAGTTGCAAATGCAATTTGTCGTCATTATGAGAAGTTGGCCGGCACTTGGCAAACTTTGACGCGACCTATTGTTGGCTTATTGGCAACAAATGAGCGAAGGCAACGATTGGCAAGGGATTGTGCGGTGGCGGGGGGGCAGAGGGCTGTTTGTGCCTGCAACGACTCATTGTTGGCCCTGCTGCTGCTCGTTAGCCATGGCCATTATGCTGGATTGCGTATTATAAATACGGGAATATAATGGTAAAGTGCAGAATATTGCACATAATAATTTACAAGCGGACGCGAATTGATTTATGACAAGTCACGTAGCTGCTGCTAACGGGCGAAAAGGTGCACAGCCAACTCGGAAAATCTGTACAGGTAGTCGGGGCGGGCTACCCGGGTTTCCCGACTGCACTTCTCAAAAGGCGGCCATTAAATATCGTGCCAACCCGTGCCGCTTAATTCACGTGCTGGCGAGTTTTCCGAGCTGCAGCTCTGTCGAGCAGAATGTAATTCAGCTGGCTTTGACTAGCTAGCCGGAAGGCTGCACTAGGTTCCATCCATTAGCATAATCGATGGCAATTCGTTTACCTCGGCTGCAGCAACAACAACAACAACAACAAAAGAACAACAACAACAAGAAGTTGGGCCTTGCCATTGTTTTGCCTGGCATAAACAGTAGCAGATCTCCCCGGCGGCCCTTTACTTAAAGTAAACGAATTAATTAAGCATGTCACGAGCGGAAAGTTAAAACAAAAGATTCTTTTGCTTGTACTAAGTGCACAGCAGTCCGTGAATGCGTGTACACACTGTACGAATGCCATGTGCTAATTTAATTAAATTGCACTGTTCCAGCACAAAACTTTGTTACGCTCCTTTTTCACAAGCGGACGTCGAGTCGGAATTGCAGAAGTACGTGGAGCTAATATGGCAATTAAGTCTGGCTAAAGTTCATTTTAAATTGTTAGTTAGTTCATAATAGGGGCCAACTAGCTGCACTGTGTGCTACCTAATTAACTTGGCTTGGACGTTCCAAATATGCAATAAACATTTTAATTTATTTTCTTGTTTTGTTTTCAAAACCAAAAAAGACTCCGACGTGCAATTATTAAAGGTTATCTTTGGCACACCGAATATTTAATACCCTTGTAGACTCGGCTGTTGATGCTAATCTAGAAGACATACACTTTGTGGGATTAGAGATGTCTCCTTCTATGCTTTACACATCCCCATAACAAAGTACAGCTGAAATAGTTATTTTTAATAAGTTTAGTTAATCTGACTTTGGCGGCTTTTTCTAATAAATTTAAGCAACAATTTTTTATTTTTGGTTTTTTATAACAACTTCTCTATGAATTTAAACAAGCTGCGCATAATTAAGCCCAACCGTAACAAAAAGTGCAACATCATCGTCATAATTCTGGCGCATCCTTCAACTTGGCAAAAGCATGGTCAGCAACTGTGCTCCAGCTCCTCCTCCTCCTCCTTCTTCAACTTCTCCTGCTGATGCTGATGATGATGATGACGGGTTTCTGCTGCTGCTGCTGCTTCATTGTGCTGCAAACTTCATTTTGCCCACCCGCATAAAATGCGTTAACAACGTACATGATACCGCATAGTGTTGCCCCGCGCGCCCCTCTCGGGGTCACCTGTCTTATCAGTCTAACATGACAACGGCACAATTTCAACTAAATTATTAATACATAATTTAAATAATTTTGCTCACCAGCATAGCAGAGCAACTTTCACATGAAATGTCAACTAAATTAACAGCCACATGACCAGCCCAGCCCGGGCCGGGCGACCGACCGTACATCTGATATGGCACCCTGATATTTGAGACATACTTCAACTAAACAACCAACTCCCTCACGCTCCCTCTCTCTCACTCTCTCTCTCTCTCTCTGTCTGTCTTTCTCTATCTCTGACAAGGCAATTTGTGTTCGGTTGCGGCATTAAATTTGTGCACACAAAAAATTTGTGATTATTCCACACTCATGCACATTATATCAGATATACAAATTTAAATTCAAATTGTACATTGAAGAGAATAATTTGTATATTTAAGGACTAGAAGATGCCCTGCTTGAAGTAAGAAACAAATACTTCAAATATATGAGGGTTAACTTTTTAAAGTAATTGTAATTTTATATCTTTATATATATTTTATATTTATATTTTTAAATATTATTTTATATTTATCTAATCTGGTTACCAAATACAAAAACCTATACACCCAATCTATTTAAATTATAGGGATTAGAGTCAGGAATGAACTTATCTGGAACTTAAAAAGCACAGCAAGGTTCAATAATACACCCTTTAGTCACTCCGAATGCGTACAGGGTATACGTATTATAAACATAATCTAATTTCCACAAAACCAAATTTACGTTTTATTGCCATAAAATTTGGTGACATTTTTTTAAGGATTTCCTGTTCAATTTTCGGTGCTTTTTTTCGGCAGCTTTAGATAAAATTTATGTTATTTAAATAATATGTTAAGTAGTCTTTAATATATAAAATAAATATAAAAATATATAAAATGCGGACACGCGGAAGCCGGCAAACACACAGACAGTAGCTTTTTACTGTTGCGTAAAGTGCGGGTCACATTCAGTGGCAAGAAAACGTGCCACGTACACGTGCCCCACAAACGCTTCAATAATTAATAATGTAACTTTGCAAACATAATAACAATAACTAAGTACAACAGCTTTAGGTAAGCGAAGTCTGCAGACCAACAGGAATTATAGCTCATAGCATGAGCCTCATACCTACAACCTCCTTTGCATTTACATGCTTTGAGCTCATAAATTGTGACATCAACACGTGTGACGACTGCTGGATGCAGATACAGGGTATATCCTAGTCGGACGCGCGACGTTCGTCTTTTATATAAACACACAAGAATAATATTGCCAGATTTCGATGCCAAATTGATCTAGAGACCAAGCCATGAACAAAGACCCAAACCTCGTGAAAATAGGATGAGATATCAAATATAACTTTTACGCCCAGCTCCCACCTGACGTACCTGTACTGTCTTGAACTCCACGTCTTAAGTTAAATTTTCCAGAGATATTTAAAATCCATTGAAATAAGAACCGGAACTTGGAATCAACTGTTTATGCCCATGTTAGTCTTGTGGCAGGAATTTTGTTTTCTCCAATAATCATTCCATTTAACTTGGAAATACTTTGCCTGCCATTCACTAGTTTAATACAACTTCGATTTATTTGGAAAAGTCTCGTTTACCTCTGATTTGTCCTAATTAAAATCAACTCAAACTCAAATTAATTTTCAAGCTCAATTTGCCGCACACGCCGAATCAAATGTCAAAGTCGCAGCTTAAGGCAGGCATTTGGCCAGCACGCAAATAAATGTAATTAAAATAAAATAAACTTTGACCGAAGATTTCGAGGGATTAACATTACGAGGCGCAAATCAATGGGAAGCCATTTGAGCTTCTTAATTGGATGTTGCGTGGACCTTAAAGTGAAAACTGAAAATTGGGATGAGTAGCAGAGCTTTGTTAAACTTGAAATTGATAAGAAAAGTGATTGACTTGCGATTTTAAGTGTGTTGATATGACAACAGCAACAGCTGTTTGCTCTGCAAATAGAAAGTAAGTTTAGGCGCCTTTGTCATGGATGAGGACAATGAGAACTGGGCTTTGGTCACGACTGGACGCACGAGTTGCACGCCTTGATTTCACACACGGATTGACAATTGAAATACGAGCCAAGTCAAATACGAAGACAGATCTCTGTGTGTGTGTGTGTGTCAGTGTGTAGCAAGTATATGTGGCAGCCACAAACAGACAGCGCTGGCTTGGGGGCAGCCAGGCGGAGGAGTCTGGCAAGGACATCAGCGCATAAATTTCATGTGCTTTCTGTGGCAAACAGACAGCGCAAACAAACGGCGCAAACAAATAAAATGCCTGGACTAAGCGCCGGCACAAATAAGGTTCAAGGACGAGCAGCTTTGGCTCCTGCAATTGCCACATGCACAAATTGTGGTCAACATTTGCCAAGAAACTGTGTGTGCGGTGTGTGTACGGTGTGTGTGTGTGTGTGTGTGTGTGTGTATCTGGGTTATGTTACAAAACTCATTTAAATGAAGTGATGCCTGAGCCCCTGTGCCCAGTGTTAGGGGCAAGTGCGTCCATCACTCAAGTCTGCTGGAGCACCAAAAGTCACGTATACGCCATGCTTAACATTTCTGCAATAGTTACGGGCTATTCCGAAAAACAATTTCAACCAAATTACACAAAAAAAAAAAAACTTTCAAATTCATAAATCATGCAAAATTTACTTGCCAGCAAATTTTGGTTGGTCATAAAAACCTTTTCGCCTTAAAAACCAAAATTATTTTCTTAATGAGACAGGCTCAAAAATAAAGCAAAACAAACTCTTAAAATGGAATTGTTTAGTTGATTTTTTTGTTTTGAAGTAACCTTTAAGGATGCAGTCAATTAAGAAACATTATTAAGTCAGATAAATTGAGTAAAAATCTAAATTAAAAAGAAAAGAAAACTCTATTATGAAAAAATATGACTTTAAAACTTATACATTTATATTCATTTTATTTTTTAATGCTGTCATACCCCTACTTTATTCAATACCCAACTCAAGCTGTATTAAATTCGTTGTTCTTAAAAACTCATATTTAGATGTGCAGCGAAATCGTTTTACGGAATAGCCCTCATTACATGTTGGACGGCCGCTTAATATGTAATCAAATGTTGTATATTTCGTCCCTTGCTATAGCACACATTTCACCTTTCGAATGCTGCGCATAAATAAGGCAATAAATCAGTAAAATATAATACATCACCTGGTGGGAACTGTCCGACCGCTTGGCCCACGCTAAATCCTTGGCAGGGAAATCGTACTCAGATTTCATGCTGGATGCGTTCAGCATTTCCATGCTGCTCGCCGTCATAAATTATGCGTGTTTTTCATTCAAGCTGTTGGAAAAATGACATATTTTCTCCATGGGGGTGTGCCCTGCCACTTTGGGCGGCATGCCAAAGTTTAGGCTAGGCCAGAGGCCAACATTTCCCTCATCTACTTAAGGATTGACTATATGTATGTGTTTGTATTTGCCTGGTCCATTTATGAGTTGTGTTTTTGCCTTTGCCGGGGCAACGACAAAATTAATTAAACTTCAATTTAGCTTGTCAAAAGCTGATTAAATGCAACATTCTTGGACATTGGCATTGAAAGGACGTTGGAGGAAGTCCGAGAAATGCGTGCAAGAACTTTGAAATAATGTCGAAGGACCAAGAACGATGATGAATGGCAAAAATGCTGAATTAATATGAACCAAAAAGAAGTGGTTAACTTTGAGTGTAATTGAAACAAATTGTATTATCGTGATTTGCAGGGGCTTTATATAAAGGAACTGCTGTGGCTTCATCAGCTTGTTGAGGCATTCTTTTGATGAAATGTTGATTCGTTCAAGGTTCGAATCCAGAATGAATCGATCTCAAGTCTGAATGACAAATCTGAATGACAAAACAAGAAATCAAAAGAATAATAGTAAAAGTGGATTAAAATGCCAACTAGTGATTTCTTATTGAACAAGAATAAATGAATAAATAAAATAAAAGCTCGCTTTTTGACATTATTACCATGAACTTTTCTTCATTTATGTTTTTAAAATAAAGAGAGCTTTAACAAAAAAGCTTCCGCCCAACGGAAGCAATTTATTGAAAGAAAGTACAAAACGAGACATCTCTTCAATCAAAAAAAAAACAAATATTGGCCAGCTGAAGCTGCTGTCCGCCCATGGGAGCTTTCACTGTACTCGCTTACAAAATGTTCATGTTAATCCCCAAACTATTAACCTCTTTCTCGCTGTTAAGCTTTTGTCATCCTGTTTATCTGACTTGGGAAAAAAGCAAAGTTCAGAAATGCTTGAGAAAAGTTTTCATATTTTACTGCTTCAAATTCCATTATACTTTTATACTCAGTTCTTACCGAAATATTTGCAAATATTCAACTTTTTTTCTGTTGCTTTAAAAATATTCCATTAGGCCCATTATAAATGCAAAAAAAAAAAAAACCGGGTGTGGGGGGCAAAAACAAAGTCCTATCAGTTGCAATATTTCAGTTTTTTGCCCGTTTCTTTACGCTTGGCTGCGTTGCACATATTTATTGCCACTTACATATTTGCTGCAGGGAAAATGCAACAGTTTTTAATGCAGAAAAACACACCTTAAAAATGGCAAAAACGCTAACGGGCAACGCTGTGATCCACTTACACACACACACACCTCAAACTCACACACACCATTTTCTTTTTAGCGCACAGAATAACAAATAAAGGGAAAAAAGAAAAAAGAAAAGCTAAAAATGTTTGCATTCTGTTACACCAAAGTTTGTTTGCGCTTGAGATAACCATTCTGTTTACTTTACTATTTTCTATGCTCTATATTATTGTTTTCTTTTTTAAATAAACATATAATGCATTATGATATACCACATGTAGAATAAACTGGAATTCCATATACAATATTCCGATTGAGAAAGTAAATTGTTTCTCGCATCGTATTGAATATGTGCATATCTTGTTTATATTTATTTATGTGTGCTTATGTATCTTCTCTCGTGTTTACTTTCTCGTGTGCATATTAATTTCCAGTTCCCTTTTATGCTATATTCTTAAACGTTTTAAAGACAAGTATTTGCTACACAATATTTGGTATCTATTTTAAATATATCACAATACATCAAAATTAATTATCTTTTAATTATGGCTTTCTCCTAAGCTGTTTACAGGGTATCTTATAGTGAACTCTTGTAACTTGCAGCTTCTTTCTTTTTCGTTTTTCACTGAAGCTTTTCATTTTGACTACTTTTATCTTATAGAGTGTTTGTGCATGTATGTGTTTTTGGGGTATACGAGATTTATTGTTTTGTATGTGCATTTTAAGCAGAATTTGTAAGCGCAGCTAAATCATTTCGAAGGCTTCTTACTAGTACAAAAGAGAACTGTAAGCCAACCTGCCACTTGAGTACACATATCAGAAATAGACACACACAATCATAATTCCCCAGCCCGCACACACTTCACTGCCATTTCGTTGCCATTTATCCTTATTTAACTCGAAAAACATGAGAATGGGCAAAACAAACTCAAACTGCAGTTGTCTGAGCCAAAGAGCTGGCCTGGGCAATATCCTGTACTTATGCCGGAAGTTAAGGTGCAATTAAAGATATACTATATTTACAGGAACTAAGTTCAAACCTTGCTTCTTTATATTCTTTGCAATTTTAAGTGAATTAATTCAATTCCATCATTAATATATAATAAAGAGTTTAATATTCGCCTTTCCCGTTTTACAGGAATAGCAGAACCATTTGATGCCTTATTGAGACAATGTATTTGTACAGGGTATCAGCAATGAAATTTAAGCACGGACCTAAAACTCGGACACCCTTGGGGCAGGCTAAGTACGAAGCCACCCAGTGGAAACCTCGGTAAGTACGAATCATTTTTTAAACTCCAACCGAGGCAAACATTTTACAAATACAGCTTTAGCAGCATTTGCTGGCAAACTTACGCTTAAAATGGCCATGGCAATGGGACACAAATTTCTATATGCATATACTTACACAACGTTGACCAACACTGGCCCCCCTTTGCCAACACTTGCTCATTTGCCTGGCTGCTGTAACCAATTGTGAGGAATTTGCAATTGCTCTGCCCTCGCCTGCCTGACCCAATTTCCTCTATGCAAGTGTGTGTGCCTGGGTGTGTGTGTGCCTGGGTGTGTGTGTGCCTGTGTGTGTTTGCCCATGTCCTGCGTGTTACATTTAACGACTTTCGAGTTCAAATTGTACAAAATTTACGATTGTGAATATTTTCGCACTACTGCAATTGCAGCATTTTTGGGGTCTCCGGTTTTTGGTGTCCATCGGCGCGTTGTTTCGCTTTCTGCAGTTGCCACAAGCTGCCGTTAATTGAGGCGCAAAGCACCGAAACGGGCAGCGCAAACAATGTGCACCAATTGTCTGGCATGCTTTTAATTCAATTGGACACAACAACAACAAAAACAACAACACCACCATCAAATTGGCAGCATAATTAATTTTCCAAATATCGTGCAACAATTATTTTCATTTACGAGTTGCATTTTCAACGCTTTTCCCTGCTGCCATTAAACTCAATTGTTTGGCTGCGGCTTCAATTGAAGACGACGCTCACGCTGCAGAGTCAGATAGAAGGGCGAGTTAAATGGGCGCTCAAAAGCCCTCGAATTGTGTTTGTCTGAAATGGTAGCTATATAATCTGGATCAGCTGAGCTTATGTTTTTTATAAATCCGGTTTTTTTTCTCTTTTTTTTATTTACTTTTCTACTGTATAGCTTGTAAGTTGACTTTGCGCTCCATTCGGGTTTCTTTAGTTACATAAAAAGTGGCGGGTTTTGAACAATATACTTGATTGCCATAAAATTTGCTCAGTGTCTACAAATTTGAATACCACTCAAAATTTAGATACAAATTCTATAAGAACTCCAAGTATATAATAATAATTTAAGAATACAGGTGATTTCTACTAAAGCATATAAGTATTATATATGTGTGTGTGGGTGTATGTGTGTGTGTGTCGGTGTGGGCGTGTGTGTGTGTGAATGTATGCATGCATGTATGCATGCATGTATGTATGCTATATGTATGCTAATTATCAATCGTGATTTATTTGTCTTCGAAAATCAATGTCAACTGCATTTTCTTATGCAACTGGAATGACAATTCAAAAGTTTTTAGGAGCAACAGCTTAAACAATTTTCAATGCCATCCAATTGTTGTCGCGTGTGCTATTTATAATAACTAAGTACTCTTGTTTTGTTTGCTTTTTATGTTTGTTGGTATTGCTAATTGCTTAGCCTAAGCCAAGAAATCACCAGCCATTCCAGAGTAACATTTATCTCTTTAGCCATTCACAAGGCATATGCCACACCTTAGCTCTCGAGTGAAGAGCCTTCAAGTTCATTGCGGTAATTTGTCAGCGGGGGTAATGCATGTGGCCCCCCACCTGTGCAGACTGCCCACCTTACTTTTTGCCATGGGCTTGCCTTTGTTTGTGTCAGAGGCAACAACTCTGGCTTATGCTCAGTTTGCCATTCCTTGGCATAGTTAGGAGCTGTTTGCACAATCCACGCACAAGGTCGTGACGTGTGGTGCTCGGTGCTTGATGTTGTTGATGATGATGGAAATACTGACATACCATTTTCCGTAAATCAAACCAAAGTCGCCAAACATCTGGTTGAAAATAAATAAGAAGCAATAAAAAAAAAACTAGCCATGTGAGGCGACTTCACGATGAGCGGCATGTTGCATAATTCGCGCGTGCAAACACGATTTTTGTGCGAACTGCAAAGCCAACCACCCAAATGCATCATCACGAAGCTGACACCACCTGTCCCACTGCCACTCTTCCCCTTTCCCTGTGTGTGTGTGTGTGTGTGTGCGTCTGGTTGTGGCGTGTATTGCATGTGCCACACATCGTCCAATATTCGTGCGCGCATAAATCTTTTGGTGACTGTGGCGCACAAATATTTTAAATCTTGTCGCTGGCTGAGCTTAAATATTAAATACAAACGACACCAACAGCAGTAGCAACAACAGCAACAGCAACTACAACGGCAGCAACAAGATTATCAGCAACAGCAGCAACAACAACAACAACAGCAACAGTTGCTGTTGTCATTCAATTGCCGCTGCGCTTCACTCCACAATGACATCAACAACAACAAAAGCAGCCACAACATTGGTTACAATTTCCGTTTTCCTATTTTTTTGTAGCTGTGCCCATACCCTGTAACCATAGCAATGAGTATGGGGAGTAACAGAATGTTGCGCAAATTCATGCAAAATAAAGAGAGAAAAACAACTGATTAGCAGCAAATATATCTTTCTTGCTATTAATAAAATGCCGTAAGAGCTGGGTATATTAAATATAGCATATAGGTTCATGAATACCCTATATAAAAACGAACAATAATTTCATTGTAATTTTGTCTATCCGTTAAGCCAGACTTTTACATACAGAGTATGCGTTCCTTTTAAAAATGCTGTAGGAGATGTATGTATGGCATTTTGTGTATATTTTTGAATACCCTAGAAAAGCACAATAAATTCATAATTTCTTGTTATAATTAAGTCCATCCATTGAACCGAAATGGAAAAGGAAATGGTTTGAAAGAGTTTTAAAGTATCCGTTTTAAATAATGTTAATACTGGAAATATTTAAAATTGGCATATAGATTCTTGAATACCTCTATACATAAAATCGTACTGAAATAAAGGCTATGCGCGCTTCATAACACACTAAGCATTTATTTACAGGATATCCGCTAGTCAATCACTCTAGTTTGTTGCAATTTTATTTGTTATTGTCTGTTGTTGATTTGACTCGGCAATTAATTTGCCTTCGCTTTGAGGTGTTCATTAAAGTTCCACAGCAGCAAAAGGAATTGACAAGCATGGAGTTCTAAGTTTTAGTTGAAAACAAAAAGTTTTAATCACGATTGTTCTACATTTCATTGAACATTTTCTAACAAAGGAGGCAGCTGATGTTAACTTTGCCAAACTTGGGCATGTTTTCATTTCATTTCACTTGAAATTTCGTCGCAACACTTCCTAAGGAAATTTAGGAAAACTACGTAAAGAAATTTAAAATAAATTTTTGTGCCGTGCCGTGTGATATATATATATATATATTATAATATGGGTCGTCGGCCAGCCAGATGTTATCGTTATTGTAAAAACAAGCCGTATCCGAAATCTCGTTTTTGTCGCGGTGTTCCCGATCCCAAAATTCGCATTTTCGATTTGGGACGGAAGAAGGCATCTGTTGAGGAGTTTCCACTATGCGTTCATTTGGTTTCGGATGAATGCGAGCAGCTGAGCAGCGAGGCCCTCGAAGCTGGACGCATTTGCTGCAACAAGTACCTGGTGAAGTTCTGCGGCAAGGATCAGTTTCATATCCGAATGCGTTTGCATCCATTTCACGTCATTCGCATCAACAAAATGTTGTCCTGTGCCGGCGCCGATCGGCTGCAAACGGGCATGAGAGGTGCCTACGGCAAGCCGTTGGGCACAGTTGCTCGGGTCCGGATTGGCCAGCCCATCATGTCGGTGCGTTCCATTGACAAGTTTCAGCCACAGATTGTTGAGGCTCTGCGTCGCGCCAAGTTCAAGTTTCCGGGTCGCCAGAAGATCTACGTATCCAAGAAGTGGGGCTTCACCAAGTTCGATCGCGAGCGCTACGAAGAACTCCGTGATGACAATCGCCTCGAGCAGGATGGATGCAATGTCAAGTATCGGCCAGAGCATGGTCCAATTGCTGTCTGGGAAAAGGCTCAGCGTGCTCTTTATGCTAATTAATTAAATAAATCAAAGGATTGTTGTTCATAAAGTTAAATAAAAAACTAGAGAAGACTGCTATCATCGGCAGGTCGAATATTAAGTGCATTTGTGGTAATACGATTCAAGGATTTACAGATAGCTGAGGGAAATCCTGAAGCTCGTAATTGCAGAGTTTGGTCAAGATACCGCTTAACAGCTTTGTGATATGCTCACATGGTAGAACATGGGTATGCCAAGTTGGGTTAAGATATTTGTCATTTCAGATCATCTATATGTTATGGTGGTCCTACCCAGCCTGTATGGAGTACTAGTTCACATAGAAATGGCCAATTTTGTCTATTATATTTCTTCATAACACACCCTGCTAAATTGCCCAAAAAAGTTTTTTTAACAACTCATAATCCATGGCAGTTCTTATGTAAACATACCAAGAAACGCCTAAAGCCATGATAAACTTATCTATTCGCACTCCTCCCGGCATTGTCCCACAGATTCTCTACTAATTTTTGTCAATTTTGTTGACATTTCCAGTGGGAGAAAACGAAAAACTTTTATCTTTTGCCATGACAAGCTGAACTTTGGCAAATCCAATAAGTACTTTAAAACAAAATATAATACAAACAAAAACATAAAAAAAAAGAACAAAAACAAATAAGAAACAAAATGTAGGTTTTATTTCACCTTGGCGCTAGCTGGATAGCCGAATAAATAAGCTGGGCCTAGTACAACAAAAAGATAATATATAATAATATATATGAAGAGCAAAAGTTGATGACTGTGCTGCCCGCCCACAGAGGGCGCCACTGCGGGTTTAAAGTTGAGTCGTGCATACGTTAGAGAGGTTATTAAAATGTTGTCACAAAATTTCTAACGCGCAGATGGTGATATCTAAAGCCTCATAAAGTACATTCCATGTCAAAAGCCAATAAACAAACAAGTTCGTCTGTCTTTTGTTAGTTCTTGTATGAAATACATATTGTTTTTTAAGATATAATTAAACTCTTCATTTACGACTTTTATCATGAGATAAGTCTTTTGAACGTTGGACCAGTTTATAATATGGTTATTATAGAAAGAATGGGTAAAAAATAAAGTTGTTGTATAACAATCCCTCGAAGTCGTATGTCTGTAGGTTATTAAATTCTCGGTGTACCAGAGTTCCTTCCCTTTTTTACTTCGCTTGTCGTTTTGCAGCACTGTTATCCAAATACCCCAAAAATGATTGAGATACATATATACATATTTATATTTATATAGATACCTTTATATCTAACCCTCTGTTCGATTGCGCCAGATCGTTGACAATTGAATGCAATTCAATTAGTTTTACAATTTTCGACGGTCATCGCGACCGACTTTGAAGCATTTGTCAAACAATTAAATTGCAATTTTCGCAATCGCCAATAAACCATTAAAACTCGCTCAGGCAGCATAATGAGCGGCGCCCCACACCCCCCTGCCCTTCCATTTTAGCACCAATACAAACGAAAATTGAATTTGATTGATGACCGAGAAACTTCGGTATTGCCAATGTTGATAATGCTGTCGTATTATGATTTAATGAGCAACAAATGAAAGTGTTTTTAGCCAAAATTGCGAGTGAATACAAGTGTGAGTGTGAGTATGAATATGAATACAAAGCTGAGTATACTCACTTCATTGCTTAAGGCTTGGCTTTTCAGTTTCATTAGAGCAAGTTTTTGTTGTTGTTGTTTTGTTTTACGCTTTTGGCAATTCCCTGACCTATGCCTAGCTCATAAGAAATGCGTAACCCCCTTTTGGCTTAGAGTTTGAATTGTGAATGGGGGCCATTCACAACTTTTGTCTGCAGACTAAAAATAGCCTCTGAAAGAAATATCATAATGGGGTTGTCGTTGGCTGCGCGCGAGCCCATTAATAATTTGTTATTATCATTATTATTTTTCTGCTTGAAATATGCCCGTTTTACAGACAATTTAGGCAGGCAAAAATAATTTCCAAACTTATTTCATAATTAACATATCTGAATATTTATGCTTTTCAAATTGCCAAATGTGCTAAATAATATTTATGTAAACATTTTAATGGCTGCGAATTCATTTACATTTTGATAAATATGAATTTTCCAAAAATAAGTTTAATTAAAATTCATATTTAATAAAAACAATTAAATTCATGCAGGTACATTTGCTTTAATTTGATATTATGTTCAATATTTGAGTGTCTCTTAGAACATTATTATTATTAAATTCTTTGACTAAATTAGTATAAGACTTAGTTGGAGGCTGTTGCCATGGACTTCAGTTAAGCCCGAGATACTTATTGAATTAATTTAACAACAAAGTTAGCCCAAAAATATCTCTCACATATTTAAATTTAAGCTTAGCTACACTTCTTCTTTTATATTCCCTTTCTTAAAGCTCAAGCATTTCTCCAGCATTTTCTTTTTCAAATTTAAGCGCACGTTGGCCTTTGTGAACCCTTCTCGGACCCAAATTCGATTTGATAATTTGCCCGTAATATCAATAAGACTCTGGGTACAAATTTGTAACCAGAACGACAAAAACTGGTCTCGACCTCTGAGTTATTCCGTACAAGTTCTGGAATACGCCCATTTGCATGCCCCTTTCTCATTCTGTTTCGACTGGTTCGTGTTGCGTTTAGAATTCATAAAATATTCTGGAAAGACTGCATAGAAATTGTGCTCGAATGACTTTTTGTCTCTGTTGCTGGCCATTTAGTTGCCAGTTTTATTGTATTTTCCAAGTCGATGAGCTCCAGACATGGACAAGCCGCACAATTTGATACCCGCACCGCACCATCATCACCCAGTTGGAGTTCACTTGGCCGTTCCGAGTGGAAATTGAATTTAATTTTTATTGGCAAATGTAGAAAACACTTTTGTTGCTGTTGCCGTTGCTGATGCTGCTAATTGATGCATGCAACTGTCTGTGGGGCATCAGTCAGCCAACAACTGATTGCCAGCAGCTCTCACCTGGCTCTGGCTCTGGCTTTGGTCCAGGTAACAAGAGCTCAGCAGCGGAGCTAATGGAGTAATTACCAGTGCATTGAAATGTGGTAAAGCTGCACGTGAAATGGGTGAATGGGTGAGTGGCTCAACGGTGGGGGAACCCAGCACGCTCCACCGCGTCCCACCTTGCCTCACCTTGCCGCAGCCCAACTCCATTGCTGGCCAAGTGAGTGGGTTAACTGTGCAAGCATGTGGGTCTGCTTTTCGTGCCCTTAATGAACGGGTAACAACACTTTATGCGGCATTTTGTAGAGACCTCCAAATTATTAGTAGCTGCAGTAAATATTTGTGCCTGCCCTGCTTATATCCAATCTACATCTTCATTTGGCTTTAACTTTTATTTTAAATAGTATGTGTATTTCTTTAATAAATCAACAGCTTTAAATTGATTTATATATTTTTATTAAAGTTACGTACTGTCTTAACTTAACTTCGGTTGTTTATACTAGACTTCTAACTTATTTATTTAAATTATTATTAAATGTGTATTGTCCGTATCTTAACATAAATTAAGCGATATCTACAAAATAGTATGCTTAAAAGAAAGTTTATTAGCTTGATATTGAGGAATAGGCCTTCCAAACAGTCTTTTAGAAAGGGCATATGAAATTCGCTCTATCGAAGTTTTTTCAATTTTTGGCCCTTTTTTTATTTGTTTGTCTCGCCGTCTTTTGGCATGAGCCAAAGCATCGAGGCGCCGCAAGTAGCAGCTTGGTCGTAGCTGTCTGGCCCTATATCCAACGCCCCCTTCTGCTATATCCAGCTCCCCCTCACCCCCTGCTGCCGCCTTTCGCATTTTACCACTTTTCCGCGAAACGCTCGAGTAAAGCGGCGAATTATAATGCGAAACTCTTTGGCCAGCCGGGCATATCAACAGTTGGCTGTCGGCGTTCAAATTGTTTGTTTGTCAGTGTGATGGTGAGTGTGAGTGTGAGAGTGGGGAGTGAAGAGTGAAGAGTGAGGGGGGCGGGCTAGGTGGGGAAATGGGGCGTATAGCATTAGGCATAACTTTTGATTTGTGTGAAATGTCTTCAGTAGTCGTGTTATAACAGACGCCACAAAGGGAACAATTGGGCGAGTGGCTGTTGCGCCTTCCTCGCTGTCGCATTGTCTCGCCGAATATACATTGTTCAATAAACGCATAATGTGTTATATATTTTACAAACATGTTCATATTAATGACAGTATTGCGCTGCCACAGCGACAAGAGTATTGAATTGCTTAATTAAAATGTTGTTGCGCCCATTTTAAATTAATAAGACAAAAACAAAAACCAGAGTTTTTTAACAATACGTCAGCGCAGCTCGTTATCACAATAATGGAAAATAAATCGCCGTAATTGATTTTCACCATGAATTAGAAATTGCTTCAATTTTTTTTTTTTGTAATTATTCTAGTTAATGTTTACATATTAATGTTTATTTTCTTTCTTTCTATACGTTTTTTTTTTGCTACAATTATTTTAATGAATTTAATTTGTCATTTTAGCTCTGCATGTGGGCAAATTATAGCTGATTGAATCGTCCGGCATTCAGGCGAGTGTTTATATCGGGTGTGTGTGTGTGTGTGTGGAATTTGATAGCTTTGAATGGCCTTTTCATTGTCAGTTTGCTGTGCAGCAACCCTTGAACATTTAATGACCCTTCCTGGTTTACTGCCAATCTTAATCGCCATTGGCCTAGCCACAGTGGCCATTACAGAAAAATAAAAAACAACGAAAAAGTTACAAAAATCTAAAAGCGCAGCAGCTTAAAGTGAAATGCATTTTACTTTGATGCTTTTACCAAATATTTTGTTTATACGCGCAGTTTGTTAATCAGCTCTTATACTTATTTACGCCGCACGTATAAGAGTTGCCTTGAGTTCGGTTCAGTTGTGTTGTGTTGTGTTGCGTGCCGCAACTTGTTTGATGTTGTCTGAGGCTTGTTGCGTTTGTTGTTAGCTTGTTGGAATGCAGTTTGAAGGTTTCGTTTGAGTTTTGAAATATTCGAATATGCACTATTTCAACTCTCAAATCAAGTACGTAGTTTTAGAATGTTTATTAGCTGTTTAACTTATCTAAGAAGCTAGAGATAAAAGGCAAGCATTATCGAATATGGAATTAAAATGAAATTTAAACTAGTTTATCGTTAACAACCCAACAATAATACACATACATATATTTAGTTGCATAAATATAGTCCACAAAAATCCATTAAATAATATGAACCTATATGTTAAATCCATTTCGTTCATCATATATATATTTGCGTAAAGCCAAACATAAACTATTGCAAATTTGAGTACCGATTGTGTGCTTTAATTTATTTTGTAAATTTTCAATACTTAACACACGCTAAGTCGATAAACGCGCCACACAATTAGTGACCGCCTGAGCCCGCAGAGCTAAAGAGGCTGCCCCTTCAACCAAACATCTTGAGGTGCTAAGAAGGTTGCAAGAGCCAACGAAGCTGAAACCGAAGCTTAAGCTGTGAAGCTGCCTCCTAATGAAGCAGCCCAAATGCAATATGCATCAGAAGCTAAAGACCCGCTTAGGGCAGCAGCTGGTGGCCGGCCAGAGAGGTGGATGAGGAATGGGCAGGGGAAAAAACAATACAAACGCAGTTGCAACTAAATGCGGCAACGTTTTGTGGAACAAACGTTTCGAATAATTAAAATCCATGCGTTGCAGCGCGAATGTGAAGAGAGGCGAAACCAACTAATTGGTTTTGCATGAGTTGCTGATGGAGAGTGAAAAGTATGGGGTGTGGGGGAGGGGAGCAATGTGCCACAAGTGGTAGCGAAAATCGTGTTACCCATTTGTTGCACAAATTTGTTGAAAAGCATGCAAAAAGTCAACAAAACAATTTTCGCTTGTTTAGAAAACACAAATGTGCTAAATCATGGCGATGACATAATTAAACGCCAGCTGGACACGAATTAGGCCCGCACTTGCCGCACTTGGTGGCAGTTGCAAATATGTAAATTGTAAATTTAAAAAAAAATATTACTTAGCAAGCGGCGATTTACGAGTAACTGCAAATGCCGCCAAATAGTGTCAAAGATTTGAGTTACAGACCCCTTTCCACACAAGCAGCAAACAAATTGTATCTCATACATACATATGAATATATATGTATATGTTATCTGACAGATACACACACAAATTTTTGCATATATCTCACAGATACGTGCAAGCCATAAGCAACTTTTGGCCATATTTTACAATTTATTGTGCCTGTCAATTGCCAGCAGCCAACGAGAACAACAAAAAGAACGCAAAAAGATTGTAGGGAAGTTATAAATGTATCTCCCATATAGAACTTATTGTTCGCGTCATGCGTTTGCATACATGTATATGAAAAATACTCGTAAGCACATTTATTCTGTTGAAAATATTGCACTTTGATTTCTCCAAAAAAAAAAACCAAAAACAAGACGAAATAAAATAAAATGTGTCTGCTTAAAAATGTGCAGTTATCATAAATTTTGGCAGAGTTGCAGCTCAGATTTAAACGGCAAGGCAGACAAATGGCAAGCGTAGAGCAGAAGCAACTGCAACTGCATATGGCCCGTAGGCAATTTTGGATATTACCAACATTTTCACTCAACTCTTGGGAAAGAAACAAAAAAAAAGTGAAATAAACTTGATCTACGCATTGCTTAAGGAATTCATTCAGATATTGTATCGCAAAAGGACAAGCAAATAATACAAAGTATATAACTAAAATATATTTGCTAAGGCTTAACAACTTGCTCGACCTCTAATCTTAGCTTCAGGCAAAATCTTGCCTTTGTCATGATTTGTTCTCTAGTTCTGTTCTCTAGTATATAAGTATTTTTTTAAATCGTCCTTCTATGCGATTCTCATAAGTTAAAGTAATAATTTCAATTACCACGCCGTGATTATATATATTATTTATATTAACAAGATCACAAGTTACTCGCAAATTTCCTTTCCAATTTTCAATCTGAACTTATTTTCAGATTTGTTGCCATTTGGTTCATGGCCTGAGCTCTAGTTTGATGCTGCATCCATAATTGATGCGTACCAAGTTTGTTTTCTTGAAGCTTTGGCACATGGCAACACTTTTACATTGTTTGCATAGAGTTTGTTGCCTCTCGAAGGATTTAAGTTATTTTTAAATTCAAAATCAATAAACGATATAAATTTATAATTGGCCTTAAGTGGTCGAGCTTTTAAATCCTGTTGCTATCATTGTTGCCTGCTCGTGTGGCATTCATCTGGGGCATGACCCGAGACCAGGCCACAGCACAGTCAAGACTCGCAATGTGGCCAACTCATGTGCGGCTTCTGCCTGCAAGTGGCTTTTTGACTTTGGCCATTAACATAAACCTGAGACGTCTTTGTCGACGCCTCTGACGAGTTGTCAGCCAGTTAACACTCGACTCGCCTACTTGGCTATGGATAGGTACGTGTTGGTGGTGGTTGGTGACGGCCCAAGACGTTACTTTAAAGATTTATGATTAGTCACGATTTCGAGTGCTAAACGATTTTGGCAACGAGCTGCACACAGCTTGCAATTATTTTCTTTTGTCTTATTATTGTTGCTTACTTTTTATGCAATGGCAATTCAACAACAATTCGCGGGTGGGCATTGGGCAAACACAGTTTGGCGCTCGTCAGCTGCCAATTATGTGGCAAGTTGATTGAATTATGAGGCTTGCGTTTTCGAGTAGCCGATGCAAACCGCAAGCAATTTAGCGAGCTAGCCTTGAATTTCTGTCCATCTATCCAGCAGCATTTACAGCAGCTGTAATGCTACAGTTTATTGCCATTTATATACCCTGTAAAATCTTTTTAGAAAGGGTATGCGCAAGACAGGCTTCTCCTTTAACCATCTGATACGCTTTCATTTCATCAAGATGATGTCAATTACGCCAGGTATATATTACTCCTTTCCTGCTGTAGCCCCTCGTTGAGCTCAAAGCTTATAAGAACTGGTCACGATAGTTTTCGTAAAGTCTAGCCATGATAATACAATGAATATTGCATTCATACCTTTCATATCTAGGCTTTCCTCCTTTCTTAATGAAACTAATTTATTGAAATTGAGGAAAATAACCAATATTGGTCATATTAGGCTTTTTACAGAGCATGGGCTAGTTGCATCTTCTAGGCCATATCTTACCTTACCTCTTTTTTGTGCAATTGCAATTTTGTGTGTGCCTCGTAATTTGCTATCGAATGTACCTCACTTCACCTCTCCGTCAATCTCTCTCACACACATTAGCTTTCTCTTTCTACGTGCTATAGCTGTTTCGCTCTTGCTGCATGTCCCTTGGCTTGGGCGTTGACAGTGCCCACGGTCGTCGGTCCTTGACGATTCCCCATTGCTCGTAGTTTTGTGGCTTTTGGCATGCTTAATGCCAATCTCAATGTGCCACATGAGAGCCACACGTTGCACCACTTGCACACGGCATAATGCAGAAAAAGAAAAAAATCGCAGCAAGTCAGGCGCAACTCGCAGATACGCGTACTTTGTGCTCATCAGCCCGCTGCACAGGCTCAATTTGGTGACTGCCACAAGGAGCACCTGCAATTAGGCTTGCCTTAGACATGAGCAGGTCCTGAGTTAGTATGATATAGTTCTTGGTTAATTATAATAGATATAAACAATATTTAATAAATCAAAAATAAAGTATAATTAATTAAATGATAATAATAATAATAATAATGATAATAAAAATAATAATAACAACAAAAATAATAATGATAATGATATATATCTTTATACAATAACAATACAAATAATAATAATTATGATGATAATAATAATATTAATATGATGATAATATTATTTTAATAATAATGTTGATACTGATAATGGAAATGAGATTGATAAATATAAAAATAATAATGATATTGCTAATGCTAATGACAATGATTAGGTTTTTGCTGCCTATATATGATACACATGAGCTCGTATACGAGCTCTAGCCGGGGAGAAGAATTTTGTATTAAGTGTCACATTTCAGTTATCCGTCCCCTACGACTTGTTGCCTGACTGCGTACTTCAGTTATCTATATACATTGATTACTTTTGATTGAAATATAAGTAGAAATTACAAATCTCAATTGAAAGTGAGCAATTTTTGATATGATCTCAAAACGATAACCTCGAATATTTTTTCCCTGTCACTCACACACTTTGATCCCTAGATTTATAGAGACAATGCCTCTGCTATTGCCTCGATAATTAGCTAAATTTATGGTTTATTTATATCATTTGGCAATTATTTGGAACCTTTATGGCATGTACCCCCCCGGAATCGAAATGTGCGCATTCGAGCTGATTAAAACGCACATAAATCTCACAAGGATTAGCTAAATAGAGCCGGCAAGGGGGCATATGGTATCTTATCGCGGGCATGCCAAAAATAAAGACTCCAAGTCAAGTGATTCCCAATCGTCAGATAAGATTTGCAGTTCAAATTCAAGTAATCGACAAGTATTAGTAAAATCATTTAGTTTAGTCGTGCGTTTACCTTGAAGCTGAACAAACGTGAACTCCCACAAAAAAGAGAGACAAAGATAGAGAATCAAATAAAATGCTGAAGGAAACGCTGCTCATCCTGGCGCTGACTGCCGCTGCGCTGGCTGCCGACTATGATCCTTACCTAGATATACCCTTTAAGCGAGTCAAGACTTCGGTGAGTGTCAGCACAAATTGCGGTCTAATAGCTAAGTGTGTTTACCTTAGAGTCAGGCACGTGTCGTGGTCTTGTGCTGCGAGTCGTGCTCGTGTTCGATAATTAATATTCGTGCTGTTTGTGAGTGTGGAAATTAAAGTGTTTGAAATGTGGAAGAAAAATTAAGATCAACAAGAGAATTAAATAAGATGTGTTTTAAAGTTACTGTTAAAGTTTTTTAACAAAAAGTGCAGCTTAATTATTATTTGCAAATTTTTTAATATTACTCAGAGAAAGATGCAAATTAATTATTGAATTACAATTTTTATTTTAAAGCTACCAAATAACAGCATAAACTACAACAAAAGTTAATTACAGTTTAAATTAACAAAATACAACTAAAATAAAATTGATCACAAAAATTTAAATCATTACAAATGTCGTGTGTTTTACGCTGTTTTCGTGTTCGTATCGTGTCACGCGCACATCTCTAGCTTGTCTATAACATTAAGCAATGCTCTGCGTTGGCATTTTGCAGGCTGAACGCATCGAATCGCATGGCTATCCGGCCGAAACGCACGAGGTGGAGACTGAGGATGGCTATGTGCTGAACATGTTCCGCATACCGTATTCACCCAAGCTGGGCAATGCTGGACAGGCACAGCGTCCGGCTGTGCTTATACAGCACGGCCTGTTCAGCTGCTCCGATTGTTTCCTGCTCAATGGGCCGGACAATGCTTTGGCCTACAACTACGCGGATGCGGGCTACGATGTCTGGCTGGGCAATGCCCGTGGCAATATTTACTCCCGTAATAATACCAGAATAAGCACGAATCATCCATATTTTTGGGCATTCAGCTGGCATGAGATTGGTGCCTACGATCTGCCGGCCATGATAGATCACATCCTGGCGACGACCGGTGAGAAGGCGGTGCATTATGTGGGTCATTCCCAGGGCTGCACCACATTCTTTGTGATGGGCGCCGAACGGCCCGAGTATAATGCTAAGATTAAGACCGCCCACATGCTGGCCCCGCCCATTTTTATGGGCAACACCACGACAGACATTATCCTAGCCATGGCCGGTTATGTTGGCTCGCCGGGCTTGGGCGCTGAGCTGCTCCAAAATCAGGTGTTCCTGCCCATGAATCCCATAATCCAGCGCATCCTGGACACAGCCTGCAGCAATGATCCCTATCTGTTGAACTATTGCAAGATTCTGGCCATGATGTGGGGCGGCGACAGTGAGGGCAATCTGAATGTGGTAAGTAGTTAAGCTCTGGCTACGCTTCTAGCTCGACTCACGCCTCCCTCTCTCTCTTTGTAGACGCTGCTGCCACAGGTCGCCGAAACTCATCCCGCTGGCATTTCCACCAACCAGGGCATTCACTTTATACAGTCCTATGTGTCGAACGAGTTCCGTCAGTATGACTGGGGTCCAACTAAGAATAAGGCCACTTATGGGTCGGAAGTGCCGCCGTCGTATGATCTAACGAAGATCACATCGAAACTCTACTTGTACGTGGGCCTGGCCGATGAGTCGGCCAATGTCAAGGACGTGGCACGCCTGCCGCCACTGTTGCCGCAGCTGGAAGAGCTCTACGAGATACCAGATGAGACATGGGGACACCTGGACTTTATATTCGCAAAGCAAGTGAAAGAGGTTATCAACGACAAGGTGATAGCCACAAGTGAGGCCTACGATCGACTCTACAACAACTAAACGTTCAGTTTAGTCAAATCTAATCGCAACTAACTTCTGTCTCAATAAACTTTTTTGCCACAACAAGCAAATCTCTAATGAGTTATGTTCAAGGGGTAGTAAGTGAGTGAGAGAGATACAAAGAGAGAGAGAGAGAGGGGGAGAGCGCGATTAGTCGCAGGCTACTCCGGCTAATTACTCAGCGAGGCTGCTCACACTGCCTTCTGCAGCTTTTTTTTTTTTTGTATATATATATATAAATACCCTGTAGCCATAAAAGTGGATTAATGGGGTATCATAAAGTAAGCGAAGTGCATAAAAATGTTAGATAAGCTTAACCAATTACCTTTAAGGAATAAAGAAAAGTGTAGTTAGAGCCAACTAGTCAATAACTAGATAGTCGCATTGCTTAAACAAATTAAGATTGTGTTAGCTATTACATGTTACTGGATACCTTT
This sequence comes from Drosophila ezoana, assembly GCA_035045725.1. Lineage (NCBI taxonomy): Eukaryota > Metazoa > Arthropoda > Insecta > Diptera > Drosophilidae > Drosophila > Drosophila ezoana. The sequence continues at coordinate 10,662,222 of JAWNOU010000092.1, forward strand.
CGCAATTGAATGGAGTTTAATTATAAGGGCAAGCTCAAGATTATCTAGCATATGCATATTATATAAAGTTTAGGATCTTTCCTTTAAATCTTTATAACAAGCATGGAATAATACCTTTTATATCTACTTTTCCGAAGTTTGCATAAAATTGCAAACACATTTGATATATAGCAGAAAGTTATCAATATTTTATAACAATCAGTTCTAAACATGTGTGTTTTCTAAGAATTAACAATTTTTTAGTTCACCATTCATCACTTTATTTTATTTAATCTATAAAATATTTATGTATTTGGCATTTGATAGCTTTTTGCACTAAAAGTTTGAATGCAAAAATACAAAATACATATAAAACGTCTTCATCCACTGTACACAGGGTATTTGCTCGTCGCATACTCTCTCCCAATTAGCACACTTAATTGTTGGTTTGCTTGTTTGTTTGTTTGTTTTTTTTTCTTTTTTGTTGACAAAGTCGTTCGCCAAGCACGTGGTTAACACCAAGCACAACTTATCCGACAGCTCGTGTCGGGCTGTAAACCGTAGAATAGCTGACAAAATTATAGTAATTAGCGCCTGGCTGGACCGTCCGCTGCTGTTTGTTGGCCTGGCCAAGAGCTGCAAATACGGTTATAATTATGATTTACTGGCTTAAGGTGGGGTAATCAAATGGGTAGCCTTATAAGGCCAAACACAATTATTGATAGTACACGAAGTGCATGACTAAGAAAATGGAAATTCCATTAGCTGAGTGCGGCATTAAATTATGCGAATGAAGGAGACCAAATGTTACGTTTCAACGCGTTATTGGTATTAATAGTAATGGTATACGTACGATGATGATGATATATGTATATATCGACGTGGAAGATTTATTTATGCATTTTAAGATTATTCGCATTATCTTAGCTGAAGAATTGGAGAGCTTTAGACAACGGGATAAATTGTAAGCAATACAAATTAGCATGAGTTTATTTATACATCAAAATACAGAGAGCGAGAGCGAACAAATTTATAAAACATTTTAAACAGTAGAACATTCTGTAAGTACAAACAGCTATTTAAGATTTAATATAATATCTAGAGATTTAATTAATTTAACTATAATATATACAGGAATAACATAAAAGCCAGACCAGAACCTAAACCCACATGCGACCACTTTAGAGTGCTCAAATGAGTGTGTGAGAGAGAAGGAGAGAACCTCAGAGAGATTTTCATGTGCAGAGCTTAACCACAGGCAGCGAAGCAACGGAATATTCATTAATGACAAACCGCTGATGTGGAAAATGGATAATGCAGCTAAGGATGGGATTGGGGTGGAAATGGGGTTGAGAATGAGGTTTGGAATGAGGTTGGGGCTGTAGATGTGGATATTGTCGGGTCGAATAGACTTCAAAATAAATAAAAATGAGCAGAAATTAAAATTAATAAACTGTAAAGGATTTGTCGGGGCCGGACAAAAGCACTCGAATTCGGCCACGCCCATTAGATGAAGTCAGGTGTCCTTGATATTAATCCTTTTCTTTCGCATCCAATTTGCAGCCGAAGGCAAACAAAAAGTGTTAAAAGTATTTCTCATGCGGCAAACTCAGCAATGCCAAAGTTTTTACTAGACAAGCGGGGCAAATACAGCTGCAGGAGCAGCAGCAAAGAATTACTTGCCCCTAAGTGTATTTTTTTTTTGGCTTTAGCTGGTTACATATTTTAGATGGCGGAAAACAGGCGTCAAAGCGGCAGCGACAACAATCACGGAACTTGCGATTGTGAATTGAAAAATTTGAGCTTAAAAATGAGAAATGCAAAAGTTTTACATAAAAACAAAAGAAATTTTACAAGTGGCAAATGGCAAATAGCAAATGACGCAGCGTCTGCTGCGTTGCCAAATCTTTATTGTCAAAGTTGTTGCAGCAAAGTTTTTTTTTGCACTTAGCCCAGTTAAAAGAAGCGCATTTATGTAAATAGTCGAGAATATTTATGTAAATGCGTACGGCTAAGTAAACAGTGCGAACATTGTTATTTAAGGTCTGACATTTTGTTGACGCGCAAACTTTTTCCATTTGCGGCAATTAACTTGTAATTTGCATATTAAATGAGTTGCAAATTTGCATAAGCTGCAAAATATTCAAAACCAACCGACAGTTGGCCGCGCAAGCAGTTAACGCAACCAGTGCACTGCTTGCCTGCAAGAGAGAACTGCCAAATGACATGTAGGCAAGCAGTGTGTGTACCTATAAGTATAAGGTTGAAAACTTAGCTAAGCCGGAGTAAGAGAAACAAAATAAGTTTGAAAGAATTGTGTTATATTGATTGGCTGACTGACTGCCTGACTGACGAACTGTCTGATTAGTAAGACTTCAAGATAATTTTAGCCTTGGCAAGGTCGAACAATACCCTATGTAATACCCTACGTATATTTACTTATACCAAGCGCAGACCTTGTTTACATTCCGCAGTGCTGCAAATTATAGAAAACACGTATTTTTTATAAGGCCCTTCTTCGCGATTCTCATAAATTTAAATAGGACTTACTGCTGAACTCAATTCGTTGTCTTAATAGGGTAATATACTTGATAGTTGCCAACCACAGCTTTTGACAGCCACTCTCGATGATTATTGTTTTTACTCCCTACATAACTTAAGCACTTTCGATAGAATAGCTCTAGATGTCATGCTTATATATGTCTGCCCCTTAACCAATCTGTATTGCTGGTTCGAAGTAACTAATTGGCTGCGGGGCGGGGCGAGGTGAGATGAGTTTATTGACACGCTGGGAACGCGAGTTGAAACATAATTGAATGAACATATCAAATTTCAATCAGAGCTAAATCTTATTAAGTGCACAACTGCCAAATAGCAAAAATGAACAACAAGAAACTCTTTATTCGCAACAAGAACAACAACGACAACAACACGCCCCGCAGCTAATCAGGCTCTAATGGCGATAAATATTTCATTCTATATATTTTGGCAGAGCGCACGAGCAACGGCCAAAGACACGCCTCAGCCCCAGACGGTGAAGAGGAACGAATCGTCGCAGTTTTGAGCATCCTCCCAGCCAAAGACAAAGACAGCGGACGGCAGCAACAATGCCAGACAAAATCTTCAATGCGATCGACAATCGTGAAGACGACGACGATGATGACGATGATCAAACACAGGCCAGGCACTGGCCGGGCACAGCCAGTCATTCAGTCAGTCAGACGGTCAGCCAATTCGCCAGTTGGTCAGCTCAAGGCGAAGCCTCTGTCTGCCTCCTCCTCCTACTCCTCCGCCTCATCCAACTCCGCCTCCGCCTCCACCTCCACTTTTGCCATGCCTTTTGCCATTTTTGTGTTATGAATCGTTCGATTCTTAAACAGCTTTTGTGCAGAGCATTGGGCGGGTGCGCCGCCAAGGATGAGGATCTGAGGATGAGTCTGAGCATGAGGATGAGACTGGCTGCCATTATGAGTAATGGGAGTAATGCCTGGCATTTGTTTACTTGCGGCGCTACATTGTCGGCCTCTGAGAGCCCCAGCCCAAAACTCATGACTGCGCTGCGTGTGCTCTATGGGTTTTTTGGTCTTCGCATTGCAAAGATCTGGGCATAGGCACTAAATGTGGTTACATTGTGGTTGGAAAACAATTTTACAATGAGTCTGAGACGGTTAAAAAGGGAGAAAGAAGGGAATAGAGAGGGGGAGAGTGGGGGAAAACACATGATTGGGTCTGGTAAAAAAACCAAATAGGTTTTTTAACATGTTTGTAGTTAAATAAATATATTCAGTCTTAAAGTTAAATAAAATAATAAGCAAATTTTTCTAGAAACATTTTTTTTTATAATTTTACAATTGGAAGATCGAGCTTTAATTTTAATTTCTTTTGCTAATATATTTCGATATATAATACTACACATTATAAGATATGCATATAATTTTATATAACTAATTAATAATAGTCAGAGAATTATAATTTATAATGATTTTACAAGTTAAGTAAAGCTTAAGATTTCGAACTAAGCCTAAAGCAAAGCAACAACAATTTCCAGAGCTTGTTCAATGACAACTCCCACATTAGCTGCATACAAAACAAACATCACGCTCTTAAGTTACGTAGTCAAGATAAAGAGCTTCCCTCTTTCTCGCACTCTCTCTCTCTTTCAATTTCGCTCTCTTTCGTAGCAGCTTTCAAACAAGAATCTTTGGCGAGAAGAACAATTTTGTATGGTTGCAACTTTCTTTGGGGGTCGCTTTTCTTAAAAGCAACGCGCCAACACGATGGGGTCCTCAGTTAGTGGCCAGCACGCGACGCGTTCAGAACGAGCAGCGAGCAAAGTAAAAGAAAGAAGCAAAGCTTAACTTAAAAATGAAATAACAAAAACTCTATGATCTAGTGGCAAAGGATGAGAACGAAACAAAGCGAGAGAAAAAGAGAGAACCTTGAAGTGAAGTGAACTGCAGCAAAGTAAAACAAACATCCAAACGCACAACTGCGATTTTTTTGTTATTGTTTTGGTAATTCCAAAAGAAAAAAACATAAAAAATAAGAGTATCCAAACGAAAAGCAAATAAAACTTAATGACCAGCACACAAGTGGATAAACAATAACAACAACACAAAGAACTTCATAGGTATGTGAACTTTTGGGCACTCTTCGGGGGTTCTCTAGAGTTAAAGGGGAGCCTCAAAGCTGACGCACTCATTAGCATGGCAATGTCTAGAGAAAAACAACAACTAGCTTAAGAAAATTCTGCGCTGCGGTTTTCTTTCTTCTGCGTTTTTCCTTTTTTTTTTTTTTTGTTTTTGGCATGCAAAATGCTGAAATTTAATAAGTGTTTTCCGCGAGTTTTTCTTCGCTTGCGACGTGGTCGCATTTCAGCTAACAGTTTTTGCTGTCGTCTTTCCTTGTTATACCCTCGCAGAGGGTATTTTAATAATGCCTTCAAATGTGTAACGCGTAGCAAAAGACATCTGCGAACCTTTAAATTTTATATATTCTCGTTCAGTAGCAACATCTAAGTCTCGCAGTTATATAAATATGCCTAGGTCTATCTTTTTTTGTGGCGGAAGAATGCCGGAGGAGACTTATATGTCATATATGTATCTGCTATTGGATTGAAAGCCTGATGAGCTTTTTTATGTTTCAAGTTCTACCAAGCTTCTCACACAATGTAAAAAATTTGATCTACATCGGAGCACTGTATCATATATTCGAGTCGAAAAATTAGCTTTAGTCTAAATATCATAAAATTTACTTCAATTATCTGCAAGCCTACAAGCCATGTATTTAGTAGGGTGTTCAATCTTCGTTGCGCCGAAGACAACAACTCTTTCTATTTTTTGCGGTTGCGTTGCACAAACAACACTTACACACAAATATAGAGGGAAGAAATTCTAGCTGCATTGCTAGCGGGGTGTGGGGTGTGTGGTGCTGGTTGTCGGTGAGGGGAGAGGGGGGCACTGAAATTCGCTTGGCTAAAATATGCAGTCGCTGGCTCATTCGCTTGGGTTGCGGCACTTTGCGGCATTTGCCACACAACTGAACTTGGCAAAAATTCTCTGGGCAATGTTTGTGCAACGTGTTGTGGCGTGTTAACGGTATTGTTTACAATGTTAATAGAACCCGGTGCCGGGTGGCAAGTTAAATAAATAATTGAGACGCAGAACGACAGCCAAAACGATGCGCTTCGCTGCACTCAGACAAACAAACACACACACACACGCACACACACAACACAAACAGTTGTAGAAAAGTCGAAGAAAACAAACGACTTAGGCAACGAACTTGGACTTGCCGAGCAGCCCCTGGCCGCTTCTGAAGTGACTAATAGCCAGGGCAAATAGTGCAGCCTAAGGAATACAGCTGGGCTAGACACACACACACAAATAACAAGGAATTCTCACGACTTTCTGGAAGTTTCAAAAGCTTTACACATATTACCTTAAGGATTTTATGAATTATTTGGGATCTTACTTTATTTGAGATTTGCATTTTTATTATTTACCTTTGAAATAGTTAAGAACTAAGCTGTGCAAATTTATAAATTATTTAGCTTTTTTGAGTTCTTGTTTTATAAAAAATATACATTGCATTATTTATAATAAGATTTTGAAAAATGAGTTCGTATTATTGTGGAATAAGCGGGAATCTGAATAGCTTAAAATTTTTCTGAAATGTGAACTTTCAAATTCAATTTGAAACTTGTGACATATCTGAATTGTGGATTATATTTGCCAAATATATATATATGAGAATCGGAAAGATACAAAATATATCGAAAGTTAAATAATACAAATTTAACCTAAATAAATCAAAATTAATATTCCAAGTAGTAAAGAGCATTCAAATACGATTCATTTAAATAATTATAAGAAATTTATAATTTCCGGCACAAGTCAATAATATCGAGATATACCCACTGTTATTCATGCAGAATCTGCGCGAACATCCACAAAATTAAATAATAAGCCAGGTAATTAAATAAACGTCGAACGGCTTTAGAAAAAGAAGAAGACGAAGAAGAAAAAGGTCATAAGAAATTTCGTATTTATTATAGGGAAATGCAAAGCAGAAAAGCTGAAAGCCACTGCAAACACAGTTCGCCCTCTCTCTCTCGCCCTCTCGCTCTCGCTCTCTCTCTCTCTTTCTGTCTAATGCTAATGATGTAAACTAAGCATTTAACTGTTAAAAGTGCCGACAGCGCCATAAGAAGACGACAAAAAACTCTGTTTGGCATCAGTGGGCCACAGCAGATGAGCCAGCGGCGGCGACGACGACGACGACGACAAAAGTTGAGCTCGCGAGTCTCCCGAGTTTTGTGTGGCCAGAGACGACTCTAAAGTTCGACGCCAGGTACGACGCGCAGACTCTCTAAGACTAATCAAAGCCGTTACAATGGACACAGAATGCGGCTAAGAAACGCACTCGGCCGCGCTTGACTTGAAAGACGTCAACAGTTGGAAGCCAAACAAAAGGGTTTCCACAAACCCGAGTGAGTGTGTGCGTGTGCGAGTGTGTGTGTGTGTGTGTGTGGAGGAGCATGTGAAAATGTAGGTTGCATTGGCAATGAGTGAAAATGTTCACGGTAATCTTTACAGAAATTACCGTTTCATTGTTGCTGCTGCCGATGCTGTTGGTGTTGACAAAGCGGCAACCAGTTGCTGCTGCTGCTGCTGCTGCTGCTGCTGCTGTGATTACAGCTGCCTCTTAATGATCATCATTTGATTGCTGACGCGCACTTAAAGGGTTCTTATTTTTATAGCCACAACTAGAAGAAGAAGAAGAAGAAGAAGCAGCAGCAGCAACTAACGTGACAACATGCAATCCGCAGCAGCAACAGCAACAGCGACAACAACAACAAGAACCGCAACAACAACCGCTTCAATAATATTTGATAATGCAAAGCGGAAGCAATAAAAATCCCAATGTGAAAGACATTTGTGTTAGTTACATAGTTGCTTGGCTTAGTTAGTCAGTTAGTTAGTTAGTTAGTAGGATCGTTACATTAGAGCGCAGAATTTGCTAATTGCCAGCAATTGACTGGCGGAACTGGGGTAGGGCAAAGACGGGCAGCCTGGCAGTCGGACAGCCGGGCATGCAGGAAGCAGCATCATTAATTTAATAGTAGACGGGCAACGAGCGGTACACTTGCAAAAAAGAACAAACAAAACGAGTATTAAAGTTTCTTTCACTGTAAAAGAAATTCTTAATTTCACAAGAACTAACCGAAAGACTGAGTAAATGTTCTGCAATTGAGGGCGTTTTAGCCTCAAGAAGTTTTATACTTGATTTAATCGAAACTCTATCCCAGTCAAAGTGCCATGTAGCGCTTTTTCTCGCAGTGTAGCAGCTGCCGGCCTGCCCAATCTTTGAGCTAGAGTGCGCTAAAAGAAAAAAAGAAAAGCAAAAGACAGTCTCTAGGGGGCGTGGCGCAACGAAAACACTACCTCAAGGTCAACTGCAGCCAAATGGTGGGCAGAGCTCCTTTTTGGCAACCAAGCCGCCGCAGCTCAGTTGCAGCCACATCTGATATGCCTAAAAGGCCCCAACACAAAAGCAAACCGAAACCCGAACGAAAGATATAGAAGAGTCGCACGTAATCTGATATCGCAACAAAAAAAATAAAAAACGGCAGAGTTAGTTTGCCATATGAGGCGAGGGTCTGTTGTCTTCAGTTCTTTTTTTTTTGTTTAGCTATCAAAACAGCATCAGCAACACACACACACACACACACTCGCACACACACTCGTCTACTCTAAGGAACTGGCCAAGACAACTTGGCTGGCAGTGGAGCTGGCTAAGAGGGGGTAAGGTGGGGTGCATTTGCAGTGACTGCATGCACAGTTCCAGGCGAGTGCACAGCCAGACGCTGTGCTGTAACAGAGAGCGGAAGAGATGACAACCAGGTGCATGCAACGTGTAGATATAAATCAAGAGGTGCTGCAGCTACAGAGTAGAGAAAAGAATTATTTTTCTATATGCTGAACGGTTTGGGCCACAAGTATATAGTCTACCTGCTGTCGAACTACTCCCATAAATGAGAACTAAAAATAATATATAGTATGTGCAATCAAATTTGAGTTATATAGGTTACGAAAGATAACTTTTATAGGTTACTTATAAGGAAATTGCAGTACAGGCTTATATATTTCGTGTACAAAGCTGAATAAACAAAGCCCAAAGTTTTTATCCATCATATGGAACAGAGAACACAATTCAATAAGAAGCAACTATTATTTGTATTATAAAACCATGCTTTGTTAAGAAGTTGACAGTCCTTTAAAATGGGTGTTTAAAATAAAAATTAATAAATTTATAAAAGAGTTCAATTCATAGGAAAATAATCGCCAGTCTCTAAAGGTGCGTTATTTAAGTGAAACCTCAGACAACTGAAAAAAGGGAGTTCGAGTTCAAGCTCGAGGCTTGGACTAGAAGTTATCCGCAGGCTAGCGTATTTATTGACATTTAAGTTATTAGCTTTATAGTGTAATAATAACTATCTTTAACTAATAATGACAATGTTAAAGATAGTATATACATGGCATAATATAGGCAATGTGCTCTGCTCTGAGATTTCGAAGGAACATAAATTCAATTTTTGAAAACCAAATAGAAATCTCACAGCATTCATTATGTTTTTTTCTACGCAGATACAAAAAGATTTTTGATGTAAACTATAAGAAACTCTAATAATATTTCATATAAACACCCTCCAGACCCCAATAAGTTGTTGGTACTCCATAACTTGTAAGTACACAGCAATAATTGTTGTTTGTTTTCTTCTAAACGGGCTGCGACAACTTAGGAAGAGCTGTCAATAATTTATCAGAACTGTCTGTGAATACCATTTACGGACTAAGGAGCTGAGCAGTCGATAATAAAATTGCCTGGCACGCAAATTTGGTTAGCCAAATGGCATTTGTCTAACGGCTCTTGGCCATGTTTACAAGTCGAGTTGACAAATGTGCCCGGAAACTACATAAGACACACACAAACACACACACATATTCACACACACATACTCGCACACACATTCGTGCGAATTTGCATTAAAAAAGGGTAAATGGAGCTCAGGCTGGGAAGCTTTGCTTGCATTTTGATAATGCATTGTTTCGTTGGCCAGAAGCCAGCCAGCCACAAGCCAACTGAATTCTAATAAAAGTCCAAACAAGTTTGCCGCCAGCAGAAGAAGAGCTGTGGCAGCTACCTGAGGCAGCGATTGGGTCGTTGGCTTTGACTACAGAGCTGGCTTGCAACTTGGCCGCAAGTCGCATCATTAAATTCACATGGCGACTAGAGGCCAAGTTTGTGTTCTAAGTCTTTTGTTTTGTGCTGGTTCGGGCATGATTTATGCTTTGCCAAATTGAAGTCTATATTAATCGGAGCTGTCAGGTTGACAATTTTATTATAATGCGAACGCGAATCACGAACTGGCCAGAGTCAAAGTCAAAAGCAGCCACAACAGCAACAACAACAACAACAACAACAATTGGACTTAATGACCCAGTACAAAGCGACAGACAAATTTATGGCAAGAGCTGAAAATGGCCAATGAACTTAATGCTCTGGTACTTAATGTGGCTTAGAACTTGACTAGCTCTGTGAAAGGTGTGTGTTGGTGTATGCTGGTGTGTGTGTGTGTGTGTGTGTGTGTGTGTGTGTGTGTGCGGGTCCAGCACTTTGTATTGAGTACCTTTCCATTGCAATCGCTTTGTCGTGCAGTTGTTCTAATTTCATTTACCTGCCGACTTTCACCTGCCCAGCTTAGGCTTAAACTCTGGCCATATACAGGCCAGCTATCCAGCTCTCCAGCTCTCCAGTTCACAATTCTGCGCCCAGCCCTATTGACAGCTAATTAAACAGAACACGTGCCAAGCACAGACAATCAGCCATTGCATAAATATTACTACTCTCGTTCCACGCTCAACTCAACAACTGAAGCAACCGATTTGTAAATCGAACTTATCAAAGAAATTCAATTAGGTTTTATGTCAAGCGTTGACTGTGAACAAGAGCTTTGTGAAAGAAGGAAAGTTTGTGAAAAATAATAACAATAATTTACTTAAATGCATTTATGACAGCATAGTGGGGGGCACACTTAATTTGTCATGAGTCTTGCAGAGATTGGAGAAATGCCCAAATGTGTGAGGATCAAATTCGAATGGCAATAAGATATTTAAGTGTATAATTTGCCACATATATAATTTATAGTAAATAACACTTATTAATTGTATTATGTATATATATATATATATACAGAAGATTTGAAATTCAAGCCCAAGTCGAAAACAAATAAAGATCTTAGTTCACATTTGTGTCAGCCCAGAAATAGTTAGGCTAAGATCCAAATGTTTCTGAATATCGATTAATGCATATGAAAAAATATATATAAAATACTTTTTACATGTTTTATTTATTAATTACTCTTATTTAATATTTTAATATTTGTTTACCTTTAACTGTAATGACGTGTCAAAGGCTGCTTTAGATTGCGCACCTACGTATATTGCGACCTGTAAGATCTATTGTACTTCCCTCTTAGCCTGAAATTCTCACTTATAATTTTCTGCACGCATCACTTTAACATGAAATTTCCCCATTCGCAATTAGTAATTGACTCAACTTTCTAGGAATTCTTTTTTATTCCCAGCAAGCGAGTTGCATTCTACTTGCATGTGAGAATTTGTGAGAATTCCATCTAAATATTTACTATCTGAAAATCTTCCATGTAAATGTTCTTCATTGTAAGGGCATGCACTGTTCGTTGTGCGTAATTTGGCTTAGCGCGTTCTTGTTCTTTTTTTCCATTACAACTTCCGCTTGGCAAAAAAGAAGAACTAAAAAACTTAAACAAGAAGAAAGAAGGCAAAAAAAAGAGCTGCAAAAAGTATTCGATGCCGATCACTGCAATCGCTGATGATGAGGTGCATAAACGACGCCCATTTATTGAGCCCTCGCGGCTTTAATAACTTGGAACGTGGAGCTGCCGCTGCCGTGTGGATTGATTATGGTAGGCACTGTCGAGGGGGCAGGCAGTGCAAGGGAGGCGCGACTGGGTACCTATGTTTGCCTGCCAACAAATGACAGGCATTTGTCTGTCCACTCCAGAGGAGAGCGGGCGAGTGGAACAGGCTGTCTGTCAGGCAAGAGTCTCATCAATTGTGAGTTCGACATGAAAATTGCGCGCTGTGTAAAATGCCCGAGACTTCAACTTGTTGCTGTGTGTTTGCGTGTGCGTGTGTCCAGAATATACTATATGTTTAGGAAGCCACACATGAAGCTAAGTGTACCCACAAGCTGACGCTTCTTTTATGGTCAGGTGTGTGTTCGTAATGGTCAATCTGGCCAAAATTGTGAGCACGCGTGGGCTACAAATTCTTTTGGCACACTATAAAAAGCAACAACAACTGGCACAAGTTTCACTCAGTATGAAATGGCCCAGCTAGAAATGGCCATTAAAGAATAACAACAAGAGAATTCTCTACTAGCCGAGTTCTCTGTTTATTATTCACTTGATTCGTATGCTACTCACTTCATTCAGTCAATTGGATTTCGATTTCCGTTTTTCAATGCCCGCGTTCGATTTGCAAAAGTGAAAATATAGGCTCTATTATTATCTTGGCTCAGATTTACATAATCTCTGCCTCGGCCTGGGTGAAAGTTTCTGCCACAAATTATAAGTTAGAACGCGAGCAATATGCCCAGTAGCCAATTGAGGCAGATTCGAGGCCCAGATTGCAGCCCAGTTGCGCGCCTTTCACAAATCAACGTTCAAGTCCAAGTCCAAGTCCCCCAAAAATAATACAGCCCAAAAGCGAGACACAAAAATCTGTCAGTGGGGCGTTGCCACTGTGTCAAATAGTCAAACGAATCGTTTGCAGCAGCAACAACAAGAAAAGTATCTGTCAGATACAAGATACACAAGTGCTCAATAGCTAATTTATTGCCTTGAATTGATGTCGCACTTTAGAATTTATTGCTCTGCAAGTTTTTTTCTTTCTATTTTTCTCTATTTTTTTTTTTTTTTGATATCACAACTGAAGAAGCATTGTCTGTGCATTGTCTTCATTTTGTTCTGCTTCTTCTTAAGCTGAAGATTTGTGTATTGGTTTATGGCACAGCTGACAAAGCTGCATTTAACTGGGTTGATTTCTTTGGTGGGTCCACAGAAGCAGAACTAAATGATGGACACCAAAATTGGACAATGAATAAGACATTTTGCTAAATAAATATAAACTAGGCTTCAATCAACACAGCTTAGTGTCTTTATAAAGCTTTAATGTGCTTACACCGCTTTTAATTGAGGGAAGGACAAAGCTTTAATGTGATTTGAAAGCTCATATTCGGGCATATTCTACATCATCATTTAGAAGCTTCCCCGAAGCTTTAATGTGCTTTCGAAGCTTTTCACATATTTGAACCCGCATTACGTTCTAATATATTGCCTGTGCCGCATTCTGTACATAATCTTAATTTTTCAACATTTTTTACATATCTTCTAATTACTTTCTTTCACTTTCCAAAACGCCTTTAAAAATAACTTACTCTCAAAGCCCATTCTCAAGTCCACAATTAAAACCCATTCTAAAATCTTTCTGTAAAGACTTAAATTCTCAAACTGAACACTCAATTTGGATAACTAGGCACCCAAATCTAGCTGCCAAAATCTTAACTACGTTGAAACTGGGTTGCAGAAATTGTGAGTTTAGTTCAAATTTCCTAAAATAATAAACCGAGCTGAAGTCGCTTAATTTGCCACTTTCGCCGGGTAACCAAGGCAAGACATAATCAAAATTAATTGCTTTATTAATTTGTCTAGCATTTCTCGCAGTGTAGCTTTTGACAAAAATTATGTTGTTGGGGCGTAATTGTTGGCCCCGTTATGAAGTTGAGCCGAGTTCTTGGACACACTCACGGGTAAGACAATTGCTCCCACAGCCGCAGAAAGCAGCTTTCTTTGGCTTTGGCTTTGATTTTGGAGGGGGATTTTTGTATCTAGTATCTCATAATAACTGTAATTTATTTATGAGCTTTATGCACACGTTCCGAATAGACGATTTTAATTGTAACTACGATTCTTCACAATTCTTTTGTAATATAACTCGCCTTAAAGAGCTGTAATTAAGTTGATTAAGTTTTCCAGTAGCTTTTCAACAGCTGCCAGCTGCAATTTTCACGCAAAGAAAGTGCCAAATTAAGTGCTCACCAGCTTTAGGCCCTAGGCCAACAACTGTCTTCGCTTTGCAAAGACATGCTCTTAAGGTTGGAATAAAGAGAGACCTGCCAGCTTAAGAGAGAACTAAAGAGAGCGCCTTTTTTACAGCCAAATCCGACTTAGTTTGTTTGGGGGGAATTCTGCCGACTTTTCATGGCCAGATACGCGCTGCGGGCATGCAAATAAGCGCCAAGTGAATTCAATTAACAAAACCCAAAACAGGCAAAAATAAAAGTCAACTGCAGTGATTTATTGTGTGAAACTGAAACTTCTTCTTTTTTTGTGTTGTTGTTGTTGTTGTTTCTTTAGTTTTAGCTTTAACTGGTAGCGTGAAAGTTTTAGCTTAGATCGCAGTGCGCCAGTTCAGAGGCTTGACATTAAGATAATAGCTTGATTAAAACTTGTCATGAGAACGAACCGCATCAGCCGAGTCTTTTTTTTTACTATGTACGTACACCAGACCATGAGAGCTCCAATTAAGCGCACTTCTTGATCATGTCGCACTTTTTGTCATTTTAGCTGGGCATGCCAGGCCCGTCGAGCGACTTGTAACCAACACAAAATATATATATATTTGATTTTTTGGTATTTTTTTTCTAACTCATATTTTATTTGTCATCTGTCTTAGGACACTAAGAAAAATGCTTAGCATGTAAATAAATAATAAAACAATATATTACATTAAATTTTACCAATTGAACCTAATTTATGACGATATGTGGAAGATCCAGCACGTCCATACTATTGTGCGCCGTTCTAAATATGTCGTCTTTAGATAGATAGCTATGGCAACCCTGTTTTACTTCTTGGAAGCGCGATCAAACATTTTATAAGCCACATAATTAACTAACATGTTCGCACTCTGCACTATTTTCTGTTATCCCATTATTGAAAATTGATTTTATTCCTCTTCATACAATCTAAAGGGTGACAACCCAAGTTCAAGTTTTCTAATTATTTTAAAAAAGGTGACAGCCCTGTTAAGTTAATACGGTGGGCTGAATACAGATTAATCTTCTTGGCCATATTTGATAAGAGTAAATCGAGCTTATTCCTAATCAAAACTCTTTAAAAAGAAAAGATAAGCACTCTGCAAAACCTATTGCCAAGCTAACACTTTACACACGTTCTTACGATATGATTGTAGATATGTACATGGTTAATCTTCACAGATAGGCTCAGTTAGGGTATCCCAGTTTCGTTATGGCGAACACACAGCATCCAAGATGTTCCTTGTGTCATGTTCTGCATTTGCATGCAAGTTTGTCGAGCTCTGCTCTGCTAATCACGTTCTCAATGAAAGTGGATGCAGTGGTGCATGCAACTGACGAGTGGTGCGATTCGTGTTTTCGTTCTGGACAAGTCGAAGACGCCGTTTTGGCTCTTTCACTGGCAATGACCGCCATTTGCTGTGGCGTTGTTTGATTTTCACGTTGGTTTATTTGTTTGTTTGGGCTTTTCGCATGCAACTGGGAAACCAAGACACGTCCGAGTGTGAGTGGTTCTTGATGCTGTGCTGATTCTGGGTACCAGTTTCTATTTGTTGTTGATTTTCTTCTATTTCTTCTCATAGTCTTTTCTTTTACTTTTTCTCTTTTATTTTTGGTTGATTAATATTATTTATAGCCGCGGTTCGTGTCTAGAATTCAGCTGCGAATTTAATTAATATGCTGTTTCCTCTGAGATAGGTTGTTTGCCATAATTATGTGCCCTATTTTTGACTCTATGTGCCAATTTGTTTTGAAAATTTATATCTGTGTGCTCTTAGGGTGTGAGGGGAAACACATGCTAAATGTAAACAAACTCATAAATTTTTCAATAATATTGCAGTTGTATTAAGTGCCGGACAAGTGGCAAACGGAGCAGTGCATGGGGAATCAATAAGAATAGGAATGAAAAGCAAGCTTCAATGCATTTACTGCGATATTGCTTAAAATAAGTGAAAACTTTTCTTTACTTTGCTTCTTTTAATTTAGTCTTTAAATTTGATATTCAACTATTTATTGACGTACTAAAATTATTTGGAATAATATCTCACAATATTCTAAGCGTTGTAAACGTTTTCGAATAGAGGTTAAAGCAGAACTAGAAATTCTTATGCTCTCGAGAGAGCAAAACGCAATAGAGTAACAGATTAAGCACAACAAAAACAAACATAAGTACCTATATTTCCAAGTTGGGGATACGACTGAGTTCTGAATTAGATGCAGGCATATTCATACAGCATATAACCGAAAATTAAGAGTATGCTAATAGCATAGCCACGCTCAAGTATTTTATGTGATAAGTCAAAAATGTGAAACTAAACGCATTTCACTTGAAATGCCTTTGCTTTAGAGAAAACCAGCATACGCAATGCCTAGATAAAGCACGAAATGCCAAAAACTCAGATGCTTATCTCAGTTTTTCAGATGGTTTCGAGCTTTGCACAGCTGAAAGCAGTCGTTGCTTTGGCCAAATTGAGCTGTCCACTTATTATGCCATTATAATAACTATATAGAGTACTTATAAGGCAGTCCACTCGCCTGACTGACATCTAGCTCTCTAACATCACTTTTTTTGTGGTTTCGTTGTCTTACAGCTAACAATAAACGGCGTCAACAAATTTCTTTGGTAAATGCTTCATTAAAAGTGTGGCAGAACTTTGGCAACAACAACAAGAGCGACAACAACATCGATAGCAACCTGTATCATTTGCCAAGTGCTGCTCGATGGCATAGCGACAATTGTGCGGGTAATTCCATCTGGTTGAATTCGGCTTATGAGCTGAGCATGCGCTGGCCACCAGTTGCCGGCAGACGCTTCAATTCGCTTGTCATTGGAAAGTTGCCGCTGCGTGACACACATTTCACGCATTAGACACGACCCCAGCTGTAGCTGGACCTGGACTTGGGTACTGGGATCTGGAGCCAGACCAGTTGTTGCCCAGAGATAGTCGAATCACAAAGCAGCATAAGCTAGAGCCCGCACTGGAGCCACATTCTAAGTGCAAGTCGAACTTGGGAGTTGGAGTCGAAGTCGGAGTTGGAGTTGGGCTTGTAGCTGCCCCCTTTTGCATTATTCATGCGTGCAACGGCCCGAGGTGAAGGAGGCGGAGGAGTTGAAGGGGTAGGAGAAACAAAGATGACGCTGCGCTTAGTCAGCATATTATCGGTGGCATTAATTTCTGTGCTGCCCGCACAGTTGGATGCGTTCATCACGCAGAATACAGGTGAGTTACGATCCATGAAACAAACAACAAAAACATGCTTTAAAACTGTGGAAACAATAGTGGATAGAGAAGGGGTTGAGGGGCAGTTGCAAGACAGATAATAAGAAATATAACTTTAAATTGGTTTTAAGTACGTTCTAGTTAACAAAAACTAGCTTAACTCGGGGTTTCGATTTGGAAATTCCATTTTCTTTCAAGATGTAAGTTAAAGAACTTACATCATAAATACAATGCAAAATAATCTTAAAAACAAACATGGAAAAAGTTAGGTAAGGATCGAGGCATTGAATAACCTAGTAGATCCTAACTGAAAGAATATTATAGAAAGCGATATGAACTTAAAGTTTGGCAAAGACTTCAAAAGACTTTCAAATGTTTTCTACTTCCAATACTTTAAATATTCTTGAGTACAATCCTAAGCATTGCAAAATTTAAGTGTTTTAAACAAAACAGTTTCACAGTTTTCAATGTTTTACAAAAGATCTTTTATATCTTTATCAGATTGTTGATGGAGAAATTTTGTTTGTTCTGCTTTTGAACTGTATATTTTCCTATATGAAAACTATTTAATATAGCTGAGAAGAAGAATTTTCTAGTTTTCATAAATTATACACATTCAAATTTTTTGATATCTTCTTAAAATAATATTCGAACTGTTAAAAACTCAGCTGAGCTCAGTTAGCTTTGCCCTGATCAATTGTTATGCAACATTTGAAAACTATTCAAAACTCCGCACAGTTCACATCGTCGTTTTATAGATTGAAAACAAATCGCTTATATTTACTTTAAAAGTTGTAGTTAGGTTAAAGTAAAAGCAACCCAATCAATATTTTGATATGTGGGCACAAAAGTATAATGTGCATTTGGGACAGGAGCAAATGCCCTATCAGACAACCGTTTACTTGCCCATACCGCAACAGAGCATAGTGCCCAATACGATGGCCACCAGTGTACTCAGCATGCCGTCCATGGCACCGGCACAGGCCTTCATCGTAGTCACCAGTCCCCAGGGCAATCATGTGCAACCGTATCTGCTGCAGCAGCCCGTGCCGTGGGGCAGGGAACAGTTGCCTCAGCTGCAGCCACTGGCGCAGCCACAGCCTCCCAAACAGGAGCTGCCACAGTTGCTACCCCCAACGATGCCAGCCGAGTCTGGCGAGGCTCATGAGCAGCGGGAGCAAAAGCCTACACAGCCCAAAAAGTCGCACGTTAAGAAGCTGTACCGCTATGGTGCCTCACCTGAGATGATGAAATCAGGCGCCGCTTTTCCCTCCTACTATGCCGATCCGCAGAAGCTATTTAATCGCTACTGCATGGATCAGTAGGAAATTATAACGGATAACCAGTTCGAGCAGATGGCACAGAGTATCAACTCTTTTGTGTTTTTGTTTGTCGACTTTGTTTGAATAAATCCTGAGCATTTTCAAACCCATTTTTCGTATTCTTCCTCTCCTTTCATCCTGCCTTGCAGGCTGTCATCACAATGGCACCTGGTATGCGGACAAATCGGTGGTGCCCAGCATGGAGAAGTGCCTCAACTGTCAGTGCAATCGGAAGACTCTCGTCTGTCGCCTGAAAGTCTGCCCGGAGATGCCAATGCCGCCGCCACGTGGCTGCGTGGTGGTCCAAAAGAAGAACAGCTGCTGTCCCTACCTCTCCTGTGCCCGCTTGGATGCCTTCTATAAGATACCCACCAAGCGACGCATCATCGCCTACCTGGATCACTATGAGCGCGAGTCCATCGATCGTGTGGTCAACGACAACATGCTGCAGAGACGCTCGGATGATTCCGACGTCGACTTGTTTGGTAAGCGTATATAAAATCTAGATATGATTCGTTTCACTTAACCAAGGGTATCCTTTTTTTAGTGTGCGTTAAAAATGGAACTGTGTACAAGTCCGGATCGGCCATGTCCTCATCGAATCTGTGTAGCTATTGCTACTGCATTGGTAAGTGGAAGACAACAAGCTTTTAGGAAATAGAAATTTTGTAAAAGAAGGGGAGGGAACAGATAATAAGAATATTATCGCGAACAGAAGATCGGAATGGTATACGCAATGGTATAAACTAAATAAATAATAAGTAACAACATCCTAAAATCCAAGTAGTAACAATAAATGGGAACAATCGTATGTTAGTAACATCTAAAAATCCCACCAACTTAACATTTTACTGACACCAACTCTTTTTCCACCCATTTCAGGCGGAACCGAAAAGTGCGTAAAGCCCAAGTGTATGTTGCCCGTGGAGGGCTGCAAGCCCATTTTCGTCGACTCCACCTGTTGCCCAGTGCGCTACGACTGCAGCAGCAAGACATCGGGTAAATCGTCGCAGGAGGTGCGCTATCGCAAGAATTCAAACAAGCATTTCCAGCGCATGTCGCAGCGACTGCAGCGGAATCGGGGCTGCACGGTGGGCGCCCAGTTCTACGCTGAGGGTCAGAAGATGCGCTCGGATGCGGACAGGCCGTGCGACATCTGCTTCTGCATACGCGGCACGCGACGCTGTGCGCCCAAGAAGTGTGCGCCGGCGCTGAAGAACTGCATCCCGGTGGTGCCCAAGGGCCAGTGCTGCCCCTCCAGTTATGACTGCGGCAGCCAGCGGGACTATCGACGCTCGCAGAGCTCGCGCCAATTCAATCTTTACAATCTACTCTTTGGCAAGGAGGAGCAGGAGGCGGAGGCTGCGGCAGCCGCTGTGCTGATGCCGCAAAATACCATGGCCGAGCATTATCCGCTCGATCGTCATCCCACCGAACCGCCCGTGGGCGATGCGCTGCAGGCGAGCAGCGAGAAGAGCATTCTGGACACCCTGCGCGAGGGTCTTGAGTTCATCGATGGCAACAACAATCAAATGCTGGCCAACAACATGGACCTAGTGGGGCTGCCAAGCACAGCTACCCCACAGCCCCCAGCGACCGAGGTGAGCAGCACCACAGAGCTGAGTTTTCTGGACTTGCTGCTCGGACCCAGCACAGAGCATGAAGCCAATCCGATGCCGGAGTCAACAACCGCTAAGAAGCCTTTGTCCTGGGTAGACTTACTGCTGGGTCCCGACGAGGAGGATCTTGCCCAGGCCGACGCAACGGTGACCGAGGCATTGGTGGAAACCACCACTGCACTGACCCAACCGGTTGAGGCACCCCTGGCCAGCACGACAATGCGCAGCATTGAACGCATTGCGGATGATTTCGATGATCATTTGGCGGATGGCGAGATTGCGGTGGGTGAGCTGCCGGCGGAGGCGCAGCAAATTGCGATAGCCAATGCGGCGAGTTGGCCCAGACCCAAGGATCCACTGGCTAGCACCACTGCACAGCCAGCTGACCTGTTCAATGTACTGCTGGATGGCCTTTCCGTCATGCTTGATGGGAATATCAGCAGCACAAGCACAACAACAACAACCACAACTAGGCAACCTATTATTACACATGCACCACCCATGTTCCGTCCACTGCCCAGCAATAAGCCACAGCACACGCGAATCAACTCCAAGCTGGCTAATCTGACAGTAAGCCCGCCCATGGTGGTGGTCACTAGCAAATACGGACAGCCAGTCACATATAGAACCATGCCCGGCAGAAGCACCACCACCACAACAACAACAACTACCACAGCTAAACCTACATCAGCTTCAACAGTTGGCTCCACAACCACGAGACCGACCAGCACAACCACGCGCAGGCCAACAACTACAACCACCAAAGCCAAGCCCAAAACCACCAGACGCACCACAACAACCACAAGCCAACCAACAACAACAAGCAGCACCACCACAACAACAACTACACCGAAACCAAAAACCACCTTTAGACCCCCAATTAAACACAAGCAGCCACCCTACATTATCAGCACCACCACCACCACGACTGTGCCGCTTATCATCAAAACAAATCCGAGCATTTTGGAAGCGGAACCTTTGGATGACGGGGACAGCACCGCGCCCACATTGCCGCCCAGCTTGCCTAATCTAAAAATCATACCCTTTCTGCCCACGGATGCAGTGGATTCAGCTCCAAAAATACAACCACCGGAAAGCTTTAACAGCCACAGCTACTATCAACAGCCACTGGCTGCCGATAAAATGGGCATTGATTACGATTCGCCGTACGCCGAGCCACCGCAACACCCCAACAACTACAACAACCACAACGATCAGGCGGCCTACAAATACAAATTCAATGTGGAGGTACCGGCACCAGAAGCACCACCCGAGCCGGTGGTGCATGTGGGCGGTCTGTATGAGGGCACCTCTGGCTATGTAAAGTACGATTTCAAGGAACAGGTGGTGCAACCGCCAGAACACAGCGGTTTCTCTCCACCCACCGAAACAGAGGGCGGCTTTATGCCCAAGGAACCGTTGGTAATCGATGGAGAAGTGCTCCAGGAGCATGTGACATCGAATGTCCTTCTGAGCGATAACTATCATGTCACCCAGCATATTATCGATATAACGACAGAGCGGGACGATAACGACACCGCATCAATCGGTAAGATTTCAGATGTTTACTTGAGCCTGATGTAAATTAGAGTTGAGCAGCTGCCTGTTTGATTATTTAAAATGAATACCCCTATTTACCTAAGGCGAAAAATTCTAGATATATTACTGAAATATGTTTGCGCTAAAGGCCTACTGACTGACTGATTGATTTACTGATTGATGAACAGTGTACATTACCATTATTTAAGACGAAAATATGTAGATATATTGCAGAAATATATTTGTATTGACTGATTGACTGACTGATTGATGAACAACTTACAGCTCAAAGCGGCAAAGATGGAACGCTCAATTTTTCACTAGTTCACATTAAGACCTTAAAAAATACCCATTTATTCACACACAGGAATATCCAGATATTTAACTCATGTCTGTTTGTGCTGACTTTCGGCAGACTAATCGACTGACTGATTGATTTATAAATTGATTGATGAACAACTCACGCTAGTCTTGGAAAATTCCTTTCGCAATACCGGAAAATGTTTCTGTCCTTATTTTTTATATTATATATTTTAACAGGCTTAAAATGAAACGTCGGAGCTTAGAATCGATTTCAAAGGGGGCGGGAACAGCTGCGCCTACCTTTATTTTATTCAATCCGCTTCAAAGTTTTTTTTCTTAATACATATAATTTATTTTTATTTTGAGCAAATCCCTTAATATTAGTTCGCTTTGACAAAAAGTGAAACGCTCGAAAATCCAACATAGATAAGCATTTCAAATTGACTTTGCCTATTGTGTATATACTCACTCTCCAACTACAATTAATTATTTCTTCACCTTGCTCTTTGTGAAACCTATAACAGAGATCACAACGCCAGATCCCTTCAAAGATGTGATACACACGGAAAGACCGCCAAATCTCGACACACTGATTGAGGACAAGCAGCATAAGAAGCCAACGCAAGAGCAGCTGCAACAGCAACAGCAACAGCACGTCGAGAGTGTCACCTACAGCATCAGCAGCTCTTCCGGCTTCAAAGCTGCAGCGGCAACTGCACCAGCAACAGCTGCAGCTACGCCATCAACAACTCCAACAACAACAACCACAACAACAACAACAACAACTAAACAAACACCGCTGATAGATAAAAATGAGATCAATAAACTGGATGAGCTACTGGATGAGCTACTTGGCATGAACCTGCCCAGCCTGGCCCACAGCAGCAGCAGCACAGTACCGCCCTTTAAAACATTGCCAACGCGTTCAACCGAGCTGCCCAGCACAGCAGCAGCAGCAACAAACGCAAAAGTAACTACGGCGACAAGCACTGCGCGACCGCTTGCCACGCCCACAGCAACACGTGGCCACAAAAAGGGCAATAAAACGAAACAGAAACCGTCAGGCAACAGACGCCAACAGCCAACGACAATAACAACAAAGCCCTCCAGATACAAAGGTCAAGCAGCCACGCGTCGAACTCCCGCCAGCAGCAGCAACAGCAACAACAACAGCAACAGGAACAACTCAATGGCCACCGCAGCGCAGACAAGTACCAAAACCAAAAACACGTCAGCAACTACGACGACAACAACAACAACAACAACAACGCCTAAGCCGCACACAACAATAAGCACAACAGCAACAACTGCAACGCCAACAACAGCGGCAGCAGTAGCAGCAACAATTGCTTCCAGCACAGTGCATCCATTTTTAATGTCACCGTTCGACAAATTGCCCTTCATGGACACCAGCTATGAGGTGAGACCACACCAGCAGCAGCAGCAACAGTTGCAGCTGTTAGCCGAGCAACAGCGACCGCAGCAATTTCATCATTATCAGCACGCGCCGAGCAGCAGCAGCAGCACAACAACAACAATGGCAACACCAGCCGGAGCAGCATCCGGAGCAGCAGATGCCAATTTGTCGGCTGGAGGGGCGGCGGGCGACGGCCTCATGGATCCCACGGGCATGCTAAAATTAGCCGGCTGCAACATTTATGGTCGCATGTATCGCGTTGGCCGCATTATAGTCGAATTATCCAATCAATGTCTGGAATGCAAATGCACCGAGGTGGGCGTCAAGTGCGGCCCATTAGACTGTTAATTTAAGCCCCTTGTATCTGTCTGTGTGCGTGTTTGTGTGCGTATGTGTGTGCGTATGTCTGTGTGTATGTGTTAGCATTTTAGCCAGCGACTATTTGCCCACTTTTGATTTTAGCTGTTTACTTTTGCATTTAACATCTAGTTCGTAGCACGCATATTAGGCTTAAAGCTCTCTTTGGTATAGTCGTCTAATCGCAAAGGATTTAAGTTAGTTGTAGTTTTATACATTTACTTAATATTAAGTTGTATTATAGACATAGCTATGCGCTGCAACTATTTTTATTAAACCAAACTTGAACTTACTTCAATGCATTTAAAATCTAATTTTATTATTTTATAAATTAATTTTAATTTTTAAATTTTAAATTACAATAAATATTTACCTATATCTACAAGAAAAATAAAATTGTCATCATTTTTATTGATCGCAAGAGCATTTATTTTCTCAATTCCTTTTTTGCGTCGTATCCTTAAACGTCTAACTCTGCTTTAAAAATACAAGAGAAAAATGTAGCTTTTATAAATATATTTTTAATTTATATTATGCACTAAATACATAGCACATATCTCGAAGAGGATATATATCTAAAATATATTCTTTTAAGGCCTTCTGTGTTAGTTTTAAAAAGTGAGAATAGTTCTCATTGGGTTGTCGTAGATCAAAAGCAAATCCAGATATAAAACAGACACACAGAATCTTCTATAATTAGCCACACAATGGGGTTTTTGCAAAAATACTCTATTTCCAAACGAGGGTATTTTAAGTAGATAGTATTCCGATATTAATAGGAATATGTACATATTTTGAGCACATGAAGAAACTTATAATTACCTGAGTTTAACAAAAATATATTGGAATACAGATAGTTCTCTTATAAGGTTGAATTAGGCTTATCAAATAACTCAGTGAATTGGTTTTTTGAAGTTTTTAAACTTGATATCTGATAGTTATTAGCTACACTTAGATTACATTTTTATCTCTTCTGACAACAATATTATTCATGAATTTAAAAGTACTTTGGCCTTATATTTCTCTTAAATTATGATCGATATTTATTTACAATTAACAATTATCAACGGAATACGAAATGGAATAGAATTCGTGACTAACCTTTATTTGCAGAGTATGTAAAAAACCAATGGAATTTACTAACATTTACATTATTCACACATATTCAAAGGCTGTTAAGGTATAATTTATAAAATTGAGAATTTCTTTAGAATTTTGAATTGATCTATATTTGATATACAATCGAACTTAGAGGAATTTAATGAGTTGCTGAGAACAGAATGAAAATGCGAACAATCTCAAAGCTACATATTTATATGCCAATGTTGAGAATTAATGAAATCTAATTACATTTCTGAAAATCACAATGATCCAGTTAAGTTATGCTCGCATAAATATTTAATGAGCTGACATCGAAAAGCCGTTAAAATTCGCCTTGTAAAATTGCGTGCAATCTTAACAGCCAATTAGCTGAATCATCCAACTGGGGTCTATAAAAACAACTCGAGGGTGTAACAATAAAATTTATTCAAATAATTCGTATTGCATAGAAATTTGTGCATGCCCTTAAAGAACGCGTCAAAGTCAATTGCTTGACCATAAATTTCAAGCGAGAGCTACCAAAAAAATTACAATAAATAAAAAAGCAAAAAATTGCTTTATTTGCTTTTTCCGGCGAACTTGACTGGAATTGCAAATGTTAAGTCTAAATTAGGGCTAAAAACAGAACAAATATCTAATTATAGTCTTAGCAATTAGTTAGAAGTTACGTATTTGCTGGCCTGGAGAGCCCAGACGCTGCCATCGCCGATAAACGAGGAAGCCGCTTAACAAACCGGCCACGCCCCCGCCCAGATGGGCCTCCAGGCTGATGCGGGGATTGAGATTGTGATTGATGCAATAGTGATAAATTGTGAATGCCACATTGCTGACAAACAAAATCAACAAGACGGCAATGCGCAAAAACCGATGCGACAATTGTGAAAAGTTCTATAAAAAATAAATTTGAAAAATACCAAATTAGAACACAAAACGCTAGTAAAAAAGTTGCAATCAGCTGCAACCGACTGCGCAATACTCTGTCCACATCTTAAGAGAATAAAAAGCAGCCTTTAGTTCGATATTAGAGGCAGGTGGCAGCCCTGCCTGCTGTGAGGGACATAATTCCAAGCACTTTGTCAGATGCGGAAATATACGAGTTCAAGTATTTACAAATTGCGAGACGGACATTACACAAAGCTGATATACCCTCCACACACATTGCGAACAGAGTATACAATAAAAATTAAATTGCGGTTGCATTTGATTTAGCCACAGTTGACTGACCAAAACCAGGTGCGGCACATGACTGCACAGCAAGGCATAGACGCCTGCCGATGCGCCCAACAATGACAGCTCCGGCTGCAGCCAGGCATTGGCCAATGCGCCGCATATGCCGCCCGTAATGTAGACCACGCCCACACGCCAATGACCCTGCTCCAGTTCCAGCCAGACACCAATAAAGCACTAGCAAAAAAAAAAAAAGGGAAAAGGAGAAAGAAAAGAAAGAATCGTAAACATTAAGCCTGGCTGCATCTGAAGTGGTTCAGTGGGCCAACCCACCTGCAGACACATGTTGATCCACAAGTGCCAGGTATCCGCATGGAGCAGCATGTATGTAAAGAAGCGCCAATATTCGTGCCCCAGCTCCGGCTTGTAGATGAGACGCCGCTGCATGCAACCATTGACAATCAGATGCAGCGATAACTGCGAATGTGGAAGCGACAATAAGTGACCTTAAACGATAAACATAAACATTACACTGCGCTACAAAAATAAAGGCTAGTATGCCAAAGACGACAGGCTTTGGTGTTAGCCTTTAAAAATGTTTGTGGTTTTTTATATGTGATAGCTTTTTAGAAATTGGTTATAGCTTTGTACAAGAATAAAACAATGTTTATATTCATTCATTTGAGGAAAAATGTTTAATTTACACAAAAAGTGTGTTTACTTTCAATTTTTAGTCTCATAAACATAAACAATCTGATAGCAATTTCCACTCTAATAAACTCAATTCTATGAACGCGCGGTATTTGTTGCACAGTGTAATCAATCAAAATAAAAGAGGAAAAAAATGATGTCAAGCCATCTGTCACTTTCGCTCAGCAGCCAAGTGTGAGATGTCCAAGTGTGAGTGCCAAGAACAGCTTGACATGGTAACAACAACAACAACAACAACAGAAATAATAATAAAACCAACAACAAAAGCAAAAACAACAACGCCAAATCGGTGCAACATGCCTCACGCCAAATATGACAAATGCCAGTTGCAACATTTAAGTCAACGCTGACTAAAATGGCAATAAGACTCGAGCCACGTCGATTGTGATTGGAATTGAGTTGAAGTTTGAGATTGTGTAATATGGAATGAATATCTTAGCCTAACCTAGCTGGGCTGGGCTCAAACAATTAACAGCGAACGCGGCATTACAGCGCGTAGTTGGCAAATATTGCAAATATGTTATAAAATGAGAGGAGCTATTCATTAATCTGTGCCACAAATGGGTCAACTCATGATGGCTAAGACTGGGAAGCACTTGTCTGACTTCGCCCCAGTGGGTGCCAGTGGGGATGGTTGTGTGTTGAGTGTGGTGAATGCAACCACTTGTGATGAAACCACAGCACTTGCAGCAGCCCAAAACGTGCAATCAGCTGGAACACCCGTCGCAGTCGTCATGCAGATTGGAAAGGAACCAAGTGACTTTTCATCAAGTGAGTCAAACATAATTAACAACTTTAGGGCCTCGGAATAAGCCAAGAATGCTTTTGATTTAGCTTCAGCTGACTTTAACAATTAAGGATCTATTAGTTAATAATAAATCAGTAATTACCAATATATTAATTAAGAAACCAAAGTAAAGAAACATAATAGAAATTATATTTTTTTACTATATATTCCATTCATAAAATATAGTTTCTTATCATTACTTCTAAAATTAAATGACATAATATGGCTTTAAATCACTTTATAAATGGTAGAGCAAATTATAAAGTTGAGTTCTAACTAATGCTAAGACTGTGCGCATGTTCTCAATGCAATTATATTGTTTTTTTGCTTTTAGTACGCCTTTGATTCATGTGCACACACAATTTCCCAAATTCAGCGAAAGCTATTTCCTAATCAGTAAAAGTTAATGGTTAACTTTATCTGCCGCGTGCGAACTTGGAACAATGATTCACAGCAAATTGCAACAAACGCAATTGACATGAGGAAGCTCTTTGTTTAACAAAAAACAATTGCTGATTAAAAGTTGAGCGACCTCAGAAACCGCAGAAATAAACATAAATGTATATTGCAATATATAGATGAAAATAAAAGCGTGATAAGTAAAATAGAATTCCATAAACAAATCAATAAATTATCATAATTTGCAAAAGAGATTCACACGAATTCTGAGGGCTAAAAATAAATCTGAAAATCTTCCGTCGTGATGCGGGCGAAATATATGTGTAAACAAAAGTAAAAGTAATTATGAACCGCAAGTGGCGATAGAAATGTGTGCGAATGAAAATGAAAACACAAAAATCTTCCGAATTGTATTTCAAGTGGAAAATGATAACAACAAATGGCACACACTTAAACAGGGAGCACATTGCGCATACGCCGTGTTGCACGGGTGCCAAATGTGGAGCAACTGCAGCGAGGGCGGGCAGCATGTCAACTGTGTACCTGCACAAGGGACATCAACAATAGGAACCAGGGCACATGCCAGAGTCGTCGTCGTTCCAGCGAATGCGTCGCCGTCAAATCATCAATGAAAATCTTTTGCAATGGCGCACGCGGCGGCACAAATGCCGGCAGCAGCAGCCTGGCATCCTTTGTGTCCTGTTTGCTGTCAATGTGATGCATTGGCATAATGCACATACACAACACACACACACACACTCTTAAAATATTTTCGTCGACAGCGCAAAGTCTTAACAATAAAACGAACAACACAGCCGGCAGCGACGTCCGCTGCGCTAAGCGCTTAACCCACGACTACACAAAACACAACTCACACACACCCCAAAACAACGCCGCACACCTATCGGGCGAAGGCGCCTTTGTTGTTGTTTTTCTTTCTTTTCTGCTTCTTGTCCGTTTGCTATGTTTAAATCGTACACGCATCCAATCAAAACCATCGATCGTTCGATTTTATTGTGCGGTTCACTAGAGCACCGAAAATAACTGCAGCATACTTTTGTGCGTCGGCCAAAAATGTATTTCGGAATGCATACTTTGGTTTGTGTCTTGACTAAATGTGCAAAAACCTTATTTTGATTCATAATTTGAACTCTTTTAAAAGTTGAATTTAATAATTACTTAAAATTAAATTTCATAAAATTCAAAATTTAATCAAATTACAATTTGTAAATTACTCAAAGCATTTAACAGCGACATAGCTCCGCCGATCTAAAAACGACAAAATTCAGGGCGGAGATATGACGTTTGAAAGTGACATAGCACCGCTGAAATGATGTCGTTTTTACATTCTGAGATCAATGCGTTTATAGATGGCATATCGAATCGGCTATTAATACTGATCGTGAATATATATTATATACTTTATGGGGTCGGAGATGCTTCCTCCTGCCTATTACATACTTTTTATAAATAACATCATACCCTCTTTACCCATTTTCAATGGGTTCAGGACAGAAAAGGTGAAGCTAAAACTAAAAAATTCTCAATTCAATTCATAATTAAGTTTTCAACATGACCTTTAATGTTAATAGCATAATATATTTTATTTTCAATAATGTAATATCTTTATTTTTCATGTAAAATCTAAAGCTAAGCATTCACAACATTTGCATTAACTGACTTGGTCTTCAGATTACAGACATAACATTGACTTACAGCAACTCTGCTGCGTTAACGCCACGAATCATCCTTGGCATTTGACATTTGGGCAAAATCAACTTATTGCCCGTTGCACAATTGTTTATTATCAGTTGCCTTCAGTTGCATTCCAAAACTGGCGGCAGCAACAAATTAAACTCGAAATGTTTGCACGAAAAGTTGTTGTGCTGTGCGCCAAAATGTGTGGTGAAAAGCTCAGAGGAAAAGCGGCAATGCTCAATTTCTCAGTTTCTCTGTTCGCAGTTCGGTCGGCTCTCTCGGGCAGGACACGTGGCTGGGACCAGCGCGCACCGAAGACCTTTATGAATGGCTTTCAATGAAATATTTATGTAAGCGAAGCCACTAAAATCGCAAAAGAGAACAAAACAAGCAGCGTCATTATTAGTTGGCAGGAAAAGCAAAGGAAACATTTTGACAGACTTCAGACTGCGTTGAGCTTCGCTCAGACACTTACACGTTTTGGGATTCAATTTCTGGTGGTCCTGCCAAACACAACAAGCACAACAAATGACCAAAAAGCTGGCCAAATGTAAGGCCAAAATCAGCCAGGCAAATCTTAGCTCGGTTAATGCGACAGTTTGAGTCGAATTTTCTCAGTTTACGTCTTCAAAAGTTGCAAATTCGAGATATAATTAGTTACTAAGATGCTAAACGCAAACATTCTTACAATATATATATTTGAAAGCATTTTTATATCTAAATTCTTTTTTTATATTTCGCATCAATTTATAATATATAAATAAGATATGAAATTTCAGAAAATCAAAACAAGTAAGACTAAAAATCTTTATTTTAGAACAGCGTATTAAGTGTTCAAAAATATGAACAAAATGTTCAAAAGAAAGGAAGCAGGCAAAGGTTTTATATTAACCAATTGAGTTTTTGTTTTAGATATTTCGCAGATTTGTTTGCATTTTAAAATTATGCCAAATTAATAAGCGAGCTTGTATATATATGTATATAAGTGCACCATAATTTGTAGAGCAAGCTAAACAGAATTCTTGCAAAGGCTTTAAATAAGTAAGTATTATATCTTAAATATGATTCTTGGAAAACAAGCACTGTTGAGCTTTGCGAAATCTCTTCACTGGAATTTGGTAAATGCAGCAGTTTTGTTAAACACTTTTAAGCAGACTTACCAACTTTAAGCTCTATTAACTAGCACTAAAGATAAGCTAAATTTGTAATCGGTTGGCAGTAATACCCCTAATCTGCTGGCAAACGCGCTTACAAAATTCTCAGGCTTTAAGTGCCTGGAAAAATCAACATGCTGCAGTTTCTGGAAGGCAATCTCTACATTTGCGACTCGACTCGTAATTTCTGGCTAACCAAAGAAACGTTTAGGCAAATCTTTGCCCAAAATCTTGGGCAAACAAACTCATTACGTGGCGCACGAAAATTGTGGGCGGGGCCACGAAATGTACATGCCACTTGATTGAGTGACTAAAGCGCTGCCTCTTGGGAACGGATCTGGCAGCAGGATGAGGCTAGTTGAGGCTTGGCGGTGGGGGCGTGGCACTGCTGCGGTTTCAGTTTATGACCGCAATTTTATTGATACCGCCAGTGGGAGCAAATAAAAAGCGGAAAGCCCCAAAATATTCGGCAACGCAGCGGCCATAAAGCGCAACGGAAGATTGGGCGCAAAATGGGGGCGTGTTTATGACAAGGGCAGCAATGCAATAACAATAACAATAACTACAAGCAGCAAGTCAGATAATGTTAAAATAACAAATAGAAGCGGGTTTATCAAAATTTAAACACACAAATGATAAGGCCCAGCGACTGAGCGGCAGTTAAATCTGTTCACAATATTCGCATAGACAAAGATGCGGCTAGTCAACCAAAAAGTGTGTGTGTGTGCGCCATTACAGTTAGTTGTGCGTGTGTGTGTGTGTGTGTTTGTATTTATGCGGTCTTAGCGCGTGCAGAGGCATAAGCCTCAAAGCAGCTTGTTTACCCGCTCCGAATGACATGTGTGTACGGTGTACATGTGTGTGTGCGGGACTATATGTGTATGTGTGTGTGTTTTGGCTGTGCTGTGCGTGCCTCAGTTGCAAACTCAATTATTAACTATGCGAAGCAAAAGCCAACACCTTCAACAGAGCCAGCTTACTCGCATCAGAAGTAACTCCTACAGAACACTCCTACAATCCCCACACTTCATCACCCCTACCCCTCCGCTCCTCGCCTGCTTAGAGCAGCCGTCAGCTCGAGGGAAATTTGCATTTTATCATCCATGTGTCGGTTCTAATGCTGCAAGGGGCTTTGCTTTTAATTGGTTTTCTTAGCGCTGCGCAAAGCTAACGCGTTTGTTATTGTAGTTGTTGCCGTTGCCATTGTCGTTGTAGTTGTTAATTTGGGCTGAAAGCCAGCCTAGATGTCGGGCCTCTAACTTATAATTGTTTAATTAGCAAGTAAAATACGGTGAAAATATGTGGAAATTATTAGATCAAGCTCAGAGGATGCCGCCAAGTGCAGGCAAATTGTTGTAGTGCCTGATAATGGAGGAGAAAACAATGCAAATAGTTGTAAAAGCAAATTGTGAGTTGCTGATGAAAATAAAATGAACCGAAATCTAATTAAGAATTTTATACAACTTGTTAATTCGCAACAAAAGAAAAAGGTAAAGGCTCTTAAAAGAGCTTTATTTCAGTTGGATGGCAACACTTAACTGTTAGTCAGTGTTGGGTAATGAACGAAACTAATCGAAAAACGTTGATTTAATCGTGAAAAACGAACTGAAAATAATCTGGCATAATATATGAAAGTTTCATATATATTTATAAGTTAGTTTTGTATTCTGGGAAGTTTATTTCATTCGAAATATGTCCTTACATAAACGATTATTGGCCTCACTCTACAATATTATCGCCATTCTTCACCACACATTTATGGGTAAATGACTGAACATTTCGTAATTTCGCTCAGTGCATTTGTTGTTCACATTTAATAAACTAAAAGCATTACCAGCCCCATGTTTTTGGGGAGGCGCACAACTCCGAAGATATTTATCTTAAACATATGCGCATTATCCACTCAATGAAACCGTTTTTATTATGACAACAAACTGAACCAATATATAGGGTCGAATTGAAGCCACACTCGAGGTGGCAAGTTAGTCCAGAGCGTGCAGCAAAGCGAGGCAGTTAGTTCGCAGAGACACCACCAAAACAAAATGATACAAGTTATGAATTGGCTGTCAATGGTGAGATATGCATATTATTAAGCGAATATAGAACACGGAACATTATCTCTATACTATATTTGTTCGATTCCGTACTCTAGGCCATTGGGCTCATACCACTGAATCGACAGCAATTACAGTCGAATTTTATGCTGGACTATGTCATGATGTTGATTATGCCCTGTTTGTATGTGGCCTCCTATTTGGGCATCAATCTGTCTCACAGATTCGGCCTGCCATTTCTGGATGACTGCAACAGTGTCTGCCGGCTGAGCAACAATCTCTTCATGCATCTCGGCGCTTTTCTCTATGTGACCGTCATATTGCTGAGTCTGTATCGCCGCAAACAGTTCTTTGTGGACTTTGAGACGCGCCTCGCGGAGATCGATGTCATCATTCAGAAGTGCCGTCGGGTAGCCGAGTTGGATAAAATGCGCTCCCAGGCTGTTAAACACAGCGTTGCCTATCATTTCACCTGGCTGTTTGTGTTCAGCGTTTTTATCTTTGCCCTCTACTACGATTCCAGGGAATTGTATCTGTGAGTATGACATGCTTATTATTGCGTAGATCAGAATCATCCATAGGCTTACAAATGTCCTTTATTAGGAATTCATATTATCAACATAGTATTCATACAATGAGAATATTTAAATTTCGTAATGCATAATTAAAAAACTCAAAGTGAAAACCTTGAACTCGGCAAACTCTTTTTGAAAAAAATAAATATTTAAAAGAGCTTGCTGATAAAACGACTTTGAGGTGGTATTTTAAAACACTCCAAACTATTTAAAATGTAGCCTATATAATTAACTGTAAATGGATTTCAGAACCGACCCATTTTTATCAAAATTTGTAATATTACCCCTTGCCATTTTTATCGAATTCGATCAAAATTTTGGATTTGAGTTTTAGAATGCCAATCAATAGAAGAGATCCAATATGGTATATCTTTACAAATCTGAAATTTTGAAATTAAAACCAACCCCAGAATTTGTTAATATTGTGATGAGATTTCATAAAAATGTAGAATTTCGCTTTCAGTCTATCATTTTACCATATAAAACTAATTTTATAAATATAAGTTGTTGAATAAATTGTATATAGCAATAATTTGCCTTGACCATAACCAAGTAAAAAAAACAAACGCAGCTATATCTGAACATAATTTCTCATACTATTTGAAGCACCTTCGGCGAATATGCGATAATACCATTTATGGTGTCGAGCTTTCCATATCTGGCTGGCAGCATCATTCAAGGGGAATTCATCTATCATGTGTCTGTCATTTCGAATCGCTTTGAGCAAATAAATAAGCTGTTCGAGAAGATTAACCAGGAGGCGCGTCATCGTCATGCTCCGCTCACCGTCTTCGACATTGAGAGCGAGGGCAAGAAGCAGGAGCGGAAGCCAACGCCAGCGGAGAAGGCGGCCGCAACCAAAGCCATATTCAGCAATGAGCCCAAACTGGCGGATGAATTGAAACGCCAAAAGGCGCAGCCACCCAAAACAGGAGGACGAGGATGAACTGAATACCAGCGATGAGGAGGACGATGATATTTTTGATTACAACGACGGCATGATAGGCGAGAATACCGAGTGAGTCAAAAACAAACAAAGAAAACCAAAACTAACCCCTTCTAATAACACTATGCAACAGGCTCTTTACTTTTCTGATGGCGTTCCGAAAAACAAAAATAATATATACTTTTATATACCCTGATCCATTGAAACTGGTTAAAAATCATTATTCTGTGCAAATGTATGGCAAAGGCAGAAACATCCAACCGCATAAAATATATATATTCTTGATCAGTATCAATCGGCCGGCCGTATAGATAACCTCTCAGAACCTATAAGATATGGCGAATTGAACGTAGATCATCCTATTTTTTTTAATGCTTGTATATTCCCTTACCCATTAAATAAGTATATCAAGGGATAATTTTCCCTCAAATTCTAAAATGTTGTTAAAAATAGAAATTCATTACAAAAAGTTTATTTTTATTAGATATTGGTTTAGTTAATTTTTAGTTGTTACATCAGAATAGCAAAACTCAAGCCTAATTGCAAAGGAAAAGTGTCGTGTGTAGCATAGTGTAACTGAGCTGAATTTCGTTATTGTAACCAATTTCTGTAGCAACACATCGGAGGCCAATTTGCCGGATCTGTTCAAGCTGCACGACAAAATACTCGCATTGAGCGTGATAACCAATGGCGAATTTGGGCCACAGTGCGTACCCTATATGGCGGCCTGTTTTGTGGTCAGCATATTCGGCATATTCCTCGAGACAAAGGTCAACTTTATAGTCAGCGGCAAGAGCCGCCTGCTGGACTATGTAACCTATTTGTATGTGATCTGGAGCTTTACCACCATGGTCGTGGCCTACATTGTGCTGCGGCTGTGCTGCAATGCCAACAATCATTCGAAGCAATCGGCCATGATTGTGCACGAGATTATGCAAAAGAAGCCCGCCTTTATGCTGAGCAATGATCTGTTTTACAACAAAATGAAGTCATTTACATTACAATTCCTGCACTGGGAGGGCTACTTTCAGTTCAATGGCATCGGACTCTTTGCACTGGACTACACGTTTATATTCTCTGTAAGTAAACTGCAACTGCAACTGACAGCTGACTTTTAACTGCATTTGATTTGTAAATTTTCCTCTTAGACTGTGAGCGCGGCCACATCGTATTTGATTGTCCTGCTGCAGTTTGACATGACGTCTATATTGCGCAACGAGGGCCTCATGACCTAAGCCCAGCTCAAATTCAATTAAATGCAATCGTGTTTTTTGTCTATTTTTCCCTTTTCCACAACATTTTACATTTTTGCAACATTTTTATCAGCACTAGGAATGAGCTTAAAACTGTTTTAGATCGCATATGAAATGCTCTACTTTGAAAACATATAACATTTGGTAAAGGCATAAAAACAAGCTTTAAATACTTATATGAAATATAATTTGATTATATATCTAAATTATTTATATGTAATTATACGTAATTAACAAAAATCTAAGTTTTTCTCATACATAGCTAACCATCTATTGAATGTATCCCTGATTTGTAAGTGTATACCAAAATCCTGATGGTACACGACAGTCGCTGATGTTCGGTACCGTTAATCGCATCAGCGCGCGTTGTCCAACACTTCAGCGGTTTCAGTTGTGTAGCTTGAAGCGGGGCCAACGGTGCGACTGAAGGGGTCTGTAACACAATTTTATCGAATGTCAATTGAAAAACACGATTTGCCAGTCACTCAGGCTTAAACCTCGGATGGAGCGGGGAGTCGCCAGAGCAAGGAGCAGCAGCGAGTAGGATGTGATGAGCCACCATTTTGTGGCTGTCAAACGGAAGCGGCGAAACGTAAAGCAAAAAGAAAGAACCTGCCGCAATTTCCGCTTTCAATCACGTTTAGCACAACGGAAATGTGCACAAAATTCACTTGCACTTCGAATCTGTCACTTTCTATATATATATCGAGAGAGAAAGAGACAGAGGAAGAGAAAGCTATGTGCATGTATAAGTACGGGCACACTGTTTGAATATTGCATTTTGGCTGCTGACTCAATTAACATGCCTGTGAAGCTGGAAAAGGAGCAGAAGCAGAAGCGGAAGCGGGGAGAACCAAGTGCAGGCAGTCAATTAATTTTGCAATATAATGAAGGCGTGTTAAATAAAATTGATTTTGACTGGACGTGTGTGTGTGTGTGTGTGTGTGTCGGTTGGGTGTTGTGTTATTTTTCGAGCCAGACAAAGTGAGGT
This sequence comes from Drosophila ezoana, assembly GCA_035045725.1. NCBI lineage: Eukaryota > Metazoa > Arthropoda > Insecta > Diptera > Drosophilidae > Drosophila > Drosophila ezoana. Next base: position 10,698,519 of record JAWNOU010000092.1, read on the forward strand.
TTTTATTACAGGCCAGCAAACGATAGGATGTGTCGACTCCAGCTCCGAGCGCCATCAATGCCATAAATCAATACGACGCGCACATGTCACACGCTTGGCCAGCGCCAGCAAAGGGCAATTTCGTAGTCGCTGCAGCGCCAAAGATACAGAAAGAGAGAGAGAGGGATAGAGAGGGAGTGTATAGATTGTTGCCACACATCCGCTGCCCTGGGGGCAATAATATGAACAGGAGCAGCAACAGGCCACACATTACCTGCAAATTACGTCAACTGTTGGCCACTTCCCATGCCACTTAAATATCTACCACGGTCTGCCACTCGCTCCCGCTAACTCCCTCTCACCCTCCCCCCGCCCCCTCTCCCTCTCTGTTTCCCCTGTTTGCAACGTGACCAAGTGAAATGTCAGAGCACTTTTAAGAGTTCATTTAGAATGTAGCAAATTGTATAAACTACCAAACAGGACAGACAGACAGACATACTTATTGGTGGGCGTGACGGGGTCGATTCGGGGTGATATGTCAAGGAAATGCCAACAGGTTGTCGTTGTTTGAGTAATTGAGGCTAAAATGCAATGCCCAGCAGAGCATAACATGGCCTTCAATAGTTGTTCGCGTTGCGCGTGTTGGCCTGGATGCCTTACATTGTTTATATAGCCAACTGAAAGCTTATTATCCTAATTTCCTTGGCTATGGCAGGTAACCATGGAAGATAGAAAATTAGATATTTATGTGTTGGAGTTATAAAAGGCAGCCCTATCATTTTTATATACCTATAATATTGACGACGATAGATTTCATAAATTGCAGTTTTCTGCAATAACAAAATAGTTAAGTTTATAGGTGGAAAAAAATTGTTTGCGCTTTGCAACAGTGTGCTATGGAATGTTGAATGCGATAAGCAACACTGGCCCTGTTCCGCTAGAATTGCTGCAATACCTTTGTAATCCACGATCAATCACTGTATAAGCTGCTTAAGCCTTTTCTAACAAGAGGAAATGTGTTTTTATAAAAAACTAAAAGCAGTATGAGACTTGAATAATTATATAAATCATTATTTATTAAGCCGGAAATATACTGCACGTTCTTGAAGAATCTAAACTTATTTTATTCTAACGATCATTCATTGTTATGCAACACTGCATTTGTTCTTAACATACTTGGACATCTACTAGCTGACAGAGTGGCAACACTGGCGCAAAAGCTCTTGGCAGCACGCACTACAGGTGTCTGCAGCAAACAAATAACAGAGAGCGGCAACCACAGCAGCAGCAACAGGAACAACTGTGGTGAATTACACGGAGTGCGCTCTCACACAGGAAATATCCTTGAGAGCACACACACACACACACATGCAGTAAACACCCTCGCCCAAGTAAAGGCAGATTGTGCGAGGACTTGGGCTGCTGCTGCTGCTGCTTCTTGCCACCAAATCAAATCAAACTGATAACAAATAGCAACAACAACTGGCGACAGGATGCGTGAGAGCGAGTGGCGCGAGTTCGCTCAGCACACGAAGCGCAGGACACGAACCGCTTGGCGGACATTCGCAGAGCGTATTTGAACTTTGAACGTGAAAGGACTCTGGATAACAGAAACAGTTCGTGGCGGAGTTGCGAGTGCGTTGGTTGTGCTATAATAAACTGAACGGACCTGTGAAAAGGAAACTGTGTGAAAAGTGCCCGTGTGAACAAATTCTGCGCTCAGTGTGGGTAGCAGCACACGTGGGTGTGTGCCTGTGTGTGTGTGTGTGTGTGCGTGTGTATCTATGGGTATTGGCTGTTGTTGTTGTTATTGTTGTAATGAAAAGCGAAAGTTCTGCGGGCGGCGTCAATTTCGTGGAAATTTAATTAACAGTTTGTCCAATTGCTGAAAAGTGGGCTTCGATATCCAATTCACAACCTTTGCTTCTTAGTAAAAAAAAATATATATATATATGCTCTTTAAATAATTTGAAATGCGTTTTGGCGTTTATGGGGCAGAAACGGCAGTCTTTTAGGCGCTGTTGAATAACCAGCGCAGAGATGCGCAAATGGCGCCGCGTGGGCGTCCGCCTCCAAAAAAAAAAAAAAAAACAGCGTATGAGCAAAACTTGCCCCAATAGCCAGATCTGCTTCCCCCTTCCCACCCTCAAGCACTATCCATCCAACATTCCCCCGCTATATCTGAGATTTTACTTACAGGTTGTTCTTGTCGTTATGACCTTGCTGAAAGTAATAAAACTTTTGCTGGAAAAATGTGTTTTGCATAGAGATTAGCACATGCTCCATGTCCATAGGTATTACGAGCACATTCGATGCTACAAAGCACAACTTTATTACCTTGTTCAAGTTTTCAATATAAAAAATTATAGCATTCAACAGTATTTACATTTTGTGTTATGTTTCCACAGAAGAAGCATTTTGAGCTTGACTTAAGCTTAAGTGTAAACCAAAAGCAAAAGTCTTCTGCATAAGTTTACTCATCGAATGAGGGGAGAAGCGTTGCTAGGAGACTCGGCTTGAAATGGTTTGCCGCTTCTCGCTTTGTAACCGTCCACAAAGAAAAGAAATTTTGTGGCTTACACTAGAGGCAGATTAATAGAATACGATGTGAAAAGCACAGTTAAACAAAAAATTAAATAGCTTGTCGCTTTTCCTTTTATTTTCAGTAGGCAGAAAAGGCTAAAAGATAAGTTAAGTAGGAGTTGTTACAAAACCTAGCCGCTTCGCGCCTAGTCGCCTAGTCGCTAACAAAAAAGTAGAGAGAAGCTACTTTATTTGAGCAGCTAAAGGGCTTGATGCTTCTCAATTCAGCTTATCTTAATCATTGTAATGTTAAAACGAGATAGCTTAAAAGAGGGAAATAGAAAGTGTTTAACGCTTCTCCACCATATATGCTGAACATCTTTTGACCAGAAATAAAGTGAGAAGCAAGCTTAAGAAGGTAGTACACAGAAGTGCTTCTCCCTTCGTTATACAACACAATATACAATACATGCTTCTCTCAGTAAAATCCAATAAAGTTCGAAGGCTCACCAACTCTATATATTCAATTCTACAGTGTCCTTTTGTCCGCTCCTTCTATTTTTGGCCTAATTTATAATAAAACAAAAATAATTACTTAGTTCCTCTTTGAATTACGCATTTAAGGACCGTTTCAACTTGAAGTTTTATTCATTTTTATTTTTCGCAGTACTTAATGAACCTAATGTTCGTCTCGGTCACGTTTCTCTGCACCGTGGGCAATTTGTTAGGGAATTAAATTTGTTTCGTATGGCCGGCCATAAAATATTGTAATTAACTTTGCCCGCTGGCCAAATACTTTTATTGCGAGCGGCCTAGGCGTTAATGAGGCAACAGGTTTCGGGATTATGTGAACCGCTTCAATTAACTACATACCAAGTTTACAGCTAATAAATATTCATAAATACACACAGCTTAAAGCGTACAAATTGGGGTCTGGAAGCTAGAGGGGGGTGAAGTGGCAAGGCATGGCTGGCATTTAAAACTTTCAAATGTCAACTTTTTTTGGCAGGCGGAGGGTTGCGGTAGAGGGGCTGCTACAACTGAGTTGCAACAAAGTTTCCATTTCATTCATTATTAACAGTTATTTTAGCCTGCACAGTGCCTGATAGCTGACGGTACGCTTACTTTTACAAGCCACTGTGCGGACTACGAGTTGCCGACTTGACCATTAATTGCTTATAAGTTTCTGCAAAGGAGTTGCAAAAAGACTGCAGAGAATACTTTGAGAAATGAAAATTGATATAGAAAACTAAAAGTTCAAAACAATCTGATGTGTCACAGCTCCCTAAATATTTAAGCACTCTGATGTCGGCGAAATAGAGAAACTTTACTCAAAAGAGTTGAAAAAAATACAGGCAGAGGCTAAAAACTTTTGCTCAATGCGAAGTTTTTCAGCTGCATTCAGTGTGCACATCTCTGCTTTATACGAACAGGAATTCTCGACTTCTTTAGACCTTACATAACTTCTCTTTCATGCGACTAGATAGTATTTAATTTACCATAAATAACCTGACAAAGTCAAACAGATTTATCTTTTCTTTTTAATCTACTTTTATCTATGGCTTAAATATGCACAAAGCCCATTTTGAAGCTATTTATAATTCAACACAGAAAACATTCGCAAAGAGCCGCACATCATTTTGTGTGCCGGCCGAAAATATATATATTATGCAATTTAAAAGCCAATAATAAACTACATAAATGCTACAAATTCAATGAACAAACAAAGGACAAATTAACTTTACACAGGACAACAACACAACAGCAACACTCGCACACTCACACACACACACATGGGCACACATACACACACAGCCCAGCCTTATGCGTGTTCACATGTCTCAGAAAATTTAAATATCTGTTCAGCGTACATTTCTTCGATAGAATTGCGCAGCGCCAGCAAATTGAATTATAACAGAAAATAATAAAAAATAAAATAAAAGAAAGGAAAATTTAAAAAACAAATACAGAAAAAATAAAAATTGAAAGCCAAAAGCAATACAAGTGCTTGGCGCTTTTAAGTGAATATGTATATGGGTATATAAAGAGAATAAGAACGCTCTGGAAATACAATACATAAAATACTTGTTTAAGTACATAAAAGCCTGCCGCAGACAGTGCAGACAACAATAAAAAATCGAAAGAAAAAAAATCAAAACAAACCTACAAAAACAAAGAGCAAAGCAACAACAGCTTCAAGTGGCTGACTCTGAAGACGACAAAGCGTTAACATGATTTGATTTTTCGAAAGAGAGGTAAGACCCATCAATGAATACATCATTTAGATAATATCAATTGAAAAGCTGCCATATCGCATTTCTATCGCTTTTCTAACATCCACTTGCTCTGTCTGATGCACGAAAAAGCGTTTAGTTCGGACGATATATATTAACAATAGTAAGAAGTTTAACGAAAATCATAGTTTTTTTTTATTTCAGCTAAAAAATTGTATCAGTCTCGCCTTTCTATCGCTATCTTATCTCCCACCCTAGCTGGACTATAAAGCGCGAAGAAACTTAAACAATATTGAGAACTGATTATGTAGAAACTGCTTGACCCGCTTGACATAATATTCCAGACCCAAATCGGTACACAATAACTTCTTTCGGTAAAATGTGTGTGTTCACTTTTCATAGACCTTTTTCCTGATAAAAATCAGAGTCTTTTGCAATAGTAGAGCATTTACAAGAGTAGAAACACATTATACCTAAAGTACTCTCAAGCATGAGTCAATCTTAAAGTCTATATCCATAAATTTAAATCCTTTCTCAATATGAATATGTAAGACCAGCATCAAGTGAAATTTACTTTATTTTAGGTCCAAAACGGCGCCCATTAGCAGGCTACGCTTTCGTTAAAGCCGTTCAAATTGATACGGCCAGCATGCCAGAGCGTGTTATACATATTAAAAGGCGTTCATTTATATATTTATAGATAAATATGTATACGATATATATGTATATATGTATATGCATGTATTTGCCACATTATGATACATAATTGAATGCGCTAAATTATTTACTCAGTGACTTGTGAAGCACTCGCCGGGTAGCCCGAGGTCCGCTTTTAGGCCCTTTTGCGGGTCGCCTCAGTCAGACAACACTTCTCTGGGAAATGACGGGGGGAGGGGGGATGGGGATGGTGAGATTTTAAAGCTCCCATTTGCTTAATAAAATTAAATGGCTTTAAGGCCGAAGCCAATTTCCACGAATTTTGCTCGCTGCGCAGAAAAGTATGCTATGTTATTTTTTCTCGTCAGTCACGTAGCTGTACTTTATGGGCTTTGCCCATTTTATTTATGCATATTTACATAAATATCGATGCTGCCGACTGCTGTCAGTGTTCATTCACCTTTACAGACGTACATTTTACACTTGAGACCAGCAACAACAACGGCAACAACTACAAAACCAACAACAACAATAGGTTCAAATGGGTTTTCAGCAGCATTCGCAGAGTTTGGCGAACCTGGTAGGGCAACTCTTCCAGGTAGTTGAATGGTTTTTACATTTATGCTAATGTGCGGCATAATCATTGTGGCATGCCACACGAAATACTAAAATATTGATGCGCTGTTGCTAGTTCGATTAGAATTCAATGGACTTTAAATGGTCGTCGAGTCGAAGCTTCAATTTGTGGTAAACAAATGCAATATATTGTCTAAACAAGTTGTTGCAAATTTCATTTACCTATTTATGGGATTTTCAATTAAGCAACAACCCAATTGACAACAAATAACATTGTTTGAGGTTCGAGTTACACATTTTGACCACATGATTATAAATAAAATGAACATACTGTAATTTCAGTTAAATGAAATGAAATACATTAATTATATCTGTCAGCAGGGATGACGCAAACAAATGAAAATGGCAAAATAAAAGAGATGACTTGCAAACAAAATCTAGATGGAAATCAGTCACATTGTGGACTGTAGTCACAGTGTGTGCATAATTCAATTACATTTTGGCCTGATGATGGCAATTTTGAATACAAATTTGAATTTTAATCATTGAAGAAAAAATTTGGAAGCTTTTGTCAATAACTCATCTTACCTATCTTATCCATTTTTTTAAAAATCTTATCTATCTTATCCCTCTTTGATTATCTTATACTCATATAGATGATATATAGTATATTCCAAATTATAGTAAGATCAGATCCAATTAGATAGATGCTACTCCAACTTTATTATTAACCTTAATTTATGAATATTGTATTTACTCTGCGAACAGCTGAAAATATAGCAAACCTAAGCAATAAACAGTTTGGCTATAATTTATGTATTTTGTGGCTATTTCCATATTGGGAACAATGCAAACAACTGCAATATTATTATTGCAGCAATTTAAAACATTTCAGATATCACAACATAACAGTTTATTTATAAAAGCAATCAAGGTCTTGGAAATGGTTACGCTGTCACATTTCTAAATATCGTTTTACAACACACAACTTAGCATCACTCTCAACACAACCAACACTGGCTGCCTGTGTGTGTTTGTGTCCATGTGTGCGTGTGAGCTCATTCGTTTTTGTTATAATTAAACAAAGGGTTTTGTTGGCTGCTCATGTAACAAGCATTTTCATTTAAGTACATCCTATCGAAGCACACGCTGGCTGACAATAATTGAAATGTGCAAATTGTACAATTGCACAATATTATATAAGTCTATTTAATGGCAATCTATGCGATGTAACAATTATATTCCATTATCTAAACTCTTACAGTTTATAAGCTTAAAGCTTTGCCTTCACTTCAGTTAAGCTGTCTCTTTGGGCCATAAAGCACACACTATTGTCGCACACACACACACACACATGCACACATACACATGTAAACATCTCATATGGATAGTCATGTGCCATAGAAGACTGTACGCCATGTGGCACTCTGACAATGATGGCCTGGGCGATAAATATTAATGGCAATCGTTGGCGGCGGTTGCCACTTCACTTTGTTTACATTTGGACTTGTCATTTGTAGCCAAACAGTCCAAAACAAAACAAAAATAGAGTGGCTAAGATGAGAGCCCACTGAAAGATACCCTGTACCCCTCTGCGAGCTCAAAAGTGTTATTTTACAATATTTAGACAGCTAAAATCTAAATATGTTTACATAATATCCGAATGTCAAAACTATGTCTTTATCATTGTGCTGAGGATAAAGGATGAAACAAACAAACCTCTTTAAGGAAGTCAAAGATCCAAATTTGTTTTGTCTTCGTTGAAAGACATGCAGACAGGCAGCTGCTATTCATATGGATTAAGAATTTGACTTTATGGAAAAACCAACAATTTAATGCCTAACTACCGCTGGAATGTAAAAAATTAGTTTTGAATACAGCCAACACAATATTGTGCCTAAGAAATCTTCAATTCATTTCAAGCTGAACAGAACCTTACACAAGTTCTGGTTACACCACCCTCACATATTTCAATCTTAAGTGGCATCAAATTGATATTAAATTCCCATGACGCGAACATGAACACAGCCATCAAATTGTGGGCCAGGCCCCAAATCAATAAACTCATTATGGCTACAATTTTTCCTGTTTTCTTTTTTTTTTTTTTTTTTGTTATGTGGCACGCATTGAATTTGACTTAATGACCAATTTGAAGGCAGCGCAATATTATTTGTCGGGCTGCTCAATTATATATTATACTCAAACGAATTGAAGTACACGCGGATATGGGTCTATTTATGCAAACGGCTTTGGGCAAATTAATAAAATTAATGCTAATGATATTGGCCACTAAATAAATTAGTTACTTAAAATGAATCATGACAGCGACAACACAAACAGCCAAAACATTACGAATGTAATAGAAAAAATGTATTTCATGTTATGGGCAATTTCCTTGCTCGGGAAGTTCTCTTTAGCCAAAACTTAAGCATGTTAAAGGTGCTTTACTTGGATGAAGATCTTTTAAATTAGCCAAAACTGAAATTAGGCAAACATTTATTAGATATTGCAAAAAAACATATGTTACTTGTACTTTATTGCTCTAAATACGATTTCAAGCAGCTTTTTTTAGATATTTTCTTACCCTTCAATTTTATAGCTTCGTAAATAAAATGTTTTCAATTTACAAACAGCGCATACGTCGCGTATACGTAATGTCTAGCCCAGGTATCTAGCTCAAATATTGGCCAATTTATTCGTTTGTTTCTATGAATGTGTATAATAAAAAAAAAAAAGGAAAAGTGGAAAAGTGGAAATTGTAGCTTAACTGGCTGGCAATCGCCGTGACGCGTGTAGCAGGATGAGCAGGACATGTGGATGATTATAATAGGGCTGCGGGGGGCTGACGATGATGCCATTTTTTGTGCCCACATTTATTGTTAACCGTTAGAAAATTTCACAATACGTTGCGCGTTTTATGGGCATGACTAAGCAGCGTGTCGCGAAAGGCGACCACAAAAAAATATATATCTAAAAGGGGGAAAAAAAAGTAACACAACACGAAGCGCAACGATGCTGAAACAATATGGAGCAATATATAGTATAGTAGACGGGTCTTGTGTGAAAATCGAACAAAAATATTCAACTTAAAATAAAATATAAATATACACATATGATATATAAACGGACATGCTGTGAACATGCCCATCGATTGCCTTCCTATTATTGTTTTTGCTGCTGTCCTTGTTTATCCCTTTTATTTGTTTGCTGAATCAAAAAAATCTCTGCCGGACATTGGCTACATTTGAGGATTGTTGCAAATTTCAAGGTGGCTCAAACAATTCCCATCTCTTATCTGTCTCGCATTTGTTGTGCTCTTTACAAACATTTATGTGTGGTTAGTTATTCAAAAAAACACAGAACACGCTTTTCATACAAGAAGAACTTGATGGCTTAAGTCTGTAAGCTGAATACAAAAATAATCTAGCAAAGGTAGTTGATTGATTAGGGTTGCTCGGTTTTTTAAATATTACAGACCGTCTGTTAAATGTAAGCCAAGATTTCTGCATTACTGCAAGATTTCCATCACTTACTTTACGTTTATTTAATGTTTCTTTCTCGGTTGGGTAAATCTAAGTATTTTTTGAGTATATGATAAGGTTGATACTTAAATAATTCCATCAGTCAAATCAACTCTTTTGTACATATCATACATGTTCACTTTATGTTAGCTTTTTGTCATATTTCACTTTCTCTTTAATTCTCTCTAATATCTATTTTCAATTGTTGCTCACATCTTTTCTCCATAATGAATTCCTTCCCTTTGATTTATGATCTCATTTAGTGTTTATTAATAGTAGGAATCGAGATATTCAAAAAAATCATCAAAAGAGTTTTGATTTTCGAACCGACCCCGAATTTGAGACAAAATCTGATATAACCCCTTGATTCATGTTCGATTTTGGTAAAAATTTAGATTTTAATCGATAGTACTGATCCTTACGAGTTCAAAATTGTATAAAATTCCAAAATCGGAGATTGAGACTACGAACGAATCGTTTTACGTTCCACAACTTTTTTTAACCCATCGATTTTTAATTTGTTAACTCTAAGCTCAAAAACCTCTTGCGAACATAGTTTGATATATCATTAAGAAGACCCTGTACTTACTGTTCTTACCATAAAAATGTTCTAAATTGAAAACAGCTTTCATTTAACCACTTTATCTAATCTCATCTCTATGAGTGACATTTGCATCCATTATTAGCTCAATATGCGGCTGTGATGTGCCTCAGACGCACATACTTAAATCGTAATCCTGCGATCTGTTACACGCCTATTTTGCATGTCATAAGCACAATGTCGGCAATACTTTATGTACATATAGACTAGATATATATGTATATATAACTTAAGCAAAAGTATTTATCTACATACAAATTAAGCTGCCGCTTAGTCGCCTGCGGCTGATGCTGGTCCAACATTTTTTTCTGGGCTCGTTCTATCAAACATTTCAAATCTTGGAACAATTTCGCGAAAGACGTTTTTCCCACGCGTTAGTTTGGCAGAATCTAGAAGAAGAAGCAGCAGCAGACGGGGGAAAAAAACTCCTGAGGCTTGCATTAATTTAATGAGATTTTGTGCCATGGCCTGCGGTTGGATTTCGGTTTGGTTTTTGGTTTGCTCGGCCGTCATCTCATTTGCTTTAAGTGTTGGCCAAAATGGCATTGACGGTTAAGAAATAGAAAGAAAAAACAAGAAAACGAGAAAAGAAAAGCGTTTCAACGCCTTTTCTTTGTGCCCGTGTCTGTGAGTTCCTTTGACTGGGCAGTTTTCTTGGCCGGTTTGGCATCCTGCGGCCAAAAGGCGTCACAACTCAAGCGGAATAACTGAAGTTGTCAGCTGTTGATGTTTTGACTTTGTTTATCTGATTGTTGTTGTTGTTGTTGTTATTGTTGCTCCTGTTGTTGGCCGACTTGTTGTTGCCAAGTGGTTTGCATAATGTCTTCGTACGTTGGTATATTTGATTACACCCGATAGGCTTGCCAGCCTTATTGTGTGTTGCGTGTGTTTGGAAATTAGTTTGTAGAAATTGCCTATCAGTTCACAATTTCCTGAGACGCAAAAAATATACTTGGCAAGCGTTGCATGAAGCAGAAAAAAAGTTATGATATATAAAATCATTATAACTCTCAGTTGATTCTAGTATTAACCGATTGAGCTGCTTTACTTCAAAGTATACATACTATATACTTATAATTCTCAACTACTTCGACTATGCATGTAAGCCAGAAAAATGAAATCAATAACTTTTTACAGGGTATCGAATAACTATTGGCTTATACTCAACCATGAACATTAAATTCTAAAACTCTCAAGGGTATATGTTCATATGGTAATCTTGAATTTCGCTGTCATTCTTGAGATAATCTAATCTTTATTATAATCGTAAATAATAATAATATAAATATTTGATAATCTTGAATATTGCCATGCTATGAAAATTAAATTAAATAACTCTTTATCAAAGGGTATTTGTATAATCTTGGCTAATGCTATTCTTTAAAAATTAAATAAAAAATAATAAATGTAAATAAATATATATAAAGGGTATCTGCAAAGTTGTATACTTTTGGTTAACATTGTACTATGACAATTTCATAACTTTTAAAGCATGCTTTTATTCTAATCTCATGACATATCTTGTCTCTGGCAACAGCATGCAGAATTCTGACATATTTGCCAGCTCCGAAGTTCACATAACTTGGGACGCATTCCGAGTTTATTGCCAGCTGCTCGAATTTGCTGCTGGCAGTCGCAGTCCACAGATAAGACGCACATTATAAAGCCATAAAAGGGACGACAAGGCATAAAAATCAAATCAAATGCATTGCAATGACAATTGCTGCTGATGCTGCCTGGTAACAGGGATAACAAGGATTCATGAGATGAATTCTGACCGATTTCCGGCACATAAAGCACACATCAAATTATTATGATCGAAAATCAATGACAAAGAAAACTGACAAAATCAGCAGTTCGACATTTGTGGGCGGGGCTGTTCCCAATTGTTCAACTGGGAGCTTTAACAGAAAAAAAGAAAAATAAAGAAAAACACAAAAAAAAACATGGCTTTCACATGGGTCGTTTTATTTCTAGTAAAAGCAACGCACAAATGTGTAAAGCAGATAAAAACGTGCTTATGAAAGGGTCGCAAAAGATAGTTTATGCCAGCCAAAGTTGCCATACTTTCGCCTGAATGGAAACGTTGCCAGCCTGTGGCAACAAATGACGCTGATGGCCAGCCCCAGTCACTGGACAGCGCCAGGAACAAGGACTCGTTGCAAATCGGGGCGTGTCTGAAGTGCCCCCAAAGTTTTGTTTACTTAGTTTGCCAGCCCCAAACGAGGAAGTCATTTAACCCATAAAAGAGGCGGCGGGGCGTCCGCTTGATCACATAGAAAGTCCTTTAAGGTGGCAGCCAGAAGTGTTGCATAGCCCTTTATAAATTAAGCCGGCAGTTGAGATGGCCAACAACTACAACAACGATTATAAACATGTTGACAAATTTCTTATGCGGCTTCCTAAACGCATGCCATGTGCGAGAAAAAAAACAGGAGAATTTAAAAGGCTGGCAACGTCTAAATACCCTACTTGAAATAAGGCGCCATTGAGATCTCAGGCTAATCTAATTTCATATCTAGAGCTTTGCGATAACAATGCAATTAGGTTAATTTATAGATTATTAATTAAAGTAAATGTATTTGCTAAGCCAATAAAAGCTTTTTATTATGTAAAAGAAACCAATTTCGACCGATTATACAGACAGACAACTGAATATATCTTACATATCTAACTACGTATATCTATACTATCCTCGAGATGTCAACTTCTGTGCGTTGCAAACTTTATGACAAAGTCAACTTGCCCTGCTCAAGTGTAAAACTAAATGCTCAAAGTACAATTTTAAGAATATGAAAAAGAAGAGAAAAAACTGCGCACAGCAGAAGGCAACTGAGCAGCAGCTGCGTTTGATGTGCTTGCCCCTGCGGCACACGGGGGCACGGCAATGGCTGGCTGAGGGGCCAATGCATTTTGCTGCCACATTTTTACAGTCATGCCTTTGGCCTGAAGGGGCCCAACTTTCGACAAAGTGCAAATGCAGCAGCAGCAGCAGCAGCAGCCGTTGCAGCAGTAAAAGGAAACAGAAAGCGCCGTGGGACACATTTCAAGGATCTCTTTGTTTTGCGATGACATTATTAGCTTTGCGACGTAAAATAAAGTGCTTTTTATTATACTTGAAAATTTCATAAACAGTTTATAATAATAACAGTTTTTCGATTGCCAAAAAATTGATGTAAAAAGTTAAAGAAATTGTTCTATAACATTTTCTCGCCTCAACTTAAGGTACTTTAAAAGTTCTTAGCTTACGTCAGCATTTATTTTCAATTTCAAGCAAACACTCGTCTTGTCGTCTTAAATATGATGGAAGCTTGTTAGGGGTAGCCCCTATAAATATAAACATTTAATTAAGTCCTTTACAGCGCCACGGGCAAAACGAAAAAGAAAAAAAAAACGCCAAGTGGAGCCCGAGACGGCAACTTATTAACACATGACGCATTATTAGGATGCTCATAAAAACACATTTCTCACAATTGTAGCTCAAGCAAGAGTCCTGGCACACACACGCACACTCGCACACACACACACACACACATTGAGAGAGCAGCTGATGCCGCTGTCAATTGCAGTTTGCATATAAATTAGCCTAATTAAAATGAGAAGCATTAAAGGAACTGTAGTTAAATGTCTGTTTGATGTTATACGATTCCAATAATTATTCTGAGCACGCTTAGAAAATTACCGACACCAGCGGCGTGAAGCAGGCATTCAATGGAAGAGCTCCTTGAACATACATCTAGTATATGTATATGTATGTGACGAGTGCTTGCGGTTCTGTGGCCAGCTTGTAAAACTTTATGACTGAATTCGATGGTGCGTTGCATTTCTTGCAACCGGAATAACAGACTCAAGGTATTCGACTCAAATATACCTGCACCAAGCACTTTAATTTAACTGCAAATGCAATTTGAGATCTTTGAGATATTCGATTAAAGATCGATAACATTCAGCTAGTTGCAGGAATGCCACAAATATATTTCATACTGTTGTTAGTTTTTATTATAAAGCTTAATGTTTTCCTTACTTATTATATTCTCAAATAAGACAATTAAAAACTTTGTTCAAGCAAGCATCATTTTAATTTGTGCTTAAAAATTTTGTTTTCTTTTATACAAATACAAAAAAATAGGTAATTCCCATACAATATACAAGCCCCATACTTCCTATACTTCCAGAGCAAACTGTGCGAATTTTATGGCTTGTAAATTTCAATGTCTTTCACAGAGAAAAAACAAAAAGGAAACCAAAATGTGCTCAGTGTGCCTGTCAACATAAAGTCGACAACAACAACAGCAACAAAAATGAAACAAAAACACTTTCTTGGTAGTTTCGGGCACTTCAGCCAGTAAAAATAAACTAGAAAGTACTACGAAAGTGCAAACAAATGGAGAAAGTTAAAAACAAAAAAAAACAAAAAAACCAACATAAAATGAGCAACAAAATTTGTGCTGTTTGCTCTTTCATTTGACTTTTTGAGCGGTCGTCGCTCATTTTAACAGCAAGGCAAAAAACAAACTGTGTGCCACGCCCACTTCTAAACCAAAGGCGGCCAGTTGGATGCAAATTAATCCGCGCGTTGGCGATTTCAAATGCACGCCCACATGGCCACGCCCCGTTTGACTTAAAAGGGGCAAAAAAAAACCCGCTCACTTTTGCATACGCTTAGCCCGGTGTTTAGCCCGGCCACAGTGCCACGAAATTGTATACGCACACCCACATAATATATTTCACTTTTTTTGCGCAAATTAAAAAAGTTTAATAAAACTAGCTTCTCTTCTATTTTTTTTGTGTGTATACTTTTTTTGCTGCATTTAATTAGCTTGCCACGGATTGTGCATGCAAATAGAATTTTATTTCATATTGTTTTTAGTTTTTTAGCAGGTTTCGTGCAAAATGGATGTGGGGGACCAGCATACCTGGCTTCGTTGTTCTGTCGGATGTGTTTTGTTAGACTTTAATTAGGTTTGACTTATCCTAATTTAATAATTATATTAATGGAACTATAGATAACATATATAGTATATTCTTTAGAGATAATATATATAATAAGCCAGAAATTAACCAAATCTAAAAGATAAGCTTGGCTTTACCTGCACACTGCGAATAGCATAAGTTCTGCGAACATCTGAAATGTGTATAGTTACATCTATAAAACATAGCTTAGTGTTAAAAGGAAGTCTCATACTTGAACTTTCTTCAGATAATCCACATAAGAGACCAATTCCTTTCGATTAAACATAAGCATTTACTTATATCTACAATATTTACGCAATTTATGGCAATATAAACCCACAGTATCTGTCATACGCATCTAAATAGTTTGAATAATGATGCTTGAACTCGCGCCAGTTAATCTTTTTAAGTAATTTCCCACGCCCAGCAAAAAAAAAATCCCATAAAATGCCCAACGCAGAGGACATTTAACGGAAATGCAATCAATAAACTATGAACATTAAATATTATGAGTAGCCGAGTATTTCGCACAAAATGGCGGGCAATCATTTGCCCAGTGCTTTACAAATGGCAGCCATTTTGAAAAGTACTGCAAATAAAAAAGTGTGCGGTAAAAACTCTCGAGTCCGAAGCCTGACAGAATAAAAAAAAAACAACAAACTTTCGACCACTTTCGCCAGCTAAGTTTTACGACTGTCGAACAACATTTTTGTGCCGTGCAAACAAAGTAAAAGCGAAAACGGAAAACGTTGCTTTCATTTGAATGGAAATTCGCCTCCAACTCCGCCCACTTAATCCTCAATCCTTTTGCAACGGCAACGGAAAATCCAGCTGCACTACGTCACAGTTTAGTCGTCATTTTACTGCTCAACTTTTGCTAATGCAAAAGATATGTAACATAAGTATTTTTCATCTGCATGTTATTCTTTTTTGCATACCCTGTAAGCATACGGATAATAGGCTGTGTTAAATTTGCATTAATTTTGTCAAAGACTTTAATTTTATCAATCTTTCGCAAATATTCTTACTTATCTTTTCTTAATAATTATAATTTCTTTTTCAAACAAAGTGCAGATTTTTGATACTCTGTCGCCATCCTCCAAATGTTATCACAGTGTATTACCTAGTCGACTTTAACATTGCTA
Source organism: Drosophila ezoana (assembly GCA_035045725.1). Taxonomy (NCBI): domain Eukaryota; kingdom Metazoa; phylum Arthropoda; class Insecta; order Diptera; family Drosophilidae; genus Drosophila; species Drosophila ezoana. Next base: position 10,714,708 of record JAWNOU010000092.1, read on the forward strand.
TCTGTTTTTACTTTCCATTTGATATTCAGTATTTTTTGTATTTTAACTTAGCTTAAGTTTATTTCTCTCTACAATTTGCTTTAAAGATAAAGTCAGGATTTTTTGTGCTCGTGCCTCTTCGCATTCCATGCTTCTATCTTAAGAACCTTATCTTAGAAATCAAAAGTTAAGCAAAGCTGAGGAAACAAACTGCGGTCATTCCTCAACATGACAGTACAGGGTATTAACTAGTCGACTTTAACATTGTTATCTGTTTTTGCCTTCCATTTGATATTTACATTTCGTTCGCATTCATGAAAGAGTCATAAACATTTGTGGATGAGGGAATGGGGGGTAAAGAGCAAGTCGTATGCAAGTGTTTCCGCTTGTTCCGTATATTTGTTGCTTTTGTATATATTTACGAGCTGCTTTTTCTGTTGCTGGTTGACGTGGCTTCCACCTGTGAGCACACACACACACACACACAACAAGCACACACATGCCGTACACACACACACTTAAAGCTGAGGTCTGGCTTTATTGCTGCTGACTTGCCTTTTTGTCTCTAACTTTCGGAAATGGACGTAAAATAAATATTTTAACAATTTATTTATGTATTTGCTTAATCATTTTTGGGTGCTGACTTGATAAGTGAGCATTTGTTTTGGGTGATATATTAATAATGATCCAAAGAGGAAAGAAGTAGAAATATAAGAATAGTATTTTATATAATTGTGTTTACAATAGAAATATATAGAAAGTCAATAATATTTAGAGCTTTAATAATACAAATTTTAGTTCTTAACTAAATTTTTCATTTCTATGTGGCTAATACAAGTATGTTTAAAAAATCTTTATATAAATACATATCTCAACGTTTTTTTCCCAACTCTACCCGCAGTTTAAATAAAAAGTTGCCTATTTACCAACACTTAAATACCTGTCAGGATATTGTAATATCCTTAAAGTGAACAAGTTATAATAATAGTTTTAGAAAACCTTTTTTACTTCTATGTGGCTAATAGCAAGTATATTTTATAAATCTTTATAAAAGAAAAATATCTCAACGCTTTTTTTCCAACTCTGCGCACTGTTTATACAAAAACGTTGACCATTTACCAACACTAATGTACCTGTCAGACTATTGAGATGTTCTGATAAAGAAAAATAATAATTATAAAACATTTAGCACTTGTGACTGATGCAAATATATTTTAAAAATCTTACAAGAATCCCAATACATTTTCCTCTAATCTACCCACAGCTCAAATAAAGAAGATGCGCATTTCCCAACACTTTAACAGCTGTCAGGATTTTGAAATTTGCTGAAAGTGAAAAATAATAACTATAAAAAGCATATTTCCTTTCCACGTAGCTAACACGAATATATCTTAAAAATCCTCAACGCTGAACTCTACCCAAAGCTTAAGTAAAAGGGTTGCCCATTTGACAACACTTAAACGCCTTTAAGGATATTGTAATTTGCAGAAAGTGTTTAAAAGAACGCTTTACACAGGTCTGCAATTACAGTGGGGATCTCATAGAAACGAAAATGCGAGGCGACAACAGACAATTCATTTAACTAATTAAATATGCATACAGCCGGCATGTTCTTTGCGAGAACCTGCAGCGAGGCGGGCGACAATTAAGGCAACGTTTTCTTTTAATTTTCTTGTTGTCTTGTGTGTGGGAGGGGCAGAGTAAAAGCTTTCGAAATACTTATTTAAAGAGCATTATAATGTATATCTAATCAGCTCTGTCTGTCTCTTTCTTCTAGCTGCACAGTGGCAAATGCAAAACAACAATGAAATGCATGCTCAATGCAGAAAAGTGGCGCCAGAAGTGGCAAACGCTGGCAGCAGGAGTCGGCGGCAATTGTCAGCGACAGCAGCAACAACAACAACAGCAACACGTTGCTGGCGTTCGTGTAAGGGCGACAAAACAATTGCCGCCGTTGTTATTGATGCTGATGCTGCTGCTGCTGCTGGCAGTTGAGCATGCAAATTCAACAACAGCGGCAACAACTTCAACAGCAACAGCAGCAACACACCCAACGGGCACAGCAAATGCGCCAGCAACAGCAACAACCACAACAACAACAGCAGCAACAGCAGCAGCAGCAATCGCCTCGGCAGCGGCAACATCCTCCTCAATGGCCAGCTCCTGGTTAGGAGCAACTGCAGCCCAAGGCAATCCATTTAAAAACCTTGTGCGAATCGGCGATGGCAACATCGTCACGCGTGTAAGTAGCGGGTGGGGTGGTTGGGTGGTGCTGTGGTTTGCTGCCTTAAGTATAATTCATCATTAGTCGCAATTAGCGCCAAGTGCAATTGTTATAATTGTGGCGACTGCAGCAACTGCCAAGACTCAAACGACAACTAATTGTATTTGTACATCACTTGGCCGAATATTAATTGAGCTTAGTTAGCACTAAATACACCCCTCCCTCGCCCACCACCAAATGCACCAAGCTTAATTTTCGCCTAACTAGCTGAAGAGCCTGCGGTAATCGTGAAAATCGATTCAAGATTTCTCTTGACTTTGCAGCTGGAGCTAAGCTGAAATCTAATCTGCTTAATCGATGAGCACCACTTCTGAGCAGTTTAGAGCTGAGGATAAAAAGTAAGAGGCTAATTATAATTAATTTGCACACAGATAATAGTCAGAAAGGTCTCAAGAAACAACTTTCAGAAATTCGATCTAACTGCGATTCATAAGTATATTCTCTATACGATAATCTGATATTGATTAAAGTTCTTACTTCTAGATTTGAATTAATGCATTAAAATAAGAATCATAATGAAATCTTTTAGAAAATAATTAAATATTGTCAGAAATAAACCAATTTATCAGTTCAAAGATACGCTTTTCCACTCTCGACTATCCAGATTTTTGTTCGACACTCTGAACTCAACACATTTATTAAAGAAGTCTTTAAGGACCGAAACTTAAAGTCTGGGAGAGTTTATAATGAGGAGTCAAACCTCTTACTCCATAAATTTACTAATATTTTAAGCACAGCAAATGTTCCAAGTTAAAAGACTTGTTTTTAGATATAATAACTGCAAGAAACAGATTCGATAATTATGATTAGACAAAATCAGTTGACAGATAAGAATGGAAAAGGAAAATTAGCATTAAATGAAAATTAATTAAAGTAATTAGTTTTATGCCCACTAAGATAATGTCCGCCACGGAGGCTAAGCAATTCAATTTTAATTTTCTTTCTCAAGCACTTAAGAGATCATCATGCAAAACAAAGCAAAGCAGAACAAAACAGAATAAAACAATAAGATATCCGGTCGCACACACACACACACACACACAGACAGACAGCTTTTGGGCCACTTTAACAATTTGATGCCAACAATGAGCAGCAAAACAATTTAAAGTCAGCCGCTTTTGGCCAACTTTTGCGCGCAGTGTAGAACAAAGCGCGGCCAATAACTCAATTTTCCGCTCAAACGATGAAAAGACGAGGCTGACGTGAGTTGGGCAAAAGGCTGGCCAAAGCTGTTGCCCAACGGCAGCTTTTGGCCATGAATGTATTTAGCCAAAAATGTATTTTTAATGCGTTTGTCAACATGTTGACCAAGCAAGTGATTTGGGTACGCCGTTCGGCCAGGTGGGGGTGGTCCCTTTTGGGCATTTATAAATACCCGTAATGAATAGAGCTTACGCTTTTTTTCTCCCTCGATTTCCACGCAGACGGCCATTGAGCAATCGCTGGTGACAATACACGACATCGCCACCGAAAATCTGGGCACACTGTGCATCTCCACGCTTTATCGACCGCTCCAGGTGCCCATCAACTCGGAGCGGTTCGAGAGCAGCAGACAAAAGGCCGACTTGGCGGCATCGATACTCCAGGAAGTGGGCATCATACGACATGGCGGTGAGTATCGTATAATCACAGCAATTACCCAAAATACGTGCACATAAAAACAGATACTTATTGATGTACATACATATATGTCATGCTTCAAGGCTTCGGTTTGGGTTTATTGTCTGATTAATATATTGATTTATATGGGCTAGCTAATTTTGCGGCTTTGGTAAGTAGCGTGCCGAGAAATTGGGACGCCGATTTGACCAATTAAATGGTTGGCAACAACAACAACCTTTAATTATCTAGGGACATAGTTTAGTTTGCTTTATGTTCATGTCCAAATTTAACATATTGTCAAATATAAGTATCAAGAATCTTAACAATTGACAAGCGCATGTTAAAATATATATATCACTTATATAACTTCTTGTCAAATTTAACAGTCTGTCAATAAACATAAATTTGACTTTGTCATATTTGTCAAAGCATAAAATATCCAACTTTTTAATTGCATTTGTAAACATTTGGGAGTCAAATTGTCCAAAAAAAAATCCATTAAAGTTCTGCTCTGTTTTACCCTCAGATTGGGGAGACAAAAAGAGGAAAAAACAAGCTTCCTTTTGTCTGAAATTAAAGTTTAATAATTTATCACAAGCAAGTTAACTATTTATGAAAAATAAAGGCAAAACATATGTGTAAGCGCTCTATATGACACTCATAAATTTCAAGCAGCATTTGTTTAACCCAACGCCTTTCTTTGCGCTTCTCAATCAAAGCATTTAAGGGCGCCAGGCAATTGATATCCTTTGAGTGCCAGCCTTTGGGTGTCTCCATCTTAAAAATTGGCTTAAATTTATTCGATTTGCAAGAAGCTTTTCCCTCGAATAATTTATGCGAGACATGAAAATTTCAAGGACCCAGCAGATAGAGCGGCAGTTGATGATGGTTAGGATGGCGGCGGATGGTGCCAAATTCTATACAAAATTTACATATGTAGGTGTGTATATCCACATCTATCCTGTTGCTTGCCGGCACAGTAGCAGCAACAACAACAACAGCAACAACAACAAATGACAGCAAATTTGCTTTCACTTTATGCGATTTTTGCTGACACGTCGCACCTTTTCAGAGCTGACATGGAGTGGCGGCTGTACATCGTTGGGGGCTCCGTGAATGCGGGAGGAGCATCAGTGTGCGCACAAATCAGGCGCTTGTCCAGGACACAAAGGCAACTGGTGTGCCTCAGCACTCAACAAGCAGTTGCTGTTGCTGTTCCTCTTCCTCCTGTTATTATCCTGCGACCGAACCGAACCGACTCTGTGCGATGAGTTCATTGTGCGTCTGTTGTCCTTGACTGCGCAGCTATATACACACACATACAGATAGATATACAGATATATGTATATATATATAAGTATATACATACTGATAGCTCTGACCGCCTGTTGTCAAGGCTGCTGCTGCTGCTTCCCTTGACTGGGACCCGGCCGCGGATGGGGGTAGCGCATCGGACGAGTTCCTCGCTTTTGGCGTGACAGCGCGCTGCGTCTGCCTTTGGGGCTGACAACGACGCACTTGTGGCGCATCAAACGTCCTGCCAGCGCCTGTGCCCTTGCCCCCGTCCTCGCCCTCGCCCTCGCCTTCGTCCTTTGCCTTACACAACACGCATGCAGCTGGCGCTTGCTGCCAACCTCCCCTTTTGGTTGCCTTTTGGTATCGCGCACATAATGGTATTTTTATGCCCTTTCAAAAGGGTATTTGAATTTTATCATTCAATGTGTGACCCATCTTCCATACTCCCTAGATGTAAGCTAAATCTTCGACAACTATATCAAACAGCTCTATAGAGAAAATCGGTGGAAAAGTGAGCTAATTTATGGAAATATGTTTTGTTTCTTCTCTCATATCTACAAGCCCGCAGGCCACATGTTTAAAAGTGTATTTAATCTTCGGCTTGCCGTTCTTTCTTGTTTAATTTGAAGTTGTGTTGTGCCCTTTTCATTCATCTCTGATTTAAGCAACGCCTTTATGTGTCCCATCAACTTTTACACGATAAACAAGCAAATGGACAGTGTGCTCTGATTTCTGTTGAATCAGTTAAGGGAATTTCACGCCGAATAACAAGCATACGCATCGTTGTACAGCGACATATCAAACTCAAAGCAGAAGTATTTCTTTTTTATTACACATGAATATTTGTACAAAAGTTGCACTTTATTGAGAATAATTTCTATGGAAATATTTCACGTGCAATGTTGTTTACATATTCATTTTTTATCTGCCATCAATTTCATTTTCTAAAGGGAAACCAGTTTAATGCAATTCTTACCAATTATTATGGTATTTATTTATATGCAAAAATGGCATGAAAAAAGCGTTAAATGAAGATAAAAAAAACAGAAATCAAAGACTTTAATTGAATTTAGCTGTATTTATATAAAGTATGCGCACAATTGCAACCAATAAAATGAGTCTGAAAGAATTTAACTTTTTTTATGCAAAAAAAAATATAAACTAAAAAAATAGAAAATAGCGAGCTTTTGAAATTAAATATCGGATACTTGGCTTGCATAAATGTTTGGCTAAAAACAAACAAAATATAACAGATATGCGATACGAAACGAGATCTGAGATACAAAAACTTAATTCCTTAACAATTCTTGCTTTCATAAGCTTTATGATATTATAATTCGATATTAGTATGAGCTGCCCCTCTGTAAAAAACTTACTTAAGCTCGTAATTATACCCTGAACCCATTAAAAAAAAAGGGGTATTATGTTTTTGTGCAAAATGCAAATGTATGTAACAGGCAGAAGGAAGCATCTCCGACCCCATAAAGTATATATATTCTTGATCAGCATCAATAGCCGAGTCGATCTAGCCATGTCCGTCTGTCTGTCCGTCCGTCCGTCCATCCGTATGTATGAACGCAAGGATCTCAGAACCTATAAGAGCTAGAGACTTGAAATTTAGATGTAGGTGCTCCTAGTGCCCGCGCAGATCGAGTTTGTTTCCGATAAACGATAACTTGTCCCGTTTCCAAGTAATCGATTAAAATGTATATAGAAATCCCGTTTTTTAAGCAATTTTGGTAAATAATAAGAGCTAGAGTCACCAAACTTGACATGTAGCTTCTAGAATAGTATATATATATCGATTATCTTTCATTTTATACCTATCGCCAACTCCCCGCTACTCTCTATCTATAAGCGCGCGCTGCATTTGGTGGTGGAATAAGAGGGTTCAGGGTATCCCCTAGTCGGGAGCTCCCGACTAGAACCTCTTACTTGTTGATTTTGTTTTCAATATGCATTTCATTTCATGCATTTCATTGAATATTAAATTATATTTAATATATATCATATATAATATTTTGGCGACCTTTTCATTTATTTTTATAAGTTTTTATTATCTCGGACCTGGAGCCAGCTAAATAAAGATTTATTACAAATATTAAATATAATATATTTAATACATTATATATTCTATTTCCTTTTGAAAAAATTAGAAAATGTATCTCTTGGTTCCATCTGTGATAAATTTCCATTCCATTCCGGGCATGGAATCCCGCCAAAGAAAAAGTTGTTTAAGATACTTTTGACTCTTCATAACTATTTAATTATATACATAGCAATATCCTGCTTATTTATCCATTTTCTACTGCAAAAGTATTGAAATATGCCGGAATTAGTCTTTGAGTACAGCTGGTCTGCTCCAGTCGTAAGCCCCCGCAAGGCCGCAGACAATGCAAAAAAGTGCCAGATTAAAGTTCATTTTTCTTACGATAGACTCTGATATTTTCTCTCTGCTTTTATACTGTTTAGCCAAAGCAAATGTAATTATCGGCGTATTAACTGATTTGAAATGCTTTTCGTATACGTAATGAGAAAGATTATAAAACAAAGAAAAATTATTATTCAATACCCGTGCAGTATTATATTAGCTAAGAATTGATCCAAAAGCCTTCTCTATGAGCTTTACCATATCCACAAGATAGCCGGTCCCCAGGCCAAATTCTACCTTATCACAGTCCGAACGAAGTGAAACAAGTTTTGTATTCTTTTGTTTTTAAAATTGTTTAGACATTTACACATAAACAAAATTTATTTATCTCTTAAGTGAAAAGATTTTTAAAAGAAATCAACTAATTATATAAGCTGATCGAATGGGAATCGTTATAGCAAATTTAAATTGCATCCAAGACTTTCGCACACGTGCCTTTAGATATTTTATGCCTTTCATTGAATATTATATTATGTTGAATATATAGTATATATAAGATTAAAGTTGGTTTCGACGACCTTTCCATTTGTAAGTCCTTATGTAGCTCGGACCTCGAGCCAGCTAAATACGGATTTATTATTATTATACCCTGAACCCATTGAAAATGGGTAAAAGGGGTATTATGTTTTTGTGCAAAATGCAAATGTATGTAACAGGCAGAAGGAAGCATCTCCGACCCCATAAAGTATATATATTCTTGATCAGCATCAATAGCCGAGTCGATCTAGCCATGTCCGTCTGTCTGTCCGTCCGTCCGTCCATCCGTATGTATGAACGCAAGGATCTCAGAACCTATAAGAGCTAGAGACTGAAATTTTAGATGTAGGTGCTCCTAGTGCCCGCGCAGATCGAGTTTGTTTCCGATAAACGATAACTTGCCCCGTTTCCAAGTAATCGATAAAAATGTATATCGATATCCCGTTTTTTAAGCAATTTTGGTAAATAATAAGAGCTAGAGTCACCAAACTTGACATATAGCTTCTAGAATAGTATATATATATCGATTATCTTTCATTTTATACCTATCGCCAACTCCCCGCTACTCTCTATCTATAAGCGCGCGCTGCATTTGGTGGTGGAATAAGAGGGTTCAGGGTATCCCCTAGTCGGGAGCTCCCGACTAGAACCTCTTACTTGTTGATTTTGTTTTCAATATGCATTTCATTTCATGCATTTCATTGAATATTAAATTATATTTAATATATATCATATATAATATTTTGGCGACCTTTTCATTTATTTTTATAAGTTCTATTATCTCGGACCTGGAGCCAGCTAAATAAAGATTTATTATAAATATTAAATATAATATATTTAATACATTATATATTCTATTTCCTTTTGAAAAAATTAGAAAATGTATCTCTTGGTTCCATCTGTGATAAATTTCCATTCCATTCCGGGCATGGAATCCCGCCAAAGAAAAAGTTGTTTAAGATACTTTTGACTCTTCATAACTATTTAATTATATACATAGCAATATCCTGCTTATTTATCCATTTTCTACTGCAAAAGTATTGAATTAGTCTTTGAGTACAGCTGGTCTGCTCCAGTCGTAAGCCCCCGCAAGGCCGCAGACAATGCAAAAAAGTGCCAGATTAAAGTTCATTTTTCTTACGATAGACTCTGATATTTTCTCTCTGCTTTTATACTGTTTAGCCAAAGCAAATGTAATTATCGGCGTATTAACTGATTTGAAATGCTTTTCGTATACGTAATGAGAAAGATTATAAAACAAAGAAATATTATTATTCAATACCCGTGCAGTATTATATTAGCTAAGAATTGATCCAAAAGCCTTCTCTATGAGCTTTACCATATCCACAAGATACCTTATCACAGTCCGAACGAAGTGAAACAAGTTTTGTATTCTTTTGTTTTTAAAATTGTTTAGACATTTACACATAAACAAAATTTATTTTGTTAAATTTTTAATAATGCTGCTCTTATCTCTTAAGTGAAAAGATTTTTAAAAGAAATCAACTAATTATATAAGCTGATCGAATGGGAATCGTTATAGCAAATTTAAATTGCATCCAAGACTTTCGCACACGTGCCTTTAGATATTTTATGCCTTTCATTGAATATTATATTATGTTGAATATATAGTATATATAAGATTAAAGTTGGTTTCGACGACCTTTCCATTTGTAAGTCCTTATGTAGCTCGGACCTCGAGCCAGCTAAATACGGATTTATTATTATTAATATTATACTTGTATGCAATACATGTACATTTACACTTTTAAGTTTTCCTTTGAAAAATTAGAAAATGTATCTCTTGGATCCATCTGTGATAAAATTCCATTCCCAAAAAGTTTTTGTTTCTGCTTATCAACTAACTATATACATATGTAGATTTAGAAAAGTTGTTTAAGATACTCTTCACACTTCATAAATAATTAATTATATACATAGCTTTATCCTTTTTATACCCTGAACCCATTAAAAATGGGTAAAAGGGGTATAATGTTTTTGTGCAAAATGTAAATGTATGTAACAGGCAGAAAGAAGCATCTCCAACCCCATAAAGTATATATATTCTTGATCAGCATCAATAGCCGAGTCGATCTAGCCATGTCCGTCTGTCTGTCCGTCGTCGTCCGTCCGTCCGTCCGTCTATCCGTATGTATGAACGCAAGGATCTCAGAACCTATAAGAGCTAGAGACTGAAATTTTAGATGTAGGTGCTCCTAGTGCCCGCGCAGATCGAGTTTGTTTCCGATAAACGATAACTTGCCCCGTTTCCAAGTAATCGATAAAAATGTATATCGATATCCCGTTTTTTAAGCAATTTTGGTAAATAATAAGAGCTAGAGTCACCAAACTTGACATATAGCTTCTAGAATAGTATATATATATCGATTATCTTTCATTTTACACCTATCGCCAACTCCCCGCTACTCTCTATCTATAAGCGCGCGCTGCATTTGGTGGTGGAATAAGAGGGTTCAGGGTATCCCCTAGTCGGGAGCTCCCGAGTAGAACCTCTTACTTGTTAAAAGTTGAGTTTGGGTATAAAAACACACACACACAATGCATAATCTTTATTTAATAACATTAACATTTATCATTTCATGCATTTCATTGAATATTAAATTATATTTATTATCTCGGACCTGGAGCCAGCTAAATAAAGATTTATTACAAATATTAAATATAATATATTTAATACATTATATATTCTTTTCCTTTTGAAAAAATTAGAAAATGTATCTCTTGGTTCCATCTGTGATAAATTTCCATTCCATTCCGGGCATGGAATCCCGCCAAAGAAAAAGTTGTTTAAGATACTTTTGACTCTTCATAACTATTTATTTATATACATAGCAATATCCTGCTTATTTATCCATTTTCTACTGCACAAGTATTGAAATATGCCGGAATTAGTCTTTGAGTACAGCTGCTCTAAACCCAGGCCCTGCAAGGCCGCAGACAATGCAAAAAAGTGCCAGATTAAAGTTCATTTTTCTTACGATAGACTCTGATATTTTCTCTCTGCTTTTATACTGTTTAGCCAAAGCAAATGTAATTATCGGCGTATTAACTGATTTGAAATGCTTTTCGTATACGTAATGAGAAAGATTATAAAACAAAGAAATATTATTATTCAATACCCGTGCAGTATTATATTAGCTAAGAATTGATCCAAAAGCCTTCTCTATGAGCTTTACCATATCCACAAGATACCTTATCACAGTCCGAACGAAGTGAAACAAGTTTTGTATTCTTTTGTTTTTAAAATTGTTTAGACATTTACACATAAACAAAATTTATTTTGTTAAATTTTTAATAATGCTGTTATCTCTTAAGTGAAAAGATTTTTAAAAGAAATCAACTAATTATATAAGCTGATCGAATGGGAATCGTTATAGCAAATTTAAATTGCATCCAAGACTTTCGCACACGTGCCTTTAGATATTTTATGCCTTTCATTGAATATTATATTATGTTGAATATATAGTATATATAAGATTAAAGTTGGTTTCGACGACCTTTCCATTTGTAAGTCCTTATGTAGCTCGGACCTCGAGCCAGCTAAATACGGATTTATTATTATTATACCCTGAACCCATTGAAAATGGGTAAAAGGGGTATATTGTATTTGTGCAAAATGCAAATGTATGTAACAGGCAGAAGGAAGCATCTCCGACCACATAAAGTATATATATTCTTGATCAGCATCAATAGCCGAGTCGATCTAGCCATGTCCATCTGTCTGTCCGTCCGTTCGTTCGTCCGTCCGTATGTATGAACGCAAGGATCTCAGAACCTATAAGAGCTAGAGACTTGAAATTTTAGATGTAGGTGCTCCTAGTGCCCGCGCAGATCGAGTTTGTTTCCGATAAACGATAACTTGCCCCGTTTCCAAGTAATCGATAAAAATGTATATCGAAATCCCGTTTTTTAAGCAATTTCGGTAAATAATAAGAGCTAGAGTTACCAAACTTGACATGTAGCTTCTAGAAAAGTATATATATATATCGATTATCTTTCATTTTATACCTATCGCCAACTCCCCGCTACTCTCTATCTATTAGCGCGAGCTGCATTTGGTGGTGGAATAAGAGGGTTCAGGGTATCCCCTAGTCGGGAGCTCCCGACTAGAACCTCTTACTTGTTATTTGATATAATGTAATGTTAGATATCATATAATATAACATACAAGTTTTCATACAATAATAAATACAAAAGGCTTCATTCAATTGTTGTTATGGGAGATTTATAGCATTGCAATCAGATGTTAGAATTTTAATATATATATTAGATCCTCCTAACTGCTGAGCTTAGTAAACATATCATCTAGTTTCAATGCTAGCTTTCTTACTCGATTATCCCAATCAATCGATTTAAACAAGTCTGCTGCCTGCGGCAAATAAAGTTCTAATGTCATATTTTATCGGAAGAAAATATTTTACTAGGTAGCCCACAAAGTTTGTGAGAAGTCTACAAAGGAAATAAAAGGTCATCTCTTAATTAATTTATAGTATTATGAACTGTGCTCTCTAGAGAAACCAAATTCAAAAACCAATTTCAAATATGTGCAGTTTTGGTGTCTTTTAACCCGAAGCAAAATACGCTCACTTCACACAAATCACAGTAAGAAATAAATTGCAGAGCACAAAAAATGTTTTCAGCTCAAAACGAAATCGAGCAGCTTTTGTGTTCCTGTAAAAAAATGCCATTTAAATGGTTTTTGGTCAGACCTAATCTCTGGTAAATTTAATTACTCAGCCGAGAACAAAGACACCACAGTCACACACACTCACACACACACACGCACCTGCCCAAATACACACCAAAACATCTTGTGGGTGTGTACGAGTTGAATAATTGGCAATTTTACATAGAGCTAAGCAAAAGTTTTGTGCCAAAAACAAATTGGACACAATTGTCTGACACCTACACGCAAAACACTTGCAACACTTGGCAGCAGGCACACACGCACACACACACACACTCACACACACTCCACTCTTTTCAGTGGCCATAAATTCTGAAGCTAAAGATTGATGATGCGAACCGAGTGCAAGAAATCGCACGCAGATGATGAATGACAAACATGGCTATAACACATACGACTACAACTAGAACAGAGGGTGACTGTGTGTGTGTGTGTGTGTGTGTGGACCTGTGTGTGTGTTGTGTTAGGTGAGCTTCTAAGCCGGTTGACAGGCATTGGCTAATGTTGTTTACCATAAGGTTGCCCTGCCACAATTTCAGGCTGCCTGCCACATTCGCAGCCGTCGCAAATGTTTGAACTTGTGGCAACACTTTGACGCAACTTGGCATCAGGAACGCTGTGTTTATGGGAACGACTACGTCCGCCCACGTCTGTCCACAGCTCACTTGCAACGCCCGCACAAGAAACTTGCCACATTTGCCGCCGCTGCTGCCACCAAACGGCTGTCTGCCGCGTATTTGCTTTATGGGCCAGCAACAAAGCAGAAACAACTCTAAAGCAGCAGTGGCAAGGCATTATACATACTAATCACAATATATAAAGAAGGACAATCTTCCGCGAGTCGAGGCCAAAAGACCCTTTAATAGAGAAACCTACCCGCAAAGACAATATAACAACATGAGTCGGGATCTTAAGACTGTGGCAAATGGGGGATATTAAATTGTAGTTAATTTCAGATAATGAAAGATTTGTGGAATAATTTTCTTGATACAGAATTAATTCAACTGTTGGAAGTTTTTAAAACAATATCGTATTGCTTACCCAGACCTTAATCAATTCCGTTCTCAGTATAATACTCCACGAAATCAACGCTATGTTAAAGTAATGGTACCCGCTGTTAGAGTATATTTAAGAAATGGGGCACGCAGAGAAAGTGCCACGGAAGTTGCGCTAATCGAATTTAAATAAGTTTACTTTGTAAACAGTTTTTGCTTTTGTTTCCGCTCGCTTCGCAGCGCTCGGAACAACTCAAACAGAAATGCGGCTGCCCAGGCAAGTGCGGCAGAAAAAAATATTAACTTTTGACAACCAACCCCCCCGTTCCTCCCTGCCACCCTTCCACAACGACCCTGCACACCAAGCAAGCTGGTCACAGGGTTGAGGGTGCGGGGTTGCGGGGGGTGCGGAAGCTGTGCACCCGTCGCGCATATTAATCATGGCTGCCGACATTTTTTATATCAAGGGCAATTTCAGTGTTTCTTTTAATGGGCTTTTGCCATAGCATAAAACTATTTCAAGGTCAGCATCGCGATGATAGTTGAGCCTAAATTAAATGTACCAACAAATTTTTAATTTCCGCAATTAAACACTCGGATATTTTTTTATGCACAAGGCTTTTACAGGCTTTAAATTGATACTATGTGTGATGTACATAAAATTAAACCAACTTGCAATGACAGCCACCTTTTTTTATTAAATACGTAAAAGGTCGTGTATATTATTTGTACAAGATTTATGCAAAAGCATACAATGTATGCATGCTCACTGACAGCTCAGCACATTTGCTGATTAAACATTTCAAATATATTGTGTGACGCGTGCAAATAACAATAAAATTCGTTGCAACCGTTTTTTCCGATCTTCGATTATTCAAACATAATCGATACTGCAAAACTCAACACTTAATGGAATGAGTACCTACAGTTTTCGCCGCTGCAGCGAATTGCATTCAATTAGCGAATTGCATTCAAGGGCAAACAAAAATCGGCCAGATAATTAAGATGGCCAGCCGAAAGAGCTGCCCGTTAGTTGAGTTTCGCCGTAAAGTCAAGGCGAATAGTATTCCAATTAGACAGGCAAAAGTTATCGGCGTCCTTCGAGCGTTGCACGGCGAAAAACGCAAATGGCGCCAAAATGTCTTGCACCGAGACAGCGAAAGCGAATTGCGCAATGTTTATCAGCAAAAATGCAGGCATGTTGGGGCAGGGGTAAAGGGAAGAGTTAATTATTTAAAAATGCATTGGCATGCAATCAAATTGAAAAGAAAAAATAAACCGTTTATCACAGCTGAATAAAGAAATAATTAAAATGTAAACGTTTATTAAACCAATTAATCGCCGTAAGTGAAATTTTAATGAGTATGTCTGCTGTCCGTCTGTTTTTTCGACTGTGTCTGGTTGTACGTTTCCATGTTTCCGCATTTCATTTCCTCATTTCCGTAGCAGATTTTAAATTATTTTCATTTCACTTGCGCGCTGACCCACATTCTGGATTTGCACACAAACAAACAAACACACACACACACACACACACACACACATACTCACAATTAATTTGCCAACATATTTTTATAGGACTCTCGGATGCGCTGGCCAAGGGCTTGCTCACGGATGAATACATAAATGGTGCACGCATTTTAGCTTTGAACCTAACCAACGGCGCGGTTCAGTCCTACGTCTGGTGGGTGAAGAGCGGTCACGAGACGCAGCGCTACGAGGAGGAGGGCCTGCAAATTGGCAAAAAGCCTGCTCACAGTTATCCCTGGTAAGTGGAAAGCACGTTCATTATTGCCTTTCTTCCATGCATACCCTGTACTCATTGGCTTTGGCTATAATAAAAGGGTATTGTCAAGGGTATTGTATATAACTGGCAACGTCTGTCTGTCCCTTGGTAAAGAGCTATAGACCTCAAGTTTCCCTAGAGGGTACCAGCTAGTCAATCATCCTCGGTATGAATCAATCAATCAAAGGGTAACGTCAAGCCGGGTGAGTGTATACAACAGGCATCGTCTGTGTCTCCATTGATATAAGAGATATACCCGAAAGAGGGTAGAGAGTATCAGCTAGTCAATCATTCTCGGTATAAATTAATCATAGGGTATCGTCAAGTAGGAGTGTATATAACAAGCATCGTCAGTCTCTCCATTGGTAAAGAGCTATAGAGCTCAAGTTTTTTAGAGGGTATCAGCTAGACGATCATTCTCGCCTAACTGCAATTTGCGTATTTTGACAGGTTTGAGGACGAGAGCAGCACACCGACACTGCGTTCCCCTAAATTTGCGCCCAGCCCACCGAATAACTACTACAAGGGCTGGTGGACCTACCCGTACTTCTCGTGCGCGCTGAGCAAGTGGCTCGTCTCGTACAGCATTGCGATACCGCCGAGTGGACGGCACGGGTTGCGCGGCTTCATCAGCGTGGACATCGATGTGACCTCGCTGCGGGTCAACCAGTGCGACGCGTTGCCCTATCGCTTCGGCAGCCAGCAGCAGCTGCTGATGCGACAAAGGCAGCCGGCGCGGCGTGCCACGGCAGCAGCCGCCGCCTTGGGAAGTGCCAATGATGTGGACACCATAAATGATTTGCAGGCGTTTCACAGCTCGCACAAATGCCATCGCGCCTCCATGGTGGTAAGTCCAAGATTGTCATAGCTCTGATTTAATTAATTAACAATCGACTGCAGTGCGACTATCGCCAGCCGAGCGCGGAGGCGCCGACAATAAGCAGCGGCAAAATATTGGCGGCCATGTCCGGCAGCAGCTGGTCACGTGGCGCCTATCAATGCCTGTGCAAGCGCGGCTTTTACTCGCTGCGGCATCCGGATGGCTTTAACGGCACCATCATGGAGATTGCCTGGCAGGAGCATCAGGACAATATAAGCAATTACTATACGGACGTATTCAAATGTTTGCCTTGCGCTCCCGGCTGCGACACCTGCACCGGACCCGAGCCCTGTCTGGCCAACTATCATTGGCCATTCAGGTGAGTTTGGACTTGACTATCTATGAATGTATAATATATTTAATCTGCCCACACAGAATATCCCTGCTGACCATTTCGATTGGCTGCGCCTGCGGCACTTTTGTGCTGCTGTGCTATCTGTTCCGACATCGGCGGGTCAAAGTCTTTAAGGTGGCCAGTCCCATATTCCTGATGATCACGCTCATCGGCTGTGCCATTATGTATCTGGAGGTGAGTTGTTAACCCATTTTGAGCCGGCTACTTAACCCATTAAATGCCGTGCAACACACAAAGGCCATTACGCATGAATGAGACGACAATGGCAGCTGCTGCTAATGTGACAAAAGGTCTCATTTACAATTGACCCACATGTTAGGGCCCGTCCCGGCCAGCGCATGCTCCACCTGTGCCAAGCGCAACATAAAACTCCTTTTTATAGCCTTTTAAATGCGGCTTTTAGGAACTTGCCTATGTTGCGGCATTTGAGCTTTTGGAATTACGTTTGTAACTGCAAAGGGTTAATTAAATGGTGGCTAACTGAAAAAATATGTTTACTTAGATTTCCTTTTAAACAGTTAGCTTTACTTAGATTCCCTTTTCAACTGTAAGCTTTATGTGGCTGAAATGTAAAAATAACAGCGTGTCTACTATTTAACATAATAGTAGCAGCAGGGCTTATTAAACATAGTTAATATATGTAAATAAGCTTCCTAACATAGCGTACCAAATGTAAATAACAGCCTATCATTTTCTCACTGCCACTTAACAGTCACTGTTATTAAAAGTTAAACAGAGCACGAAAATAACAGCTCGATGTACCCACTGTAATGAAAAGCACATCGCGACATTTGAACTATAAATGCGTTATGGAATAGGTTTTTTTTATTTTAATTTTTTAATATTTTCTATAAATATTCGCTAAACCGCTCTCATATTAAAGAAGTGTCATCTATTCTGCATGCACGCAGAGTATACAAACATTAGCTAAATATTCAAAAGCTCTCCTCGTATTGTTTACAATTATGCTGTGAGCATTAGCCAAACGACAATGGAAGCCCCACCGGACACATAAATGCCGTGAGAACAATGGCCAACTTTGGAGTAACACCAAGCGACAAGCACAACAAATGGGTTAAGAGGTTGTTTGGGCGGGTTTGGGAGCAGTTGTTATGGCAGCCCTGGGAGCTTCAAATCGTATACTGATAAATGAAACTGATTTTTTAATCAGAGTTTGTAAAATAAAGGAGCATAAAATCTGTAGCATGAACGACAAAAAAAGAACAACGGAGCGTGGCAGAAATTTGCCCCATCCCAGCGAGAGCGAGAATGAGAGCGAGGATGAGGCAGCCATGCAGGCCGCACTACGCGAAATGGTTAAGATACCAGATATTGAGCCGCGACAGCCTCGAACGAGCCATCGGGAAGAGCCACGCCATATTGTAAATCTGATGGAGAATCTTACAAAGAACGCATCGCCGGAAACGCAAGATAAGTGGATCAAGACTGTGGCCGATGTGGGACTTCAATCGGGAACCTCGGCGCTAACTGCCGACAAAGACGTAAAGGCATTACGCAAGATCAGGCAGAAGGCACAGGACGACAAGCCAAAGCAATCGGAGAAGGTGAGGGGAGAACCTGAGGAGGTTCGAAAGCAGTCGGAAACATGGGGAGATAGGCTCAAGAAAAAAGGAACCGAAGAATCTCCCAAGCGGTCAGAGACTTGGGCAGATAAACTCAAGAAGAGCAGCACCGAGCTAGCAGCTAAGCCGTCGACAAATATACACAAAAAGAAGAACACCGAGGAAGCATCCACGCAATCAGAGACTTGGGCTAATAAGCTTAACAAGCGAACCGCAGAAGTACCCAAGCAATCCGAGTCTTGGGGAGAAAAGCTGAAGAAAAAGCCAAGCGAAGCAATACCCAAGCAGAATGACACCTGGTCCGATAGGCCCAAAACGTCAGACATGAGCAAAAATGTGATGCAACCAGCTTACGTTCAGCTTACTTCTCTAGCGGAGCTGCCGGAGCAGATAATGCCAGAAGAGGAGCAAAGATTGCAGCGCATTGAAGCTGCCTCTAAGCCCAAATCCTTTTATCAAGCCAAGGCGCACATCGAAGCCAAGGAGCAGAATAAAGCCAAGGCACATAACGAAGCTAAGCTCATGATCAGCGTACGAGCTCCAGTCAAAGAGGCATCCACGGTGGTCATCGAAGACGAATTGGAGGCAGTCAAATCCGTGCAAGCAGCCCAGCCAGCTGAGCAAGCACGACAACCGGGCTCCATAAACATTCTAACAGTGCCACTTCGACGGGCTCTGAACTACGAGCCGGGCAATGGGCAGCCGACCAGTGAAGACATGATAACGCCAAGGCCACAGGAGATAGAGCCAAGCAATTTTAATAATATACCTCGATTTGGTCGAAATAGACAGGACGCAACTGGACCAGTTGCTGAGAGCGTGACCACGAGTGCAGCTGGTCAGCAGGAGCCTGCTGATCCAAAGGATAAGAATACATCGGCCGCTTTTTTTGATAATCTGCCTTCGTTCAATAGAGCTAGACCAGCGAAAAACGAAGCTGCGTCGACTGCGGAGGCAATAAACACCAATTTAGCTCAAGAGTCTGCGACTAACTTTACCAATTCAGACACGACCCAAGATACAGTGAACTGTTTAATAGACAAGACGTCCGCTGCACTTCTAAGCCATATAACTTTATTCGGACGAGCTGTTAAAACTATTAATGAAGCCCGAGCAGCATCTGCCAGCAGTTCAGGTACTCTTGGAAAACCTGCCGATGATACATCCGCTTCACAGACCACAGCACCAACAAACTTTCTCGGCAGTTTGCCATTTTTCGGACGAAGTAAACCAGCCCCGAACGTAAGCCCAGCGCCCGAGGAAACAGCAGACCCAATGAAAACCTCTGTAAGAGAATCTCCATCGGATGTTGAAGCAGAACTCCCACTGCCTGATAAGGCTAAGCCAATCCCAAATGCGACTTCAGGGTCTGCGGAGGTGGTCGGCAACAGTCTAGCTAGTACGCCCGGAAATTTGTTCCCGAATTTTCCGATGCTTGGACGAGCTAAACCCGCGCCCCATGGGGCGTCCACAACTTTAATAAACGAAGACGGCAGCTCCCCTAATCTTGATGAGTCAGCGACTGCAAGGACAGCTGAATTTATTACTCCAACGTCTGCAACTGAAGAGCAGTCGCTAGATGGCTTTTTAACACATCTTTCACGGATTGGTCGACCTAGACCAGTCACAAATGCAAGAACAACCGAAGCCAGCTGCTCGGTCATTCGGGCTGGTAATGTGCCTGAAGAAACGGCCCCCTTAACTAATCCAGCAGCTGCCACCGAAAAAGCTCAAATTGAGCCAACAGCAACTTTTTTTTCGCGATTTCCACACTTTGGACGAGCTAGACCCGTGTCGAGTGAAAAACCAGCAACTATCAGACCAGAGCCAGCCGAGCCAACAGGTGATCGGATCATTTCTATGGATGCAATTGCTCCCAATCTTCGCTTGTTACCTGACATAACTCCAACTACAAGTGTGCCCAAATTAATTACCGGAAACATGACTCAAAGCGAGGGCATGGCAGATTTCCAGGCAGTTGGTCCATCAAGCTCAGCTCCGCCAATTACCGACACCATCAGCCAAAGCTGTGTGCATGCCCGTGCGCCCAAAGAGGCAGGCGCTGCGCTGCGTCAGGTGGTAATCGCTAGCCAGGTGCCACCTACTCCATACAGCGCTGACAAGACTTCAGTTAGTCCAGGCTTTACACCTTCTACAACTATACCGGCAGCCGAGGAACAGGGTGCATATAATGCAAGAGCTGAAGTCGCCAATTTTCCCAACAAGAATTTCGTGACAACCACCTTGATGCGTTACCTATTTCCGGGCTCACAGGATGCTATGACTGAGCCTCACCTGCATAAAGATGTCGTGCATCCCTTCACGGAGAGCAGTCGCATCCCAAACGAGGTGATCATTGTGGATAAACAAAAGGTCAAGGAGGAGAGGACCAGCAACCTGGAGCACTCGGAATCGATGCGAACCCTGACCATAATTGGACGCCACTCGCACATAAAGACCACCTATCAGGATCACTGCCACTTCGAGCGCCACGGCGAAGGCATTGACAAGAGGGCCAGGCGCAAGCTGATTGTGGCCAGCATCCTGTGCCTGTTCTTTATGGCTTGTGAGATCGCTGGCGGCATACTCTCCCGCAGCCTGGCCATAGCCGTAGATGCGGCGCATCTTTTGACCGATCTGGCGGGCTTCCTCATCTCGCTGTTCGCCTTGTTTCTGAGCGGCCGCCCGTCGACGCAGCGCATGAACTTTGGTTGGTATCGCGCCGAGGTGATTGGCGCCATGCTCTCAGTCTATTTTATCTGGTTGATTACGGGCATACTTGTCTGGCTGGCCGTGGATCGACTGATCACGGGCAATCACGATGTGGACGCCACTATAATGTTGATTACCTCCGCCTTAGCGATTGTTGTTAATTTCATTATGGCCATCCAATTGAACCATGGTCATAAGTTTGGTGGCCATTCCGCCCAGGCCAATCGGGAGCCCCGGTTGCACTCGCATATTTCCCCCCAGACGGCCGCTGAGAAAATCAGCAAGGGGCAACAGCAACAGCTGATGCCAGCCTCGGTACGCAGCCAACGCACGGAACGCCATGGTGAGAACATAAATGTGAGAGCCGCATATATCCATGTGCTTGGCGATATAATTCAGAGTTTTGGCGTCTTTTTGGCCGCCTGCATTATTTTCTTTAAGCCCGAATGGGCGTTTCTCGACTCCGTTTGTACGTTTGTCTTTTCGATCATTGTCCTGCTGATCACGCTGCGCATCCTCAGGGATGTCTTGATGGTGCTCATGGAGGCCACGCCTGATTATATGGACTATGGCGAGGTGCAGCGCATGTTCCTTAGCATCGAAGGAGTCGAGCATGTCCACAATTTACGCATCTGGGCGCTGAGCATCAATAAGATTGCGCTCTCCGCTCATTTGGCCATCGACAAGGATACCGATCCTCATGTCATCCTGGAAAAGGCCACCACGCTGATCCACAAGCGTTACAACTTCTTTGAGACCACCATACAAATCGAGGAGTATACCCCGGGCATGGAGGATTGCAACCAATGTATGATTCCGCTTGTCAGGCCATTGCAAAAGAAAGCAGTTGACGAAGCTACCGAATATTCCAGAAGGGTCAGCAGCCTGAGTAGCGATGAGGATTCAAATAAGAGCATCAAGCAAAGCGGCAATAAGGATTCAAAGAGGAACAGCAAGGAGAATGAAAATGAAGATTTAAAGAGCAGCAGAAAGCAGACTGAAACTGAAGATTTAAAGAGAAGCATCAATCGAAGTAAAAATGAAGATTCAAAGGGGAACAGTAAGCAGAGTGGAAATGAAGATTCAAAGAGGAACAGCAAGGAGAATGAAAATGAAGATTTAAAGAGGAACAGCAAGGAGAATGAAAATGAAAATTTAAAGAAGAACAGCAAGCAGACTGGAACTGAAGATTTAAAGAGGAGCATCAAGCGAAGTAAAAAAGAAGATTCAAAGGGGAACAGCAAGCAGAGTGGAAATGAAGATTCAAAGGGGAACATCAAGCAAAGCGAGAATGAAGATTCAAAGAAGAACAGCAAGCAGAGTGGCAATGAAGATTCAAAGAGGGACAGCAGGCCTGGTGAAAAAGAAGATGCACAAAAACAATGACGAGCCACCTAGTTCGTTGCAGGGAAAAAGAAAAAATGGAGCTAGATCTTCAAAATAATTTGTCTTTAAACGGATTTGTACTGTATTTAATGTTTTAGTGATTTTTTATGATAAAGAAATTTGTAGCTACAGTTAAAATAGAACCACTAATAGACTTGTTTAGAACTACTTCCGTTTTGAATTTTACTAGTTCTTTTTATTAATCACCTTAAACGTCGTATTGTGTTGACAAATTTGTAGCTTCAGTTAAAATGGAACCAGTAATAGACTTTTTTAAAACTAGTTCCGTTTTGAGCCTAACTAGTTAATTTTGTGAACAACTTAAAAAGTCGTATTGCCTTGACAATACACAATCCTGGAGCTCGCACCCCGAGAGATTAATCTATGTTATAAAATGTATCTATTGCGAGCTCAAGTTCCTCTTTTTTCAAATTGCTTCCAAAGAGGAATTCTGTTTTGGCCAAAGGGCAGGTGGGCTTTTCCACCCATTAACCGACCCACCTGTCAACTGCCTTCCGGGCATATCCGCTGTCAACTTAAAGGCAATTTTAGTGGCACTTTCAGCAGCTCCTGGTTCCTGTTGTTTCCGCCTACTTAAACAGTTTAATTAAACATTAAATGCATAAAGTCTGAAAGTCGTTATAAATCTAAATCAAATACCTTTTCATATTTTACAGATGGTCGCGATTTTTCCTTACCTGGACACCACCTGGTGCATTGCCACCAAGTGGACGCGGCACATGGGCTTCTGCATTACCTACACCTCGCTGCTGATGAAGACCTGGCGGTGAGTCGACCTTACCTGCCTCTTTCTCTGTCTCTCTCTCTCTCTCTCTCTCTCTCTCTCTCTCTCTCTCTCTCTTTCTTTCATTCTTTATCACTGTTGTGCTCTCTTTCATGTTATCTTTTTCATTGCTTTCAGCGTTTCTTTGACCTATCGCGTCAAGTCGGCCCATAAGATCAAGCTGAACGATCAGCAGCTTCTGCAGTGGATGGTGCCCATATTGCTCGTAATGCTCATCTATCTAGGTACTTGGACTATTTCGGCCACGCCCTATGCTGAGGTGGTAAGTACAAGGAATCGACGATCGCTTAAGTGAAACGATGTTATGTAGATATTTTAAAGTCCAGATTAATTAGATTTTATAGAAATTACAAAGTTTTTAGATAACTATCTTCTGTAATGCTTATTTTTACCTTTTTGCTTAAACATTGCATCATATTTTAATTCCCATTGTGAACTGAAAATTTCCCTTTAGTAATTTCCACTTTATTTTTATTTTGTATAAGTATCCCATATAATGCATTAAAATCGCTTCATATGTTCAACGTTAACTTTTATCATCATACGAAAAATTTTTTAAATATTTCTTTTTTTCAACTTAGAGCATGTTTATCCTGTTTCCAGTTTCTTCTCGCTCTTTGCTGTTGCTCCAAGATCTTCCAAAAGTTTCTTCAACCCGATTTTCTCCTCTCTTTCTTCGATACAGATCTACGATCAGCATCATCTAAAGTTCAAGCAATGCTCGTACAATTGGTGGGATCACAGTTTGGCCATTGGCGAGGTCTTCTTTCTGGCCTGGGGCATACGGGTCTGTTACAATGTCCGCAACGCGGAGAGTCTCTACAATGAGGCGCGTCTGATCTCTTATGCCATCTACAACATTGCCATCGTGAACATTGCCATGGTGGCGTTTCAGTAAGTCTTCCACCAACTGCCACATTCATGGAACATATTCAAATCTCTTCTTCAAACTCAATTGGGGGCCGTTTGATTATGAACCGTATCTTAAGCCGGATTAGCTGTCTAACCTGAAACTGAATCGAAACTCTTTTTAAGTTGGTTTGATATACGTAGAAAAGGAGGCAAATTTAAAGGCGAGGTATTGGTTCGAACCGTGAACCGACTATTGGGTTTGCAGCCTTGGTTGTTTTCTTGGGTAATCCCTAGGCATCTGCTAGCACATCATGTCCACAATTTTGCAACGCCCGTTTTAATTAAATTCCTTTGCTTTGTGCGCGCGCGCGTTTCCGTTGTAATCCTTTTTGTCGGTCTGCAAGGACATGCTGTCAGGCTCCCCGTCCGTCTGTTCCGTCTGCTCCGTCTCTCTGCCGCCCGCCTGCCTAGTCGACCTGTCTGTCTGGTCGTCTGCCTGTCCGTTTGTTTCTTACTCGCCGCACTTTGTTTACATCGGCATTCCACGGATTTCTTTGCCAAGTTCTACGTTCATCGCGGGCTTCCTGCCAACTTCTGCCCGCTGCTGCCTGCCAAATTGAAATCCTTTCAAGTGTTTTGATAATTAATGCAATTTGTTGTTAAACTTTCTTTTTCATACAATACTCAACTTGTTGCCCTTGCCTGCCGCCGGCGTAATTTAAGTTTAATTTTTAGTCGTAGGTCAAGTTCGGTTCGCAGGATTCCCGGCGCTCTTTTGAGGGGTTAGCCTTACGGTTACGCAAGGTTAAGATTTGGTTAAGAGCCAAAACATTTGGGTTAAAAGGCAAAAACTGCTTGTCCGGACTGATTGACTGACTGTCGCTCCGAGCAAACTGTAAGTTTCTAAAAAGCTGGATTTTATCTCTTCTGATAAGGGAACACAAGGGGAATAAGGGATTCCATCCCGCTAGGTGGAATATCAGGTTTTTCAATGTTACATTTTCCTCCAATTGGCTTCAAACTTAATTGCAAGTTGTTCTTGGCCCCGGGCAAAGCCGGGTAACATATATCAGTGAAGAATAAAATCAAAATGGAATGTTTGAACCTCAAGCTAAAAGTAGATGATCCGAATAAAATGTATTATTGGAAATTGACTAAGCCTTTGATATATTTCTGCTTACCCTTTGCCCTACCTCTGAAACTCCTCTAACATTTAAATTCTCTTCCATTCAGCGTGATGCTCTTTCCGAATGCTGGTCCCGATTACAAATACATGCTGGGCTTTGTGCGCACCCAACTCTCCACGACGACGACCATTGCCTTGGTCTTTGGTCCGAAAATTGCACGTGTTCTCAAGGGCCAGGGCGATAAATGGGATCAGAAGGCCAAGGTGCGCAGCATAACCGCATCCTTTTCGCTCAACGGCGTTGGCCTGGTGCCCGAAGAGTCGCCCGATCTGTACCAGGAGAACGAGGAACTCAAAGTAAGCGCCAAGCAAATAATATTTTAACCATACCTAAACTTTTACTCACGTTTTTTTTGCAGGAGCAAGTCCAGAAGCTAGCCCATCAAATCGAGTTCATGAAGACTGTGCACATGCAGATGAATAACCGGCACCTAAAACCAAAACCCGGTGGCTACTTTACCATCACATCGACCTCATTCCAGGCGCCCTACAGCAAGAACACGGTTTCCACGGCGCAAACCCAAACCGGCAAGGAGGACTCCAGCGGGTAGGTCTGAACTAATGTAAGAGAATGGGATGCATTTTGTCCGGGTTTTCATGTAGTTTTATTTTAAGGATTTTCAGCCATTAAATTTAACTTCTTTTTGTCCGTAATGAAACCTTTTCTAAAATTTTCATTCCCGGTTCGAGAAACTTAAGCATAAAGTTCTAATGTCAAGATCCGTTTTAATTCGTTTTAGGTTGACCGGAAATGCGACGCCTTCGAAATGCAAATCGCCGAAGGGCAAAGTCTGACGCGGTCAACGAAGTGTTAAAGATTGCTCAATAAATGTTGTTGATAAGCATGGAAGGGTCGTAGAGGAGGCAATTGATTTTAGTTTCTACCAAGAAGAAGCAGCAGAGCAGCAGCAGGAGCTGGAATCGGAGCTAGAGGGGAGGGAACACATGGAACTGGGTAACGAAGCCGAATTGCTGCGCCAATTTCATCGCCTCTTTGCGCCCATCGTGGACGACAGCCTGCAGCTGTATTACGAGCTAAATAACCAACTGGTCAAGGAGGAGGATGGGGATGTGCAGCACATACGCATACATCGCACCCTGGCGGAGCTGAACGAGCTGACCAGCAGCGAGGAGGAGGAAACGACGATAATCACACAGCTCCATTCGCAGCCGGCGGAGCAACAACAGCCGCCGGCAACGCCCAGCAGCAGCAGCAGCAGCTCCATGTCATCCACATCGAGCAGCTGTTTGTATGCCATACACACGCCCCCGCCGGCGGCGCAATCGGGTCAACCACGCCCCGGCTCGCCAACGTCTGTGTCCAGTGAGCCGCAGACCCTAACGGAGCGCGTTCAGGTGCATGGCCACAACAACAATGAGGAGGAGGAGCTGGAGCCGAACGCGGACGAGGAGGAGGAGGAGCCCAGCAGCAGTCAAAATAACAACAACAACAACACCTCCTGCTCATTGTCCTCCACGCTGACGGATAGCAAAACCTTGGATGCACGCACGCCCATTGTGGTTTAGGATTCCGATTTGCTTTCTGCTTCACTTTGTGATTTCGTTTGCACCATCTACGGAACAACAACAACAACAACTGCAACAACAACAACAACAAAAACAACAACAGTAATTCGCTTAATGTTTAAACTAGTCTTAAATAATGTTTGTGTATATGTCTCTCTCTGTCTCTCTGTCTGTCTGTCTGTCTGTCTGTCAAATTGTTTAGCTGGATGCGTTTATGCGTGGCAGAGATTCGTGCTAAGAAAACCCAACGATGACTTTTACTCGAAATTCCATTTAATTTGTGTGACAAAAAAAGTCTAACAAATACTCAAGTTTTCTTTAATTATAATTCAACTCTTTTTGCTCTCGATCTACGCGACGCATAATCGCATTCTGCGTGCTTTAAACTCCTAAATTACTTGTATTTCTGTTCAGCTTCTTAAACATACGCCCAGTTTTAATTGGTTTTCAAACATATTTTTGATCATTCATCAACAAAACCGAAAAACAAACAAAAAGCAAACATTGAGCAAACTTTTTTCACTTCGTTCGGATTGTGAAGATATTTGGTGGATTAACTGGCCTGGGTGGGGTGGAGGGGGGGGCCAGCTACCTGGTAGAACGTCATATGGTAGAGCTCATAGAGCTATGCCCTAGGGCTTAGCCTGATTTATGTTAACTTCTCTCATGCACCTTAGCATAAAGTAATTTATGATTTCTACGCACTCAATCACAGTACTTTGTTGCAATTTGGTTTAGTGGTCTTTTAATTCTAAGTAATTAGTCAAAATTAATTTACTTAACTCAACATAAATCTACTTATATGCAGTATACATAAAAACTTAAGGTTAGCAAAAAAGAGTCGATTTTAGTGTAATTGGTAAAGGCATAAAAACTAATAAAAATAGAATGAAACTTTTGAATTTTAGCGTACAATTTTTAAAAATAAAAAATAAAATAAAAATAAAGTGTTAACAGGCGCGCAATTTTTCAAAAATAGTTGGGCATAAAGTCAGAACAAAAATCTTACGACAAATTATACAATTAATTAACAGTTAAGTTAATGTTAAATTAAACGTATACATATTGAAAACAAAATCAAAAATTGCAAAAATAAATGTTATAAAATAAAAGAATGTGTTTTTTTTTTTAAGCAAAATTAACTTTAAGTGAGAAAGCACGTCGAAGATTTAATACCCTTGCAGGCCATACCTTTCGATAATGCTCCTAGTACTTTGCCCGTTTCTAAGAAGCTTTGAAGAAGAAGAAGATCCTGATAAACAAAAAAGTTTTTCATATAACATATGAACGCAAGGATCCCAGAACCTATTAGAGCTAGAGACTTGAAATTAGCTGTAGGTCCTCCTAGTGCCTACGCAGATCGAGTTTATTTCCGATCATCGATAACTTGCCCCGTTTCCAAGTAATCGATACAAATGTATATCGATATCCTGTTTTTTAAGCAATTTTGGTAAATAATAAGAGCTAGAGTTACCAAACTTTACATATAGCTTCTAGAAAAGTATATATATATATCGATTATCTTTCATTTTATACCTATCGCCACCTCCCCGCTACTCTCTATCTATAAGCGCGCGCTGCATTTGGTGGTGGAATAAGAGGGTTCAGGGTATCCCCTAGTCGGGAGCTCCCGACTAGAACCTCTTACTTGTTTATGTTTTATAATCTTTCATTACGTACACGAAAGCGTTTTAAATCAGATAATACGCTGATAATTACATTTGTTTTGGCTAAACAGTATATAAGCAGAGGGAAAATATCAGAGTCTATCGTAAGAAAAATGAATTTTAATCTGGGTCTCTTTTGCATCATCTGCGCAGCTTTACCCGGCGGCTGGAAAGAGGTTTGGAACGCGCCAGCTCTGCTCAAAGACTAATTACGCCATTTCTCAGGTGGCCATGTGAAAACTATTTTGTAATAAAAAATAGAAATAACAGGATATTGTAGTTTTATTAGTTTATAAAGAGAGAGTATTAGGGGGAGGAAACTATTAGCCATTTTCAGGTGGCCATGTGAAAACTATTTTGTAATAAAAAATGGAAAAATAAACAGGATATTGCTATGTTTATAATTAAGTATCTATAAAGAGTTAAGAGTATCTTAAACAACTTTTTCTTTGGCGGGATTCCATGCCCGATGTGTGTCTGCAAATCGAAATATGGAATGGAAATTCATCACAGATGGAACCAAGAGATGGATTTTCTAATTTTTCAATTTTTTATTATTTACCAAAATTGCTTAAAAAACGGGATTTCTATATACATTTTAGTCGATTACTTGGAAACGGGACAAGTTATCGTTTATCGGAAACAAACTCGATCTGCGCGGGCACTAGAAGGACCTACAGCTAATGTCAAGTCTCTAGCTCTTATAGGTTCTGAGATCCTTGCGTTCATACATACGGACAGACGGACGGACGGACGGACAGACAGACGGACAGACAGACGGACATGGCTAGATCGACTCGGCTATTGATGCTGATCAAGAATATATATACTTTATGGGGTTGGAGATGCTTCCTTCTGCCTGTTACATACATTTACATTTTGCACAAAAACATTATACCCCTTTTACCCATTTTTAATGGGTTCAGGGTATAAAAAGGATAAAGCTATGTATATAATTAATTATTTATGAAGTGTGAAGAGTATCTTAAACAACTTTTCTAAATCTACATATGTATATAGTTAGTTGATAAGCAGAAACAAAAACTTTTTGGGAATGGAATTTTATCACAGATGGATCCAAGAGATACATTTTCTAATTTTTCAAAGGAAAACTTAAAAGTGTAAATGTACATGTATTGCATACAAGTATAATATTAATAATAATAAATCCGTATTTAGCTGGCTCGAGGTCCGAGCTACATAAGGACTTACAAATGGAAAGGTCGTCGAAACCAACTTTAATCTTATATATACTATATATTCAACATAATATAATATTCAATGAAAGGCATAAAATATCTAAAGGCACGTGTGCGAAAGTCTTGGATGCAATTTAAATTTGCTATAACGATTCCCATTCGATCAGCTTATATAATTAGTTGATTTCTTTTAAAAATCTTTTCACTTAAGAGATAAGAGCAGCATTATTAAAAATTTAACAAAATAAATTTTGTTTATGTGTAAATGTCTAAACAATTTTAAAAACAAAAGAATACAAAACTTGTTTCACTTCGTTCGGACTGTGATAAGGATGGTATCTTGTGGATATGGTAAAGCTCATAGAGAAGGCTTTTGGATCAATTCTTAGCTAATATAATACTGCACGGGTATTGAATAATAATTTTTCTTTGTTTTATAATCTTTCTCATTACGTATACGAAAAGCATTTCAAATCAGTTAATACGCCGATAATTACATTTGCTTTGGCTAAACAGTATAAAAGCAGAGAGAAAATATCAGAGTCTATCGTAAGAAAAATGAACTTTAATCTGGCACTTTTTTGCATTGTCTGCGGCCTTGCTGGGCCTGGGTTTAGAGCAGCTGTACTCAAAGACTAATTCCGGCATATTTCAATACTTTTGCAGTAGAAAATGGATAAATAAGCAGGATATTGCTATGTATATAATTAAATAGTTATGAAGAGTCAAAAGTATCTTAAACAACTTTTTCTTTGGCGGGATTCCATGCCCGGAATGGAATGGAAATTTATCACAGATGGAACCAAGAGATACATTTTCTAATTTTTTCAAAAGGAAAAGAATATATAATGTATTAAATATATTATATTTAATATTTGTAATAAATCTTTATTTAGCTGGCTCCAGGTCCGAGATAATAAATATAATTTAATATTCAATGAAATGCATGAAATGATAAATGTTAATGTTATTAAATAAAGATTATGCATTGTGTGTGTGTGTTTTTATACCCAAACTCAACTTTTAACAAGTAAGAGGTTCTACTCGGGAGCTCCCGACTAGGGGATACCCTGAACCCTCTTATTCCACCACCAAATGCAGCGCGCGCTTATAGATAGAGAGTAGCGGGGAGTTGGCGATAGGTATAAAATGAAAGATAATCGATATATATATACTATTCTAGAAGCTATATGTCAAGTTTGGTGACTCTAGCTCTTATTATTTACCAAAATTGCTTAAAAAACGGGATATCGATATACATTTTTATCGATTACTTGGAAACGGGGCAAGTTATCGTTTATCGGAAACAAACTCGATCTGCGCGGGCACTAGGAGCACCTACATCTAAAATTTCAGTCTCTAGCTCTTATAGGTTCTGAGATCCTTGCGTTCATACATACGGATGGACGGACGGACGGACGGACAGACAGACGGACATGGCTAGATCGACTCGGCTATTGATGCTGATCAAGAATATATATACTTTATGGGGTCGGAGATGCTTCTTTCTGCCTGTTACATACATTTGCATTTTGCACAAAAACATAATACCCCTTTTACCCATTTTTAATGGGTTCAGGGTATAAAAATGTGTAATAAATATTTAAATATTATATATTATATGAGATTTTGATATTATTTTTGTATAGGTTTCTGCAATATTGGACAATCCGCTTTAAAACTTTTTAGATATTTTCTGACTGGATAAAAAGAAAGAAAGTTTTTGTTTCTAAAGTAACCTTTTTCAGATATTCGTCGAAAATAAACGAGATTTTTTTGCAGTTTTCGCAGCGCATAAAAACTTAAAACTCTAAGTCGAAAATTCTTAGCTTATATAATATATTTTTTTTCATTTCTCATTATTGATACACAAGCCAGCTGGGAAGCCTGAACAAGATCCTGCCTCCTACCGTCCCATCAGCTTGTTAGTAATACTGTCGAAAGTTTTCGAAAGATTATTTTTGGTCAGACTACTGCCACTGTTGGAAGACGGGAACTTGATACCTGATCATCAATTTGGCTTTAGGAGACAGCATGGAACCCCCGAACAGTGTCCCAGGATAACACAAGCAATCCTAAACTCCTTTGAAGCGTAAAAAATACTGTTCAGCGGCCTTTCTTGATATAAAGCAGGCCTTTGACCGAGTGTGGCATCTAGGATTGCTGCACAAACTGAAGCTCCTACTTCCAGCTCCGTTTTATTTAACGCTAAGGTCATACCTCCATAGGAGGACGTTCTATGTGAGAAGCGAATGGGCCGAATCCGCAATATGTCAAATCAATGCCGGTGTCCCGCAAGGAAGCGTGTTGGGCCCAGTCTTTTACACCCTGTATACAGCTGACCTTCCTGTTATCGACAGAGATGACCTGCTCATCGCCACCTATGCAGATGACACTGCATTTGTAGCTTCGTCAACAGATCATTCTGAAGCCTCCGTCATCCTTCAAGCTCAGCTGTCAAGCCTCGAACCATGGCTTCAAAGATGGAATATTGTGGTCAATGAAGCCAAGTCCACACACAACATAACATTCGCCACAAGACGAAAAACCTGCCCTTCTGTTCACCTAAAAGTCAAGTATCTTGGCCTAACCCTTGACAGGAGATTGACATGGTCAACCCACATAAAAGCCAAAAGAAAGCAGCTCAGCCTGAAACTCCGGCAAATGAACTGGCTCCTTGGCAACAGGTCGCAGCTTAACTTAAGAAATAAAGTACTCTTATATAAGGTAATTTTGAAGCCAATCTGGACATATGGGATTCAGCTGTGGGGCACGGCCTCTAATTCAAACATCGAAATCCTGCAAAGATTCCAAAATAAAACTCTGCGCAGGCTGGTTAAGGCACCCTATTACCACAAAAATTTCTCATTATTTATTCGAAAACCAATTCAAATCAGTTAATACGCTGATAATTACATTTGCTTTGGCTAAACAGTATAAAGGCAGAGAGAAAATTTCAGAGTCTATCGTAAAGAAAAATGAATTTTAATCTGGGACTCTTTTGCATCATCTGCGCAGCATTGCCGGGCATTTGGTATTTGACCCATAGTGCTCCAGCTGTACTCAAAGAATAATTCCGGCATAAATTTTGTAATGGCAAATTAATAAATAACAAGTTGAAGGTTCTAGTCGGGATTTCCCGACTAGGGGATACCTGAACCCTCTTCTTCCAACATCAAATGCAAATATATATACTATCCTAGAATCTACATGTCAAGTTTGGTGACTCTAGCTCTAGTTATTTACCAAAATTATGCAAAAAACAGGATGTCGATATCGATTACTTGGAAACTCGATCTGCGCGGGCACTAGAAGGACCTACAGCTAATGTCAAGTCTCTAGCTCTTATAGGTTCTGAGATCCTTGCGTTCATACATACGGACAGACGGACGGACGGACGGACAGACAGACGGACAGACAGACGGACATGGCTAGATCGACTCGGCTATTGATGCTGATCAAGAATATATATACTTTATGGGGTTGGAGATGCTTCCTTCTGCCTGTTACATACATTTACATTTTGCACAAAAACATTATACCCCTTTTACCCATTTTTAATGGGTTCAGGGTATAAAAAGGATAAAGCTATGTATATAATTAATTATTTATGAAGTGTGAAGAGTATCTTAAACAACTTTTCTAAATCTACATATGTATATAGTTAGTTGATAAGCAGAAACAAAAACTTTTTGGGAATGGAATTTTATCACAGATGGATCCAAGAGATACATTTTCTAATTTTTCAAAGGAAAACTTAAAAGTGTAAATGTACATGTATTGCATACAAGTATAATATTAATAATAATAAATCCGTATTTAGCTGGCTCGAGGTCCGAGCTACATAAGGACTTACAAATGGAAAGGTCGTCGAAACCAACTTTAATCTTATATATACTATATATTCAACATAATATAATATTCAATGAAAGGCATAAAATATCTAAAGGCACGTGTGCGAAAGTCTTGGATGCAATTTAAATTTGCTATAACGATTCCCATTCGATCAGCTTATATAATTAGTTGATTTCTTTTAAAAATCTTTTCACTTAAGAGATAAGAGCAGCATTATTAAAAATTTAACAAAATAAATTTTGTTTATGTGTAAATGTCTAAACAATTTTAAAAACAAAAGAATACAAAACTTGTTTCACTTCGTTCGGACTGTGATAGAGGCCTGGGGAGGTATCTTGTGGATATGGTAAAGCTCATAGAGAAGGCTTTTGGATCAATTCTTAGCTAATATAATACTGCACGGGTATTGAATAATAATTTTTCTTTGTTTTATAATCTTTCTCATTACGTATACGAAAAGCATTTCAAATCAGTTAATACGCCGATAATTACATTTGCTTTGGCTAAACAGTATAAAAGCAGAGAGAAAATATCAGAGTCTATCGTAAGAAAAATGAACTTTAATCTGGCACTTTTTTGCATTGTCTGCGGCCTTGCTGGGCCTGGGTTTAGAGCAGCTGTACTCAAAGACTAATTCCGGCATATTTCAATACTTTTGCAGTAGAAAATGGATAAATAAGCAGGATATTGCTATGTATATAATTAAATAGTTATGAAGAGTCAAAAGTATCTTAAACAACTTTTTCTTTGGCGGGATTCCATGCCCGGAATGGAATGGAAATTTATCACAGATGGAACCAAGAGATACATTTTCTAATTTTTTCAAAAGGAAAAGAATATATAATGTATTAAATATATTATATTTAATATTTGTAATAAATCTTTATTTAGCTGGCTCCAGGTCCGAGATAATAAATATAATTTAATATTCAATGAAATGCATGAAATGATAAATGTTAATGTTATTAAATAAAGATTATGCATTGTGTGTGTGTGTTTTTATACCCAAACTCAACTTTTAACAAGTAAGAGGTTCTACTCGGGAGCTCCCGACTAGGGGATACCCTGAACCCTCTTATTCCACCACCAAATGCAGCGCGCGCTTATAGATAGAGAGTAGCGGGGAGTTGGCGATAGGTATAAAATGAAAGATAATCGATATATATATACTATTCTAGAAGCTATATGTCAAGTTTGGTGACTCTAGCTCTTATTATTTACCAAAATTGCTTAAAAAACGGGATATCGATATACATTTTTATCGATTACTTGGAAACGGGGCAAGTTATCGTTTATCGGAAACAAACTCGATCTGCGCGGGCACTAGGAGCACCTACATCTAAAATTTCAGTCTCTAGCTCTTATAGGTTCTGAGATCCTTGCGTTCATACATACGGATGGACGGACGGACGGACGGACGGACAGACAGACGGACATGGCTAGATCGACTCGGCTATTGATGCTGATCAAGAATATATATACTTTATGGGGTCGGAGATGCTTCTTTCTGCCTGTTACATACATTTGCATTTTGCACAAAAACATAATACCCCTTTTACCCATTTTTAATGGGTTCAGGGTATAAAAATGTGTAATAAATATTTAAATATTATATATTATATGAGATTTTGATATTATTTTTGTATAGGTTTCTGCAATATTGGACAATCCGCTTTAAAACTTTTTAGATATTTTCTGACTGGATAAAAAGAAAGAAAGTTTTTGTTTCTAAAGTAACCTTTTTCAGATATTCGTCGAAAATAAACGAGATTTTTTTGCAGTTTTCGCAGCGCATAAAAACTTAAAACTCTAAGTCGAAAATTCTTAGCTTATATAATATATTTTTTTTCATTTCTCATTATTGATACACAAGCCAGCTGGGAAGCCTGAACAAGATCCTGCCTCCTACCGTCCCATCAGCTTGTTAGTAATACTGTCGAAAGTTTTCGAAAGATTATTTTTGGTCAGACTACTGCCACTGTTGGAAGACGGGAACTTGATACCTGATCATCAATTTGGCTTTAGGAGACAGCATGGAACCCCCGAACAGTGTCCCAGGATAACACAAGCAATCCTAAACTCCTTTGAAGCGTAAAAAATACTGTTCAGCGGCCTTTCTTGATATAAAGCAGGCCTTTGACCGAGTGTGGCATCTAGGATTGCTGCACAAACTGAAGCTCCTACTTCCAGCTCCGTTTTATTTAACGCTAAGGTCATACCTCCATAGGAGGACGTTCTATGTGAGAAGCGAATGGGCCGAATCCGCAATATGTCAAATCAATGCCGGTGTCCCGCAAGGAAGCGTGTTGGGCCCAGTCTTTTACACCCTGTATACAGCTGACCTTCCTGTTATCGACAGAGATGACCTGCTCATCGCCACCTATGCAGATGACACTGCATTTGTAGCTTCGTCAACAGATCATTCTGAAGCCTCCGTCATCCTTCAAGCTCAGCTGTCAAGCCTCGAACCATGGCTTCAAAGATGGAATATTGTGGTCAATGAAGCCAAGTCCACACACAACATAACATTCGCCACAAGACGAAAAACCTGCCCTTCTGTTCACCTAAAAGTCAAGTATCTTGGCCTAACCCTTGACAGGAGATGACATGACATGGTCAACCCACATAAAAGCCAAAAGAAAGCAGCTCAGCCTGAAACTCCGGCAAATGAACTGGCTCCTTGGCAACAGGTCGCAGCTTAACTTAAGAAATAAAGTACTCTTATATAAGGTAATTTTGAAGCCAATCTGGACATATGGGATTCAGCTGTGGGGCACGGCCTCTAATTCAAACATCGAAATCCTGCAAAGATTCCAAAATAAAACTCTGCGCAGGCTGGTTAAGGCACCCTATTACCACAAAAATTTCTCATTATTTATTCGAAAACCAATTCAAATCAGTTAATACGCTGATAATTACATTTGCTTTGGCTAAACAGTATAAAGGCAGAGAGAAAATTTCAGAGTCTATCGTAAAGAAAAATGAATTTTAATCTGGGACTCTTTTGCATCATCTGCGCAGCATTGCCGGGCGTTTGGTATACGTCCCATACTGCTCCACTTGTACTCAAAGAATAATTCCGGCATAAATTTTGTAATGGCAAATTAATAAATAACAAGTTGAAGGTTCTAGTCGGGATTTCCCGACTAGGGGATACCTGAACCCTCTTCTTCCAACATCAAATGCAAATATATATACTATCCTAGAATCTACATGTCAAGTTTGGTGACTCTAGCTCTAGTTATTTACCAAAATTATGCAAAAAACAGGATGTCGATATCGATTACTTGGAAACTCGATCTGCGCGGGCACTAGAAGGACCTACAGCTAATGTCAAGTCTCTAGCTCTTATAGGTTCTGAGATCCTTGCGTTCATACATACGGACAGACGGACGGACGGACGGACAGACAGACGGACAGACAGACGGACATGGCTAGATCGACTCGGCTATTGATGCTGATCAAGAATATATATACTTTATGGGGTTGGAGATGCTTCCTTCTGCCTGTTACATACATTTACATTTTGCACAAAAACATTATACCCCTTTTACCCATTTTTAATGGGTTCAGGGTATAAAAAGGATAAAGCTATGTATATAATTAATTATTTATGAAGTGTGAAGAGTATCTTAAACAACTTTTCTAAATCTACATATGTATATAGTTAGTTGATAAGCAGAAACAAAAACTTTTTGGGAATGGAATTTTATCACAGATGGATCCAAGAGATACATTTTCTAATTTTTCAAAGGAAAACTTAAAAGTGTAAATGTACATGTATTGCATACAAGTATAATATTAATAATAATAAATCCGTATTTAGCTGGCTCGAGGTCCGAGCTACATAAGGACTTACAAATGGAAAGGTCGTCGAAACCAACTTTAATCTTATATATACTATATATTCAACATAATATAATATTCAATGAAAGGCATAAAATATCTAAAGGCACGTGTGCGAAAGTCTTGGATGCAATTTAAATTTGCTATAACGATTCCCATTCGATCAGCTTATATAATTAGTTGATTTCTTTTAAAAATCTTTTCACTTAAGAGATAAGAGCAGCATTATTAAAAATTTAACAAAATAAATTTTGTTTATGTGTAAATGTCTAAACAATTTTAAAAACAAAAGAATACAAAACTTGTTTCACTTCGTTCGGACTGTGATAAGGTATCTTGTGGATATGGTAAAGCTCATAGAGAAGGCTTTTGGATCAATTCTTAGCTAATATAATACTGCACGGGTATTGAATAATAATTTTTCTTTGTTTTATAATCTTTCTCATTACGTATACGAAAAGCATTTCAAATCAGTTAATACGCCGATAATTACATTTGCTTTGGCTAAACAGTATAAAAGCAGAGAGAAAATATCAGAGTCTATCGTAAGAAAAATGAACTTTAATCTGGCACTTTTTTGCATTGTCTGCGGCCTTGCTGGGCCTGGGTTTAAAGCAGCTGTACTCAAAGACTAATTCCGGCATATTTCAATACTTTTGCAGTAGAAAATGGATAAATAAGCAGGATATTGCTATGTATATAATTAAATAGTTATGAAGAGTCAAAAGTATCTTAAACAACTTTTTCTTTGGCGGGATTCCATGCCCGGAATGGAATGGAAATTTATCACAGATGGAACCAAGAGATACATTTTCTAATTTTTTCAAAAGGAAAAGAATATATAATGTATTAAATATATTATATTTAATATTTGTAATAAATCTTTATTTAGCTGGCTCCAGGTCCGAGATAATAAATATAATTTAATATTCAATGAAATGCATGAAATGATAAATGTTAATGTTATTAAATAAAGATTATGCATTGTGTGTGTGTGTTTTTATACCCAAACTCAACTTTTAACAAGTAAGAGGTTCTACTCGGGAGCTCCCGACTAGGGGATACCCTGAACCCTCTTATTCCACCACCAAATGCAGCGCGCGCTTATAGATAGAGAGTAGCGGGGAGTTGGCGATAGGTATAAAATGAAAGATAATCGATATATATATACTATTCTAGAAGCTATATGTCAAGTTTGGTGACTCTAGCTCTTATTATTTACCAAAATTGCTTAAAAAACGGGATATCGATATACATTTTTATCGATTACTTGGAAACGGGGCAAGTTATCGTTTATCGGAAACAAACTCGATCTGCGCGGGCACTAGGAGCACCTACATCTAAAATTTCAGTCTCTAGCTCTTATAGGTTCTGAGATCCTTGCGTTCATACATACGGATGGACGGACGGACGGACGGACGGACAGACAGACGGACATGGCTAGATCGACTCGGCTATTGATGCTGATCAAGAATATATATACTTTATGGGGTCGGAGATGCTTCTTTCTGCCTGTTACATACATTTGCATTTTGCACAAAAACATAATACCCCTTTTACCCATTTTTAATGGGTTCAGGGTATAAAAATGTGTAATAAATATTTAAATATTATATATTATATGAGATTTTGATATTATTTTTGTATAGGTTTCTGCAATATTGGACAATCCGCTTTAAAACTTTTTAGATATTTTCTGACTGGATAAAAAGAAAGAAAGTTTTTGTTTCTAAAGTAACCTTTTTCAGATATTCGTCGAAAATAAACGAGATTTTTTTGCAGTTTTCGCAGCGCATAAAAACTTAAAACTCTAAGTCGAAAATTCTTAGCTTATATAATAGTTTTTTTTTTCATTTCTCATTATTGATACACAAGCCAGCTGGGAAGCCTGAACAAGATCCTGCCTCCTACCGTCCCATCAGCTTGTTAGTAATACTGTCGAAAGTTTTCGAAAGATTATTTTTGGTCAGACTACTGCCACTGTTGGAAGACGGGAACTTGATACCTGATCATCAATTTGGCTTTAGGAGACAGCATGGAACCCCCGAACAGTGTCCCAGGATAACACAAGCAATCCTAAACTCCTTTGAAGCGTAAAAAATACTGTTCAGCGGCCTTTCTTGATATAAAGCAGGCCTTTGAACGATACCGAGTGTGGCATCTAGGATTGCTGCACAAACTGAAGCTCCTACTTCCAGCTCCGTCTTATTTAACGCTAAGGTCATACCTCCATAGGAGGACGTTCTATTTGAGAAGCGAATGGGCCGAATCCGCAATATGTCAAATCAATGCCGGTGTCCCGCAAGGAAGCGTGTTGGGCCCAGTCTTTTACACCCTGTATACAGCTGACCTTCCTGTTATCGACAGAGATGACCTGCTCATCGCCACCTATGCAGATGACACTGCATTTGTAGCTTCGTCAACAGATCATTCTGAAGCCTCCGTCATCCTTGAAGCTCAGCTGTCAAGCCTCGAACCATGGCTTCAAAGATGGAATATTGTGGTCAATGAAGCCAAGTCCACACACAACATAACATTCGCCACAAGACGAAAAACCTGCCCTTCTGTTCACCTAAAAGTCAAGTATCTTGGCCTAACCCTTGACAGGAGATGACATGACATGGTCAACCCACATAAAAGCCAAAAGAAAGCAGCTCAGCCTGAAACTCCGGCAAATGAACTGGCTCCTTGGCAACAGGTCGCAGCTTAACTTAAGAAATAAAGTACTCTTATATAAGGTAATTTTGAAGCCAATCTGGACATATGGGATTCAGCTGTGGGGCACGGCCTCTAATTCAAACATCGAAATCCTGCAAAGATTCCAAAATAAAACTCTGCGCAGGCTGGTTAAGGCACCCTATTACCACAAAAATTTCTCATTATTTATTCGAAAACCAATTCAAATCAGTTAATACGCTGATAATTACATTTGCTTTGGCTAAACAGTATAAAGGCAGAGAGAAAATTTCAGAGTCTATCGTAAAGAAAAATGAATTTTAATCTGGGACTCTTTTGCATCATCTGCGCAGCATTGCCGGGCGTTTGGTATACGTCCCATACTGCTCCACTTGTACTCAAAGAATAATTCCGGCATAAATTTTGTAATGGCAAATTAATAAATAACAAGTTGAAGGTTCTAGTCGGGATTTCCCGACTAGGGGA
Organism: Drosophila ezoana; assembly: GCA_035045725.1. NCBI lineage: Eukaryota > Metazoa > Arthropoda > Insecta > Diptera > Drosophilidae > Drosophila > Drosophila ezoana. Next base: position 10,755,281 of record JAWNOU010000092.1, read on the forward strand.
TACCTGAACCCTCTTCTTCCAACATCAAATGCAAATATATATACTATCCTAGAATCTACATGTCAAGTTTGGTGACTCTAGCTCTAGTTATTTACCAAAATTATGCAAAAAACAGGATGTCGATATCGATTACTTGGAAACTCGATCTGCGCGGGCACTAGAAGGACCTACAGCTAATGTCAAGTCTCTAGCTCTTATAGGTTCTGCGATCCTTGCGTTCATACATACGGACAGAGGGACGGACGGACGGACAGACAGACGGACAGACAGACGGACATGGCTAGATCGACTCGGCTATTGATGCTGATCAAGAATATATATACTTTATGGGGTTGGAGATGCTTCCTTCTGCCTGTTACATACATTTACATTTTGCACAAAAACATTATACCCCTTTTACCCATTTTTAATGGGTTCAGGGTATAAAAAGGATAAAGCTATGTATATAATTAATTATTTATGAAGTGTGAAGAGTATCTTAAACAACTTTTCTAAATCTACATATGTATATAGTTAGTTGATAAGCAGAAACAAAAACTTTTTGGGAATGGAATTTTATCACAGATGGATCCAAGAGATACATTTTCTAATTTTTCAAAGGAAAACTTAAAAGTGTAAATGTACATGTATTGCATACAAGTATAATATTAATAATAATAAATCCGTATTTAGCTGGCTCGAGGTCCGAGCTACATAAGGACTTACAAATGGAAAGGTCGTCGAAACCAACTTTAATCTTATATATACTATATATTCAACATAATATAATATTCAATGAAAGGCATAAAATATCTAAAGGCACGTGTGCGAAAGTCTTGGATGCAATTTAAATTTGCTATAACGATTCCCATTCGATCAGCTTATATAATTAGTTGATTTCTTTTAAAAATCTTTTCACTTAAGAGATAAGAGCAGCATTATTAAAAATTTAACAAAATAAATTTTGTTTATGTGTAAATGTCTAAACAATTTTAAAAACAAAAGAATACAAAACTTGTTTCACTTCGTTCGGACTGTGATAAGGTAGAATTTGGCCTGGGGACCGGTATCTTGTGGATATGGTAAAGCTCATAGAGAAGGCTTTTGGATCAATTCTTAGCTAATATAATACTGCACGGGTATTGAATAATAATTTTTCTTTGTTTTATAATCTTTCTCATTACGTATACGAAAAGCATTTCAAATCAGTTAATACGCCGATAATTACATTTGCTTTGGCTAAACAGTATAAAAGCAGAGAGAAAATATCAGAGTCTATCGTAAGAAAAATGAACTTTAATCTGGCACTTTTATGCATTGTCTGCGGCCTTGCTGGGCCTGGGTTTAAAGCAGCTGTACTCAAAGACTAATTCCGGCATATTTCAATACTTTTGCAGTAGAAAATGGATAAATAAGCAGGATATTGCTATGTATATAATTAAATAGTTATGAAGAGTCAAAAGTATCTTAAACAACTTTTTCTTTGGCGGGATTCCATGCCCGGAATGGAATGGAAATTTATCACAGATGGAACCAAGAGATACATTTTCTAATTTTTTCAAAAGGAAAAGAATATATAATGTATTAAATATATTATATTTAATATTTGTAATAAATCTTTATTTAGCTGGCTCCAGGTCCGAGATAATAAATATAATTTAATATTCAATGAAATGCATGAAATGATAAATGTTAATGTTATTAAATAAAGATTATGCATTGTGTGTGTGTGTTTTTATACCCAAACTCAACTTTTAACAAGTAAGAGGTTCTACTCGGGAGCTCCCGACTAGGGGATACCCTGAACCCTCTTATTCCACCACCAAATGCAGCGCGCGCTTATAGATAGAGAGTAGCGGGGAGTTGGCGATAGGTATAAAATGAAAGATAATCGATATATATATACTATTCTAGAAGCTATATGTCAAGTTTGGTGACTCTAGCTCTTATTATTTACCAAAATTGCTTAAAAAACGGGATATCGATATACATTTTTATCGATTACTTGGAAACGGGGCAAGTTATCGTTTATCGGAAACAAACTCGATCTGCGCGGGCACTAGGAGCACCTACATCTAAAATTTCAGTCTCTAGCTCTTATAGGTTCTGAGATCCTTGCGTTCATACATACGGATGGACGGACGGACGGACAGACGGACGGACAGACAGACGGACATGGCTAGATCGACTCGGCTATTGATGCTGATCAAGAATATATATACTTTATGGGGTCGGAGATGCTTCTTTCTGCCTGTTACATACATTTGCATTTTGCACAAAAACATAATACCCCTTTTACCCATTTTTAATGGGTTCAGGGTATAAAAATGTGTAATAAATATTTAAATATTATATATTATATGAGATTTTGATATTATTTTTGTATAGGTTTCTGCAATATTGGACAATCCGCTTTAAAACTTTTTAGATATTTTCTGACTGGATAAAAAGAAAGAAAGTTTTTGTTTCTAAAGTAACCTTTTTCAGATATTCGTCGAAAATAAACGAGATTTTTTTGCAGTTTTCGCAGCGCATAAAAACTTAAAACTCTAAGTCGAAAATTCTTAGCTTATATAATATATTTTTTTTCATTTCTCATTATTGATACACAAGCCAGCTGGGAAGCCTGAACAAGATCCTGCCTCCTACCGTCCCATCAGCTTGTTAGTAATACTGTCGAAAGTTTTCGAAAGATTATTTTTGGTCAGACTACTGCCACTGTTGGAAGACGGGAACTTGATACCTGATCATCAATTTGGCTTTAGGAGACAGCATGGAACCCCCGAACAGTGTCCCAGGATAACACAAGCAATCCTAAACTCCTTTGAAGCGTAAAAAATACTGTTCAGCGGCCTTTCTTGATATAAAGCAGGCCTTTGAACGATACCGAGTGTGGCATCTAGGATTGCTGCACAAACTGAAGCTCCTACTTCCAGCTCCGTCTTATTTAACGCTAAGGTCATACCTCCATAGGAGGACGTTCTATTTGAGAAGCGAATGGGCCGAATCCGCAATATGTCAAATCAATGCCGGTGTCCCGCAAGGAAGCGTGTTGGGCCCAGTCTTTTACACCCTGTATACAGCTGACCTTCCTGTTATCGACAGAGATGACCTGCTCATCGCCACCTATGCAGATGACACTGCATTTGTAGCTTCGTCAACAGATCATTCTGAAGCCTCCGTCATCCTTGAAGCTCAGCTGTCAAGCCTCGAACCATGGCTTCAAAGATGGAATATTGTGGTCAATGAAGCCAAGTCCACACACAACATAACATTCGCCACAAGACGAAAAACCTGCCCTTCTGTTCACCTAAAAGTCAAGTATCTTGGCCTAACCCTTGACAGGAGATGACATGACATGGTCAACCCACATAAAAGCCAAAAGAAAGCAGCTCAGCCTGAAACTCCGGCAAATGAACTGGCTCCTTGGCAACAGGTCGCAGCTTAACTTAAGAAATAAAGTACTCTTATATAAGGTAATTTTGAAGCCAATCTGGACATATGGGATTCAGCTGTGGGGCACGGCCTCTAATTCAAACATCGAAATCCTGCAAAGATTCCAAAATAAAACTCTGCGCAGGCTGGTTAAGGCACCCTATTACCACAAAAATTTCTCATTATTTATTCGAAAACCAATTCAAATCAGCTAATACGCCGATTATTACATTTGCTTTTGTTAAACAGTATAAAAGGCAGAGAACATTTCAGAGTCTATCGTAAAGAAAAATGAATTTTAATCTGGGACTCTTTTGCATCATCTGCGCAGCATTGCCGGGCGTTTGGTATACGTCCCATACTGCTCCACTTGTACTCAAAGAATAATTCCGGCATAAATTTTGTAATGGCAAATTAATAAATAACAAGTTGAAGGTTCTAGTCGGGATTTCCCGACTAGGGGATACCTGAACCCTCTTCTTCCAACATCAAATGCAAATATATATACTATCCTAGAATCTACATGTCAAGTTTGGTGACTCTAGCTCTAGTTATTTACCAAAATTATGCAAAAAACAGGATGTCGATATCGATTACTTGGAAACTCGATCTGCGCGGGCACTAGAAGGACCTACAGCTAATGTCAAGTCTCTAGCTCTTATAGGTTCTGAGATCCTTGCGTTCATACATACGGACAGACGGACGGACGGACGGAGACGGACAGACAGACGGACAGACAGACGGACATGGCTAGATCGACTCGGCTATTGATGCTGATCAAGAATATATATACTTTATGGGGTTGGAGATGCTTCCTTCTGCCTGTTACATACATTTACATTTTGCACAAAAACATTATACCCCTTTTACCCATTTTTAATGGGTTCAGGGTATAAAAAGGATAAAGCTATGTATATAATTAATTATTTATGAAGTGTGAAGAGTATCTTAAACAACTTTTCTAAATCTACATATGTATATAGTTAGTTGATAAGCAGAAACAAAAACTTTTTGGGAATGGAATTTTATCACAGATGGATCCAAGAGATACATTTTCTAATTTTTCAAAGGAAAACTTAAAAGTGTAAATGTACATGTATTGCATACAAGTATAATATTAATAATAATAAATCCGTATTTAGCTGGCTCGAGGTCCGAGCTACATAAGGACTTACAAATGGAAAGGTCGTCGAAACCAACTTTAATCTTATATATACTATATATTCAACATAATATAATATTCAATGAAAGGCATAAAATATCTAAAGGCACGTGTGCGAAAGTCTTGGATGCAATTTAAATTTGCTATAACGATTCCCATTCGATCAGCTTATATAATTAGTTGATTTCTTTTAAAAATCTTTTCACTTAAGAGATAAGAGCAGCATTATTAAAAATTTAACAAAATAAATTTTGTTTATGTGTAAATGTCTAAACAATTTTAAAAACAAAAGAATACAAAACTTGTTTCACTTCGTTCGGACTGTGATAAGGTATCTTGTGGATATGGTAAAGCTCATAGAGAAGGCTTTTGGATCAATTCTTAGCTAATATAATACTGCACGGGTATTGAATAATAATTTTTCTTTGTTTTATAATCTTTCTCATTACGTATACGAAAAGCATTTCAAATCAGTTAATACGCCGATAATTACATTTGCTTTGGCTAAACAGTATAAAAGCAGAGAGAAAATATCAGAGTCTATCGTAAGAAAAATGAACTTTAATCTGGCACTTTTTTGCATTGTCTGCGGCCTTGCTGGGCCTGGGTTTAAAGCAGCTGTACTCAAAGACTAATTCCGGCATATTTCAATACTTTTGCAGTAGAAAATGGATAAATAAGCAGGATATTGCTATGTATATAATTAAATAGTTATGAAGAGTCAAAAGTATCTTAAACAACTTTTTCTTTGGCGGGATTCCATGCCCGGAATGGAATGGAAATTTATCACAGATGGAACCAAGAGATACATTTTCTAATTTTTTCAAAAGGAAAAGAATATATAATGTATTAAATATATTATATTTAATATTTGTAATAAATCTTTATTTAGCTGGCTCCAGGTCCGAGATAATAAATATAATTTAATATTCAATGAAATGCATGAAATGATAAATGTTAATGTTATTAAATAAAGATTATGCATTGTGTGTGTGTGTTTTTATACCCAAACTCAACTTTTAACAAGTAAGAGGTTCTACTCGGGAGCTCCCGACTAGGGGATACCCTGAACCCTCTTATTCCACCACCAAATGCAGCGCGCGCTTATAGATAGAGAGTAGCGGGGAGTTGGCGATAGGTATAAAATGAAAGATAATCGATATATATATACTATTCTAGAAGCTATATGTCAAGTTTGGTGACTCTAGCTCTTATTATTTACCAAAATTGCTTAAAAAACGGGATATCGATATACATTTTTATCGATTACTTGGAAACGGGGCAAGTTATCGTTTATCGGAAACAAACTCGATCTGCGCGGGCACTAGGAGCACCTACATCTAAAATTTCAGTCTCTAGCTCTTATAGGTTCTGAGATCCTTGCGTTCATACATACGGATGGACGGACGGACGGAAGACAGACGGACAGACAGACGGACATGGCTAGATCGACTCGGCTATTGATGCTGATCAAGAATATATATACTTTATGGGGTCGGAGATGCTTCTTTCTGCCTGTTACATACATTTGCATTTTGCACAAAAACATAATACCCCTTTTACCCATTTTTAATGGGTTCAGGGTATAAAAATGTGTAATAAATATTTAAATATTATATATTATATGAGATTTTGATATTATTTTTGTATAGGTTTCTGCAATATTGGACAATCCGCTTTAAAACTTTTTAGATATTTTCTGACTGGATAAAAAGAAAGAAAGTTTTTGTTTCTAAAGTAACCTTTTTCAGATATTCGTCGAAAATAAACGAGATTTTTTTGCAGTTTTCGCAGCGCATAAAAACTTAAAACTCTAAGTCGAAAATTCTTAGCTTATATAATATATTTTTTTTCATTTCTCATTATTGATACACAAGCCAGCTGGGAAGCCTGAACAAGATCCTGCCTCCTACCGTCCCATCAGCTTGTTAGTAATACTGTCGAAAGTTTTCGAAAGATTATTTTTGGTCAGACTACTGCCACTGTTGGAAGACGGGAACTTGATACCTGATCATCAATTTGGCTTTAGGAGACAGCATGGAACCCCCGAACAGTGTCCCAGGATAACACAAGCAATCCTAAACTCCTTTGAAGCGTAAAAAATACTGTTCAGCGGCCTTTCTTGATATAAAGCAGGCCTTTGACCGAGTGTGGCATCTAGGATTGCTGCACAAACTGAAGCTCCTACTTCCAGCTCCGTCTTATTTAACGCTAAGGTCATACCTCCATAGGAGGACGTTCTATGGGCCGAATCCGCAATATGTCAAATCAATGCCGGTGTCCCGCAAGGAAGCGTGTTTGGCCCAGTCTTATACACCCTGTATACAGCTGACCTTCCTGTTATCGACAGAGATGACCTGCTCATCGCCACCTATGCAGATGACACTGCATTTGTAGCTTCGTCAACAGATCATTCTGAAGCCTCCGTCATCCTTCAAGCTCAGCTGTCAAGCCTCGAACCATGGCTTCAAAGATGGAATATTGTGGTCAATGAAGCCAAGTCCACACACAACATAACATTCGCCACAAGACGAAAAACCTGCCCTTCTGTTCACCTAAAAGTCAAGTATCTTGGCCTAACCCTTGACAGGAGATGACATGACATGGTCAACCCACATAAAAGCCAAAAGAAAGCAGCTCAGCCTGAAACTCCGGCAAATGAACTGGCTCCTTGGCAACAGGTCGCAGCTTAACTTAAGAAATAAAGTACTCTTATATAAGGTAATTTTGAAGCCAATCTGGACATATGGGATTCAGCTGTGGGGCACGGCCTCTAATTCAAACATCGAAATCCTGCAAAGATTCCAAAATAAAACTCTGCGCAGGCTGGTTAAGGCACCCTATTACCACAAAAATTTCTCATTATTTATTCGAAAACCAATTCAAATCAGCTAATACGCAGAGAGAACATTTCAGAGTCTATCGTAAAGAAAAATGAATTTTAATCTGGGACTCTTTTGCATCATCTGCGCAGCATTGCCGGGCGTTTGGTATACGTCCCATACTGCTCCACTTGTACTCAAAGAATAATTCCGGCATAAATTTTGTAATGGCAAATTAATAAATAACAAGTTGAAGGTTCTAGTCGGGATTTCCCGACTAGGGGATACCTGAACCCTCTTCTTCCAACATCAAATGCAAATATATATACTATCCTAGAATCTACATGTCAAGTTTGGTGACTCTAGCTCTAGTTATTTACCAAAATTATGCAAAAAACAGGATGTCGATATCGATTACTTGGAAACTCGATCTGCGCGGGCACTAGAAGGACCTACAGCTAATGTCAAGTCTCTAGCTCTTATAGGTTCTGAGATCCTTGCGTTCATACATACGGACAGACGGACGGACGGACGGACAGACAGACGGACAGACAGACGGACATGGCTAGATCGACTCGGCTATTGATGCTGATCAAGAATATATATACTTTATGGGGTTGGAGATGCTTCCTTCTGCCTGTTACATACATTTACATTTTGCACAAAAACATTATACCCCTTTTACCCATTTTTAATGGGTTCAGGGTATAAAAAGGATAAAGCTATGTATATAATTAATTATTTATGAAGTGTGAAGAGTATCTTAAACAACTTTTCTAAATCTACATATGTATATAGTTAGTTGATAAGCAGAAACAAAAACTTTTTGGGAATGGAATTTTATCACAGATGGATCCAAGAGATACATTTTCTAATTTTTCAAAGGAAAACTTAAAAGTGTAAATGTACATGTATTGCATACAAGTATAATATTAATAATAATAAATCCGTATTTAGCTGGCTCGAGGTCCGAGCTACATAAGGACTTACAAATGGAAAGGTCGTCGAAACCAACTTTAATCTTATATATACTATATATTCAACATAATATAATATTCAATGAAAGGCATAAAATATCTAAAGGCACGTGTGCGAAAGTCTTGGATGCAATTTAAATTTGCTATAACGATTCCCATTCGATCAGCTTATATAATTAGTTGATTTCTTTTAAAAATCTTTTCACTTAAGAGATAAGAGCAGCATTATTAAAAATTTAACAAAATAAATTTTGTTTATGTGTAAATGTCTAAACAATTTTAAAAACAAAAGAATACAAAACTTGTTTCACTTCGTTCGGACTGTGATAAGGTAGAATTTGGCCTGGGGACCGGCTATCTTGTGGATATGGTAAAGCCTATAGAGAAGGCTTTTGGATCAATTCTTAGCTAATATAATACTGCACGGGTATTGAATAATAATTTTTCTTTGTTTTATAATCTTTCTCATTACGTATACGAAAAGCATTTCAAATCAGTTAATACGCCGATAATTACATTTGCTTTGGCTAAACAGTATAAAAGCAGAGAGAAAATATCAGAGTCTATCGTAAGAAAAATGAACTTTAATCTGGCACTTTTTTGCATTGTCTGCGGCCTTGCTGGGCCTGGGTTTAAAGCAGCTGTACTCAAAGACTAATTCCGGCATATTTCAATACTTTTGCAGTAGAAAATGGATAAATAAGCAGGATATTGCTATGTATATAATTAAATAGTTATGAAGAGTCAAAAGTATCTTAAACAACTTTTTCTTTGGCGGGATTCCATGCCCGGAATGGAATGGAAATTTATCACAGATGGAACCAAGAGATACATTTTCTAATTTTTTCAAAAGGAAAAGAATATATAATGTATTAAATATATTATATTTAATATTTGTAATAAATCTTTATTTAGCTGGCTCCAGGTCCGAGATAATAAATATAATTTAATATTCAATGAAATGCATGAAATGATAAATGTTAATGTTATTAAATAAAGATTATGCATTGTGTGTGTGTGTTTTTATACCCAAACTCAACTTTTAACAAGTAAGAGGTTCTACTCGGGAGCTCCCGACTAGGGGATACCCTGAACCCTCTTATTCCACCACCAAATGCAGCGCGCGCTTATAGATAGAGAGTAGCGGGGAGTTGGCGATAGGTATAAAATGAAAGATAATCGATATATATATACTATTCTAGAAGCTATATGTCAAGTTTGGTGACTCTAGCTCTTATTATTTACCAAAATTGCTTAAAAAACGGGATATCGATATACATTTTTATCGATTACTTGGAAACGGGGCAAGTTATCGTTTATCGGAAACAAACTCGATCTGCGCGGGCACTAGGAGCACCTACATCTAAAATTTCAGTCTCTAGCTCTTATAGGTTCTGAGATCCTTGCGTTCATACATACGGATGGACGGACGGACGGACAGACAGACGGACAGACAGACGGACATGGCTAGATCGACTCGGCTATTGATGCTGATCAAGAATATATATACTTTATGGGGTCGGAGATGCTTCTTTCTGCCTGTTACATACATTTGCATTTTGCACAAAAACATAATACCCCTTTTACCCATTTTTAATGGGTTCAGGGTATAAAAATGTGTAATAAATATTTAAATATTATATATTATATGAGATTTTGATATTATTTTTGTATAGGTTTCTGCAATATTGGACAATCCGCTTTAAAACTTTTTAGATATTTTCTGACTGGATAAAAAGAAAGAAAGTTTTTGTTTCTAAAGTAACCTTTTTCAGATATTCGTCGAAAATAAACGAGATTTTTTTGCAGTTTTCGCAGCGCATAAAAACTTAAAACTCTAAGTCGAAAATTCTTAGCTTATATAATATATTTTTTTTCATTTCTCATTATTGATACACAAGCCAGCTGGGAAGCCTGAACAAGATCCTGCCTCCTACCGTCCCATCAGCTTGTTAGTAATACTGTCGAAAGTTTTCGAAAGATTATTTTTGGTCAGACTACTGCCACTGTTGGAAGACGGGAACTTGATACCTGATCATCAATTTGGCTTTAGGAGACAGCATGGAACCCCCGAACAGTGTCCCAGGATAACACAAGCAATCCTAAACTCCTTTGAAGCGTAAAAAATACTGTTCAGCGGCCTTTCTTGATATAAAGCAGGCCTTTGACCGAGTGTGGCATCTAGGATTGCTGCACAAACTGAAGCTCCTACTTCCAGCTCCGTCTTATTTAACGCTAAGGTCATACCTCCATAGGAGGACGTTCTATGGGCCGAATCCGCAATATGTCAAATCAATGCCGGTGTCCCGCAAGGAAGCGTGTTGGGCCCAGTCTTTTACACCCTGTATACAGCTGACCTTCCTGTTATCGACAGAGATGACCTGCTCATCGCCACCTATGCAGATGACACTGCATTTGTAGCTTCGTCAACAGATCATTCTGAAGCCTCCGTCATCCTTCAAGCTCAGCTGTCAAGCCTCGAACCATGGCTTCAAAGATGGAATATTGTGGTCAATGAAGCCAAGTCCACACACAACATAACATTCGCCACAAGACGAAAAACCTGCCCTTCTGTTCACCTAAAAGTCAAGTATCTTGGCCTAACCCTTGACAGGAGATGACATGACATGGTCAACCCACATAAAAGCCAAAAGAAAGCAGCTCAGCCTGAAACTCCGGCAAATGAACTGGCTCCTTGGCAACAGGTCGCAGCTTAACTTAAGAAATAAAGTACTCTTATATAAGGTAATTTTGAAGCCAATCTGGACATATGGGATTCAGCTGTGGGGCACGGCCTCTAATTCAAACATCGAAATCCTGCAAAGATTCCAAAATAAAACTCTGCGCAGGCTGGTTAAGGCACCCTATTACCACAAAAATTTCTCATTATTTATTCGAAAACCAATTCAAATCAGTTAATACGCTGATAATTACATTTGCTTTGGCTAAACAGTATAAAGGCAGAGAGAACATTTCAGAGTCTATCGTAAAGAAAAATGAATTTTAATCTGGGACTCTTTTGCATCATCTGCGCAGCATTGCCGGGCGTTTGGTATACGTCCCATACTGCTCCACTTGTACTCAAAGAATAATTCCGGCATAAATTTTGTAATGGCAAATTAATAAATAACAAGTTGAAGGTTCTAGTCGGGATTTCCCGACTAGGGGATACCTGAACCCTCTTCTTCCAACATCAAATGCAAATATATATACTATCCTAGAATCTACATGTCAAGTTTGGTGACTCTAGCTCTAGTTATTTACCAAAATTATGCAAAAAACAGGATGTCGATATCGATTACTTGGAAACTCGATCTGCGCGGGCACTAGAAGGACCTACAGCTAATGTCAAGTCTCTAGCTCTTATAGGTTCTGAGATCCTTGCGTTCATACATACGGACAGACGGACGGACGAGACGGACAGACAGACGGACAGACAGACGGACATGGCTAGATCGACTCGGCTATTGATGCTGATCAAGAATATATATACTTTATGGGGTTGGAGATGCTTCCTTCTGCCTGTTACATACATTTACATTTTGCACAAAAACATTATACCCCTTTTACCCATTTTTAATGGGTTCAGGGTATAAAAAGGATAAAGCTATGTATATAATTAATTATTTATGAAGTGTGAAGAGTATCTTAAACAACTTTTCTAAATCTACATATGTATATAGTTAGTTGATAAGCAGAAACAAAAACTTTTTGGGAATGGAATTTTATCACAGATGGATCCAAGAGATACATTTTCTAATTTTTTCAAAGGAAAACTTAAAAGTCAATTTACATGTATTGCATACAAGTATAATATTAATAATTATTATCCGTATTTAGCTGCCGAGTCCGAGCTAGACCTGGAAGTCTCGACCACTTTAATCTTTATATACTATATATTCAACATAATAAAATATTCAATGAAAGGCATAAAATATCTAAAGGCACGTGTGCGAAAGTCTTGGATGCAATTTAAATTTGCTATAACGATTCCCATTCGATCAGCTTATATAATTAGTTGATTTCTTTTAAAAATCTTTTCACTTAAGAGATAAGAGCAGCATTATTAAAAATTTAACAAAATAAATTTTGTTTATGTGTAAATGTCTAAACAATTTTAAAAACAAAAGAATACAAAACTTGTTTCACTTCGTTCGGACTGTGATAAGGTATCTTGTGGATATGGTAAAGCTCATAGAGAAGGCTTTTGGATCAATTCTTAGCTAATATAATACTGCACGGGTATTGAATAATAATTTTTCTTTGTTTTATAATCTTTCTCATTACGTATACGAAAAGCATTTCAAATCAGTTAATACGCCGATAATTACATTTGCTTTGGCTAAACAGTATAAAAGCAGAGAGAAAATATCAGAGTCTATCGTAAGAAAAATGAACTTTAATCTGGCACTTTTTTGCATTGTCTGCGGCCTTGCAGGGCCTGGGTTTAGAGCAGCTGTACTCAAAGACTAATTCCGGCATATTTCAATACTTTTGCAGTAGAAAATGGATAAATAAGCAGGATATTGCTATGTATATAATTAAATGGTTATGAAGAGTCAAAAGTATCTTAAACAACTTTTTCTTTGGCGGGATTCCATGCCCGGAATGGAATGGAAATTTATCACAGATGGAACCAAGAGATACATTTTCTAATTTTTTCAAAAGGAAAAGAATATATAATGTATTAAATATATTATATTTAATATTTATAATAAATCTTTATTTAGCCAGATCAAGATCAGAGCTAAATGTTGATTTACAAATGGAAATGTCGCAAAACCCAGCTTTAATATTATATACGATATATAATATAATATAGTTTTGTTGTAACGATTCCAATTCGATCAGCTTATATAATTAGTTGATTTCATTTAAAAATGTTGTCACCCCATCAATCGAACGAAATATAAGATATATGTACATATATGGCCCATAGCCTCAGCATGACAGATTCGTATTCCATTGGGGAGTTTTTTAACTGAAATTTCCCAAAACACAGATAGTTTTGTTATTATATTCTGATTTTCTCACTGATTTTGAATTTTGACTAACATCCAAATTAACTGAGCAGCTTGCCTAATGATGGGGCAAAACAAGGGCCAACCTCAGGCTAGTGCCCAGCTGAATCAACTGCTGGACGAGAGTTTCGAGTGCCTGCTCCGTGTGGCGTATGGCATCTGTGGCACGCTGGCCCGGCCAAAGGATCGTGTCATTTGCAACAGCACGCTGGCCGATTTGACCAAGTTTAGTAGATCCGATTCCTTTGAGGTGAAGCGTAATGTTCACAAGTTCATGAGGTTCTATCTGCAAGTGCTGCGCTGGTCACAAACGCATCAGCCGATCAGGCTGTACGAGACATGGGCAAGTGGCGACAATTGAGATGTAAGAATATCCTTCTACTTGCTCACGTCCTGGCTTTTTACAGTACAACAACGAGGCTAAAGATGGGCAATCGGAGTTTTTCGCACAGCCCGGCATAAATACACCAGACGAGAAGCACGTTTGGCTGGAGAGGGACAAATCGTATCTGGCGATGAAACATTTCGACGATGGCTCCACAATGATCTACTCGGCGGTGGCCAAGAACACCAGCATGGGCTGGTTGGATAGCGGCATTAAGGTATTGTCCAAGCAGGTGCAAACAGCTGAAGTCGATTAGTGTCAATTTGTCCTACGATATGAATTATCATATATATTTCGAGTTGTAAAATGCACAAAATTTGTTTTGCGAGATTCAGTGTACAACTTTTGTAGCTCTTAAAATTAAACACAAAATGTGGACGGAATGTGGACGGAATGTGTACAACTTGTGTAGCTCTTAAAACTAAATACAAAATGTGGACGGAATGTGGACAACAGTTTAAAATTCAACTAGAAACTAAGCTTTTTGTCGGAGCTACACACATCCGGCTTGGAAAGGCACTTCTTTAATGCTGCTGGGCTTGCGGTTTTCTAGGTTTTCTAGCTGCGCATAAACCTTGCCGCGCCTGCCATCAGCGCAAAGCCAAGCAGCAATTGCAGGGACTTGTGCATGGTCAATAGACTGGCGCCATTGCAACTGTCGCTGGAGCAATAGCACTCCTCCCAGTAGACGCCGTTCTCGTACACGCCCCAGTTGCAGACGCCTGTGACGCCCGTGTCCGAAACGGAGGCGCAGCGGCGAATCACCTGACGCCAGCGGCCGTCCCCTATGAACAGACAACATAAAACATGAGAACTAACTGCAAGCAACTAATATAACTAAATACGCACAGATGAAGCCGCGTGGTCCCTGCTGTATCACCTTCATGCAGAAGGAGCCAGGCATGTGGGACTCATCGCTGTTGCATTCAATTGAAATGTGTTCGGTGCGATTGAAGGGCTTGTAGGCGCCGCAGCTGTCGTGACCCTTGCGATCTTGGTCCGATGAGCACTGGTAGCAGCGTATGGCCCAGCTGCCTAATTTGATTAAATGAGTAATTCAACAATTTCAATTAGTAAACAGTTGGCAGCCACACCCAATATGTGAGTGTATCAAAAACAGCCTGTTGAGCGCAGGCAACAGCTTACCACAAACAGCCAGTGTGAGCAGCAGAAAGGCGCAGCGTGTTAACGTCAGCATAGTATGGCTTTTTTGTTATTTGTGCGTGTTAAAAACTAAAAAGAAATTCGTTTAAACCAAAACAAGATGCTACGCTATGAATGTGACCGTAACAAACGCTGTGGCTCTGTGTGACTGGCAATAAATTGTGGTGGTCGGTCGATAGGCCTCAGTGTTGACGCATCGGCCATATGCAGTGTTGATAAACAACGCATTAAATTATCAACTTATTTAACGTACATTTTGGAATTTTGAAATTCCTGTATAACAAAAACTTAATTGCTTTCCCGGCTTTGCTAAAACATGGCCAAGAAAAAATGCATGTTTTAAATATTCGATGACCCAATATTAAGTGTCCGTTAATAAGAGCTAGCAAATATTAACCACGTATATATATATTTTTAGTCATAGAAATTTTCGAGTTTCAAGACCCTTTGTAAATCAAAAGATAATGATTTTAATGAAAGGTAACGAAAGGTAATTTCAAAATAACTTTGCTAATCGAAAATTCTAGTTAATTAAATTAATTTTTTATTTGGTTTTGTTTATTGTTTTTATTTGTTTCTCATACTCAACACGTAGAACATTCCGATATGTAACTGTTTGTATAAGCTTTGAAACAACTGCATAATTTACAGGGTATATATAGATAGTTATATAGATATTCATAATATTTACGATTAACAGCAACCACCTAATAGGAGTATTTAAATATGAACTAAAGTGTATTGATTTATGTACAATTGGAAAATTTAAAAATATATATATTTTTTAAGCGCAGCCACGAATTACAATTAGAATAAATAAATAAAATACTATTTTGATATATATATATATATATAAATTAAATTTACAAAAAAACAAACACGTTTAATTGCAATTTGGCTAATGAGAGTTGTACGCTATTAATTTGTAATATAATATCTAGATATGTTTACGCCTAAGTTGTGTGTGTGTGGGTTGGGATAGGGGGGAGAGGGGGGCGTTAATATGTACAAATAATTTAATTTTCTCATAAAATTCTAAAAGTTTTTGAATAAATAGGACGCCAGCAAATATACAAGTTATAAAATACTTTAACAAATTTCAATTCAATTGCAAAATTGCATTACTTAAATACTTTGGGAAACAAATGCGGAGCGAGTTGGTTTGGATAATAATTCTATACACATATATATTAATATATTATCTATATATGTAGCATATATCGTATATAGGAGAGGAGGATCTATCAGTTTGAATATGTAATACTTATGGTTACACTTTACGCTTTAGAGGCTACTTGCATTAACTATAGAATATTTTTTGATTTGTGTATGTATTAGTTTTGTTTGTTTTTTTGCTTTTGGAGTTTGGCTTCGGCACACGACGACGCACTGGGATTGTCTCTAAGTTGTGGTTGATTTTGGTTTCAGGCGACTCGGTTGCGCGTTGGCAGCCTTGTTGCCACGGGCTGATAGCAGTTGAGATTGGCGGACAGGCGACCAAGTGCGGCGACCAGGCGATTGGGCAGCCTCAACAATTGCTGCTGCAGCTGTTGTTGTGGCTGCCGACGCCGGCTGCTGACGTCGCGCAGCTGTGCCAGAACCTCAGCATGTTGCACATATGAGACACGTATGTTGACCGCCTCATCATCATCATCACTGCCACTGTCCACATTCTCGTAGTAGAAGCCCGCCGCAGCCATTGGCTCCAACTCCAGAGTAGCCGCCGCCGCCGACGGCGCAGCAGCGACAATCGCCGTTGTGGCCGCGGACTATATGTTAGCATAGTAGGGGGCTGGAGTGTGTGCATCGCAGGGCTTGACGCGCAGCTTTTGCTTGTAGTGGTACTCCTTGAGGTAGCTCTTCAGGCGACCCGGCAGCTCCAGCTGATTGATGCCATCGTATGTGGTATTCGAGACAATTGTCGCGCGCGCCAGCTGCTGCAGCGAGAACGTCTGGCGGCGATGCAGCGGCATGGTCAGGCACGGCTCAAAGAACATCACGCACGACGGATCCTTGTAGTGCTCCAGCAGTCCGGTAACCGTCAGAGCAGCAAACACGCACGGATCATGACAATCAAAGCTGTGGACGTGAAAAAAGAAAAGAGAAAAGAGTTAGTTAACTAATATTAAAAGGTTTCAATTTAGTTGGAATAGATTAAAGCTGCCTGCCTATTCCCAGCAGAGCTGCAAATCGGTTAGGAATCCTCGCAGTGGAGAACCCCAAGTTTAACAAGTTGAGTCATTGTGATTGGACTGGTAGTTATCTATCTATATTGACTCACCTAAACTTGTGGCCGCTTTGCTCGATGCGCGCGTGAAGCGAGCGTCCGTATTTGCGGAATGTGACCGAGAATAGGAACTCCTCCTGTGCGGAATCGCGCAACAGAAATGTGCCCTCCGGCTTGCCTTCGAGCAGACGCTCCGCCTCGTACCGATCCATTTTGCCCCAATAGAAGCTGCTATTGATGATGCGCTCCAGATCCGGCACCAGGCAGTGCATAAAATCGATCTGTGAATGAACCGTCACCCCGACACCGTACGCATTCAGCGGGACAGCGGTACGTGGCTGTTCAATGGCCAAAGCGGGCAGGACTCCCGCCGCCGCCGCCGCAGCAGCAGCAGGATCTGGATGTGTGGAGGCCACCAAGCGTAGACCCTGATGGCTCATGGTGACCACGGGCGTGTTCGCGTTGCAATTGTTGCACGCTGCGGTAGCTGCAGCCGATTCCATCATAAACTGCGGCTGCGGCTGGGAACTGATGCGTATGATGACATCGCCCATGGCGGGCGCAGCCCAAATCGCCAGCTGGCTGGGCTCAGCGACGGCCACCGAATTGCGTTGACGATGCGTTTGCAGGCGATTCACTGCCGCGGCAGCTGCTCCGCCGCTGCTGGCGCTTAGCGTGGGCGGAGTGGAGCGTCTGTCGGCGCTGCTGCGCGTCTTGCTGCGAGGCGCAGCCACAGCGGCTGCGGCTGCAGCCGGCTCCTTTTTGTCCTTGGCGGCGGCACTGGCACTGCCCGTGCTCGACTCCAGCATGCCGCGCAGACCGCGCAATGCATCTCGACATTTGCATTTGCAGCAACGACGCTTGGATGTGTTCGTTCCTGGGGCGCCAGTTGGCAAAGCCTTGCTGCTGCGACTGCGACAGCAGCTGTTACCGCTGCTGCTGCTGCTGGGCGCTGAAGAGAGCAAAGAGAGAAGAAGAAGAAGAGAAAATTACAATTGGTTTTATAAATTGTATTTGCTGGCGTTGAATTTACCTTGCGCGCGTTGTGCTCCGCTCGACAACATATCGCTGACTGGCTGCGGCTCGAGCACCTCGCAGTACTCGACGCCTTCGGCGCCGACGCCGCTGCTGCTGCGACGCCGCCGACGCAGCAACGACGATATTGCCATTTCCAATTCGGCGTCTTCGGCGTCGTCAACGACGTCGTCATCATTATCATCATCATCATGGTCGTCGTGCAATTGTAGCATTTTGACCGCAGCCGACGCCGACGCAACGCTTCCCGCTAAATTGTTGTTATTCACGAGTTGTCTTTCGTTTGTTTTTGGCGCTTCCGTTGAACTGCCCGCAGTTCGACTCGCACCTGTGCCCGCTGTTCCCGCTCCCGTTCCCGCTGCCGCACCCACTGCCACACTTAAAATTTGCTCATTTGCATTGAGCGCGTCCGCAGACATTGCGACGCCCTCGGACAGTAAAAATGGTTGCTGCTCCTGCTGCTGCTGCTCCGTACTGTCGTTGCCGCCCTCCATTTTGGCCAATTGTATTTTAATTATAATTTGTCGCACCTCTGCTAACGCCTCCTCAGCAATTGGCGTTGCCTTTTCGCCAGCTTCAGCGATATCTGGCAATTGCTGCTGCTGCGTCTCCTGCTCAAAATCTGTCTGCCTGCTTCTGGAATTTCTATTGGATCTGCTTTGGCTTTGGCTTTGGCTGGCAACGATGTCGTCTGTTCGTTTGCTCAATTGATGACCCATTGGAAGCTGTCTATCTGTGTTTCCTTAACAGGTCCTGCTACATTCAACTGTAAATAGAATGAGGAAAACAAATTAGTTAGCGTATTCACATTAAATTCAAATTATATGCAATTTAATGCTTCTTCGGCGTTGCCACTTTTTTAAATGCATTTTTAACTGCATAGGATGACGATGTGGCCAGCTTACTTGATCGATAATTTGCATGACTTATATTTTAATTTTATGGTATATACCAAAAAAGGCGTTATGTTAACTTTCCATGAATAGACTGGAATCGAGTAATTATATTTAATTTGATGTAAAAAAAAAAAAAAATTGTAATTTCAATATGCTTGAAAATTTTCCACATCAAAAACGTTGGTTATATAAAAACTGTGCTTTTTCAACAGTAATGTTAATTTGTTAGATCACGTAAAAATCAATTAGTATTTTATTAACATTTTTTTGCACTGTTTCCACTGGCAGCTTTTTAAGCTTTAACACATGTTTCCTGCTTAATGTTGCTTGGTTTATCAGAAAACAGTAAATGAGTAATTATTAAAAATAAAAATTCCAGTTTATTTGCTGTTAGCTTTGAGCAATTCTCTCACAACAATCACATGTCTCGAGGCGCGTTTAACCGAGTGTGAAATGTCTTGACCTACAGCAACAAACGCGCCCCCCATAGCAGTAGCTACTGTTTCTAGTTTTCAGACTTAATTACTTACTTAAGTAGAGTTGAAGTTGGGTGTAGGCAATTAAATGCACTTACAGATACGACATCAGTCCCCCACACACACACACACACACACACACACACACACTTTGCATTCGCTGCAAGTGGCGCCCACGAAGAGGTCCCCCGCCAGACTGACTCATGCCGTGCTCCAGGAATAGCCCATTAAAAACAATGGCGCACATAGCAATCCCACGCATCGGCTGTCGCACACAGTCCTAGAGTCGCAACGACGCACATCTTTATATCGTTACCTAACGTATTGTTGCGTATGTTAATCCGGGCTATATTTAGACTTGGGACTGGCCTGTAAGTGAAATCTAGCCTCAATAACATACATACATATCTGTACACAACACCAATTTCACAAATCATTGAAATCGTAATGAGAGACCCAGCAGCGAGAACCCTGAGCTCCGAGAGTCGCATTCAAGTTTACACAGTAAGCGTTCATTCATCAGAATTGTGGGCAAAGATTCATTGATAACGCGACTCGTATAAACCTAACACATACATGCACACACACTCAAACACACATTAGGTCCCCAGTTTGTCTGACGCGATTTCATGTTGCTTGTTTTGGGGGTTTCGAGTAAAAGTCGGAATCCTTATCGCCGCTAAAAAAAAAAAGCTAGGTAATTATGAGATGCGTCATGCGCCAAGGGCAACCATGACAGACGACTCTAATGAGTCATTTCTGCTAGGCCAAGTTCCCCCAAACCAAAAAATGAAACTTCTGAAAATGTTGCCAAGCCAAAAAGCTGTCATATGGGGTATTTCATTGAACCATTAGATCACCGATCAGGCGATACGAAATGCCAACGACCTAAACGCTTGCTAATTGCAGCTGTCACAAATTGATATTAACCAGAATTGAAAAGCGCAATGCTTAAATATTTTTTTGGTATATTCTAAGGGAATTTTGATATTCCGTAAATACTTTAAAAGTAGCTATAAGGACTACGATATAGTGCGAACTTAGGAAATTTTCTGTTCATGAATATTATACAAGATTATACATTTAAGAGGAAGGTATCTATATACTATTAAGATATTTAGTAAATATGTTAGTAATACTTTTTCCATTTGAATAACTTTCATTTGAACCTACATTCCAATTTTTGGTATAACTAAATCTTAAAGTTTTCGAGTTATGCGTTGACCAAATCTTAACATTGATTTGATCGATATAATTTCATGTATTTCAAGAATACTTAAAAATTTAATTTAATTTAAATTTGTATTTGTTTTAATTCTAGCTAATTAAAGCTGCAATATTCTCTATACCATATCGGGCATTGTAATCAGAATTTCTGCAGCCTTGATCGGGTTTTTGTTGTTGTAATTAATCATACTGTTAAATCACAGCCAACTAAGTCTGACATCATTTAATTGGCTTTTCAACAGAAATCGACAGCAATTCGTATCGCTAATTGGTAATCAGTAATCAGTAATCAGTAAACGGTAAAGTAGTCAGCTGAACTTAACCAATTGCTGCGTAGTTGTAGCTATTCATAATTGCAGCCTTATTCCGAATCCGAACACTCGTCAAATTTCTGGGAAATTTCGCCTGCATTGCAGCGATGGAAACGCTTTCAAACTTTGCGCAGGGCTCATTAAATAATTAACAGTGCATACAATTGGATGGCATCGGAAGCGGGGCCGAACGCGAGGGGTGTGGAAAATAAAATACTGAAGCTAAAATTGGAAAAAACCATTAGCTCGAAAAGCTGAATGTACTTCCCGGAAATGCGATAGAGCCAAAAGCTCTCTTTTGGCCAAAGCTCAATACGTCGTTTTTAGCCAGAATTCGATATGCATTTGAGTTCATTTTTATTTGGAAATACTAATTGATATCGCTAGCTAATTGAAATTGTGTGGCGCCATCTATGGCCAACAAGCTGCAGCACGTGCTGCTTTTAATCGGCAGCGACCTTTCTCAATGCCCGATCAATGGGGGCGGGCGCAATGAATCAGGTCGTTGTATGACACGATTCTCTCGTTTTGTTTCGATTATTCTATACACATTATTCTCAACTGAAAACATACGACTATATTTACGAGAATGATGAAATCCAGTTGTATGTGTGTGTGTGTGTGTGTGTGTGTGTGTGAAAGACCCGCATGAGACGGCGGCGAGCGACGACGAGTCAGCCCCCAACTTTCAATGGAAACCTGAAGTTAAAGCACACCAGATAAAACCGCATAACTCGCTTATAACAACACTCTTTGGGCTACCACACAAATATATGTATGTGTATGTAGTATAAGGGTAAGCAGGCAGGTAGGAGGCAGGGTATGAGTCACTGGAGCGCATTGGGGTAGCGCTTCAGGAGGTGCGAGATGCGAGGCACGAGCTACAGCGACTACTACGTGCATTTAGCAGCCCGCCTGGCGTTTCGAGAGGGCCCGCGTTTCGGACCTTTTTCTTTCTTTCTACATTTTGTTTTATAATATTTTTTGCCTCGTTGCCATGAGCTGGAAGTGCTGCAGACAATGCGAAATTTCATCAGAAATCCAAATACAGATAATGATCTAATACATAACTTGTTCGTGGTAAAAAACGTTGATAAACGTTTCACAGTAAACTTTATTGAAAAGGGGAGCGCGATATATGTATATAAATATACATATGTACATAGTGTGCATGTGTTAGCAGAAAAGCTGGACATTTTTCTAAAAAGCACCTGCGCATATTTCCCCAGCGCTAGTACGAACAGTTTTGTGGGAACAATTTTAACAAAAAATAGTTGACAAAATAAATATGACAGTTATTCAGCAGAAACTGTTTTAACCCAACTTTAGTGCTAGTAAAATGTTCTAATCGATAACCGATCATTAAAGAACTTGCGGTAGTGTTGTATAAGGCACAAATAAGAATGCACCATTTTCAGACTTTGTTAAGTACCGTCGTTGCGACAGTTAAAAAGTTATATCAGAGCAGAAGTTCTTAGGAATAAGGAGTTCGCGAAACTTTTCCAATTGAGTATTGCGAAACAAAAACGTAGCCAAAGTTAAGTCGCAATTTCGCCAACATGAAGCTGTGTGCTTGAGTATCTTTTGAATGTGAATTCCCAGTAATTTGCCACCCGCTCGATTTTACATAACTCCTTCCCCCGCTGCCACCACCACCACCTGCGCCCCATTAAAGCCCACTTGGATGGGTAGGGAAAAAGCAAAACTGCGAAAACTGCTCCCAAGCACACGGTATTCGCTTTGGCTGCTGCCTATTGTCATGTTTTTACGCTGAAATTGTCACAACAAAACACAAAATGAATTGCGGTCAGTGTGAACAGGAGGGGCAGGTGGCAACGGATGAGGGGGAGGCACATTGCTAGGCAAGCGGCAGCAGTAGTAGCAAGTGCAAAACTAAAGCGTGAGCAAAAAGTCAACATCACCAACAACAACGGGCAGGGAGGTGAAATGTGCAACCAGGACAGAGCGTTATGGGTAGACAACAAAAACGAATGAGACAGAGCGACAGACAGACAGACAGGCAGGCAGACGGGCGTAGGATTTTAAAGCGAATTCAATTACTTTTGTTGCCGTTGCCGTCGCTTTGCTTGGCTCTGGCTGCTGTTGCTTCTTCTTGCTGTTTATTTCATTTTTTCGTTTTTCGTTTTTCGCTTTTGCAGTTACTTGGAATTCGCAAATGAACTTCGCTTGAAAACAAAATCACATGCAAAGCAGAGCGCGCGCGGCAACAAAGCGCAAAGTGCCAAAGGAGCGCAACGAACGAGGCATTCTTGGGCAGCGCGGGAGGGGTAGAGCGGTAGCAGGCGGTGTACAATGCGGTCGGCCTGAGAAAGTGTATTTCATTTTGATATTTTTCGCAAGAAAATTGAAATGAGATTTATTTATTACGTTTTCATTTTGCCCACTCACTCGCCCGCCTGCCCACCCGCCCTCTCGCCATCTCGCCATCTCGCTCACTCATGCCAAAAATATATAAAACGTATTTGCTCCTCTCCATTCATTACGCTTCGCTCGAAATTGTAGTATGAACATAAACAATTCTCATGGCAATTCGGCTTTCATATGCCAATTTAATTAGCAATTCCACCGAATTCAACTGCTCTCACCCACGGCATGAGACTCGAGCTTGATTTTATTACTTTTATCTATGACTTGCTCTCTCTCTCTCTCTCTCCACTCGCGCGCTCAGTCTTTGTCTCTTTCTATCGCTTATCATGCGGTTCGTGACTGATATGCTTGAGATATGGCCATTGGTATTGGAATACCTAGAGGAATCTCATTGACGTAGGTAAACAACACAAATAGCAAAAATAATCAAATCAAATTCTCATAAGATGCCATTGTTTATAAGTACATTTGTGCACGTATATATGTACCATAGATATAGATATACATATCTACATATGTATGTATATTGTTTATAGCTTCTACATAACAGTATTCAAAAGTGTCCGCACACTTGGTAACTCTGTTTTTTTTTTTTCAAGCTTAACAGGCGTCTTTACAACTTGATAGCTGCGCTAGGGGTGTTCAGTGTAATGATGGCAATTTATTTACATTAGGGTGGCTCACTTAAATTTTTTATTTTTTTTTTATTTTGTTGTTTAAAAAAAAAAACATTAAACCATTTTTTTTTTTAAATTTCTTATCGTGAATTTTTGGGCATTATCAGAGCGCACAGTTCGGATAAATTATCTATGGGAATATGTATGTAAGTGTATGCGTTAAAGTACGCACGGCAATACAAATCTACGAGCAAAATAATAATCATAATATTAATAAGTAAGCAGAAAATGAAGAAGAAGAAGACGCACAATAATAATATTAACATGAATGTGAAAAGTGGCAAAATTCGTAGAAATGCCTGCCCCGCTGAAAGGCTCTCATGATAAATCCACAATACAATACACAACACACAGCACACGAGCGATTCTTGGAAAATATGTATGCACACGGTACTCACATGCTGGTGAAGTCATGAAGTTGTTTAAAGGTACGCAGCGCACACACACACACACACACATACACATGCAATCCCTATAGCGTGTGTGTGTGTGCGTTCTGATTAAACGAAAGCACTAACAAAATTTCAACTTAATTTGCCACACTTTAGTCCAGCTGCGGGCTGTGCGTCGGACATTTGTCAAGGTTGCCCAAAAGATGGGTTCGGCCTAGGCATGTTTAGATACAGATACAGATACAAATACAAATACAGGTACACACACACACACGCACCCAGAAAGTTTTGCAACTTTTAGATACACATCTTTGTGTACATATTTTGTATGCTAATGTTAAGATACAAATTATGAGCATAAGCGTCTAACGGTAAATGGAAAAGAGATAAAGAATTGTGAAGATTCGTCGTTAGGCCTCGAAAATGCGACAGAAGAGCTTTAAGCGGGGCTTAAAAGAGATAAAAAGAGGAATCAAATAAATTTGATATACAAATACTTTGCTTTTTTTGGGCCTGAAATATATGAGTAGAAAACGAAAAAGCTCAAAGAGTATCAGATTATCTATAATAAAAATATTTATCCAACAGTTTACTCCCCACTCCTTTTCTATCCTTTAAGAATATAGCTGAACACAGTTTCAGTAGGATATATATCCCTAGGAACTCTTAGAGCTCTTCAAAAAGTTTTGAATTTCATGCGAGACCCATTGGCACCTTTCATATGGCCGTCGCTTTTATCATAATGAATAATGATTCCTATAAGTAGCACACACCTGAACCTGTATACCTACCCTATTGAGGTAGGTTTCACTATTATCAAGCCACAAGCGAACACTTCGACATTGCCAAATAAGGCAATACATTTCGTATATAGTTACCTTCTTGTGCTGCCCAGAAACATCAACTGAACAATATAAAGCGACAATCAGCGCTCTTTATTTGTTCAACAAATATATATACATACGTATATAATAGCACCGATTAAATTTATAAATTTAGCGATTACGATTGCCTTCAACCGGAAGCCGATAGGCAAAAAAAAAATATATAAAATAAAATAAAATATCAGAGAGCCCGTAAATTATAGTACTTGATGTATTCAGCTTTACCCACACATGCTACATTTCCAGGCAACTGTAAAGATAATCAAAGTATTCCACAATATTTCATTGATAAATTACTACGAAAAATGTAAAGTCTGCGAGTGTAGAGTAAATAATGTGTCAACTAGAGATGTGCAATGCGCATACAAAGAATCGTGACAGCTGTAACGAGTAACTGTTACTAAATTTAAGCAGAAAATTACTTATCAGAATAGACTTGGGCAACTATTGAACAATGGAGGAGAAGACTACAAACTGATATTGATAAGGTGGGACATTTGTATAAGTAAAATTCAAAACAGGAATATTTGCTTAAAGAAACATATACGAATCGTGACTTAATCACAGCTGTAACGAGTAACTGTTACTAAATTTAAGTGTTAAAATTACAAATCTGAATATACTTGGGAAACTTTTGAACATATACTAATACTTGGGAAACTATTGAACAAAAAACAGAGGAATATTAAACTGATATTGATAAAGTAGACAGATAGATAATTTATTTATTCTAAGAAATAATCTGTTTATTCAAGAGTTAATCTTTCATAAAACTTGCAAAATTAAAATATTTATTTCTTAAAACATTAAACATAACGATGGTCAATTTAATACACTTGCGCACACTCAACCTTTTGACTTTGGGACTTTTCGCGGTATTTACTATTGCAATTAATGTTACTTATCACAATTCTCACGAAAATTACAGTGTTTAACGGTCAGGTCTGATAGTATTCAGGTGAATATAGCCAGGCCAGCGGAGCGCTTATCAGGAGAGCGCGTTGCAAAGTTGGGAAACGGCAATTCCAAGAACAATCAAAAGCGCTTCGTTTTCCATGGAAATTGAAGGCAAATATGTGCACACGGCAGAGACAAGAGACAACAACAAGAAGACGGGCATGAGCATGTGGCTAAGATAGTGGAACTGGAACTGAAACTGGTAAGAGACAACAACAACAAAAACAACAACAACAGCAGCAGCTTTCTGTCTGCGCCCGGTTGGGGGTCAATGGGGGTGTGGCCATAAGAAACATGGGGAATAAGTGTAACTGGTAATTGGTAACTAGGCGACGGCTCTGGCAAATATAGATTAGGTCGTCATCTGCTTATGAAAGTCGGGCAATGCGACCCAGATGAGATTGAAAACAAATAAACAAATAAATAAAAACAAAAACATGCTTTAAAAAAAACTTGAACCCAACCAAAAATGAACCGGTTTCTTAAAAATATAAAGCAATAACAATACACCGAACCTTATTGCCAGCTTGATGATTTACTATGAAATACAATTAAGCGCAACGAAACATAAAAACAAGCAAACAAACAAACAACAATAATGAATTCCACTCTAACAAAAATTGAGTGTTTTGCCCACATTTCACTTTTGGCATTGCGTTTCAATTGAACAAAATTCACGCGAACAATTAACAATGAGCGCAAAATGAAAGAAAGAAAGAAAAAACAACAACACACACATACATCACTTTAGATTTCCACGAAATCTGCACGTAAATCGTATAACAAATACTAATACAATAGAAATACGGAAGAGGGGAGAAGAAACAACAAAAAAAAAAAAAAAAATAGCCACAACGAAGGCAGCAGCAGCAGCTGAGCGTAAGCCAATAGGGGCAGAGGGCTAGGCGGGTGGGGGGGGGATGAGGAATAGCAATCTTTGTGTGTTTATGCGCAGCTCTATTATGATATCACAAGACAGTGTGACCAGCAGCTATATTCGCAATAAAGGCACTCAACAAATCAAATGACACCTACATAAAATACAATGCTTCGCCCTATTTGATTACAATATAGTATATTTTTCATGATTAGCTTTTTAGATACATATGTAGCTCTTTTTAAATTTAGTTTTCAAGCAGTCCGCATTTTTCAAAAATATTTAATTATCTTGAAAATACTTGCGAAAACGCAAAAAACAGCTGCGCATGAACAAACACGATAAATTTGCTATATTGAAAAAGGGCTCAATGTTTTTTGTTTGCTCCGAAGTTCAGACACCATGGCAACATGGCCGTAAAGATCTCGTTGGGCCCACGGGCGCATCTAGACAAGCCAATTAAGCAACGCCCCAATTACACTTATCCTTTTTCTTTGGCTGTGTTGGAAACAATTTCAATTTCACATGAAAAGCTATTAAAACCCCAGAGAGCCCACAGAAATGCACTCAAAAGTTTTAATACAATTTCAAGGAAATGAGCGGAAGAAGCTGGTCAAAAACCCGCTTTTAACAAGAATTAACCAAAATGTGTATGTGTATATAGGTGTATGTGTGTGTGTGTGTGTGCATTACAGACAACAACAAAGTTAATAACACCTTTTCTTGTGAAGGGTACGTCGAAAAAAAATATTGCCGCTGCAGACGTCGAGTGTGTATGAAGTATGGCTTCAGGCGAATTGAGTCAAGACTCGCTCTCTCTTTACTTGAGCGTGCGCGTGTGTGTGTCTGTGTGTGAGGCCAGCTTCAGCTTGGCTTGTGGTGTTAAATGTTTGCAGCCGCAACAGCATTTCATTCAATAGCCGCCACAGCAACAGCAGCTGCCAACATCAGCAGCCGCCAACTTGCCGCTCTCCCTTTGCCCACAAAATACTCTGCCTTTACCATTGTGTTGTTGTTGTTGTTGCTAAGTCGCTCTGTGTGAGCGCGAGAGCAAGCATATGCATGTATATGTGTGCATGTGTATGTATGCGCATTGTTGTTGGTCTCGTTGAGCTGCTGCTGCTGTTGTTGGCGGCTCGCTTGGCTGTCTGTCACTTCTCAGAAATCGGTCTAAATTAGAAAATGCGTTTCTGGGAATTTCGTATCTCTTTTGGGCACAACGAAATAACGCAACGGCGACACCAATATACATACATATGTATATACTATATATTAAATACATACATAAATTATAGATACTTATATTACCGACAATGCCCTTGCTTATATCAAAACATATTTATAAATATGTATATATATTCGTACATGTGTATGTGCACAAATTGAATTTATCAATGGCATTTTGTTGAATTTCTGCCACATAAACTGCGTGCAGTGTGTGTAAATTTTTGTCATCGCAGCCAATTATTTACCTGTTTAAACGCTGCTCTTGCTCTTTTTCTGTATTGTAATTGTTGCACTTATTAATTTTTGGCTTGTTGGCAATTTATATAAATTGTATTTTAAGCATAATTTAGTTTAGCTGGCCACACAAACATTTACACTGAGTTATCTTTTCTCTCTCTCACACTTTCCGATTTATTTTCATATTGTTAACGCAACGCGCACGACATTTTTCTCATAGATTGCACTGAAAACACAATTAAATTATTGTGCACTTCAATTGGGCTGCGTTGATTTCATCAATTTAAGCAATTTCACTAACGCAACGACGACGTATCTCAACCTTAAACACACTTAAACTTGCCGAGCGACAACAACGAGACAGTTGCGTGCTACGAGTTCCAAATACTCCTCGTTTGTGTCACTGACACACACTGCCACAACTTAAAGTTAGCTGCGGCCACAAACATATCGATAAGTGCGATATATATTACATTTTTTTCATTTAGGGCCTTCCGCAAGTGCTCTTTAAATATTGAAGCAATACCACTCACTGCATTATTGATAAGAGAAATGATTTTAAAAGAATTATTTCAATGAATAGTTGTGAATTAATTGTGATTATTTATAATTATTGGGTAACGAAGTATTATATTTTGAAAATTGCAATTTTAACAAAAGATAATATAAAAATATCGTATTCTAAAATGACACTTTTGAGCACTGGTCAAAGTATATTTATCGATAGAATTTCGATTGCATTCATTGGCTTCTCTTCCGTTCGCGCGTATATTCAAAGTTTGCCTAGCTGATAGCAGAAATCAGCAACATTGTGTAAACAAATCTTACTAGATTAACTTGTTAGCTGACATTCGCTATTTGTGGCGTAGCTGTGGCAATATTTGCTAAAAGAATAAATATGTGCACTATAATCAGTAAAAACTAAATAAGGAGGTAACTTTTGACGATTTAATCTCCTCGGGCTATGGATGCGCACAAACACAGTCAGGCGCTACTTGAAGATAATAAATATATTAAAATACACATCTTCCGTTATGTATCACAAATGAGGATTACTTTTTCACCATTTGAATTCCCTGCCCAGACTCGAGTCAGTGTCATTCGGTCAGTCAGTCAAACAACTTGAGCGTGCTTCGGCTCCGTGAACTGCAATCTAATTCAATTAAAAATTAAAACGCAAATCTACGCGACAAGTGAAATTGTTCCGTTGTGAGTCTGACGACGAGAACACGAGCAACGGCAATTAGACAAGAAAAAATCTCAGTTTCTGTCCATGCGTGGGCAGCCACACAACAATGAGCTCAGCGGACGCCAGCGAAAAGCTTGAAATGATTCGCTCCACATCGATGCCTGTGAAGCCAAGGCCGCTGAATCCCAAGCCGTTGGCGCGTTCACCCGAAAAGGAGACCGTCAATGACAACGAAGCCGACTACTATCCGGAGAGTCCCAGCTGTGTGCGGCGACGCAAGTCCAAGCAGGCCGCCGATCAATTGGAGACGCGCAGCGAGCAAAAGTGGGTCAAATCTGAGCAGCATCGAGCACTGCACTGAATTAACGCAACTTATACCAATTTATTCCAATGCCGTAGCTTTCCCTATACCCTCGACTGGTCGGGCAGCACCATTGAGCTGAGCCCCGATACCGATGCGGACGGGCTGCGGCGCAGCATGCATCGCGTGATGGAGAAGAATGGACATGAGAATGTGGTCTTTAGGCGCATACCAGAGAAGTCCTGGCGCTATATGCGCGATGCGGTTACCACGCTGGTAAGGTCCATGTTCGGCCAGAGAGCAACCAAGACACAGCCAACAGCTGAGCGATCGAATATCTATAGTATAACGCCCAGTATACAGCGCAAGTTGGACGAATTGGCAAACGAATCGCCGACGACAAAGCTGAAAATAAAGCCTAAGCCAAAAAATAGCGAAGGCGAAAAAGTAACATTTAGCATTTAGCATATACTAAACAAATAAACTCACACAATATGATAATTAACCAAAAAAAAAACGAAAACATGTAACAAACATTTTACTTGGGCGCCAAACTAATTCACATTCATATTCGAAAACGATAACAATTAACTGGCTGACGTTATCGATACAGTCGATAGATAGTTCGATAGTAATATTCAAATGCAACTGTCACCCACACAGATCGAATTGGAATGGAAATATATGCTGACACTTTTCCTAGGCAGCTACTTTCTTAGCTGGATCTTCTTTGGTGTCCTATGCTATATGGTGGCCTATTCCCATGGCGACTTCCTCTTCGATGCTGTCACGGGCCAACGTCTGGGCGAGGGCATGGATCCATGCATTTATGGCACGCCCAATTTTGTGGCCATGCTGATATATTCGGTTGAGACGCAAACGACGCTCGGATTTGGCGAGAAATACGCCAGCGAGGAATGCCCGGAAACCATATTTCTGTTCGTCATGCAAATGATGTGCGCTGCGGCCATTGAGGGCACCATGGTCAGCATTATCTATGCAAAGACGGCTCGTCCTGCCAAGCAATTGACCAAGCTCAAGTTCAGCGACAAGGCTGTGGTAAGCCCAGCTGCCCACAATTTGCCTCGCTTATCTATACTCATATATATTTTTGCAGATTTGTTATCGCGATGGCAAGCTGTGCCTGCTCTTCCGTGTCTGCGATCCGCGCGAGCAACAGACCATTGAGTCCAAGATACGCGTCTACATGATTGTGGACAAACAGTGAGTCATGCTAATTGTTGTCTCCACAATCTATAACACCAAAAAATGTGGCCTTGCAGCACGCGCGAGGGCGAGCTGATTAAGACGCACACGGAGCTGAAGCTGGAGGGCAACGGGGAGCAGCTAATTGTCTGGCCCGAAATTGTCTGCCATGTGATCGATGAGAGCAGCCCGCTGTTTCACTTTGGCACTGCCAAACAGTTTAACGCCGGACAATTTGAGCTGTACGTTACGATTGTGGGCACATCGCCGGCAACGGCACAGATGACCGAGGCGAAGACATCGTATGTGCCGCGCGAGATTTACTGGGGTCAGCGCTTTGCCAACATTATCCACTACGATGCCAGCCACGAGCGTTATATTGTGGACTACGAGAACTTCAATACGACCATATCGGTAAGTGCAATACTCTAGTTATTCCTGTTGCTTAAAATCACGGCCAAAATCAAACTGCAGGTGGACATGCCCGTCAGGCTAAGCGCGGCGGAGCAACTGCAGCAGGAGCAGCAGCACCAGCTGCAATTGGCATACAAAGAGTGAACCTTTAACAATTACTATATATCTATATAATATACACGATAAATAATGCAGCATTAATTTACAAATTTGCGAACATTTTTAAAAAACAAAATATTGCTTTAAGCATCGCCAGCTTCTGCGCACTCGCGCTCGCTAAGCAATTGCTGCACCTGCGCCCGGAGCATCTCGTTCTCCTGCTGCAGACACGAGTAATCGTGGACGAAGCGATCATTTTTCAGCAGCAAATCCAGGGCATCGCGTATCTCCTGGGTGCTGCTCAGTTGCTGATTCCAGTAATCGGCCACCTCGCTGAATAGCAGAAAGCGGGTTTTCTCATCCGACCATTTCAGTTCGCGTTCCAGCTTAACGAAACGCTCATCTATCAGGTTGCGCAGCTCGGCGTGCTCCTTGCGCAGCTCGGCTCGTTCCTGTTGCAGCGCAGCGCGCTCCTTATGCAGTTCGTCCAGCTCGCAACGCTCCACCGCAACAGCATCCTGTAGTGAGGCATCTGTGGAAAGGCCGCTCGACGTCTTCGGCAACAATTGCTGAGGCTGCAAAGCTGCCGACTGCGTTGCCGTGGCAGCCACATGATGTGGCGTGCTATTGCGACTGGCTGGCAGCAGACGCAGGCGTTGCTTGCGTTCCACGTCCGCTGTTGATGGATTCTCCTTGTCGCTGCCCGCGCAGCTGCTGGCCGCCGAACAATTGGCGGACTGCTCGTGCAGGGCGCTGTGCTCGTCTGTTTCGGATATTTTCTTCAACTTTGCATCTGCCGACACGTTGCTGCGATCTCGCAATGGACCGCTCAGTGTTTCTGTGGGCATTTAGATGGATCTAGTTGCTAGTTTCAATTAAGCTTCAGCTAGCGGTACTCACGTTGCAGCGAGTCCACCGTAGAGCTATTGGCGCTATCCTGGGAGCTGAGTCCCGAGCCGGTCGGACAAATGCTCTGTCGCTGCTCCTCATTGCTGGGCTTCGAGTGCAGGGCATCCCAGTCGAAGCTATCACGTCGTGCAGTTGTGGTCAGGCGCGTGGACATGCGATCCACAGCACGCGGCCTATGCGCATCTAGAAAGTCACAAAAGGAATCTCGCTGTCCGCGAGCTGTTGCCGGCGTTGCAAAGCTGCTTCCATAGCCCAAGCTGCTCATGGTCGCCAGCTGCTGTTGTGTAATCAGCAAATTGGCGGCAATCGATTTGCGTAGCTCATCGCTCGGCATTTGCTCCACTTGAGCGGACTTGCCGGCATCCATAGTCACATTATTTGAGCTGTTGAAGCTGCTGCTCTGCTGCTCCTCCGTGGGCATGGGCACAAAGGCAACACGCGTGACGGCACTGCAAATGGGGATGGTAAATTGAAATTTGAAGAGATTAATATGTAAATAGACTTACCAGCCCTCGTGAACGGAACGCACGGCCAGGGGCGCCTTGGTGCTACGCATATCATAGGCAATCAGCTCACCCTTGAGATTTCCCGCACAAAAGTAGGTGCCGCACTCACTTAACGCCACCGTCGACATGGGATGCGAGTAGGCTAAACGGCCCGAGGACGACTGCGCCTTGTTGCGCCGTATATCAAATATATTGATGACGCAATCGTAACCAACGCTGACCAGCAGCGAGGGTTGTGAGCTGCACATGCTCACGTCCCGGCAAGGCGCATCGTGCGCGTCGTCTATGTTAAAGATCGTACGCTTGGATTGCACATCATAGACGCTGACGGTGCCCTTGTAGGAGGCGACTGCCAAATGGAAACGCTTGCTGGGATGAAAGCGAGCCAGTGTCGAGCTGCATTGCAAAAAAGGGACCATATAAGTGTATGAGCGGGCAACTACATATCAATCCTTGTGGTAAGAACTGCTTCTAGATACAAAGTCAAGAGTATATACATTTTATGGCTTCGGATAGGTATCTATCAATTGGAATATAAAGCAAATACCCTCTGCAAGAGTATAAAAATCTGAGGCCTGAATGAAACCTAACACGGCAGAGTCTTTCTGAAGAGCGTGAAGTAAGATCTTAGAAAACAGATCCTACTCCCCATATGGGGGAGTTGTTAGCTTGATAGCCGTGCCTGGAAGTAGAGATATGGTACTTCTCTGGCCAACTCATATGCTCAGGGGCATCAAATCGAAAAGTTTTACTTACTGATCATCAATTGTGAGAGTCTCAATCTTCTGTTTGGTCTTGGTGCCATAGATGTTGATCTTGCCGCCCTCCAGCACAGCCGCTATGTAATCATCCGTGCAATTGTAGTCCACATAGAGCACAGTGCTCCGTGACTGGTCCGCCGGATAACGGTGTATCATTTCGGTCGTGCGAAAGTCGAACAACTTAACAAATCCACTCGATTGGCCAATGGCGATTTGATTGGACGCCGTTTTGGCGCAGCACACCGAATAGGCATTCTCTATTGTCAATTTGCGTAGCCGCTGGATTTCGGGTGCTGCAAGATAGTTAATGTTATTGCAAATATATATTTTTTATTATGCAGTTTGATTTACCGTTTTGTTGCTTCTCCTTTATGCGCATCACCGCCAAGCCCGCCTTTTTGTCCACCTCCACAAAGACGCGTCGCTGGGCGTTGAACTGAAAATCTGTCGGTTCGCCATTGGCGTGTACAAATGTTGACTTCGTTTCCAAATCCGCAAAATCGGATAATATTGTCTTTTTAGAGGTTGATATTAAATACATATTTGCTTACAATTCCAATTGTACAATTCAAATGCTTTTGCGACTGCGTAATAAAAATTGGCGGCTTTGTAATTAGAATGCCAACTTTAGAGTTGCCAGACCGAGCTAAATGTCTTCACTGTTTAGCAGAAAAGCAAGCGTATCCGACATCTCATGCACCTCGTTTTGAAATTCTCAAAATCGGAATTCAATTTATGTTTGGAGATTGATGTTAGATACATATTTATTTCAATTGCCAAGTGTCAAAAACAAATCAAATTCAATTGCGACTGCGTGTAAAAAATTGGCGGCTTCGAATTTATAATCTAAATTGGATAGTTGCCAGATTTCACATTTTTCAAAAAAAAAATGCAAACCTAGTTTGATTAAATGTTAATCATAAGTTAATATATGCTTATATGCTACGTAGTATGTATAAAGCCAGCTACAAGGCCGTCGCGTTTCTTTTCCGCCGCTGATGTGTGATCCCAATTGACCAGTCCGTGCTCCTCGAACACGATGCTGTTCTGATTATCTGGCAGCATCTCAAAGTCCAAGATAGCATCTTCAATGGGCTCACCACAATCCAGTATAAAATTATGCAGCATGCAGGTGGCGGAGACAACAATGCTGCCCACTTCCAATGTGCCTACATCTAGCGATTTCAGGCGTCTAAAGCGCGACATCAATGCCGCAAAGGCGCGTTCCGCGGGTGCATTCCACAGATGCACAGCCCGATTGTAGCGCATGTGACATGGTGTCAACTCCCCATTGTTGTCCGCATAGGGCGTCATCAGATTGAGCAACAGTGGATACGTCATTTCGCCCACCAGATGCTTGTGCGGCGGCATCAGCGGCTCCTCCATGTCAATTAGTCGCTCAAAGAGCTCGCTCTTCAGCAGCACACACTGATTATCGGGCACATCGATGTGCACATCCAGAAAGCGACTGCGTTCGTCGCACACCGCTTGCAGGGCCAGTGACGCGTACTGCAGATGACCATCCTCCTCGCGTACTGGCAGCTTCAGTGGAATGCGACACTCGTCGATGACGCCCACAACACCCGGCAGTTGACTTATCCCGCTGCTACCGCACTCATTGTCCGCTGGCCACTTCACATAGAGCGGCATTAAAGCAGCAAAAGCTGCGGTGACCCATTTAAAAATCTCGTGGCCGGAACTCTTCGATATGGCAAAACTATCGCCCACCTCGCGGAATGATTTTCTGCGGGTGCAAGCAAAATAAATATAGGCTCGTATCCTTTTCAAATTAACAGCCAAGCATACTTGCCACTTAGAAGTGTTAATGTGTATAATAATTTCTCAGGGAGCGAGACGCGTCCAATTGGCTGATGGTGTTCCGCACCGGCTATAGCATTTCCAACGACCTGGAGCAGCTTCTGTAAGAGGAAATGTTATCGGTAGCAATAAATAGTTATGCTTATTTTTATTCACCTCAAAGCTGCTGCGCTGCATGCGGAATTGTTCCTTGAACTGATCATCCTGATATCGTGGCATGGAGCGTACAGCCCCCTCTGTGGTTGTTCTCAGGACTTTTAATGTACTCTCAGACGTAACCAGCCGTACTGCCTCGGCCAACTGAGGGCCGAGACCCTCGTCCAGAAAAAAGTTCAGCATAAATGCTTTGTGAGCACGTGCATTCATTTTACGCGGAAAACTAGGTAAACAAAATCAAAGTAAACAAAAGAGCACAGATTAACAGCGACAGCTGAGAGTACTCAAAAACTTTAACATTTGCTGTCATGTTAACAATTCTGTAAACAGAACAAAAACGTAGAGATGATACGCTGTAATTGCATGTAGTTATTATCGGTCTATCGAAATGACATTTTAGCGTAAAAATTGTGCAAATTCAATATGATTATATAAATACAATGTCGCTTAGAATATTATGAAGGGTGCCAAACAGGCTAATAAAAATTTTGTTATGCCACCATTTGCGAATTCAAGCTACATTAATTAATCGATTATGTTAAATAACAGTTGTTAGCTGCAATTATAACAGCTAGTTAGCAGCTGCTTATTTCAAATTGGTGACTTATCTGCCGAATTTTCATTCAGACAACATAATAAACATATTGCTATAAAAGTATTAATTGCATCTTTGATAAAAATTGAACTTCAAATAATTATTTTTGTTTTTTATTGAAAATTCGAGTTACGATCGTGTTTTTAGGGGAACACACAAATTGTGGCTCGCTGTTAATAACAGCGAGCAAAATGCTAAGTTTTTGGATGCCAAAAAACATATGTTAGATGAACGACAATTAGGGGTTCCGTTCGTTCAGTTTATTTAGTGAGTCTTGGCCGTGCAAATAATAAATTTGCCACTATAAATTATAAAAATTGCGCATCCGTTTTGCCAACAGCAGCGGACAAAGGCCAGAACAGAAATCCAAATCGCGCCACAAAGCAGCAATAGACACGCAGAAAAGACGCAAACACTAATAAACCAAAAACTACAACTACAACTACAACAACTAAAACGACGACAACAACACCTGCTGCAAAATGGAGGCGGAGGGTCTGACAAATGAACAAACGGACAAAGTTCTGCAATTTCAGGACTTGACTGGCATTGAGGACATGAACGTTTGTCGTGATGTGCTCATACGTCATCAATGGGATCTCGAGGTACGTGCGACCCGGATTCGCTTTGAATGCAATTAATTAACATTTTGGGTGACCTTTGTCGCTGCAGGTGGCCTTTCAGGAGCAAATGAACATACGCGAGGGTCGGCCCACCATGCTGACAGCCTCGACAGATGTGCGCGCTCCGGCTGTTATCAATGATCGTTTCCTGCAACAGGTCTTCTCAGCGAATATGCCCGGCGGCCGAACGGTTAGCCGGGTGCCCAGCATTGGGCCAATGCCGCGCAGCTTTACGGGCATGCTCGGCTACGTGATCAATTTTGTGTTCCAATACTTTTACTCGACTCTGTCGGGCATTGTCCGTGCATTTATTAACATTGGCGGCGGCAACGAGCCGCGCATCATTACGGATCCGCTGGCCGATGTGATGAAGTTCATACGAGAGTATTATGAACGTTATCCGGAGCATCCGGTATTCTATCAGGGCACATATGCCCAGGCACTGAACGATGCCAAGCAGGAGCTACGCTTTTTGCTTGTCTATTTGCATAAGGATCCAACCCAAAATCCGGATGTCGAGTCGTTTTGCCGCGACACGTTATCCTCTCGCTCAGTCATCGACTATATTAACACCCATACGCTGCTTTGGGGCTGTGACGTGTCCACGCCGGAGGGCTATCGTGTCATGCAAACCATTACGGTGCGCACCTATCCGCTGATGGTGATGATTAGCCTGCGCGCCAATCGTATGATGGTTGTGGGCCGGTTCGAGGGCGATTGCACGCCCGAGGAACTGCAGCGTCGTCTGCAGGCGGTGATAGCTGTCAACGAAGTGTGGCTCAGTCAGGCGCGCGCCGATCGCCTGGAGCGCAATTTCACACAGACGCTGCGTCGCCAGCAGGACGAAGCCTATGAGCAGAGTCTGCTGGCTGACGAGGAGAAGGAGCGTCAGCGCCAACGGGAACGGGACGCCGCTCGCCAAGTGCTGGAGGCCGAGGAACGTGCTCGTCGCGATGTCGAGTTGCGCAAAGAAGAGATTGCCAGGCAAAAGATTGAGCTGGCCAATCTGGTGCCCCCGGAGCCGCCAGCCGATGCAATCGATGCCATCGCCGTTGTATTTAAGCTGCCCAGCGGAACGCGTCTGGAACGACGCTTCCAGCAAACAGATTCCATTTTGGTAAATCCACAATCCCAGATCTAATCAACGCAAGCATCTTATAATGTAATTCCATTATTTTCAGGACGTTTATCATTTCCTTTTCTGCCATCCCGCATCGCCGGATGAATTCGAAATAACAACGAATTTCCCCAAGCGTGTACTCTATTCCAAGGCGGCCATAGACGCCGCCGAGTGCGCCGTAAATGATATCGTCAACAAGACACTCAAGGATGTCGGCCTCAAGAATCGTGAGGTGCTCTTCGTCAATGACCTGGAAGCGTAACCAACCTCTACCACCAAAAAAACTAAAACAAAAAAAAACTAAAAAAAAAACAAAAACAAAAAAAAGCAAGCAAAAGAACGATAACTAAAATCATTGTGTTACCAGCTAAAAACGCATTACCAAAAAACTTGAACCAAGTTTGAAGTAGTCGTAGTCCTCACGTCCCAGAAAATTGGGAGGGACCTCCGATTTAAACACATTACACATATTCCTAATTTAATCACGAATATAAACATAATTGTTTAACAATGTTTATGTTGACTTTCGTCTAACGGTACCAATTACACCCCCCCACCCCAAAATTCTTTTCGAAACAATTTCCATTTTTTTTTTTTTTCCATTAGGTTTTTCTTACACAAATGTTGCTTTAGCTGTACTTACGTTTGAATAATTTAATTTTACAAATTAAATAGAAATGAAGACATCATGACAAAATACAAAGTGTCTAAACTAGTTTTGGTAGAACTTTATTGATTTACAAATAATGCAAATACTGTGAAAACGATAAGCAATTTATAGATGGCTGAAGAACAAGTTGATGCAATTTGATTAATAATAATTTTAATATTAATAAACTTAAAATTTCGTAAACGAACAAAAGTTTACGAAGATTCTGAAAAAAAAAATAGCAGTAGTAAGCGAACATAAAAACAAAATTGCTAAATAATACATGAAGTTACTTTTTTATGATCAAAATAATTTGAATTAGTCGCAATTTTATAAATAAAGATAAAGTTGAGAATCGATACCAGCATCGATCCGAATTTGGTTTGCGAAGCATCGATACGCTGACATGCAGGCAATATTGAGCACAGGGTGACTCACGCGAGCGAATCTCATGAGTCAACTTGTTAAAGATATTTGTTGTACTTGCTAAAAAGCCACACACTCAAATAACGCGTCAAGTGTTGTGAAATTACCAATATTTACGCTGGACACACAAAGCGGCAACTGCAGTGATTCCGAGGAAGATTACATTTGGCATAATAACGACGAGCGTGCACATCTCCTGCCCAAAGCAGGCCGAGCATCGAGTAGTTTTGGCTTGCGGCCTAAGTTAAGGCAGCTGGCGTCTCAGCTGTTTGACCTAGAGGAGGTGCAGCAAATCAAGCGTGGACTGCGTCAAGTGAACTACCAGAAACTCGCCCAAGAGCTGAACAACAGTAAATACACCAAACCGATGTCGGCACCAACAACCTCTTCAGTTGGCGATGCGGCCGCAGCGCTCTCTGGCAATTTGCAGCTGCCGCCGCTGCGCACTCTGGACGACTTTGTGCTGGGCTCGGCGCGCTTTCAGCTGCCCAATCTGAAGGACTTTGACAAGTGGGGCAATCGTGTGGTCAAGAACTTGCTGTACTATCAAACCAACTATTTTCTCGTCTTTCTGGCCATCTATGTGATTATGATTGCCTTCTATCCGACGAAAATCATAAGCGGCTTGATAGTACAAGCCCTGATCATTGCCGTCATTTGGCAGTTCTTCAGCAGCAAATCGAAAACGAATTTCATAGCCAGCCGCCTCACTGGCGGCAACCAAATCCTGGCCCAACAGCATGCCCAGCAAAAGTGGTACATCCTGGCGGGTGCCTTGCTCGCCGGCTATCTGTTTTTGCACATGATTAGCGCCGTGTTGTTGACCGCTTTTACCCTGCTGCTGCCCATCTCGGTGACCTTTATCCATGCCTCGCTGCGGCTGCGCAACATCAAGAACAAGCTGGCAAACACCATTGAGAGCTTTGGACCGTCTACGCCCATGGGCGCCTTTTTGGATGCATTGAACGTTCGCGCCGATGGAGTATTGAATTAAAAGACAGCAGCAGCTAGAAGCTGCAGCTGGAGCTGATTGTTGGCCATGTTGAGGAACGTTTACCCTTTAATAGTTATGCATGCTGATGCTTTAAATCACTGTATCCATATGTATTATTTGATTCTTTTTTATAAAATTACATATATGATTTCTTATTATCAATGTATTTCTTGCTAAAATAAATGTCAATAAAGTTGTCCCTTCAAATATGTCGATAACGACGCTTGCAGCTTTTGTGTTACGTGGCGCAAAGTGTGCATTTAGTCACGTTTATAGATAAGAATTTAGATCTATTTTAGTAAACTGTATAGTTCCTAATCAAGCTTGCAAAAAGCCTTTGGATAAAAAAAACTGCACGCAAGTCACGCTTCGACGACATTTTCATCTATAGAAGACGCATGGAGAGACATAAACTACGCGCAGGCATAGATTTGGGTAAAAGGGAATAACCCTTTAGGGACTGGAACTTTATCTTACTAATGTCCATATATAAAAACACCAATCCAGCATATTAGATTGTCAGCTGTAGTATCCTTTACTGGTCTGTCCATTCCACACAGTCAACGAGTGCTTCAACTATTTTGGATTCCAGCTTGCAGCCTACAATTCTCTTCATGCTTTCGCGCAATTGAATTGTTGCATTACATTTTACTGGCGGCTGTTGTAGGCTACGAAGCCATTCATTGGGTACCTTGTGCTTGGGAGGGCATATTGGCAGTTCCTCCAGAAAACTAGCTGGACAGTATGTCTCATCATGCAGTTTTACAAAGTTATGCAGCACAACAGCAGCTCGAATAATCTTCTCGGCATTGCCTGGACTCTGACGCAGCGGCAGGGAAAGGACACGCCAACGTGACATTAGAACACCGAAAGCCTTATCAATACTACCGGCTAGAGCACGCGACAAATGCTGATTGAAATGCAGCTGATCCTCGTCCAATTGCTGCGATTCATAAGGAGTAACCAGATGCTGGAGCATGGGAAACGACGCGCCTGCTATGAAGGTGTATATTAAGTTGGTTTTTGGATCAGCCTCAGGCAACGGCTCTGCAGGCAACAGGTCGCCCAATTGCT
Source organism: Drosophila ezoana (assembly GCA_035045725.1). NCBI lineage: Eukaryota > Metazoa > Arthropoda > Insecta > Diptera > Drosophilidae > Drosophila > Drosophila ezoana. Next base: position 10,796,877 of record JAWNOU010000092.1, read on the forward strand.
GGCTCAGTAACTGCGCGCCGAAATCCTGGTGCCAATGGACCTGATTGTTGACAGCATCGGTCACCGTGGCAATGTCAAAGCACGTAAAGTTTAGATTTGTATCGCAGCTGGCCAACAGTATAATATCATTTTCGCTCTTGTAGGAGATGTCCAGCAGCTTGGCATCGACGGCGCCCAGACAATGTGTCACTTGCCATGTCTCCTGGTAGCCGGCAACAATGTTACTCCAATCCTCTACATTTGGTTGGGGTAAAAAGGCGGGTGCCAGCGTGTTCCACAGCACTTCGCTTGTTTCTTGCACAATGCAACGCACTGTGGAGCTGCCCATTTTGAATGCCCTGGACAAATCCAGCACACGCTCTGCGTTGGATAAATAGCTGCAAAGAGAATATGCTTGAAGCCTAAGGGACTCACTCGTATTGTACTCACACTAGTGTTAGGAAGAGCCTGCACTCCGGCGGTATGGGCCTGCGTATGGAGTTCTTGTTCAATTGCTCGCCCACCAAACTGAAGAGCATATCAAACACCTGGGGAGTCATGCCTGTGCGCAGACGAAATTCATCCTGGTTGTGTGCAGTGTGAAAGGTGGTGGCAAACAGGCCATCAATATCGCGACTCAAATTCTCCTGTTTGACCCAAATTCTGCGATTGCAGCTGCGCTCAGCTTGGGCTCTTGCCATAGTTCGCCGCCTTTTGCTCGGCGGCGACATCGTTTCCTTACGTTGCTCTGGCAAAGGTGAAGGCGATGGACGCTTTGTTGGCCATTTTGCTAGTGCATCCAATGCTTTGTAAGCTAAGGGCACAACTTTCTGTAGCCATTGCAGCTCTTTGATGTCCATTTCGACGAGAATTGAATTCTGCGCGCAGAAAACGTTACTCCATCTGACTTCGATATGATTTATCGATATTCCATCAGCTGCTCAACAATCGAAATCAAAGTTGCCAATTTTCGCGCATAGTTGGCTTTCTGAAGTTTAACAATCGAACGCTGCCTTATTTTGCATTATCTTTTGCGGATAACCTGGAAATGAAGAGTTTTAATATATGAATTAATAGAACGAGAAAGTTTCAACTATTTTCTAGGCTTGTTCTTATTGAATGATGCTATTTATAGCAGTATTTTCTGTTCGATATTTCAGCAATTTATGATCACCGGCAGTTGGCAACGTTGAATCGAAATAAGCTACTGTAAAACCATAACAGAAATGACGTTAAGTGCGATTATTTACGTCAGCTATCACAGCTATTTATGATCATCAACAGTTGGCAACGCTGAATCTAAGTTACTGTTAAATGCGATTGTTTTCTTACATTAAATCCCAAAACCCGCTTGAGAAAATCAATGACCAGTTAAATGCTGGAAATTAATTATTAAACTCAGTTGTTAATCAGCTCTTTGACATCGCAGACATGTCGCAGCAATTTGATAATAACTGTTGTGATTCACTTATTGAGATAGAGCCCAGTGAGTGGACCATTTTACTCAATCTCTATGGGAAGATAAAAAGCGAATCTTCTGGATATCCATTAATAAGCAATTACATCAAATGGAAAGGCAAAGAACCCGATTTGGATATTCAGTGTTTATCACTAAACGGGGACTGGCAAGCTGACGGCACTTTTCTAATGATTGTACATAAAAACAGACTCGATAAGTGTGCAGAGTATTTTGCTAGAAAAAATATCCGAGTGCACATGGTACTCACTTTTTGATTAATTTTATAGGTTGGCAATGGAACCCAGAGAAAAATGGTGTTCTTTAATACCCTAAGCGAGAGTCTGGAGCGTTTGACCAAGGCGCTGCTCTGTTTGCCATCTGGACCTGTGGAATATGTACTCCATGATTATGGCCAGCGTCTTGTGCCGGCAGTCGATGCCTATATCAAAAAATGTGCCAAGCGACAGCTGCAGACAACGCAAACAGCTTGGTATAAAGCCAGCAAAGAACTTGTTGCTACTTTCTCAACGGAGTACGATTTTAAATGCCATAAATTATCCATTGTATCCATTGACGATTCTATGCTTTTAGGCCACCTGCTGGAATCCAGTTGCGCAGCTTGAATACTGCCGATGCTGCAACCATAAATGAGAACTGGCCCTATGGCTCCAAGGATTCTGTGCAGTTTGTCAAACGTCTGATAGACTACAACGTTTCAATTGGTGCTTATGATGCAGATGGCAAATTGGTAGCCTGGTGCTTAAGGTATTCTAACTTTGAGTAAACTAAATAAACCTGGTGTTAAATTGATGACCTTTGCAGATTGCCAATTGGTGCGCTGGGCTTGCTGCAAGTCATGGAGTCGCACAGGCGTCTCGGCTTGGGCAGTTTGATGGTGCGCGTTTTATCCAAGAAAATCTCTGAAATGGGCGACGAGGTCTTGGCACCTGTTGTCACGGAAAACACGCCGTCGCGCAAATTGTTTGAGAAACTGGGCTTTCAGAAAATTGATAACGTCTACTGGACTGGCTAGAAAGGTTAAGTTGTCTTCTGCAAACTAAAAAATAAAATATTAGCAACTGAACTATGAATACGCACCTTCCATATGGAAATCTAAGAGCCCAAGAGAACTTTAACTGTATCGCAACCAATGTCATATGCTGAGAGTTCTTCACTTTTGGCACGGTTTCTTTTGAAGAGCTTTAAATAATCGATGGACACTCATAAACTTGACGCCAACAAATTTGGCTGGGTCACGGTCACTCTCGGTGGTCGCCAGATGAATATTAATAGCATTGCAGATGTACTTTCATAATTGCTTCCCTTTCCCACGATCCGCAACAAAATGTTCTCAAAACGATCTCGGAGAGAGTATGGCGATCTGGACTCTCCCAGGGAAATCTGTTACTGTTGCGACAATTTGAAAAAGGGAACTGATTTAATATACATGCCGCACATAGTAAATAATTGCATAAGTGGTTTTTGAAAAAGATTTTGCTATTCTAGAATCAGTTCGTAATTGCGGGAGCAAGCGTTTTGTTCTAGCAATTAATCATATGTTTTTGAAGAGAAATTACTACTAAAATGTTGGAATTAGTTCGCGATGATTGGACGCTGCTGAGAGATTTGTATCAAAACGAACGTACAAGTCTGACGGGCTATGATTTAATTAATAACTATATTTACTGGCCGGATCAAGCAGAAAATGTGAAAATCTATACAACAAACGACAATTGGCTGGAACACGGCAGTTTTGTGCTAATTGTTAGTATTATTATCCATATGTGTTATATGTTTATTAATTATAAATTATATTACAGCACAGTTTCAATGACAAGGCAGATGTTTTCTTCAACACGTTAAATGGATCTTTGATGGAACTTCAAGCGCTGCTCGGTTCCTTGAAACTGAGCAGCAGACATTGGTTTTGCGGCTATAGGCATCTTTTGAGAAATATTGTGGACAAATATTGTGTGGAAAGGCGTCTAAAAGTAAAGAAGTTGGAGCATTTAGAGACATTTGTCTATTATTTGCCACAATCGGCGATTCAACCTTTTGACTGCCGGTAAGCTGAAATGTTGTTCGCTATGTTCTTTTATAATTTACTTACACGCTTTTCAGCTTAATTGCAGATGTCAGTTTCGGTCCCTTGGACATCAAGCATGCATCTCAAGTGGACGAGCATTGGCCCCACCGTTCAAGTGATTCCCTAGCTTTGATAAGCGATCGTATTAGAAATTATGTCAGCGTGGGTGCCTTCGATAGGGACGGTCGGTTGTTGGCTTGGTGCTTGAGGTAATCATTTTTAGATAATAATACATTTTTCACTCACTTTCATTTGTTTTCCTTTGACAGATCCTCACAGGGCGGCCTTAGCAATTTGCATGTCCTGCCCCCGCACAGACGTCTTGGACTTGCCTCGTTGCTGGTGCGTTTTATGGCTCAAGAAATTGCAGCAACAGGCGCTGAGGTTTTGGCCACAATTGCGTTTGGCAATAGGATATCACAGATATTTTTTGAAAAGCTGGGATTCAAGCTAATTGATAATATATATTTTACCACGGTGCCGGCTTATTGATCAAAAGTTATGCAACTCAAAGCCAAATAGTTTGTAAATATGCATATAAGCGAGACATATAGATGCTAAATAAAACCAAGAACAGCTCTGAGCTGGCGGGCACAGAATATTTTCAGAGCTTTTGGTAGCTTAAGCTAATCTTTTTAATAAATCTTATTGTGAACAGCAAACTTTCACATGGGGTTATTTATTTACATTTAAATGCGCGGGCTTTCATAACTTCCTTCAAATAACAAATTATCGATAACAAAACAGAACCGGCGAATTGACGTGTGCGGCGAATTGAAATGGAATATGAGAGAGCATTGCTGAGCCCGGCGCAACTAAAAGCGAACCTCGTTGCAGTTGCAGTTGCGATGCGCTCGGAACGTGTTCGTTATTGTTATATATATTAGAGCGAGTTTCTCCTAAGCACTCAATAATAATAATGCTGGCAATTGTTCGCGATCAATGGAGGCTGCTGAGAGATTTGTATCAAAGCGATCGTACGAATCTAACGGGCTACGACTTAATTAACAGTTTTATGTGTTTGTCAGAGTGTGGTGAAAATGTAGAAATTTATGTGCCAGACGCCAATTGGACGAAACATGGCAGCTTTTTGCTGATTGTAAGTTGGTTATTATTTACTTTATTATTAATATTTTTGAAATATTTGTTTATCGCAGCACAGTTTTGGCAACAAGGCAGAGATTTACTTTAATACACTGGGCGAATCTTTGGACCAGCTGCAAATGCTGCTAAGTTCTTGGCAATTAAATACGAGACATTTACTTTGCGGTTATGAAAATCGCTTTAAACACGTTGTGGAACAATATTGGCTGGGCAGAGGTCTGAGCTTAGTCCAATTGGAACATCAGGGAACATTTGTATAACATTTGCCACATTCGGCAATTAAACAACTTGATTTGGGGTAAGTAAACGCTGCTTATTAGAATTTATTTGTTTACAATTTTGATAAGCCCAATTTCAGATATAAAATTGGGTTCCCTGCACATAAAACATGCCGTGGAAGTGGATGCCCATTGGCCTTATCGCTCGAATGACTCTTTGATAATGATAACAAATCTCATACAGCATAACATCAGCGCAGGTGCCTTCGACAGCGAGGGACAGCTGCTGGGCTGGTGCTTGAGGTAATCTCGATTAGTAAATAGTATGTTTATTTACTTAAGCATACTTGCCTCTCTTTCGTAGATCTCCACATGGCAGCCTAAGCAATCTATATGTCCTGCCCCCGCACAGACGTCTCGGACTGGCCTCGTTGTTGGTGCGTTTTATGGCCCAGCAAATTGCAGCAACACGCGCCGAGGTTTTGGCCACAATTGTGTTCGACAATGAAATATCTAGAAGATTATTTGATAAGCTGGGATTTAGGCATGTCCATGATGTATATTGGTCCGTTGTGCCCGCTTCCTGATTGAGTTACAATTAAATTTGAGCAAATTGTATTAATTATAGTTAAAATACATATATATATAAACTTAAGTTCAAACCCAATGAATTGACAGTTAAATAATGAAGAAAGCAAATGAATATCAGATGATTTTAACTAGGGCATTTAATCTAAATAAAGCCCTTGTTAAATCATAAAGCCTTTTTTTTTAATCAAAACATAAAGGCCTATTCAAACTTGTTTCCAGGCAGATTTTCTATTTAGAATAGTTCTCGTTTTTCTGAACAGATTGTAAAAATAATAATCGTGCCAGCTGTTTATTAGCGCACACACACAAGCTTATCAACGTACACATACACAGACAGCTTATATGTATGTATGTATTCTTTTTTTTACAGTACAATGCTTAAATAGAGTGAAGTGAATTATTGCTCTACTCAGTTTTGTTACGGCCTTTTGGCTAGTCAGACATGTCGCAGCTGCAATATAATTCGCATTCACTCGTTGAGTTAGCGTCGAGTGAGTGGAAAACTTTACTGGAGCTTTATGAGGGTAAAAAGACGGAATCAAATGGATATTATTTAATAAAAACCCATATTAACTGGCTGGCCAATGGCGACAAAACTGTTGTCAAATTTTTCTCGCTCGACGGGGACTGGCAAAAGGATGGCACTTTCCTAATGATTGTACGTAGCTTAGAGAAGAGAGAAACCTTGCGATAGAAATACATATGTAACGCGATGTCTGATCTGTAGAAACACATGCCATACCACAAAGAAGTCTCTTTCAATACGCTGAGCTCGAACCTGGATCGTTTGACCAATGCCCTGCTCTGTTTGACAGCCAATCCCGAGGAGACATATTTGTTGGCTGCCTATGCGGAGCGTCTTCGGCCCGCCGTAGAAGTCTGCAGCAAGCAGTTGCCGAAGTTACGGCAAGAAACAACGCAGACAGCTTGGTACCGTGCCAGCAAAGAGCTGGTTGCTACATTTTCAGCGGAGTAAGTTGCTTAATTCTCGACCTTTCGAGTATTTCAAAAATACTACTTCTCCTTTGAAGGCCACCTGCTGGAATCGAGCTGCGCAGCTTGGACTTAAAAGATGCACCAACCATAAATGAAATCTGGCCACATCGTACCGAAGGCTCCGTGGAGTTTGTCAAATTGTTGATAGTCAACAACGTTTCGGTGGGCGCTTATGACGCACAAGGCAAATTGATAGCCTGGTGCTTGAGGTGAGTTTCCGTTCAAAGTCACCTCGCATCAAATCTGCAAGGATAGCAAAATGTAAGGTTGTTGGGTTCGATTCGCGAACTTTAGTACACAACAAATTTGAACCGGTTCAAAGCTGGAATTTCAACTTATTTCGCACTATGAACCGAACCTTAAAGCAAATCTATAGTCCAGGAAAAAGTTGAACCATAAAACAAACAGAAAACATATTGAGACAGATCAAGTCCCAATGTATAAATAGCTTTGTATCCAAACATTTAATTTATCTAATTATTTTTGATAGATGCAAAGTTTGGCTGATGATTAAATGTAGCCCTGATATTGTATATGAAAAAAAGTACGATTTGCTATAATTTCAGTACAACGGGCTTAAATTGTAACATAAGCGAAAAAGAAAAGAATGAACAAAAACTGATTCGGTTCCGATTTAGGTTCGAGTGTTCCTTTAAGTGGTTCATGAGACGAACAATTTTGGTTCCGGGCTTAAACTGGTTCAGTTCAAAAGACACTTAATACAGATTTACGTATGGATATCTAAAGCTTTCTGTTTTTGTTTTAGATTGCCAATTGGTTCGCTGGGCCTGCTGCAGGTAATCGAATCCCATAAGCGCCTCGGCCTGGGCAATTTGATGGTGCGTTACTTATCCAAGAAAATCTCCGAAATGGGCGACGAGGTCCTGGCACCTGTTGTCACGGAAAACACCCCATCGCGAAAAATGTTTGAAAAGCTGGGCTTTCAAAAAATCGACAACGTCTACTGGACTTGGTAGACGGTATGGAAAAGACTATTCCGAGCCATGCCCAAAGTATTTCCATACCAAATGTATAATTTATATTGTCATGTTCCAAAATCTGTTTATCAACAACAAATAAATACAACAAAACCCCAAAAGAACAAAGATTTTTTTCAATAAGCAAATGAATAAAAAGGAAAGTTTAAAAATATTGTTAGAATTCAATAATATTTCAAAATTCAATAGCGTTTCTGGGAATTTTGGGGTTTTTATAGATCCAAACAGGATCCAACAGTTTTTTTTCAGAACTAAGCTTTAGTTATAAATTTGATTACATAAATTTCTTAAAGATGTTTAGTTAAAATTTGTCTTCCCAACCTTAATTCTCAATATAAAATGTAAATGTTTTTAAATTAACCTTAACTCCCTTTCTTTCTTAACATATTTTTAAATGTGCTTTTATTGAGTATAAAACTCTGCTTTATAAATGATTAATTTACACATTTTAACACGTTACCCGTCAGACCTGTCAAAATATGATTTATTAGCTAAACAAAACGAAATGGAAAAAAAAAACAAGTTGGAAATTATAAAATATGACTTATTTAAAAAAATTTCAAATTGAAAATCTTAGAAATCGATTTGTAATAGAATTACGTTCGTAAATTTACCAGCCATAGATTACGGATTAGCATGTACGTAACGTATGCAAAAGAACTATATACAATGTATTTGTTTCTTTGCGAAAGGGGGAAACACCCGCAATATCACAAAAGCTGAGCCAAGACAACTTTCCCAGTAAACCCCAAGCGGTAAATGACAAATCTCTTGTGATAATACGCATAGCCAATAAATCAATATATATATATGTAATATATATAATGCCATCCTGTGCATTGTCAACGCCAAAATTTTGTAGAATCTATACGAATAGCCCATGAATATTAATATCTGTAAATATTTGCTCAAACAGTTATGGTCCAACAAAAAAAAAAAAAAGAGAGAGACAAGAATTAGCATTCTGACCGCATTGATACAAGTTCAAGAGCGTGAAACAGTTGAAAAGCAAAAGGCAGATCGACTAGTAGCTACCCTGTTGCCAACATAAATATAAACGTTTATTTTACGCTTTTTGCAAACTTTGCCTGCACTAGGATTATAAGCACTATTGATACTTATCGATGTTGATACTAGGATATAATCTGTATCGATAGTTATCGATTTTGTTACTTAGATATAATCTATATCGATACTCTTTGATTCTGATACTATGATATGAACTGCATCGATACTTATCGATTTTGATACAGAGCTATCAGTAAAATTAAAATAAAGCATAGAGAACAAAATATTTAACTGTTACATACCTGTGCTCAAAACCTGTAGACCCTTTCAGGAACCACGATGAGTGGGTATCGACTGCAAAAACATATCCGCACAATCGAATCTTCGCTGAGAGAGGATTTTATGTTAAAATAACAGTTGAGAGAGCCTGGTGAATATACTATACAGAATTCTTGTTAGACCCGATACGTAATTGGATCAACCATTAAGAAATCTCAGTGCAAGCCATGTAAACAATAATGGGGTATAACCCAGCAGCTATTTGTTTTTTTTGTTTTTTTTTCATTTTAAACGCCAATGCAATGAGTTGTCATCAATGGGCGAGAGCGGAGAGCGTTGCCAGCTGAGCGTTGTCTGTGGCAGATGGTACAGTGCGAAGGGGCGTAACGGGGCGGGGCGTGGCGGGTGTCGGCTTGGGATCGCACTTGATGTTGATAACGAGTTTTATTTTTCGCATCAACTTATAAATTGAGGTGCGCGAAGCGTGACAAGCTCAGTTTAACAGCAGCTTTAACGGCGTTAACATCGCGTGCGCGTCCACTCAATACACACACACACACACACACACGCACACACATACATACTATATATACATATATATAGGGGGGAAAAAAAGTCGTAACTGAAGATAAGCATAAATTTAGAAAATGTTGCGTTCGTTGTGCTGCGGCCTGCTGGCCTTCGCCTGCCTGTTTTCCATGGGAAATTCCGACCTAGAGCTGTTGCGCGATATACGCAACCAGGAGAACCAGGCACTGGTGCAGAAATACTACGATGCACACTCGACGCTGCCGCCACTGTTATCGCCTGGCCTTGTCGCCAGTTTGTCAGCGCCCGCCGAATATGCTAGTCCCAGCTATAGCTACAGTGCTGGTTCCGGTTCCGGTTCCAGTTTGGGTTCCGGTTCGGGTTCGGATTATGTGGATGTGGCCGCCTCGGATGATATTGCACGGCATATTTTGACCTTCGCGCAAAATCTGTCCAATCAGATTAACAGTAATAACCGCAAAACAACGGTATTCTCGCCGCTGAGCATTATGTCAGCGCTGGCGCTGCTGCTGCTCGGCGCCAAGGGACGCAGCTATACGGAGCTGGTCGCCGTGTTTGGCCAAACCAATATGGTTAAGCTGCACGAACAGTTCGGCCTCATGCTGCAGGATGTGCAGCAGCCAACCAGGCAGACGACCTCGCCGCACCGCCAACTAGACGCGTGGCACAGCAACAGCATCCGGCGCAGCCTGCGCACCTATCCGCGCGATCGGAACGCGCCGCAGGAGGTGCATGTGGCCAATGGCCTGTTCCTGCAGTACGGCTACAGCTTGAATCCAGATTACAGGTGAGCCATACTCTATTGAGAGCAGTTCAGGTATGCATGGAAATACCAGCAATTCACATAGTTCCAGTTTTTCTATAAATAATTGTTTGTCTGACGTCGGGTGAAACGCGGGATCGAGCTTAAACGACTGCGCAATGCTCTATTCGCGTGCAGAAAAACAGCCAAGAATAGTTTGAAAAGCGTTGCTTCGGTTATGGGCAGAGTGGCTCTCAAACTGTTCGTCCAAGGCAGTCGTTTTAAAACTGTGGCTTGAGAGATTATATATTATTGCTAACTGTGAAAAATAATAAATTGTTTTTTCTACTTAAGCATAAAGGAGTTTCTTGCTAATTTTTGTGTCCTATAGTTCTAAAACTGACTAATTCCCATATATAAACGAACGGACAGACAGCGAAAGAAATATTATTATCTTACCTACCTAACAGGGTATACAATTTGAATTTATCATTGTTAATTACCTTGTTGTTCTGTAATATGCTCTCTTGAAAAAAAATCTCGTTATTGTGCATTGTGAATTTTTCACAAGCTTATCTTGTTTTCGATAACTAATTATCGATAAGAATCGATACTTTTTAGAGCAGGACTCAGACTAACTGTTTATATTTGAAATCATGAATGAATTTCTACATACATGAAAGAATATTCAAACGACCTTGAATTGCCCGTCCCGCAATAGAACTTAAACAGAGTCTGGTCTGCGTATAGATACCCTTTGTTTTGAATGCATCATAAATTAATTTCAATTGCAATTTCTTTTTACAGACAAGCGATCATTCAAATCTACAAATCGGACCTGCAGACGCTCGACTTTCAGAGAAGTCCAGCCGTTGCGAAATATAACATCAACTCTTGGGTGGAACAGCACACGAAGGGCAAAATCGAGAATATTCTCGCAGATGATTTGCCGCAGGACACGCGCATTATAATGGCCAATGCCCTGTACTTTAAGGCCATGTGGGAAATTGATTTTATTGGCGGCGCGACCAAAGTGGAGGATTTCTATCCGAACGGCGAAGGCAACCAGCCCGTGCTGCCAGTGGAGATGATGGTCGGTGCCGGCGCCTTTCCCTACTATGAAGAGCCGCAGCTGAATTGTCGCATTATTGGCCTGCCGTATCATGGTAATCTCACCACCATGTACGTTATACAGCCTATGCGCTCATCCGTGGTGGCGCTGGCGCAACTGCAGCAAAGACTTAGTGCGGATGCCATTGAGCACATGATTGGCCAGATGAGCAGACGATCCATAATTATAGCCTTCCCCAAGCTGCACATTACCGAATCCTTTAAGCTGCACAGCCTGCTCGAACGCATGGGCATCGGCGGCATCTTCAATCCCGTGCAAAGCGATCTGTCATTGATAGGCACAAATCAACCGGCAGCAGCTGCTCCGGCAGTCGCCACGGATCGCAGTCACGCGGATGGCTTGTCCAGTTTGCGGAACCTGGTGGCACAGCGGCAGGCGGCAATGTCAGCACAGGGGCCAACTCCGCCCTCCGATCTCATTGTTTCCGATATTCTGCACAAGGTTGACTTTGTGGTCAATGAACAGGGCACCGAGGCGGCCGCTGCATCGGCTGCTATTCTGAAAAAGTCTGGTCCCGAGGTCGTTTTCCGCGCCGAGACACCGTTCATGCTGCTGGTGCGTCACGATCTGACAAAGCTTCCATTATTCTACGGTGTGATCAACGAGCCGCCCACAGTCAAAGCCCGTTCAGAGCGTAAAAACTAGAGACCTAAGTAACTTTCATAATTAGCAACTTAAGTAGTTAGCATTAATAACTAAGCCTGTGCGTGTATTTATAAAATTTCCATTATAAGATTGTTAGTAAATATATAACTATAAATATGTTAAACAATCTTTTTAGTGTACATATGTAAATGAGCCTTAAATTTAATAATATAAATAAATGACATCAAAACTGATTTTCAATTTTGTTTTAACCTTCCCAAATCAATGGCAAATGTCCCCCCTTATATACATTTTCATTTGAATATAACCGCCAAACATCGATAGCTTATAATGGCGATTAATGTAGGTGTAGTGTCGATAACATTTGCGAGCGCTGTGAATGGCAAAATAAGCTAACAGCCAGCCCTGACAAACAGCTGTTATTAGTTTACATCTTAAAAGGCCAAGAACAAATTAAGCCCAGCTCTGTTTTACTGCCCGTAATAAAATCAAAATGATGTCACTACCCGACTCTGATTCCGAGGACGAGCTGCCGCCAGGCTGGGAGGAGCGTGCCACCGACGATGGCGTTGTGTGCTATGTCAAGTATGTACCCCCCTAATCCCCAGCTTAAAGACTGGCATAAAACCTGTCCCGTTGCAGTCAACAGAGCAAAACCTCACAATGGACACATCCGCGAACTGGGCGCTCCAAGCGCATTACCGGCGAGCTGCCCCTGGGCTGGGAGAAATACTACGATGAGCAAAGCAAACGTTTCATGTTCCACAACAAGGAAACGAAACAGCGCACCAACATTGATCCACGACTGGCATTCGCTGTCGAGGAGCCCACGTTAAATGTGGCGCAAGTGCGTCAGCGCTTCGACTCTTGCAGCACAGCGCTGCAGGTGTTGCATGGTAAGGATTTGCATGGCCGTGTGGCGCTCATAACGGGTGCCAACTGTGGCATTGGCTATGAAACGGCGCGGTCACTGGCCCTGCACGGCTGTGAAATTATCTTCGCCTGCCGTAATCTGGCATCGGCCGCGGAGGCCATCGAACGCATTGCCCTCGAGCGACCAGCAGCACGTGCCAGGTGTCGTACATTCGCCCTGGATTTGGGTTCACTGCGCAACGTGCAGAAGTTTGTAGAGCAGATCAAGCAGAGCTACAGGTGTGTCTCATCGGTTGTTTACTGTTTGGCGCTGATTTTAATTGAATAACTTCTCTACTTTTGCAGCCACATTGACTATCTCATACTGAATGCCGGCGTCTTCGCTTTGCCCCACACCAGAACTGTCGATGGACTCGAGACAACATTCCAAGTATCGCATTTATCCCATTTCTATCTAACGCTGCAATTGGAGACGCTGTTTGATCACAGGACGCGTATTGTGGTCCTTTCCTCCGAATCGCATAGGTAAGCATAGCTAAGCAAGGGCATATTTATTGAAAAAGTTTACATTGTCCAACTGGCAGTTGTATAAATGAATATGGCACTAGGTATATTTTAACGGCCGCCACTGTATTCGTATTGTAACAGCAGTATGTGGCACCACATCTATGTTTAGAACTGTCACTGTATTTGAATTTTAACCGGCATTTGGCACCAGATACATTATATTGACTGCCACTGTAGCTTATAATCCAACTGCATTTGGCATTATTTCTTTTAAGCAAGTTTATTGCACTTATCGCTTGGACTTTGGTCCGGCGCACGTCTGTGTTTTTTTTTGCGTTGGCGTCGACGCAATTGTGACTAAACTATAAATAGGCGCAATGCGTACAGTCCCAAATACTTGTACACGATAGTCTAGTTTGGGTACATATTTAGCAAGGGGAAAAGGTTATTTAAGATATTTATTTTAAATAATAATATGGTAGTTGTTTCTTATTACAATTTCTTACTTCAAGGTCTGTTTGATGTTTTAAGCATTTGTTAGCTCTTCAAATTTTGACCTTGCAGCATTTGTTAAGGTTTGTGTTTGTTGGAAATACTGTTTAATCTCGACTTCAAGGCGAAACACAATTGAACTCTGTTTTGAGATTACATTTGTTTACATATTTACTGCGCATACATATATACACAACGCACACATTGATATAATAACTGCGTCACAAATGTGCCTGACCAATAGAAACGCGACTGGTACTTTTTCATATGGCATATTTTTAGTTCCATTGCAATTAATGTGTTTAAAGTAGCTTAATTATTGCAAGTTGGCAATTAATCTAGCTGTTTTACATAATAATTACTTGTTAAGTGGTTTCGGTATTTAAAACATCCACATAGAAGCGATCACTACAGTGGGTGGGGAAGTTTGTTTACATATTTGTGTGCATGCATACATACACACACGCTTTGCGTATCAGCTGAAGGCACACACATACATTCAACTCACGTGCTGCGCACAAGCACAGTGGTACGCAGGCTAGATTTAACAGATGGCCAACTGTTTGTAATGCTCAATCACCATCTAGCCGCACTGTGCTACACACACACACGCACACAACGAAACTCGCGTGAAGCGACGAAACAAGGCATAAAACGTAATTGAAGTGAAGTTGTTTAATGTTGGAGGTGGTTTTTGCAGCTGTATTGCTTTTGCTTCTTCTGCGTTCGTTGTTTCCAGCACGTACAATATCTCTTGGCTCTGTTTTGTTGTATCTGTATCTCGTGGAAGCATGCAGCAACAGTCGCGTGCGCCAAATCGTGTACTCACTAAAAGTCATGTATGCCAGCAACTGCACACGTTCAAACATATATACATACATGAACACCCATACATACATATATGTATACGCTGACTTATGCGACCAAAAATGTCTGTTTGATGAATGACGCTGAGTTTCTATTGGGGTCAGAACACAAAGCTATGTTTGATAGGCGGCCGTTGCATGGAGGACGTCATGTTCTCGTCTTCTTCTTTTTTGCATGGGAAATGAATGAAAATGAATTTAAAGAAAGAGTTGATAATGCTAACTAAAGAGAAATCAAATTGAACAATAACTATGTATGTAGATTGTATGCATTGTGAAGTACATCCACAACAAGCTATATTTATCATGCGTTGGACAAATAAAAATAAAACAAAACTATTTTGCATATTTTTTGCAACAGTAGACATACATTTACATACATATATGTATGTATGTGGCTAAATATGTACGCATTTGTTTCAACTAGGACGGCAAAAATATAAAAACAAATTCAAAGTCCATAAAATTGCGCGCTTCGATTTGTAACGTTCAAAATTTTCCGGTATTTACGACCTGCGCATGCGCTACAATTTCTGGTTCTGTGTAAATGTAAAGCGTATTTTATTTACACTGTGCATTGTTTTTATACAAACAGCTTTGTTGGCGTTGTTCTAGGGCGCAGTTTATTGTTGCGGCATGTAGGCGCCTTAGTCACAGTCATGGCCTGAACTTTTGTTCATGGTTTGAGTCTTGCATCTCATTAACGAGCACTGAACGCCGCACAAACAAAACAACAACAAAAACAACAACAAGAACGACAAAGCCAATCAAGACTCGTTTGCGTCCGGACGGTGGGTGCAAAGTCCAGTTTGGGTTCGACTGGATGATGCTACATTGTATACAAATACAGTGAAAGCTCGCTTTAGGCGAACAACCGCGCAGTTTCAGTCTTTCTTTGCTCCTTGAATAAATATAAATAAATGCCTAAAACAAAAGATTCCTTTTCTGCGAATAGTTAAACAGCTTTTTTTTTGTACATAAATAAATTAAAGGCTAGCGAAAAGGGTCAACGTCCAACGGAGGGTACCTTAAACGAGAAAGTTTGCGACAAGAATGGGGCTCGTTGGAGAGAGCTTTCACTGTACGCATGTGCCGTAAGCCTGTTATGTACAGCAAAAACAAAGCAAATATGCAAAAAGGGACCACATACAACAACCAGCAACTGCGTCTTAAATTAAACTTGAATTTCTTTAACCCCCGCCCCCCCTGCTCCTTCCCCCTCTCGCCTGCAGATTTGCCAATCTGCCCGTGGAGAATCTAACGCTGCAGCACTTATCGCCGCCAGCAGAGAAATATTGGAGCATGATGGCCTACAACAATGCCAAGCTGTGCAATGTCTTGTTTGCCCAGGAGCTGGCACAGGTGAGTCACACTCGGCATATTTATATTTAACATATTTAACGAAGCAAGTGACCCAATTTTCCAAAAATATCCTCACTGCAAATAGCGCTGGCGGCAACGCGGCATTTCTGTCTTCTCGGTGCATCCTGGCAACATGGTTTCGACGCAACTGTCGCGCAATTATTGGTTTTATCGCCTGCTGTTTGCCATTGTACGGCCCTTCACCAAATCCCTGGTGAGTAGATGACATCCATTTTAAACCTGCCGATGACTTTCACTGGACATTCTTTTTTTTAAACGCAGCAACAAGCCGCCGCCACGAGCATCTACTGCGCGACGGCGAACGAGTTGACTGGCCTGTCGGGTCTGTACTTCAATAACTGTTACTTCTGCGAGCCCAGCAAGCTGTCCAAGAGCCCGGCACTGCAGCAGCAATTGTGGGCGCTCAGCGAGCGCCTGATCCTTGAGCTAATGGAGCCGACAACAAACTGAATTCAAAGATTTCTTTTAAATATGTGTGTCTTTTTAATACCTATTTCTACATTATGCATTTTAATAATTATGCGTGTGAGTATACAATTTGTTTTGGTTTTTTTTTTTTTTTTTTGTGAATCTTAAATCTAAACATTTGAAAAAGAACCTAACTACGTACTAAGGCACAGATTTGTGCTGGACTAGAAATCGGAGACGCGACCCTTGCGCTCCCAGTCGCCGTAGCGTGTTGGCTCCGGTCCAGCGGGTCCGCCAATTTCGCCTGTGTACGGATTTGTTTGGTTCGGCCAGGGCTTGAGTGGCTCCTTCTCCTGGTACGGATGGCGTGAGAACTCATCCAGTTTGCCCAGCGGCGTCTTGGCGCGCAATTTCTTTTGAAAGGCCATCAATTTTTCGGAGGGTGTTTTTGGCTCCTTAATTTCACCGGCTGCCGACTGCCAAGCGCTGCTCGTCGATAGATAGCTCACTGTTTAATAAAATAAATATATAACAATTAAATTGGTTTCGGATAACACTTTGCACACCCACACACACGCACCTTGTTTGCCCATCTGCGGCATGGCCCGCAGCGTCTGTCTTGTCATTGACTGCATTTTTATTTATTTTTTTTGAGTTCAAGTTTTGGGCTGTTCTTGTTTACAGTTCTTCAAAGTACCGGTATTTGGGTTTATTTTCTTGTTGAAGTCGTGGTTGTGTGGTTGTTTGAAAATCTCGCTGTTGTTGTCACTTGCTCGGCTCGTGCACGTTTGTGGCAACTGCGCTGTAGCTCCCTGTTTATATAGCTCTGCGACGGCACGCTGCCTTTTAATTTGTAGGCCGCTGCTTCTGCTGCGATTGCGTTGAAAGCGGCACGTTCAGATTTTATTTTTTTGTGGCTTGTTACGTATTGCAGCTGTGTGGCGATATCGATAGCACAAGAATTATCGAAATTAGCTGCATTATCGTTTTCGATTCTCGCTTTACGTCATTATTGCTTTCTACTCTGCCGCCATGCTCAAATAAATCTAATTAATATAAGCTTGAACAAAGTAAATATATGTTCATAAGAAAAATACTTTTTTAACCAATACATTCATCATAACAACTGAATTTTAGTAATTTTACCAATTCAAGTTTTTTTTAGTTATTTGCGACGAAACCTTCTCGAGCTTATAACCTGTTGATATATCGATGCCTTCAACATTTAATTTGGTGTATCGATACTATTGCACCAGGCATGCTTGTTACTTCGTAAGCAATTGTTGTTCTTGTGTTTTTAATATACACGTTTGTTTTACATTTGTTTTAGTTTGTGATGTTGCCGAAGACGCCTAAACCTGCCATTTGGAGATTTATCAAGGGTAGCGCCAAGACACTATTCGTGCTGGAAGCCGTCTGTTTCGCCGCTAGCTACGGTCTCTACTACCGCATGAACACAGACCAAGGCAAGTCTCAATACATATGTGTTTTATATAAGCTTTCCACTGAACGTTTACGTTTCTCAACCAAAGATTTTCGCCGGTACATCAACGAAAAATATCCCTTCGCACTTGAGTATTATTATAAAATTGGAGAGATTGTGGGCGACAGCAAGGTGCGCGACATAGACGCCAATTACTGGAGCTCCGCAACGGCACAATTCCAGAAGAAAGAATAACATTTGAAGTCTAATTAACAATGGCTAGCAATCCTTATGTCAAATCCGTGCTATGGCTGGTTGGCTTCGGTGGTATTGGATATGGTTTAATGCTGCTGACAGAGCCCAGTGCAGAGAAGATCGAACGCATTAAAGCATCCAGTTCGCCAGGTCAATACAATGCCGACGATAAAAAGAAAGCTCTGTTCATGCAAAAACTTCAGGAAGCGGCAACAACCAGTACTCCAATTTACAGGCAAGCAGCGAATAGCGATAAAAAAGATAACTAGACTAAAACTCTATGTAAATAATTTGTTATATGCAATGTTATAGAAATACTAATTTTGAAATAAAATAAGGATATGTGTGGAAGAAATAGTTAATTCGCTATCTCTTTTGCTCTGCAATAACAGAACTGATATTGCGGTAAACACGAAAACGATAGTTCGGCGACACATCGATATTATTTGCATATCGATAAATTTATAGGTTTAAAAAGCAACAAATTGCCATTTGGCTTAAGGAAAATCAAATTATTTAAACAATATGTCCGCGGATAATGTGCGATTGTTACCAGTGAATGTGCCGCCTGCGGTGCAGTTTGGTGCCAGCAAGAACTTCCAGACACACACGGAACAGCAAGAGCTGGACAGCGCATTTCTCGGCTACGAGAGACGCCCGTGGATGCAGGCAAAGGCGAAGCCAAATCCGTACAGGGAGCGTGAGGCCATAACGGCACTGCTGTCCACATCGAAGGACAATGTCGACAAACTGCTCGAGGAGAACATTAGTTATCGGGACTTGGCTTCACTGACGGACGAAGATCTGCAGCTGTTTGGATTTGCAGCGCAACAGGAACGCAATAAATTCCTTAAAATGTTCGCGCTGTTGCCCAACCAAGATCCCAGCTACGAATACATTTGCAACCAAAACGCAGCGCAGTGCTACAACAATCAGATCATTGCCAATGCATCCAATCACATCATGTACTTGCGCTCCTCCCTGGCAGCCACCAACTACAAGCTGCAGGTGCTGCCGCCCGAGGACGTGGTCGTGGGCGACAAACGCTATGCCAGTCGCTTCGCGCTGGAGGCCCTGAACAGCGTGCAGGCGATCTCGGACGAGCTGAGCAAGGATTTGCGTAAGCTGGAGCAGCTGGCCAGCGATGCCAATCGAAAGAGCGAAGAAGACAGCTCTACGCCGGCAAAAGAGGTGCACTTCAATTACAAACAAAGCATATTTGACTATTATAAATGTCCCTTTTCCTTGCAGCGAAATGTTAAGATATTGTATTATACGGCCATTGCGCTGGGCACGGCCTGTGCTTGGTTTTGGTGGTGGTCGAAGCGCAGCAACAGTCCAACTCTCGAGAATATTTCCGTCAAAATCTAAAGCATTCCTTGACGTTATTTACTACTTTTTGTATTTGCAGAAAATTCTGCGCTCAAAATTTATAGACCATAAGCACATTCCATTTAAAAAAAGAACAAAAACATTTCCACACTTAAACGTAGTATCTAAGATTTCGAATATTTATGCTTACCTTTACAAGCATGCAAAATCTCATAGAAATCTCATAGTTAAAATCTTTGTATTAGGGCAGACTCTTAAGGCGCAAAAAGTGTAATGTTATTTAACTAAAACTCGAATAGGTTTAAGCTTAAAGTTGAAATCTTTAATACAAAATTTATCATAACATTTAAAATGTACAAAAATATATCTATTTATATATATAGCAAGCCTATCTGCGGCCCTCACTTTCGTCCGACCTCCTCGGCGAGCAGCAGAAACACCAGGTTCACATAGGCATCAACATGTTCGGGGAACTCCCAGGCCGTGGTGTGCGCGATTAGTTTGCCTCGGCATGTGCTGTGCGCTATGTTTTCTGTTGGTGTTCAATAACAAGATATGGCTTAATGGGGCTTAAATTATCAATTCGATCTTCAGTCAACCTACTCATCACATGCTGTTTCACCAGCGACTCCAGCTTGTATCGCTTTAAAAGGTCCTCGGTGAAGGATACGAACTGTGTTAGCTTCCAGGTACGGTAAAAGATCACATTCGAGGCAACACCCGCGAGCAGGGTTAACGCACGCAGTTGGCGCAGAATCTCGCGGGTATTTGTGAAGATATCAACAAAGATCGACGTTATAATGGCCAGCTTATCGCAGGGCTTGAGCAGATCATCCGGATAGTAGCCAGCATTCGCATTGTCATAGCAACGCGTCTTTCGGGCCTCGATGGCGTAGCAGAGCGCGGTACCGCGCTGTTGAGCTATTTGCCATTTGGCGTAATTACTTTGCAGATCCGCAACTAATGCGTCCAGGCGAGCCTTGCAGCTGGCCAAATTGGCGTCGTGTTTGACTGGAGATTGCACGCGCTGGCTGTCAACAACTTAATAGAACAGAGTCAAGTAGAAGTTATGTTCAGCTGGTGAATTTGAACACTTACAGCGCACTGGCGTTAAAGAAGTGCTTAACAATTCCATTGTCGTCGTTAGCGCTTGAATAATATTTAGTTTTCCTACTTTTTAAGAAATTTATACATATCCAAAATTTTGCCAAAAATCGAAACACAAACAAAAAGTTAAAAGCAATTGAAACAACTGACAGCTACCGATTACAGATTTTATGGAATAGTTCCAAGCTATCGCTCACCTCTATTAAAATGATCAATTGGCGGTAAATATCAAATTTCAACTTGAAAAGGCTACAAGTACAGCAGTTTCTTCAGTTTGTACTATCTATTTTCAATGTAAAACAATGAAATAAAGAGTATAGTACACAAGCTCAGAATTCTTTGGTTTTGTGCTTACAATAATAAATAAATGCATACACGAATATTCGATTTTTGTGCCGATAACAAGTTCCCAAAATCGAAGCTAGAGCTGCAAACTAGTTCCGTACAAGATTCGTGCTAGAGACTATCCCGATTATCGATAGTAATCGGCGGTCAAACGATAGCACACACACACACTTTTACTCAAAGTGTCAAAAAAGTGCCGGTAATCATTGTCAGACATTTCTAAAATACATTTGGTCGAAGTTTGTCAAAAAGCTCTGCAAGTAAATTAATTTTTTTAAAAATGTCGATCTGGACACCATTGGAATCCAACCCGGAGGTAAGTGGCTATCTTACCTAAACTTCTAACAGTAAACAATATATGAAAAAAGCTTGTAATTTATTGTCGCTTTTGCTTGGCGAAATTCAATTTGATTTCCAATTGGCATATTAAAAAAGACGCCATGATGTCCGTGTCCCATTCCAGGTGCTGACCAAATACATACACAAGCTGGGCGTGTCGTCGGCCTGGTCTGTGACTGACGTCATCGGCCTGGACGAAGAATTGCTGGCAATGCTGCCGCGTCCCGTGAAGTCCCTCGTCTTGCTCTTCCCCATTAGCGAGGCTGTAGGTCCAACTCTTTCGCCTTTCATTTTCATTTTTCTAATGTGTATTTGTATTTGTGTGGCTGGATGTATGTGTGTGTGTGTGTGTGTGCGCGTGTGCTTGCAGTATGAAAAACATCGCGCTGACGAGCATGAGCGCATTAAGGCTGCGGCTGAGCCGGAAAAATATCCGAAAGATCTCTTTTATATGAAACAATTCACCCACAACGCGTGCGGCACCGTCGCCCTCATCCACAGCGTGGCCAATAATAAGGAGTAAGGAGTATTACCTATATCCTTAATATATGCGCACTCATCTATTAATATAATCCACAGCATCGAAATAGCCGACGGCGTTCTGAAGAATTTCTTGGAGAAGGGCGCCAACCTATCGCCCGAGGAACGCGGTAAGGCTTTAGAGCAGGACAATGCCTTTACCGAAGACCATCAGATGCTGGCCCAAGAGGGACAAACCGATGCCGGTGCCTATGAAACCGTTGTCCATCATTTCATTGCACTGGTCAACAAGGAGAATACCCTATACGAGCTAGATGGACGCAAGTCGTACCCAATCAGTCATGGCAAGACCTCGGAGGAGACCTTTGTGCTGGACGCTGCCAAGGTGTGCAAGGAGTTCATGGCACGTGATCCCGACGATGTGCGTTTCACCGTGCTGGCTCTGGCTGCCACGCAGGAATAGAGAGCCCACCTAAAAATTAACTATATCTATTATATGATCTCTGATCTATACACATACGCCTATTTATATATTTATAAGGTCACGTTAGAAACGCTACTGGCCATCATTATACGCATATTTAACCCGCACTTGAATGTATTTCGAATGTTTTACGTTTTGTGATTAAAGAACGCATGAGAACTGAACCCAGATACTCCACCAACAGCTGTTTCCCATCGCCCGGTCACTGCGCATGCTCCTCAATGGGCTGCGCTCCACGTAACTGTTTGACAGTTGCCAAACGTGGTTGCTTTTTGTATTTTCTTGCACACAATTGGCATCAAGTTGTGGATTCATAGGTTTTATTTTCAGCCAACAACGGACTGTAGAGCCCTCCAGTGTGCCCCGCCAGAATATCAGGATATTTAAATAGGATTAAGAAAACACATTCATGTATTGTCGCCGCCACTGCTCGGAGTCGTGTGAATCATGAAGCTGCTGCTCAAGGAGCTGACGCGTTTAACCACGCAGCATCGCACCTTCTACTGCTACATGTTTCTCAGCATATGGATCTTCCTACTGATAGCGGGTAAGTTACTGCCCAATCCCGGCCAGCTAACGACCGGCTTACCCAAGCTTCTTTCTCGACAGGCATGTATCGCTACATGGGCAACGTTGAGAACAATGGCAGTCCGGGCAGCGGCGGCGGCGGTGGCTACGGTCCTGGCACAGGCACTGCCAGCTCTGGTGGTGGGATTGCTGCTATTGACACCTCCAGCGCACAGCGTTTTGCCAAATATCGGGAACGCTGCGCATCGCTGTCACAGTTGACGCGCATGGACGATGGCGGCATTCTGGAGGGCTGGAAGCTGCAGGGTGTGCTCCTGGTCATCCGGCACGGGGATCGCGGCGCCATGTCCCATGTGCATGCGAATGGCATCAATTGTGGTGTGCCCGCCGATGGCGACAGCCTGGTCAACAGGTGAGTGAGCAACATGTGGCTTCCGTCTGCTATTTACCTCAATTCTCTGCCGGCAGATATCGAAGCTTTCTGCACAACTCCAGCAGCTCCGCTTCGGGCTCGAATCACATGTACTGGAGCAAGGTGGGACCATTTCATGGCTTTCCGCTGCTCCCTGCCACGGAGCGCGGCTGTCCACTGGGCCAGCTGACCTACAAGTAAGTCGTGTGGCTTTGTGGCCAATCAATCATGCGGTCAATCAATTAGGCTGTTAATCAATTTGTCATGCATTCAATCAGTTAACCTATCAATCAGTCAGTCAGCCAATCAGTTGGTCCGTCAATCAGTCGGTCAGCCAGCCAGTCAGTCACTCTGTCAATCAACCAATTAGGCAGTGAATCAGTCACTTTGTTAATCAATCTATTTCGCTCTTTCAATCCATCAGTCGGTCAGGCAGCGCATCAATCACTCTATCAATCAGTCACTTTGTCAATGATTAATTATCAGGCAGTCAATCAATCAGCAAATCAGTCACTCTGTCAATGATTGATTCTCAGGTAGTTAATCAAATCAGTCACTCTGTCAATCAATCAACCAGAACAAGTACTTTCATATTGGGATATATCTATATATGTATGTAGACCGCTTTCACTCGCACTTTAAATTTCCAATTTCCCTGCAGAGGAATCGCTCAATTGCTGCACGTGGGCGACATCATGCACCAGATCTATGCGCATCCGTTGGGTCTGCTGCTCAAGCCGAATGCAGTGCGTGGATCCGTGGACACGACGCCGCACACGCTGCTCAACTCGGACGAGGTGGTTGTGTTCACGACACGATATCGACGCACCTTTCAGTCGGCGCTGGCGCTGCTCTTCGCCCTGCTGCCGGCGGACAAGTGGCTGGCGCTGAATGTGCGCGAGTCGCACAGCATGGCTTTCTGCTTCGGCGACTGCAGCTGCGCCCAGACGCTGGTGCTGCGCAAGCGCCTGATGCAGCTGGCCGAACGACAGTTGCTGCACCGCGCCGACGTTCTCGCCGTGATGCAGTGGATCGGCGGCACGCTGCTGCAGCACACGGCGACGGAGGGCGGCGTTACGAATCCCTTCGAGGTGGTGGATGCCATGCTGACCGTGCTCTGCCACGATGCCGCCCTGCCCTGTCGCCGGCGCAATGTCAGCCAGACGCTGAGCACGCGCGCCCACAATCCGGAGCTGGTGGATGTCATCAACATTGACCAGGATGAGACGGTAGCCAACTTGATGCCACCCCTGGAGCCAGCGGAGGAGGAGCAGCTGGAGGCGGCGGCAGCTGCGCCAAACGACGAGCGCGCCGGCTGCGTGGAGCCTTCCCACGTGGATGCGCTGATGTCCTTTGCCGACGAGCTATCGCTGCGCACCGCGCGACATGTCTACTACAAGCGGTCGGGACTGCTCCGCGCCTACGGCATGATCCGGCACATTGTGGGCTACATGCTCAAGATGATATCCGGGGATCGCACCAAGTTTGTGCTCTACTCCGGCCACGATTGCACCATGCAATATCTGACGGCCGCCTTGGGCATCCTTAGCGACCACGGCCAGACCATTGCCTATGCCTCCCGGCTGGCCTTCGAGGTGTACCGCAGCGAGGCCCACACGGATTACTATTTCCGTGTCGTGCACAATGGACGCGACGTCACCCAGCAGATTGACTTCTGCGAGGGCGGCAAAAGCCTGCGGGTGACGCGCGACAGTCGCGGCAACAAGGCCGATCTCTGTCCGATCGAGAACATTATCCGATTCCTGCACGAGGACTACTTCGCGCCACTGAACGCCACCAACTTCAAGGAGGCCTGCGCCGCCTCCATCGGCCCGCCAGTCAAGGCAAACGAGTTCTAGAGGAGCGCCGGATTCCCTTCCCGGCACTTTATTGAACTGTGATAAGTAGTTAAGGGAGATAACCCCAATCCCAACCACAACCAGGCATATCAAGTCGATCGCACACTTTGGCATAAGTATTTTAGCAGAATTCTAGCTAAGTCGTAATACCTAGACCTATAAGTAACGACAAATGATTCATATCCTCTACATATCTCTAGGCTAAGTTCTTTGAGGTATAATACCTCCTAGTATTTTAGCAGAATTCTAGCTAAATCGTAATTCCTAGACCTATAAGTCCCGACAAACGATACATATCAGTGGAATCCTCCACATATCTCTAGGCTAAGTTCTTTGAGGTATAATACGTCTACGTATGTCTCTTACATATCAGCAACATATCATGTGCAACATTTACCTAAAGTTTTCAACGATATATATATATATATATATATATATATATATACATCTACAACTTTTACCGAGTTAAGTATTTAAATGAATGTTAACCCAAGCGAATAAAGAGTATCATTCGACAGGCATTTAAAAGATTGATATTTATAGATAACAAAAATAAATAAATAATATTATATCACATAACATACGACTTTGTATCCCAATTGATTCCAATTTTTCCGAAAACTCTTACAATTCAAAGATTTCCAAAAAAAAACACGTCGGTTCGTATATCTAGAGAGGTTAAATATATTCTGACTAATCCAGGATATAGTAAAAAATTTAGGGGATGTTCTACAGAGCGAACGAAGTCAGATCTTTAAAAAATATACCCTTTTAGAATTTTACCGTGAAGGCTTAGCCAATAATAAAATAAATTCCCAGCCTGATTTATAGTAATTAAAAAATAATAATAAAAATTGGACCCATTCTCACAACAAACAATTCAAATTTCCAAACAGTAAAAAAAAATAACGGAACCAAAACATAAACGGTGTAATCAGCTATCCGCCCAAGAGAGCTGTCCTTGTACATCAAATAAATGCAGTTAATAACGGTTAATTTGTATTAGCTTAATTACATGCGGCCCCAAGCTGCTTCGCTGACGTCCAAACGCCGACTGACTGCAAGACTGTACAATGCATTTGCAATTTTGCGGCTCAGTTGAGTGCATTTCTACGTATGTGTGTGTGCTCACACACACAAACATTTAAGCGATGAGCAAAGGCTTTAAAACAGCGTCATGAGTGATAAAGCAAACGAGAGCAAAGAACCCGCTAAAAGGGGCGCTGCGATGAAAGAACAAAAAGTACATAACGAGAAGAAGAAAAAAACTGCGTCAGTGGAGAGAGGAGCCGTTATTACTTATCTGTGTGTGCGGTTGGGTGGAGTGGGGAGCACGCGCGCAAGTAACGCGGCGAATACAAACACACACACACACACACACATAGACAGACAGACGCAAACAGAGCGCACACTGTGAAGTGCGAGGAGTAGGAAAGAGGCGTGGTGGGAGGCAGGAAGGCAAACGAGCGCGCAATGAGCGTGTACAGAGACCGAGCGTCGATTGTACAGCGATTGTAATGTAAAATCGACGCTCTGCTAGCTGCTGCGAGCCTGTTGACATTCAGTACATTTTGTTACTTTTGTGCACGCAGCTGGCGACGACGACGCCGACGATGACGCAGCACCAGAGCAGGAGTTTGTTGCCAGCCGCCGGACACGGCCGTAAAAAGCAGCTAGGTCCACCCAACCGCCTCCCCCCTCCTTCCAAAACATCAAATTCAGCTGGTGCTGAAACGTGTAATGGACCCAAATGCTGTTGGTTGTGTTTTACGCCACGGTTCGTTCCGAGGACGTTCACGTGCTTGCTGTAAAACTGTAAAGCGCCGTTTACCATATCCACATCCACGTAATCGTTGTCGTAATGCTAATGCCAGCCCTGGGGCAGTCGTCGCTCGCATGGTGCATGGTTGTGTTACATTGGGAAAAGGAGCCCAGAACTTGTAGCCGCGTTGCACTTTGGCAAAAGCAACAAGTGTATTGGCTCCAAATGAGTGTGTTCGACTAAAAGATACCCTGCACTCTTATCTGAGATGCACACAACTAAGCGCATTGGGCATCCATAGATTAAAGATAGATGTGAAGTCCTGTTAAACATTTTTTCCTTATAATAATAAATATGTACATATGTGTACAGGGGTTGATGCTGATAAGGATTTTATTGTGCGAATAATTTACCATGCATCCTCTCTCTTTTTATTACAAACAGAGACAGCAACATCTCCTTCCACATTGTACATTGCTACAGGGTATTAAAGCAAACGGCTAAAAACGATTTTTTTATACGCTTACAAGTGTGCGTGTCGGAGAGAATGAGAGAGTGAGACTTGGGCGGGGCAGGTGCGCCCG
Source organism: Drosophila ezoana (assembly GCA_035045725.1). Lineage (NCBI taxonomy): Eukaryota > Metazoa > Arthropoda > Insecta > Diptera > Drosophilidae > Drosophila > Drosophila ezoana. Next base: position 10,824,063 of record JAWNOU010000092.1, read on the forward strand.
CCTGGCGGGCAACATCGCTGACCGGACTGTGAATTGTGCACTCAAAGGCATTCAACATGAACATCTCACGTTGGGGGCTGCGACGTCACCGTGCTCAGTTTGCTGCACGCCGTTGTCAATGCCTACGTCTCTTTCGTTGTATGTGTGCTGGGGGTAGTTGGAGCGAGCAGCGAGATGCTGTCGATGTGTCCAAATCCAAAAAGTGCATTGCGGCCCCACTATTATCTTAATGTGCATCTCCCTCTCCTGCTCTTCTTAAATGCAGCAGTCGCAGTCAGTGTATATGTGTGTATGGGCGTGTGCATGTGAGTGTGCGTGTCAGTGTGGGTAAAGGAGAATGCAATTGCTCGAGCACAGTGGCACAATTCTAATTTGTAACTAGCGAAACATAATGCATTCAGTTTTTGAACACATGAAACTTCATTTTGTTAATTTTTTGATTATTAGTATGAGATAATTCTCAATCTGTAAATTTTGTATAGCGAATTCCGAAGGATAGTGTTTGTTAATAAGCATTAACTTTGATTAATTTATTATTATTCACAGACAACAACCGGTTGAGATTTTGAGACACTGTAGCGCTAGCCATGTTCAATTGCATTGTGTTTTTGTACTCTATATCTCTCTTTTACTGTTCTCGCTCGCTCGCTCACGAAAAACGTAAAAAGCTGCAATGCACAAACAAAAACACACACATGCATACACACACAGAGAATCAAGCGTGCCTCCCAATTGGCTTAGCGGCGACAAGGCGAGTGCAGCAACAAAAACAACAACAGCAGCAGCAGCAGCAACTGTTGGCCCATGTGCATTGGGCAGGGGAACCGTTGGAGGGGCCATAGTAAGAAATAAGAAAAAAGAAACAAAACTGAGTTTTGTTGATGCACGCGCGTGTTTGAGTATGTGTATGTGCGGCTTTCTGTGTTTGTATGCGTGCAATGCTCTCTGCTCGCTGCGTGCATTTTGTTACAAATGTCGGTGCCGTCTTTTGCTCAATGCTGCGGCTCTGTTACAAAATATTGGCGAAGAAAAATCATACAACGTTTTTTTTCAAACTTTTTTCAACCATTTTTCATCGGTACGCGTGCGCTGGTGTGAGTGTGTGAAGGGGACTTGAGCGCATACCTTTTGCAGGCACTATGCAGGGTAGGGAACTGGGGCTCCTAGACCAACTCGCTGCTGCTGCTGCCCAATGCCTCCTACTGGATTTGGGGGAAAGCGTGGACAGGATTTTTCTTTTGAGCACAAAACGAGCAATAGACGAACCAGTTGGTCGTTGGTCTATGCTGTCTGCGCTCTCTGTACGGCCTAGGCGACGTTGGCCATCTAATACAAACCAACAGTTTTTCCAAGCAGTCAAGCTAGGCTCCCCATAGGCTCGGCAACAGAGATGCCACCAGCCACCAGCCCCCCCACCCCCTGCGCAGCAGAGATGCATTTTTCAAATGTGCGCAGCGGGGGACGGCGGCGCATACAATTTTCCACGCAAACAGCTTGGCGGAGGAGCTGCACACACCAACACACACACACATACACACATGCACACATATATGTATATAGAGCTTGAGATAGTCAGAGTGGGAGAGGGAGCGGGTTGCGGGAGAGGCAGCGATAGCTGCAGCTACGCGCACATAGAAGAAATTGCAACGAAGCGACGTCGTAATTGCGCCTCGCAGCGGAGCGAAGTGCACGTTGCCGAGCGGAGGGGAGCGGCGCGAGGTAAGGTGCATGCAATCGATGGGCGGTGCCCATAAGTTAACATATTTAGTAAGTACCTACGAGCAAGTACTCGCTTACATCTACACTTACTTAATTACACAACAGCGAAAACAGAATTGGCTGAGCGCCGACTTTCGCGCAGCTGGCAACGCTCTGCGCCCAAGATAATAAGCGTACTGGAGCACCAAAGAGCTCTACGTATAAAGGGGAAATTCTATGAATGGAGAGCAGGTGGAATACTCTTGAAATGCTTTGGAGGGTATTCCAATTGTTCACGCCAAATATATACATATATACATATACATATATAGATATATACACATATTGAGAGGCAGACTATGCTCAGCTTAGTTTTTTTATACACATATGTTATAGTTTGGTTTTTTTGAGATACATAGCTGTAAATGGAGAGATCTAATAAGTCAACTCTTTCAGGAATCTTCCATGCTGAAGGTTTTTTCAAATTTTTCAAGATATGTATATGTAAGATATTAAAACGTAAAACGTATCCAATAGATTTACGTAGTTCTGTTTATTTGTCGATGCATCTATCTTTTATATAATTTCAGAATGTCTCAAGTTAAACATTTTGAAATTTCGAAATAACTTTAACCTGACTTTATCCAAGCATATTTGTTAGATGCCAATTTTGGGTAGAGATCAAATCAAATCCGTTTTTTAATCAGGCCAAATAACTTATATAAACTTTTATAATCATACTTAATTATAAATCTTAAAAATTATAATCCTAATTATATATAAAAAAAACCTTTCTAGGAAAGAGAAAGATCGGATAGTCGGATCAGCATGTGTATTTAAATCAAAATTTTCTTTAATTGAATTTCCAAAATATTTGTAAGTGTTTAATTAAATTGAAAGTCACGTTTCTATAACAGATAGCGCATATCTAATGGGTAAACCGGATAGATGGTCGCTGGAAAGGCACAATGCGGTCGAGGTACAACACGTACAATACGGAGGATCGCGGCTCGTGGAGATCTTTATAACTTCCTTTCTGTCCGCTGTCAATGCAGATTTATTTGTGTATCCGCTGGATGTGACAAAGACGCGTCTGCAAATCCAGGGCGAGCACAGCAATCCGTACGCCAATGTGGTCAAGTATCGTGGACTCTTTGGCACGGCGCTGGGCGTGATCAAGGAGGAGGGTTTCCTTAAGCTATATAGCGGCTTCTCGGCGCTTGTGCTGCGACATTCGTTTGTGTCCGGCCTTAAGATCGCCTCCTATGACTATCTCCGGACGCAATGGTCCGTCCGAAAGGACGGCAAGTTGACCACTAGCTTTCCCTGCACGATGCTGGCGGGTCTTGCATCGGGCGCTTTATCCACGATCGCCAGCAATCCTCTGGATTTGGTCAAGCTGCAAATGCAGATGGAGAGCAAGCGTATCTTGCTGGGAATGCCGCCACGTTCCACCGGGATCCTGCAGGCGCTGCGATTCATCTATTCCCAGGGCGGACTGCGCAGCCTGTATCGCGGCCTTGGGCCCAATTTAATGCGTGCCTCCCTCTACTCCCTTGGTAAGGAGACGCCTCTCTCTCATTCATCCCAGCTGTCATTTAATAGGTTATTGTTCTTCTGCTCCATCAGGCGGGATTAGCTTCTATGATTTGGGCAAGACCAATATCAAGAAACTTCTGAATAGCGAGGAAAATTTGCTGGTGCAATTCCTGGCCGCCATGGTGGCGGGATTTTTCTGCTCGGCGCTCAGCTCTCCGGCGGATGTGGTCAAGTCGCGCATCATGAATCAGCCCGTCGATGATCAGGGCAGACCCTTGCGCTACAAGAGCAGCATGGATTGCCTGCAACAATTGATTAAAGAGGAGGGCGCAATGGCCATTTATAAAGGTTTTATTCCCTATTGGATACGCTGTGGTCCCTGGTTTTTGGTCTTCTGGATGTCATTCGAAGGCATACGACGTGTTAATGGATATGGCACGTTTTAAATATGATCCTTGTAGTATCATCACGCAAAATTGATGAATGGAATTTGGATTCTTAATTTGTAGAAGTCTTTTTTTTTTTAAATATTAGTTAGTGAAATAAATGGATATGCACTGCAATAAAATTTGTAAAATAAAAACAACAACAATACAAATAAAAACACTGCAATCCAAAATACATAAGCACTGTTAAGCGAACATAACCTGCAAAAGTCTCTGCCAAATACACCCGCTGCAAAATACGCGCTGGCCCAAAGCAGGGCAGAGAGTGCAATGCACTCAACTCTGCGTACATTGGCCCCAAAAAACAACACAAGCACACACACAGGCACACCGAACAAGCACCTAAACGGTCACACTGCTTCGCTCACAAGCAGACGGATAACAGATAACAGATACAGGCATGCCAGGCACACACACACATACAAATGCACACACACACACAGCACAGACAGACGTACGCTAAGCAAGTTGGACGACCTTCCCCACATTGCCATCTCGCTCGCACACCAGTCTCGGCCATTGACGTTACGTCTCAGGCAGCGTTTGAGCAAAGCTGTGCGCCTATTGAATTAACATCGCATGACGCAAAGTTCGCGGAACGTACATTTTTCACAGATTTAACACGAATGGCGAGCGGCAGCGGCGCATTCGCCATTCAAATTTGGCGTTAACATAGAAAATCGTTAGAAACGAACGCAGCAGCTACCAAGTTTTCATAGAAATAGCAAAAGACTGGCCGCAACTTTACGCCCAGCCAGGTGCATAGATGCGGCTAGAGTTGGAGCTGGAGCTGAAGCTGGAGTTGGAGCTGGGAGCTGGGAACTTGGGTCTTTGCAGTGCGGCTGAAGCTGGGCGCGAGTTTAGTTTGGAGTTGCCACATTGCACAGAGAGAAAGAGAGAGAGAGACACACACACACACACATGCACAATAACATTTGCGAGGGATCGCTGTAAAATTAACATAACAAAAGGCGGCAACTTTCGAATTACATATAATTTTATGGCGAAAGCGTGTGTAATCGCATTTTTTTTCTTTCTGTATGTACAATTTGTTGTCGCATGGCATTTCTTGAAGCCTGTTCGTTTATATTTTAAACATACAAACCAAATAATCGCATAATAATAGCCCCAAAGTTCACGTGTGCGTCTGTGTGTGTGTGCGTGTGTTTGTTGTGCCCATAAATAAAATAATATTTTATATGGAGCTACATTTAAAAAATTGGTTTGAGTTACGGTTTTGGGGTTTAAACGTTTTGTGGCACGCCTTCTAAAATTATAATTTATTATTATTATATTTCGTTTGCTTAATTACACCAGGAAAACAGAAGTTGTACAGCGCACAGTGACACACACACACACACAGACACACTCAACGCTAGACAAACAGGGTGGCAGATGAATAGAGTGCTCCATGAGTACCCCCGCCCCACGCCCTCGCGCCCCGCGGCAAAAGCGCGAATTCCATTTTGCCAGACATCTGTGATTGAGCAAAAAATCGAAAAAGATGGCTACTAACAGCGCGGGCTAACAGAAAACATAGGCAGAGGAGCCCGTCAGCGTGTGGGGAACGCGCAATTGGGGAACATTCAACGGGGAGCTGCCCCTCCGACCCAGCCCGACCCATGGGCTGACGTTTGTTTCTCCGCCAAAGACCTTCTCAAGGCTGACTGACAAATTGGGGGGCGGACCAGCTACACATTGGAGCCGCCGCATTTAATCCAACAAAGGCACAGCGCGCGCACACACGTCGACATGGGGAAGTCTTGACTACCGGAACAGGCGCACAGCAATGCCGAAAAGCTCAGCCGAGTGCAAACAACGTGCGATAGCAACAAACGCTTTGCCCCTCCCAACTGTGCGCCGCTGCCATTCGAACGTTTCACTTGTCTCGTTATGTCACACGCCCGTGCCTCGGACTGTGATTCAATGGAACAGTGGCGCAGCTGAAAGCATCCCGGCTAATCTCTCAAAGGTCCATAGATACTTAGCTGTAATATGTATACAATAAATTTACGGATTTGGGAATAGAGTGGCAAATATCGTTGGTCTGGTTTTCAGAATTGACTCGTAGGGATAGAATTTGGTATTTTGATACAAAATAAATATTTATAATTATGATAAATATTTAAAATACTGCACTTTATAATGGTCTTTAAGACAACGTACACCCTCTGCCATAGAGCTTGTTATCCAAAAAACCTGAGAATATATTTACATATCGATCATTTTTCAAAAAGTGCATGCTCATTTTACAACTAATTTATTTTTAACCATTTCAGACTTAAGATGTAATAAGATATACTCATAACTTTTCTACAAGGACTAAGCCAGAAAGTTCTTTACAACCTGATTCATGTACAGCTAAAAATCACAGTACAGAAATCCTTTGCACGCGCGCCTCTGTAGTTTCGCAAATTGCATTGCCGAATTCTTTCCCCAAATGACATCGACATCCCATCTGTTTTCAGCAGGTGTAACACACCCTCTCCCCCTCGCACACACACACACACACAGACACGTATATACAATGGGGCAGCGTCGCCGTTAAAAGTTTTAAACATTGAGTAGGGGTAAGAGAGCTGAACACAGCGTACATTGGGGGCCAAAGGACACTTTCATTTCGTGCCAAGCGAGAGAGTAAACAATTTTTAGTGAAATTTTCGAATAGGCGAACAGCAAATTTGTAGGGCGTACGCTGCCCCGTTTGCCGGCAGCGACGCCAACGACGACGACGGCGACGACGCCAATGATGATGATACATACTATAAGCTCCGTGTGCGCTGTGCCCGCCCCATATACATTTTGTTCTAAATGATGACGGGAGCAGCAGGCAGAGCAGGCAGCAGGCAGAGCAGGCCACAGCCACTTAGATGATAAAAAAGCACACAACACACATAACAACATTCGGCACACGGACAGGGGGCGATTGAGGCAAATCGCACGCACACAAGCAACAAGGTGATTCTGTTTGATTGGGGTTGGGTCAGCTCGCGCTCGCGCTCGCTCTCTCCCTCTCGCACACACGACATTGACTTTGAAACACATTTGACAGCAGCAACAGCAGCAACAACAAATGCCAAACAGCTTGTGATCACTGCAAAAGAAGAAGAACAACAACAGAACACTTGGAGGGGAAACAAACGGGCGGCTAAGCAAACATTTCAGTGGGTTCTCTCTCTCTCTCTTCCGCTCCCTCCCTCTCCCCCTCTCTGTCCCTCTTTCAAGGGCAACTAATTAGCATTTGAGGTAACCAAAAAACCGAAACGCACACACAAAAGCAAACTCAGACAAAATACCACCACACAGCCCTCTCTCACTCTCCCACTCTCTCGCTCTCTTTAACACGCTCGAGAACAGCTACGTCTAATTCACCTCTGCGGCGCATGTTAAAGAGGTAATGAACTCGCACACGGGCTCTCTGATTCGCCGTTTGTCTGTGTGTGTGCGTGTAGGCATGTGTGTGTGTGTGTGCAAGCTTATTTCATTGTCAAGGTAACCGCATACAAACATATACATACACTCAACAAGGCACTCGCATTCACAGTGGCTGTTGGCGTTTTTTGCTCAGCAGCCTGCTGCTCATTTCTGCGTCACTGTTACCGTTAAAACTTAAACTTAAAACAGTTCAAACATTTTTTACAACATCCCCATTCGAAAGCAAAATCGGCAACCAAAGCGCAGCGCACAGCGTACCAAACTTGTGGCCCCTTTGAATGCTGTGGCAGCCGACGAAACTCAAGTGAATTGAGCAAGTATTCACTGTACTAGACCAACACGAATGGACCCATTCATTTGGGAGTTGCCTAACACTGGCAACGGTTGGCACTGGAGTTGCAGTTAGCTAAACTGCACAAATACTTATGAATAAGCTTGAGATGAGTCAAAAGCAAATACTAAACATGTATGTATGTATATAGGTTAAACATAAATAATACAGAACTAGATCATGCCCACTGTACGTTAGTAACAATTTTGTATTCAGAAATCCTAATTGGAATATCGAGTATAGTCAAAAAACTCTAATTGGCTATTGATATTTATGTGCGTATGCGTATACTCGTATGAATCATATGTATGAATATTGTATACACAATTTCATAACTTGATATTCAACGAACATTTAAATAAATATTGAATGTATCCATTTAGTACGCATTTAGTTTAAGTACTCATTCAAACCCATAACAAGACGATAACAAAACCCATAATAACACACTATTTGGCTTACACGAGAGGGTCGGGTCATCCGTTTTTGTGTACCCACTCACAGTGTATGCGCACTCGACGGAGTACGGCCAACAAGCGAGTGCGAGTGCAAGTGCGAGTGCGAGTACGAGTGCGAGTACGAGTACGGCTACGAGTACACGAGCGAGCGAGTGAGTGAATAGTGTGAATGCGTTATATTCGTAGCGGTTTTGTGAATTTTTCAGCAGGCGCACAGCAGCGAGCAGCAGGCGTAAACTGCGCATTTGATTCACTTCGGGCGATTTCGTTGAGCAACTGTGAATGCCAAAAGCGGCGAGCTGCGCGCGGGCAGTGCGAGCGGGACAACCATATAGGGCCAGGCATATGTTTGACGTGTTCTCGTCGGGCGGCAACGCTGTAAATGTTTGCCGCCATTGCTGAGCCCCTGTTAACTGTTTTAGTTAAAGAGCAATCCATTTTGTTTTGCGAAAAGGAAAAGGAGTAGACGACAACCGCATTCGTTGTTGCCGTCGCAGTCGAACTGCGGGCGAGTGAAACGCAAACAGAAAAGAAAGGAGCGCATTTTAAAACGGTATCCAATTGGAACTTAATGTCAATTGGATTTCTAAACAAATCTAATAAGCCGAATGAATTAGTTATTTAAACGTGCTGACAATATTAATAAGTTGCCAAAACCCAATTGATTTCTGCGTCGGCATTTCTTAAGCTTTAAGCGCATCGAAATTTAGACTTTTAAAAGCTAAAATAATAATTTGCCAAAGTGTCGTTATTTGCATGCTTCGGGCAAAGCTTTAATTATTTTGAACGCTGTGAAATGTAAACAAAATATATTAAATATATCTATGTATATACTATATTTTCGTATATATATTTATAATATTGTTATTTAATGTGTGCAACAATTTGCCGCATTCTTCGCAGAGTTGCTTTTTAAGCTCGTTTCTTAGAACTTTTGCCACTGCCCCGACCCCCCCCCCCTGTCCCACTGTAAATAAGCTCGTGTTGATGAGGCCGGGTTTGGCCCATAAAAGGGATTCAGTTTTTGGCTTTTTTCTGATAAAAACTTTCAATCCGACAAGCACAGAAAAGCATTAACTGTGCTTTTCACACTAGACAGAGCTCTGTGTGTGTGTGTGTGTGTGTGTGTGTGTGTGCGCTTTTTATTTAACAAAGTTATTTGTAGCTGTAATTAAGCTCAATAATATTAAAGAATTTTAAATTACATTTTTTATCAATATAAACATACAATAAAAAAGACAATAAAATGTTTTTTAAAATTTACTAGAAGTCTATATGAATTATTTTAATTTTTTTCTTATTTAAACTTTAATTGAATAAAATTTATCCAATTAAGAAATCGGTTTTAAACATGTGTTAAAAATATGTACATATATATTTTTTAAATTATAAGAAAATAGTTAAATTATAAAGAAAGACTCAGAGAAATAAAATCTAATAAATGCATTTAGAATTTTATATCCACGACAAGTCATTTATTTATTTTTGTCATATAGTATATAATTTATTTCTTAAATATACATTCAAAATTTATGTAGATCTCAAGCTCTTTGGTTTATTTATTTAGTAATCAAATTCGTTGATAGATGATCAAAGATCTATTGAAAAATTTGTATTGTTTGTTTTTTATAAAGTCAATTCGACTTAAAATAATATTCAGAAACAAAATGATTTCCCCTTCTTTCACATGCAAACTATCTACATATGCGGCGCTTTTGGGTAAAGTTCTCTGCTCTGAGCACGATAGAACCCACAAAACTTTTACTTACATATACATACATACATACATACATACATACATAGGTATGTATGTGCATGTATGTAACTCGTGCAGCTTGCGGAAACAAGTTTAAGTTTAGAACTTAAAATATTAGCTTGAACTTTTTTGAAACGCTTCCGCGCAAGAGAGCACAGAACAAGGGCCGTGTGATGGAGGAGGAGACAGGAGACAGGAGGCGGGGAAGAGCGTGTGCATAAAAGAAGAATCGCACATGGCAATAAAAGCACTCGGCGACGGAGGTGAACTTGGCAGATTTAACTTTTTTCAAGTTTCGGAAAACCAAAGTTGCGCTGCAGTCGCTGCCGCCGTCGCTGTCGCTGCCGCAGTCGGCGTCGTTGTCGCTTTTGCAACTTTGGCAAAGTTAATTTTGTTTGGAAGCTACAGATTTTGAAAGTTCTTGTACTGGGAGCTAAAAATCGACAAAGGCTTTAGCAGGGCGATATTTGTATTTGATGTCTGTGTGTGTTGATTTTGAAAACAGCTTGTGGGCGCGCCAAGGCGGGGCGGGGCAGCGGGCTGCGATCCGCCATTCGAGCCAGCGTAAGCGTTTATTTTGGCGAGAGCTTAAACAGCTTTTGCTTTTCACACAAATTATGTTTCTTTGTTGCGAAATAAACAACAACAAAAAGGCCACAATGCGACATCAGAAATGCCGTTTCATTTTGAATTTTGTAAAAAATCCAAAATTCGAAATCGCCTGCAATTTGTTTTTCGGCCGCTTCCAACGCGCTCTCGTTGAATTCTGCTGCGACTTCGTTGTGTCTACAAATTTTAGTTTGCACGCACGACGACGAAAAAATTGCACAACTCATTCGGTGTAGAATTATTGTAATCCCCACCAGGCGCCCAAAATCGTGGACTAGCCTAGCTAGCGGCCGGGCCCCAAAAAACCAGCAAACTGCTTCGGAGTGCTTTTGCGGCCATCGCAATGCTTTCGGGCGCGTGCGTGCGAGCGAGACAACAGCTGTGCTTAGCTTTTGCGGCGCAGCAAGCTTGCGCGCTCGCACATACAACGCGCTGCGGCGCATCGAAACGTAGTGTGAATAAAACGTATTTCGCTGCCTGCTTTCGCTGGGCGCCTGTTGAAAAATTCACAAAAAGCCAAAATAGCGCGAACGGAACCGTACAAATCGAAAAACGGACGTTCACAACGTCCCTCGGTCGTTCACATGCCGCCTAATTTGAATTGCGACGCTTGCGAGCCATTTTCTCTGATTTGGTTTGTTGGTGGCATTCGAGTTTGCCTTTTTTTTTTGAATTGAAAAACGCTGCCAGCTGGCAACACTGGCTGCTGGCAACTGCAATGTGAATTATTTCTATTTTTAACAGTTCGCAACATCAGAAATTGCTGCAGCATTCAAGAAGTTGTGTCTTCTTCAGGTAAGTTCTTTAATTTGCAGTTTAAACTTTACTGGTAAAATGTGGAAATTCACCACGAGTCAGACTAATAATTGTGACTGCATTAATTTGATTTGCTCTTAACGCACTTAAATTATTGCAATTAATGCATTTTCAGCCATTACATAATACTTGTTCGAAATAATGGCGTTACCCGAGGGTTTGGCTAGCAAAATGAAGACTTTCCAGGCATGTTAAGCACATATTATTAAATATTTTAACATTTGATTGAAATCAATTTTAACAGGCTCACAATGATCTGCCCGTGTTCCTGAAAGGCGGACCCCCCGACAAGATTCTGTTTGGCATTACTGCAGCTCTGTGCGGTGTGGGCTTAGTGAGCATTGTACATATGATCTACACAATGGGTTTTTCCAAGAAGAAGGCATAATAGCAAATAATAGCTTTAATAGCTTATTCAATATGTGCAATAAAATTAACTGAAACTAAACTTGATTTATTTGAATTTGGCGCCAAATTGAATAGTTGTAGCTAACGCCCTGTGCGAACTGAGTCCAGTGTTGGCTAAGTCTATTCACCGTGTGGTCACCCTAATCTGTTAACAGCTGATTCCTTGTGCACGCAAACTGTGAATGGTCAAACGCACACAAAGCCAACAATCTTTTTTGTGCTGGGAAAACAGTTTTAAAAATATAAATAATTTGCAAATGGAGCCAAACGATGAGGTTGTGGAGCGCCAAAAACTGGTGCCAAACGATGTGGAGACCGAGGAAGAAGCAAAATCAGCACAAACACCTGCCACGCCCGTTGCCGTGCCAAAGATCAATGTAAAGTACACGCCCACATACACAATTTCCACCCACCCCCTTTTCAATTAAGATTTGTTTATCACTCAGATCAAAGGCATTTCCAGCGGCGAAACAACGCGTAGCCGCAACTCTGCCTCCTGCTCAATCGAGCGCACCATATCAGAGAAGGGCCAGGGACAACAGCAGCCGCCCTCCGCCAAGACCACGGTGCAGTACGTCAATGAGCGCCGGCCACGCCCGCACGCCCCCAGCACCAATCCGGCTGGAGGCGAGGAGCGCTTCGAATTCAAAACACGTCCACGCAAATTGCTTAAAGGTAAACCGGACACGGGCCAAATACTTGCTTTCCTGTTTTTTTTCCATACTCTTCCAGTCGCTGTGGACGCACGAGTTTCAAGAGGAGCGCAGTTCCGTGTTAATTCTGTTTAGCGGCGGCCTTGATAAGCCAATCTGGCTATGACGCACTCCACAACATATGTTCAATATATATCACTTTCACACACAACGCACACACACTCACACACACATCGCACACTTCCAGTTAAGCTGTTAACAACTGGCAGCTCCCCTTTTGGGGCGGCAGGCAACATGTCCGTGGCACTTGGCCTTTTGTGCTGAGCGTCGCCAGTTGCAACTTTATAATTAGATTTGTGTGCTACATGTTTTTAGAAAATATTGTCATCATTATTATTGGCTTTGCGTTCGTTCAAAATAACGTTAATTGAGAAGATAGAACGGTTAGCGTATAATTAGAATATGTAAGAGCTCAAAGAGGGGCATTCATGTGTGGCATGTGCAGCCAATTGCCAATTGTAATATGTTTAGCTTTAAATACAGGTATTGAATACCTGCAACACCCGGGCATACATATTTATTGGTGCTTTGTTAACTTAAAGGTTTTGTGGTACAAGATTTAAAGTGTTTGCTGTAAGAGTTTTAAATATAAGTCCCATCAAGTTGACAGGAAATCAGATATAGAAGCTATTTAATTAGTGTCTAAAAGTTTCTGATAGTCTACAAAAAAGTTGTTATTCAAATTATATAAAAGTTTTTGTAGTAATGTTCATTGTTAAACAATTTAAAGCTAAAAGTTTAGGAAGGAAATTTTAGGACTAAATATGTTTTAAAGTTTAATAGCTTTAGTATAATTCAAGAAAGGTTTTCAAAAGTTAACCAGTTAAGCTAATTTTAAAGCAATTGAAAAACTGAGTTCGAATTCTGTTTTTTTACCAATATGCTTTATATATCGTAATCATATATAGACAATTTAAAGAGAATTAAGTTGTTAGCTTCTTTAAGGTTTATTTAAAAACTTCCTTTTATTTATATTTAAGTTAATTTTCATAGGCAGCTTTTCATTTGTATATCCTCGATGTTTATGATTTTGTGACATATTTTTTGTGTTTGTTTTATTTTTTTTTCAATTTATTTTCATGGTTTTTATGATTTTGCTGCTGTCATGGCACATGCAGATGGCAACCGTCAGCTGGAGCCAACGCACAGCAGCGAGCACAGCTTGAACAGCATAACGCTGATCAGCAGCGAGTGGCTAACCCCAGATACCAACAACACCATCCCCAACAACAACAACAACAACAACAACAATGATAGCACAAAATCAAACAACAACAACAACAACACAAATACAAAGCCGCCGCCGCCGCCGCCGCTGCAGCTGGCAATCCCAATGGCAAACGAGAGCGTCCACAGCGACAAGTTCGACGATCGTCCGATTAAACATCATTCCTTTGTCTCCGAAGTGCCCGATGTGAAGCATATGGAGCGTGCGCTGCTCGGACTACTCGATGACTTTCATTCCGGCAAACTGAAGGCATTTGGTAGGCATTTTGCATATGCTTTTCAAGTAGCATCTAATTCTAATCAATTGCATTGCAGGCTCCGGCTGCACCATGGACCAGATGACCAAGATACGCGAACAGCAGGAGAGCTTGGCTAAATTGCATTTTGAGCTGGCCGCCGCCGAGGAGGACTCTCTGGAGCATGGCAACGAGTTCAACACGAGTCGCGCGCAGGAGAACATGCTGCAGCTAATGCAGCGCCTCGAACAGCTGTCCATCTCCATTGAGCAGCTGCAGACGAGCCATACGGGCCTCTGAGATTTGGCCAAACTGCAGCCGGCATCCACACTGTACGATCGACTGCTGCTGCTGCTCTGATCCGGCACTGGGCAGTATCCGAGTATCCTGCTAGGGCCCAGCACTTGTGTACATAAGTTTTACGTTTAATTTGTAAGATTTTTGATAAGCTTCCAATTTCTACATATACTAGTTAAGCAGTGATTGTGAATTATTTTAGTGTTACAATTTTTGCTAGACAATTTAAGTGCACATTGCTTATATATATACACACATATATATTTTACATGTAGCATAGTGTAGTCGAATAGTTTACTACTCTTTGACGGTGCCAACACACGGATGCACTACAACAGCTTTTTTCCACTGACAAGCTTCGATTTTACTGAAATCTGTTCAATTAATTATTGTTTTGTTATAGTTATTTGCAATATAAACAAAAAAAAATTAAAAGTTATCACTTTTATATAACTGAAATTGCAATGCAATTTGTTATTTAAGTAGTTAATTCCCTTTCGCAAAGTTCCAACATTATGAATGGTTCATTGTGAATAAAGTATTTGAATTTCCCGCCATGAACCAGTTAGGTTATGAACTGGTTCGGAAGCCCAATTTCAAATAAATAACAGCCAAGGATGAACCATCAGAAACCCATTCTTTATCACACACATATTCTTGCTTCGAATAAAAACTTCGGATATTTGTAAGCCACATTTCATCAATTGAATGTTATTCTAAAGCTAAACAAATTTTAAAGCGTTTACAATTTATTTAATTAGAAACTATGTTAATTTTCCTTTTCAAAAAAAGTGTTTAAAGATAAGATTTAAGATTCGAACCAGTTAAAATTTTAGTTAAGGGTTCGAACCCTCAGACGCAACAATGGCAAATATCTCTTGCTTGCAGTGAGAATTAAAAATCCCTTAAAAAAATGTAACTTTATAGGCTGTCAACGCCTTGACCCATGTTTCTGTCGGAATTCCGCATAACATCAACAGAATTGTCATAAACAATAAGTTCATCCGGCTTGGCGGCCTTTCAAGAAACAAAAATAATACCATAATAATAATGACCATTTTCTTGTCGGGAATTCGGTTTTGCATGCACAATTTGTTCGGGCCGCGGTTGGATGCGTGGGCAGGGCATATGGAGGATCGGGCATTGTGCCCAACCTTTGGACAAGTGCATTTGTACATAGGAAATTTGTTTGCTTGTCGCTTAATTTATGCATTTGCATTCAGCTGGTGTCCACTTCACTTGGACCTGTCATCATTCGCCGTCGTCATTCTCCGCGTCTTCATGTTCTTATTCCTCGCCGGGTTCTTTCTGTTGTGTGTTTGTGATCGGTAAAAGTAATTTGTGGCTTCGTTCTTCTTTCTTTTTCATGTTCTGTTTAAATCCGGGTTTCAAATAACAAGAATCATGCACCGAGAGAAATTTCTATGTCACTATTTTTTATCAAAATAAATTTCCATAAAACATTTAGTTTTCAATACCTCAGAAAACTCTGAAAGAAAGAAAAGAACAGACAATGATTATAACATATTATATTAAATCTTCTTTCTTCTTCTAATTATTATAATTATTATATTTGAAACTTTAAGTAAAAATAATTGTTTAACAAAATTCGAGTCTGTCTTTTTAATGGTTTATATGCTTTGAGTTGAATAAATTCAGTTTTTAAGGAAAATTTTTCAGTTTTAAAAAATTTTTTATAATATTTTGTGCATTTAAGAATACACAATAAGGTCTCATTATGTGCTCTCTAAATGTGTTCTTATACTCAAAATAATTCTCAATAAGATTTTATCAATATTTTTTCTTACAGTGTATTTGTCCACATGTTGTTGTTGTTGTTGTTGTTGCCTTCGGTTGCCTTTCCCTTTGCGTGCTGCGGTCAGAAAACTCTGGTTCTGGCTTAGCTTCGGTTTCAGTTTCGACATCAGCTTCGGGTTTGGGTTTTTCGGATTGGGATTGGGGGATTGGTGGATTCGGGCTTCGGGCTGTGCTTAGTTAGCGGTTTAGTGCATTCCAGGCTTGTGTCGAACATCATTTGCGTCAAATGAAGAAATAAACGCTTCGGCCGGCGCATCCGCCATGCTGCATACAAATGCACTCGCTACCTGTTGCCACTAACCAGGCGGGGCACACACACACACACACACACGCATACGCTCGTCCGTGGCACTTCCATTGTCCGGCGTTCCATCACGCGCCTGGTTACTGGGTACTGTCAAAAAGGGTCGCCACGATCGGGAATGGGAATTTCCGAGGCGGCAACGGCCAAGCCCTAGAATCCAACAAGTGCTGGGTGCAACAGTCGGAGTTGCAGTTGGAGTGGGGGGGGCAGGTGGCCAGCCAGGTTGGCAGGGGGCGGGCGGGGGCCAGTTGTCGCCAGTTCATCGAATCGAGTGTTATGTAAAATGAAAGAAGTCATTAATATGTGACCCGCATATCAAATTTCGTATGAAACGAACGAATTGAACCTTTTGGGCTCTGGTCACATGAGAATTTGATGAACTGCCAACTTGTTGTTGTTGCTGTTGTTGTTTTTGATACCTGTCTCCAGCTGGGAGCGGATCACTTGTTGCCAGAACAATTGGCCATTTGATATGCCGGCCACTTGATGTTTATGAACTCCGGCCTGGAGTTCAAACGCTGCAGTTTTTTTGTTTTCTCCAGCCCTTAATCCTTTTTTGTTTCGCATTTTGCTTTTCCTTTTTTTCTTTTCTTTTCTTTTCCATTTTTTTTTTGGCCCACCCACGCGCAGCACACAAAGCACAGCCGGGCCTGGCAGAGCGGAAATTACGTTGCTGATGACAGAGCAAAAGCGGAAGAGCACGCGGCTCGCGCTGGGGCCAGGACACCGGCCCACATAAAATGGCACGGCCCGCCCCACAAGTTCGCCCGCCAGAGTTGCACCAAATCGTTCACAGCTGGTTCGTTTGAACTAAGCGCGGAGCTGATTGTGATCTACATTCGACAATATCGTTCATTTTGTTCATTTCGATTGTTCATTTATTGAACCAAATCGTTCACAGCTGGTTCGTTTGAACTAAGCGCGGAACTGACTGTGATCTACATTCGACAATATCATTCATTCTTTTCATTTCTATTGTTCATTTTGTTCATTCCAATTGTTCATTGTGTTAATTTCAATTGTTCATTTGAGTTGCTTCGCTAGTTCGTGGGTTCCAGCAGCCTTCAATTGCCCGTTTTGCTGCTGTTTAACTTTATTTGTCTTGATACGAGATTCTGTGCTTTTCTGGAATATAACAAAAATAACTCAAAGTGCATAACTACAAGCAATTGTTCAGTTCATATGTGAACTTGAGCTTGGCTTATTAATTTTCTCTTAAAATTAATGTCACGATTGATTCAGGCACAATTCGGTTGCAGAGGGAAGCGTAAAGAACAGACTCTTTTGATACAAAATGCGCCACTGAACTAGTTCAGTGAGCTGAACCTCAAGAGCACAGCTCTGAGCGCAGCCGCCCACCAGCCCCTCGCCCACCCACTGCGACCGTAACAGGAAGTGCGACAAAATTCAAAACGTACTCTGCAGTCGGGCATCCTGCTGATGCTGTTCTGCTGTTGCTGCCACTGCGGAAGCACGGAAAAGCTGTGAGTATAGGCAGGAGGGGGGAGGGGCGTGAGGTAACTAGTGCTGACTGACAGTCGGGCTGCGACTGGGCTGGCATAAATGTGCACACGGCACAAAGTTGTGACTGCTCTGCGCCCAAAGAGGAAGTGTTGGGCATTGGGTGGCTTTTCCATCTTCTTTTTTTTTGTGGGGGGGCGGGTTAAGTCCTGAGCCATGTGATATACCCCATAGACGGCGCGCACGAACAAAAACATTGTCGACGAGGCGAGGGCGACGTACTTTATTTCCTGTAAATGTCCTCGAAAATATGAACATTATATCCCGGAAACGGAAGCTGCAGCATTTGCAAGGAAGCGGCAGGCTGGCAGGCAGGACGCTTGTGACTGCGTCTCCTGCTGCCTGGCATTTGCCCAGCACAAACATTCACTCGGACGCCGCAGCGCCGTGTGGGCTGATTAAAGTGGGTAAACAACCGACGTTGAAATGTACACAACGCAAGAGTCTGCTGGCTGTGCCATGTTTAACTGTGCCTCTCTCGCTCTCCGACTGTGACGTCTTTACATCCTGCAGGAAGCGTATCGTGGGCGAGGTGGGCTCTATCTTGGCTGCCGGCGTTCGATGCCAGCCAGTGCCAAACGGCTCGAAGGCATTCGGGACACAAAACCTTTGCATCAAGGAAATGACGGAAGCAGCTTCAGCTTCAGCTCCGGCTCCGGCTCCGGCTGCTTTGGCAGGAAATCATCGTCGTGGACGTAAATTAAATTCCATGCAAAGTTAATTTTCAGCCGACCCACCGCCCCATATCCATGCCATACACTATTTCCGCATCTTTCGAGCAAAAGCCATTTTCTGCAGCTGCGATATGAGCAAAGTTTTCGATATCAATGGAATGGGCCGATTCCCGATGCGATGCTGGCTACATTTCCGCAAAGGGAAGGCTTGGGAATTGATGGGGGGCATATTTATGAGTTAGCCAAGCTAAAAGGCGGTTAAAGCTCTATTGAAATCATTTAATTTTCATTTCAGCTTTGGTTACGTTTACCTCGTTGGCTGAAAAATTGAATGATATTTTCCTATAGAGAGACATATGTTAAAGGTAGATTACTTTGTGGTGTTTATCAGGGAAGGGAAGTACTTCTAACATATATAAAAATTATATAGTTTACCTATATTCTCCTCTCTCTTATATTATTTAACGCTCTCTCTTCCCCTCTCTCTCTCTCTCTCTCTAATTTCCTTCGTTCTCCGCCTCTCTCTTCCTCTTATACTATATTTCTCTTTCTCTATATACTCTCTTTCGTATACCGTATACCTTATTTCATTCCCTCTCTCTCAGTATTTCATTCTCTTATTCTTTCCTAAACAATGTTTCATTCTCTCTCTTTCACACACTCTTGCACTCTCATTCGATCTCTCTCTATTTTACAAATCTCTTGCTCTCTCTTACACTCTCTGTTTCTTACCCTCTCTCTCTTTCTTCTCTCTCCCCTCTCTCTCTAATACGCACTCTCTCTCTCTCTCTCTCTCTCTCTCTCTCTCTCTCTCGCTCTCTCTCTCTTTACTCTTTACTCTCTTTCTCTCTTATACACTCTCTCTCCCCTCTCTATGTCTTACTCTCTCTCTCTCTCTTGCTCTCTCTCTCTTACTCTACACTCTCTCTTACTATTCCAATTTCTTTCTATCTCTTTCCCTCTCTGTCTTACACTCTCTCTCTCTCTCTCTCTCTCTCTCTCTCTTTCTTTAGCTCCCTCACTCTCTTATATTTTCTTAATCATCGTGCAGATAGTATACAAAGCCTATCTATTGGGAGAACTTCTAATTAGGGTTTGTCTCTTCTCCTATACCCACTATGATTTTCTCTATCTCTATCTTAGGATTAATTTTGGTGCGTCTTTAAGGAATTGATGAGGAATATCGCAAGTTCAAGTTGTTCGTCTGCCGGCTAAGTGGATATATGGGTATGTAATTTGCGGCAATCATTTGGCCAGCTTCAATCACAACCGTTGGAATAGGCTGCGGCCAATGTACCGCTAGATGGTAGGCCATAAACAGAGCTGGGTAGAGCCATACTCTCCGGCATGGCAGATGGCAAAACAATAAACGA
The DNA here is from genome assembly GCA_035045725.1 of Drosophila ezoana. NCBI lineage: Eukaryota > Metazoa > Arthropoda > Insecta > Diptera > Drosophilidae > Drosophila > Drosophila ezoana. The sequence continues at coordinate 10,843,722 of JAWNOU010000092.1, forward strand.
ATCTCTCAGACCGAGTCGCTAGATCTGGCCTGTAGGAGGCTGAGGCTGAGGCTGAGGCTGCGGCTGTAGCTTGGCCAAAGATTACGTGAAAGGTGAAAGTTGTGCGAGAACGGCACAAAGATGCGAAGCAAAAGCAGGAAACAGACCGGCCGAGCTGGAGACAAGCGAAACAGCGAGAGCGGGAGAGCGGGAGAGGCAGGGTCAGTCGATTGGTGAGAAACTGAACCGGACCCCCACCTGTCGTCATGCTAAAGCTCAGCCGCAGCCGCAGCCTCAGCCTCGGCCTAAGACCTGGCATGCCACAAACGTTCGCCAATCGCCAGATTTCCGTATGCGAAATGTGGAACACTGGCACAGTAGCCGGCAGCACCACCTTCTCCGTCTCCTCCGCCTGCTCCTCTTCATCACCTCCATCGGCTTCTTGTGCTGCCCACCCATTTATGGCCAACGTTCGACCCACTGTTGGGTTCCAGCTTCGAGCGTCGACAGGTTGGCAACCACTTACCAAAGCTGCCCGCTCACTGCGCTTGTTGTGTGTGCATTACCGCATTGTAAACCTGAATTCTTCAGCTCTTCTTTCTTGCTTTCTTGCCTTATATACCCTGTAGATATGTGAACAGCATCTACAATCGAGTCGATCCATCTGGACATGCGTCTGTCCAACGATATCTATGCCTCAATCTCAGAGAAGACATATAACAGCTAGAGATATACTTGTTTACCCAGAGGGACTACATATAATGTTGTCGATAGCAGTAATTTTTGCAATTTATCGATATTTATCGATAATCAGCTTTCATTTATAGGCATATCTCGTAGATCAAGTTGCCTAGTAATAAGAAGTGTGGTTTTAAGAAAAAAACATCAACCAATGTAAATTAAGTCTTTGTCATTCCCGCTATATGATCGATAATTATCGATATCTAGCCACAGATATTTGAGCATAACTAGGACTCCATTAGAGCTAGGAACACCAAATTTGGTGTGTAATTAATGTGAAAACATTCTATTCTATTCTTCTTTTATTTATTTCCTCAAAAATGATATAAGACTTGATATGTAGCTAGGTTCGACTACGGCATACGGCTCTCTTCCTAGTTCCTAGTATAAAAAATATGGTTTCCATTTCATTTTTGGCATGGGCACAAATTAAAATAATTTCTTAACGATCATTCAATTAACAAGGTGTTTATTTGAGAACACATTTCGCAAACTGCTTTCAAAACTAATCACAAGTCTGTGCTACACAATCTGCGCACAGGGTATTGTCTAGTCGGTCCCACTTTGGTTTAGTCACTTGTTTTTTTTTTCGCCTCGTTTTTGGCATTACAATTCCGGATGCTGTGTCGCTCCTCGGCATTGTTTTTTTAATAGATTATGAATGTAAGGCAGTGGGTGTCGGTGGAGCTGTTGGTGGAGCTGTCGGAGCTTGGGCTGGTGTCGATGTCGCTTGGCTTCGGTCGCTTCGGTCTCGGTTTTCGGGTTTCGGGTATCTGAAGCCACGTCTCTGCCGGCTCCTCATTAGACGGTAGACGATAGACGGTAGCGTGTTTGTAACACTTTTAAGTTAACGTCTGGGACTGGGTCTCGAGTCGGCGTCCGTCTGGAGTGTTTGTTGAGGAAGTTATATAATCAGCAGCGCGATATATGTTGGCAATATGCCTCAATCAATTTATAACTCTTATAGCCAAAACCCGCTTGAAAGTTAATAGCCAAGAGTGTGCGGGTGGCCAAACGAACGGCCGGGTAACTGATCCGTTTGAGTGCATTCGCTGTCTCAGGCGAGAGATCGCAATGCTTCCTCATTAATATGGCAGGGAATTTTTAGGTAATCGAGTTCATAATCTGTGTGAGAAGAGTTCAGACTTCTGATCGAGGTTGCAGGGGCTTTCTGTCAGACTATCAAGATCTGTTATCGAAGTGCACAAAAAAGCGATCAGTCTCAAAAGTGTGAAGGAAAAATATTCTTAAGAGAATACGATTCTTATATTTTGGTTTGCAAGATCTATTATCGAAGAGTACAAAAAGCGATCAGACCCAAAACTGTGTTGTAATTGGAGGAAATAATCTTAAGGGAATAAGATTCGCATATTTTGTTTTGCAGGATCTGCGAAGGGTAAAAACGAGCGATAAGTCTCAAAAATATCTGGCATGGGATCATGGGGCTCAAAATCCTTTTTAGTTAGTGTTTTCATATGGAACAATTTTCTGTTTCTTAAGATATCTTCAGCAAACTTTAAAGTTACGATTAAAGCTCGTAGCTTAAAAGCTTGCTGAATTATGATTAAAGCTCGTAGCTCGTAGCTCGATTAAAGCTGGTAGCTTAAAAGCTTGCTGAAGATACAAAACATTAACTAACAAGGATATTAAATCTTTGAAGATTTCCAGACTTTCTTCTCTTAAGGGACAATCCACTTGTTGGGGTCTGCTAAAATGACTAAAAATCAAGTAAAGGAGTTCAATTTTTTTAATCAAAATGCACTTAATATACTCTCCACTTTGGTCTTAACAATAGTTTCTTATATCGTCTATCTATTAAATGTGTGAGCATCTAATTGGCTTTACGACGTGTTTTTTTTTCGCAGCTTGCGTGAATTCTCACAGAACTGGACACCGATTCGAATTGTTGACTCATAAAAAGTCGAGTTTTATGTGCGTTTCAAGACATTTCCTTTGTCACTTCCAAGTCGGCTCCAGGATAACTTCCTTTCCCAGGCAACCTGCCGCTTGGCTAGATGCCTCGACTGATGCTGCAATTAATTACACAGCATTTTCCATTTTCAAGTGCTCTCCCTCCCCTTCTCTCCCTCACTCTTTCTCTCTCTCTGTCGCTCTCTGGTTGTGTGCCCATTTCCACGCTTCAATCTTCAGGCTCGTCATCTTCTTCTGCCTCTGCTTCTTGTTGCTTGTTCTGCTTTTAAACGTTTTCCAAGAAATGCAGCCAATGGCATAGACCCAGACAAAGATCGAGATGAGTTTCAGATCGAGATCGAGATCTTGCGGCCTTCTGCTGAGCGGATGTGGCGAGCATTTTCCAAGTGTGCGTGTGTGTGTGTTTCTCTATGTGTGTGTGTTTCTAGCCTTGCTGCCAGCTCGGCTTGTTTCCCGTCAAATTTGGCTATTTAAAAAGCCAGCAGCGTATTTTTTGGCCTTTTTATCAAGAACTTGAGCCTGGTTTGAACTGAATTCGGACATCCTATTTATTTTTTACTCAAAGCTAAACCATAAACCAAACTAAACAAAACAAAGTTTTTTCTCAAAAATGGATATATAGCCTTTTTCCCAGCTAGAGCTAGCCAGTTTGTTACAGAAAAATGGGCAGCACTGGTTTCTAGCTGCAATTCCGCCTCAACCTCGGGCGGCAACGACTTTAACTACAGATATTTTTGAATCTATGAAAAATATTAAAGTGTATTAAAGTAAACAAGACAAGGCTTTCAAAACTGGATATATAGCCTTTTTGCCCGCTAGAAACAGCTTGCTTGTATCGAAAAAATGGGCAGCACTGGCTTGTAGCTGTAACTCCGCCTTAACCTCGGGCGGCAACGACTTTAACTACGGATACAAAGCTGATCTACAATAAACATCTAGACTCTGAGTATGTGTGTGTGTGTGTGTGTGTGTGTGTGAGTCGATATTTAATTGATAAAATTTCACATTCCACACGTTGCAAGAGAAGCCAAAGCAGCGACTGGGGACGCACACTCTGCTTATCCTGGCCTCGAGGATCGCCGCTGCGATCTGCCACATCGATCGCTGGGCCTCGGTCTCGGTTGCACAATGCACTCGTTGCATGAAATCTGAAACCTTTCACCGGAGCTAACAATGGCTGTGGTGTGGCAAGGAACCTGCTCGGGGCCAGGCACTTGTGGTGATCGAGCCCGATGCGATTCTCGATCTTCGGCATATTTTTCAACCCCTAAAGTTGGAATTGTGTGTTTGTTGCTTTGCGTTCTGCTTCGTTGCGCTAAATTAGAACACGAAACTCGCATTCCCCGTTGCCATAATCCCCGAGACACGTCGTAGATCGATTTGTGGGCGATCGTTGTACAGGTCTTTGATTTTTGATCGGTTTTTCCTCGTTTCAGTTCTTGTTGTTTTTTTTGGGCTTTTGTTCTTTGTGTCTTGCTTGAGTGCGCCCTTCAGGCGTTGGGATTCTGGTTCCTGGGCTCGTTTCCCACGGTTTCTTCTTTCCTTTCTGGCTCGTCTGGCTGCACATTGTACGCTCATATCCTGCACACTCACACACCCAGCTGATCCCAGTCCTGGCAACTGTCAAAAGGATCCTTTATGGCGGCAAAAATCGTACAATTAGTCATTGTTGCCGGAGAGGGAATGTGTAACAATTAGGGTAACCAGGATCTGCACTTAATATCCTTTCCAAAACAATATTCAATTTAATTACTTTTACGTGTAACGAAAGAACCTTTTGTTTCACTTCCATTGGGATCGTTTTCTGCTTGAAATTCATGTCAGCTCCTGTGTAGGCGGTCCAAGGATAACGCCGCCCCTCCCCCTCCGCTCAGGGGTTGTTTAACAAGTTGAGATAATCACATACATAAATTTCGATTAATGCTTTTGATTGAAGGCATAGACATATTTTAGATATCTATGTAAAGAGTATGTCCTGACTGACTGATTGAGAGCCTAGCTGATTGACTGATTGATTGAGAGCCTAGCTGATTGACTGACTGATTGACTGATCGACTAACTGACTGAGTTACTTACTTACTGAATAGTAGATTGATTGACTGACTGGCTTACAGAATGGTTGATTGATTGACTGACTGGTTGAATAACAGGTTAACTGGCTGAGTGACTAATTGATTGATTGATTAGTTTATTGCCTACTGACTGACTGATTGACTGATCAACTAACTGCCTGAGTTACAAACTGACTGAGTTACTTACTGACTGATCGACTAACTGACTAAGTGACTAACTGACTGAACAGAAGATTGATTGACTAACTGGATGACTGAACGGGTTGATTGATTGACTAAAAAAATAGCTGATAAACTGATTGATTGAATGGACAAATAAATGAGTAACTAATTAATCGACTGATCATTTTTGAATAATTTTCCGACTGATTGAATGGTTGATTGATTGAATTTTAAACTGATTGACAGACTGACTGATTGACTTACTGATTGATAGACGTACTAAATGATTGACTGCCTGATTGACCGACTGGTCATTAATTGATTAAATGGGCTTTAACAATATTCTTCACTTAATTATAAAACCAGTATAGAGAGTACATTTTCGATGGCATTCCAATTAACTGGCGCTCCAGACATACTGGGAATATGCACACATAAGACGTATATATAAATATATATAGTTGGGGTCCACCTCCCCCGCCTGCTGTGCGCATTTTAGTGCTAATAATTTGTGCGATTGGCAAATGACCAAAAAGTGAAGCGTCTGGAAGACTTCCGCATCGGGACAGATCGCCGGGCCCAAGCAATACTATTTATAGAGCCGACGTCTCTTTCTATCTCCCTCGCTCTCTCTTTCTCTGTGTCTCTCAATATTTAGGACAGGGGATTCGCAGGGTGCGCATCAAAACGGTTTGTGTCTGGGCTGTTTATATGTATGCGTATGTGTGTGTGTGTGTGTGTGTGTGTGTGTGTGAGTCCTATGTGTGGCAAGAGCGAACTCTGGACATTGTATGTGGCATTCTATTTAAATGTATTATCTGCACTTGGGCATCGAACTTGCGACGGGCCGTGCCACAGACGAAACTTGCCAGATTGACGGCGGCAGGTTGCACACACCGACACGCACACACACACACACACACAGACACAGACACACACATGCACAACAAAATTAAGTAAGTTGATTCCGCGTCAACTGCCACCTACGACCTGCAACCGGCACGCCTACGCGCCCATTGCGAATGGCGAAAAAAAAAACAAGAATTGTTGCTGATCGCAGAAAATATGTTGATTGGCTCAATTGGACGACTATTTGAACTCTGAACCGCGGCCACAATCCTGCTGCCTCTCTCTCTCTCTCTCTTTCGCGCGCGCTCAGCTGTCTCGCTCTTTGCTTGTGCCAACGCACCAGAACCAACAACAACATCTACTAATTTGGGCCAGTGCGAGAGAGAGAGGGAGAGAGCGAGGGGGGGGGGGGCAGTTGAGCGATCGCCGCCGTTTATGGGCATTTGACTTCAAATGTCAACGATGTTTAGGGAAACTGGTTAACGAACTTTTAAAATGGAAAAAAAAAGAAAAACAAAACAAAAAGAGAAAAAAAAAAAGAAAAATCCCCAGCGCAAAAGTCAAGCGGATGCATCGCAACGCAACTGAGCGCATCTTTAGCTACTTTTTATGGCAACCTGTCGCCCTCTCTCTCTTTCTTGCTCGCCGGCTCTCTTCTTAAGTCTTGGCCTGCTAATTTATGTAGGCAAATAAGAGTTGCTTTTTTTTTTTAACGGAAATGTCGCGATGCAGCTCAACAGTGTTGGTTAATTGAAGTTGGGGTCGACTGGTTTCTAGGGGCTCAGCCGTGAAGAGCATGCTGCAGCCCACCTTCTATTAGCTAATCGATAAACGATTGTATTCGCTTTTATCGCAGATGATTAACAAGTCAATCGACGCCCACGCCAAAATCCCACATATATATAAACAAATATATACACATGTATATGTAGATATAAATAATTAAAACATTTTCGACTTGATTGGATTACTAAACACACAACCAGAAACCCACTGAATGGAAATACATTAACAATTAGCTTATAATTATGCATATTAATTGCTCTCATCGCACGATCACCTGTATATTGACCAGCTGAATATATGACGAAAATATATTTATTTTTTTTAAATTTGTTTAACCTCAATGTTCGTATTAAATATCTGTACCTAGACATATGTATATTAAAGGAAATAAACAACGTGCAAATATTCGGAAGACAAATTGTAAACAAGAACAAGAAAACTGAGAATAAAATCAAATAAATTTAAATTTCTTCGTTACTCTTTGGCGAATATGCTCTCTTAAATTCTCACGCTCACGCTCTCCATGCGCTCAAATGCGCATGCTCTCTGGTGCGCGCGCGGTCTCAGTTTTCGTCGTTTGCTTTGTTTATTTCTTACTCGCATGTTTTGAGTCACAACGTAAGAAACTTTCGTGGTGAGCGGACGTGTTGCTGCGGAACAAGAAAACAAAAAAAAATTTGTTGTACAATAATTATAATACCGAATTGTAATTGTGCAAAAATATTCTAAAATTTAATTGAATTCAATTCAATGCGCGCGCACCAGCAGCAGCAAAAAAAAAAATAAACAAGTGCAGCAACAACAACAACAGCAATAATAATTTTTAAGTTGAATTTATCGCTTGACAAATCAAAACATAACAAGAATCCAACGAAAAGTGGAAGAAAAGCCGCCGACGCCGCCGTCGCCGAGAACGAGTAACAAAGCAAAGAATAGCTAAATAACTGTGTATGCCAAGTTTTCCTTTTGTGGCTGTTCTCAAATCAAAATATACAAAAACGAAATAAACAAAAATTAGGCGAACAGAGCGCAACAAAAAGAAGAAAAAACAACAACAACAAGTAGTGTGCAAGCAAAAGTAAAAAGGAAGCAGATTTTTTTATTGTTGTGTGCTTTCTACTTGTACGCAGCGCATGTGAAACGTGGGTGAAAAAGGGCCAAAGCAAAGAAACAAGATTAACAACAACAACGACAACAACAGCAGGGACAAGCACAAGTGCAACGCGCAACGGCTGTGTGTTTGTGTGCGTAAGTGTGTGTGTGAGGCAGGAAGAGACGGAAGTACTTTGTGCTCTTTGTGGCTGCGGCCTGCTCTTCCTCTATAACGTCTCCAGCTTGCGCTCGATTTGTTTTTGTGTTTTGTTCATTTATGTGCGCCATTCCCTTTTGGCGCTGACATTCGCTTGCAATGGCAAATAAGAAAACATACACAAAACACTTTTAAAGCAAGCGCAGCGCAGCGACAAAAGCAACGGTCAACACAGGATTAACGTAACGTACCCCTGGCCCCCAAGTCGCAGCTACCAAGTCACTTCACAATGGCCACTTGACGCCGCGTCGCAGTAGCAGCGAACGACGACGCGTCTCAGCAGAACCAGGAAATCGGCAGTCGTCGCAGCAGCAGCAGCAAAGTGCATGCATTACGTCGCGTGACGTTCGGCTAACGTAACGTTACGTAGTAGTGCTGCAGTTGTAGTTAAAGCGAGCGTCGTCCAAGAACAAGAAGAAGAACAAGCAGAAGCATTAACAGCAAGTGTAACGCGCGTTTTCTGGATCTGGACAACATATCCGCTTCCGCGTTCCGTGCTGTCGCTGAGAGCTTTAAGCTTCGAAGAACGGCAAACAGACAACGGGCATTACAATAACAATAACAACAACAACGACGACCTACGTCACGGCACAGTGGAGCAAAAGCAAACAGGTAAGGAAGAAATTTCATTTTTTACACATTTCTGCTGAAAGAGAGTTTTGTATGAAAGATATGTCAAAAAATATAAAAATAGAAAAACAGAAATTGATTTATAAATTGTTCCAATCTCTACCTATTTAAATTACTGCTAATGATAATTGAAAATGGATGTTTGAAAACTTACATTTTTTCCAGATTTCTTGCCGTCATTTTACAATCATTTTCCATTTTCTTCTATACGATGTTTGTTTGCTTCAGGAAAAAGAGATTTCACTGTACATCTTTTACACAATCACTTGTTTTTTTTTTCTCCAGCACGTTTTACTTGTATTTCTGACCTTCTCTCATTTCCATATGTTTTCTTCCACCTCACACTTAATATGATACACAATTCTGTGTTCCCCCCTCCCGATATGGCCATACAGAAGTTGTCACCCGAAAGTTGATAAATTTTAACGTAATCTCTTTGAATTGTCTACACACGCTGCGTTTTTATTGTTTCTGTCATGTTCCGACAATCTGTACAACAATTATTTACAACGATTTCTCAGGTTTTTCTTATTTTGTTGAGGTCAACAAATTTCAATTCCTTCTACCCAAGATAAGTGCAACTTTGTTTGAGCCCTTTACAACACTGGAGCGCGCATTATCTTCTTTAGATACAGTCTATTTCTAGACTGTGGATTCGTTTTACTAACTTAATAAAAAAGTAGAGTCTGTTGCCTAAAAATAAACATGAAATAGCTTTTTCTAAACAGTTGAAAAAAGCGCATCTTTGTCATTATTTATTTTTCCATACGGAACTCATGATTTCGCACCTCTCAAATGACACTCAGACATTAATCAATTGAGATTAAAGCAAAATGAGGAAGAAGCAAATGCACTGATTGTACTAAATGTACCTAACCTAGAAATGTTGTGCTTAGTTCCCATAAAGTTTACGCTATAACTGTTTTATACAACTTTTACAGTAGTCACTCGCGATGGAGAACGCCTCTAAAAAACTAGTTATTATAGAAAATAGTTCTAATAAATACCAAAATTCTTTACTTATTTAACAGTTAATATTTCTTGATAAATGTTTAATTAAAATAGCTTTCTTCTTCATTCGTGAGGTACCACTGTACAAATATGTTGATCCATATTGAAGGCAATCGCTCGACTGGGTTTTCGGGCTCGTTTCGGGCTATTTTTCTTGGGGGTTTGGTTTGGGTTTGCTTTGGGTTCGACGGGTCTCTTGTTGCATGCACTTTTTTCTATGGAAGTGAAACAAAAGCGGAGCGTTAAGCTCCAATTGGGTTGATGTTACGGTTCTTATTTGTTGTTGTTCTCGCCGCCGCCTGTTGCCGCATTTTTACTGTGTCTCTTCTGAAGCGTACGTCAGCGAAATCTTATCGCGCGGCCCGCTCTGCTGCTGCTGCAGCACAATTCTGTTTATTTGTGCGCCTGCTGTCGCTGCCGCCGTCGACGTCGCTGCTGCTGAAACGAATCAGCGAACAGTTCCTGCTTCTGGTATAGCTACAAACACACATATACACTCATAATACAAAAAAAAAGCTCAATCTGTTTGGGTGGCGGCGGCAGCGTAAGGCAAGGAAACAGCGCACCTGATCTTGCTACCCCCCCTCGCGCTGTTCCCCTTACGGAGAGCTAAGATTTTCGTCGATAAATTTGATTATGTGTGCGCGTATACAAGTATGTATGTATGTGCATATGTACATAAATATGTATATATAGTGTGTGTGTGCGTGTGCGTGTTATTTATTTAACATGTTCGGCTCTCCAATTAGCGAAAAACGAAACAAAACGTAGAAATATGTCGACACATGCACACACACACAAGCACAAAACAGACATCTCTCCAACTGAAACAGCAATTTTATGGATTTCTAGCTGTGTAGAGCCATTAACTTTCCTGGTTCTCACTGTTTATACGTCCGTCTGTTTGCTTCTGTCTGTGGGGCAGAAAAAGCCAGCGTAAATACAATAAATTAAATTCACTTCCGCATTGCTCCACAAAAGCGACGCGACGTAACGGGTGAGTGTGTGGCACACGTAAGAGACGCGCGACGCCTTAACGTAAGAGCAAGAGCACTAAGTGTACGGAAGCAAAAGCAAAAGAGAGCGGCAGCGACGACGACGATCTTTCGGGTCAGCAGCATGGCAATTGGGGAGACACACACACACACACACACCCAGGCACAATTGTTCGTGTGTATGGCTTGCTAGAGCAGAAACAGGTATAAAAAGTGTTCAGCGCAGCAGGTAGAAGGAGGCGGCGTAAAGGCAAAGGCTAGCAGCCCAATGCAAGAAAGAGGAAGCAAATACCAATGCAAACGACAGCAGCAGCAACAACAACAGTAATATAATGAAAAGTAAAGCAATGTGACGCTTGCTCTCTTATGCGCTGCTCTTTAATAAATATGATCCGAGTCTGAAGGGCTTAAGGCTCACTCAATTTAAAATGCGCATTTATTGTTGTTGTTGTTGTCATTGCTGTTGGGGCTTGGCTGCTGTCTCAGCGTTTTGCTTCTTCTTTTTATGCTACTCAACGATCTTTGAGTCACAGTCGCACACACACACATACACGCACACGCCAACTGCACTGAGAATGAGTCGCAGTCGCAATTTTTCTTTTGCTGCTGCTGCTGTTGTTGTTGTTGTTGTTTTTTTGTTTTGCCGCTGACGCCGATGACTTTTAGTTGTTTAAACTTGCATGCGGAAGTAGCGCGCATAGCAATTGTATTTGCTGGCTTGCTTGCTGTTGTTGTTGTTATTTGATTTTCTTGCTGCGTGTTATCGCCCGGCGCAGATGTAGCCATTGTGTGTGTTGTTTTTGCTGTTGCTGTGTGCTATATTGATGTTTTGCAATATGCACTTACACACACAAACACACACACTCACGTATTGTTTGAACACTTTGCACCATGCGCACATACACATGTTAGCATTATGACAGCCACTTGTGCAGCGGCAGCAACAACAACGACCCATTTTATAGTGCACAAAAATCACACTAACCTGAATTTGCCATAAACGTTCACAGCTTCCATTGTGCTGTCTCCAATTCGCCGCACAAGAAAGTGTCTGTGTGTGTGCGTGTGCGTGTAAGCTATCGCCGCCTATCTTTCAACACTATTAAAAGATCGTGCGAATTCGCGTAGCAAAAAAAACAACAACAAAAACAGCACTAAGCTTCCTTCACCACACTGGAGATTATATTGCTTTTTTTATATGCCAAACATAAAATGGGTAATAAGGGTATGATAAAAGTTGCACAAAGTTATATAACTGTTAAAAGTGGGAGATAGTTAGAGCGTTAGAGCCATTAAACTAGGTTCTCTCTCTTGTGCCAAACGGAAACAAACTAGTTTTAAATATTTAATACTCCCACATCTATAAGTGCTGAGATCAATAAATCCGCAGGTTTCATTTTTATTGTTGCCGAAAACGAAATTCGCTTTGCGGATGACAGATATGGAATATTGTCATACAAATTTTTGAGCATCTTATCTATATACATATGTATATATATCATTTTTTTTAAATGGTCTAATTGTTGTTTTGATGAATTTATGATTTTATAGGGTATATAAAAGTTGACGACGCGCAATTATTTTAGCAAGTACTTGATGTAGTTTATTAAGAACGGAGTTTAATTACTTTTAACAATGATCGTGCAATGGGGAAATGCGTTATACAATGGCATCAATAATTTCCCGATGCACAGATAATTTCCCAGCCTCACCAACAACCGCACACATTTCCCAGCACTCGATCTCGAATTCGAACTCGAACTCCTCAAAGCTGCTGAGAGAAAGAGAGAGCAAGTGAGCAAAAGAGCGAGAGAGCGAGAGCGAGAGACGATGTGCTGTTGCCATGGCCGGCGAGGAGGCGAACCAAGTAACCTGTTGTGTGAATTATGTTACGAACGTAACGTGTTTCAAAATATAGGAAGTCTTGCTTGACTTATGCCGCCGACACAACAACTGCAGCAGCAGCAGCAGCAGCAGCAACAACAACAAAATGGCTTTTGGGGTTCAGCTTTAACGGTGCCTTCTCTTGTTGTTGCCTATTATCTAACGACGCCAAAGAGAAAGAAACAAACGAATCAGCGGGCAAAGCAACTGCAAACAACAACAATAAAAGAGCACAACTAACTAACTAACTAAAAAAAACATACATAGATATTTGTTTGTATGTATATGCCCGCCGTTTTCTTGTGTCTGTGGCACATTTTTAATTTTCCTTTGCAGCATGTGGCACACATACGAAGGAGCCGCAGCTGAAGCGGGAGAGGGAGAGGGAGGGGCGGGGTGTGCGCTGTGTGGCCAAGCAAGAAGTGGAGTAGAGTAATGTTGTGGAAAAAAGTCGCTGTTGCCCGTTGTCGATGCAACACAATTAGGTAATTTTCTTTCTACTTGCAACACTGGAAACAAGCAAAAAAAAAAAAAGAAACCTATAGATCGTGCAAGGGGGCCAGGCTAGGGTAGGGTGTGGACGTTGCGTGGTTAGACGTAACAGTTTTTTGGGGGCAGAAACAAAAACTGATTGCGTAATGTCCAAAAAAGGAAGTTGACGTCGCTTCTCTCTCTCGCTCTCTCTCTCTCTCTCGCATCTTATAATGAATAGAGCTTAGATAAAGTAGAGTAGAAAGAAAAGTAGAATATATCGTTGTACTCAGTCAAAATAACTGTAACTTAAGTCTTACATTACATCTTATTCTCCAGCTACCTGACCCTAACTTATCCCTAGCCCAAACCTAAATCTAACCTTACCTGTTGCAACAATGAATCCCCGAACTGTTGGTGGTCCTCGCATTAATTGTTCAGCTTGAGTGCTCGATGAATTGTCCTCGACCCGCCCTCCTCCACGCTGACCGCAACGAATGCACAATGAAAAACGAACTGATTTTCGTGGAAAATTGACTAGGCGGAAGGAAGAAGCGACAAGCACTTGAATTTTAAGTGCAAACACACGCAAAAAGATTCGCAGCTGAGCTGTCCCTGAGTCCTTACCGTGTCCTCTTCATAATCGCAATGGGTGGTCCTCAACAGAATATTTAACGTGTACAGTGTGCACTCGCAAAAACGAACCACGCGGCAACAAAACTGGGTTTTATTTGCAAAAAACTTTTGTAACAAAAAGTGGGAAAATTAAATTAATCAAAAGATTATTTTCTTATTTAAAATTGAGGGATTTCTTTAAGAAAACGAATTTACAATGGGAAAAAAACATTTTTCGTGAAATATACGTGGATCAGTTCCACCGTTCATTCGATTTACAATCTAGATAAGCTGTCAACGCGTATAATTTCTTAAAAATGAAATGAAAGTAAACAAATGTTTATATATCATTTTGTTCATGATCTTAAGAATATTTTTGGAGTGTTTATCAAAATGTAGACTCCAATTTCCAAAGAATTCTGAATGTCAGGAAGTTTTTACTTCCGAGCGAAAACTGTATAAGAAATTTTCACTATATACTTAAAGTATTTATGTTTGTATTTTTAGCACTGGGAAATCGTTAATAAATCAATTTGATTTCGGCGCCCGATACCATTGATAAGGCAATGCGTTGCCCACTTATCAAGAGGTGTGCGTGTGTGTGTGTGTGTGTGCGTGTGCGCGCGTGTGTGTGTGGGTGTGTGTGCGTAAGTTCCTACTATCGTAATCGCGCCCAATGTCTGATAAGCGCGTCAAGTGGAGGAGCAGCAAAAATTTTCAGTCGAACCGAACACGGAACGAATATTATATAGGGGCGGGGCAGAGGATGTGCCTGTGCACCGGCAGGGAAGGTAGGGGGAGGTAGAGCTGCCATATACATACATATATGGGGTGCAGGTGGGGGACTTGAACCGTAACCGGAAATGACGCCAGTTGGCAAATATTAGCTGCGCCTGGCGTACCGGAGTCTTGAGCGATACGAGCTGCTAATCAGAGTCGGAATTATTTGTTGTTTTGGGTTTGGGAATTGGGTTTGGGGCGCGGGATTTTCAGTTTGGACCTTTGGCTTAAATTGTTGGTGTTTATATTGCGCACCACACGCAAATTTCAATTATTTTTATAGCCAAAAGAAAAGAAAAAAAAAAACAATCGAAAAAGCGTACAAACAATTCTTTTAATCATATCGCAGCTCACAAGTGGAAATACTACTTGTTATTATTATTGTTGTTGTTGTGTATACAACAGAGAGATTTGGGAGAACACATATAGGAAGCAATCGAAAATACGACCACTTCAGCTAAAACTAGTGCACGTAATCATGAGATATCAATTTTTGATCAATTTCATCAGGGTTTATTTTTGTTTGCCTTGCCATTAGTTGTAGGCACCAGGTGAGGGTCACTTGCAGCGCAGGAACTGGATCTTAGAGTAGTCCTCTATAAGACAGTGAACTTTAGTAGTTCCCATAGCTATTCAGGTGACAAAGGTTCATTTCGTGGGAACACTGACTGATTAGTCAATGACTGGCATTAGTTAAGATAAGCTTAACGTATCAGCTTAATTTAAATTTCGGAGAATTGCTCAGCACATTTTTTTTTTATAAATAATACCGAAGTGTTTATTAAGATAATAAATTTTAAAGTTTATAAAGCGTTCTTTGTATAACATTTGCAGCTTATGTTAAGTGTTAACAGTTTTACAGCGTCAATTTAACAATAATGTTAACAGGCATAAGCCCATATACAGAATGTTAGTTTTTTAACATTGGTTATTTAACATTCATGTTAAGTATTTACCATGAACTTTAACATGCATGTTAATAGTAAAAATGTTCCGTTTTTAAGCTGTGTAGACCTAGTCTTTGCTACTTTGTAGTAAGTAACTGTCCCTTATCATTTATTAGACCGGAGTCTACGTCATATGCGGATGCAGTTCTCGATTGCAGCTGTTGGCGACGTGCTCCACGCTGTTTCTAGGCAGCCAGAGGCAGTCGGGCCGTCGGGCAGGCCCACACACTGAATTCTGATTTGTTCATTGCACTTTTAACAGATGTTGTTATTGTTGTTATTATTATTATTTCCACATTTGAGTAATGCTGATAGCAGCACTTAATAATAAATAAAAAGGCGTCTATCTCTAGAGAGAGGGGCAGGCAGGGGGGAGGGGGGTAGAGTTCATTATAATTAACAGTTAAAGTCGAGTGCACAATTGTGCATGCATTTTAAGTATTTACATTAAAAGCCACAAACAACAACAACAACAATAAAAAATAATGATAATTATATAAAAGAGGAAAATGCTGGCTGAAGAAAAGCTCATGATAAGCGCCTCGAGGGAAATGCACGGACAACAACTTGCCAGCTAGACAAGTATCTGTCGAATGCCAGAACGTGGCCAACAACAGCGGCTAATGAGATAAAAAGCATATACATACATATAATAAAGACAACAACTCAACCAGGCCACTAACTTACTATTGTAGAGTAGAATTTTCTTTCGCTTTTTTTGTTTTGTGGCATCTTCAGGCTTGCCGCAGCGCCTGCGGCCATGTGTCTCATTTGGCATTTGCTAATTATGAATTTGGCGACAATAAAAAAGTGAGGCAATTGCAGCAGAAGTTGATGCAGCATCAACTGGCAACATCTTTTCCTTGCGCTCCTTCACGGCGCTTGGCTACGTGATGTTCGTGTCAATTTTGTTGTTTGTCTTACTTGGAAATTATAATATAATCTCCCTCACACAAAGTTCTTTACATCAAGCACCCGGGACGACTACACGTTGTCTGTGTCTCGGCTTCTTGGCAATTGCCTCGGGTCTATTGTTATTGTTGCTGTTGCTTTTGCTGTTGCTGTTGTTATATCATTTGACACTTGGAATTGATGTTGCGGCATTCGCTTGAATTTCACTTATGACAAATGTCATCAAAATGTTTAGCTAGCTAGAAATTTGTTTAGCTCTATGCCATCCACTCGACAAATAGATGACGAGGCACAGACACAGACACATTCACTTCCTACATTCTATGGTTACGTATGAATCAGTTAAAATAATCTAGAGCAAATTGTATTACGAAAGTTAAACTAATCTAGAGAGAATTGTATTATGTAATATGGAAGAAGACACAAAAGATCTGTGAATAGAGATCAAAGATCAGGTTGAGAATCACTTTGGAACAACAACCGAGCAATAATATGATCTGAAATCGAAAGAATGCAGAAAGTTCTTGTGAAAAGTGAAGAGCAGAAGTTATATAAAGTTTTACTAAAATATTTGATCTGATCCGAGGTTCTAACGAGGATCAGCTCGGATGTAGAAGAACACGCTCTAATAAAGATCACATCTCAAAGATTGATCATTTACAGCTGACTGAAGATCACTTCAAGAACAGAGATACAAATTTAAACAAAGTATCCCAAAAGAAGATCAGTTAATTGCAGATCTCTTTAAAACCTGTAACATAACTTTAATCAAAGTATCCCAATAGAAGATCAGCTGAGTGAAGATCTCTTTAATAATTGAGGTACAACTTATAACAAAGTATCCCAAAAGAAGATCAGCTGATTGAAGATCACTTTTAGAACTGAGACACTGCAAAACTTTGAACGAGGTATTCCAAGAGAAGATCATCTTAAAATAGATCACTTTAAAAACTGAGACACTCGCAACTTTAAACGAAGTATTTCAAACGCAGATCAGCTGAGAATATATCACTTTAAGAACTGAGACAGTCACAACTTTTAAAATGTATCTCAAAAGGAGATTACTTTGAGTACTGAGTCACTCACAACTTTAAGCAAAGAATCTCAATAGAAGATCAGTTGATCTGCATTAAATTGAAGATCTGTTTTCAAAGAAAGCCTTTATAGCCTATCTTACTGAAGCTTAGAGAGAATACTATTCTTAAAAGAGAATACTATCGGAGACCAAGAAAAGAAACTCCGATCGGAGAACAAGAACTGAACGCGATCCTCCCTAAACATTGTGTTAACTTTGACACAAACTGATCGCTATCCAAGAATGTGTTCAATTACAACATAGTTGTAAATGTTGGCACTGCGATCTCGTGTTGATCTGTTGTAAGACATTCGTGTGACATCTATCGATTGGATGTTTGTTATCATTCCGCAGAAAGTGCTGCTGTTTTACCAGAGAAGCGAGAAGAGAGACACAGACACAGACGGAGACGGAGACGATGTGCTTGTAATGATTGTGTTTTCATTTAATCAATAATTCATGTCTAATGCTTATCGCGTGTCGGGACAATACCCGGTAATTTACTTCCCATTGATTGCGATATCTATGCGCGCATGTTCGTCTATTTATATGTCTAATTTATGGTCTATTTTTGCAACATTTGCTGGCAATTTCCTGCAGTTGCTTCTAATTCAAAATTCGCAGCTCGAAAAACTCTAGAGAATTGTTTTTTTTTTTTTGTCGCTTGCGCTTCCTTTTCGCATTTGCCAAGGAAGTGACTCGATCCAATTACTTGAGCTTTTCAAGCACATACAAATGCCGCCTGTTAATCTAGGCAGTGCACAATTTAGCCGCAGAATCTCGTCTACTATTCCCGCTCAGCCCCACCTTTTTGCCCCACCTCCTTCTCCCCCCGCAGCAGTTACCTGCCATGACTTGATTGTGATTATAGACATCGCTTGTTCGGTTCCACGTCGCCGTCTCTCTGCCTTTTTGTACATCCGCTTCCGCATTTATTAAGTGTCTTTCCAGCGACGCGCAAAATGTTCCACGGCCCGAGCTTAGAACGTTTTTACAATTCAGGTTTTTTCGCCAGCCAGCCGGCCAGTCAGCTAGCAGGGGCTTTGTTTCTGCCCAGTTTTATTTCTTTTCGTATACCCTGTAACCATAACATGACCAATAAAGGGCATTATAGAACACATTAATGAAGTTGGAAGTTATGATGAACTCTTCAAAATACATCGAATCGATAGATCGGTATTTATATTTGATCCGAGTCTTAGTCAAAGCTATAATTTTCAGTTGCATTTAAAAGTCAGGCGCTTGGATTTAATTACAACTTAAAGCAATTCTTTTCTTTATAAGCATCCAAAACTATATTCGATCTTTGTAAATTTACTTTATGAACTCGAGAATTATAAAGCACATCAATCCCAAGTGCATTCATTTGCATTTAAAAGTCAGGGTCCTGGATATTCTGATATTATCACAACATATTCTTTATAAGCATCCAAAACTAGATACGATCGGTGCACGTAAGCCAGAGATATCATCTATTAATGCAGTTTAATCGATCGATCGTAAAATACAAAAGTTGTTGAAGATTATGTTTAATAGGCTAAGCTGGCGTTTGGGCTCAATCTGAAGACTTGAAGCGGAATAAAGCAAAGTTTTCATAGATTTCACGAAGTGGAAGTGCCAGGAATTTCTCAAAGTCTTATATAAGAAAGATAATGTATATGTAAAGATAAACTATAAACGAATAAACTTTAGCAAAAAGTTTAAATTGGGTTAGGCTCAATCTTGATAGGGTATCAATTCCCAGTTGATCGATTCCCAGACTAATTGAGCTCTGATCACAGGGTAACTGTTAGTGCAGCAAAATTTTTCTTGCCTAAATATCTCTTACCCGTTTTTTTGTTTTATTCAAGCTTCAACTTTTTGCATTGCTCTCTGTAATTAAGATGCGAGGCGCGATCGTCGTCGTCGTCGTCGTCGACAGCGAAGCGATCAGATCAAGCCAAAGTTCTTTTCACGTTCGACTTAACCGAAGCGCTCGCCGGATAGATTGGGCAAGGGGGGAGGAGCTGCAGGGAGGGTAGCTGGCTGCATGCATGCCTAGATTCAAGCAATGTGCTTGATTACCAGCACAAATACTAACTACCGGTTTAGATGCCGACCAGATATAGTTAGCCGGACTCGACTTGGCTCGGTTAGCTTTTGGCTTGGAGAGCTTGGAGCGAGCTGCTTGGATGCTCACATCCGTGCTGTTCGCTGATCTAATTGACCATTTGCGGGCACAGGAAGCTGACTCGCTTGTCAAGATCAATTGGCCAAAGAGAGAGGGAGCAGGAGAGGGGCGAGGGAAAAGTGGGCAGTCGATAGAGGAAGTTAATAGACCAAAGAGTCCATGCGATTTCAAGTCCAAGACAAGCATGTTTTGGGCAAAGCAAACATAGCAGCTGCCTTCCTGCCACGATCTATATACACACACATACACACATACATATATATATATAAATTTATATATAGATGTGTGTGTGTGTGCGTATCTATGAGTTTGCCTTATCTTATCTGGGCATATTTGTTATAAACTTACTGAAAAAAAACCTCAAGCAAATCGTAAACATTTCGTAATACATATAAACATTATAGTGGAAGTGTGGCACACACACACACACACACACACACACACACACACTCACACTCGCACACTTGCACACATGTCAGCAACGGAACATGTTGTATCTATATCTCTGTTTCTTGTCTATATCTTGGCCGCTATCAAAGCGTCGACAGCCAAGACGACAACAAGTAATCCTAGTTTACAAATATCAGCCATAACCAACCCAGCGACAAGGCCCATGCCGAAGGTGTACCAGGTGTGTGTGCATGTGTGTGTGCGTGTATCGCGGTCTGCTTATCAAAAATCTGCTTGATGGACTAGGTTCAGGGGCGCTTTTCTCCGATTATGCAGAGAATGTAGATGTATATAGAATACAAGATACATTATATATATAGTAGTATTATACAGTGTATATGTAAAGTCTAATAGATCGAAAAAATGTCTTAGATCTAGAGTCTTAAGATCTTTTCAACTGGGAAAAAAACCTGAGCACCTACCACAAAACAATTGGATAGCTAAAATCTTATTTAGAATCGTGGCTAGTTCTTGAATTCAATCTTCCTTCCTTTCATCTTCCGTTGTAGTTAACATTATTCCAATCAAATTATTCAAAGTTCTGGTCTATAAAGCCGGTCTTCTCTCAGGCCTAGGTTGATATTTTTGATTATACAAAATAATACTACTTTTTTTTTTTTGATATTCCAAAGAATTGAAGCCTCCTATTCCTTGCCTTTTGCAATCCAATTGCAGCTGTGCTCTGGAGCAACACGGAAGCATAGCATATTAAACAGCTTCAATTGAATCGCACTGACCCGAACCTTAACCCCCCGACCCCAACCGACACTTGTGGCATAAGCTGCATTTATGCCACTTGTCACTTGCCGCAAACTGTGCGTTGAGAGTCCACAACTCTGCCTTATTGAGTTAGACTTGAGGGTTAGACTCTGCGGAGGGGTTGGGATTGTGAGCAAGGGTAGTGCGAGAAAATTGCAAAAGCTGAAACAAACAGTTGCGACTAATTGAATATGATGGGCACAAATGATGAAAACTCCTCTCGAGAAACATGACCAGCTCACAAGCAAAACATTTTTGAACCCTTCTCGAGCGTTTGATGAACTCATCGCATGAACAGAAAAAAAAAATATATATATGTATATGATTACAGAGCTCGGTTAGGTAGATATTGGTAGCTACCGTCGGCGATGATGCTGCTGCTTTTATTATGGCAGCCCGGCTAATGCTAATGCTAATGCGAATGCTCATCATGATGATCGTGCTGATGATCATCATAAAAAGTCTGCCTCGGTTTGCATATTAAAAGATACGCAAAAGGTTATCGAACGTTTGATATCATTAAGCATTTTTCGTATTCAGCTTTCTGTCTTGTCTAACCTATCCGACATCTACAACTCATATCATTAGAGAGGGAGAAAGAGCGAGGGGGAGATCCCCACACAAAATAAAATAAAATCAAATAAAAGATATGCGCAGAGCATAAAAGATGAACCATGAGCCAGCAGAAAAGCCACAGCTCCACATTAGAACAAACATGCACGTAATGCGCCCCAAAAAAAAAAGCATTTATACAAAAAATGTAACAATAAAAAAAGGAGGGGAAAGATTTGTGTTCTGCTTGAGGTCAGGCAAGGGTCTGGCGCGATCTTGTCGCGCGATCAACAACTAATAAACCCGACTAAAGTGTGAGGATCTCTGCCAAGACTTACAGAACAGATCATTAGATGAACAAAAACAAAGAAAAAGAAGACTAGTTCCATGGAAACGCTCGCGGCTGATCGCGACTGATCGTTGATCAGGTTTGCTCAGCCGCTTCTTTCTGCTGCTTCTCCCTGCTCCTCCGTCTACTTCAAGTGCGTAACGATGATTGATTTGGTTGCTTGAAAGCGTTTGCTTGCTTTCTGCTGTGTTCGCATGGCTGACGATCAGCGATCAGTCCGTCAGTCAGTCCGTCCGTCAGTCAGTCCGTCAGTCAGTTCGTCCGTCAGTCAGTCCGTCCGTCTTGGGGCTTGTGTGTGCTCCACAAAAAAGTGCCTACGGCGCTTTTAAGCAAACAACAACAACAAAAAAGTGACGATCTAGACAGAAATTGAACCGTAGACCGTTTGGGAAGCTCTGCTTCTTGCTTGTGCTGTTGTCGCGATCGCGCGAAGAAGAACCCGGAATTGGCGTCTTTTTCTGCTTCTCCACATATACAGATATGCACATATATACATATATGTGTGTGGTTTATATATGCTCAGCAATAGCATACGCTCACGCGCTTGTTATGCACGATCAGCTCAACCTCTATTTGTATATAGCATATATCTGTATATATCTATAGATATCTGTGTGTGTTTCTCTGTTTAAGACCAAGCGGGTTTTCGGGGGGAGTTAGGCTCTGATTGTTGTTTTTTCTTTAATATATGCGCTGGATATGTATATGTATTTGTATTTGTATTGTTGTTGTTGTTGTTTTTTTCTACTCTGAGCAGTTATAAAGCAAAGCAGGTCGTTGACTTGGTTTTGAATTTTTGTGCTTATTAATTGAGTATTTGATATGCCGGAATATGGCGAACCAATGTTCATTTAAAATATTATAATAATAGACACACGTGCAAGACACACGATCATCCAACATGTATACCCTGTAATAATTAATGCTGGGTAAATTCAAGGGTTGAAGGGTTTCATGTTCCGTATCCAGGGATTCTTAGAGAATTTGACATATCAAGTTCGTATTATCGATAACTCCTGTCACATTCCTGACATAGATACATATTCAATTTTCAGCCCCAGATCAGGTTTATAAAACTTATGAGATACCCTCTCCCATTACAACTAAAAATCAAAGTTGTTTCTTAGGGAATTACCTTGATTTTTGATATGTGCACTAACTACGAGTGCCATCTTCATAGACTGCAAGTTTCGTAGCGATCGGACCACAGTTACCGATGTTATCAAAGAATGAAGTTTTCATAGCCTGGGATAAATAAATTGCAACCTGGCTAAAGGGTAACCCTTGGTCGAGTTAGCTGAGTCACTTTTTCCTCTTTGTATTTACTGTGCGTTACCCTAGGCTCATTGAATTTCATGTAGGGTCCACACAATAGACAGCCTTCAGATCCTTCTTAAGGGTTGCTTTTCGCTGTTGCTGAGAGCACTTGAGAACTGTGCGCAGCTGATAAAAAGAAGAAGAGCTCATAAAAGAGATCAAATGTCAACTGGCAACACATGCGGAGCGGAGGAGCAGGAGGATTTCCAAGAAGTATCTACAAGATGTAAGTGCATCCGCAGGTACGCATTTCCTTTCCGCTCGCCCCCCGCCGCCGGCGAGCCTCTATATCAATTGCTGAGCACTCGACTACCTGCTGCTCGCTCGGGGTTCGGTTCGGTTCGGGTCCGGGTCCTACGGCCATCATTAACAGTCCAGCATCTGTGAGTGAGTGAGCGAGAGGGCAGCTAACATTGACGCTCTCTCTCCCTCTTTCTCTCTCTCTTTCTCACTCTCTCGCTGTGCAGCTGTGCATACGAACAGGCCGTTAATCTTAATGCGCCGTGGCGGCTGTCGCTTCTGCCTTTTTATGTTATCAGATTTTTCTTATTCTTATTTTCTCATCGCGTTCTTCTACTGCGCAGCAGCAACAGCCACTTGATGCACACAGCCAGTGGCGTCGACGGCGACGGGGGGGGAGGATGTGCCTACGGAAATTACTCATTAACTTGCAACGCATGCAGCACGATTGCACTTGGGTGAATCACCACGAAGAGCCCCGTTGCGCCTAGTCTAGGGTCCACTTGTCAGCCCAATGATAGATCAAATGTCTGCCGAATGTCCTCTTGAAAGTGCTCACAAACCACGCACTTGACAGAGATCGAGAGGTTTACAATGCAATTAACAGTTATGCAGGAAATGCAGTTAAGACTAGTTAGCTAGAAAAGATAACTTAATAACGCGGGAGCGATCGAATTACAGATCTACTGAAAATTAAGATTTCTAAATCGATGAATCTATAGGAAATATAAACTTGTTGATATTCTTGGCAATAAATAGACCTTTAAATCTCACATCAATTTTTATTGTCTTGTGTATATAATAAGTATATAGATTGTGAGTCCCTTGTAAGTACCAATTGGTACTTCTAGTGTAAAGTTTTTTATATAATAATAATACTAGAATGCAATTGATTCGAATTGAATCTTACAATTTCATATTATGCTTAAGTTCCTTACTTTGTGGAACTGAACTTAACACGTTGTTCGTGTCGTTCGGAACTAGTTCTTTACAGATGAATCGATATGGTAATTATAGCTTTTATAAACAGGATGCCAGCTAAATAGGAAGGTCGCTGACTGAGCATTTAAATCGAACTAGAAACAAGAATAAATAGAAACCGTTATATATTTACCAAGAATACATAAATAATCAATATATACAAAGAGAAAAAGGGTATATGTATGTATATACCAAGATAAATAATTAATCGATATATTATCGAAAGCAATTTATATACAGGATGCCCGCCTGCCTGCTCAGTTTCCTTGGCCATTTTTCCAACGGTCCCATTTTCTTGTCTGGCATTTCCGATCCCACGCCCAACCAAGCCAACCTCCCCTCCCCCTCCCCCGCCGCTCTTCAGTCAATTTCGCTAAAAGCGGAAATCTCTGCACAAGCAAAAATTCTTTTGCGCACACACACACACGCACAGGCAGACGCACACACACAAGCAGACATTCCTTTGGCCCCCTCTCTCGCTCGCACTCTCTTCACACTGCAGTTTTCTACGAGTTTTACCTTTTACATTTCTTATTTGCTGTCGCCTTTGTTGCTGTTGTCGTTGTTGTTCTGAGATCTCTGCTGCGGCGGCTGCGCTGCTGCTGGCATTTTTCTAAACTGATCGTTTTATAATTTTCGTTTGTAATTTCCGTTGAAACCGGTTCGCCATCATCCGCATACCTAACTACCTGTGCCTGCTGCCTGCTCCCCGTCCCCTATACCCTGTCTGGTGCCCCTTTATGCCTGTGTGTTCGTTCTTCAAGCCGCGCCTCCTTCGCCTCCGCTGCCGTCGCTTGCTGTCATCTTCGCTGACTGAGATTTAGAATACACACACATGGATGGGATGTATGTTAGTGTATGTGTGAGTATGTGTTTGCGTGTATTTATATTCTTATTCTTCTCGCATTGCGTGCGTCGTTTTGTGTTCTGCTTCTGCCTTCTTTCACTTTGTACTGTTGTTGCTGCTTTCTGGTATGATGAACATTCATTTGTCATTTTACTACGTGCCACCGACTGGTTGAATGTTTATTTGTACATTGTTGTTGTTTTTCTCGGAGCGAACGAACATGTGTGTAGTACAAAATACATATGAATTTATTTTAGTCAAATTAAACCATATGTTGTTGCGGCAACCAAAATAACACGTAGGATCGCCTATACATACCGACAAACATATGCGTGCGTGTGCGTGTGTGTGTACACAATCAGCAGAGGGCAGCAGCACCTCTTAAACAAAACAAATAGACCCCCTCTAAGTAAAAGACATGTACACAATAAAAAAATACATATATGTATAGTATATGTACATACAAATAAACATGTGTATATCCCACAGTGCGGCCAGCGATCATCATCATCGTCATCTTTTTCATCTGCTGTGCCTGTCTTCTCCTGCTTCTTGCTTAACAACAACAACAACAACAACGCCAAAAGCAACAGCATGCAAGCAATATTTATTGCTCAGGCGCTCTCTCAGTTGGGCTATTGGCATCTCGCTTGCACGCATTTGAGCTGTACCTTAAGTAAATTTCTTTACTCACTTGTTGAAATGCTTCCCGGAGAATGAGGAAGTTTCGGTGCTGCTGCTGAGCTGAGAGCGAGATGAGATAAATTTTAATGTGTGTGCATGTGTGTACGACTGGGCAATGTCTGAACGCGCGGCCATAATACAGGGTGCGCCTGTAGCTGCTTCTTAAAAATTGGCTTGTTGCTCTCTTTACCCACTGTCGGATTTATTAGTCGTCGTTGCGCCAACGTCTTTCACCCGCTGCTGCTGCTCCGCCGCTGCTGATTTGGAAACGGGTTTTGTGATGGAATGTGCACTTCCGTTTGCTGTTGCCGCCGCCGCCGTTGTCTGCTGCTGCTGCTGCAGTGATATGCCCGGCAAGCCCAGGCCCAGGCCCAGACCCGGGGTAAATGGGTACGGCTTTCAAGTTTCGTAAAGCACACCACACCTCCCCGCCGCACACATACACCCCCACCTTGACTGCTGTGGCATCAATACATTCGTTTATGTTGAAATCTTACAGCGACTGATCATGCCAAAGATATGCATGAGTATGTGTGTGCCTTGCTCCATGTGTTGTCGATTTGTATGTGAATACACAAACAAACATACATACATACATACATACATATGTGTATTTGCTTGTTGGTGTTTGCTTTGTACACATCCGGAATAGTAGCGTCAGCGGCGATGCCGACGCCAACGCACATATTTATGGCAATTACCATATTGAGCAATTTTCAATTAAAAAAGCTCGATTTCGATGCGTATTTACATACACAGTGAAAGCTCACTTCAGCGGACTTCCACTGTCGTTCTATTAGGAAAGATGACCGCTTAAAAGTGTTGTGGAAGACTTAACAAACACTGGAAAATTTTGGCCGGCTAAGAGAGAAATATACATGTTTATTGGAAATGCTTTCACTGTATATAAAAGGTTATTGGTATCGATGCTGTGCTATTGGAACGATTGTATTGAAACACGTAGCGCATGCGATCAATGCTGATCGTTTCCTGCGGGGGTGCTTATTTTGAGTGTGTGTGTGTGTAGTATGAGAGCGTGAGCAATAATGAGAGCAAATGCCGCTAATACAATAATTGAGCGTGCATGTGTGCGTGTTGCGTATTGATTCTGACTCACGTTTAGCGGCTCTTCTTCTCTCTCTCTCTCTCGCTGCCTGTGGCTTTGATTTGTTTATGAAGAAATTTGATTTGCTTGGAATGCAAATGCTGCTATCTTTCGCGCGTGTGTGCGTGTGTGAGAATATACATATAAGGTGATTGAGTATATAATTAAATACAGGGTGATTTTGCACATCCTTGCGCTGTACCAACTAAAACTAATGCCACATGCCATCTTTGTCTTTGCAGATTAATCTAATCTTGTGGCTTGGGCTTCGATTAGAATAAACACAGCGCGTTTGCATGTCCAAAATGAAAATGCTTCCAGTACAGCTATCACTGAATCCGCTCAATCCCAGCATCTGGAGCGATGTCATCTGGCGCTGCCCGCCGCCGCCCTCCAGCCAGCTGGCAGAGCTAAAGACCCAGCTGCCGCCGTCGCTGCCCTCGGATCCGCGTCTCTGGAGCCGCGACGATGTGCTCGACTTTCTGCGCTTCTGCGTCCGCGAATTCGATCTGCCCAAGCTCGACTTTGATCTCTTCCAAATGAACGGCAAGGCCCTGTGTCTGCTGACACGCGCCGACTTCGGGCATCGGTGTCCCGGCGCCGGCGACGTGCTGCACAATGTGCTCCAGATGCTCATCATCGAATCGCACATGATGCAATGGCATCTGCCCAACAGCCCCGTCACGCCCACCGGCCGTTATCCGCTGTCACCGCACAGCCACCCGCCGACGCCCACCTGGCCGCCGCTGAACGCGCCGCCCGAGAGCAGCAATCCCTTCCACAGCAGCAGCAGCGCCGCCGCCCACATGGCGGCGCATCACTTCATGGCGCCCAATTCCGTGACGCTCAGTCCGCCGCCCTCGGTCGACTCGCAGGCCAGCAGTCCGCCCCAGCCGGCGGCCTATCAGAATGGCGGCGTCGCCCTCTCCAATGCTGCCGCAGCCGGCACAACAACGGCAACGACGAGCGCCGCAGCCGCTGCCGCAGCCGGCGGCTCCTCCAGCGGTAGCAGCACGGCCAGCAATGGGTCCGCCTTGAATGGCTGCGTCCAGCCCATGAAGGGCATCAGCAGTGCCAGCAGCAATCACTCCGACTCTGACGAGGAGTACTCCGAGCCCAGCACCAACAACAACAACAACAGCAAGGCGAATAATCTGGCAACGGGGCAGCTCTCCTACAGCGCTGCCGGCAGTCCGCCGGGCACGCCCATACACAAGGACATGAAGCCCAATTGGACGCAACAGTTGACCAACAGCTTTGTCAACTCCTGGTCACAGCAGCAGCAACAACAGCAACAACAACAGCAACAACAACAGCAGCAACAACAACAGCAGCAACAACAACAACAACAACAATCGAAGCAGCAGCAACAGCAGCTGACGCTGGACAACACGGCCGGCGCGGTGTTGGCGCCGGGCGGCGGCTCCATCTCGGCTCCGACGACGCCCAGCTACATGTACAAAGCCAAGCGGGAATTCTTTCCCGAGAACTCGGAGCCAAATACAAGTGAGTAGATGCATTCATTTAGATCACAATCGATTTGTTGATATCGCAATATTGTTGGTTATCGATACATGTTTTATCGATATATGGGCATGTGTTATCGATAGAAAGTTGAAAGTAAACGTGTTTCATTTTCAAATGATGCCAAGTGTTTCATTGCCAGCTGTTCCACATGTGACTTATCGATCTGGAATTCTTACTTATCGATCACTTGTGAAGCGTACTAATCGATATCCCCTTCCACAGATGGCCGCCTCCTGTGGGACTTCCTGCAGCAGCTGTTGAACGATCGCAACCAGAAATACAGCGATCTGATCGCCTGGAAGTGCCGCGACACGGGCGTCTTCAAGATCGTCGACCCCGCCGGGCTGGCCAAGCTGTGGGGCATCCAGAAGAACCATCTGTCGATGAACTACGACAAGATGTCGCGCGCCCTGCGCTATTATTACCGCGTCAACATCCTGCGCAAGGTGCAGGGCGAGCGGCATTGCTATCAGTTCCTGCGCAATCCCACGGAGCTGAAGAACATCAAGAACATATCCCAGCTGCGCCAATCGACGACGCCCGTGGTGGGACCAGGTGGTGCTGGTCCTGGTGCCGCCGCCGGTGCGCCCGCTCCAACGCCCAGCCAGGCGCCCGCCAGTCCCAGCTGGTCCCAGCAGCAACAGCAGCAGCTGCAACAGTCGCCGCAGCGTCCGGCGTCGAGGAACGGGCCCAACATGTCGCTGCCGACCGCGGCGGCTGTGGCAGCGGCTGCGGCCGCCGCGTACGGACCGCAACCGACGTCGCCGCTCTTCATGCACGCCTTTCACTATCTGTCCGCCAATGCGGCAGCCGCGGCGGCTGCAACAGCTGCGCAGCCGCCCGGCTCGCCGGCTGGGGTGCAGTGCCTGACGCCCGGCGCGCCCATCTCCGGGCCTGGGGACAAATTCCAGTTTCATCCGCTGAAGCTGGAGAATGGCGGCGACAGCGCTGGCGAGGATCTGAAGCCGACCGATCTGAGCGTGAGCAGCAAAAGCGCCGCCAGCAGCAACAACAGCAACAACAGCCACAACGAGGATTGCTATCCGTAAGTAGCAGCAGCTACTCCCAAGAGGCACATGTGCTAATCCCAACCATGGACCTCTATTGCAGGCTCATACGCAATGCCGACGGCCTGACCACCATCAAGCTGATACGCTACAACGAGCAGCCGGAGCTCAAGACGGAGGCAGCCGAGCAGGGAGCTGCTCCTGGTGGAGCTGCAGCTGCAGCTGGCAGCAGCGGCAGCGCCGCCGGCTCACCCAGGCCCATGGATGCAGTCGAGCGGGAAAGGGAACGGGAAAGGGAGCGGGAGCGGGAGCAGCAATCGCAGCCTGTGCCCATGGACAGCGAATGCAATGGCAGCGAGGAGGCGGCGGCATTTAGGCATATGCATTAGGCACAACCACCCACACACACACACACATACGCACACGCACTATGAGAATCAGCCACACCCACAAACACACACACGCCCACAACTTTACCTGAGCAATAAATGCAGCTGCCTTTGGGACCAGCCAACAGCAACAACAACAACAACAACAACAACAATACACACACACACTCTCATTACCTTTTGTACATACCAACACACACACACACACACACACACACCTGCGCACACCCTTTGTGTGTGTTAATTAGCGCCTAGTTTTTGTCTGTCATTTCAAAAGGCAGCCTTAAATATTTAATTTAAATACACATTTTATACATTTAAAACTATGCATAAGCTACACACACACACACACACACACACACACACATACACACATTTGTAATTTGTTTATATTTAAGTAGTTTTTCATTTTTGGATCGGCGCAGCGCAGCCTTCAACGATTTACAGAGTTATGTGCCAATTTTTCTACATAATAAAACTAAGCTTAACAATTATTAAATATAAAAAACAAACACACACACACCAACACACACACACACACACACCAACACACACCTTAGCCTGTAAGTGTTGTCACCTTTGAGCTTTACAATGTTGCCTCAACAAATGGTTTCACGTAACATGGAAAACAAAATTGTTAGAAAATAAATATACAACAAGAAATTAATATATAAAATTAATGAAATAAGAGCATTTGAAATTGTTAATTATAATTAATATACAATATATATACACATGCAGAGAAATTCGAAACGCCATTAATTTTCATTTCAAAACAAATTAATTGTGATAACTGAAGAAGAAAAACGAAGAAAAAATGAAAAGGAAATTGATTTGAGCAGCGTTTTCTTTTATTGTTTATGCTTTTCATTTAAACATTTTGGCCAGGCAATTAAAACCTATATATATTTTATAATAATAATACATTGGCTTCCACACAACAACATTTTAATGTACTTGTATTTAGTTTTTAATTGTTAAATGCATAAGCAAAAGGTGTTCATAAAACAAAAGTCTTTTTTTATAAACATTGATCTTAATTTTGTTTTTTTGTACATTTTCAAGGCACTTTATTGATTACACACACACACTTACACACCCACACACACTTACACACACACACACACACATACACACTTACACACACACATTTAGCATTATAATTATCATACAAATTCTACAAGCTGTAATTATTAATTATTAATTATTAACTAGCCGCATATTTAAGTACACATAAACTTATATTACATATATATGCTATAATTAATATATAATTTTTGTTTGTTTTCTTTCGTTTAATGCCTAAGTTTAAACACCGCCAATAGCTAATAATTAGCACTTTAGTGTCGCCACAATACCTGTTCTTCCAATTGAAAAATACCTTATCTTTCGATATGATATGTATAAAAAAAAAAAATCTATATATATATAAAAAATAATATTCTGAAAAATATTATTACAAAAAAAAAATAAAATAAATGAAACAAATTTATATATGCAATAAATAAATGAAATCAAAACTGATGAAAGCGTAAGCACAGCTCCTAGGGAGCATCTTGGGTGTTCCTTAAATCAGCTCCTGATTGTCCAGGAATTCGCGTATCATATTGCGGCACGACTTGAGCAGCGCCTTGTTGCATGCCGCCGCCGGCACCGCCTTCATCTTCGCCTTGGTCACGTTGCCGACATTGACGGGCGTCGCCTTGGCCGGCGTCAGGGAGCGACGCAGCAGATGCGGCGGTATGCGACGTTTCTTGAGCGGCTGCGACGAGGCATTCACCACGGCACGCACTTGCTCCTTGGGCGTGCTCTTCTCCGTTTCGGCTGCCGGCGGCGGTGGCGGCGGCGGCGGCGTGGTCTGTGCCACAGTGCAACCCGTGCCGCCCACCGCACTTATGTCGTACTGATAGCGCAGCATGAGGAGCGCAGCGGCTGCCTCCAGCTCCAGGGCGCCATAGGTGTTTGTATAGGACAACTCGTCGGCTCCGAACTTCAGCTTCATCAGGTGGCTCTTCATGTTGCTGTGTCTGTTGTTCAACTGTTGACCCACAAAGCTGTGCGTGCATGTTTTATAGAAGAAGCTCGTGGGATTTACCTGCAGCAGAGCGCAGCTGGCAGCGTTGTCTGGACTACCTACCAATTGGCGCTAATCCTGACCCGCTAATAAGCGGTCACCTTGGTTAATCCGCGACAGCTGCAGCAGCGGAGGCAAAATCTATATTGTGTTTCTTATTACACTGGCAGCAGGCAAAAACTACGAGACATTTATGGCACAGGTAAAAAAGAACTTTCAAATTCTATGTAACTAAAGGTAACTATTTTAAATATATCGTAAAATATTAGTTCTTAAAATAAGCCTAACTTGGCCTGACTTTCAGACATGATTTATCCATCGATCCATAAAAATTGATATAATCTAAAGTTTGGTTTATTCCAATTATATTTCTTCTTTGAATCTGTGTCCTTTTTGACTGATACTTTTATAGAAATGTATTAAAGCTTAAGCTTAACAATTTTCTTTTATTATTTGATTTATACTTTTTATCAGAGTGCCAACTAAATATTGATTAACAAATTGTGGATTTCATGAACTTCATAAGACTCTTGGTGGAATCAATGTTTTATGTACTAAGTACTATGGAACAGATATGAATAAAAGTAATAATAATCATTTCTCTTAAAAAAAAACCAACAACTTTTTATCTTAAAAGCAATCTTGTTCGTCTGGATTTGGTTTTAAGTTAGTCGTAGGGCCAATGGATCAACGCATGTTAAATCAATTGGTCGTGACTAAAAACAACTATTTATTCCAAAAAAATAAAATTAACACTAAATTTATGTTGCATTGTGCCTTTCTGTGTCTGTGCTGGATACATATACACATGTTCTAATATATATATATGCATTAAACTGAAGTCTTGAAGCGTTGGGCGTCTGGATGATTGCTTCAGTGTCCACTTAAACTTACAAACATTGCTTGTAAATTGAATAATCCCAAGTTCCTAAAGCCCCACTACGCGTGTATCTCGAACAGTTTGGCAACTTCATTGAGATCCTCATAGTCTTTGTTCTCGTTGATTATCGTTCGTGCCAGTCCAATGCGATTGAATAGATTCCACAATAATATGCCAACAATTTTATCGTTCTTCAGATAGAAAATGACGCCCTTGCCATAATTGGGTGCCTGGTTCGGATCACATACGATGTCCGGACCGTCGCTCGTCTTCTTTAATACATCTTTGCTACTCGCATCGGTACGCACGTCTATATGACTATCCGCGCGCTTTTCCGAGTCGGTGGGTAACGCAAACACGCCCACCGTGGGCAGGGAAGAGTCCACCAGGCCAATGCCTTCGTAACCAATTTCAGGACCCAAATCAGACCAGAACATGCTCTGATGCTGATATGGTTTTTCTACAGGATAAGTTCGATAAGAATAAGATTAACAAACTACTCAAGCACAGCGGGAACATATTTGATAACTTACTCGCTCCGGTCATGTTCTCGCCGGCCAGCCGTCCGGAGACGACCGAATGATCGTGATGCTCCACACGCCTGCGGCCCAGCAGCGGATCGTAGAAACAGGATGCATCGCCGGCCACAAAGAGATTGCGACGCGCCTCCAGCTCTGCATTGACTACAAAGCCGCCGAGGCTGCGATCGACCTCCAGCTTGGAGGGACCAGCCATATCCGTATTTGGCGTGCAGCCCACACAGACGACGACAATGTCGGAGAGCAGTGACATGCCATTGTTTAGCTCCAGTTTGAGTTGGGATTCATCCCGTGTGGCGGTCCTTATGCTGGCATCCGGTATCACGCATACGCCCTGCGCCTCCATTTTCCGTGTAGTCCAATCGCTCAAATAATTGGGCAACACCTTGGACATGTTGCCCTTCTCCTGGAACACCTGATACACCTTGCCGCCCCCATGCTGCTTGGAGTAGTGGGCCAGCGAGCAGGCCAGTTCACTGCCAACGAAACCATTACCCACAATGGTTATGGAGCGCTTCTGAAGCGCATAGCGGCGCAGACGATCAAAGTCATCGGGCGTGCGATAGACCATTACCTTCTCCTGTACACTGGGCGGCGCATCGCGGAACATGGGCAGATTTTTG
The DNA here is from genome assembly GCA_035045725.1 of Drosophila ezoana. Classification (NCBI taxonomy): domain Eukaryota; kingdom Metazoa; phylum Arthropoda; class Insecta; order Diptera; family Drosophilidae; genus Drosophila; species Drosophila ezoana. Next base: position 10,877,365 of record JAWNOU010000092.1, read on the forward strand.
GGCGCACAACCCGTTGCAATTAGGCACGAATCGTAGCCGATCTGATAGCCGTCGTTCAATGTTACAATGCGTTTACTTGCATCAACTTTCTTAACGGCGAAACCTTGAGCGACGGCTATGCCGCCGTTTACGCTGTCTTCAAGCTTCTCAGGATCGACAAAGAACTCCTCCGGCTCAAAGTACAAGCTGTCTCAACAGAGTGGTAAACAAGTCAATAAGCAATTGATTGGCTTAGCAATCGGGGGCTGTGCTCACCTGCGCTCAGAGCCCGTCCACTGCTTGAAGCGATAGTCTTTGATGGGATCTTCATTGGGATTGGGCGTATACCAGAGCTCCTTGGAAAGCGGCGGTCGCATGTATGGCTTGCGATATTCATTGCTGATCATCAGAACTTTGGCGCGTGCATCATTCGATTTGATGGCACGGAATGCTGAAAAGGCAGCGGTGCCGCCACCAATGATCAAATATGGAACATGCTGGGGAATTTTTTCCGAACTGCGAGGCGCTAAATGCAAATTAAAAATAATTAATATTGGACATTAAGCTATGCAATGGGTTCGCCTTAAGCATACTCGTTATTAATCCAGTAATTTTGGCACGCTTCAGCGCTTCCTCGGGACTGTCGCCAGTTGCATCGTCGCCGGCGCCACTTTTCTTGCCGCGACGCGACAAAAGAAAGGCAATCTACAAAGAATGCAGTTACAATTTGTGGGGAAAGCATATAGAAACAATTTGTATGCTTACCAGGCCGCCTGCCAGCAGGGCGGCCAAGGCGCCAATGAAGCATTTAATTTTCAACTGCTTTAATCTTTCCTCGTTGGATTTTTTACTGTCATCGTCGCCGCCATCGCCGCTGCCGCCGCCGCTCATGCTGGTCTCGCGGCGCAGCCGATGGAACTCGGCGCAGGGATCGCTCTCCAGTTCATCGGATTTATCGACCTTTAGTGCGGGCGGCTTCTCACACTGCGACGACTTGAGCACATCCTGGGCAGTGGAATTGGGTCTGGTGTCGGCATAGCCCTGCGAAGCGAGAGCAAAAGAAAAAGGAATATGAATAAGATGAACAGAAAGTCAATTAAAGAAATGAATTGAACGCATTCGATGAATGGGAATGGGATGCTACCACTCGAAATTGTGGGTCTTGCAATGCGGTGAAGCTGATTTGGGGGCCTTGCAAATTGGACACGGTCGTGGGCTGAGCAACCTCGTCGACATCGGGTACAAATTCCACGGTTTTGGCCACTTTCATGCAGGCATTGTGATTCGGATATTTATTGGCTTGTAATTTAGTGCGTGCCTCGAGCGTACGTTTTTTTACCATTTGATATAAACTGTTGTGTGCCGGCCGGTTGGTGCCTGAAAAACCAAAAAATAAAAACATTTCAATTGAAATCCATGCCGGTTACAAAGCGAACATAACCTCATCCAGATGGATGCATGCCCCCCGCTCTCATCCATCCACTTACCGTTGACCACCTGGGGAAGTCGTTGTGCCGGGGGTATGATTCGTCTGTTGGCTAATATATGCGCCTGTCGACAGAATTTGTGACACAAACATCTCACACTCCAAATGCTCATAATACCGATTCGTTTAGTGTGTCTGGCAACAACAACAAGATTTTAAAATCTATTGGTTTTTCTTGTGTAACAATATAGTATAAACGTGTATGTATTTATTATTGTTAAGTAAGTTAAAAAAAAACCTCGTGTTTTTTGTCGGTATATGAATTATATCTCAGTGAGAATATGACTTGAGTATTAGCACATATATATTTTAAATGCGAAATTAGTAAGACTTTCAATTTTACATCACACACATTCACAATAAACTACAAACTGACCACTGTTTTCTGGTGTTTACTAACACTGTCAATTAGTTCACGCAACTCTACAGCCAGGGTTCCCGTAAGTCGTGTTTCATTTCACATTTCAAATTCAAATTCAAATTTAAAGCACGTTTCGTTTTTGTTTTATTTTGTGCCAAGCATTAATAAGTTATATATTTTGTGAAACAGTTAAGTCAAAGTACATTAGTGAAACTTCATCTATTTATCTGCTACAATTTCGTGCTTGTTGGCAGCAGCTGCTGCGCCGCTAACCGGCGGCTTAATGCCCATCAGATTGCAAAGCTCGTTGCGCAGTGGACGCACTTCAACCAGGGGCAGGGTCCAGTCCGTTTCCGATAGCAAGGTTAGGATATCATCCATATTCTCTTCGGGTATTTCGGTTACATCGCCGTGCAGCGCCAAAGCTTCATACAGTTTGGTAGCCGCCGTCTTGCGCACATGGACATGCTGCAGGCCCAGGAATACTGACATTTTGGAGAGCACACGCTTGCTGAGCCTAGGCACCTGGATCAGCTGACAAAAGGTGCTAATGCTGGTTGCGGTCTTATACAGCTTCTTATAGCCCTTAACCTCCAGATTGAGCAGCCGATAGATGTCCTCAGCAAACGGATTGGATTCATCATGCAAAACCGCCTCAATGCTGCCCGATCCGATAAGTATTTCCAAGAAACTGAGCATTGGATACGTGACGCGTTCGTTCAACAGGTGCCCCTCAAAGAGCTGCACAATCTCCGCGCACAGACGCGGCACCATATCCACATTGGAGCGCAGAAACTGGAAAAGTGCCGACGAAGCATATTTGATCTGAAATATATAATGGTATTAAATCGCCACCTTAAATAAAATATGGTCATATACTCTACCAGAGATTCGGTAAGCTGTCCAATGCTGGCCGTCAGTCCCAGCAGGACACGCTTGGAGTAGTCAGGCAGAGCGAGCAGCTCACAAAATAGTGGGAATGTATGATCGGCGAACAGCCAGAGTACGGACTTATCATCACTAGGGAATATCTCGAGTAGACGCCCGTGGGCGCGTATATGTGGTATAGCCGGCTGGGCGTGTATCAGCTTGCAGCAGAGACGTCCGGCCAGGCCGCGTGTACGATCAATTTTCTCCACCGCCTGCTGCATGAAGCCAACCACAATTTGGTGCACCTGCTGTGGCGTCAACATGTCCCTGGGACACTGTGTGGCCAGTTCGTAGAGCGCCTGCATGGCCGCCTCGCGCACCCAGGCGCCAATGTCGCCGCGATTGTCCAGCGTGTACTCATCCATCGCCTGCAGCAGGCACTCAACTACTTTATTGAAATGCAGGCGCTCTGCAAAGGAATCCTGGACGGTGGCATCGTAGCCAACGGTGTGCACCACTTTGCTCAGCGCCCGAACGCTTTGCGTGCGCGCCTCGCTCCATCTGTAGGTCTGAACATTCTCGTGATCATCGTACGCCCCCTGCGGCGCCAGCGCATGCTTCACCAGATTATCCAAGACGGCGTTTAGATGCTGGCGCAACATCAAGGCAGGCAGCACACCCAATGCAGCCAAAAAGCCCATGCGCATGTGCTCCTCCAGATCGTTATCGGCGCCCTTCAGATACGCCGTGATAATACGTTCGTTTTCAGCGTGCCGAGATTCCAGGCAATAGTAGGCGCTGGACAGCTCCGCAAATGCCTCCACAGCTGCGTCGCGTATGCTGCTGGACTTGGTGACCAGGCCAATGTCGATGACCTGTTGCCAGCTGGCTGTGAAGAATTTAATATATTATAATTAAGTTCCTCAAATTTCCAGAAAATTATTTAAATTAAACTTTCCCAGTCAACCCTAGATCTCCGACCTGCTCACCCAGGAGAGATCCCCATTTTCACCAAGATCGGCGTATTTTACGTGTTGGATACAACTATATTCAATCGGATGTTAATTCATTTCCACCATTTTTCCACAAATGCGGGTGGATATGTGCGAAATCCCGCCTCAAATAAGAAAGGTTCTCAGTGAAAATGTGGCTCTTAGCTCCTATGGTTCGGGCTGTGCGTCAGTCAGTCAGTTGGGACACCCAGTTATATATCTACACAAAGATAAGAATTAAATTTTGCTTGGCTAACCACTAACCTAGACACTCGGTGTTGACCGGGAGCTTGGCGACGCTGCAGTTGCGAATGAAGCTGGCGGTGCAGAACTTCATGAGTTCACCGCTCATGCCGCGATAGAAGTTGCGCTCCAGGAATGTTTTCACCAGCTCGTTCAACTCTGCAATGCGCTGATTGGACAGATAAACGGTATTCGAATCCGGCGCCATTTCCAGTTGACGCAGCGCTAGGGTAATCTCACCCATGGCCAGGACACAGCCATGACGAGCGTTCACATCAATCGTTTCGGTCTTGGCCAACAGCTGGGGCATGACCACAGCGGCCATGTACTCCGGCGCACGATAGGTGAGCTTGTGCAGCGCCTTGGCGGTAAGTTCACGTATAGCCGAGTCCCAGTGGCCCACCTTGCGCTGCACGAGGTGATCAATTAGCGGCTGGCGGTATTCCTCAAACTGTGCGATAAAGTCGCTGATGGACAAATATGAATTGTGGCGTATGCCCACGGAGTAGAAGTCCGTGGTCGTAGAGATCTCAATGCCGTAGGGAAAGTTGCCCAGGCGGCCGACGCTCTCCTGGAAAGCAGCCGACGCAGCACGCCGACAATTAATTTCGCGGTCAAACACGGCAACGGTGAGCAGGCCCGAGGAGATCAGCTGCACAAACGGCTTCAGATCATCCGGGTTGTAGGCGCGCGCAAAGGCCCAGCACATGTAGCAGGCCGAATCACGTATGTGCTGGCCCACGGACATGTAGCCCTTCATCTCGTCATAGAAGAGCGCCTGCATCAGCAGCGGCACTAGCTCGTGCAGGCGATAGGGCAAGAGTAGGCCACGCTTGGCCAGCTCCGCAATGGCCAGGCAGCCGCCATGCCAGGCCTCGTGCGGCTCCAGGGGATTGAGTATGTCAATGACCGAGCCGATTACCTCATCAGCCAGCTCCTTGGGCAAGCGATTGGTAACACGGCCCAGACCTTTGGCTGCGCTCCAGCGAATATCGTTGCCACCGCTGCGCAGGGCTTGCAGCAGCTCGTCGATAACCTCCTCGATGGAATCGGGCACAATTATCTCCTCGCCAGCGGCGTCCTCTTCGGTCTCCATATTGCCTGTCACTGAATCCCCTGCAGCGCTCGACTGATGGCCCAAATTTGTGGCCAGCGAGCGTGTGCCTGTGCATGGAGTGGAAAATTGTGATTAAAATGGGACTTGCCTGGCGTGGAAATAGTTACCGCGTTTGTAGCGCCAGCTGGCGATGCGCGGCTTCAGATGCACCAAGCCCAGACGCTGCACAATCTTCACATAGTACTTGTATTTGAGAAAATCATTGACATCCTTGTACCGACAGCCGACAATCCATTGGAGCAGCTTGTCGGCATATGGCAGCAGATCCTCGCGCTTGCCGTGCTTCAGTATGGCCGCAACGGCAGCCAGCTGGCCGAACTTGACCTGCAGTGTGTCCGCCTGATGCTGCTCAATGATCCAGTCGAGGAAGCGCTCCAAATACAAGTCCTTGATGTCGGTGCGCACAAAGTACTTGGCCGCCAGAAAGGCGGCCATGTTGCTGCAGGTGTCGTTCGTGGAGGCGTACAGCTTGCACAGCTCAAATATCCGCTCCATTTTGGGCATGGCTGTGACAACAGTCTGTGGCGGGCTGGCGTGGTTGCTCAGCACGCAGTTGTTGGCGGGTGCCGGAGCTGCTTGCTCATAGGCATCCAGGCGGGCCATGTGAAAGGGATTCAACACGAGTATGGACATCCAGAGCAGGAGCATATAGCGCGTCTCCCAGTTGCTGAACTCCTTGGGATCCTGCTGGCCCAGCAGCTGGAGCACAAACTCCAAGTCGCTTAGCTCGTGCGGCATAAACTTGACGAGCACCTTGTAGGTGCGCACCTTGCTAATTATATACAAATACTTGAAGGCGGCATCGCGTTCGCCGGCCGGCAAATCCGCTTGGCGTATTTTGCCCAGCAGGCGCGTCAACAGCAGCTCCAGATGTGGATCCAGCAGATGCGGCTGCTCCTGGTAGCGCGACAACAGCTCCGTGTACTGCTCAAACTCGCGCTCAAAGGCGCCGTCCTGTATGGGCTTCATGCTGTCGATCAGCGCGAGCACCTGGTCCAGTTCGGCAAAGTGCTCCAGCGTATTTGCCGGCAAGTCATCATCCTTGACATCCTCGCTTTGTTGCATTGTTCTCGTTTAGTTATTAAATAAATGATATTTCAAACAGCCGGACGACGACACACAGCTAAAACTTTAAGTTTCGTTTCTTTCAACTCTGATTCTGTTTCGTTTCTGCCGTTTCCCGAACATATGATTCACAGTGTATCGAGAATGGAACGGCAGCTGCTTGACCAGGGTTGGCAGCCGGCTTTTTTATGCTTTAAAAAAGTCGCGGCAGTGCGAGCTCGGGACGTGTTTGTTTCTGTAAACAGAACGCGATTTGTGTTATTTTTTATATTTTTGTATACACTTGTCGAAACTTTATGAATTAGAACCAAACAAGTGGGTAGATTGTGTTTTGGACAAAGCGCTTGTCGCGGCAACGCGTTTTCGTTCAGCTGCATTTCGTGTATTGGCAGCCCTGACGCACTCGCATTTTTGTTTACACGCCATACAAAATTTTTTTTTGCCCTAGCGCGCACGGATCCTCTGTCCCAGGCGCAATCGAGTTGAATCCAACATTTAAAATGAAATTGGATAACTTTCGCCTGATTGTGGAAGTTGGCCAACGTCGCGCTCTATGGGATTCGACCATGCAGCTGAGCATACGCAAAGATGTTGGCGCCTTACAATGGCAGGAAGTGGCGAACATAATGCAGTTGGACGGTGAGCAAAGAACTTAATTAGCCAGCTAACTGTTAATCTATAAATAAATGTTGCAGTGGCCGTGTGCAAGAAGCGATTCAAAGGACTGCGTGACAGCTATCGCTCCGAGATACGCAAGATACAGCAGAAGCGCAGCGAACACTCGAATTGGCCCTACTTTCGAGCCCTGGAATTTCTGCGCAACATATTCGATCCGGACAAGTTGGTGCCCTTCTCGCCGGTGCCCTTTGACATCGACATTGACGGCGCAGATTATGAGCAAAATAGGCTGGATGACTTTATCATTGATGTGGACAACGATGACTCGTTTGATTTTGAAATTATGGGTGATATTTTCAAGCGCGACTCGGTCGAGCCACAGGGTCATGATTCCGGTTCGGATATGTCCGTGATCAATAGACAGCACTTTGATATGTCCGCCTCGAACATGTCGAATGCCTCAATGCCCATGAACAGATCGGACATCGAACATCATGGCTCATCATCGCCCAGATTGTTATCACCTCTGATGCCCAAAGCGCCGGCGGCAAAGCGTACGCGACGCCGCAAGACATCGTCGTCAACAGATGGACCTTATCTGAATGGTCACGCGACTAACGTGATAAAGTCGACGCCAGTGCCTCCATTGGAATCAGCTGCCAAAGATGATCCCGACTATAACTTCCTAATTAGCTTGCTGCCGCACGTGAAAACGCTGTCGAGTATGAATAATATGAAATTTCGTACGGAGGTCAGTCGAATGTTGATGGAGATGAATCAGCAGGATATGCAGCCGGGACAGCGTGACATAGACCGTGCGACAGCCTTGCCAAAACTAATCCCAGCGCCGGCCTCGAACTATGACCACGAGAACGACACATCTAAATATAGTGTGGGCGGCACACTGAATGGCAGCGCATTTCTGGCACACAGTTCCATGATAGAGTGTGATGTTAAGATAGAGAACGAGCCCCTGTTTTAAGGATTGATCATGAATTTAGCTGTATATAAGTACATACATACAAACATAGATGTTAAACACAACAAATTGGCTATATCCAAAATTATTTTACGGTTTATATATTCAAATAACATACGTTTGACAAATTTCCCACTCATTGTAAGCCCAGACTTTACAAGTACATTCATAATTGCTGTAATTATTTCAAATATACATTTGAACCAAATTTCCCTCGATACTCTCCATTCAATGTTTTTTTTTGGATTAAAGAGTTTTCTCAGTCATCTCATCAATGTATGCATAGAAATTTAGATGTATGTGGTTTACAAATATAAGAGTATGTCATGCATAACTTGTTTATTTTTTTTACTGCCTCTTGTTTCGGCCTTACGGTTAATGGGATATGCTGTAAAGGTATTTCCCATAGCTTAAATTTATCGCAAGTGTTGCCATTCGCAGTGAATGGCAAATTGACGCGCACCGTGGTGAATGGTAAATGAGTCAGCTGTTGAATTTTCAAAGCCCGTGTGTCTATAAGAGAGAACATTTTGAAGGAAAATTATCTGGATTTTGCCAGCATTTAACTGAGTTTCGCCCAATTGTGCAGTTGCAAGCGCATCATGGGAGATAGTTCTGATGAGGAATATCTGCACACCGAGTGGGTGCCATATAGCGAGCGCAAGGAGTGGGCAGATGTGACGCCGCTGCCGCAGGACGATGGGCCCAATCCTGTTGTATCTATAGCATATAGACCCAAATGTAAGAAGATAAAACACACATAAAAGTGACTAACATTAGAGTCTCCAATATTTCAGTTCGTGCGGTATTTGACTACATGCGCGCCATTATTGCCAAGGGCGAAAAGTCTCAGCGTGCCTTGGAGCTGACCACCGATGCGTTGCGTCTGAATCCCGCCAACTATACGGTGTGGCAGTACAGACGGGATATATTGCGCGAACTGAAAGCTGATTTACAGGATGAACTGGACTATTTGGAGGAGGTAATTGGACAGAATGCGAAGAACTATCAGGTGTGGCATCACAGACGCGTCATTGTCGAAATGATGAACTGTCCCAAATGGGAGCTGGCATTGACACAAAATGCGCTGGACAACGATGGCAATGCCAAGAACTATCACGCCTGGCAGCATCGCCAATGGGTCATACGCGCATTCAAGTATGTCAACTTTAAAGCAATCATTTTGCCAGACTCTTTAAAAATATTGTATTCTGTATTCCCATCCGATAGCCTCTATGACGACGAGCTGGACTTTGTCGATCGTTTGATTTGCGAGGATCCGCGCAACAACTCTGCATGGAATCAGCGATTTTTTGTGCTGAAGCATTTAGGTTTCACCCCGGAGATAATCAAACGGGAGCTCGCGTATGCCATGAATCGCATACGTGTGATTAAAAACAACGAAAGCCCGTGGAACTTTTTGGTGGGAGTCCTGCGTCAAACCGAGACTGGACGCCTTAATAGCCATCCCGAGGTGGTGGAGTTCAGCAAGGGCTTGTATGATGCGGGCAATCGTTCACCATATTTGCTGGCCTTCCTCATCGATCTGTACCAGGAGCAGGCGCTGCAACAAAACGACAACGAAAGCGCCGAAAAGGTCTACGCCATGTGCAATGACATGGCCAGCAAACATGATGTTATACGCCGTAAATACTGGCAGTACGTGGCGGCGCACTTGAAGAGCCAGCTAAGCAAGCCCTCGAACCCGAAGCAGCAGCAGCAATAGAGAAAAGTTGTTCCTAGTTTTTGGCTATGTACACGTGCCCAGCAGACATTCTTGATACCGAAATACATACTACATTTAGACTATACAAACCATAAATCTAGTTAACTTATTTAAATTAACACAAGGCTACAATTGGCGCAGTTGTGTGTGTTTGTGTTTGTACACGTAAATTTCATTAACAATCAGCCAACAACTTTGAGCGCAACTCGGGCTCGTTATCTAAACGCATTTCTTATCTGTGCATACACTGAAAGAAAAAGCTGTTGACCTTTCTGCTGTCTCAATATTGGTATTTATTTAAATTTGCTTGTTTCAGTTTTTGTTTTTTGGTTTTTTTTTTTTTTTAATTTGAGTACATACATTTTAGCAGTTGTAATATATAACGTCGTTTTTTTTTTAGTTTTTGTTTGTTTTTAATTTGATTTTCTTGCGTATATTTGGAGTTTTCAGAATGGAAATTGATTTTCAATAGGCAAAGGCAACTGGCATTTAACAATGGGGTTTCCATACGAGTTTTCGCGGTGCTGCAAACGAGTTCTTATTGCCATTCTTTTACCCAAGCGTAAGTTAAGTACTTAAAATAAAGCAGAAGACATCTTTGGCGTGTTTGGTTTTCTTTTTTTTTTAGTTTGGATCAAAAATATTGTTTTTCTTAATATTTCTCATGTAGGAGCAAAAATCATTGAGAGTACTCATTTGCGCATAGATTTTAATAAAATTTCGTAATAATAAAATATATGTATATATTTTTTTTAGTTGTTTTTTTTTTGGTTTTTTCTTGTTTGGGTATATATAAATTTGAAAAAGCCTATAAGTCCGAACGCAGGAAGTACAATAACATACTCTCAAAATCAAAGCAATCTTTCGCCTGGGCCATGGCAAATTTATATTGAAAATTAGTTTTGAGACAAAAAAATATATAGTATATATAGCTTAGATAATGTGAAAGCCTGTGCGCATGGCCCTCGTCATAAAACATTTAGTACCAAAACCTTTTTCTAGCTCGAAATAATTTGTTTTTTTTTTTTTTTTACCTGTTCTGAGATTGCGTGGAGCCAGAGAGAAGTATTTATGTTTGTGGTAGTTGTTTTCTGTTTGTGTTAGTTTTTTTCTTTTCCTTTTTAACAATTTGATATATAGAGTTAATATATATATATATATACTTTTTTGTTTTAATTTAATAGTTTATAATAAATTTATACGCTCCTGTTGTTTTGCACTGAGCCGTTTTCATGACAATTGTTGGATTTCATTTTGTAAAAGCATTTATAGCAAAAAATTAAAAAGTTTCTTTATGTTCATCTCTAAAATCTGACCATCATAAACAGCGTGTTCCATTACTATTATTATTATTATTATTTTTAAGTTCTTTACGTAGAATATCATTTAGGCTTTTGTTGTCTTCCTTCAGTTTTCGATATATATATAAAATAAATCCTTTCCGACTAACATTCTTCATTCGTTTAGCAATTTTTTGTTTGTTTGTTTTGTATTAAAACACGCTGCGCTTTGTGTGAGGAAGCTTCATATACCATCTATAAATATACTCGTACATACATGCATGTAAATACTATGTAGATATTCATTTTAGTTTTTTTTTTTTTGCTTTTCTTGTTGTTTTATATAATTGTTAAAAAATTAACGCCACTTGTGCCTTGCTAGATTTTGTTTTGTTATATGAATAAGTACAATCGACATGCCCTCCCTAAACGGCGCCTAGGTCTAGGTGCTTACAACTTTACGTACATATACATATGCACATACATACATATATATGCGTAGCGCTCCAATCAATCTCTAGCTCTCTGTATGTCAGCTCTTTGAGCCGCACTCTACTTATCCTCCCCGATGCCCTCATCAGTTGTGGTCTTACGCTCTCTAGCCTCTTCGTTGCTGATATCACATTTTTCAGCCAACATATCCTCGATGCCCTCGTCGTCCACAGTCTGACTCTCGCCGGGCACATGCTTGCGCAACGGAACAACACACTCGCCCTGAGGTAGTGGCGGAAACTTGGCATAGGATGTGTTACTTATGGTGCCCACTGTGCTATCCTCATAGCAATCGGGTGTCATACGCACACGGCACGTCTCGTATGCCTTGACATAGCCCAGTTTTGTATATAGATTCCTGGACGCATCGTTCTGTGGACGTATGACAACGAAGGGTGTGTAGCCGCGCTCGATGACGAGCTGAGTCAACGCCTTGGCCAGACGGATGCCATAACTGAAAAATTGAGAGTTTCGTGAGAGTCTGGCCAACCTGGACTGCCCAACTGCGATCATTACTCACCCCATGCGTCGATAGTCTGGACGTGTTTGCATCGAAAACATAGCGCCATAATATGAATGGACCATCCATGCGGCCAGCTCGTTGGTATCCTTGCGGAATATACCCAAACCGGGCAGGACACGGACGAGTATATCAAATAATTTGACGCATTCGATTTCATTGGCCGGATATAGATCGTGTATGCCCTGGACATTGTCCAATGTCAGCAGTCGCATCTCCGCATCCTCTGGCAGCGGCTCCAGCTCCAGTTCCGTATTCAGTTTGTTGCACACATAGATATCACCACTCAGTCGCTCCATTAGACCAATTTTCGAATAGAAATCATCCAGGCGATTCATAATAGCGATGTGCGTAAAGTTCAGGTACAATGGCTTCTGCCAATCTATAAGTACATCTTCGGTGCGCATCAGATCGACATGCTCGATTTGTGCGGATGGACAAAATATGCCAAATGTTTGGTATATATTGTTGTGGGGCTATAAGAAAATATGAATCAATTATTAAATTAAACGATCATAAAATTAAAAAAGTTGTACTCACCGTAAGCGTGCATCCTGGAAAATGTAATATTATCGGTTTTTCGGGCCAATCTTTAGCAACATAAAACTTAAAATCCCAAATACGATCATTCAGGTACGTTTTAATAGTTTGATGAAACTGCAAAAGGAAATTTTAAAAAATGTTTATATGTGTAACGATTTTTAGATAAATCATTTCCCAAGGGTGTGCTTTTTTATATTTTATCAAAAGAGTAACAATATTCTAGCTGCTAGCTTTTTGGCAACATTTCCTTTTTTTACTAGCAGCAAATTATTTCTACGGATCATTTATTCATATTTTCAAATTGGCGCCAACTTTGCTAACTTCAGTGTTGACAAATGCAGCACAAAACGTACACGTTTGGCATTATGTAAAAAATAGTATATGGTCACACTCAGCTGTTTACTTTCAAAATTGAATGACAGTTGAACGAAAGTGTGTCTGCTGAAAAGTTAGCAGACATAATATACTTCTATCATTTAAATTAAACTTTTTTTTTGAACTTCTGTTTGAAAATACTTTTTATGCCTATTTGTCACATTGTATTTAGGTTACAAGAATGAGTTTAACCTAAACATTAAAGTCTAATGGAGTCCACAATAACAATTAAGCCAGAACCTTTTTGGGGCACTTGATTAAAAATTTGTTTAGAACAAACTTGCAATACATTTTTTGGGTGCAAGTATATCAAAAGGTATACGAAACTTAGACTTCTTGTGATTACGGCTGACCTTATAGGCAAGGTCTTTGAGCTTTCTGCTGACATTATAGGCAAGGTCTTTGTGATTGATCCATAGAATTTCCTTAAGCATAGTACACGCCTCTCTGGCAACAAACGTGTTCTCCTGCCGTGTGAAGCACAGCCCAAAAGTGTTGCATAAAAATTCGAAACTTTAAATGACACCCAACTTCAATGGAGTTGGAATTCTTGAAAAGTTTACCAGCTGAGCTGCTTCCTCAGCCGAGCACGTGAGCTGGCGCGGAGCAGGCGACGAGGTCATTAAAAATTGAAATGAATCAGCCGTAAACTGTGAAAAAAGAGGTCAGCTGATGGATTGCATGTCTACTGCGGTCTACCGGCAGTTGTTGTGCTGGCCCTGGTGCAGGTAATTGTTGCTTAAATTACCTGCGCTGTGTGGGCGTGTCTGTCAAGTTGTACGGCAACAATATTTATGTGTGCATTTCAAGTGGCAGCTACGGCCGGGACATACCTTTAATGATTCCGGCAGATAGCGCTCTAAAGTTACCAAAATTTCTGAAAGCTCTGATTCATGCACCAAACGAAAGTGTCTACCTTCAGGAATGATTTCCATTTCTGCAAGAGAGAAATACATAAAAAACATTGTTAGAAGGGGATACTCGCTCTTAAAGGATGATGATCGGTTGTGCTTATAATGAATGTGCTCGACTAGTAAATACCCTGTAGTTGCATACATTTTTAACTTCAACTATTTTCTTTACTTTCAACTCATTTTAATGGGTATGGGGTATACAAATTATTATAAATGAGAGTGCTGAATTTGAATGTGCTCGACCAGAGAATACCCTGTACTTTTCAACTATTTTCTTTACTTTCGACCAGAGAATACCCTGTAGCCTTATCTATTTTCAGTAGATATTTCGGTTTCAAACTTAATATTCTAATGGTTACCCTGCATTTTAGTCTTAGGGGTATATCCGTTATATTAAGGAATATATCGGACATTATAGAATATTTAGAATATATAAAGCATATGCTCATTTCAACATATTTAATGCAAATGACGAAATAATAACGTTTCTGTTTTCATGCAGATGCCATTATTTCCGCTTCAAGTACGAGTACATTTTAAGAGAATCTCAATTATTGTCTAAGTATAAGAGCAATGGGCTTTTATTTTTGGACGACCCCCTGCCCCGCCTCCCCTGCACTCCCACACGCCCACATAACCGCCACGAAGGCCACGTTTTGGCCTCTCTCAAGGCCAAAGGAATGGATTACAAAAAAATGAAAAAACGAAAGAAAAATGAAAATCAAATATGCGAAATAAAAAAGACGAGCAAAAGCTGATGACAACTTTGATGATGATGCTGTCATTTTGGCTAATATAATATAAGGGGGGAATTACGTGTCGTATGTGAGGACATCCGTTATTGAGCCAATTTGCAAGCAATTTTAGCTGCTATAATCGCATTTGTAACGAGCTATTTTCACAAATAAGCAGTTGAGAGAAATGTCCTTCAAGGGAATAAATAAGTGTACTTAGTATATATACAATTATGATATATAATAACAGTTGTATATATATAGAAAACATCTTAAAATATACACAAAAATTGGTAAAAATTAGTTTTTGCCAACAAAATAACTTGCATCATAATTGAAGGTTGCGTAATGGATTTGAACTAATCTGGTTCAAATCTTTTTTTTTTGTTTTCTGACCAGCGTTTTGAGATCTTATATAATATTTTTTTTATTATTCGCCAGTCTTAGGTGCTATTGTTTAATTTGTAATTCATTTTTGTACTAGGTCGGCGGTTCTGATTGTTTTTAGTCTTCTGCTTTGGTTCGAATCTGAAATTTGAATTATTTTTACCATGATGCTATTGGAATCTTAAACGGTATTAAAGCTACTACAAAAGCAAACATAGTAAGAGGTTCTAGTCAGGAAGCATCTCCGACCTAGAGGATACCCTGATACCCCTTTATTCCAACACCAAATGCCGAGCTAGATCTAGCAGTCCGTCGGGAAGTGTCCGATCGGTTAAACCATCGACAGACACTTCGATATGTCATATACTTTTCTAGAAGCTACATGCTCAAGTTTCGTGACACTAGCTCTTACTTATTTACCAAAATTGCTTAAAACAGAGATTTCGATATACATTTTTATCGATTACTTAAAAAGGGCAAGCTACCGTTTATCGGAAACAAACGGTCTGCGCGGGCACCTGGAGGACCTACAGTTACCAAACTTCAAGTCTCTAGCTCTTATAGGTTCTGATATCCTTGCGTTCTATACCTACGGACGGACGGCCGGACGGACGGACGGACGGACATACAGACGGACATGGCTAGATCGACTCGGTATTGATGCGATCAAGAGTATATACTCTATGTGCTCGGAGTTGACTTCCTTCTGCCTGTTACATACATTTGCACTTTGCACAAATACAATATACCCTTTTTACCCATTTTCAATGGGTTCAGGGTATAAAAACAGCTCAAACAGGACACAAGGTTCAGTTGCTCAAATAATATTGAGCTTAAATTCGATTTAAGTTAAGAATGTTGATAAATTCGTTTCATATTTGTCTGCTTTATAAATATGTATGTAGACATAAACCCGACCTGCTAACACACATTTAGCTTTTTGTTTGTTACATTTTTCGGTTATTTTTGTTGATTGACTAACAATAAAAACAAAAGAAAGAAATGCTGGTCTAGTTGACTACTCGACTGATTGATGATTTGATTGATTGGCTTTAACGGCAAATATCGTTACTCGCATCCGTTATTTTACTGGGTTACTATGACTATTTATTACCGCTATTTGTGTCGAGGCGAGGCGAGGCGACGCCCAACATGCTGCAAATATGTAAGAGCTAATGCCTCCGGGCGGATATGTGGAAATTAGTATTAGTATTAGTCGTGTTCTTGAATACATATGCAAGTACGAACAAGAGTGGGTGTGTGAGTGTGTGTGTGAGTATGTGTGGGTGTGTTGTGTGAGTGTATGTGTGTGATTTTTGTAGGGCCACGCAGCTGTAGCTAAGTCCTGACCGAGGCTGCACAACAATTGTGAACTGAACCGGTTCAAACATGTTTTTACTTTCAACCTCAAACGGAACCAGTTGAACACAAGTTCAATTAACCTTCAATTGAGTCGAGCCACATTTAATAAGAAAAGTGCTTGAATTACAAAATGAAACCACAAAAAATGCTTAAATTTTTAAATATACCTTTTACAGTCCCAAAATCGTGTTTGCAAACTTAAATTTTTTTTATATGACAATTTCAAGAAAATTTCCTTCTTTTCAATTAAAATTGAATCCAAACAAGTATATGTATATCTTTTGTCATAAATTGGTACGCTTCAAAGTTGATGGCAACTGAGACGAATCAGGGCTCGGGCCTCAATCTTCGTTCATGAACCAGGGACGCGTGTTTCACAGCGAAACCAACGATAGATAATTCATTTTTATTGTGCTTGCAGCCTTGGACCTGACCTGACACCAGCTGGACAAGATGTGTCTGCGCACTTGCACATCCGGCTGAGACAGCCGGATTAGAGTACATGGCTTATGGCACAAAATCAATACTAAGCATTTCTAATCTGATGTCAGCCAATGCAGGCAGAGAGCGGCTGGGACGAGGGAGCGGGGGCGGATTAATGCATTGTTACCAGACACCGCTTCGAACAGTTGCCGTTCGTTTATATTACAGCCTTTGTGCTTGTTTACATAGCCGTTAAAAATACCGTTGACATTTCGCAGCGGCAACCAACAGCGGGTGACACGACGCAGTACATTTCGATTTCGCCGATAGTTCCATCCCGTTACCATTACCCAAAAGTCTAAGGCGAATCTCCCCCCCTCCCCCCTTGGACCCACAGTTTTCGTCGCACTTGCCAGCCAATTAATTTTGTTTTTGCCACAATTACAGTTGTGCACTGCCTATGATGCGTTCATTTCTATACCCTTACAGTAGGTTATATTGCTTTTAGTCGCCATTTGGTAACACTAAGGATGATTGCACGAAATTTGGTTATTGGTGAGCTACTTATATTATAAAAATTTGTAAATGCACATGTTTTGATTTTTAATGTACTTTCTTGTAATAAAAACCATAAAACTATAAAGTTTTTTAAAAATTGATAAATAATTATATTCCTAGACTATTTCAAAGCTATAGAGCTGTACCTAGACGAATCATTTGCCAAGTAAAATAAAGATCTCCCAGCTGTTACTCAAGAGAATATTTTTTAGAAATGGATTTAACTGAATGAACCTAAAGGGTATTCAATATATATGTATCTTTAATTTTTGTGATGTGCCTATCTTTGAAATCTTTCATTTGTTTTTGCTCAAAAGAATATTTCTTAGAAATGGTTTAAACTGAATTAGCCTAAAGGGTATTCCAAATTCAACATAAATCTTTAAGTTATTTTTTTTTTACACACTCGATATAGAAATATGTTCATGGGCGAGCAGAAATCGGTGCTTTTTAATTGACATGCACATGTGCATATTCACATACGCGGTGCATTAAAAAGAAATGCAGAAATTATATCGAAAACAAAAAATAAGATAATTAATGTATGTATGTATAAGAAAGCACTTACAAAAAATATTAAATCCGTTGACCTTGTATGAATTTGTTGTATTTGTTGCTGCTGCTGTTGTTGTTGTTGTTGTTTTTGTAGCGTTTGCCAAGCCCAAAGCCTGCTGTTTTAATTAATATTTGAGCTGAATTTTAATATTTTATGTGCTTTTTTTGAATGGCAAATAATAAAATTTGACTTTATTTGTTTAATTTAATTTATTAAATAAATTTTGTGTGTTTTTTTTTATTTAGAATTATTTAGTTTTAAAAAAACGTGCAGTATGAAAATACGTTGTTTTTTATATAATTTTTGTTTTTTTTTTTATATGCGAATCACAGATGCTCTTTATTTATTTATATAATTGATGGTATTAAAAATGTCGGGTGCTTGATTTAGTTTTAGTTTATTTCCTTAGTTGCCTGGTGCGGGGCTTTGATATTATTTATATATTTTTAGATATTTATAGATTGCAAATTGTATTTAACTTATGTCTCATGTCGTTTGGTTAGGCCTTTTATGAATGGAGGATGTCGGCAGGCTGCTCAGAGCAAGAGCTGCTTCGGCTTACGAGAAGATATATGTATATATGTATATACGTGTATGCGTGTGTATATGTATATGTATATGTGCAAGAAGTACTGAAGTTGTGTGGTCTGTGTTGTTTTTGCTGCTGCTGCTGCTGCTGCTGCGACTCTTGTGTGTTGTTGCCCCCGTTGCACCTCCTCCACAGACAGGCCTAACCAGCCAGGCAAGCCCAATAATATTTTGTTGGTTCTTGTTGTTGTTGTTGTTCTTGCTGCTGCTGCTGCTGCTGTGTTTTGTTGTTGTTGTTGTTTTTGTATTTGTATTGTGTGTATCTTCGGCAGATACAACAACAGGCGTGTGCTAGTCCAGCATGGCGGCTGCGGACGTGCAGTAGTTGGAGATGGTAATGCTCTTCGCTTCTTCTTCTCTTCGTCTACTTCGACTTCTTGTTGTTGTTGTTGCTGTTGTTGTTCCTGCGCCCACACACGCACACACACACACTACACACACTAAGCTACTTTTTTGTTTGTATTGCGGCGAGTTGGTATTTCGCAGGTATTTGTGTGTCTGTCCGCCTGTCTGAGCGACGTTTTCACTTGTTTTCGGTTTGCGATTTATGTATTTTCACGAAAATTGATTTTCTGCTGCTAGGATGTTGTTGTTGTTGGCCTGGTTCTGGTACTGTTTGCTCTTGCTGCAGTTGTGCGGTCTTTACGTATGTGCTGGCTTTGGCCAGCCACAGTATCCTTGTGCGGCGCCTGCTTTTTGGCTTCAGTTATTTGTTTACTGCCAGACCCAGCCCCAAGGACGCGCCACTTGGACACACACACAGACACGCGCGGCACACACACACACAGTTCGAGGGAAATTGAATGCGTCTAATTTGATTGCTGTTGTATTAAAACTTTGGGCCTGGGCTCCGCTTCTGGTTTGTTCTGGTAAACTTTGCTGCTGTTGTTGTTGTTGTTGTTTTTCGCTGTTGCCCTTTTCGCAGTGCGTTCTAATTCGTTGTGGGCTGTGCTTTGTGTGCTGCGCCTTTGGAAGAGTTGTTTGGAATTGGCAAGAACCGAACTAATCTGACTGACTGACGACAACGAACTGATTCTGAATCTAAGGAGCAGAACCAGATGTTGCCACAAGTTTCTATATTTATGCGAATCGGCACTGCAACGTGGCAACGTTGTCGTCGTCGTTAACGTCGTCAACGTCGTGTTGCCGACATCTTTGTTGCTGTTCTTGTTGTTGTCGGCTCTCGTCTGCGTTTTCGTCCTCGTCTCGTGTTTTCTGGCGATTTGTTTTGCAATACCCTCGCTCGAGACAGTTCGACTTTGACGAACTATTTGCCAAACACGGTGCATCCCTTAAAGTGAATGAAAAATTCGACTTTTTGCTACCTGAGTTTTTGGTTTATACCTATGCGCCTGTGATTTCTGTTGCAGTTGAAGGGGGTTAGTTTTCCATTGGCGAAAACAAAAAAGAATTTTCAAGCTAGAATTTCTATTGCATACTTTTTGGGCGAATTTGATTTTTTGAAACTATTAAATAGGTTTTCTTTTATTATACTTAGCCAAATAAAACAGCAGTACAATATTTCTTAAAAATAGATTTCATTTTTGTTAAAATGATTTGTGCAAGTGCATTAAATATTCGTTGCGCTGTGGATTGTTTATGCATGTTACCAGCACATTTAAATGCCGACTGCATTTGTGTTTGTATTTTTGCGCTCACATGTTGCCCATCGCATCGCAGCGGCTCTCTTTCACTGTCTCTCTCCCTTTCTTGCTAGTGCTCTCACACTCACTGTGCCAATCTCTCTCAGCGAAATGAGAGCGAGTGCCTTGTCGGCATTGTTGCTGCATGCAATGGCAGCCAGCCCGCCAACTCTAACCCCCGTCTGACTCCATCACTTGGGTTAGGGAGTTTCGCGTTTTTGTTTTTGCGTTTTTGCTTTCAAGCTGGCCACGCTGCGCTGTTTAGCGCAACTGTACACCCCAAAACAACAGCAGCAGCAACAACAGCGGCAGTGGAAGCAAAAGCAATAACAGCAAGAATAACAGCGCACGTTTTGCATGCGTTTTCACAACACATTTACCAAAATGGCCACGGCGTCAGCGCAATACGTATACGCCACGTAGCACCGCCAACCCGACGTGCACGTGTCGCCGGCAAGAGAGAGAGAATAAAATACAGCTCCCCCCTTAACAATTCAACTAATTCGCCACTACCTGTGCTCTCCATTTAATGCTCCCTCTCTCTCTCTCTCTCTCTCTCTCTCTCTGTTACTTGCTCTTACTCCGCTATGCTCATGCTCATTTGTTTTGTTTATGCCGCACAGCTGTAAGGCAGCCGAAAATCAGTTTAATCGCCATTTTTTGGCCATTTAAAATGCACAAGCCATGATGAACGACGGGAGGGGGGGTTACTTCTCAAGGTCGCTCCTATGGTGTGCGTGTGTGCGTGAATTTGACATTTTTATTGGCGTCAAGTGGCGACATTCAAAACAGTTCAAGCTACAGTCAGACAGTTACAGTTCCAGTAATTAAAACAGACATACAGACGCGCCATAAACGCTGGGTGTTGCATTGGAGTTGGCAAATAAGTTGCCTGGCAGCCCATGCATCATGAATCACGCAAGCCCTACAGCACGCAAAAAATACAAAAAAAACAAAAACAAAAAAAAATGACGCCAGCCAGTGCGCCTCGCGCTTTTGTTGCCGCTCCTGGTTCCCGCTCCCGCTCCCGCCCCAGCTCCAGCTCCAGCTCCAGTTCCAATTTCACAACAATTTTCTGCTGACAGTTCGCACCACGCTTGGTGTTGATCGCTGTGTGAGTGCGTGTCTGTGTGTGTGTGTGTGTGTGTTGGTGTGGTTGTTATAACAGATATGCGAATCGTTATTCGATGCGCCCATTTCCAAGGAAACTTTAGCCATAAAAAGTAAGAACTAAACATATAAAACAAAACATTTCTGCAGTTGTTGGGGGGTCTAGCAACGGCTTTTTATCAGGTGTTTGGCATTTGCGTTAACAGCTAGGGCTTGTCCTTCATTTGTACAACTTTTATGCACTTAAAAAAATGATCAAATGCTGGTACAAGAGAAAATATATATTTAATACCTGCTTGCACTAAAGTGAAAATTTCAGCATTGCAGACTTGTAAACTGTAAATAAAAACACTTAAAAAGAAAACAAACAAGAATAAACATGCATACATATAAGCCCTTATACTAATTTTAGGTAAAGTTTTTTCTTTCAGTGTAAATAGTTTTTATTGTTTGGAGCGAACAACTGTAAAGTGTTCCGGAATTTATGTGTGGCATTTGCTTATTAAATGCTTTGCCAATTTTTACAAAAGACACACACACACACACACACATAACACACACACACACATTTTGGGCAGGCCAAACAAGAATATCCTTCGACTGGGGCCCGAACGGACGTCAGTTGACAAGGCGACTTGGCGACCAAGGTCATGCCGTAGTCGTGGTCACGGAGTTTAGTCTTTAATTAGCTTTGCCAGCGGCAGTTGTTGCCGGATTACTCATACGTAACGTGGTGCGAGGCAAGGGGAGGCGGCAAACGGAAAGGGCACCAGCTAGGCCCATTGTTTCAATCGACTCCGTTGCAGCAGCGGCGCCTTTGTGTGGTCAACAACGTGCATGTGGGGCACGTGTTTTTATGCCGCAGCGAAACACGGCAACATTAAAGCCGGCTAAAGGCTAAAGCCAGTTAATGTCAGGGTCAAACGAGTCGCAGTGTTCGGAGGGGCTTCGTATGGGCTATTTTGTTTAATTTGCACTTGCCCATAAGATGCATAAATCAACAAATTATATGTATATACATGCATATTGTTTGTTTGCAGATGCTATCTGCATTATTCATTTAAAGCCAATTGACAGCGCCGACAGCTGCACACTTTGGGGACACTGTGCCACACGTGGCAAAGACAGGCGACCAAAATTGTTGACCTTGACATGCCAGTTGACAATTAAAGTTATTTTCATTTGCAATTGGGGACATGTTTATTTAACGACAGCAGCGACAATATGGCGACAAAAAAGGGCATGCATTAAATATTTAAGGCATTAGATGTTTATATAAACCGAAAAGCCAGCTGTAAAAATTCAATAAAGTGGGCTTAGTTCGAGGTTAGTTCGTGTGAATGCGCGCGCAAATTTAAATTTGAGATTCCAGCGTTGCCACCCTGTTTTTGCAATCACCTCCCTTTAGCTCAACTGGAAATATAGTTTTCACAAACTCGCCCTATCAATCACAATTTTTATTTATAATATTTTGCATTCAACAGCAAAGTTGAACATTAAAAGGTTAGGTTTTTTTTTCACCAACTCCAGCCGCTCTCACACCTGTTAACTACTGTAAACAGTGCGCCCAGCGTAAGCTAAAATATACAGAAATTCAGAAGATGTATTATAACAATATTTTCATTGTTGCAATTCAAAAAGAAAAATTGATGCGCCAAAACTTAAGTGTGACCAAGCATTTGATACAATCGTATACCAAGTATCGACAACAAAATCATTTTATCGATAGCGATAAGCTGCTTCGGTCTGAACTATCGATAAGACTGGTTAAACACATATCTAAACATCGCTCATCCCGAGCACTTACAGTTCTACTTTGTGAAATCAACGCAACAGACGTGTACTCTTCGCTTCAATTTGTGAATTCGCCGAAAATAAAAGCACAAATATACATATTTATGAATTTCGTGTGTAGCGTAAATTTTTGCATAATTTGGCCAGCATAAACGTTAAAGTGCAATTTAGTTGTAACAGTGCTAATTGTTGATGCGCAGTGCGCTTTTTTTGTCAACATTCTTTTGTGTGTTTGATAAGAAACCCGTGAGATTTGTTATAGTTGCATAACCCCTGACCATTGTAAGCGCCAAAATAAGAACGCCCGCAGGCAACAACAACAACAACAATATCATTGCTGCTTATGCAAAACAAAACAGCAAAGAGCGAAAACCAACAAAAAAAATTCCACTACGGTGTAGCGGCCGTTGCCGCCGGGATACAAGCCGCTCCCCGCCGGCTCCGAGGCCGTCGAGCTACAGGCGCTGCTCGTTAACGGGGATTCGAAGTGCGCGTTAATTTAACCAAGTTAAATTTCACATTTGCAAAAGCCACATTGGGACGCTTGAGGCTGGGGCAAGGAAGATAAAACCCGATTATGTCCCAAAATCGTGATACTCTGATACATTTGCTAGCCGGCGCGTAAGTGTTGAAAAATCTATGCATGTTAAGATTGTAGTTTGTTGTTATTGTTTATTGCGCCTTATCTCGGCAAAGCAGAAACCGGTTTTAGTTGGAATCTTGGGCGAAACAGCGCAACGGCGCAATTGCGTTTAGTTGCCCAACAACAATTAGACAATTGACCTGCTGCTGCTGCAGTCGCGAAAGTTGGCAGTGGCGCCAAAAATAAATAAAAAACAAAGTGAAATTATAGATAGACGGCAAGGCAAGGCAAGGCAAAGCTGGCAAACAACAAAAACCACACACACATACCAAACATCTGTAGAAATCATGCATAGTTCACGTGTTTGGTTTATTTTTGGGCCAGCTGCCGCGCGTCCCACGATTCGCACAAAAAAGCAAAACAATCAAGAACAAGAAAAAGCACACGCTCTCTCTACCTCTCTCTCTCTCTCTCTCTCTCTCTCTCTCTCTCGAGGTTTTCATGCCCTTGATTGCAATATTTGCCATTCACGTAAAACATTTGTCAAGAATCTCACACTTATTCTCTCTTGCAACTTGCGAGCGGAAGTTCAAAAGCAATGAACTTAATGATTATGTTAATAATGATATTAAATATTGAAGAGTGTTGCAAATGATTTGATTTGATTTACTCACATAAATCATTTCAGTAATTGTAATTTCGGAACCAGTGTTGACAAAGGGAACCAATAACAAGCCTCAATTGTGTTGTTATTGTTGCGGCTGCTATTTTTAGCTCTGCGTCTTAATTTATATTTGTTTTTATCGCGCACCCTACACAGCAAACGAGGCATATCAATTTTCGCTGCCATTTCATTTACTGTAAATTCAGCTCGCCCAACCTGTTTTGAGCTTGTGTTTGTCTCCATTTTTTTTTTCGTAGCGTAACCGAAATTCAATGCCGCTCGCATTGCAAGTAAATTAAATTTGTTTTTGTCGTTAGTGTGGGAGCGAGCAGGAGAGAGAGAGAGAGAGAGAGAGAGAGAAGGGGTCGGTGTGAGCCGAGCCTCTTGTAGCGTGAAATATAAATAAATTAGACACTGGGAGGGCTTGTTTCCGCGCAGCGTTTTTTGATAAACACATTCAGCCCGAAACAAAAGGCGACAATAACAAATAGGGACAGGATTCACAATAACAAAAAGGTTGTTGTAGAGTATTTAAAGACACTTGATAATTGAAGTGGAAGCAGAAAGAAAATGCATTAAGATGCAGATAAACTAAACCCTATTTGTAGCCCAGACTAGTTGTGAAATTATCATTTAAATAAATAACTATAAAATTCAAAGCTATTCTCGTAAAACAGACAAACAACTCAAATGCAATTTGCCGGCCGGCTGCATATACATATAATACTTATATAGAGTACACTATGTATTTTTAAGACCTATGTGCAGTTTGTGTAAACAGCTTTAAACTAGGCGAAAACAACAACACAGCAAGAACTCACGTTGCATTTTCTATTACCCTACACCCCACCCCCCCTCTCCACAACACCTGAGCTGCTTATCCAACTGTGCGACCACCAGGTTAGAACTACCCATGTGCACTTCTGTCTAGTATTTCCAAGTATTTCAGCGGTATCTCGTGTTTACACACGTTACTATCGCTCGACTGGTTCGAAAAAACAACAACCTTCAAGCAGCTAACCAGGCACATACATAGATAACACATCTATATACACTTATAGATATACGTACATATGTGCGCAGTTTGTCGATATAAATTGAGTAAACTAGAATTGTGGCATGCATCCATTTACTACATATATATTATATAGTCAGCCCTTTCGAGTTGACAAATTGCATATTTCTATCAGATTGTTTACACTCATATACCTTGCACCCATTGAAAATGGGCAAGAGGGTAGCTATTTGCGAAGCAATCGATAAAAATCGATATCGAAATTCAAGTCTTAAAGGCTTCTCGCCACATTTGACATGTAGATAGTTTCCAGAGTAGTTTATACAGAATAAGTATCTTTCATTTCATAGAAGAAACTTCAGGGTATTCCCCAGTCGGTCTCGACTAACGTTGTCTAAATTGATTTTTGATTTGATTTGACTGCTCAATTTGAAATATTACTGAATACAAGTCAAATCAATGCATGAAACACACATTTTTTTAACATCAACTACTTTTTCCTGTGCTTCTTTTATAGTATTAGCATTATGAAAAGTTTCGATCTGCAAGGGTATTAAATGTTCGGCATGCCTTCTTTCTCGTTTAGATATATTATCCAAGTTTTGTTCTACATGGAACCTGGCGCATATATTGGCCAACTAATGCAACCCACAACTATTTGAAATATTCGTTATTACAGGGTATTTCACAGCCAAGCTTTCTCCACAGTTATAGCAACTTTTGTTGCTGTTGTTGTTGCTATTTATTGTCAACTTTTGCTTTTTGTTTTTTTTTTTTATTATTTTATGAATTTAACGAAAGACAAATGCGGCCTGGCATTCGATTTGTATTTTGTTTTGATTTTAGTCGCCAACATTTTCAGGGGGGAGGGGAAAACAACTCTTTCTGGCACATTGACTCATTTGAAGGCGACTGCAACCAAAACAAAGGGGGAGGGGAGGGGTCAGACAATTGACGTGGGACAAACAACAATGCCACACGGTTATATAAGCTTAAATAGATCAGACTCTGGGTTATAAATAGACTGCGACTAGCTGCATCGCATCTTGTCTAGACGTTGCCGAGTTTCCCATGTCGAATAATTCATTCAATTTAAAGCCCAGAGTCAGGTTGTTAAATGCTTTGGCATTTGGATTTGTCTATAAGTTATTTACTTGTTTTTTTTTGCGACAATGTTTTGGATTAAAGTGGCATGTCTGGACGCACGTACGCAGCTTTTTTTCTTACCTCTCTTTCTCTCAGGTATTTCCAGCTTAACTACCTCTTGGCTCCCTTTAAGTTTTTGATGTATTTGCATGCTTATGGGGAATATGTTAAAGATGAATATGTTAACATATATTACATTTATGAGCTTTAGTTTGATAAAATGTCTTAGACAGTGTTCATTAAATGTGATTTTGATTTTGGCCCAATTTCTAGCCGGACCAAGTTCAAAATGTTGATTTCAAATTGTGTCAAGGGCGCGCGTTTTATATCTATTGCCATGGGAAGAACGCGTTCAAAAATATAGTCCACTTGGCACATTAAATAAACAAATGCGCCGTGTGGCAGAAGACTATTTTATTTACAATATAATATATATGTAGATTGTTTATGGCACCTTCTAGAATAGAAAAGTATAAATATGCAAACATATATATATATATATATATATATAGAGTACACGGATAAACATAGAAGGTCTCGTGCCAAGTTCAATGCGATTAGGCAAATCAAAGGGGATGAATCTCAACTTTGAAATAGTTTTCATTCAATTTTGGTTATCTTTCAGCAACTGATTCTTTATCTTTGTCGCATGCTACACTTTGACCCATAAAAAAGTGCGGACAGGCAAAACTTTCCATCGATTTTGCAATTTGAAGAAAAACAGAGAGAGAGAAAAAAAACTGTCTACAAAACGCGCAAAAAGCTTGATGGAGACGACGTCAAGAGTTCGCTGATAAGATTTGCCACCAGCAAACGGCGCCATTTATCACAAATATAATATACGTATGTATTTATATTATCGGGGGGTATGACGCACCGTAACGCTGTAGTACCAGAAATTCCGAAAGAAAACATTCATTGGAATCGTGGCAGCGCACCTGTGAGGTGCGAGGTGCGAGGTTCGTTTGCATTTCTGTCTGCCAAAATTTCCACTCTTATCTCGCGCTCGCGCGTGTGTTGCGTATTGCGATTTCCGAGGCGATTCAGTCAAAAAACAGCTAAATCGACCATTAACCGGTTGCCGTTACTCCTCTTCTTCCTCTTCTTTGCTTTTTTTTTATTTATTTTATGCGTCGAGAGGCCATTGAGTTCGAGGCATAGATACCGCGCTCTACATGTCCGCATGCGAATGCATTTCACAGACGAGGGTTGGATACAACTTTGCATATCTATTATAAAGAATCGAAGGTGATTTTAAGTTTGTTTAAATGTGAACTTTGGATAAGCATTAGTTGAAATCAATGATGGGCAGACAAATTTCCGATCCGAACGATATAGGATATATATATGTATATGTATTAGCTAATGTTTCGATAAGATCTTTGGCTGAGCACCAGTTCTAATTAATGAGCTTAATAAGATGTGATTAATGAAGACAATTGGGATCATTAATACTTGGCTTATTAAAAATGAAATAATTTATATGATACATATAGGTAATCATTTCATGATTCCTTAACAGTATCTACTCTATATATAAAACTGTTTTTCCTGACTGACTGTATACCTGTTCGGATACCTACATAGTATGTACATTCACACATACATACGCACATACATACATGCATACTTATATACATACATACATATACACATACATACATATACACATACACAATACATATATACATATATTCATATACATACATACAAAGCTAGCAAAAAAAAAACACTACACTACTAACTAAGCATGAAAAACAGCCGAGCCTACTTGAATTCTTGAGAATCGAGGAGAAGAGCACTTGGTAGAAATTCGTTTTATTTAAATTTGCAGGAGAGCAACAAATAAGCTTGGTCTGCATTTGGCAATAGAAAACAAACATGCATGAGCACATATATACATAAATGCACACATACATGCATTCATACAAAATACTTGTATAATTTCATGCAGTAAAATATGTCTAAATAGTATCTAGTCTAAAGGGTACACCAATTGAACTTAATGCAACAAATGAACTTAATGAATAACAATTGAAAACTATATTATATAAACGTAAAGTTTAAACTTTTGATTGCATATAATTGTCTGACAATAAAAAAACTATGACTAGCGTGAAGCGACTTTGTCCCTGGCTGTCAGATATCTAATTGGATGTATAAATATATATTTCTAATTAGACTTAGCTCGGCACGAGATTTGAACGCAAGAATTGATACAAACTATCTTCCAAAAGCAGTTTCCGTTTGTTTCTATAAAGAATTCAATCACCCATTGAAAATGGTTAGAAAGGGTATATTAGTTTTGTGCAAATGTTTTAGATAGGTATCTCTGAGCTCATAAAGTATATTTAATTCTTGATCAGCAGCAATAATCGAGTTGATCTAGTTTTTTCTTGTGTATGTAAGTTTTTCATATTCAAACCTAGGTCTTAACTTTTTGGCTGTGTGAGGATCGTTAATATGTTAGCATAGTATGTTTAATTTATTTTAATTATCATATGGAGACTAATTTTACAGAGTTCCAAATGTTACCCAAATAGTTTCGAGCTGATAAATAATGAACGAAAATAAATCCCGAATAATTCAAAAGCTTAGCCTTCAGTTTGTAATGTGCGTTTAGTTCTAAATTTTGATAAAAATTCTAAAAAAAAAATGTTTAAAATTAATGAATTTATTTTTATTTATATTTCTATAAATATTTTTATTAGCATTCGTGCTGAGCCAGAATATCAGATGAAATTCATTGAAAATAGCGCTCAAAATGTTTGAATCGTTTTTTTTTGCTTTTCAAGCAAATTATATGCCATTAAAATTGTTTAAACAATTGATGACAAATAATTGCATAAAGTTTGATATCATTATAAACAATCAACTCTTTAGAACTACGTAAACATATTTGATTACAATTAAATTTCGCTGCGCTTGCAATTTGTCACATTTCAATGATTTTGCTGCATTCCGCCGATTTGTCAATTGTATATATATATATACATATATATATATATATATATATTTGTATAGTACAGTCATCTGTTTGTCCATCTGCCTGATGGGCTTGCCTCTCGCTAATGATGAAATTCAATATTCTATTCAATATGCGAGTGTTCGAGTCTTCTCGTTAATGTGTTGATTCAATTTGTCTAATAATTGTCATTGTTGTGATATATGCCCGACTTCTAAAGGTTCTCCAACTTGGTCTATAATTGAACATATGGCGTGTTTTATGTCTGGCGTGTTCTTTACCGGTTTCCTGAGAGCCCCATTATGTCACATGCCAGATCTGAATTGGGTTTGCAGCTAACTTTTATATGTATTCCATATAGTATCATGAACATAAGTCAAATCAGAACGTGGCCTGTCGGCGACAGCTTCTCCTCCTCCTCCTCCTTCTCCTCCTTCTCCTCCAGCTGCTGCTGCTGATAAGCTCACGCGGCTTTGTCCGTCATTGGCAATTCATTCGTCGGGCTCAGGTTATCAATCGGGGGTCAGCTCGCAGCCGGACAAAACCGGTTCACGTTTGGCCCCTGCTGCAATCGCAAATAGGTTTGTGAAATTGTTTACTAGTTACTAGTTTCCAGTCGGCAGCAGCAGCAGCAGCAGCTGCTACTCTTAAAGGGGCCTCCGATTTGCCCGATAAGCTGTCAACTTAACTGAACTTAGATAAGAATGAGGGGCAACATTATCATAGAGCTACAAACTATAGGGAAACTTGATTGATTCAGCCGGCAAGCGGCAGATATCGTGTGATTTTGTGAGCCATGTGCGTATCTCAGTCGGGAGTGAGCGATAAGGGAATACCCTCAATCTTCTACCAATAGCAAAAGCAGGGAAAGAAGCGGGCGGTAGATATAAAATGGAAGATACTTGATATCTATATACTATTCTAGAAACCAAATGTCAAATTTGGTGAGTCCAGTTCTGAAAACCCAAGAGATTTGCCCAAAAAAACAGTTTATCGATATCGATTTTTATCGATTGCTTGGAAACAGGGCAGTTATCGCTTATCGGAATCAAAGGGTAGACAGATGGATAGATTGACGGATGGATAGATTGACGGACGGATAGATTGACGGACGGACATGTCTAGATCGACTCGACTATTGATGCGGATCAAGAATATATAAACTTTATGGGGTCGCAGATGCTTCCTTCTGCCTGTTACATACCTTTGCCACAACCAATATACCAAGAAATAGATAGATATGGATAAATGGATAGATAAATAGATTTGCCAGTTATAAAAACCTTTTCCAAAATTAAATCATCGACTATATTTCAATATATAATTGTTTATCCATTTTCGACATAATACATTTATCTGATTATGCATTTAAGTTGACTCATTAAATTGTCACTCATTAAAATTGGGTTTTCCTCAACTTTGTTGTTGACATTTTCCATCGATCAAACTTTCGCTCCACTTTGTTGCTTTAATTCACGAGCCTGACAAACAGTGGGAAATGTTTTTCTTTCTTACTCACAGAGAGGACTCTTACATAAAGACTTTTGTTAATTGAATTGATTGTTGTTAAAGTACAAAATAAATTTATACAATGATATGTAAACAAAGGTATCACGTTTTTTCTCGTGGTTGCCAAGCGCCAATTTACAAGTTTCAATTTGAGTCACGAGTTTAATACCTGAGATAAGAATGTTTTCTTTCTTTTTTTTACCACAGGTTCTATTCAGAATATTTACTGGGGTACTTATTAGGCAAGGTCTGGGGCCTTTTCAGGCGTTTTCTAGTCACTGAAAAGAAAAGTAAAGCAGCGAAAATTGTGCTAGAAATGATATCATAGAATACAATCATAGTATTGACAAAGAACCAATTTATTCATGAGTCACAATTTTTGCTAGTTTTGCATTGCAAATTGCAGCCCGGTTTTAAGTGCATTGTAAACGATTTCGGCATTTGCGCAATTCCTGTGAATTTCATATGGAAACCATAAATCGTTCATCAAATATAAATATAATTGATAAACAATTTCAAAATCGAAATTGTGTAGCCAAAAACAATAAATGTCTTCATGGTCAAATGCCAAATACGTTTTTATTTTTCCGCTGCTCGCATTTCAACAAATTGCGAAACGTCAAGCACTTAGAATTTCTAATACAGTAAAAGCTCGCTTGAGTGGACATAATTTTTAGAATATCAATAAAAGAGACAAAAACTTGTGCTTTTCCAATTAACATCTTTGTAAAAGATAAGTAAAGAGAGAAGAGGAATAGAAATATATAATCAGATGTTCGTTCGTCGAGTGTCCTCACTGTATTTGAAAACTTTTCGTATATTTTCCTAGCATTAAGTGCTATTTATAGAACCTATTTGTGATTTGTGTCTTTACAGATCGGCGGGCACAGTTGGCGCTGTGGTAACATGTCCCCTGGAGGTGGTCAAGACGCGTCTACAGAGCTCGACGGCGTTTTTGCCGCCGTCAACGCGGATTGTTGAGCCCGCTGGCGGGCCGGCGAACGGTGGCGCCTCCGAGCTGCTGCGGCCGGAACAACGACGTAAGCTAAGCACAACGATATTACGTAACAGATCACAGCCACAGGTGATTGGGGGTGTCCGTAGGGTAGTACCAAATTTTTATACTTATTATTTAAATGCCTATCACTGATCATTGTCATTGTCTGTGCCTTAATTTTTCTCAAAACAAAAAAAAAGATCAAGAGTCAAACACGTCATGAACATTGCTTAGTCGTTTATCGATAGACACAAATTTTGACAGACTTTCCGCTTTTCAAACTTACAGATTATGGCCATTTCACATTGCGGCATCTCATCGACGACCACAAAGTCCATGAGCATTGTTCAGTGCTTGCGGTAAGTTGAGCTAAATTAAAGCATATTTAAAGTTTAATATTTATCGATAAACTTACTATCGATTGTGCTTTGAGGTGCACTATAGAGGCATTCTCTATATTATTGTATTTTCCACAACTGTTTTTCCAGTTGAACTCTGAAAACTTGTCTCAAACTTCAGTTAATTTGGATAGTAGAAATATCACTTGAATAAACTGCGCGTAGCTCTCAAGTTGGAGTTGAAAATGAACCACTTATTTGCTCAATATTGAACTAGTATTAGTTCAGCTTGGCACATTTTGCAACACTGGAATTGTAAATGTACTATTTTTGTACTATTCCCTACACTTCTACAATTCTATATGTATTCTTTCTTACCTTAACCAGATACATTGTCCAGAATGAAGGTCCCCGCGCACTCTTCAAAGGTCTCGGTCCAAATCTTGTGGGCGTGGCACCCTCGCGTGCCATCTACTTTTGCACCTACTCGCAAACAAAAAACTCGCTCAACAGCTTGGGGTAAGTATAAACGTTGATCCTTCTGCAAATCTTTCCATTCTAATTGTCTTCTTCGCCCGATTTCAGTTTCGTTGAGCGCGACTCGCCGCTCGTGCACATCATGAGCGCG
This sequence comes from Drosophila ezoana, assembly GCA_035045725.1. Taxonomy (NCBI): domain Eukaryota; kingdom Metazoa; phylum Arthropoda; class Insecta; order Diptera; family Drosophilidae; genus Drosophila; species Drosophila ezoana. Next base: position 10,909,925 of record JAWNOU010000092.1, read on the forward strand.
GCCAGCGCCGGCTTTGTCTCGTCCACGGCGACGAATCCGATTTGGTTTGTCAAGACGCGCCTGCAGCTCGATTACAATTCCAAGGTGCAGATGACGGTGCGGCAGTGCATCGAGCGGGTGTATGCACAGGGTGGGATTAAGGCTTTCTACAAGGGCATCACGGCCAGCTACTTTGGCATCTGCGAGACAATGGTGCACTTTGTCATCTACGAGTTCATCAAGTCCAAGCTGGTGAGCCTCGATTTGCCCAGACATCATTTAGAAAAAACCCCTTTTAACATAACTTTGGCATTTCTCAGCTGGAGCAGCGCAATCAGCGGCAATCGGACACAAAGGGCTCACGCGATTTCCTGGAGTTTATGATGGCTGGCGCCGTCTCCAAAACGATTGCCTCCTGCATTGCCTATCCACACGAGGTGGCACGAACGCGCCTGCGTGAGGAGGGCAACAAATACAACACGTTCTGGCAAACGTTGCACACGGTCTGGAAGGAGGAGGGACGCGCCGGACTCTACAGGTATGCCATATAAATATATATAAATAGTATGTATACTATCACAATATGTTTGATAATCTTGTCTGGCCTGTTAACCTCCTCAAAAGAGAGTTCCCCTCTACAAAATTGGGATTTTATTTATGTGTAGGAATCAGCTTAAAATAGAAATCCCAGCTGACACTTGACATGTTACAGTTTACTAAGTTATTCCCAGCCTCAAAGTATGAATAACTTTGGTTCCATTTCTTGACTTTTAACTAAACATTTCAATTGGAAGCCAATTTTGAGTTTAGCTTCGAATCTAGACCGCATTTTGCATATGAAAATATGTCTGCCTTGATTCAAGAACCTAGAGGTAACTTGTTGAGGCAGGCCCTAGTTAGAACAGAATTATATATAACTTATTTCTGTATCCCATCCGTTTCTTAATTAAAAACTATCTCAAAGAATTGAACATTCAGTTTCTTGTATAAATACAATATTTATTTACGCTTGATACATTTGATTTATATTCGTAGCGAATGCTTTTGCAAATAGAATTCCTTTTCTCTAGCTGCTAATTTGTTATCATAACGAATCACCCACGACTTAGCTAAGCTATATTTTAATAAAAAAAAAAAAAGAAATAACTTCTGCGACGCATTTTGTTTGCCACAACTAATTTTATTATCACGCGACGACGCATGATATACTACATGCACATTCATATATATGAAACAACTAAGAGGTTCTAGTCGGGAGCTCCCGACTAGGGGATACCCTGAACACTCTTCTTCCAACACCAAATGCAGATATATATATTATTCTAGAAGCTACATGTCAAGTTTGGTGACACTAGCTCTTATTATTTACAAAAATTGCTTAAAAAACAGGATTGCGATATACATTTTTATCGATTAGTTGGAAACGGGGCAAGTTATCGTTATCGGAAACAAACTCGATCTGCGCAGGCACTAGGAGCACCTACATCTAAAATTTCAAGTCTCTAGCTCATATAGGTTCTGAGATCCTTGCGTTCATACATACGGACGGAGGACGGACAGACAGACGGACATGGCTAGATCGACTCGATTTATGGGGTCGTAGATGCTTCCTTCTGCCTGTTACATACATTTGCATTTTGCACATATGCAATATACCCTTTTTACCCATTTTCAATGGGTTCAGGGTATAAAAAGTACTTGTGCACTTAAGTATGAGAACCTGCAAATATTTGTATTAACTAATTGTTTTCTCCCTCTTAACCCCGATCCGCAGAGGCTTGGCCACGCAGCTGGTGCGACAGATACCCAATACGGCAATTATGATGGCCACCTATGAGGCGGTTGTTTATGTGTTGACGCGACGCTTTAACAATAAATCGAACGAGTTTTACGATTTTTGAACCAACAACGGGACAACACAAAATTGCCACGCCTATTATATACCCCCGGACTAGTTAAGAGCGAGGAGGAAACCCAATCTGTGCATATATAGACGCGACTGCTGCAACTTACTGTAATTGTAATTTAAATATGGTCTTTTCTAGACGATTTAACCAACGAGCGCAACACTTGGTTAATTAGCTCCTAAGGCAACGAACTCGAGAGACTTGAGACGTTAATATTAAAAACGTTAAACGCACGAATTATGTTCTATATTGCAAAAAAAAAAAGTAAAACATTGAAACAAGGCCAAACAAAATTGAAAGATTCGCAAACGTTATCAAAATTAAAGAAAAGGCTTATTAGTTAAAGCTATATATATATACTTATATTTACACACTTAAAATGCATATAGAACATGTGTTTGATATTTTGATATAATATTCACTTGTATATAGAGTTTCAGTAGACTTCCAACAAAAATATTTATGATGTACATTATAGTTAAAGATGAAGATGTGAGAAAAGTGCGCTCGGCAAATGTTGTATATAAGAAAAACCTTTGCTTATAATCTAATTTAAATCGTTGCCTTCCTAGTTTTTAGTTGAATAAGCACAATCTGTAGAAATACAGCCGCAGGATGTGCTATCAAATCCTGCGGTCGCAGTCATTAGGCGCGCAAATTCAAATTGCCCAAATCGATGCCGCCATATAAATATATATATATATATATATAAATATCTATGTAATTACTCTTATTAATTTGTAGAAACGGTATGCACCACGCAGCGTATACGTAATTGTTGTGTTAAGTTTTCTCAAATGCGATATATATTTTAGTTACCATTAATCTATTCATTAAATATTAACGATACGTTGCTGTTTATTAAGTAATTAATCTAATGCCACTATAATTTATAGTGCCTTTAATCGTATTTAATTGATAACGAGCAAAGAACGAAAGAAAAGTACTGTGAATATTTGATAACAATCTAATTGAATGGTGAAATCAATAAATCTAATTTTTTGTTTAAAAATAAACATTGTTTATAACCAATACATGGTCAAACGCTAACTAAGGTTCGTTTTTCGCTTTAATCTTATCGGCGCCATGTCTGCCAAATGTGGAACATAGTCCAACGCGTGTGGCGTTCACTGGGGTTTATAAGTTGATCACTACAAAAAAAAATGGCGGTGATTACCGGACACCAAGAAACTTTAAACTGGGTGCGTCGAAGCACAACTTATCACAAAATATTTATGAGGTAGCGACATCCAAACGGTTTTCAAACTTTGGCGCCGCGATTGGCATTCGATTAACTTACGGCCACACTGCAACACGATATCAGTTTCGATAACATCTATCGAAGCAACAAGTGATCGCATCACTGCCAGCACTAAAAACTCCAATTTTCAGTGTTTACGTTTGCGTGCGTCGTAGTTTTGCCAACAAAAAATAAAAAAATCAACTTTAAATATTAAAAACTTGCAGTCTGCAAAATATTTGTTAGTTGTAAATAAGTGTGTGCTTAATTGTTGGTAACGTGGGTTGCGCATGCGCCACTTGCTTGGCCCCAATCCGTCCGCCTGGCCATTGTAATCGTTGACACCCAATTTGTGCCCCACACCCCGTTTCCAATGCTCATTTACATTTGCGTTCGCATCGGGGCCATGCGTTGACGGCGCAATGCTGCTCAGCGAGCTGCACTTCTGGACAACGCTGCGCGATGAGGTGCGCATCAAGAGCAGCGATTTGGGTGCCTTTCGCTACAAGCGCCAGCGTGATCTCTCCCAGGAGCTGACCGCCCAGGCCAAGCGCGACTATACCGAGCGTCGTAATGGCCTGGCCGTGCTTAAGAACAGCCGCAAGGCTGCGGGACGCCTCAAGGATAATCTAAAGAAACTGGAGGACCTGCTGCGCACACACAAACTGGTGCACTCGGAGTGGCAGGACGCGGCACAAGTGCTGCTGCTCTTCGACAATGGCATCATTGCGCACATCTGTGTCGACATCTATACGGGCGACATATTGCGCATGGTCTTTGAAAAGTATCTGGTTGGCAAACTGGCCGCCGAGCTCATTACCGATGGTGAGTCGAGTGTGTTGAGTGTGTGCCGTGCCGTGCTGTGCTGTGCTGTGCGTGTGCTGATTTGCTGGAGAAATTTGCATTTCTAACGACGCGCAGTTTCCACCACTTTCCCACAAGCAAAAGCAACAACAACAGAAACAACAGCAGCACATTCCACATGCAATTATTGTAATTTTTAATTAATCTGTGCCCGCGCGCGCTTTCATGTTTTGTTTATGCACTTTGTCTCTTACTTGGCAGCATTTTTTACACGTTCCCACATCGTCTTGGCCTACAATACCAACCAGCTGACGGTGGTGCATTTGCAGCGGCCCAACCTGCGACCGCTTGGGCCGGAGAAGATTGCCAACATGGAGCCGCGTATATTTCATGTTATCATACCGGGTGCCGCTTCCGAGCGTAAACTGGCACGCCATTTAACTGTAAATGGCAGCTTTGATCTGTTTGTTGTCTGGACACAATCCTCACAGAACGAGGTCTATCCCTGGCGACCCACCATACGCGACCAGGATCGTGCCAACATACACATCTTCAAGATCAAGGCGTAACTATTAAATGTGTAAATAATAATTGCTCCCAATTAACTGAAACTCCATTTAGTTTGCAGCTGGAATCGATTGCCTATTGCTGGTCGGAGAACGATCCGCTGTGCGTGGACTTTTTGCGCAGTTCGGAGAATCAGATCATCACGCTGGAACAGAAGGTCTCACGCAAGGGCGACATCAGCGCAGAGATTTGCTCCTATGAGCTGGCCACGGGCAAAATGCAGCGCACCGCAATTACCTCCATTGCCATGGGCACACAGATCTGTTGCTTTGCCTTCAGTCCCGATCAGGAGAAGCTCTTTTTGGGCAGCATCGATCGCAACATTTGCCTGCACGATCTGGTGCTGCAGACAACCAAATATGTTAATCAAATCGAGATTGTGCCAACCCAATGCGCCTGGCACTGCGACTCGGCGCTGCTGTGCGTCGCCAACGAGCGTTCGGTGCTGCAGTGCTTCGATCTGGCGCTGGCGCCCATTGGCAATCAGCTGCTGAGCGAGAGCGTCACGCCGCTGAGTCTGCTGGATTTGTCGCACTACTTTGCCGCGCAGCCGACGCTGCTGAGCATTGCCTTCAGCCGGAAGCCGGATCTGAGCAGCTTCTCGCACAATTACGCTCAAACGGATTGCCTGCTGCTGCTGCTGTACGAGCAGGGGCCATTGGCCTGCATGCGCATCTTTGGCGGCGCCGGCATGCGTGGCGACATACACAACTCCGGCCTGACGGCGGACGTTATTGCGGACAAGTATTTGCGCTTGCAGCAGCCAGAGCGTGCGGTCAATGTGCTGGCAGCGCTCAACTGGGAGACCTATGGCGCCATGTGCCTCATCACGCTGCACAAGATCGCCAACTATATATTCTTTGCGGCGGATCAGCGACGTGCTCGATGCGATCTAATGGCCAGGGCTTTAAAGACCTTTGCGCACACGCTCTCCGAGGATACCAAGGACGAGTTTAGTGATCAGGTTTACGATCTTAAGCGACGCTTTTGCTTCTTTCTGCTGCGGTAGGTTTGGGATTTGTTTGTATTAAGTTCCTTTAAACCAAGTTTCTCCTTTCTGCAGCAAAAATCTGTTCAACGAAGCCTTCGAGATTGCCCACGACATTGCGGATTACGATCTGTTTATGGACCTCTACAATTTGACCAAATGCATTGGCAGCTTGAGCGAATTTGCTCAGGCCGCATTCGGTCAAGCCGCCGCCATCATCCATGGCGAGCACCATGCCGATGGCAATCTCAGCCTGACCTTAGCCAGCGAACTGCGCCCCGACTCCGCCTGCTCGCAGTCCAGCTACTCGACGCCCAGCCAGCAGGCGCTGAAAAACTATGTGCCACCCTTGCCCTCATTCAAGTCCAAAATATTCAATGCCGAAATGATTAAGATTAACATACCCAAGCCAGAGCTGCGGCCCCCCTTGCCGGAGCTGCGAACAACCAAGCTGAGTAGCGCCTCCACGACAACTTCGCTGGTGGCGCTGGCCCAGAAAAGTGGCAGCCAGGCACCTGCGAAGCATACAAATTCAAATGGTAGGCATCAGAAAATATTTGTTAAAATAACAGCTAACCACAATTTAGTTCCTTTCGCAGGCAATGGCTGGTCGCAGGATGTGCCGGATCAGACAGTGGGCCTGCCCCTGCCCAGCAGTCCCGTGGCACGACTGCAGTCCGCAACCTTTCTAGAGCAAGGCTCGCAGATGGCGCCAGCTCTGCCGCATCAGCCCAAGTTTTATCAGCATCCACTTGTCTCGGGCAACATACCCGCTATGCTGCCAGCACTCGGCAATGAGGATTATCAAAAGCGTTTGCTGCTCAAAAAGCCCACCGCTTCCATACTCTCGAATGCTGCAGCAGCGCCGCTCAATGGTGAGGCGCCTGCGACGCCCAGCGTGAAAGCCACGCCAGCCGAAAAGAACAAAGTTAAATTCTCGGACACCATACAGGTTGCTGTGGTGCCGGTAAGTCTTGCCTTTTAAGCATTTGATTGCGCACATTTGACGGCGGTTCGTTTGCTTTGCTAGGAAATTCCGCGCAAAGAGAAACCCATGCCGCCCAAGCGTAATGGCTATTCCCGACCAGCAGCGCGACATTTGACCAATCCCCGAAAGGAACTAGCTGATAGTTTGCCGCTTTGCCATCCGAACGATGAGTACTTAAAGGATTTCAATCCCATAACAACTAGTGAGTAGTAAGGGACTATATATATAATTTCTCCCTCTGAATTTATGTTTCTCCCTCCTCTGCAGATGTTAGCAAGCCGCCAACGCGTCGCAGGGAGGAGGAGACGGCGGCGTCCAGCAACAAAACAACGCCCAGCTCTTCGTCCTCCATCAAAGTGGTGCACTTTGGCGTTGTCTAAGAGTTTATATATTATAGTGCAATCAATTAATTAGTTAAGGTAGCTTAGAGATGCGTCTTCCATGTGTAAACGTTGCCGTCCAGTTAGTGCAAAGCTTTAAATAGGAAAGTTTGTTTTAGACATTTCACTTTTTACTCTATACAGATTTATTCAATAATAAAAATAAACTAGATTTTTAATGTTTGTCCATATGCCAAATGACAGTGGTTTTTGTTATTTTTTCTTTGTGGGTGTGGCGCCGCCCATGCGCTCCAGTTCCGCCTTCAGATCGAGCAGATCCCTGTCAGGCACATAGCGACGCTCCTCTTGCTCATCCGTGTGCTCCGAAACGGACAGCTGAACACCCTCGGGCAGTGCCGCTTGTGCAATGCGCAGAAATTGCGGATAGATCGGTGCATCCACATTGCTCAGCTGCAGATTGCGTTCGTAGGTGGTCAGCTTGTACTCGGACTCAATGACCGTCGAGTTGGGACGCAGCCGTTGCACTTGGGTCTGCTGCGGGGGCAGAGCATAGCAATCGGAGACATCCAGATCCAGATACTCGGCCACGCCGTGCAGAAAACGTTGATAGCTCTCGAGCAGCGGGTAATCGTAGCCCTTGATTTGCACATTTAGGCTCTCATATTGCGGGAACTTGGGCTTGAGTGACTTAAATGTGCATAAAATGGAATAACAATCAATTTTATTTGATTAAAATCATATTTGATATGTACCTCGAGGTAGTCCGGCTCATAAACGCTGTAGCTGCTTGATCGGGTTATTGTTACTGCAGGTTTTGACAACTGCAGCACCAGTCGCGCCGTTGGTAATATCTGCAATTGTTTAAAACATAAGCTTTAATACACATTTATTAAGTTTCATTATTGTTATTTACACGGCGCAGCATTTTGAATACACGCAGGTTATGTCACAACAGCTGTTCGGCACAGCCGGCGTCGTACACGTTCAGTCTGCATGACGATACCTCACACTCTCGGGGAAGTGATTAGCGTAGAGTGCTTTGGAAAGCCTTTGAATAGAGGAAGTGTTACGATCAGGTAAACAGCGCTCATCTTGTTTATTTCGAAACTCTACATACATATATGTCTATTTATATGAAAATTGTTGTTAGCTTAGTCCGTGAACATCGATAGAAAATATTTTGTATGCATCATACGAACATATCGATCAATTTACACATACCCCTGAATGGCAATTTTGGAAGAAGATATAAAGATAAATTTCTTTCGTTTGCTGCTGCTGATTTCTTTGCCCAGCTGGTTTTGCGACTGAAATTAAAACGAAATAAAGCAACAAAATGGAATCAACAAATGGCAGGAATCTGGCATTGCTTGTACTCTGCCTGTGCGCCTGCTATGCACTGGCCTTTGAGGGCGGCAAGGAAATACCGGCCACCAAATTTGGACAGAGCGTTGCGCCAACGATGACATTTCTTTATTGGTAGGTGTAAATTAGTGGCTGCCGCCTCTGGTCACGATGACATCGGTTATCGCAATAATGTGTCATGTTTTTTTTCTTTTGCAATTGTTTTTCTCATAGCTACTCGTGCGGCTACCGCAAGGCCTTCGAGGACTATGTGAATATCCTGGGCGAGAAGTACCCACAGATACAGATACATGGCGCCAATTATGATCCGCCCGGCATGAATTACTATCTGTCCAAGCTGATATTCGCACTGAAAATAATCATCATTGTGTCTGTGGTGACATCTGTGAGTCCGTTCACCTGCCTGGGCCTGAACACGCCGGGCTGGTGGAATCATCTGCAGGGCAACAAGATCTATGCCTGTATGATGATATTCTTTTTGGGCAACATGATCGAGGGACAGCTGATCTCGTCGGGCGCCTTTGAGATAACATTGAATGATGTGCCCGTTTGGTCGAAAATCCAAACCGGACGCTTTCCGGCGCCGGAGGTCCTGTTCCAAATAATCGACAATCAGCTGCAGTTCACCGAGAACGTGCAGGAGAATCCCGACTTTGTTAAATAATAGTACTGAGCAGGGGCACCGACAACTGCTGGAAGAACACCAAAAAACAGAAGCAATAAAACAAAAAACAAAAAAAAAACAACATACATATTAAATCGAAAACTGAAAAGCTGGACACGTGGATATTTAGATTTAACTCAAACTGTTTTGTCTCTGCGTTACGTAAATAGTTGTGTATATCCTTGTTTATCCTTAAACGGTGTCACCCACAAATTCCCCCAAGCAAGCTATATAGTATAAATAATGATAATGATATTGTGTGCATGTCTCTCAGTTGCCACAAATTGTGGCGGGTATCGGGGCTAATAACTTGGCAAACATTTCAAATTATGCACTCTATTTTAAATAGTTCATAACAAATAATACAAATACTTGTTAAGGCCCTATCCCTTTTCCGATTGATTCAAACCGAAATCAATATATTTTTAAATTTCACCTTTTTCGCATTCTATCGAGCAACAAATTATTTTCCATACATTTAATGAACAAGTTTATTTGAATAAATAATGCAAATTAATGTGATGAATCAATCAATTTGGAGCACAAATCAAGGAACAAGTTGGAGGCTTGAAGTCTAGGAAGAGTCGCTGTAAATGTCCCGATCTAAAATTTTCATAGAAATTAGAAAACTAGATTATAAATTTCAGGAAGTATTTCATAATGAGCTTGGGCCTAGGATATTTGTCTAAAATTAATAAATATAGTTTTTAAATGGAAAAATAATCTAATTCAAACGTGTTTCTTTGTAAAATCTTCGACTTGATTTGCCAGGTAAAAGTTCAAAGTTCAAAAGCTTCTAAACAAGGTAAAGCTGATAAAACGTTTACCGTGAAATTGGACAAGCATTAGAAATGTTTTACCCTTTTTTGATTAATTTTAATCAAAATATTAATATTAAATTTTTTTTTTGTTTAATTTAGTATCAGATAAAACAATCAAATATTATGGCATTACTTTTATGATGTGTAAATTTTTATTTATCAAAAACTGGGTTTTGTTTCGCGTTGTGTGTTGTGTTAAGCTGTAATCCCTTAGAGGAAAATTCAAGAGCTGGATTACATGTTGCGGGGTGCGGAGGGGTGGGGGGGCAGTGGATTATGACAGTGGAAGTTGTTGTTGTTCTCTCGCCTCGCTCTATCCGGTACTCTAGACATATTATTTTTTGGTATTTTCGCTCACTTTTGTTTCGACATTAGATTAGATTGCATTCCCAAACATGGCACTGCGTTGGGTGGGTTTTCTATTTTGTGTGTTAGCGACTTAGACTTAATTATTTATTATTTAACTGCTACTTAGTACGTAAACGGAGCTGTGCATCTAAGGAGCGTAGGTGTCGTCGCGCGGACGCCGACGATATTGGCGCGTGCCGGCGTATTGATAGGGGTTCTGGTAGTTGGGCTGACGGTTGTAGTTGGCCGGCGGTGGCTGCGGCTGTGGCTGACGTACTGCTTGCGGTGCCGAACGGAAATCGACGCTCGGATAGCCGCCCGACCAGCTGGAGTAGGAGGAAGGCGCTGGCGCTCTGGCTCCTGCCGAAGACGACGACGACCAAGAGCTCGAGCCCGAGCCCGAGCCCGAGCCGAAGCCAGAGCCGGAGCTGTATGTTGAGGAAGTCCGTTTGACTGTGAAGAAGCTATCGCCACGACGACGACACACAGTGCATCTGAAAGGGATGCACATTGTAGTGAGATCCTTGTTCCATTTGCCGGAAGATCTGCTTACCTGCTAATCTTGCTGGTTTGATCGGCCTTGAGCGTTTGCTGGCGCGGCTGCAAGAACTGATCCTGCTGCTCGATAACGGCCAGCCAGAAGGAGGCCAGTGCATCATAGTAATTGCAGCGTCCATGGCCATGGCACTCGATGACGGGATTGGAGCGGAACTCCTCCAAGCAGGAGCCGGGCGAGACCAGATTTTGGCCAATGCCGCCCGTGTTATCCATGGTAGTCTGTCTCGAGCAAGCAATAGGGATTAGGCTAGCACCTAGCAAAATCAAGTTCAAACCCTCACCATATAGTAACTGTAGCCGCTCCACATCTCCTCCCAGCCGCCTGGACAGTCCGGTATGGACATGGACTGCGAGTGCAGGGCAATAACTCGAGTCGAGGTCTCGCACACGACGCAGCTGCAGGCATAGATAGATTATTGGACAGGTCAAAGGACAGGTCTGGTGGTAGTCTGGAGCTACTTACCGGGAAATGTACTTCATGAGGTCTCTGGACTGAATGGGTGTCATGGACATGGGCATGGGCTCCGCGGTGGATAGCCACAAGCTGTCGTCATTGTTCTGGGCATAGTTGCAGACGTTGTTGAAGTCGCAGAACATGTACGGCATCGTGGTGAAGCGCATCAGACAGGAGCCGGACTGGCCCAGATCCTGGCCCACAGCACGACTGCTGGCCACATTGCCGGACAGCGAGTAGCCCTCCCACAGCATGTTCGTATTGGCCGGGCAGACGGGTATCTGCACGGACTGCGAATGACGGGTGAAAATGAAACCGCGGCTCTTGGGCGGCGGCGGTGGTGGAGCCGGGTCACCCGGCGCACCAGTCTGGCCTTGAGCACCGACGCGTCCGGTCAAGCCAATTGCACCCATGTCGCCGCGTTGGCCCTGGATGCCGTCTGGACCTTGGTAGCCCATCTCGCCCGCATCACCACGATATCCAACAACACCGCGCAGACCGATCGCACCCAGGAAGCCGGGTGCACCGATGTCGCCCTGCTCACCCTTGAAGCCATCCAGGCCGGGCTCGCCACGATCTCCGGGACGTGCATACGTGTAGGAGTAGGTGACACCAGCTTCACCCTTTTGGCCGGACAGACCGTCCACGCCGTCGATACCACTCCAGCCGGCGTCGCCAGTTGGGCCGCGAGGTCCGCGCGGGCCAATGAAGCCGGTGCGGCCTGGACGTCCGCTGAAGCCTTGTTCGCCCTTGGCGCCATCATAGCCAAGCGCACCCTGCTCCCCTCTGTCGCCCGTGTCACCTTGTCTGCCCCAGATGGCAAAGCCAGCTTCACCCTGTTCGCCCTTTCGGCCGGTGTTGCCGCGCTCGCCCTTTAGTCCAGTCAGGCCGTGCAGTCCATTGCGTCCGGGTGGTCCTGGATAGCCAAAATCGCCGGGTGGACCGGCGGGACCGATGCGCACAGGACCCTGGGGACCGATCTCACCGTTACGTCCGTATTCGCCCTGTTCACCGGGTGCTCCCTTCTGGCCGTAGCGACCTGGGCGTCCGGCAAGCCCGTCATAGCCTTGGTCACCTTCGTCACCGCGTTCGGCTACGAGTCTTGCACCGGGAACACCCCGCAAGCCCTTGTCGCCCTGTATGCCTTTGGGTCCTGGCTGGCCATCAAATCCTGGCTGACCACCGAACCCGATATCGCCGGGCTGTCCACGTGGACCGCGGTAGCCCGCAGCACCGACCATACCGGGCTCTCCCGTCGGGCCTGTCTCGCCCATTAGTCCATGATCTCCGGTCTCACCGCGGGTATCTTCTATGTTGCCAAGGTAGAGGACCTCACCAACATCACCGATGTCACCCCTTTCGCCGGTTTCACCCGTGTTGCCGCTTGGACCATATTCACCGGCCAGTCCTTCGTCGCCCTGCAATCCTGGGGCGCCCGGGTAGCCAACATCGCCGATATCTCCGAAATCACCGGGTGAGCCCGTAGGTCCGACTTGACCAGCTTCGCCCTTGAGTCCGGCAGCACCATGGCGACCAGGGTAGCCAGGGATACCATCATCGCCTTGATCACCGATCATGCCAGGCTGGCCATAGAATCCAATCTCTCCGCGTGCTCCCTTCAAGCCATGCAAGCCGGGTAATCCGTTGCGACCGGGCGCACCAACCTCGCCCTTAAAGCCCTGTAGACCATCAGAGGCGGGCAGTGAATCACCTGGTGCACCACGTTCACCCTTGAAGCCGGGTGCTCCATTGAAACCAGGTGGGCCCTGCCAGCCGGCATCACCCTGATCTCCCTTGATGCCGCTGTAGGCGGACACACCCTTGGCACCGATACGTCCCGACACACCCTGATCACCCTGCTCGCCCTTGATGCCGGGCATGCCAGGCACACCGGGGTAGCCGAAAGGACCGATGTCTCCAGTTAGACCTATAAAACAGAGACCAGACATTTAGCCCTTCAGGAGCATGTAAAAAGGGTTAACAATATAAACCTTTAAGTCCGAAATCACCGACTGCGCCGCGTGGACCCAGATCGCCAGTTCGTCCATCAAATCCAATGTCGCCGCGATCACCTTGCTCGCCGGGAATGCCGGCCAGGCCTGATGGACCCGGTTCGCCGGGATAACCGGCTGGACCTGGATCGCCAACTCGGCCAGCACGTCCTGGATATCCAATGCTGCCCTTGGCGCCATTCTGGCCGAATTGTCCGGGGTAGCCGACCTCACCCTTTTGGCCCTTAACACCGTGCAGGGCTACGCTGCCCGAGCGACCAGGCTCACCCTGTCGGCCAGGAGGTCCAACCACAATGTCGCCACGCTGTCCCTTGTTGCCGGGCAGACCTTTCAGGCCCATCAAACCGTCATCACCTGTAATGCCCTTGCTTCCCTTTGGTCCGGGTCGGCCCCTGGGACCGGGATAACCGATTGGTCCCTCGTCACCAAGTATGCCCTTGATACCTGGTCGGCCAGATACGCCGATATCTCCAGGCAGAATATATTGGCCAGGTTCACCACGGAATCCTTTGGGGCCGGACACGCCAGGCAGGCCGGGCTCACCGTCTCTACCGGGCTTACCAGGCAGGCCATGTAGTCCATAGTTGCCATTTTCGCCCTTATAGCCCTTGGCTCCAGGTGGTCCCACGAAGACTTCGCCGGGAATTCCCATATCGCCCATTATGCCTTTAAGGCCGGGCTCGCCAGCCTCGCCCTTTGGTCCGCGGAAGCCAGGTTCGCCGGGATAGCCAACATCTCCAGGCTCACCACGGTTCTCAATTATTTCACCGGGATGTGGCTCACCCTTGTCTCCCTTAAAGCCTACGCTGCCCACATCACCTGGCGCGCCCCTAAAATAACAAGAATTTTACATTTAAGTCTTTAGCCAGAGATTACTAAAGGAAGTAGCTTACTTTCTGCCATTGTAGCCGGGCTCACCCGTTAGGTAGATTTTTGGGGTGGTTGGCGGAGCACCTGGCTTACCATCTCGGCCATCGATACCTGGTGCACCATCTAAGCCGGGTCGACCTGCGTCACCAAAATCTCCACGAAGACCTGGCTCACCCTTGGCTCCGCTTATGCCGTTCCATCCATCTTCACCCCTGTCTCCCTGGGCACCTTGTTCACCGCGACGTCCATTGTCGCCATCGTCACCTTTTTCCGTCACCTTCTGGCTACCGCTGTACTCGATTCGGCCGGGTGGACCTTGCTTGCCGGGACGACCCACCTCACCGGGAATACCGGCTGAGCCCTTCATGCCCTTAAATCCACGCAAGCCAGGCTTACCCCTGGTACCCTTGGGTCCGCGTGCGCCAGTGATGCCGCTCATGCCGCGTGCACCATGCTCGCCCGGATAGCCAGCATCGCCCATGAGGCCTTTAAGGCCACGCGGTCCGGCATGGCAGACGCCACAGTCATCGCCTCGTATACCCTTGTCACCGGGGAATCCTCGCAGGCCGGGACGACCGTCAATGCCGGGCCTGCCACGTCTACCGGGCGGACCCTGAGAGCCGGGTGGTCCAACAATGTTCAAACCTTCACCTGGCAAGCCCTTGTCACCGGGCAAGCCGACATCTCCACGATCGCCACGATAGCCATCTACGCCGGGAATTCCGTTTTGGCCAGCTTGACCTTTTGGTCCGTACAGGTTGAGGCCTGGGCTGCCTTGGTAGCCAGTGCGACCCGGAGGACCAGCCACGCCGGGTGCACCTTGTGGGCCGGGTGGACCCATCAGGCCGTAGTCACCCTCCTCGCCTTTCTCGCTGCGTCCGGGTGGACCACGGTTGCCACTAAGACCTTCATCTCCGGGCGGGCCGGGCGGACCCTGAGGGCCGCGACGTCCTTGCTTGCCGGGAATGCCATTCAAGCCGGGGTTTCCAACGGGTCCGATGTCACCCTGCGGTCCAATCGGGCCGGGCAGTGACCTATCCAAGGTGGGATCGTAAATACCAGGTGGTCCGACGGGACCCTGAACGCCAGGCATGCCATCGAAGCCGTCCTCGCCGCGCTCACCCGGCCGGCCGTCTTCGCCATCGTCACCATTGTAGCCTGGAGCGCCTTTCACGCCCTTATCACCGGGTTTACCTTGGGGACCATCACGACCGGGCTTGCCACGGTCGCCACGTTCGCCGTGGTCGCCTCGGGCGCCCGGCAAGCCATCGCGTCCGAATTGGCCCGGTTCGCCGAATATGCCAGGAGGACCGCGCTCGCCACGTGGCCCAGCATAGCCCTTGTAGCCCTTCAGGGTTTCATCGTAGCGCAGAGCGCCAGGCTCACCCTCGCCGGGCTCACCCTTGTCGCCGATGACGCCCTGCAGCATGGGATAGCTCTCAGGCACGCCCATTTCACCCTTGTAGCCCTGGGGACCCTGCTCGCCCTTTCTGCCCTCAATGCCGGCGAAGCCAATGTCGCCCTTGTGTCCGGTAGCGCCGCCAAAACCGGGCTGACCATCTGTGCCATCGGGTCCGAGCTCGCCGCGATTACCCTTGGTGCCCTTGGAATTGATGCCGCCCTCGCCGGCATCACCCGGGGCGCCAGGCGAGCCGGGCTTGCCCATGGGTCCACGAGAACCATTTTCACCCGGCTTACCTGCATCGCCTTGAAGACCGGGACGACCGTCGCAGCCATCGATACCGCGCGGTCCGGGAGTGCCATCGTCGCCGGGAAAGCCCTGCAAAGTGCGAATTGCAAACAAATGGGACAGTTAAAGGTCTTCAGCAATACTTACGCGTGCGCCCGGAAAACCAGTCTCGCCTTGCGGTCCAGCATCACCCTGGCAATCGAAAGGAATCGCTCGTATTATGCGTATAAGGAAGTGTGTGCACTGGCACTTACCCGATGTCCCTTTTCGCCCGGTTCGCCATATTCGCCGAAATCGCCCTTCTCGCCGATACGTCCGGCCGGTCCAAACGGACCCATATCGCCGGGCTCGCCCTCACGTCCGGGCACGCCCTTCAAGCCAGGATCGCCAATGCGTCCCTTGATGCCCTTGCAGTCGCACAGCGTTGTGTTGCATTCCTGAAATTGGACCAAAGCTTAATATTTCTATACCATTTCTATCTATATTCCAGCCAAACTACAACTAATTGAATTTCGCGCAAAAAGAGAACGAGCCTTGATTGCCATTGATTAGCAGGCCATCGAGGCGACAAGCCGTCATCATTCTCAATTGAGTTCCACAGATTTGCAGACCCAACAGCATATCAACCGATGTGAACTGATTGTCCCAATTCCAAATTCAATACTATTTAGGTTTTTCTTAGAAGAAGCGGAATGCTCTTCGTTTAAGTGAGAATGACAGATCTGGAGTGGAGCATAATATGGTTTATACCCTTGGGAAGGGTATTTAGTTGTCGTCAAGACTACTTTACCGAACCCATATATATTCTTGTTTGGCATGAATCTGTGTCTGAAATTAGTCCCTATCTAGATGAAGCTGATATAAGTCTGAGTAGCTCGAATCGGACATATACCTGAAAGGATTTCAACTTTTACTAAAAAGATTCTATATTTTCTTGATATAAATTGTTCTCAAGCTTAAGATTTTTAAAAAACTTTTCGCATTTTCAAATAACCCGAAAACCCGCAAATTTGATGCTATTCGAGCTAAATCTGAACCATATCTTTGTTAATAGTTATGCCCCAGCATAAAGAGTTCTGTTAAGTTTAAGTTTTTTAAAAACTTTTCGCATTTTCAAATAACCCGAACACCCGCAAATTTGATGCTATTCGAGCTAAATCTGAACCATATCTTTGTTAATAGTTATGCCCCAGCATAAAGAGTTCTGTTAAGTTTAAGTTTTTTAAAAACTTTTCGCATTTTCAAATAACCCGAAAACCCGCAATTTTGATGCTATTCGAGCTAAATCTGAACCATATCTTTGTTAATAGTTATGCCCCAGCATAAAGAGTTCTGTTTCCAGCCCGAAACGAGATTAAACAAATTGAAAAACATATCGTAATGCTGCAAGAATCTCAAGGATATGCGAGAGGGCCAGCTGAAACGAATGGGGCATAGTTAATTGTTTGTGCAACTATTTTTAGTTGCAGTCTTTAATTTAAAGCAGCCCGTGTAACTGATCCAACGAAATCGCACACTTAATGGCCTCTGGCATTCTATGCTCCATGCACTTAAGTTATTCCTTCCCGATTTAGCCATTAGTCATAACAATAAGCGGGTGCATGCCGCAACTTGTGGCAAGTGCAGAGCAAAAACTTTGCAAAAATTAAATGTTTGCTTTAATTGCACAATTTCCGTTTGCAATGAGATAATCTTCTACATATACATATACATATATATTTTTGTTGTTGTTGCCATGTTCCATTGTTGCCCAGCAGCTGCCCCGCCCCGGGGCACGGTCCGGGGGCAAGTGTGGGGGCCGCATAGAACACGGTCATTGATGCGCTTAGTGTAAATATGTAGCCCGGCGCAGCAGCTATCAAAACACAATTCCCAATACGAATAATATTCAAAAATTAATTTTGCACAAAACAAAATATATAAAACTCAACATAAGATTTATGATTCGGTTAAATTGTTTTAGGTCATGTTCGAAAAACTATCCAGACTACAGTTTCCCAAAGTAAAAGATGTGGAGGATAATAATATTAGTAATGATAATGATAATAAAAATGATAATAGTAATAATAATATTATCAATAGTTATACTGATAATACTTATAAAAGGAAAGTTTACGATAATAATAACAATAATAATAATGTTGATAATAATAATAGGAAGAAGGAAGGAATAATAATGATAATACTAATAATAATGAAAGTATTAATATAATAGTAATCATCATACTAATGATAATGATAATCAAAAATATAAAATTCATAATAGTTGTATTGATAATAATAATAATAAAAATAATGATACTAATTATAATAATGATAACACTAATGATAATAATAATAACAATAATATTATTAATAATTAGTATCATTAGAGTTTCATTATAATATCGTAATCTTTTTAAGTTAAATTTTAAAATTTGATTCATCCAAATTTTGAACTAACAAGAGTTCAACTAATAAAAAATTACTTCGTTGTATTACATTATTTGTTTCAATTATTAATATTATATTATTATTATTAATTTTATTTCGTTTTTAATACTCAAAATATCTGTCTCAAAATTCGAACCTTGCCTCTAACTTCTTCCCCAAAGTATTTGAAAAACATGATACATTCAAGAACTGAAATCAGGCAGCTATTTTTAGTTTGATTCATCGAGTACATTAAAGTCATGCTGCAGTTGTTATGTGCCTCGACTGAGTATTTTCGAATTCCGGAGCACATAAACCTATTTTGTAATGCCTTCGACCTCCAGGCGCTCGAAGTGTTCATTAAACAAACGCATTGGTCGTTAATTTTTTTTTGGCTGACCGAAACATTTTCCATATGCACATTGCAAATATTTTGCAATTGGCTTTTCCAGTCCGAAATTTTGAGCTTACATTACATTTGGCTTGGCGACATCTGTACCGTAAAAATGATCGTTATAAACATCCTTAATTTGTTTAGCATGCGATTATTTATAGAATTGACATAATTTGCGTTTAGTTAAAAATCAAACAATTTATGGCCGCCCATTTTTCACTTTAAGATGAAACACAAAATACAAAAGAAATGAGAAAAATACAGAAAAGAACCCAAAAAAAAAAAAAACCGCACACATGTTGCACGCATGTTTCCAAAAAAAAAGCAAAAAAAAAAGCAGAAAAATGTTTAAAAAAAATTGAGTTTAATGTTTGGAAAATTAGTGTCAAAATTTGCGGGCGTGCAAAAAAATTTACCAACTGAAATGAAAACTATTTGAAATGCCAATAAATAATTGAGTGCAATTTTGCTGCTGCACTCAACAGTTTTTCCAATCAGAAAAAAAGTTCAAAGCTAATCAGAAACGCATCGAACTAAAACGGGGACTTCCAAGAAAACGAGATCAAACCATCTGCTAACAAAATATGCACATGACGTGTAAATCACGAAATCGGAACGTTAAACATAAACAATTCAAATTCAAAAAAAAAAAGAAGAAGAAGAAGAACTATCCAACAATATTTGAAAAAAAAAAAGATCTGTGGTAAGCCAGAAAATAATAAAATCGAAAAAAAAATGACGAGAAAACGCAGACGATGACCAAAAATAAAATCCACAATGCATGTGGCAGGTGTATGTTGTGTGTGTGTGTGTGGTGGGTGTGGCTGTGTGTGTGTGTGTGTGTGTGTGTGTGGGGGTGGGGGTGGGGGTATATGACTGTTTGGCATAGTTAAGCCGTAAAACAATTGCACTCAATATCTGGAATATGTACGAGAAAAATGCAGCTCGATAAACACATTTTGAAAGTGAGACCCGCGAAAAACAATTCTGTGCCTAAAACTATTTATAATGATGAGAAATCGAGTACAATTCTTCTTTCAGTTTTATATATATAATATTTCAAATGGAGATGGGCAAATGAAATTTTCATATTATAATAACATGATCTTTTTAGCTTGTTTGGCTTTAAAACTGTTTTAATCTAATCGAAGTTATGTTTTTGGCTCTTTTGGTTTAAAAGATATTTAAATCTAATCCTAGAAATATTAAAGTTAGTAAGTGTTATAATGTGTCAGATCTCTAGAACTACTCAAAAATACTTAAGAGTTTGTAAAAAGAAGGATTATTTGAGACTCGTTTTCTAACACTCATTTTAAAGGCCACGTTTGCTAACCTACGTTTTCTAACACTCCTTTGTTAACACTCGTCTTAAAGCACACGTTTTCAAGCCCTTCTTTACTTACACTCTTTCTGTAACAATCATTTTAAAGTTCTCGTTTTCCAACACTCTTTTTCTAACACTCATTTGCTAACACTCGTTTAAAAGCACACGTTTTCTAATACTCGTTTTCTAACATTCGTTTTCTTGCACTCATTTGCTCGCTTTTAACACTGCTTTTGAACACTACTTTTAAACACTAGTTTGTAGCACTTGCTTAGAAACAGTTTGTTTTTCTACATTATTTGAGTAACATTTCAAAAATGTTTTAATATGTTTTCTGACATGGAATCTTAAAGAGTATAAAAATAAATATACATCAATATCTCAATATACACATATATCTTATTAGATTTCCATGTAAGAGAAATGCGCACTCAGTTTACACCCGTTTCGCTATAAAGACAAGTTTATTGGCTAACATTTCTTGTCGACCCAATATCTGGTTAGTAATATGATTTAACTACCTGGTCGACCTGATCGGTCAAGGCTATTGTTTCTCACGCAAAAGTGATACCTGGACAAGTTCATTCAATCAATTGCCCAACCAAAATTCCAAATGCTATTTTTTTTCGTCAACTCGAATGGAAATTTCTGTTGCATTAACAGGTTTGCAAAAATGACAGCTCTGCAGTTTCCTTGAACTTGACACTCGAAATAAATGCACAGCTATCCACAGTTATATATATATATATATATATATGTAAATATATAGGGGCGACAACAGCGGACGATCGCAGACAATGCGCCAAGTGCCGTAGTTTTATGTGAAAAATAAAATAATCCAAGCTAGCATACAGAGAGACTTTTTTATTATTACGAGCTCAACATAGTTGTGGTCGAAATTGTCGGCGTCAGCAAGGAGACACATACATGGGCAAAGGCCCCGAAAACGGTTGGAAGCCCAGATATTATTATGATGGGACTCTCCGTTGGGTTGAGCAGGTTAGGTTTGGTATCTGGGACGGGTAAAGCTTACAAGGCATAAATTTCAGGGTCTGTCCGTAGAATGCCAGAAAGACAAAAATGGGTAACAGAGAAATACGTTTAACCTATAGCCAAAATACGAGTCAATGTTTGACCTAAAGAAATAAATTGCTTAATATCGAACCAGGGTATTTACTGTTTACTGTTTACTGAAAGATATTTTGTGCCGAAATGCAAATTATGCACTTTATTTTTATGCTGTTAGGTAATTTTTGGCATATGTTGTTTAAATGAATATGACAAGTTATTAATGTTTATAATATAACTAAGAATTACGTAATAATAAGAAGAATAATACGATACTTCATCTTATGACTTTTAGTTTTGATTAAATAATGCATTTTAACATTTTTTCCCAGCTTGATAAGGCTAAATTATTTCATTCTGTGCAACTCTTAACATTTACAAGGCGGCTTATCCGGCTGTTAAAATATAATAGCAAAGTTACAATCCACATCATAGAAGGAACTGAAATATTTGGATTGAGCTGCCCGCTTAAACACATAACCTAACTTTATATTATGTTTTTTATAGGTTTAGAAAAGGATTCAATTATTAGCGTTTTACAACACTTGGAAGAGAGACTTGCCAGGAAGCTGGACAATTGTTGTCTTGACAAGGGAATTTCTTCTCTTTTTCTTTTAACTAGCGGAAAACGAAATTATGCCCCTGCAAAAGCTGCCTGCTACGCCACTGGCCAGGCGAATTGCACGTGGTGTCTGCTGAAGAGCGATCGCAAAAAACGTTTGCTATGTATGTGTGTACATTTATGTGTGCATATATAAGTATACATATGTATACATATGTATGTATGCATATATATAATGTATATGTAATCTGTGTGATGTGTGTCAGTGGCTCACTTGAGCGCATTTACACATGTTAATGCCAATTGTGAACGCACTCTCCCTCTCTCCCTCACCCTCTCTCTCACCCTCTCTTTCGCTCTTTCTAGCTATGCAGCTGAGCTGCAGTTTAAGGTCAAAGTTGTCAGGCTCCCCGCCCCCCGCCAGCTATATCAGAGCGCAAAGCGGCGACAATTGGCACACCCACCCACGCTCAACTAGACCCGGAGACAACGCTGCATGTGTATATGTGTGTGTGTGTGTGTGTGTGTGTGTGTGTGTGTGTGTGTGTGTGTCTCTGTGTACGTGTGATCCTAAGAGTTGTGCACGTGTAAGCACGAGTCCATTGGCCTGGAGGAAGGGTATCTAATGACGCGCCCTGGAATTCACAAGTCGAGTTCCGTTGAAAAATAATTATGAAAAATATGTTAATGATATCCATAAAACGCGATTAACATGCACAAGTCTGTGTGTGTGTGTGTGTGTGCAGAAAATGCACAGTTTGCAAAATGCAAACTGAAATTGAAATTCTAAAATCTCTTAACATGAACTTAGGCAAAAGCGACTAGTCGCAATTGTATTTAGTTAAGTCCCGCAATCTGCGCTCAAGTCGCGCACAAAATGGCGGCCAAGCTCGGCCCGGATGTGGCACAGAAATGTGAACAAAAAATAAAACAGATGAAAAAAAAAAACAAATTGTCATACTATATAGTATACATATATATAAATCATGGCTGATAAGACAGCGAGCGCTAAGCGCTGACAGATTTCTCTTGGGCATTTTAATTAATACATTTTAATTTGGCATTAAATTGTACGCTCCACACTTTACATAATATATATATGTTATATATATATATATATATATTATACATATCGCGAGCAGCAAAAATGGCGCGCCTGGACAAAGGGGTTATCTGTTCAATTTGAATGCGAACTCTTTGTGTCACGGAGGCCAACTGCAACTTCTTGAGCTTGTCGGCTTTTGTGCGAGTCCTGTCATTTGATCGTGGCCCGCAATTGACCCAGATGCGTCAAAAATGATCTCAAATTGCAACAACACGCGCCATCAATCAACATTTGATGTTCAACAGCGAGCTACAAAATTGCCAAGCTGTGCATCAGAAAAGCGTTTAAAGCATGCTAAGTGCAAGCGGCTAGCGAATGGGCGACTAACAGGATACCCTTGCGCTAGATTTGACATGCATGGTAAAAACTATCTACATAGTACAATCTGGCACTTACATTTCGCTAATGATCTATTGACAAATTACTGAAACAACTTCGATCTAATGAGCTATAGACATAATACTGAAATTACTTTTAAGTTAGCCGCATGATAAATATTTAACATGCATTGTAAAAACTATTCGATATTTTACAAGCCGCTTCATATATTGTCTTTGCCAATGATCCAATGACGTAATCCTGAAATAACTTTCAAGTTACCAGCAAGTTAAATATTTAACATGCATTGCAAAACAATTTTTGTTGGGGTTTGCAGGCAATTATTTCTTTATTCTTCTTCGAGCTGAATTTATTTACATAGACTAATATTTATACCATTTTCCCGTTTCAATAAAGTTTTGTTGAGATAAATATGAAATACATTTTTAAATAATTTACAAGGCACATTTGACATGCATTGCAAAATCATGTTTTGTATTGCAAATAAGAAAGAAATGGAATGCCATTTATGTATTCTTATTTAAAATTCAGTTAAATAATATTTGAGAATTTCTCGAATGTCTCTTCTAGCTGTTAGATATTTGCAATGTGCAGAGCCCAACTGGTTAACGAGTACAGGGTATGCTTATAAAATTGTATTTGGAACAAACATATGAGCAACGTGTGTGATTGACATGAAAATTCATGCCCACACACACACACACACACACACACACACACACACGCACACACAGGCCATAGAGCATAATGAATGCACATCTGGACTGGACTGCGATTGGGAATCGGCCTGGCTCGCTGCCTGCTTTATATTATTTGTTATTGTTGTTTGTTGTTGCGGCTCTTGCTATTGTTGTTGTTGTTGTTGTTGTTGTTGTTGTTGTTGTAGCGCTCTTGCAGCATGACATCATTTTTTGACATCATTTAGAAGCGTGAAGACAACGCCAAGAAATCTGCACATGCACACGACACGATGCGCACTTGGAGACTCAAGCTGCGAGCTGCGCGAATCACAGCGAACACACACACACACGCACACACACACACACACACACACACACACACTCGCACACACACATCTAGAGATAGAGCCAATGCTAAAATTGCTGCTCGTCCAGTTGTAATCAGTTTTTTAATAGCTTGTTGGTTTTTTTTTGCATAATTGTTTAGACAGATGATAACTAATTGCCGCGCACTCAAATTACGTGTAACTGACAGCACAGCGACTCTTAAACTGTGCAGCCTCTAAAACTGTAAGTTACACTTGCTAGTTAAAGTTAACAGTTAGTTAAAGTTAACAGACAGTTGCTTCTGTTTAAAGTTTTGCGGCATTTCTAATAGAACTTTTGTTTGTTTTTGAGTCTATTTTCAAATCAAGAATACTTTTTTGCAATATTTTAAACTGAGATGGGTTTGAGCCCGCCTGGGTTTGAGCCGGTGGAACATTGGGCTCGCAAGATAAGCCTTAAACCGTGAATCGAAATAGGAACAATATTACCTTGAATTTGCTAAAGCTTTCTAATGCTACCCTAGGACAACTGTAGCTAAGGGAATATCAATCCTAAGATACTCTAGGTACCCAGGATACTGTGTATATTAATAATACTTGCAATAGCTAATGTATACTTTATAGTAATAATAGGGCTATTTGATATGATATATGGATATATGTTGCAATTCTAAAATAATATCCCCAACTTCCATGATGACCCGTTATAAGAAACGATTCTTTCTTCAAAGTAAGTAAAATCCTGAACTTCCATGATGAACCGTTATACGTAACGATTCAAAGTATTCATACAGTATTCATATATACTATTAGTCTCTATTCGATTCTTTCTTCAAAGTCTTCATTGAGCTACTTCATATAAAACATGTGTGTTTTTTTTCGATTCTTTTTTTCAAAGTATTTATAGAGATTGTTCATATAAAACATGTGATTGTTGCCTTATCGCGAGTGAATCATATTATTTGGCTTATATTCACATGGAAAAAGTGCATTTAAAGCTTTTTGCATATATCTATAATATACAAAAATCTTTGTATATATATTTACAGCTGCAGATGAGATTCAGATTCCTGTACAAGAGATAGTTAACAATTAAAAAATATAATTTATTTCTGCCCTGCCTTATCTGAAGGCTGTTAACCTTATTGTTGACTTATTCCATGCTTTCGCAGTTAAATAAACTATTTTAGATTGTTTGAAAAAAAAAATTAAACATGAAACAGAATTTTGAAGCGAGGCATATTTTTAGCAATGACGCTAGAGACCCACAGATATGCACACACATACACATACACATACATACATACATAGAAATTTATGTGCTCTAATGAATTTCAATTTGAGAAGAGCTGCAACTAAATCAAACTGATAACAACAACAAGAGGCAGACGGCAAAGTGAGTCCGCGTCTGGGGCTGGACTCGAAGATGCCTGATAACCCAATTTCTTGAGCTTTAAACACAATGAACACAACATCAAATAATCGCTTTAATTTACAGTTTTTATTCACACTGCGGCTGCTGTTGCTGGCCCCCAGTTGCAAGTGCATATATCACTTATACGACATGTTGTTCATATCTAACTCTCTCGCATAATTTCCGCATTCAGTTGCAGATAAATAAATAATTGAGTCAAATTGAAATGCAACTCGCCAAACAATTTTCGAGATGCACGCAAATAAACTTCGCTCATAAAGAAAGGCAAGTGTTGTTGTTCTTCTTCTTATTCGTGTTGTTGTTGTTGTTGTTGTTGCTTGGGGGGCCCCGTTATGTCTACAGCTGGTCAGTGATTTATGCGCTGGGGTCAGCCTAAGGACTGAGCTAGCGACTGAGATCAGGCGAATGCCTTTTACCATAAACAAAGTCAAGCCAATGCAAATGAAGCACAGCAGAGCAAGTGAGAAAGAGAGGGCGAAAGACAGCCGCACTATGGGGAATTTGTGGCAATTTGCTGGCATAAAGTCCTATGGTCATGTGGACTTTTTCAATGCAGTAAAATTAACAATTCAAGCTCAGGTCTTAGTTAAAGTAACAGAGGAATACAAATTTCCCCTTAAATTTCCATTTGATTTTGTTCTAACCCACAAAAACATACTCAATTTGACTGAATACCACAAAAAGTGCCAAAATTTCCCATGGTACAGCAGCAGCAGCAGCTTCATTGAACAACAGCAAAATTTTAATTCCAATACGAAATGAGGCAGCCCGTCAAAGACAGCCGCAGCTGCGCGCCCGGCTCTCCCCTTCATCCATTTACCAATCACTTGAGCTGCTGCTAATTGTCGGCAGCAGAAAAGAACACACACACACACATACACATACTCATGCCAAGCTAAACTGTGCATAAGAAATTTCCCTATAAAAATGCGTTCGAAATGGCTTGTTTGTTTTTTTTTCTTCTTATAGGCAGATGCTGCAGCCTCAGTCGCTGCTGATAAAGTACATTTATCAAAATTCATTCATAGAAAAGGCAGCCGCAGTCGCCGTCGCTGTCGTCAGCACCGGCAATGGCAGCCGTAAGTTAAGTGCAATCGCTACACACGCACACATGCACATATACACGCACACTTGTTGCGCACAGTGCGACCGCGCGCGCTCTTAAATACGCAGCAGAAGAGAGACTCTTGCGTGCAGCGCGCTCTTAGAAGCAATGCAATGAGCGGACGCGCGCGCGCGCGTGTGTGTGTGTGTGTGTTTGCGTGTATTTGTTTGTGGGACGGAAAAGGAAATCACATTTCTGTTAAATGTAGCGCGAAAAAATAATTCTTGTTGCTAAACGCAAAACCAGTTGGCGCACAGTTTGACAGCCACTGAGCAGCGCAAGCCAAACAGTAGCAAAAAAAAATAATAAGATTATTAATATATAAAAAAATCAAGTCTTAACGTTTCTGCGGTTTTCATCGCCTTTAGCCACAAGACGTTGACGCTCTCACTCAACAGTTGCATTTGCAACCGGAGTTCGCTGCGAAGTACCATGGCATTGACCACGTAACCGAGTGCGAAAATAAGTTCGACTCGAATTACAAATGCCATCAAATGCGGCTCCGCTAAACACGTGAGTCGGCTAAAAAGAAAAAACCGGCCTGAAGTGTTATCATTTATATATATAGATATTCTTTTGCCATTTCTTTTCATATTCTCTTTTTTCTACCTGGCCCGGCCCATGTACTGCAAATTTTCGACAGCCCTTTTCCACACATTTTCCGCTCGTGGGAATGCTCGAATTTCATTCGTTTTTCAAGCAAAGACTTTTAAATAGACTTTAAAAGCGTTCGTCATCAATCTACCCATCATTCAATCTGTCAATCCATCAATCAATCAATCGTTCAGTCATTCAATCAGTGAGAAGAAAGCAGAAACAGAAACAGAACAGTGAGAAGAAAACAGTACAGATTTCAACATTCTAGCTCCAACAGTTTGGTCAGTGCGCTCTTTATCAATAAATCTATCAATCAATCAAACTATCTACAAATCAGTCACTCATTCAATCAGTATAAGAATAATATAAAATGCGAGTAAAGTGAAGAATTCAACATTCTAGCCCTAACAATTTGGTCAGTGCGCTCGACATCAGTCAATCTATCAATCAATCAATCAAACACTCATTCAATCAGTGAGAGGAAAAAAGTTGCATATGTATGTGTAGAAGCTGCTGCTGCTTCTGGCGCTGGCGCCATGGCAAAAGTCATGTTTGGGCGATAGCCCCTGGCGTTGGCGACACTTTAAGAATTCTATTTTCAATTCGAATCCACAAATGTCGCAATCAGCAGACTGTGCGACATGCTATCAACCATCAATGCCGCCAACATAGCAATAAACCTAATTAAATTTGTACGATTTCGATTTAGTTTCTCGTTTTTTCGTTTTTTTTTTTTGTGCTCGGCTTTGTCTCAGCTTGATAAGAAAGCGGAGCAACATATTTAGCCTTAGCATAGGACAGAAAAATAATTTCAATTTTCAAACATGACGAAATCGTTTCTTGTTTTCTCAGTTAAATTCGCAAAAGGCTTCTTTCTGTGCTTTTGAGAACAAATATTCTGTTTAAAGTGGAGCTTTAGCTTAAAGCTTTATGAGCTTTCGCTTAAAGCATCTTCAAGCGGAGCTTTAAGAAACGTCTTAATAAAAACTTTTGGCATAAACATGATTTGCTCTTCGCATAAGAAATTTGAAGAAAATGTAGCATAGTTCAGGGGGCAACAGAGAAAAATTTACTTTAAATTGCTTTTAAAATATTTATAAAATTAAAAAAAAAAACTTTAAAAATAAAAAAAGTTTAAAAATATTATAAATAAGCTTTAAGCTCAAGGAATAAATGAATAAATTCTGAAATGCGCGTAATATCTTCTATTTATTCGAGTTCTATTTTATGTTGATTGCTAACCGGAAATATTCAATGGCAATTTTGAAATTGTTATACAATGCTCAGCATAAGAAGGAAGGAAGACCCAAGGGTTATCGCTGATTGATAGCACGCGTTAACCTTTGACAGGCAGATTGCCAAATCTGAAATGTGAAAACGATTATCTGCGATGACATAATAACACCGCGCCCGACATCAATTGAACTTCGAGTGGATCAAGGAACCCACCAAAGAAGAAGAACGAACTCTTTAAGAGTTTATCAAGGCAAATGAAGAGTTGCCGGAAATATAATGCGTATGCAATAGAGTGTAGAAGGAGGGGGCGGAGGGGGGAAGGGCATTGTGTTTTGGATGATTAAATGCAGTAAAGCTGACCTAATTTTCGAACTTGTATGCATATAGTTTTTCATGTAGATTAAGCACAGTTATGAATCAGTTGAAAATGCGGCTGAAAAAGTTCGAGAATGAATGCCATACAGTTTGAGAAGCACAGTATGCTATAAGTTTGTCGAGCACTGGACAAACCCAGGCAACAGTTTTGTGGGCATTGATACAAATTTATGGTATCTTTATATTCGAACAGTAAATAATTGATTTCATATATATTTTGTATAAGGTACTCACCTTTGCCGCCGCAAAGGACACAACGCTGGCAAACAGATAGACTGCGCCTAGCACACCCGAGAGACCAGCTAGATCTCTGGGCAACATCATGGTGCCAAGCCTGACCACAAGCTCGAAATGGAACTGGTGCTGGAGCTGGAGCTGGAACTGGAACTGGAACTGGACAAACTTAAAATGTCACTGCGAAAACACACACGAAACTGCGAAAAATAAGCATTGATGATGTGTGATAAGAAACCGTTTATAAATTATATACATATATATATATATATTTGTGCAAAAAATGTCGAGTCTTTTCTTTCTTTTTACAAATATTTAAAAAATTTGTAAATAATTTTTTAGTTTTTCTTTTTATTTTTAATTTGAATATTTGTAGTTACTGGGCGAACTAACACAAAATGCTGCTGCGTGCGGGTTCGCCACTTGATTTGCTGTGCTGCTGCGTTCGTCGAGCACAACACACTCCCCACATGTGGCGATCGTCAAGCGTTCAAAATGCTACTAAAATCGGTCGGCACTGAAGAAATTTGAATTCGTTTGCCGCCAGCGATCGAGTCGTGTGCCGTTCGTTAGCCTTCGGCTTGCGTTCGGCGCACGCACACAGCGACAACGCTGGTTGTGCTTGTGTTGGTGCGTTTCGTTTCAAGCGCTTGGGATTGGGCTTCTGGATGTTTAAGGGGGGGCTGCGCAGCCTGTTGAATTTAGCACTTTGTTGCCTTGAAATGAGGAAACGACAACAACAACAGCGACAGCGACAGCAACAACGACACATATAATTTCCCTTCATATTATAATTTCCCTACTTAGCTGCTTAGTTTCTTGTTTTTGTCGCAGTCGCGCCGCCGCCGACGCCGCCGCCGCCACCCAGCGATTAGGCTAAGGCTTTTTCATTTAATATAACGGCTGATAACATGCTATAAGGTTGCGTATTTCCTGTTTGAAAATGAAAAATCAGCTCTTTTTCAAAATAATTAGTACGCTGAATTAACAAAAATAGAACTTTACGAAATACACACACACACACACACAAACATGTATTTGAGGTCAGTTTTGAAATACGCACAATCAAGGCTTTGTGCGTTGTGCAAGATTACTGTTAAATGCTTTAGCATACATACTATCTGCCAGTCGACCCACTAGTCTCAATAGACATTTTTTCAATCAACTTTTCTCACTCGATTTCCTAGTAAAGAAACGCATCTGAATTAAATAGTGAAAACCATAGAAAATAGTTGTTAGGGGCATTCCATCTTAGATCTTAAGTCGCGGTTTCAACTATACTTAGTTTCGGTTCCTTTTTTTATAAACACATCTGCTTTACTTTTAATATTTTGTATGAACTGTAAAGGTATTTTAAATAAAGGAATACGATTGTATATTTAACAGTATTTTCTTTTTATTTTGTTTATTTAATTTATTGTTTTTCACTCAAAGTCCTTTTTGAGCGTTTTTACAAGATCAGACTTGATTGCAAAGAACCAAATTTCTGACAGAGAACTAGAACTAAGAACTGAACTAGAGAATATTAAAAGAGTTCCTCCTCAACATGGTTCACTTTCGAACAGGTTCATATGTCTAACGTATCAACAAAGGGATTTTAAAAGGATTTTTTTGGGAAATCTAAAAATCCCATTTTATAATTCCTAAAGAACATTCAAAAATCGCCATTTATTTTTTGCATGAAAGTCTCTTAAAATGATCAGCAATCCACCAAAAAAACAAAACCTTCAAGTCTTATCAGAGGTTTTTTAAAATTAAGTGGACAGTTTGCCTTGACTGAAACCCCGAAAAAAAGACGCAAAAATACACAACTATAGCACTGCGGAGAATAAATAATAATAAATAGTTAATAATCATGATTAATAATTAATATCGTGTACTGAGATAATGTAACTAAAAAACTAAGAAATGTTAGACAAGAAATTAAGAAAAATTTGAATTTTTGCAAAATTTACTTTTGAAAAATGTCTTTTAAATGTAGTAAGAAGTTTTTTCAAGTGCAGACAGGACTCGAAAATTAGCACACGAAGCCTAAGTCAAGCCGGATCAAGCCCTAATCAGAGCGTCAATGGCAAGCAAAAGCGGAACTCATGTGCCCGATCTTTGAATTGGGCTATCAGCCCCTTGTAATGCCGCAGTAGGTGCTCAAGGGGGAGTGTAAGGGCGTATCCAATATTAGCCTCAGCTGGAAATGCTGTAAGCGCAGGCACAGCTCATATCGCCCCCCTCCAGCAATAACAGCAACAAATTCGAGAAGACCCAGTTGGGCTGCCCGACTGGCAAATACCCTGCGCACAGCTTCGAGATGTCTTTAAAGACACAATTTTAGCAGAAGCAAAAAAAACGTACATAGAGAAGTTTTAAGAACTTACTATCGATATTTATCGATTTGACGAATACCATTTTGGTTGAGAAAGCTTTTACTAAGAACTGCCTAAAAACATGCGCTTAAAGTCGATATTTAGCGATTTACTAAGGGCCTTTTGAAAACGAATAGGCATGTACATATAACATTTAAGTATACAGTCAATTTCAAGTGCATTGAGCTTATATAACAATCGATATTTATCGATTTATCGTATACCTCTCTCAAAATCGATTTTTTTGGATGCGTTAAATTTCAAGTTCCCAGCTCTTATAACCTCAATCGTAGTCGCCCCACTTTTATGGAGTCGAAACAGGCAGCGACCTTCTGCTCGTTGCGAACATTGGCAGCCAAGCATTATACCCCTTTTGATATCATTGAACAATGGGTATTGCAAGAACAAAGAACAGCATCTAAGTAAGCGACTTAGTTTCAGACTTATCACCCATTTTCATTCATATTCATATTCCCAGTTGGGTTAGCTGCGCGCTTTAATGTTGCTTCACCCATCCGTTCCACATGTTCCACAGCGCACACACACCAACACACACACGCGCGCTCACACAGACGACACGGATAGCGTACGTGAGCTGAACATCGTTTGCCGCTCGTCACACTTCGGGCGGACGATCGTTCGTTGGCCGTTTGGGTTTTTGGCTGGCTGAAGCTTATACTATAATTAGTCGTGTTCCGTCTTCTCGAGTAAGTAGGCTGCTTCTGTCTTTAGTCTTGGGTCGCCTGTTGCCTGTGCTGTGTGTGTGCCGCTCGCGCTCGCTTGTGTGTTCGTTCAGTACGCTCCAGTCGATCCATAAAGTTGGATCACTTTTCTGTAAGGAAGAGCAGCAAACAAAATTAAAAAAAAAAACCAAAGAAAAAAAAGCAAATTATTTAAATAATTCTCAATAAAAAAAAACAATAAATTAAGTGCTTTGTTGCCTTCACTTTTGACAAGTAATTAAAATAATTGAAAAATTTAGAATATTTTATGGCAAAGCTTTACTTTTTCGAGCACAGTGCCTCTCCAACTGTAAAGTGCGCGTTGCTTAAACTGCAATAAAACTTCCAAATAGATTAAAAAGAAACTATATTCAAACAATTTTTATGAAATATTTTATCCAACAACAAGTTCTTTGAAATTTGTTAGAGAATATGAAAATTTTAAGTGCCTACTTTTCTGCCTTGCAGGCCAGCGACGGCAACATATCTATAAGTTAACAAGGACAGCGGGAAATAACTGTGCGGCCAGAGTGCATAGGGCATCATGTTGCCCAACTGGAAGCGGTAAGTAACTGTTTATTTTAAATAATTACATCATTATATAGTATGCATTTGTTAAAAGAAAAATGCAGTCAGAAATATGTTTTTGTTAGAATTAAGTCAGAAACTTGCCAGTAGCAATGCACTTAAAACTGTCGAACGGTTCACTCCAAGTCCAATGCTTGTCAAATATGGCAAATCTAACGCACACAGTCGCAAAGTTCGCCGCGTTACGTTTTGGCTGCAGAAGAGACAAGGCGCGCCGCTCTTAAGCAGCGCCGCTCTTAACGCTGCGCTCGCTCTCTTACACACAGATACACACACACACACACTCACAGAAACACGCTCTCGTTCGCGATAAGCGACTTGACAGTTATTTTGGTTCGAACAGATGACGTTATCAAACGGAACATAAACATAAAATCCAACTAGGGTTTTCGAAATTAACCCTAACTGAACTTTAATTAATTATTTATTTTGATTTATTTATTTGTTTGTCGCTTTCAGGCTGCTGTTCGCCGCTGTAATTGCTGGAGTATTAGTTAATACGAATGCTGTAAGCATTAATTATGCTGCGATTTGGCGGTCGATTAAATCAATGCGTATTTTTTGCAGCAATTTTGGAAGAACCCTGGAGCCACGGGCTCAATTCAAGAGTCGGCCCGGCACCACAGCAGAGATGATCCCAGAGATTCATTTACGATTGATGAGAGTTACGATATTGTGGATTCGGCGAGTATACAGCGCGGCGGTCAACCGCCCAAGAACTGTACAGCCGGCCCAGCGGGCTGTATGCCCAAGTGTATTGCCGAGAAGGGTAATCGCGGACTTCCGGGTCCCGAAGGTCAGACGGGACCCAAGGGAATCAAAGGTTATTCGGGCCCAGAGGGACCACCCGGAGATAAGGGTCAGAAGGGTGATCCGGGTCCGTTTGGATCTCGTGGCTTTAAGGGCGAACGTGGAACGCGCGGCATACCCGGTTTGCCGGGTGTAAGTGGTGTTCAAGGACCTGCCGGTAATCCTGGCTTGCCGGGTATCAATGGCAAGGATGGCTGTGACGGCTCCGAAGGTTTGCCCGGCTTGCAGGGTCTTTCTGGCATGGCTGGTCCACGCGGTTACCCAGGCGGACCAGGTCTCAAGGGCGAGAAAGGTGAGCCAGCCAAGGAGAACGGTGACTATGCCAAGGGTGAGAAGGGTGAGCCTGGTTTCGCCGGCCGCTCTGGCTTCCCCGGACCCGAAGGACAACGTGGTGAGAAAGGTGAGCGTGGTGACACGGGTCCTTATGGACCGCCAGGACCTCGCGGTGATCGCGGTATCAAGGGTGAGAAGGGTGCTGCTTGCTTTGCCACAGCCATGCCCGGCGAGAAAGGAGATAAGGGCGAGAAAGGAGATCCGGCACCGAAGCTTCCAGTCCACGGCAGCGACACAGTTATGGGCCAGCGTGGTGATGTTGGCCAGAAGGGTGAAATTGGACCTATTGGCGAAAAAGGTGGCTTGGGACCGGTTGGTGAGCCAGGACACGATGGACAGAAGGGCGAGAAGGGTTTGCCCGGCGGCGCTGGTGAAAGAGTAAGTCCCTGATGATGAACGAATCGTAAATGAATTCAGTCTAATGTCACATCTTATAGGGTCGTCGAGGAAACTTTGGTACCCCAGGACCTGCTGGACAAAAAGGAGATCGCGGCGAGACTGGTCTAAATGGTTTGCCCGGCCAACCCGGCTTGAAGGGTGAGCCTGGACGCCCAGGTAATTCTGGCGAACGAGGTCTAGTTGGTCCCCCCGGACCCCCTGGTGGTGGACGCGGCCAGCCGGGAGCACCTGGACCCAAAGGACCCCGTGGTTACACCGGTCAGCCGGGTCCACAGGGCCTGAACGGAATGGACGGTCCAATAGGACCTCAAGGCTACATTGGTCCCAAAGGAGGTCCTGGCTTGCCTGGTCATCCTGGTAATGAAGGTCCTGCCGGACCGAAGGGTGACAAGGGTAATGCCGGACGTTTGGGATCACAGGGTCCAGTCGGACCAATCGGCCACAATGGTCCTCCAGGACCTGAAGGACAAAAGGGTGAAGCAGGTACCCCAGGTTACGGAATACAAGGTCCTAAGGGTGATGATGGCATAAATGGGTAGGTCAAGCTCAACGAAACCATTGCTTTTCCTTTTTTTTTTATTAATTTCTCTCGTTTAATAGTTACCCTGGCCAGAAAGGCTCCAAGGGTGAGCGCGGCTACAAGGGAAATGCTGGTGTACCCGGAGATTCCAAGTTGGGCAGACCAGGCACACCGGGTCAGGCAGGTATTCCTGGACCACAGGGTGATGCTGGACGCGACGGCATTCCTGGCGACAAGGGAGACATAGGTCCCAAGGGTGATGCAGGAGGCAAATGTTCTTCTTGCCCGCCTGGTCTTAAAGGAGACAAGGGTGAACGTGGTCTGAATGGAATTCCTGGCAACCCTGGCGCTAGAGGACCGCCCGGTGAACGGGGATATGTTGGAGAACGTGGTGATGACGGCATTATTGGACAAATGGGTCCTCCAGGCGAGAAAGGAGACGACGGTTACCCTGGTGCACCTGGTGCCACGGGTAAACCTGGTCAATCGGCATTTGTCGACTGGAGCCAGATTGTGCCAGAGAAGGGACCAAAGGGAGAGCCTGGATATCCTGGAGCTGCCGGTGTAAAAGGCGAGCGTGGTGACAGTGGAATACCCGGTGCGCCTGGTCTTAAAGGTGAAATGGGAGTTAAGGGTGACAAGGGTTACATTGGCCAAGCAGGCACAGATGGTGCACCTGGCAGCCCTGGTCGCGACGGCGTTGATGGATTCCCCGGACAAAGCATCAAGGGAGAACCTGGTCGCCCCGGTTTCGATGGCTACAAAGGTGACAAAGGCACCTCAGGATACGTAGGACAGAAGGGTGAGCCGGGCACTTGCGCGGCCAGCGAACTGAAGGTTCCATTGAAGGGTAATAAGGGCGAGCGCGGTGCCACCGGTATGCCTGGACCCAACGGACCAATGGGCCAGAAGGGTGACATCGGCTTGCAGGGAGAAAAGGGCTCAACTGGTCCCCAGGGTCCACCTGGATTAGTCGGACCTCGTGGCATAACTGGACCTCGCGGTGAGAAAGGCAACCCCGGTCAGTTTGGTGCGCCAGGTAACGATGGTAAGGATGGACTTCGAGGACCACCTGGTCGTTTTGGCGAACGTGGACAGAAGGGAGAACAAGGCTATACTGTTGCTGGACCACCTGGACCTCCAGGTCGCGATGGTTTGACTGGCGAGAAGGGAGACCGTGGTCCGGTTGGAGCTCTGGGCATGGTTGGACCCGACGGCAACCCTGGTTATCCTGGTGACAAGGGTGATTCTGGTTTCCCTGGACAGCCTGGTTCCACAGGCTCTGTCGGTGAAAAAGGTGAACCCGGCCCTGTTGGTCCCGAAGGTCGTCCCGGACCACCGGGTACTCCCGGCATTGATGGCGTTCAAGGCCGTGATGGTGCCAAGGGTGAAGTTGGCAGCCCTGGTCTCGTTGGTATGCCTGGCAACAAGGGTGAGCGCGGTGCACCCGGTAATGATGGCCCCAAGGGCTTCACTGGTCCGGTTGGTGCTCCAGGCAAACGCGGTCCACTCGGAGCTGCTGGAATTCCTGGTAAGATCTTAGACAGGATCGACAAGTCCTCAGTTTAACGCAATGTCTCCCACAAATAGGAATGAAGGGTGACAAGGGAGCCCGTGGATTAACAGGAAACGATGGCCTTCCCGGTGCTAGGGGTCCTACTGGACCACCCGGCATAATGGGTGTTAAAGGTGATATTGGACCACGGGGTCTACCTGGACAAGATGGATTACATGGTCTGGCTGGAGAGAAGGGTAACCAAGGTTTGCCTGGTTTCGATGGACCTCAGGGCGAGCCTGGAGATGCTTCCGAAAAGGGACAGAAGGGTGAACCCGGTGTCTCAGGACTGCGTGGGCAAGATGGTCTACCCGGAGCTCCAGGTCAACCTGGCGAGAAAGGTTTGCCTGGCATTGCTGTTCACGGTCGTCCAGGCCCGCAAGGTGAAAAGGGTGACACTGGTCGTGACGGAATATATGGACAGGATGGTATGCCTGGTGAGAAAGGAGAGCCTGGCTTCCCCGGTGCTCCAGGACCAAAAGGAGACAAAGGCAATTCCGGACAGCCTGGTAACCCAGGTACTCCTGGTCTTGATGGTCTGCCTGGACCACAAGGAAATCCTGGACCAATCGGTTATCCTGGCCCCAAGGGCCTCAAGGGAGAGCGTGGCCCAGCTGGTGCAAATGGTTTGAAGGGAGCAATGGGTCTTGCCGGCAGGCAAGGATATCAAGGTGCGGCTGGTCTGAAGGGAGACAAGGGCGAAAAGGGTCTCAGGGGCCCTGCTGCTCAAGTTGACATGCTTGCATTAAGAGGAGAAAAGGGTCTGCCTGGTAACCATGGCTTACCTGGATTGCAAGGACTTAAAGGCAACAAGGGCGACCAAGGTCCAATTGGCTACCCCGGCGAGAAAGGAGATCGTGGACTGAATGGACCAGCTGGTATTCCTGGCCTGCCTGGTACTCCTGGACCAAAGGGAGATATGGGCTTGCATGGTGAGCCGGGTTATCCTGGCCCTGTCGTTAAAGGAGAAAAGGGTCTACCAGGACGTGCTGGCAAAAACGGACGTGAAGGTATGTAAAGGCTACATATCGTGAATTTGATTTATCATTGATTCACTTTAAATTCAACTTAACTACAGGTGCTCCTGGATTACCTGGCATTAAGGGTGAGCGTGGCTTGGCTGGCTTGCCAGGAAACGCTGGTCTAGTTGGCTTGCCCGGACCAATTGGTCCCATGGGTCCCAAAGGAGAGCGTGGCTTGACTGGTGCACCTGGTATTGATGGCAGCGCTGGTTTGAATGGTGCGGTAGGAATTAAGGGTGAATCTGGTTATCCTGGACCTAAGGGTGATCGCGGTGTGCCCGGCTTCGAGGGACAGAAGGGTGAGAAGGGAGATCAAGGCATTGCCGGTCCACCTGGCTTAAGCGGCCTACCGGGTCTTAAGGGAGATATCGGCGCTCCTGGTATGGATGGTCATCCTGGTCCAGTTGGCGCACCTGGCGAGAAAGGTTTCACCGGACCCAAGGGCCGTGATGGTCGTGACGGTCTGCCCGGTCTGCGTGGTCAAAAGGGTGAGCCGGGCCTGGTGCCACCGCCTGGCCCCAAGGGCGAGCCCGGACACCCTGGTCGCGATGGACAAAAGGGTGAGCCTGGACCACAGGGTGAACGCGGTCTGATTGGCATCCAAGGAGAGCGCGGTGAAAAGGGCGAACGCGGTTTAATCGGTCTAACTGGCCCGCCAGGCCGTCCTGGCCTCAAGGGTGAGCGCGGCGAGCAAGGTCTGATTGGCCTGGAGGGTGCTGTCGGTCCCATTGGCTACAAGGGCGAGCCCGGCCTGCCCTGTAGCGGTGCCCAGGACTACCTAACTGGCATTCTGCTAACGCGTCACAGCCAGAACGATCAGGTGCCACAGTGCGCACCCGGCCATGTCGAGCTCTGGACCGGCTACTCCCTGCTCTATGTCGATGGCAATGACTATGCACACAATCAGGATCTCGGCTCGCCCGGCTCCTGTGTGCCGCGCTTCTCAACACTGCCAGTGATGTCCTGCGGACAGAACAACGTATGCAACTATGCCTCGCGCAACGACAAGAGCTTCTGGCTATCCACATCGGCCCCAATACCGATGATGCCGGTCAACAACAACGAGATCAGCAAATACATTTCCCGCTGCGTCGTCTGCGAGGCGCCAGCCAATGTGATCGCCGTGCACAGCCAGTCGCTGGCGATACCCAACTGCCCCAATGGCTGGGAAGGCCTATGGATCGGCTACAGTTTCCTCATGGTAAGTCCGAAATCCGAACAACTAAACCTCTTTATAATATAAATTAATAAATAATATTCCAGCACACGGCCGTTGGCAATGGCGGCGGCGGTCAGGCGCTGCAATCGCCTGGCTCCTGCTTGGAGGACTTCCGGGCCACACCGTTCATTGAGTGCAACGGCGCGAAGGGACACTGCCATTTCTATGAGACGATGACTAGCTTCTGGATGGTCACGCTGGAGGATGGCGATCAGTTCCAGCGGCCCGAACAGCAGACCATCAAGGCGGGCAACCTGCTCTCCCGCGTATCCAGGTGTCAAGTCTGTGTGAAGAACTCGTCATAAGCGGACCACACGCAATAATTTTAATCTAAATGTAATGCCTTAACTATACCAACGAACAAACAAACAAACAAACACACACAAACACACACAAACACACACACACACACACTAGAACCGAACACTGCTACCAAATTCCTTAAACTAACCAAAAAGAAAAAATACAAGAAGAGGACGTGGGACCGCTCGGAACCCGTTGCCATTTTTTTGTATCTGCCATTTTTTACACGTTTTGCCAAAATGTTCTAAACCAATGTAAACTGCTTCTTAGTTACGAGTAAGTTAAGTAAATCAACAACAAATAAACTAGCCTGGTAATATGTAAAAAAAAAAAACATCGAATCTATAATAACTACCTGCCAGACGATTCCATTCACCATCCCGCCAAGCTGCATGCTCCATTTTTCTGCCATGTGAAATGTGAAGGAAATGCATGATCCGAAACAAAAACCAAACAGACAATTACATACAACATTGTGCTAGCAAACTAAACGAATTACTGGAAACTGTTTATGAAACTAAAATAAAAATGGAAAAATAAAGAAACATGTTTTGTAAAATCCGTTAATTCGAGCAACAGAACCCTGTTCAATTCAGACTTATTAACGACGAAATTAGGCCAAGAGAAAACTCCCGAGCATTACGTTAGGGACTCTAAGTCTATGCCACTAACTTTGCCAAAAGAAATTTGTTAATATAACGTTTACAATGTATGCATGAATCTCTATATATAAAATTGTTCCACGGATCTATATGAAAAATCATTTGAGACGTATTTCACACTTTTCATAGAATCCAAGCTTCCTCGGTAGAAATGCGATTCAAAAATTTTTTGGGCGAAGTTTTAAGTTTGCATTTATATGTATGAATATTTGTACATATGTGTATGCATGTTTGCTTGTATATACATATGTAAACATGCATACATACATACACATGTTTATGTAAACCTAAATACATATGTTCATACACATGTACATACTTACATATGGTCATTCACATGCATACACATACACAGATACACACATACATACACAGATACACACATACATACACATATACACAAGCATTCATATACCCATAAACTACACATATAATCCCAAATTCTTACAAAGAGAAAGGAAATGGCGAACACAACCTGTTAATACAACAGACTTACGTAAATTCATGAGAATCGCATAGAAGGGCAATGTTTAAAAATACATGCCGATTAATTGTTTGTGCTGTGTAGTAAGTAAACTTCTACTGCGTATGCTATAAAAGAACACACATGCATACACACTTGACCATCAATCGGTCAGTCAGTCAATCCTTTAGTTAGTCAATCAGTCAGTTAGTCAATCAAGGCAGTTTTGACAAACAGGTATTGCAGTTGCCTTCCCTGATATATATAGAGATAATATACTTCTTTTTTTTTGTATTCAAAGTTAATAAGCTGGGGGATGGTTCCGCTGACAGAGGTGTTGGGCGGAGAGGGGTTGGTTTCTGGCCAGAAGACAGGAGCGCGCTTAGAAGACGTGAGCGCTATTCCAAAAGTGAACCAAAGTTCTGATGCTCGACTAAAACTCACCACTTGGTGCTTGGACGTCGGGCACTTGTGCGCATGTCGCCGGGGGTTGGGGTCTGTGTGGTGTGGTGGGGGGGTTGGCGATAACAGAGGGTGGCACACGTAACCATATGATAATGATATGCCAGCACAAGCACACAAATTCCAATTGGTGGTGGAAAAAAAACGAAAAAACCTTTCCAGCTGTGCGTCAAATAGGGGTAGATATATTTCGAATTCAAATTGGAAAATCGAGCAGAACAGCGCGAGACATTGGCGAGTGCGGAGTCCAAAGTGCAGAGCGCGCTGTCAGAAGCGGTTGGGAATTACAACAAGTCCACAAAAAAAGAGGAACAAATTAAAAAGTGAAAAATGCAAACAAGTGCAGCCAAGAAGCTGCTCCAGGAGTGAAAGTGGAGTCGGAAGCCCCGCACCAAGCGGCCACTTGAGCTGCCCGAGCAACCCCCACGCACACACACAAGGAACACACAAACACACACACACACACATACGCACACCCACCCCCATTTGTTCTATATGATTATCGTGTTGTTGCTGCTGTTCCAATCGCTGTGCCTCTACTGCCAACGCCTGGTGCTGCACGTCCACGACAGATGCTTTCCGCGCAACGCCCGCTTGCTGCAGGAGTCCGCCGAAACGGTGGGCGATCGTAAGGCGCTGCAGCACCTGGAGCACCTGCAGCAGGAGCAGAGCCGACGGCGCCACAAGCGTCGCATACTGGAGCCCATTCTGCCGCTGGGCGCGGGGCTCAATCTGGAAGCGTGTCGCTTCTGTGCGCACAGTCCGCAGGGCTATTGTCGGCATCATTTCCATCTGCAGCTGCATACGCAGAGGCGCGACGGCGACGGCGCTGGCAGCGGCGGTGACCAGGACTACAAGCAGCTGCGCAGGATCAGGCGTGAGCTGAAGCGCAGTCTCGAGCCAAGAAGAAGCCATCACATCATCAACTATCTACCATACAGTCGCAGCACGAGCTCGCTGAGCAGCGGCTACGGTTCTCAGGCAACCTTACAGGAGGAGCAGGAGGAGACGTCCAGCTATCTGGAGGAGCAGGAGGAGCGGGAAGAAACGTGCAGCAACAGAAGCAGCTATCTATTGGAGCTGCAGGAGGACGTGCAGCAGGAAGTGCAAGAGGAGCAACTTTTGATAACCAGCCATCTCTAGAGCAGCAGCAGGAAAAGACCTGTAGCCGCTATCAGGAGGAGCAGGAGGAAGTGCAGGAGAAGGAGCAGACTTATAGCAGCTATCTGTAGGAGTAGAAGTAGGCACAGCTGCCTTTCAGTAGAAGGAGACGGACAACAGCAAGAGCAGCAACCTGGAGGAGTAGGAGGCGGCACCTTTTGATAGACACACTCGAAGCCTCACAGGAGGAGGAGGAGACGGACAATAGCAGCAGGAGCTATCAGGAGGAGGTGCAGCAGAAGCTATCAGAAGAAGGCTGAGCACCTTAGCACCAGCCCTCCCGAGGAACGGCAGCAGGAGCAGGCGGTGGCAATTCATTTGAAGAGCAGCCCGGCCAGCCCTCGAGTGGGCTCTAGAATCAAGTAGGCTTTAGAAAGTCTTTTGTACAAATTTGCTGTGAATGTTTTACATTGTCATATTGACGCACTAGCTGAAGCATCATTTAAGAATCGTTAGTGCAATGTCCGACGTAGAATTGGAGCAACAACAGCCCCAACAACAGATGCTCGCGCAGACGCCGCCGCCGCGAAGACGACGCCAGGCGCACTCGCGCTGCGAGGGAGCCTACACGGGCTTCCTGGAGAAGCGCTCGCAGCAGGCGCTGGCGGATCAGCTATCGTCGTGCCCGCTGCGGCACGGCGTCGAGGACGACTGGACGTGGAGCAAGCGCTATCGCTCCAAGGAGGTGGTGCTCAGTGGACCAAACTCACGCACCGTGCACTTTCATCCCAACTGGAGCAAAGGCACCGCCGGCATCCAGGGCAAGCGCGCCCTCAACAATGGTCGCTACTACTGGGAGCTGCACGTGTCCCAGCGGGTCTTCGGCACCTCCATTATGTTTGGCATCGGCACCAGATCCTGTCGCCTGCACGCGAACGCCTTCCGCAACATGCTCGGCGAGAACGAGCACGGCTGGGGCCTCTCCCACAAGGGTAAAACACCAAATTAACCAAGCTCAAATAAATGTATATTAATTTTTGTATATACATTCAAGGCATTCTTTGGCATAAAGGCGTGGCTCTTGTATACACTAAGGGATTCCGCGAGAATCATCCCACGCAAGTTGGCGTGCTCTACGATGGCATTGAAGGCACCTTGACCTACTACAAGGACGGCAAATGCCTGGGCGTGGCCTTTAGAGGCTTAGATAAGGTGAGTTACGATAAGGAAAAGGAGAAAGGTCAAGTGAAAGGAAACTGGTAATCCCAGAAGGCTTCCCGATAACTCTTCAGCATTTTCCCTATCGCTTGATTTCTTCATCGATATCGATTCATATCGATTTTCAGATAATCGCTTGATTTCTTCAATATAAATATCGATCTTGGGATCAGTCTTATATAAAAACCTTAGTCTTAGCTAAGGGATAAAGCTAGGTCGACTCAGCTCATCAATCTGATCAATCTTATATATATGTATACCATATCCTATAGTCTATAACTCTTATACTATTGTTACCCATTTCTAGTTAGTTCGGGATAATTCTCTCTCACAAGATATCTATCTTTCTATATCTATCTATATCATTTCCTCAGGTGAACGAACCGCTTTATCCTATCGTATGCTCGACGGCGGCCAAGACCGAGATGACGCTCAAATGCGCCAGACGGGAATTCGTTAATCTTCAGGATCGATGTCGGGCGGTGATAATGCGAAGATTACGGACCGCTGGCAATGTGGAAGAGCTAAAATTGCCGCTCTCCATAAGCGAGTATCTGGGGGAGGTGATCGACGATATGGAGCCACTGCGTCAGGTAGACAACTATGATATATTGTGTGGTTTCTAGAGTTTCATTTTGGCTATAGCATCTATAGGGCATATGTGAATGTGTTTAGCATATAGATATCTATGATAACCTATATGTATGTATATTATAGGTAAATGAGCAGGAGATGTGCATGATTAATTATGATTTAGAGGTGTAAGACCCGAAGCGTGGCCCGTGAAGCTCTATATTGTGCCATAATTTGGGGGTGTGCACTGTTTGAAAATATGATGAACCGAGTTCTGTAAATCTCAAGTATGAATTTCAAGCAGTTTTCATGTTACGAAAAGTTTTTGTTCACAACAATTATTATTATTTAAAAAAAAAAAAAAAAAAAAAAAAAAAGAGCATAAAAACTCTTTACGTTTTTGTTTGTGATTTTTCTTTAACGCTTTCTGTTGAAATTGTAGCAAAAATGTTTCCGGTAATAGGCCAATTAGGTGCAATATTTGTGATATAAGACAGAGGCGACAATTCCAATGACACCCACAAAAAAAAAATTAACACTAGTAATAATTTCTAATAACTAAAGCTAAGCAATATAGAATTATAGATTTATTTTTCGGTACGAGTGTAAAAATCTAGTCAAAGCTGCTTCGCAATTGTCGAGCCCAAAAAGTCTGTAAAAATTGGCAGCACATTAGGCAGCTAATAATATTAAGCAAATGTTAATAATTAATTAATTTAAACAAATCAAGAAGCATTCCAGTTGCAAACAGTTTCTCTCAGATTCTAGTCCAAATGTGCAAAATTAAGCATACCCTTACGATCTCTCTCTCTTAACTATATATATATATAAATTATGCATAGATCGTAAGTGTGGAATTGTTTCAAAACTTGAAGAACACTTTATAGAACTTAAGAACTTAAGTACTTATAAAAACAGCAGGCCTAAAGCAAACAGACAAATAATTTAGTGAAAATTATTTATGTATTAATATTGTAGCATCTTAGTTTTTTGGTGTCTATATAAATTACTACGATTTACATATAAATGGATCATGTGTTAAGTAATCAAATCTGTAGACAATGGCATACAACAATAAAAATAATCTATTATATAATATGCACATCTGCATATATACGGTATGTCACATGATTTTGCATAAATAAAACATTAATTTACTAACTAAATGAATAAAATAATACAATACTAAGCACAGATTCTTCTAGCAAATTCGTGATATGGTCTACAGCTCATCGGACAAGCGATGTATATTTTGCAAATGATCGCCATAGTCGGTCGCCTCGCTGCCCACGAACGTGTCGTAGTTGTTGAGGATCTCCAGGTACGACAAGCGATCGTCGTGATCCTCATCGGTGGACACAAACAAATGATCCACCTCATCGTCCGCTATGACTGTATTGCTGGGCACAATCCAGGAGAGTACCTGAACAAACAAGAAGAAAGTTAGGGGCCTGGACTATATATATATATATCAATTGCAAGCAGCACCTCATTGCCCGAGAGCACGCCATCCCCGTTGGCATCGTAATCTTTGTCGAAGCGTTCCTTTTCTGTTATCAGCCACTCTTTGTCGTGATGTGCGGCCGCCGCGCCGACA
The DNA here is from genome assembly GCA_035045725.1 of Drosophila ezoana. NCBI lineage: Eukaryota > Metazoa > Arthropoda > Insecta > Diptera > Drosophilidae > Drosophila > Drosophila ezoana. The sequence goes on from JAWNOU010000092.1 coordinate 10,954,620, forward strand.
AACTCTTGGAAATCGATTTTGCCATCATGATTTTGATCCTTATCCTGCATCGTGTGCTCAAGCAGCACGGGCAACATTTGTGGATGCTCCTCGGGATTTTGAAAGTACACATATTCCTCTAGACTGAGCAAGCCATCTTTATTGGTATCGGCCGCGTGAAACATTTCCTTATCCTGTTTTATCATTTTCTGCTCATCCTCGTAGCTATCGAAATCGATGACGTCCTTCTTAAAGTTTTCATCCTCCATGGCATAGGTGTCCTGCAAATACTCTGTCCAAGTGATTCGATCATCGAAATCCTGATCGATTTCTTCAAAACGATCCGCTGCTTCCTCCTCCGACAGTTTTCTGTAAAATGTAAGCAATATTTAGTAAGGTTTTTGAATTGATTAACCAATTCACAGACACATGCGGCGGGCAGGCTTAGCAAAGGCATTAGTTTATGGGGGGTTGCCTTTCTAGTGGGCAACCCAAGGTCTGCTCTGGTTAGCTTGGGTTAATCAACAAACAACACTCACTTAAAAGACCTTAAAATCCATGCTTTCAACTCATGCCGATCGATAAATTCATCACTATTCAGATCCATCATCTTGATAAGTATCGCGAGTCGGCGCTTGGACTCTTCCGGTGTCAGCGTGTCGAATTCCTGCGCCTCTTTTGTATTGCCTGTACATTGGGATAAACATAAAATATGCATAAGAAACAGCGCGGAGAGCGAGGCATATAAAGAATATAAATTCACAACATCTGCACGTGTGCGCACAATAGACAAAACACAAGCCAAAATATTATATGGAAATAATGAGCAACGATTTAAGATTTTTATGAACAGTGAAGAAATCGCATAAATTTATAAACTACAAAGTTTGTTCTAGTAAAAGGTGCACGACTAGAAGATACCCTGTGTCCAGTTCCTCGATCAGGCCAAACAATGACATTCAAATATGTGAAAATACTAAAGTTAAAGACTTTCTCTTATAACGTTCAATTTTGGGTAACAACAGGGCAATTATTGATTGATAATTATAAATATATATATAAATTTTCTAGGCCTACTTCTGTCTCACATTTGACTAAAACCTGATACCCATGCTCACGCATTTTTAATGACTACAGGGTATAAACATATTTAACAAATAAACAATTTTAATGCGGTTGTGAGATGCTAAAAACAACACGTTAGTCAGCTACGTGCCCGATCTGGATGGGCCCGTTACCCACCTATAATGACCTCATGGTCGAACTCCACATTGTGCTCGCCCAGCTCGCCATGATGATGTGCATCCCTGGGTACGTAGACGCCATCTTTGACACGCTCCTTGCTCAGATGCTTCTCATGCTTGTGACTGTTGGCCACGGCACCGTTGGCGGGCATGGGTACAACAATTGCCAGAACGCCAATGGCGCACATCAGCATTGGCCAAAGCGGCATATTTCTGGGCATTTCGTTGCCTAATGACGACACACACGGTCACAGCTCCGGGAGATTTGTTTATATGGCACTTGAAATTTGCCGGATCGTTGGCCCGTTCGATGCTCGCCGTTTGCTCGTCTGACGTACACTAAGGCCGTGCTGAGAATTTGTTTGCTGGCCTTTTGCTCTGGGATGCTGGGCGTTACACACACAAACACACGCACACACACACGGATGCTTGTACTGGGGGGCACTTGAGTTTCTAGCCGTCGGCGACAAAGACGACCGACGCACACGTAATAGCCAAAAACCAATTCTTGAACTCTAATGAACCCAGTGAATGGATTTGCGTAACCTGAAATATATATATGTATGCACATATAAATGAATATACATATGTATTCAATACATTTTAATTTTATGTTTTGCTTACCAGCTGTTTGGATCGTGCAAACGAATTTGTTTAGTAATGCTCCTGCGTGTTATCTCTGTGCAGTCTAGCTGCTTGCAATAAATTACGCATGCACTTTTTATTTAATACAACATTAAATTATAGTATTTACAAGCATTTTAAAAAATATTTACATTTAACAAGCTCGTTAATCAAAAATCGCAGCATCCCTACAGCGTTATCGGAAAGGTAATGATGTTATCGATATACCATTGCAGCTAGCATTGGTGATGGCACCTTTCGCTTGCAGCATATCGATACGGCGACACATCACTAGCTATTGTTATTGCAAATAAAATTGTTCGCCAACTTTGACCGGATTGCTAAACTAAACATAAATTAAACATAAAATTAATTCAATTTTTAACTTCAAGACTGTCACACAGACAGCTTGGGAAACCTTACACACAAAAGAGGTGCGTTTATAAAAGGTGAGTTGGATAAAAATAGGTCGACAATAAACAAAAATAAAAAAATAAAACGGGCACCTGAACCAAACGAGAAACGGGACTTAAATTTGATTAAATAAATGCAAATGACATCATTTGTTGCGTTTGAGCCCCCATAACAGCTATGTTTATGACTCGCGCATTTTTTTTTTATTAATATTTTTGTGTGTGCGCAAAACACGCACAAGGATACAAATACCAGCCATTTGAAAGGGTGCGAGTGCAACAGAGTGGGAGGGTGGACGTTTTATGGTGCAATTAGAAACAGGCCTTGCGTAGGAGTTGTTGACCGGCTCTATTTTTGGTTGACTAACGAGTATTCACTAATACATACATATATTAACTTTGCCAACGTAATTATAGCCTATAGAGCTGTGAATAGCCTTACTAACATGCAACTGGTCAGCGTCTGATTGTGACAATGTGTGTGTTTGCATTGTGTGTGTGTGTGTGTGTGTCTCGTATCCTGGTCAAGAGCGCGCTTTTAGTTGTGGAGAGTAAAGATGGGCGCGTGTCAGATTTTACTAACACGAAACATTTCGTAAATGCGCAAGGTCAATATTGGCTAAAACTCCAACAAATATTTATAGTTTTTACATCGTAGGCTCATTTGTTTTATTGAAGAAAAAATCTATGGACGTCTACGGAGATGAGTTTTTTTTTTCAAAACTATCTTACTTTCGTGTTAACACGATAGTTGAGTAGTGAGTTCACGTGTGAATAATGAAAACACGAAATGCGCCCAACTCTAGTGGAGAGCAAGGGATTATCTATTGGCTGCTCACTGCTTACACACATGTGTGTTAATCCAATATAGTTGTTAACCGTTACAGATAGAGAGACAGAGTGCGCACGCGAGAGCGACACAACGGCAGGCCCATTAATAACAAACAAAAGCAAACAAACAAACAACAAAAACTACTTCAACAAGGGAAAACCTGAAAGCTCGCAAACAAAATTCAGTCGTGAGCCAGCCTTCAGTCAGCACAGCAGTTAGCTTTTGTCGTGCAGCGACCCAACTATTTGGGTTTATTCGAGTTTGAACCGGTTTACTTCGTAACGACCCCGCCCGCGCTAATTATTAGCTAAAAACAAAGAAGGAAAAAATAAACAGTAAAAAGTTATACCAAATGCCGTACATTATCATACGCGGCAATCTAGCCTCCTACAGTCACAAATATCCATGGCGTGTACTTGTCTCTGGACTGAAAGGTAAATCAACAATTGCAAGCAAAAGTAGAGCTCTCTCGCTCTCTCTCTCTCTCTCTACATTGAGTAGTGCCTTTTATTGCGTTATTTTTTACCGTTGGTTTCTTATATTTGTTTCAAGTTAACATTGTTGACCATGTCAGTTTACTGAATTGCGTCTTCATTTTTTTTTATATTGTCTGTTTTTTATTGCCCGACACCAATCATTTCAAGAGTGCCTCGTCATATTTGTAGACACACACACTTACGCATGCACAATACCCACAAGTCTGAGCGTTAGTTAGTTTTTCTTTTGTAGTCGGTTATTCCACTTTACACTACCAACTAATTTTTGAATGAGTCCGTCCTTGAGTGTCTGTATAAGCTCGTGAGCTGCTGTTTGTATGTATTTGTGTGTTGCCTGGCCCTACAGTGGCGTCTTCAAAAAGTAGTTCAGGCTACTCATATCGTATCACTTGATTACTTATTCTTTGCTTTCACTTTTCATTGCATATGTATGCATGTATGGCTTTATGGCATTCAATAACGCGGTATAATACAACGGTATGAGTCGTTAATCGGTATCCGCCAAACAAAATAAATTGCATTTTATAATTTTGTTTACTAGTTTCTTTTATTGTTTACCCTAGGAATTGAAAATAGTTAAACAGGGGTATAATAGTTTCTTATAACAATTAAGTTATGTAAATCTGTACGTGCCAAAATTTATTTCGTGACACAGAAATAAGCATTGAAAAATTAAACACCAAATAAGAAGGAAATTTAGATATTAGATATGCTCACAAAATAATGGAAATTTTATTTAAAACTAAAAAAAGCGTATTTAAAGGTTTCAATTTCTGAACAACTCTTATTACGTGAAGCTCCAATTTGGAACTACTTAATAATTAACATAAGCAGATGCGAAATATTTCGTAGGAGAACAAGTTTGGCGCTATTCGAAAATGAAGTCATAGATAGTGTATTCGAGCATTGGCGTGCATGAGCACGAAGTTGTCGCTTCAACTCTCTCTCTTTCTCTCTGCTTGTGCGACGCTCTCTTGATTGTATTTCTTGTCGCACATTAAGCCGTCAGTTTCGTTTTGTTTCGCACTGAGTGCAGTTGAATTACGCCTGTAGATTGCATGGTGAGACATCCACACACACACACACACACACACATATAGTATATATATATATAGTATAGTAGTATACATATATATTTATAGACTTTATATTTACCAAGCTTTTTTTTTTTAGAAAAGTCAATGCACTTTTCTTTATAAATATGTTTCACACAAAATACAAACTAGGTTGCGCTTTTGTTAAAAAATAGCTCACAATTTATTGGAACTTGGTTTTTGCTTAATTAGCACATCCAACACAGGCACACGTAATACACACGCACACACACACACGCAAAATGAGTGGAGGCTAGCGGCCGGTTGCTGACGTCATCCTCCTGGCGCTCCAAGCATTATTATTATTATCTTTGTTCAGTGCTTGTGTCATATTGCCTTACTGTAAAAGCACCCCAAATTAAACAATGTTAAGCCCCATGAAAATAAAATACATACAAGTTACGATAAGCCTCACAACAGAACCTACTCCGACATTCGCAGCTGACGACATCGAACAGTTGAACAAGTTCTCGTGCGGCGGCTACAGTGATGAGTCCACAATTGTCTACCTAGTGCATCCGTGTCGCATTCTATCAGCCTTAGAGGTAAACACGCCCAATACAGTGAAAGCTCCCTTGAGCGGACAGCTCTATCAGTTTAATTTGTACAGGTGGGGTTCCTTCCGCTATGAAAATGAGTTGAAAAATGTATACTCAAAACAGTTAGCGTTATCCGCTAACGGTAGCTGTCCGTTCGTCGAGCTTTCACTGTAAGCAAAAAAACTTTGCTCCTAACTCAAAAATCTTGTTGCAGATTTTGGGTTTTCGCGTTGTGGCCAGCTCATCGACGGCCGTTAAGCAGGACTATAACGAATATATGTGGACGATGCGCAAGGATTTCGACGAGCCCGAACCAGAATCCGAGTCCGTTTCCGTAGTGCGCGAGAATCTATCGAACATAGGTCGCGAGGCGGCCAGTTTAGGCAATTATCACAAGGTTGATTCGCCCGAGTAAAAGTTCTCTCCGAATCTCTCTCTGTGTGTGTGTGTGTGTGTTTGTATTATGTATTTGTGTGTGTGTATGGAGAAACTATAGCAAGCTGACAAGAAAGAATAGAAAAATTTAGTAACCAAAACAGACATTTTCTGATTTTCTGACAGCCTTTTCGATATAATTTTCATATGTGTGTGTTTAGTGTTTAAAAGCAAAGTATGACCGATAATCAGCCAGCGCCAACGCAAAAGGAATCCACATTAAACTGCGAGTGCCCCCCACAACCACCGCCGGCGGTTGCATCGTCAGCATCGGTTGGTGCATCAACTGTACCCGGCTGCCCGGCCAATGTTGTGACCATACCCGTGCCCATTCTGCAAACGGAGGGCAATTTCGCTTACGTCACCGTCAAAGGTTCACTGCACGATTACACTTGCACCGTGTTTGGCCTCAATCAGGCCGAGATACAAGCCTTGTCCAATCGTCTGTCGGTTAAGCCGTGCGTCAATGGTGTCTTGGTCGCTGTGCCGCCCATGGTTATGCTGAATACACTGGCACAGCTCAGCTACAAGGTTGTCTGCAGTTGCGGCGAGGCCGAAATCTGTTGGACTATGCAGCGCGAGGTTTAGACAAAAGGATCAGAGATCAGATCAAATCCCAAATCCAAAGCCAACCAAATCAGTTCATCTTTGATCATCTCGTCATCACGTCACCATCAACAACAAGTTCAGTTAAACACGATAACTTTGCCAAGCAGTAGTACATCATCATCAGGAAAAATGGACCAGCACAGTGCGGATAATTGCAAGTGCCACAAGCATACGCAGCCGGCACAGCAGTCGCTCAGCGATATGGACTTCGATCGGGGCATCTGGAATGCAGGTGAGTCAAGCTCAAACTTCAAGTACTCTTGGTTCCATTAACACAATAACAGATCGAACTTTGATTGGGTTTTTTCACATATGCAAACATATGTGCAATCTTTTTGTATACCCAATCGGAGGGTATTATAATTTTATCATCAATATTTCAATAGTGAGAGGTGAAAAATAAAGTTCTTATATGAACATTTTGTTGAAATCTTGGCTAAATAAGGTATTTACCAAGCATCTTATCAATATCTGACTACTTAATTGCCAAGTTCATAAAGAAACTTTCTGTTTTACACGATATCATAACCAAAATCCGTTATTCCGAACGTCATTATTCTCCTCCTATAGCCGGAAGCCATAATTCCTGGTTGTATCTTCTTCGGCACGCCGAAGATATCCATTCTTGCAGCTAGAAAGAAAGCACTCACTAATAGAGATTCTCCCTGTAGCCATATACAACGAGGTGGAGCGAGTGCGTGAGTTCATCAAGAAGGGTCAGGCAATGGCGCGCGACGATTGCGACTACACAGCCCTGCACTATGCGGCGCGCAATGGCAACGAGCAGATCTGCAAGCTGCTGCTGGAGGAGGGCAAAGTGGATGTAAATGCAGTGACCAAGGCGGGCGCCACGGCTCTGCATCGTGCTGCCATGATGGGTAATATATATAATATATTTATGCATTCATATATATATAACACGCTCCAATTGTCTCAGGTCACATGGACATTGTCAAGCTGCTGGCGGAGCAGCCGAAGGCTAATCTGCTGCTGCAGGATGAGTGCGGGCAGAGTGCATTGCATCGCGCCGCGCTCCGTGGCCAGCTGGAGGTGTGTCGCTATCTGTTGAAGCAGCAGCCGGCACTGAAGCTGCTCAAGGACAACAAGGACAAGATTGCATTTGAGTACATCATGGAGAATGCCAATGATGATTTCAAGCTGCTGCTAAAGCCCTAAACATGGACAAATATGGAGTAGTCAAATAGATTCTAACCGTTTTGTAGCTCTATAAGTTTGATCTATGATAATGTCCAATTGACCTAAATTTTATGGTATTTGTTATCATATTTTTTGTAGGCATATTCTATAGGGCAGTTAGTTCTCATTCGTTATATTTGTATGTATATTTTTTTTGTAAGCGCAAAAATGTTGAAAGAGAAACGAAATGAAGCGAAACCAATTCATATTTGATAATTTTTCACAATTTTCTCTATATAGTTGCCTTTATTGTAACACGCAGTTAAAGTGTCTTAATTGAATACAAATATATTGCAAAAGTCAAACTTTGGCATTGTCGAATCTAAAGAACATGTTAAATACATTTAGACTACATATGGGTTATAAATAGATAGATCGATTCCCGCTATGTGCATGCCCAAATGAAATGTTTTTCATAGTATGCCCAGAAGATCGTGTACCTTCAACTAGACGCATTCAAATACCCTACTTTTTCACATACATACACTACACTAGGGGCAATATACAAACTATGCATACCTATTATATAAATCTATATATATATATATAAATTACTTAAATAAATACCAGAAGTTGCACACAATCATCATTTTAATAGATTCGTTGTTAATCCCAGGACTCTGGAGATCGTATTACATGACCAATCAATTGCCTGCCAATCATGGTTGGCACCTCCGCGAATTCGCTGAGGTACTTCTTGAGGGTCTGCGGCATGCACAGCTCCTCGTCCACGATGCGCGCCAGCGTCGAGCTCTGCGCCGTGGGCGGATACTTTGCGTGCAGCTGCGGATTCTCCTGCAGCGCCCGCAACAGTTCTTGGCGTATCACCTGGCGGGACAGCGATTGCAGTGGGCGGGGCTGGGTGCTCAACTGGCGCATGTCCCGGTCAAAGGACAAACGGCTGGGTTCGGCTGACTTTGATGTGTCACTCGTATCGGTGGGCGGGGAGAACTTGAAACCAACATGTCCTGGCAAGGGGAGAGAGAATCGAAAATGTAACGAATTATCAAAAGCAACGAGAGAGCATGGCGACGAGTACAGTTGTAATATGGAGCGAGTTGAAATGTTGTAAGAATTTAAATATGGAACGAGTTGAAACATGATTATTTAAAATGTAACGAGTAACAAAAATGTAACGGATGCCAAAAAGAAATCAATATAAATAAAATAAGGTATGGGAGAAGAGTTAAAAATGGAGATAGTTTAAAAAATGGCAAGTTTCAGTTGATCAATTTTAAATACATAAAAGTTTACGAAAATAAACATTCTAATGGAACGAGTTCAAATGTCATTCGTAAAACAAGACAAGATAAATTGGTAAAGATTTAAGATTCTGCGACTTTAAGTGTAACGAGAAGTGAGATGTGGGGTAAATAAAACTTGAATCGAAATGTAACGAATATATAAAATGTAGCGAGTAGAATTGTAACGAATTCAGGGTGAATAAAATTTGAATGAAAATATAACGAAAATATGAAATGTAGCGAGTAGAAAATTAAATATACATAAATTGAAATTTAACCTACCCAAGAGTTGAGCAAATGCCAGACTCTGCTGGTTGCAGCTGGAGCGCAGCTCGTTGACGACATACTCGCAACAGATCTGGGACAGATTACAGCCCTCGCGCAGCAGCAGCTGGGCAATGTCCAGGCGCTGCAGGCTGATGGCACGCGCCAGCGGCGTCTCGCTATAGACGAAGCCACAGATGACCGTCGGCGCCTGGAAGCTGTAGAGATCGCGCCGTGCGCTGGCCAGCTTGGCGAGCAGGACGCGCAGAATCTGACGAAACGCATTGATGTTCTCCACCTGCTGCACGGCGAAGAGCAGCAGGCCCGCATCCTGGGCATCCGTATAGAGGCCCTGGCGACGCTGCTGCTCCGCCTGGTCCAGCAGGTAGGCGAGCAGCTCGGGCAGCTGCTGGTGTATGGCCAGCATGATGGGCGTCAGATTGTCCGAGTCGCGCACACTGAGGCTTTCGCCGTGCTGCAGCAGCAGCTCCACCATGGCGCGATCCTCGGCATCCGGGCCCAGGCACTGGTGCAGCAGATGCTGTGCGGGCAGACGCCGGGCGCCGCGCTCCAGCAGCAGCTCGGCCAGCTGCCGATGCCGGCCAATGGCCGCGAAATAGAGCGCCGTATAGCCCTGCTTGTCCTGGAGATTGATGCGTGCACCGCGCTCGATCAGCTCCCGGGCCAGCTCCTGCAGATTGCACGCAATGGCCACCATCAGCGGCGTCTCGCCCTCGTCGTCCGTCTCGTTGATATTGATATTGGTCTGCAGCAGCAGATGTGCCGCATCGCTGCAACGATTCTCGATGGCCAGATGCAGCGCCGTCTTGCCATCGCTCAGAGTCTTCGAGTTGACCAGGGCGCCGTGCTTGATCAGCTGCCGGGTCACCTCCGCATAGCCGGCGCCCACATGCAGCGGCGTATAGCCCTCGCTGTTGACCACATTGATCGGCGCCTGATGCTTCAGCAGCACCGCGACGCACTCCTCGTGCCCCCAGGCGGCGGCATAGTGCAGCGGCGTGGCCAGCTCCGAGTCGTACAGATGCGGATCTTGCTCGCGGCAGCTGGCGCAGCACTGCGTCAGAAATTCACCCGTGCTCTCAAAGGTCTTGGCATAATAATGATATAGCTGGGAATCGTCGCCGCCCTCGTGCTCCGAACAGCTTTCGCCCTCGAACTCGTCCACCCATTCCAGCTTCTCCATGCCCTCCGGCGTGCTCTCCATCTCCAGCGTATCCGTCTGAGCTAGAAGCAAATCACCAGTTGACAGTTTTTTCATCTCCAATCATACAAATTTCCCAGCTCGTCTCTGACAGTTCCTCCAACGCCCAACTACCTGAGTTCCAACCGACGGCAGCTGGTCAACTAAAATACTCACAGAGCCGAAAAAGAATTCAGGTGCATTATCAGTGGGCCACACCTGAGGCAGCCCAACACCTCAACCGGTTCTCACTCCCTCTCTCTCTCTCTCTCCCTCTTTCTACCCTCCCTAGACAATGTTTACGAATTTTTCCATTTTCTCGCATTCGTTTTTCGACATCAGTTTATAATTTGGGTCATTGACGGTGCTACACTCAGCGAAAAAACTCATTTAGTTCTTGAGACGTCAATTATTTTAAAATTAAGTTGGAACCATTAAAAGCATTTTCATACTTGAAATATAGAGGAATTTCAAAAATTTCCAAATATTAAAGGAAATTTGAGCCTGACCACGTTTGTATTTGCAGCAAGTGCAAACTTCTACTGTTTTTCTCTAAGTGTATGATACAATGTCGAATAACATTAGGCTGATGGACATGATCAGTTGCCAGAAACTACCCTGGTACCTTAAGGGTGGACAGTTTGGACATGATGGAAAGATGGTCTCGTCGGAAGGGCCCGACTAGCAGATATCCTGTTCTATTAAGGATGTTGGTATCTATAAGAAAAATTTTTCTAAATTCAAATATGCGAGTGCCTTAATCTTAAGCTAAGGCTTTTAAAACTAGCGCCATTATTTAAAATCTATTCAATAATTTGTGCAAAATTCTACAAAAATTTCTGCCAACAACCAAGCAAAGAAGGGGCAAGCATTTGGTATGAAAAATGGCAACAAAGAGATTTGGGGAGGATTGGAACACTTGGAATGCCACCCCCAATTGATTTTCTATGACCAGCTGTTGCCCATGAAAGTCTTAACTCACTCTGATGATAGAGATTCAGCTGAGGTTCCTCACAGGATTGGACCAGTAGCTCCAAGAGCTCGGCGTCGCCAAGCAGAGCCGCGGTGCCAACAGCCGTGCGGCCGCATGTGGATGAGACGTAAGTGGCCTGGGCACCTTCGAGGATGCAGTTGAGTGCCTGTCCAAAATCGCCGCTGTGGACGGCGCTCAGCAGATCGCTCGTTGAGATCATAGGACAGCATTTTGCCATGGGGCCAGAAGGTGGAAGCAAATTCGCAGCAGATGCAAATGGCAAATGAAAAAAATAAACAAAAACGCAAACGCCGAGACTGCCGTGGAAAGGTGATTAAGACTGTCCGGAAAAGCGCACGAAAAGAGACTAAACGAATTAAGGCACCGAGCTATGGAAAACCCACCACCCGGAGTGGCACGCGCTATGCGGGAGAGCCAACAGAGAGTGGGAGAGAGTCAAGAGAGAGCGAGTAAAAATAGATGAGAATTCGCTCAGCTGTGGCACGTTGCATTTACACACAGCTACAAAGTTTGGGATTTATTGTTGCGTCTCGATAGATAAAAAAGACTCGATATCAATTTAAACATTAACTAAACTACTTGATCTCCTTGGTTTCCTTGGCGTTCTGCAGCGATTCCGTGATGAAAAGTTTAGCCAGCGACTGAGAGCAAAATTGTGCAATATGCTGGGCATGCGTATTGATTTGACCAGAGGTTATGGTGGCCGTTAACCTTGCCGGCACCGGCATGGGCCGGAACTGCTTAATCACCTCCTCCTCGGGCACCGTGGGCTCACCCTTCGAGGTGCGCACAGCATTCTCGGCGGCCAGTTTGGCCAGAGCACGATGTTTTTCCTGTTCAAAAATTAGCAAAATTTAAATAGAGAATTTGAATGGAAGAGCACAGGCTTACCGTGTCCTGCTTGAAGACGACCTGCTGGTACTTGTTGTAGCGCACAGCCTCCTGGTAGAGCTCATCCACACGCTCAATCAGGCTACGCATATGATTTTCTAGCACGGAAGCGGTGCCCAAATCCAGAAAATTGTGTCCCTTATCCTCGGGCAGCAGTTCGTTCAGCTCGCTCATCATAATGTTGGTCAGCGGCGAGTTCTTGATGACAATGGGAATCTCGGCAAACAAGCTCTCATAGCCAACCTTCAGGGTGCGGAATGCCTCGGGCGTAAAATCGCCATCCTTGTACATTTGTATGGCCTGCGGTGTCAGGCGATAGGCCTTCAAGCACAAGAAGCCGCGCGACGACTTCTGTGTGTCGTAGACAACCACCACGGACTCCTCAATGCTGGTCTGGTAATGATACTGCGATTCGAGCAGCGCCAGCGACAGGCTGTTGCCCACATCGGAGCTCTGGTACCAGCCCACATGCAAGTGGTCGACGTTGACGCGGCGCAGACGACGCATCACGGTGAGCTGATACATCTCCTCGTCCATGGTCTCATCGCCGCTCTTGGGGAATGGAAAACAGTTGGTGATTTCCAGGCACTTGTCCACAACCAGACCGAGCAGTGCGCCCTGAGCCAAATCCATGTTGCTCGACTCCTCGTGGCAGTGCTTAACCATTTTCATGACGGCCTAAGAGGCAGAAATACATATAATATGGTATATTAATTTAATTTGGAATCTTTCTCAGCGGCTCTTTTTGCATTTGTCATCGGTGTCTCGCTCTCTCTCTCACACACACACACACACTCAATACAAACAACATGCCCAGGCGCAGCGCGTGGCATTTGACACTTCTTTCATTGCACATTTTGTAATTTCTTTAAGCGCGATACTTGACGCCATCTATGCACTTTATTTTCAACTTACCAGGCCATCGCATTGTACATAATTAATGGTATTATCTGAATCCTCAGTGCGAGCATGACGAGCTGCGCGGGTTGCCATTTTGACGACGACGAAGAAGAAAAGACGTGATGTTGGCCGCACACATATGCAACACAGAAACAAAGTTACCCAACACTAGTACGTACGAGTCAATTTTGCAACACTCTCAATTATCAGCTGTTACGCCGACTGCGATAACAAATAAAACAACAACAACAACAAAAAAAACAGTTTTTGTTTATCTCAGTTACTTTAAGAAAATTAAATTGCTTAACGTGTCAGAATTTGGACGAAACAAGCGAGACTGATTGCATCGTCGACGCTTAAGTTGAAACTTCAACAAGCGCTCTACCTAGTTAGTCGCGACTTGAGACGCTGGCAAGCACAACGAAAAAGAGAGCGCGGCCCCAAAATGACGGCTAATTGGCGTGAATTGTTTCCCACCAAGCTGACATTTATCATATTTCTGCTGTATATGTCATTATTTATTGGTCAAGGTAAGTGTTTTATGGTATAGCAGACATCACATATTAATGTGTTACACCATTTGACAGGTATCTTTGTGACCGCATCGCAGGAGTCGAACAATTCCTATAGTTATAATACTGTGACCGTAGTTCTGCTCACGGAAGTCTTTAAGTTGATTGTTTCGACGTGCCTCTATTGCAGAGAGTAAGTGGAAGCGCCGATTTGGGGCATGCAACTAACCCTTCACTCTCTTCCGCACAGCAACAATCTGCGCTCCTTGGCGCGTGACGTGCACAAGGATCGCAACGTGCTGGCGCTCTACATGGTGCCCGCGTTCCTGTACTGTCTGTACAATAATCTAGCCTTTGTGAATCTCGCCACATTCGATCCCACCACATATTATTTGCTGCTGCAGCTGCGCGTAGTCGTCACCGGCATACTCTTTCAAATCATATTCAAAAAGTATTTGTCCCAACGCCAATGGATCTCATTGATACTGCTCACCCTCGGCTGCATGCTGAAGCAGGTGGACCTGAACAGTTTCTACAACGATGCCAACGATGATAGCGAAGCAGCGGCCATACAGGGCGGGGCCGCAGCAAATGCCACGCAAGCGAATGCCAAAGCGCTTGGCAAAAATATGACCGGCTTTGATTTTAGCATCAGCGCCGTCTTTATATTGGCCCAGACCATATGCTCCTGCCTGGCGGGCGTCTACAATGAATATCTGCTCAAGGATAAGGGCGCCGATGTCAATATTTTTGTGCAGAACGTATTCATGTATCTGGACTCGATTGTGTGCAACGCGGTCATCTTGCTGCTGCGCGGCGAGCTGCTGGACGCATTCAGTGGCCACAATCTGGGCAGCATCATGCGCTTCAGTGTGCTCATCATAATTGTCAACAATGCCGCCATCGGCATCGTGACCAGCTTCTTTTTAAAGTACATGAACTCAATACTCAAGACATTTGCGAGCGCCTTGGAGCTGCTCTTTACGGCCGTACTATGCTACTTTCTCTTCGCCATACCCATCTATATGAACACGGCACTGGCCATTGCCGTCGTCTCGTATGCCATATATTTGTATACACAAAGTCCGGTTGTAAACCTGGGCAAGGTGCGTCCCTTGGCGACCATCAGCGAGGCCACCGCCAAACTGAACCTTAAAGAAAAGGAAGACAGACGCAAGCTGCTGGATGAGCAGGGCGACACAGACCTGGAAATGGATATGGTCTAGTAAAGTAGTTCGTAGCCTTAAATTGTAAATAGAGCTCGTCGGCATTGTGTCTGGAAAAGTGCCTCCAATAGTTGAGAACGTCGGCGAACGTGCAATCTGAGTTCGTGTGTGTACACGTTTCTTGTATGTATGTGTATATAGCGTTTCCCTTCTAGATATTACCATTACTTCTTAAAAATAAAAACGAACACCATTATATACAAAAAAAAAAAAAAAAACAAAGCAAAAGAACAGCATTAAAATATGATAAGAAATTGACAAGCTTTGGAATGTCTATTTAATTTGCGATATTGTCGAACATTTGACATTTAGGCACGTGGTGGTGATTTTCGCGCTTGCAGAGCAATTTGTGTGTTCTTATAGCCATGAAATTTAATATAGTCGACACACTCTGCCAAGTGCTGATCCATTCGTTCCGCCGGCAAGCGATGTGTGGCATTATATTTACAAACAGCCAGCGGAGGTCCTCTGTAATTGCGCACACACTTCACAATATGACCGGGCATTCTAAACAGCAAAATACGATGCTGTTTATTATATGGACAAATACCATACTCCGAGTCAGACATTTCGAATGCTAACAAAAAATAGATACATAAGTCATTAATTGTACATTTTAACTTAAATAACCATACCCAAAATTGAAAGTACCGCTACTTTACAGCTAGAGATGCATGCTCAGATGAACTGTTGTCATCGACAGGAGGCTACTCTAGGTGCTATCGATACTTTTTCGGAGATACTATAATTTAACACTAAGCGATTCCGCCTAACCAGCTTTTAAGCTATGCAATAAATTTGCACATAAGAAATATAATTCAAACGCTAACATCTACCCTTAAAATATTATTTAAAATCGTACTTACCTTATAAAGCTCACATATACTCAGCTTCGATAGTTTTCTATTTTCGTTGTTTCACCTCTAATCGATACTCTTCGAATGCAGAAAACAATCCAGCAGTATCGGTTCCGCTCGACCCCTCGCTCTTCATTCGTTGGAAACGTTTCGTACAGTTCGGACGTCACTTTGGCCGAGAGAAAAATAGTGCTCTAATTGCAGTAATTGTGAAAAAGAGAATTTTTTGCTATAAAAAATGGCACGTACCAAGCAAACAGCTCGCAAATCGACGGGTGGAAAGGCACCCCGCAAACAATTAGCCACCAAGGCTGCCCGCAAGTCCGCACCATCCACGGGCGGCGTTAAGAAGCCTCATCGCTATCGCCCTGGCACGGTGGCATTGAGAGAAATTCGTCGTTACCAGAAGTCCACAGAGCTGCTCATCCGCAAGCTGCCATTCCAGCGCTTAGTGCGTGAAATTGCCCAAGATTTCAAGACCGATTTGCGTTTCCAGTCGGCCGCCATCGGCGCATTGCAGGTAAGCAAATTGGCGGGAACGGGCAAAAATGGTGGGAATATGTCATGGATGCCGTCTATGTGAAGGGGAGTGGGGGGCTATTTCATGCCATCATGTAATGAGGAATTTCATCACTTGAAAACGCATTTTTATTGCAGGAAGCATCCGAGGCCTATTTGGTTGGTCTGTTCGAGGATACAAATTTGTGCGCCATTCATGCCAAGCGTGTGACCATCATGCCCAAGGACATACAGTTGGCCAGACGCATCCGTGGCGAGCGCGCCTAAACAACGTGTCCGCCATCTTTAATTAGAAAAGCAGCGCAGTTGCTGCCGTTAACAAATACAACAACAAAGACGACATCGACGTCAGCGTCGCTGCCAAATGCAGCTGCTGCGGCTGCTTAGCCTTAAGTTTTATAAGATTTCTAATACTTAAAATATAAGTAATTCATCAAATAATTATGCAAAATTTGGACGGTATAATAAAAGTACATTCGATTGTTTTGTGAAAAACTTTGCTTAGAACGAAAACGCAGTTTTTATTTTTACTTGTGTGTTAGTGTGTGGGTATTGGTAGAGTATGGGTGTGTGATTTATGTTTTTGGGGGGTTGGTTTTTGTTTTCCTTTGTAAAAAGCAAAATGCAATTTTATTTAAAGACAATTGTGTCCAGCATAGCTCCTAAGCACTGTACAATATTATTTTGCATGACCTTATCAACTTTCTCTTCCAAATGCCGTTTTGGGTCCTGTTTGCCCACATTCTTGATCGCCAGCTGCTCGGGTGTCATTTTCTCCTCATCCTCGAGTGACTGCAATAGAAAATTCGGGATTAATTGAGAACTTATACGCACATATGTACATATGTATATGTGTTAATATGTATACATATGTATGCATATGTATATAGACGTATTACATGCATGTGTTTATACACCTTTTGTTTATCAACACTGAAAACTAAGGCATCTTATCTCTGCAGGCAGTTAAAACATTAATAAATAGAAAGTAGCAGGCGTATATATATATATAATATATATAACCGATTTAGATGTCAACATAATTTGGCCTTATTTATTTTTATCAAATTTTCCTATTTCTATAAAAATAAAGTTATAATTTATTTGAATAATAACATATCATATGTCTCAAAATAGGTACTTATTTAATAATTATAGAATTGTTAAATTTGATTTTGGCCTTGACTATCTACCATATATGGTAATTAAAAAAATTGTATGACTCAGATAATATTAGTAAATTGATGGATTTTGAGTCTTTTATGGGTAAGCCCATTTGTTAAAGCGAGACAGCATGTAAGTCAAATGGAAAATTAAAAAATCTAGTGGTTCATATTGCTGACTCAAAGAACTAGTTCAATGGTAAGAATCAGATTTGGCACCAATTGCATTTTTGGTTGGCTCAGAGATGCCACCTGGCAAAAAAAAACTACAATTTTAAATATATGGCAAGATTATAAATCTATTAAACTGCCATTGGAAAAATTGACTCAAAACAAGAAGTATATAAAGTTTCTACATAGAATATCATTTAAATATAAAAGACGCTTACCTTGTTATAGTTCTTGGCCAAATCCAGCATTTCAGCAACTGTATCCTCATTAATGGAGCAGTGCTCGTTGTAGTCGGCGAGTGTTAGTCCATCCTTCCAGGACTTTTTGTGCAAATTCAGAAGCATTTTCTGCTCCAGCTCGTTCTTGCGGTAGTTAATGCTGATCGAATAATAGTGACGATTCAGGCCATGGATCAGTGCCTGCACCGACGGTTTCTGCAAGTGTCCCAGATTCGAGGTAGTCTGGCGCGGCTCCTGACCGAGCACCAGCATATTCGGATTAATCAGGCGGAAGGCATCGATGACCACTTTGCCCTTGACAGACTGTATGGGATCAACGACAACGGCCACGGCACGTTCTGAGAGTGCTTCGAAGGATTGCTGCGTGTTGATATCCACGCCGGATAACCAGCAGCCAAAGCCAGGATGTGAATGATACCAGCCGACAACCATTTCGGGTCGCCCCGTCTGCTTAAGCATGTCCAACATTTTGGCCTGAAAAACGGGATCGACGGCCTCCACACTGACGCCCGTGCCCGTCTGTGGCATGGCAAACACATCAATAACCTGGACAGTGTAGTCATCCACAAATTCTCCCAGCATCAGACCCATCACCTCCATGGGCACACCAGCACGACCGTGCTTCAGCATCTTTAACAGCGCCAGCGATGAGATGTATACCTGCTCAGCGGTGTCCACGACAGGCGCATCTGTTGGTGGTGCAGCCTGTGGCATAGCGCCGCCTAAACGTAGCAAACGGTCCATGATGCGACTGCAAAATTGTTGGTGGATCTGTAAGCGGGGCGCACGAAACTCTAGCACAACTGAGCACTCACCTTGTGGGTATTTAAACAACGTGTAGTTCTTGAATTTATTTTAATTTTACTTAATTTAAGTAGAATTTTGCTTGCGGCAGCAACAAACACAAAGCAGCTCTTGCTCTTACTTTTTTTTTGACAGTCAGCGTCGGCAAAGTGCAAGTAATACTTGAATTATCGATACAATGGCAAAGCTCAACACTGCCACAACAGCTGTGAGCGCTATTTTGCGTTTACATGGCGCACATAATTTCTGCGTTAACAGTTCCTCCTGCTATTCGACAGTTCTCTGCTGTAAATGGAGCTCCCTGTTATCAATACATTGCGCATGTATTTCGCTACGTTCGAAGAGTGCATACTGAATGCATGTTATATGCCAAAATGCAATATTATCAGTAAAACGTACGCGTCTAAAGAACTATTGACCATCTAATGGGCGTCCGATTGTGGTGGCCGGCCGATATTTCGGTATCGATTGGCTGTATTGGCATTAAATCACATTCAGCGATACATCGACAACACTAGCAGCGCATGCTTGCTATCGATAAGTTTGGGAATTAATCATTCATCTATCTCTACATTTCAGTCTCTCCTTCGTATTTTACTTTGTGTCGTCGTCGCTTTTGTGAACAAAAAATACGAGAAAAAGTTAGAGGCAACGAAATTTTGCTTCAGCATTTTGAGCAAAATTTCAGGAAACAAGTGCAACACAGCTAGCAACTCACTGCACATTTTGTTTTGTATCCCCGTCTTAAACAAAAGCCGTCAAAATTGAGTCGACAAAGATTGACGAGACTTTTCCTCCAACAACTGCTATGGAGGATAAAGCAACAACAAAAGATCTAGATCAATGGATTGAGCAGTTAAACGAATGCAATCAATTGACAGAAACACAAGTTCGCACCCTTTGCGATAAGGTAAGGAGTCGCCAGCTTGCCCTCATACCCCGTAAAAAAACGATTTAAAAATAATTTTCATCATCATCGCTTGTGACTCTCGGCAATTTGGCCAATGATGTGTGTATTTTTCTCTCGCTCATGAATCATGATGCGTCGCCATATTGGTGGTTTCCAACAGCCAAGCGCCGCTATGATTATCGTGCGTGCAAGCAGGATGCCAATAAGTGTTGCGTGAATGTGCGAATGCGACGAATCGATTGCTCGCCGCCTAGGCCAGAATATACTTCGTTTTTTTCTTGCTCATCTCTTTTTTTATTTCATTATATAGCGTTTGTTTAATTAATGATAATGGCAAACTTGCGTAGTTGTGCCTCTAGAAGAGAATAAAAAAAATTGCAACAACCTTGCTTCGTCCCTCTGACCGTACCTGCGTCACACCGCTTAAGTAAATATTACTTAATGTTGTTTGTGTGTTGGTGTGTGCTCTGCTCTTAGAATATGTATCTATGTATGCAGCATACAAACGCACGCACACTTGTTCGAACAATATTGAATTCAATTAAACAAATTAATAAAAAGCTCACGCTTATAGATATTTCACACCAGAGCGCTCATCGATATCAATTATTTAGAATTTGCTAATTTCACCGTTGACGCGGGGCCTCTTTCGCTCTCGCCCACTGATTTCGAGGCCCTCCAAGAAGTGGGGTTATGTTTGCGTCACTCGAAATATTTTGTTGTGCCCAATTGTTCTATACTCTCCGCTCCTCTCCTCTCCTTCGGCGGGGGGAGGGGTTTGCGGAGCGCCGCTCGTCGTTATGCCAAAAAGACTTGTATAGACTGTTCTAGCGGAAGCGGACGCTGAATGCCTCCGACAAGGCAACATGGCCAACAAAAAAAAACAAAAACTAATTTAAATTGGTTCAAATAAATCTCTCGGTATTGCGCCGGGCACCACCCGGAAACATATCTTTCACACGTCATGTCTCATTCATCAGCAGCAAACAAAATTATGCTATAAACAAAATACACATTATCAACATATACAAACAGTGAAAGCTCAGCCATGCTCCCTGTTGCTGCTGAGGCAGAAGTCTGCCCAAAAGCTGTGTCGAGGCAATAACAAAAGAGTCTTACTAAAGATCTGCGCGGTTCGAATTCCTTCACCTCGATTTCACCCATCGCAGTCACGGAGTAATTTCATCCAACAGGTCCCAGAGGTTCCCAAGCCTTCCTGCTGATATCACACGAAATGTTTGTCCCCTTCCTGCAGAACGTCCTCCATCCGGATCTTGAGACCAACTCCAGCTCTATTATTCAAAACTTTTCCATATACTTTTGCAAGTGTCTTGTCTCCCAATATTCTAAGCTGAAAGTCTTGTAAAAGTTGTTTATCCTCCCCAGGATTAGTTGTGGTGTAAGCTAAGGGAAAAAGGGCAGCTGGGCAGCTGCTGGATGGGCTGTTCGTCATTGGAGCTTTCAGAGTATATAGCTTTCATATATATGTATATAATCAGTTGTTATCATTCGTTATCGTCAATTGGAGCTTTTATTGTGTATGCAAAATGAGATAAACTTATTTATCAAAATTTCTGTTATAGGCAAAGGAAATTCTTTCAAAGGAATCCAATGTGCAGGAGGTCAAATGTCCCGTCACCGTGTGCGGAGATGTCCACGGACAGTTTCACGATCTGATGGAACTGTTCCGGATAGGCGGCAAATCGCCCGATACAAATTATTTATTTATGGGCGACTATGTGGATCGTGGCTACTATTCGGTGGAGACGGTAACATTGCTGGTATCGCTAAAGGTTCGCTACCGGGAGCGCATAACCATTCTGCGCGGCAATCACGAATCGCGCCAGATAACACAGGTGTATGGCTTCTATGATGAATGCCTGCGCAAGTATGGCAATGCGAATGTGTGGAAGTATTTTACCGATTTGTTCGACTACTTGCCATTGACGGCGCTGGTGGACGGCCAAATCTTTTGCCTGCATGGCGGCCTCAGTCCCTCAATTGATAGCTTGGATCATATACGGGCATTGGATCGCTTGCAGGAGGTGCCCCACGAGGGACCCATGTGCGATTTGCTCTGGTCCGATCCCGATGACAGGGGCGGCTGGGGCATCTCGCCCCGTGGAGCTGGCTACACCTTTGGACAGGTAAGCGCCAACTGTTTGGGCTATCATCAAGTGTGCTTATCAATTGTTTTTTCCGCCTTTTCTTCTGCTTTGTAGGATATATCAGAAACATTTAACAATACAAACGGCCTAACACTGGTCTCGCGCGCACATCAGCTGGTCATGGAGGGCTATAACTGGTGTCACGATCGCAACGTTGTCACAATATTCTCAGCGCCAAACTATTGCTACAGATGCGGCAATCAGGCGGCACTCATGGAACTGGATGATTCACTTAAATTTTCATTGTACGTGCATATATAGATAGTGTATAATATTGATTATCTTGCGTAATCTAACTATAATCTCGCTCTCTGTCTCTCTCCCCGCGCAGCCTACAATTTGATCCCGCACCGAGACGCGGCGAGCCACACGTAACGCGAAGAACACCAGATTATTTCCTTTAAGCTGTTTTTGCGCTCGGCACCGAAATGCAGCTTACAACATTTACACACACATTATTACATAAAAAAAAAAAAGAAAAACAAAAAAAGTTTAAAGAAAATCAACAAAAAAAAAAATAAACAAAAAGCAAAAAGTATGTATGGCATGCCGTTGAAAGAATATAACAATAAGAACAACAAAACTGCAACAACAAACAGAACAACTACCAATAATTATAACGATTTCGATGCATTTTATTGTTGTACACCGAGACCATCATTTGCAAATGCATGCGAGAATGTTGTTAAACAATTGGATGGATAGTGGGTGGAAAAAGGGGTGGCGACAAGTTCGATATCAAGCAGCGCGAGGGCGAATAATACAATCCAATCAAACCTACAAACCCAGCAACAACTACAACACCAATAACAACAACACCAACAACAACTACAACTACTTAGCTAAATTTGTTAATTTATAAAATAACGAACTAGCAGCGGCAGAGAAGCCTGACATGATGGATGGATGTGAATGTGGCGGGAAAGGCCTGCAACCGACGGGGCTTGTGGGGAGGGGGGTTTTCTTTTTTTGACATTGGACCTACAATTTTTGGACAGGACACGGCGGACACACACAGTTAGCAGGACGACAAAAAAAAAAACAAAAATAGCATAGACAGCAGCGAGAAACCTTTTGGGGCGGGGGAGGAGGCAGGTGTCGTCTGAGCAAAAGCGGGCGGTTCGGCGCTTCGAAATAAATAAGGAATATATAAAATAAAAGAAACAAAACAAAACATTAATAATACTGATTACAATTAAAAAAAAAAACACATTATAATATTAAAAAAAAAAAAAAAAACAAAAGCGAGAAGAAACCCATGCAAAAATTTATTCAGTAAATTGTGCCCGATTTCACTTTTACTGCACAAAAAAAAACATCAAGTTTCGTATTTTGCTTTTTCAATCGAATAAAAAACAACAACAACAAATAATAATAATCAACGATTGCACATTTTTTTAAATTTACGCAGTGAAAGTGAATGCAGGCACAAGCCTCTGATTATAAATTAAGTTCATATGTAACTTTAATATTAATAAAAAAAAACAAAAACAAAAACAAATGCGTGTGTAAACAGGAAGCTGGGCATAAAAAACAACAACAACAAGCGATAGCAGACGAAGAGCAAATTCAGGAAGAGCGCGCTTAAGCTAAGAGAGCGCGCTTTCGGATATTTGCTGCTGGCAATGCTGGCGCTGAGCGAAACAACGGCATTTTTGCGCCAGTGTGTATGCGAGCGTGAGAGCGCCAACAGGCAGAGCCGCGCACGCTGCTGTTGCCCCTTAATTGAGACCTAGCCTAGCTACGCCAAGGAGCCAAAAGTCAAAACTGTGGCCAATAAACAACAACAAGAAGTAAATCTGAAATCTGAGTGCTGCATATTAGTCACACGCACAGGACACACATACACACACACACACACACACACACACGGCACACACATATGAGTTCACATTTCAAAAATATGTCAGGCTCTCAAGTACCGCAAAAAACTTGCCAGCAACACCTACGGAGCGCCGCCATCTATCATGCGGCAGCATGTGGCATGGCTTGTGGAGGGAGGGAGGTAATTGTCACTGGCTGGTGTGGGGTGTGGGGGCGGCTGCTGTTATATTTTATTTTTTTTTTGGGCGGTCGACGTCAACTGCGGCAGCGACAGCGACGGCAACGGCGACAGCTACTGCGATGTATGCGACATGGAAAATCCATTATCACGAAGTGAATTTTTACTGAAAAATTTACATAGCCGCGAGCGCCCGCTACCCGCTGCAAACCCCCCGGCCCCCCCACCAAAAAAACTGCTTCCCTGCTCAACCGCCCGCATGCATATAAATGTGAAAATAAATCCTGAGTGCGTGTACAGATGCGCTGCAAAGGATGCTGAATAAACACAGCAACAATAACAACTGAGAATTGAATTGCTCAAGATTGACAGACGCGAAGATACCCTGTAGGTAACATTCAGCTGGCTTTATCAGTATTTGCTTCTGCTCTTCTTCGCCTTTCGACTGTGTAACAGCTGAGAACTGAATTACTCGAGTATGACAGACGCGAAGATACCCTGTAGATAACATTCAGCTGGCCTTATCAATATTTGCTTCTGCTCTCCTTCGCCTTTCGACTGTGTAACAGCTGAGAATTGAACTGCTTGAGATTGACAGACGCGAAGATACCCTGTAGATAACATTCAGCTGGCGTTATCAGCACTGCTTTGCTCCGCTTCAGACTAATGTTGTATTAACTCAACAACAATAACTAAAAGTTGAAAGTTGGGCAGATACCCTGTACACAGCGTCCAGTTACCGTTATAAAAATGTACGCCTGCTTTCCTCCGCTTCACATGTTAAGTACGGCTTCTTGTTCTTATTTGCTGTACCTAGCTTCTATAATCGCCAGCTTATCGATAATCGATACTTAGGAAATAAGGAGACTTATCGATAAATGAAGTTATAAATTTGGGTATCATAACTGTCAAATTCCCAGCTGAAAGCATTCTCATCAGCTTCTCGTGCTGATCAAAGTCAAAGTCAAACTCACTGCATGCCCATCTACCCGTTTTCATTGAGTACAGGGTATGACTAGAAGCTGTAGAATATCAACTGTGGAAAATGGGAAAATGGTTGTCAGAACTGTAGTCGAGAAAGGAATCATTGCTTATAGGCGGCAAACAACTCCATTTGATGGCCATAAATATATCTGAATGTAGCCAAAGTTCCAGGTTAGATTTTATTTAATTAAAAGGCATAAATTCAAAACGTAGCGATTCCAAAATAGATGGCCATATAAAACAAAAGTGAGAGCAACGAAAAAAAAAAGAAATGAAACTGAAGAAAATATTAAAAATTTAAATGAACTGCTCAGTTTTTACGATTTTGTCCTTAGTTTATGACGCTGGGCTCTGCGAGGGGGCGAGGGGCGGGGGGGGAAGGGCGAGGGGTGAGGGGCAGTAGTCATTGGGGCATGCCTAAGCAAACGTTTTGTATTTTTATCGTCTGGTTGGAGGGATGGAAAAGGGGGGGTGGGCACATTTTTGGGGCAAGTATCTTTTACGATGCAAATTTGTTGCTATAAAATTGAAGAGTGTAGCCAAAGCGTTGCCTAAATAAACTTTACAGACAACCAAAATGATGATGATGAGTTGCTCGTCGGATGTGGATGTGGATGTGGATGCCAGGACTGGAAAGGCAACGCCACGTGCCGCCTGTGCAAAAGGTTGAAAGGTCAGGCACACTGTGTATGCCTGCCCAGCCAGCAATGTTGTGCCTGGACCTGCACTTGAACTGGGATGGGAATGGGGATTGGGATGGGAATGGAGATGGGGATTGGAGGCGGGTTCTGGAAGCTGGGACTGGGCGTGGATCTGGGCGTTGGGTTGCCAAAATCAACGAAAATCGATTGCCGCTAAATACCCAAGTTCTTTGGGACTTAACTCAACTCTGTTTCGTATACACAAAACTTTTCTTTTTGCGCCTTGCTTTTTATTCCTATTTTATTTTATTTTATTTTATTTTTTCTTGCATTTTTGTTCTTTTTTTTTTTCTACAAATCCCCCAACGATTTGCGCACAGTCTCAGGCGCTTTTTCTTTCAACTTCAATATATTTAAATTTTTTCTTCAAATTCTTTTCTCTTATTTTTCTGCATAGGGGCATTTTGTCTTTGGGTTCTTTATAAGCATGGAAAGTATGAAATATCATTAAATTTCTGATAAACTTTATCTCATTTCCTACTTTAAGTTATTCTGTTTGTCCCACTTTGAGAGTGGAGAGTATTTATCTTGGGGAACTGAGGGATTAAAGGAGTTTGAGTTCTTAAAAGTGCTTTAAATTGGGCTCCACTTTCTGCAATTGGAAGTGTAGAGAAACTCCCTTAACATTTTTTTATGCTCTTAGAAGTTCAAAATTTCCTATATACAATAAATAATTTCAATTATCTAAAAATGACATATATACAACATAATACAAATTCAAGGGAGGAGGAAGCTTAAGGCTTAAGAAAATTTCTCAATGCTAACTAGGTTTTGCTTACAATTGAAACGAGACGAACTTTTCAAGAGCAGAGAAAGGGAGTTTCTCAAAAAATAGTTACTATTATCTCAGAAAATCTACATAGTTCATAAGGGAATGATTTCTTAATGATTTTATCGACACATTTTTTAGAAAACTCGAAAATAAAATGAGTTTTCTAAAGCATTCTCCTCCTTTGAAGAAGTTCTCAGAAGAGTCTTTCAAAATATTCGAAGGAAACTTGGTAAATTTCTTTAGAAACTTTTTTCTTACTTCTGAGGAAATCTTTTGCTGTTAATATAACTTATTTTTCTACACGAAACTTCTTTCTAAGGCTGTCAAGATTAATTCTGAATCTTTTCCGAGGAAACGTATGCTAATATTATTTATTTTTGTAGAGGAAACCTTATTTTGAGATAAGTGGCTTTTTCTTTCTTTCTTTTGTTTTCCCAGAAACTTAAGAGCTTTAAGTTGTCTTTACTTCTAAATCGTTAAGAAGGTGCTAAAAATGCTGAGAAGTCCCGGGCTTCTATAGGATATAAAGATATAGTTAATGTCTATCTGCCTGATTACCCAAATTAACTCCGATAAATCATATATTAGTTAGAATGGAGCTCTAATTGAGGGCACTAAACGAACTTTTGTGGCCATAAAGCATATCCGCAGAGAATCAGAGATACCAAAAAGCAACCCTTGAAACTATTTAAACATTTTATGGCCGCATACTAAATCATAAGGGAACTATAAATAGGCCAATTTTAGTGCTATGCTGGCTAGGAGGGGGGATGGGGCGGGGGAGGGAGGGTCTGCTGGGTTTGAGTATTTAGTCGGATATTGTCAGCAGAAAGGATGCTCATTTGTGCCTGGATTTGTGCCCCTGTTGTTCTTCTTCTTCCTGTTGTTGTTGTTGTTGTTGTTGTTACACCTGTTCAATTATCTCCGAAATTGATGCAGGGCACTTTTATAGTCTTCTCCAGGTTGGGCACTGCCCGGAGGCGCAGGCGACAGAGGGTGTGGCAGCGGCAGTTTTTGGCTTGTTTTGTTTACTTTGTCGTTTGTTGTTGGCCCTTTTTTGTTTTGGTTTTTTTTTTGCTGGCGGGCATTGACTGACTTCCCACTGGATGTGTGTGGATGTGGATGTGGCTGTGGCGCCTCGCCCGGTGGCGCCTCCGTCGAGCTTTGTGCGTGTTTCGCTTTTGTACGTTTTGCCATTGCCGCTTCCTTCCGATATGCTTTATTCGCTGCTCCTCTTTAGCTTTCCATTTTCCGACTTCGCTTTTCTTTATTTCCCAGCGAATTTGGTTGTCTCGCACGTGAGCGGCATAATGAAATTTGTTGTGTGACGGCCACTCCCTGTTGTCCCTGTGTGTGTGTGTGTGTCCCGTGTGTGTGTGTGTGTGTGTGTGTGCCCAGCTGCTTAGCCTAATCTTATGCGCGCTCCTTAAAGAGCTCTCCGGCTGTCGATTTAATGTGCTGAGAAATCTCGGCTTGATTTTTGCTCTTATTTGCATGTGCCCCTCTCCCCCCCTTCTCCCCCCTAACAGAAAAAAAGGTGACAACACAAAATGTTCCAAAATGTGGCAACAAAAACAAGCCCCAAAGTACGCCAAACCCCCTCCGCCCGCTCACACACACACACACGCACACATGCACACACACAAACAAAGTAGTCGTGTTAAAGTTGAGTCTTTGGCTGGCTGCCCCCCCCCCCTCCCCATGCCCCCTCCCTGCACTCTACAGTTTCTGGTTCTGGTTCTGGCTATGCCTCCTGTGCTTTCGAGTGGAAAATTACTTTCGCAGCTTTATGATGCGGAAATTATATGAAAATCATGGCGAATTTGCCTTGCAAGGAATGCCGAGTCGCAGCTCCTTTAATACCCACACACACACACACACACACAGACACACACACACACACATATACGCATCTGCATACTGCGTACGCATACGCCTCGTATGCCCCGTCCGTCTCCCGCCTGGGCTCTGCTATCGGTGCGGGCCGATCAAGGCGCCCAGCTGCCACGCCCAGTCGCATATAATGAAACGGCAAACGGTCGTTGACAACGCTGCCAAGCCACAGCCATAGAGATGGGACCTAACAAAAACAAACACGACACGTCACGAACTCGAGCTCGAAACAAAATTTGAACACGCTTTAAAATATATGGTATATAAATATAATTTATTTGATTATTTATATTTATATTTTCCTTTCCATTCGCAAAATCTACTACACTTGTTTTTTTTGCAACCATTTAAATCTAAGCTCGAACACGCACGACACGTTCTGTTTCAAACACGCCGTGTTGCATCGTGTCACGAATGCGAGCACGACATGCGCTCATCTCTAGGCGCTGAGCAGCAGGAGCAGCTGCTGACTGGCTCCATTTCCATTTGAATTAGCATAAAACGAGGCGGCTTACGTCTGTCTATTGTGCGGCAAAGGGGGGGCAGTTGGGGCGGGGAGGGGCGGGTACTGGCGCATTGCTGAGCAGATATCATCTGTTGCTGCTGCTTCTGCTGTTGTTTCTGTTCCTGTTGTTGTTGTTGTTGTTGTTGTTGCCGCCGTGTGGCGACGGCAGCGAGAACGACTTCGTTATCTTTTTAACTTGGCGCTGTCGTTTATTTAACTGATAATGATTTGATGGCAGCTGGCTAAGCTTTCGACAAAGCCACGCCCCCCACCCACCATCCTAGAAGTAGGTACAACACGCCCCACCCAGCCCAAAAATTGCTCCACGACGCCATTTGCTGAGGTCAATTACACGCTTTCGATTAAATTTGCCATGGCTCCTGTTTGTTGTTGTTGTTGTTGTTGTTGTTGCTGCTGTCTCTGCTCCTGCTGGGTGTTGACAAGGAACAGCTGCCCGAGCTGCCAGCTACAACTATGTGGAGTCACAATCCGTACCCCCCCACACACACACACAGCCTCCTCCCTCCAACCCACACACATGCCTAGGTATGTGGCACAAATAAAGTTGAATTATTATTTTTCTTTATGGAGTTGGGGAGGGGGCTGGTTGGGGGCGTGGCGCGTGCTTGGCATGCTCAAGTGTTGCCATTGCATATCCGCATCGTTATCCATGAAAGCAGCGGGCGCTGAGCCTTGTTTGTCCCGGACTGGGGGCAACTGGAACTGCCACTGGAATGACACGAAAAGCTCTTAAGGAATCTGGGTTTTAGATTAAACGGCCCTTTTAGTAAATGCCAATACAATGCAGTAAAAAAAAAGGTGCTCCAATACATATATATTTTCACAAATTCCTAAATGTTTACAAATATGAGTCGCGTTTCGAAGGGTTAGCCAAAGTTGTGCGTAATTGAGTTGGAGTCAAAAGTATTTTCTATAAATTTAAAGTTCTCAGACTTTATTGTCGTCTTTAACTAGGAGAAAGGCAGCATTTTAGAGAACAAATGAGGTCCAGAGCAGGCTAGAGTAAGAGCAGAACAAAGAAAAAGCTATAAAATAAGAGAGAGAGTGAGAGAAAGAGAGGGGGAGAGAGAGCGAGAGATAGTTCTGGCAAGTTAATTAAAGTGAGAGTACAAGTAGAGATAAACTTAACTTGATTGATTATAATGAAAGCATACAAACCTGAAGAATGTACTTGAATTCATGAGAATCGCATAGAAGGGTAATATTTCAAAATACGTTGGTTTGAAATTAAGCGCAGCTGGAGTTAAGCTTGCGCTAGGCTTCATACGTACGTAAGTATGTACGCAAATATATACATAGCTGCATGCATGCATACATACATATACATAAATACATACACAAATCCATATCATGTAATACTTACAATACATTGGTTTAAATTGCAGCGCAGCGAGAGGTGAACATTTCATTTCATACGTGTATGTAAGTAATCACGCAAATATACACAGATTAATATATACATCCATATATACATAGATATATACATACACACTTACATACTTACATGCTCACATAGATTAGAAAATTGTGAAACACTTTGCTTATTAACTTCCACAAAGTACTTTGAAGGTAAATTTAAAGCGGATGCAATGATGAACAATAAATAAAATGCATATCAATGTCTATTTTTCAAATTTTCACCAATTTTCCACACTTGCGCGTGGAATTCTGCAAACCTCTTTAAACCTATTGTAGCTTAAACTGTGCTGTGTTGCTCATCAATCATTCAGCCAGTCCATCAGTCTGTCAGTCTGTCGGTCTGTCGGTCTGTCAGGACGAACAGCTGTAGGTCGTATGCATGACACACCAGGCAAGCCATAGAAGTGAATCGAACTGGCGGGAGCTGGGCCTGGGGTAATTCGAGTGCGAGGGGCAATTAGAAAAACATGAACAGCAATTGAAAAGGTGCTTTAAGGTAATTTAATACAAGACCAGGCAAATTCGTGGAATTGGAATTAAATCGTTGTGGGTTGTGCGAATTGGAGGCGGGGTGTATGGGGTGTGTGTGTTGGAAGGGAGGAGGTGGGTGCGACGAGGGTTTCTAGTCAAGCGTCCATTTGGCAGCCGCCTTGCCGAGCAGATGCAGGAAGTAGGCATTGCCACAGACAATCAGATCCTCGCCGGTCTCCTCCTGTGCGCTGTCCATCAGCACCGGATAATATTTGACCACCAGCATGGTGATGGTCATGCGTAAATAGAGTAGATTTCGCTCCTTAGCAGCCAGAAAGCTGAGCGATACAATGTTGCCCAACACCAGAAGATCTCGCAGCGTCTCGGTCAGATCGCAATTCTTGCGATTCTTCATCACGGAGCACCTCAGATCAAGCAGCAGCGGCAGCACAAAGATGCCATGGGCCAGCGCAACGGCGCCCAGACCCAGCGAACGCGCATACAGCTCCATGTTAACCAACGCCAGGGGCATCAGCTCCAACATGCTCTGGGTAACATTGCGCAGCATGCGAAATTCGTGTCCGCTGTCTTCTCCTCCTCCTCCTCTGCTGCTGCTGCTGCTGCTGCTGCCGACGTCCAGAAGGGCGCGTATAAGGCCAAACACTGCGGCCAGGCCGCCCACCACGCACGCGGCAAGGGCGAACGGTTGGTTCTGTGGCATCAGCTTTCTGGCCGTCAAACTGGATGTGGTCAGAAGGAGCGTATTGTATATGAAGCGCAGCCCGCGGCTCGATAACGGTTCGCTCATCACGAGGGATCCACACAACAAATTTTGAATAACTCGATGCCGATCTGATCAATATCTGGAAGGTACTAAGATTCGGGCCTACAAACACAACCGGTTCGAATACGGATTCTCAATATTCCCTCTTCTTTTTGGAGTGCCAAGCATGGTCACACTGGTTACGAAGTTCGTGGTTCGAGCCCCTGTGAAGTCGGCAGGCAATACATATAAATAAACATATAAACATTTTACATGAAAAGCCTAAGCCAGACCAGATGTAAACATTCAAACAAGCAAGTGTGCCCGACTAGGGGATACCCCGAACTATGTTTCAGCGAGGGTATGTTGGTATTGTGGAAGCATCTGCGACCCCATAAAGTATATATATATGCTTGGTCAGCATCAATATTCGAGTCGAGCTGCCCATGTTCGTCTGTCCATCCGTCTTTCCATCCATCCAGCCATCTATCTATTTGTCCGGCTGTCCATCCATCCGTCTGTCTCTTCATCAGTCTCTCTATCCGTTTGTATGGACGCGTCAATCTCAGAACATCTTGTAATTTCAAAAGTAGGTTCTCCCAGGGCCCGGCAGTACGGGTTCCGATAATCTAAGCAATCGTTTCTAGGCCATCAATAAAAATCGATTTCGAAATCCTATTATTTTTGAGAAAATCTCTTGGGTTCAATAGCTAGAGTCATCAAAATTGACAAATTAGCCTCTAGAATACTACATACAGATCAAGTATCTTACATTATATAGCTAACACCCCTCACCCCCTGCCCTAGCATCAGAAGAAGGTTCAGGGTATCCTTTACACCTGGTTTGTGAATGGGACGTTTAGGATAAAAGATATATGATAAGTAATGTATGCACATATGTCGGAGTTAGCCGGATCGAAGCATTATATCATAAAGAAACGAGGCACTTTATCGGGTATCTGATATCTGTTTCTTTCTGATGTCCCCAGCAGACTTGTCAAGCTTTACTATATCCCTAAAATTTCCCACCCTATAACTCGGTCAACTCCTTTCCGATTTCCACGAGGTTTAGCTGTAAAGTACTCAACGCAAATCGAATTATTATAGCATATAGCCAGCTCTTTTGCTGTTCCTTTGCGAGTTTTATTTTCAGTTTTTAGTGGGCGAAAAAAATTTGCAAGTCTAATTGGAATTTGCACATATGCTGCGAAGAGCTAATTGGGCACGGCGAGAGTTGAACCAGCAAAAAAATTGTAATTCTGTTGGCACTAATTAAAGAATGCACCTCAAATGTGCGTGTGTGTGTGTGTGTGTAAAGATGTATGTATATGTGTGTATATATATATCTAGATCTGTGGAATGCGGCTGGATGCGGGCTTGTTAACAATATCTGAAAGTCTGGATTAACCGCTTTGCTGCCAAATGACAAACTCTAATTGCAAGTGCAACATATTTTAATGAGTATAAACACACAGACAAATGCATTAATATATATATATACATTTGTATATTCATATATTTATATATTTATATAAAGTTACATATTTGCATCTGGGCCCTTTTCCTGCCCGCCCGGCCCCCGTTCTGCCCTGTCGCTTTATTCTACTTGACAAGTGAAGTGAGTGTGAATATTTTTTTTTTAGGTCACGCCAGAGCACTGGACGGCACCTGGTGAAAAAAAAAAAACATAAAAAGGGAAAATTAAAAAAAGCAGTAAATGGAAAATAGGTGGAAAAAATAGGTGGCAGAAATATGGTTCGAATCCTTTGCATCCTGTTGGCAAGGAAATTGCAGTCAACATTTATTTCCGCAGCTTGATGAAAAATTCGAAAATAATTTGCGAGCCATAATTAAAAGGCGACAGGTCCAGCAGGCCCAAAGCTAGGCGTACCCCCCCCCCCCTGGTCCTTGGTGCCCAAAGGAAAGTCCTGCCAAAGGCTTGCCTGCTCCTTGCTGCGCCGCCTCCCACGGCCCAAGCTCGAGGGTCATAAACAATCCGCATAGAGACGCGTTTTCGATTTTCGCCTCAATTGGCAACATATGGCCAACAGACTTTCAAGGAGGCGGCCACCTTCTTGACGTGGCCGGAACGGGGTGGGGCGGGGCGGGGCGGTTCGGCATTTGCATTTGTGACTGCGAATTGCGAAAATGCGAAAATTTAAAGTTTTCGTGATAAGAGGGTTGTAAAAGCACAAAAAGAAATGGCGACGTTTGCCAGGACGCAGCGCGACACGAAAAGGGCGGCAGACAAAAGGCGATGCCAGCAGGAACAAGAAAAATCGCTGCGGGGCGGCGGCTGTGGGGGGAGGGCTGGCTATAGAGGGGTCTATCTGTGTGTGTGTGCGTGTGTGTGTGTGTGGAGTGTGTGTGGAGTGGGAGCTCAACTTAGACGAGTAGTCGCATTGTAGCGCGGCATTTGCCAGAAGGTGCCAACACATTTTATTGCTCTATACCCTAACCCAACAGGGGTTGGAAAACTATGTGAAAAGATTGAAACAGGAAAAACCTGGAGAAACCTTTTTTTCTTCAATATAATAATATTTTGTTGTATCTAAACAAGAGCAGAGAATGTAGCACAATAAATATTGGAAATATTATAATAGACAAAAAGTAAGATAAGAATTGAATAGAAAAATAAAGTATAGGAAGAAATGATAGAAAAGAATACAATATAGCTGGAAAACATAGCTAAGATTAGAATAGAGGAATACAGAAAGAAACGGTATATTAGACAAAAGATAGAATAGAATAAGAGATATAGAATATAAATAGAGTAGAAGTATAATTGAATTGAATAGAATATAATCTAAGCGGAATAGAAACAGAAAAGAACATTTTTTAAAATAGTTCTCCATCAAATATATATGCTGCCTCTTGAAGCAAAGTTCTCAAGGGTTCTTCAGTCTAGAGTTTTATGGAGAACAAAATTTGGAACTTAAAACAATGTGAATATATGTATATATATATTCCATATAGAATATATCTTGTCTCGGGTAGTGTTTATAAGATTCTTTGATTAAGTCTGTGGCTTGAGTTATGAAAATCCCTTATAATTCTAGGGAATATATACATTTTATAGAGAAATCATAAGGGATTTTCAGCACATTTAGTTAAAGAAAAAACTAAAGCACTTTTTATTTAGACCTCAAAATGTTTGCCAGTCTTTGTCTATATAAAATCCAAGAATTCCTAGTGTTAATATAGTCTTGAAGAACTGTCTGCAGTTGAAGATGGTTCACCTGACGACTCAGCCACAGGTGAGAGACAGCCTCTGCTG
This sequence comes from Drosophila ezoana, assembly GCA_035045725.1. Taxonomy (NCBI): domain Eukaryota; kingdom Metazoa; phylum Arthropoda; class Insecta; order Diptera; family Drosophilidae; genus Drosophila; species Drosophila ezoana. The sequence goes on from JAWNOU010000092.1 coordinate 10,988,954, forward strand.
CACAATTGTAAGACCCAAAGTACTTTAGCTAAGAGTATTATTGGTATATAAGGGTATTTTTATGTATAAATAGAAAAGAATTTTTCGATTTAAGTTTGTTGGCGACATTTGCATATTTATATGCTTGTTTTTTTTGGCTCGCGTAAAAACAGCTCGTTTAAAAACTTACTTTCGAGAGTATTTCGAGTTTCGGCGCTGGCAAAAAACAAAATCTGTACTTTTTCCTGCCTCTTTTATTGTTTAACTTTTGCGCCCTCGCCCCTACCCTTCCCCCTGCGCAGCCCTTCCTCAGCAGGCACTTACCGAGCAGAGTCAAGGGGGGCGGGCAGGCAGCTTTGATATATGTGGGCACGGACAGCGCACATGTCTCTATCTATAAAACGTCAACTTTATTTGGCCAACTGAGGCCCCGCAATTTCCCCCCCCTCTCCCCATCCCCATCCCCGAAATGCAATAAAACCAGCTGTCGATTTGTTTATATTATAAAAAATAATTAGTCTGTATTCGGCGTCGAAGTCGACGAATCATCATATATATGATATTGTATATATGGTATGTATATGTATGTTGAGATCTTGTTTGATAACAAGCAGCGGGGTGAGGGCTGAGGTTGGGCGGGAGAGGGGGTTGGGTGAGTATTGGAGGGTGGGTGGGGGGTGTGATTAAAGTATAGCCATGGTGATTACTACGCTTGGATAATTGGAATAATACGAAATACATAATAATGCAATACAATTAGTTGATTTATGTTTTCTTTTGTTTCGTTTTTTTTTTCTTTGTTAAGTTTTTGTTGTTAATAAGTTGCTTTGTTTTTTGTTATTTATTTGTTATGTTTGATGAATGCGACTAAAAAGGCAATGAAGGAATGTTATTGAAATAAAAAAACTCGTGTGTTTTTGTTTCGATGCAAAAATTTAGCTATATATATGTATGAGAGAAAAAAGCGCGCAAAAAGTTTGTTGCATACTTTGAGGCGTGCTTTTCTTAATGCTCTTCCGCTTCCGTTTTCGGTGCTTTCCTCTGGCGTATAATGTATTTAATAATGTGTGTATGTATGTATGTATATATATATATATATATTTATGCGTTTATTAGTTGATTCATTTTGTTAAATAGCTTCATAAAACTTGCATTTGCTGCGCCCGTTTCTTATATAATATCTCTGATAAATACTATATATATATATATATGATTTTTTTTTGGAATTTTTTACGTTTCTTCGTCGTTTTTTTTGTTTTGTTTTGTAACATAGTTGATTTAGGCAAAAATGGCAACAAAATTGTATGTTTAACATTTGTCTACTTGCGAAAAACCGTTTATAGTCAGTGTTGTTCTTCTTCTTCTTCTTTATCGTGGCTGTTGTTGTCCTTTTCATTTTTCATTTGTTTAGTAGATGTATAACTTTAGCTAACTAACAATTAATTTAAACATTTTGTAACTTATAATTGGCAATAAAGTGTTTGAATAAGCAAACATTTAACATTTAGCATACAATTTATCATTTATGTTTTTTCTTTATCCTTTCGTTTCGTTCTCCTCTTTTTCTTTCGGGCCCAAAAAACCCAAACAAATAACCAAAAAAATAAACAATAAATAGCTATGATATAATATATATATGTATATATATAATGTATGTATATATGATATATGTATATAAATGTATCTCTGCGTTTTTTTTGTTGTAAAGTTGTAGTGATTGTGGCCTGATTAAAGTACATATGTTATTTATATAGATGCAGCAGGGGTAGTCAAGATGGCTAAAATCCAATTACCTTTCGTCTTTTACAGCTTAGTTAACTGCTTACAGGTAGGGGTAGTCATACAACTACACCTTACCAAATTAGTAGGGGTAGTCTTATTGGCAAGAAAAGTTGACTTTAATCTTAATCTCTTACCTTTAGTTATTGAGAGTCTTGCATGCAAATGAACGCTTAAAAAACACTATAAACAAATATTTTATAGATTATACAAGTTTTTGTGATCATTGTGACTACCCTTAATAAAATAGTAGGGGTAGTCATAATGCTCAATCAATCTTGAGTTTTTGAGCGCTTTCAAATGCGATTTCTATATTTTTGCAGTACTTTTAAGTGTTTGTTGCCATTGTGACTACCCCTAATAAATAGTAGGGGCAGTCATTATGCTCAAAAACCTATATATTTTTGAAATCTTTACCATTTCAGCGCCGAAATGAAAAATACGAAAATGCATTTAATATGTTTTTGTAGCACCTAAAAGTGTCTGTTACCTTTGGGACTACCCCTACTTAAATAATAAGCGCAGTTAAGCTGTTTAAATTCCCTTTGCTTTCCCAATTGCTGCCAAGATTTTCGACCCAAAAAATGTTATCAATTATTTGGAATGTTTTCTTGCATCGTGACTACCCCTAATGCGAAATTTTCTCTTTATGCTAGCTGGCAACTTAAAATACTTAAAGCCCCGTTTGTATTAGTGAGTGAGTGAGTGAGTTTATGGCGCCTTCTTTATAGCATAGGTATAATTAGGTAGTTGGGTTAGATTAGATTAGTTTTCACTTTTTTTTTGTTTTTTGGATTTTGTTTTCTCCAATTAAAAATCGTTGGTGGCAGCCGGCGCCAAGTAAAAGTTAATCAGTCGCTGGTTTTAATGGGGTTGATTTTGGTTTGGGGTCCATCATATGTCTGGATGATGTGTGTTGTGTGTGTGTGTGTGTGTGTGAGTTTCTTTGGCCATTTAAATGCTGGACTAGCTCTCAGTTGGTGGGTGTGGACAACTCGATTGGCTGGCATTTTAGAAGTCGCTGATCTCGCCCTCAGTCTCTGGATAGGTGCAGGAGAAGGGATGCAGCAGCCAGTTGCATAGACCCTTGTTGCCCTCCTGGCGCTGGCGCTTCTTGCCGTGCCGCTGATAATTGCCGCCACCTGATATGGTAATGCGATGCCGCTGGCTCTTCGACATGCCCGAGGCGAAGCTGCTCTCATCCGAATCCCGCACCGTGGCCACGCTGTGATAGCCGCTCTCGGCGCGACGCGATATGCCCGAATGCTTGGAGGTGCGCGGCGTCGAGGAGTCGTGTCCGCTGTCGTATGCCTCCGAGCTGGTGTTGAGCGGCAACAAAGGCAGACGCGACTGCGCCGCCAGCGGCAATATATTCGTGATCTCGTTCAGCTTGTGCTGTGCATCCTCCAGAGAGCTGCGTCTGCCCAACCCTGCTCCCCCGCCTGCCGCCGCCGCTGCGGACTTCTCCTCCAGCTCAGAGATGTCATCGTGCTGGGGCGCAAAACGTTTCTCGCTCTTGGGCAAACTGGGATCCGAGGCGCCATCCGGCTGGCGCAGCAGCGCATAGTCGTCCATGCCTGCGATTTCCATGATGCCATTCAGGCTGGGCAGCGAGCCCTGGCTGGGACTATGCGACGGCTGCTTGGGCGGACTCGGCGTCAAACGATACGCCGGCTCGCTGCACACACTGCTCTGGCCCACATTGAAGCGGAAGGCGGGCTCGCTGAACACGCTGCCCACATCCGTGCGATAGAGCGTCGCCGAGGGCGTGACCTCCGCCATGGCCAGCTGCGAGGTAAAGATCTCGTGCAGGCGCGCCAGCTGATCGAACTGGTGTCTGCAAGCAGATGGGATGAAGGAAGGGGTGAAGGATTAAATTACGCTCAGCGAAAGGAATCAATCAAAAAATCAAGTGCGTAAAAGTCTTATCTTTAGGGAGTTGTGCTTACCTGGCGCGTTCTCCGCACTCGCTAAAGGACTCGCAGGCCATGTTGAAGCTGGACACAAAGGACAAGTTGTCGCAGTGGCTGAGCGCGGCCAGCGGATGCAGTTGCTCCCGTTCGCTGCGCGCCATGGTGCGGGCGATTTCCTCCTCGGTCACCTGAAGGCCGCAGTCGATGCTGCGCTGCGACGAGGGATGCTGCGATGCGGAGGAGGCGCGACTGGCGGCGGCCAGTTCCGATTCGTGCAGCTGCTCGCGCGAGACGTGCCGCGAGAGCATCCGATGCAGACTGTCGTGGGAGATGTCACGCGAGCCCAGCGGATCGTCGAGCAGCGGCAACGCGGGCGGCACCTCCGACGGCCCGCTGTCCTGATCATCGCCATCCGGCGCCATATCCTGACAGCCGACCGGCAGCAGCGGCAGGTTGTCCAGGCACGCCGGCAGCTCCAGCGCCGGCTCCGGCTGGAAGACAGGTCGTTCCGGCAGCTCCAGCGACTTTTGCTTGAGCTGCGACAGCTTCAGATGCAGCGCCGTGGGCGAGCTGCTGGCGGAGACGCTGCTGGCCGCGCTCTGGAAGACTTGCGTGGTCTGGTTCTCCACCCACTGCCGTATCATGGTCTTTTTATGCGCATCCATAAAGCCATAGCCCTGCGTCTGGGCAGCCGTCGGCAGATTGCCCGCGGTCAGGGAGCGACACGATTGCGATTTGGGTCCGTCCACCCAGGTCTCGCACTGCTTCACGTGGTTTACCTCGCGCATCAGGTGACGCGCCTCCGCCACCTTGGCCCGGGACACACGCGGCCCGTCGATCCACTGCTCCTCGGTGATCTGTCGCATGCCCGCCTCCAGCTGCTCCAGTGCAGCACCCGGCGCGTTGCCATGTGGCCGGCGCAGCGGCGAACCCTTCGGCGTCGGCATATTCGAGGCCTTGGAGCACATGTGTCTAGGAATGGGTGAGCCCGGCGGCGGCAGCAGCTCATGGGCCAGCGCACTGTGTGCGTTCATTGAGGAGGAGGAAGCTGCAGCAGCTGCGGCGGAATTATGGCGCTTCAGGCTGCCCGTGGAGCTCACAGAAGGTTGCAGCTTTTTGGCTGTGTAAGGGATGAGTAAGGCAAGGGAAGAAGGAATGCGGATTACAGATTTGGATTATACAAAAGGCTATATTCTCCAAGTTGATCAACTTATTCCTTGACTGATTCTTTCTCTTAGAAAGAACTAAGTCTACGGAAGACTTATTCGGAAGACTTATTCTAGCTAGAGCTAGAATAATCCGAGAGAACTCTTCTTCAGACAGTAGAAGGACTTATCTATTATTTGGTAACCAAAATGGTTGCTATTTAAAGAACTTGCTTTGATTAAAGCTAACTTTTTTATCTGAAATATTCCAAGATAACTCTGCCTCCAAAAAATCTCTAGCTCTCATTCTAGCCAACTCATCAAGGGTTCCTGCTTCGCTTTTGATATGTGACGGTCCATTCGAGACTAGCTATCATTTTACCGAAAGTAATCTAGTAGACTGTCTCTAGGGTACAAATCTAATGACTCGAGGAATTTCAATTAAAATCTCATAAGCAAAGCCCGTCAATTGCTGCTTAGCACTCAACCTTATGAGGGGTTGACAGAGCCCAGACACTTACCCTTCTCGATGGCGGCCTTCTTCATCAGCGGACTGGCACAGTTTGATTTGGGTTGAGCTGTTGGCTTGGCGAGCAGGCCGCGATTGTCCGTGGCGTTGAGGCTGAGCGAGGGCAGATAAACGGGTGGATGTTCGCCGTCGGTGGCATCATCATGGGGTCCCATATAGATGACAGTGTCGGCTGAGATCTCCGAGCTGGATGGATCGGCGCCGGAGCCAGCGGAGGAACCGCCGCCGGCAGCTAGGCCCTGGGCCAGGCCCACAGCCAGGGGCATGGGCATGGCACGATGCTTGCGTCGACGCAGGCGATGAATGCGCGAGGCAATCTGTATGGTGGACAGGGCGTCCTGGTAGCATTGGGCGTGCAGGACATGTGCGACAATTGCCACATGGCAGGTGATGGGCGCCAGGCAGTCCTTCAGCAACGGCGTCAGCGGGTGGTCCTTGTGCGGCGGATGCCTCTGCCCGCTCAATATGGCCAACAGTATGTTGCCAATTCCCGAGAGTGGCAGACCACCGCTGCGATTCGCACAGCCGCCCAAGTCGATGATATGTAAACGGCTGCGACCGCCAGCAACTGAATTGAGGGGAGGTTGGGTGGGTTAGAGTGGGGTGTGGGGTTGGGTGAGAAAGAAATGCGACACTTTAATGGCCTGGCGTCTAGTGAAACATTTAGCGGGCCACTTGAGTGGCAGCAGCAACAACAACAATAATAACGAGAACGACAGCTACAACTGGAATAGAAAGTGGGGGAGATTCGGGGGGGAGGAGAGCTAGGACTTACCACCTCCCTTGCGGGACAGGCTGTACTGGTAGACGTGCAGCGTGAAGATGAGGGCCGACTCCAGCGTCGCTTGTGTCGAGTTTGAATTGCAGCTGGAGCTGGTGGAATTGGGGCCGGGACCGGGACTGGCACCGGGACCGGAACTTTTTAAGCGTCCGGCCAACGCGGAGTCGAGAAATAATGCCGCACGTTCGGCGGTGGGTGCACGTAGTTCCGTTGGGCCGCCAAGGAAGTCGTCACGCAAATAAATCCCCGGGGAGTCGTCAGATTCTGTATTGGAGTCGTGGAGTGAATGAAAAGGGCATTAGCTTTTATGTGAGCGTATAAATGCCACACTCCATGTAGTTAGCAGTCATTGGCGTCGCAGTAGAAAGGGCGTGGGGCATGCCTCACAGGTTAACTTTATTCAAATTGGGGGGGTTGCGAACCCTGCCCGACATTATCATCAGCTGGCCCAGGGGCAACATTATAACGCCCACGCCCATTCTTTATCACCAAACTCCCAGCTAACAGGTGGCCTCCTGTCGTGCTTCCTTCATGCTTACCAGCCGCATGCGAGATGAGCAAATCCGTGGAGAGAGCATCCGGCCGGGTCGCATTCACGCCCACAGCGCTAACCCGAACCGAGAAGCGGGCACCGCTCTTCTGTCGTCGCTCCTGTATGCCCTTGTACAGCCAGGCAATGGCACAGGCCGCTGCGCCCAGAGCGCCAGCTCCCAGCTCGCCCAGCACCGTCTGCGGTTGCCCCGTGCCCGGATAGCCCATGGCCAGCAGACAGCCATCGGAGCCCTCCAGCACGGCGGGTATTACTTCGCTTAAGGCCGCCGCACAGACGTCCGACTGGAAGAGAGTGTGGATTACACAGTTGATAAATATTCCCATTGATTGTCCCTAATTTATATCTGGTAAAGTGCCCAAGTCTCTTTCCTTCAGTATATATGGAATGTGAGAGACAGAAATCGGGAGAGGTATTCTTGACTTGATAGGAGAAAGACCCCATAGCTTGGATAACTTTATGATACAATAGAGGTTAACTAAAGCCATTTTTAAATATCTATCCAGCTGGTTCGAGGTCAAGATCGGATCGAGATAGGTATACGCTAGATAGATGTGGGTTATCTTTATTTGATATCTGGGCATACAAAAGTACACCTAGGTCTATCAACATAAGTTTATAAACTATGGATCAAATCGGTTTATATATATTGGAACATTATTATTATATACTAGAATAGAATGAGAAAGAAATGTTCATCTATCCAGTTGATATATTTCAGGTCTATTCGCTGACGTTTGTATCATATATGTATGCTATACATGTTATTCGTTTTGCACGGACAAAATATTATTCCTATTCAAAAAATTGTTCCACAAGTCCACAAAATCTTGAATCTAAGCCTGATTGAAATGAAGCTTGAAGCCGATCGGAGGTTAAACAAAAAGTCTTAAATAAAGCGTTTCTACAAAGTTGTCAACCTTGTGAATGAAATTTTTCCAAGTTTCGTCTTGTGTTCTTTATCAAATTGAGCTGTTGAACAACTGAACTGAATCAATCAGTAAATCAGTTAGTTAATCGGTCAGCCAAACAGTCCGTATTCAGTTAGTCCGGAATGCCGTCAATTGAAATGTGTTTGATAAGCCTTAAAACAATTGCAGCCCTCTTTGAACTCCAAGATTTCCATTTAACTAAGCTATGCCTAACTTCTCATTAGGTAATGCTGAGCTCGAAATAACTTCTTGCAACTTCTAGCAACTTCTACTTTTATACCTTACACCACTATTTTGTACCGGAATCAGCAGGTGCTAACCTAAGGTATCTTGTAAAACTTCTCAACAAGACAAGAATTCTTTGCCTAAAAAGAATCTGTTACAGATTTGTACTTAATTGAAAGCTGTGTTAAGAAAGTTTTTGTTTTCTGTAGTTATTTCAGCTCTCCAATTTGGATTCTTCCAGAACAGTTAACTTCTATATATCCTTGTCTCACCTGTTTATCCTCGGCGGTAAACAAATTATCGAATGCAAACATCTTGGGCGCTGCCACCATGGGCGCTCGCTCCTGGGCCTGGGGTGCGCAGACATTCTTTGGATCGGTCAGTGTCACCTGTCGCTTCTTCTTGTCCAGCGACATGAAATCGGGCTCGTTGGAGCTGTCCGCCCGGTCGGCGACGCGCAGCATGACTTTGACCTTGCCAACGCCGTAGCATTCCCGGCTGGCGAGGCGTCGCGCCAGGCCCGGCGGCATCGGCGGCGGCGCACGCTGCAGTGCACCACAGAAGCCGCCATTCCGTGTAATGGCATTGTTCATGGCTGCAGTTGTCGCAGAGTGTCGTCCACGGTTCTCGGTTTCCATGGCTATGGAAGATTCTGGTTTTTGGTATGTTTTGCGGAAGCACTAGGGTTTCCTGCAGGAACGGAACAGACGGAAGAGAAATGCAGCGAGTTAATAAGGATCCATCGAGCTGTGCCCAAGTCCCTGGGCCATATAAACTTCTCGGCACTCGCAGTTGCTGTCATAAATTGTGATTTTTCTGGCCAAAAAGGGACAACAAACTGGGTCCTTGCGTCCTCTATGGTAAATGGCCATAACACTTTCCCTTTACGGTTATGGCCATCTGTTTATTGGGCATATGCTTCACAGACACTCGCACACTCGCACACTCACACACTCGCACACTATCGCACACTCACTCATGTTTCACTGAGTTTTCCGGGCTCGGTTTTTATTCACTTGTAGCATCGTCCAGCATAAAATGCTAGCCATATTTTATCTATTTACGGTGCTTTGGGTTTTATATCACTGAAATTTCCCCTGCCGAAAGCAGCGTTAAGTAAGGAGTTTTTGTTTATTTTATGTTTATTTACAATTACATCAAGTATTTGGCTTTATTATGGAGTTGAGTTGAGTTTACGACTTGCGAGTTTGAAATTTTCGAAATTTAAGAGCTTTTCTTTTAAAATGGACATTTCTTTTGTTGTACTGCGGGGTAACATTGGGGCTATCAAAAAAATGGAAACGTGACATTTTAGATGCTTGGGTTTTTATTAAGATAGAATTTCGCTTGAGTTGCATCATTTTAGAAATAAGTTTCTATTGCTAATAAAACTTATTCTTTTAAGGGTTTTTATAACATTTATGTTTTCTTTATGGGATATTATTGAAGCTAAGAGAACTCAGACTTTGTTATGAAAAGTTCCTGTCTTTAGCTCTGGAATATATTATCATATTATCTTGATATAAAGTTCTTCAACTTTAAGCTAATATTCCATTTGCTTTGAAAGCGGAATTTTTCGTAAATTTTCTTTATTGTTTATTTTAAATTAATATTTTTGTATTGCTCAATATTTATGATAAGGATAATATGTCTTATGGGCTAGCCATATTCTGAGCTCCAAACTTTTTTCTCATTTAGATACATTTTTTTCATTAATGACATTTTTTATTATTTTAAGAACGCAATTTTTACTTTCCTTTAGGTAGATGTTAAGTTATTTATGACTCTTCAAAGTTTATTTAAATTTCTTGCAGCTAACATTTATTTCTTAAGTTAATGCGTTGGCTTTACTTTAAGTCAGGGATTGTGTTCTAGACATGTCCTTTTTGGGGTTGGGGGAAGGCACCTTGATTATCATCGTGATGCGGATTCAAATAAGGAACGTGACATTTTTTGCAACATCTTTTCATTAATATTGTGTCCCTTTTGGTGGCACGTTCCCTATTGTGAATGACTGGCAAGTTGACGTTAACGTTAACGTCAACTTCAACTTCATTTTTCAGACGTCGCGCACCTGCCACTAACTTCTTTAGGCGTTCCACCTTTTGAGCTTTTGGCTTTTCACACAAATCGATTGGCAATGCCTTCTAATTGTACGCAACAACAACAGTCGAGAGGGGCTGGCGAAGAGGGAGTGGGGGCTAAGAACGCCATGGTATTGTATGGGCAACAATATTAGCACAACACCACACACACACACACAGCGCACACATATACAGCACACCGCACACACACACAGACACATAGACGGAGCGCGCACACAAACCCTTTTTTTATGACTGGCAATTTCTGGTTGTTGATTTCATCTTTGGCTGCAACGCTTTGGCTTCTTCGATTTTGATATACATGATTTATTTTAGCTTGATTCTTTTAGCTCCGGCTCTAACGAAAATACATTTTCATTTCATGAGAAACACACACAACTCGCGACGCGAACGCCAGCCGCATGTCCGTCTGCGTTGGCATTACAATCGCAACTGAACACAGGACGGCGCTTTAATGCTTGGCAAGAGCTGCCGCTGCCGCCGTCGCCGCCAGACGCTCTTTATGCTGGCACGCGGCGCTTGCGCGACAGAACAGATTGAGAGAGCGAGAGAGAAAGAGAGCGTGCTTGGCACTTGTCGCTTGCAGCTGGCAATGCTATGGCTCGGCTTTTGGGGTTGGACGACTTTCGCTTTTGGGCGTTAAGAGAATGCAGGCGGCTCGCTCGCTCTCTTTCGAATAAGTGCCGTTAGCCAGGCACAGGTAAACAAAATCAGCGAGGCTAAAACAAAAGGAACAACGCAAATGATGTTTATATTGTAAAAAAACAAAAAAAAAAAAGAAAACAACAAAAGAGGAGCAGAAAGCACGCACACAGACACTCACGCTGATAGTTGAGGAGCTGAAGCGTCACTTAAGTGTTTGCCAGGCACAGAAGTGGATTGAGGGGTCCGTCGAGGGGGGAGGGGGAGGGGGGAATCAAAATGCAAACGATGTGTTTTAAGTTCGCTTACATTTGACAGGCCGAGTAGTAGTCGTTGAGTGTGTGGGTGTGTGTGTGTGTGTGTTTAAAAGCATCTATGGATGTATTCGGTTGGACTTTGAACAGGATACGTGTATATGCACATAGACAGGAGCAGGCTAAAGCAGTTAAAAGTGTGCTGACAATGTCTCAATTAAAATTGCAAGCTGAAGTAAGCTCTTAACTATGCGAGCAAATGTTTACCATTTGGATGGGGCGCTAAACATATATTTGTTTACTTAAGAACTAAATAAATTTAATTTTTTAAGGCTATGCATTTGGAAATTATATTTAATAATTGTTCTTGCTTATTTCTGGTTTGATTTAAGTTTAGTCTTAAGAATCTGAAGCTTAAAAGCGAATTTGTTACAACTCTTATGCGCTGCTGGCAATGCTCTGAAAATTCCGTTACTATGTGCATAATGTGGCAACTCTGTTTTGTAGAAATTCAAAACTACAGTTGACGAGAAGTGAAATTCAGGCATATATGTGGAAGTGTTTGTGCATTATGTAAGAAAAATTAATAACTTAGTACGCTGAGTGCGAAATCGGAAATTTGTTAATTTGTCAGTCTATAAATTTGTCAATCTGTCAATCCATCAATCTGTCAATATGTCAGTCTGTCAATATGTCAAACGATCAGTCTGCCAACCTGTCATTATCCTAAATCCATTTTAATCCGATAATACCACAAACCATCATTGCATCATTCTGTTAATATGTAAAGCTGCCAAACCCTTCTTCCGTCAATCTGTCAATCCTCATAGATATCTATAGAATAAATAGAAAAATTGCTAGAATAAAGCATTCTAGCTGCTTTATTATAATCTGTGAATTAGTCAATCCCTCAATCTGTCAATTTTTCAATCATTCAATCTGTTAATCCGCCAATCTGCCAATCCTCGTGGATATCTATAGGATGAATGGAAAAACTTATTGAACTTCTTCTTAAATGAATCAATGATTAATAAATCTAATAATAAATAATTGATAGAAATTTTCTGAGAGTTTGTTAAACTTTTATTTCGCTTTATCCATACTTTTATACATATGCAATAATAAATTTGAGTATCATTCTTTTTTTTCGTTTTCGTGCTCAACAACAACAATTTACTGAAATATTTGTAGATAATATTGGCCTAGTAAAAATGCATGTATATCGTATGTATATCGTGTATATATCGTGTATATATATGGTATATATATATATATATGTATATGTATGTATCTGGTAGTTACGGCTAGTCGAAAGTGTGGAGATATTTGTCGATTTGTCGTATATATAACGCATGTGCTTAAAGAACTATACACTTAAGATTAGGCAAACAATTTGAAACAAACAGCCTATGCGTAGAATGTTTAGAGGTAAAAATTACATAAGAAACAACAACAATGACGAGGGGTACGGGGTATATGATAGATCGGGATGTTTCGTAAACTTTGTCACACGTTAAGTTGATTTTTTTTTTTTTTGTCATTTTTTTCTGCTTAAAAAAACAAAAAACCAGAAAGTAAGGGAATATAACCATGAGATTGATTGCATTGGCTGCAGGATGAACTGCACCTAGTGCGAGGGTGCGCCATAGGAGCTGCTGGGCGCCGAGGGGGCTGGCGGTGCGGCGGGCGCACCATATTCCGAGGGCGGGGCAATGCTGTTCGGATAGGGTCCAGTCTCCTCCTTCTGGGTCTTGTAGCGAATAAAGTAGACCTCGGGCTTGCTGGGCTGCGTGGGCGCCGGCGTCGGTATAACAATATCTGGCTGCTCCTCGGGCTTCTTGACTAGCACATAGACCAGGGTCTTCTCCTCGTTCTGCGGGAACTGCGGAATGATCGGGGCAGTCGGTGCTGGCGGCGACGGCGCCTTGATGAACACGATCTTGTAATGCTTCTGCGGCGGCGGCACGTACAGAGGTTTTCTGTGTGGGAGAAAGGAAGGAGAAGGGTTTAGCTTACGTAAGCTTTGTCTATGCAAAATGTTCGACCCACAAAAAAATGAGATTATGAAAATAATCATAAACAAAACTTGTTTATCTGGCCAATAACGAGCTGTCACAATTGCCGCCCACAGATCTGCCCGGCCCGGCCTGGGCACTTATATAAATTGGTCTACGCTCTCTATGGTAATTGTGATTCCTCCCGGCTCCTCCCTTCCTTGGCCCCTTCCCGAATATGCAATAATTAGCTTGGCAATGCTACGAATAATGCAGCAGAAGTAAAACGCGGCTTAGGTAACATCTTAGTCACGCTTTGGCTGTCTTCATCACCATATCTTTTACCCCGGTAATTAACAGAAGGCAGTGACAAGCCACATGGAGCAGGAGAAAGATCGAGCGGGGGGAGGAGGAGGGGGGGATAGTTACCCATTTTTTAGACACGCTTTTGGGCCCCGTTTTAATGGGCTGTATTAAATAATTTTTTCCTTGTAACAGACAAAATGTGGCACATGGAAAACATTTAAATTAAAACCCGGTACTCCCTTCACGAAATGATAATGCAAAAAGAAAAAAAAAACCTCCATTTGGCAATCATTGTGGAGGTAGGGGGAACGAAGGGGGGCGGGGCGGGGGGCACTGTGCTGGATTAGATGATTAACGTTCATGTCTTGCAACTCTTAGCTCTCGTAGATGCCAAGTCAGATATTAAACTAAGTACTAAAGCACTTAGGTACAGCTGTCTGTGTCTGGCGACACAGTCCATGAACTGTGGGAGAATTTTCATAATTGTCTGGCACAGCTTACATATATCTGCACAGCCTACATATATCTGGCAGTGTATACAATCATAACTGTATCTACACACGACAGATCATTTTGCAATTACGTGTAATCGGGGTATCAGCATAAACAAACAACTTGGCCCGTTTGTGGGAATCAACAGGCATCTCAATTTGTAAAACTGTCGAAAACTTGGCTTGATTGAAGTTGGAATTAAGCCCAAACTGTCGAGTGCAGAAAAACTGCAAAACTATTCAAATAAACTGCACAGATGTAAGAAAATTATGGGAAAAAAATCCAAAATATGCTCAAAATTTAATGAAAATATACTTGAAGAAAAATATACTGATAAAGCTGGGAAAGTTACCGTATCTTACGTTTTTTTGCGACAATTTGAAAAACTTATGAAAAAATGTTGATTGAGAATTGGATTAAATTCACTATAAAGCATGGGAATCTATGTTAATATAAAGCAGGAAATACTCATGATTATTGAGGAAATGTAGCTGGGAAAGATACTGAAATCTAAAGAAATCTCTAGCTATAGGGTACGTTACCAGACTATATCTATATGACCCATTTTATCTGTAGATTCTTAACTTATGTTCAATTAGATAGACACAAGCTAAAAATCTACCACTGAAGTCGGACATATATATAAAGTCCGGGTATGTCCGATTTCGGTTATAGATTAAAAATTCTTATTATCGCATAATATAAAAGATATTATAAGAAATATCCCTAGAGCTAATAAAGATGCCAAAAGCTAGTCAAAGGGTTGGAGATTAGAAGCCTAGGCAAGCTGCTAAAACCAAACCTTAAGGCATTTGATTTTAAGATCAAATTTCAGCATTTGAAGGGTAACAAAATATTTTTTCAACTATGGGTGGTGAGAAAATACAGTTGAAGTTGAAAGATCTACGCGCTTTTTCTTAAATTAAAAAAGATTTTGTTTTCTATGAACAAAGACTCTTCATAAAGCTCATCTTGCCTAGAATTTAATGGTTTCTAAAATTATTTTGCAAAATTTATTTTTAAAGAAAATAAATAACAGAAAGATGCAGACAAATTTCATTAGAAGAATAGAATATTTTTGGGTAAACAAAATGAAACATAATTCAACTACTTGTCTTACTTTCTTGTCAAGGATTTTCGTCAGCTAACTAAAGTTTAGCTTATTTTCTTTAGAGAATTTCCTTTAATACGCCTCTACCTAGGCGCCTGGTACTCTGGCTCTTAACCCTACATTTGAAGGAGCTTTTAAAATGATTTTGCAATTAACGATAAAAGAAAGACGCAGACAAATATTTAAAAATAAAATAATTTTTGGGTATTCCTAATATAACAGATCTTTACTATATGCAAAATAATGATCAAAAGTCGCAACCCACTCAGGTGAGAAAATCCTACATTGTCCTACTTTCTTGTTAAGGATCCTCGTAGATAATTTCTTTTCTAGATAATTCCCTTTAAAACGCCTCTATCACACTCCCTTGCACTCACCTGGGCGCCTGGTACTCTGGCTCTGGTGGGGGCACATGGACATAGACATGCTTGTGCACCACGGGCGGCTGCTGTGGCGGGCCATATTGTGGCGCGGGTGCGCCGTAGCCGCCGCTGGGTCCGCTCGGCTGATAGCTGCTCGACGGCGGGGCGCTGTAGGTGTCACGGGGCGGCTCCGGGCGAGCGGCTACAAGCGCTGCGCTGGCCAAGACGACCACTAACTGCAGCACATGGAAACATAGAACAGATGCGAAAAAAAGTTGAGATCAGCTTAGGGCACACACACACACAAACACACGCGTAGACATACCACACAACTGGGCTGCATAGTGCTTATGGAGAGTGTGCGACTGAAGATCGTTAAATATCCGTTTTAAATGGGATTTCGAGACTTATTTAATTCGCTGGAGCTTGTTCGACGCGGAACCTCTTACACTGACTGCATGCCACAACGATTGTTGCAGTTGCTTTTATAGTGCCGCTCCGTGGCGAGAAATAAAAATTAAGTAAAAATCAAGACGACGACGGCGACGGCGTCGACAGCGACGTCAGCGGCAGCCGCAGTCGCACCAGTTGGCAAAGAGCGCATAACCATGAAGAAATTGAAATGAATAAAAACGGCGGCAACAACAACAAGCATAGCAGAAATTTAAACAACAACAACAACAAGAGCAGCAGCAGCCGCAGCAGCAGCTCAGCCACAGCAAAAATATCAAAAACAACAAACACAACAACAACAAGCAAAGCAGAAATTACAGCAACAACAACAAGAGCAGCAGCAGCAGCAGGCGCAGCAACAGCTCAGCCACAGCAAAAATATCAAAAACAACAAAAACAACAACAACAAGCACAGCGTCGCAGCAGCTGGCAAGTCATCTGGGCCTGCGGGAAACTGAAGCTTACGCTGCCGCTGCCGCCGCTCCTAGCTGCGACTGTGACGCCGACAGCGACTGCGACTGCAACAGCAGCATGAGCAGCAGCAGCGACAGCGGCAGCGGCAGCGGCAGCGTGTTTGTTGCTGACCGTTTCTTAGTTTGCGGTTTTCCTTTTTAATTTTAACCGATTTAATACCCTCAACTTAGGTACCTAGTTGTTAACAGATAAAATGTCTGTCAATTAAATTGGTTATTAAAATAGGTCATATATAATTGGAAAGCATTTGCATCTGATTTTTAATTATATTCATAATACTAAAATCGATCAATCGATCAATTCTCACGCTTTTGAGTCATGTCTATGGGAAAAAGAGTAGGACATTTTTCTAAATTATCCCGAAAATATATTCGTTTATATTGAGTATTGTTAGTTGGAGCTCTTAATAGAATGTTTCTTCCGAAAACAATTTAGTATATATTAACTATTTTCAAAGTCTTAAGAAAAGTAGAGAGATATTTGGCAAGCTGTTGGAAAAATCCTTGGAAATTTTGAAATTTGGTTAAGCTTAGTTATTGAATTCTTGTAATTCTTGTTATACCCAAAATACATAAATCTTTAATATTAGCTTAAAGGTAAATATTTTCTTAGATATCAAGAGAACTAGAAATAATATTGATAGGCAAAAACTTAGGAGAATATTACTTATTATATTCTTCTTCTATCTGGCGACCTCTGCTGAGCAGTTTTTTGACCTACTTTAAACCAAGTATTTTTGTAGGAGTAGATTTCGAATAGATGACTATTTGCTGGATTCTTTATATAGTGCATCTACAGAATATAAATCTTATATAATACCAAATCCTATTTGCAAAGCTTAACCTCCCACAGGTAGGGTATTCAAAATTCTACGTGTTGATTATGAGACTAACGCGTTACTTCTTGGTTTCATTTCTTCTGTTTGTGGTATTTGTGGCCTGTTGTTGTATTTGTTACATTATTATTTTGATCATTTCGGCTTGGAGGATCGCATCATCGTTGCCTGCTCGGATCGTGTGGCACGATTCACTTTCAATTTCAATGAATGTGGATTCACACACTGTTCAAAGAGGGGGAGGGGCGCGTTTGGCTCTGATCTGGACTCAACTGGAACTGGACTTGGTTTGTTGCTTGGTCTTATTTCACATTTCTTCATGTCTTACGTCTCGTTCGCTCACTCTCTCCCTCTCTCGCCCCCTCCCTCTCCCTCTGCGCAATGCTAATAATGAGCTTCACGGTCTTGTTGGGATACCATCAACATCATCAGCTCCATCTTCATTTCCATTTTTCGGCCATAATGCAATAGTTGACTATGAATTTCTTTAATTTACTTTTATTTTTTTTGTTGGCTTATTCAATAATTTCGGGGCATCGTTTGTTTGCCCGGCAATGACATTATTTGTACTCGTATTTTCCTCAACAACCAAAAAATATGATTAGCCACAAAAAGAGTTACATTGTTTGTTTATTGTATATTTTGTTCGCCTTTGTTTTTCTTTATTGGCGACTTTTCTTTTGGCCATGTCACGATCGGGCAATCTGATCGCTGGGTTTTAACTGGCTTCTGACAGTCGCTTTGGCCCGAGGTGTTGCCAAAATTGATATGCGCATAATCAATAAATGCCAATGGCTCGAATCCTGAGCCATTTTGCCACTCCTAGAGGGAGCCAGAAGTAGAAGGGGGAGGGGCTGAGTGGGGTATATTTTATTGCGTCTGCTGCTGTTGAAACTCTGCCCACCTTTCTGTGCTGCCGGAATTTGATGAAACGGCATAATCATTGGCAAGAGCCGGCGATGAGGACGATGAGGCGACGATACCTGCAACTGGAACTTGCCAACTGCAACTGGTGTCGGGCACTGCAACTGGAACTGCACCAACACACACACACACACACACACACACACACACACACACACACACACACACACACACACACACCGACAACTGTCACTTTTCCACAACGGCATCATTTATAATGCCGTTAGCCAAATGGCAAATGTTTTCCCATGTTTCTTCGTTTTTCGGCTGTTGATTTTGTTGTTCATCTGCGGCTCGCGCCGCATTTCCTCAATTTCCAAGGCGCGCTCATCTCTCACATCTCGCACATCTCTCGCCGCATCATCGTCATCATCCTCTTCATCTGCATCTCGGAACGATGATTGCTGCTGGGCAACTGTTGTCTGGGTGTCTGAAACAGGTGCAGGCTCAAGCCACAAGCAGCACAATGAAAAAATCGAATACGATTAAGCAACAAGTCGATATTCAAATTAATGACAGGTTCAGTTTCAGATGCAGATTCTGTCTATGCAGATGCAATCGGTGTAAATTATGATATAGATAAGAGGAGCAAACTAATTGACAGTTTACATGAGTAAACATGGATGAACAGATAGGCCCCCAGGTAGGATCAACAGGTTGATGTGAACAGTTAAATGGAAATAAATAAAATTTAACTTATTTAAATGTAGTGAGAATCGCATAGAACGGTGATATGTAAAATATTACCATCACTATATCTATATCTATATCTATATCTATATCTATATCTATATCTATATCTATATCTATATCTATATCTATATCTATATCTATATCTATATCTATATCTATATCTATATCTATATCTATATCTATATCTATATCTATATCTATATCTATATCTATATCTATATCTATATCTATATCTATATCTATATCTATATCTATATCTATATCTATATCTATATCTATATCTATATCTATATCTATATCTATATCTATATCTATATCTATATCTATATCTATATCTATATCTATATCTATATCTATATCTATATCTATATCTATATCTATATCTATATCTATATCTATATCTATATCTATATCTATATCTATATCTATATCTATATCTATATCTATATCTATATCTATATCTATATCTATATCTATATCTATATCTATATCTATATCTATATCTATATCTTTTTATCATTTCTAAGACTATCATAGCTCTCTGAGCGATTACCGAAATTTTGTTTACATGGTGTCAAGCCCCATGATTCTGAACTGTGCACCATCTGGCAAAACCATATTTCATCTTTAATCTTTCTGCTTTCTCCATTACACACGTATGCGCCATCATCATTTCCATCGACACCTTGCCATGCACACATACTAATTATTATTAAGTATCTTTTTGGACTTTATGTAACAAAAAAGAGATATATATATATACATATATATAGAAATGAAATAAGACAAAAAACCAAAATGAATGAAGACAAAAAAAAAACCATTTAAATAATATTGTTTTTACATAAAAAACAATTAAAATGCGTTTACAAAACCGAAAACAGAAATTCAGCGACAGGCAAACGGAACTTTGGAGCTGGAACCGTTTAAGAGCGTGGGCACTTGTAAAGGTCCACAGACAGACAGACAGACAGACGGACAGATGCGAAGTATCTGTATCTGTATCTGTATCTGTATCTGTAACTGATGGGCACGGCTCTGATGCGAGTCGTCGTCTTATTTTGGGGGCTGGTTGGCAATCGCCACTTGTTAGTTTTAATTTGTCAAGAGTTGCACTTGAAGACATCGCCAAAGAAAGTAAATTGAGTTTTGCGCCAGTTGCAGGCATGTGAGACGTGCTGCGTAAAAGTATCTGCTAGCTGGCGTATCTCTCAGATACGGATACAGATGCATGCGTGTGCAGAGATGATGTAAAAATGATGTATTGCATAAGAGATTTACACCGCCAACTCGCTCCCCCCCCCCCCTCCCTCCTCCCCACCATCCATATCAGCAGTTAAAGATCTAATTAAAAAGCAGAAGAGACCCGCGCCAGCAGATTGCATTGAAAATGGTTTCTTTTTATTGTTTTCGATCATAAGGTAAACAACGATTAAGTTAACAATTAAATGTACATTTGTAGCTGTATTTGTAGCGCATATAAACGGGGCTGCATCATGCACATACATATATCTATATCTATATATATATATATATAGTTGGTGTATATGAGTTTAAGGTATATAGCGCCATTAAATGGAAAAGCATTCGACGCTGAACTTGTAACTTGTGCCGCTTGGAGGCCAGGCCCCAGACCCCAGACCCCAAAACTACGCACAGAAATCCCAAAAACAAAACAAGAAGAAAAATAAAGAAAAAAACTGCGTTATGGAAGCGTCGGCATTTTAATTTGTGGTAGTTGGATAGTAATATGCTCATAATTTATATTTATTTGCCCAGCCTTGGGGCCCATTAAAAACACACCAGTTTTATGCTTTCAGGGACGGGGATTACATATTTACAATTGACTCTTCTTCGTCTCGGTTAACATGCAACAGAATCTGGCAACCACAATACAAAGTTGAAAGAACCTGTGTACAGGAATAATAAATATATATATGTATATATGTATGTATATCTATATATATATCATTTTATGTATAATTTTAATTACCAGCAACTCACACATGTACAGTATATAGTGTATACATATATCATATATATCTTTGTTTTTTTTTTTTTTGATTTTTTCTTTTTGATTAATCGTAAAAGTTTAAAAATTATTGTTCTTTTATAGGAACTGTTAAGTTCTTTTGAGTTCAGTTTGCTTGCGCTCTAAAACCGTTGTGTTTTTGTCATTTTATTTCGTTCCGGAATGTAAAAACTATTTGAAACGCCGCAGCCTACAAGAATAGACCCAAAACTTGACAATTCAGAAGTTAGATAAGCTTTTACTTAATACAATTCCTTTCAGAAAGCTTCAAAATGAAACAGTTCGCTTTGGTTTAATACTTAACTAAATTTGCTTTTTGCAAAAAAACCTTTCAATTTTGAAATTGGTAAGAGTTATGTCTTTTTACTAAGAAAAAGCTTCAACTTGGAACCATTTCGTTTTTAAATATAACTAACAAAATTCTCTTTAAAGTTGGTTTAACTTAAAAATAGTTTCAATTTTAAGCTATTTCGATCTTAATATGATAGTAAAATTTCTCATTTAAAATAGGTTCGAGCTATTGTTGTAAAAATATCTTCAATTTAAAACCAGTTCACTTTTGATAATTAACTAAATTTTCTTTAAAATTTTTGTTTAATTTAAAACTTACATCAATTTAGAACCAGTTCGAATTTAACATGGCAAACTGAACTCTGATTCAAATTTCAATTCTTTCAATTTCGAACCAGTTTGAGATAAATTTGAACTGAACATGTCTTTCTTTTGGAACTAGTTCGCTCTTAATTGGCTGGCGCACTTAAATATCTTTTCAAATAGGAACCAGATCGTTTTAGTTTAAAAATTTGGCATTTCAAATGGGGTTTTTGCATTCCTGGTTTTTTTTTTTTTTTTGATTTTTGCATTTATTTTTCTTGTTTGTTTGTAAGTTTTAATCGGGGTCGTCGCATATGATTTAATGGTCGGGGGTTTGGGCTTAGTAGCGCCCATAGCCGCCCTCCGTGTCAAGTGCGCCCATGGCGCCCAGCTTCTGGAGCCAGGCGGCGTTCGAGCCGCTGACGCCGCTGCCGCCGCTGACGCCGCTGCCACGCTGAGCGGTCAGCGGATTGTTGGCCTCATTGTGCAGACGCATTTGGTGTGGTTGTTGTTGTTGTTGTAGTAGTTGTTGTTGTTGTTGCTGTGGATCCTCATTGCTCAACTCCAAAATCTGCAAACAAAAAGAGTTAAGCTTACAATTGCTGTTGTTGTTGTTGTTGTTGTTTGTTATTGTTGTTATATGGCAGTTATTATTATTATTATCAGCGCGCAGTTGTTATTGTTGCGAAGCGCATCGCATCGCATCGTATCGCGGAGTTTGTGAGTTAGTTAGCTATTTCAAAAATCTGTTGAAATCTTGGCTGTACTATATACAGGCCCAGCCGCCTGTTGTGTGTGGGAAGCGTGGTCACAGGTTTTTGGCGGTTCATTAAATCGAATGAACCCTATTCATACATATATATATATATATATATATGTATATGTATCTGTATATATCTGTAACACTTGGCGGCTGTGTGTGGCGACTCGGGCTGTGAGCTCTGATGACTGAAAATGTGTTAATGGGGGGTATTGTCGTGTAATTATCAGACGGTAACCTCTTTTTTTCAACCGCCCCCCCACCCCCGTACCCCTCGGCGACCTGCTGCCAACTCTTTTGTTTTGGCGAACGATGTGTGAACATCGGCCAAAGACAAGAGAGAGAGAAAAACCTAAAACAATTTTGCGCCAGGTAATTATATTATTGCTAATTTAACAGATTGTTTTTTGAGCTGCGCCTCTCACTCTCACCCTCTCGCTCTCGCCCTCTCGCTTGGCATCTCTTTCTCTTTCCTGCTCAGTTATTAATAACTACTGCGGACTGCAGCGATTGCAGCTGGCCTAAACGTCGTTAGATATATATCGTATAAGGAAGCAACAATCGCTGTTATCGCACAGCATCGCGGTTAGCAGGGTCTGTTTCCCCCCCACTAACCTACTCCCCCCTCCCCTTTGCCAGCTAAAGCATCTTCACATTTAGACAGTTTAATTTGAGAGTCGTCGTTAAGTGCAAAGTTATGTGATTGGATAAGGGTCTCTGGAATTGTCGTCATTGTTTCTCTTGTTGTTTTTGGTGGTGCGTTGTCAGCATGGGGAGGGGGTGTGGCAGCAGGGGAGGAGGGGGAAGGGGGGTGACTTGCCACACTTCCTCTTAATGGGCTGCGCACACGTTTGCCAAATAAATGCCCTTAAATATTGCTCTAAACGATTAACTATCAATGGCCTAGTCACACAATAATAATAATAATAATAACAATAATCAGCCGAATGCCAAAATAAACAAAACACAACGCATTTTTCTAAGGTCAGCTATAAATAATTTGTCAGAAAAGTATTGCTCGATTCAATATTTTATCAAATTTACCATGAAGTCTTTTTTTTTGTTTAACATGCGAAATTCCATCAAATCATCGCGGCATACTTTTTTTGCCCTTTTCTCTCTTTTTTCAAATTAAGCGCATATTTTGTTACTATTATTTCGCGTGTTTGACCTTAGATT
The DNA here is from genome assembly GCA_035045725.1 of Drosophila ezoana. Lineage (NCBI taxonomy): Eukaryota > Metazoa > Arthropoda > Insecta > Diptera > Drosophilidae > Drosophila > Drosophila ezoana. The sequence goes on from JAWNOU010000092.1 coordinate 11,011,997, forward strand.
TGGTTTACTTTATTTTTCAAATTAATATTTTATTATGATGTTTATATATAATTTGTTTGGGTTTGCTTCGATTATAATGCGTTTTTTGTGTGCTCGATTTATTTTTAGAAATGGGCCTAATAAATTTTGTTCGTGCTGTGGTCAGACTTGAGCAATAAATGGGCATATTTGACAGCGGAAAAATCTAATTTGTTTAAGGGACTGAAAGTCAGAAAGCGTGGAATTAATATAATCTATTAAATTTGCACGCATTTTGAATAATTTTGTGTTTTATTGAAGCTCGGGAAATAGTTGCGAATGTTTTGGCTTTAGCTCGTCTATATAATTGCATTAATTATGAATAAGTGTTAAGATATTCAATTCTTCTTCGTCTGCGAACAACTTCTTGACAACAACTTGACATTTACTGTCCAAAATTAACATCCAGCCAAGTTGCTAACTGAATATTTCATTACGCAGTGCGAGCGGGAATTGTTTCATTTATTTTCTCCATTCAATTTCTTGCAAGACGAAAGTGAAGTTTTATCGGATGTGACGGGCCGCGGCTAATTAGCCATAAGCCGAGCTGTTTGCCAACTCATGATCCGCTGGTTCAATGCATTACACTCATCTGACAAGTGGAATTTCCTTTGTATATTATTTTCTGCGTGACGTCGACAAAGTCAAAGTCAACCTTCGTCAGGGGCCGCAGCCGCAGCCGCCGTCGCAGTCGCAGCAGCTTTTTGCTATTTGACATTTGATTTTCCCTTCACGTTTTGCCGTATTTGATTCCATTTCGACTTTTTTCCTTGTCTTTTCTTTTACTTTTATTTTATTTGATGTTTTTTTGTATTTTTTCTGCCAATGCCGCTGGCGTCGCTGTTGCCTGTTGTCTGTTGTTGCCTGGCTCTTGTCCCTCTTGGCCAAAATCACTTTGTGCGCGTCTCACGTCAGCGGCTTATCGATTCGCAAGGGCCCTGACATGACTCAGACTCGGATGCAGGCGCCAACTCAAACTTCAAAGCGGAGATAGCGACAGGGAAAGAGATACACCAGAGAGGGAGACAGATAGAAAGGGGAGGGGGAGCGAAAATCCCAAAGAAAATAGTAGATCCACCCGGAAACATAGCCATAAAAGTGAAAACTGTTCAAGAAATAAACTCCTAGATAGACTTATGAGCACCAGAGAAAACCAAAAACGGAACCAGAGACAAACTCAGCTACAGAAACAGAAACAGATCCAGAAATACAGATGCTGGGAGAGACCTCATATTTGGATATAAATATGGAAGCGCAGGCAGAATCTAGAGATAAGCCCCAAGACAGATCCCAAAACAGACCCTAAAAGGTCAGACATAAACATATGCCCAATGTTTTAAAATACACAGAGTCTTGGCACGTTAAACATAGTCATAGAGAATCCAGAAATAGATACATAGACAAATCTCAAGAGAAAGTGTGTGAGAGACTGAGAAAGGACTCGAAGTTGGACTCAAGATGGACATATGTAGGTCCATCCACCCTCAGTTGCACATATAGACATAATCACAGACAGGCACGCTCTCTTGGACTCTTTTAGGCGATGACTTGATAGACCAATAGACAGAATAGTAGAAAGATCAATAGTCTGAATCCATATCAACACAAAGAGAAACTCAGAGATAGATCCAAAGACGAAGCTAAAATGGATTCATTCAGGGAATTGCTTAAGGCAAAGATGAAGACGGAAACCAAGCCAGGTTACGACTTGGGGCTAGATCTTTAAAATGGACTCTTTAAGGGATCTGCAAACAGCATTTAGGCAGAGCCGAAGCCAATGCCAGGTTACGACTTGGGGATGGATCTTTAGACAGGCTCAAAGACAGCATCCAAGGCAAATTTAGGGCATAGATTCTAAGCTGACTTTCAGACAGTCTTCCAGCTGCTGACTTAGAGTCAGACTTGCAGACAAACCAAGACAGGTGCGAAGACAGAGCCGTTGTCCAACAGACCTAAAGGCAGCTGCTAGCACAGATCCAAAGACAGACCCAAGGACGTGCCCATAGACAGACACTTTGGGCTCCAAGGCTTCCCCCATATTTAGCTGGTAATTGTGCTGCGATTGCAGTTGTCGATGCTACACATAAGTTCAGCCAAACAGTTGCAGTTGCAGTCTGCAGTTGCAGTCTCTGCATTTGTTGCAGTTGCAGTTGCAGCTGCGTCTAGAAATCGAGTGTGCGCAAATGATATGAAGCATCCACAAAATTGGCCCCCCGGTTGAGCAGCATTTTTGTGCTGCGGTTGCGAAAAAGAACAGGAAACTGCGCACAAAAAAACTCAAGAAAAAAACAAAAAAATAATAATACAGAAAAAGAAGAAGAAGAAGCAGTAAAGAAGCTGGCGAAAAAATGTGTTTTTTATATTAAACTGTGCAGGTTGTTGGCAAAGATGAGAGCTCCAAGCGCAGCAGGTTGGCGATTGTAGCCGGGCAGGCTCCGTTGTTGTTGTTGTTGTCGTTGTTGTTCCCAGTTAAGATGACCAAATACAACAACTGCAACAGCAACAACAACAACTGCAACAACAACAACTGCAACTGCAACAACAACATCTTGCGAAATATGTAAAGTATTTGTGAAACGGTTGCAGACGCAGCCGAAAAATAAAAGAAGATACTTTTGTGGTCAGGAGCGGCGGCGGCTATCTGTGCGTTGGCTTTTATTATTATTTTATCTTCTCTTTTATTTTTTTCATTTTCTGTTAACCCCATCTAGACGCATTGGCCTGGCATTGATTGGGCGCATGACGTAACCGGGTAACCCGCAACAACTGAGTTGGCCAAAACAAAAACAAGCTGAAAAATAAAACCCCAATAATTGGCGACATAATTGCAACTTAATACCACGCTTTTGACTCTTTTCATTTAGTTAATTATATCGCCAAAAATAACACACCAAAAAGAAGAGCAGCGAAAAGACCAAAAACACAAAAAAGGCAAAAAGGAACAGCTTAGCCGAAGATTAAATACCCTTTGCAGAGCAAGTGTATCTTTAACTGCGACTTATTGTGAATATATGATACTTAATAGGGTTTGAAGCTCGTTAACATTTTTGGCAGATTTTTTCCTATGGTATTTACACAGTTTAGTTGTCTATTTTGATAAGATTTTATCAATATTTTATAAGCTTAGCTAAGCTAAGCTCGTAAATGTAAAATTTGTTTAAGATATATACTGAGGAACGGAAAAATATATAATAATAAAAAGGTTTCGTAGTAAAAAACTCTGTTAACAAGTTATTTCGATTTGCGATTTTGTTAAAGTTCTTCCAGAGGTTGACTTAAAAAACGTTCAATAAAATATACTATATATAATGAATTTGGTTAGGATATTTTCACAAAACAAAAAGTTTTTTTTGTCAATTTGGGATTTTGTTAAAATATTCTTCCAGAAGATATCTGAAAAACGATTAGGTTTTTATACCCTAAGCCCATTGAAAATGGGCAGAAAGGGAACATTTTTTTGGCAAGTATCTCCGACCACATATATATTCACGATGACCCATATCACGTCCGTCTGTCTGTCCTTCAATCCGTTCAGTCCGTATGTTTAGACTCGGCCTTCTATGCGTATCTATGAAATTTTAAATACTCTATGGCAGCTTCCAAGCTGTCTGCTCCCATACGTTGCATAGCTCACAGCACAATTATAATACCCTTTGTTAGGGCATGCAAATACGTAATGGGCGCACACACACACACACACATGCACACACACTAATGCACATAAACAATGCTCTTTCGGGCTGGCTATCCACTTACGGCTGGAGCCGGTGGGCAGGCACCTACCTGGAGCATCAACTCGCGCAACTTGTCCAATTCGTCGCCGTGCGACCTTGTCGGCAGGTATCGGCTCTCGCACGGCTGCGGCGGCACCAGCAGGAGCAGCAGCATCATCAGCACCAGCAGCACGGGCAGCGGCAGCGACAATTGCAACCTGTGTGACCGGGCCAAAGTGGGAGCTGTTCCCCAAGCCCGAGCCGGAGCCTGAGCCTGATTCCTGGCGGCAGTCATGGTCATTATGTGGGCGTTGTTGTTGTTGTTGTTGCTGTGGACACAGGTGCGCCTGCAGGTGAGTTGTTGTTGTTGTGGTTGTTATTTTTTTCTGCAAGCATATAAAAAAGCTGTGTGAATTTTTTGTTGAAAACATAGGCTCAAAGGATTTGCCTACGCAAACAAGTGAAAGCTTAGCCGAAAAGAAAGAGCCGACTGCACAATACTCTGCTGAGATACTCTCTAATAAGTAGGAGCCCTCAAATAGGGAGATACTCTCTAATTAGTAGGAGTGCTTGACAGGGAGATACTTTCTAATTACTTGGAGCACTCGAATGAGAGATACTCTCTAATTAGTTGGAGTGCTCGTTAGGGAGATACTCTCTAATTAGTAGGAGTGCTCGATAGGGAGATACTCTCTAATTAGTAGGATTGCTTGACTGGGAGATAATCTCGCTCTCTCTCTGTCGCTGCAGCCAAGCTATATACTCTTCACAGCTCTGGAAACAGGGCATCGCATGCTTTTTTTTTGCTTTTTGCATAATGTTTTTGGCTTTTCATTTGAATGGCTGGCTTAAATATTATTAGCACATAATCAAAATGAATAGAATGCAATTTTATAATTTCCAATTAGGCGCTGACTCACTGTGCACAGGATTTTCAATGTTGTAGTTGGGATTAGCTTTGCGTCACGAGCCTGTCCGTTTATTATCTAATATTTATTTTTTTTTGCTCACTCTCGTCCACGATGTGCCGAACTAGGATAACAATGTTGCTTTAAGCCAAGCTGCGTGCAGACATTTGTATTTATAGGCAAAGTGCGACCGCGGCTGAGATTTTAGTGCCACTTTTGGCCCTGATGACAGAGCTCTCCGCTGCCGCTGCCGCAGCCAGGATATGACGTCCTACACATGCGCCACACACACACTAAGACACACACACTCACTTGCTCGCACACCCAAAAACCGAGCGAGTTACTTAACATGGTTGTTAGGGTATGCGTCTAACATTCTCTGACCAGTCGCCAATGCCGAATTCTTTCACATTTCGCATTACGTTTAAAGGACAAATGTGCGCGCGCAGAGGCGACAGCAACAACTGAGGATGCTCGAATAGAAGATACCGTGTCAATCTCTATGGACAGCCTGATTGATTGATTGATTGACTGACTAGTTGATTGATTGGCTAACTGAGGACTCGTTGATTGGTTGACTTACTCATGGACTGTCTGATTGATTGGGTTATTGACCTTATGATTGATTGACTAACTGATTGAGATGCTGATTTAACTGATTGATTGATTGATTGACTCACCCTTTGACTTACTAACTGATCGCCGGTTGGCTGACTGATTTATTGGCTGAGTAGCCGACTAAATGACTAAATGATTGAAAAAACTGACTAACTGATTGATTATATGAGTGACTGAATGAATGGTTTTACTGACTGAGTTATTGAATGATTGCCTGCAACATTACCTGACGGATTGATTGGCGTATTGACTGATTGATTAACTGCTTCACTGACTAATTGGTTGGCTGATTGACTTAGGCAGTCTGATTGACTTATTTTACTGACTATTTGATGAAGTGATTGACTGAGTGAATGAACTTTTGACTGACTGTTGCAATGATTATCTGATCAATGACTGACTGACTCACGGGGCTGGGTAAAATTCTACAAGCAAGGTTAGCATATAAAGAAAAACTGCTAGAGGAAATTTGTATGTTTTTCCCAGAACACGATTGATTGATATTGATACAGGTATTTTTTAACTTACTTGTACGACTCTTTTGGAGATAAGGATTTTCTGCAGGGTATAACAATGGCACCAACAACAACGTGCATATCATTGACTTGGTATTTACGTATGCTATGTAGCTATATATATATATATATATACATATATATATATATTTGTGTGTGTGTGTGTGTGTGTGTACGTGTGCCATTTCAAAGTATTGTCTATGCTGTGGGCGTCAGCCTGGCAGAATCTGGTGAAATGTTTTCGCTAAGCAAATCTCATGGTTAACTCGCAATTGTTGTCGTTGTCGTTGTTGTTGTTGTTGTTGTTGATATCACTCTCGTTCTTATTGTTGTCGTCGTCGTCATGGCTGCATGATGTTGACATTGCCGGGCGTCAATAATGTATCTTCACTTCACTAACTAACTGGCCAGCAAACGTTGTTGTTGCTTCCCCTGGTTGCGGTTGTTGCTTGAAAAATGTTACCATTTGTATACCATGCACGACTACAAGCCCCAAAATTTTTGATATAGCGCAGTTTTGTGTGGCCATTGCTGTGATTGAATACGTGCCGGGCATGGCCAATGCAAGACCAAGGGTTCTTTTTTTACGACCATTCCGGACGAGAAGCGCAAAGGCATCTGCGGGAATCTTCGCTGCGTGCGAGTGAATATGTTTTATTTTATTTATGAATCGCAGTCAAATAAACGCTTTATGAAACAGTTAAAAAAACGGGTACTCATAATATGGCAAAATTAAATGCTTGACTCGGGCCACCATTTCAAGTACTTCAAAAAAAGCTTCCTGCATTAAGCTTGAACGTAGATGCAAGCTCCCCACATCTCACACGAAAGCTCTGTGCTATGGCACCCGGCCAAAGCACAGTCAAGTCGTAAGCTAGCTTTAAGCATAACCCGGCTTAATGGTTCGGTTCCCGGACAACTTTTTGGGTATTTGCTCAAGTAAATCCCGAAATAAAGTAGTTTTTGGTTTGATGCGATGTGATGTGAATGCATTATGATATAATGAAATCATATGATATCGTATAATGTGACTCGAGCTGTTATGAGTTGGTATAATATGATTTGAGATCTGAGATGATTTGGTATAATATGATATATATTTTGCCATGATAAGATTTTAATTATATGCCACAATATCAATAGACAATATATCTGGGAATAAGCTAACTAATTCTTTGAGATACATTTAAAATACATTCAAAGAGAACTCACAAAGATTGTGAGTCAAAACAAAAACCTTGATCTTTCGGCTCAAAGAAAATAAACAAATTATTCCACATAAACTCTCGAGATCCTTGAAATCCAGAAATTATTCCACATAATCTCTCTCAAGGTCCTTTAACAACACAAAAAGTATCTAAAAACAAATTAACCTTTGTTCATTCAATTTCATCGTTTAAATGTTAAATTAAGTCGTTAAATTAAAAACGTATCCAGTTCGGTTTGAAAACAATTTCAAAAGTCTGCTCTGCTTGATTTGTCAATTAATTTTATTCACTTTTAATCGCTCGACAATTACAATTACGAATTAAAACAACAAATGGAGTCGGATTAATTGCGATATGGTTCAGATGGGATATGGCTTGTATAAAAGCTTAAACTTAGACAAAAGAACCTAGAGCTAGGCGTAATTTAATTGCTTAGGGTCTACTTAAGAACAACTAAAATACATTCAGTGGCATTCTATTTAACTCCCTCGCACGCCTTTGCTACTACACGTAGTTCACGTTGGGCTGGACATGCTCAGGGATTGCATCTGCAGACACAGCACGAAGGAAACAGGAACCAATCCATAAAAATGCCCTTGCAATCGTTGTCCGGATCGTAGGCCAGCAATCGATGCCATTTGTATTTCTGCTCGCAGCCGCATTCGCCCTCGCAGCGCGACGTTTGCGTATTGCTGGGGAAATGGAGACATTAGGGATTAGATACTTTTCAAATGGAAACTCCAGGTGCATATGCTACCTGCAGACCTCCTGGTGTATCGCCTGCTCGAAGTGCTGCGTGTTGACAATGGCGCGTATTTTGCCCGCCGAGTTCGAGGCCCAGTAGGGTGTTACGATCTCTATTTTCGACTCGCATGCATCCAGTCGCCCTGTGCCCGAGCTGCCGTTCGCATTGCCCGGCACATTGCCGGCCCGGCTGCCGGCGCCCCCTCCGCCTCCGGCGGCTCCTCGGTTCCGGTTGTTGCCAGCTCCGCCCGCTGCCGCCTGCCGCTTCTTGCGCAGCTCCCCGAAGTAACTGTCGCCCGCCTCGCCCGCTGTCGCCGCATAGGCGCCCGGCGGTATAAATATGTCCGGCTCGTCTATGAATCGACGCTTGCGCACCTTCGCCTGCCCCTCGCCGCCGCCGCCGCCCTCCATGTTCATCTCAAAGTCGCCGTACATGCGGCGCATCAACGCCTTGTTGTCGTCTATGAAACGCTCGATTTTATCGCTAAACAAGAAGAAGAATGCACAAATTGGTTTAGTTAGTACAATTAGCTTAGATTGAATTGATAAGAATATAATAATTTTTAAAATTGAAATAGAAGTATAAAAAATAACAAAGTCCCTTTTTAAGAAATTTTTCTATCAAAACTTCAAATGGAAGTTTGGATTTACATCTTCGATCTTAGAGTATTACCAGCAAGCTCCATTATAATACGTAAAAACCTCACTTTAACTTTAAAAGATACAATTTTTGTATACGTAACACAAACCTAACATCTAACATGCTTTATCCATTCAGTTTAAGAATCTCAAAAATATAGGACCAAAGATATGATTTTAAAGTATATATTATATTATATATATTTGATCTAAGAGCATTTAGTAGCTCGAAGTATATTCTTGAGATACTGAGGGGAAAACCTTTTCTAATAGTTCAGCTTATACTATTTTTAAATAAGTTCATATTAATCAAAGCATATTAAGTATAGTATTTATAGGAAGAATACATTTCAAAATATATTTAATCTAACCGGGCTTTAAACAGCCTTAAGCTAATGAGTTAGTTGGTGACTAAAACTTTTCCTTGAGCTAATTTAGAAACTTACTAAAAATTGAAAAATATTGAAATCGAACTCGATTAAATAGAATGTTCCCAATTAGCAAGTCAATATGAGACGTCAAATTGATTTCATCAAGACTCTGAATCATAATTTATGCCAAAAATGTTAGTCAAGAAAAACCACAAACTATTTTTGCGGTGTATTAAATTCTGTTACCGATTCGAGAGATACTCACATGGGATAGCTATTGCCGGCCGTGGGGCAGAAGAGCTGATGATAACGCTTGATGCAGGGCACGCCCTTGATAAGATCGCCCCGGACATCCAGGCCGAGCGCCACCGAGAGCGCCGTCCACCAGATCTAGAGAGGCGGGAGAGAAGGGGGGAGGGAGGGAGGAGAGGATCATAGTTAATTGGCATTAGCATTGGGAATGTTCGACCTATTAAATGACTCAAGTTAAGACATTAAAGTTTCATTTAATATCATCATTCAGTCGAGTCGCGAGCTAGCATTTGTTTCTTAGAGTATCGGAGAGTCGCTCGGTGCTGCGATTGGCATGATTATCAGCACACCTCTTGACGAAACGAACTCGCGCGACCTTCGTGCGCCAAAAACAACATAAAGAGAAGCACACACACACACACACACACACAGATACTCGCACACACACACTGGCAGAGATCGTCAAAGTTATTTCCGCAAATGAGCAAACTCGATCGATATACTTACTTACTTGTTCCCAAAGCCGTAATCGCGAAACGTATTGGAAAACACGCGCGCGTGTCCGTTTTAGAGTCGTTTTTTTTGTTTTCTCTTTTCGATGGGGGTGTACTTACCGGAATCTGCAGAAATGAGCCATTATTTGACTTGGGATAGGAAAACAATGGAACGACCGGCACGCTGCCGTTCTTCAGGAAGATGGGACCCTGTATGGGCGTTACGGTGGGCATCGGGCTCTTGTTCGACTTGTCTGCAAAAAAAAAATAAATAAATGAATACCAAATTGTAAATTAAAGACTGCAGCTGAGTCATATGGGCTAAGGCGAGGACAGTTTGCATCGAAAAAAAAACCCCGAAGACATAAAATAAATTGCTTTAAATAAAAGTAGTGTAAATAATTGCAATGCTGCATACAAATCGCACTGCACAGTTGACATATAAATTATATGAAATGCATAAGAAAATAAAATAAATACAAAAAACAAAAATTGAGCCACTCGCCTGGCATTTGTAATGCCGGGGCCATGCCAAGCCGAAGACGGATCTTGGATCTTGATTAAACGTACCGAGCCGTGAACTGTGCGTGAACTTTCCCTTTCCCTTTTCATGCATATGTGCACGTGTGCAGGGATTTTTTGGCGAAAGGATTGCGCGCATAGAATTTGTGTTGCCGTTGAGTGGGTTTCACTGTACTTCGCAACTGTTGCCGTTACATTACATGTTGAACTCGTTTCGTTTTTGTATGTTGCTCGCACGTCGCAAAGGTGAAACCCAGCAAAAGCCAAAAATCAAAATCTTGAACAATGCGACTATATACAAGTGCACACATACATATGTACTTGATCTTATATAGATGCATGTGCATGTGTGTGTGTGTATCTATGTGCTCGTCGCGTGTGCACGTCTTCGGCGTCATTTAAGACAAGTCGAGGGCCCCGTTGAATGGGGCCCGACTTCTTGCATAATAATAATAATACACACATACTACACATATGTATACCCCGTCATACTTGAGCTTGAGCCGCAACAACCTGACAGTTTGTGCCACAAAATGAGCTGAGCTGAAACAAAGAGGCGCCACGCAGCACAAGCAAAACAGAAGAAGAAGTAAAAAAAAGCAAAAGTGAATTATCAAATGCGCTGACAGTTTTTTCTTGTCTCACAGAGGAACTGTCGCTGGCTCTATTATCCGAGTTGTTGTTGTTGTTGTTGGTGTTGTTGTTGTTGTTGCTGAAGAGGTGTATAAAAAACAGCTATAACAACTGATACATAAATCGCGGTGCGTGTTAGTCAGCGACAGCTATAAAAGTCAAACACTGGCCATTACTGTCCAAGGCGACCTTGCCTGAGCGGTTTGTAGACCTTTGACCTTGCTCCGTCTACTTGTAGTAGCTGTAGCTATTTGCTGTTGCTTCTTCTTTCTATTGTTGTTGTTGTTGTTGTCTAACAGCAATGTGCAGAAGTTGCTCTCAATTGAAAAGATACACACAGAAACAACAAGCTAACAACTATGCGAAGTAGCAAACTAGCCAAAAAACACACACACACACACACACACACACAGACAAAATAAATAAAAAATAAACAACAACAATTAACATAAATTTTGGTGGTGGTGGGGGGAATCGTGTGAGAGATCCAATACCATCCACCAAATACCAAAACATAGGCTCCGATAGCTCATATGAAGAGCAAAACAATTTGCCAGTTTTACTTTTTAAGACTTAAATTTTTATAACATTTTAACAATATATCATCATATTTGCATATGCAGGCCAATTATTTCCTGAACATAGTATTTATCTTTAAAGTATATATGGGTAACTTTTTAGGAGCAGGGAGAATTCTTTGGTATTTTGTTTTCCCAAATTCAAAATAATTTTAAGGATATTCTCATTATTCTAGAGTTGATTTTATGAAAAAAAAGTATATTCTCTTTAATCCAAAGATAGATTTTAATTATCGAAATAAACAAAATCTAATAAGGGCTCAAAGGCAAATCTTTAAAAAATTGATTATTGATTTTTTCTTTAAATAAGAGAAATTTTTTTAGAATGAATTTATTTTGATTAAATAATCCGTAAATATATATATTTTCACTTTGTAAAAAAGTTAATAGATTTTTTATTTGCTAAATAATCTTTATTTATTATTATTTCAATTTGAAGATTATATTTTTTTAAATAATCCTGACATCTCTATATATTTTCTCTAATTAAATTTAAAGATTCCTTTTTAAATTTAATGAATTTTTACATTTTATTAGCAAATAAAAATATATTCTTGGGCATCATAAAATCATTTAACTTTTAAAAGTTCAAATTATTCAATGTTCTATTAAAAAAAGTTTACGTTTTTAATAAAACAGCAAAAAATTTAAATAAAGATAAATAATTAGATATAATTTAATTTAATTACTGTCTTGCAGAAAAAAGGATTAAATGTACTTTAAACATTTTGTAAGTTCTTGAAAAATTGAAATTCCTTTGTTTAGCGTTCTAGTCTGCGAGTGTTCACTGTAGTTATAAGCTATCTAAAATTTTAATAGCAGCTACTATTTGGCATTAAATGAACATTAAACAAATATTTATGTATTTTACATAAATTAAAGCAAACAAAAAGACTTTTTAGCAGGAAAAGAAAACCTCTTCTATTTGAAGGAACTATTTCTTTCAGTGTACGTAGGAATAAGAATGATTTCACACGCACCTTTAGCCTGCGCCTGGGCATCGTAGTACTCGCCATCATCCTCCTCCTCCTCCTCCTCCTCGCCCTCCTCCACATCGTAGTCGAGCACGGCGTGCACCTGAGTCCTTGAACCCTGACCAGCCTGGACACGCGTAAAGCCCGGCGCGCGTTCCGGATAATTATCTGGCGGCGCCACGCCATAAGTGGCCGCTGGCGTCTCCGTTTTGCCCGGCTGCCTGCCACGCTGCTGTGTGTGGGCGGATGTCGGAGGCGGTCGCGGTGGCTGCTGCTGTGGATTTGTCTGCTGCTGTGGCTGCTGCGGCTGCTGCCTGCTGCCAAAGCCGGTAATACTAAAGCTGCCGCTGTTCTTGCTAAAGCTGGCGCTGGCGCTGGCACTGCCCTGGACATTGTAGTATTGTTTTTGCTGCTGGCCCGGATAGCGACTGTATGAGCCCTCGGCGGGACCACGGCCCGCGGACTGTGTTAGCTGCACTGTGCTCTGGCTCTGACTGTGGCTCTGACTCTGGCCGGCGCTGCTCTGGAACGTTACGCTGTTCTCGTTGGTCTCCAGCTGCGCCTGCTGCACCGTCTGCTGCTGTTGCTGCTGCTGCTGCTGCTGTATGTGGTAGACAGAGTTGCGGGCGGCGCCCGTGGGCGGCAAGTAGGCGGTGCCCTGCTTGCGCCTGCTGCCGTACGGATAGCCAGGTTGTGGCTGCGCCGGCGTCTCCTGCTGCTGCTGATGCAGCGCTGGTGTGCCATAGGGATTGTTCTTGAAGTAGTCCGCAGCGCCCGGAGCGCCAGCTTCCGGCGACTGTTGCTGTGGCTGCTGCTGATGATCCGCCGGCGAGTAGAGCAAATTGTTCGTATTGCTGGCCAGCTGGTGTATGGGATGCAGCGGGGCCAGCGTCACGCCCCAGGGCTGAGCAAGTGCGCCAAAGGGCAGCGAGAAGTTGGCCAGCGCCATGTGTGGATGTGTGTGCGAGTGTGTGTTGTTGGGTCTCTGTTATAAAATCGCAGCGCGTTCCGAGTTACGTAAATTTAATTGAAGCTCGCGTCACAGCATGATACGAAAGACTTAGGCAACGAACTTGCTGGCTAACCTACATATCAGAAGAAAAATGAGGCACAACAAAAACTAAGAATATGTCGAACCAGAACCAAATCGAGCGACAGCTGAAAAGCGTTTTGTGGAGCGCGCGCGCTTTAAATGATTTATGCAAAAGGCAAATCTTTGGCCTCCCCTCCCCCAGAGACAATAGTACACACAGATAGACACACACACACACACACACACACTAATACGCGCAGCGTCTCTTGCGAGTTATGTAGTATATAAATATGTGCAAATGTTGTTGTTGTTGTTGTTGTAGCGATTGTTGTTGTTGCTATTAAGGTGCTAGTGCTTGGTGTGCTTGGTGTGTTAATATAAGTTGCGCGGTTTGGTGGAACTCGGGTAGCCGCGACTCTTGTGCTAAAAAACCATTCACGACAAGCTGACAATCGAGACTGAGCCGTTCTCGGCGTGCGCCTTTAAAAAACCTTAATGGGAAAAATATATATTTCCAGCCAGCCTCAATACTCAAAATGAAAACAAAAACAAAAAACCGACTGACTTTTAAAAACAGTTGCTCAAAAAATGAGTGAGCGGCCGCCGTACTCCGCTCCACTCAGCGACGTACGTTTTTTTGAATGGCAAAACGAAAAATAAAACAAAACCGGAAAAATTTTACGAATCAATCAATCCGATCGTTGTATGCTCTTCAAGACGATACCGTAAAGTTCGAAACTTTAAGGGCTTGTACTGGAAAACTAAATACTGCACTGAGCAAAATAGTTGGGTTTTTGCGATTTTCAAAAGATAGAAATACTTCTTCTTATTCTGATTTATGTTTTTTTTTATGATTAGGATTTATGTGAAACTATTAAAGCGCAGTATATATAAATATATATATAGTATCTTAGATCCAAAAGATCCAAAGAATGGTTTGAAAAATTATTAAAAATATTCTCACAATGTAAGACTTATCAGACCAATTTATTTATTTTCTATGAGAAAACTTCATGCTCTTCCAAATAAAAAACATTTCTTTAAAAAGAGTAAAATATATATATTTTTGAATACTTAAAGAATATAGAAAATTATTTGAAATTTAAAACGTTTTTAAGAAAACTCTTTGGGCAAATTCCAAAATGTTGTTCCCGCCATCGTTTTTTAGTATTTCATATTTTATTTTTAAGCATCAAAATTATATTTAAAAATAAAATAAAAATAAAATAATTCGTTAAAAAATAAAGAAGATTTTTATTGAAAAAAAAGTAAATCATAAGAATAATTTTTAATATATATATTATAAAAGATCAAAAATATTTCAAACATTTATTATTAATATTTATTTATTTATTTTAGTTGCATTACCAAAAACTGTGGAGGAATTTGGTTTAGGCTTACAGCGTAGGCTTAGGGCTTAGTCTGAGGGCTTAGCAGACTATTTGTCAGATAATTTGTGACCTGGGCCAATGTTTGGGTCGACTTGTTGCAGCAGTTTGTTTTCTTTTTTTTTGTTCCATTTGGCGACTCGTTTGTTTCATTTTCGAAAAGCGCATATTAATCACCAAACAAAATCGTCGTTGTCGTCTTGAAGGCAATGAAAAGCAAAAGTATTTTTGAAGTGGGCTTTAAAAAAAACAGGTTGTGAAGAGCAGCAAAGAGTAACATTTGCTTAAGAGAGCAAATACTCGCTCTCCCTCTCTCGCTCTCCATCTCTCATTCTCTCGCGATTCGCTGTGGCTCTCTTGGGAGACTTTGGCCAGAACTAGAGTCTGGAGATTACAGCGTTGGGTTCTGCAGCGTGTGGAGGGGCGTCTTTCAGCTATGTCGCCGTAATGCCGAGTGCATTTGGCGATGAGCTAGTGCTCATAATGATCATAATGATGATGATGATGATTATGATGATGATGATAAAGATGATGACTCTAGCCCCAAAGGTGGGTGCTGAGACAGCTGTACGAGGGCGTAGACACGTCTACGTCACGCCAGCTGAGACAGCTTCCACTTTGCATATTAACACCTTCTAACTGGAGCAGCCCCTCTCCCCCCTCATGCTCTCTCTATATCTCCCTCTCTCTCTCTTTGTCTCTCTCTCTCTCTCACCTGTTTGCCAATCGCGAGTTGTCAGTCAGTGTCCGCTTACGGAAACGGATGCATTAGCTAACGTGCCAGATGATCGTATCTTTCACATGAATGTGTCAGGGAAATCCGCCCTAATGAGCACCCAGCTCCTGTTGGGCACGAATCTCTTTAGTGATTCACACCAGACACAAGCTTTTGATAATATTCATTTATGCCAGTCGGAAAACCTATAAATGGCGCATGATTTGCTTGGGCTGTGGCCCAATGGAATGTCAGAACATTGCTTTTCGAAAGGTTCAAACCAATCTTTTGTCGTTGAGCCAGAGATAAAGCGGTACGCCTTTGTAGCCCCTGCACATGGATATATGTATGTACATATGTAAATGGGTTCAAGTTAACTGTAGCACATGGGCTGGCCAGCTGTCCAGCTGTTGACCGAGAGCTGACCACGCCATGGCCATGGATACATGGCTAATAGCAGGCATTTTGCTTTATGACGGACAACGCTGACCAAGCCCAACAAATATCGCACATTCGTTGCAACCAGGGTTGGTTCAACTAAAGCTCGAAATAAACAATTGTGTTTTGCATAAAATACGATAAATGAAGCCACTTTCTTGAGCTAACTTCGGTTCGCAGCGTGAACTTCTTCAATGCGTGAAAGTTCAGTTTGTAGAATGAATTTCAGCGTCAAACCGAGTCGATGAAAACTCAATTTTAAAGCTTTTTTTCCAAAAAGGAGTCGAACTTTGTGCTGGTTCGATTCAAAGCTTAAAGTTAGAACTTCGATTGTCATATTGTATACAATTTTGGAGAAACCCAAAACAAAGAAATTTCTGGCTTAAACCGATTAGATACAAACCGACTTTTAAAGCTTTAATCAAAAACTAGGAGTTGAACTTTCTTCTGTTAGTGTTGGTTCGATTCAAAGGTCTGGTTCCAGGTTTTGCTTAGAATTTTTTATTGTTTAAAGATTTTCACGTTCAAACTCACGTTCAAAACTAATTTTAAAGCTTTAATACGCAACTCAAATGAGTTGACCTTTTTCTCAAAATTGCTGGTTCAATTCAAAGTGGGAACCCTATATTTCGCCTAAAGGCGTGCTCGTAAAGCTCTCCCGGATTTTTGGTTCGTTAATCTTATTCTCTATGATGGAAAATTACTTTAAGGCTTAGGTGTTATGTATAGAAATTTCACAGATGGTCCGCATTTGCCAGCCCTAAAATCGATCTGTATGAACATATACCCACATACTTATGCATTATGGATTGTTTGAATAGAGCCAAAGCTAGAACTAGTTTCCTCCGAGTACTCGCACATAGTTGGCCCCAACACACAGAGTGACAAAGGCAAGCGCCAGTTTATGTGCCTTGCCTTTCCCTTTTTTTTTTTTTTTTTTATATTATGCGGCAGGCAATGAAACACTTCTTGTTAATTGTCTGAACTTATCTTATCCACTTGACAATCCGCGAGATCAACGAAAATAAAAATTAAATTAAAAATGACATTCTGCTAGCGCCTGTCGCGGCCTGGGCGCCCTCAGGCTTTTGTTACCAAAAAAAAAAAAAAATAATAATAAATGGGGGGAAAAAAAACGTCGCCTGTCAAAACTAAATACAAATACAACATAAGATACTGTGTAAAGCTGGCTGCCTTATCGAAATGTGCTCTCGAGCTTTGGCCTTAAGTCGTTAACAAAAAATTTTAACTGCCAATCTTGTGTGCAGTCACAATACAATAAAATTAAACGCCAAACATCAAGTGTTTGTTGTTTGAATTTCAATTCCTATACCGATTCCCGAGCTCCGCGACGAATGACACAAAATATGTCGAGGGGGTCGGGCGGGGGGGAAGGCGCCTTAGATCCCATAGTCGTTGATCGATTCGATCAGCATAAAAAATAAAAGAGGAAAAAATCGCTTTAATTAGAACCAATTTAAAGCGTGGACCAATTTATCAGAAGCATTTTGAAAAGTAGTTGAAAACCAGTTGAGATCAACTTCAGCGCCATGTGCACACCTCTCTAGCCGGAGTGAACGCCGAGAGGGGCGTCCGGGGGGAGGCGACTGGGTAGGCGAGCTGTTGCTGACCGTCCGGACTTTATATATTTTACTATAACTCAACCATTGGCCATTATAAGTGACTTATTATTCTAGCCTGAACTGAACTGAACCGATCTTACCTTTTACGCATTTGTTTTCTTTGTCAATTATGCGAGAGGTGTGGACCCCAGCACCAGGTTCAAGTGCACACAGCACATTCATTGTTTGTTATATATAAAGTCAAGTTATTTATTTGTAACTATACGTATCAATTGTTTGCGAGAATTGTTTGACTAATAACTAGAAATTCAAGTGATTTTGAAAAGCAGCGATTCGAATTCGGAATTCCAATTTGTATTACCACGAATCGAACCTTGAAGGGCATTAGTTGCCAGGCAAAGTAAAAAGATTCGTTAAATGGTTCAAATTAAAATTGCTATAAGAACCAAGATATGCGGAAAACAAAGACGAGGCATTGGAATCCGTTCAAGCGTTAGTTAGCTTCTAAAAAGTTCGCTCTTTAACTTCTGGAACCACCCTCGCATGTTTCAACTGAAGCCGCCGCCCAACACTTTCGGCTTTACACACAAAGACACAGGGAAACGAGTTAATTATTTTGGTTCTTGGCAACCAAGAAGTTGGCTAACAAACAAAAAAGAAAAAAAATCCGACAATAATTTTCCAATCATTAATTACCTTTCCATTTCTGGTCGTTACCTTGTGCGATGTCATAAACTTGACTCCAAATACCTTTTGCAAATGGCCATTGCCAGCTGGGATTACGATCTGAATTTTATTGCCAGCTGAGAGCTGCTGGGCAACTACAACTACAAAAATGTTGTGTCTAATTGGTAACTTAGTATCTATCATATTTTGTTTTGCTGGGCACGCCCGGCGCTTGGCCATTGCTCGCCAGGCTTTGGCTATGACTGTGCCCATGCCCGTGCCCGTGGGTGGCTGCCAGAGTGTAAACTTCATAATCGCTGATCGCGAAATTGTAATCGCCAAAGAGCGTCACATGTGCGGCGCTGGGTCCGTCGTAGGAGTGTGGCAAATTGGAGTACGAGTCCGTGTTCACGTTGCAGTTGCTGGATATGAGCAGATCGGCACCAGCTCCAAATATGGGACCGCAGCTGTTTGGATATGGCATGGATTAATAGCAGCTTTTATATAAATCAGCTCACTTACTCTGGATGATAGCAGATGGCATATGGTTTCTTGACGATATCAAATTTGGCGGGCTGTTCGCCATTTGGTGGATTCAACATGAACAAGAATGCGCGCTCTGAATGCAAATAGCCGCCCTTGCGACTGGTTTTGGCCCAGGCGACATCCGTATAGCCGCCGCTAATCTCGCCATGAGCGCCCAGTCCAATAACCATGCAGGGCGCGACGCCGTCGCAATAACGATGAAACGAGCTCGAGCCAAAGCCGTGCGTCGAGGCGCGGAAAACCAAGCGCCAGCTCTGCTTGGGCACACCAAACCAGCCGTTGAGTATGCCCTGCAATGGCAGCTTATCGTTGCGCAAGATTTGCGAGCCCGGAAACATGTTAACGGCAAGGCGTGGCTGCAGACGCTTATCATTGTCCACCAACTTATTGGGATGCAGGGCGGCGTAACGATAGCGTTCCAGCGACAGCTCCATGGGCACAGCGCCAGTGGGTTCTACTTCTTCGGCAAACACCTGGCTATCGATCAACAGCAGACGCACATGGCCCATCACGCCGCTCAAATGCTGACAGACGCGAGCACGCTCTTCCTCGGTCCAGTGGGCTGTGGGCTGGGTGACGCCCGCCTGGTATTTGGCCCAGGCTAAAACACAGCGCCACACCTCCTCCTCCTCCAAACAGAACTGAAAGTGGAAGGCAAAATTAATATATATATTGAAGAAGTGTTTAAGGTTGCACCTACATAGTCCGATGATATGATTTTGATGAGCGCCTCCTTGGTAAGCGTAAGAAACGAATTTGTTTTAACACACTCACCGGCATTCTCTCCGATATAAATGATGCAGCGCTCCATAAACGAAGCCGCGCACTTGGCACCTGCAAAGTGGATATAGACATGAATAATTTGGGCATTTGAGCATTCAATTCACCTGAGATGTGCTACACTTTCCCATTAAAAGTCGCCAGTTTCATATAAAAGTTGTTTCATTTTATTGTGGATAACCTTTCGGCTTACAATTAATTCACTTATGATGTATGGTTTTTTTTTTGTTAGTTTTACGAGAATTTAGCCTAATCCTTGGACGGGCTGACATTCTGAATAAGCGTTATGTTGTCCCCCTTGAGCATGATGCGGCCAAGATTCTTGCGTTGGCGCGTTTTAGTATACACCTCCTCGGCATCATCCAGCACCAGATTCATGTACTCGTCAAAGCCCACAATGTGGCCCTCGATGCGCAGCGAAATGTTCTCGTAGAGCCACACTTGGACGCGCGAACGGCTTTGCAGGTAACGAAAGATCAGGTTGATGGGCTGCACCATCACCTTTTGCACCTTTGGGTTGCCTTTAAAGGACATCTTGGTGATTTGTTATTGACTCTTGTCTTAGTTTAATATATTTTCGCAAAAACGTTTTCTGTTTTTTTTCCTGCTGCTGCCGGCGTCTTTTTCGGTGAGCAAAAGTACTGTTATCGATACTATCGCACCTTAGTCACACGAAAACACGATACCAGAGTAGGCTAATATCGATAGTTGAACACAGGCCGGTTGCGTCAGAAGATCTCGGTTTGAGAAATTTGAGAAGTTTTTGCCTCAAAATAAACAAAAAACATGGCTCACGGAACAGTTGATAAGGGTGAAATAATGGACCAAGTGAAGCAACAAATTGCAGTTGCGAATGCGCAAGAGTTGCTCACACAAATGACCACAAAATGCTTCAAGAAATGCATTAACAAGCCAGGAACATCGCTTGACGCATCTGAGCAGGTTAGTACATGAGCCTTGGCACATTATTGCCTACAAAAAGGGTACTCTGAAATAAACCATTCTAACTATTTCTAGAAATGCGTGTCTTTGTGTATGGACCGTTTCATGGACTCGTGGAACCTTATTTCGCGAACCTACGGGCAGAGGTTACAACGTGAACAATCAAAAATGTGAGCAGCATGTAAAGTTAATGGGGCCTACGACTGCGCATTAAACTAATCGTTGTTATTAGTTTGTTCAACTTAGTTTTACTTGTTGTATAAAAAGAGAAACATAAAAACTAAATATTTAATACATGTTTTGCGTTTTGGTCGGTAAATAAAAACGTGCCATAACAATAGTATCGACAGCAGCAACATGATGCATTCAATAGTTTTTGTTCAAAGCTTCGATAGTTTTACTATCGCCAATATTAAACATCTGTTTTTCCTATCGATATGTGTGCGACTCTGAAAACTCGCGCACGTTGAATGGCAAAAGTGCTTTTTTAATATCGAATAGCCGCGGCCAAAATAAATTTATAAACCGAAAGAATAAAATTTCAAAGTTACACACCTGCTTTCTCGTGAATATCCATTACTGCGGTCAAAAAAGTGCATGCATTATCTACAGACAGTGTGGAAATAACATGATCCTCGCAAGCGGCGCGCAGCTCAAAGACGCCCATGTCTTGAGCCAGAGTTAACATTTCAAAGACGCGATAATCCTGCAGCATAAGCTATAAAAGAACATAAATGTTGGTTAGTATGTAAGATTAGGCGAATTGTACTTGCTACCAACCTTTGCAGTGTACACATACAATATAAACTGTCGAAACAATTCGGCATTAATATGCGGCAATCGTATTGCAGTCAGCGTGCCAGTGCCGGGTGCCGCTGGCGAGACTGTGCAGCCCGGAATGGGAATCCGGCAGACCTCTCCGCGCTTCGCGGTCTTAAAGCTCTTGCAGCTAGCATTAAAGAAAACGTTAATTAACTAATCAAATCAATGAGTGTGTGGCTAGTGCTCAAGCCACAAATGACTGCACGCAGTCGCAGTGCAGTGTCATAAAAGGAGAACCAGTCCAATCAGACTGGGCCGAGACTTAAGAATTGCGTGCGCGACGTGTTTTCGCACGTGACACGAGTGGGCACGAAAAAGTAACAGAGTCGATTATCGTGCGTGTATTACGTATTAAATTTGTGAAAAAAACCAATTGGTTAAAATTGTGTGCAATATAAAATCCAATAAGAGACATTGTGAGAAAAGTGTTTCGTATTAGACTAATAACTAACCGTGCCATGAGAATGCTTCTGTGTGCGTAAATCTTCTCGTCCTCCCGACCACATATAAAGACCACATCGGCGCTGTCCTGATCCTCGCACAGGCGCTGCAAATCCTCAATTAGCTGCGGCAATCCTGCCAAGGCGGGATCGCTGTGCGGCGAACGTGCGCTCATTGCGAGGAATGCGATGTGTTTCCGTTCTTTCTTTTTCCGTTTTCCGTTTTCGGTTTTTCTTGTTGCGGCTTTTGTTTTTGTTCTGTGCAAAATATTTCGCTCTGTTTTGTTTATGTTTTCACTTCCACGTTCCGTTTGCGTTCGCCTGCGTTTTGGGAGCGTGCGCGAAGAGAGCGAAAACCGGTTTCGCCTGAAAATGCTAAAAGACAACACGAAACAAAAAAACAAAAAAAAACCCACGCCACAAACTAAAAAACCGAATCTGGAAAAACAATTGGCCTGCACTTTGCGCAGCTTGCGAACTCTGCTTCTTAAACGGAATCTTTTAATTAATACCAAATAGAAACTATCGAAAATCACACAGTTTTATTTAAGTTCTTTTCACTTCAAAAAAAGAAAACTTGCTGTCATGCGCACGCGCCGCGTTCCGTCTGGCTCGCTCGTTGAGACTGAAGAAGAGGCTGCGACTGAGACCCAGCGTCTCCATGCCTCGCACTTAACCAGGCCCTTGCCCTCTTTTTATTTTTTGTGTTTCTTTCTGGAGTTTTGTTTTGCTTGCGCTTTCTCTTTGGCTTTTGCAAGAGAGTTTTTCGGCCAGTGGTAAGTGAATCTTTAGTTTGCTTTATTAATATTAAAACATATCTATATGAGATTTGACCATTTTAATCATACAAAGCTGAGTCGTTATGCAAAATTTAACCGATTCTCATGATTGATGACACTTTAATCACAGTTTGACCTCCTCTCACCTCTAAAAACGTTTGTCATTTTTGATTTTGGTTGTTATACTTTAAATTATTGGAATTTTTTGGTTTTTGATACTCAAAATTATTTGAATTTCGAGAAAACGTTAGGAAACAGGAAATTGTAAAAGCGCCATCTAGCAGCTAACCGTGCAACTGCAAGCAACTAGGGTACATTTGCCAAGACACGCACCTAGGCAAAATTGCCCTAAATTTGCACCGCCCGCTATTGACAGGTAGTTACGTTAACTGCTCGATTAGGCAGGATTGTTGTATTCGCTAAGCTACATCTTAAGTTCCGCCCAAAAGCATGCAGCAAAAACTTACAAAAGACTGCAACAAATTAAAAAAAAAGTAAGTGGAGTAAAAAGTAGATTTGTTTTTATGTTTTTCAAATAGTTATTATGCAAGCCACTAGGGTACATTTGCCAAGACACGCACCTAGGCAAAATTGCCCTAAATTTGCACCGCCCGCTATTGACAGGTAGTTACGTTAACTCCTCGATTAGGCAGGATTGTTGTATTCGCTAAGCTACATCTTAAGTTCCGCCTAAAAGTATGCAGTTCAAAATGGCTGGCAAACCTTTAATACGCCTCCCAAAAGCATGCAGTAAAAAAGTAGATTTGATTTTATGTTTTTCAAATATTTATTATGCATAATATTTACCGTTTTTTGTTGTTGTTTGTGTATTTTGTCTTGACTTTACATATGTAATAATAATTTTTCGCTTTTTTATTTTGTGTTTCGTTTGTTATTAATTTTGTTTTATTTGTTGCTGCTCTACTTAAATATGAAACGTTGAAGTCAAATTGTTGTTGTTGTTGTTGTTGTTTTTCCTCTAACTGTTTAATTTAATTAAACTTTTGTTTTGTTTTTGTTTTTTCGTTTTTGTTTTTGAATCGCATCCGTTGACCGTTTTGTCCACAATTTGTACATTTTATTTGCATTCTGAATGTCACATAAATAAATAATAGTTAATAATAATTATTGTTATAATAATATATTGACAAGACGCGGATTTTTCTATATATGTATGCATGCGTATTTGTTAATAACTAATGCCATTTATTAACACTTGTTCTTGTTGTTGTTCTTGTTGCCTTTGCACATTGAATACATTTTTTAACAATATTTTATTTGTTTATATTTTTTTAGCAGCTTTTTTGGGTTTTTTTTTTGTGTTTTTCTTGTAAAATTTGTTTTAATAAAATGATTGTTTTTTTTTTGTTTTATTTAATAATTATTATTTTTTTTGTTAATAAATAACTCTTCTTTGGGTTATTAGCAAAAGAAATAATTTTACAAAAAAAAAAAACTGCAAAAATTTTGTGTACCTTTTTCTGCGCTCTGTTTTCTTCTTCTTCTTCTTCTATTTTAAATTGTATTTTGTAATTTGTAAAATTTGGCCTTTAATATAAAAAATGTTGTGAAAACCGTTTTGATTAACCTTCTTGTTAGTTTTTTTCCTTTTGTTTTTGTTTTTGTAATAATTTTCTCAATTTTCGCTTCTGTTTCTGAGGGGGAGGGGGAGGGAGGGAGGTTAGAATTATTTTTGTAAATGAAACACAAAATGAACATAAATAATTAATGTACAATAATTTGTTGTTTTCTCTTTTATTTATTTTTTCTTTGTTTCTTTGTTTCTTTTTTTTTCTCTTTTGTTTTTTGCGTTTAGTTTAAATAACTTTTGAAATTTGCATAACAATTGTTTATGTTTTTTTGTTGTTGCTTAATTTCTCACAATTGAAATTGTTTAACTGTAAATGTATATATGTATATTATTTTATTTGTAATTTCTTGTTGTTTATTAATAAATGTTTTTGTTTATACAATTTTACACACGTTTTCCGCACGCGAATTTTGGTTTCAATTTCATTTCTTCTTCTTTTAACACAAGCTAAACAAAATGTTTATATATGTTTTTTTTTGTTGCTTTTCTTTTAGAAAGTACACAAAAACACACACGGGCATATAATGAAAATTTAAAATTTAGTTTATGAAATACATGTGTGTAATTAAATATAATATATGTTTAACAAAATTTTATAGATTTTTGAAATCTGTGCGCGCGCGCGCGCTTTCGCTTGGCTGCTTCTTCTTCTTCTTCTTCTTCTTCTTCTGCTCCAAAGCAACATTCACAAAGAGTGTTGGCAACGAAATCGAGAGTACCTTACATATCGATAGTACGCCATATCGATAGTTCGCCTTATCGATAACAGAAATGATATTTACAATAACAGTTACGAGTATTTGCCATTCACATGGTACAAAGACAAAGAAGAAGTTGCTTAAAAACTACATTTAGCATTTTTTGTTGTTGTTTGTTTGTTTGTTTTTTTCAACTTTTTGTTAATTAATGTGTTTTACTTGTTTTTTGTTTATAAACTATTTAACTAAATGCCTACAAAGCAAAGCTTACAGAGTGAAACAGAAGACTACAATTAATTAATTAATTAATTTGTTGAATTAGACGCTATAATAAATATTAATGTTTATATGTATGTATTTATGTTTAGATTGTTTGTAAATATGTATGTTGTATGTTGTATGTATACATATATATTCATATATAGCATAGATTTTTAGTTGTATAAACTTGCTCAATTTAACGCGGCAACTTGTTCAGTGTTGTAAAACATTCTTTCTGTGTTAATTACGTTACGTTACGTTACGTTTCGTTACGTTACGCTACCTTACGTTACGTTACGTTTCGTTAAGATTTGTTTAGCAATTCGTTTACGTTTTGTTTTTCATTTTTGTTACTTTTATTTTAATTTATTTTATTTTTTTCGTGGTGGGTTCATTTTGTGTGTGTGGTTTTTTCTCTCGCTCTCGCAACGCTTTTGCCTTAACTGTTTTTTTTGCTTCCAACTTAAAGTTAGAACTAAACTTAAAAAAAAAGCATAACTATAGAATTACAGTTAGAATTAGAACTTAAATAAAGTTAAATGAAAAGTTGAGGATTGTTTTTTTGTTGGGGACCGCTAAGCGGAATTCTATGCCAAGCAGAAAGAAATAAAAGAAAAAAACACTTGTCAGTGTTGAATAATTTGCTAAATTTTGCAAGCCTCGCTTTGAGTTCATTTCTTTTCTTTTTCTCTTCATTTTCTCTTTAAATGTCTTCGAAGTTTTCGTTTAAGCCTTAAACTTATCAAATAAGCTCTAATATTAGTTTAAATTGTACAAATTATTAATAATAATTAAAAAATAAACACACGCAATATACAGAATTAAGTTTTCTTTTTTGTTATTTTTTGTTATTTTTACTTTTAAATTTTAACTTTATTTATTTTTGTTTGTTTTTGTTTTGTTTATTCATTTAAAGCTTTGGTTTCAATGTTGATAACTTCTGCAGCAAAGTTGAAGAAATTTTTTAAACAAAATAATAGAATAACATATTTAGAATTAGTTTATAAAGAACAGCGAATTTGGAAGCCTAACAAATTTTGTGTTATACGTGAGATCAAAACAAGCTAAAAAAATGTTCAGAGAAAGTGTTGAAAAATGTCGTGTGTTTTCCTTTTGTTTATACAGCATACCCCGCGACAGGGTATTTCATGTGCGTCAAGCGTTGAGCATAATTTTTAACTATTTGTTGTTGTTGTTTCAAGCTAAGCTTAGCAAGCTTGCTGTGTGTGTGTGTGTGTGTGAAAGAGACGACTATATGAGCTAAGTTCTAACTGTTAATTGCAATGCGTTTGCGGCAGCTGCTTGGTGCTAGAGGCGTGGGTGTTGGGGAAGGGAGAAGGGGGAAGGGGGGTCTGCTTAGACAATTTCCTTTTTGATTTGTAATTCGCAGTTCGTTGTTATTGTTGTTGCGGTTGATGTTGTTGTTGTTGTTGTTATTGGCGGCGTTTGCTTTTTGCTCGCTTTGGTGGCCATTAAAATGGGCGTCGCTGTCGGCGCTGGCGTCGGCAGCGCAGCCACATCGCGTCGCTGGCGTCGCTGCTGCTGCTGTTGTTGTTGTTGTTGCTGGCGCTGCTGCAGCGGCATCTCATCATCATCCGAGTCTTCCTGCTGCGTCGCTGCCTGCTCCATACGCTGCTCTTCGTCCTCCTCCTCCTCTTCCTCCTCCTCCTCCTCTGCTTCCGTCTCCTCGCTGTTGTTGTTGTTGTTGTTGTTGCTGGTAATCTTGGCCAGCGCCTGGCTGGCGCACATTTGCGCCTTCTTCATGGCCGACTCATCGCTGCTGTTGCTGCTGTCGAACAGCTGCCCGGCGGTTGCGGCCGAGTCTGGTGATTGGGGCGTGGTCGCTGTGGGCGGCGTTGTCAACGCGCTGCTGTGCGGCGCCTGCGCCGTGCGCTGCCTTGCCTCGTCCAGCTCCTCTTCTGCCCCCTCCCCTTCCTCCTCCTCGTCGATGTCGTCGTCGTTGTCGCTGGTGCCGCTTTGACTTGGACTCTTGGCATGTCCATTCGTCGGCTTGGGCTTCTGTTGTGCTTGCAGCTTGAGGCGCTTGCACGCAGGCGCCTCCTCCTCCTGCTGTGCAACAGTTGCGCAACAGTTTAGCGGCGTTGGGCTGCGGCGCAAGCCATTTGCCTGCGCCTTGTTGTTGCTGCTGCTGTTGTTGTTGGCCTGATCTTGCGTGAGCGTCTCATTGCTATCCGCCTCCTCGCCGCCCAGCAGCAGCTCCTCCTCCTCCTCCTGTTCCTCCTCGTCCATCTCCTCGTCTAGCCGCTGCTCGAGCAACGTTTGCTTTAATGGCACCACACGCAGCTTGTCTAACGCCTCCAACTGGCGCCGGCAATGCTGCAGCTGCTCGCGCAGCTCCGCAATCTCCGTCTCCCGTTTGTGCAGTAGCTCGCCCAGCTGCCCATTGGTATCGCGATACTTTTGATTCTCGTGGAGCAGCCGCTGGAGCAGGTGCAGCACACGCTCCCGATCCTTGGCGCGCGTGTCGCGCAGCGCATCCACGGCCAGCTCCCAGGGCGGCAGCATGGCGGCGCTGCTGTCCGGCTCGCCATTCAGACTGTCGTCGTCCGTGTCCGTGGACAGCTCGAATTCGCTGCCCAAATGCGGCTTCAGGTGGCCATTGCCATTTTGCCCCGCCGCCGGCAACTGTTGCTGATGTTGCAGCTGCAACAGTTGCTGCTGCTTGGCATGCGGCGAGCTGACCACATTGGAGGAGTGCGTGCTGAGATTGAGGCCGCCGGCGCTGGAAGACTGCGTCGGCGAATAGCCGGCCGGATGCGGCGTCTTATAGTAGATCGGCTGCAGTGCAGCAATTGCCGCTGTCACCGGCGGCTGGCTCATCAGATTCTTGTTGATCCTAATGCGACTTGGCTCGTTGTGGTGCTGGTGGTGGTGGTTGTGGTGGTGGTTGCTGCTCGTGGGCAGCAGCTTGGCATGCTGATTAACGGTGGCTATAATGTGGCTGCTCGGTGTGCCAGCTGCTCCAGCTGCAGCTCCCGTCGTTGTTGCTCCAGCTGCTGCTCCTGCAGCTGCTCCTGTTAAGGCTGCTGCTGCTGCTGGTGGTGGCACCGGCGATGTGGAGGAGGTAATCTCATTGCTGCCCGCCGAGAACTCCTCGGCTGGACTGCGTGGCACATGGCGCGCCGCTGGCGGCAACGCTGCGTGGCTGGGCGGGAGCGGGGGCGGCGGCGGCGCCGCTGGCGCCACCACCAAATGGGCGGGCGCGGGTTTGGGCATGGGCGAGCTGCTGTTGGAGCTGTTGCTGTGGTTGCTGTTGCTGCTGTGATTGCTGCCATTCAGCGGCTCCAGGGGCGGGGTCGCGGCGCGCTCCTGTTTGATGTGCAGCTGCAGCTCCTGCTCCTGCCGCAGACGCTGGCGATCCAGCTCGCGCTCCTTGCACAGTATGCTCTTGCGCGGCGCTAGCGCCACATTCGGCTGATAGTGCTGCTCGAAGCGCTCCCGATCCGTGCTGCGCACCACGCGCTCCGGATTCTGCAGCTCCGGCGGCTCCTGGCAGGCGTACGGCAGCGAGGACAACGCGTTGAATGCCTGCAAATAGGCAGCGGGCGTTGGCTTTGCCGCACGCCACGGTTGAAAGGCGCTGCTTGCCAGCGGATGCGTGCCCACCACCACGCGCTCCACACGCTCCCGTTCCCGCTCCCTCTGCTCCCTTTGCTCCCTCTGCTGCTGCTGCTGTTGCTGCATGCAGTGCGCGTACATGATGTGATAGTGCTGCAAGTCCATGGCTGGATGAAAGCTGTCCAATGGGGGTGCCTTAAGCTTCTTGCTCGGAATGTCAGCAACGGCAACGGCAACGACGGGCGCAGCGGAGGCGCCACCGCGTTGATGATGATGATGCTTCAGGCTGGCGGGCAGCGTCTGGTGTGTTGACGGCGGCGGCGGCGGTTGCGGCAACGGCGGCGCCACCGAACCCAGCGGCAACAAACGCGAATCCTCCATCAGCATTTCCGCCTGAAAGCGAAACAGAAAGAGAGAGAATGTTAGAGTATATACGTGTGTGTGTGAGAGAGAGAGAGAGAGGGGGAGAAGAGCAGTTATTAGAAAATTGATCGGCCATAAAAATAGATGCTGGCGAAACCAGTAGCTGGCCATTAATTTGAATTGCCGTCGCCGTCGCCGTCGCCAGCATCGTTTTGGTCGCGGCTAATTATAAACAAACAAGTGCCCCGGCAGGATCACAGTCGACGATCCGCGATCCGCGATCCGCGATCCACCCAACCAATTGCCGAGCCATCAGCCTCGCTCGAAACGCCCCGCGGCCATGGCGCCAATTGTCATTCAGACGGGCTGAAGCTCTCCGAGCTACACTGCGCAAAGTTTTGTGCAACTCAGTGGAAGATTTTTCAGATCAATATCCTAGACCTCAAATATGAATATGATCAAAATTTGTTGATAAATGGGCTAAAAATATGCAATTTAAAGTAGTTAATAAAACAAATCTAACAAGCATAACCTTTTGTTATGCGTATTTAAGGCTGGCTTATAATAATATTTATTTAAGTTATTTATTATACATAATTATATTATATAATAAGAGTGCAAGGGAATTAGGTTTCTCGAGGTTTATTAATAATTTTAAAAAGAAGTTTGTCAGTTTCTCGAGGCATTTTCTCTCTTTATATGCTCAACACATCTTATAGAAAACTAACCATAGTCGGTTTTCGCTCAGTGTATGTGTGTCAAAGGAACTGGTAGCTTCTTTGACTGCATATTTTGCATTATCATTCAGCGACATTGCCGAAGACATGGAACATGAACTGACAGCGGCGACTGGTTCTGGTTTTGGTCTTGGTTTTGGCTTTGGTTCTGTCTTTGGTTTCGGTTTGCTTTGCTTTGGGTTGCGTGTTTGCCTAGCTGTTAAAATGATTGGCACCGCGTCCAATTATGGCCCCAACGACGACTGAGCCATAAAGTGATTCTGAATGGAGGCGGCGCCAGCTGCCAACGTTCATGCTCAGTCGCATCCGCATCCGCATCCCCGCCAGCTCCATGGCTGGAAGGTGTTACTGCGGCCGTTCGGCAAATGGCCAGCTAAAAGATGCCAAAGTTGTTGGCGGCCATTTGGCAGCAAAGTTCCAAAGGCCGTTAAAAGTTTACAAGCCAACTAATCGCTGGCTAAGCTGATGAGGTGTCATTAGCCACAGCGACTTAGTCGCAGCTCATTACAACAGCCGAAAGGCAAAGATATTGACAATGCCAAAGAAAACGATTACATTTATTCGCTGGCTATGCAAATGTCAAATCAATGCAGCTAATTACAAGCGTTGATAATCAATGTGACCATGGAGGACAAACGGCGAAGCCCAAAGAACGTTTGACCTGACCAAGGTGTGTGAATGACGCGATAACGGTTCATAAAAAATAGAAACCTATCGACTGGATAAGTCAAAAGAAGTTTCAAAGTTAACATTAACATATATCGATTATTGCTTAAAAAGTGGTCGAATATGTTATGGATAGTACTTAAATTGTCGAAAATGTTATCGATTGTACTCTTAGTAGCGATTGTACTATCGATAACATGTTAGATATCTTTGTCTTAGCTATAATCCACCTATTTAAATGTTTACTCCTTCGGATATTGGGATTGTCCGATTACATAAACGATAACACAAATGGACAGTTATTGATGGCTCGGGAATCCGTCGATCGATAGTCTAACCGATAACACTTATTGAGACATCAAACTATAGAACTATTATCGATAAGATTTTCTGTAGAAGCTATCGGTTAAGTTCTTGACAGGAATACGCGAAAATTCTCTTGAAAAAAGTCCCCCACAAGTTGCACAGCCACAAAGTATGCAACATAAATTTCGGATCAGTTGTAGAAAAGGGGCAGGTGGGTGTCGGTCGGTAAGGGGCAGTGAAAAGCGCGCACTAACAATGCAAACAACAAGCAAACAAACAATGCAGTTAACTGAAACGCTTGGCCGTAACTTGGCCAAAACGATGGGTAAACACAAGTTGGCCAAAACGTTGCCCGGCGACACAGCGGCGACTGCGTTATGCTCAAAAATGTTGTACAGAGATTAAGCCGGAGAGCGAGAGGAGCCGCGCGGCGTGGAAGAGCGGAAGAGGGGCTGCCGGCACTTAAACCAAGCTGGCGACGAGGCTAGGTGCCGGAGCAGGGGCTGGAGGAGCCAAAAGCTGAAGATATAGACGCGGCGATAACAAAACTGGAAGCCAGACACAAACAAGAGGAGCAGGGCGTATGTGTAGAGAAGGGGGAAAGGGGGTTGGGGGTTACGAGTGCAACACACAAATGAACCATTAAACAGCAAAATCATAAAAATCAAGAGCCATAAAGAAGTCGTCGAAGGAGCGCCAGTATCCAGTCTCGACTCTCCAGTCTCGAGTCACCAGTCACCAGTTCACAATCCCCAATTCACAATCCGCAGTTCACAATCGCCCATCGGCATGGCCATCGCACAGCAGGAGCAGGGAGACGCCGTCGGTTTTTTTTGTTTTTGTTTTTGTTTTTTTAACTGTACGCAGATGGCAGCCAGCGATAGATGACGAGGACAGTCGCCAGTCTGCCACAGCTGCGCAAAGGAGCAGGGTAGCCAAGGGGAACAGCTCGATGCTGCCCGGTAGCCCAGAGTCTTTTGGCGCACGCCTCTCGTCGTCTCAGCCGACGACGGCACAGTGACAAATTGCCCAAAAGACAGCCAGAGCGGGAGGAAGAGGCGCAGGCGTAGATCCGGGTGCGGGTGAAGATCGGTACAGTCAGTGCGGCTGCTGCTTAAGTCCAAGGTCTTTTGCCATAACTCAACACTCAGAGATGATGTGGAGAAGCAAAAGGTGGCAGCTGTGCCAGATCGAAGCTTCAAATACACTAACAGAAATCACAGTTTGAGGGGTAGCCAGTATTAGAAGTATTACTTTACAATACTATACTATACTATACTATACTCCAAATTCATCAGAAATTTTGTCACAGACCAAAAAGGAAGCTAAACCAACGTCTTAAAAGACAACTCTGAGTATCTTTAGGTTTATTTTAGGCTTAAATTTAAAGTTTTGCACTCCAATAAGTCGAGATATAATATGTATAACTATTAGATCATGCCTGTTCCGACTCATATACACGTTTATATATAAACATCCAATAACAGTTGATGTGATTTAAGATCTTTAAACTGAGATACTCGTGGGCAGTTGAAGGCTTGTTGTGGTTTTTTCGTCTTCTCCTTTTTGTTTTGTACAGATTGGGGAACACACCTTAGCGAAGTTTATGACCAAGTTATGTTGTCCCCAATTGCAAGTGTAAAATAAAATAATTGCGCCCAAGTGGCGGCGACTGACGTCGAGCCACCAAAAAAACCAAAAAAAAAAAAAAGTAGAGAAACAACCAAACAACCAAACAACCGAACAACGAGGCAACCGAGAGCCTTGGTAGGCGACATGACTTTACTTGACGATAAGATCATGGCAAATATTGACGATGACGCCGATCGAGAGAGACGGGGGGCCATGTGGCAGGGAGCTGGAGACGGGCTGGAGCCAAGACGATGGCGTTGACAATGAAGCTTGACACACATGAGTGTGTGTGTGTGTGTGTGTGTATGTGTGTGTGTGTTGTTGTGGAGCGGGGCTTGGCAACAGCAACAACTGACTGCAAGAGCCATTGATTTAGACTGGCAATTATGCAGCCAGGGTTCGCTGCCTGGCTTAAACTTGTCGCATGTTCCTGTCCCGCTGCGGCTGCTCGCCAATTGATGAGGATGTGGCTCCATGGAAATGGAGCAGCGACCCATATGCAACTCAGCTAACAGCTACACAATTGTGCACAGCACAAAAATAGTTTGGTCTCAAATTTGCTTGGCTTGGAACTCAAACAATTTTCAAATTTGAGCCAGCTTTTAGTTCAAAAATTGAGCGAAAAATTGAATTAAGTAGTTTCTTTTGTATTTTCTTGAAAAGCTTAACAAATCTATTATATTAATAATATTTAATAGTATACGTTTATAAATACATATAGTATAATATGAGCTTATTTGCATGTTACAAGATTAGAACCATGGCTTTCTCTTTTTACCAAAACGCAGCTGCGCGCTAAGCTTCTTATGAGAACTGAGCGAATTTCAAGCGTTTTTAAGTCCAAATTTGGTTTAAATTTCACGCAAAAAAATTAAATATCGTGTGTAAGGAAGAGCATTAAAATTGAATAAGAAATTTGAGAGGGGAAATTGTGAGTCAAGCTATTTTAAGTACAGCTTAAAGTCGTCTTTTTCAAGCAAAAATTCTTTAAAATATGTAAAATTGTTCTCAATTTGAAGTTCATAAGAAAATGAATATAAAGACACTTTTTTTTTTTGCTGTGCAGACGTTAACGTTGACTGCGCAGTCGATGCTGCTGTCAGCTTCATCTGCATTTCTTGGCGTCCGTTACGCTTCCCTCTCCCAGCCGGCATGTCAGCCCCGTTCCGCCCCCCGCACCCACAAATGCTGCTGCCTGTGTCTGGCGCGGGCCGTAAACTTGTTTGCCAGTCGAATCGCATCGAATCGAATCGACATTGCCATCCCCAAAGTCGCGACATTTACAATTTTAATTCGTGTTGTTGTTGCTGTTGTTGTTGTTGCTGATCTTGTCGGCGCAGTCAGCGAGTGTAAAAGAGACAGAGAGGAGCGGCTCAGCCAAGAGTAAAACAAAAAGGAGAAGGCAAAACTACAATGGCTTAAGCAAAAGCTTAAGCATGTCTTCACAAATACCCTGCATACAATTTACCCTGCATTAAATACTTCAAGTATACAAAATTAAAGCATTTGATATATACATAGTTTGATCTTTGTAATATTCAGACGTCTCAATATGCCTTTTTATATACTTTTTTAATAGTTTTTTTTTTTTAACTTCGTTTTGTCACTTTTTACGCCAGATCTCAAGTGTCGATCACTTACCTATCGGTGTCTTATGTTATCGGAAAATGCAACCTTGGTTATATATTGAAACTAGCAGTAGATATCGTAAGCAATAAATATCGTAAGCAATTCGTATCAAACTGTTAAGTTCAGTGAGATAATTTCTGAAGCATGTTTTCTGAATTTAAAAATTGCTAATACAATACTTAGTTCTAGAAATCCATAAACCAGTATATATCAGTTATATTTAAGAATTGTACCGATTAATCGTCTATGATTTAGGCATACTAAGTTTTCAGGCTGAATAATTTGAAAACAACTTTTGCAAGCTTCCTGAAAAGGCAGAGTTTGAGTTTTGAATTAAAGTTGTAAACTTTAGTTAGCTATTCTTAAGAAGATGCTAATTATTTATTAATAATTAAACGAATGAAGTTTCTTTAAAAAGTTGTTAAACTTTTCATATTAATATAAGCTAGACTGAAGAAAAATGTCCAAAAACAACCTTCTTAAACCTTCTTCATTTAGTTGAAAATTTCATAAGAAAATGTCTTAAATGGAATTAATTAATTTTTTTCAATTTCATTTTGTACTTTATGAAATTCCTTTAAACTAATTTTATATAATTTTTTTTTTTTTAAACATTTTTTTGATAGATGAACACTTCATGCTGAATATTTCGTTAAAAAAAGCTCGACAAAATTCTTAAATTCCATTTAAGTTTTCTTGAATTTGCACATTTTCTCAGCTTTGTGCATTTTCTCAAAATGCTAGACTAGATTTTATGAGCAGCCAGTTTTATCTAGATCTTGCAGATCTTCCTTTTATGACGCAACTGGGAAGCGTGAGTACTCGGCTCGGTTTTGTGCAGCTCATTAGACGCTTTATAGCACCTGGTCTCAGATTGTCGCTACCCAGTCATATCTCCAAGGTTTCCCAGTCGGAGAGATCATCATCAGAACGAGCGAATCTTTCGCTATATGGCATATATCTGCATTAATGGCTGATTTAATTATGGCAGCGAAATGAGAGGGTAATAAAAAGCTATAAAAAACCGAAACACAATTAAACTAAAACTGTAAAATCTGAGAAGAGCAGGAAAAAGAAGAAGACTAGGGTCTAACTCTGAGGTAGGGTATTAAATGCATCGCCGGCGAACGCATTTAACAAAAAAAAAAAAGTGGAAAATTATGTAAGAAACATATTTAAATAAACTTTAATGAAGTCGAAAACAAATTCCATTGCAGTAGTTTCTCTGCCTGGCTGGCTGCGTTTTTTTTTTTTTTTTTTTGTTTATGTTTTTTAGAATCTGCTTTAGAATTAATGAGCGCTGCGTGTGTGGGTTGGCTGGCGGGTTAGTCGGGGGCGGGGGCGGGGCGGGGCTATAGCGACTAAATGAAACTGAAACCGCGCGTAAAATAAATAAAAACCTAATGCATTCTGTACTAAATCATTGGCCGTAGGCTCGCAAGCGAACTAAACTGAGAGAAAAAAACCTATCTATCTGCTGGTTTATGTCAGAATTTATATCTCGTACCCCTTAACTTCAAGTTGCAAAAACATCTTGTGCTTTTGTATTCACAAATTATGTCTTGTTTCGTGGAATAATAATACAAAAGTGCTTAAATAAGGTACTAAAAGACTTATAACAAGTATTTGAATGCTTTAAACGTGCTTAATGGAAGCTAGAAAATATTTCTTAGTTTGGGCCTTCAGTAAAAGTTCTTAAGATCAGACATTTTTTCCGAGAACTAAGTTAAAAAAAGGAAAGAAGCTGTAATTAGAGAGAAATTAGTCTGCTTTGTTTTTTTGCAAAAGTTTTCAATGATTTTGAGTAAAACAAATTCTACATATTTTGAGGTTGTAAAATCCTAAATTAAGTGTAATTTATATTAATTACAAAAGAAAAAATCATTAATTAAGCTACACAGTTCTTATTTTAAGCAAGCGTGAAACGTGCTCAAAATAGAAAACATTTCTAAGCTAAACATTCTAATACAAATCTATCTTAGTTTAGGTTCAAACTAAGTTAAGTTGTGGAGTTGGGCCAAAGTTCTTTAAAAAAGAATTTCGTTCATCTTGATTTTAACAATATTTTGAATTGCTTTTCAACATAATATTTTTTCCAAGTGTACACACTAAACACACAGTCTCCCCTCTCCTCCCCTCTCCTCCCCTCCCCGTCTGGTCCACAATCAAGCTCGTCGTCTACAATTTCACTGTCCAATTAGCGTGCGACGTTTTGAATGATGACCGTCAGTCAGACAATGCGCAGTCGCAGCCGCTGCCGCTGTCGAGGCTTAAGCAAGGGTTATCCCACCGCCCCCCAATTGCCCCCCCTTGGAACAGCCCGCTCTGACCCCCTTTGCCTTTATGTTAATCTGTTGCCGCGGAATAACAAAAAGAAGAAAATGCAACAACAAATTACATTGGCGCATTGCATTTTTATGACAGCTGCCGCGCAATATTTTTGAAATTTACGACTGTTCGCATTTATCCGCAGCTTCTGTTGCCCCCTTCCCTCCCCCCCACCCCTTTCCGCTTTCCCCATCTATACGGTTGTTGGGGCACAGTTGCGCTAATCAAGCATCGTCTGCTTTGTTGCAACCTCTCGTTGCTTTACTAAAAATCAAATTTATTGTCATTAATCATGGATTCAGCCGCCGAACTGAATCGAACCGAACTGCATTGTCATTATCATTGGCCATGGCTTTGACGGGCCGCTGCTGCCGCTGTTGCTGCAACTGCTGCTGCGATTGTGGCTTTTATTGATCGGCAACATGTTGCAGCAACATGGCAATTAAGGTCTCCCCAGCAGCAGCAGCAGCAGCAGCGAGCAGCCTCTGCCATGGCCTAGGCCATCGGTCGGACAAAATTTATTTGTTGCAGTCGCAACATTGTACTTAATATACCCTAACATTAAAGTATTATTACACTGTCATTCAATTTGTTAGACAAAAAGCCCATCAATGACGTTTGAATAGAATTCTAGGTATGTGCAAATTAGCTGTTATTCTTAGAAGTAGCCACTAATTTGATGCCATTGTTGATCTATCTATGATTTTGTATATATGTATAAAAAGCTTTTGCTGCCAGTTTTGAGCTCTCATTGCTGTTATTCTTTTATATTTATTAATTTCACCTACAAGAGTGAAAAATAGATGGAAACATCCATTTGATTTGCCTTTGAATGATACGCTTTAATTGCCTACAAAGCAATTAACATGACTGACCTTCGCAAATCCACCTCCTGGGGTGAAAAATAGCCATAAATTCATCTAAGTGCAAAGCGAAGCATCCAAATCAAACTTAGTGTGTATTCAACAGATTTGCTCAAATTCATCCGTACGTGTCGAATTTTGGTGAAAACCATACTATTGACTTTGGCAATCCACCACCTGGGGTGAAATGTATTTGGCAATAATTTAAGTTAACCTTGACTTTGGCAAAACCACCAAGTAGCATGAGAAATAGCTAATAGTTTACTCTTACATCTATTAAACATAATATTAAAGTTCTACAATCAAATAACTTAGCATGTAATCCACTGAGTAATGTAAATCCACCCGTAGGGATGAAGTTTGGGTGGAAAGCTCTTGTTTTAAGTAGAGAGCAAAGCACTTCAACCAGGCTAAGTCACTTTAAAGAATTAAAAGATTTTCAGCCTTCTTTTTGATAAAAAATAAAACCTTAAAGTAGAAAATCAGTAAAAAAGTAAGTTTAATTCGGGTAAGTAAGTAAGTTTAATACGTTTAAGTAAGACTTTCGACATATTCGGACTGAGTTTTATTAGTTTGTATATTTATTATTTTAAAAATTATTTTTTGCTAACTGACTTGATTTGAGTTGAAGTTGAGCTAGAGGCAGACTTTAAATTTTTAAATTCTAAAGCATAAATTTAAAAAGGTTTTTTTTTATGAAATTCGATTCTTTAGTGTATTCCCAATTTTGTGAAGACAGGCTGAATGCTCTGCACTTTTCATGTCATTATTAGTTTACTTTTTTCTCCCCATTCTGTTGTTGTTGTTGTCCTGTCGTATATGGGCAAGATAAATGTTGACTTTGTCAGTTGGCCAGCATGGCCGCCTTCATTATGGGCCATTTGTTTGCTGCATAATTGGCCCAGGCAATTGGGCCAGTAAAATTTATGATTTGCTTTGCAGTGTCAGCCGGAGAGAGACAGACAGAGAGAGAGAGAGAGAGAGAGGGGTAGGGAGGAGGGGCGGGAGAGTTGAACGGTAAATTGCCCGTCCGCCAGGCTGGCCACAGACTTTGATAGCTTCGATATAGTTGTTGTTCTTGGCCTGGGCCAATGCAAAACTTTGGGGCGTTTGGCATAGAGATCAAGCATGTTGCAGCCAACTGGCCACGCCCACTGCCCATCAAATGTGGCATGGGCGTCGCCAACTGTGGCAACGGTGCCTCGGCCAACTCATGTCATTTAAATTAAAAAGTTTAGCCACAGCATAAAAATTAGAGAAACCAACTAAGAAACTGGGGGAGGGCAGGGCAAAGGGGGGGAGGTGTGCGGAGAACTGTAAGAACTATGCAGGCGCATGTGAAAACAAAAAACTGCATGCCACGCCCTCTACTCGAGGGCAAAAAGTTAAACAGGCCGAGACGTCAGTTGAACTGAGAGCATGAGCGACAGAGAGGGGGGTCGGCTATGCAGGGGAGGGGGAATGTCCATATGCATATATATGCAATAGATTCTTGAGTTTTGACCAAGTCAAAGTTGTCAGAATATGTGAGAAACACTTGACTGACAGACATTAAGAGAAAGAGCGACTGTGAGGGATATGAGAGAAAGAAAGAGAAGGGGGAGAGGGAGGAGGTGATAGAGCCGCAACTCAAGAGCTCTTGCAATGTTTATCAAACTGTCAGTTTGATACGCACTGGAGACCAGAGAACTGAATGCCTAGAAGCCGCGTTTGAAGGTGTTCCCAATGTCCAGTGTCTAATCGCAAGTGGGTATATGGTTTTTCTCAAGTGTACGTAATAGACAGTAGAAAGTATATTCCGGTTCCTACATATTATAAGTGTATAAAGTCCAATCCATTTGTTCGTATGACAAAACCGATAATTATCGATTGTTGTTTTGTTAACTCGTTTGGTATACATACATAGATAAAGAATAGCTCTTGTTTTTCTTTGATAATGAACAAATGAGTTTATTAAACAAGTTTTCTGAACAAATCGCTTTAGTAACATAACCAAAACTTATCCAAAGCTTATCTTTTGGTGTTCATTTTCATTAAGCCGATAACTATCGATTATTTTGTAGCACAGAAAAGGAATATTTCTTTTTTTTTACGTGTAGCCTTTTATTATTTCTTCAAGAACATGAAGCAAAAGGAAGTTTATTAAAGAGATGTGCACCTGATTCTTTATATATGCAGATAGAAAAAAGAAGGGTATCTGGCCGTCGATCACGTTCGACTAGATCACGCATGCTAGTCTCTTTTTATTTGTTTTGTTTGTTTTGGCATTTAGCATGCATTGTTCGACTAACGCGACGCACAGTTGGATCAGTTGACCCGATCCTCAGATGGGGGCAGCTCCCAGATCCCAGCTCCCAGCTTCAAGCTCAGCAACAGCTGAGGTACAGTTAGAATTGAAAACTTTGCACAAAAATGCGATAAAGCGAACGGTTCGCTGGCGGCGATTTATGAAAATGTTCGAACCGTGTGTCCTTCTTTAGAGTCTGGGATTTATTTGCGCAGTCGCAACGGCAGCAGCCATGTCCAAAGATGGGCACAGATGAGCGTTACGGCGGGTCGGGGAAGTATGTGGCATCTAAAACTTTATGAGCCAGCTGATCGGCAGGCATTTTTAGAGCCTGGCCGAAAAGCACAATTGCCGCCTGGCCACAAGCATGTGGGCTTTCAGGCATCTTAATTGTGACTTGGCTTAATTAGCGCGGCAGCGAGGAGGGGTTCAGAGAAAAGAAGGAGGAGGAGAAGACGTGGGTGCCTTATAGAATCTGCTGCTTAGATTGTTGGGAAATCACAAGCTGCGGGTTGGCGTTTGGGGCGTGACTGTGGCAAGTTGTTGTTGCCACATTGTAAGCCAACAACTGGCATCTTATTTAATGGCACGAAGCTCAGTGTCATTGAACCTGATGTCGCAATATAAAGTCCCGCAGGCAGCACAGCAAACCCAAATCAAATAAGAAAACCAACGCAGCTGCTCCCGTTCTCTTGCAGGCGACGCCAAATAAAAAAAAAAACATAAAAGCGAAATTTTTGCATGTGGCAGCAACAGCTACCCCCCCTTAATGGCAAACCCACGCCCATGGCTGCCCCCTTGCGAGATAAGTCAGGCAGTGTATGGCCAAGGAGTTCTATGTGCTGGAGATTAAATATATAAGATATGATTTCTAGTTGGATTCAACATTAAAAACATTCGAGATTAATATTTGCCCAGCTTTAACCATTTGAGAATTTTAAGCACAGCTATGTCAAAACAAGCTTTTACTGAATTTCTAGCTTTTGATTTAATTTTCTAACAATTTTTAATGGAGATCTCTTTGGGTTTCTGTTTATCTCTTAGCATATGAATAGAAATGAATACAATATTTTATCCCCAGAGTATTATTTACTTCGTCTAAGCTCCGCAAATGTTGCCTGTTGTTGGTTTTGTTGCTGTTGCTGTTGCGGCGTGCAACGAACCGAAAGTCAAGTTTAATTCATTAATAATAGGGTAACACAATGCAGGCCGTGGCTGGGCGGGTTGTGGGTGCCAGGCGTCGGG